>CM056579.1:18358811-23158811 GCA_029721435.1 Gymnothorax reevesii | reverse complement strand
GAACCATGTATTCTGCTCATCACCAACACATCCTGAAGGAGGATGGTCGAGCATCAATTTGTAACTCAAAGCTCAAGAGCTGTCAGGTTATGCAGCAGAACAATGATCCAAAGCACAGAAACAAGGCCATCTCTGAATGGCACAAAAGAAACACAATTAAGGTTTTGGAGTGGCCTATAGTCAAAGTCCTGACATGAATCCAATTGAGATGCTGTGGCATGATCACTTGACCTTGCCCATTTGTGATTGGTTTAGATCTGTATCAATCTGTAACAACGGATTCACTTGCTGTTAGCACTTGTACTCCTAGGAGCTCTGCACTTTTGTACCTATCTTGTGCACTTTTGTATGTCACTCTGGATAAGAGCGTCTGCTTAGAACCTGTAATGTAATGTAATGTCGTGATCTTAAATAAAGATGGCCAGCAGCCATATAACTACTATATCTGCTCCAGCTGCGTGGCTGAAGCTAAGCAGGTGTGGGCTTGGTTAGTACTTGGATGGGAGACCAGCTGGGAAAACTAAGTTGCTGCTAGCAGAGGTATTGGTGGCCAGTAGGTTGCGATGTTCCCACTGGTGGAATAATCCCCAGTGCAGTGATGGGGACACTGTACTGAAGGAGACGCCGTCTTTCGGATGAGCCGTGAAACCGAGGTCCTGACTCACTGTGGTCATTAAAGATCCTCTGACGCTCTTCGATAAGAGTAGGGGGTTCCCCGGTGTCATGGCTGAATTCCCAACCTAGCTCTTTCGACCTGCCACCTAATTACCCCCTGATCTAATTGGCTGTGCAAATTGTCCTCTCCCTCCCCACCTCAACCCCCAGGGCTCTCTAGTTATTAGATTTAGTTATTCGATTTGGGGTACAGTTATTTTTAGCATGGGTGATATAGGCTTTGAATGATGCATTTCCATCTATTAAAGAAATGATAATTTAAAAGCTGCAATTTGTGTTCACTCACATTGTCTTTGTCTTATATCAAAATTGATTGGATGATCTTATGAATTGAAATATGACAGATCAAAAACAGAAGAAATTGGAAAGGGGGCAAATACTTTTTCACAGCACTGTAACAGAAGTTTGTTCTATAGCTCTGAAACTATTGGTGCGACTTTGGTCGTTTGGATACCAGAGAAAATCAGCTGTTCAAGTAAAATCTACATGTTCTCTCTTGTGGTTGTAGCAGACATACAAATGTGGAAAATGCAACACAAAACATGCTATTTAAATCTAGCAAGCTGTGCAACATATCATTAGCCTTAGTAGTGCGCTTCTTACACAGGCTTTACAATAGCTTGTGCAGTACGTTACAATACCAAGTAAAAACTGGAAATATAGCAACCAAATAATTAGTTTAAAGCGAAAAGAGCAGAGAGATATTGGTATTTTGCCTTAACTAATGCTTTCATATCTCTTCTGAACTCTATTAGCTGCACATAGCTATGTGTTAGGTACAAGTGCACAAAGCAAGGTCTCTTAACGAGTTGCATTGTGACCCTCAAGAATGGGGTTCTAATTAAAGCAATACACTGTATGAAAGCAAATATGGAATTTTTGTTTTTTTTTGGCAAGGATAGGCAAATAGATTCAAAGGCTAACGCTAAACAATATGGAAATTCCCAAGGATGTACCGAACTTGTGGTTTACATCTTTTTCTCTGTATTTTGCCCCCGTGTAGCTTTATTTTCTATCCTTATTTGGAAAATGGAAATAATTAGTCTACGTGTTTATTTTGCCGAGAACAAATTTTTCATTGGCTCCAAAATGTAGGTCACCATCCATTGAAACAAGTAATTCTCTGTGACTTCTTTGTTCCATGTGAGGTCATTTACATGAGTTAAAACTGCTGAAATTTCACAAGAGCGTGGAACTGAAACATGAGTAAAGTGCTCTAAATCTTTTGCCCAGGAGTGTGTGTGTGTTTCTGAGCCGTTATATCCGTGTTCATATATGTACGTGTGCACATGGGTTTGTCTGCATGCTTGTGTTTATATGTGCTTGTTTGTGAGTCTCCCTTCTTCTGACCACATAATACATTCGGTGTTCCTGTACTCTCCTCGCTTCGGTTGGGAGGACAGCCCCTCGCTGCTCCTCTCGGTGAGTCATGTGCAGTGGGTGGACCTGAGCTTGTGGCAAAGGCTCGTGTCTTGCAGAGGCACAAAGCCTCTCAATAATGGCTGGCAGTAAAGACGAGGGTAACCACGGCAAGACGAACCGCTGACCTTTCTCCCTCCTCTTTCCACCACACGGCAGCCCTTCCTTACAGTAAAGGTTGCTGCCATCCATCTTCTCACTAAGTCCCTATGTTTTCTCTTCAGCCGACTGTTAGTTGCGTGGCATTTTTATTCTGAAGAGATATCACTTTCGCAGCAAGTAGGACTATGTCTTGGCACCCTCGCTGCTACCGTTCTGAGAATAGTTCTCTCCTATCAGTTTTTTTTTTTAACACGTTTTATTATTTATTAGTTCGGCGGCTGCGCTCCTGCGGAGCAACTGACAAGGCCACCGTGTTAGTATGGATATTATCGTACTCTGAAAACTGCAAGCGCAAGCATGAGAATGGAGTTGACTGCAGGGCTGCAATAAATCATCATGTTAACAGTATGAAAATACACAGTTAATTAGATGCGAGTGTGCCCCTTCATTTTTAAATGGTCGCTTGAAAACTCATTCCCAATTGCATAACATAGACGTGCCGGGCAGAGAGCAATGAAGGCATGCTAGTTTGAACTTAAATTAAGGGGGAAAGCAATTCATTTACAACAATCCATCCTCCAGTGAACTTTATTAGAAATCAGATCTCGGAATGGTGAAGACAGGAAGTGTAACCTCAATTATGACATCATCCAATCTCTCTTTCTCATTGGCTCCCCTCAGGTGGAGATCAGCCTACAGAGTAGCTTCCAGCCGGGGATGAAGCTTGAAGTGGCTAATAAGAGTAACCCAGACACCTATTGGGTAGCCACTATCATCACTACCTGTGGACAACTCCTGCTGCTTCGGTTCAGTGGCTACGGCGAAGACAGGAAGGCAGACTTCTGGTGTGACATCACGACTGCAGACCTGCACCCGATTGGCTGGTGTGCCCAGAACAACAAGGTCCTTATGCCTCCAGAAGGTAAGGGCTATAAGGGCAATTGCGGAATGGCAGATTCTTCTTATCCAGTGTATACCATCTGCGTAATACCTCCCACTCTTGAGAAATCAGTCATTTCACTTCTTGTTCATTTTTGATATTAGGTCGTTAACTGTTTGGTTAGAGTAGAATTTGACATCAATTTGAGATTTTTTTTCCAAAAGCTTATTTCATTTATCCTGGTTAATTAAAAGTCAGATTTCCTTTTTTTAAAACCACTCGCTTTGTGGAAACTCCCATTCCCACGGCATGAAATGCATGCTTTTAGATGTTTCTACAAAATTTATTGATAAAAAATTCTGTAAATTATTGAAACAGGTAAGTTTAGTCATTCATCAGTTTATTTTTGAGATTATATGATTGTCAGATTATGATTCACACCTTCAATAATTACTTTGCTACATTTAGGTAAGCTCTGGCTCGTGTGTGTGTGTGTGTGTGTGTGTAGGGGAGAGAGGGTTGCATGTTTGATTGTTTTAATCTTTCTTTATTTCTTTCTTTCTTTATTTATTTCTTTGTGAGGATGTGGTCCAACACTTATGAAGCCAATGGCTTTAGAAATGGACGGATTTAAGTGCAGTAGCAGTTATTTTGCTTGGTGCAGTCCTCATAGAGCGCTTGTTATGGATTAGGAAATAGGCTAGAATTGCGATGTTATTGTTCCTAGATTTCTGGTATAATTTATGAAGCATTGGTGTATAATAAAGCATTTATAGACATCACCCCTGTACAGTTGAACCAGCTTTTCAACATGTTCAATGAAATAGAGCATTTGTAACTGTCGCTCAGTAGAATCTGCTGTGTGAACTTATTTCCTGCCTTCAAAATTCACGCGTTTGTACGGAACTCTGTGTCATCCTCAATATAAAACTTTTGCTGCATCTTATTTTGTGTTGTAGGCAGACAAAAAACCTGGTTCAGGGAAGCAATGTGACAAAATTACTTTAGTAAAACCTGTGGAGAATCATGAATCTTGGACTGCTGATATTACCATTTATATTAGCCAGGAAGGCAAAGGCAGCGAACGATTCAAAAATGATTTATGTTTTATGATCCAAACACAATGGCTTCAGGTGTGGGTGCACACTGGGACGGGAATATATTTCACTCCATTGTGACCACGTAGGATCATGTCTGGGCAAAACCTCAGCCCTTAGACTGCCTGATAATGTGAGTAATAATTAAGCGTATCACATCATCATGTCATGTGTCCATGGTTATGTAAACAAGGGGCCAGTGATAGGGAAAGTGGCAGCATAGTACAGCAATATATTTGAGTGGCCGTCCTTCCTGCAATGTCTCAGTGCCCTCTGTCTCTCTTTGTTTCTCAGATAACGTTTACCTAAGAAAAGGTAAGCAGTTCTGTCAGCCGCCTAACTCCGCTTTGACTGCTCGCTCTGGCTGTATCACAGCAGAACGCATGTTTGCTCCCATCCCTGCATCTCAAATGAGAATAGTTTTTTTTTTTTTTTGTTTTGTTTTGGTTTTTGTTTTTGTTTTGTCTGACTTCATCATTCTCTCCGCGTTGCATGTCTCACTGTCGCTGTCGCCTTTGTGTCAGCCGCTGCTGAGTCTCGCTCCTGCGGGAATAGATACGCCTGCTTGTCACTCTAGCTGCGGATAGCGCGCATAGATCTCTCTCGTATTAGCGCTCTGCCTAAGTCTTAGAAGACTTCTTTGTGGGACACGGATGGTTAGCGGTTAAAATGGAGAGGTTGCGTCTGGGAGACGATAACATCGTAGCGAGGGAGTCAGGCACTGTACTATGCCTGAGCGGTTTATTTTCTGGTAAATAAACCGTAGAGTTTCTTCATGTCTGTTAGACGGGCTAGCCTTAAATTTAAACGCCCCTCTGGCTTGTGTTTGTCATTATTATCACTTCCTGGAACTTATCCCCAGAGGACAGGACTCTGAGGGATGTCCCCTTCTGTCCTCCCTCACTACCATTTCTTTCCTACCAGGAAGTAACGGGGGGAAGTGAGGAAATGAAGGGACAAAAGGGAATGGTAATGACAATTGCTTTGGCATGTTGTCATCCAAACAGTTGAAGTGGGCCAATCACATCAGTGTAATGGTCTGGAATTGGCCTTCAGAAAATACTTCCTGAGAGGAAACTCCTTAGGTTCTACTCTCAAAGATTCCCAAAAGGACAAACTGATGCTGTTTGATTAGTTTCCTACAGTATTGTGACAGCAAACTGGATGGCAACCTCAAAATCAATCTCTGGGTCACAAAGGAAAGGAGGAGGTAGTGAAGGACAGAAGAAACCTTTAGTCCGGTAATGGGCCACACCTTGGTGCTTATGTCATGGAGAGAGCTGGGAATGGACTAAGAGAGGGAACTCTGGGAAATGTAGTCAGACTGGTCATACTGCCCCTCTACTTAGAGCTATGCACTTCCCCCTGCTGCCATATTCAGCTTTTTGATTGGTGCAGATTTGAGACACTCGTCCTTAATATAATTCTGAAATACTGCTTGTATACTGGGGAGGACAGGATTGCCGATAAAGCCAAATCCCCACATGACCCAGCAGCTCATTCCTGTCTCATTTTGGGGCCACAAGCCTCTGTTGTTCATCTCAATCACCTCGCTATTCAGTCTGTGGAGATTTGGACTGTGTCACTATGAAGAGGGCCGCAGTTCCTGAATGATTTGTGAAAAATGGATGAATATTTATACATATCAAAGCTGACAGTCTATTCTTTGACCACAGTGTCATATTCATTGGTTTCAAATCCCGTCGCTCTCAAGTCTCACACATGCCATGGGAATACCTCTCAATCCTACGCATTGAATGCAAATCTCTGGCTCTTCTATGCACGAAATAATCTTTGAGAAGTATTTTGGTACTGTTCTCTGCACTTGCAAGGTATGAAATCTAATGTGCCGAGGTTCAGGAGCAAAGAAAGAAGAAATACTGAAGTGCAGCAGTCAGATAAATCGTTAATTGCAAAACGCAGCACCTGTACCACTGACCGGGAGGATGTTTACCGGGATTGATTTGGAAGGCATGAAACAGGTGTTTGGAATGTTTTCCATACCTGAGTACATCAAACAATAATCGTAGTGGATGAAGAGAACCTGTTTCTTGTAGATCTTTGCTATTTGGCGGAGGTTGTACAGTAATATTGGCATGCACTGCGATAGCTTTGCTGCTCGAGTTTGCAAAGCTGTGATAATACAGGTTGCTCTGGGTGTGTTCTTGTAGGTCGAATGTCAGCACTTCCTCCAGTGAGTTCCTGTAATATTCTGGGCTGCCTTATCACATGTGTTTCCTCAGCAGATGAAATGTGAGCTCACAGGGCCTATCAGTGAATGCTTAAGAGTGCAGTATCCCGAGGTGCCATTCGATGCTTTTTAATCGCAGTTTCTGAAAAATAGCGGATTTCTTGAACGTTCCTTTCTGGTGTGGGTAACACTTTACAATATGAATACATTAATTAACATTACTTAATGCGGTAATAAGCATTTACTCACAGCTAATTAACATTTAGCTAATACATCTGGTAATCATTTACAAATGATGTTCACATCAACTGAGGTATTAATTTATACTTTATGGTTTAACAGCTTAAAGTGCTGCATAAGGGATACTTTTTTTCAACTTCTCAATAAAGGAAACACAGAGAATTAATAAATGGTCAATTATGGTTGCATAATGCTTATTCGGTTATCTAACGCATTAGTTACCTGCTAATTAACTGATAGTTAATTAACTAATGTTAATTAATGGTATTATTGTACCCTTATTGCAAAGTGTTAACCCAGTGCGTGATTTACAACAGGTTTAATGTTCGGTCTGACGTTTGCATTTCAGACCAGGGAATATACTGGAGGCTGTGGTCACTCATTATGTAATGAATCATCATGTTACTGTAACTCTACTACAGGGCAGGTGAGAGTGATGTAAACGCCTTTGGTGGTAACTGGTTTCCACTTGTCTGGATGTTACTGTTCTAGACATGCACAAAAAAGAAGAATAATTACTGTATTTGAACTGGTTGTGGACTGTTGTTTAGCACAGTGTTATTATGTACACACCAGTGTGGTCTGTTCAAGTCACACAAATTTAGCTTTTTTTCTCTGTACGCTCGCACATTGGATTTTGAAACCGCGACTATGAGGTCAAACTAGAGATTTTAACATCTGTACTGTGCAATTATCTACGTTTATTTCCTGTGAGACCTTGTATGAATTTCGTCCCGGTTTACGCCGTGCCACTGTCCGCTTACATGCTGCTCCGTGTGACGTCAGCTTATGAAGTACAGAGTTTTCCCATACACTTAAGAATATTGTGTGTAATCACTGCTTGTAATTTTAGCGAGTGGTATTTTTTTTTTTCCAGTGGGCATAACCTCATGACCTGTGTTCTGCTGAATTCTGCACGCTAATGGTAAGAGTTGTAATTCCTGAGTGGTGACAGACAACATAGCCTATTGGCTAAAACGGGGATAATTAGGGTAACTGATAGATTTTTACCCCTTCATTGCTAAGCACCAAATCCAAATGTGATCTTTTCCCGAACGGTGAAATTCCGTGTGCGGCTCTCCCGTTTCACTGGCCGGAGACACATGTAGCCGTGCAGCTGTCGTGTGCTCCGATCGCCGCGGCGACCCGATGCTGTGCGGGGAAACGGAGGAACAGATGCACAGTTAGCGCGAGAAAAACGAGACGAGGGCCCTGCTCTCACAGGGCGGTCGACGAAAGTGACCTGCGCACACCAACCGCGCGGAAACAAAATCTGAAATCAACCCAAATAGTTCAAAGGACCTGGGGGTTGCATGGCAACAGCTGCAGACTCACTTTGAGGCGCTGCACTTCCTGACTCGAAGTGCAAAATTACATTCGCTTAGTTTCCAAACTGAGTGGCTCTCGCCAACTTCAATGTGCAATGAGTGCAGGTCTGGGGGATTGTTTATCTGGCCAGCCTTCAAATCGCTGCACCTCATTCACCTCCCTGTTTTTCCAACTCCCTACCACTGGAAATTAGGTACATTTGTACTTTCCGAGTCAGATTAAGGTTAAATTAGCGGATAAAACAGTAAAAGAGGACTTTATCCCGTCAAAATTTGAACCCATTTACAGTCTTGAGGGGCGTACAAAGCAAGTTCAAAATTAGTCTGGCTGCCTTTGCGTCAGCTGGCTTGACAAACCCTAAACTTGTAAGTTAGATAGCCTAAGTTACCATTGCAGGTTAAAAGAGATCCACCCTTGTGACGTTGAAAACCTATAAACTTTTGGTTGGACATCACTCATCATCACAGGGAGAACATGCTAACTCCACGCAGGGAGGCCCTGGCTGCCCAGGGCGTGAACCCAGAACCGGCTTTTTGCAAGGCAGCAGTGCTAACCACTGTTCCACCATGCCACCCATATTTGGGCAAGCCCTGTCCATGGAATGATAATTGATTTCAATTGAATGATTTCCATTTCCAATTATTTGTCTGTCATCATGTCTTAATATTTTATTCCCTAACCCAGGACTGGCCAATCCTGTTTCTGCCTCTAGCATCTTGTTAATTTTCATTTACACCCTAATTCAGCATACCTGAGTCTACTAATTAGCAGCACAACAGGATCTGTAGCTGTTGAATGATTGAATGGGCTGTGCTTTGTTTGGGTTGGAATGAAAATATACAGGCCTGATAAAACTTTGAACACTCGTTAAAAAATGATCCGTAGGCACTGAAAAAATGCGTACACCACTTTCATTGTGGATTTTGGATTGATAAAAAAAAAAAACTTGAAATTAAAATACATGCCAAATGAAAAGGATTGTGCATATATGCAAAACTTTATGTTTATTTTCATTAAATAAGGAAAGAAATGCATACAGTTAGGCTCACCAATAGTTGTATGAAATACAATATTTTTTACCACCGGCCACACTTCTTTTTGTACGGACGAAATATTTCAGTCTGAAATCTATGCAATTTTTTTATTTCACAAATAAGGCCCCAGATCTTCAACAGCTGATTGGACAGCAGTACCCCACCATTATCATCCGTTTTTATTTTCGTTACAGAAACCAGTGATGTACTGTATTTTAGAGCCCTTTGCTAGTCATTTTTGGAGAACCATTCACTAAACTCTCTGTTATAAACTATGAACTGTCCCTGTGCGTTCTTCTCTGGTCAGATATGGGCCAAATGGGCACATCCACCACAGTTAAGCACGGAGGAAGAGATTTCAGATTTGAGTCCAGATTTGAACCCTTTGGATAATATTTGGTCTCTTCAAACACAAACTAAGTGGGAAATGTTTTTCTGTTGCTCATCAGCTGTTTCAAGCCATTGACACTGAGTAAAACAGCTTTGACTCATCTGTCTGTAAAAAGCTGTCTGCAAGTTAAAGCACAAGGCTCAAACATTTAACAAAATCATAGGCAAAGCTATTCCTCACCAAATTACATGATTTATTTGCTTAATTCTTGCTGATTTCCTGGCCAGTGGTTTTTTTCTAAAGACCATTAAAAGCTTCATATTTTACCAATTTGGGCTTCGGTTCTTTTTTCATCCAGGAGTGTATGTTTAAGTCTGAGCATCGAAAGCCTCTGTACAAGTGGATTAAGCAAAACCCTCTGTAGTGGTAGCAGAGGTTGGACAGTGTACCAGGCATGTTTCACCTGTCAAGGGGACCCTGTCATTTAAATAGAGTAGCACACTGAAATGAGCGAATAAGTCATGAAATACGTTTTTCTTTCATGTTGACGGCATAACCATTACTGAATGGCCGTCAGTAACAAGAAACGTGTTACTCCACTAGCTAAAGAGTCAGTATGTTTATCAGGATGAATGAAATGAATGGGGTGTAAAAATGTTGAGTGAAAAACTATGGACACTGGAGGTGTGTGTGGAAGTACGCTGACTACCAAATTAATGTGAAGCTGTTGAGCAATCAGCTTAAAGAGGGCAAGTTCCACTGCAGTAATTGCTTAAATTAGCATAGGAGGATTTGCTACGTAAATAAATGAAGTCAGGAAAAGACAAATCGACACGCTTGCCTGAGCCCACGCACTGGTACTGCTCGACAGATCAGTGGGGTGTGGTGATGCTGTGGTACGCAGAAAATTATTTGCTACACTTAACTTCATAACAGTGCTTTATGTGTGCGTTTTGTGCGCATGCTAGCAAGAGTGTGACGTGATATGTTCGAGACGAGGCTCTTAAAATAGGGTAAAACATTTTTTTTTCTGTGCTGAGTGTTTTCAATTAGCGCGAGAGCTAATTGTGCTGTGAGTTCTGCAAAATGCTAATGTGTTAATCAGCTTTGTGTAAGTTTAGTGTGGTATACGTTTTCTTCGCTCAAGCAGTAAGTGAGAGATTTCAGTTCTGTGTTCTGGTCGTATACTGTAGTTAACCGTGATAACAGGCCCAGTATGAACACATCAGATAAGAATTCTACTCTGCAGGGATGATGGCAAGTTGTGTAACAACTCACTGCTTATTTGCAACTCACGAGCCTCTCATTCTGTGGTCTAGGCCTGCCTTTGCCTATTTCAAACTGGTTAGTCATCCCAAAAAGTCTTGCGTATTAGCATGCTACATTTTTTTTTCATGTTTAATCATGACATTTACGGTTTCACTTATCTCAGGGCCTCTTCTGTATCAATTATTTCTTTTTTTTTTTTTTTACAGCAAATGGAGTGGGGGCTCATAACCATAATGAAGTCACTGAGAAATTTCGTACAGTCTGTTCATAACTGCAAGGATACGCCTTAATTCATTTTAAAATGCGTGATTTTAAAAGGCTGTCACCCACATACAGATGGCTCAGAAGTTGAATTTCATAACGATAACAACATCATTTATTCAGCGTGTCCAGTCATTCATTCGCCTTTTCAAATTAGTCTGCGTAATTGGCTTTGCCTTGTGCTGCTTGAATGACTGAATAGAATTTGAAGGTCTGACTAAGAAAAACTAAGTGGTATAAGAGCATGCCTCTGTATTCAGACAAGCCAAAGGCAAATGCCTGAAGTCATAGCGATGAGGCCTGGCTTTAAGCTTCGAATAGAGCTGGTGCTCCACCGACTCATTGTTAAAATATAAAGCTTGTATGAATAAGGAGTATTAATTTTACATTATTTCAATGTGCTTAATTATCCTTGTTCCAGATAAAATAAAATCCCCAAAGTGTCTAGTTTGTGGAAAGAGATTAGGAGGCACTTACTGGAACTTTGTCTTTTCAGTTAGCTACAAAAGCTCCTGCGGGAACATGCTTGACAGTCTGTAGCGCAGTGAAGTCGTCGGCCTAAATTATGTGTGCTGTTTAGAGGTTTGCAGGAATGGCTGGTAAACCTCGGCGGTGAACCTGTTCAGCTCCGCATCACTGTAAGAGATGAAATCCTCGCAAAATTACGCATTTAAGAGCGAATACTGACCTGCCCTCTCAAATGCCAGGGTTTAGTTACTAACCGAGTGGCGCTCTTGATAGATTACTCATTTGTGCTGTTTTAAGCTTGTCTCAGGACTCCATTAATAATTTCTTGTTATTCATTTTGGGGAAAGAACAGCCAAAGTTAATTTAAATAAAAGTTGAAGTTGAAGTTGAATTCTCTGTATTGGAATGGCCATTGGTGAGTTACCACTCCTTCTGTTGCAAAACCTCCTGAGTAGTCGTGATAGTTTTATAAGTCCTTTATTAACAGTGTGTTCACCTCTTCAAAGCAGTCAGTGCTGCAGTGTTGGCCATGACAGGAGTGTTGAGATAACTGTTTGGCTTTCGGCAGATACTTTTTTCCCCATCTGTGTCTGTATCCCAGCTCAAATTGAGGAGGAGGGTGATCCAATTAGCGTGACCGCAGTCACAGTCGTTACCCAGGGACCTTGTTAGTCGACCCGTGTGGCCCTGTGCCAGGCGCACCCCTGGGTACAGAGTAGGCAGTGGCTTCCACAACATAAAGGTCTACTGGAACCTAGCCACACAGGCTGTAGATTGTATTTAATGGAGCGATCATCATTACCGAGTCATGTATCTGCATTTTATCAGTGCTAAAAAAACTGACTTTAAAATTTTCAGAGCAGGGGAATCACTGTATAATGCTAAGTGGATTATACAGTTTTTTTTAGTCTCCCAATTCCCTACATATTTTCTAGGCTGCGGGATTCTGTTTCTCCCAAAAATGCATTAGGAATGCATTTTAGAGAGAGAGCTTCCCTTATTTGTTCGAAAATAGTTGTCTGGTGCTGCATACAATAGATTTTTGTAAGCACTTGCTACCTGTTCAGTAATTTTCAATTTATTTGACCCAATCCTAAATGATTATTGCCTCATGTCAGACAAAATTGTTCACTCGCTACACTACGTTTGTCTAGTTGGCGTATTCAGTGGTCTGGACCCTGGAAAAAATGAATTATAATTTTATGTTGATCCAAGTTTATTGATATCTGTTCGAAAAGACAGTGACAATCTTCGTTCCTTTGGGTATTTATGAAGTAATTTCAGGTACTGCAGTACTTTGGCCAATGGTTTATCAGCCTAGAACCTACTGGATACAAAGTCAATGCATTCATGCTTCTGAGCACTGTCAAACTACCAATTCCACATTGCATTACACTGTCCAGCTTTGCTGCCTTGCATGGCATAAAATAACCAAATCAGCTGCTGGAGTAAGGAAATGGCATCTCCCTGGAGCAGAATGCTGATGGAGAGGAGATGGGGAGGCCAAGAAGAAGAGTGGAAAAAACAGAAGTATTTTTCTTCATTTTTACTTATGTGTCATGCAGTGACTATCGGACTGTGTTTTTTAGGCCTGTGTGCTTAAATAATGCTTCAGGAGGGAAATTCTTATGTCTGACAATACCGTCAGTTTAGTGCATTAACTGGTGTGGCTGGAATTGGACAATTTCCGTTGTCCAATAATTATGTTCACTCTTTTTTGTAAGAACCTGTTTTTATAGGAGCAATGAGGCTGAAAATGTCCCAAAATTAAAACATCCTGAGGTTGAGAAAAATTTAAATATGTTTAGAATATCATGAGGCTAAGAATAAGTACTAAAATAAGGAACTTTTATCGAGGTAATAGAATGGAAAGACTCGTCTCTAAACTCCAATGTTCATCAAAAGTGTTTTATCTGTCGTTTAAAATGCCAATTATGCCAAAAAATTGCGATGTCTCAAACCATTATTAATGAAAAACCATAATTTAAAACAGATTTCCTGACTGGAAAAAAATTTCAGGAATAGTTTAGGCTGATATTCTCAAACAAATTAGGAATATCCAGGTTCGGCCTGCAAAATAACTTTCCCATATTAAAAAAAAATCAACTGTGTATCATCCACCACATTCTTCAGCATTAAAAAAATCCAATAAATTTGTACTATTGTACTTTGAAGAATAAAAATACTGCTGAAAGTAGATCTTCAAAGAGCTGTGTCTCATTATTGAAAGTCGAAATGAAAAATGTGCTACACTTAGCTCTTGTGTGAACACGCTGTAAATTGTTGAATAAAATTCCACTCCTGAAGTCACAATAGGA
Organism: Gymnothorax reevesii; assembly: GCA_029721435.1. Lineage (NCBI taxonomy): Eukaryota > Metazoa > Chordata > Actinopteri > Anguilliformes > Muraenidae > Gymnothorax > Gymnothorax reevesii. Next base: position 23,145,197 of record CM056579.1, on the reverse strand, counting down.
CTACACATAAACTGACACTGGAGAGAGATTCCAAGTGCTGGGCAGTATTCTGAACTGTTCAGTTCAAACAATCAAATGTAAATTATTAACCTCTTTGTCACAAAGGTGTGAAAACTCGATGGGCCAGGGACTCTGCTCAGCTTATCTGAAGTGACTTTTGATGCGTTTTCTTATCTTCCAAAGTGCCTGAATCTTTACTTCAAAATAAATAATGAATTATCCGCGAGAAAGATATGGAAACTGACAGCAACAAGAATTCAAAAGAAATTCAAAGAACATGGCAAGCCTCTTTTGTTATCCAATTTTTCCCAGCTAGCTCAGATATACTCTGGCAGTTATTGTACTATCTCACTTGTCTGATTTACAACTACTTTGTTTTTTTTTCCCTCTGGAAAGGAGTTTGTATTGCGTGCTCAGTGAGATGTGCTCTGTTCTGCATTGTGTGTGCACGTCTGTCTGTAGCCTGTTTAATTCGGTCATGCTAAACGAAGAACCTTGCTTACGATAATGCCTGTAATCATGAACTCATCATTGTGTTTCTGAAGTGATGACTCTTCTTCAATTTAGAGGAAGGCAGTCACTGAAGGCTAGCTCCACTGTAGAGTGATGCCAGTGGAAATCATCATGCGGTTCATTATGATGAAATGAGATCCCCCCCCCGCGGTGTATTGTCACATATTTAATTAATAAGTAATGATGATATAAATGATGGCTGTACGACCAGAATAAATCCACCTTTCAGAAATTCTCCCCCCTGAAGCAAACTTAAAAATAAGCTCAGGGCAAAAGCCTATTTTTATCATGTAAAAATGTCACTTGACTGAATCAAACACTTGTAGCCGGTTGAGTCATTTACCATCCAGGAGATAAATACAGCGTAATGCTTCTTCCTTTACAGTAACAAATATGAACCATCTTTACTTTGATATTTATCAAGTGCTGCACATCTTAAAATTGTCAGCGCTATTTTTATCCATTTGTATGCAGGCTGTTTTTTCACTGTTTATCAGCATATTTTAGGTCCTTGGGAAGATTTATCTCATAGTTTTTCGAAGTACAGCATCAAGGTTTTGACATCATTTGCATTTTTTCTTTTATACAATGCGTTCATCAATGATTAAAATTACCTGCCTGTATCTGTGCTGTTTGCTCTTCCATTGGTCCTGAAGTGGTCTTTTAAATAATCTCTTTAATGATTTAAAAACAAGGCTTGAAATCAGTCTTCACCCACATAAAAGGTTTTTTTGTCAGAAATGCAAATTATTATTATTATTATTAGTTTTTATTACCTTCCTCACAGAGGGGAATTCTCAAAAAAGACAATATTCTGGCAGTGTGAATAATTATGCATTTATGGCTTTTATTATTGTTTTGTTTGTGTTTTGTAAGTAAGCTTGATAAGAGTGTGGGTGAGGTGTGGAGTTAGCAGGGGGCGCATGGGCGCGTGAGGTGGGTTATTTGCGTTCAGGATGTGACGGCTGTGTGTTTGGCCTCACTGAGAGGAGACTGGAGTTGATTTGAAGAGACAATTTTTCTGACTTGCGGTATGCATTTTAATGGTCCACTATTATGTCACCAGGTGCACAGCTAATTAACCATTATGGGCCAGTTCAAAATCTCCCCTGAAATCTCCTGACATCACAAAGGGGAGTGACCTCCCAGAATGATGAATTCTGATTGACTGCTTGGCTGAAGTTAATCAGCTCTTCTTGCCTCTGGTTGGCTACTTCCCCATGTGATGTCAAGAGGGGATCGATTTTGAAATGGCTTGTAATAATGAATTGGCAGTGCACCTGGTGACATAATAGGGGACCCTTAATAACAATATTTTAGCTTTAGTGAATGGGGTTGGTTCTTTGATTTGGTTCATTTCGGGGGTTTGTTGTCCGTTAGCTGCACCTCTTCATGCTAGATTTTGGAAGCATTTTCAGACACTATGACATGTTTATTTAACACTGTCTGTCCCTCTGACCCAGTGGATGGGACAATGAGGACATAACATCACAATGAATGGGGCAAGATACTTATATAAGGAAAGAGAGTTGGGGGGGGGGGGGGGGGATGGTAAGTGTTTGCGACATCGATGGTGAGAGTTTGTGATCCATCCCTGATTTGGGTTCACTGCTCTTGGCAGGGCTTTGCTGATAAATCGAATCGAGGACCCATCTGTGCGGCACGTTGCGAATCGCTGCAGTGCTTGGTTAGAGAGCAGGTAGTGATAATGGTGGTTTGCAGCTCTCTATTCGGTTGAGATCGAGCCACGACAACAAGTGTCCCTCGTGCACAAGCTCTCCTGTGGCCTCTTGGGCCCGTGTCGGCCGTGGTAACGTTTGTACCTCTCTACAGCTGCGATAATGAGTATGGAAGTGAGAGCACGAGCTTGTAAGACTTTAGGGAAAAATTACTGGATGAAAGATGCATTTTTTAAGCCGACACCAGCCAACTCTTCAGAGGAGGTTTAATGCAGAGGCAGCCATGTCTGCCTGTTGTGGCCTGTTAGTTTTACAGTCATGTGCTCTCTGGTGAAGGCTACGGACAAAAAGAAAAAAGGACTTTCCAGCTTTCCAAATTTGCTGAATCTCCTATACCATCCTCAGAAACAATAAATGTGTGGGCGCTGGTGTGATGTGTGAATGGTTGGCCTCAGCATTATTTTGTGGTTGATTATAAAGCAATAGCGCTGAAATTACACATATTTTAGCATTTTTTAATAGGATTTGTTTAACCCCATAAAACCGTCAGACCAATGTACGCTGTTTTAAAGTGACTGAATTTAACAGTCTCCTTGTTATTTTAAATGTAACAAGAATCGTGCGTGCATTTAACTGAGGTTTACAGTTAACATCCTCTGAACCTCTGTTATAAACTGACTGTAAAATTACAGTTTACATTATTGGCAAAAAAGTTGCGAGTTTATAACAGTGCATGTCAAATGCAGCTGCTTAAAGAATAAAAATACTGCTGAAAGTAGTTCTTCATGAAAAATGTGCTACACTTACGTAGCTCTTATGTAAATTTGCTGTAAATTGTTGAATAAAATGCCACTCCTGAAGTCACAATGGGACTACACAGAAACAGCATCAGACCTACTGGTGTTTTAAATTCTAGTGGAGATTTCAAGGTTACCTACGATCCTAAATAAGTCCTCCTGAATTACAGGGAAATGTGTTTAAAATGATGCTCAAGATCCAGATATTTTCCTGTTGACGCTATACTGTGGCCATAAAAACATGCCATCCAGGGTTTGAATACTTTTCTCAGTGTAAGTGTGGCGTTGATGAAGCACTGCTGGCAGCAGACACAGAATATGTCCTACAATGTGGGGAAAAAAAAGCTTTTCTGATGTTAAACTTACTTAAGGGAGCGCTTAAGTGAAAGATTCAGTTTAACTGGTTAATAATTTGGTTCAGTTTGGATTTTGCTATTCCCCAAGTATACCACCTGCCAGATAAGAAATATTGCAGGAAATATCGGGAGCACTTTCCTGTAAGAGCTCCTCACTTTCTCCCCCACAGGAACGCGATAGAGGGAGGGAAAGTGTTAAGTCATAGCAAAGTATCAAATATCAAAGCTAGCATAGAGCCATTTCCCTGAACAGCTTTATGACTAATTTAAATGAGAAATGTAAAAATAGTTCTTCCAATCAAGGCGGAATGTTGGGGGGGGGGGGGGGGGGGACATCAGGAAAGACATTAATATGGAGAGTGAGGGAAGGAGAGGGAGGATGACTATGAGTCAAGTGCTGCTCTTAAAGGGAAAAACATGAGCTATTGTGAAGCCAGAGGCACCAGCCCACTCCTTTGATGTCATCTCCTTTAAGATGTCTGAGGCAGAACAGAACTTTGCTGTAAACTCGTACATCTGTGGCCACCAAGTGTGAATCCCCTTTTACCAGAATTTAATGTGAATCCCTCTTGACGGAATTTAATGTGAATCCTTCCTGACATAATTTAATCTGATTCCCTCTCAATTGCATTCAATGTGAATCCCTCTTAACTGAATCAAATCAAATATGGCAAAATAGCAGTTTAGTTAACTTCGCATTTTCAGTTATGAAATATGATTCGTGTTACATTTTATTTAAAGATTGCATTGTTTTTTGGCGGGTTATTTGGATGTCCAAATGAGACGTTAATACATTTTTTTGAACAACCCCCTCTGGGAACAGTTGAATAGTCAAGTCACTTTCTAAAGGACAGAACTGAAGATATTAATCTTTCTTCTGGTTGAAATGCACACAAGTGGTCAGAGAATTGAATGTTAATTCGTTTGATTTTTAAATATCTACGAAACCAATTTAATTTGATGGGAACCGGTACAATTCATTTTACCATTCTGTGTATCACATAATATAATCTCGGCAAGGAGCCTAACGGCTGTTAGTGTTATCAGTAACATGTCGCCTTAGTTAGCAAGGTAATTTTAACAAAAAATAATTGAAACCCTTTGTTCTATAGCCTAATAGTCCATTTGTTACCACCTCTGCCTTCTGCAAAACACCATTGTGAATGCCTGCTTCATTTTCATTTTGTGGACATAAAGACCAATCTGGAGAATAGCCAGTTTGGTTGTACATTTAGGCTAAATGGTGAACAGTCTCTAAATTTACATGAAGCATGGTAAACTATTCTAAGTGAGTTTAATGGTTATGTTTGGTAAAGCAACTGTGAGGATGGCGCTAAGGTCACATACTCAACCTAGTTCAATATGCAGTCACCATACTAGTCTTTTTACCCTTCGCTTTAAATATTGACAAAAAATGGAAATTATCAGCTATAAATTCCAGGTTTACAGTTTCTACCCAAAAAAAAAAAAAAAAAAACTTGGAATGAAGGTTGCTTTTCCTAACAACTATTTGACAAATCTGGCTTTGTATCGGCCCTCCCTCAAAAAGCAGTGCAACGTAAAATGGCAGGCTCACACAAGTAAACAGTAATGTACCTCGGCCAGAATTTTGTTGCTGACAAATTCCAATAAATTATTGTGTTTTATATGAGAAAGAGGTCGTCTGGGAGTTCAAGCAAGGCTGTGGGAGGGAGCATTGTTGGCAGTCATGCTGGTGGGTGTGAACTATGCAGATGAGGTCTGTTTCTGATGTAGAAATCAGATAGAATTTCAATCTGCATATTACGGATTGGGAGGGGGGGTCCTACGGCTTAAACGGGGGATGATGATATATTCAGTCTTTCTATGGGCTTTTCATTACAGTAGAAACCACTGTCCACGCGGGCTGAACTGAAAAACATCTTTTTCTTCTTTACAGTGTTTGAAAATTGTAGGTTGGGTGCCCGTAGTTTGTTTCTAAGCTCACTCCACTGAACAATATTGGCCTGATTTTTAAAATCGACTGACATTTTTCATTATGTCACATTTGCGAGGAGGGGTGATGGATCAAAGCGGAATTTCTACTGAGATTTATTTACCCCGTTGGTTGGGATTTTTACCCTGGAATTCCCTGGAAAACCCTGAAATGATATCCATCACCTGGGGATTTTTTTAACAGCATGTCATTTCTGTCTCTAATAAATAAGCTTATTTTTAGAGCTCTGTGTCACTGGGATGCCGCTGGTGGAGCATTCACCAGTTCTGGTCAGCTGAATGTGGAGAAGGTCTTGCAAAGCATTTCAATATAAATCTGACTGTTTCTGTTTTGAAGATCTAAGATCATAGGTTTGATTTCAGCGAATCAGGTTGCGGGCAGCACACTATTTAACAACAGTCTGGTCCAGGCTCTTCGCTGTGGTTTCAGACTTGTTTTAGCGTATTGATAAAATGAAATGAAACTGCACGAAGAGGCAGTATGACAAATGAAATGAACTATGAATCACTGTGGGACTGTGTGCAAGATGGAGAACATGTTATTTTTGGCTGTCATTAGTTGAATAATGTCATCCAGTTATTCAATTTTGCAACAATTGGCAGCTTAGAGGCTCAAGAAGGAATCTATTCAGCGCTTACTGATCTCTCTCCATTGTGCCTTTATTTAGGTGTTTTTGTGTGGGTGTGTGAGGGGGAAGGGGCATTTCTCGTGTGTGTTTTTGTGTGTGTAGCCGTCTTTACACTCGTGCATGTGCATGTGTGTGTGCGTGTGTATTGTAATCCTAACTGTTAGGCATGACAAGACCTAAAAATAGGAAGTTTTCTTTTTGTGGGGGCTGGGGGTGGTGGGCTGTTGAGGGATGTCAGAGGTTTTAACCCTTAGTGCGCTGGAAAAAAATTTTAAAACACATAAATTGAATTAACTTCTGCTGTTTAATTTTCTCATGCTATCGAAAACCTATCATGTGGCAAATTGTTTAAAAGAGCTCCCCTGCCGGAGCTCTTTTATACAAGTCGCCACATGATAGGTTTTTGACAGCTTTGATTTTGACACCTTAGATCATAGAGCAACAATAGCTGCATTTAGCGCTCTAAGGGTTAATCAGTAAAAGATTTCTATAGAGCCTCTGTGAGACTGACCCCATGTTTAATATTTCACTCTTCACCCAGCAATCTCTGTTTTACTGAGCATCATTTTCGTACATCTGAAGCAGACTCCTTTGGTGCCGTGGACAGTATTATACTGAAGCTATGTTACAACTACTGTAGCTTTACTGTTAGGCTATTACCCCTGAGTGCTGTGTAGCTATAGTAAGAGCTATTGCTGTACAGCGCTTTTTATGTATCAGTAATAAAATCTGGTCACTGTACAGCAGGCTTACTCTGGCTGTGAGCACTGTTGCATTACAGAATTTTTCAGGACCCTTCGTGAATTATTAACCATTTGATTTTTGTTTTCCTGTGGTCTTCAATTTAAAGCTATCAAGGAGAAGTACAGCGACTGGACCGAGTTTCTGATCCAGGAGCTAACAGGATCTCGCACCGCCCCTGCTACCCTACTGGAGGGGGTGAGTGCGACCTTTGTGCAACCATACGCTTCAAAAATGTGTTTTTTTTTTTTCACCTTAATTTTTGTGTCCATGCTGCCTAAATGTTTGATTGAACTTCAGAAGGCCAAGTACTCTGTACAAATATTATATATATATATATATTTATTTTTTTTTTTTGTTCTCAAGCTCATTTCACTTTAGATCTGAGTTCAGAATGGGCAGTTGCCTTAAAGTTGAACAAAAAAGCATTTTTGCTGCATAACTCTCTTCAGTGTAAGAGAGCAGGTCAAAGGGTGATTCGAATGATTAATCATGTGATGTGGCTGAGTAAAGGCAAACAAACAGAGGTGCGGGTGAAGTTTGAAATACAGTGTAGTCTGTAAGTGATTAGTCAGTGACATTGTGCATTTGTTGAAGTCCCTGCTTGCCTCAGAAAATGTGGTTGTAAATGGTTGTTAAAGCTGTTTCTGATTTAACCGCTTTTATTCATTCAAAATCCGTGGCCTGAGCCCAGAAGCCGCAATTTTGTCAGTCTGAGCCCGTACTGTCTGTACTATCTCACATTCATAGCTGGCTGCATTTGTTGAATGGCCGTGGTACTTCAAAGATATCGTAAATTATCTCAGCAGCTGATGAAAGTGAAAATTTTGACTGTTTTTTGGTTGGAAATTCGCGGAATGCTTGCTTTCTTTCCAATTGGTAAGTTGTGATTGGTGCTGAAAATGCTTGTTGTGTCATCCTAACCAATCACTGACTCTTACTTGCTGTAATATGAAAACTCATGTAAACCATCGAATGACTGCCGCAGAGGACAACCCAGTCTTAAAAACTAACTATGGCCATCTGATCTCTTGTCTTGTTATTGTTTCACTTCACATATATTTCACTTCACTGGCAAAGAATTAAAAGCTCTGGAACCACTTTTCAAATACTTTGATTTCCTGTCCAATACTTCAGAGCAGTATTTAGAATTTCAAATTTACGTTGAATAATATGCGGCATATTTTCGCTTTATCAGCATAATATTGATGCTGATGGTGGCTGGTGGTCGATTTTTTTTCATTTGCTTCCCCAATTCCAAAAAAAGTTGGCGCATTGTGGAAAATGCCAATAAAATCAAAAGGAGGGATTTGAAAATTGACCCTCTACTGCATTGAAAACACTACAACAGCACTTTGTTTGATGATAGACTTGTAGATTTTGTGGTTTAATGAAAATATACAAATGTGAGGACTGCAACTGAATCCAAAAAAAAAGTTGGCGCAGTCATATGTTTGCCCTGGTGTAACATCTTGTTATGGCCCCAATTTGTTATTACATTTTCAACACAACAGCAACAGCAAGGGATGACAGACACAGTTTAAAAAACTTAAACACATTTAATTAACAAAGACAACAACTAACAATAACCTACAACTAATGACCAAGATTGAATATATAAAAAAAACTGAAATATTTACAGTCCCTTGTTTTGGTGGGGTGGCTTGGTGATGTCCTGGGTGAGGAAAATGCTCAAACGCAGGCAAAAATCCACAAAAGAAACTTCACAGGTCTTGAACAGAAATGACAGGTCTGGTCACATGTATCCTTCTCCTTGCAATTTCTCCTACTACTTTACTGTCTCAATTCTTTTCTTTATATACTCTTTTGCAGACCCCACCCACATTTAGACCTTTTTTTTTTAATTTTCGGGGACTTGCCCCAGACATGTCCAGGACATGCCTAAACCTAGCTCCAGTCTGGGCTTAAATTAAAGAAAGGTAAATTCTGCCATCTAGTGGCCTCTATTCACATCACAATCTCCATATGTTAATCACACTCATTTAGAGTTCGGTCGCTGAAGACACCAGTTAGTTGAGTTAGGCAAGTATTGTGAGAAGTACTGTTTATTTTCCCAAAGGACAATAGAATAACTGCTATTTTCAGACCACAAACTGCAAATGCGCTTACAATTCAGCTGGCTTTATCCTCTATAAAATTAAGTCCCACATGTTTGATAATGTGGGAGTCTTAAAATAGACTGAAAAAAACACTGAGCCATGCCACTATCTTGCCTTCCTCCCAGAGTTTTGGCTGGAATGCTACAGATGTCCATGCAGGCGCGTCCTGATTCAGCTATCATTTTGAAATCCTCGCAAAGGTGTGACTGACTGTTGTCAGTGTTTATACATCTCATAATGAGATGTTTCTTCATGCAGAACAATAATATGACACTGATATTAACATCAATTATGGAGACAAACAACATTTATACACATCAACACATAAAAATGTTCTTGTGAGTGTTGTGCAAACCAGAATGATTTGGACTAACATTGCACAAATGTACATATAATACTGCTTTTACATGTATGATGTAACTGGAGATAATCGAATGGCTGCAATAGAATAGCACCTCCAGCATTCTGGCAGTATACCTTCATTTCTGATTTCAAAAGGCATCGGAGAGAGAAATTTTTGATCAAAATTCTCCTGAACTGGTTGCTTTGTGCCCATTTTTAAGTTTTTTAAGTTGTTTACTTTGTTAGCACAGCTAAAGGCGGTGTAAGGCGGTGCAATATGAATCATCATATTTGACGTTAGGCCCTATCTTCATAATCTAAGACAGTTTATGACGCTTTGCTGAGAATCCATGAAGGGTGTGATCAGACAGTTTCATTTGTTCCATCTCAAATATGTAGGTATGAAAGGGCTGGGCTTAATGGCATAAATAATAGGTGTGTTCTGGGCATAACGTGCTATGAACCAATCAGAATGTCTCCTTCCACTCATTTTGAATGCCAACTGTATTTGCTGTTTGGCAGATGTTGTGTCTGAAATGAAGACAAATGCACAACGCGTGCAATTTGGGGGATTAAAATGGACTGGGGCGCAAGCAGTTCTTTTTCATTACTGATTTTTTAAAAGGATCACTTTTCTTAATGAGGCATTTATTGCTCTTTAGAATCATTTTGTTCAGTTGTAGAGTTATTTTGGTTTGAAGGCTTTGAGTGTGGAAATTTGGTCATTGTTATTTAAAAATGTGATAGAAGTGTGAATAAAAAAACAATGTGGATTAAAACATAGAACATAAAGCAAGACATTTGAATGAGTTGCACTGTTTATTCATCTGTAAAATAAAAGAAATAACCGTCATATCCAGTCAATCACTGGCACATTAGACTACTTGAAAAATGTTGCAATGAATTATTGAAATGTCCAAATAAAGAACAATAGTGGCTGGACAAATGTTTGGACCTTTGGTCCAATAATCAATTTTGTTTTATCATCAGGCAATCGATGGAGAGGCTCTATTGCCAACAGTATTGTTTCTGTAATTACCTCCGCTAACGAAGTTGGAGCGGAGGTTATGTTTTCGCCCCTGTTTGTTTGTCTGTCTGTTTGCGAACAACAGACAATTCAAAAAGTAATGCACGGATTTGTCTGACATTTTGTGGGTGGATTGCTATCACATCAAGGATGGTCCCCATTGATTTTGACCGCGATCAGTGACACAATATGCCCGCCTCAGCAGCCAACTTGAAATCCTATCACACGCGATAACTCAACTTTGCTCCCACTCATGCACATTTGGATTGTGCTGCCTTGGCGGAGGTTTGCACTCTACGAGTGCTTCTAGTTCGCATTTTCTTCAAGTTCTCCTCAAGTTCACTTCAAAATTGCAACACACCAATAATTATCACCTCATTTAAAGACTGAGAAGAAAGGCGATTTGGTGCTCGGTCATTTGCTGATTTCACAGTGAGGGTTTTGGATGGAAAAAAAGGTCCCAAGCCACCCTAAAACCCCCGAAGAGGGATGCATTTTGTATTGGCACCCTATTGCACTTATCTTCACTGTGTCCAGCAGCGTGTACACAGACTGCTCAGAGTTACAGCTCAGTGGAATAGGGCATTGTGAATGTCTCAGCATATTTTGCGGTTGATTTGAATAAACCACGCGAGTTCGTCTCGGCCAATGCTCGACGGCGGCTCGCGACTACACTGCTCTAGTATCAGAAAGATGGAAAAGGTTTGTAAGTTCATTATGATTCAATATACTGAACAGGCTCAATGAAGGGTAAAAACGGAAAACTCAGCAGCGCATTGAAACATTAACGGAAAATCTCATGGGATATTAAGTCGTGATCAATCAAAAAAATAATTGCGGTTCATTCCACCGGATTATAGACTCTTGAAGCTGTCAGGATTTGATATTTTGAAAAGGTTTGCAGAACTGAGTAGGAAAACCTGATTTTGCTCCAGGTTTTGATTCAGGCTGTCACTCAGAAGTTCAGAATTGCGAACAGAATGCGTAGGACAGTTCTACTGTGTCATGATGAATGGGACTTTGCAGAAAAATATTCCACAGCTGAACTGAAATGGCAGTCGCCTCTTGTCAGTTGTTACAAAATCTGTCGGCATCAAGAATAGTGTCTCTTCTCCTGGACAGGTTTTCTCACGTCAACCCCCTAATGTGACAGAGGGGGTAACTAACTGACAGCGATTATTACATTTAACTGCGCAATTCAAAGAGCGATAGTTTTTCATTTACTTACATATGTTGAATAATACTTCTAGTTCCTTCTATAAGTTTGTTTGATTTCTTTCCTCTTAAATTTTGAACACGCTAGATCTCATCTGTAAAAATCCAATCTGATAGAAAAGAAAGAACTTTTTTTTTTTGCATTTTTTCAGACATTGTCATTTATTGCACAAACCGCACTGCAGTCTGTTTGCTTGGTCCTCTCCGTATACAATTGAGCGAAAAACATACACACAGTCGATGCACCCAGCCAGACACACGACACAACAAATGCACCTAATTGTGCTTCACGTTGTTTGCCCTTCGTGAAAGGGTAAAGACTGCCTCCTGTTTGTTTGCATTTGCCGATTTCTCTTGATTGGTTGCTGCGGCAGGAATGCTCCATCTGATATCCATTTTCCCTTTGCATATATGATTGACAAAAAAATTCACACAGGTGACATACTCAACCAGACACTCAGCATGACATATGCACCTAAACGTGCTTTGCATCGTTTACCCTCCTTTGAAAGGTAAAGGCTGCTTCCTGTTTGTTTGCGTTTGCCGATGTCTCTGATTGGTTGCTGCAATGTATTCTCCAGCCAATGAAGGGGAAGAACACGGTGGATCTGATCACGGAGGGCTCAGTCATGGAGCTTCAGGATCGTCACGATCCCTTCCTCTACTGGGCCGTATGGGTGATCCAAAATGTGGGGGGGCGACTGCGTCTGCGTCACGTGGGAATGGAAGGCGACGCCCACGACACCTGGCTGTTTTACCTGGACCTCCGGCTCCGCCCCCTAGGCTGGGCTGAGGAAAACAGCTTTCGCATGGACCCGCCCTCTGGTAAGACACACCTGCTTTGATTGGGGATTCGGTAGTGCTGTATGTAAGTTATTCATTTGTGGATACTTGTTGCAAATTGTTTTCTTTGTTTTAATCGAACAATCATGGAGCAAAAAGGTCATTAGCCTGCATTGCAGGATGTGCTAGAAGCAGATGTTTTCTGAGAAGTTTATCTTCTTTTGCAAAGTGAATAAAACTTTTTTCCCCCCAGTGGAATATACCGTTTAATTGCCGTAACGTTTCATTAATCCTAGTCCTACCTCTATGTCAATGCTTATCGAGGATCGGCGTACAGGAAAATACAGGGACTGCACACAGGGAAAGGAGTGTGGGTTCTCTATATATTGGCGGCCAGCAGGACTTGGATTAAGAAGGAAGCTTGTCAGTCAAGGAAGAAGATTGAAAACGGGCCACGACTATTCATTATTAAAAAAAAGGCCCTTTTTTGCCCGTAATTTCACCCAAGCAGCTTTTATGCGTTGGAGTATAGAACCAAAAAGCAGAAATCGAGTTTCTATGGAACTACTGTTCTGTGTGTGGTCAGATTATATTTTTTAGATTGTGGATATTTATTATAATCACCTGGATCTGATGTGGTTCACCTCTCATTCACGAATGTAGCTTTAATGTTAATTTTGATTAATGATTGTAAATAAATCGAGATCAATTGTTAGTTTAAAGGGTTGTTCTGTGTCTGAAAGGTAGAGCGCCTCAACAGTTGGGATTAGTTCTGGGGCCTCTGCATGTGAAACACTGCTTCATCTTCCACTGCACTCCTTTATGAACCCGCATCTGAGCTGAGGAATATATTCATGGACTCCCTTCATTTGACCTCTTCATTAGATGAGCTTTATTGAGCTGCACTGATCCTGCACATGAACGCAAATTAAGACAGATGCACTCCGTGCAAGAGCCTCCGGTGATATTTCTTTTGGGGATGTTATTTTGGTTGGTGTAATTTATTTTCGCTTTTAAAAATGAAAGGAAAAATTATTCTCATTGTCATTCATTTGGTTTCAGCTGCATATCCTTAGGAATTAGAGTTTGTAGTCCAGAGTGAAAAGATTAATTTCCAGTGCCAAATTCACTTTGGCAAAAAACTGCTTTCACTAAAAATGTAGTTTTCCTTTGACGCAATTTTTTTCTTTGTTCATTTTGTGGCCCATGAAACAAAATTGTTTGGAAGGCGTGTAGAGCTCTCGGCAGAATTGAAAGTTTCACCCCTTAAACTCAGATTTTTAACTTGAATTTCTGTTAGTGTGTTCAAAGTTAGAAAAACTTAATTTCTGTATTATTGGACAGTGTCACAGATGCTTCACTGAAGTTACATCAGACTTAGTATATCGAGTGAAATATTCAAAACCAGGATGGCTCATGATCGTAGCATTAGATTTAATAGAAGCAATCGTATACATCATTTCAAACACAGGGAAAGACAGGGTTTCAAATCATAAAAAGAAATGAAATTTTCTAACAAGTGGTAAACCGTCAAGTTTGTTTTCAAGCAGCAGAAAAGGAACAAGGCGCAGATCCACAGAAATCCACAAAGATGCTTTTATTAAAAAATTACAACGCGCAATTGGCACAAACTGTGGAAAAAGAACTCGAAAGGCACTGGAGAGCGAGGAACAGTCTGAGTCAGGTGAGGGGTGAACAGGATCAACAGGGGAAGAGCAAGCCGTAGTCGGATGCAGTGCCCGGTCTCAAACTTATAGCTTAGTGGACCAGGCTGATCGCCAAACAGGAGCTGGATAGTACAGGGAGATATTCCTAATAAAATGTTTTTTAGTAATGCTTAAATACTGAGGACGGAAATGGCTTAGAAGACAATGAAGAGGACCAATCCAGCAAGAATGGAGCGTAGACCAGGAACTTGAAAGTACGCCACAACAGGTCACAATGGGGAACAGGTGTGGGAGGGAGCTCAGAAGGGAAGGCGATACACCAGACAATAATTGAATAATGAGAACTAATACAGTGGAACAAAACAAAACCCCGGAGAAGGACGGCTGAATTGCAGGAAGAACCAGAGGCCCTCCTAGAGTGCAAACCTCTGCCAAGGCAGCACAATCCACATCTTCGTGAGTGGGAGCAAAGTTCAGTTACCGCGTGTCATACGATTTCAAGATTGCTGCTGTGGCGGCCAAATTGTTTGACTGATCCCGGTCAAAATCCATATGGTCCATCCCTGATGTAATAGCGACCCACCCACAAAATTTCAGAGATATCCGTTCATTCTTTTTTGAGTTTTCTTGTTCACAAACAAACAAGCAGAGGAACGGCACCGATCACATATACCCCCTGCCAACTTCGATTGGCGAAGGTAACAATAAATAAAACTCAGAACATAAGTTTTTCCACTTCATCTCACTGTCTGATGAATTTCCTTTTATCTGATCTTCTCTGAACTCCGGATGCTCAGACTCCATTGAGATCAGTGCAGAGCATTGAAGCCTTAGACAAATGCTGTCATCACAACCACAAGACTCCAGTTTTGGACTCAAAGGAAAATAGCCCTTGGATTTTGGCATTAATCGTCACATTGTTTGTAAACAGATGTCAGAATCCGATATCAACAAAAATGTGCCTTTCTTCTTTGTATACATTTGATAGCAGTACAGTATGGGAATGTGAAGTGAGTAAAAAGTGGGAATATTTTGAATGTCTTTTGTACAATGAATATGAGCGCTGTCAGTTTGCAGTCAAATATCTCTCTGTTCTATAATAAACAAGATCCATCAGTTCAATTCATCAGTCCCTCAGAAGAGCATTTAATTGCTTGAATGTCTCAGTGAACTCGAGGCCTTTTATTCTATTGTATTTATCACATTGCATTTATTGTATCTTGTTTATTATATCACATTTATTTGTAGGGCAAAGTGTAACACGCTGATTTAATGATTCACTGCAGTATACAGTGCTGTGCTTGTCTATGTGTGCGTGTGTGAGAGAGAGAGCGAGTACACTGCAAAAAATGATAAGATAAAAATACTAGGTAAGATGAATTAACTTATTTTAAGACTTCAAACACTGCACAGTAAACACAGTAAAACACTAAAAAAAAAAGCTAAAAACACAGTAAATTTCACTTGTCAAGTCAAATAGTAACTTGTTTTAAGTTTTTTTTTTTCTTAATACAAGTTACTATTTGACTTGACAAGTGAAATTTAACTCACCCCATTGGCATACTAGTAAAAATTATAATAGGCTGTGAAATTTACTTACTCCAATGGCAAGCTAGTAAAAATTACCTCAAAACAAGAATTTTTTTTTTTGTCTTACTAAGAAAAATAGTGATGGAAATAAGTGTTTTAAGTCTTAAAATAAGTAAATTCATCTTACCTAGTATTTTTATCTTACCATTTTTTGCTGTGCAAGTGTATATGCTTGAAACAAGCTGAATGCCGGTTTGATTAATGTCGACGCGACCTCGATCAGTGAACGTGACTGAACATGGTGAAATCTCTGAATGACATCTCCGGGCGTGTGATTTTGGCTTGCCACTGCTTAATTGAGTCATTGCCACTGTGTTTTTATCTGAATGCTAATGCATTGGTACACAGTCCTGACCTTTTTAGCATTGCAAAGCCCTTCCTGTCGGCATTGCTGTATTCCCCGAGGAACAGCTGAAGCCACACTGGTTGGCACAGCACTGCATGTTCGGTAGATGGGTGTTTTCCTCCTGTCGCTGTTTGCATACAATTGACATGTAGGCTTTGTCCAGAGTTGCCGCTTCTGGAAAATTTGTGTGCCCTGGGTGTAAGCACTAAGGACTGTCCATTTGACCGATGGGATTTTCGCCTGGGTTTTGTCTATATTGAGTAAATGCAATGACAGGTGCTCTCTTCTTTGAAACTTTATAGGCCAGTTCACGGTTACTTTATCTCGGGTCATGGTGTATGTCAGATTATCATATACTATATGTTATTAATAGCTTATTTCTGTATTGTCTTGTCATTGGCCGAGGGCTAATACCTTGACCCAAAGGCCAATAACAGGGCAATGCGAAAATTAGCAATTTATAATATTTTTATTAATTGGTTAAGTATATTGTGCTATCATGACAGTATCATGACTATGACTTCTGAATTAGTAATCTGAAGTACGCGCTAAATGCTAGGTCCGCGACTGTCGTCTGCTTGTTTGAAGAGAGCGAATGGCGCAGTTACCGCGACCGAAACGCCAATAACAAGGCAATACGGAAATAAGCAATTAATAACATTTAGTATACGCTAATCCACTGCACCACAGATTGATTTCTCAGGAACTTCATTGAAAACAAATGCATGCGGCAGGGAGGATGGTTAGGGTTAGCAAAACAGAGAAAAAGTGACAGGACGCTAAATTTCTCAGCTTCGCCTCGGTGTGAATTTATTAATGTGGTTAAAAATACAACCTACCCTGAATGTTGCCTAAATCGCTGTCTCTGCTGCTGTTAGTTTAAAATACAGTGTATGTCCTGAATCGACTCCACCATCGGAAATTTTCCTTCTCATTCCGCAATGTAGACAAAAGCCCCTTTCCTTTGATTGGCTGAGGGATGAAAGCCCATCTCCTCTGATTGGCTGTGGAATCAGTCGATCTCAGATCAGCACCCGCCTTTTCCTCCATAGACTGAATGCACAGATAGGTTTGCACCACATATCTCTGTGGAGGGGGCGTAATTTGTGACTTGTCGGAAATAGAATCTGTGACTCGTGGGGAAGATTCGAGTAGTTGTAGTTATCGATTTGTATTTGTGTTTTAAAAGAACACAAACATTTTCGTCAGAAATAATTTTAAATAAATTGAACACTTATTGTACAAATTCACATTCAGATTTGCACATATTTAAATTTTGTCCACAACTTCACATTGTTTGATACAGGTGCACAAATATGTTTTGCACCAAATATAATGCAACAATAGGAGCAAAAATGTGAGCGAGTCAGTTTTTTCATCTGTGACTTGTAAAATAGGATTTGTGCACCTGTAATTAAGAATTTGTGAATATGTAAGTGTTGTGTTGTATTTGTGCAGAGAAAAAAAAATCTACAACTATACAACTCATAGAGTATGTGACCTCAAATTTACTGATACACATACAAATCGCTGTACACAACTACAAATCCCACTGTTACAGGTGCTCAAACCTTTTTCACCAAAAATACCTTCATAGTGGGATACATTTATATGCAGGTTTATGCAAAACCTCCTATGAATGCAGGAGAGGGTAATGATAATCGTTCCTGCTGAGATTTTCTTCCTGAAGGTATTGATCACATTTGAGTAATGTGAATACATGGTCTTTGTCAGATCATTTCTCTAAATACACACACAGCTTTGTTTCGATAGAGGAGGAACTGCTGAGTCACAGGAGAATACAGAAATGCCTCGTGTGTGTGTGTGTGTGTGTGTGTGTGTGTGTGCGCGCGTGTGAGTGTGTGTGTGTGTGTGGGGCATGGTACCATGAACCTGTAATCTTGAGAATTGGCAGCAGCTCAGATGCACTCCCAGATGGATAATATTCAGAGTTTTTTTTGGCAAAGCACGTGCTAAACGCTTGTTAGGCTGCCAAGTTGCAATGATGTCAGTGCAGGCGGCCCTGTCGAGTGAGTAGATTACTATCAATGATTTTCAGATGTCTTGTGAGGTACATGTGATGGCATGTCAGTCATGGATGAAGAACAATTTTTCTGCTCCTGGTTGATTATGACCCAGAGGTATATCCTGTGGTGGCACGTTTCATGATTTCTTCGGCTATAGTTTTGGCCCAGGATCAAGGGCTTGACATTGTCCTACATGATAAAACCTTGGGATGTGGCCCAGGTTGGTAAGTAGTGCTCTTTCTTGTCTTAAGTACTACCGGCTGTGATGTCATTCCCCTTCTGTCGGCAGAGGTGCAGAGTTTGAAGAGCACCCTCGAGTGGCGGGACGCCCTGGGCAGCGCGAGGGCAGAAGCGGAGAAGAACCCTCTTCCCTTGGAGATTTTTAAGGTGAGGTTGACGTCACAATTATATTGTCTGGATCTAGATAATCAGACTGTCTTAAATGGATGTATTAATGTTGTCAGATTGCCAAATGTGAAGATGAAGGATTGAGATGGGGCTGCCCAAGCCTGTTCCTGTAGATCTGCCATCCTTACTCCGGACACATGGTGCTCCCCACCGAACAGCCGAAAAACTTTTACAGCTGTGGAGTGAGGTGTGCTCATTTGGGATGGAAATGAGAATGCGTGGTATGGTGGATCTCCGGTAGCGTGATTGCGCTGCTGTGAGTCTAGCCAGCAAACGCACACACCGTCACATATGCGCGCACACACACACACACACACACACGCACACACACGCACATGTGCTGGAAAGCTTGCTAAGACCCTGAAATTCATTTTTAGCACGCTTTGCCCTAGGCCAATCGGGCTTATGCTTTGGTTAGATGCCTTTGTGGTGGTCTGTCCTGCGTCTGTGCGTCCGTAAACTTTTTACCTTGTCAAAACTCTAGCGCCTTCAGTTTTTCACGGGTCCTTTTCACATTTTATATGCGTGTACGTGGGATGGAAATCTTGGCCAAATTCAATTTTGGCCATGTTTGGCCAAGTGGGCGTTGTGGCTTTGCCACTATATGAGTCTCATGTCCTGCGATAAGGACCTATTTAATTTGTTATCCTGAAGTCTACAAGGGACATTCAGAGAAAGAGTAATAAGGTATTGTTTATGACTGTGTGTCCACTGCAACACGAACGACTGATCCATTTCATGTAATTTTTTTTGAGCTTCAGGTTGCTATTTTCTGAAAGAAATATTCCCCACTAAATTGTCAGTTTAAAATGTGAGTGAGTAAGTACCTCTTTCACAAATCTATTTGAAATTATATATTATTGACAAAGACCAAGCAAATGGACTCCACCTTTGCGTCTGCAAAATAATATCGCAAAGTTGCGCGTGATTTAATAGTGGATCAATATCAGTTGTGTTTCTGTGCAATGAGTGGCTTTCGTACATCGATTTAATGTTTCACGAATCCAGACTGATGACTCTGATCCGATGACGAATTGTTGCCATCCTAAGCAATGGTCCTGCATTGTCAGGAAGTTTGATATGCCAGGGGCTGCCATCCATTTTGGCTCATCCATGACATTCATTGTTTCTGGCTCCAGAGAAAAGGCCTGCTCTTATATTGTGCAATTTATCGTGGTTTCGCCTCACATACGATTTCTGCTGTATGTGTTGTCAAGTGTCATATCGTAATTTCAAGTAAATCTGCTGTTTCCCTTCAGCTGTTTCTCTCCCCTCTTTCTTTGTTGACTCGCTTATGCCGGAGCCTTCCGCCTTCCGCCTGTATGGTCGAACATTGTCGTATTGAGTGGTGTGCACCGCCCTATCGTACAGCTTATTGCTTTGTTCTCACTGTTGTGTGCTCCATTACGATCGCCGCGATTAGCTGATCGTGGAACTTCTCTGAAGCTGCTTTCACGCCTGACTCAAAACAAATTTTTCGCACGACAGATCACATTCAAAGTGAATGCAAAGAAGCGAACGTGCGCGCAATGTGTGTATTCACCGCTTTGCATTGACTTTAAATGTAATCTGTCGTGCGAGAAATTCATTTCGCATCCAGTGTGCTTAAAATTTCAGGTTTGGATACGAGGTGACAATTAATCGTGTTGATCGTAGGAAACTTTTGAACCGTCCAAAACTTTTCTACGATCAACACTGCAAAAAACGGAAAGAAAAAAATACTTGGTAATACCCCCATTCCACACAACCGTTCTTGCTACCGTTCACATACCGATCAAGGAATGGTATTGGAATGGGAGAGGTCGGGAGGGAAACTTAATGGAGCCTTATTGGAACGGCACTGGATGTTAACAGAACTCCTTCGAAAGGTGGGAACAGTTGGGACAGCAAATGAATTTGTGTCTCACTTTTATAACCTCTGTAGATCGTTATAGCAACAGTAACATAACGCTACTGGATCGTTAATGGATTGCAAACAGCACGCTACGGTTGCTGTGAAATCGGTAATGAACGGTAGAGGACGGTACACTCAGTACAGCAACGGTGTGAGATCTGAAAGGAACATTGATGGAACGCTAGTGATCTGTACTAAAACGGTAAAGATCGTTATGGACACGCTGTACGGACCTTACGTGGTCGGTACATGAACTGTATTAGAACCCTACAGCATTGTTACGGTCGTTAACAGATCGCTACTGGAACGCAAGAAAGCCAAAAACGGACGTTCTCCTAGCGTCTGATCGGCAGATGCAGCCGTCCTGGAAGGATGGCTTAGAACATTGGTTGTGTGGAATGGCGGTATACTTTAATTTGAATGAATTTACTTATTTTAAGACTTAAAACACTTATTTCTATCACCATGTTTCTTAGTAAGACAAAAAAATTTGTCCTTGATTTGAGGCTATTTTGACTATCTTGCCAATGGGGTAAGTACATTTTCACTTGTCAAGCAAGTAGTAATCTGTTTTAAGTCACTATTTGCTTGACAAGTGAAAATTTACTTAAAGGAAGCGTTAGGCTGCGTATTTGGTGCCGCTTGCGATGTCAGGGTGACCACCGCGACCTCGGATTGAATCTAGCTGTGCTAGTGCACACTGCCGTCTGCAGCTTGCAAGAGCGGTGCATAATTGGGTTTGGGCTGCTCGGGGATATGGGAGGGATACAGTAGGTTTGGGTATGCATTGTTTGTTGTTCTTGCACATTCTTCTAGCCTTCTCAGGTCTGGTCAGTTTCTTTCAATGCAAGCACATGTTCGGGTTTCCTCCGCCCTCGTTCTGTGCGTGTAAGGCCTGTGATCAGGCACGTTTTTTGGGAGAGAATCACAAACTGTTGGAGCTCTCCTGAGACAACAGTGTGATTCATGTATGGGCGTGCTTATGCATAGTTTACCGATTGGACATTCCAGATTTGGGTGGGAGTAAAGATGCCACATTGAAGAAACAAGTAAATCAATAAATAAGAAAATGAAAAATATATTCACAGTGAGATCTGCTGAATCGGACCTGTTTCGGCTGTTAGCTCAAGGGGGCAAGGGTAGAGGCAGAATAATGGTGTTGGGGAATCCAGCTATGACCTCTCACCTCTGAATGACTTAAATAATCAATACACTGTGCTGTTATAGATTCAGTACAGTCTGCCTGCATGAGGTTCTCCTACATTCTAATATGAATTCTTTCTTCTGTTCATTGTTGGGGCATTGTGTGCATGTACTGTGAGATGACAGAGTCACATCATGGTTAATGCTATAATTGGTCACTCTAATTAGTAATAATAGCTACTTCATTCATTGCAGATATTGATAGCTGACTGGCAGATACTGTGAAGGACTGACATGAATAAGTGAGCGCTATAGGATGGCTTTTGTCTTCGTTGAGTGTTATTTGCTGGAGAGATGTGTAAGTATACTGCGAAATTGCCTTTGAACTTAGAGCTGTGTGCAGTATTTAAGTGCACATTTCTTCCTTGACCTTCTTCCTTTCTGCAACAGCAGTCAGTCTCTTTTGTCACACTCCCAATGGTCCTGGGGTTGTTAAATTGAACATTTAGAAGAGGCCTAGTTCCTTACGCTCTGTGGTGCATGAACACTCCCCATCAGTCCACAACTCGGTAATAAATACATATTTCACCGCCGTGTTGTAGCAGCGACATCAACTGTATTGAGCCGCCACGTTATCAATGCTTTCAGTGCGCAGTGCATGCCAGCGGCATTTTGAAAAATTGTTTTTATTCGTGGGCGACAGATAGTAGAGGGTGTTCATTCCGTCGTCGGAGAATGTGGACGTTTCTGAGGGGTTTGCGCGCTCAGCCCGCAGATGTATCCGCGGCTCGTTTTACACGTGTCGTCTCCTCATTCAAATCAGGCCAGGGCTGCTCTTGGAGGGAGGACTGGGCGGAGCCTGTTTCCGAGGCTACCAGCGCGGCCTCCCACAGCCTCACCGCTCTCGTTCACATGCCTATAGGCGAGAAGTAGTTGAATTTATCACGTGCTTTTGAGGGGTGGGGTTTTTGTAAAGGGTTTTTGTAATTCAGCGATCATTTCTAAGCCAGGAGGGCCAAGGTGTCAGCTGGTTTTTGATGTAACTCAGCACTTAATTGATCAGTTATAACAGTCTATTGTACAGTTATCTCATTGCATCTGGTTACGTTGGTCCAAATAGATTTTTGCTATGAAGGAAAAAAAAAACTCGATGAACACTGCGGCTATCCAGTGCCCAGGAATGAAAGCCCCCTCCTCATGGAAAGGCAATGAAACAAAACTAGGTAAAAATGTTGCATATGCATGTACCATGAGAGCATATTTGAGGCCGTTAAAACCTGTTGATGATGTAATCACTTGCCCTTCATCACATCCTCGGTCACTCAGTCACAGACTTTTGCGTTTATAGGGCTGTCCCCCACTTTGCTACAGTCTAGACCATGAGTGGCAGTGATCATCTTCATGCATTTGACTGCTTTAGAGCCTGAAAATTTACAAAGATGATGGGTAATTGTTCATATTTGCCTTTCCATTTTGTTTGTGAGTATTTAGCCCACATTGCTTCATACTTGAATGCCGGGGAACCATATGCCCAGTTTACGAATTACCAAACAAATTTGCTTGCATGTTATACGCTCTTTCAGTTCATGCGAATTTTATCTGTTTTCTGAATGTGAGCGACTCAGTCGAGGATGTACTTTTTTATGGTGAGGGAAACCTGTAAAAATGCATTCTTGCAAAATGACAAAGGCTGGGTCATTTCTGTGGTTTTGTGTCCTTTAATGCCTCACATTGTCCTTTGACCCTCAAATCAAAGATTAGTGGTAGTCTCTTTGCTCTTTTTTCCCAAACTCATGTTTAAAAGGCGATTACCCGGCTCCATTTCATTTTCTCGATGATCTTTTTATGATCTGTAACCAGAGGTTTCCTCCCAGCTTTTTCCTCTGCCGAGTCACTCTCTCACATTCTCTTCAGGCCATTTCCTTCACCATGTGACTTGCAGTTAGCGGGAATGACTAGCCTGCGCGGTAATCCATAGCTGACTGCAGAGCTGGAAAAGCCTCATGTCCTCATACAGCGGGGTAGACAGCGATGTCACTGCATTTTCCTGACACTGAGCAAGATTTAATTTTCACAGGATTTGGCGCAGAGGGAAGATTCAACCTGCATTCCTGGAGAAAAAATCTAAAAGCAAGCAGTTGTTATCTCTTTTGACCTGTATTCAGTTGAAAAATGTTCAAAGACAACATAAGTGTTTTAATTATCAACCTAATTATTATTTAAAAAAATGAATTTCAAAATCTGATGTCTGCAGCCAGTTCCAATGAGTTTGGGACAGGTGCATGTTCACGACTATACAAGCCTCTTTTCAAGTTTGGGACTGAAGACTCTAATTGTAGTGTCAATTGAGTTTCAAAAGCAGGAATTGTTCCAATTCTTGCCTGGTATTGGGTCTCAGTTGGTCATTTGCTCAGGGTCTCCATATTTTGCTATTTATATTCAGCTGTTCATTCTAATGACAGGCAGATCTGGGCTGTAGGCAGTTCTGGGATTCTGTGATTATGAAGCCGTGTTGTTGTATTATATTTGCAGAGTGTTGCTTGGCATTTTCTTACTGGAATAAACAGTGGCATTCCTAAAAAAAGAGTATGTCCGGGAGCCTCATTTATTGTTCCAAAATGGGTGTCTACCCTTCTGTGTCAATTTTGCCTTCACAGATGTGGAAATTAACTGTGCTGAGAGCACTAATGGGGACCCAGAACAGGATTGAGACTGGCTTTCGTGCATGTCGCTGATAACAGTGGGGATGGTTCTTTTCCTGTTTGGCTCAGTCAACATGACCACCATTATTTCTCAAAGCAAACAAAAAGATGATCTCAAGCCCAGAGAAATTGGCACTGCCTTTGGATGGTATTAATATTTTGTGGTGTCATAAGCTGCGTTTGATTATACCAAAATGAACTGTGTTCATTGAAATGTGTATTCTGAAGAATTTGGAGCCTATGAGGTTATGTCCATTCCAGAGGGATCTTGGTTCTTTATGCAGTGCCCACTGTGGGCGTGAAGGTCACGCATCCAGTGTTGGTATTTAGCCTCATTATATCCCCGAACGCTGAACGATGTTTCGGGGATATTATGTTTTTGGTCCGACCACCACCGCCGCCGCTGCGCCGCCCTATGTGTTAACGCGATAACTTCAGTAATATTTCAATTAGAAATTTCATGTTTTGCATATAAGTAAGTATCATAAAGAGGAAGAACTGATTCGATTTTGGAGAATTTACAATTTCTAGATTGGCCACCAGGGGCCAAAACTGAAAAATCACTGTTTTTATCATATCTCTGGAAATATTTGTCCGATTGACGTCAAATCAAGTGCAAATGAAGGTCATGACCCGAGGATCTGTCCCACGATGACATTATACCTGTTTGGTTCAAAATTTTGACACAAGGTGGAGCTTTGTCACATAAAATTCACAATTTTTGCCATATCTTTGGAACCATTTGTCCAATTGACATGAAACTATGTGCAACTGCAAGGTCACCTCACAACGTGTCACATGATGACATCATACCTGTATGGTTCAATATTTTGCCACCAGGTGGAGCTTTGTGATGGAAAATTACCATTTTGGCCATATCTTCAGAACCATTTGTCCGATTGACCTGAAATTGAGTTCAAATTAAAGGTCATGACCTGAGGGGCTTGATATTGTATTGGATTGGGGAATTGGAGGATTGGGGGCGTTCAGGGATATATATATATATATATATACCTCCGACGGCATAAGCCTAGCTTTTTACATGCTATGATAGCGCCAGTTTCTCAGAATTTTTGGAATTAGTTCAGTATACTGTGGACTGTCAATGGTGAGCTCCCAAAATTCCATGCAATCGCACACTGCAAAACGTTGTTCATTAAATTTTTGACTATATGCTCATGAAGCTTTTGGCAAAGTGGAGAACCTTTAACCATCTTCTGGGTAAATGACTGTGCCTTTTGTGACTGCTCATTTTCTACCCGATCATAATTGAATCACTGGTTACTTATTCACCTGTTTACCTGTGGAATGTTCCAAATTGGCGTTTTTGCGCAAATTCCACGACCTTCTCAATCTTTCCATTCCCTTGTCCTACTTGTTTTGGAAAGTGTTGGAGGCATCACATTTGGAATTTGCAAATACAGTAGGTACTACAATCAATGCAGCTGATACGATGAAACTTGAAAACTTTATTTGTGCTGTTTTCTACTATATGTAGCTAAAAGTGAATATGTAGATCACTTCATTTTGTTTTTATTTAGATATTACATATAGTCCAGTGTCTTGTGGGATTGAGCTCATACAACTAGATGGCGAGTGTTGAAAACGAGACATGTTCACAATGATTTCTTACACGTTTTCACAGATTGACGGTCTCACGCAAAATTCTTAATCAAAACTGCTATTGAATCCGTCTACAAACATTGAAAGATGATTTTTCTTCACAGTTCAGGGAAATCCTCAATTGGAAAAGCCACTGTTTTTGCAGAAAATAAATAGGCGTTTTTTTTTTGACAGTTTAAGGAATGGCATAATGGCTTGTCTGCCTGTGGATTACGGCTGATGGAAACAGCTGAAATCCACACATCCCTCCCTCCTCCACCCTAGCTGCTCCACACAATCCACCATTCTTTAGCGAATGATTAATATCTGTCCGCTGAGATGTGTAGCGCTCAAAGATCAAGTGATTCATTCCACTGCTCACTGAGTCACAAGCTCAGAAGCTCCCTTCATGGCAGATTTTATAGCCGAAACTGGAATTGATAAATTTGTCGCACTACAAACCAAATTATTTGAAGTTCAGCCGACATCTCATTTGTCCCTTGATTCTTAAACACCAAATATCAACGTGTGAGCGACAGACATTCTAGGGGTCAGAGAGCAAACTTTCTACCATGTTTTACTTTCATTCTTGAGCTTAGCCAACTGATTTCAGTGATTAGTTCCCCCTGGAACCTCCTGATTGAAGAGTTTTTGTAATTAGCTAATCCCAGCGGTTACTGTAGTTCGCTCACTTGTTGCGTGCTGTTTATTAACCATGCCCCTTTTCCTCATTATCAGTTCCCTACTTAAGCTCTTTGTTCACACTCACTAGGGCTCAGATCGCATCAGGCCTTCTCCTGTCTGTGGCCGTGGATAGTCTGTTCTTCTTCTGTGGTTTTCATGTATTGGTTTCTGGGATTATTATGTAATGCTCTAGTCGTTAAAACCTTCCTCTGGCTCTAAGCACTTGCGCTATTGTAATCATCTGCTGCTACCGTAATCCTGAGAATAAACACACCGTCTGCTGCTACTACAGAGTCTGTCATTGGTTCCTGCTCAGATAATAACAGGCCACTGAGCAAGAAAAGAACTCACTGCTCAAAGACTTCAATGGAAAAGACGAACTATAGTCTGGGGACAACAACCTTACTTTCAGGAGAAATGACTTCTGGTGTAATGAAAAAGTTACTGAACTGTTTGGCCATTGACTATTGTTGCTTTTAGAGGAAAAAGGGGGAGGCTTGCAAGCTAAAGCTCTCCATCCCAACCGCAAAGCATGTGGGCGACAGCGTCATGTTCTGGGGGTGCTTAGCTGTAGCAGGGAGTGGTGCACTTCACAGAATAGATAGTATCATGAGAAAAATTATGTGAATATATTGAAGTAACATCTCAAAACATTAGCGAGGAAGTTAAAGCTTGGTCACCAATGTGTCTTCAAAATGGATAATGACCCCAAACAAACATTACTTCTAGAGTCTTGGTGAAATTGCTTAATGTTCGGGACCGGGAGTCACAAAGCCATGACGTCAATCCAATCAAAAATTAGTGGGCAAAACTTTAAAGGCTTATGCAAGCGAGGAGTCCTACAAATCCATCTCAGTTACACCACTTCTGTTCGAAAGAGTGGGCCAAAATTCCAGCAGCTTATTGTGAAAAGCTGGTGGAAGGCTACCCGAAATGTTTGACCCAAGGTAAGAATTTAAATGCAATGCTACCAATTACTAACTACGTTTTGTAAAATTCTGGCCCTCTTGAAATGCGATGAATCAAATAAAAGCTGTTTATTCCCTCATCTGTTTTATTCTCTTGTCTGTTATTCTTACAGTAACTTTTTTAAAAATAACGCTGTGATGCTTACTGACTTAAGCCAGGGCATATTTATTGGGACTTTGTGTCAGGAATCATGAAAAACCGAGTTTAAATGTATTTGCCACCAGTGTTTGTAAACTTCCAACTTCAACTCTTGTGTGGGCATTAAATTTGGATAATTGATACTCATTAGAAATCAGAGCCATAGTTGTTGATTGTTAATCAAACAATGAGACGTAGCTGGTATAATGTTCCTCCCTCTATTGAAAGTCTGATTTGGAATGTGGTTTGGTAAACATATTTTGTTCATGTTTTAATGATTGCTGTTCATCACCACGGGAGACGCTGACGTCGCATTTGGATCCAATCCAGGCCTTCTTCTGAGCATAGCTGGATTGGACCCGATATTGTATCATCCTCCTGGACTTGGTGCTGGAGGGCTTGTGCTTGTTTAACTGGTAGAATTCAGCTATCGAGTTTTGACCTCCTCTCCGGGATTGCCAGGTCCACAGGTTTTTTGGCCAACTTCATCTGATTTTTCTGCTGATATCAAGCCACTTTAGGTCAGATCTGTGCCGGTTTTGCATGACTGTGGGCCAGATTTTGCTCATAGCCTCTTGCAATCTGGATTAGTATTTATGTGCAGGTGGAAAATGACATCCCCTGGATCATGGTTTTTTTTTTTTAGTTGCCGAAATTTACAATTTTCACAAGTATGTTGGTCAGTTCCATCAGTTGTCTGTTTGTATGTTTGTTTGTTTGTCTGTCTGTTTTACAAAACCCAAAACCAGTGAAGTTGGCACGTTGTGTAAATCGTAAATAAAAACAGAATACAATGATTTGCAAATCCTTTTCAACCTATATTCAATTGAATACACTGCAAAGACAAGTTACTTAATGTTCCAACAGGTAAACTCTGTAATTTTTTGCAAATATTAGCTCATTTGGAATTTGATGCCTGCAACATGTTTCAAAAAAGCTGGCACAAGTGGCAAAAAAGACTGAGACAGTTGAGGAATGCTCATCAAACACTTATTTGGAACATCCCACAGGTGATTGGGCTAATTGGGAACTGGTGGGTGCCATGATTGGGTATAAAAGCAGCTTCCCTGAAATGCTCAGTCATTCACAAACAAGGATGGGGCGAGGGTCACCACTTAGTGAACAAATGCGTGAGCTGATTGTCGAACAGTTTAAAAATAACATTCCTCAACGAGCTATTGCAAGAAATTTAGGGATTTCATCATCTACAGTCCGTAATATCGTCAAAAGGTTCAGAGAATCTGGAGCAATCACTGCACGTAAGCGACAAGGCCGAAAACCAACATTGAATGCCCGTGACCTTCGATCCCTCAGGCGGTACTGCATCAAAAACCGACATCAGTGTGTAAAGGACATCAGCACATGGGCTCAGGAACACTTCAGAAAACCACTGTCAGTAACTACAGTTCGTCGCTACATCTGCAAGTGCAAGTTAAAACTCCACAATGCAAAGTGAAAGCCATTTATCAACAGCACCCAGAAACGCTGCCGGCTTCGCTGGGCCCAAGCTCTTCTAAGATGGATTGATGCAAAGTGGAAAAGCGTTCTGTGGTCTGACGAGTCCACATTTCAAATTGTTTTTAGAAACTGTGGACGTTGCGTCCTCTGGACCAAAGAGGAAAAGAACCATCCGGACTGTTATAGGCGCAAAGTTCAAAAGCCAGCATCTGTGATGGTATTGGGGTGTATTAGTGCCCAAGGCATGGGCAGCTTACACATATGTGAAGGTACCATTAATGCTGAAAGGTACATACAGGTTTTGGAGCAACATATGTTGCCATCCAAGCGACGTCTTTTTCATGGATGCCCGTGCTTATTTCAGCAAGACAATGCCAAGCCACATTCTGCATGTGTTACAACAGCATGGCTCAGTTGTAAAATTGTGCGGGTACTAGACTGGCCTGCCTGTAGTCTAGACCTGTCTCCCATTGAAAATGTGAGGCGCATTATGAAGCGTAAAATACGACAACGGAGACCCCGGACTGTTGAACAACTTAAGCTGTACATCAAGCAAGAATGGAAAAGAGTTCCACCTGAAAAGCTTCAAAAATTGGTGTCCTCTGTTCCCAGACGTTTACTGAGTGTCATTAAAAGGAAAGGCGATGTAACACAGTGGTAAAAAGGCCCCTGTGCAACTTTTTTGCAATGTGTTGCTGCCTTTAAATTCTAAGTTAATGATTATTTGCAAAAAAAATAAAAATTTCTCAGTTTGAACATGAAACATCTGTCTTTGCAGTGTATTCAATTAAATATAAGTTGAAGAGGATTTGCAAATCATTGTATTCTGTTTTTATCTACGATTTACATAACGTGCCAACTTCACTGCTTTTGGGTTCCGTAGTAACTGTGATGGCTGCTGGAAGTTGGACGCCAAGAGCAGCGGCCAGAAATAAAAGGCAAAACCCACAGCGTGCTGAGAGACTAAAAACAGATAGAAATAACGAGACTCGCGCTACCAACGGACCTGATGCCGTCGGTGGTAGAAAACAGGCGAGCTCGAGGAAAACAAAAGAAAAGGGAAATAAACCAAAGATTCCCTTGCTCACTAACACTAAACCTGTTATGCAGCTAAGAACCTCACAATACTCTCTCTAGAGACCTTACCGGCTAAAGCGCAAAAGAAACACTGACACTCCAGCAACGGGAGCGAGGCGAAATAGGAGCTGAAATAGAGCCCGGGCCACGCCCCCAATCAATGCCAGCTGGCCCAGGAATCCGATGGGGAGCAAAACGATATCGTCCCGGACGAAAGCAACAAAGAAAGCTCTCAATACCTCCAAACCATGACAGGAACACGCTTTTTTACCCTTTTCATATCATTTATGTTCAGGAAACTTCACCATTTGATAGAGTTTCGTCGCCAGAAGCCTGTTTTTTTAGTTCCTTTCGTCAAAGGTCAAGGTCACTAAAAACATTACAACAACATTTTGGTTCATTACTATTACAGCTAGAAACTTGAAACCAACTCCTCTCTGTTCATTCAATTTGAGAGATCTGTGCACAATTTCGGCAAATCGCCATTCTGTGAATGACCTTTCATTTGTTTGTTTGATTGTTGGTTTGCTTGTTCATTTTTATAAAATGTGCCATCTCCAATCCTGTTCCAATCTGGAACGTTCAATCAGCGAACTATGCACCAGCAAGCTGGCACACGACTCGTGCTGCCATGTCTGTAGAGCGCTGACATTTTGCGTTTCTCCTCCCAAACATGTACCTGCCAACCTCGACTTCTTTTCACTCGCTGTTTCAAACCTCTCATGCACAGAACGTGTGCTTGGTGGAAAACCGAATGGTGCTTGCCTAAATGCGACTGACGAGCGCCTGGATGTACAGCAGGGGGCCATTGAGAATGTTTGGGGGGGGGGTGAATTTGTGTGTCCACGTTATTCTGACTCATTCCCGTTTGCTGTTCAGGACCACGCAGACCTGCGCAAACACTCCTTCAGGACGGGCATGAAGCTGGAGATGGTGTCGCCCCTGGAGCCCTTCCACATCTGTCCCGTGTCTGTGACCAAGGTGAGCCAATCTCGTCCAAACAAAACTGAGCCGCGCCGAACCGGACCCCCTGGAAGTAATTCAGGTGTCTTGAAGTAGGTCCCAAACTGCCTGCAATATGTCAAGCGCTCTTGAACAGAAACAGGGACGTTTGTGTTTATATGGCTGGTGAGTGATTTTCACAGGGTAGACAATACAGAAATGGTCGACTAAGCAGATCTCAAGGTAGAGCCCCTAATACTCTGTTGTTCTGGGATTCTGAAAATATGCGTTCGCGCACAAACATGCTCACCCACACACCTCCCTATGCACACACTCATACACGCACGCACGCAAGCGCCCACACGCATATACACACGTTTGCCAACTTCTTTTTTTTTTTTTACATTTCTGCTGCTGTTACCCGCACTTCAAAATATTTCACCTCTCTTCAGGGCCACCTTGCTGTTTTTTTTTTTTACAACTTCAGCATTGTCTCTCCAAATCATGTGACCCTGACCTTGTTGCAGGGCCTGTAGCCAAGTAGGATGCTGCAATAAGAGTCAGCTGAAGTTGCATTGCCAGTTCTGTTGAAATTTCCTAATGGCTCATTCCACCAGTCACACGGGTCTTCGATATTTGTTTCCCGTTAACAGCACCTCAAGCGGGTAGCATTGTGTATCTCACAGCTTTCTAGGTGCACTTATGGCATCGCTCACCTCCAGCTGTTCGATTCCCATTAAGGTTGAGATGAGCTCACAGTGCATACATTAAATAGCAGTGAAGAACACCTTGTTATCCACGCAAAACAGCTCGCATTTCCCTGTTTGCAAGACTTCCTCGTTGATGTGATTTACTGTCGTATTCTTTTGTCTCCACCTTCCTTCAGAATAGCTTCACATTTCAAGGCTGGGCCGTCCTGTTCTTATTCCCAAAGAAAGGTCGCTTGTTTTGGTATATTTGACTTTGGTTGGAAAAAAAGATGTGCTGATTTTGTTTGGAGGTTGTAGACCATTGTATTTGCATTAGAACCCTCTGGTTATTTTTGGATTATTTCTGTTTACAGGCGTGTGCAGTACTTACTTGAATTGATCTCTTTGCACACTGAGAGGCGGTTAAATGAGATGCTGGCATTTTTTCTGAAGCTATTTGCCCATGCATATCTGGCCCTTAGTGTCTTTTTCTGAAAGGAAAATGATCAGTGGTTTGGCACGATGCTCGTATGAAATATATATATTTTTTGGGTTGATTCTGTAGAAGATGCGCACTGATGTATTTCAAAAGCTTTACTGAATTCAGTCATCACAGGCATGTGGATGTATTCAAACACCATAATCGGAACACATGCTCAGCAGGGAATTCCCCTACTGCGTGCAAGTACCTAACAGAGGCTCATACTGGGAATGTTCATGTACACCAACATCAATTTAACCAATAAGCCAATCTGTATTTGTGCCCATACACTGAATTGAGGGGGTAGATGGTGGGTAGATGGTGGTAGGATGGTGGGGGTGATGTTCCTCTTCAGTAACATCATAAATCTTCCTGTTTGTTTTTCAGTAAAGATGTTATCACCTTCAGACTATTTTTTCATAAATTATTTGCCAGCTTAGGGAAGGATCTGTATGCAAAGCATTGTCTGTTTTTCCTGAAAGGGCATTTAGAAGGTCTGAATGCATCTCTCGTGCCCAGCTCATTTTAGACTGTAGAGGTGTGCTGTAGAACTGTGGTAATTATGAGTGAAATTAGACCTAGGGAATGTATTTAAAATGTACGTATGTCATAAGAATTTTTTTTTTTTTTTTTTCCAGAATGGAAACTTATTATGTATCTGCATTGGTGTCATAAAATGCATAGATTTGCTGTATCAAACAGTAAACCAAGAATAGTATTATTTTCCATTATAAATAAATAATTCATGAATACTGAGTGACCTTATGTGTTCTCAGAAACTTGATGGCATTTTCATATTTTATTTTATTATAAAGATAGTGAAAATCTGCTTCTATTTGTCAATCAGTTTGGTTTGGCTTTCAGGCCTGAGCGGAGTAAAATAACAAAGAGCTTTAAAAGAAAACCAAAAAGAAATACCAAACATGCCAGCGAAACTCCTCAGTGCCACAGACATTGTGATTGGTTCATACCTCCTCCTGTTTGTCACCAGTCAGAGTTGTGAAATTCTCATCGCTGATGGTGTAATTAAGAGGAGGACACGTTGTTGAGACAAAATGGCCTCCATGACAGGGAGAAAGGCAATGCAGGAGACTGTAATTACCATCCCCAACCATCCTCACCACCCACCTGCAGGCTTCGGCCAGTTATACGCTCTGTTCTCCACCTGTGCGGAGAGCTACTGTATGTGACTCTCCTCCTAAGGGTCGCTGCGCTACTCTCCAGCTAAGATCAGCTAGCACTCATCGCAGGTTATGGCTGGTTTCTACTCCTCCTTTAATCTGGTAGTATGGGGGGCAGGCTGGGACCTTATGATAATGGTGTTTCATTGGAATTGGGAAGGTTGTTGGTTTAGGTCTCAGTGTATCCATGATATGACCACTGTAGGTGTTGCCCTTAACCGGTCATTTCTATGGCGTGACAACGCGCTTAGTCTTATCAACTGTGAGACACTTAGGATAAAAAATGTCAGTGAAATCACTGGAATTTGACTGCAGTATTTCGTTAATGCCTTTGGTTTGTTAATGCCGGTTGCCTCTGTAGCTGGTTGAGCTGATAGTCAGCTGATGGCCTAACTGACGAGCCGTGGAACTAAAGGGAGCTCACTGGGTGACCAGCTGCCAGGCTGGTTTTAGCTGGGATTTGCCACAGGCTTGAGCATTGAACACACTTTCATCACCTCAGACTCAGGATCCATATAAACAGAAACTCTTGCATTTCGGCTGCTTGTCCACTCGCTTAAAAGGCAATTCTACATAAAACTGTGGTACCTGTTCCATGTACGCTTCTCCATGCGCTATAGCTCTACTCACTTAAAACAAAAAAAAAAAACTGCGCGCGGTGTCGGCGCGCAAAAAGCTGATCACCAGATTGATAATGTGACATTATAATGCGGATTCTGTGGGTATTCCCTGCCACAAGATAAGATAAGAGATAAGATAAGGTATACTTTATTGAACCGCGTTGGATTGTCCTTTGCATTTAACCCATCCTACAGTTAGGAGCAGTGGGCAGTTCTAAAACTTCTAAAGCCATTTACCAGTAGGAGTGTTCCTATAATGCATGTTCCATTATACAGCTCAATCAGAAATATCAACAATGTCTAAGAAAACAGCCACTTCACAGAGCTACAGGAAAGGCAGTTTGACACGGTGGAAGGAAACCTTGTGGATCTAGAAATGAACAATTTCCTCTTTTGTTTTATACCTACATTACGCATTGTACCATCCCATTGTACACAAAATGACGCTGCCTTTGTCATTTGCACAGTGGGACTCCATTACTTGGCTGTCAGTCTGCGCACAAAAAAACCCGGTGACATGCTAACATGGAAACTGATTTATGCGCTCAGAACTGAGTGCTGAACTGGGTGCCACAACGCGTGCTGAAATCTTTAGCGTACACGGAAAGTGGCCTTTCCTGCTGCTTTTTACTTCTCTTCTTCTATCCTTCTGTGGTCCTCTGAAGAATCTGTTCTTCAGCCGGAAGATACGAGTCCAGAAAGTCACTTGCTGTTCTGGTATTTTGGTCCAATTACCACTGTTTGCTAATTAACCAGATCTGTTAGCCTAGCGGTGGAACTGTTAAGTGCAGCTAGTCATCCGCATTCATGGGTAGAAAGAGCGTTTGGCTGGGCCACACTCTGATGCCCGTACTTTCCTATTGACTGTTGGTGGACTTTCCAATTGATCGTTAAAAGGTGACCTCTGGCTTTTTTTCTCTTTTAGCCTTTTCATGTGTGTTTCAGATATCCATGTTAGACTTCAGACATTCGACTGCATTTGGGTCATTGAATTAGAATGATAAATACAGTTTTTCCTGCATATGTCTAACGCTGACGTGCCTGTGGGTTTATTAGTGAGCCTACATGTGCCTTTGCAGGTTTCGGTTATAAATGAACCCTTTTATCACATAATTTGTTCTGCTTTTAAACTCTGCTCCTGATAGCTCAGGTTTATCCCTGCTTTTTAAATCCTCCACAGCAGTCCCTTTTGGCTTCAGACCAAGCTACTTCTTATTCATATTCTCAATATTTTACTGTGCTCCTGAAATAGTAGTTTTTCACAAATACAATTACTTGTACTTTTCAATACACACAATACTGTATTATTCACTGGAACATTTCCACCTTTAAAATCAATGCATTTCAAATGTGATCTGCCCCTTGACAAAAGAAATGGCTTGTCTTCCAAAACGTATTACAGGGCTCCCTCCTCTGAATTTAATCACCTTTGTGCTCAGTGGAGTTCAGGTTGTTGACCGTAATTTGACACTGGCAACTGTTGCCTCTCTAGGTCTTCAATGAGTACTACTTCCAGGTCACGGTGGACGACCTCACTCCCGAATCCGTGCCCTGCGCTGCGGTCTGCCACACAGAGTCTCCTGGCATCCTACCCACCCA
This sequence comes from Gymnothorax reevesii, assembly GCA_029721435.1. Lineage (NCBI taxonomy): Eukaryota > Metazoa > Chordata > Actinopteri > Anguilliformes > Muraenidae > Gymnothorax > Gymnothorax reevesii. Next base: position 23,109,804 of record CM056579.1, on the reverse strand, counting down.
GTGGTGCCTTAAGAACGGGGTCAGCCTTCAGCACCCCAAAGGTAAGACCTGTTTTGGCTCACCTGCATTTTAGCGGACGCACTTGCTTGTTCACCCAGTGTTCCATTGTTGTGCGCCGTTAGGTTTAGGGGTTAGGTTTAGGGTTAGGGTTAGGTTAAGGGGTTAGGGTTAGGGGTGTTAGGTTTAGGGTTAGGGTTAGGTTAAGGGGTTAGGGTTAGGGTCCTAAACTTCGCTATATAGGAATGTTACGTGACTAATTAAATAATGGCAATTGTGTGTCCGCTAGACCGCAGGTCTCCCTCTGTTTCTATAACCCAAAACTGCTAATAGCTGCTGTGGGCCTTGAACCCTACAAAATGAACCACCCATCTCTTAACTCACTTTAATGTAAGTTTTTTTTTCATGCTGTATTGAGATGACTTATTTCAAAATTAATTTTGCCGCTCTGTTGTTATAAACTGCAACTTGCCCTGGCGATGGTACAAAATAAAACGGCAAAAGCTCAGCGACAACAACGACAGAACAGATGACCGTAGTTAATCTATGGCCGAGTCTCCTGCCCATTTGCTCATGCATCAGGCGGTCGATTAGAATCCGCAAGCGTCCTTAAGTGGGAACATGGCCTTGTGAAATTATATTTGATTGAATGTGTTGTTATGGCCTTTTCACTCACTGTCCCTCCTGTCGTGCCGGTCCAAAAGACACACTGCATTGCAATTTTGTTATGTTAAAATATGTTTGTTGTGGGTGAGCATTTTTTCTCAGTACAGATGGAGATGCCTCTTTCTTTCTCGCTCACTCCCTCTCTCCCTCCACTTGTTCCCTCTCTCTCCTGTACCAGGGTTCCAGAGTCAGGACTTCGACTGGGCGGATTATCTGAAGCGCAGTGGCACAGAGGCCGCTCCTGACGCCTGCTTCCCGAATGTGAGAACAGCAGTTTGCCTTGTCACGTCCTCACTGGTGATAGAGCAGTCGGTGTAATGATGCCTAGGGCCACATTGAGTCCTTTTAAGGTTGTCTTGAATTCCCTTTACACATTGCAGTGGAGAGAGCATTATTTCCTGAATGTTTACATATTTGGAAGTTACGAGTCACCAGTTGGTTTGCTAACCATTGCCAGAATTGAAGACCACAGTGGAAAAATGACCAGTCACATTTTCACATTGTGGAGAAATGATGAATTAAAATTTTAAAACGATCTTAGAAAGAAAGCACTGAAAAAATATGCATAAAATATATAATAATAATAATAATAATAATGGTATAAATATTATTATAATATATCATTTATAAAATATACAAAATGCCACATTTTTACTCAGATCGTTTTTCCTGTGTGGTCTTTAATTATTAACTCTGATAGACTGAGTGGCCTTTTGTTGTCTGCAAATGTTTTTTTTTTTTAGGTTTTTAAGCTATCAAAATAATCCCTTTCAAGTATTTTTTTTTTCTTTTTGCTGTATTAAAACACAATGTTGCCTTCTGTCTGACGATCAATATCATTGCGTATCCAACCCCAAACAAAGGACTTTGATCTGAAGAACTGCTGGTTGGCTGTTTTCGGAGCTCGATGGCCACCAGGAAACAGGAAGCTGCCACGTCTCGCCGTTTCAGCCCATAATGAATAGGCATCACAGAAACACTTCTGCGTGACTCACTTTTGAATTTACTGTGTATTGCTACTTACTCTGTGCCAGGAACCTGAGAGTGGAAATTTTTAATGAAAGCAGAGTCAGCTTCAGAACACTTTTATTCTTCTGCTACTGCTGTCGCAACAAAGTGCCAAACAACCTTATCCATTCAAAATGTGTTCTGAGGTAGCTTTTCACAGATTGGGGGTCAAATGGCACGGAGGGTACCCAAAAAAGCAGATAATGGATCCATTTTGCTCTGAGTTTTAACTCTCCTGCGTTCAGAAGTGTTTATTTGAACCAGCAAATGCTGTTTCACCTTTTTTTTTTAAATCCTGGAAAGTACAAAAACAGCTCTTTTTTCTGAAGTCTCAGTATGTATGGATTCCATCATTCTGAGGTGAACAATCTAGCCTCTTAAATGATGGGCGGGGATATTGGTGTCTTGCATAATAATCCGTTCCCACCAGCCGTGGGTTTCTCTGCTGACCAACCGTAATTTTGTCATAACCAGAGTTTTGTATTTAATCTGATGTTATGAAAAGGGGGGCCAGAATTCGTCTGTCAGAGAAACAAGTCCCAGCACATTATCGCTAAAACGTCAGCACGATCAGAAGGGCTGTCTGTCTCAGTCCCCGGGGCACTTTGCATTGATTGCTTCTTTCACTTACCATGATTTATCGTGTTGATGGGGCGTTTGGACTCTGAAGAGGACTAATGTGTGGTACTGCATTACCGGAGTTATTTACAGTGAAACAATCCAGTCCTGCGCTCCCAACTCCACATCCCCCAGAGTATTTAAAGAATGACATTTAAACTACGCTCCGGCTCGAAAATAAAATTGCTCTGGGTGGTGTTTGAATGAATATGGCGTTTCATACTATGACTTTGTTTTTTGTCCTCGTAGAGATTATGTAAGAAAGATTACGACTAGCTGCGGATTAGTTAATCTTAGGTTTTGAAGCGAATGGAGCAGATTTTATATATTTATTTATTTGGTGCTGGTTTGCACTGCTTGTGTGACAGAGGAGTGGGGGTTTTAGAGTGTGCCATCCAATTTATAAGATTGATCCACAAACTCCGCCTGCTCTCAGAAAAGAGGTTTATTCGTTGTGTGTGTGTTTGTCTCCAGACATCGCTCAATCGGGGCTTTGCTGAGAGTGTGTGGCTGGAGGTGGTGAACCCCTTGAAGCCTTCGGAGATTTGCGTGGCCTCAGTCAGACGAGTCAGGGGAAGGCTAATGTGGCTAACGCTAGAAGGTAAGTCCCTGCTGTCAGCCATAGTTGTTGGGTCATGTCTATGCAGTTGAACGATGGGTGTGTCTTCTCGACCAGAACCAGGAACTTTGTTTGTGTTTTGTTATTGGTTGAGCATTTCGGGTGACTTTGATTCCGTGTGACTGACGTCATTGTTTCAATCTTACGAGAACCAAAGGGTAAGGTGGGCTCAGCGCCAATTCAAGATGGCGGAAAGGAAATGAATCCATATTTCAATGCTTGACATCACTCTTCGTCATGTTTGTGGATGTGGTTGTGTTGTAAACAAACCATCTTTGGTCCAACATTTTTACGCGCATGTGGAAACATCTTTCTTGTCATCCATTTGATGTCACAAGCATGTTTCTGCTTCTGATCACAAAAAACAAGCCCCATTATGGTAAGACTCTTCTGTCTACCATATTTGTTGGGTCATGCTAACGTGGCTTAAACCTTGAATGCAAGAGCCTCTGTCTGCCATATTTGTTGGGTCATTATTAAGTTTTTTTTTTATTTTTTTTTTTGTTTGGGTCATTCTTAAGTGCCTATTCCTCAAAGGTGAGATCCTAGTCTGCCATATTTGTTGGGTCATTCTTATGTGCCTATTCCTCAAAGGTGAGATCCTAGTCTGCCATATTTGTTGGGTCATTCTTATGTGCCTTTTTCTCAAAGGTGAGATCTTAGTCTGCCATATTTGTTGGGTCATTCTTATGTGCCTTTTTCTCAAAGGTGAGATCCTAGTCTGCCATATTTGTTGGGTCATTGATATGTGCCTATTCCTCAAAGGTGAGATCCTAGTCTGCCATATTTGTTGGGTCATTGATATGTGCCTATTCCTCAAAGGTGAGATCCTAGTCTGCCATATTTGTTGGGTCATTGATATGTGCCTATTCCTCAAAGGTGAGATCCTAGTCTGCCATATTTGTTGGGTCATTGATATGTGCCTTTTTCTCAAAGGCGAGATTTTAGTCTGCCATATTTGTTGGGTCATTGATATGTGCCTATTTCTCAAAGTTGAGATCCTAGTCTGCCATATTTGTTGGGTCATTCTTATGTGCCTTTTTCTCAAAGGTGAGATCCTAGTCTGCCATATTTGTTGGGTCATTCTTCTTATCTCTAGAATATAAGGCTCCATATATGATCGCTCTAGACTTTGTGATCCAAGAATTCAATGCTCCAGAATATAGCTAAAGCTGGATGTCTTTTGTCTCACTTCAGTATAACACTGTTGAAAACAATTTTGTAGACCAGCAGTCTGCAACTGTGGGCTCCTGGTTAGATTGTATCTCTTCTTTCAATTAATCAATCAGCGCAGTTTATTACAGTGCACTCACTTAATCTGGTTTATTTGATCTGAACCATGATTTTCAAACACCAGAGAGTGTGTGGCTCTCTCCAGCCAGCGGTTAAATGTGAAACACTTCCCCTCTGCTGGATGCTAATAAACTGCAGTGTGGGATAACTGCTAATGACTTGGTGTTATTTTTCTGTCTTTGTTTTTCTGTCTGCCTCTGCCAAAGAGTGTGAGCCTGTCACCAGGCGCGTATTACTCACCGCTCTCAGCTGATACTTGAGTCATTCCTGGTGTTTTTGTGAAAGCTCCTCAAATAAACATGTTTGTCGCTGTTGTGGCAAGATCGTTGGATGTTAGCTGGACTCTAGCCATCTTATTTAACATTGTTCTACCGGACAGCCATTACAGTGGGCTCCAAAATTACTGGCACCCCTGACTGGCAATGCACAACAATACAAAAAAATATATAAACAGTATAGTTAGAGAGGAGCGGAACACCAACATGTGTGAAATACTGTACTTTATTGTTTCGACGGAGACAACCAGAATCATAACAATCATTTAATACTAATTAAATTTCAACAAAATCAAGGTCTCATAATAATAGGCACCCTTCATTTAGTACTTAGTGCAGTTTTTTCCTGCAATTTTTGACCAGTTAAGGCACACATTTGTGGGGATTCTGGACCATTCCTCTGAGCAGATCCTCTCAAGTTCCTTCGCATTCTTGGGTTTGCATTTATCAACCCTTTTCAACTCAGCCCTCAGGTTTTCAATTGGACTGAGGTATGGTGACTGGACTGAGATGGCCACTGCAGAGTGTTGATTTTGTTGTCACAGAACCATCTCTGTGTGAATCTTGAGGTATGCTTTGGGTCATTGTCTTAGGAAAGTCCACTGTCTATAGGAAAGTCCACCTCTGACCAAGTCCCAGCCTTCTGGTGGAAGCAACCAGATTGTCAGCCAAAATATCCAGATACTTGGTTGAATTCATTATGCCATTGATCTTAACCAGTGCCTCTAGACCTCTGGAAGTAAAACAGTCCCAAAACACGACTGACCCCCCATCGAATTTCACTGGGGGTCTGAGGTGCTTTTCCTTGTTTGCATCTCTGTTTCCACGGCAAACATACCAATACCGTATCTGACCGAAATGTGCAATTTCAGTCTCATCTGACCAAAGCACCTTGTTCCAGTCATAATTTCAATGACGTTTGAAAAACTCCAAACGCTCGCTTCTGTGCCTTCTGGTCAGAAAAGACTGTCTTCTGCCAATCCTTCCAAAGAGCCTGTGGTTGTGGAGGTGGTGCCTGATGATGCCTTTCGACACCCGGTGACCCCAAGATGCCACCGAGACCTGAAATTCCTTCAGAGTGATTGTTGGGATTTTGTTGCTTCTCTCACCATCGTCCTCAGAATCCTGGGGGGCAAAATGCAGTTGTGTCCTCTACCCCTGGGATTTTCAGCTGTTACATATCTTCTGAATTTTTAAATAATTGCCCTGACAGTGCTCAGTGCTCAGTGGCATATTCAATCGTTTGTGAATCTTCTTACGACCATTACCAGATTTATGAAGGTCTATGACCATCTGCCTCTTTAAGTATATGTTATTTACAATAATCTTTAAGGTTACCATTAATTGTGAAAGCTTGATTTGGAGGAAATCAATTTTTTTATAAAATCTGAAAATTAGTTTGGTAAGTTCCATTGGAGTGTTAATATCATACAGTATTTCTCACATGTTGTTATTTAGAGTTTCTCTATTAACATATTTTTTAGAAGTTTTTAAGGTATTTTTAGTGCCTTGCCAGTCAGACGCGCCAGTTAATTTAAAGCCTACTGCACACGCCCTTTAAAATGTATCTGCGGTATATTTTATGCTGCTATTGAATGTACTGAGCATGTGTGCTGAAACACTGCTGTTCTGGTTCATTTTGCATTTAAATCATTCTGGATTGCTTCTTTATGACCATGTGAAGAGAATTTGTGTTCATTTTTCTTTTACAAGGGTTTTGATGTAATTTGGTTTTACCCAAGCAAATAGTTTGAAATTGTGTTTAAAAGTTGATAAGGTCAACACTACGTTGTGTAGCGGGACTAAGATGAAATGTTTTTTTGATGTCTGTAATGTGAGGAATACAAACTATTATCGTTGGTAACTAAGTTCTCATGTCAGGACAGCATGTTGATTTTTTTGCACTAATGTGGGCTGTCCCATTATTTTTATTTATTTATTTCTTTGGAGGTCATGCCTGTACTGTATATAGTTTAATCTCAAGCTTTGGCCAGTCTGTACTTCAGTTGAGAAGTTACGTTATTATAAGGAGCTGGTCTTCTTGTGTCATCAGTTTGGATAAACCGCTTTTGTTCTGAAAATGAAAGGGTTTATTCTTGACACCTCGCTGCAGTGTCGAAATCAGTCATTTTGTGCACTTTGTGGGTTTGTGGATTGTACCACTAAGCAAACAGGGGTTGAAATTTCTTCATGGTCCCGGTCCATACAAATGCCAAAGAATATAAGCTTGCAGTTTCTCTGTAATTTTTTCTTTCATTGTTTTCAAATCCACTGCACTGGAACTGGGAGCCGAAAAGCAAAAAAACAAAAAATTGTCATTGTGCAAATTCTGTAATGCATGTAATGTTCATCACAGTGCAATGTACTGCCCTGTATGTCACTACCAGTCTAATTTGATTAAGCCCCCTTTTAGTTCCCCTCATCTGAAAGCCTGGTCTTTCGGTGTCTGTGTTAATGAAAATGATTAGGGAGTTTCCCAGCTCGGTTCAGCCTCTCGTTCAGCAGGAGCTGGGGATGGGAGGGAGGGAGGGGAGGGGGGTTGGTGCGGGTTGCCTTGATACAGCGTCCCAGTGCTGTTTTTCTTCTATCACTCCATCACACGAAAAACAAATGTCTTTCCAAGCCTGCTTAACTTTCAGCCACCAGTGGATACGTCCGCTTCTTGCTTGAATATTTGTCACGCTGATGCGCTGGAGTTGGTGTGCAGAGTTTAATGTTGTATTCGACTGCCAGGGTTACAGGGCTTCGGCATAGTCCTCCGCCGTACGCGCGGCCACCTCGGCACTCACTGAGTCAGGTGCCGTGCGACTATGGCGATCAGAGGGAGGGTTAATACAGGTGAGAGAAGACCGCTATAAATATGACAGAAACCCTGATTTACAGAGGACTTATTCCACCTCTGCATTTAGTGCAAACAGTGGAGCGTGGGAACGGTGGAGAGATCCGACAGGATGTGGCATGGAGGAGGGGGCAAAAATGAGGGTATCAAACCACATCAGTCATCTACATTCTGAGTCCCCTCTGATATCAGTGAGCCTTCGAGCGCAAAACCAACCACTGCGCAGAAGAGGCGCGCAGTCAGTTTAGCTCTTTAGCACCAAAACTTTGAAACATAAAAATCCCCTCTGTCTGAGTGATTCTGGCTGGATGAATCACGCTCTAAACTACTGTCTCTTTGTAGCAAGGGCTGCCATTAATGTAGCGCTGTCAAATAAGGATATTACTATTCTTGTTTACGGTCTTGGGAATTGGAAAGAGACATTTCCTGATGCAGTTGAGTTCAGTGATATTTTACTTGTTTCAACTGTTCAGATTATTCAGATATCAACTACTGCCATAAAAATGTGCTGTCGCAAGCTTCCTTACAAATTTCGTCATCTACTAGAGACCTGTCTGTTACGTCACAATGCATTACATTAACGAGGATCAAGTGTAAACAGCAATTTACAACATGAGCAAACAGGCGCTACCTCTGAAAAGCAGGAGTCACTTGCCATTTATGTAGATTTATTTTCAACTGAAGTGTTTGTATGATAATACTCTTAAATAATCACTAATTTGTGTTTTAGGATACTTTATGTACCTGGTATTTCAAGTATTCAGGGCCTAAAAAAATGCTTTTAATGAATCATACGGTTATTTCTTTCACTGATTTTTTCATTGAAGTATCCACAGTAAGATTTAACCCCTTTGCACAGAATACAAATAATGCCTTTTTTTCCTGTCATGAATGAGCCTGTTTGGGCTTTATAATTCACAGAGTCACAGAGACTCCGGTAAATTATTCCAGTGAAGAAAGACATTTGTAAATTCAATTATAGAATTATTTAGGAATTAAATTTTGGAAATTACGAACGCCAGCGTCGGTATCTGTGCCAAGGGGTTAATCAGAGTTTAGCCATTCAAGATACTAATTTTACCGGGGTATCTTTCTCAGTGGTTTCCCATGTGGACTGCTGTATTTCCCGAAGGTGTGAACTTGAAGATGGGTTTGCAAACTTTACAATTTAGGTAATCCCTCCATAACTTTATTCATTTGAATTAGGTGATTGTCCTGGCCACTCCATTTTCATCATTTCCTTTCCAGGAAGTTGCTATGGAGTTCAGATGTGTGTTTTGGGCCATTGCCTTGCTTTACAAATAGTTTACTCTATTTTGAGCTGTGTTGCTACCAGTACTCCCTGACTTAATGGTCTTTGCACAATATAATTAAAGAACTACATTTGGCTTCAGTTATGCCAGCTTAGAAACAAATGCTAAAATCATAGATCCACGTAGAAAATACCCAAGTACAACCTCAGAGCATGCTTTTACAGCCTTAACCTAATCAGAGAAGTAAAGGCCTGGGAGTAATGATCTCGTGCTCCATGCAGGTTTGTTTCATTTCCACTCATAATACGTTTCATTAAAGTATCATTACTGTGTGTAATGACATATGGAGTCTGTTCGGGTCTGTCGGAAGAGGTTATTTATTAATAATTGTGAGAGCACGTCTTCAGTAATGCATCTTTTATTCCCAGAACCCATTTTGTTCCCACTGCCGATACATAACGACGAGTAATGACCTGGATTTACAATATTTATCTGGTGGAAGTTGTATTTGTTGAGAAATTATTGAAGCATTGTTTGAGGCGACGGGAGCCTTGTTAGTGAACCAGGTCATATTTAGGTGGCTGGTATATACTAGTTATACTGCTCGAGCCAAGGGCAGTCTTCCCTAATGATACATCTTCTCTCTTTCTCTCCTTGCCTTCTCCTCCATCCTTCTCTCTCCTTTTGCCTCTTTTCTCTCTCTACACTCTCCTTCCATTTCCCCCTTTCTTCCATTTCTCATGCTCTTTTCCTCTCACTGCACTCTTTCCCTCTCTCTCCTACTCTCAATTTCTCTCTCCCCCCCTTTCTCTCAGGTTTAGCGAAGCCGCTCCCGGAGTTAGTGGTTGATGTGGACTCCATGGATATTTTCCCGGTGGGCTGGTGTGAAGCTAACGGGTACCAGCTGACGCCGCCCCACAGGCCTGTGTGTGCGTACTCCGCTCCTGCCGCCGGTCTCATGTTTACATCCGAACGCAACACAGTCTCAGCTGCAGAGTCAACATCAAATGCACCAATTAGTCTGTTTAAGGTGTTTTTACTCTCTAATGAGAAATGCGACCTTATGTTTTTCTCTGAAGTGGGAATTATGCACTTACTTTAAGGGGACCTATAGCTTAGCAAATTGCCAATTTTGGTTCAAAATTTTTGTTTTGAGGTAAAAACATGAAGTGGTCCTTCAAAGAGTCTACTTTCAGGACATATATTCACTTTCCGCCTAATTGGTCTTAAACTTGCTCTAAAATTGCTCTGAAATTACTCTTTTACACTAAAGAGCACTTTAAGACCTTGATAAAATTGATCTAAAAAATACAGATTTCTCAGCAACTGTGCATCCAATTAACTTCATATTAGGCAGTTTTCTTCATTTTGTGATGATTTATGTCAGTACAGGACTCCTTATATGTACCTCTGAATATGAGTTAATCAAAATATGCATATTTAATTAGCTGTTTCCTGCCAAAATTGATTTTGGGGAGGGGGGGGATCAATACTAGAACATAGAAACCTGGAAAAAAGGCTCTGTAGTGACATTAGGAATGTTTTTTTCCTTCACATTACAGCTGAAGTTATAACCGAACACTGTTTAGTTATCTCAATCTGTGTTTAAGTATCTATATACTCATCAAAACAGCCGTTGCCATGGCAACCACTGATGTGATGCCACAGAAACTCAGTGTTTTAGGTTGCAATTTCTAATAGAATTATTTTGATAATAATTCTTAGTTTAAAAAGTGAAAATCTTGGATTAATGTTTGCTGAACTGTAAGTCCCCTTAAGTAACTTTTTTTCTTACCCTATTGGCAAATTTTGTGTTGAGTCAGACTGCCTGACCACTGACGGTATTTTGGTCTTTGGTTTGTGCGTAATCATTTCATTAAGGTATCTTGCCTTACTGAAAAGTTCAATGTTCTGGAGGTATAGTAAGTTTTCAAATGTGCGAGCTGTGCTCTATTTAGCTGTACTCCCACACATCTTACGTTTTAGTAGTCCATGATGATGCAGTGGAAAGCTTATAACTATTTGGATTTTTTCGATGGTTTATAAATGGGTGTGATAATTACACTATATTTCCTAAATTGGAGTTTCATCACTTAATTTTCACAGGTAATTGTTGCTACATTAACTGATATTATCTGGAACATTTTTTGAGAAAGTGTCAGTCAGGTGAAGGTTGAAATAATATGCTGTTGATTCAGGGACCCTGAGACCTTGGGTGAAAATCCATCTGTCTGGGCTCTTTGGAGGAGAGCCTTCTGCTTAAGTCTGCATCAAGCTATCATTCAGTTAATTGCAGCAATCACTTACCACTTCATCAGGTGCATGAGTGGAATAAAAATGCATTGGTTCATCTTTCTGTCTGTCTAAATATAGTCTATGAGCCATTGCAAACTGCAGTTGAAATGGCACATGAAATGCTTAAATATTTGAATCCAAACAGTATAATTAGTAGTCTGTTTGTTTGTCTATCTATCTGGGGACGCTAGACACACCATCGCTCGGATCGCCTCCAAACCTTGCCAGAACACTGCTTAGGGGTCTGACATAAGTTTGGTTGCTCCAGAAATCTAAATAATTTAATGTGATTGAAGATGTTTTAAGGTTTCTGAAATTTTAATAGGGAGAGCAAGTTGTTTTGCAAATACTGACATCTGAGGATGATGCCTTTGCGGGAAATTGAGGAAGGCAAAACTAGCTTGCAAACTGTAGCCTTTAGCAAATACAAGCACCTCCCAATGCCATGTGCTTTCATCTTATTATTTATTTATTTATTTTTTTGGATGTTTAATACATTGGCAGAGTTTTGTTAACCATGTGTTATGGGGAAAATGTCACAATTTGACTTGAACAACTTCAAATCCTGAACAGAAACCAGCGATCATTTCCCACAACTTTTGGTTATGTGGTTTCTTCAATACACTGCTAGTTATTTTGCACTTTTGTGGGGTTACAAGTCTGTAGCCAAGGCTTGAAAGGCTTTTTGTTTATTTTATTGTTTTCCTGGTTTGTGAATTTATTTCTGCTCTCCCGAAACTCCCCTGTGAAATAGTTTGGTATTGGGAAGCATTGTTTGTTAGCAGTGTATTTGTTAGGTTCACTATACGTGTGTGACTTGCGTGCAAATAAGTGGGTGCCGAAATGTAAAATAATGACATTTTAAATGGCCTTGTGCATAGGAGCGCTGTATGAATGTGATAGTTAATGGAATTGCAGCTGTGGCTGTTGGTTTATTCATGAAAATACTGTGGGCTGTTGGAAGCTCGGGGAAGATTAGGCCTTTGTTGTTGCCTGTCATAGTTTATTGTGGAGAACACGCATTTCAACAAACATGAGCTGAATGAGTGAATTTTACATCGTATTCCGGAAGGACCCGTTTAACAAATGGTGAATTATCAATTTGGGCTGTAGGCACGGTTTGTTTTTTCTTCTGGCCTGTGTGGAGGTTGGGCAGTTTGTACTGGTGTCACAAGAAGGTTATTTTTTGGGGACTGAGAAGGCTTTTCTTAAGGCTTGGCCCAAAGGCCACACTTGTGCCCTGTCACCATTTAAACTGAATCGACACGTAACATTTTGGCAGCGTTATAAGAACACTGACATGTTTATTTGGAAGGAAAAGTTGGAATGAAGTCCAGTTGTTGATGTGGCTGAGTGAATGAAATGTGTGTGCCCAGAATGATATCTATAGACAACCCTGAGCTCAAGAAAGAAGTTAATCTGTGATGATCTGACAGAATATTTATTTCCCTTTGGTTTGGCTGCCAAAAGCTGTGAGGCTCCAGTGAATAGCAGCAGCTTGATCTTGTCCGCAGTCATACAAATCTAGATATCAGTCGTGTGATCGAAAGGTGGTGGTCAAATAATTGGATGCACTGCCATGAATACCAGGTTTGGGAAGCTCATGTATTATTTATGTTGAGACTGGATCAGGTATGGATTGATTAAATGAGCTGTGTCACAATTCTTATTCTTCTTCTCAGATATTTAGTGGCGGTTGGCACACAGGCTTACATTCTTCATATCTTATGTCTAAAACTAAAACAGCACTTTGAATCCTCGAATTTCCACAGAAAACTCCTTGATAGAAACAGCATAATGCCTAAGTAACTAAAGTTTATAAATACAATGCAAAGCGAGAGACAGATTTGCAAATATGGAATCAGATTTTGACTTGCAGTCGAGCGAATTCGCTTCATTTGATTTCTTGTTAGGCTGAACAGTTTTCAAAGTTCTGCGAATGCGTAGTAATTGCGACGCAGCTCCTTAAAAATTCATTGCTATCTGTAGGGCTTTCATTCTGTGGTTATTTGTATCTTTTTGTTTGCCCCTCTTTGATCGCTTTTACTTGCGGCCAATTTTTTTTTCTTTTGTTGTTGTAAGTTTAAGACTTTGTCATAATTTTTGATGCAGTTCCCCTTGCAATCCTAAAAACTTGTTTTTGCTGTTGTGACTGGCACGGCCACAATTCAGGCACCAAAAAGCACTTTTCGAACACTGTTCGTAATCTCACCTTGTGTGGAGACTTATCTAGATAGGTACTGTTGGCTAGACCTCTACATGCATCCTCATGCTGCTATTTAGCGTTCAAATTAAAAGAAATGGTCCATGGTAATGCTTTTTCAGATGCATTTTTCAGGATATCTTTTGATATTTTGTCCACCCCCTGTGTATGGACAGTACCATGATACAGAAATCTGCTTTTTGGTTCCTTTTAAACCTACCTTTATTCGCGAAAATACCACTGAGAACAAAGCCACTCAGCCCCCCTGCACGTAATGCCCATGCATTGCTTGTAAGGCAAATGTTGACTGACGTCTTAGAAAAGTGTCCGTCTGTACAGATTCTTTTTCTGCTTAAACAAAGTGTCGGATTATGTCTGCAGCGCAAACTGTCATCCCCATTGTAATTATGTTTTATTTTTCCCTTTATAACCATAATTAATCAATCTTTTTGCAAATGCTTCTGTATCAACTTTCTGTATCCATGACAACCGCAGAACACAGTTCATCCAGCCAATCGCCTTCGGACGACACTCGTCTGCTCCTCTGACATAATTTTTGTCATCAGACCCTGTCGAAATACATACCGTACAAGCATGAAACAGCTTTACACGTTCCTAGTAAGTGTCCTTAAGTGAGTGAGTGACCATTATATGTGACGCGTAGCACGCGGCTGCAATGTTCAGCGCCGTGGGGAAGAACATGCGTTTTTCTCCTAGTAAAGGCTGGAATATGAAATCAGTGCCACACTCAAGGCGTAATGAGGCCCGGACGAAGTGTCAGATGTGGTGTACGCTTCAGAGGAAAAACAAAAATTAGAAGGGGTGAGGTGTCGACGTGGCTGCAATAAAACAAGGGTAAAAAAAGATTCGCTCAATCTGTTGTAAATGTGTCTCACAGAAAACATTAGGCCTTCAGGACGCTGCAGGTTCTTTGAAGGCCAGATGGTGTTTTAGTTCCCCGTATTTGTTCCGCTGGTTAGTTTATTATTTAGCTGTGGATGGGTGAAATGCTCAACAAGTGCCAGCGTGTGGTTTTCTAGTTTCCTAGTTTTTTTCCGTGTTTGAGAAGGGATTGCACAAAAGAAGGGAAGGGCAGATAATGTGGCGAACGAAAGACGAGGAGGAAATGTTGTGTCTCTGTCCCTGTGGATACACAAAATGGTATTGAGCAGAGGAATGATTGACTAACGTAAAATTTTTTTGCCAAATGCTTTCTGTCATTATCTCCGCCGAGGAGGTTATGTTTTTGCTTCCGTTTGTTTATTTATTTTTTCGTCTGTTTGTTAGTAGGATATCTCAAAAACGGCTGTTTAGATTTTAACCAAACTTTGCAGGATGTTAAAGTAGCACAAAAGGAACAAGTCTATAAATGTAGGCATGTCTAGGCCAAAGTACAGCTGGGATGTAGGCCAGAGTTCAAATCCAGCTATGCTGGCAGAGGCATAGGCTCTTTCGAGTCCAGCTTTAGTTGGAAGTATGTGATATACAGCTAGGCCCGTCTTACACTCTAAAAAGAAGTGATTAAAAAAACACTCATTGACCTTTGATAGGTTTTTTTCCAACATGTCGTCATTTCTGGTTAAAGACCACACATGTCGTGTTACTTTCGACACAAGTCTCTGCTAAAAAGTTTGTGACCGGAGATAAGAGGTTGTCATCTTTGCGTCAAATGTTTACACTGCATGTGTGATGTGTTGCAGGCCAAACGCAGAAGAGAATCGCTGTGGTGCAGCCCGAGAAACAGTAAGTTTGAGTCGGCGCGATTAGGCCCTCATGGACAGTGAGGTGTTGCATTAAGCGGAACTACTGAGACTCTTCTTTCTGAGAAAAAAAACTGTCAGCAAGTAGATCTATGAGGCTTAAGCATTTGAAGAAATCAAAGGAAGTGGTTTTTGCATATGGTTAATCATTGCTAATTTCCTGACCAATTTCCCGTTAAGACCATTAGAATACTCTTTTTTTGTCATTTTGGGCTTTATTTTTTTTGTCTGGTGCATTTTAAATACAATTTTAGCTTTTGACCCTTTTAGCACCCCCAACCGTTATAAGTTATAAGCCGCACAAGAAAGTGTTGCTGAGAGGAAGTGATGAATTGTTGGCAGACATGTTGATTAATGTTTTATGTGTTGCAGGTTGGTTCTCCCTCAGCCCGTTGAGAATATACCTCAAAACCTATGTGCAACCATTGGTCTGGAGCAAGGTACAGTCAAAAACAATACTGTTTCTTTTAATACTGTATTAGTTTTATATTTGTTTTCACTCTTGATGCATTTCTCAGACTTGATATTTGCATTTTTGTACAGTAAATGCATCTACTGTTTGCGGATTGGCGCCAAAATTTGTACCACACAGTGTTTAACAAACAACCTCGTTCAGTAAAAAGTGAATAGAATGGATTTTAGATAATTTTCAGCTTTCCCAGTGAGGCCTTTCTGCCTTAGAAGTTTCCAGATCGTTCTGTTGTTTCTGGAGCTCATAACTACTTATTTATGTTTATATGCGTTCAAACGAAAATTAAAAGGTGCACAATAAGTGCTCAGGTCTCCGGCTTAAATACTATCCTCATGTATTCCCAGTGGGCGTGGTCTGAAGGTGGAGTGTGACATTGCATTCTGCTGCACGCTGATAGGACCCTTTGTTCATGGAAATTTATGATTATTAACAAGTTCAAGTTTACCGTTTTTACCTCTCTGTTCGCAGAGCTCCATCCTGAGAATGTTGTCTGTAGGGCTACTGACCTTTATAAAGGGGAATGAAAAACGATAAATATTCGGTAAAACGTTGCTCGTAAAAAAGATGATGTTGAGTCGAAGACGCTGAGCTCTTCTCTGGTTCCATTCGGACCTCCTGTGATCTTCCTCCAGGCGCTCAGAATGGAAAGTACTGCTGCTCCCAGATTTTTGTGAACCACCGCTGTTTTTCCGGGCCGTACCTGAACAAGGGCCGCATCGCTGAGCTACCTCAGGCTGTGGGGCCGGGCAAGTGCACGCTAGTCCTTAAAGAGGTAAGAATTTCAGTTTCAGGAACGGCTATGGGACTGTTTTTCAGTCTCAATTCCCGGTCTTCTTGAAAGGTGTTGCTCTCTATGGTGCTATTATAATTGGTTCCAGGGCCGGTAGGAGTGACCTCACTCTCCTTTCAGTTCAGTGGTTACATGAAAGTAAAAATGAGAAGTAAATCATTTGAGCATATGTACAGATGATGTAAATTCTCAATGGTTTTTATACTCACTTGGTAAAAATAAATGGGCCAAGCGCAAAAAGGTGAAATAGGAAGCTTTTCATTGTCTTTTCAAGAAATCATTCGTGAGGAGTGATTGTGTCCGAGCCCTAGTATTCCCACTTGTTAAGCTGTGGTGCTGTTAAGACTGCAGAGAAGTGTGGACCAATCAGAAACAGTTTCTGTTGCTGCATCTTATGTGATTGGTGGAGGACTCAGACTCAATGGCGGCTCTGTCGCAGACTCTGGCTCCAAATTCCGCAACACGAGGCCTCAAAACTGCGCCTACTATGCCCAAAGAAAGTCATTATCTAATGAAGTGGCTTGACCCTCGGTTTTCATTTAGCTAGTGGCTTTTCCCCACCATTGAGTCGAAACTGGGAAGTCCCCCAATATTTCACTGATAGGCATATCCACACTGAAGGTCACTGGGATTCCCCTGAGAAAAATCCATTTTAAACTGTGTCTTGTGTTTTCCCTGGAACCAAAAGGACTCCCCTGACTGACTCATTGTCAAAAAAAAAAGCGTTTTATTGGCATGACGTGAATGGTATGAGAGGGACCGAACGTGACCATTTAAATTTTATTGATGGATCTTGTAACTGGTAAATGCCATCTACAAGGCATTGTGCAACTCCTTTGAACACTCGGCTTCATACCTCTATCCTTAAGTTCACACTGCAAGCACATTTTCTTTTTTCTCTGCTCATGTTTTCTAGGCTGAGGGAAGGGAAAAATTTTGTCATTGTATCTTTTTGGTGGTTTTGTGCAGCTACATACTGTAAACATAGATGTATTTTTTGAAAATGGATTATCTGTCTCAATAATTGAAGCACTGATTACTAAAACCCCACAAGTCAAGTGTGACTTATGGGGTTTTAGTAATCGGTGCTTCAATTGTGTGATGACACTGATCATTTTTTCCTCACTAGCTTATTAGATATTAATGCATCTTTCTCGTTTGTTGTATAGTTGGCAGTCGGTCTGTCTGTCTCACTAAACACTGATCGCTGCTCAGGGAAACGATCCGTTGTTGGCAGCGTTTATCAGGCAACTTTCTTTGCTAAATGACCCTGTCACTAAACTGCTGCATTGCTTGGAGTTCGGAGAGCCTTTTCTGAGTGGACGAGTGGTCTGGTGATCTATCAAAGCAACTTCATTTGAATATATAGAATTATATATAATATATTGAATTAATTTGCTTCATTATTCCTTAAAAATGTTATCTCACTAAAGGTTCGAGGTCATGGGTCTGTAATACTTAGCATTTTTTAAAGTGCCCCTTCCACACATATCCCGACATTTTGTGTTAATCCCCAATGCCCTGCCATCATATTCATTCCATTATTTGTGGGAAAAGTGCCTTGGATCACTTTAATGATGAGCGTCTAACCATCACTGAAAAGCAGTCTGAGAAGACGGGCGAGTTCCCTCATGAATATCCGGCGTTTAAATGAGCTTCGTGCTGATTGGATAGTTCAGCTACATTCATGAATATTCAGTATGTATACAGCCCCAACGCCCTACTGGCCCAGAGCCTAGCTAGCTACAACCATAGACGGTGAAAAACAACAGATTTTACAGGTAGCATAGTAGGACTTTCTGCGAAGCAATGGCTACACAAAGTTCACAAATATTGCCTGAAATATATATATATATATGTACCCTGAATCTGAAGAGGAGGCCGATGCAATGCTGGAAATGCCATCAACACGTATAACAATGGACTTTTCATAGCGGTGGTAATTTTACTAGCGTATTTTACGAGCCCCATTGCATCATCCCACCTTGCCAAAATGAAAACGCAACAAGACAGATGTCTCTTCATTTGAATTGCCAATAGGTCACCTTTAACGCAGCCTGTGATAACCCAGCTAAAATCATTTCCTGGTGAGTTTTTTTACACAAGGTCATTCTACGTCATGTAAGGAATATTCCATGAAAAAAATCTAACTAATATCTCTGAAATGACCTCCACTCAGTCAATATTAAAGTTTTTTCAGGCATGACATGTCCTCAAACTAGGCTGGTTAGCTTCACAAGACGTTAATCTACAAATGCAAACCCGTCATTTCTGAAATTTCCGTAGTGATACGACGCAATCCGTGGAGAAATCCGCACCCGGCTTAAATCGCAACTTTTTTGCCGTACCTTCGACTGACCTGCTTTACGATGGTGCACATTATCACCTACATTCATTTTCAATGGTAGAAAAGAAGTTCCTAAACCGAATGACACCCAAACTATCAAGCGTTCATCCGCCGAACGTAAACTAAAAGCCGACTGAAAACATTATAGACCAGGCTTGGGGAAAGCAACTTCCGCGTAAACGAAGTGTGAATAAATAAATAAATTTTAATATGTATAATGTTAGAAATTAATTTTTGGAACTTTATTTCGAAACCCCAATATATAACCTATCATTTACAGCCATAAACTCACATCTCATATTTTTTTCACTTTTCATCGCAGGGACTACTGGGTCTTTTTCTCAAAAATTAGATCAGGCAAATTTTTCTGTGTTTTCACGGGCGGGGTCACAAATATCAAATGCTTTTTTCAGTGTCACAGTATCACCACGATCTCCAAATAAGCAATGTTTTGTTTGAAAGCAAACAATACATTTAAATCGCTGACCCGTTATTAATTTTTTTCAAAGCTGCAGGGAGCCACTGTAGAAGGGCTGAAGAGCCACACGCGGCTCCACGGCTGCAGGTTGCCGACCCCTGCCATAGACTGTGGATGACAGTGACAGTTGGCAGGTTGCTAGAATCTGTGTGTGGGCAGTTACACTCCAGAGTGGGCGAGAACCGGCGAGAATATGAATATTCAATTTGCGGTGCTTCGTAACACTGCAACACGTTTTTTACTGGCATAAATTCTCCACCTATTTCCTTTTATTTGCAAAAACCAATAAGTGTTGGACTTCAAGAACCACGACATGTCACAAACTCATTATGGACCTATCATATTCAAATACTAACAGATAAGTCAATTTTCTTGCGGAAGGGGCACTTTAAATATGTGATGTCAAACAAGCCCTTCAAGCTAAACCCAGGATGTTTTGTCTCTCATTGGCAGACTGCTATATCCATGAAGTGTTGAAAAGGTCATGATGCGTTTAGCTCTTTATTTTTGTGATTTACATGGCGGCAGATAAACTTGCACAGATTGTACACTTTACTAAAGCAATTACAGTAAAGTACGATGAACAAAATGGCAGGACCTCAGGTTGAAGTTGAACCGACAACTGTGGAGATTTAAGCCTTAGTTCTCAAATGCTTAGATCACAATACCGCGCATTGTGTAGGCCGTGTTGTGGATTGGGGTTCAATGCTATGCTCTGTCAAATAATATTTCCTTTTCAATTTATTTTCTGGGCAGGTTGAGTAAGAACATTTATGAGTGTCCAATATGGAATTCAGAGCCAAAAAAAAGATAAAATGTCTAAACGCCTACATACTGCGCCACACGGAATATTCTTCTTTCTTTCATTCAGACCTTATTTTAGAGATTAATTGATTTTCAATAATTCTGTCCTGCTATTTACTCCAGTGTAATTCGTCATAGCGAATGTATCTGTAGATATGTTGCATGAAACATTGACCAGTACACTGGACGTTCTCTGCAGTACTTTTACTGAGCGCATTCTGATATCGAAGAGCTGCAGATATGTTGTATTAATAGGGACAGCCTTGCCATGTGGTTCGCTCAGGTTTTAGAATAGGTTGTAGAGCAGTAAGCGAGAAGGTCAGGAGCACCTTCAGGGAAAAGTCAGTGAGCAGCCACGGATTTATTATTTATTTTCGTATAAGTTTATGCACATGGTACACTTCGATATGATGTGCTTCTGGGTAGAAACAGCAGAAGGAAAAGTCTGTTTCGTGCTTAACAGCGGTTTCCGTACCAGGAAGCAACTGGCAGTATTGCTACTCCACCTCGACGGGATGCTAGTCCATTGCAGGTTACCGCCCAGCTCTTAGTCAGGTTTCCCTAACCATTTGGTGGTACCCATCGATACACCTGGTTGGGGAGGGGCACTGTGGAAGTAAATAGTTTTTGCTCAAGAACACTCCACGAAATCCGTGGCAAGTACTCAAACTCAGGACCTTTCGATCCCAAGTCAAGTACACTTAACCACTGCACGCCCATACGTGCTTCAGGGTGGAGTTGTCCCCCCCCCCCCCCTCCCTCCCCAGTATATTTAGTGAAGCATACAGATGCGGCTGATTGCATTTCCTTCACAGAAGATCAGCTTGATGCAGATATGCATATGTATGAGTGTTCGATTCAAGTTAAGTGTTGGACCTTATCATTTGGGTGCAAATGACTGGGGAGCACAGTCATTTTCTGATTGTTGTGAGAGTGTGGTTCTGAAATTTTTGTTCCCTTATCGAAAGAGTTCATAAGAATTGCGGATTTAATGTCAAAGGCATGTGGAAAGCAGATTTCTGTGTGGCATTGAAATGGGGCTGCATTATTTGCCAGTGGTTTAATAGCAAGGGATATTGGCAGAGAAATCTCAGCTGTTGTTTAGGTATTTTTCTGCTTCATACAAGCACTGACTTGCACAGATTATTTGTGCTTAGGACACCCGTCTCTGACATATTCTCAATGAGCACTCTAATTATGAACAGTACAAATACAGTACCATATGATTTGTATATATTGCCACAAATCCTATGTCCACTTTATTAAATATTCATAGGCAAACATGGTTCATTCTTTGATTATGTTGCATGTTTGATATTGGGTCACTTGCAATGACTCTTTGCATTTAATTGGCTTGCCTCAAAAGTGATCTCATAGCCAAAGCGATTACATCTTTTCAGAAGATAACTCTAAGAGCCCTGAAATAAATTCTTAAAAATATTGAAATTTTATTTTCTTGTACTGTTGAAAACCTATCATGTGGTGACCTGTTTGAAAGAGCTCCCCTGCAGGAGCTCTTTCAAACAAGTTGCCACGTGATTGGTTTTCAACAGCTTTGATTTTGATATCTTACATCATTGGGAAACAGCAGCTGCATTTAGAGCCCGCAGGGGAGCTCTTTTAAACAAGTTGCCACGTGATAGATTTTCAAGAGCTCAGGATAATTACATTTTTAATTTCTGGAAAATGTATTCAGCGCCCCAAGAGTTAAAGAACCAACTAGAAAAACGTTAGAAATATTTACGCTGGTAAATTACTCCAGATTTCCTTGGGAACTCGTGTCTGGAGTTCTCAATAGTTCAGAGAAGAGGTCAGCGACAGGGCAATCATTATGAAGAGTTTATCGTAAGAATTGTTTGCCTCAGTACAGTGAAGCAAACTGGCTGCGGTACAGTGTTTTCCCTGTTTGTTTTCAGCTGGCAGTATTTCAGAGACCAGTCACTAGATGTAGGCCTGTGAACTTCAAGTATGGTGAGACCCCGCTGAGGTAAATTTACTGTGTAATGGAAGAGCTTTATATTTCTAAGTCTGCTGATGTGCAAACACTCCATCAGTTCTGCCTTTTGAGTCAAAAAATGCTTTACTGCCTCTAATGCAGTACATTGAGTTTTAGTGTTCGCCCCACACCTTGTGACAGCAAGGGAGGAACTGAATGATGCAATATCTCCCTCTGTGGTAGATTTTTTTTTTTTACCCTTTCAGCACCGCGGGCAACTATAGTTGCCCAATGATGTAAGATGTCAAAACCAGATGCTGTTGAAAACCTATCATGTGTCAACTTGTTTAAAAGAGCTCCCATAGGGGAGCTCTTTTAACCCTCTATTAACCAAACCCATTTCCAGTTGTGTTAAAATTATGTCCCTATGCAAAAATGTTTATTTTGGGCCATTATTTGAAAAACATTTGTGCCACCTTTCCAAATTGTAGCAAATCTGCTACATTGGGGGTAATAATGCTAATGAAAAAATGAAAGTGACGGACCATTCAAGTTATTCTCAAATGTTTATTTGGCAGTAAGAAACAAAACCAACAGGGTGTCCAGGCTGTTAACCCTTTTACTTCATGTAGCAGATATGCTACGCTGGTTAATGAAACAAGTTGCCACGTGATTTTCAAAAGCTCAGGATAAGTACATTTTTAATTCCTTGAAAATTTTTTCGGCGCTCAAAGGGTTAATCCAAGCCAAGATGGGCCTGAGCATCGGACAGTGTCAGTGTTCAAAGGGGAACAGCACTATCAGTTTTTTGGTGTCACCACATGGGCACTCTCGTCGAATACGCAGAGCGAGGCCGCACGAGGGCTGGAGTGGGCGTAGACTTTCACGCCATCCGACATTCATCTGTTATACATCGAACTCTACTTGTCTCGACTTTGAGTCTTTTCCAAGGACCTCGGGTAGTAAAGTCAGGTGTGTAACTGCTCGGTTTGAATTCGAGACTGAACACACAATGCCCTTTCAGAACGAGATTGAGTGCCCCTGATATAGGGGGGAGTCTGGATTTGAATTCAGCTGTCTTTTATAAATTAATATCTTTCTCCTCTTCTCAGAACTCAGAATTCATCCTTCTCTCTCTGTCTCTCTTTTTCTCTCAATAGAGAGGAACAGTGTGAATGGTAACAATTGTAATCAGAATGACGAGGCCTACCATTATGTTAATGGTTTTCTCGAGTGTGGCAGGAAGATGATATCTCCCACTATGCTGGAAGTAGGTCACAGCTTCACTGTGGGTCAGCTTTTGAAAAGCTCTTTTGAGTAATTCCTCAGTTCCCGGGAATGCTTCCAGCAGTGTTCTACTGATTATTTTTATTTTTTAAAAAGGCCAAACAAAATTGAGCAAATCAATAAAACTGGAACCTCCAGGCTGTATCGGTCATACTCTCTTGTCCCCTCATTGGACTTCATTAACGCAGAACAGACGTGAACACGCTGCTGTCAGAAGTGCGTAATTGTGTTAACCCTTAAACGTGGCAGCGTACCGTCCCTCTTGCAGAAATGAACCTCAGCGATGGTCTTATAAACAAAACAACGTGGAGATTGTGGAGAAAAGGAACGAAGGGGTCACCTTTCCAACGTTCCTTTCGACACTTCTTGCACCTATAAGATTTAGTAACTCGCCAAAATTGCCATTAATGACACTAATACAAACTGTGTGTGTGATTGGTCTGAAACTCAAGGTGGGCGTGATTGGTTTCGCCTCCCAGTGAGCAGCTGTATTAATAATTTTGTTGCTACGTGCTGTTGCTGTGGTAACAGGGATTCCGTTAATGTTCAGTGGTCAAAGTGGAAGCGTATTGAGTGTAAAAAAAAATTTCCCGCAGAGAACTTCTTTGGTTTCGGCATGTGAAAAAATTTTTTAACTGTTTTACGTATGCTGCCACCATTACTTCTCAGATTTCTTGTTTTAATCCAAGGACAAATTTAAGCATTTTTGGACCAAACAGTTCTGGGGACTTTTTGAAAGGAACAGCCTACCGGGGACCTTCAGGGGAACTACACACCTTTAAGGTCCTTTTTTCTGCTGGTTTTTGACCACCAATAGGAATCCCCTGAAGGGTCGTAGTTAACTTACACTTACGTCACTCATAGTTCCTATGTGGCTGTGGAAATACCTACTCTGAAGTTGAAGCTAAAGAACGTTGCTCAAAACAGAATTCTAAGGACTACAATCATTCAAACACAGTTCCTGGGCTGCGGATACGATATAAAGTGGGTTCTAAGAAATATGAAGAGGTTCCACTTGTCAAAAAACATTTGTTTTCTCCTTCAGGTTCTCAGCATGCTCACCAATGCTGCCTACAAGCCAGGCCGGGTCCTGAGGGAGCTGCAGAGGGTAGAGGACCCTATGTGGAACTTCCAGGAGGAAACTCTTAAGGCCAAGTGGGTTCCTCTTCAACTTCCTGTCAAGAACAAAATTGGTCTTTCAAGGATTTGGTGGCATTCTCTCTCAGAAAAAACTGGTTCCAGAAAGTTCCTCTGTGATCTCATAGGAAAGCCTTACCTATTTCAATGGTCGTTTGTCAACCAAAATGGTAGCTTTCACACTGTCTGAAACGCGGTAGAGACTTCTGCAAATAATTTATAACACTTCCTCTATGGAGAAAAAGCTTTTCTTTTCCTGAAATTGGAGACTGTGAAGTCTGACTCACTCTGAATAAAATGTCCTATTGATCATCTTTTTTTCACTACCGCACCAAAATTGTGGGGGTTGAATAGTAAAAATCCAGCCTGCACTTCTGAAGTAGACACATTCTTCAGATGCTTGTTCTCCGTTGTCGTGTCTGTTCTGTGATCGCTCTGTGCAAGCACGTGTGCATTGATGCACTGCTGGTGGAGACTTTGTGCACTGTGACTGAAGATTATAAGTGCTGCTTGCTTAAGTATGCAACCGAGTGAATCTATGTCATGGCTTCATTACACTCGTCCTTATGTGCTACTGTGAAATGTCCACTGTGGGTGTGAGGATGCATGCTCATAATTTCTCTCTAAAACAGTGCTGTCATTTTCTCTTTTGCTTTGTAGGTGTCAGGTTTCATTATGCTTAATCATTAAGGCATTGAACTACTTTGTTCTTATCGTAACATAGGACTAGATAGTAATGATATGGAAATAAATGTTGAAGTAGATGTGTTCAGTTTATATGCTGTCTAAAAATCCTGTTTAGGCTTAAAAGCAGTTCTAAAAAGACAAGACGGTAGGCATTCTCTGCTGTTCAACGCGATTTGAGTGGTAGCCTATGTTCACGCTAGTTCACTAGACTGTGCCACAGTACTAGTGACATCAGTTAAACTCATTCCTTTCATGAAGGTGTGGATAGAATTAGATTCTCCAAGCAAAAATGTCTTCCCCCCTGATATTGAAGCCAGTTTGAAGACTTGCTGGTTTAAAATGCGTCACACTGGATTATTACCAAATTAAAATGTATAAAACTATGCGTTTTAGACACTTGAAGAATTCTACTTTCTGCTGAAATGAACTTTGCCAAAGTGCGGTCTCCTTTTCAAAATAAGTCTCCACGTGATCGGCTTTCAACAGCCCAAGATAATTAAATTTATATTTTTTAAAAATTAATTTCAGCACTCTAGGGGTTAATTGTGGTTACTTTCATTATTTTCTGACTGGGTATTTACAGAGAAAGAAAGCCTGTCCTGTCTGCCTTCATCACATCCCCAGCGTTTAACCCCACCATGTGACTTGAAGTAGTGCTGGATCTAAAGCACTGATGAGGCCTGTTACCCCATTTCAGCTCAGCTCTGGCGGACATTGCAGGGAAAATGCGGCTATTGTTAGCTGTGTCAATAGAGCATGGAGCTTAAAATGTAAATCATTCGCGGGGCCAATTCCAGTGGAGTTTTACGGCGTCTACTTTGTGTGATTCTCTCTTTAACCGTGTAAACATAAATGGGCACAGTGGCTAAAATAACGTTGTTAAATTAGTTCTGGTTCACTTTTAAACAGGGGTGTACAACTTTAAATAGAAAGGGACAGTGTGGGTGCAGGATTTCATTGCAATCATGCAGTGGCACACCATATTCTACGAATGAAGGTTGTTCTAGCAAAGGCTCTTGGGATTGTATAGTAAAATCTTGAGTATAACCGCTTGTTTTGAATGAAAGCTTGGACCCACTTTTGCTCTTTCTGGATACAGTTGAGAACTCCTGCTTTAGAGTAATCAGAATCAATGTGTGTTCGGGCCATGAGGGGTGGAACCTGCCTGAGCAACTGAATGTGTTCTGTAGGTACAAAGGGAAAACGTATCGGTCCACCATAAAGATTGTGCGGACGTCGGACCAGGTGGGGGACTTTTGCCGAAAGGTGTGTCTGAAACTGCAGTGCTGTCCCAACCTCTTCAGCCCCACCCTGGTGTCTGACAAGTGCCCTGAAAACTGCTCCGTGCAGACCAAAACCAAATACAGTGAGTGCACCGCGCCTGCACTGGTTCTAAGTGCGTACTGAGTCCTGTGCTGACAGCTGAGTGCAGTCAAACTTTTCCCTTCCGCTAATCTATGCTTATTTCTTTCTGTCGACTTGGAAATGGAACAAATGCAAATGTGTGTCAGCAAAAAAGTGCGTGTGCTGCAGTTTTTTCTTTTCAGTCGTGGAAAAAACATGGTTTGCGCATAATATCCTCCGACCGGGGCAGAAATAACCACAGTGAGGGAGTCATCCATGTGGCTCTCATAAACTCATGTAGTGCATGCACATATGCAAACTCACCAACAAACGCAGTGCAAAACATGCAGTGTCTGTTGTCACGCTCTGACATACACGCATGTGCACACAGGGACGCACAGAGATGCTCATACACGCACACACACATGCTCATGTGTCATTTTTTTACTCACTTATGCATACACACCCACAGGCTCACACACACTAGCATGCACACCCGCTCACTGACGCAAACATGTTCATTAGCCTCTCAGCTACTTCAGTCCTTCTATGCAATTTTTTGTTAGCACACCAGGAGCTTCATTTGTTAATGGTGTGTAGGCACAGAAACGATACATACGCCACTTTTGTGGAGGATTTTGGATTCATCAAAACAAACTTGACATTAAAACTACATGAATCTAATAAAATTATGAACTTATGAGAAATTTAAGTTAATCTTGATTAATTAAATAAATATTGCATGTAGCGTAGCCTGGCCAGTGATTTTTACATTAGTATGCATTTTGACAAAACACGTGGTTCTTTCCGAAAATTGTTTGTAATGACTTGCTTCATCGGGCCTGTTTATGAAATGGTTTATTCATGATATAAATATCACTGCTCTGAATACAAAGCCTCACTCTTGCTTGGTTTTTAAGAACGTAAACTACACCAGTTGTGCAAAATATGTAGGTTTGCAGCAAGGATGGTAAATAGCTGAAAATAAGTTAATCTTTCTTTATGATTTACGGGGAAATAATCTGCATCGATTCCTCCCAAAGGACCTTTCAAAGACTGTCTGTAATGGTCGCGAGGAGCACCGTGTCTTAACACTGTTATTCTAATGAGAACACGTTGGCGGTGTTGAACGTGTGCATGAGCTGTGCCTCTCCGCTGTCGCTAGCGTACTACTACGGCAAGAAGAAGAAGGTGACTCGGCCGTCTGCCGAAGAGACCTCCCCTGACAGCGGGATCTTGAAGCCCACTCGCCGCAGGAAGAAGCGGAAATCCATCTTCGTCCAGAAGAAACGGCGGTCGTCCGCTGTGGATTACACCCCCGCTGGGTCACCTCAGGTGAACTCGCTGCTCCCTCTTCGTCACTGTCACTGCGTCTCTCCCTGTGTACAATTATATATATTTGTTATATTATATTCACTCCCTTTCTCTCTCTGTCACTGCCAGTCCCACACGTTCAGCCCTGTAGGGATGAAAAGGTCATAAACAGAAAATATAGCAAAACATAAACGATCAGGGCAAGACTCTGCGCGGCCAATATTTACTGGTGTGTGTGACACACATATCTCAGTCTGTTATCTTAATCTCAGGAGACAAATGGCCAAGCAGAGACAGATTTAAAACTTCGATTACTGTGAGTTTCAGTTTTATTTTTTTTCCAGTTTCTGTTCATTTTCTGCAGAGTTACAGTAAAATAATGAGTACAGTGTCATTCATTAGTATTTGGACAGTGGCACTATATTCAAAAAAGGCTACCACTACTACATGGCTGACATGATGATTAGAAGATACAGTCCCTACTTCAACTTCACATTAGTTATTATTGATCTCAGATCAAACATGCTGGAGTGCCGACTCCAAAGTAAAATTGCCCTACTGTCGGAATATATTAAAGGACTGTACTTTCAAATTCCTGGGCAAAGGCAAAGTCTGTCAGGAGTCAAGTGGCTCATCAGGCTAGTGCTTAACTTAAGTTTCTGTTGCATGAAGCGACTAGGAGTATTGCTCCTCTCCCTATATGGGACGCTAGTCCATAATAGGTTACTCTCCAGCTGTTTGTCAGGTTTCCCTGAAAATATGCCGGTACCCAATTATACACCTGGATGGAGTGAGGCAGTGCGGTGTTGGAGTGTTCTGCCCGTGAGGGCTGTGAAGCACTCAAGCACTCTTAACCACAGTGCCACTGTGTCCCCCTCTTAAATTCCAGCTCAATAGAAACTCTATTTTCACACCCGTGAACAGTGACCCTGATCCAGTCATTAAAACGACCCTTCATGCCCCGCTGTAGGAGAGCGAGGAGGACGAGGATGAGGAAGATGGTTCCGGAAGCGAGGAGGGAACGAGCTCAGAGCTGCGGGAGGGCGAGACGGACACCTCGTCGGTGGAGGCGGCCGTCAGCAGCCGTCCTCGTCGCGCCGTTACCCTGCGAAGGAACACGGATGCCGGTGTCGCCCTGGGGTCGGACAGGGCTCGTCGAAAAAGGACAACGCGCTCGCTGTCCTACACGGAGACTACGAAATACCACCCCGCGAAACGGCAGGCCAAGGTGAGCAGACCATCATCGTCATTATCGGGGCTGATCCTGTAGTATTTATACAGCGTATAAAGAATTGTCACAAAGCTCTTCTCAGAGAACCCTGGCCTGACCTAATAATAATAATAATAATAACAAGAACGACAATAATTACTACTACTGCTACTTTTACTACTACTATTATTATTATTATTATTATTATTATTATTATTAATAGTAGTAGTGGTAGTAGTGGTGGTAATTGTAGTTATAGTGGTTGTAGTAACAGTGACAGTAGTAGCAGTTGAAGTATTTGGAGAATCAGCAGTTGTAGCATTAACAATTGTTGTCGTCCAACAGTATTAGCATTTTTATTATAAATATCAGACATAAAAGCATCCTGAATGCTGCACTGTCCCACCTTTGCCGAACTGTGAGCAGGTCTGCACTGAACTTCCCTCACAATACATCCCTGTCGCAAAAACGCTGATTTTGACATGCCTCGTTTGGACCCAAGCCAGAGCCGGCTTGAGCGTTTGCCAGCAGCCTGTTCTGGAAATAGAGCCCTTGGCTCCTAATGAGACTATCAATAGGACACGAGAAGGAAAACTGGCACAGTGCCGAGATGTGCACAGAAAAAGGAAATATTGTTTGACTCTTTGTGCGCCGCTTGAATTACAAGCAGGCCAGTATCGGGCTGTTTCGGGAAACTGAAAGGCAGAGATAATGGACGGCATAAAAGCGACTGGGCCCATAATGTATAATAATATGCCTTTCACTCTGCGGAAGCAGAGCCTGAATTATTTTTTGTTGCTCTGATTTGTTGACAGTCAGTTGGCATTGTTTTCCTAATTTCTGTTGCTGTGGCGAATAGCATGACATTGTTCGCATATCGCTTTGAGCAGCCATTTTCTTGTTCAATAGCTATATTTATTGCAGTGCTGCATTCACTATTTTATGTATGAATTGTTTGAAGTACTTGAAATAAATGTGCTTGATTGTGCCAGTTGCAAAGGTGTTGTGCAGTATCAGCGTCAACAGGAAATGAAACTCACTGTGAATTAAATGTTATGCTCTTTCAGAGTTTGAAGATTACTAGCCTGCATATGTCGCCACTTCTCTGTTGCACTCAATTGACCAGGATCTGAAGGGGCTCTTTGGCAGCATCCTAGAAAGACACAGGAAGTGACCTGTCAGGACTTCCTGTAAACCTTAGTCGCTACAGACCTTACAGGCTTTATTCAGTGTTTTCCTGTACGTACTGTGAGTGTGGTTAACGTACTTCACTCGCTCTATTTGAATGAAGAGTTCCGACCGCAGTCAGCCACATGCTACAGTGCAGGCGTATTAATGCTAAGCAGCCAACATGACTCTCATATCGGTGACTTCTGGAGAGACTTTACTGCCTTCTGACACCATTCTGAATTTAGTCAATCACAGGTTTGACATAAAAAAGTCAATATTTTTTTCCCATGAGAAAATGTATTTTCAGTATGTGCCTTTTCCATCATCTTATTATTCCACCATGTGCTGATTTCTGAAGCTACTGTGCAATTTTGATACAGTGTAAAATAGCTTCATGTATTAACCCTTTGAGCGCTGAATAAATGTTCAAGGAATTAAAAATCTAATTATCCTGAGCTGTTGAAAACCTATCATGTGTCAACTTGTTTAAAAGAGCAACGTTGCGGGAGCTTTTTTATACAAGTTGCCACATGATAGGTTTTCAACAGCATCTGGTTTTGATATCTTACACAATTGGGCAACTAACGTTGCCTATGGCGCTCAAAGGGTTAAACTGGTGTTGGTCATGTGACTACTTTGCAAATGATATCTGGGCGACTTGATGACTTTGCTGAGTTGGCTCCAGATTAATGAATTTGGTGGTGTCCCAGAACTTTGTATTCTCAACCAGGGTTGGGTTCAATTACTTTTTTCAATTACAATTGATTTCTGGGCAGAATGTTCAGAAAGTAATTGTAATTACAATAACAATAACAATCAATTGTAATTGAAAAAAGTAATTGAACCCAACCCTGTTTTCAACTGCCATATTGCTTTCCCGCATGCCCAAGGAAAACTAATGGCTGATGTCACAGTGACTTGGTCCACAGTTTTTGTGCCGTCTATTGTTGATGCCCTATTTCCCATGATCCTGCAGGTGGAGAATTGTGAGGAAGAAGGAAAGCTGGTTCTGGACAGTAACCCCTTGCAGTGGACAGTTGCTGACGTTGTCCGGTTCATCAGATCCACCGACTGTGCTCCATTGGCCAAAATATTCCAGGAACAGGTGGATACACTCATCCTTTACAGTAATAAACTGCCTTCATATTGGGCCATTCACAGTGTAAATTGCATATCAGCAAGGTATTGGTTGATGGCAAAAACAACTAGGAGAGTTCTGTGCTAGTGCTGGCGTATGGCAGACATAAAAGTGGGTTTGATCAGCACATCCTTTGGCTCATTCTTAGTTTATTTGTCATCTGAATGACGTAAACCTTTGTACGGTCTAAGGGAAAATGGCACCAAGCTGTATCATATTTCCTGCTGTCAATGGACATCAAGAATAAATGCTATGAGGACAATTATTATGTTGATCATGAGGTGTTTACCGTTGTACCTTGACATTGATAGCTTGTTGACTTGGTATCCAACTCCCAAGGGGGTCAATGGGTCATTCCAGTGTTTTTAAACCTGGGCCCTATTTTTCCAGTATTTGAGGATTATATTAGTGATTGGGACAAAAATTTTTGGAAATTGGTCAAGCAGTCATTAAGATGGCTTCAGCTGGCGTCCGCAAAATGAATTGCTGTGTAATAATCGGGGGCTGTTGCGCTCATTAAATTATATCCACTAAAATGGCGTATTTATCTCAGGGAGGATGGTTGCCCGTACTTCAGGTAATGGACTTCCAGTTTGTTGTTCCCAGTAAAGCCAAAAGGATTCAACTCAAATGAATCTCAAAGCCGTCAAAATAAAGGTTACTAACTGCAGCCTTTATTTCCACAACTGCTCTATCTCACAATACATCAGCTGAAGTGTAAACTGAAGGCTCATTTTAAATATCCCTGGGTATGCAGTCAGAGAGTTTGATCTGGCATAATAAAGCATGTGGTGTATCACAGTCCTCTGAGATCTCGGTATTTGAGAATACTTGAGTATGCTCTTTGGCACTTGGTCACTAAATTACTGATTTTTTCCCCCATATCTCCGCTCTTACCTCAGGACATCGATGGACAGGCTCTTTTGCTCCTCACCCTTCCCACAGTGCAGGAGTGCATGGACCTGAAGCTAGGCCCAGCCATCAAGCTGTGCCACCAAATCGAGAGGGTCAAGGTTGCCTTTTACGCTCAGTATGCCAACTGATGTTGTCAGCACGGATGCAGTTCCTGGGTCTTTTTCCACTTGTAAAGCTTTGGAAGTCACAGAGGAGTCGTCGGCATCTTATCTTGGAGGATCTCACCAAACATGTCTCGTGGATTGTTTCTTAAGTTCTGGGTTCTTTTTTGGCTTTATGTTAAGCTGGTATGGGTCCTCCTGGCAAGGCCGGAATGTGAAAGGAACTGACACATTGATTACAAAATAAAATTTTCACTGCTTGCTTGCCCAATCGGAGATTTGGCAAGTAAGTTTGGATTCCCCGCTGGAAGTTTCTGTTAATGGAGTCACTGAGAATACAACGAGAGGAAGTGATGTCACCTGCCGTGACGGAGTTGATGTCAGGGCAGTTCAGAGGATGGTCATGTTTTGGAGTCATATAACTGGATCTATGTTTTTTTTTTTCTTTTTTATCTGGACAGTTCAATTATTTGTCTTTTGGAGAGGAGGCTGAAGGCCACAGTTTGTGGTGGATCCTCGAGAGAACGTGAAGATCTTCTGGAGTTGGCTGCTACTGGGAAACAATATTTTGCTAATTGAATGGATTACAAATCTGGAGTCCCTATAGAAAAATGAGAAGAACGCTTTGGAGTGTTAATGCTTTTTCCTCCCAAGAACATCTCAGTACTGTTTCCCTTGTTGCTGTTTTGTTTGGCTGAAAATCTTTTATATTGAAAATGAGATTCTCTCTGTTCCACATGGACAGGTTCCTTCATTCATCTTTTCTCCTTGGTGGCCTCCAGTCGAGTTGAAATCTACAATATTCTGCTCAATGCACCACAAGGAACCTAACTGTTGTGATCAAATGAGATTTGAGAGGACAACCTATGATAAGATATGTTGCAGAAAGCGCATGGCCTTTGTGTATGTCTAGTGTGCACTGTGGCCTATGAATATGAGCATTGCTTTTTCGCATTTTTTTTTATTAGGCAACTGCTGCAACTGAAATTTCATGCTCAGTAAGGTCTATGAATTGATGTGCTTAATGATAGTTCTGAGTGTTACAGTTTGCTGTTGTACATGTAATGAATTTAGATTTGCTCTCGAAATGAGACAAGCCCTATTTTGGGTAAATCAGAGTAAGAAAAGTGGGCATGTTTTGATCAACAGTTTTTGTGTGATTGGGGTTTAGAAATTTTTGCACCTTAAAAATATGTTAAGTGAGTACAGCACCTGACACAATTAGGGTTGAAGTTAACATGCACAATCAAAGCTTTTAAAAAAATAAAAATTTTTATGTGGTAAAAATCTAGGAAATTAATAAAACTTTAGACACAGGTAAGAAGATATCTTGGCATCCTCCCAATGAGTTCATGGTTATATTTATTTGAGCTATTTAAAAACATGGTATTTAAACAAATTAATGGATTATTTTATATTCCAATTTAATTTAATGTGAGTTGTAATTTAATTCTTGAAGGGCCAGTTTCACAAACACAGAATAAGCATATTCTCAGATTCAATTCAATTTTCAGTCGGGATTCTCCAAACAAAACAGTTTTGTCAGTTAAGTCTGGGACTAAGCTTAATTCATGCCTGTGAAATCAGCCCAAAGATTTTTTTTTTAGTTTAGCTGAAAACTATCTTGTATTTTGATCCGATAACAAAGACGCAAGAATGGTTTTGCATTTTCTCTACATGCCAATTCATTTTAGCCTCTGTTAGGGTCTGTTTGTGCTTGTCCATTTGTTCATTTTTGCTGTGAAAACAATCAGTTTCAAGAAGTACTTTGTCCATCTATGCAAAATATGCTGTAAACATGTTTCACAGAGCTTTGATTTAAGCAAAAAAAACAAAAAACAAACAAAAACTGATTTACCTGGGCTACATTTTCTACTGAGGATTTCTTACATTGTTTCTGAGCGAGGAAAAGGCAGACCATACATTCCACTGTTTTGTAGTTGTTCTTCTTACCTGGTCTTCTTTATATTGTGAAAACTATAAAAGCTGTCATTTGGCCAAAGTGATTGACGTTGTTAATTGTTGCAAAGCTTGGAAGAGAAAACTATTCAAGAATCTTCAATTTTATATCAAGCTGAAGTTCTGGAAGAGCAAATGTTTACTGGCAGCTTTATTGCTGATTACAGCTGGAGATAGTCTACGCAACATAAACCACTGAAGCTGGCTCTGCTCTCCAAAAAAACATGTTTACTTCTTGTCTGATGCCAGGTTCTGTCGGCCGCAAGCTGTGAAATGGCCTCTGGTTTTGGGTTACTGGGATGGTGTTGTTAAAAAATTGAATCGTGTATCAAGTGACCCTTAATTTGGACTGAGTTTCCCTTTAAAGGTGCTTTCAGCAATTCTCAGTGAATTTCTACAGTGTCCTCCACTTATCAGGTGAAAGTAGCCTGCATTTTTCGGGTGCATTTTTCTGGAGCCTTCGATTTGGAACAGCCTTGTCGCGCCGCTATGACGCATTCAGGTTTCAAATGCAGCCGTCGAATGATGCAGCCGCTGAAGTGGGCACGGCCCACAAGCTGCAGAACAGCTGTATTTACAAATGGCTCACTGCTGCCTCCACCAGAACAGAATTAGCAAAAGCTGTCATTTTGATTGAAGTAGCCTAGGACAGGGATCAATTTCAGAAAACCATGTTTAATGATTTGGTGGTAAGTTCGTCTGCCTATAATTATTTTATGAGAACGATCGTTCTGCACAGGATGAAATGGTTAAAAACTACTTTGCTTGAGTAACCAAGGCTAATTAATTTCCGCTAGCCTACCGACCTCTGACACTTTGTACAAGCGTGAAGATTTGCACACTGTTCGGTAACTGAGAGTACATCGCCGGGAAAATTGATAACATTTTAATTAATCAGAATACATCCTTGACGGAAAACAATGAAGTTGAAACTCATCTTGGTACCTTGCATTTTTGACTGCTTATTACTGAGGCATCTAAGGTAGCCTGATCGTAGACTTTAGCTGCATTTTTGAAGTTGATCCCTTTTTTAAGCTGATCCCTAGAAAACTAGGAAACGCTAAATAGACACTGATCATAACGATACAATTAAGATGCTTGTCTGTTTCTGTGGTGAGAAACTGTGTCTTCATAATGACATGATTTCAAATTTCGGAATCCTGGTCTTGTGGTCATAAAAATAATATACCATTCTATGTACAGGGAAGCAAATCTAGACCTGAAACTATATCAGTGGAAATCTTTGAGCCAATAAACATGGAAGCACAATATGTCGGTATTTTTATGTTGGTATATTGCATTTTTCTCTCCGGAATTACTGAATGCACCTTTAAAACCTTTGATGAAAATGCAGAGAGTAGCTTATTTTAATTTGCTGTGATAGTGATCCAACTAATGCAAAAAAAAAAAAATTCTGTCATACATTATTTTTTCTCAGTCTCAACAAGAGGACATTGGTATGCATGTGATGTGCTCCTCTGGTACGTAGTGGCTAAAGCTGTTGCTGTCCATTGCTTTTTTTTTAACTGATCACTTGACAGGGAGAATTTCTTCTTTTGTGAATGTTGGACCAAAGTCTTTGATAACAAATAAAGTCTTTGCAGATATTTGAGTGAACAGAGCATAGAGGTTGTGAATATAAGGGAATGTACCATGTGTTCAAGAACGTTACCACTGCCTAGCTCACTGAGCCTGAAAGGACCAAGCTTTGTGTTGAATGGGCTTTTTGTGCATGGCAAACTCTCCATCCATCTGTGACTTTAGATGATCAAATGTCATTATGTTGCAGAATGACCCTCATCCTTGACTAAATACTTCTATGATAGGGGATTTGCAGTCCAAAGCTCCGGTTAGCAAATAAGGTCTAACATCTAACTGGGCACAATTTGATAGGTCGAAATTTACCACAGATCAGAGATTGTCTGTGTATGTACCCCAATTCTGGTACTTCTTGATGGAACTGGGTTACTTTTTGACAGGCAAGCCGGAAACTGAGGCACTTTTCGATATAATCTGAGTACAATTTGATGGCACCCAGGTCGAACGTGACTTTATAAACACTAGTTTAGTCCAGGACTAATCTTAATCTGTGTCTGTATAACAGGCTCTACGATCTATTGCAGATTGCGATTGTACATCTTTAATGGCAGAATAGATGATATTTCTTCTGACTTCATCACTAACACTGTCCCCTTGCTCAAGTTTTGGTCGGTGTAGATTTGAACAGAAAATGTCTCAGCCGCTGAATGCCCTCTGAACAACTGCCCATAATATGTGACCCAATTAACTTCTCTGAGCACACCCCACAATCTTCAGTAATTTACACAAATTACTGGATCGGAACCTCAGGGTTCGCTTGTAAGCCCAATAACATTGGAGGGACCCAGGTGGCAGTCGTTAAATTAACTAACCGCCAAAAATAATTAAGTCAGTACGTGTGACTGAAAATTGAATCCTGTTTCAGGCCTCTAAAGCTGCTATGATCGTCATAGTTGCATTTCTTGTTTTCACCTTGCAGTACATTTGATGGTAAAATGCCACGAGGGAATCTCCCACTGAATGCCCTACTTTATTTTTTGTATGTACAGTGTATATTTACACGTGCATGTGGACGACATGTTATTAAGGAGTACCAGTCATATTCTGACTTAAATAGCTCAGTAACTCCCCCAGCCTCTGTATTTGTTGATTCTGAGTGTATAAATTGAAAACAAGTCACTCAGATGTCAGGAATGCAGCTAGTTGCACTTGATTAAATATTTGGAGAACCCACTTTCCCACTGTTTCATTGACTGCCAGAAGTCATTGACTTCTGCCTTTTTATCCCTGAATGTGTGTCTGTCAGCCTAAATTCAAATAAGGTTGGTTGACTGAACACAGGTGCTCTTTTGCAGTCATGTCCGCAGCATAAAGTTACTTTTTTGTTGTTTTTTGTTTTTTGTTTTTTTCATATATCTGATTGTTGTCTCGCTTTGATGAGAACCCCATCCCATGAGTTCTGAGGTGCATCTTATGATCTGAGTATATGTGTCTTTTCACTTCAAAAAGCATCCTGTTGATTCTCTGAGCCTGTACGTCGTCAGTAAAACCCGGAGGCTAGTTCCAGTGGCTGTTCTCCATGGCCAAGCCTTAACACAATGATTTACACATGAGGGGGATGTATATTTGATTTCAAACAG
The DNA here is from genome assembly GCA_029721435.1 of Gymnothorax reevesii. Lineage (NCBI taxonomy): Eukaryota > Metazoa > Chordata > Actinopteri > Anguilliformes > Muraenidae > Gymnothorax > Gymnothorax reevesii. Next base: position 23,072,710 of record CM056579.1, on the reverse strand, counting down.
TTCTATTTTCCATTCTCTTTCTAACTTTATTCAGGTTGATGAATATCTCATTAGATTGTGCTGCAGAGCTCATTTCAGCAGCTCTGACATAGGCTTTCTGTTCTTGTGGCTTATGAGTGGTTGGGATATTGTGGTGAATGCTTAGTGGTTATGCGTAACGGCTGTGCTTCTTGCATAGTTCAGATGCACGGAGGACAGGAAGATAAGGACTGGACTCGGGTGCAAGGAAGGACTTGGTTGTATTTATTATACCAACTGCACAACAGAAGGCACAAAACACTGCAATACAAAACAAAATGGAAATGAGGTTCCTGGAAAGTATTAGTAATATAGACTGTGGGCTTTAGCTGCAGCAATGTATTACAAGTAAGAAAACAAAAAGGAAGCAAGGTTCCTTTAAATAAAGTACTGGTATAAAACAAATAAACAGCACTAAGTGAGATTTGCAGAATAATACACACGGCACATGGAAAATACGTCTATACCAGACTAGGAATACAGCACTGGCATGTAGAGTGAAGGCTTTGCAATGACTGAGCGTGAAGCTAGGTCTTAAATAGCGCACTACTACTGCACCATGGAAATAAGCAACAGGTGCAGGTGATAATTGAATAATGAGGCGAAGTGCAGTCTGAGCCTTAGTAGACCAGTGAGCTGGACGGCTGGAGGCGTGGCCTTAATTATGCTGGTGTGGCCTTTCCCATATGGTAGCCTTTAATACATTTTTGCATACATCCTGTAGACCAGGGGTGTCAAACTGCTCCAGGAGAAACCCATAGGGCTGCAGGTTTTCATTTCAACGAAGCAGAAGCTCACCTAATACAACTAATTTAATCAACTGATCTCAGCTGCACAGTTGATTAGTTGTATCAGATGTGCTTCTGCTCAGTTGGAATGAAAACCTGCAGCCCCTTGGGGTTTTCCTGGAGCAGTTTGAGACCCCTGCTGTTGAGTGTTCTTGATCGGTGGTTTTTTTTTTTTCTTCTAATTACTACTTGTCGTCAGTCATGCACTGCACTGATCTGTTATGTTGCTCCAGTTCTCTTGCTGTGCAAGAGTTCTGGCTTCTTATAATTGTATCAGTGTAGTTTATTTTTCCACTTAGTGATGGTATATGTTTTCTGCCATTGAGTCTTCATTGGGCCTCTTGTTTGAGGAATAACAGCAGCCCCATACATAAATTCTAGGCTGCTGGGTTTGGTCACGCATTACATTATGGTCATTTAGCAGATGCTCTCATCCAGAGCATTGTGCAATGAAATTTTCATTTGAAGGAGCAGCAAATTGCAGAGAACCCAAGGGGAAAGTCGTTCTTCAGATACTGGTAGCATCAACACATGGAATGGACTTTGCTCAGTGTAATACCTGTGGAGGAAAAAGTACCTTTCATCAATAGAACTATTTATTAAACACAACACCATTCTATATATAGCTTAGCCCAGTGTCAGTTCCAACATTAGGTATGGAGGCAGAGGTAAAGTCTGAACAGGTGAGTCCTCTGACTACCGTTGAGAAGGTGGTCCGTGTCTCTGCTGCCCTGACCTCACTGGGAAGCTCGTTCCACCATGTGGGAGCCAGGACGGACCAAAGACGTGATCGGGAAACACCAGAACGGAGTTGGGGAAGCGCTAGTCAACTGGCAGGGGCAGAAGGGAGAGGGTCCGGCAGGTGATGATCTCCAGGTGGTCTGGAATATTTGCACCAATGATTTAAAGTTGATGCGAGCCACGACAGGCAACCTGTGGAGGGCAGTGAGAAGGATAGTGGTGTGGGAGTGTTTGGAGAGGTTGTAGATCAGACGGGCTGCAGCATTCTGGATCAGCTGCCGGGGTCTGATGGCAGAGGCTGGAAGGCTAGCTTAAGAGAGAGTTGCAGTCGTCCATTCGGGACAGAATCAATGCCCTAACCAAAGAAGAAGAAGCTGGGTTGAATGGGCGGTGAGAAAGGGTACCAGAGAGAAAGTGCCAGTACTGACTGTGGCTAGCAGCCTCACAGGAGCAGCACTTAATTGGTTTTGTGCTGCTCAGGGGCATGGGAGGGATGCTGTTGATTTGTGTTGGCACATTTGTTTACTCAAGCGCTTCCTACTGGCTAACCCAGCTCCCGTCAGTTGCTTTGAGCCAGTACAAGTTTCCTCGACCCTTAGTCCCTGCGCGAGGTCCATTACTACTAGTCCATTACAACTACTGAAAACAGCGGCAGCCGAAAGGCATGTTGTTTTGGAGGATAGTTATGAACTATCCGCTCTCACGAAATGGCGATGTCTCACATACGAGCACACTTGTGCACAGTTCACTGATTGGACATTTCAGATTTGGGTAATTCATTTTTTATTTTTTTTTAAAGAGAAAGAAATTCCACATTTGGAATAGTGCTGAGTTGAGACATATTGTGTGATTATGGAGTAGAAATTCCCAACTGGATGTATACCTCCCACAATCCTTTTCTATTGGTATCTACATTCTCAACCGACCCAATCAAGGTCAGAATTAAATTCTGTATGTATGTTTCCATTAGGACAGGTGCCTGAATTGCATTAACTTCCCAGTCATTATTTTTCTCATATATGAGCATGTTTGTACATAGTTCACTGACTGGAAATGACAGATTTTGGACTCATTTACTGGAAACACAGTAGTTTTGTGGTCAAAGCCTCACTTTCACTGCAATGAGATCTGTGCCACCAGGCCCTGCACAATGCTTCGCTTTGGATAAAAGCTGCTGCTAAACAGCTATGATGTACAGAATCAGCTCTGGAGCTCCTCATAGCTTTTCGTGCTTAACCTAAAGATGCAAGGACAGACAACGGGTCAAACAGCTGAGGAACATCATAGAAGTCTCTATTTACTTATGTTCCCCTCAAAGTGGGATAATGGATGTAAATAGATCTGTAATTGCAATGCAGATCGCTTAGCAGGATTATGAGTTTCTTAAAACTGATGCTGACAGCCAGAACCTTGTCCTATTCAGTGTTTCATTTCCAATATTGTTAGCCTCAAAGCATAGCTGTCTCTCTCATTTTTAAGGTTTTCTTTATTTAAGAGAATGGATTTCTTAGAAATTGTTTTTTTTTAGGTTTTGAGAAAAAAAAAGAGCTGGCAGCCGATATCTTCATTTGGCAAAAATATGGCTCAGGCAGTTATTCTGTGAGGCTAACGATATAATGTGGTGGAGTGCAGAGATGGGATAGCGAGGGTTAGGCCTTTTGTGTGATTATGGAGTGGAAATTCCATGCTGAATTTACCCCTCCCACACTCCTTTTTTCATTACCTCCATTCTCAGTTGACTATCAAGTTTAGCATATCATTACAGACATTTCACGAAATACAGATGTGTAAATTTGTTTCCTGAATTCCTAGTGATTATTTATCTGTGTTTATAGTACCCTGTCTGTTTTCCATCCTTTAAATAATACCTGTGTGTTTTCTGTCACAGTAGTGCATTTTGCAGGTTTATATTTTATCTTGAATGTGCTGACGATTCAACAGACCAGAAATATTATTCTCCGTTGTATGTTGTATTAATTGAATTTTACTCTCTCTGCCATTTTCTTTGAGTTACTATGAAAGGCAGTTTAATCAACTGCCATCTTCTTCTGTTGCCTGGCAACATGCTTTGAAAAGTATTTTGTGTCTAGTTCTCCAGCTGTTTCACAGTATGAACTAGAGTTTCTGATTGAACAATTAATATCAACTCAGCAATGGTTATATCGCAGAGCATAGTAGATGGAAATGCAAATCAATTTTATGTGGATAATGTCGACACTCAAATTACATTTATGCATTTCTGTGAAGTTGCCATTGCAAAGAATAACCTTTTTTAGTGTAACGACGAAAATATAATCATAGAAAGTATGTACATTACTTGATACATTTGCACTGGTAGATTAAATTGTCAGTTTGAGTATTGAGTTTGTGTTGCGGAGAAATAATGATAATAAGAAATTTGGTGGTTCCACATACCCTTCGTTTTGAACCTGTTATCAGATATAGATCTAATTATTTATATTAATGAAGAATCTCCTCTTCTTTTCATTATTTCCTCATTGCTAGGACTGAAATGCAACTTATTGCTTTTCCTGTTTGGCCGGTTATGGAGCTTACATATTCCTCTCTCTTTTTTTTTCACTACATTAACATGTCACATGCAATCTGGTGTCACATGTTATCACGTACAATTTCCGCATTTTACGATCCCCTCCACTGCCTTTCCTGTTGCAGGAGAGCCATCGAGCAGTTCAGTGACGGAGGGGGAGAACTGCTCATGACATTACCACTCACACAAAATGCATGTACTCGTAAACACAACAATTCACTTTACTCTGTGTCAACAAGTTAATTTATACGCATAAAGATGCAATCACATTTATATTGTAATTATAGAAGATGACAATGTTGTTCCAGCATGGTGCAGATATCCGTGGCTTCTGAATTATTTCACCGATGAAATTATGATTTGAGTTGGATGTTTTCTTAACCGTTATGTTTTTGAAATGGTCCTTTGAATTGATCTTTTTGTCGTGAACTTTTACGATTCCTTTCATGCGTGGACGTTGGGTAAAATGGATAAAAGGTGTGTAAATTGGCAAGAAGATGGAAGAAAAATTATCTCCTGACTTGAAATAGCGGTTAGTTGCTATCAGAGTCGAGGTCCTAGAATGATAAACGGCCCCTGGACATCAGTGGATGGAGAGAGTTTGAGCGTAAGGAGGGTTAAATGTGGGGTGGTTGTACTGGAGGAATAATGGCAGAATGGCTGATTATATTACAGCACTCCTAGTCTGTAAATGGAGCTCTAAATCTGACAGAAATTGCTTTTATGAGTGCTCTCCATCACTGGTGAGGTGTGGAGAGAATGCACAAGGGAGACGGCGTTTGGCGCACAGACAGCCTGAAGTATAAAGCCATGCACTGTACCAGCTGACAGGAAGTGGTTGCCCTACATTTCCTCTGGACCACCAATTAATGTGGACTTTTAAAAAAGATCACGCTCTCAGAAACACTATCAAGGCCAGTCGTTAAGTCCTTTAATCAGTTCTGTGTTTTCCATTTGGCTGAATGGGGGTGCCAGCGTATCAGCGCATCTGCAGCCACACTTCGAGCGTTTTTACTAATGCTCTCAGTTGTGGCTGGAAATATATCTCGCCAAGGACAAATTGAGAGTTTGTTGGCATCCGGTCTCCACCGGGAATTGGATGTGCTGATGGCCAGAGAAGTAGGCTTTTTTTTTTTACGGGGGGATTCAAGCTGTTGTGTTTTTCATGAGAAGATGAGTCCTGTTATTCGGCCCTTAAGCGAAACACTGAACCGCACTGTGCTCTGGGGGTAATGACCATCACCTGGTGTAATCAACTATAAGTTGGATAAAAGTGTCCGTTGACTTTCTGTTATAAAATTGCACGATGGGAGTTCTTTGTTCAGCCCATAATAACGGAGAAGAGTTTGGAGTTATAAATGACACTGGCCAGGACTTGGTTGTTTCATAACCCTTCATAGAATGGAGGGAGGCAGTGCTGAGAGTCTATAAGGGTGCAATACATGTCCTTTTTTGGCGGTATAAACTACAAACTGTGGAATAACCTGGGGTGAAGGGCAAGTGTGCTCGTAGTGAAATGAAAAAAACGGTCTGCCTGGTTAACCATTGTGCTGCAGACGAGCTGCGCTGCTCTTGAACGCGGGGATGAAAGTGGGTCATCATCGCCACCGAGCTGACGTATCAGAAAACTACGCTGCGAATGCGAGCAGTGCACGTGCTCCTCAGGGTGATTTGCTGCCGCGGTCCATTAGTTCTCATCTCGTCGCAGCGGAGCGGTGACAGTAGTAAATTATTTGTATTTTCACACCATTGCAGTTTTGAAGAGGCACGGAGCTAGATCTCGCAGGCACTGGGCTTGCCCTTATTATTTCATTATCTTCTTAAGTTGTGAGTTCATGAAGATGTTATTTAAATGAGCTTGAGGGAGCATTCTTATTATGATGTAACGGAAATAACTGGCAGATGAAACCAATATGACTTGTAGAGCGCTGACTTTGAGTTGAATTTTTTTGGAAACACATTTCAAAAAGACCTACTGTATACTTCTAAGGGGCTATGCATTGGAGTGATGGGGGAATTGACCATGTTCTTCTGCATGCTGCATGCACACATCGAACAAACACCAAGGCTGTGTCCAAATAGTCAAACAATTACGTCTATCCACTAATTCCACTTTTCTTTCACCCTTGTGGAAAACATCATAAGGTGAATGATAGGCTTAAAAAGGAATTCCTAATGGCTTAGCAATAAGCCAGTTCGTAATTACACTCTGCGCAAGCGCGATTTCCCTGTGTTGAACTTTCATGAAAGGTCATTTGTGTAAACGCGAATCGAACAGCTTTTTCAGGTATCGCATGTAACGGTGAGCCCAATTTCAACATTGAGAGTGAAAATTACGCTGCACATGAGGTTAGCTCCTTCCTAGATTATCATTAGCGAGAATTTGTTCGAAATTTTGTATTGGTAAAGTATAATGTATGGTTTTCAAGGATGAAGTGGATTAGATAAACTTTGATGCTTAATCTTAAGCGGTGGAGTGGCTGTAACTGTCCTTAATTAATGTGGTGAATTCAATTAATGAGGGCCGTCAAATATTTTGTATTAGACCTTTTGCTGTTCATTACTAGAAGCGTGAAGGAGAAGTCCTTTTAAGCGTGGAGACAATTAAGTTGGAAGCATTTTCATTAAGACAGTTTGCATTACAATGTATTCCTTAACGCCAACAAGCATTGATTTGTAGGCGAACATTAAGATCAAGTTGTATTTGTCCGCTGCTGGTAAAGCGAACTGAGTTTTTTAAACTGGTCAATTAGAAACAGTAGCTATTAACAGTTGTATTTTTATTACATCGCGAGCAGTCCTACAGCAGCTTGCAGGTTTAACGCAAACTTTGCCTGCCGGCGTCTCCCAAAAAAGCGAGAACCATTAGCTGATGCTGTTGCTACCGAAGACAGCGTTTCTAGCCTTATCCATAATGCTATGATTTGAAAATCACAACAAAGAAAACCAGTAATGACAACTTAAACAAATTTATTCTTCACTAATTAGGTCCAAAAATTTCTAAAAATAATCCACTGTGCAATCTTATAATAACACTCTAATGCCACTATGTAACTCTGATGCCAAAACAAAAACTCTCTCCTTTTTTAATTGAGCAAAATCACAGCATTTATAAAGACTAGGATTATTCTGGAAAGATCTACAGGAGTCCTGGGTGATCCGGCCCCCTCCAGACAGGGGCGTTTTTAGGATCAGGAAAGATCTGGGGCTTAGGAGAAAGCATCAGGGACTGGGTGAAATGTGCACGCGCAAAATTTTTTGCTTGCACGCCGCAGAATTTGACCCTATTTAATGTGCGGCGTGCAGAATCAATTTGTTTGTAATTTTAAGTGCTTTGTAACCCCTTCCTGACACTGTAAGTATGCTGTTAACTCTGTAATCATTTCAATTTATACAAAACAGGATCCTGGGTGCCTAGCAATATTACTCATGAAAAGCTCTCTTTTCAGTATTGCAGTACTTATCAACTGTAACTGGTGAATAATAATGTCAGTTGGCCTACCAACATGTAAAACTCAGGCTTTTTTATTTCTGCAGAAAGGTGATTGCCATAAAGTCACAGTGTGATACTACATTGAGTCTCTTCTTTCATTTCTCTCTTCTCTTCTTTGGTCTGCCCCTCATCTCCCCTCCTCTCCTCTCCCCTCTCCTCTCTATATGAGTTTGGGGGGGGGGGGGAGGGAGAAAATAACATTAATGATTCAGGACCACCGAATTAATAACTTTAGTACAATAAAAATCCACTGTCATGAACTTAGTGTGATATTACATGGTGTCTCTTCCCCTCTCATCTCATCTTTCTCTCTTCTTTGGTCTGCCCCTCATCTCCTCTCCTCTCCTCTCCCCTACATCTGAGTTTGGGGAAAAAAGCAGAAAATACTTGGCCAGTAGCCAAGCAGGTGAACTAGCTTGCGTGCCGACTAGCATGCAAGCTAGTTTGTAGTAGTCAATATTAGCTCGCCTCGCAAACTTTGTATTTGATTCATATAAATGCCAGTTATCCAGCTAAATGCTTGTGGTTCAACTCGAGCCAAAATTGATTACGAAATAATGGCTATTCGCTTATTATCTTTTGCATTACATGCACCAAAGAGCTGTTTGCTAAGTAGGCCAGGCTAGCGAACTAGCTGGCAGCATCAATGCGCACTTAATAGTCCAAGCTACACTGTTCATTCACGATGACTTGCTAATTTGATAATTGTTTAGTGGCGAAGTAATCATGATTCACTGTTTCATTCAGGAGGTGAAGACAGGACACAAATAGCTGGCTAATTGGCAAATTAGCTAAGCTGGCCATTTCGGGAACCAGTAGGACTGGGAGACGAATGCACTCAAAACAGCACAATAGTTAAAAAACCCGCAGATGCACTGCTGCAGCGACATACGTACGTACCCAACGACTGTCCCCTCACTGAATTGTCGCGGGCGGAAAGGACGCATCAAGTTCAAGACATTATATACAGTCCAGGGAAGATACCAACACCATAGGGAAGGAGGGGGGTGGAGTGGGGATGGGAGTTGGTGTTCTGCTCCCTGCTGACAGTGGAGGGGGTCTCTGCGACATTCGGGGCTACCGAAAAAACATTTAGGGCTAAAGCCTCGAGAGCCCACGGCTAACAATGCCACTGCCTCCAGGCAAGAAGAAGCCAGAAACTTCTAGAAAGCACTAATCTATTTCATCACAAACAAGTGGTATTGCATCAGATCATGTTTTGCTGCAGACATACCACCAGAGGGTGCTATATGATAAGCAAAATAAACAAATAGCTGACCATTAAAGCAGCAAAAATAGTATCTAACAAATTTCCATTTACAAATGATATACAGTACTTTACATAAAATATTCATAACAATAAGAAGAAAAAAAAAGAAAAAAAATGTATATATACAGCCAGCAAACCCAATAAAACGTGTCATTTTGCTCATCTCATTTATTAGCTGAATGGGATTACACCATAGGCTGTTAAACTTCACATTGCAGATCATTCCATGGGCATGTTTGGCATTTTTAGCACAATTTAATTGCTGAAGTGCTGGCGCATTAAAACCGAAAGCTGAATTGCTGAGTTGAGTGAATGCCGTTTATGTTCACACAGCCTTGAAATTTGTAAATTGTGATTTGAGACTTCATGTGTGAATTTGCTTTATCCAATTTATTTTTTCAGTAATTTCTTTGATTAGTTATTTTGTTATTAGAATAGGCTAGGCTATATGCAAGCGGCAAACGAATCTCGTCTATGGACATTTCCTGCTCCTTGTCCATTTCAACGATCATGCGGGTAGATTTAACTAATTTTCAGGACAAACAAAAACAGGCGTACAGCTCGGGTCGGCTATATGTACAAATTACCTTTGACATGGTAACGTCATGCAGCTTCTGTGGGTAATTCCGAACTGGCTTATTGGCCGGATGCCGGATGAATGGTCGCTGCTAAATACTGTTGCCGTACGGAATTTTGAGATAGCGTTATCTCCGGTTTTCTCGGAAAGGATGGTTCTGTGTATACTCTCAGAAGTAGGGGTACAGCAGGAGTCCATTTCTGTTCCCCAAGGTTCATTCAGCACTTATGTACCCTTTAGGGCTAATTATAGGATGTCAAGGTACCCATGTGAACCTTTTTAGGATCTAAAGGGTACTTTTATGTTACAAAACAAATAAAAACCCACTTCTAAGGTACGACAGCAGTACCTTTGAGGGTACTGCCCAAGTGTGACTGGGGTGGTACCCTCAAAGGTACTGCTGTTGTACCTTAGAAGTTGGTTTTCATTTGTTTTAGAATATAAAAGTACCTTTTAGACCCTAAAAGGTTCACACAGGTACATTGAGGTCATATAATTAGCCCTAAAGGGTACATAATACCTTGTGGAACAGAAATGAACTCCTGCTGTACCCTTATTTCAGAGAGTGTACCTTGTGCTAAAGGAGGAAAATTAGGAGGCACTGAGGCACCTCTCCTTGACATTTAAAGAATTCGGATGCACTTATTCTGGCTACCGCACAATTATTTCTGGATCTTTTTTTAAATTATTATTTTTTTTTTAGGAGTTAGGAACTTTCCGAGGCAAAAAAAGATTGAAGGGTAAAGCCGTTTTCAAGGAAAGCCTTGAGGATTATCTCAGCCTTTGGCTCATAGTGCCCTCTATGGGACTGTATTGTACCTCTTTGCAAATACCTTTGACATTGTAAATTAAATTACTCGCTCTGTAGTTCCCACAGCTGCATAGCCGAAGTGACAGTTGCCTTCCAAAAATCCGAGCTTTAAGTAGAACCGTATGGTATTAATAGTGGGCCTTCTTACAAATACCATTTTGAAGATTGTAGTCTGTTTATGTAAGAGATGTGAAAATTTCATACCCATTACTTTGCATAAGAATACCTACGTGATAAGATAAATCATGTAATTTGATTCGACAGCAGGGGGAATGCATTAAGTTCTCAATGCAGTCAACTGTGAGTCACTATTGATTATGACTAAGCAGGCTTATAAATACGAATGAATTCTTGGCTTCATTTTTCTGCCTCGCATTCGGTTTACCAGCAGGATGATTTCCATTGTTATTCATTATTCAAAAGTCATCTACTTTGCCCTGGGGAATATTTCTCCATCTGTTAATGTTTTATTCTGCTCCAAATTTACAAGGTGAAAGATGCATTTGAAATTGAAAATGCAGGAAATAAATGTGAATTCATTTTAACACGGGCCTCGTAACACTTAATATGATTTAATGTATTCATTGATGTTGTCTTGGGGAGGTGACGTGATGAAAATGGAAAATAAATTGCTCTTTTTTTAATACAGGAGGGAAACGGAGGCGATGGATAACAATACCGAGTTTGCGAACTTTGTCTACTGGTTACATGATGTCCATGTTTCTTTCCAGAGGAGAATTTGTAAGATATGGAATTGTTAGTTGGGTTGGATATGCTGATCTGTCCCTTCTGATCTGAGGCACACACAACTTTAAGTGCTGGAGTGGATTTAAACCCTGGATGGTGGGGGTAGAAATTGTTGTCGTGGTTAATCCTTAAATGCATGGGTGTTTAGCAAAATATTCCAACGTACAAAAGTATAATACCTTGGTCCTTTCGACAGCATCACCGGAGTAACACAGATTTAGCCACTCATTAATATTACTGACGCAGTTTCCAGATCATTGTATGTATTCTAAACTAACAAGACTGCATATTTAAGGAAAAATTATATAGGCAAACAATGGCTTCGAACAATTTGGAAAATTTGACACTGGAAATCTATGGTTGGTTGGGAGGAACAGTTGGGAGGTGTGGCTTAATTTGAAATATCTAATATCTTTATCTAATAAAATAGATAAATAAATAAATAAGTGATGATGTGTGTATATCTCCTAGAGACCTGAGCTTGGCATTTAAGGGTTAGAATCTCACCAATCAAAATATTTTCTTTACTGTTCTTGAAGAACAAGAAATTCTCTGCCTGGCAAATCTCAATGATCTTATTCAGGAAGAATTTGACAAGATCTTGTACAAGCCTTGGAATTTTTGCATTGAAGCGGTCCAGTGTAATCATGCGAATTCTTCCCCAGGGCAAGATTGACATATAGTTAATTACAGAGTGCAACCATTAACATCAGATGCCAAACACTTGTTATTGTTTACATTATACAGCATTAGCAAATGTGTTATGCTGCAATAGCAAAATGTAAATCTTACCGAAGACTTATGACGTGCCAATACTGAAAGATGACATATCGCTTGGGCAGCTTAAAGAAAGGGCCAGACATGACATTCAATAAAATACAAACTCTTCGCCATTTTATGCAAGCTATCTTCAAAGATGTATGAGTGGTACTAGGTTAAAAAAAAAAACTGTCAGCGATAGATACTATATTTGTAACATACAGCTGAAAGATGGACCTGTACGACAACCGGATAATAACTTTTAGATCAACTCACAGAGATGGCAAAGCCAGCCAGAATGTCATCCCTAATGCCACGAAAGGGTAGATGTTTGTTGATTCCAAGTCACAAACAGCTGGTGATTTAATTTCTGACCCATTTCTCATTAGATGGATCGGAAGAAATTGGCGCTGGCCACTTTGGCCATATACTGGTGTTAAAAATTTGCGGATGCATCTGTATAAGCCCCTTTATTTTTAACTGCACAGTCATTATGCTGGTTCTTTCGTCCAGAATGACTTAATATTGATGAGACGAAGCTAGGACCAATCTAAAGGAGCAATGTGGGGTTAAGGTCTTAGCCTCTCAGGTATAGCCTATCTCTGCCCTGTTGTCAGAAGTATGTTCCTCACATACTGGGGTGAATGTTAGTTTAGTACATTTAGATGCTAAGGTTTTTTTGCTTTGTGGGTCTCAATCACAAGGGAGCAGCTCTAATTCTCACAGGTGGGAATGCTAACGTGCTAGTGTACTGCAATATAATGCAAATATGCAGCAAAAGCTGTAGTTTTTTTTTTTTTGTTACCTCACTCCCACTATGCACTCTTCCCTGACCCTGCTCATGAGTCTGGAATTTTCTCTCCTGCTTCAGTTTGGATAATCCCACTGCCTGTCCTCTTGCCTGGATCAGTTTTGCCCTCTGGCTGTGCATGTGCTCCCAACTTGTATTAAAAAGGCCTCTGCTTCGTAATTTGTTTGATGGCGAACAGGAATTTTTAGTTCCTACTAGGGCAGGTCTCTGTTTGAGTTTGATGTGTCAGTAGGGCATGCAGGGTATGACTGATTGATTGCAAAATCCCTATTTCCCAAATCCCTATTTTTTTATTTATTTACTGTTTTCTGGACCGATAAAAACACATACTGATAAGGTTATATTGACCATCCATCAACCTGGGTTTAGTACTGACACAGTATTCCATTCAATATCATTTTATTTCATACAGTTTTGCCAACAGCACTCAGTTTTTTATACAATATCCCACAGATAGCATTAATTTTATGGAGTGTGACATTGATATTGTTCCATTTACATCTTGCATGTAAGGTTCAGTGAAGCATAAATGATTGGAGACAATTCCAGTTAATAATTCCGTGCCACCAGTTCTTGCCTCATTCTGCCTTGCTATGCTGATAAATGCGAGCTTTGAGTAGATATCAGTTGCTGCTGGCTGAACTCAGTCCTGTTTGAACAGCAGCTAGAAAGTGGACTTTGGTGTGGCTGTAGATAGCAAAGAACAGGGCAGATAGTGAAATTATAGCACGGCATCCCAGTAAAACTGCCCTCTGACTCTGTTTAACAGGCTGATACTTCCAATTTGCATGCAACTGTAAGAAAAACACTTAACTAGTTCAAAAAATTTTATACCGCAGTTATCTGCACACTTCTGACTGTCAAAATGGCCTGCTTTTAATTTGAATAGAAATGGCTGAGCTGAATGGCAATGAAGAAAAACATTTAGATGCAGATATTTGTGTTTTAAATAACGGAAAACCTCTAAAGTATGGTGACTTTAGGTTCATTAGCGGTGTGAGTATTGGTGACACTATTTATTCATATATTTATTTATTCATTTCCAACAGTCGCTAATGAGTGGAATATCTGATTTAGGCCCTTGAGTTAAGACCTCAATCCCTTTCATTTTGACTCCAGATGAAAGATTTTGGACTGGAAGATTTTGTTAAAAGGATAACCAAAAGATGACATTCAATGGTACAGTGTATCAGTTTATGAGAGCCTCAGGAGACCTCATCTTTCCATTCCATGATAAAACCATATCTTAGAATATAGAGTGAAATCTGAGGCAAGAGAGACAGTGTGCTGTCTCTAATTAGCCCAGATGTTAATTAGAAGTCAAGCATCTCGTGATCATCATGCTCTATTTGTGTGTGTGTGTGAGAGTGAAAGAGAGAGAGAGAGAGAGACTACATTCATTTGTAGGTAGAGAAGATGTGTAGACACTGGATTACCCTTGAGCAAGTCCGTGAAGGGTTGCCAGATGTGACCTTCAGAAGGATGTGCACATTCTCTTTGGTGGTGGAAGAGCTGCTTAGTAAACCTAGTGCTTGGCAGGTCTGAATATTTTGCCCCTTTGGAGAGAGAGAGAGAGAGAGAGAGAGAGAGAGAGAGAGAGAGGCTTTCCCTCAGTAACAGAAGCTGTTACACTTTGGGTACTGCACATGCTACATGTAAAGCTGTCAAAATGCCATTTTAGCTATGAATTTTTATTCATGGAAACGTGGACATTCTTGGAACTAAAGAAAAACAAAAGGAATAAGGCTCTGAAAGTATTAATCTACAACACTTTATAATACACCAGATTAATGAACATCAGTTATACAATGGTAAGCATTAGCTAACTGTGAATTAACAGTCAACTAATGTGTCTAGTAATTTACTAGTGGTGTTCATGTTAAGATGTGAACATCAGAAGTGAACTGCAAACAAAAGAACTGTGCTTAGCTGTTGCAAATTTTATTTATTTATTTATTTTTGTAATTTAAGGCAAAATTGAACTGAATGAATGCATAAACATCTGGAGAAAAAAAAAACGCTTGGATTGAAACACTCACAAAATCTACAATTTCCATGTTAGCAGCAAGTTTTTGTGACATCAAATGTCCTAAAGCTTTTCATGGCAGGAGGTAAAAAATGCTCTTGCTGAAGATGCGAAGTGACTGCTTTCCTGCGAGTAATCTGATACCCAACAGCTAAACATATCGGCATTTTAATGATTTGTGTAGAATTGTATCTGCCAATACAAGAAATGCTCTGCTATATAACCAAACAAACATGACCGTAGTGTTTTTAAAACACTATGAAAACAACTTTGTGATACTGCAGGGATAAGTCCAGTGGCTGGCAATATTCTCAGACAGTGAAGGCCAAAAAAAAGCCAAAAAACTCGCGAGAAGTGCATACACTCTGATGTCACAATCTTCACCAAATGCTGCCTGCTTATGGATGAAAGGCCAAAACCATAGAAAAAGCTGCATTTCAAAAAAAAAAAAAACCGTGAACGAATGGACAAGACCTCAGTTACTAAATCAACCAATAAAGAAAATTTAATTTATAATTGGCTTTAATTTCCCCAGACTTACCCAGGCAAGATAACTGCTTGCCCCGTTGAATCTAAACATCACTTAAATAGAACCTGTTTGTCAATGTGCAGTTGGCAAAAAGCGGCACGTGATGCTGCAATCTAAAGTGATTGAAGAACTGATGAGTAACAAAGCTGTGACATCTATCGATCTGGAAAGGGTTACAAAGCCACCACTTATACTGTGGGACTCCAACAAACACAAATTAAATGTACCATTTACAAAAAGACAAAATTTGAAACAGTGGTGGACCATCGCAGGAGTGGCTGGCCTTTCAAAATTCCTCCAAGAGTGTTTCCTGGAGGTCACTAAGGAACCCTGACCAACATTTATATAACTGTAGACCGAACGTGCCTCAGTTGAGGAAAGAGTTCATAATCTCGCAATAAAATGAGACTGGTATCCATGGGAGACCTGCGAGGTCAAAACCACTGCTGAGCAAGAAAAAGAACAGAAAGACTTGTCTCACATTTGCCAAAAACATTTAGACGACCTTTCGGGATAATAGTCGATGGACTGATGTCTTAACGGACATGGAAGACATGGGCCCCATCACATCTGGCATGAAGCTGACACAGCATTCCACAATAGAATATTAGACCAACAGTGAAACACAATATCAGGAGTATGATCGTCTGGGATTGCTTTGCTGCTTCAGGACCTGGGCGACTTGCTATAATTTATGGAACCATGAATTCTGCTCTCTAGCAGAAAATCCATGAATGAGAATGTCTGGCCAACAGTTTGTGACCTAAAGCTCGAGCGCAGAGGGATAATTATCTGAAGCACACAAGCAAGTCCACTTTTGAATTACTCAAAAAAAAAAAAAAAAAAGATGAAGGTGTTGCAGTGACCTAGTCAAAGTCCTAACTTGAATTCGATTGAGATGCTATGGTGTGACCTTAAACAAGCAGTTCAATTCAGTGTAGCTGAATTAACACAATTTTGCAAAGAAGAGCTGACCAAAATTCCATCAAAGCTCTGTAAAAGACTCTTTGCCAGTAATGACGAATGTTTGCCATTATTGACAACAAGGGTGGCACAACCAATTGAATCAATGAATTCAATTCATTTAATGCGTGGAGTTGGGTCCTTATTAAATTCACAGATTCAATTATTAGGTTTGGAAGGGCAATTTTTTTTTTCAAACAAGTGATAATTTTGAATAACGCCTACCTTCAATAAATGAAACGATCATTTAAATACTGCGCTTTGTGTTTACTCACATTTTTTTTTTGCCATGTATTAAGATTAGTTTGATGGTCTGAAACATTTAGACATGACAAATTGGCAAAAATAGAAGAAAGCGGGAAAGGGGTCAGTACTTTTCACAACACTGAATAGTGATCTATTGAAGCTACAGAATGGAATATTTAGAAGCAATGATTTATTGGTTAATTCCATGCAAAATGATACCCCAGGGGCAATTTTTTGTCACATATTTTGAATCATTCTTGTTTTGCAGTAATTTACCACTATTAGCACCATAGACTATATAAAAAGATGTACGAAGCAACCATGACATCACCCATTGGTTACCCAATTGACATACCATTCAGGAAACCTCGAGTTTGGCTATTTGAACAGTGCCATTGTGTCATTTTGAAATCGGATGTGATTTGGATTGGACGACATCGTGGATTGAATATCCAGGGAGGAGCGAGGGGTGGATCTACTTGTGGATCTGACCATATCAGACACAGGACCAGAGGATAGTCGCGCCCCTAAAGCATATTCTGATTTTATCCTTTATTCTAGTTTACGTAGGACCATAATTTACAAAAATGAACATCATGACATACTGTTTCGAAGGAGACTTGAAACTTAAGATAGATACAATAAAGTAGAAAATCATTATTTCAATAATAAATCAGCTGGAAAAATATGGTAATTTTAGCGTAGACTTCTATAGAATTGAACTTCTTTCTGCACTGAAAACATGTTTTACTTTGTCAGTGAAACATGCACTCCTTTCTCAGAATTATATGCCACAGAAAAGTCAATGAAGCTCAGTTTTCTTATTTATTCCTAGACACGTTACGTCAGTTACCGAAGAATGTTGCGTCAGTTACTCTGCTTTTTGACTCAGAAAGTATAATTCAGCCAACAAACACTTCCTTCATTCTGATTGCTGAAGTGACTGTCAGCCTTCTTTTGACAGACAGACTAAGATGATTCAGGGAAAGAATTCAGAGAAATCTTCAATTAAAAAAAGCATGTAAAAATTGAGGTATTTTCATGTTACGTCAGTTACCCTTTAAAATGACCAACTATGGGATACTGCAATACACAAAATAAAATTTATTACATGAGTTCTCAAACACCAACAAATGTTTGAATCCCTGTGATATTTTGTAGTGATCCACAATGCAATTACAGAGTAACTGAAGTTAAAGTTGTTCTAAATGTTACGTCAGTTACCGTGGAATTGGCCTATTCCTGACAAAATTTCACCCTTTAAAAGTGCAACTCATCATTTTTAATATTTTCTCTTTTATTAAACTGAAATCTCACTGTTTGAGGATATAGTCCTAATTCACATGATGAATGGAAATGTATTCATTTGTCGTCCTGAGACAAACCATTGCTTTGATATGAGAAAAATATGCTGTTTGGATCTTTCTCAGAAACAAAATATCATCTTATCTTTCCAAAATGGCGGCAGAGTGAAATTCAACTGGGCTTTATGTTTAAATATACTTGCAACTTGTAGACATTTATTTTATCTTTTTTTGTGGAAGCCTTTTCATTTGTGAATATTGCTTGGAGAAAATTGTGCTTTTTTGTATGGCCACAAAGGGATCTTTGTCAAGAGTCAAACATTGGATTAATCACAGCAACCGTCGCACACTTGTCCAGTTACCACTTTGACATGAAGTGCTTCATGTTTTTAAAATAATCCTTCCACCACTCGCCACTTTGAGGGATAACTGATTTCAACTGTAATAATAGATCTGCGGATGGACCCCTTCAGGCATCCAACCAAACACAGCTGATGGCGTCATGTCTCTGTCAGCTAGGACTTGTCTTTCTATGGTAAACAAACCTGTTCTACCTGTGTCTCCTCTTTGAACTGTAATGATACACTGCAAGTGCCATGAGGTTGTTTATATTCCAAAACAGTAAGGGTGTATATTATGCTTCATGGAAACTGCATTACGTTCTGCACCCATCATGGAATGCATACTCACATACTTAATTTTTTATGTCACAATGTCTGCTAAATGGTTGTGTGCTCAATGAGACTTGGGATAAATGAGGTTTCCATTTTGCAGTGACAACCTGTGGAATTAAAGTGGATTTTAAAGGCAAAAAAAATAGCTTAGTCACTTAGATGTGCAGTTGGTGAGACAAAGAGTCCTGATGAAGTCACACTCTTTCAGAACGGGCAAACGGAACGTGATTAAATAAGAAAAAAATAAAGGAATGACAATGGAAAAGGAAGTAGGGTCCAGAATATACCTGTTCAATTAACCCTCCCCCTTCAGAGACCTATATTAGAGAGACCAAAATACAACATTTTTTGATTGAGTCGACATTACGCCACCATTACTGCAGACAGGTTGGGCAAGTGAACAATATTTACAAAGTATAATATATATTCTTATGGCTACTTTAAACTTATCACAGAAGTGTTCTGCTCACTTGTTTGCAACTAGAAAAAATACAGATACAGTTTAAAAAAAAGGAAAACTCACTAGTGAAAGTGTTCAGAAAAGAAGTTAAAGGCATACCATGGAACTTTGTTCTATTGCTGGAGATTGGGATTTCTATGGGTCATAGTTTAAATTTCCATCACAACTTTAAAACTAACTCTTTCTCCCCACTGTCTCAAGTCCTGAAGCTATACACTGCAAATAAAAGTAATCTTTCTCAATAAGAAATATGAATGACCTTGCCGCTGTGGTTAGTAGATTTACTTAAATGTTTTCATGAGGAAATAAGTCTTGGGCATCTGTTGAGAAATACTGGAGAAGAGATTGTCATCTTTAGTCATATCTTCTGATTCAAGTTCCCTCACACCACACAAATGTTGAAACTCCAGCCACGTAAATTAGATGATAACAAAGGTTAGAATACAAAATGAATCACAATTTCAGTTTTACTATGGAGAGAAAATATGGCAAATAAAATGAGTCTGATACCAAGGATTAACAAAAATCTTTACGAATGGAATATGATTGAAAAGCAACATATTACTAAGCGAAAGAAATTGAAAATGGAAAATGGTTGATGTGTTAATTTCCTCTGACCTGTGTTTGGCAGCCATAAAAATTCAAGATCATACATACTGTACAGAGGTGACTATACTTTCAAAAATACATCATCGTCTCAGTCTTTAGTCAATAAATGCAAGCATTATTTCTTTCCCTCACAAAAGGTACAGTTACGTAATTGTTAATGTTTAGTTTTCAAATCATATGTGTGAACACAAATGGGCAATTTTCAATCAGACGTTCTCTGAAATTGCTGGTGAGGGGTGTGACTTCTCTGAAATTATCTGGCAATCCTGTTACTGGCACACTAGTCCTCTGAAATTATCTGGCAACCCTGACAAAGAGATAAGATTTCTCTGAAATTGCTGGCAAGCAAGCGGGTGCTGTGGCTTCTCTGAAGTCACTGACAGCCATGACAGAGTGGCCCAGTTTCTCTGAAACAAGTGACAATTCTACTCTTTGTGGTTTGTCCTGTGGGTTTAGGTGTTGGTAAATCACCCAGTTCATGCATCTGCATGCACCTCTCCAACCTCTAGCATTTGTAGTGCACAAATTTTCCCGAAAATATTCTGCCTATGGTTTTTTTTTTTTTTCAAACTGAATTATATACTAGGAAGGCATCAATAATCAATCTCAGAGAGAGGAATTAATCAGACATGTCAGCTGATGTCCAGGGCCTGTCGCGCTATTCTTCCTCTTAAAATCTGTTCTCTCTCGACAACTCATAGCGAGGCCAGGTACTTCAGTCTTGAAACAAATTTGGGCTTTTTTTTTAGCTTTTAGGTTGAGTAAGCATGGGTCTCGTATGATGTCATTACTGTGCATTTCCCTTCATTTCAGTTTTATGCTAAACCAGCTTGGCAGTCATTTCATCCACCCATGGTTTCAGGTTTGTAGACTGAATAACACCTTTCTGTTTGCTTTGGCGAACAAGTGAATGTTTATTTCACAAATACAGTCACTTCAGATGGACCTCAGCAGTCAGGTCTGGCTACGGCTGAAACATAAAATGTGCACACCAAAAACTTGCGCTACTGGCTGTCACACCACAGAGATTATACTGAGCTGAAAGATTACCAGGTGTAGGACACATACTCTACAACCACCTTGACAGGTAGATCTGGCTAATAGTGGAGAGGACCTGGTTTTCGCTCCAGAACGGCCTTAGAATTTCTTAGCATGTACTCAGCAAAATGCTTGTGGTGCACTGTAGGGTCTTAAATCCGTTTGGACTAGTTAAATGATGCAAATTTGGCTCTTTTGTCAGCCATACAGTGCTGAACAAATTTATTAGACCACCAGCCAATGTAAGATTTATGCCACATGAGCCCTTAATTAACAGTGTTCGTAATTACAAAAATAATTTTTATGTTTCTGTAATGGTTAATCCACTAGTGTACGCAAGCTCATTGACTGAAATGATATTTTAAATGCTCAAATATAATTATTGTTATCCAAATATTTGAATTTACCACTTTACAAAAAAGCTGAAAAATAGTCAAGCACATCATTATATTTTGATTAAGATGCCAAAGAGCAGTTATTTTCTTGTGTTCCTCAACACAAAAACTGGTTTTAGTGGTTGCAAGAATGCAAGTCGTTATCAAGGCCAAAGGAGGCCATACAAAATACAGTTGTTTTTTTTTTTTGGCTTTTCTGTGTGAGTTAGAACTATTAAGTGGTTTCAGTTCGTTATTTGCCAAAGAAATAACAAAATAATGTTAAGTTTTAAACCAGTTTTGACAAATTTAATAAATATTTGTGTTTTCTCATTTTTATATGACAGGTGGTCTACATTTCGGACCCCTGGATATTCACTCTACAACGCACCCGTCCCACCTGACCCTGCAGATAGTCTCTGGTATTGAGATATGGATCTTGGCAGAACATCGATGTAAACTGAAGTATTTGCAATGATGAACAACCAGTTTAAAGTAATTGTTTCATCATGACAAATCTAAATGATGTAAATTTATTCATGGGAGAGTTCAAGGGATCAGTATTTTGTGTACAATACTAATCCTTCCAGTATTTTTTAAATTAAATTTGATACATTGATTATGCATTTTTTGTTTTTAGCGGGATAGGTGATCAGCTAAACTAGTTTAATGCCCGCATCGACTCTAGATTAACTCTCATCACTTTCTCCCCGTTGCACAACTTGAGACTTTTTTTTTTTAAAGATCATTTTTTAGGGAATTTTTCCTTTATTTGACAGTTGTACAGTGTTGAGAGACAGGAAGGTTGGGGAGAAGGATGGGGGAAGACATGCAGCAAATGACCTGAGCTGGAGTCAAGCCCAGGTCGCTGTTGTCACGGTCTGGCCCTGCAGGCCCTCCCTCCTCCTGTTTGCACCTCCACCTCAACGAGCCACAGCTGCTGCTCGTTGAGGTGGAGGTGTTTTGTAGAGTATTTAAGCACTGCGCTGTCAGTTTGGCAGTGCAGTTGGATTCTGTAGGCTCTGTTTGTCAGTAGGCCGTTTGTGTAAGGAGCCCTATTTCTCGCCGCTGCTCCCTTGGGCATTTGTTTGATTTCAAATTAAAATTTATTTATATTTTACTCAGCCTGTGCACTTGGGTCCCTCATTTCTCCTTTGGGTACATGGTCCCAGTGCCCGCCGGCTTGTTGCCTTTAGCTGGCGGGGGCAAAACCCTGACAGCTGTGGGAAGGACCAAGCGTTTATGGTACGTGCGCTTAGACCGATGAGCCACTGGGGCGCCCCAACTTGAGGCCATTTACTTTCTTGATGTGATGCTTCATAAATTGAGTCAGCTAGCTCTAACAACTTCTATCACTCAGCAACCAATAGAAATGACATACTACCAATCAAGCATGAAAAAAAATCCTCTCCAACAGACAATTTTTGCAGGTTAGGCAAGCTTATGATTAGCAAAATGAGTTGGAGAACAGGCAAAAGTTCATTATGATCAATTCTAATTAAAAAGCTATGATACAAGAACTTTGGACACTTAACGAAAGTGTGAAAAACAAATGAAGAGTTTGTTTGCAAAAACAGTCATCTCCATTTTGACTTATTTTGCAAAATCATGTTTTTTTTGTTTGTTTGTTTTTTTAATTTGCACACCAGGGAATATCTATCAAACTAGTTTTAGGTTGTTTTCAGAAGATATATCTTTTTTCTGCTTTTTTTAAAAATCATGTTTGTTTTTTGCTTTTTATTGTGCCGTCAAATGAATACCAATAAAACTGCTGTTGTTTTATTCACTTTAAGAATGGCTTTCATCTATTTCTGCAAATTAACTCTTCAAATCATTAGTTCCTTTCTGAGGAAAATCATCTCATCCAGAGAGTTGTGAAGCATAATTCTGGCCTCTATTCTTTCTCCCTTGTCAGATAAAGTAGAAATTAAAATGCGTCTTTGCACTGGCGTGTCTCGTCTAGTGACCCCCAGATTGATCAGGTTTTTTTAAATCCCAAGAACGTTTTTGTGTAAAAAAAAAAAGATACAGCAATTTGAGAGATCAAAATGTGCCAAAGCTGTCTATTATTCTCTTCTGCGAAATAGGCTGTCTGACCTTAACTTATGGAAAAAAGTTAATGGACTGCAATTCAATGATTAAAGGCTACTCCTTTGTCTAACTTTTGACCAGGAATTAGTTCTATTGGCCCACGTCCATAGAACACATTCTCAAGTGCCCTTTTGGCTTTCTCTGTGTCGGAGATATTAAAGGAGACCTTGGAATAAGGATTGTTCAACACAAAACCAGCGCTGGAAACTACATTAAAAAGTCATCTATTCCTGTTTGCTCCAACATGCAGAAGGTTCAGGGAATGCTACAGAACTGCTGCTCACTGGATGTTTTTGTTTACTACACCCTATCTGTAAACTCTAGCAACTGCAGCCTGTGAAAATCCGTGGAAGACAACTGATTCTCAGATGCTGGAAATACCCCGCCTGGCACCAGAATTATTCCTTTGTCAAAACTGGTCACATTTTGGCATATCTTCCGCATTGTAATGTTTAGTCAGACAAAAAAAATGGCTTCACCACGTTTACATGCCTTATTCTGTAAGTAAGGGCTAGGAATTTTCTCTATTAATGTGCAGGTGCAACTAATAAGGAGACCAGACATATAAATCATGATGTGAACATCATTGGTTGGAGACCTTGGCTATGGGAAAGTCATCCTGTAGTGAGTGGCGTGGATGGGAGTGTCCTGCATGCTTTCTGGGAAGCATTTTGGAGAAGCAAAGGCATTAACACATTTATGCAGCTGTATAAACTGACCTTTGCATCATTAAAATATACAGCTGTGTAAATTGACAATATACAAAGAACGAGCACAAGCCACGTGATCTGCTTTGAATGTATGTTGCAGGCAAAATGCGTTTTACATATTCAATCATAATTCTTCATAAAATCGGGAGGTGTGAAAAACCTACTGAGCCACGCGTATTTTTCACACGTTGTAGTCAGTCATCATTGGGGCACTTTGCTCCAACTCATGTTTTATTATTTCTCGGGGGTGCCTCGGAACTTCAGAGAAAACTGTAGCGATCTTGCGGTTACTGACTTCCTGACTGCAGTGATGGCGGAGGGCAGTGGTCACGAAGTTGGATTTGGAGAATGGAGCCTGTCGGTTCATTGTACCACAGGGGACTCTCCAAAATAGAGCTCTGGAGAAACGCTGTACAACTCTTGAGGGGGAACCCCACAGCAAAATAGGTTTCCAGTGATTTTAGTGTATTTATACGAACAATATATCAAAGTCACTGAGTCATCTTAGCAGAACCAAGGCTATGACTTTGAACTGACCTTCATATGGAAATGACCCACAGGGATAGTAAATATCTTACAGTGCATGAGCCAAACTCATTCTAATTCTGTGGAAAATACTAGGCCCCATTTTGTAAGTGTTTACCCTTCATAAATGTACCTAGTTTTAAGGTGTATAATCCAGGTTCAGAGAGTAAAAGTCCATCCCAGAATGTTGTTCCAGCCACAAAAGACCTGTCGGTTGGCACTATTCTTCAGCTGGGAGGTAAAACTAACAAGTGAAATCTGCTGGCAGGAGTTTACGGGTTGAATGAAAACATGGTGGGAGTTTTACTTTCTGACCCCTGGATTATACACCTCTGGTTTTAAGGCAGGATTAGTAGCAATTCCTGTCCCTACATTTACACTGCCTGAATTCTTAACCACAGGGAGTGACTGGCATATTGAATATCACTGTATTTATTATTTTATTTTCCAATGATGCTGACTGTTGTATATCACATTACTGGGCATGAAAACTATCACCAAGTGTTACTATCCGGATGAACAGTCAGCAGTCTCAGTAGATATAAATGAAGAAGTAGCAGTAGATTTATATTTGTATTTATATTTTTTATGACATCCTGAAAAATATTTCTCCCCAAGACAACCGCAGCACAGAAGAGAAAAAAGACAGAAATGCACCGAGGCTGTATTTGCATAATCTTCATGTTTCTTTCAGGAAGCAAACCCGGAAGATGATTCCGGAAATGTATGTGCATACTGATGAGTGTTTGCCGTAGAATGGGATGACGGCCCTGGTGGGATCCTCACCCAGAATTCCCGGCGGATCGTGCACACCGTGCCGTGCGCGTGGTTCTCCCGCGTCTCTGACCGAGCCTGACAGCACGCCTCCCAAAAATCCCTGTCTGTGCTGAGTCTGGGAGGGTCTGTGACGAGGCGTCGCTTTGTGATGGTGCAGAATCACACTCCCTTCATCTTCTGCTGCTAATATTATCCCGCTATTCCACCTCTCTTTTTATCGCTCCGCTCACCCTCTCTCTCTCTCTCTCGAGACATTATTTGGTCCATTTGTGAGTTCTGATGTGCTGTAGCATGTTCTGTGCACACATGCGTGCGTGTGTGTGAGTGTGTGTGTGTGGGGCCTGTTGTATGTTTTTTGTGTATTTGTGTGTGTTTTTGCACTTGTTTGCTTGTTTCTATTTGCATGTCTTTTCTGCATTTTTATGTGTACTCGTGTGGATGTGTAATTGTGTGTTTTAGTGCGCTTGTTTGTCTGTGTAATTGTGGGTATTAGTGTGTGCATTTCAGTGAGTTTGAGTGTGTGTGTGTGTGTGTGTCTGTGTATGTGAGCGCTTGTATGTATGTGGGTGCGTTTTAGTGCATTTCTGTGCTTGAGTGCTTGTTTGTATGTATATGACTGTGAGTGTGTTTTTGTATGTTTGCATGTTTATAAAATTGTGTGCATGTGTGTTTATGTGTACAGGTGTGTGTGCACTTTAGTGCATTGGTGTGTATGTGTATGTTTCCTTCTGTGTGTACTCATGGGTGTTTGCATTTTTGGGTGTTTGTGTGTGTGTGTGTGTTTGTGTGTGTGGGGGGGGTGGGGGGGCATGTACCCATGTTTGTATGTGTTCATGCATTTTTTGCATTTATGTGTGTCTGCGTGTTTGTGTTTGTATCTGCGTATGTGTGCATTTATGTGTGTCTGCGTGTTTGTGTTTGTATCTGCGTATGTGTGCATTTTTGTGCATTTGTGTGTCTGCGTGTTTGTGTTTGTATCTGCGTATGTGTGCATTTTTGTGTGTCTGCGTGTTTGTGTTTGTATCTGCGTATGTGTGCATTTTTGTGTGTCTGCGTGTTTGTGTTTGTATCTGCGTATGTGTGCATTTTTGTGCATTTGTGTGTCTGCGTGTTTGTGTTTGTATCTGCGTATGTGTGCATTTTTGTGCATTTGTGTGTCTGCGTGTTTGTATCTGCGTATGTGTGCATTTTTGTGCATTTGTGTGAGTTCTCATGCGTACACATCGGAGTGTGTTTTTGTTTGTATTTCAGAATGCATACTTGTGTATGTGCGTGTGTATTTGTGTGTACTTGCTTGTATGCGT
This sequence comes from Gymnothorax reevesii, assembly GCA_029721435.1. Lineage (NCBI taxonomy): Eukaryota > Metazoa > Chordata > Actinopteri > Anguilliformes > Muraenidae > Gymnothorax > Gymnothorax reevesii. The sequence continues at coordinate 23,046,517 of CM056579.1, read as the reverse complement.
GTGCCTGTTTTGTGTATTTGTGTGCATGTGTGTGATTACTTGTGTGTCTGCCCGAGTGTCTTTTTGTGCATTTGTGTGTGTATTACTGCCTGCATGTTTGTGTGTATTTTTGTGTCTGTGTGTGTTTTTGTACTTATGTGTACATGTGTGTATGTGTCTGTGCATTTTTGTGCATTTGTGTGTACTCCTTTGTGTGTGTGTGTGTGTGTGTGTGTATGTATGTGTTTGTGTTTTTATGAGCATGCGTGTATGTGTTTTTTGATTTTTTGTGCATTTGTGTGTGTACTTGTGTGTGTGTATGAATATGTGTGTGTGCGTATGTGTGCATGTGTGTACATGTTTTTGCCTTTTTGCGCATTTGTGTGAGCATGATGATATTGTTGATGAATACTTGAGGAAAAGACCTGGGGCAGTTCAGACAGCTCATTCCAGTATTGACACAATTGACAGGAGAGAACATATTGCTCTCAGTACAAGTTAGCAGTTCTGCATAAATGTTGCCATGTAAGCTTTCAGCAGTTGTATATTACCTTGTTTTCATTTCTTTAGTACACATCGTATCTTGACATTAGTGTATTTTTGTCGTGTTATGTTGCATCAATGCCTGTGAGTTCCAGGATCATTTATAAATGTAATGGATTTACGTAGCATCAATCACACAAAGTGCTGCTGCATTTAAAAAAAATTTTTTTCACATTTTCTCAGGACAGGCTGCCTTAGAAAATGATCACAGGGTGTTTTGAGTGCAGGATCATGGAAGAATATTTTTGGGGTTCACATTCACAAAAGTAGAGGTGAATGTGATAATGAGAATATATGACAAAGTCATACAGAGTTTAAACTACAACTTGCTGTACTTGAAATACCGCTAGCTGGTCATCAGTTGGACAATCCTCAGTGAATACTTTTGTCACCATGAAAGAAAAACTGTCTTTGAAACATGCTACCATTACATGTTGTTCAATGAAAGATCAAAAATATTAGAGTATCTTTTCACATTTCTGGGTGTCTACTTTGAAATTGTCGCGAATCAGAAAGCACTCCACACATACACATTCAGAGATTAACTCCAGAGTAATTATATACGGCCAGTGCGAATAGGCTACTCAACCCAGAGAACAGAACTGATGTCCCCGTTTTCAGCTCTGGACTGCATATGCTTTCCTGTAATTGAAAACTATGTCGTCAAGATTGGGGTCCGATGATCCATGGGGAACAATGAGACACATCACTATATTGCCTAATTTAAGCAGCTCTGATATATATTGATTACAAGTATGTGATGTGGCATGATATCTGCACTTTTTTTAAATTTATGTCTTTATTTTAACTCTATACTCCTTGCAGTAGCAGGATTGAACCATCTGGAGGAGTTATCCAGTCCCGTTAATCCAGACTCAACTCCCACTCCTCTTCACACCACAATCTGCAGAGGGAGCGCGAGATAGAGCTTGCGTTAAAGGCTAGAATCTCTTTACAATAATGCACCTGGCGCGTGCGCAAGCACTCGCACAAACATATTTGCACGGTCAGTCGCGCGCATTTAAAACCACGCAACGCTTCAAAACCGGCGGTAAAACGCGTATCTCTCATTGATGGCAACGCGGGAACGCATGGTGCAACCTGCCTGAGGACCCCGAACCGATCGAATTATTGTTTTTCCAATATATTGTTTTATTTTTGTTACTTTGATATTTGAATATGGTGCCATACACCGGAGAGTACTTTACAATACTCTGCTAATTTTATTCAAAAGAAAAATACGGAGCCTTTTTGATTTCCAGTTAAATAACCCCAGTGGAAACATCTCAGTTTCATGTCTTCAAAATGCGCGTGGGCCAATAGCGTTCCATTTTCACGAGTAGAATCATCTGAAGCCAGCAATAATTTACTCTCTAAATAAGTAGGCTACTATCAAATTGGTACCGCTAAATAGCAGACAAACTCAATACATAACTGTGCACCCAACATAACAGCGAATAATTCAGTTTTAATAGAAATTCATTCTCTCAACGAGAGTTGATGCGGCTGCGACAGTCCCTCGGGTGGTGGTCGAACACGTTCGTACATGGAAATATGCACTCCACGGTCTAACGTGCCTAAATCATCTCTAGCCGGGGAACTGAAATGGCAGAAGTGAGCCAGTAATCCGACCTTTTTTACACCACGGAGCAAGCTAATTGCATAATTACACATCAACTTTAATTACACAGTTGTCACACCGGGTAATGATGTCAGTGCACTTCGCAGGAATGCCTACACTCCAGTTTACGCCCGGAGCCGTTCCCAGCTCTGTAGAAGAATGGTTGGGACAGAGCTGCTGACGAATGCAGGGTCGTTTGCATAATGCTTTTCCGTGACGCAACTGAAAAAGTTCCAGCAGAGCGAGCGCAAACCGGCGCGGCGAGCCACTGACCACGGCCAAGGAACCGATGATTCAGATGTATAAGTGCTTGCGTCCTTGTTAGACCACCGCAGAGAGAATTTAAATCGCGGTTCAAAAGAGGAGAAACAAGACGTTTGTGATCTACGCAATTTAAACGAAAATATGGAAAAAATAAAAGTAATCAAGGCTTTGATTGACAAATAAATAAATAAATAAAGCTCCGACGAAGCAACTTGGAAAATAGGATAGTTGAAGAAGAAATGAAGACATGGACATCCTATTCTAAATCTTCATACACTTTATTTGGCTTTTAAAAACATTAATATATGTGAATAATCTGAAATAGCGACGTTGCACCTCTTTGACAGTTGAGTGCCAAATGCAACTCGCAGTAATTAGCTTATGTGGATGGCCACAAATGACCACTATATCAAAATATCAGCTGAGGCACCAAAGATAATTTGCTGACCCTGTATAAGTGAGTACAAAATAAGGTTTGCTGATATCGACGTAAGAATTATTTCCTCCAAATGATAGTCCTAGTGCATTAGCCAGATACTGCTAATGTATCAGGCTGTGTCCATCTATCTGTCATTCAGTCACTCAGCCAGGCAGGTTGGCAGTGGCCAAACATAACTATAACAGCCCATTCTGTTCCCCAAAATGCATCCTGTGATGTCAATTATGCAAATTGATAAAACCTTTCAGACAGACTGCCACAGCATTTCCACCACACTGGGCCAATACAGAATTGTTTTGCCATGAAGACTGTTGCGTGTCCTGAAATGTACCTGCAACAGAAATCCGTATAGCGTAGGGATAGTTACTCACTCTTTTCCAGAATGAGCTGCTGCGGGTGCAGGCTTTCATTCTCACCATGCAGTTTCACACCAGATTCTACTAATAAAGGGTCTACTGCAAAAGCTTTAAGGGTTGATTAGTAGAATCAGATGTATGACTGGTTGGTTAGAATGAAAGCCTGCACCCACATCCTGTGCAGCTCCTTTCACCTGAAAGAACAAGTCACTCTGATGACTTATCAGCTAAAATTAGATAAGGCACAAAACACATTAACTATCAAATACAGTTGACCTGTTTTCAATCATTTCCCTTAATTGACAAGTTTTCCAAAATTGAGAAATTCAATAGACAATCAAACTCACACCTTCCTTCATGATGATGATGAATTGCTCAATTAACTTTCATGTTTGCCTTCAGCACATCCTGCTATGCTTCATGATTTTTAAATTACAACAAAGAAAACAAACATTTAGTTAAAATTTAAAAACAGTCAAAATTCAATTTTGCATAGAAATGACATGTTTTAATGGTTTATATATATATATATCTCTCTCTCTCTCTCTCTCACCTTAACAAGGAGAACTGGCCGCACCAGGTAACTGAGTTGTTTAGGGTTGATGTAATCTTATTTTAAAGACATGATCGAATACAAGTCGAGCCCAATTATTGTTTGAAAGGGATGTTCTGTGCCTTCTCTATTTTCAGCTCACCAGCTTCCACTGCTGCTCTGTAATGCCACAGTTAGAAAGAGCTATGTCATCAGAGCCAATCAAAATTTCAAGAGGTGGTGCTTTCTGGAATTAGTTGCTTTGATTGGCTCACTGGTGAGTGGCAACTGTAAAGCAATGATAATAATTCACTCCACTCCACCTCCCACACTGAGATACTGCTGATCTAGGAGGCTGGCCATGCGAAACTTCTGCTGACAAGGGACTTGCCTCCTCGTATGTTCTGCATGAATAATTGGTTTCACTATAAGGTGAATGTTATGTGACTTTAGTGTAATTACTGCATTTGTTCAGATTTTATCATGTTAGCTGAAATGCAAACATGATTTCACAACAAATTTTCTGAGTTAGTAATGGTGGAGTGTATCACATTTGCTACATGTTCTTGCATAAAGTGAATATATTGCAATTTTGATATTAGCTTCAAAGTATCAAGTGATAAATATTAGGCGGTTTTCAAATTCACAAAATATTTGCCTACTTTTGCTAATCAATGGAGAATGCACAATGAATTTAATAATTTAAAACCTTTTTTTTTTTTGCATATTCACTGTATCCACAAGTATCATAAGTGAAATGAATTTGATGCAAATAAAGTCAACTAAATTCACATATTTGCAGCAAAGGTGAATCCAATTATACGGGCAGTGATGTACAACGCAGAGACAGAGCACAACCAGATAACTAAATATTCAACATATTATAGAGCAGGCGGACCTTTCAGCAGAGTGGGGTCTATTACACTTTCATAAGGACATAAACCTGCATGAATCCTGTGCCCATGTCCCTTGCCCTGTACGAAGAGTAATCCATGCATTGTAATGTACCTGCAGTCCTGTGATTCAGTTCATTTGAAATCTATCCGTTTCTGATGCAGGACAATACGGCCAAAGAACTGCCTGGCGTTCCATTCGCCTCCTGCTGTTCTGACATCCAAGGGCGTAAAATCAGAACGGCAGGGTTTGCTCGCCTGATGTCAGAATGTGTTTGACAAAGCTTTCAGAGCCAGCCTGCACTGCCAACATGCATCATTACATGCACACTGACAGGATTTTCTCGAAAGAAAGACTCACACAACACCTGCAGAGGCGCACACACACACATACACTTGCTCACACACACTATACACATGCCAGCACTGAGGTGCAATGTTGGCTTTTAAAAGAAAATCTTTGTATTTCTGGCATGATTTCAGTGGTGTATTATTTATAGAAAAGTAGTCCAAATCAAGTCTTGCAGAACTTGTGTGTGTGTGTGTGTGTGTGTGCATGTACAAATGTGTGTCCATGTGTGTGCGCATGTGTTTATGCGCATGTAAATGAGTGTGTGTGTGTGTGTGTGTGTGTGTGTGTGTGTGTGTGTTTGCGTATGTGTGTTAATGTGTGTGTGTGTGTGTGTGTGTATGTGTGTCTTCCTTTTTGAGTGTGTGTATGTTTATGTGTGTGTACGTGTACGTGTGTGTTTGTGTGTATGTGTGTTTGAGAGGGGTGACTGGGTGTGCTGGAATCTTTAGCACGAAGGCTTGCTGCTCTCACGGTTGCTATGACAACAGGAATCGTGATGGTGGAAGTACTCCCCAGGCCCCTCCGCAGCATGCGCCATTGATGGGTGGGTTTTCTTCTTCTTCTTACAGAAAAAAGAATAAATAAACAATTGTTTCTCTTATCCCCTCTCTGGTGACAAGAAGGAATGTCCCTCTCGGCCTTGTCTCTGCTTTTTTGCCACAGTAATTCACAAGTGTGTGGAGATGGGGATTCCATCTACATCACAGAGCCAGACTGATCATAACCAGGGAGAGGAGGGCAGTTTGGGGAACTATAATCTCGAGATTCATTCATTAAAACTAACAACATCATTTCTTTATGCCAAAATCTTTAATAATTTAGAGAATTTATTCAAACGAGTGCTGGATAGTTATACGTTTTCATCTGGGGCAGGGTCTCGACGACCGTCTCATTTAGAGCTACAGTAGGCTGCACAGTTCCAGCTCCACAAATTTGACTGTGACTCAACATTCGCCTGTTCTTTGATTCTCTGTAATCCCGTCAGATGAAATGGAGAACCCAAGCAATCGTGCATAAAAGACAGAAAATTAGTTTTCACGTGAAAACAGCAGAGGTTGACAACCATCCGCAGATCTGTTGTAAACGACTGCCGTGAGCACGGGGAGATGTGTTTTAAATGAATGGCATCGGATGGTTATTTCTGTCTCTACAGAAACTGTGGTCAGAAGTTCAACTTCCTCTGGTTTTCAAAACACTGCTCAGAGTGATGACTGTATCCGCTCTGCACTCCCCACGTGCTGTTGCACCAAATGCTGCCACCTATAATTGATAGTTTTTGAAAATTAATGGCTGTATTTTCATGAATATCAACTGCTACAAAGTTCGGGACGGAAAACCAGTTTTTTTTCTTTAGTTTTGTTTTCTTTTGCAGTTTGCACTGCATGGTTTTCTGGTATTGGGGTGCCCTTAATGCATGCATGAACTTCTTCAAGTGTACGCATGCACATTCATGAGCATATGTGTGTGTGCATGCATGTGTGTGTCTCTGGACATATGTTCCTTGTGTGTGTGCCTACCGCTCAGTCACCCAGATGAGCTTATTAACTGAAGCTCATGTTTATTCCATCAATTCTCAAAGGACTGAACTTTCATTGATGTCTTAGAGGCAATTATTGTGTGAATGACAGATGATAGTATCTCGACATTTACAGAAACAGTCAATTAATTAAACTTTTCACTTTGATTTTTTTTTTTTTTTTTTTTTTCAGTGTTTACAAGTGTTTCTAACTACAATAGGTCACTTTGTGCAAAAGCAGCGCTGCAATTTGAATTCAATGTAACCTTTTTAGGTAACTCTGGGTATCCAGTCATTGCTGATAGCAAACAGTTTAAGACCCCAGTGCCAAAAGTGCTAAAATCACAAAACGTCCAATTTTGAGAGAATTGAGAAAGTCAATTTTGCGAACTGTAATAGGCGTTTATTCCATCCTTGCGTCACGGGCAGTGAAAATTAGCCTTCAGTACTTTTAGCACGAGGCGCCTCATTTATGATCAGTGGAATCACTAAATACAAACAGTTACTTCACTTACAAATTCTCGAATTGCATTAAAATACAATGAAGCCTAATTTAGGATCTACAACCCCATTTCCAGAAGAGTTGTTAAGTGCCACTAAACGAAGAAAAAATGATTCGAAAGTCATCCTTAAGTTCCACTAACCTGAAAACGGTGCAAATACTAGATATTTAATGTTTCTCCTTCTCCAATTTAGTTTTTTTTATTGGAAATGAACACTGATTCAGTCTTATTATTATTATTATATTTATTTTCTTTTGCCTACAACACATTCCACAAATGTTTGGACAAGGGTGTGTTCAACACTGAGTAACGTCACCTTTCCTTTTAAACAGCCTTCCGACTAATGATTAGGGGAACTGAGGACATCATTTGTTCCAGTTTTGAGGGATTTTTATTTTTCGCTGTACTACTGCGCTAGACGTCATCGGCAGCTCAGATGTCCGGTGTCTCAGTGTCTTCAATTTGATACAGGAAGTGGGGGAGTGCACCTATGTGTCAAACTCCCCTTCAAATGGTTCACTCAGAGGAGTCTTTTATTTTCCTTCCATGCAAGTCATCTATCCCATTAAAATAATGAATTGGTTCAACTGAGCGGGTCAGCCGCAGTCTAGGTCCTGCTTTATTGGCAATAATATGATGCATAGTGAACAGGAGTAAACATCATTACATTAACTTTTCACTGAGAGTTTGTTCTTGATCATTAAGCAGTGAAGAGAATGAGTGGAACCAGATGATGTTTAACTGATGATCCTTTAGTCGCATCTTCACATTTTCACAGTCGCATTTTCCTTTCGGAAAAGAGTAGTGCAGCATTCAGCAGAGAGGTAACATCTTCTGCTTGCAGCACTCTGCATTAGGACTCTGCTGGATAATGTGTGACTCATTAATGTGTATGTATATGAATGTACATACATGAATGCATGTCCATTTAGGCCGGGGAATGCATTTGTGCAAAGCTGTGTGCAAGTACTGCAACTAAACACCTGTCCAAACACACACACACCACACGCACACACGCACACGCACACACAAACAAACACACACACACACACACACACACACACACACACACACACACACACAGAAACACAGACATGCACATACACACACTACCACACTTGCAAATATGAAGCATGAGCATTTTCTTGAACTGACAAGTACTAACTGCGAAATATGTCAAGTACACGCTTGGGGAATTGGCTATTTTGACGTAATCTGTCAAACAAATTATTGTGAGTGACACGCAATTCACTCAATGGCTCCTGCATGCAATGCTTGTTAAATCAGAGGGAGAGGACCCTTTTCCCTGTCAGTAAGTGATATGTACGGGCACTGTGATAAAGCTTTATCTTTCACAGCCCCTCATGTCGGCTGACGGACAGTCTTCCGGGAATTTCTGCCTGACGCAGAACACGCAGTTTTCCCAGCCATCAGCATTGTAGTGCCCAGGGGGAGAATTAAAGAGAGAGAATTGCGGTCAGTAACTGACTCAGATGAACGAATGGCAGACTTTCCTGCGGTTTCCAGGAACTGAGCTGGATGCCGTAAAATGCTTTGCATTAGATCAACTCTTACTGAGTACATATGGTCCCAGGGGACGGAAACAGTTTGCACTTTATTATTCGTATGAACACAAGGCATTTTACAGTGGCAAAAAAAGAAAAAAACAAACAAACAAACACAAACAAGTGTGCTCTTTGGCTCAGGCAAATAAGGGTATATTCTTATTACCATTTACAAATGCATAATGTTTGGGAGGTTTTTTAAATATTAAATTTGCATTTTGCATTTAGAATTGAACAATTTTGGATTTACTTATGTACCTTGAACAGTTTTTACCTCATGAAATATAGCTAGCTTCCGGGCAAACTGGCGAGTGAAATTCGAGGTGGACTAAGTGGCCTGTACTTTGCGTTATTTTTGCAAACACTGGGTTCCAGAGTGAAGATGTGCCTGTATTTCAGTCTGGATGGTTGCAGCGTTGATTGGGACCCACACTGCCAGAAGTGGATGGCTGCAGACAGGAGGGCTGTCTTCTCTCTCTAATTGACTGGACACCTGGAATGTGGCCTGATCTAAGAGCCAGAGAAGTGCGCTTCTGAGTTACTCTGCACCTCGGCAGCTGAGCTGGTTTCACTGCAGAGGGAAACACAAGGAGGCACTTTGACCCACCCTCTCATCAAAAGCACTCTCAGCCAGTCACCACTTCCTTTTACTCGGCGGTGCATCCACCGGGCTACCATTTCAACACTACATACCCCAATCAAGGATATAGGCTAGCAACCCTTCATATTTCACCACATTTTAACTTGTCAGTTCAAAATAAAACTATCATTCTCTCTACCACATAGCAGATTTTGAAGTTGATTTAAGACAGCTTTTGTTGACTCAACAAAAATGAGCTGAAATCAGACAAAAATTAGATAATTTTAAAGCAGTGCCATGATTATCTGGTTAAAACGAAGATTCCAAACATGGATGAAAAATTGACCCCCCCCCCCAAAAAAAGGAAATTAAAATCATATACATTGGGTAAAAACAGGGCTCTCTCCTGATCTCTAACTCCCTAGTTGAGATGATTTCAAGTGATTGACTTTGGTATGACAAATCTGACAAGTAGTACATGATGTAATAACAATGTAATGTGGGCTCTCTGTGTAAATGTCATTTTGAATTCCCCAGGAGCAGGCTTGCGAGTGTTACTATCATATCATCAACAACTGCTTGCACAGAAATAATTGCCTGGTTATTTCTGTATCTTTAGCATAAGCCCTATCTTTCGGAAACATTTGCGTAAAATGATTATAATGTCTCTTGATAAATGTATTCCTCAGTACTACCATACCCTTATATATGCTTCCACAAATAGCCTAGTTGTAATTGTTATGGTTTTAATCATGGTGAATCAATCCATCACTCGCAGTAATTATCATGATTCTGGTTCATTCATCTGAGGACTGCCCCCCCAATTCTTTCCCTTACAGTAGAGTTGAGCAAGGTGGGGCTATGTGCCTATCTGTTTCTGGATTTCATTCGCATGTTTTGCTTTTAATAACGGGATTACCTCATTCAACCTATGTTTTCATCTGTAATTATATAGAAGTTTTGTAAATGATAGAAGAGGACCATTCCCAAATTTCGACATGAAATATTCGATCATAATTTCATCCACTGCCAAACTAGCCAGGGTTCAGATGATTAGATAATTTGGCAGGTGTAATTAGGCTAGTGACTTACAGAACCCCGTATACTTGCTTTTGTTGTGGGAATTGAGCAACCCCGTCTCTTAGGCCTGCTGAAAATTCCAGCCTAGGATAGTCAGGCTGGTTAAAGCTGTGTTTTGGACAGTTTTAGCTGGTCAACCAGCCCTTCACCAGCTGACTCCAGCTGAAAATACCAGCTTAACCAGCTTTGACCACCTTCATCAAGCTATAGAGACCAGCTACACCAGCTATGACCAGCTAAGAACACAGCTCAGGCCATCTTAAACCAGCTTAGTATTTTAGCTGCAAGAATTCTTAGCTGGCTTAAGATGGTCTGAGCTGTGTTCTCAGCTGGTCAAAGCTGGTTAAGCTGGTATTTTCAGCTGGAGAAGGGCTGGTTGACCAGCTAAAACTGTCTAAAACACAGCTTAAACCAGCCTGACCAGCCTAGGCTGGTCAAAGTTGGAATTTTCAGCAGGGATGTACTACGTCGGGGATGGGAAATTCCAGCCCTGAAGGCCCGATGTGTTTGCAGCTTTTTTGTCCATTTACCCTGGCACAATGAGCTAACTTGCTGTGAACATAAACACTGGTTTTACTCTTCAATTCGATCAGAATAATCCACTTCATATCGGGACGCAAGAACAATGCTCGGCAGCACTTCCCAAGGAATGCCACAAAAATGCTAGATGTTATAAATGTAAGGGCTGATTTTGATACTATGCACAGATAGACAGTTCTTTGGAAAACGGATATTATCCACCTTATTCACTTAATGACATGGACTATTTGGAGTATTGGCCGGAATCGTCATAACCAATGTTTTATCTTTGAGAGGAAGCGTTTGTTAGCTAGGCCAATACGTGCTGAGTGCAAATTAAAAGTAGGTAACATTAATATATAATATTCACATGTAAATATTCATATCCAAATGAATATATTCCCGAGGTAAATGTGGTTAAATGGGTTGGAAAACAAAGCAGATGACAACACAAAATATTACACATTCGCTTGTATTATTCATTCCCAGCAAACATTTGACAGATGGGAGCTCAGGAGGCATATTAGATGTGGAACACTGTTGGGAAAAGGCAGCCTCTGTGTAGCATTGTTCAAATACAACAGAGGTGTAATTGAACACTACCCTGGATAAAGACAGAGTGCTGCTCGCTCTGATCACTTTCACGAGGCAGTTTTATTCCTTTCTCATCCTTATCCTCTCGCGCTCGCCCCGTCCCGCTCTTTGTGTGTCCGCTGTAGGTGTGACGCGCGCGTGAACGTTCTCTGTGGCCACGATACTCTTTCAAAAGCAGGACAATTCACTCATTGTGAGGAAAATGGTCTCGGTCAAACCTGAGGAAAAAAGTAAGCGACAAGCATTAAATAGCCGAGATGACGCGATTCTAGCGATGTGACGTTCGATAACATCACATTTGTCGTTTTGTTTAATGTCGCTGGAGCCACAGCGATATATTTTTCCTATTTAGGATGCTCTCCAGTGTTGGACCTCGGAGTCGACGAATTTCCGCACATTCAGCAGTGTTTCAAATGTAAATTGCTTATACATTAGCGCCTACTCGTGGCATAAATAACAAACTGCGGGCCAAGAATCCTAAGCAAGTCCGATGCTGATGTGGCAGTCACCTAGCAGCGAATTCCCGGCTTGATGTTTGCTCAAGCTCAGCTTCAGTTCAGGATATAATTTACATGAAATTGCATTACTTCTGCAATAATTTTATCCCTTGATTTTTTTCATCCGTGAATTGAACGTCTGCACCAAAATATTGTAATTATTTTCTTAATTCAGCTGTTTTTTTCCCCAGAGAAATCCACCATATGACTACATTTAAACATGCATGAATACAACCAAGGTGTGATTTTTTTCATTTAAGTATCACAGCCTTCAAAAAGGGAAACAGGTGCAAACACACAGAAAGCCGTTGGGCCAGTTATAAAGGAGTAACAGCTCGGCACAAACAGAAATGTAAAAACACAAAGCTTGAAAATGTTCAGGGGCGATTCGGATTGGGCGATGGAGTAAACAAGGCTTACAGAGGAGGTGAGGCATAGTCAGAGGGAGATCCAAGGTTTGTACCGGGAAGGAAATCTGTTGGTCGAAGGACCCACTGGCTGTGCCCACTCTCATACTTCAAAACTGGGAGACCAGGTATAATCGCAGCAAACACCTAGTGAAATGAGGCAGTCCTTTATGTCTCATATGAAAGTTACTCTATTCTGATTAGAAGATTGAATTTGAAGAAGAACTTTGTGTCTAGACGGCCGCGAAAACATCAGATCTGAGTCACATTAAGGCAAGACTGTCAAAATCTGGCCCTCGAACCCAAACCCAGCCCTGGTTTTCTCTCCTAACCAATTAATTGAACAATTATTGCTTCTGATTGGCCAGAGTCTTCAACCTAGTAATGTGAACGAAGCCCTGGTGTGAGGAAAATCAGTCAACAAAAGGAGTGGGATGTGACATAATGAATGAAAATAAACAGACTTAAACATTTTAAAATCTTCCTCTAAATCATAATTATTAGGGTGTTTGGATTAATTTAAGTGGAATTGCCTATTTTCCTCTTATTTGTAAGGTGCACAATAATGAATTTTGTTTATTTTTAGTTCATTTTTGTTTATTTCTTTTGCTTTCACCAGTGTTAATACTGTAATGTAGATCAAATATCCTACTTAGTGCATTTAAACCACTGAGATATATTTTTCAGACCTATATTTTAAGGGTCGCTAAATTTTTCTTTCAGAACAATGTCTCGTTCTCAATCATTCAAATTATAAAATAGTTATTGTGCATACTCCATGGTTAAAAACACAAAAAAAGAAAAGAAAAAAATTGTAATCTTCATTTTCAAACATATAATATTTTCACATCATTCTCATCCCAGAGGAAAATTAGCATTGGGAATAATTTTTCCTGCATAGTGGTTCTGATTGATATCCGGTCAAAAACTCCTCAGGAGACCAGAATAACGAGTTTTTCGGTTCTGACAGTGTGTGCTCTCGCCGTGTCATTAGTGCTGCAAGTTTGAGACAAACAGCAGGTGTGTGGAGAGCCCTTGGGCAGATGTTGCACAGCCTTTCGTGCCTGGAGACCTCCCTCTCAAACACTGCCTTTTTATCTGTCTGTGCAGTTGTCACCCTTTTTGCCTTATTGATTTCCCTCTGTGTCACAGATCCTCTGGGCATATTTTTCCACTGCACAAAACTCTTTTTGTACAATACTGCACACCTCTCTGCGTACTCAAGCAAAATGATTTTCGATCTACCAGAGCTACACAAATTCAAAAAAGCAAAATAATTAAAGTGCTTCATACACATTGCTTGTCTTCCTGTTGGCTTTTTGTCAGCTCAGGAAAACAATTTTATGCTTTTCAAGTTTGCCTCTGAATTTGATCCATTTTGCAAAGCATGCTTATGCTCTCTGTGTTAAAGCAAATGTGAAGCCGGAATATGCTCACCATCGGGCATTCAAACTATCAATTTACATTCCCTCAAATTATGCAAAGCCTTTCCCTCTAATCCTGAGTAGAGATATGCAGAGCAGACATATTATGTTGGGAAGGTACAATGGTCTGAGTGAGAGACCCAATGACTTTGACACTAAAGAGATTCAAAATAATACCAGGTGTGAGGAGAGAAAGACTGGTTTAGATGGAAAGAATCTCTTTGAAGTGAGGTGAGAAGCCAGGGAGCGAGAGAGTGGGAGCCAGGTGGTGAAATGTGCCAAAAATAACCTTGCGTAGAGAGAAGCCCAACAAAATCTCAAATCATTTATAGAAAAGATGCAATGAATTATGCATATATCTGAGAAGCACTTGCTCCGTACGCCAGACTGAGCCAATATTCCCGCTCTATCACTCTCTCCCTCTTTTTCTCTCTCAGTCTGTCTCTCTCGCATCCAGTTCAATTCATTTCAAGTGGCTTTGTCAGCATGACATTTGGATCAACCACCCAGAGCAGAAAGTCACATGCAAACAATTCAATACAATTATTAACAGTTCCAATACGAATAGCTAAAGGAGACATATTATGAAATACTCACTTTCTCAGTGCTTGTGCGCATACATTTTGGTATCAGGAGTACCTACCAACCCACAAACTGTGAAATAAAACAACAGTTTTCTTGTGGGCTGCCTTTTCTATAAACCATGACATTTGGCATGCCATTCAGATTTGGCTCCCTTTCCTACACCAAATGCAGGCTCGTGAGGATTGTTCCGCCCCTCAGCTGAATATCTCCTCCCACAGCTTATTTTTTATAGCAACATGCCAGCTTCAATCAACAAAAACCCATACCTGTGTGCTATCCATTTTGTTAGACTGCTTTACACTTCAAACCTGGGTTACTACAATGCAGGAATGTCAACAAAATTTGCAATGAAGGGGAATTATCGCACTTTTCAGTGGATACAAAGAAGTGGTGGCCTGAATTTAGCATCAAGGAGAGTCCGTAGCTAGCTAGCTATCTAGCCAGCTTGGTAAACATTTCCAATTTATATTAATATTCAAACTGCATTTCAAGCGTTATTAGCGTACTACTGAATTGATGGTGAATCTAGAATCCATCGCTAGTTTAGCTAGGGGCTAGGTAGGAGACCTGTCGATAGGAAGAGATAGAATCACTTACTTTTTTAATGGAATTAATGCAGTTTTAGAAGGAGTTATGTTTCTATTCAATATAAATGTAACTTTACCTAATGGTAGCTACTATACGAATGCTAACTGCGGATCATTCTTGATGGAGTAAATTCTATTTGTAGTTAAACCTTCATGGTGACCGCATGTGTAATTTTTTTGTGAATGTAACGACCATACTTGCCTAGCCTGCAGGCTTTACCTTTTCATGCTCATGGTTCAGCTAGCGCAATAGCTATCTTAGCTAGGTAGGTAACCACTTATTCAGTTATTTGAGACTTCCTAGCATCTGCGGGATATTGACGGTCGCCCTCCATTGACACGGCGCCCTGTTTCCTGTGCAATCAAAATACAGCTAATTTCATGGAGGGGATGCCCACTCAGAACAACCTGTTTTTCAGAGGGCTTGGAATGACAGGAATCGAATGGCCTATAAATCATCAAATTTTTATTTACTTATTAATTACCCCGCCCCACCCGAAGGGTGAGGGCAAGGGGTATTGTTTTTGGGTCGGTTTGTTTCTGTGTTTGTGTGTTTGTGCATTTTTTTCTGTATGTTTGTTTGTTTGTTTGTTTGTTAACACTCTACCAGCAAAACTAATGGCCAGATTCACCCCAAATTGGATTTTGGGATTGCCACTGACTCAGAATAGATCCCTGATGAATTTCGTACTAGTAGGTGAAAGTATGTGCTAGGGGCGGAGTTTGTTGTGCCTGGCACCACTTGTTTATTTATTCTAACAAGTTTGTGAACCTCTCATGTGGAAACCCAAGAATGTTATCGCCTAAAAGAACAGCATAATAGATCCCCTGTTTGATAATAGATTACTGTCGCATGGACATACTGCATGAAAATGTGATGCCTGGTGTGTTAAGACGCCAAATGCAGCGGCCGGAATAAAAGGAAGTCTTGCAGATTGAGAGAGACAAACAAATAAAATAAGGGAGAGAGACTCGCGGTACCAACAGACCTAGATCTCGTCCGAGTGCAAGGAGGCAAAGCAAGCTCGACAGAACGAATAGAAAGGGAAAAAAATCTCGGAACCGAAGGTAAAAAGAATAAGCACCAGACGGTGCCAAGAAAGAGGAAAAACAGAAAGATTCCCTTGCTATCTAAAACTTTTCCTCTTTTGCAGCTAATACCTCAACAACTGTCTTACTAGAGACCTTACCTGCTAAAGTGCAAACATAACACTGACACTCTAGCAAGAGCAGTGAGGCGGAACTAGGGCTCAAATAGAATCCGGGTGACGCCCCCAATTAATGCCAGCTGGCCCAAGAATTCGATAGTGGGCAAATTGATATTGTCCTGGACGAGAGCAACCAAGAAAGCTCCCAAAGCCTCCAAAAACCATGACAGAAGGAAATGAATAAATAAAATAAATATATGTGAAATAATAAAATAATAATTTTTCATTCTTCCCCCTCTCTCACAAAAGAACAAGAAAAACAAGTGAAGAAAGGAATGAAGATTAGAGAACTGGGCAGACAATATTAGTGAAATGGAATTAATGTCCTTGCTACTTATTGTATCAGGCGATGCCATCAGGCACTGTCGTGCAGCAGGTAAGCAGGTACACCGTGTCATCTAACACCTCGCACATTTGGGGAAAAATACTTAAGCTTACTGTGGGAGGATTTATCTTCCCTTACTGCAGATATCTTTTGCAAACGTTTATTCTCATTTTCCTGACTCATTTATCAGCTTGGAGTCTCCATAATTATGGTGGCCCTTGATCAATTTCCTGGTCAGGCTCTGTAAGGGAAGCGTGTGAAAAATAACAATTAAAGAACACAGTGCAGTGTACTAAAAGCACTTCAAGTCACAGAATCTATTTTGAGAAAATTGACAAAATCGACTCGAATAACTATAAAGATTCCTATCCATACTTTAAGGTGAGTGAAAATGTGATGCAAGTGCTTTTAGCACAAGGCTCTTCAACTGGACTGAGCCCTCTCTCTCTCTCTCTCTCTCTCTCACACACACACACACACACACACCTTTGCTCTCTGTCATACGCACACACATATCCACAGAAACACAGTCTCACTCACACACACACACACACACGCACGGGCGCACACACACACACACACGTACGTACGCACACACGTTTTTCTTCCATTGCAGTCGATGAATGGGAATTTCAGTACAAAATTTTTGTACTGAAATGCAAACATAGTCTGAAGGTGTGTGACTAACTGAAGCATCCAGAACCAAGATGAGTTCTGGCATAGTGGAAGTTAAAATCCAATTTGAAGCATTTGGAATGAAATGTGGACTTTTTTTTTTTTTTTAAGAGGCTTTTTCAATGAGCACTCAGAGACGGAAAGCTTTTATGTTTAACGGACCATAGAATAAATCAGGGCAAGTATTATGGTGCGTGCCAAAGTGCATCTGATTTCTTCTTGATAAGCACACAGAACAACTTATCATTAACACACACACATGCGCAGACACACAGACCAACACACATACTATGATTCAGTCATGTCTTATGCCTTTGGTATCACTCTTTGATTTTGTTGGAAAATCTCCATTTTCATAAAATGACCCAAGTGACCTCTTTTTCTAGTCCTTCTCACATAGAATCATATTCAAGAAGTCAACTATGATTTTGAGTCTAAGAGACGGCTTACTTTTTCCCTGAATGGCCTCACAAATTGTCAATAAATGTAACTGTTCTTGAATCTCATTTTTTTTTTTCGTCCTGCAAATTATAGAATCAACGAACTCTCATTGACAGAGCTCACTGATTGAACAGTTTTAGCACAGTAACTGTAATTAATTCAGAAAAGCTTTATTTTTAGCCACAGCTAATGAGAAATTAAAATAGCGCCTCAAAACTGGATATTATTTTTCCATTTTAGTGTTACACAATGTAACTTAAATTTCATGACTAACTGAACTGTTATTCGTGCAGGGCTTGAATCTCCTTTTGTTTGCATGTGTGCCATTCAGGTACTCAGGGTTCGTCGCACTGTCCAATGACTTGCTTGTCAAGCTAATTGGAAACTCTAAATTTCCCAAAGATTTGACCTTGTGAGTGAACATTGTATGATGCCTGCAAAACTTTGGTGACCCTATGCTAGACTATTACCTTTAGAAAGTGCTTAAGAGCCCTTAGTGGTATAGTTAGTTAGGTAATTTGTTAGTTAGTTAGTAAGTAAGTAAAGTAAGCGAATAAAGAACTGATTAAAAGGTCTGTCTTTTTGCCCTCTTGTGGTTAAAATTTTCCTGTCGGTGGCACTCAAGGAACAAGCCATCAAATGTGAAATCAGAGTCCGACCCAATAGTTGGGTTTATTGATAGTGATGCTTGTAATGACAGAGTAACAGAGCCCAATGCAGAATGGCATAGTTAGTTTCAGACGGTGCAGGTTTGGGAGCTACGGGTGTGTCTGTGCCGGGCCAGTGGGGATTCAGGACAGCTGCCAGATGGAGCGCACTCTCAGCGGAGCAGAACTGTCAGATGGCAGGACTGGGAAATTTAACAGGAAAACAGCCCCATTCGTGATGACCGCAGAAGGCTTAGGAGGTGTTCCTAATAAACTGGGCAGAGGATTATGCCGAGGGATGATCGATAGGATTGCGGCCCCAATCCCGGGGACCAAGAGTAAGGCTTGGGAGCTTGTTCCTATTTATAGAACTAGGAATAGAACTAATGTAATGGCCGAAGGAATCAGGAGGCCAAATTCAGCAGCTAGGAGAAAACAGGACCAGGAAGGACACACAGGTAGAAAAATAGACGAAGAAACAGAACAGCTCTCGCTCTTCCAAAACGAATGCCCAACAATACGAACCAGGAAGCAGAGCAAGAGAGAGAGACAAACAAATAGGGAAAGAAAAAGGAAACTTCCCTGAAGAAAAGAACCACAAATATACTGCAAAGACATTCACTAAGGATCCCTGACTACAGATATCTTCTGGCTGGAGTGACAACTAAATCAGACACTCCAGCAAAGGAGGCGTGGCGAACATCCGGTTTATATAGGCTTAGGTGAAGGCGCCGCCCACACCTGACGAAACAGCTGGGAAGAATCCGATAGTTAAAGAAACAGACGTGGTCCAAATACGAGCCACAAAGAAGGACTAAAACTGCACACACAGCCAGAACCATGACAACTGGGGGACACAAATGGGATTCACATGAGGTTTGTGACATGTACAGGAAGTGTAATGTCAGAGGAGCACAGGAAATGGCTCTGTTGATTCATATTTGTGCAACATATGATCGTGATTGGTTACTGCTGTTAGCGCTCTCAGAAAAATTCAACTTCAGAAATGATTCTCACAAATATGGATGAAAAACACATGTAAGCAATTATTTATGGATTTCATATTTTAACTTTAATTCTAGAAGAATTGCGACAATGGGCTTCATGCAGCAACATTCTCTCAAATTTATTTATTTTTTTGCTAAGAGAAAAAAAATAAGAGAAATAAACTCCGAACGCACCAAATGCTTTTACCATTCAAATCTGCTCTTATCCATGTGTGCTGAATGTTGAATCTCACTTGATTGTAAATTGGAAGCGTGTGGCCGGTTGTCTTAAATTAGCATATACAGTAGTGTTCAAAATAATAGCAGTCCAATGTGACAAACCAGATTAATCCAGGTTTTTAGTATAATTTTTATTGCTACATGGCAAACAATTTACCAGTAGGTGTAGTAGATTCTCAGAACACCAACAAGACCCAGCATTCATGATATGCATGCTCTTAAGGCTGTGCAATTGGGCAATTAGTTGAGAGGGGTGTGTTCAAATAAATAGCAGTGTCTGCCGTTGACTTTACTAACTCAAAACTATTTCGTACAAACATTTTTGTTTCTAGGATTTAGCAATCCTGTGAATCACTAAACTAATATTTAGTTGTGTGACCACGGTTTTATATAACTGCTTCACGTCTGTGTGGCCTGGAGTCAACCAACTTGTGGCACCTTTCAGCTGTTATTCCACTCCAAGACTCTTTACCAACATTTCACAATTGATTTACATTTCTTGGTTTTGCTTCAGAAACAGCATTTTTGATGTCACCCCACAAGTTCTCGATTGGATTAAGGTCCGGGGATTGGGCTGGCCACTCCATAACATTAATTTTTTGGTTTGGAACCAAGATTTTGCTCGTTTACTAGTGTGTTTAGGGTCATTGTCTCGTTGAAACGCCCATTTCAAGGGCATGTCCTCTTCAGCATAAGGCAACATGACCTCTTTCGACATATGCAAATTGATCCATGATCCCTGGTATGCGCTAAATAGGCCCAACACCACAGTAGGAGAAACATGCCCATATCATGATGCTTGCACCACTATGCTTCACTGTCTTCACTGTGTACTGTGGCTTGAATTCAGAGTTTGGGGGTCGTCTTACAAACTGTCTGCGACCCTTGGACCCAAAAAGAACAATTTTACTCTCATCAGTCCACAAAATGTTCCTCCATTTCTCTTTAGGCCAGTTGATGTGTTCTTTGGCTAATTGTAACCTCGTCGGCACTTGCCTTTTTTTTAACAGAGGGACTTTGGGGGGGATTCTTGTGAATAGATTAGCTTCACACAGACGTCTTCTAACTGTCACAGTACTTACAGGTAACTCCAGACTGTCTTTGATCATCCTGGAGCTGATCATTGGCTGAGCCTTTGCCATTCTGGTTATTCTTCGATCCATTTTGATGGTTGTCTTCCATTTTCTGCCACGTGTCTCTGGTTTTGCTCTCCATTTTAAGGCATTGGAGATTGTTTTTGCTGAACAGCCTATAATTTTTTGCACCTCTTTATAAATTTTCCCCTCTCCAATCAACTTTTTCATCAAAGTACGCTGTTCTTCTGAACAATGTCTTGAACGATTCATGTTCCTCAGGCTTTCAAAGAGAAATGCATGTTCAACAAGTGCTGGCTTCATCCTTAAAGAGGGGCCACCTGATTCACACCTGTTTTTTCACAAAATTGATGACCTCACGGATTGACTGCCACACTGCTATTTTTTTGAACACACCCCTTTCAACTAATTGCCCAATTGCACAGCCTTAAGAGCATCCATATCATGAATGGTGGGTCTTGTTGGTTTTTGTTTGCCATGTAGCAATAAAAAATATACTAAAAACCTGGATTAATCTAGTTAGCCACATTGGACTGCAATTATTTTGAGCACTACTGTATGCTACCCTCTAAACACCATATAAGGGCAGGTGTCGTGCTGTGTGCAAAGAGACACTCGAGCTCATGGCACTCTAGGGTGCTTTCACACGAGGCACGATTGTTTCATACACATGTAACAGTTATGACAGTGTCACGTCACTCTTATGACGGTACCTTCAAGTAAAGTGTAACCCATAATTCTTATGTTTTTGGCAGATTATGCTGTCCACTGCCTCATACCACGAAAATTGATCTATTTGTATTTCATAACTTGAGCTGCCAGACTTTCACACCGCGTCCTGCACTTTGAAATATCGCAGCCGCATTTTCTTTTGTTTGTCACGGCACTGATCTATTATTGTGTGATACGTGAATGCAAAGACTCATGAATTATTCCATAAATCTCCAAGTTTTTGCGTGTAGTATCCAATTGTGATTTTATGTTGTTGTCCGCCTACATTTTGAGCAAGCATCGAATTTCTTCGTTTGAATGGAGATATCTTTTCACCACAGCATTTGTTGGAACAAGAGAGCTACAACGCAATATAATCTTCTTTGCTCAAGTACGGTTGCTTTCACATCTGGTACACGTAGCTATTCATCTGTTTCAGCAAACAGATCTGTGTGATCTCTAAAAATGCAGTCTGTGCAAGGCCTGGATGGCCAAAGCATCAAACAGCAATAGGTAAGCCATTCAGAAGCAGAATGCACACAAGTATCTAAGGGTTTTTATAGCTTAGTCCAAATCAGGACTAAAAATTCTCGGTAAGAGGGCTCTCAACCACTCATAAAATTTTCTCTTAACGAAGAGAAGCGCAAAAATAAGAAAACTTTGGTGCATCCCAGAAAGAGCCTGTCCTCCAACAAAATACGCCCAGAAAGATCGTTTGTCAAGCAGCTTATCACGAATTAAAGAAACGTTTAGCGGTCATTTAAATAACTACAGTCTGGTTTCCATTGTCAGCAACACCATCAGTAAATCCCTAACCTAAACCTAATCTTAACCCTAATCCTAACCCTAAACCCAACCCTAATCCTAACCCAAACTGTTATTTTAGGTATAAATATGACTGAAATTGTATGTGGGACTGAAACTGTAACTCTTACAGTACCTTCCTGCAGCCAGTAGTGGCATGATTTTAGGAAATGATCTTATGTGTCATAGATCAGTGTAAATAAGGATAATCAAACTATTTGAGCTTATGGTTGGAGGACGGGTTGCCCAGAAATCAATGGGTAAGAACAAATTAAGAAAAAGTTGGGGATACGAACAAAAATAAGTGAAAATTTGTTCTTATATCTCTTTTTTGCATGAGGCCCAAAGTGTAACATGTAATAAAATGTGGCAATCAGCAATTTTCAAATCCCTTTTAACCAGTATTCAACTAAAAAAAGTATATATATATATATATATATATATATATATATATATAAAGTAATGTTTTGAACTCATCAGCCTTATAGTTTTTGGAGATTATTACTATTTTGAAATGTGATGTCAGCGACACATTCCGCTGAAGTTTGGTCAGATGCAAGCAAGTTCTCCATAGCTCATCTGAAATAGACAAAAACACCCTCAAAACCCTTAAAACTAACGGACTGCATGTTATGTTCAGTCAGCTTTTAGTCTGTACCAGGTCTTGTCCCGCACTGCCAAATGGAATCCTACTCATGTCTGAGTTCCAGGCCACGTCTTGTTTTCTCGAGTGCATGCACTGCTTCTTCGCTATTGGCCGGCTGCGGTATTTTCATTTTCCTTCAGTGCTGTTCTGGTTTCGGGTCTTTTTGAGCTGAGTATCAATTAACTGTTTTTAGTTACTTACATCCACAAACATTCATGGGAGGTGTTTTCCTTAGACAGGCGCTTTACTAACATTACTAATTTAGGTAGGGCGTTAATTGTCATGATTTCCTGCTTTGATATTATTTCAGATCTTGCTTTACTTTGCTGAGTGACTTTTTCACTCGTCCTTCAATCTGCTTACTTCATTGGTACTTAGCTGAGCACGCCCATTTTCTAAATGAGCTCATTATGTCATTAAGTTCTTTGATCCTGATCAAGCCTCGTCCCTTTACATTCTGTGGAGGCATTCCAGTTGGCAGTCGGTCCATCGTTTTCATTGCTGCGTAGTTCCTTGCTGATTATTTCTCGCTTGTATTCATGCCACGTGTTTCATGCCCTGTTTTTGTATCGTGTTCAAATTACCCAACTGTTCAGCTCTATGATTGTATTTTTTGTTGGCCTCATGCCCCCTTCAGCCTGCAGTTTTTCTTTATATATTTCAGCTTTTAAAGTGTAGTTTTTGGTCGGCCTCGTACCCACCTTTTCCCCAGAACCATCTTGTTCAGCTGCGGTGTTTTTGTTGGCCCATGTGCCGTGTTTGTTTGCTTTTCTATATAATAAATCTCGTTCATTTAATTCAAGTCTCGCTACTGGGGTCCTTCTGCTAATGTAACACTACTTCCACCTTATTTGTCATTTCACACTCTGAGCGCTAAAGTGCAGAACCACAATTAAAATGTGTCTCCAATGAATTATGGCGCTCTCTTTAATAGTGCCAGACAGCAGTTTCAGTTTCATTGTGTAATATCCCTGCTAAACAGCAGTGTCTCTACTGTGGTTAGCAATGCACAGCCTCACATCCAATTTTGTATCCAAAAATTGCCAGCCTTAACAGGTTTGAGTTTTTCATCATTGGATACAGTACACTACATAGCCAGAATTTATCAGATGCTTTTTTTTTTTTCTGGTGGAAACTATGCCTGAGTATTGACTGAGGCATGGTTAGCAAATCTGAATACCAGAATTAACCACTGTTGTTTATTCAATGACTAAACAGTAATTCATCACCATGACTTTTGAAATCAGAATTTAATGTTGTTGTTTGTTTTATAGCTAAACTGACATTTAGAACCCAATAAAGCAATCTGTGACAGTACCACAGTATGGTTTGAACACACGTTTTTCATTTTAATTATGGGAAAATATTTAACTTTGGCATGGTTTTGTTATGCTAATTTACGTATGTTTATCATTTGGAGCTTTTTAAGATAGGGCAGTGATCCATGTCTCAGAATTTATGTATGGTCAGAGGCACAGGAAGTATGGTTCATGAGTTGTGACTCACCAGAAATAGGAAGTACCATGTTAGCGAGGATCTAATCACAAAATTGTTGCCGAGTAGTGCTGACAGTGAAGGAGAGGTAGCTGACACGAGTTGTCATAGAAACCATGAAGATAGATGACAGGATGTCCTCATATACAACAGATAAAAATGGGGAACAAGAGAGAGAGAGAGAGAGAGAGAGAGAGAGTGTTAGAAATGTCAATAGTTTATAAAAAGTAACAAGTCTATGCAGCGTAAATAACTATACAGTATACACATTGAGTTTATACTTGTGCAACAGAGCATTTCCAGTGGAAGCATTTTTGTAAGAGTGACTCACTGCTTACACAGGCTTTTCACTGAGATACTCTGAGGCAACATTAACAGTATTAGGTTTTTCCAGATCGCAGGACAGCTTTTATATTTGGGAAAACACATATATGTGCAATTTCTATATGAAACATTTACAGTGAACTGCTGCATCCTGCACACGGAAAATGAAAGATAAAAGATAGTCGTGTTTGTTGGAAAGCTATTCATTTGATATTTGTGTGGAGAGTTTTGATTCAAAAATATCACTTTGACAAGAATTAAAATAGTTTTGGGTGAAGTTTTTGCTTTGGCTAAAAGTGTACGACCTTTTCCGGTTTGCTTTTGGGTTATTTATAAAGTTTGGACAAAATGAGCCAAAGTTCCGGAGATCATGCCTAAACATTGGGAGACAAAAAACCGGAATTAAAAAATCCTCCTTGTACAAGGAGCTGCAGTAGCAAAGAAAAGGGGGTTGAAGCAGAGTTTCGCCAATTCCACGTGCCTTTATCTTTAAGTTAGATGTCTGGATGAAATCCTGCAGATTCATACATGTGCACATCCTGTCATCTTCCTGCAGGTGTCCCTTGAAAAAGAAAAAAAGCCTAAATGAGAGTCATTTGGTAAAATAAATAATATATATATACATTATATTTAATCCTACCTTTGTAAACATAGAAGGAAGGGTTATTCTTCTTTTGTTCTTCATCAGTCTTCATAGCCTTATTGCTCCATCTACAAACCTGAATACCTGCGGCAAGGTGGACCCCCAAATGACTGGGGGATTTTCAGTAAGACAGATAGTGGCAAAAATACCTGGATACCTTCCCTCTCCCTGAGGCATGACGAGGGTCTGGAGGCTAATGACGGAGGAGTAGCCGCAGTGAGAGTATCAGTGGCACCCCTGGATACAGTATCACAGTCTTTCTTCCTGACTGAATAAACAGCCTGATGGAGGCAGGCCCTGAGTCCCACAGCAGGTGTTCCATTTCCTCTGTCTGCAATTAATTTGCCTGCTGCTTTTTTTAAACTATTGACCTGTCACAGGATCAAGGAACGACAGCGCTGCTTCCGCTTCTCTGCTATTCTTTCCTGTATGAATATTGATGCGTTTGGGTGAAACACAAAATTTTTTCCTCGATTTGGCTCTGCATATTACAGTCGAGGATTCATAATCAAGCAATGTGGATAGATTAATCGGAACGAATTTGAAAAAAACGGTGTCTCTGAGGAACGGGTGTGTTTTAAAATAGCGGCCACAATATGGGAACACTCAAAAAAGAGTCATCAAAAAAAAATTCAGTCCGTCTTTCTGTTAGTGCTGTGTGTGCGTGTGTGTGTGTGTGTGTGTGTGTGCACATGTGTTTGTGTATTTGCGGATATGGCATGTCCCTGCTTGTGTGCCACTGAAGGGTGAAAGTGGCTGCGCTCCATAGATTCCTGTTCCTAAGTCTACAGTTACCAATCTATTAATATTCTCCTGTTCGTCCAGTCACACAGAAGCATTCTCATGGACAGTAAACACTCAGCTGCTGCTTTCCCTTGGAAATAAAATCCCTCATATGATTCAAAACAGGATACAGGAGGGTGAGATGAAATATTGGGCCTTTGTCATGTCACGTCTGAGTCCTGTGGTGCACTGATAATCTGTTTTGAAGTTCAGTACTACGAGTTTAGTTGGGGTTACTCAAGAGACGTCAGATTCTCCCTCCTGACAGCCCCTCCCACTTGTGACCACTGAGCTCAGTCAACAAGACCAGCGTCACACCAGCAGCCGTGGCCTTTGACCCTTGTGACATCACAAACTGAGTCTCTCTCCCTCTCAAAGGAAACCACTGCCTAGCACCTGCACACCTTATTCTCCTTGCCCTCTCGCCGTAATCTCCCCCTCTATCTCCCTGTAGCGTTCCCTCCCTCTCAATATCACCCTCCCTCACCCCTTCTCTCCCTCCCCCCTTTTCATTTCTCAAAGTAGAAGCCATCGCGCCCGAGTTTGGCGACCGTTTCACCACTCCCTGCCGAAAAGGTCACAGACTCTCCACCATCTCTCTGCTGTACGGTTGATATTTCGTTCCCGGCAGCCCGCTTCCTGCCTAAACTGCCGAAGCATGTCACCCTTTCTCCGAATAGGCTTCTCGAACTTTCAGCTGGACCCAGGACTGGCGTACCAAGAGGAGGTCCTCGATCCGTACTGTGCCGTCTATATACTGGACACAGGTACGCCTATAGGGAATGCAGTGGGTGTACTCAACTCCCAGTGTGTGGAAGAACAGCGAAATTTGGGCTGGGGCTTTAATGTACAACCAGAGAGTTATATATAAATTGCTGGATGGGACATGATTATATACTGAGCAACCAAAGAAATGCAAGTTAATGCACGACTAGCTGGAAACTAAGTATGCTAGCAGTTATTACTAATACCTTATTTATTACTGGCACATGCACATTTACGCTAATTTCTTCAAACATTTCTTTGTTTTGTAGTCACTTCACCTGGGCGATCATGTGAATACATTAATTAACTTGCTAACTTGCATTTCTTTTGTTGCTCAGTATAATGTGTTAAGCTATTTATAATCGTGCATTGTAAACTTCTGGGTTTCGTCAGGGGCTTTAGCATGTAACTGAGGCTGGTCTGAACATACACTATTCCATCGGTTCCATATTTTATTTATGTGTATGATATTTATTTTTGATTAGCCTGTTGGGATAACATTTCAATACTGATTCAAAAGTCATGCTTAATTTTGGTATCTCACTTAGTTATGAGGATGGAGAACGGCAAACATTACAAAGCCATTGTGATAATGATTTGGAAACGGAAGAGCAGCGTCTCACTAATGCCTTTTAATGCCTTATAAAATGCATTGTGTGAGCAAACTTTTCCATATTTGTTTGACTCTCCATTACTGAAGGTAGTAGCAGTTGATACTGGGATTACATTTCAGCTAATAGTTATGAACGGCCAAGCATTGGAACACAGCAAGCAAAATATATCTGTATGCGCATAAATAATTTTTACTCTTTGAGTTGAGATGCCATACATTGATGGATCATGGTTCTTTAGCATAAAGATACTAGGTGATGGCATTGGAGTAACACAAGTACTCAGGCAGAAATGACTGTAAAAATCCCAGTGAGGTACATTTCTCTCAATATCAGCATTCCGAGTTCAGAGTAGAGAGTGTATTACTATAATTTCTCCCAGATATGAATATGACTTTCAGTTCATAACTCAAGATCATATCGTTACATTATTACATCTTAACACAGGATGATACAGAGCTCAGGCGCAGACGATGACGGTTCACAGGATTTATTCATACTCGAGGTCGAAAAATTTGGGTCAGTAACAGACATTGGGAATGTCGGGAAAAAAAGGCCAAATCCAAAGCTGTGGTAAATGTTGAGTCAAAAAATCAAAACCAAGGAGTAGGAAGGCCAAAGCCAAATCATGCAGAAAAGTCACAAGCCAAAAAACAAACTGAAGTAAAGCATGGGCAATCAATCAAATACCTGGGACAGGACTGAACTGTAAAACCAAAACAAATCGAATTGTAACCAGGAATTCAGGAAATCAAAGAATGCTCATAGGTAAACACACTGACAAACTTGCCAAGACGTACGCTGAAATGGGGGAATATAAAGGGCTGATTACACAGGTAACAGGTGAGATGAGCTGGGGAACGAGCAGGGAGGAGTAAATCCTGAAACATAATAAAAACACAAACAAAATGCGCAAAACCACAATAACACTGACTCACACACTGACACAATTTACACTTTGATGGAGAGCCGGCTCATGTTCTTGGTGGGGCTAATAAAATCAATTTCCCTTTTGAGGCACATTGTAGAATGCATTTTACTCAAGAACATCTCACTTAAAACATATTTTTTAATTTTTTTATTCCCTCTGTATGGGAGCAGAGAATGGGCAGGACTGCCAGCAGAGGGAGCCCACCATGTACCCGCCATGGAACACCACATTCGACGCCCACATCCTTCAGGGCCGGGTGATGCGTGTGGTGGTTGAAGATGAGACTGCGGGGGTGAGGGCAGAGGCCAGCGTGCAGCTGGAGGTGCTGGCCAAGCGCTTCAGGAGGGAGAGCTCCAAGCTGGGGATCTGGGTGAGAGACCTTGGTGTCAGAACTTGGGGCGGGGGCGGGAACGGGGGCGGGGGCAGGGGGGGAATGGGGGAATGGGATCGATGATCAGAAAAGAAAAGGTTTCTATGGAGCTTCTGTGTGATTCCACATAGTGCAGCCCTATCTAGTTCCACTTGTTTATGGTGCGAAAAAAAAATGATTCAGTGGTTCAATGATCAAAATGATTCTCTGAGCTTTTGCACTTTTTGCAGCTACATATCATAGAAGGTTCTGCAAAGAACTGTAAGAGTTCTCGTTTGGAGACAAGTTGAAAAATATGTATATTTTTTGAGGGCATATTATATGCTCTGCTGGAAAAGAACGTTTGTTGCTATGAACTCCTTGGAGAAAACTGTGATTTGTAATCCATTTCACTGACAAATGAACTCTCGGCCGAGTCATGTCTTAGATCAAAAAAGTGATCGACTTTCTGGAGCCCATGGTTTGGTTCTTCATCTCTCCAATTAGTTTAACAAGTTTTAATGGAATTTTATTGACTAAAACACAGACTGCAGGACACCAGCGTTTGACTGCTTGTGCCCCAAAGACTTTGCTTTTAGCCTTGGTTATTACTCTTACCACAGAAGCTGCTGCCCATGGTGGGTCTTTTTTATAATGACGGGGAAATGAAGAGTACTGTGATAACATGTCTTTTTCTTTTACCAAAATCAGCTTGATCTAAAACCACAAGGCCGCTTGCAGATGGAAGCCAGGTACTTTACGCGGAAGAGCGTGGATTGTGGTAAGTAAACACAGCCCTAGTTTACACTGGACTATAAGAGGAAATTGCCTTTGATTACAGTGAAGATATGTTTGAGGAACGGGTTTGCGAGAATCAAATGTGTTGGCTTACTGCTCGCTCTCCATGTTTTTTACATTCGGCCTGTTCTTTAGTAATTGCACAATAACAGGTACAAGCTCATTTTTTCAATACTGATCTCCTTACTTCATCTTAATAGTCAGGTCACCCTATCTGTTGCTTAATTCAATTGCTTTTACCTAGGGCCCCCATTTTGAATACTCAGGTCATTATATTAATTCATAGCCCCACTCCAATTTTCTTAACTATGTATACTAATAGTATAATACTACACTATAATAGTATTAGTCTGTTCAGTATATCCCAAATTAGCTTGATTTTTCTGCCCTTGCTGGAAATTGAAATAATTACTTAACCTTTTTACTGGTGAAATATGGCTTGTATTAGCTCGAAAATTTTGGCAATTATAGTGTGAATTTAGAAAATGTTTTGACTTTTCAGGTTTTACATTGTACCCTTTCATGTTATTTAAATAAGTCAACTCGGCATATATTTCACCAAAAACATGAACAAAAATATGACTAAAGTGTGCGAGCAAAAACTGTTGATTGGCTACACACAAAAAATAGAATTTACAAGAATACTGCACCGTCATACAATCTACTGTAAGTGCCAAACATTTAAATCCTGGCACTACACCCACTTTTACGGGCTGGCACATGAAATTTTCCCATGATGTGCTGCAAAGTTAATGCGAATATTATATTTGGACATTTTCAAAATCATTTTCACGTATAGCCATGCATTGCATGTCGTTCTGTGACTTCTTCTGCCAACCTGTACAGCTGTTGGACTTCTGACCTGTCAGCTATGCAGTTAAGCGGCAGATGGCTCGAAGGCTAGTGGGATAGATAGAGTTTCCTTAGTGCTTAGTTTCAGAGCAGACAGTGGCCAGTAGTGGGGGAGCCATGAAATTAGTTTCTGAATAGGGACACATATTCATCAGATCGTTTCCAAGATGGCTGCCAAATAGCTGCAGACCTCCTGCCTTTTATCCTGTCTATACTGCAGATTTCCCTCTTGCTGCCAACCACACACACACACACACACACACACATATACACACACACACACAGACACACACACTCACAAACACACGTGCACGCACACACATAGACCCATACTTACCACACATATAAGCACAAAAAATCATTCACATTCATCCAGCTGATTGCCTTTGCCTTAAACTGCACACACAAACAAACAAACAAACACACACACACGCACACACACACACACGCACACACACACACACACACACACATACGCGCACACACACACACACACACGCAAACACACACACACACACACACACACACGCACACACACACACACGCAAACACACACACGCACACACACACACGCAAACCCATACTTACCACACACAGGCACACACACATACACACACTCAGCAACTCTTGTACTTCAGTATCGGAGATTACAGTGGTCTCTGCTCTCCACATCTGTTTCATTGGTGTGACCCCCCAGGACAGAGCGATGAGGAGAGGGACAGACACAGGGCCAGCCTTCAGACCCTTCACCAGAGACGCGGTGCCTTCAAGCAGGCCAAGATCCACGCCGTGAAACGCCACGAGTTCACCGCTACCTTCTTCCCTCAGCCTACCTTCTGTTCCGTCTGCAAAGAGTTTGTCTGGTATACGTTTATCCTTGCACACACACATACACACACACACACACACACATATATATATATATATATATATATATTAAAATATGCGCTCTCAGCCAATGAAGCGCACAGTGACCCACTATGACACAATAGAACAACAAAAGCTAAAGTATGAAGAGCTAAGATTCTGTAGCTCATCTGTGGTTTGTGCTTTTGAGATGAACTGAAAGCCACGGATATGGCATACAGTATATAAATCAGTGACGGCTGTTCAGCTGAAATTCAAGGACTCAAGAAAAAAAGACTTAATGAACCTTAATGAACAAGTTTTCCAGTGATTAGAATAATCTACCAGCTGTCAAAGACATTGCTTCCCTCTTAACCCAATAATGAACACTGTTCCATTTTTGGGACATGGCACATTTTAACCTCTATAACCCAAGTGAATGCTTTACTGTGACTAAGCTGCCGTAGGTTAATCAAGGGAAGTACATTGGTAATTCACATCCAGGAACAGCGCTGATGAGAGTGGTCCCCCTTTACGGTAGCGGTGGGGGCTGCCATTTGCATGATTTTCTCGAATTACAGTATTATCGTAGATATGTTTTTCTCAGAATTATGATTTTTTTTAATGCTTTCACCATTCTTTGTACATTTGTCATGGGACGTACATAAAAGTCCATGAAGAAAAAATTTCTCCAGAAATTCTCCAGACAGTTTTCTCCAGAATTTAGGTGTAACGCGTTCATTGTACACCGTATCCAATAATAAAATGCAACTTTTACTTTGAAAAAAATTGGGCATTAATGGGTTAATGCAAGGTTGTGGTGATTAAAAACATACTTCGATGCAGAAAAATGGTTTATTCACTTTACAAAAAAAAAAAGTACTTGGTTAACTTCCTTGTTTATATTTAGCACAGTCTGCATTGCAGGCCTTATAACCTGTGCTTCATGAGTGTTTAAATCATAAGATGGAAAACAAAGATTCACAACAACTATCCACAACTGAATAATGTTGACTGAAGTGAAATTTTGCATCAAAATGATACATTTTATTTTTTGTTTTGCCGTGAAAAAGAGAAATGGTCTCACCTGATAAGTGCTGAGTATTTTCTGAGTTCACGTAATGTCTAAATAAATGATCGGAAACTGGCGAAGACCAATTATTAGTTTTAAGGTATGATCTACGCCTCCTTAATTTTCAGCTCACCACCTGCCTCTGATATTCATACACTTCCATAATAAAATAACGATAGAATTAAATATGATGTAGAATCTAGTTCTGAAAATTAGATTTTTCCCCCCAAAATTTTTATGGTAATTTATTCAAGCTAATTGTTCCATACCACCACTTGACCCCTTAATTTCATTGGCTCCATTTGCGATTAGACTGTCTGTATCATTTTACTACAATCGTACCACAATATGTATGGTGCATGTGATTGCATTCTGAGATATATACCTCCTCGGCTTAGCCATGACACTTATCTCAGTTTGGGGGACAAGTAAGTGCAGTAATATTCTAGCAAAAATGCCCTTTATTGCTTGTGAAGGGCTGTTGTACTTTCCCTCACCCCATACAGAAGAATCCCAGCAAAATTCCCTGCCTGGATGGCCCTTGAAATAAGCACTAATTTGTTCTTTTTCCTTCCCCCATTCAGGGGTCTCAATAAACAAGGCTACCAGTGCAGACGTGAGTGCGATCTTGACATTGTTGATGACGTGGTGTCTTTGAAGTGCTGTTTGACTGATCCTCTCCCCCTGCTGGGCTGCAGAGTGTAACGCTGCCATCCACAAGAAGTGCATCGACAAAGTGATCGCCACCTGCACAGGCTCCGCCATCAACAGCAAGGAGACCATGGTGAACTCACTGCCACTAATTACTATTCTCATTGGCGTTTTTTCACACACAGTCATCACTCAGTTGAATGGCAGAAATTTATCTGTATGGCGTCATTTGGGTCAGGTCAGAAAATACTTATTTTATTCAATTTTACAATTGTAGAAAGAAGAATTGTACAACAGCTGCGAATACTGCATGCATAAATGAGAAAAGAGACTGTAGATAATCTCAAACAGTCCACCAAGAAGCTTTTTGAATTTATTTTCTTTATTTCTGTCTTCAGAGGCAGAATGTTAAGTCCATAAATTAGCAATTACGGCAATTCGGTCCATGCAATCCCATCTGCAATTAGCAAACTTTGGGGTGCAGCTTCTTTTTTAAAGAGATTTTAATGTGGGGGTGGAGGTAGGTTCAATGCATGCGATGTATCCTGAAGGCCTACTTCTTACCACAACAAGACAGGAGGGGGTGTTTTCTCAGCAGGTCTGCCGAGCCTGTATGAAGCACCAGAAAGATAAAAGACTAATCAGAATGGAAATTACTCTGGCTTCCAGTAGAAACTGTTTTTCCTTTTTTTTCCTCTCCATTTTCTAGCTCTGTATACTAATTGGCTGAATATTATATGCAGTATGTAGGCTGAAAAGATTACTTCCAGAATCTTTCTCTGTTTCACGATTACTGACAAAAACGTGATGTTAATTTGTAGAAAGGCAACTGAAAATTACTTAATTAAAAGCCAATGAGCCTGAAAAGATAAACCACTTATACATATATTTTTATCTTAGGATATAACTTCCATTTAGAATAAACATATGACATGGTCAGAGATATCTTACATGGGATGTTTGTTGATATTTTGCCACCGGGGGCAGAGCTTTTTGCTAACATGTTCAAATAAAAACAGTCCCAGTAATATAAGATTTTTTTTCTTTTTTTGCAATATAAAAACGTATTTCTCTGCTTTCCAGATTCAAAAAGAGCGGTTTAAAATTGACGTGCCCCACAGGTTCAAAGTGCACACTTACAAGAGCCCTACCTTCTGTGAGCACTGCGGCACGCTGCTGTGGGGTCTGGCCAAACAGGGCCAGAAGTGCGAGGGTGAGTGCCTACAGCACACTGCTTTAATCACATGGCATTCTCACATCTTTTTTAATTTATTGTTTAATGGCACTTTCAGCACATTATTTTATGTCTGTATCACGCCATGCTTTGTACTCGTTTTGAGGGAATATAAGAATCAAGTCACACAGTATTCACTCATATTTACGGCAATTTAGCATATTCGGTCAGCCCAAAATGCATGTCTTTGGACTTTGGAGGAAACACAAGCTCAGAGCAGGCAAACGCCACACAGTTAGGCCCAGGGCCAGATACGATCCCATGACCTTCTTGCTATGATGCAGCTGTGTTACCCACTGCACCACCATGCAACCTCTGTCAGTTTTTTTAACATGGAGCATATACTGGTCCAGTTCAGTTTGATTCAATCTTATTTGTATAGCCCTTCTCGCAGTAGGACTGCCACAAAGATACTTTCCTGATGAAAAGACGGAAATGCTTAGCCTATGTCCCCAAAATTGCACACTGAGGTGCGAAAAAAAACACAGTTAGGAGAAAAATCCTCAAGCAGAAGTGAGAGGAAACTCCCGTGAGGGAAGAGATCTTGGGAGGAACTGCACTATAGTGGGGAGGTACCCCATCCTTTAGTAACTGTCTAATTGTAATACAGACCTTTATAATTGAAGTCTGATAAACCAATGCAGTTGGGTCTGTAGTGCCAGACCAATCAGAGACAGACAGGAATGCACTCAAAGTAAGTGGCGGGGAAATTCATCCAGAAATGACTGATGTGGGAGCACGCTTTCTTTCTAACCAAGAAAAGACAGACTGAATTCTCCTTTTCAAGGTCCTATGCAAAAACTGATTGGTGGAACCAGGTGCATCACTGCCTATATAGAATGATACACTGCAGCCACACTGGCCTTCTCTCAATGAAGTTCCTCACCCTGACCCTTGATAGTTCACCAATCCATAGCAGAATGCAAGTAGCTGTTGCTTCTATCCAAATCAACTGACAATTATGTAGACGATGCAGGAGCTAGCGCCGACATTGAGCAACATGGGATTTGCACATGGACCCTGTCGAAACAAATTTATTGCAGCTATACAGGGGTTTTTAAGGTTTTTATCTTCTGAGTCTCAGTCAAACACCCTAGCCAATAGCCTACATGCCACTACTGAAGATCAAAAGATCACCACACAGTCCAATTTGCTGAACGTCTAAGCTAAAAAGCAAAAAAAAGGTGTCAAAATCTGTGTACTTATGGACCAAGCTGTAATTCTATGTGATGCTAATGCTACGGACATGTTCTCTCCACAGAGTGCAGCATGAATTTTCATCACAGATGTGTGAAGAAAGTTGCCAACCTGTGTGGGGTCAACCAAAAACTGCTGGCGGAGGCAATGTCAGTGATCGCAACCGCCCAGCAGGTCAAAGTCTTGGTATACGGATAACTGTCACTCAGGGGTTACATAACTGAAATGATCAAGGGCTCAGAGCAGGGAAGGTTATGGTAATGATCAAGAACTTTCACTTTCATGATTATGGTCATGATCAAGAGTTCTTGTCATGACCAGGTAATACTCATTTGACAAAGGACATAGTAGGCATTGGTTTCCATCTAACTGTATATGTCGCTTGGTTATCCAGCAGGTTAGGGTATCGGTAATGATTGAGAGATTGGAGTCGGTATACATGACAGTCGTGGAAAACTGAATTCAGACGTACTGCATCCAGCACATCTGGACCCAGAGCGTTACTATATGCGATGCTCTTG
The DNA here is from genome assembly GCA_029721435.1 of Gymnothorax reevesii. Taxonomy (NCBI): domain Eukaryota; kingdom Metazoa; phylum Chordata; class Actinopteri; order Anguilliformes; family Muraenidae; genus Gymnothorax; species Gymnothorax reevesii. The sequence goes on along the minus strand of CM056579.1, from coordinate 23,010,833 downwards.
CACCATCTTTCCAAAACATGTCGATTACTCATTCTGTCCTGCCATAAAAGCCAACAGGAGCATTTTAGTTCCATCATCTATTCCTTAGTAACATCACAGGGTAACCCTAAGAGGTTGGCATTACAACACACTAATATGTTGTGTGCAGGTGACAACTGTGAAACATTGCAAAGATTTTAGGTTTATTTTTTTCTTCTCTATTTGATAGTCACACAGTAGAGAGAGACAGGATATTGGGGAGAAGAATGGGGAAGACATGTGGCACATAACCCGAGCCAGAATTAAACCAGGTCACCGCTGGAAGGCCATAGCCTTTATGGTGCGGGCGCTTAGACCGATGAGCCACCGGGGAGCTAGATTTTAGGTTTGATATTAATACGTTAATATCACAATGTGACTATGCGACTATTATATCAGTAATTCCTTCATGAATTTTTCTCAGTTGACTATCTGAATGTAGAAAGAAGGGTTCATTCCTTTTTAGAAAGGATATTTCATTCACGGTATCATGAGTTATATCCTCAGAACTTTTCAATATCTAGGCCCAAAGTTCCAAAGACAATGACGGAAATGCCTTGGAGAATTCATCAGGCTTTGTCCAGCTCGATTCTGCCAGGCAGCCTTCCGGATGTGCCCAATGTTTCTCAATGCCAACCATGGGAAGGAAAGGTACTGAAACAATGCCCTAAGCTGTACAAACATGGCTTTCTAGGTTCAAGAGACATTTTTCGATAGCTCACGCAATCAATGAGGTCTACTTGTCTCCAGGGTGCAAGTACACTGGTCTAGTCTTACAAGCGCAGAGGAGCCAAAAAGAATTAAAATATCTCACAAGGAGTTACTGAGTGTCAAATTCAACCACTGTTTAATTCCAGTCAAGTGCTTGAGTTGTAATCAGTGAACCACAATATTAAATTTGTTCAGCTGTCTAACCTACAAAGCAGCAGTGGCCATCATTTTTAAGACAATTACTCCCACTGCTATAGTTGAAGCTTAGGAATTGTATCTATGATTACAAGTAAAGTTTTGTTAAATCAGACTATTTATGGGCTGTGGAGGACTGGTCTAAACCCGTTGGGTATAAGAGACAATGTCAGGAGCTTTACCCTCAAAATTATAGGTGCTCCTCTCTCCTCTCGCTTTCTCATCTAGAGTTGCAGGGAATCTCGTGGTGTAACACGTCAGCGAGGGAATGGTCCACAGCTGCAGTCCCCGACACCTCACACAAGTTCACCATTGACAGATTTGTCCTCCGCAAACAGCTTGGCAGAGGCAGCTTTGGCAAGGTAAGTGTCTAGATGCACACCTAATCCAGCTATTTCTGCTGCCACTTGGTGTTTTGGAGGTTTATGGCTGAAAAATGGGTTCAGATTTTTTTTTTCCCTGTGCGATTTGAAAGAAATTACATTTCATTCATTATGTGCCCATTGGTCCCACCAAGGATCAAGCCACTCTCAAAGATTCAAAATTGGATGCTTTTTAGTTAGAAATAGTTATTCTTATATTGTGGCTGTGGTTTGCAACCACAACATAATCAGCATTTTTTCTTTCAGAGTTGGAGCCATGTTTCTTTTTTTTTAGATTGTAATTTCAAATAATGGAGAATTTATTAGAATGGAGGCCTAGCGAATCCGAGCTGCACCAGTGCCAATAGTGGCCGGCAGCTAAATATTTATTGCAACTCAGTCCTGGTTTGACAACTTTACTCATTAGTATACCAGCCAATCAGCTACTCGGGAGGGCATGCATGGTGTAGGGAGGTACTAGCCCTCTTATGACTGGTCACTTTCAACGCATTCACACCCAAACTGCATCCTTCAACGTTGATTAACCGCTTCTTGTTAACTGAATGTAACAAGCACACTTTGGCTACAGACACTAATTCTTGGGAAATTATTTCTGTGTCATACTGCCATGTGTACAATCGCATTTTACGTTACTTTTTAAATTATATAGCAATCTAGCGGGCTAGTTAACATTAGTTCAGGAAAGTGTCATATTTAAGTGATGTGATTTGGTTTTGCCCTAACTTCAGTAGCTAGCTGTAATAGGTAGCTAATTTAGATTACCTATTGTGGATGTAAAAAGTCTCCAAAACTGTTTCAAACTAGCAAGTTTTTGAAATGCAAATTTGGTCGCTGTCATTATTACTCTGAAAGCAATAGTGCGGGGAGCTGCAGACTGAAGAGTGTAGGTTTAATTTGAGAGTTGGCAGGGACATATGTGATACGAGCACACTATGCGCTTGAGCTGGAAAAATTTGTGATCATTTTAATACAATTATTGCCTTCTCCGTCAACAAAGATTTCTGTGGGTTTTTTGATGTTTTCTATGGTGCTAAACGGGATGCCTCTGTAATTTTCATGCAAAGATTCTGTATTCATAAACTCGTTATTCTATTTTGTATCCAAATATTCTTGATTTGGTTTCTGAGTACAACTTGGCAACTGTTATTTATGTTTCAAACATTTCTTATGAAGCTTAATAATACTGAGCAATGGATAAAACATGTAACAATTTATGAGTAGGCCTAACTTAATTACATGATATTGTGTTGTATAATTGGCAACTGTTACAATCATTATATGGCAATTTATTAGCTGGCAAAATTCAACATAGATTGATTGCATTATGCAGGAATTTATTAGCCGACTAAATAGAATTTAGAATGGTCGAGCTGGAAAAAATAAATCAGTGGCATGTAGCCCAAAGAAGCGCTGCACATCACACCATGAGACAATTTTTGTTCCATTTCTGTTCCTTTTCTTTGACTGCATTTTCAGTTAAGATGCTGAGAAAGGCTGCTATAGCTAATCAAAATGGCTTACTTGGACATTTGATTGGTCATAATTTTTCCTACAAATCTGGACAAAAAGAAAGCAGGATATTTTGCATCACATCAAGAGAGAGTATTCAGCCTAATTTCAATTAAAAAATTCAAGTAAGTAACGTAGGTCTAAAGTAACCTCCGTTGCAGACGTCTTATGGTGTTCGGTTAATTTCCTTCACCCCACAACGTCTGCGCACTCGAGCGAGGTTTTGTGCTCCACCAATCAGAAACTAGCTCCTAAAATCCAGGAGCTAATTATATATGCAGAAACAGATAAAGCCAAAATGGCGAACATGTTTTCTCTCGAGTTTTGGATAAAATCTGCAAAACCTTCAGTATTGAAAGTATGAATAGCTTACAAGAACAAGCAATGAACAACTTAGTTATCCAGAGGAAAGATGTCGACGTAGCAGCCCGTTCGGCAGACGAATAACTCGTTCGTGTATACCGCTGTGTTAACAGAGATAGCAGAGCTTATTACTGCAGTGATATCAAGCTTGCCTTTTCCATGCACACATATCTTGTCTTTTTTTGAGAGGATTTATGTTTTACACATAAAATTTAGGTCGTTTTCTACAAAACCCAAAACCAGTGAAGTTGGCACGTTATGTAAATCATAGATAAAAACAGAATACAATGATTTGCAAATCCTTTTCAACTTATATTCAATTGAATACACTGCAAAGACAAGATGTTCAATGTCCAAACTGAGAAAGTTTTTTTTTTTGCTGCAAATAATCATTAACTTAGAATTTAAAGACAGCAACACATTGCAAAAAAGTTGGCACAGGGGCCTTTTTACCACTGTGTTACATCGCCTGTCCTTTTAACGACACTCAGTAAACGTTTGGGAACTGAGGAGACCAATTTTTGAAGCTTTTCAGGTGGAATTCTTTCCCATTCTTGTTTGATGTACAGCTAAAGTTGTTCAACAGTCCGGGGTCTCCGTTGTCTTATTTTACGCTTCATAATGCGCCACACATTTTCAATGGGAGACAGGTCTGGACTACAGGCAGGCCAGTCTAGTACCCGCACTCTTTTACTACGGAGCCATGCTGTTGTAACATGTGCAGAATGTGGCTTGGCTTTGTCTTGCTGAAATAAGCAGGTGCGTCCATGAAAAAGACGTTGCTGGGATGGCAACATATGTTGCTCCAAAACCTGTATGTACCTTTTAGCATTAATGGTGCCTTCACATATGTGTAACTTGCCCATGCCTTGGGCACTAATACACCCCCATACCATCACAGATGCTGGCTTTTGAACTTTGCACCTATAGCAGTCCGGATGGTTCTTTTCCTCTTTGGTGCGGAGGACACGACGTCCACAGTTTCCAAAAACAACTTGAAATGTGGACTCGTCAGACCACAGAACACTTTTCCACTTTGCATCAGTCCATTTTCGATGAGCTTGGGCCCAGCGAAGCCGGCGTCGTTTCTGCGTGCTGTTGATAAATGGCTTTCGCTTTGCATTGTAGAATTTTAACTTGCTCTTGCAGATGTAGCGACGAACTGTAGTTACTGACAGTGGTTTTCTGAAGTGTTCCTGAGCCCATGTGGTGATGTCCCTTACACACTGATGTCGGTTTTTGATGCAGTACCGCCTGAGGGATCAAAGGTCACGGGCATTCAGTGTTGGTTTTCGGCCTTTTCGCTTACATGCAGTGATTTCTCCAGATTCTCTGAACCTTTTGGCAATATTACGGACCGTAGATGATGAAATCCCTAAATTTCTTGCAATAGCTCATTAAGGAATGTTGTTTTTAAACTGTTCGACAATCAGCTCACGCATTTGTACACTAAGTGGTGACCCTCGCCCCATCCTTGTTTGTGAATGACTGAGCTTTTCAGGGAAGCTGCTTTTATACCCAATCATGGCACCCACCTGTTCCCAATTAGCTCGTTCACCTTGGAATGTTCCAAATAAGTGTTTGATGAGCATTCCTCAACTCTCTCAGTCTTTTTTGCCACTTGTGCCAGCTTTTTTGAAACATGTTGCAGGCATCAAATTCCAAATGAGCTAATATTTGCAAAAAATTACAAAGTTCACCTGTTCGAACATTAAGTAACTTGTCTTTGCAGTGTATTCAATTGAATATAGGTTGAAAAGGATTTGCAAATCATTGTATTCTGTTTTTATTTATGATTTACACAACGTGCCAACTTCACTGGTTTTGGGTTTTGTACAAGTTTTTTAGGAGTTTCTTTACCCGCCATTTCACTATTTTTGACAAGTCGCAGGGAAAAGCCATAGTAATGACAGAGATCATAACATATAACAAGCATTCTGATTGGCTCATGAAGCACAATCACATTACGTCACGGAACACAAAACCTCGCTCGAGTGCGCAGACGTTGTGGGGTGAAGGAAATTAACCGAACACTATAAGACGTCTGCAACGGAGGCTAGGTCTAACGGAGGCCTGACATATTTACATGTTGTCAGATTTGTTACTTCCCACGACTGAAATTTATTTGGTTTTGCTGTCGTTTATGTTACAAAAAACTTTTAATTTGTCATTTACAGTGTAGTGCAAAGCATATTAGTTTACCTTTACACAATTATTATTGAATATCTTTAAAGAACCGTAATAACTGAAATAGCTGCGGATGCAATTTATCCATTAATACTCGGCACGCGCGGGCTCAGGTGCAAATGTACGCCAGGTATTTCCACCACTAGTGGGCAAGTTCCTCAATATCAGATAATGTTTGAAATTAGTTCACTTTTCACAGCCTTCACTGACTGCAGCAAATCACCTCTGCGCTGTCACAAAACCCGCACAATTCTGCTAGAGTGGACAGTGTACCCAATTGTGTGGATTATGTTACGTTAACTAGCTAGCCAGTTCAGAATCTTGTCTATTCTGTGCTCTGTAGTGTTTTTTTTTTCCCTTTTTTATTTTTGAAACAATTTTAGTTATGTGACTATGGCTGAGATAGATACAGTACTTTTGTTTAAGCCATTGACTGTTACATTGGACTGGGGCATGTTACATTTACAATGTTGCATTTCTCCCGTTTTCCCCATTGATGGAATGTTGGTCGGGATATTATGACTATGTTCGAAAGTTGGTTGGGACATGTCCCGATAATCCCTACCCAAATCTATATCTATTTGCAGATTAATATAACCAGGGTGTTGTCAGTATTTATGTAGACTTTTCAGTATAACGATCTGTGTTTTTTCCCTTTTGTCTTCGGTTAGTTGCAAGGTTACACTGAAGATGACTTTTTATTTTTTTTTTTTGACGTTGTTATTTCTGAGTTTAGATTTTAAAAACCAGCTATTTCATCCAAGGGGGCGTAGATTTTGGTGTCTGGAGCGTGAGAACCAGAAAAAGCCAGTTGTCCTGCTAATTTTTCCATTGTAGGTCTTTCTGGCAGAACTCAAGTCCTCAGGGGAGTTCTTTGCCGTGAAAGTCCTGAAGAAGGATGTGGTTTTGATGGACGACGATACTGACTATATCATGGTGGAGCGGCAGGTCCTGTCTGTAGCCTGGGAGCACCCGTTTCTCACACACCTTTACTGTACGTTCCAGACCAAGGTATTACCACTGTCCACTGCACCTTCACCCACAAGTCTGCTCTGCACTCACATTACGGCATATTACTGCACGTTATACTCTAAGGCTATGATACTGTATGTTATGCTGCACTCATGAATAAGGTACGATTATAGCTCACAGTAGTAAAGCTTACCTGGCTGCCTTTTTCAGACGTAGGTTTTGTGGTAGTCAACGAGGTCTTAACATGCACTGAACATTGAAGATAGCAAGCAAATAGACCTGCTCCACACCTTCCAGTGCTTTAGATCTTCAGCTGAGTCATTCTTATCACCCCATGGGTTCGCATGGGAGCACCATAGAAGCTGTGATGGGCCATAAATTAGACTTCCCCTTCATACTATCTTAGGTCAAATTAAAGCCCTTGTTTGAACTAGGTTAGTTACTGTCCACAGCCAGTTGCTTTGCTGCAAGTTAAATGAAAAACTTGCATCTCACTCGAGGATGTCAGGCCACATTTTTTTTGAAGGGCAGGTCAAGGTAAACACAACTGAGTCACAAAAATCAGAAAGTTTGGGATTGACTGTAGTAATGTTTAGCACTTCAATGTGCGAGATGCTTAGCAAGAAATAATTATCCGCTGCATTGGAACCAACAGGGTTCAGAAAGTATAAATCCTGTTATTTGTTTCTCCTACCCATTTACTCAGTCAGTTAATTTCACCATTTAGTTCTTCCTTTCAGTTGAAGTATTTTGGTAATTAGCAATCCTGATGGCTGCAACAAAATGACGGGAATGAATTTTACTTTCTGATGAGAATTTTCACCTCAGCCTATTAAGAATGCACAATTTCTTTGGCAGGAAAATCTCTTCTATGTCATGGAGTATCTGAATGGGGGTGACCTCATGTTCCACATACAGAAGTGCCGCACATTTAACCAGGAAAGAGCCACGTAAGGGGACGTTCATTCAGAATTACCAGTCCTGAATCTTGCTTATTCAGTATTGATGATTAAGGTGATCTCCAACAGTAAAATCTGATTACCTGTTTAACCTTTGACCCCAGATTCTATGCAGCGGAGATCATTTGTGGCCTCCAGTTCCTCCATTCTAAAGGTATCATATACAGGTAAATACTGCACTAACTGTCATTAGAAGGATTTATATGGTCAAGTCATTTTTTAAATGGATTGATGCAGGTAAAGTGGGACCATTAAAATTCTATAGCTCTAGTCAACTCTCATTGCAGAGGAAGAGTGTCATTGAGAGAAATGAAGAAGATAAAAATAACTGATTAGATATGTCAGAGATCTCGGCTCAGATTCACTAAGACCTTTTGGACATTGAAAACCTTTGAGCACATGCAAAACCGGTGACATTGCCAATGATTGGTGCACATCAAAATTCCTGGCTATGTTTTTTTTTTTTTTTTTTGGTCATGTTTGGGCAAAAAGATTTTGTCCCTGCGAAAAGCCTCAGTGAATCTGACCCTTGGTGTCCAAATGTCATGAGACCGATTAAGGGAGTTTCCCCAAATCATCAGGATTGACTGCTGTACCACTTGTCAAAATTTCCATGTATCTTTCATGACTACAAAAGCCTGATATTTGGTTAATGATCTCAGTCCATGAACAACTGGGGTATTTGATTTCTCTGTAGTTTTGTGTATTTCACATTTTTTTTCAGCAGAAACTTTCCTTCCTATCTTAGAGGGAATCTTTTTTTATTGCTCTGTCAAAATTTTGTATGGTCTAGACCTCATTGGCTTTGAGATAAAAGTAGGATTGTTTTGTCAGCATTTGCAAGCATTTGAATGCTCCAGAAGAAACATTTTCATCACATATTTCTGATCACACCTCTGAAAGGGCCAATCAAGTGCAAGCCTGCCTCGCTACAGCAGAATGCCTTGCAAAAGTTCCAAGGTGATAAGGCAGCAAGCAAGAATATGTATGATTATGAAATCTTTAAGGTTTTATCAGTAAGAATGGTGATCCTCTTGTAATTGCACAGACATTTATAAACCATGCCATAAGAGTAAAATTAGTCTCCTCAGTGTTCTGATAATGGCGTAGTGGGTGGCACTGTCACCTCATAACAAGAAGGTTACAGGTTTGAATCCTGCCTGGGGCCTTTCTGTGTGGTGTTTGCATGGCCGCCCCTTGTTTGCATAGGTTTTTACCAGAGAAACCATGTAAATATATGTATATTTCACTAACTACCCATAGATGCACGTGAACAGTGATGGATTAGCAAACTGTGCCAGATGTACTCTTGTCTATTGAATACAGTGATATGCTACTGCCCCCAGCGACCCTGACCATGAATAAGCATTTTAGAGAAGGGATGCATGGTCTCCCTCAAGAAATGTCATTTAACAGTTTGAGTCTGTAAAATTAGATTGAGTTTGACTCTTTTTTGCTTGAAGTGAAGGTCCAATGAGCTGATGACTTTTAAATTCTTCTTCCTTCATGACAACAGAGACCTGAAGTTGGATAACATTCTGCTGGACACTGAAGGACACATCAAGATTGCCGACTTTGGGATGTGTAAGGAAAGTGTGTTCGGAGATATGAAGACGTCTACCTTCTGTGGAACACCAGATTACATTGCACCTGAGGTTCAGTATTACCATTCATCCATCAATCTATCTCTAACCCATTTACTGTATTCCTGGTCAAGGTCAAAAAAAGGGCTGGAGTCTGTCCATGCCTGCTGCCATTTATTCAACTCAAGAGAGAGTACTAAAAAATAAGCTTTAAAAAAACTGTAAAAGGTGTATTGCTTCATTTTACAGTGCCACATCCAACCTCTTATTCGATCAAAAAAGGGGCTTAGCTTGTGGAACTAGCCCCGCCCCTTTGTAAAATGGGCAAATCAAGCTGCTCTCCTGCTTTGTCTCTATGGCAAAAAAAAAAAAAAAAAACATCTTTGCCTGCTGCAGCATTGCATCATTCTCTGCTGCTGCTACAACATTGCCTGCTGCTGCTACATTCTACCCTCCTGCTAGCTGACACCCCACCTTCACCCCACATTTATCTGTGGGCTCTGAACACCCCCCAAAAATGGGAAGGGGATGTCCTGACACTCCCTGCTCTCTTTTCCGCAAGCTCAGTCAGCCATGGGGTGTGTCAGGGTCTGAGCCCAGTCGCCAAGCATTGTATCCATGTATAACCTACACCAGCCCCAAAGATGGGTGGGGGTTATGTATTCACCAATTTCTGTTTGTTTGTCTGTTTGTTTTTGTTCAGACAATAACTCACAAATTTCTGAATCAATTTCAATGATACTTTGTGGGAGTGTTGGGCATGGGTCAAGGAATAATTGGGATTGATTCACATTCAAATAAGGTGACCTATTTGTTCATTTCTTAGTGACAAATGCGTTGGCGAAGCTACGCGCTGTCTGGCTGCTATCTGGTTAGTACTGCCATTAACGGTTTACAAGTGAGTTGGCTGGCTGAAGTTACTATTCAGAAGCCTATTCAAAATGCATGTTTGCTTCAGCAGTACCAATTTTAGAGAAGTGATTCCACAAAAAACAAAATTTACTGGATTCAGGGCAGGTGTAACAGTAGAAAACAGAGTTTTATGGCTTGCTAAGTCACAAGCAAAGAATACTCAGTTATCTCAACATGATATTGAGATTTAAAACTCAAACTGCTAATAACTTAAATTTGCTCAAAATAAAGGGGACACAGCAGAGCTAGGTCTAAGACATCACTTAGCTAATCAGAGTTGTGGCGAAATAAAGCATGTTATCCTGCAGGAATCAAAATAAAAGGATCTTCACTAAGGCTGTGAACACTGCAAAACGTAGTTAAATGAGTCTGGATACAACTGAGCTAAAACCAGTAGCTAAAGTTACATCTCACAGTAACATGACAAATTGTGCCAATTATTCTTATAATTGCCTGTCTTTACAATGATGTAACAATTTGAGGAGGAAGTGACATCATTGACATTTGTGGGTTTTACTGTAGATCCTGCTCGGTCAGAAATATGGGAACTCTGTGGACTGGTGGTCATTTGGGGTCGTACTGTACGAGATGCTGATTGGCCAGTCTCCCTTCCACGGTCATGATGAGAAGAGGCTATTCCAGTCTATCCGGATGGACAGTCCATTTTATCCACTTTGGCTACAGCGGGATGCTCGCGACATCCTCCTAAAGGTGAGTATGTATGGTGAGATCCATGAGTATTTGGACAGCGGCACAGATTTAAAAGCCTCTAAATGCCTCACTCATCGTGGAAGTAGATATCCCCACACTTAAGTGGAGTCTGTCATCCACATCACATGAAACGTGGAAGAAATCATAGACCTTTAAAATCTTTTCAATATACAAATATTTATGGATCTAACTGTGTACTTGAGGCTCATCTAGACACTGACTTCCACGGTGCAGGATTCTCATTCCGCCAAGTTCGGACCAGAGCACTGGAATTTAATAAAGCAGGCTTGGTGCTTTCAACTCACCCAACTGCACTGTGATTGGTTGCAGCTCTTTGTTCGGGAGCCGAGGAAGAGGCTGGGAGTGAGAGGGAATATACGGCATCACTCGTTCTTCCGGGATATTGATTGGACCGCCCTCGAAAACCGACAGGTGGAGCCACCCTTCCGACCGGACGTGGTGAGTGCATTAACTGTCGTACTGAATCAGCTGATAGAGTTGGCACTATCACTGGTATATACACTGCCTGGCCAAGAAAGGTTTCTGTTTGCATTTCAATATCCAATTACTTATGCCTATGATTCGATCTTTACTTCATTGATTCTTATGTTTCTGCTGAAAACAATGCTTTTAACCCTATCTAATACAGTGTGTAGCTTCTCATTTCTAAAACAACCATGCCAGAAGATGTATCCTGCAGTCATGGAAAAAATATTATTGTGTTTTAGAAGGGGCAAATTATTTGCCTGCATTAAGCAAAGAAAACAACAAAGGTTATTGCTGAAATCACTGGAATGGTATTAAGAACAGTCCGATGCATTGTTAACGCCCTTAAAAGTCTTTGGGATGTGCTGGAGAAGACTTAACAAAGTGTTTTGATTCTTCTGTTGTCAATACAAGATCTCAACCAACTATTAATGCTACTCTGGAGTGAAATAAATGTCCTGACGCTGCATAAGGTTTTTCAAACAGAGCAATAACGAATACACACTACAATTGGTCCAAAAGCTGTCCAAAAACATTGAAGTATCATTTTTTGGCCCGGCAGTGTACGATACTGTACATCAAATGTAATAATCTGGCCTGAAAGATTTTAAGTTTCATTGAAACTAAACATTGAGACTAGGAACAAGTTATAACCAAAATAGTGTTGATTTCAAAGGAGCTGCAGTAGAGTGTTGTTGTGATTATAGACCACCACTTTCATCTAAAAGGGGTCCTAGTATATTACTCTTCTACCATTTTTTGCTGAAAATGTATTGAAAAAATGGAATTGTAGGCCAGAAGAGCAAAAAAAAAAAACATATAGCTAATAAACAAAAACACTAAAAACATTATTTTTTTTTACAACAATTGAGGGTGTCGCAAATTTTTTTTTTTGACTGTTGCATAGCCTGAATACATGTTTGTAGGCTCATTCCATGATTATTCATGCTGGAAATTTTGTTTAAATTGGTTTGAGGCAACATTATTCTGCTAAATGACCGCTGAAGGTCACTTATTCCAGTACATAAGATGACACATACGAGGGGTTACACATTGTTAAATATGATGCCACAAAGGAAGGAGCTCTCTGAGATTGTTCATAGCCGCATTGTGGCCTAATGTGATGCTGAAGACATTAAATGCTGCCATGACACTGAAACAAACACCATCAAGCATTTCAAAGAGACCAGTTCACTGAAAATTAATGTCAATAGAGGTGCAAAACAGAAGTTAAAGTGCCCCTGATATTCACTATCTGTGTATGACAAGTAAAAAAAAAAACCCAAATGTTGACTGCACAACAACTCTGTGATAATATTAATCTAGTTTGAAGCGAACAGATGAAAGTATCAAGATCTACTATTTCCAAACGGCTGTGTGAAAATGGTCTGATTGGTTGTGTTGCTGCCAACTCCTGTGAACCGTGACCATGGTTGACCTTGGTTGACCCTGGTTCAAGCAACTGTGGTCAACCCCGGTCAAACCATGGTTTTGACATTTTTGTTAAATGGAACACCATGATTGACCTTGGTTAACCTCGGTTTACCATGGTCAACCATGGTTAACCATGGTGTAAAAACTCCCCAAGCAGGTGCAACCATACTTCAACCATGGTTGGCCATTTTTAAACATGCTTTAACCATGGTTGACCATGGTGAACCGAGGTCAACCAAGATCAACCATGGTCACAGGTTACGGGGGAAAAGCTGACAACATCAAAAACAGACTTGAGTTTGCCAATAAATTCAAGGATTGGACACCAGTGGACTGGGAACAAGTCCTTTTGACTGATGAATCAAAATTTGAAATTTTCTCACCCAAACACAGAACTTATGTGCGCCGTAGACTTGGGGAACATTTCAAACATGACTTTAACCCTTTCAGTGAAACATGGAGGTGGTAATATTATGGTTTGGGGTTCAGTCTGCTTGAAAGGAACTGGCGATCTCATAAAAAATCAACAGAATCATAGATCACAAGAAGTATCACAACATCCTTCTGAGGCACGCATTGCCATCTGGAAAGAGACTGATAGGTCAGGGGGTTTAATTTTCAGAAGGACAATGACCCTAAACACATTTCTAGGTTGTGCAAGATTTATCTCAGCTGGAAAGACACATTTGGTGCCATAAAAGTTATGACATGGCCTGCTCAAAGTCCAGACCTTAATCCGGTTCAGCAAATTTGTTGTAACATCGAAAGAATCTTTTTGGGATGAATTTCAAACCATATTGAATTGTGTTAATGAGCGAGGAAATAAAAAAAATATTGTGAAAACTATGCCTGAAAGATTAAATGCTGTAATCAAAGCAAAGGGTGGCAACACTAGACATGACCTTTTCTCTCAAAAAAAAATATTATTTTTGTTTTCATAATACAATATCCATTTACATATTTTCATCTATACAACCCAATATTATATTAAATAAATACTTGGATGGTACTTGGTTTCTGATCTTCATTTTGTTAAGGGTTAAATAATCGCTGCACATTGCCGCAAATTACTGAAAATACCTTTTCCCTGTTCAGTCGACCTGTACTGTGTGATCTCCAGTGTATCTAACAGTCATAGGAATGTTGACTTTGTAGACCTCCTGGTTTAGCTGTTAGACCCCTCTCTGCCACTTCAGCATTTGAAAAATGCTGAGTGAAATTCCTGCTGTTTTTTACACCTCAAACAGACCTGCTTTGCATGGCTTATCCCGACCAACTCTGTTTGTGTCGCCTGCTCCCTCCCACAGCCTTACTTGTCCTCCCCACCTCTCTGGCTCTTATAGTGCTAATATTGCTTATTTCTTGTGTAGCTCCAATTTCCACACAATGACAGCAGAGCTCATTATCTCAGAAGTGATGTCGCTTCTCATACCTGCTGTTCAAGGCTGAAATTATGTTCTTTCTTTATGGTTTCTTGTTTAGCAATTTATAAACAATCCTTTTGGACTTCCAATGATATAATAATTTGAAAACAAGTGTTTGCCACTAACATGGCAATTTCCCCCACCACCTCAATTTTATGTGTCCGTATGGACGGACGCACGGTGCCCGATGCTATACCCCCCGCTTCGCACTAATCGCGCAGCGGGGGACAATAAGCAACATAACATGACTCTTATATTCAAAATGATCAAAAAGATGTATTTTTTCCAAGAACGTAATTGTGGAATGATAGACTCTTACCTTTGTTAGCAGGAAATAACCGCACAATTTCAGGTGCAATATAATTCTTACATTTTCGCTTGGAGTGCATCTTAACCATTTTGCTTTGATTTAAATGCAGAACTTTCCAGGCGACTGCAGTAACTTTGACAAGGAGTTCACAAATGAGAAGCCAAGGCTGTCATGCTCTGACCAGATGCCGTTCAACAGTGTGGACCAATCACTGTTCAAAGACTTCTCCTTCATTAATCCACAGATGGACAGGAACAAGAGGCCCTGACCAAAGAATGGCAGAGTTAAGCATAAGAGCAGTTCAAATTTACCACATAATCATTAATCTCTGCGATATAACACCCCCAGGAAGCTTCACAGAATTAAAAACCACGACGTATTGTCCAAATTGTTTCTGAAAACGCTTCCAACATCAGCTTGAACATTAATAATGCATTCAAAATGGCCAGATTATTCACCATTATGGAGGTTGGGATAATCAATCATTAGTCAACAACCAGCAGTAATATTTTTATGTAATCTTCAGGTTCCAAATTTTAAGGTTCAGCTTACTTAGACACTACTTAGATTATAATTCAATTCAGTTCAATTTATTTGTATAGTGCTTTTCACAGATAGACTGTCACAAAGACCCTTTACAGTGAGAGATTAAATAAATGAAAGGGCAGTGCCCAGCCTATTCCCCACCACAGCAAATGAGGGGAAAAAAAAACTCCCAGTAGGGAGAAAAATCCTCAAACAGTGGTGAGAAAAAACTTCTCAGTGGGAAGAAATCTCAGGAGGAACCCGGCTATAGTGGGGAAGCCCATCCTCCACGGGCTGACTAATTAATTACAAAATAATCAGAATAAAATGGCAATAGAGTGCCATCTAAACAGTGGCATCAGTAGCTCCAGGAAGTGGCATGTCGAGGTATACACTACAGTATCTAAGAACAAGCAATTTATAAATTCTTATGGAACTTGAAGTCTGAGAACAAACATGGTCTCAGATTCATACCTCAGTCCACTCTGTAAAATGATGAAAAATCTGGATCTGCACTCTGCTCTCCAGTGCCATGAATGCAAAGCACTGCGCATTAATGATGTCATTCCTATTTGGTACTGATAAATTGTTTTTTTAGAAACCACTGAATGCTAATATTTGATGACAATAAATGAATTGTACCATGTAATAAATAGGCCATTAAAACTCATTCCTCTTTTTAATTATTTTATTTTTCATCTCCTGGATGTATCGTGTGTCCCTGTTTGCTATATGCAAAACATTCTCAAAAACATTTGTAAATGTATGTATTTCAACTGCCAATTTCGCCAAATTAGTTGACGCAGGCAATGTACTGTAATTCAAAGGTAACTTACTGACGTATCAGCAAAAACATGACTTTTTGAAAATGGGCAGGAAAATTATCTATAAAACTAGAAAAGCATGTTGTAGGTATTCAAATATGGATTTTACAAGGTACCAGTATGTCTATAACAATGTTGCTGATGAAAATTAAAGTGTCTGTGTTGCAGTTATTTGCTGTGCAAACTCTCCTGATTGACGGCCATAGCCTATATAATGCCTTTTTTTCTTTTATTTTGTTTTGTTTCAATTATTTAACCCCATGAAGCCTATGAACCCATATTTGGGTCCGTCACATGCACCTGCTGTATTGAAACCTGTGGAACTTCAGACCTGTTTTAAATTCTGGTTTCCAATGAGGTATGTCCTGCTGAATTATAGAGAAATGTGTATAAAATTATGTCCAAGATATAGACATTTTCTATTTGGTGTAATGACGTGGATTTAAAAATACGGTGTCCTGCATTTGTATATTTTACACAATATAACATCAGTGAAGTGCTACAACCAGCAGATACAGCTTATGTCTGTTGCATTGTCCAACAACAAGAAAAAAAATATTTTTTTCTGACTTTGAATCCACTTAAAGGTGCACCATGCAGGTTTGTTTATTTTCTACGCAATCATATTTTTGTCTCAATTTGCCAACATCTCCCCACGATCTGCTAGTTGCCTGCCCCTGAATTCACTATAAAAAAAAACCCCGGGCTCTGGAGACCGCACAGGCGTCACAAACTGCAAATAAACACAAGGGGCACAGGCTGTGCCCCATAACATGACAAACCATTCCGGCCAATCACCGACAAGAGTCGAGAGTTACGGAAGCTTGGGAGGGAGGTAACTATCGGAGGAAGGGGCGGGCTACCTCTGTTTTGTTTGAGTTTGAATGTCAACAGATGTGATGTCAGCAAACTTGCATAGTGCACCTCTAAGGGAAAACTTGAGCGAAAGGAAGAAATAAAGAAACTATGTCCATAGTTTTGCAGGGCGGTACAATGCTCATTCTCACATAGAGAATTTCAGGACAAATCAAATTAACATTTAATGCATTCATGGTTGGATAAGAGCTGACAATACATCGACGATACTACTGAAGAGACAGCTTGATTCAGACGGCTATCGTTTGTAGCGTTCGTTTTGCGGGCATAGCCCCTCCTGGAGTACTCTCTTCACTCCACTTGTGATGCTGAGCCTGGTCAGATATGAAGGGTCCAGTGCAATAACTCAATAATTGCCAACCTCTTGTTTTATATGAAAGAGAGGGATAAAAAATGACATATTTTAGTTAAATATTCCCATAGATGGACTCAGAAACAATATTTCATGAGGAAAGCAGATTTCTGACCAGTACACAGTATTTGTACATAATGAAAGTATAGACTGTGTAATGACATGTAACATGAGATTTTCATTAGTCAAGTTATTTCACTGAATCCCACAAATGTGACATTCCAGCCACTACAAAATAAATGGAGGAAAACAGATTCATGCTGAAGCGTTCAGTCAGGGAGGCAGTTTATTGAAGCCTCAGAGTCTGCCAAGACAGATTCAAGCCTGTTGCGCTCGGCACAATGGCAGATCAGGTGAACAATGAAATTGTTGCTGTGCACGGTCAACTGGTTTCACATTATATTTAGATTTGTATTCATGGAAGGAGTTGAATTGTATTATCATGATCTCTGTAGACCAGGAAATAGGACAGGACGTCCTGACGAGGACGTGTGCTTGCCCAGGCTATGGGCACAGTATGAATGGTATGAATGCAGCTGAACAATGACCGATTGAATTTTGCTTACATTCTACCAACAATAGTCGGCCATTTGTAATTATTTTTGCAACAAAGTGGCAGCAGAATTACTGCAATGCTATGCATTGGGTGGGGAGTATTTTTGAGCCCTTCACACTTACATTTGAGTTGTAAGATATGGATATGAGGTCTGCTGGATGCCAGTATTGTCAAAAAGTGTCATGGAGGAGTTTGGGTCTCATGCAGTGTATTACAGAAGTCCCAGACACCTGCGAGGGACAGCATCACCTGGTGGTGGGTTGTTTGATCAGCTGTTAGTTAGAGTGTCAGTTAAGAGTGACATACTTAGGTCAGAGCACTCTGGCACTGATGAATCTTCTCAACATCTGTCACAATATGATCCAAACTCTTGTTTTTTTTTTTTTTTTCTCGGGGTAGACCCCTGCTTCTCAGCCCTGTAATTCATCTGCCAGGTTAAAAAAAGACATTGATGGTTTTCCTGCATAAAACAAGGTCTCAAGCACTTTCATTAATGAGTCACCAAGAGATATTCCATCAGTGTTGTGGCCATGCTGTGCTTCCAAAAAAAAAAAAAAAAGAATACTATCAGTTTCATCTCATTGTCATGGTAATATCATTCCAGAGTTTGCAAGGATAAAGGTGGAAATATATTGTGCTCAACAACTGTTTACATATTGTTTTAAACTATCATACCTGGGTCATAATAATTTCAGCATTGCAAATCAGCCAAATAGAAGGGGATATTACACAGTTCTATTGTAATTACAATAAATTATCATGAAATTCATGACTTATCTGCGGAATGCTATCTTTTTCGCACAGATTTGAAGACAGGTTTCCTTCTTAATTCTCTCTCCTTTGACTGCCTGCACTCAATCCCATTTACACATTACACTCCCTTCCAGTCTTATTCAAGTCTTCATATTGCACCCACGCTTTGCATTTTATGATCAAACTTTGCATGATATTTCTGATTTTGAGTGGCCCTTATATGTTCTTTAAAAATTAACATTCCCTTTCTCAGAGTAACCAAGGAAATATTTTTTGTGCATCATTTTGACTGTAGAGCTGAAATTATTTGTGATCGCAACGAGAGGGGTGAATTAGCACATTGCATTTTGCTCCGTTTGAGAGTGAAGATAAACCAAATTAACTACAGCACAATTTTTGCGCGCTGAGGTAGCCTGCAAGCAGGCTTTCTTGCTTTGCGATGGGGGGCGGGGAGAGGGAGGGAAAAGAGAGCCTGCACTAAAGCCATGGGTTTTTGAGTTCCCCGCGTTTGTCCACGAACGCAGCATTCTGATTGGTCGAATTTGACAGCTACCAAATTATGACAAAAACCATGACAACAGACCAACACATCTCAGTGAAGAGCTTTCCTAAGTTCCTTATGCTGCGGGCACATGGATAACAAACGCGCTCTAACAATCTTGGCGATCTCATAAGAGGGAGGCCGACATTTCTGCACATTGAAGCCAACACTTGTTCACGGCTGCCTTCCCTATTCGAAACATTAAATGTGTTTTCAGTGGACATACGAGTAATTTATGTTCCCCATGGGGCGTAACAAATTGTCACCTCGTTGTCAGCTTGATAGGGGAGGAATTCAACACCCCCTGACTTTCGTGCAGGTTCTCTTTAACCTCCCTCTCTCAGTCAGCTCCATAGCAACACACACTTCCCGTTCGCTAGTCGACAAAGGTCAAAGCACGGAAGAAACGCTGCCAGGGTCGTTTCAATCCGTTGTCCAACAACCCTCCCCCTAAGTTCCCTCAACTGCCCTCCCTCGCTCGGGAAGGGCTGCTTCGCCGGCTACGTCATTCAGAGGGCTCACTCGAGTGGAGGGAAGAAGTGAAGGGAGTATCTTATTTCGGATTGGAACGCAGCCCACTGGATTCAGCCAAAGCCGGCTCACAGGCTAACGCTTGGGACGTAAAGTCCCCTATCACTGGTTGCAATGTTATGTGTTTCCAGCAGGTGGCAGAAAAGTAGAGGAGTTTCCAGGGATTATCAGTCTAGGTCACTACACAAGTCCCCCCGCTCCACTGCTCATGTCGACTGCAAAAAGAGAGCAGGAAGAGCTGCGACCATTTCTTAAATGCGCAAGTTTTACAGACTTTGAGCATCAGTGCTGCAGCATGCCTACTGCATGACCTCAAGCTGAGAGAAAAAATTACAATGTTATTAATTTCGGGCTATATAATATGTTTGACTCATTGGTTTGAATGATGTTAAAGCTTGATATGCCCACAGGCACAGCTGTAGGCTATAATTGCAGCAAATGAGTTGTGAAATGTTTACTACAATAACGACAATGACTGAAGAGGACGTTAAATAGCAATGAAAAGATAAGATAAACTTTTATTGATCCCAAGATCAATTAATTTGTATCGTTATATTATTCTAAATTACTGTCATGATGTCTAGGGTTATTCTTATGAGGCATGACGACCTTCTTACTGTAAACAGGCACTTTATTCTTTCACTGGACGCAACTCGACAACACACAAAACAAGGGCAGATCAATAGTAACACACCCCCTTTTTCTAGCGCCACTGGTAACCATAACAACCTCCGGAAACATTGAAAGAACTAGCCCTCCCCTTCCGCTCTCCATAAAGTAACACACACATAATAACACCATAAGAACAATTCTCACAACTCACCACTGGGACACTACATAGCCCCCACTTAAGGCGTTTAACTGTCCCCAGAAACCCCAAACCCCACATCATAGTCCTGGAGATGTTGATGCAAGCGCCTCCGTCTCTGTCCGCGCCTTGGAGCCTCCAGTGACCCCCGAAGGAACACATCAGGCAAAGAGGAGCCCTCAGCCTCGCTTTGGGCCTCAACCGCCTCCACACGCAGCTGGTAAGGTGCTAGCCTGTCCCGGTGAAGAACCACTTTGCGGCCCCGGCCTCCCAGCGTCTGCACTCTGTAAACTACATCAAACAGTTTTTCTAAAACAGTATATGGCCCAGTCCATTTACTGCGGAGTTTAGGTGACACGCCCTTCTTCCTAGGTGGGGTAAACACCCACACCCAAGCCCCTGGGGCAAAGTCCCTCCCTGCACACCGAGAATCGTAGGCCCGTTTCTGGCGAGCCCCAGCCTCTGCGAGTGCTTCCAGTGTCAGTTCGTGTGTCACCCGCAGCCTCTCCCTCAGCGGCGCGTAGTAATCCATCCCTGCCTCATTCGGAAGGTCTGACTCCGGTGGGGAACTGAACAGAAGGTCCACTGGGGTCCGCAACTCTCTGCCCAACATGAGAGCTGCTGGGGTGCACTGTGTGGACTCCTGGACCGCGGTCCGGCAGGTCCAAAGGATTAGGGGTATGTGCCGGTCCCAGTCCTTCTGTCGACGGTCTGCCAGGATAGCTAATTGTGTAGTCAGCGTGTGATTGAACTTCTCTACTAGGCCATTGCTCCGAGGATGTAAAGGAGTGGTTCTTGTTTTCTTCACCCTCAACCTTTGACAGACTAACTGGAACACCTCAGCCTCAAAGTGTCTACCCTGGTCACTGTGTAGAACCTCTGCAGCTCCAAACCAGGAGAATATCCCATCGACCAGACATGCTGCTGTGGTGGCTGCAGTATAGTCGGGGACAGCATACGCCTCAGGCCATTTGGTAAAGTAGTCCATCGCCACAATGATGAAGCGGTTCCCGCTGTCCGTGACGGGAAATGGCCCCAAGTGACAGGAAATGACCCCAAGACGTCAATCCCCACACGCTCCATAGGGGCCCCCACCTGGAGCTGTTGCAATGGTGGATGAGAGCGCCCATTAGGACCCTTTTGTGCGGTACACAGGTCACATCAGTGGACGTACAGTTCCACGTCCAGACGACAGTTTGGCCAATAGAACCGAGACCGCAACCGGCGTAGAGTTGTGGCGATGCCAAAATGTCCTGCTCCCACAGAACCATGGACCAGCTGCAATACTTTCCCACGGAGGGCACATGGCACCAGGAGCTGTTGTATATCTCTGTCCCTGTCAGGTTCCTTCCACCGTCTGTACAGCAAGCCGTTGATGACATCCAGACCAGCCCACTGGAAGTGCTACGCCTTGCTCTCTTTGCCCAGGGCGGATATAGACAACCACTCGGGGCATTGGCTAACCTCAACCCAACTCCGGACTCGGCTGAGGATGGTGTCGTTGTCTTGCTCCTGACTCACACTGTTCGAGTCCATGGCTTCCACTGCTGTACACCTGTCTGCGGTCTCGCCCCTGTCCCCCCCTGGTCAGCCTAGAGCACAGTCACAGATAGGGCCGGTGTGTCTCGGTCTTCCACCCGTTGACAATGGCGGCAATGGAGCTTCTCACGGGGACGGCGGGATAGACTGTCAGCATTGGTGTGTAGTCTGCCCGCTCGATGACGCACCTCAAAGTTGTACCCTTGGAGGATTTCTAGCTACCGCGCCAGCTGCCCCTCAGGCTCCTTGAAGCTGAGGAGCCAGGTCAATGACACATGGTAGGTTCTTAACAGGAACCGGCGTCCATACAAGTATGGCTGGAATTGTTCCAAGGCTTTCACTACAGCCAACAGTTCCTGCCGAGTAACACAATAATTTCTCTCCGGTCGTTCGAGGCAGCGGCTGTAGTATGCCACCACCCGTTCTCCATTCTCCCCCTCCTGTGACAACCTGGCACCCAGGCACCTGTTGCTGGCATCAGTGTCCACAATAAACGGTTTGCCTGGGTCTGGGTAGGCCAGTACAGGGGCTATAGTGAGAGACCCACGTAGCTGCTGGAATGCAGTGTGGCAAGCATCCTCCCATTGGAATGTCTGTCTCTTTTGTGTTAGGTGGTGGAGGGGGCTGGCAATTTCAGAGAACCTCCGCACAAAGCACCTGTAGTAGGAAGTCAGTCCCAAAAAGCTCTGTACTTCCTCCACGTTCTGTGGTGTAGGCCACTCCTTCAGGCAGCAACTTTGTTTGGGTCAGTGGCCACCCCTTCCTCGCTGATCACGTGACCCAGGAATGAAGTCTCTCGCTGCAGAAGATGGCACTTTGCAGAGTTCAGACGGAGCCCCGCCTCTTGTATGGCCTGGAACACCTCCTGCAGGCCTGCCAGTGCCCCTTGGAAGTCCGCAGCATATGACAAGAGATCATCGAGGTAAACCACGCAGCGGTGCCGTGGAACCCCAGACAGCACTCTCTCCATTAAGCGCTCGAAGGTGGCCGGGGCGTTGCAAAGCCCGAAGGGCATAACACGGAACTGCCATAGCCCCTGCCCTATCGAGAACGCAGTCTTGGGTCGGGCATCAGGCGCCAACTCGACCTGCCAGTACCCACACTGGAGGTCTAGAGAACTGAACCAGCTGGAGCCTGTGATGTAGTCCAACTGTTAAATGCACGGCTGAAAAAAATGCAAAAATGAGAGATTGAAATCAGAGAAATTTTTTTGTAAATTTGGCATTACTTTGGATTAGCCTACTGCCATCCTTACAATGTCACATCCATTATAAAATGTAGCCAACAGCCAATGGTGTTGTCATTTCTTAGTCATTACAGGCCTAGTATTCTAACTTTGTACCTACCCACTGGCGCCAACTTGGGTTTGATATTGGGGAGGCTAAAAATGTTGGTAATATTTGATGAAGTCATCGTGCTCTTGGTAGGGGAGACCGGGTGTAGCTGTTACACATCCATGTTGTAACATTCTAAATAGTTCCGATAAAAACACAGCTCTAATTTTCTCTAATTTTTCCTGCTGCTCCGCAAAGGTGACTCGCGTCTTTATGTGACAGGAGGACGTACGTCGAAAGTCACTGGTCAGTGTTTCAGAAAAATGCTTAAAAAAGAAGCCTAACTTTCTTGGTGTTTGGGAGATTTCGATTCACATCAAGTGTAATTGATGCATACCCGAGATTTTCTGGATTATGAGAGAGGAAGACATTGCTGATGAACTAATTGATACACCCTAGTTGTTACAGTAAGAACTTGCCCCAAAACCTGTAGCAGCTTGGGCAATATCAAATTACCTCACTGAATGACTTTCTACCTTTCTGTATTTCAGAAAGATGCCTTGAAATTACAAACGAATAACGAAACGTGGCAATGCCATTGGAGAATGACTCAAGAGATTCCTTACTGTGGCTTCGTGGGATAATAGTAGTAAGGCATTCCCCTTAACTTGCCTACTTAAGTGGGAAACACGTCTCACTAAGCAAATTCTTAGCGTAGCAAAATGCCCCACAACCTGCAGCAAACTACCCCTCCTGTAGCAAACAACCCCATATATGGGGTAGTTTGTTACAGGTGACAGGGGTCTATTTTTTTCTCACCAGCATTACGCATGCGCGGAATATACGGGTTGCTGCCGATCAGTCACGTAGTCTAATTAACTTTCTATCTTTACAGTGCATATTGGTAACAAAAACCTGCTAATGTCAGTTCTACAGCCGTTAAAAGGAAAATTGTAACAACTAGACCCGGTCTCCCCAACATTTGTTACAGTCGACTCCCATACCTGTCAACAAAGTCGCTTTTATGGCCAGTATTTGAGGAATTAGCTATTAATTTATGTATTAATCGTTTTGGCCTCGAGCACCAGCTAATTCAATGAATTCATGTAGAAATCACTCCAGTTTGTCAGTATTTTTCATCATGCGCCAACTTTTCTGGAATTGGGTAGTACATCAGCCAGCTGCGATGCGTGGTCTCTAGACACTGCGTTTTTATTTTAACGTGCATATACAACAGTTAGTTTGGATAGCACATTCTTGCTTCATATTTAGTCCAGTCCAACTACTTCGTTTAATATGATTCCCGCGAATCTTGCGAATGCGTTACACAATTCAGGTTAGCAGTGATTTAAACAAAGTCTCTGCGAAAAATAAATGCGCACGTATTCTATCTGACAGCCAAAGGACGCATAAATGAGAAACCCAACTCATTTTTGGTTGGTTGTCGTTTTCAGTAGGCTATAGATTCGTTTGAATACGCGGTGACTTCTTATCTACGCCAAATGCGTAACAGAGAAGTTCTATTTTACGCATTTGGCGTAGATGTAGAGTACTCGCAGCCAGGTCATCTGATAAACGTATCCGACTCGCCGTCTTCGGGGAAATGCAGAAGGAGAGCAGTTTCTATGGAGTTAAATTACTGCCAAAACCTAGTATACAAACCGAACATGTTTTACAAATACACAGAGATTCACAAACAAATAAAATGTGATTTGCAAATATAAAAATGATTCAAGTGCGAACAAAGTGTGGTTTGCAAATATAAAAACGATTTGCAAACAAATAGTGTGGTTTGCAAATATAAAACCGATTCTCGTACAAACAAGGTATGATTTGCAAATATAAAAAACGATTTGCAAACAAATAGGCCTACAGTGTAGTTTGCAAATACAAAACACCATGAACAAACCAATGTATTCAGCTTTACAAATACAAAACGTACCGAACGCAAGTATACGACGAGAACCATTTCCTACAAGTACAAATCACTTTTGGCAGTTTTCTGCCGCTGACATGGCGTTAAGGATTTTCTCACAAATGTCACCACTGTTATTGGCCCTGGAAAACAGCAGGTGGGGCTATGACTCAATATCCTAGATCTCTACACCGTGAAGTTGAACAGAATAGAGAACGGCCGCCAGCGACAACCGTGGACATGAGGATGATGTCTGAGGCTAAATAAAAACGCAGTGTCTACGTGTTCGAAATAACTCCGTGTCCGACAGTGGGATGGTGTGAATATAACTCCGTGTCCGACAGTCGATGATTGTTTTTAATCTCTTGAAGTCTACTGAATCTTTTAGATAGCCTATTAAACGTGAATGTTTGATCAGATGGCTCAGTTCTTCAAGATGGGTACTGAGAATTTCAATCAATGTTTCTGTTTAAGCTCTGCTCAATAAAGTGTTCTGATTGTTAGTGATATATTTTTATTTTCCATTTCGTTATAAATTTGGGCCCGTACTCACAAAGCATCTTATCTAAGCGCTAGGAGTACTCCTAAGTCGCGCTAAAACATTTATGTAGGAGTAAAATCTTAAAATTCACAAAACCGCTGAGGGCAACTTTTAGTTAAGAAAACTGGTAACTCCTAGAATAGGGGTAGCTCTGAGATAGGTGGGAGTAATTTCCGTTCCTATGGCTGACGTCAATTCTCATGCACGAGTCTTGGGACAATGAGCACGGTGATTGGTTGTTTGGTGCCAGAGCAGCCCATTGAAAAAATATCCCATGTACAACCCATGGAGGAAAAAATTAGAAAATAGTCCAAGGGGCTGGTTTGTCCCATAAAATAATGTCAGTTGTTACGGGTACGGCAGTTTTCCAATGCATTTCAAAGTAGAGAGGTACGACAATCCCCTTTTTAAACACTTCCCTAACCCTAAGCCGAAACTTAATCTTAACACTGACATTTAAATAAATTTCTCCCTGCATCATGCAATTATTTTATTTTTGGGGTCCTTTTATGCAAGCTATTGTTGAAATTCAAAATGTCGGCTTTTTTAGATTCGGTTTAAGATAATAACATATTGAGCACTTTTGTAAATTGCAATGCACGGTCCCCGCATATCACGCTCTAGGCAAATAAACGTACATAGGAAAAAGAAAGCATTAATAGCATTAAACGAGTTATTAATGAAACGCGTCACTTGCCCCAATAGCTACTTGTTACCCGATGAGAATGAGAATATGTTGCGATCATTTAAATGTCGAGCCGTTCGAGTTTGTTTGCCTTAAACTGTCATGGATGAAAGTTCAAAAAGGATGCGAAAGTCCAGCTGGAGCCAAGACCAGTTACTGCTGCTGGGCCAGTTGGTGCTGGAGCGAAAGCATGTAACCTAATCAGAGGGAAAATTGGCTCGGGGGTGAACCCCAAATCCAAGCGGTATGCGTGGGATAATATCAGCCTACTGGTCGTTGCAGCGTTGCCCTCGGTGTCTCGGATGGCTAAAAGTTGCTCTCAGCGGTTGTGTGAATTACTTTTAAAATTTTACTCCTACATAAATGTTTTAGCGCGACTTAGGAGTACTCCTAGCGCTAAGAAGAGATGCTTTGTGAGTACGGGCCCAGATTTATAACGAAATGGAAAATAAAAATATATCACTACCATTCAGAAAACTTTATTGAGCAGAGCTTGAACAGAAACATTGATTGAAATTCTCAGTACCCATCTTGAAGAACTGAGCCATCTGATCAAACATTCACGTTTAATAGGCTATCTAAAAGATTCAGTAGACTTCAAGAGATTAAAAACAATAATCGACTGTCGGACACGGAGTTATATTCACACCATCCCACTGTCGGACACGGAGTTATTTCGAACACGTAGACACTGCGTTTTTATTTAGCCTCAGACATCATCCTCATGTCCACGGTTGTCGCTGGCGGCCGTTCTCTATTCTGTTCAACTTCACGGTGTAGAGATCTAGGATATTGAGTCATAGCCCCACCTGCTGTTTAACAGGGCCAATAACAGTGAGGACATTTGTGAGAAAATCCTTTACGCCATGTCAGCGGCAGAAAACTGCCAAAAGTGATTTGTACTTGTAGGAAATGGTTCTCGTCGTATACTTGCATTCGGTACGTTTTGTATTCGTAAAACTGAATACATTCGTTTGTTAATGGTGTTTTGTATTTGCAAACCACACTGTATTTGTTTTTAAATCGTTTTTTATATTTGCAAACCGCACTTTGTTTGCACGTGAATCATTTTTATATTTGCAGATCACATTGTATTTGTTTGCGAATCGTTGTGCAACATGTTCGGTTTTTATATTAGGTTTTGGCAGCAATTTAACTCCATAAGTTTCGCTCGACACAGCAATATACTTGGAAATCT
The DNA here is from genome assembly GCA_029721435.1 of Gymnothorax reevesii. Classification (NCBI taxonomy): domain Eukaryota; kingdom Metazoa; phylum Chordata; class Actinopteri; order Anguilliformes; family Muraenidae; genus Gymnothorax; species Gymnothorax reevesii. The sequence goes on along the minus strand of CM056579.1, from coordinate 22,983,758 downwards.
CGATGAAAAATAGATGTTTTGACTGCAGTCATTTGTACTGTCATGAAATGGATTTCATTTGCAATATGTTTATCAAGGGAACTTCCAAGTTGACGAATAGTCCATAGAAACCCTGAAATTGCCGTCTGTGTTTTTTTGAAACGGAAGCCGGGCAGAGCAGGCTACGCAATCAGCAAAATAAAATATTTAATAAACAGTGAACTGCTGCTTCTGCGTTAACTTCATAGAAACATAATTTTAGAAGTTGCTTATCACAGTTGCACAGGACAAATCAAAGTTGTAAAAACCTCTCCCTTTGCTATTTGTTTTGGGAATTCACGGGCCTGTACTTCAGATAGCGCAAGGCACTGGCTCAGCCCCCGAGTTAGGTCTCAATCTGTTCAAACGTTCGTAGGAAGTGCTGTTCAAACAAGTCCAATCCGTGGACACCTTACCTCATAACTTGTTGGATTTACAGGATCTGCTCCAAACTTATTGGTGCCAGATACCACAGTGCATCTTCAGAGCTCATGTAGAGTCCATGTCTCGATGGGTCAAAGCTGATTTGGTGGCACGAGGGGTACCTGCACAATATTAGGCAGGTGATGTAATGTTGTGGCTGATTGGTGTATACTGTACTGATGCACAATATGATGCGATGCTGTTAGTCTGTGAATATTCACACTGGTTAATAACTTCACCAGTAGTGCATTGCAGTACCATGGGAGGGTCATGTGAGGAAATCAATATCAGAACTATGTGATATAAATGTTTAAAGTGACATGGCCAGTATTCACGAACCATGTCAATGGTTTTTGAGATGAGTTGAATAACTCATGCCCTTATGGTAGAAAATTCAACGGAGATCTTGTGAATTCTGAAATTACATTAAACATGGCCGAGGCTATGGTGATTGAAATGCCCGAAATTGTACATGTTGCGCTTGAACCTGAGTTTTTCCAGAGTGTTGACACGTCTTGAAAACGGAACCGTATCACGTCACGTAGGTGATACCAACAAGATATGCGATCACTTTCCATGGCCACTAGAGGTCAGTGACTGTCTATAAACCCATCTGAAGTGAGGTGTAAAATAACGCAGCTCGAAGTCTGATGAGTCACCGGTGGTGGATGCCAGTGACTCAGTGTGTGAACTATGTAGAAGCATCACGTTCCCCCTTGCATCACGCCTTCATCACACTGAGAAGTACATTATGTTTTATCTATTGTGGGTGTAACATAAAAATATTAGCCCCAGGAAATGAATGCACTGACATCATAAAAGATGTAATGAGAAGATAAAAATATATGAATCGAGGAGGATTTTGATAAATCCATCTGTATTAGGAGAAAAGATAATTATGTTGACCATATGCTGTGAACTGTGTGGTGTCTGTCCTTTGAGTATATCGGAAAGAGAATAAACAATACTCATTCAGTGAGAGGAAGCTGCGCTTCCCTCATCCAGTCGACAACTGAAAGTACATTAATGTGCACATCCCTCCTGTCTCCACCATTACTTCCCTCGGCAGGAAACAGGATGACCGTCTGGTACTAGCCAGTGACAGTCAGAGTGGATGAGGATCTAAAATGGTTGGCATTGCTGTCATTTTCAAAACCCAACCAAAGGAGAATAATTTACGCGTGTATGACAATTTATTAACCTGTATTTTCAAAGTACAAGTGTGTGGTTTTTTTATTTTTTTATTTTAAGAAACACTGTAAGCACTCACGCCCAAAGGGAGATAAATCGTGTGCATTTCCGCTAGCAGTGCAACATTTTCTGTTTCCAATGGAAAGCCTGTTATTATATTCTTTCCATGGAGATGAGTTCAGGCAGCTGACACAGGCGGTGGTGCCCTGTGCCAGACTTGCTCTGATCGCTGCTCCCAGAATTAACCCTTTGTCGCATGATTCTTTTCCTCTTTCTTTCTTCCTTTGCCAAATAAGGGCAATGGGTGGATTTTGTGACTTCAGTAACCACTATGCAAAAAGGGCTAAGCTCATCTCTACAGGATTGCTCAACCTTTTAAGAGATAGGGTCACTATTATATTCTAAATCGAACATTCCAGTTCTGATGTAACATTCAGTACTGGTGATTGATTGAAACCAATGCAGTTTCAATTAGACTGAATTTTGAAAAATAAATAAATAAATAAATAAATAAATAAATAAATAAATAAGCCTATTTTACAAAGGGCCTCAAGATGTAATGGCTTTAATTTATTTTTTGTTTTTTATATCCCAACAGTGACAATGTCCTAAATAAACTTGGTAAGAAGCCAATATTGTGAGTGAGAGAATGTCAAACATTTTGAAATTGCAGGACAAATGCTGAATCTTTATTGGGCTTTTTTGATACCTGCGTGTGATTTTATTGTCTCGTTGGAAACTGCCTTAAAATCTTTGTGGTACCGGTCAGATAGCACATGAACAACTTTGGCTAACAACTGTTCATTTCCATGGATGAGGGTATGCAAATGAATAAAAAAAACACTTGCAAATTATGAAAGGGCTGGTCAGGTCCCTCCTGCTGTGTACATTAGGTATACCAGAACGTCTTTATTCCAAATGTCAGGTTTCTAATTCGAAAGTCTCACACGGCCTTTCCAGTACTACTGATCTGTTTTAAACCCATTGCGCAGAATACAAATAATGCCAATTTTTACTCTTATGCATATGCCTATTTAGGCTTTATAACTCAGTACTTGTGTCACAGAGACTGTGGAAAATTATTCAAGTGAAGTAATACATTGGGAAATTCAATTAGAGAATTATTTAGGAATTAAATATTGGAACTTACAGACACTAGAATCTATACTGAGCAAAGGGGTTTGGGGGCATACATTCAAACTGTCTTAGCAACCCACAGATAGAGGTATGCATTACAAACTAGCAAGAATAGTGGCTCTACTTGCCCTATTGATGCAAAACCATTTGAAGGAGTTATTTCCATAAGTACTCAAGTCCATATTCATTAAAAATCAGATAATACTACAAATCCATTCTTTCATTGATGAGAAATAAGCCACATATGCTCATTTTGGCCAAGAAGCACTCAAGTGCAATATAAAATGAGTAGTGAATTGTAAATTGCCCACGAAGCTACTTCTATTGGTGACCAAGTCCAGTCTAAAACTTCTACAAGTACATAAGTCCAATCAACCAATCAAAGCATCGCTTAGAAAATTGGTTGGCCAATAGCGGCCACTGTAGCTTTCTTACCTAAACAAAATGGCTGACTGTACTGGCCAGTATATGTGTGTGTGTGTGTGTGTGTGTGTGAGTGTGTAGATTCAACCCAAAAGAGCTAAAAAAAAAAAAAAAAGACCCAAGCAGCCAGAAACATGGGCTAAAAACAAGCAAAAAAGAAGTCTGGCAAAAGGTAATCCTATTAGCTGCTTATTCTTTGGCTGAACTTCCTAATTACCACGCCACATACCTATCAATGATGAATGAAGGCTTTAAACCTGTTTGGATGGTGGTACTGCCCATTCATAATTAATGGAGATTGGTTTTTATTGTGACCTTTGTTCAGCTGCATTTACCGTCCATTTCACTGTATATATCTTGCATTCATTTTGTTCAAAAAGCTTTTTGACATCCATAACTGCAGTATACTGGTATGACTATATTTGACTTGCACACTTCTGGAAATCAACCCTTCATTTGCAGAAGTCTGCAGAGTGAATAGGAATGAGTAAATGCATCACTCAGTTTACAGAATGTCACCATGTTCGTAGCAACTACAGTAATGGCACTCATCAACCCGTTAGCATACATTCATGCGCCAAAGGCAAAAGGGAGGTATTCAAGGTGCTAAGCTAATGCTGAGTAACCAGCCAGGACCTAAAGGGCTTAAAGTGACATAACTACACCACTTAATCTCATCACGTCCTAAAATATCTCTTACATCAGGGTCAGCGGTGAGCCTTCCGACCATCTACTTTGACGTCTGCTGGTTTGCCAACAGCAGTGAGGTGAAGAGTTCTAGATGGGCATCTGACCACAGCAGAAGAAAGGAGAAGGAAAGAGGAAACAGGGCCACCAACAGTTTGGCTGCATAAAGGGGAACTAAGGCTAAAGTTGTCATCTTGACTGAGCCTGGGTCTAAGATGGTTTCCTTGCACTGAATTGCATGTGGGAGTGCAGAGAAGGCATGGTGCTCTCGCAGGACATGCCAGAGGTCAGGGATGTAAGTGAGGTTTGGGATTGGGTTAATGGGATGACTATGAGCTCAGTAACATGGAACTAGCAGACAATGGAGGCGAGTAGGTATTAGAAGTGACAGGATCCCATCTTGAAGTTGAGCATGCAAGTTCCTGTTGAAATTCTACAGTAATGAGGAAACGTCGCTTGCAAAACACCAGCTTACCTTTTAAACTGTACCGTGCCCCACACCACTGAAACCAATGGAAAATCCTCTTGATAGAACAGACACGTGTGGTAATGAAAGAAATTACCGTAAGATAGTCAACACAAGGCTATAACATTTACCCACAGAATTTTTTTCCAAGGTAATCGGTTATGGCGTGGTTTAGTATGGCAAACTATTTGGGTTTTTACATAGAATTTCCGCAAACTTAATCAGTATTTCTTGTGAGAAGTGTGCTGTGTTTTGAGCCTAAGATTTTCATTCAATATAAATGCCACCGCAAATAAGACTTAACTTTTATCTCTGAACTCTTAATCCTATTTTTGATATTTTTTCTAACCCATTATTTACTTAATTCAGCTCTTGCAGGTCTCCTGTGATCCGGAAAAATCTAGTGAATTTATCAGTGGCAAGGATTCAGACAGTTTAAACCTCTAATAGCTTGTGTATTAAGATGTTCACCACTCTTAATTACTGCAAAAGAGGCTCAAACTCAGTTTCTCCCAAAAGTGAAAAATGTACGAAGTTTTTCCAGATCACAGGAGAGGTGGCGTTACACCATTTCACTTGTTGAGCAAAAAACTTTAAAAAGCTAATATTTTGTGCTTGATAGGAAAAAGTTAAAGTGTTAGTCTCTCTTCAAGACTATAACCATTTCGGTAGATCTTTTTGCAATGTGTTTTCATATGTAAGTTACGTATCTCCACTGTGTTTCTACAAAAAAGGGGAACAGCCACTGATGCTGAGGAAAAGTGCCAGCAGGGTGCTGAAGCACATGACACTTCATATCTGTTTTGATTTTCAATTTTTTTTGTGCCTAAGAGTATATGCATTGTTCATATTTTGGTTCTGCTGATGTCATTGAATAAAATGTTCTACGCATGTCCCATACAATCATAGCGGAAACTTCTGTGGCGGTAATCAGGCGTAACCACAATAGGGGATGTATTTTGAGTAACTAACAGAATGCAGCCATTGAAATGTCAGACTCAGTGAACTTCAGTCCCTAACCTCTTCAGTTAAATGAATGAACAACCATCCAACATTCAGCTGATATTTCTAATAGCGACACAAAATAGAACAGAGTCATAACATCCCAAGGTCTTTCGTGCAATGCTCCCTGCAACTTAAAAACCATGTTCACGCAATACATGGGAAATTGGACAAATTTATTGTTTGGGAACGTTTATCCGAACTTTCCAGGAGTGTTGTAGAAATGAGAAATTATTAGCTGGGAGGAAATTAGTGGCGCTGAGCAAAACCGTAAATCTCGTTGAAGTAAACACTATTAGCCTGAGTTTCAACTCAAATCGCAACCAAGAATCCCGCCAGTAGTATGCATTGCATTTTTGCAATGTTGCAGAGTCATAGTGACAATGCTGCTGAGGGGAAAAGTTCAAAAGTCTAGTGGACCCTGTTTCAATTCTTCTTCTTCTTACATTGTTTTAACACTGTGACCTGATATGCAGGTCACCAGTACCCTTCAGGACAGTGGAATTCAAAAGTGCCACAATGCCAGAAATTTTATCATTTATTTATGCGTTGATTGGAAAAGTAAAACGTAACGAACACACACATCCCTTGAGACGATGTGATACTTTTACCACTTGAAGGATAAGAATAAAGCTACTGTAATCCATGAATTGACTAAGGTCTTTCCTGTGGTGCGCAGGTATAAAACTTGGTCATGGTCACATGCTCTGATAAAGCACTGAACAGTATAAAATACATGAAAGGTGAGATAACATGTAGCCTAAATACGCATAAATCAATAAAAAATGTGTAAATATAAAATCTCCATTCAATCAATTGAATACTTCACTTCTCCTAAATGTGGACAGGGCTTGTCTTCATAGGTTAAGTTTACCTAGATATTTATTATTTACATGTGATGTGTTTGCTTAACTCTTGGTTGCCTTTATTGTGCAAAAAATGTATCACAAAATGACAAAAAAAGGGAATATTAACCCTTAGAGTGCTGAAATCAATGTTTTTGAAGGTGTCATCTCACCCCTTTTTCATTAATTTTGTTATGGTCTCTGGAGTTATTGAATGCCCTGCGAGCAGTTTTTGGAGAAAAAAAATGATTTGATTGGCCTACTTCACTCTGTTCTAGTTTGATACGGAAAATGGCTGGGAAGAAATGACAGGATTGCGCTTCTTGCTCATGAATATTCTGTACGTCAATTAACTTGTCTCTGATCGGCTAACTGTGACCCCCCAACCCCCAAAAGCTGTATTAAGAGGCGTTTCTCTGTCCATTTGATTAGTTGTTATAGACATAAGTTCACAGTGCGGATTTCTAAAGCACAAGCTCAAGAACCGCTACCAAAACGTTTATCAATGAACATTTCAGAATGGTAATATTTGCATGTCAACTTCGATTTTCTTCAAGAGGAGAACGTTTGTCGCGATGGTCATCATGGCCTTTCACGTTGCACGAAACTGTGGGAAACATTTTAAAATAAAGGGTTGTTTCTTTACACCATCAACAGCCTTGGCAATCTTCCTGGTCGCTGGTCTAGTGCTAGTCCCAGAGTACCTGAAGACACAGCAAGCCACTAGATGCAGTTGACCGAGATGCAGACATGTCAATTTGCTAGCATTATGGCTTGAATTCCAGGCTACCATTGACCACCCGAAGATCATTAGCTCATGTCATAGCCTACCAATTATTACATAGGCCTAACACGCACACTTACCTATTTGTCAGGTGCACATGCGGTAAATGCACCTGAATGCCCCCAGAGGAGGAGAATGTGTGCTGCCAGGAGACTCCTCCAGTGATTAAGACTAAAGCTGCTTTCATACCAAACGTGAGACAAATTTTTTGCCCGGCAGGTTACATTCAAAGTCAATGCAAAGACACGAATATACGCGTTTTCTTATTCACGTCTTTGCATGGAGTTTGAATGTAATCTGTTTTGCGAAAAGTTCGTTTCGCATTCGGTGTGAAAGCAACATAAAAGGCATGGCTTTGGTTGATACATATTTGTTGCAATAGGTTACTCAATGTTGTTTATTTTCACAAAGATGACTGTTCAGGTGGTAAGAAGGGAGTATTGGTGTCGCTCATTCTTCTTACCACCTGAACAGTGACATTCGTGAAAAACAAACAACACTGAGTAACCTATTGCAACAAATATCAACCAAAGCCATGCCTTTTAAGTTGCTTTCACACCAAATACGAAACAAATTTTTCGCATAACAGATTACATCCAGAGTCCATGCAAAGACGTGAATAAGAAACGCCTGTATTCGCATGTTTGCATTGACTTTGAATGTAATCTGCCATGCGAAAAATTTGTTTCGCGTTCGATGTGAAAGCAGCATAAAAGGCATGGCTTTGGTTGATACATATTTGTTGCAATAGGTTACTCAGTATTGTTTGTTTTCACAGGCGTGACTGTTCAGGTGGTAAGAAAAATGGACGACACCAATACCCCCATTACCTGCATGACTCTCCTCCTGGGATTAGACCCAGTCTGTCCCGATATTTACTCTCTTCAAAATGCTACTTTCTGCTGGCTGCCAATGATTTGGTGGGCGGTCACAAGTCAAAGTGGGCGAGATCAGAGCAAGACCATAAATAATAATTCACAAACCTTCGTAGGTTCATTGAGCTTTTCTGATTTGCCCGTTTTTCCGATATTTTTTTTCAATTTGCTAATACTCAGACTGGGGGCTGATATTCATGTTCACACACAGCATGTATACGCAACTCATGTTGACTGATGGCAATTCAGAAAGAACATGTAATACACGGTTTACATTGGGATGACACCTTTAAAATATAAATTTAATGATCTTGTGCTGTTGAAAACCTTTCATTTTGCGACTTTTTAAAAGAGCTCCCGCAGCGCAAGTCACCAAATGATAGGTTTTTCACAGCTTTGATTTTGATATCTTACATCATTGAGCAGCAATAGCTGCAATTTTCACTCTTAGGGTTAAAAATATACCAAATGAATATCTTCTTCAACACCAAATAAGCATCATCACAAAGCATACAATTGTAAGAGGACAACCGAGCCTGCACTTACACTGTGGAGAAAGTGCCAGTCCCCATTTTCCCTCTTCTTCTGAGTGTTCTGATATTATTCTTCTCACGTACTCATTGTACCTTCTGAGGACGCTGTGTACTTCGAAGCTCCAGTGATCCAGTTGGGCCTTTGAAGGTTGAAAGAAATTAATGTACCTGCCTCACATGAAGTGCAGCTACGCCGCCAGGGCTTCATTTAGTGTTTTGGTACCTATGGAACTCTGAATAACACCGAGGATTTTGAGAATTTTTCCATTTGCCCCCCGGGGCATTTCTTTTCTCCAAGTCCTAACTTTTTACAGGAATTTCTATCATATTTAAGAGCATAATTACTGAGCTTGTGGATTGAAAAGTACCAACAAATGCAAACATTGCATCCTAATTATTTTCCATTTGGTGAAATATATATGAATACCGAGCAAAAAAACACTGTCGCAACTACGTCTTGAATCACTGCACTTCCTCGTGTGAGATGGTCTGAGTGTGGGAACCCATGGATACACATTAAGTGTGGAAGAATGTTGCTTAATTATCGCAGATGCATTTGCCTCAGTCTCAACTGTACCTCATCGGCCTGGTTTTAGCTGTCACGGACGACCACATCCTGCTCACATGGTTGGCAGTCAGAGACCTGAGCTGCTTTCCGATTAAATGTGTTGTTGCAAGGTTTTGTGCGCATGCATGCATGTATGTGTGATGGAGAGAGAGAGAGAGAGGGGGGATGGGGTCAGGGAGTTCATGAGAGGGAGAGACACACCATGAATCAGGCAGAGGGAGAGAAGGTAAGACATGAGTCTGTCTAACCAGCCGAAGCAGGGACACATTGCCGGCTTTTCATCATGAGTTGGCTGGGAGAGGAGCAGCAGTTTACCTCTCTCCTCATGTACTGCCTTCTCTTCAACACTGAGTAATACGCTACCAGTGAAAAGTTTTTGCACACCCTAGTATTTTCTCTACTTGTTACGATTTTTTTTCTTGTGTTATAGTCTCATATTGGTTATAAAACAGAAAGGTAGGAAAACTGAGGCCCAATGTTTAAACCATGTATATAACTAAAGAAATTAAGAAAAACCAAGATCATTAATTTTGTCTGCCTTAACACTGCAGGCCTGAATGCCCAATTCCTCTTTATTGCTCAAATCCGAGGTTTTGTTTGGTTGTACGCATTACATTCTTAAATGTAGCCTGTCCACGGATTGCTGTGTGGACCGCTCACGCTTCTGAAGTGACCTGCATGCGCAGATAGATCAATAAAAACATCAGGCACACACTGGTGTTGTGTGCAGAGATGCCAAGTCTCGCAATCGACGTAGGTCTTACGCTTTTTTTTTTTTTTTTGTTGGCTTATTCACCGTAGTCCGTAATTATTCATTGAATGCTTAATGAGATTCTCAGGCGGAATTAAAATCCTTAAGTTTCCGTTTCACTTGCGTAAAGGTGCACCTCAACACAAGTAACATGGAAAGCGATTATGACTCCGGGCTTCCCGTGCTCTTTAATCAGGGATTGGAAACAATGCATGTTTTTCATGATCGTTTTAATTGTTTTAATGAAATAAGATCATTTGAAACGTTTTTATGCAATTCCGTTGCTTTTAATCCCTCAGTAAAGAGAAGCCTGAGAATTCCCGAGTCATAATTGATTTCCGTGTCATTAGTGGGGAAATCCACCGTAATGCACGTGAAACTGACTAACTTGATGCGCAGTGACTTAAATTCCGCGAGTGAATTTCTTCAGTGCGCTTTGATTGCTGACAACGGCACAGAAACGTGAGTGCCACTAAGAGGAGAAACTCACGCCTAAGACATAAGCCTTGGCATCGCTGACTGTGTGCCGCCTGAAGCACTTTTTTTTAATTTTTTTATCAGCTTTATTTACAAAACAGTCCAATGTGTGTCAGAATGACGTCAAAGTCGTATGAAATGCGACCTGGCTGTTCAGACTGCGGTCGCATTAAAAAAATCCGATATGTATCAGATTCAGCGCCACATTTGAGAGTGGCCTGAATCTGAGTCGAAAATGTCAGATTCAATGTGACTTGTGCTGCTCACACTGTCAAAAGGATATCGGATATGGGTCACATTTGAGCGAAAAAGTTGGATTCAGGTCACTTGTAACTGCAGTGTGAACGAAGCCCATGTCAATATTTGAGCAGATCAGTAACAAAGGTCTAATCCAGTGCTTCTCAAACCTCTCCTGGAGTCACACCTGTCCTGCATGTGTTAGATCTCCCTGGTCCAGCACAGGTGAGTCACATGATCTACTCATTACCAAGCAGATTCAGGGGGTTGACAGCGAGCTGATCATTTCAATCACCTGTGCTGGATTCCTTGTGGATTTTTCTTGTAAAATTATTATTTGTACAAAAATAAACAAGTATTAGGTTCCAGTGATTCCTTTATTGTAAACATACATGTAAGATAAAGACTTGACAAGATCTTCAGGTGTGCAAAAACTTTCAACTAGTAGTGTACATAATAAACCAGACCCATCTTCACACCTGAGTCCAGTTCCATAATTACTGATCTCTGTACACTTTCACCGATGCACTGGGTCAGTATGGTGAAATGTCCATTGCGCTACGAAGTGAGGGGAAGTGTAGAGGAGCAGTAGTGACCGGAGAGAGTGAGAACCCCTTGATGTAATCCTGACATTGGCCTTTCAGTGAACTCTCAAACCTGCTAGCAGGAAGTCGGGTTGTGTAGGACACGCGTGACACGTGATTTTGGTGGCAACGCACTGAATTTATTTCTTAACCCCTTAAACTCCACTTTTCTCATCAGTTTCCTTTTAAGAATATTCAAAGCCCGTAAAAGCATTTGCTTCATATTGTAGGGCAATGATTCTGTTCACAGCGCTCACTGATACCACATCACATTTATATTGAATCAATATTCAAACCTGGATCCCCATGTTTTAATGGCCACAACATTACATTATATGGAAATATCCAAATCTTGCACATCATTTTATACTCATTTTACAGTAATTCAGCAGGACATTTTTGAGATTGTGGGAAACCTCAGGATCTCCACTAGAATTTAAAATAAGCTTGAAGTTCCACTGTTTGAATACAGCAGCTGCATTTGACAGACCCATATTCATGGAGTGAAGGGTGAATTCAGGCATACACGGACCTGCCATTATGAAAAATTACCACAAAATACTACAGTAAAAATACTATAGTTTTCTATAGTAACTATGGTATTTTTGCAGAATTACTGTAGATATACTATAATAACCATGGAGTTTACTATAGTGATACTAAAATAAATCACAAAAGTCAAACTCTACTATAGTAAACTATAGCAAATTTTTATAGGGGTGATGTCATAAAAAGCCGAACTGGAGTACCCATGTTGAAAGAAGGCGCTCACTGAGGATAAGCACAATATTTTACACAGTACAAACACAGAAGCTGGCTTGTTGAGCCAATTGGGCCATTGCACTTGGTAGTCAAATGGATTTCATTCCCCGATCCTTGACTGTACCTCTCCACTTCTGAAGCCAAACCCAGAATGGAAAATATTGAAAATGTCAATTATTTTTAATAGCCATTCAGTTGTAAAAGTCCCGGCAAGAGAAACAGCAATTACTTTTATATGATCTCCGTGCGATTAAAACCACGTACACTTCAAATTTCGTGAGGAGACGTGAAAATTGTGTGACATGGGCAATTAACAGCAATGAATAGGTATTATTTGTGCATTTGATTATCGCGATACGTAATGTTACCTTCAGATCACCCAGGAAGTCGTAATCTCTGAGGTCATACTCTTTTCCTGCTGAGGCTGAGCTGAGGCTTCAAGTGGAAGGGGGCGGGGCTATGCCAGTTAGTCAAGGGGCTCCAAGCTTCACCAGAACATGAAAACCCTCCTGTAGGCCTCTCATCCACTCCTGTTCACTTCTCTGTTCACACCATGTGCTTTTGTCCAGATGTGTACCTCCAGCCATGACTTCAAATCTTTCTTTGTTTCTCCCTCTAACCCTCTGAATTCCAATTTATTTATTTTTCAATTGCAATTTTGATTTATTGGCATGGCAAATCAATACATCTATGTTACCAGAGCAAAGGAAAGACAAAACAAAATAAAAAAACATGAAATGGCAAATAATAATATGCCTCATAATAATAATGAATGTAAACATGGGAAAAGTGAGATCATTGAAGATAACAAAATAATACTGTACATGTTTCACAATTAACCCATTTAATACCAAATTTTCCTTGCAATTTAAATGCATGCATTTTCCTCCTTAGACCTCCCTAACACATAAACTTTATGTATTTTTTGATTTCATGATGGCAAAGTTCAAAGTTGCATTTTTTGCCCAAAGTCAACGACAACATTTTTAGAGCTTCTACAAATAAAATAATAATAATAAAATAAAATCGGTCTCAAATGTGACCAGTGGGAGGAAACGGGGTCAGTAAAATTAAAATAAATGCGGACCTGATTATTTAGCCTCATGTTATGACTGCAGAAAACATATTTTGCTGCAGGCCAGGCTGTATGCTTATCTCCCCTTCATCTTTATCTTGGCCGGGTGTATGTGCGAATCAGCCAACATAGTGCAACAACGTGCCGGATTATGGGAGATAAGAACAAGAGCACTGAACTAAATCTCATGTCCACTCAATCAAAGTGGCATAGTAATGACGTACCAGGGCCTGAAACATGTACTCACAGGAACACTGCATCATATGAATACAGCATTCTCTCCTCTCAAAGGAAATGGAATGTTAATCTGCCACATTGCTCAGTCGATGTGGGAACTGACTGCAAGAGGTATCAGAGAGTGGAGGATAGAGTGAGAGAGAGGGGGAACGAGAAAGAGTATAGAGTGAGCAATAGTATTTTGATGTATAATATATATAATATATTTAAATGAAGCAGACGGTCATCCAAAACCTGCATAAGAAGTGCGTTACGTAATTTTACATATCTTGAGTTTTTAACATAATCAGTGATTCTAGTTCCCATATACTTTAGACGACACAGGAGGCTGGCAACTTTGAGTCTCATTTTGTCAAAAGTTCCCCAACATGGGTTGACCTTGTAAGGCTCTTAAGGGCTCATATAATTTCATGTTCTGTCTTGTTTTCCACCTTTATTGAGGAATAAAAGTTAGTTAAACAAATAAAACCGAATGCGAAAGCCTGGCAACTGATCCTTGATTAATTATGATTGTGAACGATATTAAAAGAAACAGTGCAAAGACTATACTGCACATGGTAAATGGACTGCATTTATATGGCGCTAGCTAGTCACATGACATGACCACAAAGCACTTTACATTTATGCCTCATATTCACCCTGATGAATGGCACCCTGCCATGCAAGGCGCCAACCTGCACATCAGGAGCAGTGTGGGGATCAGTGTTTTGCTCAATGACACTTCAACATACTCTGTGGAGGAACTGGGGATTGAACCAGGAACCCTCTGATTCTTAGCCCGCCTGCTCTACCTCCTGAGCAATGCCGTGAAAGGTTCTGCCTGAATTCTTGTATTCAGGCAGCAGGAGGAATTCCCTGTCTGATCCTAGCTGCATCAATTTTTCCGTGTGACTTCTGTACCCCTCGTTTGCATTCAGAAAGCCTGACCTCTGTCTTATTCCTCCGGATCAAAACCACATAATCTGACCAGCAAGCAAACAATGGGAGGCTGGCTAGTGACGTGCTGTTGGTGCAGCTGTTGAATTCTCTCCTATGCAGCCAAAGGCACGACAAGTCAGTTACCGCACTTTATATCACGGTGTAAGTCATAACAGGATCTCTTCGACACTCCTACTTCCTGCGTTCATCAGTTATGCTCTGATACCTTCTCTTGTCTACAGACGCATTCACTTTTAACATCAACGTCACATGAGTGGCGAGAACAGGCCATTCAGCCCAACGAGGCTCACCAGTTTCTTTTTGCTATTGTGAATATATCATTTCAGATACTCAATGACTCAATGGTATCTAGCTTTAAGTCAAGCCTGCTCTTGAAAATTACCAAGGTTTCTGCCTCAACAATATGGTCAGGCAAGCTCTTCCGTATTGAGATTACTCTTTTTCTTCACTACTTCAATTTAAACATCCCCCGAACGGAGAATGCAGGGTAATTACGGATTTGCCTTGGATCCTGCTGCCTCTAGAAAATCCTCACGTTTGCGCAGTAATTCATATAGTTTTAATGGGAAACTTCTTATGCTCATTCCTGGCACATGATGGACAAACCTTATTGTTTTGTGTCATCCTATGACTTTTTCTCTAGTACCACCACCAGGTCAGAATCTACATTTCAACTTCAAATGCGATCACTCAAACAGTTCTATGGAAATGATGCCACGTTTCTTGTTGTTTCTGGTGCATAGGGAAGTGCTGGTTTTGAAATTGGTCACCCTTTAACCTTTGGTTTAGTGCCGCCAGCAGGCCAAACTTTCCCTGCTTAAACATTGTGAGGACTCAAACCGCTATAATGGGAATCAGGTCAAATCTGCTTTCAACATTCCTAATTCTTAAAGCCAGAAATGATTTATTGTGGTGACTCTTATGTTTGCTGTAGCACCATATCTCAGCCAAAATCTAACATTTTCAAATATAATAACGAACATGGTTTGATCATATAACACTTCTCGTGATCACCTCAGGTGCATGGAGCTGGGCCATATTTGATATTGGTCACCTTATGAGCTTTTCTTTAATGGCTCCTGTAAAGAAAATTTTAATCTTTAAAAATTATTATAACTTGGACAGCTTTAATATGAATGATGTCAAATTTGCTTTCAACATTTATGGTGCATAAAAAGGAAGTTAGTTCTGTTTCCTGTAGTGCTACCCCTAAGCCACATTTCACATTTAAAAATGCAATTACTCAGACAGTTTTGATGAGAATCAAGTCAAATCTTCTGTTATTGCTCCTGATGAACTGGGTGTTTAAAAAAAGTATTCATAACTTTAATCATCGATTATACTGTACAGAAACTATGAATTTTATTTTAAGTGCAAAATGTCATTAGAAAGAGCTGGTTTTACTCTTTTAATGACTTATAGCACTTAAAATAAAATTCATAGTTCCTTTACAGTGTACTCGATGATTAAACTTGGGTATTCTTCTTTTGAAACACCCTGTATAGATATGACAATGGCGGCTCTATGAGCCCTCCTTCTTGAACCACCAGGCCAAACTTTTCATTCTTTTTTAAATGTGATAACTCACACAGTTTAAGTGGGCATCTTTTCAGCTTAGCTGACAACGGTCCTGGTGCATGTAAGAGGAACCTTACTGATTTTTTATGGCTCTTGTACTTTCACCATTAGGTAAAACTAAATTTCCAAATTTTTCAATGATGCACAAAGTCAAACAATTCTGATGGTAACGGGGTGTTACCAACCCTAATGCAAACTTTCTTTCATCCTGAGTGCTTCCTCCACCAGGTGTTGTGCATTTAAGCTCTCCATTCCTAGCCTGGAGTCCAAACATATCAAGTGCTGGTCGCTCCCAACGGTCACTGACTGATATCAGTCTGGCCTCAATCGTATAGCCAGTGTTCAGCCCTTACGTCACTAATGAAGTGAACATATGAAAATTCATGTTTTCTGCTCTTGGCTGATTGGATGACCTTTTGACGAGAACCACCAATCGAATATGAGTTATCTGGCCAGCAACAGCCTTCATGAATGTCATTTGACATGAGCTTAAAAATTTAGATTGTGGCTTGCTTGTGTTTACCCTTGGAGTGGTTTTTAGGTTTTGAACAGGATAATGTTTGGCCATATCTGCATTTTATTTATTTAAGTGGGATTCCCCGGTATAATAAAGGCTAAATTAAATAATACTCAAATTACATAACGTATCTCACTGTTATTGGCATTAGCAATAGCTCGAAGGGCATGATTGCATCAGCTAGATTAAAGTGATACTTCACCCAAAAACTATCATTCTATCCCCGAACGCCGAATGATATTATGTTTTTGGTCCGACTGCCGCCGCCGCCGCACTACGTGTTAACGCAATAACTTCAGTAATATTTCAATTAGAAATTTCAAGTTTTGCATACAGGTAAGTATCATAAAGAGGAAGAATTGATTTGATTTTGGACAATTCACAATTTCTAGATTGGCTACCAGGGGCTAAAACGGAAAAAATCACTGTTTTTATCATATCTCTGTATCATATCATATCTCATATTTGTCCGATTGACCTCAAATTAAGTGCAAATGACAGGTCATGACCTGACGATGTGTCCCACGATGACACTATACTTGTTTGGTTCAAAACTTTGA
The DNA here is from genome assembly GCA_029721435.1 of Gymnothorax reevesii. NCBI lineage: Eukaryota > Metazoa > Chordata > Actinopteri > Anguilliformes > Muraenidae > Gymnothorax > Gymnothorax reevesii. Next base: position 22,967,089 of record CM056579.1, on the reverse strand, counting down.
CACAAGGTGGAGCTTTGTCATATAAAATTCACCATTTTTTGCCACATCTTTGGAACTATTTGTCCAATTGGCATGAAACTATGTGGAACTGCAAGGTCATGACCTCACAACTAGTCACATGATGACATCATACCTGTATGGTTCAATATTTTGCCACCAGATGGCACTTTGTGATGGAAAATTACCATTTTGGCCATATCTTCAGAACCATTTGTCCGATTGACCTGAAATTAAGTTCAAATGAAAGTCTATTCAAGGTCTATTCAAGGATTGGGGAATTGGAGGATTGGGGGCGTTCGGGGATATACCCCCAGCCATCGCCTCCGATGGCATAAGCCTAGTTTGTATATCAATTACACACCATTAGATGTCTTGAACGGACAAAGTTGTTCTTCACCTGGCGCAACTTTATGGCCACTGGAGAATTTTGAAAAATAATTCAAATTCCTCTCTTGCTGGAAGCAAATGGGGTCACCCAGTAGCAATGGGAAAACTCCACAAAACAACCGTTGGCAATCTTTCAAAGCATCGTCCAGTATAATTCAAGTCTGCTTTGTCCACTCGTATCCTAAGGAAACGTGGTTATTTTTCACTAAAAATAATAAAATACCACAGTTATGCTTCAAGTAAGCTCGCGCATTCAACAGAAGTCCCGGCTCCCGGATCTTTCACTGCCCAGAGACTCTTTGCCACTCAGATGAATACTCGTATAAACACGAGCTGGAAGGCTGGACTTCCATTGAATGCAGGACTGTGGTAATTGATTTATTTTTAATTTTGTCTCAAGTTGGGGGGGGGGGGGGGGGCTGCCGACTGAGGTCAGACATATAAGCAAGTGACCGTTGGGAGTGACCTAAGCTTGATATGGATGGATTCCAGGCTACTCCATCCCCTTATGTGTCTGAGTCATATATAGCCCATTGCTTTGAGCGTGCTAGTTGTTGGATTGTCACTTGCTATATGCACTCAAGCAACCAATCAGAATCTTCCCTGTCTAAGAGTTTATCGTCTTAAGAAATTATTTGTAACCTTTAATGATAGTTAAATAAGGAAGTACTCTTCCTAGTCTTACTAACAGGAACAAGCTCCCAACCTTTCTCTCGGTTTCCTGGTTTGAGATTGCATTCCAGTCAGCCAGCCTTCATTCTGTTCCTCTGCCCAGTTTAGTAGGAACACATCACAAGCCTTCTGCGAACATCAAGACTGGGACTGCATTCCTGCTAAACTCTCCAGACCTGTCATTTGACAGTTCTGCTTAGGCGAGGGTTATCTCCATGAGACTACTGCCCTGGGACACTACTGCCCTGGTGCGGACATGTTCTATACCTAAGCCAACTGCCATTTGAATTGAACTGTCCCATTCTGCTCGGGGATCTGTACCTGACAGTCATTACTGTAAAACCATCAATAAACCCATTACTGGATATTACTTTGTCTCTGCCTCTGGTTCCTTGTCTGGATCATAACACCCGGCAAAATTAGCTGTGAACATACCAGAAGCCCTGAGCAGTTCCTATGCTGACATTCTGAACCCCATAACTGTTCCTATTGCGCAACCACTTGGCCAATCAATGAACTGTGCCTATGGGGACAATGCTGCATTTTCAGGGATAAAGCCTGCTGTAATACACTGGCAGCATTTGTCCCGGTTTCCTTTTGCACCATGAATTTGATTAAGCAACCAGATTAGTCCTCAACAGTGACCTTCACCTCTTCTTCACTCAGATATTTGATCATTTTTTGAATTCCCTCATCGGTCTCGGAATTATGGTTTCGCATACTCTCTTGCCATTGCATCACCACTGCTCTGAAGCAACACTGTGAATTTACTCCACCAGTGCCATCCATGTTCCCATACACAAGGTCATTATGTGAAGACTGTACTGTTGCAACCTGCTCACGTAGCAGAAATCTTGAAAATTCAGCCCATTAATTTCCCATTAATGCATATCTTTCAGCCTTAAACTCAGCAACTGTAGCAAACGGGAAATCCGTGGAGGAACTGCACACTGTTGCATCATGAAGCTACAAATAGCACTTTAACATGAAAAAATTCAAGGGTTAAAAACATACATCATTGTAATTAGATGACAAATAGTACGAATGATAAGATTATACTTTAATGGCCGTTTGCACAGAAATTCGTCTTGCATTACAAGCTCCATCCTTAAAAAGACAGTTAAATCAGACAAAGACAATGTCAAAATGTTGAATGTTAAAATCTTTTTCTCCACACCTCATTTAAGCGATACAAAGCCACAAGAACATGTTTAGATTATTTATTCAGAATTTTAATCTGAATAAAGAAATTAAAGACCCAGAGAGATAAATATTCTGAAAAAACAACCGCTTCTCCAAAAATTGCACCAATGCATCCTTTCTAGTGACACAATGTTTACATTCGCAAAACCATTTGCATGAAGGTAAACACAGGGTAGCGTGCCGTGGTCACATGACTTCACTGTAGAAATAGATGAAAGCCATGTTTCAAAGCACATTAGCACCAAAAGACACTAACCTGCAAAGAAACGAAGATGATTTTAGAGAAGCATTGATCATCATCACATCAGATGGCCTCAATGAGGGGCAGCCAGACAGAGAGGAACTGAAAACAGCCATCAGAAGTACCCTTATCAGGGGCAGTAAACCTGTTTCACCCTCTACCACAAACACATCACCACACCATCTATTCAGGGGTAATCTTGTGTGAAATGGGGAAAGGCCCCAATAGTTGGCTATAAACCATATAATCCCACCCCTTTCTCTCAGTCTATGGCAGTGAGGCCAAATGGACAGGCCCCATAAAGCTAAATTCTTCCATTAACTCACGTCTGTCCTAAATTCACCCTGCTGCCAGCGTAACCATCCACACACAGGGCTCCAGCTACTGTCTCCCAGCACACAGTACGCTGAATATCAATTAAGGCCAATTTTATAGCCATTTTTGGGGTTAGCTGCAAGCAATTGCTATTGACTTGCCAGGCCTATAGTGCAGGCTGTGCAACCACCTTCAGTTTCTATATGCCTCTGTTTTGCAATTTGCCTGCAATTTTATCCCCGCAAAGTGATCCCGTTGTCGACTGGATTCAGAATAGGTAAATAAATATGCTGGTCGTATGCGCTCATCCTTACAATTTTCAAAAGCAATATCCTGAATTACACCCCCCCCCCCCCCAAAAAAAAAGTAATTAATTAATTAATTATGTGCTGCAATACTTTTAATTTCTACTTTACTTGCTATCTCTGAAATGTCATACAACGGCATTGAATTATTTATATTTTATATAAATGTGCAGCACGATGCAAAATATGACACGACATTGATTTTTTTATGTCGGCTTAAGTTGTGCAGCCAGCGTGGGAAGGAAAGGTAATGCATTTCTTGGAAAATTCCTCTGATTTGTCCTTGCCTGAGTGTCCTCATTAACATCGCTGGAAAATTACACCAGCGGAACAAAAACAGCAATAAATAACTGGGGACAAATGAGGCGTGGATGAAAGTAACCAGTCGAAGAAAAACTGTGTCATCCTAGCAGCTTCGTCAAGTAACTCAGGTCAGGTGAGCCCTTCACGTGAGGATATTATTACTGACGATCCCCGCGACTTCCTCCGTTTCCCGTCACGGAAATATTCTAGCCGGCCGAAAGGTCAACAAGGCCTCCCGGAGTATTGAGAAACATAAGCAATAAATAACAGTTCTTTTACTGCCTGTTTAGTCTGAGGAATCACATGGTTATCTTTATTATTCTTCACGTGATTGCACTGGTGAGAAGGTGGTGTCAGAATTGGTCTGATATTGATCTCTTCTCAAGGCTTTTTGGATTTATGTGGTGGCTCCACTCAAGGTATTTCCACAAGGTGAGATAAACACCATGAGGAGGATATCCTGTGAGAATCTCACTGGCTGGGAACCAGAGTTGAGGCAAAATGATTAGCCTTATAAGGATTAACACATGAGTGTATTTGAGTGGAAAGTCACATGAGCAACAGGAAGAAAGAAAGTGAAGAATAATCACACTCTAGCAGTTTGTGAAAAATGCATCCTGGGGTGGGTTATGCTGGCATATTGATTTAATTTTTGTAAAGTATTGTCCCCCCTATCTGGTGCTGAAAGGTTTCCATGTAGTATAAGTGAATTGTCTCATGGATAAGGAGCCATTAAAAATGAAACAAACAAATCTTTCACCATTTAGTTCTTGATAATTTGGTTGACAGTGGTGTGAAAAACAGATACCTCTACAGAGGTGTCAAGATATTATGACTGGAAGTCTTTTATCCATATAAAGCCTAAACCATGAAATATAAGCCAGAGAAATCTTAATTTTTGAAAATGAAGTATTTATTGGACCTAAATGCAAAATGTATTAAAAAAAATGATCAGCATATAAGAAATTCATTTTGTATCATATTTGATATTTTTATACTGTGAGGTCAAGTTTCAAATACTGGTCTCACTACAGCGAAATGTCTACTTTGGGGACTATAGTAAAATCATCACTCATGAATACAGCTGGGCTCACTGAATCCGGAAGAGTCTCAGTTTTCCAGTCATACTCAATTTATAAAATTCCAAGACTGTTTAGGGAACCGAGTTTGCAGAAATATTCAAGTACAATAACTGAAAATAACACATTGATACTTCATTAAAAAAAACTGCATGTTTTTTTTTTTCCAAAACTGAATGTGATTATGGTAAAAAAGCACGTCTGTAAAGGGGACACTCATAGGTATAGATATCTCGAGGTCAGAGGTCAAAGGACACCTGTGAAATTGGCAATGAGAGTTTTTCCTTTGTCAGAATTTTGCCTAAATTTGGAGCATGACTTGCGCCCCTTCCCTGCAGCCTTGCATGACATGGGTGCTACCAGTAGATGCCTTAGGTCTACTAGTTTCACAGGATACTTTGCGGCAGCTTAAAAATGAGCCTCATAAATACAGTAATGTCAATGGAGATCACTGGTGCTCCTGCGGATCTCTTAGGGTTAAATACCTGTCGTATTACCTTTGATAATTACTTTTTATACTCGATTTTATGATAAGTAACAAAATGTTGAGTATTTTAAGTTGTTTCATCCAGATAATATTAATGTTTAAGTATTAGTATGAATATTAAAGTTCCTCTTATTGTAACTTTGTCAAAATTTGCAGAGCTTTCCAAGAAAGAAAAAAACCCCCCGCAGGTTGGTTAATGGGGGCAGCCATCTTTGATTTTGCATCTTACCTACCGCCACTACCAGCAATGCACTGGCAATCCAGCGGGGGGCAAATGATATGTATCAGACTGCTCATAACAGGTTTCTGAGAAAGTACTGATCATGCGGATGACGCAGAGGTCACAGAATTTCATGTATAAAATACGACACAAATTACATGATAGGGTTGAAGGACAGTGGAAACTTCTGAGTTTTTCTGTCAAAATGTGATTATTTCAGAAATGTAGGAATAATACAATCATGATGATAGGAATAATGGCATTGATTAACTTCATATACCCGAGGAGCAAATGAGTGAAATTCTGCCTGTTTTAATTACTGTTACAAAATGTTCTGAATCTCAAAAACTATAAATGCCAGAAATATGCTTCAAATCTTGTTTTAATCTTATTACAGAGAAGCACCTTTATGACCAAATAGTAATTTTCTACTTATGCCTGATTTCTAATAGTTATTTTCATCGGTGTATGCATAGAAAATGGCTAAAAATCAAGAATGAAAAGCAAATTTTGAAGATGATGAGTAGCAGCATGTATGGAGCAAATTACACCAATCTGGAGTACATGCATGTTAATTTAGCAATAAAAGTAATTTTAAAACACAGGAAACAGCCCGTTGTCACTTTTTAAATTTTAATCTAGTATTATAGAAAGCCCAGTATCTGAAACACCAAAAAGGCCAGGCATACAATGCTGTTTTTAAACTAGGGAAGCACACCTTTAACATCAATCAGTTAGTTTTAACCAAAGTCCAGTATCTGACATTTAGTTTCAACAATGCATGTGTGTAGACTAGAAAGTAAAATGCAATTATGCAGTTGTTTTCCATAGAGCTATAAGCAAGAAAAGCCTGCATATTCTCTTTGGTATTGCAGAGATATTTCTGATATATTGTTGATTAAAACATATGCAATCCCTCTAGGCATCCATGGTATCGACTCAAGAGAAATTAATAAAAAGAAAATAGTTAAAACTCTTTGATTGCAGTTGTGGTAGAAAGTTGGATCAAAAATCAGCATGCACAGTGGTATTTGAGAACTGAGTTTGGGAACCACTGGTTTATGATAATTTGCAAAAGAACCGCTTGTTTTCAAACAGTGCGGAATGACGAAAATGATGCAACCAATTTGCAACAAGAGGCCTTTGTAATAAAGAGAACCCAACAGAAGGTGATTTTTCTCCAGCAGAGGGAAAAAACCAGGTGACCCAGTTTCTTTGTCTGACCTGCTGACACTTCAGCAGCTGCGGTCTGTCACAAGCAATGACTACTGTCTGCTGGAGTCAGGTTTGGAGTGGTCACATGGCCCAATGGGAAAGCACTTTGTCGCGGTGTACATGTCCGTGGTCGCATAAGCACACTGGCAGTTACAGAGGTAGTTACTGACTAAGCAATATCCTCTGAGATGGTGAATCAACCAATGGTGCCTCATGGGCTTCAAATCCCAGAGCTGTAATTCAGCAGTGTACACACAGTCCCGTTTCAGGGGAATTGCTTCACGTTGAGGTAAATGAGACAAGACTTTGAAAGACTGCCATTAATTTACCAGATGACAAAATAATGTGTGAAGCAGAATGTGTGTCATTGCCGTGTTTGCTTCGGCAATCCTGGAAATGTCCCGTTATGCATTTTCGCGATCTACACAAAGCCATCACTGATGTTCTATTTGAGTTGCGACTGCAGGCAGTGAAGTGACACTGCAATGTAATGTTGGAGGCTTGAAAAGTAAAATTAGATTGTACTTGCCCTTGGTTTTTTCCCCAATCCAACAGGAAACTAAGAATGGATTTTCAAGCAGGGTGATAGATTGACCATTTAGACTTAAGAAGCCATTAACGTTGCTTTTAGAATTTATCCACTCATCCCTAACTTAACCTGCTTATTCCGAGTCAGGGTCATCCAGAGGCTGGGGACAATCACTCACATTGTGGGTGAAAGGAAGGCACATCCTCAACAGTTTGCAATTCCATTAAAGGAAATTCAGTCGTCTCGTTCTCCATTTTACAGAGGCCTGCAGCGAACCATTCAGTGCGAGGCATAAAAAGTCTTCTCTAGTTCTACAATGCAGCCTGCAGTATTACTGTAAAAGTGGGCCAGCATGGTCCACAGATGTGGTTAAATTGATTGGATTTTTCACGATGATTCTCAGCTATTACAACGTGGCTGTGACATTGATACCGTCAGAGACCGGGTGGACGTCTCATGGTCCCTTTCCTTACGGTCTCAATCTATAATAAGGCACATTAGGTTACAAATGACCTGAAAGACTAGAGCTGGATTCGCAAGAGCCCATACCTCTGCCAGCATAGCTGGATTTAAACTTTGGCCAATATCTCTGCTGTACTTTGGCCTAGATATTCCAAAATTTAAATACTTGTTGCTTTTCTGCTACACTAACATCCTGCAAAGTTTGGTTAAAATCTATACGGCCATTTTTGAGATATCCTGCTAAGAAACAAATAAATAAGCAAACGGAAGCAGAAACATCACCTCCCGGCGGAGGTAATGATGTTAGGAGAGTTTATCGTTCCACCAGAAGAGAGAGAAAATAATCACAGTAATGTCAAACGTTTTATATACAGTGGTACGATTGCTGTATATCCAAATATTTCAGCAAACTACTATGAGTGAGGCAATGGTTCAATAGCAAAAAAATAGACTCATGTTTCTCTTTAAGATAATTTATTGGTTCAGTAAGGTCATAAGACATTCATCACATCAAGGCACACTTTATAATGCTGAAATATGTCAAACCCACACACCAGCTGATCCATTGTAGAAGCATGAAAGAAGCCATGTAAATTAGGCAGAAAGGGTCTCAGTTGTTTGCCTATTAAAATCTCTATAATACAGCTTTTTTTCAGAGCTAAATACATAGTTCACAGTGGGCTTAAACATTTGAAAATGAAAGTTAAATACTTAATAAAGTACATCAGGTCAGCAACCTCAGCATAGCTCAGCAAAAAATTATTTCTGCCAGTATTTACCTTCTACTGAAAAATATTAAACCACTGCAGCATTCAGTGCTATCAAACTCTAACATGTATACTAATAAAAAGTTAAAAAAGAAAATACTTCAGAATAATTCAAGTATCCTTCAAGTGATGGGATCAGGCAACTTCCCACTTCATGTAATTGCTATGATGCAACATATTTTAATATAAATATATTATTTTAGATGTACAACAATCCTTCTGTTAATATTTAGATTAAACATAAAATACAAAGACTGTACCCCCCCAAAGTTACAACCATTATGCTGATTAAGACTCGGTAATATACAGCAGCTAACAGGACAAACATGTTTTATTGCAATTTGAAATGTTAAATAGCAATGTGCAGTACAAATTTAGAAGCTCATGTCGGACATCATATAAATGAAGAGTTTCTTAGCAAAATGTGACATATCCATTTTTGCTGTTTTGAGAAAAATGCCTTTTTTCTTCCAGACAAAAAGTTAAGGAAAACCAGTTTTTTTTTTATTTCCCAGTCTCGCTCTTGACTTACAAAACATGTTTAGCCAAAAAATGGAACTATAGCATCACTTTGATTATTTGGTGATGGTCATGCATTAACCCTCTTTTAACCAGCGTAGCATATCTGCTACATGAAGTAAAAGGGTTAACAGCCTGGACACCCTGCTGGTTTTGTTTCTTATTGCCAAATAAACATTTGAGAATAACTTGAATGGTCCGTCACTTTAATTTTTCTCTTCGCATTATTAGCCAATGAAGCAGATCTGCTACATTTTGGAAAGATTGGCCAAAGGGTCGAATTTTTTTACTATTTTTCCAAATATTGGCCCATAATCAACATATTTGCCTAGGGAAATGATTTTTTACACAATTGGAAATGGGTTTGGTTATTAGAGGGTTAAAATAGTTTGAACTTTTTACAAAATGAGATGCATTAATGGATGCGACTCATTTTGCCAAAAAAGCGAAATGGTTATGTTGCACTTTGCAAAAAAAAAACAAAAAAAAAAAAACACTAATTTCAGCATAGTGAAATAAGGGGTTAAATCGCCGTTTGACCCAAAAGTGATACTTGAACATGTGCGGCTATCCCTTGGCTATGTTTCCAATATCACTACAAGAAAATTTAGAATTTAGCGTATGTCTCGTTTTGCGATGAAACTCTTCAAATATAAATCCCAAAAATCTGTCATGCTCAATGTTGTATGTTTGTTTCATCCTGCTCACAAATCCCTCTCAATCTCAGCAGAAGACAGTACACCTCACAACATTGATATGAACAAGAAATTACAAAAGTATCGGTTAAAAAAAAAAAAAAAAAAAGGAACAAAGTGCATAATAGATAATAATAAATATAACAATGTTAAACATAGTTCTATACACAACTTGCGCGTTAAGGGCCGATGTTTGGTATGGAATTTCAAACAATATGATGCGTAAAGCCAGCGTGCTCTCTGCTAATGAATTAGCCGATTTAGAAGTCTTCAAGAGCTGCATGCGTTATTTATCAAAATAAGACAGAGGAAAGAGGGAATGAACCCTCAGAGCACTGAAATAATTAATATTTAAAAAAATATATTAATTATCATGCTGTTGAAAACCTATCATGTCGCAACTTGTTTAAATGATTTTAATATTGTGCATTATTGAGCAACAATAGCTGCATTTAGCGCTCTGAGGGTTAGTCCACCAGTGAAGGAGAAATTCAAGACACCAGTCATTTAGATAACTGGCTTTAGCCGGCCGTTTACTGCAAACATTTAACCGTAGTTTGACTTCCCGTGCCATGATGACATTATAGCACCATGACCCAAGTCACAGTAGGGAGTTAATGAAATCAACATGACAAAATGCTGCGTAACAGAATGGCAGCAATGAGGGAAATCTTTATCAGAGCCTGTGTGAAATGAGAAAACCCGAATTTGCACAATGCAGACATGACATCAAAAACAAATAAAGCGGACATGTACACTTTTAAAAGTGCTGTGCGAGGGACCATTCTAGGATGAACGGTCATAAGCATAAAGGCCATAACATTTCAATTAATTGCTGCAAGACTAGAACTTTATTCAAAAAATAAATACACAATAAAAATAAATAAAAATCAGTCAAACATTTTTGCATAGTGGAGAACTCCCTTTAACGCCCTTTCACCAACGTAACACAACCTGAAGTAGAAAAAAAAAAAGAAATGAAATAAAAGGATGATGCATTTACAGACACACAGGCTGCGTTTGAATACTGGGAGAACCGGTAACGGTGAGATACTCATTTACAGAACAGTGGAACAGGAATGACATCACTTCTGGTCACGACAGTGATGCGGTGATTAGGCTCATTGGCAGGACTGCAGAAGATCGTGGAGATCAGACGCACATCGCTTCAAGGTCTGGAGAGGAGAAGGTGCAAACGTTGGTTACCAGGGTACACACAACATTCTCCATAATCTTGATAGCAGACCAATCACAGTGTCTCAACAGAGCAAACAAGCTCAGAAGCTATTCAAGCCATTAATTTGACCCACTGTCCCCATCCCCACTAAACAGCAGCCATTAGTATGACCCCCACTCCTCCCAAACACGAACATTAACGAACCTTAGGTGTAATCAGGTCTCTCCAGAATGAGCCAGTATGGGTGCAGGCTTTCATTCCAACCATGGAGCTACTCAGCGAGTTCTACTAATCAAGGTTTTAACCCCTTTACGCAGAATACGAACTTTGCCAATTTTTTACTGTTATGTATGAGCCTATTCGAGGCTTCATAACTCAGTATTTCTGTCACAGAGACTGTGGAAAATGATTCCAGCGAAGCAAGACATTTGGAAATTCAATTTCAGAATTGTTTAGGAATTAATTTTCGGAATTTACCGACGCTGGCATCTATACCTGCACAAAATTAAGCTAGAACTTGAGTGGCTGATTAGCTGAAATCAGGTTCATAACAGTGTCACTAGAATAAAAGCCACCACCCTACATTGGCCAATTTGCCACGAGTGAGTAACCCTGATATACAACAGAAAACATGGAAAAAGAAAACAAAAGAACCAGTCCCTCTCGATTAAACATTTACCACACAGGCCAGCCCAATGGTGTTGGTCACGGAGGGCAAAGACCAACCAAGAAAAAAAGCCTACAACTGAATAGAGGCGTGAATGTAAACACAGTTCATTCATTACGTAAGCATCTCTTTCGCACAGCAACTCCCCACACTACACAATGCCTCACTCAAATGGAACCAACCCTCTCCACGCCTCCTGGCATCTACGCCTAGTGAGCAGCTGTGTCAACACGACAGAAAGAACAGCATTTCCACACACGGCAAAACCCATTTTACCAAACACACTTGCACAGGAAATTGTTTTCGAGATTCTCATCACACGTCTCAGACTGGGTAGAGGGCTTCATCATCAGTTTGAATTAGAGTACTGTCCAGCCGAGACTGCAACTTACCCCAGTCGTGAGCAATAGAGTAAACGAATGGACAAAAAGGCGTAATGGCTAATGAGTGTTAAGGATCTTCAGCTACGCAACACAGCAATATACCCTTCAATTACGAGTGCATATCAACTCTATACAGAGCGAAAGTTCTATAGCTCAACTTGAGAACCTTTGTGCAATGCCATTCAGCCAACAGGGTCATGATTCAACAGAAAATGGGAGAGGAAATGGAATGTGAAGAACTGGACAAGGGCCAAGCTTGAGAGCGAGTATCTAATAAATCAACCTCTAGCTCGCGCAGAGATTAGACTTGGTGCAGTCTGCCCACAGGACAAAGGATGCTATAATTCTATATGGAACACCACTCCACACGTTGACCATTGACAGCACTTCCTTGAGAGCCCACTTTGTAGCAAAACACACTGCTACACTCCAGTAAGCAAGTAAAAAAAAAAAGGAAAGCATTTTCTACACTTTCAGCACTTGATGACCACTATTGTTTGTGACAGACCACCATCTGGGAGAGTCCGGGGAATAGTGTCGCGGAGGTAGTTGGAGAGATGCTACAAGGCCAAAGCTAGAAAGAGGTAAATAAAGATGAATATCATAATTGCAGAATGGGGAGGGGGTGGGAGGCGAGTTTGAGGCGGGGAGGAATTGGTGGAGCTCCTCTGAGATGAGCAGGGAATGCGTAGATGTAAGAAGCATAATGACCATTTCTCAAAATGAAGGCTACAGCCTTGGTAGGTTGCGTTCCTCGGCTGCTACGTTGTAGCGGGCAGTTCCGTCATGAAGGCGCATTCGGATACAGCCGAGAAATGCAGCCTTCATCTCGCCTGATGTCGATTTGTCAGCTCGTTTTGCACTCCATTCCCATGTTGACAATCCCGTCTGATACCGGAGGAGATGAAGGCTGCATTTCTCAGCTGTACTTGAAGGCGCCTTCTCAATGGAACAACCTGCGATAACGAAGCACCCTAAAAATGCAACCTACCAAGGCTGCAGCCTGGGCTTCGAGAAACGGCCAAAGTGGGCGTGGATCAGAGGCTGTGATCTGCAGAAGGTCTGCAGTGATTGGCTAGCGATGATCACCTGTCCCAGATGAACCAATGGCAGGGGTGAAGTGGAGCAGCGTGATAGGGAAGCCGTTGGGGGCATCTCTGGGATGGAGCGGTCATTCAAAAGGTCGAAACGAGGCTTTTTGAATGGATCAGGGCTGGTGAGCGGGGTCACACTGTTCCTCCGTAGGAGTGTGACTGGACTACTCTGGACCTGCTGGTCACATGGGGGTGAACGAAGTCAAAGATAAGGCCTTCCCAACGTGCAACACTACACTATACTATCTATAGTATACTATCTACACTATACTATTATAGGGACATACAAACTGCAACTTGGCACACATACTGTACATACATACATACTCTACAATGCACCAAATTTATGAGCATTTACTCCTGAAAACTGATGTGTGCAAAAGGGAAAAATGATTCAGGAGAACATCAACAAATGTGGATGCATTAGCTGGCTCCAATGTCTTCAGCGTAGGAGCTCCTCAGCCAAGTCCTGAATGTTAACATTTGAATGCAGCCCTGTATACCAATTACTGGACTACAGACCAGGGCTGGGTTGTATAGATCGGACTCAAGGACTCTGTCCTCGGACTTTTCGTTCCTAGACTTTTTGTCCCCAGACTCTTAATCCCCATGGACTTTTCAACCCTAGACGGAAAGATTGTTACTGAATTTTGTACAGGACAAGGAGGATCCTCCAATTTTCCAGGTAAACAGATTTTGACCGCCCATCTTAAAATCCTCATAAGAAATCTGCTTAAACAAAAATGTTTTTCCCCTTACGGGGACAAAGAGTCCGAGGACAGAAATTCCAGGAATGAAAAATTTGAGGACGAAGAGTCCTACTACCAATACATTGATATTTTATTGATATTGTGACATTGTATTAAATAATGGCTTGGTTTTTGGATATAGCAATATTGTATTTTCGGATTCTAAGGGCTGACTTGACAGTAAATGGATGCAGTTGTCCGCACTTATTAAATTGTTCTAGCAGTTGCTTGTATCTGCTTGGTTATCAACTCCACATTACCAATGATTGTTTATCTAAAATAACAACATGGAAATATTTAGTGAACGTATCAATAGTTGCCCCTATAATGTCACCTCAGTATCAATATTGAGGTTATTGTGATATCTGACTTTCTCCACATCGCCCAGTCCTACTGCAGGCATACAAAAGGCTCGTAAGGATACCTCTGGTCTGTCCCTGTGCGTGTTCACAGCCTCCACATTCAGCGAGATCGACTCCACTCTGCACCCTACGCACAAAAAGAGAACATCATTAGCTCTACTTGGTGAGCCAAAACTGTAATAGCCCAGAAAAGTCGAAAGGGTGCACAAACAATGTTCTGGAAGAATCAAAGGTGCTCAAACGTTTCCAGAAAGAGCCGGTATGGATGCAAACATTCATTAAATATAACACTTAAAAACCCAATTCTTCAAATCAAGGTCCTCAGGACAGAAACTAGCATGGAATGGCACGGCAGCAGCACAAGCCTTTGCGCACACTGGCTCCATCAAGAAATTCGGGACACAGGGCCCAGGTTGTCTCACCGTAAGCAACAGGGGTGAGCTTCAGCACCGTGTGAAGGGGGCACTTCAGGTATGGCATCTCATCTGAAAGAGAGAACAGGGTGCATACCACAGGTCACATACTGATGAAGAAACTGCATCACCACTTCACTGCTGTCACCTCTAGTGGAAGGGACTTGAGGTTGATTAGACTAAGGAGGGGGCTAGCACTACCTGGTTAAATTGCCAAACAGCAGCACTGAACTCATTATGGCTTTACTGGGGTTTAAACCACCAACATTTCAGTCCCGTCAAAACCTTAACCACCAGGCTAGTGGCTGCCCCCAAACGAACAATCTGGTAAAAGCTTCAGAATTTTCCCTCCCCCCAATAATCTCCAATACAGCTCGAAGTCAGAGAGCCATAACAGAAGAATGCATTCCAGTTGTGCTAGCCAATGCTATGAGAACTCCAGGCTAACAGTCCTCTTCCTGGAGATTCAAAGTTTTGCAGACTTTTTTAATCAGTCATAACTTGGCACAGTAGCTTTCCCAAGTCTCGGGGTCGCTGCAGTTGAAGTGGTGAAAACCACATCTCAAGAAACAGGATTATGTATCCCTGGCGTCAAAGCTCGCTTGAAAAATATCGCCCAGCCATCGCGTACCATTGAACCAGCAGACTTGCAAATGTCAGCAAATAGGCTTCATTTCTCAAAGGAGAGTCGGAACATTGACTGAGGAGAAATCGGCTTACCAGCACTCTTGTCCAGGAAGTAGGCCAGCAGGCATCTCAAGACAGCCTGATGGCAGATCACCATGGCATTCTCCCGCCGCTCCAGCTCCATGATCACCGGCTCCACCCGCTGGACAAGGTCCTGGTATGACTGGGGAGACACACCCACAGTCAAAATGGCTGCCAAACCTTGAGCCATTAGGAAAACGGACAAGTTGACCAGCGTTTGAAGATAAGGAAACTAGAGTATCAGCATGAGGCATGATGTACAAGTAAAAATCAGGTCCCTTGGACAATGAAATCAGACAACACAGCTCCAGTATTAGAGTAGTGAGATGTAAACAGAGACTGGGGAATTAAGCTTCATGTCAACTACAGGCTGCTCATGTTTAAAAGACACAAGCACAATGCAGCCGCACCACTGCAGTCATGTGAATGACCTAACAAACTGACGGGGTTCAATTATGACTCAGAATCCTCATCTTCCTCTCCACCTTGCCAACAAGCAGTAACCCTTTTATTTCCAGTTTCTAGCCTCTCTAGAGAGAAAAATGCGGAATCTGCCACCACCCATATGCATGCAAAGGCCAAACCTCTCCATAAAGAGTTAAAAGCACAAAGTGTCAACAAAGTTGACGTACATTTGGCACAATGCAGTTTCAGCACGCACAAGGGAAATTCAGAGCACCGAAATATAGTACGAGGACCATTGCTTACCTCTCCAGCGGGATAGCGATAGTAGTATTTGTCCTGGTCTCGAAGAGCAAATTCTTCTGGAAACCTCTCCCTCACTTCATCATAAGTCATCCCCTCACATATGCCCTGCAAAAGAGAAGATGGTGCCCAGTTAAGACACGCCCCACGCAACCGACACCCAGTGCCCGCCGAAGAACACAAGCTCGTACTCACGGCGTCAAGCTCATTGAGGGCCTTCCACTGCTCGTATGGAACACTTAGGGCTTCGGCCGTCTGGATGCTGCTGCGTAGCTGACTGGTCCAAACGCGCAAGTCCTTCATGTTCTGTGCTTCCAGAAACGCGGCAAGGGCTCTGGCAAACTGCAAGCGGACAGCAGGAAAAAGCTAATGTCATCTGCCATCGGCCATTTTAATCTCTCGATACGAGCACTTCCTAAAGGCTTCCAAACAACTTCATTCAGTTAGCTGACGCTTTTGTCCACAGCAACTCGATTGGACAGTTGATTAGGCCAATCGGGGGCCAATCCTTTTGAAATACAGCACATATTGTGGCCACACCCGGAACTATCAATATTCCAGATTTCCCAGCAAAAGCCTTTCAGGTTCCAGTGCAATGTTTCAGGCACTAGGACTATGTCCCCAATCCTCAAACAAGCACTGCCCCGCCCAAATGCAATAATCACTCCCCCCATGCATGATCCATACCTTCCGGCCGCGAGACGAAAGGCCGGAGTCTCCGCCCAGTCGACCCAGCAGGTTGTCCTCGCTCTCGCCATGGCGGCAGAGGTAGATGGTGCGAGGTTGGACGTGTGTGTTCATCAGGTAGTACACAATCTTGCTCTGGATGTGATCTTGGATCCGGTTGACCAGGAACCGCCGGCCAACATCAATCACCTTGATGAACGACATGGTACTGGAATTGGCAAAGAAATTAGATTTAGCGCCTCCTACTCCATTTTACACTTTTATATTATAGTCCTAAACTTTCTCAATATAACGAAAAAAAAAAAAAAAATTGATCAGTGTATCAACACCTGTCGTAGTGGTCCGAGTCTAGAGGCTCGTATAACTGGCGGTAGCACTCAATCCTCTTCTGAAAGTCTTCCATGGCTTCCATCTTGTTGCAGTCCTGGTAGTCTGGACATGACACCTTCACTTCCTGTCATAAATTACACAACACTGAGCACAATGGCGCCCTGAACAGAGCAGAATCAGAATCAGTGACCGCCACCATTGTCATCGACAAATCACTGAAATGCCACGGCAAACTCAGAGACTGAGACGACCGGCGAAATGTGAAGTGATAACAATCATTTCCTCGAAGCAGGGACTTCAAGTGCCAGCGCGTTCAATTTTTCTGTTAGATTTGCAATACAGTGCAGAAGGTTGCAGAGGCAGCGTGGAGCATGAGGATAAGCCCCTTACCATTATGTTTGTGGCGATGACCTGAGGGTCTTCACATACGGACTCAACGAAAAATATCTGCAGGATGGGAGAGAAAACGTGAGCATTCGTGTCCTGCAAAAAATTTTCAGCACTAGCTGCTCCCTTAAGGTGAACAGAGACCACCGTGATGACCTCAAACGTGATTCCATTTGCCCGTATGGGCCCTCACCTTGAATCCATTCTCATTGCCAAAATTTAAGATCAGGTCCCTTCTGCTCCTGGTTGTGTTGGTAGCATCAAAGACCTGAGAGACGACAACATGAAACTGCTCATCAAGGAGAAAATAAATGCTAAATGCATCCATACATTTTAACTAATCGTAAAGGCTAGCCTAAGGACGAACCGAAGAGTCATCGCAAAACAACCTTAAATCACGGCTCAGAAGAAAGAAACTAACAGGTGAAGGTTCTCAGTGGGGTTACGTTGGGCACTAGAGCTTTTCTTCTCAAACTACAAATTTTTCAAGAGAAATGACATGAATGGTTCATTAATAGATTTACTTACAGCAACCTGGCCACCTTCTTCAGTCAGATAAGACTTGACATCTCTCAGAGCAGCCAAGGCACACTGTCTGTGGGAAACGAACAGTCGTTGGTGAGCACATGCATGATCTAAGAGTTTCGAACGAGAAGTTCCTAACTGAAATAAACATTGATGACTCACTGTCTGATATTCACGGCATCCTGGTTGTCCGATTTGAAGAAGTCGTAAGAGCTGTACTCCTTCACGGCCTCACGTCGATATTCCCCAACATTAAACACTGAAATATAACACGCAAACGGTCATTCAATTCAAAAGGGTGTGAACTCCTGATCTAATCCAGATAATGAATAAAAGTTATTATTGTAATCAAACTAAATGGGCACAAAAACAAAAAGTTGACCAGAACAGAAACTGAATTCAGTTTATGGCTCAAAAATAAAACTCAAATATTATGGCTAAAAATATCCACGGCAAATTCATGAGCTGCCAATGCAACGCAGTCAGGAAAAATCTGATTGTCCAGGCAGGCATACCTTTAGTGGGAAGACCAATCCAGTTGAGGTAGCGAGTCAGTTTCCTGGACATGTAGGTCTTGCCACGTGCCGGCAGGCCAACCATCACAATCATCGAGGGGGGGTTAGCAAGATGGGGTCCTCCATCGCCTGAGCAGGGGAACACACAGCCACACACATGGTTAGGATGCCCCGGGAGAACTGGCGTCACAAAAGCTTTAAAGAATCAGTAAAAACCACGACAACAATAAGCCCTCCCACCCAGGAACCATCACCTCTCATTCTTCCCACCCACTCAGATCAAACAGAAGACATTTTGAAAAGATCCAGACCCCAAGTACCATATATAGTTGTGTCCCACCTGTGGTGTCGTTGCAGTAAGGAAAAAAATAAGAGTTTCAGGTGGCGTATAATGATGCTTTTCGCATTTATCTTAAACTTCCTAGATGGACTAGTGCAAGTGAGATGTTTTTAACAAGTAATGTGCCCACCTTTCATGCTGTGTTAAGGAATTTCATGTATAAATTCATGTGTAGGCTGATGAAGTCAGAGAATGTACTAATTATGGCCTTAACTGATATCACTCAGAGTGACACACGCTATATCTCCTGCTTCTGGACACACTGGAGGCAATGTCTATATGTTGATCTGTACCTTGTGATATGTTTAGTCTGGATACCTAGGCCATCTCTGTATTGGTGTTTGTTTGTATGTCTCTTCTATGGACCTATTTGAGTCTGAAATAAAGTTTATCTATCAATCAATCAATCAATCGACTAATAAACAGACAACATTCCAGCAAACAGAATAGAATTACTCACCAACAGCAGATAAATTAGGCCTAATATTCAGCAGTTAAGGGGAAAATGTGCAGACAGACCCCATGCAAGAAGAAGTCATTTTGGTTTAGGAAACATGGTAAAAGAGTGGTGCAAATGTGTATTAACAGCTGCTACTCTTGTATACTAAACAAAGACTGCGCTGACAGCATAACATCCCCACCGGAGTCGCGACTGCAATATGCATATCATCAGTCTATCTGCAGCATATGTGTAAAGTTTCAGGGATGTCCCATGAAAACTGTAGGAGGAGTTGATTTCACCAGCCAATACCTTCTGATACAGACAGATGAACGGATAGACAGACTGACTGCGCCACAACATAATCTCCCTTTTGGGCTCTTGCCCAGCGCAGGATAACAAACCCCTAAAGCCAAAGATACAGCCAGATGCAAGATGTACAGATGAAATTAGGCCCCACGGGGCATGAAATCAGACAATACAGCTCCAACATTTTTCATTTATTTGTTACTCATGCAGTCACCTCTCCGGTAGGGTCGCAAGCAATTACAGCACTCAACCTGTCAGGCAGATTGAAATACACAGGGGTCATTCCCTGCTTAATTTCAGCAAATTGGGAAATCTACCCTCTTATAAAAAAAAAAAAACTTGAAAAAGAATATACATGTTGAGGTAAATGATGAAAATAAATATCAACACCAAATATCAATCCTATAGCCCCCTAGTCTCCATTACAAATGTCTTATGTGGTTCGCTTCCCTCGCAGAACATCTGCGCAATCGAGCCAGGCTTTGAGTTGAGTGATGTAATGGCATTATGCAAAATAAGCGCATCAGACTGCTTAATAAATGATAGTCCTTTTAGGTTACCCCTGTCAAATATTTGGCAAACAAACACAAATGGTGGGTACAGAAACTCTGAAAAAAACATTGATAATGACTATTGTTTTGTATGTAAACTAAGATTCCGATCGACAAAGGAAAATACATGTATATGTAAAAAGCCAACTCGATGTTCCTTCAATTATAAGTCATGTTCTTTCCATAAATACTGCTGTATATTCCTCAAGTGACCCGTCTGTGTGCCGTACGGGATGCTACCATTTATTTTAAAAGTTTTCAAGAATAAAGAAACCGACTGGATGAGAATATAAAGGAAATCAAGTGACTTTACCATGATTGTGACCAGCCCCCCAGCGCCAACTAAAATGTGCTGCTCAAAAAAGTTTTTTGTGGAACCTTCAACACTGAAGAGACCAGGAGAAATTACACCTTGTGAACATTTTCAACATATTGGTATTGGTTAGACTCCGTTGCAGAGGTCTTGTGCGTTTCACTTACCACCCACAACAGTATGTCCCCATAGCTTCGAAATTTCAGAGCTACTCTCGGATTGTTTGAACACAGAACCCAGCTGCAGTGCACAGACGACGTTGGGCGAGGGAGGCAAACCACATAAGACGTCTTGAACTAAGGCTGCTAGGCCCTATGATTTCCATCTGGAATTTACTGAAATCCTTAAAATACTAGCCGGTTTTCACTTTGTAGCAATGTTCAATCATGACTGGATAACTGTCTGCATATTAAGTGATTTTTCTGGGCACCTGAAAGAAGAGGAATGTTGAGGGAACCCTGCACTCTTAGAATGAATGTGTTGAAAAATAACACAAAAAATGTGTTATCACACGTATAACATATTTTGTGTTGAGATCAACACAAAATATGTTAAAAAGTTTTAAAAAAAAAATAAAATAAAATCAACACTGATTGTGTTGAAAACAACACGAAATGTGTTGTCCTTAACTAGACACACAGGTGTGTTAAAAATTAACACATGTTGTGTCATTTTCAACACATCTCTTTTGAGAGTGTGGAGATCGCAATGAGGCATTATATTTCAACAGGCCATAACGCAAGCAATTTCACCGATGGGCGCCCACGATTTTAAAAGATCTATTCGTTCTTCCATGACCCTGAATAATCGCAGAATGATGCATTGGCCAAGCCAGAGCATCCTCCAGTAAAGAAGGAACCAGGATATGAGCGCAGGGTTATTCCTGCCGAGGAAGTCTGGAAATGACGTTTACGCATGACAGACAAACCCCCTACCGACAGGCAAATGTGCAGGGATTTCATGTCGTCATGGGGTAATTTCAGCAATTCCTCATTAACAGCTATGCTATACCTTGGTTGTCTACATATACGGAAATACCCACAGTAAGCACTGTAATCACACACTTGTTAGGTGCACTAGTGTGATGTATGCCGATAAACATTACCATGGTAACACAACAGCTTCAGGCAAGGGTTTTACATTTTTTGGCCATCATCAGACTTCTTGAGTGACCTTGCTTGAGTCGACCTCATTTTCCCAAATTGACAACAAAATATCCACTGACAAGCGGGTTGTTCAAAAAGGAATATACGAGGATAACGTTGATTAGCAGCCTGTATCGTAGACATGTGAACTGCAGAAACTCACGTCTTCGAGGTGCCGCTGGTTTATCATCCTTAGACGGAATCCAGATTTTTTGGATCCTGTTCTGGGTAAGCTCTCTTGGCATTCCTTGTTTAAGAAAAACGATGGGGAAAAGCTAATTTTATCGAATTCAAATAAGAATATGAACCAAGCTGCCTTCGGAATAATTCGAAGGAAGATCCGCAAACAGATATAATTTCCGTTCCTTTCTCGAGCGAAAAATATTCCTACACTATTGATAATGCCGAGTAAAAAGAGGCAAATGACTCTCTTCCTTGCGATTCGCGATGTCCGGCCACACTACTGATTCACACCGCCTCCCTCATGTCCTATTTAACTACTTAAGCCGGGCGACCAACGTGACTGCAGTGACGCGCTCGAGGCGTGGACCGTTTCGAAGGGATTCCCGTGGTTTTTGTTACATTGCGCCCTCGTGTGGGACCTAAAGCAGGATGCAGATTCTTTTCAGAAAGCATCATGTTATCACTGTAAGTAGAGACCGTAACCATGGAGCCCGCATACAATGATCAGACGTCAAGATGATTTCATGTTCAGAGAGAATAATTGAATGAATTCCGCGGAAATACATTCGAAATCGAATTCACGAAAATCAGCCGGAAAGAGACCGATCTGTGCATGATATTGCCAGCGGTGGGTTGGGGAGGGTGTTTCTGAAGTGCACGCACATCATGTAGGCTGGATGGGCTGAGTCAGTCATCTCCGTTCAGCGTGTGGGCATTTCTGGTGAGTAAGCGCAGCACTGAGAAAGGGGGTCGTCTGTTGATAATCCATGTACAAAGAGTTACAAAAAAGTAAATAAATTAAATTCTAAATAGAAAATAAACTATTTCTTTCCGCGAGGAAATTAATAAGAGCAATGAATACATTTTTAACTGGTATGAACACCACTAAGTGCGATCACATTTTCAGTTTTTCACCTTTGACAATTTTTTATGATATATTGCACACATACATCGAAACGATTTCCTTGTTTCTCCATATAATCGCCGTATCTATAACGTAGGTTCCCGACTCGTGAACTGAAATTAGCCTGTTATAACTGCTTACTGGACTGGTTTTCATTAAATAGACAACTGGCCAAAGCTTACTGTTTGAGAAGTAAAAAATTATATATATAGCCTATATAAGATTGAATTCTATAGTTGTGAAGGCTGCGGTTTGAGTACCAGTGATTTACAGCGTGAGTTCATAATTTATTGGCACCCTGGACTGAAAGTGCACTTAAAATAATATGATAAATAAAAACATGATAGAGATCCACTCAAAATGACGACGTGAGAGATAGTGTCCTTTACTGATGTTTTGGTGCAGCCAACTAAAATAATGTATTTATTCTATTAAAAATGAATTTCCTCCAACTCAATTAGTGGCCCCCATGGTGCAGCATTTGAGGCAACCAGCTCCAGCAAGGGTAATGTCATGAAGTCAATTCCTGAAGTTTGACAAGGTTAAGAAACATATTTGAAGGACCATTTAGAAAATCCCTGCAAATCTCTGCAAATCCCTCCAAGATTAGTCACATTCCTGCGTTGCCATTTATTAACAGCCCTCTACAGTTCAGCCGCAGGTTTTCCATTGGACTGAGGTCTGGTGGCTGAGACAGTCTTTGCAGAAAATTAATTTTGTTGCCCCAGAACATTTGTTTTGTGTGAAAAGAGTGCAGGGATGAAAACAGGATCTGAGAACATGAGAAGCGACGTTCGGTATGCCATTTGTTTATCACAAATTGCCATTACTTTTGAGCTCTGTCCCTTCTGAGAACATTGACTTCTGCCATTATGCATTCCTCGAGGTCATCCAGTTCCCTAGGTGGAGTAACGCACACTTTTGACTTAACCCCACAAGATTAAGTCAAGGGAGGTTTAGCCCGGTGACCTCGGGGGCCATTCCACGTCGCGGTGTAGGGCAATCACTCGTTCCCAGAACAGTTCTATAAAGGCGGTCTGTTGCAACCTCCGTCTGTGGGGTGGGGCACCATCCTGTGCCCACCACGCTCTGTGAAATCGGCCATTTCTGCAGCGATGATAATGGGGCAGTTGGTTAATGACAGGCGCTGAGATCAAGAAACTGCAAACACCTGGTGCTGCACTATTCTGCGGACATCCATTCATTGATTATATATAATGAATTATTGATTAATGAATTATGATAATGAATATATAATGAATTATGATTATGATATAACAGGACTGTTAGCCACCTGGAGATCAAAGGGTTAAAGCAATTTCCTGAAAATTTTTCGGACATTTAAGGGCACACCTAACGTTGTTTCTCATGGTCTCAAATCCTATTTTCATCCCAGCACTTTCTCTCGCAAAACAGATATATCGCAATTTACGTAATTAGCCTGTGCTCACTCATGTGTGACATGTTGAGTATGTGCAATTGCACAAAAAAACACTGAATCATTGTCTATCAACCTATGTAAAAAGATTTTCAAAAAATTATAGTATAATAATTTTAAGGCAATTTTTCAAAGTGGGACATTTCTTTTTTGATACACCCTGTATATATAAAATCACTGAATCATCACTGATCTGCCACCATACTTGAGTGCAGGTGAGAAGTGCCTTTCCTTGCATATCTCTGTTTCAATGGCACACAGCCAGTGCTATATCTGACCACAGCATCTTGTGGTCAGATGATTGTAGTTACAGATCCTTCTTGTCACACTGCGGGACTACATTTTAATGACAGTTAGTGGTTGTGATTGGTCACCTTTTTTTTTTTTAGAAAACTTCAGTTGATAGACAACCATAAAATTCCAAGAAAATTTGAGTACATTTTCAAACATTTTTGATTATTTCATTAATGTTTATATGTGTGCTTTGTGAATGCTACGGTCATATTATGTAAAAAAAAATTACGAAAAAAAAGGATTTCTTTTGCTTGAAATATTGAAAGCTGCATAAATCAATTCAGCCTCTCATGGAAAAAAAATATTTTTTAATCAATAATGCACTTGATCGCGGTTTAATGAGGTGTCATGTCAAAAACCTATGTCAAGGCACAATATCGGCACATTGAATGTATTGTCATGCAGTGATAAAAGGTAAGTGTATTGTGGGCTACTGTGAATTGGTTGGGGGTGATACAACGTTACCATCAACTTGAGACTTAACTTAATCAAGAAAAGAAAAAGAAACATTGAATTTAAACTCGGTAAATGTCTGCCTGTGCCTATATCTCACATGGTTTCATCAGGGCTGAGTCACAGAAACATACAGAATTGTATCTGACGTAAAGCCCTGACAGCAGAAACTGGCTGGTCAGAAGAGTACGAACAAGTCTAAAACTAAAATTGCCTTTTTAATCACAGCATTTAATTAAATGAGTGTACGTTACACTCCGTACAGTGTTAAGAACAGCCCATACCGTCCCTGAACCACCAACCGTGATAGTGAACAGATCACATAAAACGACGTTGATAGTTGTGGTTATGAACCACAAGCACAGACTACTGACGTACCCAGTCCAGAAAGGCTTCAGTTTCTTTTAGAAGCGTCTCTATGCTTTTGAGAGGTCCGTCCCAGTGCAGAGTAAACATGTTGCACGCGCTGGTCAGTTGGTGATCAAAACTTGTCTCTTGCTGCCAAAGCTTGAGCTGGTTTATCTGGTATGACAATCTGGTGGACCAGCTGACTGTACAGAAAAGCCTGCTGATCGACCAGATTTAAGTGTAAATACAAAACACAGAAAAAACTCTTTACCAGTTCATGCTGGAATTCTCAGCAGGGGCACTGTAGTTACACCTGGTCCTCCACATCCAATACTGTAAATGAATCCAGGTTATAGACGCAAAGCTACAAAGCTTCTCCCATTTTATTCCACAGCAGCTGCTAAGAAAAATTGGGCAGACGTTTTAAAGTCTTTTCTCTAATCATATCTTCTGTTTAAGAACAGTGAGGCTGAAAAATGAGCAAAAGTTAAAGGGCATCTCAAGTTGATTCCCATTGTTTTTGTTTCACGGCCAATCAGCGAGTCGCACCTGCGCAAACCAACCGAAATAGAAGGATTATCTACGAGTGTACACAAAACATTGGTTGATGAATGAAACTGGTCAAGTGACAATGCAAGATGTCAACAAAAGCAAGTCATTTGTTTGACATTATTAGACGTTCAACGTCTGAGAATTGACTATAGATACCCTTTAAGAGCATGCTGAGGCTGAGAAAGCGTGTAAGGAAATTGTTTCGAGACAATCCAACAGACTCGACACTTAGCTGCAAAGTAATGTTCATGAGAGCTTAAAATGCCAAATGCAAAAAATAGTGTTTTAACTGCCATTGTCACTGCAAAAAAAAATTTTTTAAAACAGATCTGTCACGTGTAACAGAATGGAGCAAAACACAGGATCAGTGAATACGCCAAAGTTGGCCTTTCATTATCAAAACTAAAGAACAAAAAGAGCTTTCAGAGCTGGAGTTTTTCCAGGTTTGTCCATGCTCAGGTGGAGGCAGACAGTTACATGAGAATGAGGCAGGGCGGAGCCGAAAGGAATGGTCTGAGGTCAGGTCAGTTATCCAAGCAGCGTGGTGTGGGCCTTCAAGCAGCAGTGAAAAAGGTTCTTTGATGAGGCCGCTCGCCAGGACTAAAGACTCAGGAAGGAACATGCTTAATAGTTACTTGAGCTCGTATTCACAAAACAGTTTAAGGCTGAAAGTAGTGCCAAACTTGCCGATTTAGGAGAAATTCCTAAAAGTAATAGGCATGTCAGTCATAATTTTAGCATTCCTAAATTTCTCCTCTAAGACTATTTCTCAAAGCGTCTTCGGACTAAAACCAGCTCCTTCCTCTGAAAAGTTAAGGGTAGTCAAGAGGACGTCTAAGTCACTGCAGTGACTTCATTTAATTACACCATTAAAATGAATGAGCCACAAGTGCTGAATGAGTTGGGAACTTTCCAGACTCACGTTCTGGGTGTAATAAACCACTGTCCAAAGCAGATGAGTAACTTCATGACTCCTTGAATGACTGTCATCTTTGTGGTTCACCTTAACACAGGGGTACTGCATTGATCGTTGCTTTAACAGAAGTTGATGCATCATCCAAATATTAGTTCCAATTGTTACCAAGTTGTACTGCTACGCTGTTCCTGACACCATATCCCGACACGGTCAAAAAACTATTTGCTTCCAAACTTCCAAATCATTACTGTCAATAGGGATTCACGTCTTTTCCTTAAACAATGCTCCCCATGTGGCAAACTCCAGAACTACATGAATCAGCACTCATAAATAAAACATACAAAAATTTAATTATGGCTCCAACAGTCACGAAGACCTGATCAGAAAGAACACCAGCATGGCTGTTGCTGACAATCTACATCATAATCACATCAATATTTTTGAAGAATTCAATGATCTCAAGCTTTTGAAAAGGTATCGCATTTTTTCATGAAGGTATTCTATTATCATTGTAATAGAGCTAGTCGGGGATGCAATCACTTCAACAAACAGAAGCAACCCAATAACGCCAGAGATAAAGGTTTTGACAACTCTACACTACTTGGCCTCAGGGAAAATGCAGCTATGCAGTGCAGACGCTCTTGGTGTATCTCAGTTATCCATCACTGGAATGTTACATCAAACAATAAATGCCCCCTCCGGACCCCACGTTGTTGGAGAATTCATTGTTCCGTCTTGATGTTCGCCAACTGCAAAGGAACAAAGCCCTACTCATGGACGTAGCTGGATCAAGCAGTGTTGTTGGTGCTATAGATGGGACGCATGTCCGGATTATTGCACCAGTACAAGATGAACATGCATTTGTAAATAGAAAAAAAACACCATAGCATCGACACACCGGTTGTTTTTGATTCAAAGTACAATGTCCTTGACATATGCGCCAAGTGGCCAGGGGAAAAACGTGACTCCCGAGTTCTACAGAAGAATGGCCTGAGGTTGCTATTTGAGAGGCATCACGTCCCGGCTGGATGCCACTTGATAGGGAACAGTGGCTATCCCTGCAGGGCATAACCTCTCACACCATCCATCAACCCATAACCGGGACCTCAGGTCACTAACAACAGCTCAGCTGTTTAAACTATACTGGTCCAACAAACACCTCAATTTAAAAAGTCAAAACTGTGCCCATAAGAAAACTCATAAGAGCTGGACGTGGAGGAGGAGGAAGATGACTGACAACAATGCTGTTGCTGCCGAAGGCCGAGTGGTTGTCAGCGGCGGCTGGTGAACTGGCGATAGGGGAAGCTCAAACAATCCCTTAAACTTAATGACTGGTCATGACCTGTTTTCAATCATTCATTTAAATTACCATAACAGAAACTCCGAAAACTCTCTACTCTCTCTTCCCCTGTTGCCAATTCACGAGCTGCCACTGGTGGTTGTTCCCCAGCTATAAAGTGGGCTGGCACACTGGGACCACTTCACCAACACACACCTTGGGTACAGTATCACAGCAATAATATCCGCTGATGGGAGCAGGGAGTGAGGTCTCCTCTCAGTTTCAATAGTGGAATAGTGCAGTGTGAATATACAGACCTTGGCTTACCTAAGCACAGTTATTATTTCAGTCGCAATTATTGTAGCTCCATCGAGCATTCGCGAAAATCGGTCAGAAGACAAGTTGTCGTAATGTCACGCATTTATTGGTCACCAAACACAGAATCTCTCTCTCTGAGCCTCTTTAGCTTTTCTCTGCAGTACTCCTCTGGTAGGCGGACAAGCCTCTGTTAGGCATCAAGAGGCCTATGCCTTTTCTGCAGTAGACTCATTTCAAGCTCCAGCGTTTGCTCCAACAGAGCTGGTGATGGAGGAGGACTGTGGCCAACTGCTACTGGGGTGGCAAGGGCATGACCCGGGGCGAGACGGGCAGGAGGCAGAGGGCAGGAGCATTGCCAAGATTAGCAGCAGAACTGGCCATAAAAGAGAGAGAATGATTTAGTGTCTTATTTTGTCTAGCTTATGTATTTTTTTCTGATGCACTTACAAAACTGTCATAGTCATAATCCTCATTATCATTAATATTAATGTTGTCATTGTTATTTTGAAAGTCAGAATTCCGTGATGCTAATAAAACATGAAAATCATCCATGACTGTGTCCTAGGTGTGAATAATTATGAGGAAAATATTCTTTTAAAGATACTTTCCCCTCAAGTTGACTGAGCAGTTGCATTGCAGGGTCAAATATGCCGGTGCTGGAATGGCCAAGCACAGAACACACTACGAAGGCAGTTGGTGATGGAGATTTGGGTGCACAGCCTCTTCCTAATTAATGCACTAAATATTTGAAATGAAAGTTTACAAGATAATGCAATTTGATGATATGTAGCAAAGTCTATTTTTGTTTTACATTTATGTTTATTTTTGTATACTCTACACAGATTGAATGACAGAGAATAAAACATTGCCGTCCAGCGTATTTGACAATAATTGGCTTAATGTGTTACCTATTGCAGTTGTTTGTCTCTTTGTCTATTTGAGCCTTATTGGAATTTCACAGATCTTCCGGTGCAATACTTTGAGTTTGTGATAGAAACAGCTGCCCATTTTCTGTATCTAGATGCATTTGATAGGGAAGATTATTGTCTCCAATTCTATTTAACCTGTTTATTGATGATGTAGTCTATCAGCTAGTGATATAGGTGTACATCTTGGTAGGGACCTGTGGAATAGCACAGTGTACGCGGATGATCTGACGATATACACTTTCACAGTACCTTAATTACAAATATTGATTGACATTTGTCATGCATATGCCTGACAGTGGTGTTTTTCCATTGTATTAAAGAAGTGAAAGTAAAGTATACGGGATACGGTGAGAAATTCTTTAAGACTAACCCAGTTTGGTATTTAGATAAACAGCCTTTAGAATCTAAAGAATGCCTGGAGATTTTGAATGTAAACTCAGTTGGTTATGACTGCATTGTGAGGTGTGGTTGGAATGACTACATTGTTTGTTTGTAGAATTGTTTGTTTATGTAACAAATTACCACTAGAAGGGGACCCTGCGAGTGCTATTCACACCATAGGGTGTGGCAAAGTTGTGCGCATGCGGCGAGCTCATGCGATGTAGGCTGGTAGCCTTGCCCTCTCCAAACTACGGCACCTTGTTCCCCCCCACCTTTGGGGGGGGGGGGGGGGGACGATAACTCCTCTACCGCTTCTGGTTCTCTTGCCTTGTCCTTTCTCCCAAAGAATTGCCTGATGTCCATGTCAGTGACAAGTATGCTTGTTTTAGTATAGAGTTTTTAGTCGCGTTATAACTTTGTCTAGTGGAGAGCACTAATACACCTTTATGAATTCATACTCCAAAGAAGAAGAAATTATTGCTGCTCGAAGAAGCGTGATAATGGCAATTGTGAATTCTGTGGTAGTCCAGAGTCTATAGAGCATGTCATTTTATATTGTCCTAAATACCTAGAAGAAAGGCAAAGACTAATCTTGAAATTGCAAGGAGAGCAGTAAAGTTTGATCCTAGAGGACATTCTAAAAAGAAGCTCAGGTGAAATCTGTTTTAATCACATACTCGGCTTCCTGAGGAATACAGGTCTAATTAAGATAATTTTGCTTTTTTTTGGGGTTTGTTTATTTGTGTTGTTTTCTGTTTGGTTGCTACAGACCTGGAAGGCTCGACTCTAGTACCAGGCTCCAGTCCAGCTGGTGGCGGTAATGCATCATTGAAGTTATACAAACACGCCATAAAACCGAAAGAAGAAGACAAAGAGGAAGTTATTGGTGTAGGTCTTCAGTAGCTGCTAAAATGGGACGACTTTCGATTGGCATCAATAGCGATATGCCACGGTAATTTCTGTTTTTTTTTTTCTTCTCCTTTTAAATATTTTTTTGGCAAAGTACCATCAAGCAAAAAGTCTCTGTATTGTTGAGATTCTCAACATCTGAAATATGGTTTCGGAATTTTTCAGGTTCTT
The DNA here is from genome assembly GCA_029721435.1 of Gymnothorax reevesii. Taxonomy (NCBI): domain Eukaryota; kingdom Metazoa; phylum Chordata; class Actinopteri; order Anguilliformes; family Muraenidae; genus Gymnothorax; species Gymnothorax reevesii. The sequence continues at coordinate 22,936,816 of CM056579.1, read as the reverse complement.
CAGCCAGTTGTGATGCAGTATGAAGAGCGCCTCTCTATGACAGAATATTTCAAAATGATGACTGACATGATCGTGCTATGCGCGACCTTGGCAATATCTCTCTCATTCTGGGTGATTTCTATGACAGCTAGCGCATACGATGGTGAGTTATTGTGGCACTTCCTTGGAAAATGTTCACTAGCCTAGTCACTCCTCGTAACAACGTTGAATTAGCTTGAAAACGTTGAGTTAGCGTATCAATTAATGCTTCATAATGCACATATGAAATTATCAGCACCTACTGGCGGGTTTTGGACCTTTTGGGGTAGTTCCATTTGGTAGTTTGCGGAAATCACGTCTTTTTCTTGGCTGTTTGTAATCATGGCATTTCGCAGTAATGTCACCGCGATGCTGGCGTGTGGCTTGCTCAGAAATCTGCAGCTCTGGAAGGTGACTGGTTTGGGTTATTCTTTGTCATTCAGCAGGTATTTTAACTATTCTGGTACACTTGATCTAAACTTGTAGATCATGGCAAAAGAAGAATTGCCAAAAATTGGCCTCATAAAGCTGGGTTTGCAGACTGGTTGCCAAACCTAGTGAATAAGTTTTTGAGCCAAAATATTATAACGTCTCACAGATGAGGCAAATAAGATTAGTTATCTTGTAACAACCACTCATGTCGAGGTATGCGGACTGACCAGAGACGGCACATGAACCGTCAGTTTCCTAGTCGGCATGGTGGTTGTGGGAGAAATGGGCAACTTTGACTGGGCCAAATCATTATGGCCAGAAAAGTGGGTCAGAGCATCTCCAAAACTGCTAGTGTGTACCTGCTGACAGTGGTGCAAGGATAGAAAACCCATGAAAAAGTAATAGGGGGTTAGGTGCCCAAGACTCCTGATGCACAGGGGCATTAAAGGCTGGTTCCAACCAACTGAGGGGCAACTGTGGCACAAGTAGTGCGGTCATTGTACCGATCTGTTGTGTTGAAGAAGGAGCTGAGCCTCAATTTACCAGTCAATCTACGTTCCTACCCTCACCTATGGCCATGAACTCTGGGTCATGACCGAAAGAAAAAGATCTTGGATGCAAGCGGCTGAAATGAGTTTCCTCCGCAGGGTGGCGGGCCGCTCCCTTAGAGATAGGGTGAGGAGCTCTGTCACCCGGGAGGAGCTCAGAGTAGAGCCGCTGCTCCTCCACGTCAAGAGGAGCCAGTTGATGTGGATCGGGCATCTATATCGGATGCCCCCTGGACGCCAGCCTGGGAGGGTGTTCCGGGCATGCCCCACCGGGAGGAGGCCTGGGGAAGACCCAGGACGTGCTGGAGGGACTATGTCGCTCGGCTGGCCTGGGAACGCCTCGGGATACCCCCGGAAGAACTGGAGGAAGTGTCCAGGGAGAGGGAAGTCTGGGCATCCCTGCTTAGACTGCTGCCCCGTGACCCGGCCCCGGATAAGCGGAAGAAGATGGAATGGAATAGAATGGAACTTGCCTGAGGAATGTGTCACAATGCATTGCACCCTGCTCCGTACAGCGATTTGCAGATGCAGACCAGTTAGGGTACCCATTCTAATCCAGGACCACTGCTCTGCTGAAAGTGCGTAAAATGGGCATGTAAGCATCAGAACTGCACTTTGGAGTGACTGAAGCAGGTGCTCTGGTCCTGTGAGTCCCATTATCTTGCATCATGTTAAAGGCATTTTTGAACCATTCACCTGGGGAAGAAATGGCACCAGGATGTACTGTTGGTAGAATGAATTTGAATTCTATTTCAATGATAATTTTTTTCAATTATAGTCACATGAGTGAATATAATCAAGCGTTCAGAACAAATAAATAAAATACACTTAGCCCAAGCGAGCTTATTTGTGACTCAAACAATGTTTTACATAAACATTCGTTCACCAGATTATTGCAATACTTCACCCCAGCAGGGTTGTATACAACTCTTTATTATTATTGTTATTATTATTATTATTATTATTATTATTATTATTAATAATAATAATAATAATAATAACTCAAACACTGGTTACAAAGAACATTATCTCACCAGACTATTGCAATTCTTGGCCTACAAATATTGTTTGCATTTATGCCAAGCTTTTTTTTAACAAAGTGACTGATATTCTTCCACTTCTTGATCAAATGTAAAAATTTATCTTCAGAAGTTCCACTGTATTTCATTGGGAAGCAGAAAAGGTGGTGGGTCATTCCATGCAAAGTAGACCAGTTTTCAGGAAGTTTACACCATGCCATCTCAGAAAAATCATGGGTGTTTGCCATCATTTCAAATAGTCAAATCTGAAATCTTCAGTTCCAGCTTCAATGTTTCATGGAGTGACTGCCAATTTAAGAAGGGGTGTCTAGTCACTCTCGAATGTAGCAGTGACTTAAAAGCATTTTGAAGGGATACAAACACACTTTCCACTGCTCGTAAATTGATATCAATGGGTGCACCAACAATACATTTACACACACACACTGACCAAAAGAGAAGTCGCTGTTAGGATTTAAATAAGCAAATACTCTACAGCCTATGATTTAATGATCTTTGCAGTGATTAGTATGTTTCAGCTGGTAATAATTCTTGTCTTCCTGAGTGATTTAGTGCGTAACTTCTCATTTCTTAAAAAAAAAAAACATGCTGGAAGACGTCTCTTGTAATCATTTAAAAGATGCTCCTGTGTTTCAAGAGCAACAAATTATTTGCCGGCATCAAGCAAAGACAAAAAAGAAATGACATCGCTGAAATCACTGGAGTTGGGTCAGGAACTGTCCAAAAATTAATGAAGACCTGGAAAAATAGTGGTGAACTGTCAACTTTGCAGAAGATTAGGGTTGGAGAAAAATTATGGCCGAACATGATTGGAGATTCTCAAAATTCTTGGTGAAGTCAGAAGAACTCATGGCTATGTTAAATTATGAAGGTTAGAGCTTTTTCACATGCGTTATGCAACAAGATGTTGGAGGATTGGGACTAAACAGCTGCATGGCCACAATAAAAACCCACTCGTTCATGAGGGTTATTGGGGGGATAACGACTTCATTTTGCAAGAGAGCATAAAGATTGGACCGAGGAGCACTGGAAAAAAGTCATGCTGTCTATTGAGTCAGGATTTACCCTATTCCAGAGTGATGGGTACGTCAGGGTAAGAAAGGAAGCTCGTGAAGCGATGCGCCCGTTATGCGTAGTGCTCACTGTACAAGAGTCTGGGGGCAGTGTTATGATCTGGGATGCTTCAGTTGGTCAGGTCTAGGCTCATCACTGTTCTTCAGCAATAAAATGAATTCAGCCGACTACTTGCATGTACTGAATGACCAGTTATCCATCAATGGACTTTTTAAACCCTGATGCACAAATATATTCCAGGATGACAATGCCATGATTAATCTGGCTTAAACTGTGAAAGAGTGGTTCATCAAGCATGAGTGTGTGCATGTATAAATAAGTATATTGCTCAGCAAACAGAAAAAAAAAAAGTTCAATGTGTTGTTTCACATTCCAGGTGCCTTGCAGCCCGTGTCACCTTGGCGATGGTTGTTTTCTATTCTGGTTCCCTTAAGTCTGGCCTCACATGGGTTGAAACGCAAAAGTCTCGATCACAGCGGCGCATTGGCAGGTAAGCACAGTAACTCCACTTGTTGGACACAGCAGTAGTGCATGTAGGGGGCTGGTCTGGGGCTTTGGTTCTGCCTCCAGCTGGTGACTGTTTCCATCTCCTGCTTGGGCACTCCCTGTTCCCTCGTGGGTTTTTCGAGGAACTGTGCTGAGGTATGAAGTAAATGCAGTTGAACTGTGGCTGCAACTTGACTTCAAGCAGCCTTAATTCTTACACCGCTCATGTCAGATTAATGCATCTTCTAATTTACAGTGTGAACTGTCAGTGTTATTTTAAAGGAGGTGTGTCATGATTACTGCGCATGCTCTAAACTTTGAAAATTGTTCGACCCAACAAGAAATCGAACAAAGTGAATCTGCTCGACTGCAAGTCAAAATCTGATTCCATTGTTGCTAGTTGTTTTGCTTTGTATTTATTAGGGGTGTAACGGTACTCAGAGGTCACGGTTCTTTACGTACCTCGGTTTTGGGGTCACAGTTCGGGGTGGGTTTGTTACTAACAGAAAAAAGCTATAAGCTCTGGGGTTTCAGATGTTCTCTGGTGCAATCTGAGCTGCATTTTGGAGCAGTTCTTGACACAATTTTTGACCAATTATTCACAAATAATTTTGGAATTGGTTGAGTGAAGACTCCTCACATATTCATGGGGGATGTAATTCATCAGTCATGAATCTTGACTTGACAACAAGACTGCTCAACAATGATGAATGGGTTTAGTGGGGTGATTAATGACTGCAGTCATTCAATGATACAGTAGTGGAGAGTCCAAGCTTTTTTTAAGAATCCAAGTTGTCAGTGTTTTCATGTCTCAGATTTGAAAATTTAAGGTTAGCAAATGCTATGAATGGAAATTGACTCTGGCATGACAAAATTTAAAATGAGGTCTCAGTAATTCTTAGTTTTTTTTTTTTTTGAAGCACAGTCCTAATTAAAGAAATTATATTATCTTTGGTGAATGGCCAAATATGTGCGTTTAAAGCAAGCAAAGTCAGCGATCGAGGAAAAACCGAGATCACAAGGCATGAACAAGGGCAAGCAGCTCTTCACTGGTATATCTACTGGTAGCCCAGCTGCATGCATTATTTTTTCAGGAAAGCACCCACTTACAGAGTCTGATATTCAACATCACACGAGTGCAATGCAAGCCCCTATCTGCTTAGGTAATTGATCGTTCGTTCCGATCTGATACAGCCTCACTGCTGCGCCATGTAGCGCGATTGGATGCTCAACGCGCTTCTTCACATAGTAGAGAACTACGGAGTCTAGGACATGCAATGATGTGAAAAAATACCATTATATTTAGTCTCGAGATATAAGATGTTCCCATGATTTGGTTTACTCGTGTCCATGAGTTACAAGTCGTTCCCGCAGTTTGAGTTCATGAAATTCGGGAAATTTTAAATTGAGGGAACAACTTGCCCCGGGTTCTGACTTCTCAATGGTTTTGTCTGTTCTGAAGATCACTGTGTCAGACTAAGCGTTTATTGAGTAATAAATTCTTGCAGTGACGTGGCCAAGAGATGTGGCATACTACACCTAGCTCCACAACCTATTATCCTTTGCAGTTTGTCATGATGGGCGCCTGTGGGATGGACTCTCAGCAAACCTCGGCTGATACGTTCCTCATCAGAGCTGCGTGTGATTGCGGAAGCCATTAACTGTAACTTTTTTTTTTTTGGATAAACATTGCCGCAACCAGTGGCAGCAGCGCTGGGTTTGATGTCAAATTTGTGAAAACATGGTGTTGTCTCTTGTGTCAAGACACGAAGATGCGTCACCACACATAGATTTTGCGAAGGTCAGTTTTGCCTCCATTTTTAGGTGACAATGTGGTGGGCGTATTTAGACAACTGCGTAAATCGGTCTTCCGGCAAAGAAATGTCAGACGGATGTCATCAACTTCATGTCACACATCCGAGGCTAGATGAAAAGTCATACCACGCCAAGTGAGAATGCTTAGGGTACAATTTGGCCGTCATGGTCTTTGATTTTCCTGCACCTTCACTCATTTGTTCATTTTGGCTCAAATAACAATTCTGCCAAATTTTTCGGAAATCGGAAAGTCAGTATGGGTTTTATGGCATTTTGACAAAACGGCCACTAGATGGCACTGTTCAGAGATTGTGTAAAATGCCCCTCAGAAAGATCCCTGTTACATGAAAAATGCAATAGATTCATGCCTGTAAATAAGGTCAGGGCCCATGTCTTGGGAATTGTAAAGAGAAATTCCTGAAAAAGTATTTGGTTGCCGTGCAGTGGACCCTCAAAGTTGCTGAAAATTTGGGCGTGGCCACATTTTTTTCACTTTTCTGACCCTTGTTATTCAATCATGGAACATAATGAAGAACTAATGACATAAATCTTTGACTTCATGTAGAATCTCTTTATTAAACGTAAAAAATCTCATAAAACCATATTTTTTCAGATTAACACTTTCAAAGTCGGATGCGGCAGAAAAAGGCCCATTTTGGGGGGCCCAGTAAGACCTCGGGTCCAACCGCAAACCTTCTCAATTTGAGATATTTAACCGTCTAAGACCAATACTTTTTGGTAAAAGTGAAAGTTATACAACCTCAATTCCGAAATGGTTGGGACAAAGTGTAAATTGTGAATAAAATCAAAATGCAATGACTTTCAGATCACATGATCCAATATGTTATTTACAATAGAACATAGATAACATTTCAAATGTTGAAACTGAGATATTTCACTAGTATCCCAGCCACAAAATGAGCTTATTTCAAATTTTCTGGTTGCAACAGGTCTCAAAAAAGTTGGAACTCAGGAAAAAAAGGCTGATAAAGCAATTAATGTATAAGAGAATCAGCTGAAAGAACATTTAGCAAGTAGTTAAGTTTACTGGCATCAGGTGTGTAACATGATTGGCTATAAAAGGGATGTCTTAGAGAGGCTGAGTCTTTCAGAAGTAAAGATGGCCAGAGGCTCTCCAACCTGTGAAGGCTTGTGTAAAAAAATTGTGGAATACTTTATCATGTTGGAAAATTGCCATTTCCGAAGAGAGGGCATCATGTTCTGCCTCAGAATGTCACAGTACTTGTTGGAATCCATTATATCATCAACGAAGCGCAGCTCCCCAGGACCGGAAGCACTCATGCAGCCCCAGACCATGATGCTGCCACCACCATGTTTGACTGTAGGCAGTATACACTTGTCTTGGTACTCCTCACCAGGGCACCGCAGCACATGCTGGACACCATCTGAGCCGAACAAGTTTATCTTGGTCTCGTCAGACTACAGAACAGGGTTCAAGTGATTTATGTTCTTGGACTGGTTGTCGTCAGCAAACTGTTTTCAGACTTTCTTGTGGTCTAGCATCAGAAGAGGCTTCCGTCTTGGCCGACAGCCATGCAAACCAACTTTGTGCAGTGCACGGCGCATGGTCTGAGCACTGACAAGCTGTTCTCCCACTGCTGCAACCTCATTAGCAAGGCTGCCAGCACTCCTGCGTCTGTTATCTTAAGCCAACTTGTGCACCTGACACAGAGTACGAGGACTCAACCTCTTCGGTCAACCCTGACGAGGCCTGATCCGGGTAGAACCCGTCTTGGAAAACCGCTGAATAACATTGGCCACCGGCGCTGTAGCTCAGTTTCATGGTTTGACAGATCTTATTGTAACTTAGACCATCTTTGTGGACAGCAACAATTCTCTTTTTCAGATCCTCAGAGAGTTCTTTCCCATGAGGTGCCATGTTGACCATCCAGTGACCAGAATGAGAGTATTGCACCCAAAGCACCACAATTTAACCCTTAAACGTGTTACACAACCTCATATGGCTCAGTTGAACAGACAAAAGCATGAACATAATGAATAAGATGCATTTAATTGCTAGGTTGACCATTACCAGTTTGGGTGTGTACTCACTTTTGTTGCCACCCATTTTGGAAATAATGACTGTTTGTTCAGTTATGTGGACAGTGCAGTAAATCTACACTGCTACACATATTGTACAATGACTACTCTAAAGTATGCTCAAGTTTCATTTCCATAACATTGAACCTTGAAAGGAATTAATTGTCGAAATCTGAGGGGTATACTCACTTTTGTGAAATGCTGTACATCCTGTACCATTACACTCCTGGTATTTACATATTTTAGGTACTCAGGTATTATGCTTTTTATTATTAGGAGTTATCTATGGAAATTTGAGGATTCAGGTGAAGGATATGAAGAATGTAAGCCAATTCCAACCACTGATATATGTCATCATAGAAGAAGAATATCGTACCAATGACATTTTATTGGCATTTTGTATTTTTCATCGCACAGGCGAGTCAAAGATACATCAGCAGAGTTCGGATGTAGCACTCAAAAAGGGGTACTTGTTTTAAAAAGGAAGAAATAAGCACGAAAATTTACTCTTATGATGGTGGCTAGTTGTCATTGGTCTTGGAAGTTTCTCTTTTTTTTTTTTTCGATGTGCAAGGCTCATGATGATTGAAACTTCTCGTGTGTTTTTGTTGCAGGGATGCTAGTTGGATTCGTTCTTACCTTGGCCAACACCAGCTTCCTCTCATCCCTCTTGACATTTTTTATTACCTCTTCCAAACTCACAAAATGGAGGGGTAATGTGAAAAAGAAGATTGATGCAGAACATAAAGAAGGTAATGCATTTTGTACCTTTTGGTCTACAGCTATTCTTAAGGAGGAGAGAACCACGCGACCTGTTTGCACAATGGCCACATTTACACCAAAAATGGTTTTATGGAAAATTGATGTTTGATCTCATTGAATTTCGTAGATTTTTTTTAAATTTTTTTTTAAATTTCTTTTGTACTTCAGATCCCTCCCATATATGGAGCTCGCTACAAAAGCAAGGAAAGGGCACAACATGATGAGGGAAGTTAGCTTCTCTCTCGTTGTGCGTAAGAGCAGATGAACTGGGCCAGGTGTTCTGTAATGCTGCAGAGATGGATTATCCCTTGTTGTGCAGGAGACGAGGGTTTACCCAGACACTGGTCTACCTGTCTTTTAGACGGGTATTTTAAAATTTAGTCGGTTCATGACCTGCAAGAATCAAATTAGACTTAATGTAACATAAAAACTCACATTAATCTAAACCCATGTAAATTTTAACCCTCAAAGTGCTTACTTTTTACTCAAAAGTTAATCATGTCATTTGTGAACTACAAAATGACTTTAGAAGGACTAACTGGTCATTGCAAACTAATTTACCCACTAAAATCTGACAAAATTGAAGGCTGAAATATTTCACGCCTTGCATGCCTATAGCCGTGATTAGACTTGTGTCTGGCCCGTCTCTCGACTGGAGGTCACTTAAACTGGGTCCAGGTGTTTTATAACAGCGCAGAATAGACTCTTTCTTGTTGTGCATAAGGTCAGGTAAACTTGATTCAGATGTTCTGTTACAGTGCTGAGTTACCGTCTTTTTTGTTGTGCAGGAGGTCCGATTAAAGGGGGGCCAGGTGTTCTGCAATGATGCTGAGCTAGTTTCATTGGGTCCCAGCATTCAGTAGTGGTGCTGAGTTAGCTTTATTGATTCCTGGCATTCTTGCAGGTTGCTAAATTAGTTTCATGCTTTTTTCTTTTTTCTTTTTTTTTTTAGGGGGCCAAAGAAACTGGATCCAGGTGTTCTGTAACGGTGGCGTCCCGACAGAAGTGGCCCTGCTGTACATGATTGAAGTCGGTCCCGGGGAAATTCCTCTGGACTTTGGGAAGCAGTACACTGCCTCCTGGATGTGTCTGGCCCTGCTGGGGGCACTAGCGAGCTGCGCAGGGGACACCTGGGCCTCAGAGGTGGGGCCAGTGCTCAGTCGAAGCCCCCCCCGCCTCATCACCACCTTGCAGGTCGTGCCCGCAGGTAATCATAATGATAACAATGATAATGATTGGGTCATTCCGTGTCAATTCACCAAATTTCAGAAAATCTTCCCGCATGACCACCTCAGATTTTCTTGAAAAAAATTCATGTTGGTGAATTCACTTCTGAATAGAATTATTCCAAAATTGTAGATATCTACTGCCAATAGTTTGGCCACAAAAAAATTATTAGAAGGACAAAGATTTGGCTGATTTTTAGCCTTCTGAAGTTCTAATTTTGAGCTGGAGTATCATAAAAAGTACTTGAGCTCCAAAGTTTGAATGTCAAATATATGGTGTTACCTCTGCACAGAATTTAAATTTCAGCAGTCTGGCTCATGTGTAACATGCAGTAATAGGCCCCTAGATTCTGTCAAATTTTTATTTGCAAACTGTGGCGGCACTTTTGAGGGCCTGTAAACTCATCAATTTTTATGACAGCGGGCTGATATTTTGTAAGGGGTGTCTTTTGCACTAAGTGCACGGTTTTCTGAAAAATTACCTATGTGAAGTAAATAGCATCTGAGATTTTTCTGATCAAAAATGAGAAAAAACACATTTTCTTACAAATTTGAAGCTATATTCCTGTTGAATGATGCCATGTATCAAAATCCAAATCAAGTTCACCTTAAATAGCAGGCTTTTGTTAATGCTAAATCCAAAAATTGTGATGGTGTTCTTTCTCTTTTTCCAAATATTGGAATGCTAATTCTGGATTATAGCTTTGTAGTCTAGAGGACAGCTCTGTTATTATGTCAGAGATCTCAGATTCTGTACAGTGCCTCTTGATTTTGGTCAGATGAGACCAAAATTGCACATTTCGGTCAGATACGGCATCGGTATATTTGGCATCGAAACAGAGATGCAAGCAAGGAGAAGCACCTCATACCCATGGTGAACTATGATGGTGGGTCAGTCGTGTTTTAGGGCTGATTTAATTCAAGAGATCCAGGGACACTGCATAAGATTAATGGCATGATGAATTCCACCAAGCATCAAGATATTTTGGGTGACAATCTGGTTGCCTCCACCAGAGGGCTGGGCCTTGGCCATAGGTGGACTTTCAAACAAGACAATGACCCTCAAGATCCACAGAAATGTTCCGTGATTACAAAATTAACATTCTGCAATGGCCATCTCAGTCGCCAGACCTCAATCCAGTTGAAAACCCGCGGGCTGAGTCGAAAAGGGCAGTTTATAAATGCAAAGCCAGGATGTGATGGATCTTGAAAGGATCTGCTAAGAGGAATGGTTCAAAATGCGTGCCTTGACCTTGTTGAAACATTACAGGGAAAGACTCCTTGCAGTTATCTTAACCAGAGGTAGTTGCACTAAGTACTAAATGAAGGGTGCCAATTATTATTAAACCATGATTTTGTTGAAATTTATTTTGTATTAAATGATTGCTCTGATTTTTGTTGACTTGTGCATTTTGGACTATTAAGCAGAATGCTTATAACCCTGTTTTGAACCACAGACTGTAAGTAGGCCTTGACTTTGCAGATGCATGCTTTTCTGATAGTGGCTGTATTTTTTTCTGTTCTTTTTTTGCCCCCTTCTCAGGTACGAATGGAGGAGTTACTCCAGTGGGACTTGTAGCCAGTTGGCTTGGTGGGATGACTGTGGGCGTGGCTTTCTTCATTACCCAGCTCTTATTTGTTAAGGACCTGAATGAGGCAGCTCCCCAGTGGCCAATAGTGGTGTACGGAGGCGTGGCGGGTCTGTTTGGATCAATGTTGGACTCTGTGCTTGGAGCCATCATGCAGTACTCAGGTGCTAATATTCACTGATGAGTTGTAGGAAGGTTACTATTCCCTCCTAGCCTTGTTCTACTATACTGTGTAGAATGTAATGCATCGCTGTCCAACAATAAGAGTTGCACAGTTCTTAAAGCCAGGGTACAATGTGCTGTATAGCCATGAATACCTCATTCTGCAAAGATCACTGGCTTGTCAGCCCAGTTGATGCAGTTCCTCATTAAATATTTGTGCAAACAAATTTGATATCAAAATTTTAGCTGAGGGAAAAAAATCTTTTGTTCATTAACTTGGCATAGCGACAAGAAAAGCCTATTCATATCAACGCAGCTTGTCATTGTCTATTTGCTGAAGTATACCTCATGTGTATGTTTACTCAAGAACCAGGTAATGTTTAGCACTGAACGCTAATGTCTTTTTTTTTTTCCCCTCTTTTCAGGTTACGATGAAAGCATTGGGAAGGTGGTGAACTGTGAGTCAAAGACTGCAAAGTGGATTTGCGGGAAACCAATCCTGGATAACAACGGTGTAAATCTGTTCACCTCCATTTTAATTGCTTTGGTACTGCCTGGGATGGCGTGGAGCTTGTGGCCTGTACAGTGAATTATACGTGAAGTGCAGCAAAGTCCACCGGCTGGAGCCAAGAGTGGAGGCGGGGCCATGTCCATGTCAGCTGACTTCTGGGGTGTCTAGCAAAGAGAACAAAAGCATTGAAATGGCGCACTCATCCAGAACTGTTGGAGACACTGGATCGATAATGAAGCTCATCAAAAAACAAATTATATTCGCGCACACACACACACGCACGCGCGCGCGCACACACACACACGCACGCACGCGCGCACACACACACACACACACACATAGTGCTGTGAAAATGTATTTGCCCCTTTCCTGATTTCTTCTATTTTTGCTTATTTGTCATTTTGAAATGTTTAATATTATCCTACTAATTTTAGTACTGGATGATGTGAGAATGTACAAAATGCTGCTTTTAAACTATTATTTCATTTATGAAGGCAAATAGTTATTCAGAGCCTATAACATTTGTGGTAACTGCCAATCTGGGCATTACATTGCTGTGGAGGAATTTTGGCCCACACCATCAAGCAGAATTGATTTAATTCTGCCACATTGGAGGGTATTTTGTGCATGGACTGCCTGTTTAAGGACATGCCACAGCATCTCAATCATATTCAAGTCAGGACTTTGACCTCATTTTTGTTTCTTTTGAGCCATTCAGAGGTGAACTCGCTTGTGTGCTGTAGATCATTGTCCTGCTACACAACCCAATTGTACTTGAGCTGTAAGTCATAAACTGTTGCCAGACATTCTCCTTCAGGATTTTCTAGTGGAGGGCAGAATTTATGTGATCATCACTTATGGAAAGTCACCCTGGCCCTCAAGCAGCAAAGCCGCCCCAGACCATCACACTACCACAGCCGTGTCTGACTTTTTGTGTGATGTATGATGTTCTTATCGCAAAATACTTTGTGAGCTTTTTGTAAAATGTGAAAGTTGTAAAAGTTTCACTTTTGATTTATCAGTATACAGTATATTATCCAAAAAGTATTGGGCATCATTTGGGGTTTTTTTTTGCAAATGTGAGACAAGCCTTTGTGTTCTTTTTGGTCAGCAGTGGTTTTTGCCTCACCGATTTCCCAAGGATGCCATTTTTGCCCAGGCTCTGATTTGTAAACATGGACCTTAACTGAGGCAAATGAGGCCTGCAGTTCCTTTTGATGTTTAGGTTCTTATGTGACTTCTTGGTGAGTTTTCAGTGCACTCTTGGAGGAATTTAGGCTGGTTGACCAGTCCTTGCAAGGTGCACCACTGTTAGAAGTATTCTTTATTTGTAGATAATGAATCATACCAACACTTGGAGCTACAGCTCTCCGGCAGCACTGGCTTTTATCCATTCTATTGCTGCACTGTTCCTTTTGCTGGTTGAACACATCGATGCTTTGAATTTAGAGGCTTGATGTGGATTTTAAAACTTGTAGTAGAATGTAATTTTATTTTAATCCAAAAAAAGGGAATAGAATTCTCAGTGGAGCGTTACATTTGAAAAGTTACTTTTTTTTTTTTTTTAGATATCTTTAAAATTGGTTTTGACGGTGTGTATAAACAGCAAATAAGAAATCGGTATAGATCCTGTAAGGTGTTTTATTCAGTGTGTTGCTATTTGTTGACTTCACGGAAAGCCGCACAGGGTACGTGTTTGCTTCGGAGCCCCCCCCCCCCCCCCCCCCCCCCCCCTAAATCAGTCATTTAAAGTAATATTTTCATTTGAAAAACAAAAATTGCCTTGTTCAGTTACTGGAATAACAAGTGTGAAGGAATCCAAAAATGCTGTCAACTCGGGCAGATTTTGTGTCGTTGGGCTGTAACGACGGCGAACATGAAATTCATAATTTGAAAAACGTCACCTAGCACCACCTACGAGGTAATTTGCACTGGTACGCGGCGAAGTTGGCGGAGATATTTTCGCAGACTCTGAAGAAGCAGTGTGTTTGACGTGACCGCTAAATCAAGGTAGGGTTTCATGTTTCTTTTCGTGGCGAGGTAAACTGGACATTGTTCTTTAATTCTTATTATAATAACTCTGAGTAACTCAACAACAAAATGTTGGTTACCCCTTGTCAGTCGCGTTATACAGAGTATTTTAAACGACTCGGCTGTCATCGCCTGTATGTGTCAACCATGGTCACGATTTCTTCTCCTTTTTTAATTGTTGAACTGCGATTAAATGAATGGGGACAGTGTGCCTCGTATGTGTAAATTTAGCACTGGATGTTTTAATTCGCATTAAGTTGTGTCACTTGAATGCTGATAGTTACAGCGTTTTTCTGCAGGGCACAACGTGTATTTCACGACAGTTGCTCCCATTATTTGAACATGGATGAAGTCCAGGGGTAGGGAACCTTATCCAGAAACGGCCGCTGTGGGTGCCCTCGGCCTGCCGCGCAGGTTTTCACACCATACAAGCTGCTACACACCTGATTCTTCTAGTAAACCTCTGGAGTGTTTGTTTACAGCCTTGATTAGATGAATCAGGTGTGTAGCAGCTTGGTTGGCACGGAAGCCGGGACCCACGGTGGCTCTTTATGGAGAGGGTTCCCTACCCCTGATTTACTTGGATGCCATTACGAATGTCTTGTGCAATTCACAGAACATGAGTTCTGGAACTATACTGGGGAGTGCCATCGATGCCAACCAAATTCCAGGGACCCCCAGCTTAACAAGAAGAAAAAATGCGAAAGAGAAGTAAGTCAATCGCAATGTGAAAAGTTACGTCGGGCACGGGCTATGAAACGAGTTGAGTGAACTCCCGAGTTGTCAGTAGAGGATCGAACAGTCCTTGATCTTTCATGCGCCGACTTTTCATGTACTTATTTTGCATTTTCATGCAACTGACAGCACTTCAAAATGAGCTCTGTAGCACTTTATACCTGTATTCGTCTATAAATATCTCTTACTATCATTCCCCACAATCTCAACGAGAGTCGTGTTTTGGATTTTGCATTGCTGCAGTTTCATACTCCCATCTACTCCCCAAACAGTTCCCTCTCCACCCTTTGACGATTACTTGTTTGCACTCGAAAGTAGGATAAACCCATTAAATATTTTGATTGCGCTGTCCTTGTATTGTGAACGGCATTTTTTTTTCTTCTATTTTTTTATTTTCTATTCTATTGCACTGTACTGTTTTGTTTATTTGGCTTTCTTTTAACTGTTACCCTCAACCTACCTTGGGACTACAGATGTAAATTAGCCACAGGCTATTATCTGGCATATTTACTTAAATGTTTTAATATGCACTGTCCCTATTCTCTAAATAAATAAACCAAAAATCACTGTGGCACTTTGGGAAACGCTGTTACCTTGCAGCTCGATGGGCGTGGGTTCACATCTGGCCTGGTGCCTCTCTGCATGGGGTTTGCATGTTCTGCTGTTTGTACGGGTTTTCTCTGGTTACTCTAGAGTCCCCCACAGCCCAAAAAATGCATTCTACGTCACTTGGGTCACGGTGCTCTGATTCGCATAGAGAGGACTAGGAGACTGCCTTTGGGCCGAAGAGGAAGTCCTTTAAAACCCCAAAACTGCTCTTGGGGCTTAAGGCCAATCCCATGTAAATGATGTAAATGGGGACATGGCACTTTAATTTTTAAGTTGATAGAAACAGATGTTCTCCTTGTTGTGGTTTAAATTTAGTATTTGGGCTATCAAAATGTAAAGGTAATTTTGAGATCATACCCCTGGGAGTTTTTTGGGGGACGTGGTCAATATGTTGTCCACTGCAACCGAATTCTCTCTCTTCATAACCAAAAATGTCAATTTTGCAGATGCCTGTTCCCAGGTTGATAATGCAAAACTCAATCTTCTACCTCAGTTGTCAGTGCAGTAACTCTGTTAGCCTTATTTTATGTCTGAATTTTAAGGTGCATGCCATGATTTCTAGAAAAAGTACAGATTTACTGTGACGGACTTTGAAACTTGAATTGTAACGCCCGTCACATTTTAAGAAACAAGTTTTATTAAGTGACACAAAAGCAAGCAGAAGTTTATGAACATGCAAATACAAGTTAGCTTGATGGTAGGTATAGGTATAAAATGGTGTTTGTTGTTTTCATTTAGTGGTTAAGTAATGCTGTGACGGGTGTTACATCACAAGTTTGCTCAGAATGACTGTGAATTGACTTCAATTCCGTGCGAGAATCTCTTACACATGCGTTGATTGAATATTTACTGACTACAGCAGGGGAACGTAAATATACCACTAAAACTCACGCGGAATGCGTGAGAGTTGACAGGTGTGCGTTATTAATGAAAACTGACCACACCTGATAATGTTGAGAGTTTTCGGAGCTTATGTAATGGTAATTTAAATGAATGATTGAAAACAGGTCATGAACAATTATTTTCTAGGGATGGGTTTGAGTTTCCCCTATTGCCAGTTCACCAGCCGCCACTGGTCTACAACTATTCAGTGTCCTGATGCACACCGCTGCTTGCATGGCTTGAGCTAAAACCAGCTGCCTACCTACATGTAAAGTCATGCATGATGCTTGCTGTTCATTGAAGTGACCTGAGCTCAGAGGGATTACGGATTTGATTGGCCCATGTCCTTGTGCAAGTCACTTGACTCTCCACGTGTAATAAGTGTATTTGGTCAAGAGCTGTGGATCATTTTTTTTTGTACAGGCATGTTTCCATGTTATTCTTAAAATTCTCCATTCTTTATTTCAGTAGATCTTCAGCAAGGGGAAATCTGAACCCCAGCGGCAGCGTGAATGTCGAGAGCGGAGAAAACCAGATTCAGTATTGTTTTAGTAAAAATCTCAGCAAGTGTGCTATTTCAACTGCTATTGTAGTTAAAGGCACAAAGCCATTATTTGTCATCTCTAAAACTTTGATTTTAGAGTATTGAGGCCATTTTTTACACTCGCCAAAATGTAAACAAACTACGAGCAAAGAGTCCCTTTAAGTGGCTTGCACAAAGACATATGTATATCCCTGCTCATGTAACAAACAAAGGATTATGACGATGGGCCTTGGGGATTAACTATGCCTCATAAGGCATGTTAGAGTGGTGAATGACATGTACCACCACAGAAACATTGAACATCATCTGATCATTTGCACACTGTAACGCCCGTCACAGTGAATTAAGTGTTCATTTTACTCAAATAGTGTGGTCAAACTGTCTTACTGCCTTATCTTTGTGAATCCCACAGACATGTTCCACAATGCTATACATCATTTATATTTGAGATCACAGTTCACAGAGGTATCAGTAACATGTCTATTGGCTTCAACCTATCACCGCTAATTAAGGAATAATTAACAATGATTAAAACATTATTTTTGGCGTAAAGTTTGTATATCTTGATAGAGCATGGGGTCGACTTGTTGCAAACACAGTCCAAATATTGCATTATTATGATTGACAGTGAATATGGTGCACATTTTGAAAATGCATGCAAAATTGCAAATATAACGCCCGTCACAATGGAATTGGCCTTAACACTTCCTTTAGTCCTCCCTACTTGCAACGGTTCCATCAGGCATCTCTCCGAGGGCATCCTGGGAAAAGCGAATATGATCGTCAACTGATATGCATTTGCTTCTGCTTCAGCCTGGTTTTACTTGTTGGAAAAAAGGTTGTGTCTATTTTCAGTACAAACATCAGAAGCCCGACTGACAGCCTGATGTCCCCATGCACACAAAGGCTCATGAGGAAAACACTGAAAGACATGTGAGTTTGTCATTCTTCTACCTTAACCCTTGAAATGCATGGGTGTTTTACTAGATGTTCATACATGCTCCTGGTCTTTAGTGAGCATTACTTGTAACACAGATTGGGCCGCACAATGACATTACGTTTTAGCTTTGCACTCCTAATTGGCATGAAATGTTCCAATATTTGGTACACTGTATTGTGAGATGCTCACCAATGTGAGCTACATAATTTATGCATAAAATTGGCATTGTAGGTGAATTGTATGTGCCGAAATGTCATTGTTGTGGTTTTCAGTCAGACATATTTTCATATTACGAGGTTCCCTCATCCTCAAGCAAATGGAGAGAGACGGACTCTTCAGACAATTAGGCTTTATTGTGGCGTGTTGATGAATATAAAGCAGAGTTCTTTTTTGCGCAAGAAGAACTCACATCTTGCCTTTCATACCCAGTTTTTATACTGTCATCACAGGAAATATCTTCCAAATGTGGTCTTTCCACCTTCTCATTCTCACGCTACAATAGGACAGGCAAACCAAACCTGCCCACTAACCTTCAGAACTTCAAGCAAAGATAAGGATGCACATCATTACAAAGGACTGGAAAGTTAGTCGAGAGGAAAAATACAGACAGATGAATAGGATACAAGTAGATACATAAATGATTCAATTGATATGTTTTCAGTAACAACTGAAAAACAAATTTTCCTGAACAAATATTGATCAAAGCTCCAGAAATCAAAAGCATCACCTGATTGTGTTTTCAAATCAACTAAACAGAAGCCTGCTTACTAATCAAAGCTACAGAAGCGCACTGCTTATGTGTGTGAGCTGCTCATGCATGTGCGAATTGAATTGCTTGTATGTGTCTGTGTGTGAACTGCTTGTGTGTGTGCGTGTGAGTGTGTGTGTTTGTGTGTGTGTACACGCATTTGCACTGCTCTTGTGTGCGAACTGCTTGTATGTGTGTGCGTGCGCACGTGTGTGCATGTTACTGCTGCATACATAATATGGATACTGATTATGATTATTGATTATGGTTATTAAACAGGGCAATTGATCTACTGATGAATATGATGAGCAATATTGAAAAATAATCCTCAACATCATCACTGACTAATTTGTGTGTTTGCGACAAGACTCTTTTAATCATTTGACGAAATTAATTTGGAACAGGGTTCACTTGCTATTGAAAGATACTCTCTGATTTTTAATGCCTCAGTGTTTTAACATACTGTTTACAACAGAAAACATTTCTCTGTTGATTTGAAATGTGCTTTTGTGAATGGTATTCAGTGCAATTTATGAGGAATCAGGCCCCGCAAACTCTGCGTAGAATCTAATTTTTAAAAATGTGAACTTAATAATGGCAAAGATCTCTTTCAAGAGACATACCTCAGAATTTATTGTCATGCTTGTCTTGCACAAGATTTTTTTTTTTTTCGTCATTTTCATTCTGTTTAAAAGAAGGGAAAAAGAAGTCATTCAATTGCATTAACTTATTGGGGCAATTTGCCCATAAAACCACAATTTCAAAATGTTTGCTTTGTGTGAATAATTCATGCACAAACCACAAACATTTTCAGAGATGGCCTTTACCCTGCAGTCTATGCATCAATGCTGTGCGGATCTGTGACTCACAGATGGCACTGCTGTAGTGTGCTGTTCATTTTGTAGCTAAAAGGACTTGCCATGCTAATAATGTGGACAGTGAAAAGGCTAGAAATACCCTGAAGCTAGAGGGGTAATTTTTCTACTCTTTACCTGCTAATACTGTATGGGCAATAGAATAAGAGTGGGCCATTGCAGACACGATGTAAAGGAGACACGGTCACAAACAAGTACAAATTATACAAGAGTTTTCAATGGGCATTTTCTTCATGAGGACTTCAAGAGTTCATTAATTGGAATTACTGGGTTGTTTTGCTAAACTAATCCTGAAAAACAGTGTCATCTCCTCCATTTTCTCACACAAGCAATTGACATCAATTTGGACTCGTATTCCCCCTCGTAACCCTAGCTGGAGAAGAGCGGTTGACTGAAGGAACAAGCTAGCCTGGTAGCCATTTGTTTTCTTGTGTCAAGGCAATGATCTTGCAAAAATCTCATGACTGGCGAAATTTTGCACTAGCTAGCTGGCTCCATCCTACTGAAGTTGTGAGAGCAAGCCAAGGTTACTTGACAAAAATTAAGCTGACAGTGCTATAACAGCAAGTTTGACTTGTTGCTGAAATGGCTGGTGAAATTTCAAGCTTGATGTCTAGGTTTAGTCTGCTACAACAGCAAGCTAATGAAAACCTTCAATAGCTGGTCAAAAGGTAACCGGGTTGGCTCACTCTGTTAAGGCGCAGCAATTGCGACGCAATAGTGACGACTACGGCGCTGGTTCGATCCCCGGTCATACCAACCAGCAGTGGTCGGCAGTTTATTCAGAACAGCGCACGATTCACTAAAGCGCTGTGGGACTGTTGGGAAGGGAAAGTTAAAATGATTGCCTTGTTCGTTGGTCAAGCGCCTCCTGTTGGCCAGCCGGGCGCTCGTCAATGAGATTCTAAGTTTGCTCATGTTCGAGTATCCTACGCCCTCGTTCTGAACTTGCAATAGTTTCGACCAATGATGCAGGGGCTGACAGGCGCGTGCTTCGGAGGAGAGCCAGGAACTGTCTCTCTCTCCTGAGCTGGAAATAGGGGGTTGTATACGAGCAAACCTAGTACATAGTTCTCTGATTGGGCATTCCAAATTCGGGTGGGATTGGAGATGCCAAATTATTTAAAGAAAAAAAAAAACGTTAACGTGCCCTCCATAACATTAACGTTATCTTGCTATCTTAATAATATATCCATGATATCCTTGACAATGTTATTTTGGGATGCTATTTCTGCTGTTGTAAATGTTGCTAGTCTGTAAGTGATGTAACAGTGATGTTTCTGACCGTAATGGAGGGCACACACCCTGACTACCCAGAGGAGGAGATTAGCTGAGAATCCAAACCTACATTAGGTTGTAGTTCTAACTACGATACTGTATGTGTCCCGCCATCCTTCTGTATGGAGTACAGCCAGACTTCTGCATTGTATTTTTAGGACACTGATCTGAACCTCTGTGCTTTTTTGCAGGAAATCAGAATTTCAGAGACCAACATTAAATATAGAAGACAAGGAAAATACTCCTTTGTAAATAAATCTTGAACAGTGGATGTGACCGGAGATGGATTGACATCCTGTCAAGAGTGCATTCCCAGCAATCTTGATGTGACAATACTGTGTTATATTAAGGACAGACGGATAAATCTGTGGGAACGAGGAAGGCCTCTAAAATCTATACTGACCAAAAGGAAACACAATTTTCTATTTCTTGATTTTTTTTTTTTTTTTTTTCCGAGTGTAACTGTTATTAATCAACACTTTGGTGGTGTCAAATGAAATGGAAAAGGTAGCCCGCACACTGCTACAAAAAAGAGGCACAAAAATGCAAAAAAATGGCTATAATAAACCCATGTGAAAAAAGTGAATAAAATAAAAAGTGCTCAAAACAAAAAGAACGTTTCGGCTTAAACAGCCATCCTCAGCCTTGCCAACTGATGTTACCACAATGCTTTAAACAAGCAACACACAGTGGCAGCAAACCATAGCAGCAGGTGTCAATCGTTAAATCAATAAACAATCAGGATCAATTAGATCACTTAGCCAAATAATAATATGCAGTGACATGTAAAGAAACATTACCTGCTAAAAGTAACCATATGCACTGACCAGAAGATTATACTTTGCACATCAAAAATAACATCTACAAAGTAATATACATAGAGTACCACAATTAAAGTTCCACACTAAGAGACTGTAGGGTAGAACCCTAGAGCGAGAGGGCCGGAGGGAGGAAGTGTATTACAAGAAGCATGAGAGAGACAATTCTTCATTAAGACCCTCTGGATGTAAAGTTTTCAGATAATAGATCCATTTACATTCAGATTTAAGTAATCTCTGATTAATATCACCACCTCTATGTGTTTTAGAAAATTGCTGTATGACACAAAATGAGAGCTTAGATACAGGATGCTTGGCTTCGTGAAAATGTTTAGCAACAGATGACTTCATGTCTTTCCTGCGAATTGCGCTCTTGTGTTCAATAACCCGTGTCCTAGCAGACCTGATGGTCTTGCCTATATACTGCAGCCCACAAGGGCATGATAAAAGGTAAATAGACCCCAATAGATGTACATGTAAGACATTGGCTGATATCATATGTCTTAGAAGTAACATAACTAGTAAAGGTGTGTGTTGCCTTTGAATTCTCACATGCCGCACAGTTGTTACATGGGAAGAAGCCAAACATCCCATCCAAGCGTCTCTGGACAAGAGTGGATCGAGCAGCAGTATCAGCTCGTACAAGATAGTCTCTTACATTTCTTGCTCTAGAATGAGAAAAGAGAGGTGGATCAGAGAATAGTATGTTACAAACAGGATCAACTGATAACACATGCCAATGTTTCCTAATATCCTTAATATCTTTACGAAGAGGAAAATAGGTGGTAATACAGACACATGAATTTCCTCATGGAGTCACGATTAACGGATGCATTGACATCCATATTACAAACTTTTTCCAAGGCCTGATCAAGCCATTTTGTAGGATAAGCCCTCTCTTTAAAATTAACATACATTTTATTAGCCTCTAATTCAAAATCCTCTGGTGTGGAACAAATACGTTTAAGTCTTAAGAATTGGGAAAATGGGAGACCTTTCTTGAAAGAAGCAGGATGAAAACTCGAAGCATGAAGGATACTGTTCTTATCTGTAGGTTTGGTGTATAAGGTAGTGGAAATCTGATTATTTTGAATGCGCACCCTAGTGTCCAAAAAAGAAAGTACATGGGTGCTGTATTCCACACTAAATTTAATGGTAGGAGACATACTGTTCAGATATGACACATATTCAAGAAGAGTATCCAATGGGCCCTGCCACAGTAGAAAACAATCATCAATGTACCGTTTGTATAATAAGATATATTTAGAAAAATGATTGTTTTGTAGCACAAATTTATGTTCTAAAAAACCCATAAATAGATTGGCAAAGTCAGGGCCAAAACTAGACCCCATAGCAACACCATGACACTGCAGGTAGAACTGATCTCCAAAAGAAAAAAAATGTTTTGTTAGGACAAACTCAGCCATAGACATCAAAAACTTATTGGGTGGATCAAGAGGGGGTCTAAGATCCAAATAATGTCTAAGGGCCTTGAGGCCCTCAACAAAAGGTATATTGGAGTACAATGAGGCCACATCCATGGTGACAACATATACTTGGGAAGCAGGTTGAATCTTAACATTAGCAAGACACTTAAGAAAATCTCCCGTATCTCTTAGATAAGATGGAAGATGACCACCAGGGGGCGCAAACATCTGTCAAGATAAATGGACAGGGGTTCTAGTAAACTATCATTACTAGCCTGAATAGGCCTGCCAGGAGGTCTCTCCAAAGACTTATGTACCTTAGGTAGGGCATATATAACTGGTATTGTAGGACAATCCTTAGTCAAGAACTTCAACTCAGACTGGGTTATATAACCCTCTGTAAAGGAATCATGAAGGAAATTGTCAATCTCTTGTTTGAATGCAACAGTGGGATTGCCATCTAATTTAATATAATAGGATAATCTCAAGTTGCGAAAGAATCTCCTCATCATAAGATTTCTTGTCCTTAAGTACTAAACCACCTCCCTTATCAGCAGGTTTACAAATGACATTCCTCATACTTCCCAACGCTGTAAGTATTCTCCTTTCACCCACATTGATATTTCTCTGTGCAATTGTGAACAATTCATCAATATCCCTTTCCACTAATTTACAGAATGTATCTAAGCAAACATTAGTTACAGGGGGACAGAAAGTGCTCTTTACACGTAATGGGGCTTGTTGAAGAAATGACTGGGAAGGTGTACAGACCTGCACATTATCTTTGTTATAGAAGTATTTAAGCTTCATAGAACAAAAAAACTTAAACATTTCTACCTTTGTACGGAAGGGGTTGGCAGGAGTAAATGGAACATAAGACAGACCCTTATTCAACGTGCAGAGTTCAGAATGAGACAAGGTATGGTCAGTCAGATTGAAGATTAAGTCCTGTTTCGGTCCCTCCCTTGTTGTTGGGGCCTGGGATTTACTCTTGGCGCCACACCTGCCCCGCCGTGTTTTCTTTGTCGGAAATGGTACTGATGTTGCTGACCCACAGTGTGGTCTTGGGCTTCTTCGTCTAAAAAATCACGATCGGAATCTGATGGATATTCAGATGTAATGATCAAATGAGGGAAGGAATCTCAAGACAATAGACATAACGCCATGCTGGCTTTTATTTCACAAGGTAAAGTTGGACATTACGAAACACAAATGACACTATCAGTATCTCGTATGTCCCCTGTTAGCGTTGCGCATGGCAGTGCACCTGCGTCTCATGGACATCACCAGACGTCTGATAGCTGTTCCACTCTTCGGTCAGTGCTTGTCTTCGCTGATGTACTGTAGCTGGCGATGGTTGACGTCTCCAGATCGCTCTATCCAGAATATCCCTCGTGTTCTATAGGCTAGGTGAAGGATCTGGAGAAAACGTTGGCGTTGCACGTTTTCAGCCCGAAGGAACTCCATACAGATGCATGCCAGGTGCGGACGCGCGTTGTCCTGTTGGAAAGTCAGTCGGTGACCTCGTCCAAATTGAAGAATGACTGGACTGAGAATTTGATGGCGGTAACGGACGGCGTTGAGGTTTCCTTCAACAAATTGAAGGTTGGTTCACTGTGTAGCAAACGGTCGTTCAGACATTGAAGTCTTAACACGTTGCCTACCGAATCTGGGGCGATCAGCCGCGTGTCCAGTGGCATTAAACCTGGTTCTGAGGTGACGATTTGTCGCAGAATGCATGCCGAGTTGGCGGGCAACTCTATCTACCCGACTTCTGACCTGTAGCATCCCAGTCGTGCGTTCTCGTTGAACTTCCGTTAGTCGTGGCATTATAACCCGTCGAGTTTTACTCATTTTTGGACGGACTTTTTTAGGCCCCGGTGTCTATGAGGAACTCCAAACAAAAATGGGAGTGTTGGGACAATGGTAGTACTCGAACCCAAGCACTGCCGGTTGTTTGGTTCCGGACGAATGGCGGCTCCAGAATACGCGCTGTGACCGCGAAAATTTGTATGGTAGAAGTAGGCTACTCGCCTTCAGGAATAACTTTGAGGAAAAGCATCTTTCTCAATGGGTTTGTCGAAATTTGGCACCAGATTATGCAATTGCGTTTCTTTTTTTGGTCAGTGTATATTTGCTGCTATATTTGTTGAACACATGTGCTTGCATTGAGTATTCTGCATGTATGTGTTTCAGAAAGAATTTAGCTGTGTTTCTTTTTCTTCTGCATTTCTTCAGCATGGAAGTAACTTTGATTTTCTTTCTCATTCTCTTTTATAATGTCTCCGGCCAATCTGGGGAATTCGATTCAGTTTCGCGGGTGGTGCTGCTGTAGCGCCCTCTACAGGGCCAGTTGCACCGTTGGCATGGGTAAAAATAATTAACCACGCCTGCATGCCCAACGTAAGTTTCTGCAGATGAGCGAGGGCCAAAAACTGTGCAGAAGAAAAACAACACTTTGGCTGCTAGGACAGTCTAATATCAAGACGCGTTGTGAGCGCATGCCGAGATAGGCCCACTTATTGTTCTTTTCTGAACGGAGTAGATCTAAGCTGGAAATCTCGTGGTTCTCTTCTTATCTGACTCTTAAATACATTTTCATGTCTTTTTTGTTGTCTCTGTAATTAACATTGTTCATCGTTCATTCAGCCTTTGTTTTGTGAATTCTAGTTAGGTTTCTCTGTTTTGAAATGCATTTTTATAGACATTACCTCAAGAATATCATGCCTTCAATAAACCATGGCTTGACTAAGAAAACCCGACCTTGTGCATATATAAGCAAACCAGAATACAGTAATTAGGCCACATTGGTTCATGAATTGTTACTTTTTCATTGAATAAAACATTTTACAAAGCTTTGAAACTTCTTTCGCAATTAACTTTGCTTATAACCATCCACATATCAGTCTTAAGTCTGACAAGGCCTACATGTGATTTGAGCCTACTTTTGAACAAGCAGAGCACGGGGATTGAAAGTACGATTATTTAATATAAAATAAAGGATAATTGTCTCCTCGATCTGGCTGAAGATGATATAGCCACCTGATGATCTTTTTCTTACATATTTGACCCACTCGTTTATCGCTCAGATGGTTTCGTTTATACTTGCTTCCATCAATAAGTCATAGATAAGTTAATAAGTCACAAACACAGTCATTTTTTTAATTAAATTTGTTTCGTATGTCTTTTTATGGGCCAGTTAGTGCCTGAAATAAAGATTTAATAAAGAAGCCACGCCCATCCGATACGAGAGCGAATTATTGGCAAGAACAAAAACAGGGCTTTGTAATTCTGCCCCTTCACATGATCACCGGAGAAGCGTGACGTCGATGAGTAGACGCCATTAGACTGTGGAGCAGTCGGAGTCACAGACTTATTACTGTTCTCCT
Source organism: Gymnothorax reevesii (assembly GCA_029721435.1). Classification (NCBI taxonomy): domain Eukaryota; kingdom Metazoa; phylum Chordata; class Actinopteri; order Anguilliformes; family Muraenidae; genus Gymnothorax; species Gymnothorax reevesii. Next base: position 22,910,816 of record CM056579.1, on the reverse strand, counting down.
TCAGCGGTCCAATCCGTCTTTGCGGCATCGGCCGGAGGGATTTCCCTCACTGGTTTGTCCTCTCATCCAGCCATTAAATGAACTGCCAACTGATGTGACCTGCACACTGCGGTTATAGTGCGGGCTCCGTTTATTCCAAGGGAGGATTCCGCGATGGCGGCCAGTGGAGCCGGAGGCGGTAGCAAAACCTATTGTTTTAAGGTGGTTTTGTTGGGCGAGGGCTGCGTTGGAAAAACGTCGCTTGTCCTGCGATATTGCGAAAACAAATTTAACGACAAACATATCACCACGCTGCAGGTTTGTGCATTTGCGTCCTTCCAGCTTCATTTCTCACGGGGTAGAGGGGGTTAAGCAGGTTGTTTATGGCGAGGGCGAACCCTGTTCTCCAACCACAGATACGCACATACATGTTTGCGTAATGGTTTTCCAATTAGCTGGACGGCTGGTGACGTTGCCATTGCGGTTGCCGTCCGGTGCCAGCTCTAATGAAAAAGATTAGCTTGGTTGTCTAAAATCAGACGAATAAATACGCTTGTTTGCTTTTTAGCCCAGCTTGTGCTGAGTCAAGCCGCTTTCAAGCTGGACGCGACACGAATTTTTCGCACGACAGATCACACGTGTATTCGCGTCTTTGCATTGACTTTGAATGTAATCTGCCGTGCGAAAAACTTGTCTCAGGCTGTACGCGTCGTGTGGGCGCAGCCTGCAACCAAACTGGCTTGATCGTGGATCTGATTTGGGAAGGAAAAGGATGGATGTCAGTCGCTGGATTGTCAGCCGATGAAACAAGATGCGTTGTCTAAAGTTGTCAGTTGTTTTTCCATGCATTGGGGGCATTGCCAGCTATCCGACCGAACCCAGTTCAGACGAACATTCGTGGAAACCGTTTTCCAAGGACTTGGGAACAGAATAAGACCAACCCATCACAACGTTAAGTGCTCCGGTTACTGTAAAGTACGATTGTTTTCAATTATTTTTTCAGCCATTACGTTTTCTTCGGATACCTGCAGAGCTCGATTGCTTCCCTGCGTTTGTTGTGCTTATAAATAGTCATGCCGCCTGCAGACGGCAGTCAGCCTTATAGTAAAAGAGCCAGTGACGGTTGAAGTGAACAGAATGATCTCGGTACGGTGGAACCTGACCAGGGGTCCGTCAGTAGGCTGCAAGTAAAAAGTTAGTTTTTGAATGTGATTCGTTGTAAGCAGAGAAATGATCTAGCGTGTTGATCTGAGAAACTTAGACAAGGGCCAGACTGTGATTGCTAGACAGTCAGGTCAGAGCAGCAAAAAGTCTTTTTTTTTTTTTTTTTTTTGTGGGGCTGTTGCTGATGTGCAGTAGATGGTACCCTACCAAAAGCGGCCCTTAAAAGGTCAACTGCTGACAGGGTCATGGTCCCCCTTGGCTTACTGATGCACGTTGGGAGTGAAGGCTGGTCCTGTCCCACAGCGGCGATCATGTAACACAAATTGCTGAAAAATTGAATGCAGATTATTTTGGAAAGGTGTCAGAACACACAGTGCATTGCAGTTTGGTTCGTTGCTGCAGATTGGTCACACCGCAAGCCCTGATCCCCGTACACTGCTGAACATGCCTACAATGGGTATATGAGCAGCGGAGGACGATGGCCTGGTCTGATGAATCATGTTTCCTTTCACAATCTGTCGGATGGCTGTGTGCATGTGCGTCAGTTTCCTGGGGAAGAGCTGCTCCCAGGATGCACTATTGGAAGACGGCAAGACGCCGGAGGGAGTGTTATGCGCTGAGCAATGTTCTGCTGGGAAACCCCGGTTCCTGGAATTCATATGGATGTTACTTTGACATGTACCACCTACCTAAACAATATTTTAACAGACCAAGTGCATCCCTTCATCACCTCAAAAATAGTTCAGGAATAGTTTTAGGAACACAAGAGTTCGAGATGAGGTGTTGAATTGGCCTTCGAAATTTCCAGATCTCAATCCAGCTGAGCATGTGGGGGATGTGGTGGAAAGATGAGTTTGACTCATCGAGGCCCCATCTCACAACTTGCAAGACTTTAATGGATGTGCTGCAAACGTGTCATGTGATACAGGCTACTTTCAGAGGTCATGTGGAGCCTGTGCCTCTCAAAGCCAGAGTTGTGTCAATGGCACAAGGGGAGCCTACACAAGTCTTGGCAGGTGGCGGTAATGTTATCTGTGATAAGCATCTGAAGCCTGTTAACATATTGTCGCCATATTACCAAAGTCCTAAGCATGTCACATTTCATCAACGGTAAATGGTGCACCATTGTTGTATGTTTAATATAACAACTGAAATACTAGAGTAGAGAAATGATGGGTTTTCAATCCAACCAAAGCCACTACTTTGTAAATCCAGTATTTTGCTCTAATTGTAATTCTATTACCATAGAATTGCCCTTTAATGAAGGCCTGCTCAAAGTAAGGCAAACATCTTTCTTGTCATTGAAAGCTTTAAGTGCAGTCATTTGTTCTTCTACCTGATAAAATATCCTGTCCAATTCATTAACTATTGTGGTGATTGCAGATTCAGTGTACCGTTTTACATCAGTCTCGATTGTTTATGAAAATGCTCAAACAATGCTCCTTTTTATAGTCATCGCATTAAAGCAACCCCATATTGGATTAACGGTTTTATTGTGAATGGTGTGGCCAGATGCTTCTGCCAGAGCAAATGAAACAGGATCTTGCAAATGCATCTGGTTCCCAGGCTAGAGTTTGCCCAGATTCACCAAATCTTTTAACCCCCTTAAACCGTAAGAACCCACACGAATTTCTCCTTAAAGGAAAATTGCGGTCGATACAAAAATTGAGCAAAAGACTACTTGGAATACATTTCTGAAGAGGTTTTACGACACCTGTGTCACCATGGGTTCTTACAACTTGAAAAGCCCTCGTCTCTGTTCCTTTTGTTGCAGCCTGCTTTTAATTTTTCTTTTTATCTTCACATGTTGCATCTGTTTGACTGTTGGAGTGGGATTGGTGTTAGATGGTAATGTTAAATGGGAGCTTTTGTTTCAGCTGATCTGTCCCTTTTTTAATCCCTGACAGGCGTCCTTCCTAACAAAGAAGTTAAACATCGGAGGGAAGCGACTAAATCTCGCAATATGGGTGAGCAGACTTCTGCAATTGCTCCTGATGAATTTGATCATTTGGCCTTTATAAATGGCATGAGGTAGACTTGTGGAAACCTGTAATGTGTTTTCGCCCTGGTTTGCTCGTTCCGTAACCTACTTGTGCTATTTTTTAAAACCTGAAAGCCATAGTGATTTTGTCATGTGGTGAATGTAGTGATTTTGTCATGTGGTGAATGTAGTGATTTTGTCATGTGGTGAATGTTGTGATTTTGTCATATGGTGAATGTAGTGATTTTGTCATGTGGCTTCACTCAAAGAATTTTGACTGCCTTTTCTGTCTCATTGAGATGACGGGGCATTCAGATGAACGCTCTGTAAAACCTTGCAGAAGATCTCCTGATCTTCTTTGCCTCTTTCCGTGTATCACATGTTAAAGTTTATCCCTGATTGTAGTCTCTGAATCTTGCTCGACATATTGTTTGTGGGGTCTTGTAGTTGATGTGTTACCTGGAAGTCATTTCTCTCCCTTTCCATTTATTCTGTGTGAATTCAGGACACAGCGGGCCAGGAAAGATTCCATGCCCTGGGACCCATCTACTACAGAGACTCTAACGGAGCCATTTTAGTGTATGACGTCACGGACGAGGATTCCTTTCAGAAGGTAGGAGAGAGGCTGTTGATCAGAATCGAGAACTATCTACCCGTCCTGATGACAAGGATGACAAGTTTTCCCTTTTAAGCTGCAAGTTATTCCAGTGCATTGCGACTTCAGCTGTGGTGGGGAGAAGTAGTGTATTGTTGACCACTGGCGCAACACTGTGGAATTGGTGTCAGTGTCATTTTATTTGCACTGGCATAAACCAAGGTTTCCCAAACCTCTCCCAGCATACCCCTTGTCCTGCATACTTTAGATCTCTCCCTGCTCCAGCCCAGGTGAGTCAAATGATTCACTTATTATCAGGCAGCTTCTGGGGTTAATTATGACCTGATCATTTGAATCACCTGTGCTGGAGCAGGGAGAGATCTAAAGCATTCAGGACAAGGGGTACGCCAGGAGAGGTTTGGGAAACACTGGCTTAAATTATTCTCTCTCATGAAGATAAACAAAAAAACTTACAGTATTTATTTTAAACTTCATTGCACAAAAAACTTATTCAATGTTGGATATTATATGAATATTCAGTAATTGAAATACGACTTGTCCACATCTGGCCCTCCAGTTCAAATTCGCTCCTGTTGTTTTGGTTCCTGTGGGTAATTTGTTAAACACTTAGCGCTGCTAATTATTCAAATTGGGTTTCGACCAACACGTCAGCATTTCTTAACCCCGGAGGACCTTGTTTTCAGGTACAAGGGCTGGATCTTCACACTTTGGTAATAGTTTTGGGAAAAAAAAAAAAAAAAACATTGCCCTCCCAATCTCCCTTCCTACAGCCCTTTGTGTGTAAGGAGGGATGAGCACCAATCTTTTGGCACCCTTTTGCGGTGAGGCACGACCTGCTCTCATATAGTGCTGTTTTTTCTTTCTTTCTTTTTTCTTACCAATTTGGACATTTAAGTGTTGTTGTTTTGTATTTTAGGTGAAGAACTGGGTGAAAGAATTGCGGAAAATGTTGGGAAATGAGATATGCTTATGCATAGTAGGTAAGATCCTCTTCCCAAGCGGATGCATCCATGATTTGAAGTCTGGCACAATATACAGTTGAGGGATATCGCTTATTACCTATGTATCATGTATATAATACCCATGTATTTGCGTGAAAATGCAGACAGTCATATGCTGGCGGAATGACGCAGAACTGATCGTCATGGTTATTGCAACCAGCAGCCAAATGACGGGACTTATTAGATCAGTCATGGCATTTGTATTTTCAGAGATGTTATCAATGATGCAGCCAGTTTTTTTTTTTCTCAAGAGAATGATTAATATAGGCTCAACACATTAGATGGAACAGGGATGGGGTCATCTGGATACAGTATGCTTTTTTTAACATCGGTCATCCTTGGTCAAGTTTACAAATTAAGAATACTATTTTTATTTTTTTTTTTGTGCAAAGTTTGTGTTTTTGAAAACGGACTGTTAACTGAGCCAAATGTCATATCGTCCCATGAATAACAAAAGGTCACAAGTGACATTCCTGATGAAACCTGTTTGTGCAGGAATGTCACTTGCAACCTTTTGTTATCCATGGGACGATATGATCTTGGAGCAAATATATTCATTCGCTACTTTTTTCATGCAGGTAACAAAATTGACTTGGAAAAAGACAGAAATGTTTCGGTGCAGGAAGCAGAACAGTATGTATGGGTCTCCTGTGTTCTTCCATGTGTTCGATATCTGTGAACGGAGCTCTTTAAAGCGCAAAATGTTTTGCATATGTCTGGTTTATTTGCGTACATTTAGTTACCATTTTCCCCTCTCAAAAGACATTCCAATCAAAATGAGAGTATCAATAGCATAGCAGAAAAGTTTGAATTTAAAAAAATGATAGTTGTATACAAGAACTAAAAGTAAATTATGTCCACGTTCTCTGAGAAATCTGGATGTGATGCCACAGTTTTGGAATATTCGCTCTAGATTATTGTATTTTTTGTATCATGTCTGGAATATATTGAAGTTCACTTACGAGATTTGATCCGCAGGTATGCAGAGTCCGTTGGGGCGAAACACTACCACACGTCAGCCAAATTAAACAAAGGGATTGACGAGCTATTTCTTGACCTTTGTAAAAGTAAGTCTACTTTTTTAAAATTTGTCAAATTCCGCAATCGTTTTGTGTAACATCATCACAGTGAATAGATGGATTTAAAACATGGGTAAAATTATTAGAATATGGGAAATTAATCAGAATATTGATGTAAATTCTATGTAGTAGACTACCTTGATGGTAGAAAAAACGTGCTTTAAATGATGGATGGGGGTTGGTTGGCTGGATTACTTGAATTAATCAAGGCACTCTAAGCTTTATTTTTTATACAGCATCGTTATTGCATAACCTAACTGCGATCTGATTGTATGAATTGTTGGGACTTCATGGAAAATTCATGTAAAAAAGAAAGTAGCAATTTTTACATTTTAACTGGTATTAAATTGAGAACAGAACACTATTGTTAGGAAAAACATGCTCATTTTGAATTTGATGCCAGCATTGGACAGGGGCAAAGAAAAGAAATGCATTAAAAAAAAAAAAAAGAAGCAGGCACAAACAAACCGCCTTGTTGTTGAAAATGTATCCTGTTTGGATATAAAATTGGGTGAGACTTCAAAAAAATCAAATGTGTATAATCCAGCAGTTGAATGTGAGAGGGACAACAGCTGGCATATGTCAGTGCGCTGTAATGATTTTGGGGACTCAACCACTCCTGTGCAGAATATTATTAAAAGGTACATGGAATTGTTGTGGTTTTCATTTAAACGTTTTCATATTGAGGTTCCCCCATCCTCAAGCAGTTGGAGAGAGACAGATTCTCCAGAAAATTAGTCTTGATTGTGGCATATTGATGAATATTAAGCAGAGTTCTTTTTGCGCAAGAAGAATTGATTTCTTACTTTTCACACCCAGTTTTTTTTATCCCTCCGCCTTCCAAAGAGGAAAGGAGGCATTATGTTGACACCATGTGTGTCCGTCTGTCCGTCCGTTCGTCGTCCATTAACTTTTCGTTTCCGTTGGATAACTATAAAATCCCTCATCGGATTGATGCCATTTCTTAATGGCGTATTGGGAGTGGCGAGAGGAAGGTTCTTTTCGAAAACCAGCATTGTGCGATATCTAATATGGCCGCCACAGCAGCCATCTCAATATGCCCTTGATCAACATACAGGCGGGGGCATATGCGTTGCTCGTTATACCTTCCTCACAGGAAATATCTTCCAAATATGGTCTTTCCGCATTCTTATTCTCGCGCTACAATTGGACAGGCAAAACAAAACACAGCTAGCTAATCCTTCAGGAATTCAAAGCAAAGATGAGCTGCACATCACTACAAAAGACTGTGAAATTACAGTCAAGAGAGGAAAAAATACAGCCAGATGAGGAGACGAGTAGATACATAAATGATCCAATTGGTTTTTTTTTTCAGTAACAACTGAAAAACAAATTTTCCTGAACAAATATTGATCAAAGCTGCAGAAATCAAATACATCCTCTGATTGTTTTTGAATCAACTAAACAGAAGCCTGCTTACTAATCAAAGCTACAGAAGCTGCTGCTTATGAGTGTGTGAACAGAATTGCTTTGTGTGTGTGTGTGTGTGTGTGTGTGTGTGTGTGTGTGTGTGTGTGTGTGTGTGTGTGTGTGTGTGTGTGTGTTCGTGTGTGTTCGTGTGTGTTCGTGTGTGTTCGTGTGTGTTCGTGTGTGTTCGTGTGTGTTCGTGTGTGTTCGTGTGTTCGTGTGCTGCTTATGCCTGTGCATGCATCTGTGCGCACTGCTCGTGTGTGTGAACTGCCTGTAGGTGTGTGTATGTGTCTGTGTGCACAGCTCGTGTTTGTGAACTGCTTGTGTGTGTGCACTACTTGCGTGTGTGAACTGCTTGATTGTGTATGCGTGTGTTACTTCTGCTTACATAATATGGTTATTGATTATGATTATTGATCATGGTTATTCAACATGGCATTTGTTCTACTGATGACTAATGAATATGAGAAATATTGAAATATAATCCTCAACAGAATCTGGAGAAATTTTTTTGAAAAGACTAAGTTTGAAATCAGTACTGAGCCTCTGATCTTCGATCGTTCAGATGATGCATTGCAGCCACCATTGCTGAACATGTAAACACTGCAGATATTCTTTCTTTAATCTCAAGTAAGGTGATGCTACAGAACCAGAGCTTTCCTGTGTATGTTCTCTAAATCCTTCTGATCCTGCTGTCCTGCTCATGTATTGTCAGGCTGCACATACGTCTTTTGACTGCGTCGTACTCATAGCATGCGACGATACCTGTGGACATGAGAACGGTCCAAAGAAATGGAAATGGAAAAGTCGAAACAAATTGATTACGACCGTTGAACACATTCAGCCTTGAGGGGAAAAAAAAAAGAATTTGTTGCAACCAGACTTTCATTTCGGGTTTCAGAGAAAAAATCAAATAAAAATTTTGTCTTTAATATTTTGTTTTTTCGTTGGCGGACTTGCAAATATAGTGAAATTTTTTTATTTATTTATTTTTTTTGGGAGTTGGGCTGTTTGCTTTGTTGGCGTACTCGTGAACTGAATGATAAAATAAGAAAATGTGATTTGTTAATTAGGCAAGGCTGTTTTTTGATGAGAATTTCTCGTGTAGTCCCAACAGTTTTTTAGAAATTGATTTGTGTACAAAAATTGGTATGGATTGTGTCCTACGCAAACACACTGTGCGTTATCCTTTATAGTGTAATGTGGCTTTTGATGCATACAGTTGCTATTGTAAGTACGTCGTGCCGGTGCAGTTGTTGATGAGCCTTTTTGTTGGCCCTTTGGCTGATCAGTTTAATTTCCTGTCTCAGGATTTTTTCAGCAAATGGCAACATTTCATTTAGAACATTTTAAACATGGGTTTTTATCCCCCACCGCGCGATTAGCATTGGGCTCTGTCCGTACGGACACATAAAATTGAGGCGGCGGGGGATATTGCCATGTTAGTGGCAAACACTTGTTCTGATTGGTTTATTATCACAAACCCGCAGGAATGTTGGAGACTGCACAAGCAGACGAGAGGGCAAAGGACAACGGTGCCGGCCAATCAGGGATGTCAAGGCGCGGGGTACAGATCGTAGACGATGAACCGCAAGCTACCGCGGCTGGAGGGGGGTGTTGCTCTTCAATCTAGGGACACCCCAAAATGCCCGCCCACCTGGCCTCCCCCCACCAATCAGGACTGTGGAATCTGCCCTCCCTTTCTCTAATGCTTTTTTTTTTGCCACCGTGAGACTGCCATTGTCCTCTCTCACCCTTCAAATCCATCCAGCTATAACACTTCCCGCCTGTGGAATAACGCAATCAACAGTATTCCCAAGCAATCTCATTCCTCTGGAGAGACAGGTGATGCAAATGCAGAATGAGAGGAAGAAGCTGACCAATGAAAAGAGGTTATACTGTTAACTTACTGAGAAAACACCTATGACATCATAAAACCACAACCACCCCCTCGCCTTCATTTAAAAAAAAAAAAAAAATTTTAACCTGTGTAATGCACACATTGTATTATAGAAAAGGCCTTTGTTTTACTTTAAAAAAAGAAAATCTTTATTTAATAATTTAATGTAAATGTTCTGTGGAAAATGATGGTCTACACGGTCTAAACCCTTTGTGTTCTTGGGAAATTATGAAACTTGTTCAACTGCAGCCTCAGTTTTACATGTAGCAGAAATTATTTTTGCAATTGTCTTTTCCCTCTTGCACTGGCACATTAATACTGATGCTTTTGGCATAATGTTCTTTCCCCTGGTTGCCACATTGGTATATAAATCAAAACAACAGAAAAAAAATCAAACCGTAAAATACTTGCTGGATATTTATCTGCTTTTACAAGCTTTGGGGATTATATGCAGGTGTTGGAAAGTGTACTTAAGTCTAAATTGTTGATGGTTGTACAATGAAAATAACAGTTCTTCTTTAAAGAACTCTGTTGGGATTGTATTGATTTTTTTAAAAAGAACCATAAATGTTTTGTAATGTAATAATTATAATTATTTCCAGTTCGTAGGTGTCAACGGCATTTTTACTTTTCCTGAGAAACGAGTTACTCATTGGTCTTTGTTTTTGAGTGATGATATTATACATCAGTGACAAAGTCAGTTAAATAGGTTTAAACCCTTAAGCTGTTAGGTTTGCTGTCACTACAAACTATTTCTAGAAGCTTGTTACTCACTGCCAATGATAATTAATTTAATTCACATCTCCTGGAATAGCGTTCAGGTCCCCTGCGCTGTGTTCCCAGTTTTCTCCCAGAAGCGGAATCTCGCAGAAGATCACGATCCCTCATGAGTCGCCTCACAAACCCTGCGCAGAGAACAGCACAGCAAAAGTTGAAGACTGAATATTACTTACTTGCACTACAAACAGGATGTATTGATCTAATTCACACTGATGAGATACTTCACAATACTTGTCATTAAAATTTTTTGATTTAAAAAGGGACAAACCTCAAGAAAAAATTCATGCAAAAGCAGTTTATAATTCGCAGTTTGTCCTGAAGATGAACCTCTTTCCATTCTATATATTCTGTTGACCTTTGCGGAGCCAGTTGGTATTTTTTGCTCACGTAGCCTGACTCATATTGGCAAGGAGGCAAGCAGCACTAATGAGGCATTTGCATATTATGGATTGATTTGGGATTGAAGCTAGAGATGGGAGCTGGTGTCACACGAGGACGGGCTGAAACACTATTAGTGTTATCAGGACAATGCAAAAACACCCCTCATTTAACCATGTCAAGTCTGAGATCATAATTGTCTCCCCCTTTCCTGGGGGGGACATATTGTTTTTGCCTGAATTCCCGTTGACGTCAACGTTCCCATTTGTTTCCGGAGCATAACTCTGAAACTGTTCGACCGATTCTCACCAAATTTGATATAGTGTCTCTCCATAACACGTAGATGTGCCTTTTGAGGGTTTGAACTGCTTTTGAGTTTTATCTTTTCTGTTTCCATGGCAACAATTTGGACTTGGGCATATTGATGAGTGGGACTCGTTTCCGGACCCTAACTTTCTAAAATGTGAAATGGGGGAAGGGGGAGACATCTGTTTTTACGTGTAAAAACCATTCTAGTTACAGTATGTGTGCAGAATGTTCCCAACTGAATGTTGTGCGAATGTTATGGTTGTGACTGCTTCGAAGAAGAAAAAAAGTAAGAATTTTGAAAGAAGAATATAAATAATTCATTAATGGAAAAAAAAAAAAATCCAAAATGCTTGTTCATCAAAAAGTTCAGTGGAAACCATATTTTGAAAGAGCTCTTGCTAGTTTGCCACCAGAAAACCAATACCATAAAATTAAAATACTTTGAAAACGCAACTGTGGATAATTAGATAATACAATGAGCATCATAATGCTTAGAGGAACACTTTTGCTTTTGGCCAAGTCTGTCGCCAGATCTGAATCCAACTGAAGATGCATTTTACATGCTGAAGGGGAGACTGCAGGCAAAAAGTCTGTGAAATAAGCAGAACTGGAAATGGCTGTGGCACAGGCCTAGAGGAGAATTACCTGTGAGGATAATTGAGGGAGTATCTAACCAAAAAAAGGCGCGGTAATTTCTGAACGGTTACGTTTTTGTTTATCGGCCAATTAGGGAGCCGCACCTGCGCAAACGAGCTGAAATAGAAGGATTATCTACGTGTATACACAAAACATTGGTTTATATGAATGAAATTGGTCGTGTGACAATGCCAAGATGTCAACAAAAGCAAGTGATTTGTTTGTAAACATTGGATGTTCAACATCCCGTCTGAGAATCGACTATAGATGCCCTTTACTCTGATATGAGTGAAAACGCCTTCAAATTACAGCCTACAGAATTACTGTAATTCGACCTCATTTTCATTGTATCCTTTCAAACTCGATGTCTCTAATGTGCTTGTTTAATCCTTTTTTTAGTACCACCCCAATTCCGAAATAGTCGGGACAAAGTGTAAATTGTGAATAAAATCAAAACGCAATGACTTTCAAATCACTTTACAATGACTTTACAATTAATCCACAAAATGAGCTCACTTCAGATTTGATGGCTGCTACATGTCTTAAAGTTTGGACAGGGGCCTGTTTACCATGGTGGAGCATCCCTTCTTTTTAACACAGAGTGGAGGCGTCTGGGCATTGAGGAGACAAGTTTCTTGAGTTTAGCCATTGGAATTTGATCCCACTTTTGTTTAATACAGGCTTCCAGTTTGTGTCTCCTTTGACGGACTTTTTGTTTCATTATGTGCCAAATGTTCTCAATCGGTGAAACAGCAGGCAGGCCAGTTCAGCACACTGACTCTTCTACTACGAAGCCATGCTGTTTTAATAGCTGCAATATGTGGTTTTGCATTGTCCTGCTGAAATACACAAGGCCTTCCCTGGAATAGATGTTGTCTGGAGGGGAGCATATGTTGCTCTAAAACCTTTATATATTGTGATGGCCCTCCTGCCCCTGTGTGTGTGTGTGTGTGTGTGTGTGTGTGTGTGTGTGTGTTCGTGTGTGTGTGTTCGTGTGTGTGTGTGTTCGTGTGTGTGTGTGTTCATGTTCGTGTTCGTGTGTGTGTGTGTTCGTGTGTGTGTGTGTTCGTGTGTGTGTGTTCGTGTGTGTGTGTTCGTGTTCGTGTTCTTCCCTTTTGTCTTGTTTGTGTTAAGTTGCAGGTCCTGGCGGGGCTGAGTCCATTTAGTACAACCGGGAACACCTGGCCAGTCTCCCAGGTGAACTTAAACCCTGGCCAGTCCGATGTGTCACTCTCCATTTTTTCAGCAGCACGATATTGTTTTGTTGGCTTTGGCCCTGTTATCTTTAGGTTTACACACTTCAGCACTTCATCTACACCACTCAATCACTCATCCAACAGCTGACCTACTGATTTACTGACTATCACACCCCATAATATGAGTATGTTTATGGGTTTTTGTATTGTTTATTTATTTATTTGTATAAATGTGTATATTTTTCAGTTTGATAACCATGTCTCCCTTTTTTGTCATGGCTTACGAGCCATGTTGTGACAATACCTTTCTGCATTCATGGTGCTTTTTTAAAAATGCAAGTGTCCCACACCATATGCACGAATGCATCCCCATACCATTAGAGATGTTGGCTTTTGAACTGAGCTCTGATAACAGGAGGGGGTGGTCTTTCTCCTCTTAAGCCCGGACGACACGACGCACATGATTTCCAACAAGAATGTCTAATCTGTACTCGTCTAACTACAGGACACTTTGCTAGTTTACTACAGTCCATTTTAAATGAGCCTTGGACCACAGAACACAGCGGCGCTTCTGGATCATGCTCAACAATGACTTCGTTTTTGCATGATAGAGTTTTAGGTGGCATCTGTGGATGGCACGGTGGACTGTGTTTACAGTCATTTCTTTAAGTATTCCTGGGCCCATTAAGTAATGTCAATGACAATCATGTTGGTGAGTGATGCAATGGCGTCTGAGGGCCCGAATATCACGGGCATCCAGTAAAGGTCTTCGGCCTTGTGCCTTATGCACAGAGATTTTTCCAGTTTCTCTGAATCTTTTGATGATTTTATGCACTGTCGATAATGAGACCTTCAAAGCCTTTGTAATTTGACGTTGAGGAACATTGTTTTTTAACTATTCCACAATTATTTTATTTTTTTTTTTTTAATAAATTTTTTTTTTTCACGCAAGCCTTCACGGGTTGAGAGCCTAGCAAAGAAACATTCATCTAGTTTGCATTGCATGCCTTGGTATAATGGCTCTTCGAATGTCGCTTTGTTCTCTTGTTGACATTGGTGACATTTTTAATGTGAATTATTGACTGAGGTACAGAAGTAGTATCATTATTATTATTATTATTATTATTATTATTATTATTGTACCTCGACTGATTTGAAACATCCTGGTCATAAACGGTTCAGGGAAAATTGTTTCACAGTTTCCTTGAGTAAAGCACGTCTAACTGATTTGAAATAATTTGCAGGGATCGGTTATTTGAGTCTCTAATGATTCTTAGGAGGACCAGATGCAGAGACCGGATGGGGTTTATTGATGGCAGAGGCGGTCCGTCAGCAGTAACGAAGGCCTTCAGAAACCTCACCTTTCAATATGTAATAACCTAAACCTCTCAGTTTACTTTTCCCGATCAGCAATAGTTGCCCAGACTAATTCCTTGAATGACAGTCAAATTTATTTTTGATAGCATTGTAATACAGTGCACCACAAAATCATTTGGCATTTTCTTCTGCACGTATTTGGATATTTTAAGTCGCCATTTGTATTATATAAATTCTGCGCTCATGTAGCTCATGAAACAGCTGAGATTTTTCGTAAATTAGTTACCGAGGCTAAATAGGCAATACACCACAAGGATCCGTTCTATATTCTGAACATAGTGATGGCTAAAGCGAGGAGTTGGGCACGATGCAGAGCTGAGTGACAATTGTAAGGATGGCGAAAATAAATGGGCAGTTCGTATTATATTTCCATCCTTCCCCTGCAATATCAATTATACAGCCTAGATATAGGCAATAGGCTTGCACTTTGTCATTATCATTTGTTATTATAGGTCATACCATTATACTAGGTCATTTATTGTTCTTGGTTGTTCAGTCGAGAAATTTTTCAATCAGGCAAATTTAAACGAGATCAGCTTGAGGGCAATCGAGCGGTAAAAGGTGCAGTTACTGCAGGCCCTCAGAACACCTGATGACGTGCCGCTGATTGATTGTAATACAGTAATAGCCATGGAGCCCAGAGCAGATTAGCAAAGTTCAGTTCAGATGGAGTGGGCTGGAGAGTGGGGCGTGTCTGTGCCTTACTGTGCCATGCCGGTGCAGTGGCCAAATGGAGAACACTCTGTTGGTGCAGAACTATCATATGGCAGGACTGGAGAGTTTAGCAGGAGAGCGGTCTCAATCCTAAAAACCGCAGAAGGCTTGGGAGGTGTTGGGGTGGTAAACTCTGGGCAAGATATTGACTAGTTGCTCAAGGGCATAAAGCAAGGCACAATCTAGCAATCTGCACACTCGAAGGAAGGGGAATATGAAAGACCGACACACACACACACACACACACACAGGGGAATGGGAAACACGCATGAAGAATGCTTCTTTCTGACTTTCAACCTACTTTAGAGAAGTTAACCCCTTGAACTCTGAATTTATCACTTAGGGGAGAGCCGCCTTGATTGTTTCGCGTCACACTTGTAATGTGCACGTTTTCTCATGATTGGTCAATGCGGTCGTGATGTCATCACATCAGCATGTGACAAGTACTGTAATACACATGCCCAGGAAGTTGCAAGTCTTTTCATCCATGCTGCAGGGAGATATTGCCAGAGAAGTTGGTTTTCCACAAAGTAAGTAAAAATTCACTCCCACAGTATTTTTGACTACAGATTTTTTTCTTTAATGTTACAGACCTAAAATCGGCTTGGGTGTCTGTGTATATGTTTGTTACTATTTTGCATCATTTTAACACATTATGATTGTTAGGTCTGTTCTGTAAACAACGCCAAATGAACGGTGCGCCGAGCGGCGCAGTTGTAACGCGTTGCATTTGAGACAACGGCAGACATTTACAAGCACAGCTCAAATAATTTTTCTCTGTTTGCTTTTTACTCCTCAGCCCTCAAGGCTGATGGGGTATTGCTATCTTTCGTGCGTCTCCAAAAACTTTGACATCGGGCTGAGGGGAATTCCGTGCATTGCACGCCTATTTTTTGTTTGTTTTAAAGAATATCCCCACAAAAATACACATTTCAAAAAATGCACTAGGTGCTGAACGGCGCACACAATGTTCTTTACACATGTAGGCTTTGTCCGACCTTGAAATTTAATAAGTTAACCTATTTGGTTCTGTCTAACAGCAAATTTTATTGTTTTTTTTTTTTTTTTTGAAATTTTATTGAAATTTTATTGTTGCTTATTTTGGATTTTTGTTTAATAAAATAAAACTTTAAAATACAAATAGACTTTTTCTATAGCATAGACTGTTAAAAAAAGTGATTTGGGGTGTTGCTACATATTTAACCCTGCAGGGGTACCAGTGCGGGTATGAATGGGACTTTTACAAAACCTTTGTGTCATATTTGCCAATATTCTGTGTTCAGTCAGCTGTCATTCAATTGTATTCTAAATCAAAATAGGGTTGTATAACATTTTTACAACTCCATCACTCAAAGTCGCTAACTTCGTCGGCACAAACAATGCATTTTCCTATGAAGGAACTCTCACAAACACTCCAGTGGTAAGTTTTAATAATATACAATATTTTTCATAGGACATTCTTATATTATTGGTGTTAAAGAAACGTTAAACAGTTGCCTGAATGAAATATAATTGATTTGACCTGAAAATGATGAGTTTAATGCTACATTTTAGCAGTGTTGCAATTGTAACTTCTGCGGTTACAATTAAGACTCGAACGCTCTTTAGTTGTAACATCGGACAGAGTCCGCTTTCAATTATATTACTCTAGACCTGTTTTATCAATTGAAAAACTTAAAGTGGTATATGATGGCAGACGTGTTGGTGCGTTGCCTGAAAATATTACATGTGTAGGTAAAACGATTCCCTGCCTTTGCCCGTAGTCAGCTGAGATATGCTCCAGCTCACCCCGTGACCCTAGTGAGGAATAAGCGGGTATAGAAAATGGATGGTAAAACGATCTCTTCGTAATGGAGTGAAAAGTGAAAAACGTTACAAAAACGTCAGAGTGCAGTAAAGTGCAATTATGGCTGGCTGTCATGCCAGTCTTTGTAGCAGTTCCTTGTTGAAACAAAGCAAAAGGCCCGATTGCAGGTGTCACACAAGATGGGGGTCCTCTGCTGACAGAGCGTGCACCTGAGGCGGGCCTGTGTGGCATGGGCTCCTCGATAAACAGGGATGTGCATACCTGCTGCCAGTGCAGGGGGAGGCTGTTGCACTGTGGTGGGAGATCCAACTTCTGTGAGCTGGAGAACAAGGTTCTCCCAGAAAGCTTTCTGTGTCAATGGTTTCTCAGCCCTTTTCAGAGCACTTTCTTAGTGTAGGATGAAAGCATTCCCTATGGCAATGTCTATGAAATGATAAAACAGGGATCGGTACCTGCTTTTAGTTTTGTGGAGTACAGTGTAGAAACCTATCAATGCGTCGGAAAGGTCTACGCCACCCACGTGTCTGGGGAAAAAAAAAAAGATTATATAAAGAATGTTATTGAAATGTGAAAAGATAAAGACTATTTAAACTCATTAGCATAATATCAAAACATGAAAATATGAAAAACGGCATACCTGTTGTAGTCTTTTACTGCAGGTGGGGCAGGCAGGTTCTCCTAGTTCCATTTGCTATCAGGCCCCTTCACTCTTCTCTGGACAGTGTCGTCTGCGTGTGTCTGGTGCATTGTTGAGCACATCTGCAAGTCTTGTGTCTCTTCACTGCACAAACAAGAGATCCATCCCTTATCCATCGTATGGAGCCTCTGGGGGAATCTCTTGCCAACATCCGTGCCTGGGTCTTGGGGTATCCTTTCTGGTTTGTTATCCCCCGCCGCGCGATTAGCGCAAAGCGGGGGATATAGCATTGGGGTCCGTACGTCCGTCCATACGTCCATAAGGACACACAAAATTGTGGCAGGGGGGGTATTGCCATGTTGGTGGCAAACACTTGTTTGGATTGTCCCACATGGCCAGACCCTCAGTTGGAGTAGGTCTCTGAACAGTTAAGGGCTGGTATAGAAATTATCAACATAATTTATAACCAGTCCCCAGATGCTGTGTGGAGACGAGTACCATCAGTGAGTCATAGCTCAGTCCTTTCCCTGTAAGGACGTGGGAATTTCCTTCATAGACCAAGAAGCCCCATGTATAGCCATTGCACGAATCTGCAAGTACAAACAGTTTATAACCCCATTTACAGGGTTTATCCTTCATGTACTGTTTCATGCTGATGCGGGCTTTGGAGGCCACCATTCTGTCATCAACACAGATGTGCTGATGTGGATGAAAGTTGGCCTTGCAGACCTCCCGCATCTCTTCGTACATCTTGGTCAGGCGATCATATGCAGCGGTGCCATGCTTTGCCTCATTTGTTTTGATGTCATCCGGGTTGCTCAAATGAATGGAAGTGGCAATGAGCTGGAATTTGTGTCCTGAAATCACACCTCAGAAGAGGCCAAAATTATACAGTGTTGACTGCCTCCTGTAGTGTGATTGCAGGCACCATGTAAATCAGGATAGCCAAGTAGGAATAAATATCTTCCATGCTGATTTGCCATTTCGTTCCGTGGTGCATTGCACCAAAACGGTTGGTGTTCTTTACCACTGTGCGCAAAATGGAGTTTGTGATGAATAATTGAAAAAGCTGCAGCATGGTATATGTTGCTCCTTGAATAATCTGGGGGCCAGGGGTCCTCGCAGGCCGTAATGTGGGCGGCATGGGGTCCTTTGTATCCACCCCCAGCCATGTCTGTGTGCCTGCAGGTGCCTGCGGGTCTGGGGCTCTCCTCCTGCCTCTCCGACTGCTTCTTGGTGCCCTACCCCTGGCTTATAGTGCAGCACCCACTGGTGTCTTCCCTCACTGCAGGGTAGAGGTGGAAGACTGACTCCTCTCACCTTTGGACCTCTGGTTCCCAGTCCTCATCACTATCACTGAAAAGGAGAAAACATACAGCCTATATAAAGCCAGATCCACTTAGGGACATACACACACCACACACTGATTGAATACCTGGCTCCCACTCAGGTCCTAGACCATCCCCCCCTCCCCCCACCTCACTCATTCACTCACACACACACACACACACACACACAGATTGCATCCCCTCCCCCTGCACTTTCACCTTTCTACTCAACTCAATTCACATTCTACACACACATACATGCTACACATCATTGCAAAATCCTCATTATTTATTATCCCCCGCCAACACGAAGTGGGAGGGGGATATAGGTTTGACCTCCGTCCGTCCGTCCGTCCGTGCGTCCGTCCGTCCGAGATAAAGGGGACAGCTTTACTCAGAAACTACTACAGATACAGTAACCAAATTTGGTGTGTAGCTTCAGACCATAAAGGCCTTGATTGAGTTCAAAAATGAGAAGTGCACGATTGGCGGGGGATGTTGTAGACCATGTCGACTTGTTGTAATTATGTTAGGATAAAAATAAGCATAGTTTATATCGTTTTGTTTATATAGACGTAATGATTAGGCAACTCGCCATTCAAAATCGGGGTCCTTCCCTTCCAAGAAATCTATCAGAATCAGAATCCTCGGAGATTCACTTTCTTCAATTTCTTTTATTTCTTCCTCCATATCACTTTCTCTTTTCCTTTTCCTTTGCCCCTTCATCAGTGTGTTTTGTTTTTCCTGCCGTTTTTTTTTTTTTTTTTTTGCGCAAAATACGAAAGTTTTGTTGAGGCGCAAGACCACTAGAGCTTCTTCACGCACTGGCGTCCAACGAGAAATACGCACTCAATTTCCCAGGTTTCCCGAGACAGTGAGAGGAAGTGCTATACCTCGTTGGAAAGGTCTCCTCATTGGCCACAAGGACATATTGGCCCCATCTTCGTAGCTTATGATATGACGCAGCAACCGTCAATCAAAGCAGTTAGTGGGATTTCATGCGTGCGAGACTCACTCGCTTTCATGGCTTGTAACTCGACAACGATAGATCCTACAGACATGCATATGGTGTCTACGTAATCGTGAGTCTATCAAACACGGCGAGCAGTGTCAATCCAGTGTAAAAACGGAGAGAAATTCAATGTCTTGGTTTTTTTTTTTTAATCATAAAACTGTTTTGAGTTGGATAATCCATCTACCATACGTAATATCAGCAAAACACCGTGGATATTCGAATTTGCTGGGTTCTTCCGAACATTTCAAGACCAAGCATTCCAGGGTCGGATACAGGCTTCGGATGTAAACACCGGTTTAAAGGTAAGGTGACGCGATTCAAGGGGGAGTTTCAGGGGGTGTTTTGAAACGTGACACAGTGACATAATTCGACTGTTTTAGCGAAGAAAACATGTTTTTTCACTGTTGGCTATGTTTATATGTATATTAATGAGTATATAAAAGTAATGAAATTGAAATTAAAATGGAGTATATTTTTCTGTCAATAGGGGGCACAGCATATCAATGAAGCCATGATGGAAACAAAAGAGGTGTAATTGATTCATCTCTGCCAGTGAAAATCCAATTAGAAAATTTTGGAAAATGACCTGAAAGATCAGACATAGTCAATAGTAACAGAATGTTGGTGGAAAGGACGATATGATGTCAGTCTTATTTTCTCCCGAGTGCTAGGACTGCAGCAGTCACGCGACATTGACCTAAAGAATGTTTTGAAACACGAGCTTGCACCCCTACCTACATCTATATTTAAGGAAAGTCAGGAAATGTGTGTTGCCACATCTAAATCAGAACCGAAGAAAGAACTTCAAACGTGTTTCCGCCCATTTAACTGAGACGGTAGATGCCATTATCATTGATGGATGTGCCATCTTCTGGACAGTGCTCTGGCCATGCCAAGGGGCCATTAATGATTATGCGAATAACTTTAGTGACTGTCATGAAAAAGCTGGTGGATTCAGATGATACTATGACTATAGCATAAAGAGTGTTACACGCAGGGCAAGAGCTGGTGAATATGCTAGCAAGTGATGTCGTTTCAACTTAACGGGTCCTTTGCTACCACAAATGGTAGCTTTGAGTGTTGCTGAAAATAAAATTTAACTTATTGACATGATATGTCAGCAGCTAATTGAAATGGGACGGAGAGATGGTCAACAAAAGAAGCATAAACTTATTGTAACAGGTAGTGGTCCTGTACCTGTTGAAGTCTTCTGGTGGCATTGCAGACAGCGAAATGACCTCAGGACGCAGGAGGCCGGCGTCACTGGTCCACCAAGTGCTTAAGCTGGCTAAAGATGGTGCAAGTAACATCAAAGTTATCAGTGATGACACTGATGTGTCTGTTCTGCTCATGTACTTCTATCATGATCAAAAACTCAGCTGCAGTGAAGTAACGGAGGGCACAAGCTGTGAAAGGACCTCTGTAGACGTACCAACTTCAGTTATCAAAAGCGGAGACATTTTGCCACAACATCTAGCAGCACATGATCTCTCCGGATGTGATACGGTGGCAAAGATGCATGGCATTGGGAGTCGGACGGTTCTGAATAAACTGAAAACAGGCTACACTCTCAATGCCTCAGGCAGCCTCAGTTCATCTCTGGGGGATGCGATGACTGAAGCAAAACCATTTGTTGCCGCTTGCTATGGAAGTAAATCAAAGGAGGATTTTGTCTGAGGTCCGAGTTGAGACGCGGTCTCGAAAAATGGGGAACAAAAAGATTTCTGCAGTACCAGAACTCAGATCTTGGTGAGTCTTTCAGGGAAAATTCTTCGGGCACATATTCAAGTAGCTATTTGTAAGTCTGTCACTGAATCAGATCCTCCATCCCTGGATGCTCCAAAGTATGGGTGGGTACGTGATGAGGCCACATTGACATTGGAATTGGAAAAGCTGCGATATGGTATATGTTGCTCCTTGAATAATCTGGGGGCCAGGGGTCCTTGCAGGCCGAAATGTGGGCTGAGGTGGCATGGGGTCCTCCGTATCCACCCCCAGCCATGTCTGTGTGCCTGCGGGTGCCTGCGGGTCTGGGGCTCTCCTCCTGCCTCTCCGACTGCTTCTTGGTGCCCTACCCTTGGCTCATAGTGCAGCACCCACTGGTGTCTTCCCTCGCTGCATGGTAGATGTGGAAGACCCTGCCGCTGACTCCTCTCGCCTTTGGACCTCTGGTTCCCAATCTTCATCACTATAACTGAAAAGGAGAAAACATACAGCCTATATAAAACCCGATACACTTGGGGACACACAGGAGAGACACAATAACACACACACACACAGATTGCATCCCCTCCCCCTGCATACCTGGCTCCCACTCAAGTCCCCAAAAACAATGCCATCAGATGTTCTGCTTGCACCACCACAAATTCTTGAGATGGTACGCTGTGGCTGTGCCAGCGACAAACTATGTGGTACTTCACCATGTGGATGTGCTGAAGCACACCATGTACATTTTCCTGTGGCTGCCAAAGAGGATCCAAATATCAAAATGAATACAACAAACAGGCTGAAGCCATTGACTTAGAAAGTGATGAAGATGATTATGATGACAATAATGGCAATGCAACTTCATTCGATTTTTAACTGGTTATTCAAAAATCTGATGTATGAAAATGTCCACAATAGAATGAAGAAAACTTTGTATGATATTTCAGTGAACGCAAGACCTCTATGGTAAGACACTTGAAAAGGGCAATCGTATGCCTCAGTTGCATTTGTAAGTACATGCAGGAGAAAAAGTCTCTCCGGACAAATTGAAGGATGTGGGCAATTAACATACAAGTTGAAACCTGTCAGTTGTGCAGATTTCAATTATGCAATGACTGATTTTAGCGACTACATATTCTGCATAATGGCACCCAATTTGCATGCATATTGTTTGACTAATGCAAGATATAAACTCCTGTTCTTCAGTAAACTGCTCTCTGATTCAGTAAAATAGCACTTAGTTATGTATGTATTGTGCGCAACCGTTACAGAAATATTAGCAGGTATGTACTTTCCTCAAAAGATAATCCATAATTATGCATATGCAAATCATAGAATGATTTTTTTCAATGGTTTCATTTGACTTCTAGGCCCTGACAACCTGGGTATAGACACTTGTTTTATCCTTTTATGTTGTATAATAAAGGAGTTTTGGACTAAAAATTTTGGTAATGGCTGCCTCAATTTGCATATTACGAAATTTGCCAAAGGAGACAAGGCGTCATCACTTGGATGCTTATTCAGCACCTCTAAAGATATACGAGCCGCAAAAAAAACTTTGTGGGAACCTTAGTGCAAGGTTATTTGTCCGACTGCTGGACTACAAAGTTGGCAGAGGGTTATGTGATCGGTGCCATTTGTTTGTTTTTCTGTTTGATTGTGAATAAGATAACTCCAACTCCAACTCCAACTCCAACTCCAACTCCAACTCCAAATGTAACAAACAGATATTCTTTAATTTTGTGGGTGGGTTGTTACATCAGGGATGGACCCTAATGATTTTGACTGCAATCAGACAAACAATATGGCAGCCATCTTAAAATCCTATGATGTGCAATAACTGAACTTTGCTCCCACTCAGCAAAATATGGACTGTGCTGCCTTAGCGGAGGTTTGCGCTCTAGGAGTGCCTCTCGTGTTTTCCACTAAATAGGTTTAACATCAGAATTTTTTTTCCTGTATTGATGGACAACATCACACACATTCTAAGTCTGCTTCACTGAAGCTACATCACTCATCTACTGAGAGAAATGAAGCTTAGCAAAGGTTCAGTCAGACTCTCTCACGCACTTTCAACTCCGCTTATTATTGTCATCACCTGCGTGTCCGTCGTCTGTCGTCCGTCCATGATTTTGTCCGGGCCAGTACTCCGCAACTAATGATCGCAGCTTCAACAAATTTGGTATGGTAACTCAATACGACCCATAGATGTGCATCGTCAGGTTTTTTGATGGATTTCACTTTTAACCTAGTCTCTCGGTCCAGTCATTTCTGCTCATGGTTTTTCGTATCATTTTTATGCTGATGACGCTCAACTTTTTCTCTCTTTTCCCCCCTCTGATGTGCAGGTCTCCACCCGCATCTCCGCCTGCCTGCAAAACATCCAGAGCTAGATGGACAACCATCACCTGAAGCTCAACCCAAGCAAGACAGAGATGATCTACATCCCTGCACCATCCTCCCCCCTTTTGGACCTGACCTCAGCCAGATGAGGGCTGTACCACTGATCCCCAGTGCAGACAGGGAAGACAGGAGGATGGAGTGTATCAAATGTATCAAAGTATCAAATGCGGCAGTGAGGTCGAGGAGGATGAGGATGGATGAGAGGGAGGTGGCACATGCAGTGTGAAGCACCTTGCTGACGGAGATGAGTGCGGTCTCTGTGGAGTGGGCAGCTCTGAAGCCAGACTGGTGAGGGTCCAAGAGGTTGTTACCTGCAAGAAAAGAGGAGAGTTGGTTAGCAATGGCACATTCAGGGGTTTTTGATTGGAAGGGGAGGAGGGAGACTGGGCGGAAGTTCTGAATTATTAATTCTTAATTAATAAAGTTCACTATTTTATAATCAGCACATCTGTTTTTGCATTAATTAAATCTTCTCAGCTGCACACGGGAAGCTTTCAGTTTTTGGCTTGTAGTTCATTGTTTATACACAGCGAGTCAAAATGCGATGCTCGCTTCAGAGAGTGGAGACGCCAGTTTTAAATGTATTAATAAATGCCTTGCGAAAAAATGTTTAAATATTGTGGAGAGCATTTTAAAAGCTGAGGCTCTGAGTTGGTGTGAACGGCTATGTTAATGATGGCCCATCAGGTCGTGAGGGTGCAATATTTGTGAAACTATAAACATGAAAAAGAGCTTTTGTCTTAGTTCACAAATAAGTAGAACCTAGCCACACATATTGCCCCCGTATCGAACATCAATTTGTCGATCCACAGAAACTTTATTGTGCATTTAAATATTTAGTTATCATTAGGCACAGACAGCAATTAAAAAATATACTAAGTTTAAAATATGTTTCAAAAACCTCACAAAGTTAATAGCCAATATTGCCATTTGGTTTCATGTCTTTTTTTATCTGTGCAGTATTAGCTCAAATTTTAAATATAATATTTCATTAAATATTATGATATACAATTTTGAAGCTATGTAAAATATTTGCTTGTTTTAACGTACTGTTCCTTTACATATGATTTTTGTAAGGAAAATAAAAGAAGCCAAATAATTTCACCAGTCACACTTTAGAAGTGTTGCTCATAAAGGCTTTATATAGCATTTATAATGGTTTCATAAATGAGACAGAATGTCTTCATAAGTCATACATTAGCAAATGTCATGCTTTGTAAAGGGTGAAATAACACATTCTTATTCAGCGTGTGATGCAGATGTCATATACTGCGCCCTCCATAATTATTGGCACCCCTGGTTAAGATGTGTTCTTTAGGTTCTAATATTTCAGTTTTTTTCTAAATAATATAGAACCACAATGGAAAAAAGGAAAATCCAACCTTTAATTCAAGTGCATTTATTCCGTGCGAAAACAATCCCACATAAAGAAATAATTCTTTTACATCAAATCATGTGTTCCACAATTATTAGCACCCTTGATGTTAATACTTTGTACAACCCCCTTTTGCCAAGAAAACAGCACCTAATCTCCTATAATGTTTCACAAGATGGGAGAATACCGAAAGAGGGATCTTCGACCATTCCTCTTTGCACAATCTCTCTAAATCATCCAGCGACCTGGGTCCTCTCCTCTGCTCTCTCCTCTTCAGCTCACTGCAGAGGTTTTCAATGGGGTTGAGGTCTGGGCACTGAGATGGCCATGAGAGGAGCTTGATTCTGTGTCTGGTGAACCATTTCTGTATAGATTTGGCCGCATGTTTGGGGTCATTATCTTGCTGAAAGACCCAGTGACGACCCATCTTCAGCTTTCAGTCAGAGGCCACCAGATTTTGATTTAAAATGTCCTGGTATTTCAAAGCGTTCATGATGCCATGCACCCTAACGTGGTTCCCAGGGCCTCTGGAAGAGAAACAGGCCCACAGCATCAGCGATCCTTCCCCATACTTCACAGTGGGCATGAGGTGCTTTTCTGCATACTCATCTTTTGTGTTCCGTCAGACCCTCTTAGAGTGTGTGTTGCCAAAAAGCTCTATCTTGGTCTCATCAGACCATCGGTCCCAGTTGAAGTCCCAGTACCACTTGCCGAACTCCAGACGTTTGCGTTTATGATTGTGAGCGAGGAAGGGTTTTTTCCGTGCATGCCTCCCAAACAGCTTGGTGGCATGTAGATAGCGCCTGATAGTTGTTTTGGAGACTTTGTGACCCCAAGATGCTACTATTTGTTGCAATTCTTTCACAGTGAGCTTTGGAGAACTTTTTTTCCCTTACCATCCTCCTCACTGTGCATGGTGGCAAAATAACCTTGCGTCCTCGTCCAGGCTTGTTTACCACTGTTCCAGTTGTTTTAAAATTCTTGATGATTCCTCTGAAGGTAGATATGGGCAGGTGCAGGTGAGCGGCTATTTTTTTGTAGCCATTGCTTGACTTGTGAAGGTCGACACACATCTGCCTTACTTGAATGGTGTGTTCCTTTGTCTTTCCCATGTTGAAGAGTGGATAAGAGAAATGGCCTCTGTGTCACGTCATATTTAAACCGGAGGGATACAGGAAGTGATGAATTACTAATTAAATGTTCCTAGATACTCTGATCAACTTTGTAAATTACTGTAGAAATGACAGAAATACTTCAATTACATTTATTTTCTAGGAATTGTTAGGGGTGCCAATAATTGTGGAACATGTGCTTTTATGAAAAATAATTAAAATGAAAATATTTTTAACACATCTTAACCAGGGGTGCCAATAATTAGGGAGGGCGTTGTAACTGACAATGTCACTTAGCGTGTGGCTAACAACTATAAAGGGTGGCAATGTCAGCTAAGTGACATTGTCATTGCCACATCTGGCATGACACGCTGAGCATGGATGTGTTATTTCACCCTTTACAAAGCGTGACATTTGCTTACATATTATTTATGAAGACATTATGTCTCATTTATGAAAGCATTATAAATGCTGTATAAAGCCTTTATGGGCAACACTTCATCTAAAGTGTGACCATTTCACCTTATTGAAAAAATGTTTGACTTACAACTGTATGCCATTTAAGATGACTCAGGCGAAGTGGGAAACTGTCCCGTGGTCTGACCAATCAGAAACGTGAAATTAAGGGCTGCCGGATAGCTCGGTTAAGGCACTGCGCTGCAGTGCAGAGGTAACTATCACGTCGCGGGTTCGAGCCCCGGTCCTACCAACCGGCAGTGGTCGGCAGCTTTTTCAGAGTAACGCACAATTGGCCATCGCGCTACAGGGTTTCAAATTGGGAAGGGACTGCCGGGTTTGGGAAGCAAACAGCTTTGTTCGTTGCTCAAGCGCCTCCTGTTGCCCAGACGGGCACTCGTCAGGAAGATTCTAAGTTTGTTCATGTCCGGGTATCCTCCGCCCTCGTTCTGAACTTGCGAATTCAACCAATGAGTGTATAAGAAGCAGTGGCTGACAGGCACGTGCTTTGGAGGAGAGCCGTGAACTGTCTTAACTATCCTGAGTTGGCAGCAAGGGGTTGCATACGAGCAAGCTTTGTACATAGTTCACCAATTGGGCATTCCAGATTTGGATGGGATTAAAGATGCCAAATTTGTTTTAAGAGAAAAAAAAAAGAAATGTGAAATTATTTTGGGAAATTACGGACACAGTGTCCTCGGGGCTACACTGTAAGCCCGGATAAGTTGAATCTGCTTGAAAAATTTGAGGAAACCGGTTACGTTAAAATAATTAAGGAATGTGTAATGAAAACTTGAGCACATTTAACTAAAAATTTTAAGTTCAATACACTAAGTGCCAAGTTGATTTAACTTAAAATCATTTGTAATATCAACTGCTTTACCCAATTATTCTACTTACTATCCTTAAGTAGAATGCTCTATCCCCCACCGTCTGCATACTTGGAAATTTAGAAGAATTCAACACTAACTCAAAACAAATCACAATCCCCCTGCTTGTGGCCCTAACTATCGCCAAGAAAACAATACTGCTCAACTGGAAAAACAGAAAAAACATTACAACAACACAATGGTTAGATCTGTATACTCAACATATATCAATGGAACAACAGTCAGCAACCCACAAGAATCAATTACAAGAATTGAACATCATCTACTCCACAACTCTCACTGCCATCTCGATGCCGGTGAGTTAATGCCACAGCATAGATATACAAAGGCTTGTTCACGTAGAGGAGAAGGGATATTTAAAAAAAAAAAAAAAAACTTGGGGAATTGGAATCTGTTGATCTGTATACATCTTTAGGGAAACTTCTAGAACAAAAACATCGTGAAATAACTGCCAAAATACAACTCTGCTTCATTTCGGATCATTTGATTGTTACGCTGTTTTGCCTTGTTTCCCTTTTTCCCTTTTCTTTTGGCTCTTATCTCTCTATTTCATAATAATTATTATTATTGTTATTATTCATTTGTTTTCTCTCCTTTTTTCTTCCTTTGTGGTTTTTTTTCCTCCTTTTTTTTCTTCTTTCCCCCCCTTTTTTGTTTGTTTTATTCTCTCTTCTTTTCTATTCCTTTTGTTGATGTCTTTGTCTAATATTATTGTATGTATATTACTCTGTACATCAACTCGCTACCCATTTATTTGTCTGGTCTCATATTTGTTTGTATGCACTTATTGGTGAATAAAAAAAAAAATAAAAAAAAAGAATGCACTAAATTCAAAGTTGATTTAACTTAAAATAATTTGTAATATCAACTGTTTTACCCATTTACCCTACTCAGTATCTTAAGTTAAAGTAAAGCAAAACAGAAGTATATTCTTTTTCTATTTTATTTTAGAAGTTTTCAACAAATGAGACAGTCATACATTACACTGTCTGCAATGCACTTATTTGAAAAAAAAAATCAGTTAAATAAATCTCCACATAATCAAAATACCAAAAACTAAACTTTGTAAAAAAATAAATAAATAAAATAATAATAATATAAAACAAATTACGAATGAAAAATAAATACAGTGCAAAGGCTCAAAGTGTACACAGCATTTTGTTTTTTTTCTAGTAACATCTGTGTTTGGTCCCAATGAACATTTAACAATTACTCACTTGAACACAGAAAAATATCTGAAAATGAGCATTGTCAGAAGACAATCAGCAACTAAAAGCATCTGCTTGTTTCTGAGAGACTGAATATGTCTGAATACACAATTAAACAAAGATGGTGTAATGCACACAATAACAATGTTAACTTTTTAACTACAGTGTGTGAGGACCCAAGACATCTCCCCCTGCCTGACTAGAGCACCCTTAAATCTAATTTATAACCCCGCCTTCCTCTGGTGGCTACATTTATACATCGTAATATGTTTTTGAGTATGAGAAATCCAATTCTGCATTAGAAAATCAAAATCATTGAATATTATGCTGATACAATGCACTGTAAACCCGGACTTCATATCTAATTAAACAATGTAATTACAATATACTTTAATGATTTAAGTGTGGTTGCATTACTATTCTTATGTAAGTATATTCTGTTGTATTACTATCAAATGTAAGTACATTCTCTTAATACCTAGACATATTTGAATGTACAAATAACTTTAAGTTTAATGACTTGGCTTCTGTAAAAGTTACTAATTCTATCCTGACGCATTGAATGTGACGCTCGGTGACGTTGCAGATGTCTGTCCGTTATCTGGAGCGGC
The DNA here is from genome assembly GCA_029721435.1 of Gymnothorax reevesii. Classification (NCBI taxonomy): domain Eukaryota; kingdom Metazoa; phylum Chordata; class Actinopteri; order Anguilliformes; family Muraenidae; genus Gymnothorax; species Gymnothorax reevesii. The sequence goes on along the minus strand of CM056579.1, from coordinate 22,881,726 downwards.
TAGCAAGAGTGAGAAAGTTGAATTTAACCGACTCGACGGACATTTTATATACTTCTGGTCGGATTTTGTGTCATTCGAGAGGCTGTGAGCACAGAAGGTACTACGGAAAACGGCTCTGCACTATAGGGGGAGAGAGGAGGACAGCATCTCGCTTCAGCGGAGGAGAGAGGAGGTCGGCACCGTCCTCCCGCGGGGAAGAGACGAAGGCAGCACCGCGGGCCAGTGGGGAAGTGAGGACGGTAACGGGACGGCTGTCTGCTGCATCTGGATGTAAGCTGCTGCGGAGTATTCATTGTGTGCGAGTGTGGATGAATTTGTGGGGCTGCTGGTGAGACGTGGGAAAGTTCGTTTTCATCCGATTCTGAAATGTTTCACGTTTTGCTTTTCACTGGATTTTTTTGTTAAGTCGACAGGCGGGCGTTTTAGCTGGTTAGCAAACTCTGCTAAGACAGCTAAAAGCTACGTTTCTCACTCGAGGGGCTGTTTAAGCAGAGACGATGATGTTTAGCGCAGTTTAACGTGACATTTTCACCTGTTGGCTGCCAGCGCCTTCCACAGTGTGGCAGACACACGACCCCCCCAACCCCCTGTAGCTGTAAGGATACAGCAGTCTACTGAATCTGGTGAGTGAACAAGTTCACGTTATCAGCCTTGTTGTATAATGAAAAGGCAGCTGATTGAAATAGATTAAGGTTAGTCATTGAACAACGCTGGGAAAACGTTTATTTTTATGCATGTGACCAAGCCATGAGGCCCAGGAGGTAACTCAACAATATGAGGTACCATCATAACATTACTTGATTAACTGAACAGAATCTAGGCTCCAGACATTTATATTTTCCACCAGATATACTGGTGTTTGCTACTGAGGAGTAATGTTACCAGCACAAAATGTAGGAGCATAAATTAACAGGCAAGGCAACACATTCATATTTTTTACCATCTTATTTGTATTGCTGATAGATGCTTTGCTAATGACCAGACAGTATACACCAACAACATTGTACAGTTTCTTTTAGAGACAAGCACAGTGGGCTGATATGTTAAGAGAAAAAATTATTAAGATAAATTGTAATTTTTTCAAACACAAGACACCGTTTTTTTTAAGCGAAAAGTAACGTTATTTGGTTAGCACATCATAAAGTCACGTCATTATAATACAACTAAATAAATGGTCACAGTCTGGAGCCCTGAGAAGAGAACACAAATTAAACATACAGGTGTATGGCCTTAATGTAACTCAGTTGGAAGTAACAGTCCCAATTACAGATTCATTTATAAATACAGATAAATTGTTGTAATAAGCTAACTAAGTTTCTTGTCTATGTGTTCTTCAATTGCAGGTCCCAGGGAAAGATGCTGTGGAGGTGCATCTTCACTGGGGCCCGGGAAAAGTTAACATTGTTATTGTGTGCATTACACTATCTTTGTTTAATTGTGTATTCAGACATATTCAGTCTCTCAGAAACAAGCAGATGCTTTTAGTTGCCGATTGTCTTCTGACAATGCTCATTTTCAGATATTTTTCTGTGTTCAAATGAGTAATTGTTAAATGTTCATTGGGACCAAACAGAGATGTTACTAGGTGCTACTGTGTTCACTAACAATGTATATTTTGCATTTCATATGGAAATTTACAAAGGTTATTCTCTGAGAAAAAAAACAAAATGCTGAGTACACTTTGAGCCTTTGCACTGTATTTTTTTTTCATTAGTAATTTGTTTTATTTTATTATTATTTATTTTTATTTTTTTTACAAAGTTTTTAGTATTTTGATTATGTGGAGATTTATTTAACTGATTTTTTTTTTCAAATAAGTGCATTGCAGACAGTGTAATGTATGACTCTCATTTGTTGAACACTTCTAAAATAAAACAGAAAAAGAATATACTTCTGTTTTGCTTTACTTTAACTTAAGATACTGAGTTGGGTAAATGGGTAAAACAGTTGATATTACAAATTATTTTAAGTTAAATCAACTTTGAATTTAGTGCATTAAACTTAAGGATAGTAAGTAGAATAATTGGGTAAAGCAGTTGATATTAAAATGATTTTAAGTTAAATCAACTTGGCACTTAGTGTATTGAACTTAAAATTTTTAGTTAAATGCACTCAAGTTTTCATTACACATTACTTAATTACTTTAACGTAACCGGTTTTTTCAAATTTTTCAAGTAGATTCAACTTATCCGGGCTTACAGTGTGGGAATTAAACGAAGAAACTTTTTTCTTTCACTTTTAATCGGAATGGCCTTTCGTTCCTAATGAAGGTGGAATTAAAGTGTCCATGTAAACGTGGCCATTGAGTGGACTAATGCTGAGTACAATGAGCAAGCGAGATTCCGGTATCTGTGTTTTAGAATGCTGTGATAATTTTTCTCTTCTTAACTTTATTTTTGTTCAAAAAATATTAACCAACACAGGCCTGTGTTTGTGAATGTTTTGAAATGTATTAATAGAACACCCCTGGGACTCTTGAATGCAAATGTATATCAGAAAATTATAAGGAAGTTGATATGAGGTTTGTTTTTTCTGTGATGTACCAATACACCATGTAATGCATTAGTAATTTCTGAGTACACCCCTCCCCTTTGTCTTTTTTTCTTTCTTTTTGTAGAAGGAGAGTCATATCATTGTTTCTTAACCTACAGGGAGGATAAGATGAATCCTAGCCTCCTAATCATTCTCTTTGTTGTTGTCCAAGTACACTTTGGACCTACAACTTCAGGTAAATTCTCTGTTCTGCAGTACTTCGGCTTCTGTAAGGTTTTCTAATTATCTAAGTGACTTTGTTTTTCTTGTCTGCATGTAGATTTCATCCTGAAGATTGTTGGAGATGAAAACACCACTGATGGATTGTACGGAGAGGTCTTGGCGTGCCTTCAAAAATCGACAGTCAATTTGACAGATAGTGAGTGACTTTATGTATTGCATTTTACAATCCTGCATGTATAGATCAAAGCGCAGACTCTCTCAGTGCTGAGACTTAGTCGGCTGCTGCACTTTGTCGGCATAATGTTGATTAATTATATTTTTCTTGCAATCACAGTTTCAGTTGAGCTCCTCCCGAATGATTTTCAAGTTACAATGGCAAAGTCCGAACCAGACATGGACGTTCAGAAAAGCAGGCATTCACAGAATCCTCCATTTCCCTCCTCTGCTTCAAGCGCAGCAATACATAATACAATTCTTGCAAGTTTCCTAACTGCAATAACTTTTTTATGCATTTGAATTCTACTGCAGGCCATGACCCATTTGTATTTTTTGTTTTTTTGTTTGTTTTTGTTCTTCGAAGTATATCTTTACCTTGCATTACTAATATCTGTAAATGTAATATCTGTGCCATAAAATGAGCATTACCAGTTAGGATCCTTTTTACTGTACACTGTTTTAGTGCAGAAATTGTAACATGGTGTTGAGGATATATTTCAATATTTCTCATCATATTCATCAGTAAATTAATAACCATTTTGAATAACCATAAAAAAATCATATTCAGTAACCGTATTATGAAAGCAGCAATAACACACACACACACACATACAAGCAGTTCACACATGCATGAGCTTTACACACAGACACAAAGAAACACACACATAACACTCACACATACAAGCAGTTCACGTACGCATGAGCAGTACACACACACACGCATACACACACACACACACACACACACACACACACATATCGAGGGCTGACTGCAATAAACAGTTATGTCCAATATATAATATCTGGACATAGCTGTTTACTGCAGTCCGCCCTCGGTATATAACACCCACACATACAAGCAGTTCACACGTGCATGAGCAGTGCACACAGACACACACACATACAAGCGATTCGGTCACACTTTATTTCAAGTGCTGCTCATAAAGGCGTTATACAGCATGTATAATTCCTCCATAAATGACTCATAATGTCTTCATAAATCATTCATAAGCTAATGTTATGCTTTTTAAAGGGTGAAATAAAACATCCTTATTCAACATGTGATTCCAGATGTGACAATTACAATGTCACTTAGCTGAAAATGTCACCCTTTATCTCAATTAGCCACTAGCTAAGTGACATCTTCAGTTATATCATAGCTGGCATCACATGCTGAAGAAGAATGTGTTATTTCACCCTTTAAGCATGACGTTTTCTTATGTATGATTTATGAAGATATTATGTCTCATTTATGAAGGCATTATACATGCTCTATAAAGCCTTAATAAGCAACACTTCAAATAAAGTGTGACCAGCAATTCAATTCACACATGCATGAGCAGTTCACACACACATAAGCAGCAGGCTTCTGTAGATTTGATTAGTAAGTAGCTTCTGTTCAGTTGATTTGAAAACATAATCAGGTGATGCATTTAATTTCTGTAGCTTTGATCAAAATTTGTTCATTAAAATCTTTAGCTATTACTGAAAACGCAATCAGTTCAATCATTCATGTATCTATTTGTATCCTATTCCTTTGACCGTATTTTCCTCTCCTTTTTAATGTATTTTCTTTCTTTTTTATGAGACCAATACTTCTGTGCACCACAAAGTTTTGGAACAAAGTTTTGATGGGGTTTTTCCATAAAGATGGCTATGTAGGAACACTGGTGTTGTACTTCTTGCACCAGGACTACTCACCGGGTTTGGATTATTGTCTGATTCAAGGCTGGAATAAATAAAGATAACTTCTGAGGATTTTGTCTCTCTCCAATTATTTACGAACGAGGGGATCTCAAAAATATGAGAACATCTGGTTGGGAAGACACAACAAAGTTGCCAAACCAGCAGCCAGGAGTCAGCAAAGGTTGGTTTCCCTCTGAAAGGGTGGGCGGTCTTCCAGTGCTTGGAGATGGTGCAAGAAACACACACTCACACACTCTAAGTTGCCAGCAAACTGAGGATAAGGTGAGCAATTTAATAATGTTAATTTGATTTTATTTTATTATCTTGCTCAGATAGATAAGTGAGGGTGTTGTTTTGTGTTTTCCCAGCCCTGATCTGGAGCTCTGGAGACAAGCGACCTTTCGGCTGAAAGAATCTAGTCACTCAATTGGGGGAGATGAAAAGGAGAGGGACAGAGAGTCTGCAGAATTGTTATGGAACTACTAACTATTAACACTGCATTCGCAACAACTAACTGTGAGTGATTGTGTGGAACTCAGAGCGCATTCTGTAATTGGTTTGGTGAACGACTGTTTGTTTTGTATGAGGCCTGTGCTGGGATCCTAAGTTAAAAAAGGGAATTAATCCGCAGGCTCTCTTTTTTGGAGGTTTTTGAGTTTGTTATGAGCGAGGCCTGTGCCGGAGCCTAAGGTAAGGGAATAACCTGCAGGTTCTCTGTTGGGCCTGGCCAGAGACCTAAGAGAGGTCTAACTGCAGGATTCTTTTTAGTTTGTTGTTGTTGTTTTTTAAAAGGGCGTGCAGCACACAAGGTGCAATAGGAGCAGGCCGATTAGTGGGTCTAGCGAGGACATTGACTGGGAGTGTGGTTTGTTGGGTCCAAAGGAAGGACTGACTGTGAGTGACGATTGCGGGGCCGATTGACGTAAAGTCTGTACTGTGGGGTGCGGCGCCCTTTTGAGTGAGTGTAGAAGTGTAGACTGGATGTGAACAGTGGTTTTGTTGCTTATTGCATTTTGTTAGGGGTGTTAAGAGTGCACTAAAATATAAAATATAACGGCATAACCTCGAGCCTGCATGCAATAAGAGTAAAAATTATTATTAATAATAATATGCATGCATTAATATTTGGCGGATTAAAAATAAGTAAAATTAGTAAAATAAGTACTAATTTGTATGCATTAAATATTATCTTGGTGTTATTATTATCATATCTGTCTAAGAGGAAGATGAAAAATCAGCATTAGCATGGGACTATTTATAATGCAGTGTAACTGTTAAAATAGACATATTGCAATTTCATACGTAGGGAAAGATAATTTGGCAAAGTAATGAAATTTAAATAAATAGATGAATAGCAATGGCAACACCTGTGGAGGAATTAAGAGGGCAATTTCCTACTTTGGAGAATAATATTTTAAAAATTGTCAAATAAGTGGGCAAAAAGGACTAAAAACACTGTAACAAAGTAACCAGAAGACAGGGGCGGACATTATATTCAGGGGGCTCCCCACAAAGGTCGGGAAGGGGGCCCCCCCCGCGTGGAAAAATTTTTTAAATGATTTTTAATGATGTTTTTACGGTATTTTATGCTGTTTTCTCATGCTTTCAAATTGTGTGTTTTTTGTGTTGGGTCAGGTGTCTTAATTAAAAATGCCATCCCCCCAGCTCAATACATATTCTGAAATAGTGATGATTTAAGAAGAACTTGACAAGACAATGAAGAAGAGTAGTTGAATTTAAATTTAATCATACACGTCCTGTCCTGTCTGCTCACTTGGCTCAACTGTAATCAAAAACAGCTCAGTTGGTTATGAGAGTTTGTTTTAACAGAAATAGCCTGTGTATTATTTATATCACCAATAGTCGCAGACAACACACTTGCACACACACACCTACCTACAGCAGAACTAGCAACTATACTTTCAGTAACTTGTAACAAGGAGGAGAACTGTTCATTGTGTTCAAGTGGAGAGGAAGAAAGACCTATTAGCCAGATAAGATGTCTCTCATGTCAGCCATTTTCATGAAAAATGCATATCTACAAACTCATTATCAAGGTCAGAGCTTTTCAACCTTTTTCATTTGAGCCACAGATCACCATTTGACGAAGTTTAACAATAATCTGTAAATAATAATAACTCAAATACTGAGAGCATAAATGCAAATTGAATGTGCATATACATGTAAATTGCTAATGCTAGGAGCTAAATTAGGGTAAGGGTTCATTTGGTTACCAACTCTCCATATTAGCTGAGGACCAGTCCACCTGGAAACCCTGGACCACTGTTTGAAAACCAAATAGGTCATTATGTTTTTCCATATTTTGTGCTATCATGACAAATCACTGATTTATCATGATGGGATAAATTATGAAATAAAATATCACCTACATTTTGCCATAAAGACCCTAAACATGTTTGCACAAACAACACAACAAAAGACAAAAAAGAGCCATGCAACGCCACAGCCCACATAGCAACAGTTAGTCCCCCCAGGAATCCGCGATTCCGCGATTGCGGAATTTACCGCAGATTTCAAAGCCCTCCGCGGAAATCAAAGCAGTCCGCGGAATATAGGGCGAGGTGCAGAATTTTATATTTTACATGTATTTTTCATCCCGGCCGCTAGATTTTGCGGTCAGATAAACGGGATCTAAGACTCACAGCTGGTGCTGCCGGTTACGGAAACTGAATTTTTTCTGCTGTATGCAGCATAAACTATATAAAAAGATGGACGCAGCACCCTGATTTGAAAAAAGAAGCCCATGTGGAAGTACCGTAGAATGGCATTCTATTTAATGGCCAGCAGATGGCGACGTCAGTGGTTGCAGAAAGAAGTTCAATGCAATAGAAGTCTATGAGAAAATGATCCTACTTTCCGACCTGATTTTTAATTTAAATAATGATTTTTCACATCATTTTATGTTAGCTATAGCAAGTTTCAGGTCTCCTTCGATATATCATGACATTCATTTTCGTGAATTATGGTCCCATATAAACTAGAATAAAGTATAAAGCCAGAATATGCTTCTGGGGTGTCGCTATCCTCTGGTCCTCGTCCGATACGGTCAGATCCAGAGCCACGTTCCTCCCCGGATCTTCGATTCACTTCTTCATCTTCGAACCAGTGGGTGACATCACGGTAGCTTCATCCATCTTTTTATACAGTCTATGGTATGCAGTAACGATTACAATATCCTGAGGATACAGTGAATAGTGTACACTTTGTTTAAATCTTTACTTTGATCTTTGGCACTTGTTCAGTTACTAAGCCTCGTTCACCCATAGTTTGGTGAAATGTTTTGCACTTTATAAGTTATGCAAATAGATCTGCTCAAGAGGGACAAAAAGAATGTTGATGCTGCTTATTTTATAACCACAATGTTTCGCAGTGATTTGGTATTGCAAATAATTTCATAAGAGAATTTTTGCTTCATTATTACATAAATTTGCTTTATAACTGGTCATTTTAGGTTTTTTTTAATGCCCGCGGAAAATCAACTTTAAAGCCGCGGAATCAAGAATTGCTCTCCGCAGAATCAGGAATGTTCTCCGCGGAATCAACACTTTTTCTCTGCAGATTCCTGGGGGGACTAAACAGTGCAAACTGTGCAGTGCAACTTTGCCAACCAGCAACAGCAGCAGCAGCATTTAAATGTATTTTTATTATTACTATTTACCACTCACCAGCTAACTGAGGAGGACGATGGATGAGAGCGACTTTTTGCCGACGCGACGTTCGCTCCCCCGCTCGCTGCCTGGCGTTCCTCTTTCCTCTCAAAGGTGCCGGTGCGCGTTTCAAAACAAGAGCCTATTTTACTTTCTATTATACTATCGATCATTCACACGTTTTATTTTGAAAATGTACCGGAAATAGTCGTAGTAATTGATACTGCTTCATGTTGTCAGGACAGTGGGAGAAAAAATGAACCAGCAGCAGACTGAAACGTAATTATTAAGCAGCCCAGCAGGGGGCCCCCTTCTGCCTCGGGGCTCTACGCAACTGCGTAGTCTGCGTAGAGCAAATGTACGCCTCTGCCAGAAGAGGGGACATTTAATTTTGCTATGTGAAAAAATGATGGGTATAATGACAAATTATGCATCAGCGGACAAATTGGCAAAAAGCGTTGGAAAAAAAGAAAAAAAATGAGCTGGCAATTCTGGAACTGTTTAGAGAAAGGGGAATCCTAAAAATTTGGGATCAGGATGAACATTTTGCAAAGTGAAGTGAAGCTGCGTCTCAGTCAAAGCAATCTGAAAAGTTTACTGACAATTGGTTTTCTTTTGTTTTGGTTTTCTCTACTCAACGGTAAGCTAAGCCTAGTGGCCTAGGATATGTATATGTATGTATGTGTGTGTGTGTGTGTGTGAGTATGTATATTTTTATTAGGCCTACATTTATCTAAGTTTTGGAATGTTGCTATTAGACTGTATGAATGAGGTTTAAGTCTTGCTGTTTGTTTTTTCCTTTGGTAATTTGGGAATTTTGATGCTAGTTGTGCATTTAATGATTATCGTCTTCTACGGGGCGAGTTTTATTGAGTTGCTCGTGAGTTTGAGACCAGATTCCTAGAGATGCTAAGTAGTGGCGGAGGCTACCCTTTTGGTAGCTTCCAAGCTAAGGCTGGGAGGGAGGGGGGTGTTAAATATGTTGTATATGGTTGTATTTTTTTTTTCTTTTCTCCTTTCTTAGCCAGCTGTTATTCAATATCTTTCTATTTTGTTTCACAGTGTACATTTATTATGTTTTACAAAGCTAGTTAATGGCTTATAATACTTCTGTAACTCAGGTGCATGAGTTTGTGAGATGGAATGTGAGAGGCCTTGGGCATATAATAAAATGCGCTAAAGTATTTGCACGTTATAAGTCTATGTCAGCAGACATAGTGTTTCTACAGGAAACACACATCAAGACTACAGCCATGGGGAAACTTAAAGTCAGTTGGGTTGATCAAATATATCAATTCAATTTCACCAGTAAAGCAAGAGGAATGGCAATATTAGGAAAAATGTTCCTTTCATCCAGTCTTCTATTATTAATTACCCTAATGGCAGATTTTAGTAATGGTTGGAACTTTAAATTCTGTTCCTATTACACTTGTCAATCTCTATGCACCCAATTCTGATAACCCAGACTCTTTCCGGAAGGTCTTCAATATGATTTCAAATATCTCCAATACTAGTAATATAATTGGAGGAGACTTTAATTGTGCATTAGATCCCTTTTACACAAGCAGTCCTCCAAAGAAATCAAACTCCAGCATTCTTTTGAATACTCTGAACTAATAATCTTAGTTTAGTGGACATATGGAGACTGTTGGCGAAAGTTTTAATTTTCATTTCTGTAAAAAATCACCCTGAGACAAAGAGAGAGAGAGAGAGAGAGTAAAAAGAATCTATTTTACTACATGCACGTAGGGTCCAAGTTACACACAGAGCTAAGACAAAGGAACCTCTTTTGCTTAGATATTTATATGTACACAACACCCAAGACTACACACTTTGCGGTAAATTTTCCCAGGTAGTTTATTATTCTCCCTCATTACAAGCACATAGTATTCAATTCTCCTCCCCCATAGATTAATTTACGTAGACGAATGTTCTCCCAAATTCCACAGCTGTGTGTGTGTGCATCCGACGTGCAGAATTCCCCATCTTTCTCTTCAGCTCTCAGGGAGAAGAGTCTCCCACACAGTATTCTGCATTCCTGAGCCTTATCTCAGTCCAGCTGGCTTCAAAGCAACAGTCTGTACTTGGGCCTAGAACACATAATTAAAACAATCTGACCTCGGCAGGTTCCCGCATTCTCCAAAGGGAATAAAAACATCTCATCTCATACAGTTATAGAAAAGCATATTTTATTACATACAGGTTATATTACACATGATAAGCAATTATGCACGACCTAGGTCAATCAACAATAAGCAATTAATGACCAACTAAAGGATTTATGACTAAATTCACCCACATTTCCCTCCTCTTTATAATTGATTATCCACCAACATGCCACCTTTCTCAATTTTCAGCATGTGCTTTATTTCATGGGAAATGCTCTGTTGTTTAAACAGGTCACTTATTTCTATTACATCACTGTGTGGCTCCTCCAGCGCCTAGGGCAGAGCATGTCCTTCCTCAATATCCTGTAACATAAACATCTGAAACTGTGGGTTTGCATTCAGCACTTTTGATTTGACACTTTTAATCATTGCAATCCCACAGTAACTACAAAACAGAGGAATTGTGAATCCTGCTGCTATAAGGCTCAGTATAGCTGTTATTGCTGCTCTTCACCCCCCAGAAATGAACCACTGCCACCAGTTACTGTCAGATCCATAGTCACTCAGCTGTGCATCTGATAGATCTTTTAAACGTTTCAAGACTTGATTTATTACTCCTCCCTCTTCATCATTTGCTGGTTTGTAGGTACAGTATGAGGCTCCCATTATTTGACAAACTCCACCCTGTGCTGCCGTCAATGAATCGAGTACCATTGGATTTAGCTGTGTCATTAATAAAATGGCTTTTAATTCTTCCTCTATACTCCTAATGATGTTATGGGTTTCATTTATAAGCGCACTTTGGCGATAATCCAATTAACCCCTTGGTCCTTCCTCTTAGTACATGGCACTGCCCATGCACAAAATCCGCAGCAATATGGAAGAGGGATTTTGGCAATATAGGCTTACCATTGTGTCTCACCCAGCCTTCATCATTGTCTCGGCTCCATGTGATGTCCATTGACGTTTTTTTTGTGGGGGAGTGGCTTGTTCCGCTCACAGCAGGTCACGTGATATTGACACTTCAGATTGGAGTAGTAGCCCCACAAGAGTGTGTTTGGCTGCCGCCTTTACTTCTTTGTTTGCAACGGTGTCAGCCAAACTGATTGGATCAACATGTTTGGTATGAGCTATCAGCTCTCTTCTCCAGAGTGAGTAGGTGACAGAGGGCATCCATCAACACAGCTGTCATGAGTGCAGACAGTATTATCCAACACATAGGTGACCTTTATAGTCTCCTAGTGCCGAACTCTCCACTAATTATTCAATCTCAGGGTTTGATAGAGGGTTGTCCTTGAGTCCAGGACATGGAGCAGTGTTGTATTAAACTTCTTTTAAACAATGGGGAATACCTTTCTTTTTTTTCTCGATGAATTATGATTAAGCAATCCACCTCAGTCTATGGTTCAGCTAAGAGCATGGAGGAAATGTACAGTCAGGGCTTATTAACCTCAACCATTGTGAAAATTCTCCATGTCATCAGCAGAACCGAGTGGAGTTGCTGTACACTATGGTAAAATATGCAAAAAAAATTTTATTAACAAAAATGAGTACATATTGAATATTCAACTAATACAACCCCAATTCCGTGGGTGACTTTCAAATCACACCAGCCAGTATTTTATTCAAAATAGAACAGAGATAACATAGCAAATGTTTAAACTGAGAAATTAACAATTTTATCCGCAAAATGAGCTAATTTCAAATTTGATGGCTGCTACAGGTCTCAAAAAAGTTGAGACAGGGGCCTGTTTACCATGGTCAAGCATCCCCTCTTCTTTTTAACTCAGACTGGAGGCGTCTAGGCATTGAGGAGGCAAGTCTCTTGAGTATAGCCATTGGAATTTGATCCCACTCTTGTGTAATACAGGCTTCCAGCTGCTGGAGAGATTTGGGTCTCCTTTGACGGACTTTTCGTTTAATTCTGCGCCAAATGTTCTCAACCGATGAAAGATCAAAATTGCAGGCAGGCCAGTTCAGCACAATGACTCTTCTACTACAAAGCCATGCTGTTGTAATAGCTGCTATATGTGCTTTTGCATTGTCCTGCTGAAATACACAAGGCCTTCCCTGGAATAGATGTCATCTGGAGGGGAGCATATGTTGCCATAAAACCTTTATATACCTTTCAGCATTCATGGTGCTTTTTAAAACATGCAAGTGTCCCACACCGTATGCACTAATGCATCCCCATACCATCAGAGATGCAGGCTTTTGAAATGAGTGCTGATAACAGGAGGGGTGGTCTTTCTGCTCTTTAGCCCAGAGGACACGACGCCCATGATTTCCAAAAAGAAAATTTCCAACATTGTTTTTAAAGTATTCCACAATTTTTTTTATGCAAGCCTTCACAGGTTGGAGAGCCTCTGGCCATCTTTAATTCTGAAAGACTCAGCCTCTCTAAGACATCCCTTTTATAGCCAATCATGTTACTCACCGGATGCCCGTTAACTTAATTACTTGCTAAATGTTCTTTCAGCTGATTCTCTTATATACAAATTGCTTTTTCAGGCCTTTTTTTGCCCGTGTCCCAACTTTTTTGAGACCTGTTGCAGCCAGAAAATTTGAAATAAGCTTATTTTGTGGATAAAAATGTAAAATGTCTCAGTTTCAACATTTGAAATGTTATCTACGTTCTATTGTAAATAACATGTAAATAACATAACATGGCTCATGTGATCTAAAAAGTCATTGCTTTTTGATTTTACTCACAATTTTCACTTCGTCTCAACTATTTTGGAATTGGGGTTGTAATTTTCTGTTGGGCTCTCAGCACATGAAGGTCAACTCAGTCAGTACCTTTAATTTGATTCACTTCATCAAAAATAAATTTAGAGATGAGAAAAGAAAGAAAAAAGTAAAATGTGATCACGTTATTAGTGATTTACATCAGAAGGTAAAACCCACAATTAAAACCCACAGCTGGCCAGCTTATCATTTCACTCAAGGTTTTTTTTTTCATCTCATCTCTTCAACAGTGAGCACTTCTGTAGAAAAGTTCCAAGAGGAGTAGAGACAACCAATAAAGACATCTAATAATAAGCAAATACTTCATCAACATAATTTTGTTGCTTTTCAACTCGCTTGGGTCCTTTTCAGTAAAAGTTAAATAAACAGGGGAAGGTTATCAGCCACTCAGTTTCTTTGCCATGAAGACACTCATTGACAGTTCCTGTTCAAAATGGAGAAAAGATCTTTCATTTATCATTTACTCCATTTCTTTTATCAGGAAATCTTTAAGTCAAATTTATTCCACTTCATTTGGAATAAAACTTGCATTTCATTGTTACTTCTTTGCATGGGAGAGCTTGTTCTTGTTTGACAAATGAAGAAAATTCCACATGGAGTCACACTGCTCAAACCTCGCTGCTGTTCTCTAATTTCTGTGCATCGACCTTTCACCTATCTGTGTTTCTTTCTGCTTTGGTCCCCAAGGCTTCATTCACTGTAGTGTTTTGACTCTGTGCACTTTTATATAAAAAAAATCCAGTCTCCAATCCTACAATAGTTCTCTTGATTTGTTATTTTATTTTTATAAATCTAATATGTACCATTAAATTTCATATTATATTTTGTATTTCCTGGTACCTTATTAATCACTTTATTTTAAAGGGCTTGGCAATGTATGTCTTTTTCGTGCATTAAACAGTTTCCCCAATTTTCCCTTATTACTCGAAACAATTAAATTAGCCTCAATATTAGAAACAGTTGTCCGCGTTTGTATAATTTACTCTCCTTTGTTACTTCCTCTAAACTTCCATCTGTTTATGGTTACTTATCGTTCAAGGGTGAACATTTATTTTGTCAAGAAATAGAGACTTTTATTTGGTTTCATAAGGAATAATTATTGTGTTTACTTCTGCAACTTTGTCCTTACAACTCCACAGTCATTAAAATGGCAACGGGCACCTTTTAATTTTATTGTAGACATCTATATAAGCACTTCATGGAATGAAATGACAACTGTATTCAATCTAACAAAGACAGACCTAACAAATATTTTAACCATGCAGCTATTTCTAGACACTCACAGTTAGGTTCATTCATACTGATTTCCACACACACAATCTGAGCTCAGAATACAATCACACACACACACACACACACCTCAGTGCACTTTCCTCTCTCACATTCATTCGCATTGGAAAAGATCCACGGGTCTAATTCTCTTATGAGCTGCTTTGATAACATACGCAGACAATGCTGTATTTCAATAGCATTCAATGGGTAAGTTGTTTCAAATGGTTCAAACCATGCACAGAACGCCTGGTATCCCTGTTATAGATGAGGACATCCCTCCATTGCTACACGCATATCTCCTGCTGTCCACGCGCCGTATAGCCACTGTGTTTCTCCGCCACCTGAAGACACCTCTATTTACAGCCAATCAGTGTCATATATTCAACTTCATCCTCATCCCACTATCACCGGACTGTTCTACACACTCTTCAGTCAAAGTCACAAAGTCATGTCATGTGTCCCACAACAGTTCAACAACACAGTTCCGTTGTACTGTTAAGCCCGGGCCAAACTGCTTGCAGTACTGATGCTGATTCCGCATTCCACATGCGTATGTATTTTCGTTTCGGTTCCCATGTTATTCAATGAGAGCGGCCACACTGCATGCCGAAGCTGCGCGACTCACGTATGGAAAATCCGTTCAGCTACCGTGTGGAAAATTTAATTTCAGACTTTTGTCGAACTTTTCCACGCATGCGGAAAAAGGCAAAGCAGAGCTGAAAATGACTGTCTGAAACAGTCATATCGCCATAAATACATGAATTTCGATGTATTGCCGAGGATGTGTGTCTGTTGCAAGCATGAAGCAGACAAACAAAAAATGTAACAACACATCCGGCATGTTTGTTATGTTAAAAGCCTGTTTATGGACATAATCCCTTCCGCTAAATTCCGTGTTATAGTAGACCCAGCCAAGATTAATGAGTCTTTTGTAGCTTTTTATGAGAATCTTTACCAGTCTAAAATTAAAAGAACTGATAATCATATTATGAATAATTTCTTACTGAACAGCTAGCTCCCTACTCTAGACGATGCAGCAGCCAAAGCAATGGATGCGGATATTATCTTGGAGGAGATCCAAATAGCCATTTCCCAGTTTCCTAATAATAAGGCCCCTGGCCCAGATGGGTTTATTATTGAATTTTATAAGACGTTTTCATCTCGCCTTGCCCCTTCATTGTTATGTATGTTTGCTCACTCCAAGGAATCTGCAAAACTACCCCCCTCCCTCTATAAAGCAAACATTGCTCTGATCCTCAAAAAAAAAAAGACAGGGATCCTTTTGATATGTCATCAAATCGACCAATACACTGTAAGCCCGGATAAGTTGAATCTACTTGAAAAATTTGAGGAAACCTGTTACGTTAAAATAATTAAGTAATGTGTAATGAAAACTTGAGTGCATTTAACTAAAAATTTTAAGTTCAATACACTAAGTGCCGAGTTGATTTAACTTAAAATCATTTTTAATATCAACTGCTTTACCCAATTATTCTACTTACTATCCTTTACTTCAATGCACTAAATTCAAAGTTGATTTAACTTAAAATAATTTGTAATATCAACTGTTTTACCCATTTACCCAACTCAGTATCTTAAGTTAAAGTAAAGCAAAACAGAAGTATATTCTTTTTCTGTTTTATTTTAGAAGTGTTCAACAAATGAGAGTCATACATTACACTGTCTGCAATGCACTTATTCGAAAAAAAAAATCAGTTAAATAAATCTCCACATAATCAAAATACTAAATACTTTGTAAAAAAAATAAAAATATATAATAATAATATAAAACAAATTACTAATGAAAAAAAAATACAGTGCAAAGGCTCAAAGTGTACTCAGCATTTTGTTTTTTTTCTCAGAGAATAACCTTTGTAAATTTCCATTATGAAATGCAAAATATACATTGTTAGTGAACACAGTAGCACCTAGTAACATCTCTGTTTGGTCCCAATGAACATTTAACAATTACTCATTTGAACACAGAAAAATATCTGAAAATGAGCATTGTCAGAAGACAATCGGCAACTAAAAGCATCTGCTTGTTTCTGAGAGACTGAATATGTCTGAATACACAATTAAACAAAGATGGTGTAATGCACACAATAATAATGTTAACTTTTCCCTGGCCCCAGTGAAGATACACCTCCACAGCATTTTTCCCTGGGACCTGCAATTGAAGAACACATAGACAAGAAACTTAGTTAGCTTATTAAAACAATTTATCTGTAATTGGGACTGTTACTTCCAACTGAGTAACATTAAGGCCATACACCTGTATGTTTAATTTGTGTTCTCTTCTCAGGGCTCCAGACTGTGATCATTTATTTAGTTGTACTATATTGACGTGACTTTATGATGTGCTAACCAAATAACGTTACTTTTCGCTTAAAAAAAACGGTGTCTTGTGTTTGAAAAAATTACAATTTATCTTAATAATTTTTTCTCCTAACATATCAGCCCACTGTGCTTGTCTCTAAAAGAAACTGTACAATGTTGTTGCTGTATACTGTCTGGTCATTAGCAAAGCATCTATCAGCAATACAAATAAGATGGTAAAAAATATGAATGTGTTGCCTTGCCTGTTAATTTATGCTCCTACATTTTGTGCAGGTAACATTACTCCTCAGTAGCAAACACCAGTACATCTGATGGAAAAAATAAATGTCTGGAGCCTAGGTTCTGTTCAGTTAATAAGTAATGTTATGATGGTACCTCATATTGTTGAGTTACCTCCTGGGCCTCATGGCTTTGTCACACGCATAAAAATAAACGTTTTCCCAGCGTTGTTCAATGACTAACCTTAATCTATTTCAGTCAGCTGCCTTTTCATTATTCAACAAGGCTGATAACGTTAACTTGTTCACTCACCAGATTCAGTAGACTGCTGTACAGGGGGTTGGGGGGGGTCGTGTGTCTGCCACACTGTGGAAGGCGCTGGCAGCCAACAGGTGAAAATGTCACGTTAAACTGCGCTAAACATCATCGTCTCTGCTTAAACAGCCCCTCGAGTGAGAAACGTAGCTTTTAGCTATCTTAGCAGAGTTTGCTAACCAGCTAAAACGCCCGCCTGTCGACTTAACAAAAAAATCCAATGAAAAGCAAAACGTGAAACATTTCAGAATCGGATGAAAACGAACTTTCCCACGTCTCACCAGCAGCCCCACAAATTCATCCACACTTGCACACACTGAATACTCCGCAGCAGCTTACATCCACATTCAGCAGACAGCCGTCCCGTTACCGTCCTCACTTCCCCACTGGCCCGCGGTGCTGCCTTCGTCTCTTCCCCGCGGGAGGACGGTGCCGACCTCCTCTCTCCTCCGCTGAAGCGAGATGCTGTCCTCCTCTCCCCCTATAGTGCAGAGCCGTTTTCCGTAGTACCTTCTGTGCTCACAGCCTCTCGAATGACACAAAATCCGACCAGAAGTATATAAAATGTCCGTCGAGTCGGTTAAATTCAACTTTTTCACTCTTGCTAGCCGCTCCAGATAACGGACAGACATCTGCAACGTCACCGAGCGTCACATTCAATGCGTCAGGATAGAATTAGTAACTTTTACAGAAGCCAAGTCATTTAAGTTATTTGTACATTCAAATATGTCTAGGTATTAAGAGAATGTACTTACATAAGAATAGTAATGCAACCACACTTAAATCATTAAAGTATATTGTAATTACATTGTTTAATTAGATATGAAGTCCGGATTTACAGTGTATCTCTCCTCCAGATGGAAACAGAAATACTCAGCAAATTGTTAGCTAACAGACTTTGTAAATACATAGCTAATTTAATCAACCCTGACCAGACTGGCTTTGTACCTGGCAGACATGTCATGAAGACATTGCCCCTATTGAAATTGGCTGTGTAAAAAATAAGATATCCCTATTTGCAGACGATATCACAATTTTTTTTTTGCCCGCCCTAAAACTTCAGTCCCTCCATTATTCCACCTAATTCATATGTTTGGCAGCTTTTCCGGAAACAAGGTCAATCAGAATTAGAGTGAGCTAATGCCGATAACAGATAACGGGCCAGTTTCACAGACATGGCTTAAGCTTAGTCCTGGACTAAGCAGAGTTTTGTATAAAGATTTTCTATTGAAAATTGAATTTAGTCTAGAATTTTGCTTTATCTGTGTCTGTTAAACCGGCCCAAAGTGGAGTTAAACTTACTCCTTTCAAAATTACAATGGATCAATTTGAAACATTAGGTGTTATTGCTACAAGAGAGCATGGAAAACTCTTTAAGTGCAACTGGGAATCTAAGAAACAACAGCTAAAACAGAATATTCACTTCTGGAACACATTGCCCATCTCTTTGGTGGGTTGCATCAATGCCATAAAAATGGTGGTCCTCCCCAGATTTTTACACATTTTTCAAAACATTCCTGTCTTTATTCCCATGTATTATTTTAAGACGTTGCACTCTATCATTTCTTCCTTCATCTGGAACAATAAATTAGCTAGAATTTCTAAAAAAAAACATCTGTGGAAGGGGAGGGCTGTTGGCGGATTTGGCCTTCCCCATTTAAGGTTATACTAATTTAAATGTACTTTCTTTCTGGCGTAATGGCCTGCCATTAATCCAAGACCAGCCTTCATGGCTTCAAATAGAAGTAGCTACATGCAGGCCCTCCTCCCCGCTTCTGCTCCTCAACAATTCTGCAAAGGTAAAGTCTCCAAACATATCTAATCCAGTAATAGTTTTTTCTTTGAAAATATGGAGACAAATGCAGTCATTTTTGGATTTGCCTAAAGTCCTGTCTTGTCACTAGAAAACCTTCTAATAAGTATGCGACCTGGCCACCTTGCAAATAAGCCTGGCTCATTGGTGATGTGGTCAGTGCGTTTGACTCTTACTCAGGAGTCTGCGGTTCAATTCCCTGCCACACATGCATTCCCCCAGTTTTGTTGGACCCTGCCTTTTCCATGTAGAAAGCAAAGAATATTGTTTTTGTTGAAGAACTTAATTTTGTGAGAAATTTTATGTCATTCAAACAATTATAGCGGACATATGGCTTATAGCAAGCACACTTTTTTAGATACCTCCAGATTAGGAATTTCATTTAGACACACATACCACATTTTGAGCATTTGCCCAAACATAACATACTGAATCATTTTCAACGACTTATTCCAGGTTCCAGAGGCTCTTACTGGTATCTTGCAGTATCTTGCTGGCTTGCATCAAGGTCCCCAATGATAAATTGAAAAAGAATTGGAACAGGAAGTTAATGTAGAATTATCAGAAACGGTGTGGGAGGGTGTTCTTGGTAGAATTCGTAGTAGCTCCATAAATTGCAGACACTCCTTGATTCAATTTAAGGTAGCCCACAGACTCTATTATTCTAAAGCTAGGCTCCATGATGTATACCCAGACATTTCCTCCCTCTGTGATAAATACAAACAAACAATTGGAACATTGGCATCATTTCTGGTCTTTTCCAAACCTGACTTCTTTCTGGTTTCTTATTTTTAATTACATATCAAATGCCTTCCATAAGACCATTCCACCTGATCCACTTTTAGCCCTTTTTGGCTCAGCGAGCAATGATCCTTCCACAACAACATATGAGGGGCAAGCGACTTCCCTCTGCACTTTGTTGGCTAAGCGCCGTATTCTACAACAGAGGAAAGCAGAGGCCAGCCCCCAACTCCTTTTCCACTTTATTAGGAGACATAATAACACACATATTATCCAAGTCACTCAAATAGGCAGCTAAGCTTTTTCTGGGGTGGGGTTTGCATCTGGGAGCCCGAACAGTCTTCTGTGAGAACCTATTCCCTCCCGTGTTGACCATTTTACTACAGAGACCTCTCAAAGGCTTGCTGAAGGTGTTGGACTGTGACGTCATCGAAGGGTTAAATATTTCCAAGAGGAGTATCGCTGACTGTATGTAGAAGGAGAATAGGAACTGTGATTGTGATGTCTCCGCCTATTGTCTTTGTTTTCTCCAGAGGAATATCTACAGCACTCATGTTTCTTCTTCTTCTTGGATTTCAAGCTGTTGTTGTCACTGTCAGCAGGTTTTTAATGTTTTTATCCTTATGATTTCTCCTCATCACTTTTCCTTTCAGCAGACTTTCTGTCACACTTGTCCTTATGAGATTATTTGGATGACTTTTTCTTTGTTCTTGAGTCGAAATGCGGTGTTCTTGAGTCCAATTGCGGTCGGGAGAAGATTCCAACAACTGCGTAACAGGTGGTATAGTCAATGGCACTGCTGCTGGTGTAGGTTTGAAGTGAAGTGATGAGGTCGGGGACAGTCTTATATATCTCTTACTTCCACCAAACACTCTGTTTCCTGTAGGCAGTGCACCATCGCTGACCGGAGCGGACTGTGGTTCGATGAGACCTGACAGCTCACGCGCAGCGAGGTAATTCTTTTCTCTCATGCCAGCTGTCTCAAGGTCACAGCCATTCTGCGCTGTGGTGGCGTCACTATTATTTTCCACTTCAAACTCAGAGGTGTCATCGTTTATAAAACAGTCAGCTTTCGTTTCGAGCTCATCCTCGCTTTCGTTGCTGGTGTTACCGCTTATCCCTGCACTGTCGAGTATGTAATTGGGATGGGTGACCTTCCTTCTGTTCTTAGGACTTGCAGTTTCCTGAGACGCTTGCAGAGAGATGATGTGTTCCTCACGCTGAGACAGCGGCACTGCCGCGTGACGTATGGCTGTAGCCGACCGTTTGTGCTTTGCAGTTGGGGCAAATTAGTGAGCCTGCTTGATATGCAAACATTGCGTGACTTGGCAGACCCACAACCAAGATCTCTGAGCAACCTGTTTGTAACTGCTGATTACATTCTTTGTAAGGATGTCTATTGCGGCGCTCTTGTTAGTGGTTTTGTAGAGTTCAATGAATTTTTGGTCTAGTTGGGTTCATTTATCCAGCATGTCGCTGTTTGCTGAAGCGAACAGCGTCTCATCCAACCCCAAGACCATACACACTACCTCTCTCTTTACATAGTCGGCAGCGTGCCACACTGGCTCAGCAAACAAGTTACCAGGTGTCTAATCCAGCCCAGAACATTCAGGTTACTCGGGTAGGTGAGCGGTAACTGGTAGCTGAGCTTTTCAGATGGACTGCCTAGCACTGATGTCCGATCCATCTGTTCCAAGCACTTGGTCCACTTCAGCACAAATGTTTGGTAATGTTTGATGCAGCTTATAGCGAGTTTAGCCAGGCCCAACATCAAGGTGCATTGTGCCTTCTCTTCAAAAAACTCTGGTTTGTGCCTGCGGTCTTCATGGGTCAAGTTTTCCTTTGTGGATACAATCAACTTGTTCAATGCAGCCAGGTACTTGATGCTCAGTTTTGGGTCTTCCAGATCGGGTAAAGTGCTTACAGCATCACCAGGACCCCATTCTCCCTCCCAGGCTAAGTGCAGGTAGCGTTTCACCGCTTTCAGCATCAGTCCGTACTCCACAGCCAGCACCTCTTTTCTTTGTTGCTGATGCCAAGATGTGACGCGGGCTTTGAAAGACTCATCTCTCTTTAGAGTCATCAACCACTTGTAGTACAACAGCATCATGTCCTTTGAAGCGTACATGATCTCTGCAATGGTTGGGGACTGCTGTGTTTATGTTGCTGGACATGATGAAACCGTACATAGAAACCATCCCAGTGTTTGTGTGTTTCCGGAAGGAAGCAAAGTTGCGCTCCACACTTCGTCTAAGTGCTCTATTCCACATGTGAAGTCTTCCACTTTCAGTGGGTCCTTCATAATCTGTCTGTGGCGTGGAAGAGGGTCTCTGCTTCCTTGCACCGTGAACTACACTATCACACTTAAGAACCTGTACATGGTAGACACATACTTGCCACGCAAGGCAGAGTTTTTTACGGTGTCCTGACCAGGTACTGGTACTCCTGATGAACATCCCAATTAACTTGTCTCCTTCGCAAAACCTATCGGCCGCTATCCAAGTCGGTCGTTTCATGCCTTTGAATTCCTCTCCGTGATCCACGCATGGCATAGGAGTCGCAGGTTGACCATTGCTGTCCTTAAAGACCACCTCACCGCTGTCTTCAATCGCATCTGATAATTTGGTGTAAATTAACTTCAGATGCACGACATCCTAGTGCACTGGCACCTCCGATGACATGTCCCAAATGTAAAATGGCCTCCAAAAATCTCCTTCAGAACATTCAGACTGTGCAGACCGGGAACAGCCTTCTTGGATGAAATATGCCGTTTTTTCATGAGGCATGTTCATTCGTACTGTATACGTGGCGAGGTTCGATATACTGCAGTCTCGCAATCAGAGGACGCCTTCAGTCCATTGTAAGACGACAGGTACAATTTCGGGACCATCTTTCGGACACAAAATGTGATTGGGTAGGTAGTGAGCTACGTAATTCGTAGTCATCAACAATTCGTACTTTGCTCCATTGTCGTCTCCCTCCTTATCTGCACAGTTGCAAATTGTCTACTTCCAGCTAAGTCACCCAAAGCCATTATAGCTTTGACCAGATCAATTGTAGGTTTCTACTGAAATGTAAGCAATTTTGTTAAGATAGCCATCTTGGCTGCCTTCAGGACATTGCCACTTTTACATGCCGACAAGTGTTCCTCATCCAGTAATAGACGTCTCATTTCTCCTGTAAGGGCTTCTAGTACGTCCACATAAACGGTTTGATAGTCTTCGCAGCAGTGAACAGAAGTGTCATGCATGCGATTAGTTGTGTACCAAGATGGTTCTCGCTCTACTGTTGGAATGTCCCCATCCTGGTATCCTTCTGTCAGCATGACTCTGAATGGGAAAAGAAAAAAAAGTGTCCAAAATGAAGTGTATGACAGAAACAAAAGGATACAGTTCATAACTGAGGATAAAAAATTGTCACAGAGTAACTGGTCCACTCATATGTCAAACGTCAGTTTGTAATTGCTATACTCTAAATATATACCAGATTCTCTCCAATACATGCATATGGCCACAAAGAACATTCACTGTCCCGACATCTGACTATTATGCATTCAGAAACAGTACACCTGCCGACAAGGTACAATTACCGACAACAGTAAAAAAAAAAAAAAAAAAAACAAGCCTCGCATACTTGCAAAGGTCCTCACTTCTGACAATGTCCTCCCACTGCCAATATTCTTGTGCCTACAAAGTTGTCACGCTGACATATGCCTCACACTAAGTGGGCTTTTGCCCAAGCCTGGCCCTAGAACAGGGAATTTGGGGGGCACAGACACGTCCCTTTATGACAAGAATTAGTCCTTGTGAGTTCTCTATCATTTTCCTTTATTGACGCATTTTCCAATTATCATAATTGGCATCTGAAGACATGGTTTCTCTCCACATGCGATCTAATAGCAATCAAATCATGGGCTAAATTCAGTGCAGTGGCGGAACCAGCACTGGTAATTGGGGTGTACAAAACATCTGTTTAAAACAATAATAGTCCTGACCTGTTCTCAGTCATTTTCATGATTAACAAAAGGTTCACTCCGAGAGCACTCCGCACTTAACAGGTCCTGCTTGTTCACCCCGATTACATAAGACAACAGTCATTCATCTGGATGCGTATTTGCTGTACTTAAATCAATGTTATTCAAAATTGCATACCTGTGCAAATAGCTTGAGCCGCATGCTTTTTATAGCCTATTTAACTGCCGAGTCCCACTTTTTTTAAAATCAACCCACGCAATACCAAGAGTGAAAGGCGATATTTCAGTGGAATGCGGACCAGTTCAATCAAGGCGAAGCACTGGCCTATTAATAAATAAATAATTTTTGTACTGAATTTAGCCCATGATTTCATCGCCGTTAGATCGCATATGGAGAAAAACCGTGTCTTCAGTTGCCAATTACGATAATTGGAAAAGGCGTCAATAAAGGGAAATGGATCAGAACTTGCCAGGACTAATTCTTGTCGAAAAGGGACGTGTCTGTATACCTGCCCACCCGGCCTCTCCCACCAGTCAGGACTGTGGAATCTGCCCTCCCTTTCTCTAATGCTTTTTTTTGCCACCGAGAGACTGCCATTTTCCACTCTCACCCTTCAAATCCATCCAGCTATAACACATCCCGCCTGTGCAATAACGCACTCAACAGTATTCCTAAGCAATCTCATTCCTCTGGAGAGACAGGTGATGCAAATGCAGAATGAGAGGAAGAAGCTGACCAATGAAAAGAGGTTTTACTGTTAACTTACTGAGAAAACACCAATGACATAAAACCACAACCATCCCCTTGCCTTCATTTTTAAAATGTTTTTTGACCTGTGTAATGCACACATTGTATTCTAGAAAAGGCCTGATTTGTTTTACTTTAAATAAAAGAAAATCTTTATTTAATAATTTAATGTATATGTTCTGTGGAAAATGATGGTCTACACGGTCTAAACCCTTTGTGTTCTTGGGAAATTGTGAAACTTGTTTTACTGCGGCCTCAGTTTTACATGTAGCAGAAATTATTTTTGAATTTTTTTTCCCCCTCCTGCACTGGCACATTAATACTGATGCTTTTGGCATAATGTACTTTCCCCTGTTCGCCACATTTGTATACAAGTCAAAACATCAAAAAAAATCATGAAACAGTAAAATACTTGCTGGGTATTCATCTGCTTTTACAAGCTTTGGGGAATATATGCAGGTGTTGGAAAGTGTACTTAAGTCTAAATTGTTGATGGTTATACAATGAAAAGAACAGTTCTTCTGCAAAGAACTCTGGATTGTATTGATTTTTTTAACTGCTAGAACCATGAATGTTTTGTAATTTAATAATTATAATTATTTCCAATGCGTAGGTGTCAACAGCATTTTTACTTTTCCTGAAAAGCACAGTTACTCATTGGTCTTTGTCACTCTTATGTATGATAATATCACTCAAAAACACAGTCTGATAAATAAGTTTAAACCCTTCAGCTGTTATAGCTTATAGTGAAAAGAAACCCTTTTAGAAGCTTTTTACTCGCGAAAATGGTAATTAATTTCATTCACATCTCCTGGAATAGGGTCCAGGCTCCCTGCACTGTGTTCCTAGTTTTCTCCCAAAAGCAGATTCCCACAGCTAGTTTTTTATGTTGTGAATGTAGACCTCTTCAGCTCTGACCAGCTCCATTTATGAATGGATTAGAAGATCATGATCCATCATGGAGTCGCCTCACAATTCCTGCATGGAGAACTAGCGCAGCAAAAGGTGGAGACTGGATATTACTTAATAACTTGAGTATTTTTATATTCTGCATCACAGTAATGAATTTTCTGTGGACACTGAGGCTTTTAGTCGGGAGGAAGATTAGTCTCCATACATGCATCTGAACACTGAAACTGACTGGAAAATATGTCTGGTTTCACGAGGTCAGTGATTCTCTGCTTCATCCCTGGGGATCATTAGTATATCCTGGTTTTTGCTGGGACCTCAAGTGCAATCCAAAAATTTTAATGCGGAGAGAAAACTACTTAATTGTCATGTTAATAAGGATTATTTACCCCATTTAAGCCACATTGTCAGAAATGGCTTATTTTTTCTTTTATTTCATGAAAGAATATAGCAACTGATTGAATGAAAGAATTGATTTGCTTTAATTCAAGAAAGTTGAAATTTTGATCAAATATAGGCAAGGGACACGCAATTATTTAGGGAAACATGGTGAACTTGCCAACTAGTAATTGGCTAAGTAATTTTTTTTTCAGCTAGGACCCTTTTTAGAGGCTCTTAACTCCTATATTAGGCCTTGAATATATGCAATATTCTTATTGTAGACAGATCTGTCCCTAAAAAAAAGGAATCCAGATTTATTAAACCTTAGCATGTGATCCTGAGCTGACAACGTCCCTGAAAGTTTATTTTTTGATTTCCACCTATGAAAAGATTCAAATCTGGGAGACCAACAACTCTGAAATAAATGACAAGTAGACTCATTTTGATGGCAAAATATCCTGGGAAGCAATTTTCAGCCCAAAATTCTGATTTTGATCTGATCTATAAATTAATGTTTGCAAGAAAGGTTGCATGGTTCCCTAGTTTTTCAAGGAGTGTATCCTTAAGAGTTCAAGCCAAAAATTTTGCCTCTGTTCATATAACAATTTGAGGTTCTCTGAAAAAAAAAAAAATTCAAACAGATCTGAGTCTGTCCGTGAAGATTCCTTAACTTTGGTTGATTTCATAGCAAATCATTCAACAGGCTTGAAGTTCCACAGGTTTGAATACAGCAGTAGCATTTGACGGACCCTTACATGGGTTAGTTGGCCTTGTGAGGTTCAAGAAACAGGAACCAAAACAGCTTGGTTGTGGCTGAATGAGTGAGGTAATGTACACCCACCCTGTACAGCTGCAGCAAGGTGCTTCTGAACCATAACAACATGCAAATGTTTGTGAATAGACCAAAAAAAAAAAAATCTAAATGAACCGGAAAATGGGAATAATTTTCCCACTGGGATTGAAAAATGGCTAATTTTACTCAGTACTAACACTTTACCAGCTCCAGTGATCTCAGAAAATAGTACACTACAGGGTGTATCAGAAAAAAGTAGACTCTCCGAAAAAACACCATAAAACTAAAAGGCCGAAGATGTTTAGAAAATCTGGTCATACATGTTGACAGACGATGTAATTGTCCTTTAATTGACACCAGTGTTGTGGTTTAGTTTTCATACTTCAGTGAACACAGCTAATTTGAATTTTGCTAAATAAAAGTCTGTTGCGCATGGAAGTGCAAGGGTTCATATGACACCTGTTGCTATGCACGACAAGTTCCAGTGGTGTTTTACTTGCATGCATAAAACAGGAGAAAAATAATTACGTTAACCTCATGCCATCAATACATTACACATATCAGTGAGAAACTGAAAATGAACGGCAAAATTTGCTAAATGAGTCAAGATTGGGATAGTTTTACTTCAGGATTTTAACTGAACGGCAGTAACTTCAAATGCCCTAGGATTCCAGCATGTTTAGTCCTCCGTGGGCCCTCGTCCTTTCCACACAAATCTGTGCCCTCCTCAACATATCTGCGACGGCACGCCTAAACATGGATCTGTTCAGCCTGTGGAGTTCAGCTTCTGCTGTGATTTAGGGGGCCCTGTCATCTGTTGGGCATGTGCAGTGCGGTCACAAACTGAAAGGGCGTAACGCATACAAATGGGCAATGTAGTCGACATTTGGCGGAACCTTAAAAAGACCTGCCAATGATTCGGCTTTTACGAGCCATTTGCATTTAAATCTTTTCTCCCAGGCCTTTTCAGTCTTGCGAGGGTGTTTGGGGGAAAAAAAACATTGGTTGAACAATGATGGGCCTGCTCACATTTGGGATCGCTGATGCCATATTTTGAAGTCCGAATAACATAACTGAGGTACATTCTCTATGAAAACTAGTTAAAAGCAGCAAAGCTTTCTGAATGTTAATGAAGTCTCCCTGGAGGGCAAGGGAAATGTCGGGGATTTGCTTGGATTGCTTCACATCCCCTTTCAATTGCAGATAGTGATAGTCTCCCTTGGCCCATGCAGAAGTAAACTGACCTGACCAAACTGTGCATGCCCAGCTGGCGACACAGCCCCTATGCTTTAACTGAAGTTGTAAAAACACAGACTGTATGAAAAGATGGACGCAGCGTCCAGGTCTTAAAAGTGAGGCCAATGCGGAAATCTCTTAAAATTCTATTTTTTCTGGCCAGCAGATGGCAACGTCAGTGGTTCCAGATGGAAGTTCGATGCTATAGAAGTCTATGAGAAAATGACACTACCACCTGATTTATTATTTCAATAATGGTTTTTCACATTATTTTATGGTATCCATTGCAGGTTTCAAGTCTCCTTTGATATATCATGATGTTCATGTTTGTAAATTATGGTTCCAAATAGACTAGAATAAAGGATAAAGCCAGATATGCTTTTTGGGGCATGGCTGTCCTCTGGTCCTCATCAGATACAGCCAGATGCACCAATAGATCCACCCCTCGCTCCTCCATGGATCTTCAATTCGCGCTATCATCCGATAAAAATCACGTCTGGTTTCAAAATTACTAAATGCAGCGTTCAGATTTTCAAAATCGAGGCCTCGTTACTGGAATGCTGAAACCAATCGGTGATGTCACGGTTGCTTTGTCCATCTTTTCATACAATCTATCGGTCCCACCCATGATGACATCAAAGTTTTAGCAAGGCGTTAAGCAGTCTATTTTCAAATATGGCCACCAATGCAGCCACCTTGAAAATTCCCCTTTTGACTCATTGAGTAATTCAGCTGAAATATGATGTGTACACAATAAGTAACACAACTCAACACACTTATTCCAGGCTTTGGTGTACATTTTATTTTGACCTTGTTTTCACCTCAGTTTTGAGGCCACACTCTTACATTTTATTAATATCTTTAAATATCTTCTCCAAAACTACTTGACGAAGGAAGCCGAAACTTGGCATGCAAGTCCCAACCCATAAGTACATCAAAGTTTGTTCGAGGCATTCTGATCTAAGTTCAAATGTGGCTGCCACAGCAGGCATCTTAAAAATGCCATTATAACTTCTTTTGTCAGTCATTTCCACAGTAATTTAGCTGAGATATTATATGCACATACTGAGTACCAAGGTTCAACAAATATATTCCAGGTTTTAATGTATGTTCCATTTTGACCTTCATTTGAACTTTGTCATAAGGCCACACCTCTAAATTTTATGAAAATCATGAAAAATATTCTTCTCCAAAACTACTTGACCAAAGAAGCTGAAGCTTGACATGCATGTTCCTACCCATAAGTACTTCAAAGTTTGTTGAAGGCATTCATCTTGAATATAACATTTTTATTCAATCATTTCTAAAGAAATTCAGCTGAAAATTGAACATACGAAGTACCTAGACTCAACGCACATATTCCAAGTTTTGATGTATCTCCCATTTTGGCCTTCATTTGACCTCTGTCATAAGACCACACCCCTTAACTTCACACATACTTTCTCCAAAACTACTTTCCCAAGGAAGCTGAAACTTGGCATACACGTTCCTACCCATGAGTCCATCAAAGTTTGCTCTAGGCATTCTATTCAGATCTTAAATATGGATGCCATGGTGGCCACTTCAAAATTTACTCTTGACCCATACGTCATATTTCTGCAATGATTCAGCTGAAGTTCAGTATGCAAGTACTACATGGCAAGACTTCTGGATTATTCTGTGTAATGTACTTTGACCTTCATTTGACCTCTGCAATAAGGATAGTCTTCTAGAATTTTATGAATATTTAGACATTTTCTTTCATAAAACTTTTTTATGGATGAAACTTAAAGTTTACAGACAATTCTTTGCTAAGCCAGGCACCTGGATTTGCTTATAAGGTCCAAATTGGAATTCCAATAAGGTTGCCAAAGTTTGTTTGCATCATTCCAATGTGATTCAATAGATGGTCAAAATTAATGCGAACAATGAAGATGTTACTGTTGTGGTTTTCTTCAACATATTGAGGTTCCCCCATCCTCAAGCAATTGGAGAGAGACAAATTCTAAAAAAGAAAATTAGGCTTTATTGTGTCATGTTGATAAATGTAAAGCTGAGTTCCTCCTGCGCAAGAAGAACTGCACTTCTGAGTTTTACATCAGATCTTATACCTCTCATTCTCGCACTACCATTGGACAGGAAACCTTAAACCCTGTTAGCTAATCCTTCAGGAAATCGATGCATGGGCATCACTTCAAGAGACTTACAGCCACACCCAGCAAGAAATACACAGAGATATGCAGACAAAGAATACAGCCAGATTAATATGATAAAAAGAAAAAGATACCAGTAGATGAATTCGATGCATATCAAATTATTACAAATGATTCAATTGATTATGTTTTCAGTAGCAACTAATGATTTTGCTGAACAAATATTGATCAAAGCTACAGAAATCAAATACATCCTCTGATTATGTTTTTTGGATCAACTAAACAGAAGCCTGTTTACTAATCAAAGCTACAGAAGCTGCTGCTTGTGTGTGTGAGCTGCTCATGCATGTGTGATCTGAATTGCTTGTATATGTGTGTCTGTCTGTGAACTGCTTTTATTTTTGTTTGTGTGTTTTATGATGTTTTATGTGTATGTGTCTGTGTGTTTGCACTGCAGTATGTCAACTACTTCTATGTACGTATGTGTGTGTGTGTGTGTTATGTTGTGTGTCTTTCTGCTGCCTACATAATATGGTTATTGATTATGATTATTGATGGCTAAATATAATTCTAAATCTAATTGCATTGATTATTAGTATGAGTAATGAATGAATAATGATTAAAAAAAAAAATCAGTATTAGTGAATATAATGAATAATGCTGAAATATAATCTTCAACATTACCTCAGTCGTTTTGCTATTGCAACCCAGTTTGAAACATGGCTGCTCGGTTGCCATATTACAAAAGTGACTTTATCTTATATGTTTGTCACCTACTGTATTATTGCTTTAAAGTGGATGAGTTGACCAGTAGGTCCAACTAAATCATGCTCAATGCCAAATCTTGCAAATTTCGCAATATCTTTTAACTTGCCTTGAGTTAATTGATAAATCCAGGTGTCCAGGTGCACTAAAGTGCCGTGGCACGACTTTGGTATAAGACAAAAACAATGTGAGTAAACTCAAAATACAACTTTTAATGGATCATTTCATTACTGCAGTTAAAAAGTTATTTCAAACTTGTGTCACTCATTAAAAAAAAAAAAAAAAAAATTGCCCCCCGAACCTCATTACTTGTTGTGCCATCTTAGGCAGCAACTACTGCAACGAGTTTTTCACATCAGGGTGGAGACATTGTGGCTCTCTCTTCCTCGCAGAAATGTTTTAATTGAGCCACATTTAAGGGTTTTTGAGCAAGAGCATTGAAGGTGCACTATGCAAGTTTGTTTACTTTCACTTCCGTTGACATTCGAACTCAAAGAAAACAGAGGTAGCCCGCCCCTCCCTCCCATAGTTCCCTCCCACCCATGCTTCCATAACTGTCAACTCTTGTCGGCGATTGGCCGGGACGGTTTGTTATGTTATGGGGATTACAATGAATTTAGGGGCAGGCAGCAACCGGATCGTGGAGAGATGTCGGCGAATTGAGACCAAAATATAATTGCGCAGAAAGTAAACAAACTTACATAGTGCACCTTAAAGTCAAGCAACAGTATCTCAATCAGCTTCAAGTCAGGACTTTGGCTTAATTTTGTTCCCTTTGAGCCATTCAGAGACTGACTTGCCTCTGTGCTTTGTGTTACTGTCCTGCAGCAGAGCCCGACTGTGTTTGATGGTGGGAGATTTTTCTGGAAGTGGGCAGTGTTCATGGCTCCATCAGCTATGGCAGGTCCCCCAGGTTCTGAAGCAGCAAAGCAGCCCCAGACCACCGCACTACCACCGCGGTGCCAGTATGATGTTCTTAATGTGAAATGCTGTATTACCTTTACAGCTGATGTAAAGTGACCCATGTCTTCCAAAAAGTATAAAAGTATCATTTTTGCCTCATCAACCTGCAGAATATTATCTCAAAGACCTTG
Organism: Gymnothorax reevesii; assembly: GCA_029721435.1. Lineage (NCBI taxonomy): Eukaryota > Metazoa > Chordata > Actinopteri > Anguilliformes > Muraenidae > Gymnothorax > Gymnothorax reevesii. The sequence goes on along the minus strand of CM056579.1, from coordinate 22,849,854 downwards.
GGGGTACTGAAGATGTTTTTGTCAAATGCGAGACTAGCCTCAGTGGTTTTTTCTTTCTTTTTTTGGGGGGGGGCAGCAGTGGCTTTCTCCTTGCAGCTCTCCCAAGAATGCCTTTTTTTGCCCAGTCTCTTTCTTATTGTGGAATTGTAAACACTGACCTTAACTGAAGCAAGTGAAGCCAGCAGTTCTTCAGATATTAGTCTTGTTTCTTTTTTGTGACCTCCTCGATGAGTCGTTAATGCGTTTTTAGAGGACTGCTGATGGGCTGACCACTCTTGGAAAGGTTCATCACTGCTCACAGTTAGAGCTAATTGTTGACAATGTCTGTCACTCTTGTTCTTTACTGTGCTAGAACCTTAGAAATGACTCTGCAACCAGACTGATGGGTGTCAAGGTGTCAACAACTCTGTTTCTCATCTGTTCTTGTACATTTCTTTTAGATTCTGGCATCCTATGTTGCTTTCTGTCTGCACTATATTGCCAGACAAATTCTATTTAATCAAATTTTCAAATAAATATATTTAATTGGTTGATTTAGTAACTTACGGGGCAATTAATTTTTCGCATGGAGCCTGGCAGGGTTCGATAGCTTTTTTTCGTCAAAAAATGAAATAATCTTTTTAAACCTGAATTTTGTATTTTCTCAGGGTATCTCTGTTTGTCTATATTAAAATTATTTTGTTGATCTGAAATGTATAAGTATAATAAATATGCGCAAATATTAAAAAATTTGGAGGGGCAAATACTTCTTCACCACACTGTAACAGGGGAAAAAAACTAACAATTTAATGATTTGTGAATTTAGACTCAAGAGTCACCATCTTGAGGAATCAATGCCATTATTTTACGCTCATAAAAACGTTCCACTAGGTGGCAGTACTGCATCACTATGAAGGAGAAGTAAAACAGTCAGTTGATTACAAAAGTTCTCTAATATGATTCCTCATGAATTAAATCTTCAATTCGGGTTTCTCACAAGTGACGGAAAATATGGTTCTTATCCAAATTCCATCCTGGCAACAAAATGGTTTGTGTTGTGGGTTTGAAACATTTAAAAGCATTGTAATTTCACTACAAAGTTTTTATTGCTCAAAAATACTCTTCTGCCGACCAAAAGATCGATTGCTACCTTTGCAGAGCCATGCATCGTTTCGCTACCAAATTCATTGGCCATAAACTAATTTCTATTATTTAAGCACAAATTATTACTGACAGTGATTTGTCAGAGTGGATCTGCCTAGCTGCAGGACCCTTTTAGGTCTTCATAAACTTTTCACATCTCCACGGTCCACTTCTCAAAGTTGGGCTTTGAGTTCTTAAGAGATCCGTAAGGTGAAAAGTTATCAAAGTGCAATCAGAGAAAACCATTTGGTCATAACCGATGAGCTCACTGAAGGTCTTAATCTTTATATGGTTGGCCCTGGTCTATGTGCTATCCATCTTCCATCATAGTGGCTTTCTTTTATGATGGATTCTTTAATTTCTTTGAGAATCAGTGCCCTGTTGTACAAATGTCTGAAATGAGTGTTATAATGATTTTCTGCAAATTTGGTAGCTAAACAACTGAAGCTATGACACCATGCTATAAAATAAGAAAACTATTTTGGCTTACTGGTTATATTCCATGTGACGTAGTTAACAGCATTTGCCACTTTGTGACAGTTTTCCTTGTCCCAGTCCATTCTTGGCAGAATGTCTGAAGTGTTCCTTAAAAAAGAAAAGAACTATTGCTATATGTAGTGGGTACACATACGGATAAATGTGTGGCCAAGCTTTCAGTGTTGCATTTTGATCCCAAGGATGCATAGTGCTCATGCCAGTTGTGACGAATCCGTCCCTGGCTGGGGGGAGAGCGTCCGGTTCTAACAGCCAGGAAGTACCCGCTCCTGCTCCGCCAGGCTGGACCATCCAGGAGGTGAGAGGAGAGGAAAAATGTGGGGTAGGCGACCCCATTGATATAAGTGGAAGAGGCGGACTCGAACTTGGGGGCGACAAGACAGCACTTTATTAAGGCACTTAACAGGCATGAGGCACGGCCCACAGCTGGGCCACCATTTTCCTACTCCTACTCAATCTCACTCTCTCTCACCACATAATCTGCATTCCACCAGACCCTTATATATCACCACGTCGCATGCAAATACACGTCATCACACTGATTCCAGGGAACCTGTATCATTCAGACACACGCGAATACCGGTTTAACATGCTCGTTACACAGTGACATAGGTGGTTTTGTCATTCCATGACAATTACAAACTAGACACAGAATAAGCCCCTTCTGAAATGGTATTGCAAATTATCTCAGTTGCTTCTCGCACCATTTAGCAAATGTTACATGCAGTCCTCAGGATAACTCTCTCAAACTGCCAAGAAAATGTTTTTTCAAGTAATACAGCTTTCAGTTTTGGGGATGTGACAGAATTAAATGTCAACTCAGCGACAGTTAGCGCCACAATTGAGAGCAAATAAGCTGCAACAAACTTCTGTCTGTTTGGACAGTTGGAGAACTTCATGTAGCAAGTAAAGTATGGTTGATAATGGATGAAGTTTATCTGATATATCAGGTAAAGTCTTTAGAAGGTAATTCTATGAGTCACTCTGTGACACAGATGCCTGCCATGAATGGACACGGTGTCACGCAGTGAGACACAGAGTGGAATATTAGCCCACACGATTGCACTGACATCCTCAAAAAATAAAGAAGTAATTATCCATACACATTAACACACACATCCAAATGATATTAAGACGGAGACATAAGTATTGGCAGGTTTGTGACAGCTTGTCAACTCCATGACATTTTCCAATATCGTTTTATTATATTTTAATTTAAAAATCATGAAATAGTATGACAGTTCATATTTTGCAGGTGTACTGGCCCCCTAGTAGGAGATAGACCATCAAATACCCTGTCATCACGCAATTTTTTTTTTTTTCACATCAACTGGATGAATTTCCCAAGAAATAAAAAATTCACTCTCATCACATCCAGTCATAAAGTAGACAGGTTTATTTTGCCTAAATTGTATTTTGCATTTTTCTTTTAGTGCTAGCAATTAACACTTCCTGTAGTAAAGTTTTGCCTGAACCAGGTTAGATGTTTAACCTAAACAATGGTATTGACTGTGACATTATCAGGCTGCGGTTAATTAACACGCGCACAAAACGGCTATTCTGAACTTTTTTCAATATAATGGCTGCAGTAAAACCTTTCACTAAATAGGGGTGTAATACAAGGCTTTTCTAGTCGCAGAGTGATACGTTTCCCTACAAGAGACTTGGGTTCTGCTGCATTAGCTGTATGGAGTAATTTCACGGCCATTTTTGGCAGTTTATTTTTATTTTTTTGGTCTCTAAAGAAGGATAATGACCAAGTCCCCATTGAATTCAGTTGTTATGGAAAAAGGCTGCTATGGATTTGTGCTGCTATACCACAAATTTGTTGCATGGATTAAGGACCTTCACTCATGTATCAACAGGCATGGAGGTGAGTATATAATGGCAGAATTTTTGTCTTTGGGCGTATTGTTCCTTTAAATCACTTGTTTGACTTTATCAGTTTCACATCATCTTATTATTGCAACTTGTCACATCATGCACATCATTATTAGGCCTAAATTGCCTTGCCTCAACTTTTTTAGTCTGTTGCAGTCACTGAATTAGCAATAAGTGTATATTTTCAATGAAGAATTGAATTCATAAGTTAGAGAATTAAATATTATGTTGTTGTTATGTTTTCAATGTTGTTGAAGAAAGGTGAATTGACTTTTCAAATCATTCCTCTTTATTTTATTTACATTTTATGTAATGTGCCAACTTTTTTAGAATTGTGGTTATACCTTCGCTCTCACTCCGGGCTGGAAGTGTGTCTATCTCAAGGTATTGGAATTATGGATATTAGAGAGGGTGACAGTCTTTCTTGAGCCAAGTGGTTCATTGGGCTGGCACTTATCCCATTTCAATTTGTTACTGTATTTTGTTCTCAGCAAATATCAACAAGGTGTGGCAAAAATCGTTGCCTCGCACAGGAACTTCGAAGAGCCAAGTGTGTCCACTGTCGGACGTTAGAGGGCATCTCAGTGGAGATGGATGGTGGAAGAGAGGGTAATCGCCCCAATGTTTTCCCCTTCACGTGAAAACGACCAGCAATCAATCTTCCCCAGGCCCCTGCGTGTTAGCCAGGGTCCTTGCGTCCTCTTGCTGTCTGGTGGCATGAAATGCTGAACCCATTCAGATTTCTTGGCGTACATGCAGAATTCCTGCACTCACAGCAATGACTTGGCATATGAAAGAGATTCTGCAAATTATGCTGGTGATTTTGGTCAAAGTTGAGTTCACATTATAATTTTGAGAACCTGTGGCCTTTGTGGACATAGGTTGAGCAGTGGCGGCTCGTGAATTGGCAACAGGGGAAGCCCAAATAATCCCTTAAAGTTAATGATTGTTCATGACCTGTTTTCAATCATTCATTTAAATTACCATAACAGAAACTCCGAAAACTCTCTACAGTATCAGATGTGGCCAGTTTTTATTTATAACGCATACTGATCACGACTCCAGACTTCTCACGCTTTAATTTACTCAGGGGTTGGGGTGGAAAGCAATACATTTGTTTCATGATTGTTTAAATGAAATAAGATAATTTGAAACGTCTTTGTGCAATTCCATTGCTTCAAACTCCTCCATGCACAAGTACTTAAATTCCACGCGAAAATCTCTTGCATATGCATTGATAGAATAATTGCTGTCTACAGAGGAACGTAAAAATGCCACTTAAACTCATGCCGAATGCGTGAGAGTTGACAGGTATGTGTTATTAATGAAAACTGGCCGCATCAGATAATGTTGAGTTTTCGGAGTTTCTGTAATTGTAATTTAAATGAATGATTGAAAACAGGTCATGAACAGTCATTAACTTCAAGGGATTGTTTTGGCTTCCCCTGTTGCCAATTCACAAGCCGCCACTGAGGTTGAGTGACCTTAATCTCAGCGCTCTGGTTTTCCCAATAAAGAGCTAATGAAGCCCTACCCTCTTCCTCTCTAAAAGGGAACCCTAGAGACTAGTTTTATGGTGTTGCGGTAGAAATGAGAATTTTAAGGGCAGTCAGTTGCTGCCATTGTTACACAAGGTCATTGGACTGGAAAGAATCCACATTTCTTAAGTGATGCGTGTACAGTTATGTTGGTGTAGGGTTCGGACAATACCTCTCTTTATCATCGAAAGATAAGATGAAATAAGCCTGTGTTAACACTTTCAGTGCTCTAGGCCACTATAGTTATATATTTATCAAGTTGCCACATGATAAATTTCAACAGCTCAGGATGACGTTTTTAATTCCTTGAAATGTATTCAGCACTCAAAGGGTTAATCAGTTTCATCAAGGTGAAGAAAACTTTGTTCATAAGACTGCGGATTCTAGAATTAAATGTCTATTAATTTTTTGCATCTATGGTGCTAATTCCAAAAGCAGGCTCTCTGTTGTCAGAGCAAAATCCCTTGTGGTTATGTTTAAAGCCCCTGGCATTGACGATAAGCTGGGAGACTTGTATGCACAGATGGTGACAGGGAGTTTGAAAAATTGAGAACAATTTTCAAGAATTGCTCAGCACTTGGCTGTTGCGTTTTTTTTTTTTTTTTTGGCATAAAATTCATAACAGAACCTGATAAACACGGGCCACAACAATGATAATAGGGGGCAAAATTGCCATACAATTCAAATGATACTATGTAGAAAGAAGCAAATTGAAAAGATGTAATTAATATGCTGTTCAAACAAACGGTCAATTAAGTGCAGGCACCTAGTTTTAATTTTAGAATATTTACATACATTGTTGGTGAATATATTGGAATTACTGCCCCTTGAACTCTATAATGGTTCAAGTACTTTCAAAAATCATCCATGCATTCCAGCGGTTATTTAATGTGACGGGAGGTATTACTGTTTCAGGTTGACAGGAAACCCATTTCTTTGGCTTACTTATCACAAATATTGACAGGTTGATCCACCGGAGGGAGCAGATGCCTTCAATTAACTTTGAGCTGTTCTTAGGTGAGATAGAGGGGAAGACAAGAGCATTCAATCAAGAATTGGAACGGTAGGGGCAGCATTCCCATGACTGAGCCTGTCTGAAACACAAAGGAAGTATTACAGAAGACCAACTAAAGCAGCAGCCATACCGCTGTTCAAACTGCTCCTGCCATGTGACTGAAGCTAAGCAGCTGTGGACTTGGTTTGTACCTGGATAGGAGACCACCTAGGAAAACTAAGTTGCTGCTGGAAGAGGTGTAGATACCCAGTTGGTTGTGATCTTTCCTCTGGTGGAATAATCCTCAATGCCCCAGTGCAGTGATGGGGACACTGTGCTGAGGGAGATGCTATCTTTAGGTCAAGTCAAAAAATCTTTAGGTTAAGTCAAATCAGTACATCTATATGGAGCAGAAAAAATTACCGATTGCATTCCGTCATCAACAAATATCTTAAGATCATCCGTACTAGGGATTCTCTGACTGGATAAAATCATAAATGAGGAATACTGGGTACAAGCCGGTCAGGAAAAGATGGGAATATCGATCAGATGCAGGAAATGGATAGGGAGATGGATTGGGCCTGTGTTCAGCAAACCTCAAACAAAGTCACTTGACCCTCCCTTTCTCAGAGCCCGTTAAATTAAGAAGCAAGGGTAGGGCAAGGAACAAATGGAGAAGATTGGTTAGGGCTAAGATGAGGGAACTGGGATACTTTAAAAACTAAGTCAGATATAGACATCGTTTGTGGATGACCTATGCTACCCAAAGAGTTGCGGGGTTTAAGTCACAACAATCTTCAATACCAGCTTTGTGAAGCCTATAAGAGGCATTTTTGGACCAAACAGTTCTAGGAACTTCTTGAGAGGAACTTCCCATGGGGGAGCTCCCTGGGAACCATACACCTTTAAACCCGCTAAGTCCCATGCACAAGTGTACTCGGAGTCGAAGTTTGATGCCTCAGCGCCGTGCCCAAGTTTTTATAGTTCCATTTTCTACCACATGGTAGCAGCAGTTCCTTAGGCACAGTAAAACTGGTGCAATTTTATTCGTTAGTGGGTAGTGTGAATTGAGTGTAAATTGTGACTTCAAAATTGAACCCTTTTTCAAATTATTGTGAACCAAGCGGGGATTGCAGCCCTTTTTATACAGCGTCGATGTCCAAATACTAACAGATTCCATTTGAGCATGTTTTGTTCGAAATGTTAATGATTTAATGAGGAAGTTCTTAAAAGCTTTTCTGGTCTCCCACACGACTCTGTTAAGTTGTTAAATCGGAGTGGAAAGACGGCTGGAGGGCGCTGACTTCTTCACTGGTAAAGTGGTCTTCAACGTGGGGACCGACTGTGTGTGCTGGTTTTTGTTCCAACCACAATTTTAATGGCAGGATTTTAACAAGCTGCTAATGTCTTAATTAGGTGTTTTTAATGTTTAGTTGTTAATTATTTTCTGAAGCACAACTAGTCACCCCCAGCAGGACTTCTGAAGAACAGGACTTTTTTCATTTTTCACCGCATTCCTTCTTAAAGTCAGATTGCTTGGCCGAAAACATTAGGACCACACAGCTTGAAAGGGTGACACAAGTTCACAACTTTCCCTGCCGCCTCTGAGCCCAGCCCGAGGGGGCCTTTTGGAGGAGTCACCTGAAAGAGAATGGCACGCCCTGAGGGCTCGGGCTCGGGCGTGGCGGGGGTGAGGGCGGGGGCGGGGCGAGTCTGGGGCGCTGGGGAGTTCCCCCGGCAATGACCGGGGAGCCGGCCCAGCCCGCAGGAGAAGCGCGAGGAGAATGGGGAAGCTGGCGGCCAATAGTAATCAGACGTGGCGGGTTCGGGCCTGGCCCAAAGATCTCAGACTCCGCCCTGGCCCAGTGTGGGGCCCCGAGAGCTTGGTCTGGTGCGGTTCCCCTGGAAATGACTGGGGAGTAGACCCGGCCCCCGGTAGCGGCTCGAGGGCCGAAGGGGAAGGCCGCGGCCAAAAGTAATCGGATGGGCGAGGGTTTCAGGCCGGCCTAAAGATTTCAGCCTCCACCCTGGCCCAGCAGGGCTGTCGTTCCCCTAGGAACGACTGGGGAGCAGGCCCTGACCCCGGGAGTGGCGCGGTACTGAGGGGCAAGATGGCGGCCAAAAGTGATCAGACAGGGTGGGGTCGCCTCCCGCGGGACCCGCAGGCGCCACAGCCCTCCTTGAGGGCCCTCTTCCCATCCGACCCGGCCCCCCAGATACACCCGGCCAGGCAGTAATTGGCCCCCCCTGCCCTGGGGAGGCGGGGGCCAGGGGGCAAGGCGCCCACTGCCGCCGAACGCTGCTGCGCCCCGGGTCCAGCCAGGGGTCCACTGAAAGGGCTCCCCCCACCCTTGCCCTCTACAAACCCTGTCTTGATAGCAGGCTGCAGGGCTGAGTTATTTGCCGAAAAGCCTACAGGCCCCCCGTCGAGTTTTGGCCCCGCCTCGCAGTCCAGCGACCCCCAGGGCGCGCCATTTTCTTCCAGGTGACTCCCCCCAAAAGGCCCCCTCGGGGGGGCTCAGGGGCGGCGGGGAAAGGAGTGAACCAGTGTCACCCTTTTCAGCTGGGAGGTCCTAATGTTCTGGGCCAAGCAATCTGACTTTAAGAAGGCACGTGGTGAAAAATGACAAAGTCCCATTCTTCAGAAATTTGGCAAAGTCCCAGTGCGGGTGACTAATTGTGCTTCAGAAAAATGACAATGATTGTAATGATAGGATCAGAGGGCATATCATGTGATTGATTGTGATTGGACAGAGGTCTCGGGGCGGTATAGGGGCGGGAGGTGCTTTCCAGGCAGCCGCTGCCTTAGAGACATCGGTGAGGGGGCTCATAACACCGTTGATCTGAGTGCTGATGAAATCTCAGTAGTGGGTGCTTTGCAGTGAACCAACCAACCCAGTCAAGTGGCATCAATCTGATGCCACCAATCAGATCACAGAAGTCCATGCCGGAAAAAATTCTGATCCAGCGTCAGAGACTGGGTAAATAACTTTTCCTGCATGGTAAAAATTCTGATTGAGGTGAATAGAGCAAACTATAAGGATTAATTAATAATTAATATGATGATGCAAAAATGTGTCCATAGAAGATTTCAAGTGCTACTTTTACTTCTACTTGTTGACACCATGAAAACAACTAACTAACCTAAAGAGCCCTAAATCTTGCCCATGCCCTCATTCCGTCCACTCGAACACGGCCCATGCCAGGCTACGTTTTATATAGCAATCTTTGAGGGGTAAGCAAAATTATGAGAACGGGCAGAGTCCTAGGCAGAACTGGAGCACTCTACGTTAAATAATATGACTAATGAGCGTGGGCAGTAACTGCCTTACAGTGGCTTGGGATATAAAAGCACTGTAATGCCACAATTTTACTCACCCTAGTGCTGTGATTGAGAGCCTTTTCCATAGAGCTGAGCTGTGGCCTTAGCAAGAAAACTACACACACACACAAAAAAAGAAAAACGGACCCTGCCCACATCTTGCCTTCGCGTATTGTCTGGGTCACATATCTTGGTATGTGGGAGAGGAATGAAACAGAGGGAGTACAGCTCAATGGATCCCTTGCCAAACAGGACGAAGCCGATTCTACCTCCATCACTATTAATCACATTCAATTTCCAGTAAAATTTGATGACCATGGTCAATATTTTACTCCTTTATTCGAGTACAAAAGTTATGACTTATCCTGCTGGGGTTTGCAGTCGTCCAAAATAGACCTCAACAAGCTGCATATTACCCTGAAAGTGCTGGTAATATATCTGCATTACTGATGCCCGGGCTAATATATCATACTGCGGAGACTGTGCTACTCAGTTCTCACCCTGGAGGGCTGCAGTGTCTGCCAGTTTTCATTCCAAAGAGCTCTTAACCACCTGATTCAACTCATTACTGACCTTTTTGTACCAGTCAAGCTCAGGTCTGAAGTTTGAGAATGATAATGGAATGACAAGAGCTCTCGAAAGCTGAATGGATTACAGTCCCACTGGTCAGAAGTAGTGTGGTATAGACCTGGAATTCAAATATTAACTGTTCTTGCAGCCATATATTTCCTGCAGAGAACTTAACAAAGGAAAGCTGACTGAAAGTAACCCAGTTTCCTCACACAGAACTCAGTTCCTTTTGTGTGTGTGAAGACTGCTTCAGCCTTTGGACACAAATACAAAAAAAAATAAAAAATCTGAAAGACCGAAGATATATCAACATTAATTTCCTCTTCTTTGCCTCTTTCACTTTGACTATTTGACAAGAACTTGCTTTATCTGTTAATACAGGTGTTGCCTCATAAATCAGTCACTGTTTAAAACGGTTTTTATTCACTTATTCTAATACTGATGATTTCTTCAGTTCCAGGTTTCTTTTTTCCTGGCTATTATCTGGCATAGCCTGGATAACCAGCTTTGTGCAACCAGACCCTTTTAGACTTTGGCAAAATCAATCATTTTGGATCTTTGCCAGGAATTGAGAACAAACTTTACCGTACTGTTGTTCAGGGACTAGCCTGCCCATGCACCTGTAAAAATGACCTGGCACCTACTCAATCACATGGGTAATGGTCTATGAAGCCAATTTCTAGTTGCCTTGTTTTTTTCGTGAGAGTATATCTACCCCTCCTCACTCTGTCCATTGATATTAGCGAAAGAACAGTATGGCTACAAGCAATGCGATTTTTCCAAACATTGGCTTCTATTTTGCAACAGGGGAGAGAAACCGGGTTAATGGGGCTTGACTGGCTAATGATAAGGGCACAGTGGTGACCTACGACTTAAAATAGGTCTCAGTTTTGGATTATTGTTTTTATAATGAAACAGTAATCCCAATTTCTGAAGGATAAATAACTGTTCATGTTATTTTGTAATTGTAATCGTAAGAGAAAAAAAGTATTTACATTTTGAGCATATTTTTGGGCAGTGTTGGAAAAGCATCTAAGTTCATTCACTTTGCAGCATGGACCCATTGTCCTACTCAGCGCGCGCCAAAGGCATGGAATAATCAAAAATTAATACTCTTCTTTTATAAATTTTATATCTCATGCTCACTCAAAAGAGATCCCCAATGTGTGATGATTGTGGGGAGTTCTGTTTGGTTATAAGAAGATTAACCTCCCCAAAACCCCCATAAATCTAACACTGTCATGGTTTGGTCCCGCCGGATGCAACCTGCAATCCGGCGGGCACTGGGACCATGAACCAAAAGGAGAGAAAAGGGCTGATATGAAAATGCAAAAACATTTAAATGTACTTAAAAATCCAACAAAAGACAACAGGGGAGCAGCAGCACCACACAGCAGGGATAAAACCAGAATGCAGCTGCAATGCCAATTGGCAATGCAGCTTCTTAAATACTTTAACTTCACCTCCACTTCAACGAGTGACAGGTGTTGGTAGCTCGTTGAAGTGGAGGCGAAGACAGCCGAAGGGGGAGGGACTGCAATGACACCATTACAAACACTCTTTCCGCAGAAAGTTGATGTCCTTGATTTCACTGTATTAAGCACTTTTTTTTTATTCCCAGCCCAGGTTGGTTTTTTTTTTTCTCTGTTGGTTTATTTGTTTATATGTTCGTTTGTTTTTGCCTCCGACCACCTTACAGTCCCAGATTTTTGCTACCAAGCTAGATAAGCTCTTTAGTTATTTCTCGGTAGTTATGTCCTTCGCATGTACCTTTCCTTTGATTTTAATCCAGCCTGTATTTACATGTGTGGCATAATAAGAATGTGCAGTATGCGAGGGCATTTGAAGGTCACCATCTTGCCATTCTGCTCCAACTGTGGGAAGAATTTTAAAAATAGACTGATTAATTAGACAAGGTGACACATTCAAACCATTCCTGAGCTAAGTAGCCCCATTCGTTAACATGTCAAGTAAAGATCTGGATTGCCATTGGTTAGATGGAAGGCTGCAATACATAGTCTTGCACTCAGCTACAGGTTTCTGCACTGGGCTATTCTGATCGACCAGGCGTCACAACCTTCTTGAACTACATACACTACCAGTCAAACGTTTTTGTACACCCTAAGATTGTGTCAAGTCTTTAACTTACATGTATGTTTACAAAGAAATCACTGGAACCCAATACTTGTTTATTACAAATAAGTTTAGAGGTGATTGAAATGATCAGCTTACTGTCAACCCCCTGAAGCTGGTTGATAATGAGTAGATCATGTGACTCACCTGTGCTGGAGCAGGGAGATCTAACACATGCAGGACAGGTGTGACTCCAGGAGAGGTTTGAGAAGCACTAGATTAGACCTTTGTTACTGATCTGCTTAAATATTGACAAAATGACCGATCCTGTTCTTAATTTGTTTTATACATTGGGCTTCAGTTTACATTGGGGTGTGCAAAAACTTTTGACTGATAGTGCACATATGCAAATGCATGGACTTTTCCAATTACTATTAGGCTGCCCCCACTATAGCTTGGTTCTTTCACCCAATGGGAAGTTCTCTCTGCACTATTTTAGAGCTTTTTACTCAACCTGAAGTATTTTTTAAAGCATAATTTTCGATTTTGGGAGTTTAGGGTAAAGCCTTTGTCCTTTTGCCATTTTTTTAAGCGGCTTTCCCTTGCGAAAATTTCAAGAACTGTTCTTGAAACCTTCTTTAATTTTGTTCTTGAAGTTTCGCAGGCGTTGAGACAGATAATCTGTGAAAAGAGCCATTTGCAATTTAAACAAATTGATTTGTCGATGGTTCTATGTGTTCTTTCTCAGAAGGCTGTGTTCTTAGCCACCGAATTGAATCAGCGGAGCTTTCTTGGTGCCCAACATGAATATATTTCTGTAAAAATGTATTTAACACTTCCCAATTTCCTTTTTTGCATATTTTTCAGATAATCAAAGTAGTTTTAATATTAGATTAAGATAACCCAGGTAAACATCAAATTCAGTATTTAATTGATGATTTCATTTATGAAAAAAAAAAAAAAAACACAACCCCACACACACACACACACACACACACACACACACACACCACACGCACACTCTAACCTGACCTCGCCCTTTGTGAAAAACTAATTTCCCTCTTTGCCCCCATGGTAATAAATTAATGATCAGGTATGATTAGGCTACTTCCAGCCCTGCTAAATCTGAACATCACTGAAAAAGTTCCTGCATGGCAAGGTGAAGTTGGCAAAATGTAGCACACAGTGCCTCAAATTTTCCTCAAGAAACTTAACAGGTGAGAAACAAAGTAGTCAACTTCTCTCAGTTACAAAAACCATTTCCAAGGCTCTGGGATTCAAGCAAACCAGTGAGAGCCATTATCTACTAGGAACAATGATGAACAGTGGCTGGCCAACCGAATTCCTGGAAGAATGCAGCGATGACTCTTCCAAGTTATCATATGAGAACCAAGACGAACATTTAAAGAACCGTAGGACTCACCTGCCTCAGTTATGGTCATTGTTCATGATTCCACAATAAGAAATAGAAGCCGGACAAAAATTTAATCTATGGCAGAGCTGCAAACCAAATACCATGACTTACCGAAAAGAGCACGAAGGCTCAACTAACATTTGGGAAAAATCTTTTGTGATAACCCCCCAGACTTTTGATATGCTGTTTATTATTTTTTTTAAATATAAAATTAATAATAATAATAATAATAATAATAATAATGTGAGGTACCGTTCAGGAACCACTCACGAGAGACAAATCCAGAAAGCCTATGCCTTTATTGGAGTCCGAGTCAAAGCCAAAAAGCACAGGAATTACCAAGCCACAATACGAAATCCAAAAGCAGTGTCGACTAGACAGGCAGGGGTCAGAACCAGTAAGACAGATGAGCTGAGGTACAAAAACAATAGGCAAAAGGTCGTAGTCAATGAGCAAAGCCAAGGGTCATACACAGGGCATCCAAACACAGAAATCATGGTCATACAAAAATGGGTCGAAAACCCAGAAAGACGAAAACACAACAACAGGGCAACGGCAAAAATCAAGGTTGGATTTTGCCAGTAGAAGAGAAACAATATTTTATGGCATACGAGGCGCTCTGCACAAAGAAGTATTGATCAACAATCTAACAAGAGCTGTGAGTGAAAAGACTCCTAAAATACACACAGGAAAGGTCACATGCTATACAGAGACAGGTGTAGGGAATAGAGCTAATTACATTGGGAGAATCACATCAGGGAAACCCTAACCACAAAATACGAACGGGAATCACACAAACAGCCAATTACAATTAAACAGCTCTGGTCCAGGAGTTGCACAGATAAGGAGCAGGAGAGTAATTAAGCATGTGCAAGAGATTCTCGCTGAACACAAATCAAAGAACAGGGAGAGCTCAGTAAGAGGCGGAGATTAGAACAGGGCGATTGCAGAGGGGTAATTAGTCTAGATTAGTAGCGGTTAAACATATTAAACTAGAGTGCTCGTTAGTAAGTTAGTAATCCTATATACATGGATTAGTAGTACTAGTGGACTATGATACAAAATACAAATGTTAGTCTTGTTAGTAATCAGAACAGAAGGGTGAAGGAAGAAAACTAGATTTCAAAAGAATAGTTTAAACGCCGGAATCCATTTAAATCACCCGATGCCCGTGAGCAGGCAAGCAGGGAAGACGGACTGAACCAACTACATCACAAGACAGGGGAGACAAGTGCAATGGAACTGAGAAATAGAATGAACTAAAACCTGAGCATTACAATAACCAAAAAAGAATAAATAAAAGACAATAATGAACACAGAACAAGAATATGAGCATGACCAAAAACCAAAACCATGACAAATTATTCAAATGCATTACTATTACCCCTTTGCATTTGACTCATGTGAAACTGAAAATCCATGACAAAAGAGCAGTGACATGACATCATAACAGATAAAGTAAGTTTATGTCAGAAGTCATTTTTTTGGTAATTGTTCTGACAGTAACATATTTTTATGGGTGACGAGACCCTGCTGGGAGGGGAAGCAAGTGCAAAGAACAAATGGGCAAGGTTACAAACAAGACGATGATTCAATCACTAAAATAATTAAGTGGGGAGACATGATGCAGGGAAGTGCAGAGGTAAACACATGCATGTGGAAACATGGGAAAAAGACAAACATGGAAAGTATGGAAATAGAAAGCGCAGCAATAAATAAAGCCAATAACTTTAAAAAAAAGCATACGAAATACAGAAAACAACACAACTGAATATAGACTTTTTTTGCATGGACATGCTGGCATAAAAAGAAATCCTTCGATCTGAATCAATGTACATCAAACAGGATGCATGAATCTAATTCACACTGGTGAAACATTTCACAAAACTCTTATCATTCATATTTTGTCATAAACAGGGACAAACCCCCCAAAAAAAAAAAAAATTGTGGAAAAACAGTTTATAATTCTCAATTTGTCCTCAAGATCAACCTCTTTCCATTCTATATATTCTGTTGACCTTTGCGGAGCCAGTTGGTATTTTTTGCTCACGTAGCCTGACTCATATTGGCACGGAGGCAAGCAGCACTAATGAGACATTTGCATATTCCTGATTGATTTGGGATTGAAGCTAGAGATGGGAGCTGGTGTGAAACGAGGACTGGCTGAAACACTATTAGTGTTATCAGGACAATGCAACACCCCTCATTTAACCATGTCAAGTCTGAGATCATAATTACAGTATGTGTGCAGAATGTTCTCAACTGATTGTTGTGCGAATGTTATGGTTGTAACTGCTTCAAAATAAATAAATAAAATAAATAAAACTAAGTCTAAGAATTTTGAAAGAAAAATAAATTCCAAAATGCTTGTTCTTTAAAAGGTTCAATGAAAAAAATCATATTTTGAAAGAAAGCTGTTTGTTGGCCGCCAGACAACCAAGACGATAGTTTAAACAAAATAAATAATAATAATTTGAAAAATTAGCTGTGGATAATAAAATGATCATCATAATTCATTGAAGGACGATTTAAAAATATATGTATGTATTTTTGTGGTTGGCCAAGTCAGTCTTCAGATCTAAATCAACTGAAGATGCATTTTCGATGCTAAAGAGAAGACTGCAGGCAAAAAGTCCCTGAAATAAACAGGAGATGAAAACGGCTGCAGCGCAGGCCTGGCAGAGAATCACCTGGGAAGATAATTGGGGGAGTATGTAGCCAACAAAAGGCTCAGTAATTTCTGGACAGTTAATCTGATATAGGTGAAAACACCTTCAAATTTAAGTTGCAATTCAACTTCAATGTCATTGTATCCTTTCAAACGCAATGGGCCTCATGCAGCAACATTTTTCTAAATTTCTCTTATATTTTCTCCGTCCAAATATGCACTTACCCAGGTGTGCTGAATTTTGAATCCCACTTGATTGTTAATAGGAAGTGCGTGGCTGGTTGTTTTAAATTAGCATATATGACACCAACTAAATGCAGGTGACGTGCCGTGTGCAAAGAGCCGACTCGTGGCAATCTAGGGCGCTTTCACTCTAGGTACGATTGTTTCGTACCACGCCACAGTACGATTCCCCCCCTCCTCTCTCCCCCCGCTGGTCAGCTTTCACACAAGTAGTATAGGCCTTTTGCAGTAAGCGGGTCATGTGACCATTCTCCCATAGCAACAATTCTCTGGTGGGAAAGCAAACCAGACATTCCTTGACAACGCTAAGTGCTTGACTGACTAAGAGTGTAATACCTACTATATAGAGGCTGTTTATGTAATTATTCTTTAATTTTGCGACTTCTCCTTCCAGATATAGCTAGAAGAAGCATTGATTATTAGTTGTAGCTAATTTTTGAGACAAAAGAACGAGTGAAGGCGAGTTATCGAGGGCAACGCGACACGCCAAGATGGCGGCGTTCTCAGGTATGTTACTACCATTTAAACACTCTTGTTTATACCTCTAATCGTCCCGCATTTTGTAGAGCTTCAGGATTTTATTTGTAGAGTCATTAGACTCTCTAGTTTCAGCCATAAAAGCGATTATTTTTGCGATCAGATCGTTTCGCGACCAAAGATACTGTGTTAGTTTACATGTGCGAAGTGCGCCATAACAGTGACAAACTTGACAA
This sequence comes from Gymnothorax reevesii, assembly GCA_029721435.1. Classification (NCBI taxonomy): domain Eukaryota; kingdom Metazoa; phylum Chordata; class Actinopteri; order Anguilliformes; family Muraenidae; genus Gymnothorax; species Gymnothorax reevesii. The sequence continues at coordinate 22,832,821 of CM056579.1, read as the reverse complement.
AACAAAGTACTAGAACCTAGTTATTTATTATTTCGTTTTATCTTTAATCTCTTGCTCTGTAATAGTGAAAATAAGACTAATGACATCTTTATGGCGTCCCTCAAGGTTCAGTCCTGGGTCCTATCCTGTTCACTATCTACATGCTCCCTCTTGGTCGTGTCATCAGCAGGCATGGAATATCATTTCATTGCTACGCTGATGACACTCAATTATACATCAAAGCCAACTCCCTCTGCAGCCCCGCCGTTAACCACACTTGCCATCTGCCTGGAGGAGATTGAGGCGTGGATGAAGCTTAACTTTCTATAGCTAAACAGTTCAAAGACTGAAGCCACGTTAGTCGGTACACCGCACCAAGTCCGGTCATCCAACATTACCAGCATCACTTTTTCCGGTCAGAACATTCCTCTCTCTACATCAGTCACCAACCTGGGTGTTAGAATGGACCCCCACCTTACCTTCAAGGCCCACATCAAACATCTGTGCAAAACGTCCGTCTATCACCTCAGGAATATCACCAAACTCCGCTGAACCCTAACCCTATCAGATGCAGAGAAGCTTGTGTGGAAACATTTTATGTTTCCACATTTGTCCACGCCTTTGTCTCCTCCAGGCTGGATTATTGTAATGCGCTCCTCATCGGGATGCCTAACAGCTGCCTCCAGAAACTTCAGTATATCCAGAATAGTGCTGCTAGGATCCTGATGAGGGTGCGCAAATACGAACGCATCACCCCCATCCTCAAGTCACTTCACTGGCTCCCCGTTTCATTCAGAATTGAATTCAAGATCTCTATTCTCACCCAACAATGTACACACGGAAATGCTCCCCCCTATCTCAAGGAACTCCTCACCCCTCAGATCTCCTCACGTTCCCTCCGCTCTGCTGACGCGAACCTCCTAAAACCCCCCAGGACCAAGCTTCGCACTATGGGAGATCGGGCTTTCTGTGCGACTGCTCCCAGGTTGTGGAATGCCCTCCCTGATCACCTGAGAGCTCCTCAAACCGTGGACACTTTTAAACGGGGCCTAAAAACTTTCTCTCGGGCTTTTAGCTGATGAACTCTCCCAGTTGTTCTTTGCTTTTTTATCTGCTTCCTATTTATGTTGTGCTGTCTTGTCTCTTAAATTTTATCTGATATTTTTATCTTTTTATCTCTGTAGCACTTTGAGATTTCTTTTGAAATGTAGAGTGCAATACAAATAAAATGTATTATTATTATTATTACATCCTTAATTGCTTTCCTGCACTCATTGTCAGTGCACTTAGAACTCCCTGACCGGAGCTGTTTTACTGTCATAGGTTGTCTGCGTGAATCCCGTCCGTGTCTTAGCTTTGGCCAATTATTGTGGTTTGGGACTTCCCCATGTGTACCTTCCTTTGTAATTAGTTCTTATCCAATTCACCTGTTCTCTGCATAGCATGTGACTTCCCTTGTGTCTATTTAGAATCCTCACTGCTGTTCAGCCCTTGTCAGAACGTTGATCAATATTCCTTTGTGCAGAGCCTAATGATTATTGTTTCTCCTTGACTGTTTCGCCTGACCTAGATTTTGCCTAATCCCTTCTGTTCTTTATTTTTTTTTGTCTTTTTGGATTTTGACCCATTTCTGTACGACCACGTCTACTGTGTTTGGATGCCCTGTGTATGACCCTCTTCTTTGGATTTCGACTACGATATAAAAAAAATTTTTTTTTCTTCCCTACTGTCTATGTACCGTTGCACTTCTGCTTTTCTGGTTCTGACCCTGGCCTGTCTACTCGACCTTGTTTTTTGGATTTCATTTTTGGCTTGGCAATTCTAGGGCACAGAGGTTTGTCCCTTTTTATGACAAACCAGATTTTGTGCAGGCAAAGCATATTCGCTTTGAGCATACATTTTACTCACACATGGAGGTTTATGTTAGGCCCAGCCAGTGTACATTGACCAGTCACAAGAGATATGAAATTCATAGCCTTTCCTTGCTGCACCTGCGGAAATTACCTGCATGTCTGCAGCATATTGGTCTGGTAATACAGTCCACTAAGAGCCTATAATACTGCACAGATTGGGTGGGTTTCAGTTTTCATTCTTAGCAAAGAAAATGCAATTTGCAAATATAAGATAGTAAATATGGCTGTTGAAAGTATTATTTTCACTAAAGATTCTAAATTCTTTCACAGCAAATGCCAAGTTTGTTAAAATGACAAAGTTTCCCAAGTAGCAATAATTTTAAGGTGCATAGCAACAAAGATGATAGGAATATTGTCATAACCAACGGATGAACTGCAATGATTTTAACACCAGCAAAACAATCACAGGCACCAGAAAACAATTACTGACTGTGACAAGGCCCTACTGGAGAACAAAAAGCACAAAGTAGCAAAAATTACTCAAGGTTCTGTTTGCAGAACACCATGTGTGCAATTCACAAGGATGCCGGAACATAATTAAAACTTGCTATTCAAATACAAAGCTGGTGGTAATTACTTACCATCTACTTAAGACATATATAAACTTGCCAATGACTGTGGCATCTGTCGTCAATTCAAGGCAAATAAAAAAATTACAATAATATACATATTCTGTAAAAGTGTATCTTTTTGGTTTAGAGGAGACAAAAAATCGTCACCAATCTACTTTATTTACTGAAATGTTCAATAGGTTCAGTTGCTCATTATTCAAACAATCTTTCTATTATAGTTGCTCACAACAGAGTAATTAGTTATTACTCTTGCAAGAGTAAAATGTGTGGTCTAAATTAAAACTCATCACTAATAAAATCATTCGTAATTTTTCAATGAACCGTCAATTGCGCAACTTCAGAAATAGCTTGAAGAAATCATCTGTTTATGTTATTTGTTCATTTTGCAAGTCACAGCACACTGAGGAGACATTTTGGTTTGTAAAAACAAACACGCAAATAAACGTGCTCAGACAACAGGCAATAGATGAGGTGCTGCACGAAATGCTTCAGATGTTATGAAACATTTATCATCGAGCCCCATCTCCAATATACCTGTGCAGTTAGCGGTCGGTTAAGACTTAGCATAGATTAGGCCACAGCTAAAAATTCTGGACCCTCTTGTATAATGTGGGCTCCCTTCTGCTATGACCTCAAGAATCATCACCATCTTTCACCCCAACTGGTGATGGCCTTCAACATGCCGGCATATGTTCGGTGGTCAGTGGTTAAAGGCGAAGTTCTGGACAGTTAGCCTCCATTGCAGATGTCTAATGCGGTTCCGTACCCTCAACACGACAACGTCTGCACATTCCAGCCAGGTTTTGAGTTCCGTGATGTAATGGCATTATGCGAAATAAGCAAATCAGAATGCTTTTTATATGACAGTTCTATTGGGTTTCCCCTGTCGAATATTAACAAAGATAGCGGGTGAAGCAACTCCTAAAAACTGCTGATAATGACATTTGTTTTGTATGTAGAATGACAATGGGATCGAATACAGAGATAATACGTGAACATGGAAAAAGCCATCTTGATGTTCCTTAAATCATAAGTCATGTTCTTACCGTTGATACTGCTGTATATTCCTCAAGAAAACAGTTTGTGTGATGTACGTGATGCAACCGTTTATTAGAAAAGTTCTCAAGAATAACAAGCTAACTGGATGAGAACATAAAGGGAATCAAGTGACTTTACCATGATAGTGACCAGCTTCATGTTAATCATCTAACTACTGAAGTGCAGACTGAAATGCGCTGCTCTGCAGCTAAAGAACTTGTGTTCGGGAAACTTTTAACATCAAAGAAACCTGGAGAAATTCTGCCATTTGAACATTTTCCACATGTTGTTGTTGGTTAGCCTCCGTTGCAGACATCTTACGTGTTTTGCTTACCTTCCACAACAGTATATGCCCGTAGCTTCATAATTTCAGAGCTTCTCTCTGATTGGTTTATCATGAACCCAGCTTGAGTGCACAGACATTGCTGTGTGAGGGAAGCGAACCACATAAGACGTCTGCAAAGGAGGCTACTGGCTACTGAATTTGGCCCAAAGATTAGTAGTGTTATTACTGTTTGAGGCTCTAAATCTTGCCCCCTCTAAATTTTAAAATAAACTTGGCCGAGACCACACAGAGACCACAAGTCCAAATTGTCTCTTTGGGAGGCTACTAATGGACCCAGATATTTGATGCGTTCCAAGAGCAAGCCTGATGCAACCAAGGGTCTGATTAGTTACATCACATGCATCCCAGGTGGAACATATATATTGGTGCTTGGGTCAGGCTGGTGGTCTCCTACAAGACGAATGGCAATCACCAAACAAGGTTGAACAAAGAACGGCAATGTTGTCTTTATGGCATGATGAGCTCAGCTGTATTTTTTAGGTCAGCTCCCTGCTCCATTGGAATACATGGTTAGGCAATTTTTCCCGGTTTATACACCATTACAGTGACAGATCAAGACTTCCCTTACCGCCTAGTTTCCCTCTCATCTGCCCGGGCCATGTCTGCCTCATTTCTCTCCACAGTTTGATCTGCTACTTCCAACCCAAGCAAAAGTTCATCCCTCCTCACCACTCGCTCTCCTGAAACTGCAGATGACAATGTATCCTCCTCTGAAAAGGTCAATGTCATGAGCAGCTCTCACCTCCCTCCACCTGACACCTGAATAACTATTTCATGCTATAAAGAAAAGTTTCAATATGGAAAAGTAGTGTCCCTGCCGCCAATATTTTATTAAATTGGACCCTGGATTCCTCTGTTAGCCCTTAGAATGGGGGTCTCAAACTCAAATCATGGATGGTCACTGTGTCTGCGGGTTTTTGATGGGTTCTGGTGCTTAAGAGGCGTAAAGGATAGCACCTCAGCAAAGTATATTTCAGCAGAAAGTAGAATTATTGATGTGCCTAAAACGCATAGTTTTATAAATTTTAATTTGGTAATGATCCAATGCGTCACATTTTTAAACCAGAATGTCTTCAAATCGGCGTCAATATCAGGGGGCAAACATTTTTACTTGGGGAATCTGATCTAAGGCTGTGTTCACACTTGTCCACTCGCTCACTCACTCTCTATATTGTTTTCAATGTAGAAGATTCACTACACAGTTCCCTGTATAGTGGGTGAGTGTGCATTTCAAATGCATTATCCAATCAAACACCAGTGCCGTGATGCTTGTGTGTCAGTTATTCTCTTGCGTGACGTCAGTTTTTCTCTTTCCTCTAATCCGAGCCATGTAGTTGTTCAGAGGGCCTTCAGTAAGCTCACCCTTTACGGCTTGGCTGCCCGCAACCTGTTTTTATTTAAACTGGCCTTGCAATTCAAACAATTTATTGACTGAGCAACCAAGACCAATACATGATCTATAATTAGAAATGGTAATGAAATATGAATTCCGATTGCCTACATTTATATAATTGATATGGCATTGTAAATCCAAAACTTTCGCTGACTTTGCAGCATTTATTTTTGCCGTCCTTGGGATTGTGACACAGCTGTGCTACCTTACAGGGCCCATTAGCCATGACAACGTTCAGAATAAAGAACAGATTTTCGCAGCCACGCAAACTAATTTCCGCAAATCTGTGTCACGTAACGAGCGCTGAAATTATGAGGGCATATTGATATTTTTACATTGTCATTTATGCGCAGAAGACGCCTCATAATTTTGTGGTGCAATGCATAAAAATGTTATTAAAAGTAAATTAGACTGTTGTCAGTTTTTACTAATTAGTCTGAGCAACTGTGGCTAATCGGGAGATGAAAACTGTGAGAGGTTGACTTTATTAAGCATTTTTAAAGGCGAGGTTTCCGAAGATCAAATTCAAAATCAGAAGATTCCCCAAGTAAAAATGTCTGCCCCCTGGCATTGGAGCCAATTTAAAGACTTGCTGGTTTACAAATGCATTGCACTGGATCATTACCAAATTAAAATTTATTAAACTATGCATTTTGGACACTTCAAGTATTCTACTTTCTGCTGAAATATACTTTCCCGAGGTGCTATCTCCTCGTTTAATTTAAGTCCTCTATTGGCTAAAAAGTCTATTTGAATGCCTTAACAGGCAGACTCTCACGAGATGGGACAGAAACCTCCTGTGCATGTTATGTAAATAAGGTGCGTCCAATATGATCTGACACCGTCCACCACACTGTCCTTCTCCATAAAAAGATTGCGCCCTGCTCGTATGAATCATTTAAAGATGTAGCTTGTAATTTCTTCAAGTCTAGAGTAAATATTGATCGCATAAAGAAGCTTACTGGCCCTGATATGTGCTGTGGCAGCGCATTGCTCCCAGTTGTCATTTACTGATGCTGAGATAATGCTGAAGAAGATGAGGGTGGAGACGGCGAAGTCAAAACCAGATTGACTCTGCCAGAGAGGGAGTTTGATCCCAGGGACAACAGCAGTAGATCTGGCAGCCATTCCTCTGTCGAGTATTTAAACTGAAATACAAGTTGGGCTAAAGAACTGAGACAAAGACGCAGCTGGAGAGATCAAAAGGAAATAAAAAGAACCGATAGACAATAACTGGGAAGAATGATGAGAATCAAAACTCAACCTTTTATTCTCCTGAAGCTCACTTCAGAGGGCCCAAAATATAACACTTTTTGTTTGATTGACAGGACATTATGTTGCCATGGTAGCAGATAGGTTAGACAAGTGACCTATATTTTGAAACCATGACTATGCTGGATATCATACAAGTGTGTATACTCATAATTACTTTTAACAGTCCAGAAGTGCGCTTCACTTGTTTGCTACTGGGAAAAAAGTTTCAAAGGAAAACTTGGGAGGAAAAGGTCAAGAAATTTAGAGGGGATATTGTCATGGTTTGGAGGTATTGACAGCTTTGTTGCTGTTGTCCGGGACGATATCGTTTTGCGCCCTATCGGATTCCTGGGCCAGCTGGCATTAATTGGGGGCGTTACCCAGACTCTGTTCAAGCTCCTGTTCTGCCTCGCTCTCTTTGCTAAAGTGTCAGTGTTTCTATGGTGCTTTAGCCGGTAAGGTCTCTTGAAAGAGTATTGTCACGGACTTAGCCGCATAACAAGATTAGTGTTAGTGAGTAAGGGAATCTTTGGTTTATTTCATTTTTCTTTTGGTTTCCTCGAGCTCGCCTGTTTTCTACCACGAACAGCGTCAGGTCCGTTGGTAGCGCGACTCTCGTTATTTCAATCTGTTTTTAGTCTCTCAGCACGCTGTGGGTTTTGCCTTTTATCTCTGGCCGCTGCTCTTGGCGTCCAACTTCCAGCAGCCATCACAGATATATTGGACAGTGAAAAAAACAGAATTCCTCCATAGCTAATGGCAGTATATCTGAGCACCTGAAAACAGTCTGAGATACAGAGAGGGAAACTCCTTATTGGTGTACAGGCCTCCGAGTGATTCTTTATCCGAATGGGTTTTTTGCTGGCCGACATACACTTTTATAAAAACACAGCTGCAGGAGCACAAAGTACAGTCTTCATCGGTGGCAGGCATTTGTTCCCTGATCAATGTGCGCACCCTGCTATTGCTTTTGGATATAAACAGGAAGCCACATTATCAACCCCATGCAAACTTGCTGAAATGACTTTTTGCTTTTTAATAATATGACCATTTTTTTCTGGATTCTAGCAACAGAAAGTGATTGGCACAGCTATGTTTTCAGCTGATTGTTATTTTCCTGATTCTATTTTAAACTTGTCAGAATATGACAGCAGTGTTGGCCAAAAGTCGGTCTGTGTCACTTCAAGATCCCCTGCCTGCTCACCCTCGGCTGCAATGTAATAGCAGACTGTACTTATTCAATGCTTGCTTCTAGAATAAAACTAATGATGTGTCTGAAGTTTGGCCTCACCTCAGAGACACACGACGGCATTGAAAATAACAGATCTGCCTGACTCTCTCTGCAGTTGAAGACTGCTGCTCTGATTCTCATTATTTTATAATCAGCACATCTGTTTTCGCATTATTTAAATCTTCTCAGCTGCACATGGGAAGCTTTCAGCCTTGGGCTTGTAGTTCATTGTTAATACAAAGCGAGCCAAAATGCGATGCTCACTTCAGAGAAAGGAGATACCAGTTTTAAATATATTAATAAATGCCTTGCGGAAAAATGTTTGAATATTGTGGAGAGCATTTTAAAAGCTGAGGCTGATGGCTAGTGATATTAGTGATATTTAATGATATTTGTGAAAATATAAATATGAAAAACAGCTTTCGTCTTATAAGGAGGACCTAGCCCCGCATAATGCCCCCATATCTAAAATCAATTAGTCGATCCACAGAAACTTTACTGAGCGTTTAAACAGGTAGTTATCATTAAGCACGGACAGAAATTTAAAAATAAGTTTAAACTATTTTTTAAAAACCATGCAAAGTTAATTGCCATTTTTGCCATTTAAAATACAAAGTCACTCATTATAAGATTTCTCGTCTTTTTTATCTGAACAGTATTAGCTCAAATGATTCATAATAAAGAATTGAATTAAGTATTATAATATACAATTTTGAAGCTAAATTACATACAGTATTTGCTTGTTTTAACGTACTGTTCCTTTACATGTGATTTTTTTTAGGGAAAATAAAAAAAAATCAAATAATTTCGCCTTACTGAAAAAAAATTGTCTTACAACTGTATGCCATTTAAGATAGACTGAGGCGGAGTGGAAAATTGTTCTGTCATCTGACCAATCAGAAATGTGAAATTATTTTGGGAAATTACGGACGCCGTGTCCTCCAGGCTAAAGAGGAGAGGGATCATCCAGCTTGTTATCACTGCACAGTTCAAAAACCAGTATCCATTATAGTATCTTAGTAATAAATACATTATTGCACATGGCATAGGTTACCTGCACATCTGTGAGACACCATTAATGCGAAAGAATATATTCAGGTTTTGGAGTTTCATATACTGCCATCCAGACGTCTTTAACAGAGAAGCCCCAAACACAAATTCTGCTCGTATTACAACAACATGGCTCTGTAGTAAAAGAGGCCGGGTGCTAAACTGGCCTGCCTGCTGGCCAGATCTGTCACCCACTGAAAACATTTGGTGCACTATGAGAAACAAATATGGCAAAGGTGTCTGTGAAGGGTTGATCAGCAGAAAGCCTACATCAAGCAAGAGTAGGAAAACATTTAGCTTCCGAAACTATAGCAGTTAGTCTCCTCAGTTCCCAAATGCTTTCAGAGTACTGTTAAAAGAAGAAGTGATGCAACTCAGTAATAAACACTGCTCCTGTCCCATCTTTCTTGAAACATGTTGCTATCTCACAATTCAAAATGAGCTAATATTTAAAAAAAAATGAAAAAAATGTTTTAGTGTTTCCATTTGATATATTGTCTTTGCACTATTCTCAATTAAATACAGAGTTTAAATGATTCAGAAATCATTGCATTCTGTTTTTATTTACCTTTTACACAGTGTCCCAACTTGCCTGGAGGTTTGGGGTTTGAAGAATATATATATATATGTAACTAATTCACAGCTGCGGTCATACAGCCATTCCTTCTATAGCAACCAAACGATGCCGTACCAATCATAGAGCGCAGTGTGTTTTATTTACAGTGCGAAAATGGATTTCCTCAGCTAAGTCAAATATTAGCCAGATCTGCTATCGCTATCCAGCTATCCAGGTCATGTTTTCTCTAGCTCTAAAATAGTTTTTAGCTTGTGAAAACAAACAGAATAACGTTGTAGTTTCTTAACCTAAATAAGCAGCAGTGTTTGTAATTAGATGCAGAGAGGCAAGGCTCAAGCCACAGAGACTGAGGGGATCATTTTAATTATTGCAAGGAGCCCCAAAGGCCACCCTCATGAATACATCTCATTTTAAGTCGCTATAGATGTCACAATCGGCACTATGCAAGATTAGCGGGTTAGTGAGGTATGCTGAGCCTATAGCCAGGGCGTTCTGTGACACAATCAGAGATATCGTGGTAAAATATGGCAGTGGTTCCCAAACCTTCTCCTGGAGGCCCACCTGTCCTGCTTGTGTTAGATCTCTCCCTGCTCCAGCACAGGTGATTCACATGATCAGGTTGTTGTCAATCAGCTTTAGGGGGTGATTAACGAGTTTTCTGACATAGACAAGTATTTCATGCCCGTATTTATATACATGGAATATCAAATCGCATAAAATGCTTGCAGTGTCGTTGCTTTTATTTTTTTCAAAATTCACTGCAAAAATGCCAGCAGCTAAGTCTTTATCAGGCTTTTGTTTTAACGGACAACAAAAATGAGGTTTCTCTACCACCCGGAAGAGATGTAACACCCCGGCCAAGAAAAAATAAAAAATAATAATAATAAATGAAATAAACAATGTATGCATCTTTTTACTGCCATCATGAAGGGCCCTTCCTGCTTAAGGGCCCCTGGACACATGCCCAGATTACCCGTATGGTAGATCCAGGGCCAGCACCCACTGAAAACATTTGGCCCATTAGAAAACAGAAATATTGCGATGTGGGATGCAAAGTGTTGAGCAACTGAAACCCCACATCAAGCAAGAATGGGAAAACATTTTTCTTTCAAAACTACAGCAGTTGGTCCCCAAAGTTCCTTAATGTTGTTAAAAGAAGAGGTGATGCAACACAACAGTAAACATGCCCCGTTTCAACTTTTTCCAACATAAAAATTGATCACATTTATTTTGCTGTTCCCAGAGCTACATTTCTCTACTATATTCATGTTCACTCAAGTATTTTTGGCTCTATGCTGTTGCTATGAAAATTTTTCATAATCAATAAATGTATACTGTGGAGCATGTCCTGGTAGTTTCTGTGACCAGACATGCCATGCTGGTAGAAAATCAGGCTTAATGTGGAGATATGATCTATGCAACCTTTATACCGCCCTTTCAAACTTAAGTTTGCAATCTTTTGAATAGATCAATTGTCTATTGGGTCATGAGTATTCAATATGCAGTTATGTTTTCCAGGTAAAACAACGATTAATGCATTATTTAGATGCCTGTATCCAAGTCTACTGCTCCTCTGCAGCAGAAAGTTATTTATCAGGACGTTTTCAAAAAGTCAATCTCAGGTTATCTAAACCTTCATGAACTTTGCACGTTGGTTTCTGTTTCTGTGCGCCAGTTTCATGGTGCAAGGGCGAGCTCCATATGTGTATCGAATGCTGATTTACAGGGGCTTTCATTCATATCCAGAAGCAAGTCATAAATTTCAGGACACTGATTGCGGGAAAGCGAAATGGGAATATTGTTTCTCCCTTTAGTTTATCTCCTATGATGTCTTTATTACAGAACACTGCCGTTTCCCTCTCCAAACTCAAGTCCCTATCAGGGAGTCAACAAGACAGCTCCAGCCTACATCCAGAGACTGTTCAGACCCTACACCCCTGCCAGAGCACTCCGCTCTGCTACTTCTGGTCGCCTGGCTCCTCCCCCTCTCCGCTCCTCCCCTTCCCGCTCAAGGCTGCTGTCTGTCCTGGCACCTCGTTGGTGGAATGATCTACCTATCGAGATCAGACCAGCAGAATCCTTGAGCATCTTCAAGCGCTGCCTGAAAACCCACCTCTTCAGGCTCCACCTTTCCCCTACTGCACTGCTTTGATTTGTTGCACTTAATTCTGTTTACCTTACTTCCTGACTGTACCACTTGATTTGGTTTCCCTTCATTGTGTTGCACTCTATTGTCAGTTTACTTGATTTTCCTGCCCCTTTGTTGCACCTGACCTGTTGCCCTTCTATTGCGCTTATTTTATTGCTCTTTGTTGCACTTGCCTCTGCACTTAACCTTGTTGTCATTTTCTTCACTTGCCCTTGACCTTGCCTTTTTGTTATTAGTCTAGATCTGTAACAATGGAAAGTGTTCTGTCACTTACTGTTAGCACTTTTACTTGTCTCCTAGGTGGTCTGCACTTTTGTGCTGTTCTTATGCACTTTTGTACGTCGCTCTGGATAAGAGCGTCTGCTAAATACCTGTAATGTAATGTAATGTAAAGTCTTGGGGAGCCCTATTTCCAAAAAATCTTATCTTAGCGCTCAGAGCATACCGAGGTGGCGCAAAAAATTTCTAACTACAGTTGCTTTCACACCAGACCCGAAACAAATTTTTCCGCATGACAGATTACATTCAAAGTCCAACAAAATGCGCAAGAGTAAAACAAGCACATTTATAGTGCCTGCATCCATCACATTGCCCATTACACCGCATATCACAAATATCTTTTCCGCGTTGTATCTGCTGACAGAGCAGAGAGGTTTTCACCCCATCAGACAAACGTCGCATCTGAATTCTCTTAACTGGCAGCGTTTTGCTTTCCTCCCCAATTTTCTGCGACCTCGATAGAAAATGTCACAGAGGTGATGGGAAAGTTGCATGGAGATTTTAAAGGCACCTGTGGGGATGTCCTCACCTTCATTGCCTCATGAGCTTGATGGTAAAGATAGCCCTTGCTATTTATTGGGAAACTTTAGGGCCAAATGACATTTTCAGTCGCAACCGCTGCAAAGGATTGTGGTCCATATTTAGACTTTCCTTTCTTCCAAGGTTTGTCCCATGTTTCTTTGCTGGGAGGAAGCAACCAAGGAGCTAATTGCTACCCTTTCCTTTATGAAATCGACAATTTGGCATTCCTCGTCATAACTCCCGCCCAAACATTTTCTGGTTCACGTCCTTTTGCGAGGAAGGTTCCTTTCGAGAGTTTAAATGCAGTCATTGGAACTTCCCATAAAGGGCAGCTGACTTGATTTAGTTTTGGAGGTCACTGAGTCAAGAGTCAAGGTCACATATTAGGTCACAGGTATATGAGGGCTGAAGATCAACTTTTAGTATGTATGAAGTTATGACAATTGGAGGCATAGCAATCAACACTTTGAGTGGAGTTATACCTTGTATCATTTATTTTGAATCTTCACTCCTCCTTTTTAACTGGGGTTTGAGCATTATGGATGCTCATATTCAACCTTACAAATGAAAAAAAAAAAAAAACAATTCACAGAATTACTGTCACAAAGTTGAGTGGAGTTATACCTTGTATCATTTATTTTGAATCTTCATTTCTCCTTTTTAACTGGGTTTTGAACATTAAGGATGAGCATCTTCAACCTTACAAATGAAAAAAAAAAAAAAAAACAATTTACAGAATTACTGTCACAAACCACACAATCGCTCAAGGTTGCGATTTCGGTATCCATGGGTAAACAAGCACATGGGGAGTGTTGATGCCGATGCTTACACCTACAAGTTGTGAACACGATGATGTTTACTTGAACACAATAGCAGTACGTCTGAATTTAGCAAACAAGATGGCGTCAAAAAGAAGTTTTCAGGAGATGTGGGCGGTTAAATCAAAGCTCATTTGGCTCAGCCTGCTGCCGCCGGTGTTGAAACATCCTCAACATTAACTCTTGGCGGATTCAGTTTTTTGGAATGCGTTCTATTTTTTCCCTAAACTCAGAGAGAAAATGTGCTGTACACACAAATGCAAACTCAATAAACTATCATAAGCAAGTGGTCAGTTAAAAAAAAGTTTTATCTTTTATTTTCATTTGACTATTAGTATGATTTTGTGCCTTCATATTTGAATATATCACCTTTGTGTAAATAGGTGAGCCATTTTCAGTTTTTTTCCTACTCATTGATTACTGATCTAATTGAGCATGAATTATGCTTTATATGATTTTAAATAGTCGACCGATGAAAGATGCCATATTCAAAATAAGAATGCCATATTCAAAATGCTCCTCACATTTGGTTTTTGACCGTGCTGTATGGAAAAGAAAAACGAAAACATGAATGTGTAACTCTCAATTAACCTGCCATTCACTCTGTATGTCTTGCTCTGTCACAAGCCTCGTGTGAAACCCTTGTGTGTCTCTTTGCAATTCAGCAGTATGCGTGTCTATTAAGTGTGTGTGTGTGTGTGTTGTGAGTGATGTATGTCTTGTGTGTGTGTCTCCCCTATCGGCTGAATCTTTTTATTCGTTTCCTAATGAGCGAGTGATGGGTATTTAAGCCTTCCAGAGCATGTGCTTATTGCTGGATTGTGAAGCGACATTCGCACAAAGATCCTAGTCGTTTATATAATAAACTCCTTTATCCTTGTCTTAGTGCAACCAATACTTCAGAGGCAGTTTAGGTCTCCTGTAAATCTCTGTTGTCGTTAGTTTATTCAAACAAACAGTCAGTATTCAGGACTGGGACTAAGTTCAAGTTACCTCAATTCATCCTGTATATTATTTCAAGTTTCCAAGAGCAAACTTCTAATCTTAATCAGGGTCTAGGACTGGGACTGTGGGGACAAGCTTCCAACTCTGACCTGGGGCCTGGACTGGCCCCATATTCCTCTCAAGCATCCACCCTCCTCCTCATGGGCAGTGCAGTGCTGGCAAGCGCTTCAACATCTGGCTGCACAGCGGAGGCCACAGATCGACAACAGCAGCCCAAGCATTGCCTACTACACCTGTGCTGACCTGTCTCTCCTCCTCTCCAGGGTAATGTCCCCGTCATAACCGAACTGCTGCCAATACAGTACCAGTTGCATTGCAAGTCTCTCTCAGCACTTGATTCCTGTCTGGAGCATAGCATTGCTCAGAGTCTGTTTAGCAGAAGAAGTATGTTTCTCCTCCTGAAATGCATTAAGCCAGAGTTGGCACTGTTTAAAAAATGTACACATTGAAAAAAACTTACTTCAGACAAGGGTGCTCTCCTTTCAGCCGAAGCCTAATTTTATGACGGACATGAATCATTTTATAAAGTTCACGAAGAATGATTGACGGTTTTCCCACTCAAATGTAGCCTGTGGCTAACACTGGTAATAAGTTCTAAGAATGGAAATTAAATCTAAAATTTACTTTGTCAAACAAGGACATAGCCATTTACATTGAGGTGTAAAATGTGATGTCATGAGGTGGGTTTGAAGCAAAAGAACCACTTAAAAACAAAGGAAGAAGGGGAACATGTCTGTATTGTTCCTGTGTAGCAATAAATTCATCTGAGTAAAAAAAAAAAAACTGGGAAAGGAAGTAAATTCTTATGTTTTGCCACTCAAGCAGCAGTCTGCTTCCCATCGCTGGCCGCTTGCGATGAAACACCAGAATCCCTGCCAAACCAAACCTGAGGGAGGCAAGGACTAAATTTGTAAGAAGGCTTTTGAATCAAGAATGTATTTGGTTTATCTGCATACATGTTGTGATGTAATGTACAATCAATGTCCAATGAAGCAAAGGTCATCCATCCATCCATTCTCTATACCCACTTCTTCCTCACTAGAGTCGCAGGGGGAGCTGGAGCCTATCCCAGCTGACTACGGGCAAAAGGCAGGCACCAGCTCACTAATCCAGCACACATCATTCACACATTATTTGCACTCACAGTCATACCTATGGGGAGTTTAGCGTCTCCAGTTAGCCCCCCCCCCCAAAAAAAACCTCCTGATAACAACCAAAAACAATATTCAATGCACATTAACAGACTTGTGATATAACCCTGAGATCATGCAATTTATTAATTTAATGAAACATGGACATATTCCACCTCAAGAAAGAATCTCCACAAGAAGGAGAAGAGGAGCTCGATCTTCCTCCCGTTATTAGCCTGGAAAGTGATACTCCGTCCCTCTCTCCAGGGAAATTGCGAGATTTACACCCCCGTATCTCACACTGACATTCCTCTCCACATTTAGTTTGGAAGCAAAAGGATAACAACACATGAACTATGCAAGCTTTACAATGGGCAATGACAGCTTGTTATTGCTAGGAGGTGCAGTTCATCAGAATTATGGCCGAACACATTACTTCAGAACTTCAGGCTCTTGCACTGTCTGAAAAATTGACCAACTCTGTTAATAAGCCAGCTTTGATATTTTCATTGTGGACTTTTTGTTGTGTTCCGTGGTCTGAGTGTCTGGTTAGTCAATTTTAGGTTTCTATCATTTTGGTATGTCAGTTTTTAGTCCATGTCTTAGTGTTCACATTTCATTCCTCTCCTGTGTAGTCCAGTCCACGTTTTACCCATGTACTGTCTTTGCTTTCTCCCCGGTCACGTCATTGTTTGTATCAGTTTCTGTGTTAATTGATTGTGACACTATTTCGGGTGATTTAATGGATTCTGGGTTTCATCCTTCCTTCTGTTCTCGTTTGCTAGTTTCCCCTTGCTTTTCTATTCATACTAACATTACTAACAGTTTGTTGTTTTCTAAAATTACTAACCAAACTAACCTTGTATATAATATTAATCTACTAACGAGCACCCGGGATTGTATAGCTGCACTTACTAATTGACTAATGATCTCTCAGCAGTCGCTCTGTTCTAGCTCCGCCCCTCGCTTTACTGTTCACTGGCTTTGCTAAAGTTTTCCCGCAGGATCTCTGCATTCTTATAATCTGTTCTGGCTCTTTTTATGTACACTTAGGAGTCTTTTATCCAGTTTATTTATCCCATCTTTGGGATTGTCTTGTGATCCTTGTCTGTGTGTTAATGTTAATGTTTTCAAGTAATTGGTTTCCCTCATGTTCCACCCCTTGTTAATTGGATTAAGTTTCTACACCTGTGTCTGTGTGCCCCTGCCCTATATGTTTGAGCAGTATCTGCACGTCTGCAGATCTGACTTCACTCATTCACGCTTCACCCACGCATCACGCTCGCACGCATTCCCCCTCCCTCTGCCTCGTGCACTTCTCCTCTGGTTCCCTCAGGTTTTTCTGTGTCTCAAGTTCAGCCTCCTTCCCTGTCCAGCCTGCCCTTCTGCATTCAAGCCCCTGGTGCCCCCTGTCTCCTCCAGCGTCTTCTGTGTCCTTGTGCCAGTCTTCCTCCTGTCTCGAGTTGTCCTGCGCACCAGCCAAGCCCTGCCTGTCCTGAGCACCAGCCAAGCCCTGCCTGTCCTGAGCACCAGCCAAGCCCTGCCTGTCCTGAGCACCAGCCAAGCCATAGCCACAGTCCCAAGCCCAAGCCAAGCCATGCCATAGCCATTGTCATAGCCCCAGCGTTCCTGCCTGCCCTGAGCCCTGTGCCCTGTCTGTCCCCCTCCTGATATTCTCCCTTACCCTTCTCCTGGCCAGCTGTGCCACCCGAGTTAGCCATCTGCCAGCTGTGCCAACTGTCTTGTCTTGTGAGTATGTCTAGCTTCCAGAGTTCTGTTTGTCTCAAGTCTCGTTCCATGTGTCAAGTCTCGTTCCATGTCTTGTTCGGAGTCTGTTCCCCTGGTATGTTGTGTTTTGGATTCTTGAGTTCTCCTGCGTCAGTGCTAGGCACGGTGTTTTTGTTGGCCTGAGTGCCCCTTTTTCCCCCCGGTTTATTTCTGTGTTTATGTTAATAAATATCATTTTGGATTCCCGCTTATGGCGTCTCACTCCCCTCTTGTGTCTCCCTTCCGTTCTAGCTCATGTTTCCAAGTTCACGCTCACGTTTCCACGTTCATGTTCCCCTAGTGTGTTCCACCCGTGCTTTTCGTAACACTTTTTTTTTTTGCATATAGCATTGTGATATTGTTGCTTCTCTGAACCGATTACTTTCTTCCAACTTTTGCGGTTCCTTTTTTGTTAACAATCTTTTCCAGAATCCTCTTATGAGTGATTTAACTCTCTCAAGACACAAGATACTGTGTCTTATCTTTGTCCATTGGTGGATGATTGATTTCTAAAAGAGTGCTTGGTTTCAAAAGTCCAGCAGGTGAGTCAATGTAAATAGGTCAGCCAGTTAAAAGGGTGGTTACACTCTCAGACAAAATAACTCTTTGACTTGTGTCTCAGTTATTTCTTGGAAGTATTTATCATTGACATTGGAGAAGAGAGAAAACCCCCTTAACAAATTCACTGCTGTCTGACAAAGAACCCATAAACCTGGCAAGGTTCTACGATGGAATTGCAGGGTTCATTCACTACTGTTTTTCTCTACCGAATTTCAGACATGTATCTGTAAAACAGTCACATATCCAATGCCCTTCATTGCTTTTGTGCAGGATACTCCATCTTTGTTCGGTGAGTTCACTTGCTGATTAGGTATCTGTGTAGGCGTCCATTGCCTTAGATAAATTGCACTTTTTTGCAAAATATGCCAATAATACAAGGAGATATGTAATCTGCTCATCAATCAAGCAGACAAAGACTTTTTTCCGAGCTTTGGACAAATGATTACAATTTCTGATGAGCACTGTGTTCCTGTTTTATTCAAATGTTGATTATTCTGTTCTCTCATTTAAATAGGAAATTAATCACTGTGGCACAGTGCCACAAAAATCCTCACATCTTATTGCTACAACCTCCTTCAATGCTATTTGTTGAGAGTTATATTTTGTAGTCGAGAGGGGTTTGATGATCTCTTCAAGGGTGCTAATTAATGCTGTCGCTAAAAAGGCAAACTATGCTATTCCTGAGTCAAAATTCCTGTTAACAAATTGAACAACATGTGAAGATGCAAATGACTGAGGGTGAGCTGTTTTCCTCTAGAAACTGTGAATAGTTTTCTCTTTTTTATATGCAAAATATGAAATATGAAAAAGTAACTTTTTCATGAGAAACCTTTCACTTGCTAATTTGTTGTGCCATTTTGGATATAAAGAAAAAGCCACCTGATAGTATTACCATCAGCTAAACCAGTGGTTCTCAAACTCGGCCCTGGCGCCCCCCTGTGTTTGCTGGCTTTTGTTCCAACCGCAACTGCGATTCTAGGATTTTAAAAAGCTGTTCCTTTGTCTTAATTAGCTGCATTCCTTGTTTAGAGTAGTTATTTACCATCTTAAGTCACATTTGGATGGACATATCCATTCTGCTATGAAGAATAAAAACACCTGAATATATTGCGCTTAATTTTCAATATTGCCAGGATTTTCAGGTGAAAACATTTTTAAACTACCAAATTAGACTCTGAGAAAATCAGTGAGCTCCAAATTAGAATAGTTTCTGAACACAGGTGTTTTGAGTTTTTCCCAAATAACCTGCCTGAACCAAATAAAATCAACAGAAAACACAACAGGTGTGACTCCATTGTTTGCCAAGTAAATTGTTGGGTTTTACCTCCATGTGTCAAGAATTTCACCAATGAGGAACCTTTTGGTTATTTATGTTGATTAAATGTTTGATTGTTTTCCTTTGCCAATATTTACAATATATCTCACTGTGGATATTAGTATAAATGCACCTAATTAAAACAAATCAACAGCTTGTTAAAATCCTAAGATTGCAATTGCGGTTGGAACAAAAACTAGCCTATGCAGTGGGGCACCAGGACCGAATTTGAGAACCACTGAGCTAAACCATTTAGGTAATGTCTCTTTTTTTTTTTTTCAAAAGAAAATACCCCCTTCTCTGGAGGATACGCTTGTTCCAAATGTGAATTATTGTCATTTTGTACTCAATCTACTGTAAATTTATTTTTATCTGGAGTTTGATATGAAACAGAAGTTTAGACTCAAAATGTAACCTGAGTGAAATATATTCAGAATTTAAAATATTTGGACAATGACAAAGCTATTGCGATTGCAGCTGTCGACCATAGCACATAGGAGTTTAAATTAAATAATAATTTGTGGTGAACGGGGAAACAGACACGCCCACCACCCACATCACATCACTCAGAATTGTAGATTCCCCTCCCCTTCTGGTCCCCTCCGCAGCACCATGGACAGCGCCTGCAGACTGTGTCTCCAAGCAGCACCCCTAGTTGCCACTCTACCCTGGACAGCTCCCTCCAGCTGCGTCCAGGCCAATGAGAAGGGCAGTACAGTCACCTGCTGTGAGGTCACACACCTGATCTACAGCCCCATTTCCAAAAATGTTGGGGCACTGTGTTAAAGGTAAATAAAACAGAATGCAATGATTTGCAAATAAGTCAAAATCCTATTATAGGCCAAAAAGAAACAAACAAAAAAAAACAAACAAACAAGGGTGCATGTAACTGCACTGAATGAAATTAAACTCTGTCACCTGAACAGTGGAATGTGCTGCATATTTGTTATGTTACAGGGTTGAATAAGAGCTGATTTCATACACGAAGATTCTAATTTCAGGGTAATTACTTTTTTTACCTTATATTTACTGACACAGCTGCATGATTATTCCATTGATGGCTGCTGAAATAAATCCTTTAGGCTCCTTTAAATGTGTTTTTTTTTTTACATTATGTGAATGCTTTTATATCAATAGTCTCAAAACCTTTATTATAAGAAAAGACACGTTTGATGGTAAACATTAAATTCTGCTCCTATAATTCTCTGACAGCACCGATGACTGAAATGCAGTCAGCAGGTTTTTTTTTTTTTTTTGTAAGTTCATTGTTATTAAATGTGAAGACTGTCAAAAACAAACCCATTGACCATCTTGTATGCAGTATTTTGACATTTCAGCCACACTCAAGCCCAGACTATTTTGTACTTGTTCATCTTCTGGGCATTCTCCAATCAGAACCTCATGCCGAAGCGTAATATCATGCCATGCATTAATTTCAGCTTGATATGAAAAATAACCATGTCGGTCTTATGATTTATGGAACTATGTTCGTATGTAGGACTTTCTGTTACCACGGGGAAGTGCTTAACACCAGTGCAATGATAAGACATCTGCCTTTCTCCCTCGATGTGAAGATCTGCTGCCTCTGTTCGCTGAGCGCATCATACGGGACAAACGCTTGGACATTTTGGCCCACATTTCTTCACGCTTTTGCGCAGATATAGACGCCGGCATCTGTAAATTCCAAATGTTTGCTTCACTGGAATAACTTTTCAGTCTCTGAGACACAAATAAGTTATTTATAAAGTTATAAAGCCTTAATAGGCTCATGCATAACAGGGAAAAAAACATTATTTGTATTCTGCGCAAAGGGGTTAAGCATAATGGCTCAGTAGCATTGATCTGGGCTCATTAAAGACTTCTACACTGTAATGGGCTTGTTAGACTGTGGCCAGGAAATACTGACCATTACATCACTGCTCTGCTCCTAATCTGAAGTGTTTCATGGTATAAATATGGGCCTGTTTTTGAATATAAGTAAGAGAGCAAATTACAGCATTAAGTAACCTTACATTTAACTCCTACTTAATTCATTTGCTGGGATGGGAATCTTAAAATCCGTGAAGTTCCTGGGAAGTTACCAAATGTAGTTGTGTGCATCTGCTTAACATAACATTTTAAAGTAAATTCAATTCAACACTTTGCTTTTAGAGTCTACATAAGTCATGGATTGTAGCTTCATTTCTGCACCGACAGAATAAGCAGTATCTTAAGAGCACTTAGTTAGTCAGTCTTCCAAATGGTTTCCCTTTTTTGTTTCCTGCAAGTATTGTTTCCAGTACTCTTCCGTCTTAGGTCTCTGAAAAGAGAATTATTTAATCAGTTCATTGAAGATTACGTCCCTTTAGTTCAGCGGCTCTTCAGCGGTCATTTCTGTCAGTCATCCAGCCTCAGACTTTAAGAACGGGCACTGCCAGCGAGCCAGTAGCCCCCAGATTGCCTTCCTGGTGCTAGACCTCAGACCTCACCTTAACCACAGCCAGGCCACAGTCTCTACATCTAGTTTGCCAATCGCCTTACCCATACTGCTCCGACCACACTTCAGCCGAGCCACTCTTGAGTTTTTTATTTTTCTTTAGTTTCAGTTGCGGCTTTATCATCCTTTTTTACGAGTTTCAAATTACCTGTCTTGTGTCTGGGTCCGGTTCCTTCTCTGAAGTCCATGACAGGATGTTGCCAACACACAATGAACAAAGATTCTGAATTCGGAGAAAAAGGAAGAATGCTGGGTAATGATCTCGAAGCATTTTTTTTTCCATTGCCGAAAGCATTCAGATGAATAGCAATGACTTCCCATTGTGATTATACATGCTTAGACTAATGGGAATCAATGAACACACAGGTGCCGTTGATTAAAAGAAACCCAGTGGAGAATTGATAAACAGTTTGACACTGAAAGAAAGTGGAGATAATTTTTTATGAACATTATGGATCAGCATAAATGTTGCTGTTAACAGTATTTCTCTATATTTAAAGTAGACATATACTGATTTGAAATTTTATTGAAAAAAGTTGTATTTGGTATCATCTGAAAGGGAATGCAATATTCTCTCTATCAACATCCTCCACCTAGAGCTGATAATGGTATAGAGTAATCATGGATGTAAAATGGGCATTTAGCAACCCCCAATATCGTTCTTTAACAGCACAGTGAATCGGGCCAATCAGGCACTCGTGGGTACAATGTTGACACACGGGCTACCATATATGTCTTTTACATTGCAAGCATGATGCTAAACTCCACTAAAAATGTCTGAATTTTTTCAACCCTTGCTTGACTTGGACATAAAATATACGTAGTGATATTTTGAGCAGTTAGCAAGCCCAAATCCAGACAGCTGTGATGCAAAATAGCTGCCCACCAGCTCCACCGTCTGAATTTATTTGAATCCCAAAGTACTCTGGGAATCGTCCAATGTACAAAAAACATAGGTTGATAATTATATGAACTATTGCTTTATTATAGGCTTTAAGGACTTTTTAGTTTCCACAAGGTAAAGTCAGGCAGACTTTTAAAACCCAGAACTTGGTCAAAAAATGTTTTACACTTCTGCTCGACGCACGGTAAAAATGTGAAAGCCAGATATTACAGCATATTATATGGCTCATCGTAATCAACAATAACAATTTTTTTTTCTTAATTTGGCATTTCCAACCCCACCCAAATCTGGAATTCCCAATTAGAGAACTATATTCATGAGCTTGCTCGTATGTAACCCATGTCAGTCACTGCTTCTTTCCACACTCATAGCTTGAAACTTCACAAGTTCAGAACAACAGTGGAGGATTCTGGAACGTGAAAGATTAAAATTTCTCCTGGATAGCGCCTGGCTGGCCAACTGGAGGTGCTTGAGCAAGGAACAATGCCATAATTCAAAATCAACAGTCCCTCCGAATTTACTTTTGTATTTCCCTGCAGAGCAAAGTCAATTGTGCTTTGCCCTGAAAAGGATACCGGCCACTGCCACAAACTGGGACTGAACCTGGGCGGTGGTGCCTACTACTGCTCCGCAAAGCAATGCCTTAACCTGGTGAGCTAACCCGGTAACCCAATTTCATAAGATTTATTCTTGTCAACAACTGCTTGAAATACAAAACAAAACTAGACCAAGGAATGAACAAATTGTAACAGGCAGGCAATGGTGATGCGCTTGACTTTCTTACTGTTCGTCCCTGTTTCCAACAAGTTACGTCATGAGAAAGGGGCTATTCTCCTTCAGTCTTTTTCGGAATGTGCGCAAGTTGAAAGGGATTTCAAAACGCCTCTTTTGCGAAATGGACTGCATTCATATGGCACTTTTGTAGTCACATGACCCCAAAGCGATGTACAATAATGCCTCTCATTCACCCTTTCATTGGCTTCCTATTTGAGTGAGTGTGATGGAAGTGCTTTATTCGCCATCTCCACGACATTAGCTTTCTATAGAGGTATAATTTGCCCATTTTCGCATTTCTCAGTACACGTCTACTTCAGTGTCCTTCCTCGAGGTGAGTATCTTAAACTGTCATGTGTAACGACCAAAAAGTTGCGAATTAAATGTTTTAGAATTGATACATTTGCAGAAGGACAACCGTAGCAGGTCTGAATCCAATGAATGAGATTTATTAAGCAGTGGGACAAACTAACACGGCACGTGGGCCAACAAAAATATATCAACTGACCAGAACAATACTGGGGGAAAGGAGATTACAAGGCCAACAAAAAACTGCACTTTCAAAAGCTGAACTATAGGGTAGTATGAACACGATGCACTGACAGAGCATGAACTACGTGGCGTGAACAGGCAAGGAACTGCACAAGAAACGACCAGCATGAAAATACAACGGACCGACTGCCTACTGGAAGGCCTATATAAAGAATATAAAGGGACACGGCTTGATCAGGGTATGAGGAACAACTGAGCAGAACGGGGAGGGAACAAAGCATGAACATGAGGCTTTGGACAAAGGCTTAATGACATAATGAGCCGATTAAGAAAATGGGCGGGCTCAGCTAATTACCAATGAAGTAAGCAGATTGAAGGAACAGTGAAAAAGTTACGCAGCAAAGTAAAGCAAGATCTGAAATAATATCAAAGCAGGAAATCATGACAATTAACGCCCTACCTGAATTAATAATGTTTGTAAAGTGCCCGTCAAAGAAAATAGAAAAATGTCCCGTGAATATTAGTAGATGTTAGTAACTAAAAACAGTTAATTGACACTAAGTTTAAAAAGACCTAAAGCCAGGACAGCACTGAAGGAAAGTGGGAATACTGCAGCCGGCCAATAGTGAAGAAGCAGTTTACGCACTCGAGAAAACAAAACGCGGACTGGAATTTAGACATGAGGAGGATTCCATTTGGCAGTGCGGAACAGGATCTAGAAACAGACACTAGGCAGACAGAACATAACAAGAATTTATATAAACATTCACAGATGTGGCATAAATAAACTGATTTAACTAAATTATTAAAATATTTTACCCTCATGTATTGAAATAAGTGATCTAGTAAACTACCATTTCAAAATTGAAACTGAGACAACACAGATCGCTAGACAGACTGTATACATTTTAATATTTTTCTTTCTTTGGGGGTTATTTTGGGGTTTGCCCAAACCTATAAATGGTCAACATAAATAAATCAAATATTTGAAAAATGTAACTGCTTATTTATGCCGAAATAAGGAAGGGTCCCTGAAGTGCAGGGCTTGTGCGATGTTTTTGTATACTCTGCACAAAGAGATGCTTTACATGTGTTTATTGGTGCATGTAATTACCGTGAAGTCTTAATTTCTCAGCTCAGTGCTTTCACATAAACACAATTTTACTGTACAATTTCATCAAGAATTAAATGGGTCACAAGCAGGGTTTGTTTTGCTGAGTGAAATGACAAGCAGTGAAAAGCTTTGATACCTTCCACCATAACACAGTGTGTCCAAAATTTTTGATTAGAAAAAAAAAAAATCAACTCTTGGAAAAAAATATAGTTCACCTACCTTATTCCACCTCTTTTCTCAGAAATTGCTTGAAAGAGTTGATAATAATTACACAATCCTGCAACCAAAAATTTGCAGAGCCTCTCCAAGTTTGTTTGCAGATAAACCAGTCTGGAATGACTGATCAAGGAAGTACGAAGTCCCCACTTTTTCAGTCATGTCCAATCAGTTTCCTTGACGTTTCTGGAGAGACACAAATTTTGTCCAGTGCTGAACTTGTTTAAACATTTTCCTTGAAAAAAAATCTAAATTTAATTTCCCAGACTAAACGTAATATGTGTAGGTTCCCAAGTGTTACCACTAGTTTCCTCTTTGTTAATTGTTGTCTTTGTGTGTTTAAGTTCCTGGTTTTCATCTTTCTTTTGCCAGACTGTTGTGCTCCGTCTTCGGTGTGTAGACTTTAGCTCAAAATATATTTTAATTAGGGACTCTTTTCTCAGTGCCCGCAGTCCGGGTGAATGATCCCCTTCAACTTGACACATGAGCTACTGACCTCAGATCAGTCTCTTCTACGGCACATAGCCTGACCCATTGTGTTCCTGTTTGCTCCCACCTGATCTCGAGCCATCTCATGATTAATTACTCCAGTCTTGTATTAATTGACGAGGCCCTTTGAGGCTTTGTCTGTGACCTGCATGTAGCTCTTGTATTCTGATTTGTGGCAACTGATATTGTCCCTGAGCTCATTTTTACATTCTGTTCAGCTTTTTTCATTTTGACGTCCATCTCCATTTTGGTGTCAGAAAAAATGCAAATAAGTGACAGGCAGAGGCTTAAAAACTAATGCAAAATTGTGCCGCATCAAAAGATAATAGGGCGCTGTGACAAGATACTAAATTTCCCAGAGAGACCACAATCCAGTAATTTGATGTAGATAAAATGTTCATTTTAGCTGAATAGCCTCCAGTGAGTCCACACTTCAGTCTTTGACGGAAATAAGACTTGCTCAGACTCTCTACTTCTTCTTGATTGGTTTGTATATATTTCTGACTACTTTGTCATGAAGAAGTGCTAGCATCTTACTCTTGCAATGGAGGTCTCCAGCAGTCAAATTGCAAATAGAAAGTTTTTCATTCATTTGATTGTGATTAATTGGCCCATTCGTAATTAGTTTTTAATGTGTCTTTATTTGTGACATGACGTTTTCAGGTTATGACCATTTCTTTGGTTATTTTAAAAATATGGAAAATGAATCCATGAATGCTGAAATTTATAAATGCATTTATCTTAAGTGTGCTCTGTAGAACTTCAGCTAAAGGGCAGGTCTATGTCTTTTTTAACTGACTGCAATTGTGTGTGGAAGTGAAATAGAAGTTAAAAGTCAAGAAAAGAAGTTTTGCAATCAAGACTAAAATGAAAAAGCTTAAGTAATTCAAGTAATAAAGCCTGTTTTCTTTGTATTAAAGATGCAATATTAAAATCCTAGAGTATTGTACGTTTTTAAGTTAGTTCTAAAATAAACTCATTAATCTTCTGGTTATGCACCAACTATCTGAAAAGGTTTTATAGCACATTAAAAATTCCCATTAGATTATATTGCTGGATCACAATAAACAATTCAATATATTCAATGTTCTATAACCAGTAAATTAAACAAGAGACATCGTGAATTTTTTAGATCACATATGCCAAAACCATAATAAACATCATTTAGCCAATATATTCATCCCCTGTGACTGCTAACAGTTTACGAGATTGGGTTTAGAAGTTCTTTCTGAAAGTTTTAATGTTAAAGCAGTTTGACATTAGTGACTTTTTTCCCCTCAGTAAAAAAAGCATTCTGCCTATTATTATTTCATCTTGTTCTGTCAAAACATATTTAGAGTCAGAGTCATGCAGAAAAATCAGGCACCAAATTTTAAAGCCACCATACAATCACATGGGGACATTTTCCATCTTTTTGTGCATAGGCGCAGTCATATCTAGTGGATTTCAATCATGGATATTGTTCCACTGCAAACATTCTGCCCTGTTCACAATTTCTCATCAAAGTGTGTTGTGATCCTCCCTCTAGTAAGCATCCCTTCCACAATAACTGACATCAGCTAAAACTCCTCTCGGTCTGTGATGTCACTGGGGGGGAACATTTTTGAGACTTCCTTCTCAGACAGTTAAAGGAACATTAGCTAATCACAACCAATAATATCAGGTTAGGCTACTCTCACCTCCAACTCTCTATACACTACTCAACTTTATGCATACCCACCCTGCAAAGACATTTTTTTTTTCCCATTGAGGCTTACCTCAAATACAGGAAGTAAACTGCTCAACCAACTTCCATTGCATGGTCACTATTTTGAAAAGGTGCTGACATTTCTAAAGTGCTCTTCTAATAGGGAAGAAAATACCTTAAAATTAAAACAGTTTGCACCCTAGATTAATTGTCACAGCATTCATCCTAAAGGTCCATTCAGTCCGGGGCGAAGCAGAAAAGCTGCATGGATTTGCGGAATATTCACAGCATGAAAATTCTGCATGAAACCATTCACACCGAACTCGGTGCGAAATTTCGTGTCGTTGTCTTCCAATTTCGCACAACAGACAACAAAATCTGCAGGATATAATTGAATCAAATCGAACCATGATAGCAGCAGCAGCGACGATGACATTGTTTCTATGTATCTGAATGACAACGTTAGCCTCGCAGTCTACTTTTTGCATTGACGTCATCTCCGAAGCCACTGAACGTTTTCCTTATTGATGTCTGAACCTGGGAGCTGTTTCAATAAACTTAACTTGTCCAACCGACCATTCATACCGTGAAACATCAGACCTTCAACAGACCATGTTCCTCAGGTGTTTAAGTGAAACAAAAGTAGGATGTCTGACCATGGTCCGATACGGACGGACTTTACGGTAGAAGCTGCATCATAATTTACACCTCAGCGACGCACAGCTTCTTTATATGGTGCTCAAAGATTTTTAAAAAAGTAAACTTTAATTGAAAAAAATCTCTGATAAGCTACGTCTCTCACTGCTGTGAAAAAGTAAACTAACTGCACACAGAGCTATAAGATATCACGTTAAATTTCAGTCTTAACTGAATTCAAGCTATGTAGCTAATCAAAAGCAGCCTTCGCTGTGCATTCCCTGCTGAAAATTCCAGCTTTGACCAGCCTAGGCTGGTCAGGCTGGTTTAAGCTGTGTTTTGGACAGTTTCAGCTGGTCATCCAGCCCTTCACCAGCTGACGCCAGCTGAAAATACCAGCTTAACCAGCTTTGACCACCTTCATCAAGCTATATAGACCAGCTACACCAGCTATGACCAGCTAAGAACACAGCTCAGACCATCTTAAACCAGCTTAAAATTTTAGCAGCAAGAATTCTAAGCTGGTTTAAGATGGTCTGAGCTGCGTTATTAGCTGGTGTAGCTGGTCTCTATAGCTTGAGAAAGGTGGTCAAAGCTGGTTAAGCTGGTATTTTCTGCTGGAGTCAGCTGGTGAAGGGCTGGTTGACCAGCTAAAACTGTCCAAAACACAGCTTAAACCAGCCTGACCATCCTAGGCTGGTGAAAGCTGGAATTTTCAGCAGGGTTCTGTACCATGAGCTACAAGTAGCTATCGAGTTGCACCATGACAAAGCTGTTCATTATACAAAAGACATTGAAGCACCCACATTGTGACGACAGTTCATTTTACAGACTTCAGTTAACTCAGTAGCACTCAGTCTCATTATTATATTATATATACAGTAGATCACCTATGTTCACTGCAGTCGCAGCTCGTAAACTGGCAACAGGGGAGGTTCAAACAATCCCTTCAAAAGAATGATTGGTCATGACCTGTTTTCAATCAAAAAATCGCGTCCGGTGTGAAAGCAGCTGAGGTGGCATGTTTACGTTCCTCTGCTGTAGTCAGAAATCACTCAATCAACGCGTATGTTAGAGATTCTTGTGCAGAATTGAAGTCCTTATCCATGGAGGGGTTGGAGGCAATGGAATTGTTTAAGACGTTTCAAATGATCTTATTTTATTTAAACGATTGCGAAACACATGCATTGCTTCAAACCGCTGAGTAAAGAAAAGCGGAGTCGCAATCGGTATGCGTTGTTAATGAAAACTGGCCACACCTGATAATGTTTAGAGTTTTCGGAGACTGGTAATTCAAACAAATGATTGAAAACTGATCGTGAACAATCACTCTTTTTAAGGGATGGGTTTCATCCTCCCCTGCAGCCATTTTACGATCCTCCACTGGTTCTCTGGCAATCATGTGACACAGGTGGTTTCAGGCAGTCTAGGAAACAGAAGTTTCAGGCAGTATCGGTCGGTCCAAGTGCTATGGGTCGTTGCAAGTTACGCAGGTGGTCACATGATCCCCGAAGCAAAAATGTACACAGAGGTTGATAGCAACATAGTGAAAATGGGGAAATCTTGTGCTGCTGTTGCTTGCACCAATTATAATGTCAATCAGTCATCAGAAAAATACGGCAAAATGAGTTTCCATCAATATCCAGAAAATAATGAAGCCCTCTTGAAAGATTGACTTGTTAAATTTAGAAGAATTGACCCTGGAAAGCCCTACAAACCAACAAAACATTCATTCTTCGCTCATAGCACTTCTAGAAAAGCTGCTTCACGTACCAGAAGTTCAAAAGTAAGTCAACAGTTTTGTTGCAATGAAAACTGGTTTTAAAGTGAAGATTTAAAGAAATTAGCGGAGAATATATATTCAGTACAAATATTAACCTTAAGCCTGAACGCCCCTGTAACAAGGGCAATGAATTTGCATAATAAATACAGCATGTTTCCTAACAGCAACCTTGTCATGTGGCATATCCTATTAAAGCGAGGAAACTTGGCAAAAAATTTTTGATGACCGTTTTTACCTAAACCGAACACAATTCATGTACAAGCAAGTAAATAAGCATCTAGCCAAACATTAAATAAAATAAGATGAAATAATCAGAGCTCTATCGCAAGCATTTTTATTGAATTTGTGATATGCATACAAACGATACCTCAAATGAAAAGGACAGTCCACAGATTCCAACGGTATAAGCCTTGTCATTTTAAATTGACACCACACTCAAACAACAGCAGGCGTACACTTTAAATGCTACAGAGATGAGCAAAATTTTACTTACCTTTGATATTTTGTCATAAAAGCTGTTTGTGGGTGAATCTGCACTTGCTATTGTTTGAGCCAGTCTATCTGAGAGTCCTCTCGCCATTATGATATGCACTCATACCTCAGCAGTATAATCACTTAAATGGTTTGTTTTTTTGTATTTTTGGTATAATTAACTGCTAAATATTCAACTGTTGTTTTCAAAGCCGGTTTATGACTGAGAATCCTTGCGCTGATATGCTCAAGTTCAAACACAGCACAGCTATACAAGTGTTAAATCAACCAGTGAATATATAGTCTGTTGAGCTACTGTCGTGGAAAAGGCGGAGCATTTGGACCTGATGTTCAATATCCGGTTATACATGCGAAATTTCAGAGCAAGGAAATTAATTTTTTTGAAAAACTAAATAATAATTAATTGATGCATTCCCATCCCATCAAACCCATCTTCCTGAGTTACTTCGGGGATCACGTGACTTGCACTACGATTTGTGCATCCAGTGCAATGCCTCCAGTGGGTTAAGTTCCACTCTCCGTCTCACGTAAGCACCACGAATATGCTGATTTATAACAACCTCTGATAACCATGCCGAGACCGCCCTTAAGGCAATATCCCATTGATGTTCACATAGCATGAATAAAAATACAACTTTTAATCTAGAGGAAAATGCCACCAATGATTTTAAAGTGAAATATTCATTGTATGTTATTATTAAAATTCATTCACGGATTTAACGGAGCCCTTCTGGGTGTATATCGGTTTCACAGGCGTTGATTATATTGTCTTTCCTCTCTAGAAATATTTTGGAGTGTCTTTGCCTTTAGGCAATTTCAAGCAAAACACCATATATTCTTTCCCTGACAGGGTTTTAGGACAACACTGGAGTGGTCCCAGAAAGTCAGACAGAGGACGACAGACCGTTTGTTGAAATACCCAGAAAAAGACAGACTGTTCTATCCTATTGGAGGTAGTCCATCACTGGGTCGAACGGTCTGTCGTGTTTATTGAAACAGCCTCCAGAGAACAATGTTTATGTGTCGCTCTACTTTGTTTGTCACTGTTCGATGCTATGTAGTCTGTGTTCGTATGTATTTTATGTGGCTCTGCAGTTTGAGGTTCAAATGCTGCGACAAGAATACACACTGTAGAGGGACGATTTCAGTCCCAAAACGATCTGAGTCTGGATATGCAGCACATGCGCAAAACCTTGCCTATGTTTTAAGCGTCACTACGGCAACATCGCTAAGACAAATAACAGTTGTGTGTTCCCGGACGATTTGAGTTCTAGCAACCCCGCGAGTATAGAAACTTCACCTTCAAGAGGTCTCCGTTGGATTTGATTGAGTCGTGTTCATTTTAAAAGCTGTAAGTTCCGAGGCTTTCTATAATAAAGAAGTTAAAGATATGGACTCTAGGTCGTTTTACTGGGAGTTTTCCATCTATCAACTCCATCTATTGACATCTGTCTGTGTACCATATCCAGCACGTTACTTACTCATTCACTTTGCCTTCATTAAACAGTGTAGTAGTTCTAATAGCCTATACAAACAGACTGTAATACCTCTACGCTGGTTAATGGTCTGACTGTAGTTAGTAATGCTGTGATTTTATTTCAGAAGAAAGAATTCAAAGTTGGTCATCTCGGTAGCTCGCTAGAAAATAAGTAACCTTTTGTTGTTTGTACACGCTTTTTATAGGACTCAAATCGTCCCCATTGATTTGTCTTTGCGATGTTGCCATAGTGATGGCCAAAACATAGGCGACGTTTTTTGCGCATGCACTGTAGGGCCAGACTTAGATTGTCCCAGGACTCAAATCGTCCCTTGACACACACAAAGCATTTCATTGGCTAAAAGTTTAGTTTCGCGGAGGGATTTTTGCAGAAGCTAAAGTCTGTGTGGATGTTTTTTGTCACGCGAAAGTTCCGCCTTGGTGTGCAAGCTTACATTTATCCATAGAATTAGCCTCTATAAATATCCGCGCAAATAATCCGCATGGAAATTCGCGCTTGGTGTGACTGGGCCTTAAAAGTGCCAGAGTATACAACCAAAACTGTCCAATGAAGATCTATGCTCAATGTATGTGAGCATTATTACAGATAGGGATAAAAGAGTATTGATTCAGATTAGGTTATATAGACCAGCGCATACACTAACGAGCTAAAACATTATAACCACTCAGAGGTGAAGCAAATATACAGCATAGTAGAGTATGTCGTAATAATGGTGCAGGTCAAGGTACGCAGACAGAACCTAGACGATCAGTGAACCATCAACTATTGTTGATGCGCACGATGTGGGAGGAGTGAGACGTCAGTGACACTGACGAGGGCCAAATTATGGCCAGACGAGTGGGACAAAGTATCTCAGAAGTTGCGAGTGCTTCCAGTCCGTAGTGGTGAGTAATTATCGACGGTGTTCAAGGAGGGACAAACTACGAACTGGCAACAGGCTGCTGGGCGCCCACAGCTATTCAAAGCACGAAGACAACGAAGGCTATCTTGTTTGGTCCGAAATGACAAAAGGCCTAATGTGGGGTAAGTTGAAGAGAATTTCAATCATACTTACAAGAGCGATGTGTCACAACGCACAGTCCATCACGTCATACGGTGTATTGCACTATGTGGCAGCAGACCAGTCAAAGTGCCCATTTTAACTCCAGTGAACATCTGAAGCACCTATGAGGGTAACATGAGCATTTGAGCAGGACCTTCGTGCAGTACCAGTAGGTTGCTTCGTCCATTATAACTTGTTTTTCTTTTCTTTTTCTTTTTTTTGATAATTTGGATTGGTCGGATTCTCGTGCATGTTTGGCTTGGGAAAGTGATGACACTAGAATGCACTGTGGCATCCCTGTATAATTGTTTTATTTTCTGTGAAACATTAACCAAAGAAAAGGCCAATCCAATCACATCCCACAGTGTCTCTCAACCCCGATGGCACTGCTTTGAAGCCAGCAGCTACGGAGCTTGCCTGGAGCTGCTGTGCATGAAATGCTTCAAAGCTGGCGATTTAACAGCTCCTAAATTTTTCTCTTCAAGGGCTGAAACCCACCACAGAAAGACAAACAACTTCTTTCCCAATGGAAGGAAAACTGTTCCCTTGTCTTAAATGGCAATATCATTGACTGGCAGTTCATCAAGAAATTATACTAGTAAATATAAGTTTATTTGGGAGGTTCATTGGCATATGCATAGGAAAGTGCCGTGCAGATAATTATAGGGAGTAATAAATTAATGCACTGGCCCTATGAGAAGATTAAATGATCAGAAATTTCAATAAATGGCCCAACTCCTAAAGTACACATTTATCTTGTGACTTACAAGATACAAGAGTCAGGGACTGGAATAACAAGCAAACTTTACCAATCACTGATCCCTCATTCAGGTCTGCAAAGTGAGATGATAATGCAATTCTGTTTATTTTTGTCTTCATGTCAGTGGTGAATGTTTTTTTTTTTCTCCAAGATTATGTTTTTGGGATTTGTTTCCTTTATTTTGATAGATATACAGGGGAGAGTGACAGGAAAGTTGGGGAGAAGAATGGGGGAATAAGGTGTGAAGGTTCTTTGAGAAAAGTCAGCCTGATGTGTGACTCTCTCCAATTAGTGTCTCTGAACAGATTTCCTCATTAAATCTCAAACTGTCACTCATCTCGTAATAACCCCCCCTCCCCCCTTCCATGTGACAGTGACCTGCTGCCCCAGGGGACCAGCTGTCCCCCAGTCTTCTATAAAAAGTCTGAAGCAGGGATGGTCAGACAGGACATCAGTAAACACTGGGCAGGCTGTTGCCAGGGAGCACTTGAGTGTGTCGCCATCTCGTATTTATTTCAGGCGGCGAGTTGCCTGTTTAAATAGAAAAGAACAACAGCCAAGGCTATTCGTTTCAATGGTGCCCTGCAGAGCCCAGACGTGATCGCCAAGTCAAGTTATTCCATGTAGCTCCAGGGAGGCTATTGCTCTTATTGGGGTAGACGTATGCTGATATAGCCACACAACATATGCTTACACAAGGCAAATGGGACGTATGCATCAAGAAGTTGTGATCATGGCTCATTATCCTGGTTTTATCGGTCTCCGAAGGATATAAACATGTATCTGAAGTCACAGCATTTGTGTTTTTCAGTGCAGCATTTGCCAATATTCAGGTTGCCTGAGCATGCAACACATTTCTATAATTATAGAATATCATTTTGTTAATTCAGTAGTTTATATTACTTTTATAATAAGTACTTTGCTCTATGGTCTGGCAGCCCTGGCTTAGTTTGAGCTCATGACTTACGTTTGGATGCACAATTAAGGGTCCGAGAACTGCATCAGTTCACAGTTTAATTCTCATGGCGATAGACACACCCAATTTTTGAAATACATTGGCTTTGCTTGCAAATTTGCGCATTTTGGAAGAGTGGACTATTGGCCTTGGCGGAGGACTGTGATCTCCGAGTGCCACCCTAGTTTGAATACTTGTTTGGACTCTACTTCTACACAAAAAGGGAGTTGATGTAGCTGGGTGGCACGATAACTTTGTGGTTAGTTGATTGACACAGGAGGCGCTGGTTCAAGCTCCTGGTAGTGTTTGGGATTCTGACTTGATCTTGAGAGATGAGGGAGCACATAACTCTGCTATCGGGCCCTTGAGCAAGGCCCTAAACACCAAAATTACTCCAGGGGCTTCACCTCTGTATCTCTCCATCCATCCTCAATTCCAACAGTTTGTGATAGAACAGTCTACGAAAAAGAGAAGCAAATTCTCGATGCTACTTTCCCTGGTTAAATAAAGCTTAAAAAAAGTCCACTCCATGATTTTTTCTAATCTCTTGCATTTGAATTTAGCCAAGTTATTCATCCAGGGGGCAGAATTAATCGGTGAGATCAGCTGGCTGGGTCCATGGTTGAAACAAACAAATGACAGGACTTTTACTTTCTGTCCACTGGATTTCCCACCTATGATTGGTTGTAAACAGCCTTGTGCAAATTAATTGCATAAAGCAGGCTGGAGAGGGAAAAAAACCAAACAACAAAGGTGTTCAGGCTTTTTTATTACTTTAGTAGCGTCTACATTCAGCTCTCAGTACGAGATTTGTCCTCCACGCTTCTTGATAAGCTGTTGCTGTTCCAGCCGTTTCGGCTTGGAGCTGCCCCGGTTTTGCAGATTTCCCTGATATTTTCTTTTTTTGTTGTTGTTGTCGTGATGCTACACCTGGACAACAGCATTGATGACTTTGGCTTTTGTGCTGCAGTCCTTTTGCTGCGGCCCTGACTTATTGATGGACCAGAGAATCTCAGTGGGATTGAGGTCAGGTGAATTACCAGACCAGTCCAACGCAGTTACAGCACTGTGTTGATGATGCAATCACATTAGTCAAGGAAATTAATGAAGTGTGGCTAAAAGGTACTATGGTGTGATCTTTCAGGTGGTTAAGTGAAACCTCTGTCACTTGGCACAACTATTTGCACTTCATTCAGCTCATCCAATTGACAAGCAACTTTATCCAATTAATTTGCACAAAACTGTATCAGAAGTAAACCGCTAAGTGAAAAAGTAAACCGCTAAGACAAAGTGAAAAATGCCCAACTTTAACAGCCTTTATCTCAAAATCGCAGTGTTGTGAAATGTCATTTTTTGCTTGATGCATTCTCATATGTCACTTAGATACAATATTTAACCATGGCGGTCAGTGACAAACACGTTTGGATACCACATCTATGCAGCAATGTGATCAGAAAATCTACAACCCCAATTCCAAAATAGTTGGGACGATGTGTAAATTGCAAATAGAATCCAAATGCAATGACTTTCAGGTCGCATGAGCCAATTTGTTGTTTACAGTAGAACATAGATAACATTTCAAATGTTGAAACTGAGACATTTTACATTTTTATCCACAAAATGGGCTCATTTCAAATTTTCTGGCTGGAGTAGGTCCCAAAAAAATTGGTACACAGTCAAAAAAGGGCTGAAAAAACAATTAAAATACAAGAGAATCAGCTGAAAGAGCATTTAGCAAGTAATTAAGTTAACTGGCATCAGGTGTGTAACATGATTGGCTATAAAAGGGATGTTTTAGAGAGGCTGAGTCTCTCAGAAGTAAAGATGGCCAGAGGCTCTCCAACCAAGGTTCTGCGTAACAAAAATAGTGGAATACTTTAAAAACAATGTTCTTCAACATCAAATTACAAAGGCTTAGAAGGTCTCATCATCGTCAGAGCATAACATCATCACATATTCAGAGAAACTGGAAAAATCTCTGTGCGTAAGGGACAAGGCCGAAGACCTTTACTGGATGCCCACAATTTTCGGGCCCTCAGATGCCACTGAATCACTCACCGGCATGATTCTGTC
The DNA here is from genome assembly GCA_029721435.1 of Gymnothorax reevesii. Lineage (NCBI taxonomy): Eukaryota > Metazoa > Chordata > Actinopteri > Anguilliformes > Muraenidae > Gymnothorax > Gymnothorax reevesii. Next base: position 22,796,530 of record CM056579.1, on the reverse strand, counting down.
ATTGACATTATTAAATGGGCCCAGGAATACTTCAAGAAACCACTGTCTGTAAACACAGTTCGCCGTGCCACCCACAGATGCCACCTAAAACTCTATCATGCAAAAAGGAAGCCATTGTTGAGCATGATCCAGAAGCACCAACGTGTTCTGTGGGCCAAGGCTCATTTAAAATGGACTGTAGCAAAGTGGCAAAGTGTCCTGTGGTCAGATGAGTCCAAATTTGACATTCTTTTTGGAAATCATGGGCGTTATGTCCTCTGGGCTAAAGAGAAGAAAGACCATCCCTCCTGTTATCAGTGTTCAGTTCAAAAGCCAGCATCTCTGATGGTATGGGGATGCATTAGTGCGTATGGGGTGAGGCACTTGCATGTTTTAAAAAGCACCATGTATGCTGAAAGGTAATGAGACCTTCAAAACCTTTGCAATTTTACATTGAGGAACATTGTTTTTAAAGTATTCCACAATTTATTTTAATGCAAGCCCTCACAGGTTGGAGAGCCTCTGGCCATTTTTACTTCTGAGAGACTCACCCTCTCTAAGACATCCCTTTTATAGCCAATCATGTTACACCCCTGATGCCAGTTAGCTTAATTACTTGCTAATGTTCTTTCAGCTGATTCTCTTGTATATTAATTTCTTTTTCAGCCCTTTTTTTGCCTGTCTATCAACTTTTTTGAGACCTGTTGCAGCCATAAAATTTGAAATAAGCGCATTTTGTGGATGAAAATGTAAAATGTCTCGGTTTCAACATTTGTCATGTTATCTATGTTCTAATGTAAATAACATATTGGCTCATGTGACCTGAAAGTCATTGCATTTTGATTTTATTCACAATTTACACTTCGTCCCAACAATTTCGGAATTGGGGTTGTACATTTGAAGCTAGAAATTGAGGCACAGATGTACAAAAATCGAAATAATAATTGTACGTTTACCAATTAAGCATTTCTCTCAAAGTTGTTTTGAACCAAAGGAAGCTGCTTCTCCTCACATCCTTTTTTTTTCACCTGTCAACTTTTCCCTATTTGTATTCATTCATTTATTTATTTATTATTTGTGGAAGACTTGGCTGGTCGCTGCCTGGGACTCTCCACATTAATGAGAGGATTTATATTCCATAGCTGACAGGCAGGGGTCCAGATGCAGAGCCACAGAGAGCCTGCGGCTTACTAATGAGCCCGAGTGTCACACAGAGTATCAGTGGCTGCTACAGTCATTAACGGCAAAAGAAAAGAAACAGATTGAGCATCAGGAGATATGTCACAGGTGCATGATGGGACATATGCGTGTCGAGATCACATGTCGAATGCCGTGCCTCTTGTTCTGCAGTGCTTGCAGCAAGAGGTTGTGGGTTCAAACGCAGCCTTGTGGGCTTTTCTGAATGAGCATACGGGCAGATAGGCCTGTTTGGTTAACCCTTAAAGCACTGGAATTAATTTTTTTATAATGTAAATTTAATCACCTTGTGCCGTTGAAAACCTATCGTGTGGTGACTTGTTTAAAAGAGGTCCCCTGGGGGAGCTCAAAGTTGCCACATGATTTTGAAATCTTACATAATTGAACGACAATAGCTGCATTTAGCACTGTTGAGGTTAATTAGAGACTGCAAATTACCCATAGCAATGAGTGTTAGAGTCAATAGTGCACGTGCCTTGCCATGGGTCGACACGCTGTCCGCACAGTCTTCTTGCCTCGAGCCTTCTTACCAGCAAGCTGACTAGCCACTAAATTGACTTTGAATTTAGAAACCATTTTATTTTAGCCAGGGGCAATGTACATGACTTGTTGATGGGACCAGATAAAATGGGTGGCCATTTAAATAGAATTCAGTTCTGGAAGAGGAGTGCAGCCATTAGCAATAAATGGAATGTTAGCAAACGGTTGGTGCTATACAGATGCTAGCCACAAATCTCTCTTAGTCTTGGAGGCTCAATCCTGAATTTAGTTACATTTTTATGTTGGCTGTATGTCACTCTTCTTTGTAAGTGCTACTACCATCCTTGTTTAGCCTGCACACATTCCCTTTCCATACTTATTGTGTAGATTAATTATAGCCAGCTTGCCAGGCCAGCTTGCCAGCTGCTTATTCAGTTGTCTGAATTTAGAAACCTGTGTTGCCCGGGTATTTTGACATTGTCACGCATTGTTGAAATGATCAGCGGCACAGTCAATGGTTGACGCACGGAGCTGGTGGCTCTGTTTGCTGGCCATTGTGGCCAATTACGTTGTAGAACTGAGCTCATTTCACTGAGGGGACGCTCACTCAGAACAGCCTGGTTTTTCATTGGGTTTGGAATGACAGAAATCAAATTGACAAGACATCATGGATTTTTATTTAGCTAAAAAGTTTATCAACCTCCCTTTCGGGCATCCAAGAATATAATTTGGGGGGAAAAAAAATTAAACAGCAAAATAGGACACCTTTAATGAAGCTATCATTTTGTTACCAGCCACAGACAAGGGGTGGGAAAATTTTAACTAAGCAAAGTTAGCCTGTGCTTTTTTTTCCCTCTGGCATCATCTGTGTAAAATTCTGGTGCCCAAATGTGTTAAAAGAGCACCAGGAGAGTGACAGGACATGAGGACTGGGACAATGAAAAGAACAAAAGAGGGTGACATAGTGTTACCTGCCTGTGAGGGGGAGATCTAAGGCTTAAATAGACAAGGAGATGATAACTAAACTAACTAAGGAGAAACAGGTGGGATAATTAACGCAAAGAGCAGGAGGGAAAATTGAACGATTGGGTGAAGGCAGGAAGCCAAAAGTCCTGAGTGTCCAGGGGGAGGGGCATGATAATGTGCTGGTCGATCAGCTCATTTCAACTATGGCACAAAAAGCAATTTGGTTCCTGAGTCTCAAAACTTGAGGCACCATTTTTCCAGAAGAACAAAATTCAATCGACTCTCGGCTTGTTCCCAGAGGTGGAAAACACTGTCTCTCCAGAATCACTCATTAACAGCTGGGATCAGGTCCAGAGACAGAAATAGTGACGACATCAGGATGACATTGCTGTCCAGGTCATTTATTTATTTATTTATTTATTTAAGGGACAATGCTCATTAAAAAAACATCAGCATAGTAGTATACAAAATGTAAATGTGCTTAAGTTAGCAGAACTGCTAGTTTACATTCGTAGTCCCTTGGCAGATAGACAAAAAATAAGAGACACAATAGACACAGTCAAAAACATAAATAGACAGTAGATAAATAGGACAATAAAATGCATAAGAAAAAAGGAAAATCCAGATGAGATTGTCCTCCCCTGCCGCCTAGAGAAGATCAAGGCAATGGAAACCAAGATGCATGATAAATGAGCGCAAATGATCAAACTAATCATGGTCGCAGTGTTAGTTTGTTATCAGCCAGTTTGTAAGATGGGTTTTGAAGGTGCTGTATGTAGAGCATTTCCGGATTGTACACGGTATGTTATTCCAAATATTAGTGCCCCTGACTGACAAAACCGATTGTCCAAGGGTGGTGCGTCTGTACGGCACCTCGCAGTTTCTCTAACAGTGGTCCTGGTAGTTATGCTACAGGTAATTTTCAATTTGATGTGTTAACCTAGTGGTGGTGGCGCAAGACCATGAAGTGTCTTATATACCATGCAGGCATAATTCAAAACCTTTAAATTTTCCAAACTGTGCTAAGAACATTTCTCAAGGATATGACAGTAATGATGGGAGGGTAGTTTCCGGTCATAAATTTTTAATGCCCTTTCATATTGGCAAGTTTAAAAAAACATATAAAAAACAAATTTTAAATAAATATTAGGATGAGGAACTGCAGTTTGACCCAGGACGGTAATGGCAGGGTTTAGAAAAATGTGGATACATTGTCTTGTTATGTCTTCTTCTGTGTGTGTGCAGGGGGTTCTAGAAGTATAGAAATTCAGTATTATATACAGGTGCAATATTCTGTGTATATTTGTATATAAGTAGCTTATTGAATATTATAGTCAACAAATTGTAAGTACCATTGGTTCTTGAATAGACGGTGAATGTTGTAAATATAATAATTGAGAATTTAATAACTTGACTGTAGAATATGGTAATACAAGGGGTAGGATTAAATAAGTTCTTACTTCTTCCTACTCCTTTTCGAGCATACAATCTTGCTGCTCATGCATGACAGTTATCAACAGTTTGCTTTTTGTTTTTGTTTTGGTATTGGCATGGTGGCCATTTGTTTTGGTGATTATCTCTGTTTTATCTTTTAACGTGTTTGAAATAAAGATTTCATCATTCATCATTCATTTCAATGAGGCGGCTTACAAAGAAGCTCTCTTTATTTGACAATTTAGGCAGAAGTATTACCTTCTGCATATCAACAGCATACACATTAAAATCATATAAAGATTCTGTGGGTTTAAGTGTGGTTACATTTGCAAGAGTCCAATTAGTAAAACAGTATTCAATATGGGAGAAAATCATGGCATGCAAGAACATTCTTGGCGCATTTACTGTCAGCAACAGCCTAATCTGTCTAAAGTTATGTAGATTAAATTTAGTTGTTGTAGAAATCTTTTTAACATGAATTTTGAAGGTTAGGGAGGAATCAAGAATAACGGCAAGATACTTAAAACCATTTACTAATTCAAGTTCCTCCCCTCTCAGAAATACATTTGAGTTTGTGTGTTAGTTATTTTTTGCAGATGTAAAGCTTACTGCATCATCAGCATCCATCTGTATGTTAACATTTTTGCATGCATCCGGTAAACCATTAATATAGAGTGCAAATAAAATTGGTCCATGTATGGAACCTTGGGGGACACCCATTGGACACTCAAGATAGGGTGATTTAACACAACAACACACTGTTTTCTGTTAGTTATATATGATTTCATCCACTTAATAGCTTGTTCTAAAAAATGAAAATGAGTAGGTTTTGCAAGGAGGATTTTGTGTTCTACAGTGTTGAATGCCTTTTTTGAATCTAAAAATACGGCACCAACACAACCTTTTTTATCTAGATAGCATTTCGTTTTTGTTAAGAACACACTAATGGCAGATTCTGAAGAGCACGGAACCCAAATTGCATGGGGTGTAAAGTGGTGAGGCCCTTATTGAGATGTTCAATTAATAATTTAGCTACCCATTTCTCTATTATTTTTAAGATGATGGGTTGAATGCTGATTGACCTGTTGTTATATTTGTCAGATTTATACCCGGATTTAAAAATTAGGCTGAACACACCCACTTACCAGATGGATGGGAGAACAGAATGTTTGATCGACATATTTATAATGTGTGTAAAAGGAGTTATCAAGGAATTTTTGTGTTCTTTTAAAAAACGAGTGTCCTAATCATAGTCATCCTTAGCTTTGGAGGCATTTAATGTGCTGATAATATTAGTTACATCAATTTCAGGTATAAATTCTATTTTAAATATAGGTTCTGTATGATCAATAGAATTGAATTCAAAGGTAGGAGAATTGAACAAACATCTCTCTTGAACAGAATTTATAAAAACGACATCAAAACCAATGTAATACCAAACATGCCCTGTGAAAAAGGGCATGAGCTTTGTGAACAGGGACAAGACATGCATCTCCACAGGAATAAAATTGCTGTTGCATGATACAAAAACCGAAAAGGTTGTGCAGAATTGTGGAGTCGCAAAGTTTTCCTTACCACAAACGGCAGTGTAGGTTGCTTGACTGAAAACTGTAAAGATGTGGGTCAATTCCCAGAGTAGGGCTTTGGATTCTGACTTGATCTGGAGAGATGATATTGCGAAGAACTCTGCAGTTGAGCCCTTGATTAAAGCCCTAAAAATCAAAATTGCTAAAGGGCTTTACCCCTCTTTCATTTCTCTGCAGATGTCCTTGAAGCAGAGAAACACTTTCTCAATGCAGCTTTCCCTCATTAAATAAAGGTTACAAAAAATGGAACACCATAAGACAATGAAGCTGATAACCGATTTCGGCGATATTTAGAAAATATCACATTATGGCTCCAAAAATTAAGGCTCCAAGATTATCTGAAGAGATGGTTCTAAAGATTATCGCGCCAGATTCTCTATCGGCCCATTACGGTGTGTCAAGAGCATGTGTTACCTCTCTCTATTTTCTGAGAAGGCTTTCATGGGTCAGGAATATTAGACTGACGTAATGGATTGAATGTACCTGAAACCATGCCAGGAAAAATGCATTCATAGGATTAATATTTTTTACATATATTTTAATTACACCTTAGGAAATGCATGGGAATAGAAATCCACATGAACAACTTTGCCTCTCAGTGGACATCGGCAATATCGAAAGAGCTGAAGAAATGTTGATTGCTGCTTATCACTGTCATTTGCTGTGCTGTATATGAATGAATTATGAAGTATGCACTGTCAGTGAAATTATGGTACAGGAGGAGACTCGCCACCTGGTTTGAGGCCAGGCTTGCTAAACCTGGATCTGTCGGCACACAGGATTGAGCATGGTTTAACCGCGATAGAGACAGGATTAAAAAAACACTTGGGGAGACATCTCCTCATAATGTGGCTGGTTAGCTATTTTGTAATGGTGCTCTAGGCTCTTTGTGTTTTTGTGGCAATGTGTATCAAAGGTATATAGACTATGCCATAGTGTGTAGTTATGGCCTGATTCTCTCTTTGACTGGTAATAATATTTTTTGTTGCCTCATTTTTTTTCAAATGCATAATATCATCTTGCCTTGGCCAATGGAAGGCTAGGAACCAATGTGGAATGGAGCAGTGGACTTATTGTGTTTTTCTCAAACATTTCTCTTGCTAATCATTCCAGACATACTGTTTGGTCAAATATACCGGGCTAAACTACAACACTTCCAGCTGTTAAATGGTGTGTGTTCCCAACCAACCACTGCTTTATTGATCCAAAGCTTCCCAGCGCTCCTCACCGCTCTGCTGAGTGACCCTAATCCGGCGACCTCCCGTTACGCTAATCAGGTCCTGTCTGACACCAGATCCCCCTCCCGGCTTTTCCGCTGAAACCTTTATCCAGCTGTGTGACCTTTATTTGCTGTTCCCTCTACTTCCTGTTCCAGTTTAATCTCTTCCTGTTCCAAGGTAATTTCTTCCTGCTGCTGACAGTGTGGCCTGGTTGTCACTTAATTCCATCCGCCAAACTGACATAATGTCATCAGTTCTCTGGTAAACAGCTTTGGCTCATGTGAGTCATCACTGGTGTCCCTAACCCCTAACCTTAACTCTAACCCCTAGCCCTAGCCCCTAACCTAACCCTTACCCTAAATTTAACCCTGTCCCTTACCCTAAAAATCAGTTTGGCGGATGGAAATAAGTGATGACTGAGTGGCCTGTGCGGTGTAATACGATGTGAGATTAGCGGGTTAGCGCAGTATAGTGCAGTATAGCGCAAGAAAAAAATATCCCTTGAATAACTTTTATGGTGTGTAATGGACACATTTTCAATGAGTACTCATGATGGAACACACACTTGACCACAAAAAAATTTATCCATGTCCAAAATGTGAACATGATGTAAGGACTAAGATGTATTTTTGAGCCCTTTGTCAATGACTGGTGGATGAGCTATTTGGTCAGTTGTTGACCACCTTTGACCAGCTGAGTGTCGCTGCAGACCACCTTAGACCCGCTGTGTGCTGGTGTAGACCACCAGAGACTGGCTGTTTGCTCAACTGTAGACTACTTTAGGCAGCTGTGTGCTGCTGTAGACGACCTTAGACCAGCTGTATATTGCTGTAGACCACCTTAGACCAGCTGTATACTGCTGTCGACCTTAGACTAGCTGTGTGGCATTCTAGGCCACCTCAGACCTGCTGTGCTGCTGCTGCAGACCACATTAGACCAGCTATTTGTTGCTATAGACTACCTTAAACCTGCTGAGTGATGCTGTAGGCCACCTTAGACCTCCTGTGTGCCACTGTGGGCTACCGCTAACCAGCTGTGTGCCATCTAGACAACCTTAGATCAGGTTTGTGCCATCACAGACCAACATAGACCAGCTGAAAGAAGAAAAGGTGGAATTTTTAATCGGCTGAGTTTATTATAACCCACATCCAGAAGCTTAAATGCTCATTAACAAGGAATTACTTGATCCTCTACTGAGCTCCTAAAATGACAATTATTCTTAACTCCTGTTAATTTAGATTCTTTTCTAATTAAATGATAATTTCATGTTGAAATGGCAAAAGAAATACATTGACTAAAGATGGTATTTATTAATGCCAGTGTGGAGAAACTCATTATCGCACTCCATACTTCTGCACCGCACTCTGCAGACTAATCTTGTTACCCTGAGATAAGGTGTCTTTATGGGCCTTAATTACTGAGCAGTAATATAAGTTTCAAGTCACAGTTGTAATATGGTCATGGCTGGGATTGAGAAGAAGGTTCTGGAGGGTCTGTATACATCCTGCCCCCCCAACCCCCACCCTCTAGTTGCCTGTGGCGGCTCTATGAACTACCCTGGTTTGCAGCACCATTTCAGCTCAGTTAAAGCAGTTACATCATTTAAACCCCTGGGTATCAGGCTGACATTACGCTGCCACATACATAACAAAAGCAAAAGCTGTCTCAAGGCTGTGGCATAACAGGTGATGTCAGTTTGTCAAAAGGCAGTGCTGTCATACTCTTATCTCTTAATCTCATGATGCATTTTACCTGCAGTAGCGTTGGCCGACAAATGCGACGAGTTTTCTGAAATTATACAATGCGCCTTTGTCTGCTATGCAAGCTTGTGATGACCCTTCTGCCGTGCATATGATCACATTTTGTTACTCTCACGTCAAGGTGTTCAAGTGAATTGTAAATAAAAAATAATAATATTAGTTATAAAATTAACAAATAAATGAATTGATAAATAAGCTATTCTTGCAAACTCCAGCTGTGACTTTTGTTGTACCCTAGCAAATGTCATTATGATTGAGTGGCATGACTGTCTGAGAGCAGATGTTGGTACCAGATGCTTATCTGTCCTTTTTGTGTTTCCCTAAATTATGCAGTGGCTTCATTCTTTTTTTTTGGATGTGCTACCCTCAATAACTGGGAGTGAGTATTTATACGCCTCCAACGTTTTGAGCAGACATGCTTCATTTAAAGAGCCTTCGCAAACACGCCTGACCTTCCGAGCAATCAGCCTGAGTTTCTACAGCTGTCTTCTCGATCTCTCTGCGATCCTTCGGATTTTTTGGGGGGTCTGATTTTACTTCCTATGCAATACTCTTCTGGGTTAAGTGGTATAATTGCACAGGAAATGAAAAATGGTTCCGCCAACTAGATATCAATTGCTAGGAATTTTCCTTAGGGAGCAGTGTTTCTCATTGTCAGACACATTTGCAGGAGTTGATTGGTCATTCTGCTTGTCCCTGCTGTGTTATTATCCTCATTTCATGCGTTATAATGTAGATTTTGGGGCAGTTTATACCTCTTTTATTGAGTAAATATCTTGCCAAAATGTTATTTCTAATGCCAGCCGACCAGTGGAGGAACGCAAGACTAGTATTTTGACAAGGTATTTTCCGTAAGTGGCGCATGCATAAAAATGCTTCTCAATCGTCTTCGTTCATGATTAAATATTAGAGAATGGCAGATAGGAACTACGTGTTATGTATCTGAGTGAGTCTCGTGGGAGAGAGGAGTGGGTTGATATGGCTCTTTTATTGTCCAGGTATGCGCCATCAGTGATGGGTGCAGGTGTGGACCCAGGCGTGGTAATGGCTGATTTCACCTCCACGGTCCCCGGTTATTTTCTGATGAGATGACAGCCTCATTATCCCTTCTTCCTGCACAGAAGGCAGGAGACATGCTGTTTTTCCGGTTGTCCGTCCGTGCGTGTGTCCGTCACATGGCCCGAGAAGTATGTCATCTGTACTTTAAGTGGTAGAGAGATTTTGACCAAATCAGACAAATGAGTAACTCCACACAGAGGGTGACTGAACTGAGTAGGTTTTGACGCTCATTGGTTCAAAGATCAAGGTCACATAAAGTCAATTTTATGTGGGGGCTTAAGATCAACTTTAAGGACGTATGAAGCTATGGCAAGCACAGGCACCCAGATTAATGCTTTGCATTGAGTTGTACCTTGTAACTTCTGTTGCTGTTACAGATTGGGCAAGTCTCCAATTTTATAGTCACCAGGGGCTGTGTGTGTGGAAGTATGAGGGTACGCACATATGCATGCGTATGCGCGTGACTGTGTGTGTGTGTGTGTGTGTGTGTGTGTGTGTGTGCGTGTGTGTGTGTGTGTGTGGAAGTGTAAAACCGTGAGCACATTTCTGTGAAAATGCTATTTGAGTGAGATTACCTGCGTGTTTGTATGTGAGTGTGTGTGGCATAATACTAACTTGCAAGTCAAATTCAGATAGTATCATTGTGTTGTGACATATGAAATTGAGTAAAGCCTTTTGAGGTGACTGTTGCAGTAATTGTATACTGGATAATGGTTCTATTGTTTCCATAATCGGGATGTGTAATAGTGTTTATGTTTAGGAAGTAATCTCGCAATAACTGACTTCAGATATGAGCACTTTGCCATCTGGAAATGTTCAAAGAACCAAAAGTGTCTGTTTTTTACCGCTGTTGGGATTGTTTGTGTGGGTTGGTAAACAACCTTGAATTGAAGTGCACTATACAAAGGCCTCTCTGGGTCGTCAGTTTTTTTTATTGAATAACTGTCACATTTGATTCTGTTTTCTTTTGTGTGGATGCAGCAATGAAAGTAAAGTAGGCATGTCAGTTTTAAAAGGCTTCCACCTATCACTCAAGTACAATCCTAATTCATAACCACTTTTTGTGATTCTCTCTTGGCTTTGAGTATCAGCCCTTCTGAAAAGGCTGATTCGGGCAAGGTTTTTAACTGCAGCTGATGAAATAAAATAATTCTCCAGAATGTGTCCTCTCCATTTTGACTCTCAGAAAAAGAAAAAAAAGGTACAGTACTTGTCTAACCTTGCCTTCTGTGGATTGAACTTTTAGAATCTTGGAAAACAAAATGTTTGTGTTATACAGTTTAGACAGGGTCACACTCAGAGTAAGCTTGGCAGTAATTTTTCAGGTCCCACCCCCCACCCATCATTACACATGGGATATAATCTTTATATACGTACATATGTTCAGCTGAAACAATGTTCACAAGCAAGATGATGCAAGTTGGATCATTACTTCTTCAGTCTGAGCACTTTCATTTGAATTTGGCATCAGGCATTGGAAGGTATTTTCATTAGTTGCTGATTGGAGCAAAGTAAAATGTTATAAATTCCTCAGAAGTAAGTGATACTGCAGAACTGGTAATACAACTGATGATGGATTTCAAGTTTTGTAGATCATGAATTTAATTTCACCTGAATAGTTTTTCAAGGGACAAAGTAATATTTCCGATGTATTATTCCCTCTGGTAATTTTTTTTTCTGCCAAATATACAAAATAGATGGGCTGTAGGCAACTTGTGCATTGCCTCAATTGTCTAATTCCAGCATCTGTGTGGTAACCCATATATTTTTTTTTATCATTATGCGTTTACCAGAGAGTGCAGATGCATTCGCACAAATACCAAATTTGCTCAGTCTTCAATGATAAATTAACCATCAAAATACATGTTGGAAAAGCAAGCGTTGCCATCGGAATACTTCCAGATTTTTACGCCCATTGAAATCTCCGGTACGGTAATTGCTCATAAAGTATTTTCAATTTACTGATGTATTATTTCTTTCTGATCATAAGTAGAATAAAGGCTTTTAAGTACAACCCCAAGTCCAAAATAGTTGGGATATAGTGTAAATTATGAATAAAATCAAAGTGCAATGACTTTCAGATCACGTGAACCAATATGTTCTTCACAATAGAACATATATAACATTTAAAATGTTGAAACTGTGACATTTTACATTTTTATCCACAAAATGAGCTCATTTCAAATTTTCTGGCTGCAACAGGTCACAGAAAAGTTGGGACACATGCACAAAAAAGGGCTGAAAAAGCAATTAATATATAAGACAATCAGCTGAAAGAACATTTAGCAAATACATTAACATTACATTAACTGGCATCAGGTGTGTAACATGATTGGCTATAAAAGGGATGTCTTAGAAAGGTTGAGTCTCTCAGAAGTAAAGATGCCCAAAGGCTCTCTAACCTCTTCAGGTTTGTGTAAAAAAAATTGTGGAAAACAATGTCTCGCAACGTCAAATTGCAAAGGCTTTGAGAAACTGGAAAAATCTCTGTGTGTACGGGACAAGGCCGAAGACCTTTACTGGATGCCCGTGATCTTCAGGCCCACAGACACCACTGCATCATTCACCGGCATGATTCTGTCATTGACATTCCTAAATGGGCCCAGGAATACTTCAAGAAATCACTGTCTGTAAACACAGTCTGCGGTGCCATCCACAGATGCCACCTAAAACTCATGCAAAAAGGAAGCCATTGTTCAGCATCATCCAGAGGCGCCGCCATGTTCTGTGGGCCAAGGCTCATTTAAAATGGACTGTAGCAAAGTGGCAAAGTGTCCTGTGGTCAGACGAGTCCAAATTTCACATTCTTGTTGGAAATCATGGGCGTTGTGCCCTCCGGGCTAAAGAGGAGAATGGCCACCCCTCCTGTTATCAAAGTTCAGTTCAAAAGCCAGCATCTCTGATGGTATGGGGATGCATTAGTGCATATGGTGTGGGACACTTGCACGTTTTAAAAAGCATCACGAATGATGAAAGGTATTTAAAGGTTTTAGAGCAACAAATGCTCCCCTCGAGACGACATCTATTCCAGGGAAGGCCTTGTGTATTTCAGCGGGACAATGCAAAACCACATACAGCAGCTGTTACAACAGCATGGCTTCGTAGTAGAAGAGTTGGTGTGCTGAATTGGCCTGCCTGCAGTCCTGATCTTTCAACGATTGAGAAAATTTGGCGCATAATTAAACAAAAAGTCCATCAAAGAAGACCAAAACTCTCCAGCAGCTGGAAGCCTGTATTTAACATAAGTGGGATCAAATTCCAATGGCTAAACTCAAGAAACTTGTCACCTCAATGCCCAGACACCTCCACTCTGTGTAAAAAAGAAGAGAGGATGCTACTCCATGGTAAACAAGCCCCTGTCCCAACTTTTTTGAGACCTATTGCAGCCATCAAATTTGAAATGAGCTAATTTTGTGGATAAAATTGCAAAGTTTCTCAGTTTCAACATTTGCTATGTTATCTCTGTTCTATTGTGAATAAAATACTGGCTGGTGTGATTTGAAAGTCGTTGCGTTTTGATTTTATTCACAATTTACACTCTGTCCCAACTATTTTGGAATTAAGGTTGTATAAATGAAGGGTTCACTTGCAATTCCAGTTATCTACATTTCGATTTATTTTCCTAAATCACGTTAATAAATTGTGCACTTTGACGGATATCGATCAAATTAGTTTAACTACTCATATATTTCCTATACACAATTCAAGTACTTTGTCTGATTTATTATCAGGTGTTTTGAATATTTTTCATGACTTTTGGTATGTTCTGTAAATGGAGTTTGGTTCAGAACTTCTTACGGTAACCCGAATTGGCAGCGTGGCGCCACCCTTAATGCATTTTTTGATCATGCTCCCGCACCCGCACATGCACCCACATAGAAAGACGCGCACACGAATGCATACAGTCAACACACCCTCGAACTTACACACTCTTAGAGGAACATGGGGAGCCATCTCCCTCCGAGCTTGTGGATAAAAAAATAAATAAAATAAAATAAAAACTGCTGGTGACTGGGCTTTATCCGAATTAAACCGCTCATTTCTCCTTCATATATCGGTTTTGGCACCTAAGCTGGCTTTGCAGTAATGTATCCTTTCGTCAATACGGCTTAGACTCCTCTTATTCTTGCAGTGAATTCACCCTGAGCATCAACGGCAGCTGCGAGGAAGAGCGACTGTGTGTGGGTGAAAACATACTGATAACCTAGCGAGACCAGATTCTTTTCTTTGCTTCCCGTTAGGTATCAGCCTCGAACTTGGCAGTGTTTTGAGAAATCCCGTACACCTTTACTAAGCCACCTGCTGCTAAGCTACAGGGAAGGGAATCTTTGTATGTGCTATGAATGCGAGTCGTCTCTGGTCCCCGCCAAGCCTTAGCGGATTAATACTTCTCCGGCGGACACAGCTGTCGAGCGTTGATACGGTTGTCAGTGCACCAGTTTGTGTGGAAAATCCCACGTAAGTGCCTTTTTAAAGGGAAGACTTCACTTACACTCGCTCTTTCTCAAACTCAAGTCAATTCAAATCACATAAGCTTTATTTACATGGTAAAGGTCACTTGCATTATCAAAGCATATGGTCACTACATGAATGGTACCGAATCGAACAATCATAAATGTACACAAGAATAAATAAATACATGAATAAAATCATGAAATGTGCCTGAACGGCGGATGGGCCTATTTCATTTGAGGACAATATCACATCTTTATCTCTTTTCACATGTAACTCTCGCTCTCTGTCAATCACTTTATGACAAGTGAAACCCTTTGACAGTGCTGCAGTCTCACACCCCTCTCTGGTAGAATGGCAGTGCCTGCCTCTCTAACTGTGTCCATCTCTCTGTCTGTTATTCTGTCACCCTTTCGCAGTCTGTCTCTCTCTCTCTGTTTTCCTATTTCTCTGTTCCCCTGTCAATCTGTCTCTCTCTGACTCTCTCGGTGCAATCCCATCTTCTGAGATCTAATTGATTTTTCAATTTGTGTAAAAAAAGAAAAAAAAATAACCTGGCTGTGAACGCAAGCTGAATGCAACAACTCCCAGAAGTCAACTGAAGCTTTATTTGCTTGGCAGACGTGGTTTATCTTGCCCCTCAAAGAGGCCATAAAGCGATGTGAATGGAAACAGTTAAACCGCTACTGCAAGAATGCAACTCTTTCTGCAGTGAGGGCAGACGTTGTTGTTTTGGTGATATCAAATTTGCATGATGCTGTTACTGGAACCATGTGCAAATTTGCTTTCCTATCCAAGTTTTCAAAAATGTGTGACTAATAGGAAACAAGTGAATGGAAACCTAGCTTTTCTCTCTCTCTCCCATCTCTCTACCACTCGCCAAACTCATAATTGATGAAATAGTGGGAGATTTTTGAGCAAACAGACTGTATTTATTGCCAGGGATGTCTTAAATGATATCCACGTCTGAAACACTATGTATATTTGGTACGGTACAGTCAGTGTGTAGGCCTGTTATGTCAAATTGCATATGACAGTATAATGCAGTCTATTTACACCTGTGCTCTAGGCTTTAAGAGCTTGTTATAATTCTATGTAATGCATAACATTTAATTAGGCCAGTAGCGTTAGCATTATTAGCAGGCCTTGATATAGGTAATGGATACCTACATATGCATTAGATTTCTACTTCTCTCTCTTAGCAAAAATGCCATGGCTTTGAGGGAGATTCAGGGTGTGATGGAGTTCAGTGCCTCTCAGAACTGGTTTATGCAGATTTACAGAAGCACTTCATGTTATTTACATGACCATTCCCAGTCCTACAGCAGCACATGGGATTGTAACTCAGAAGGTCTTGTAAAACCCACGCAGCTCGACCAATGACGAGCCAGGAGCGAGGGCTTATGTGTGTGAATTCCCGCTGTTCTAAGGCAATGGAACATGTCAATTACATCTTTCATGTATGCGTCTCGCCTTGGACCTGGCCTGACACTTACCTGAAGGATTCTCAGTAATTCTCCGCTGAAACGGGGCTATGCCGAAATCACGGAACCATCTAACCTAATGTTGCGCTACGAATAATCCAAGGTGCACGTTGTAACACTCGCAGAAACTGAACAAAACATCAGATATATCTGTGATTAGGACAAACTATGCATAACCATTACAATGTTACTCTTGTTTAAAATCTCACTCCAATTTAAAATAGATAAAGGATGAGACATGCGCGAATCTCGGAGCAACTACGCCACCTGACTCTTCGTGAAAACCACTGTACTCAATTTACGCCCCTGGGTCATAGCGCTATTGCCGGATCTTAGTTCGGTGATAGTTCTAGAGGATGGAAGAAATCACCATGATAGTAGCATCTTGGCATAAACATACCATGAACCCAGATTTATGTACACCCCAGAGCCTCAGCTTATAAGGGGGATCGGCCAAACATCAGCTTATAAGCCCAAGGATGCCCTTAAGGCCAAATCCCCAGAACCGGTACTACATAAACCCTTTATATAAGTAGACAATTTGCAATCCAACTTAAAACCCATCACTACCTATAAACATCAGCTAGGTCGTCTGAAATGCTAAGGAATCGCCCCCTAAGTACCTGTCATAACGTGGCTAGAAAGAATAAAAGGATTAGGAGTCATGGAGACCACGCAAATTTGAAGGAATAACAATAATTTATTCACCAGGTAGGCAGAAACCTAAGGCAACACAATGCAAGTTACAGTTACAATAAATTCAGAGACAGAGAGTAAAGACATACCTGGTGAAAGGCTACACACGGGCAGGAGTGCGGGAAGTCGATTACCAACTTCACTAAGCTAGAAATGATGCATGGACCAGCATGTGGGAAGTCGTTAACGATCTTCCATAATTTAAAGGGCTTCTCATGTACTGACGTGTACGGGGAGAGGTCGGATACAATCTTCCCTGACTATATGGTAAAGAGGCTCCTACACACGGCATAGATATGCAAGTGGGAAGTCGGCTACGATCTTCCCATAATGGTATGTTTCTCTTCGCTTTAAGCCAAATCACGTCTTTGATCCAGGCGGCCTGGTCAGAAACGACCTGGAAGGGGGGGGGGTTGAATCTGGTTTTTGGGTTTCCACCATTTGGAGGATGTAATAAAACAATTTAGCAGAGAGAGAAGAACAGGATGATTACCCGTGAGGATTCTGACCAATTTTCAGGAGTTTCCAAAAGGGAATGAACCATAATTTCAATGGGAATGAAACATACTCCACTCAACTCCTTGGACTCCCCTGAGAATAACAAGACCAAACATGATATGAATATATACTTGTATGATGCAGTTGTCATGAAAAAAGTCTTAAGATGAATTATTATATACTAGGTAAATTGGGTTCTAAGTATAGAAGTGATTTCTTAGCAGGGTATTGAACATATAAGCATATTGTGAAATTCTCAGAGGTTTAGATTATCTTAAACAGATAAGGTCCAGTTATATGAAAAGACTGAGTACAGTAATATGATTCCCACAGGGGCGTTGTGTCAGCCAGGGCTCCCCCGCATTGAATCAATGAAAGATTCAATGAATTCTTACCAGCCATCCCACAGTCTTATGAATTCTGACAATTAACATTAATATTATTTATATACCTAAAAATATTAAGGGGTTTCTCCACGCAAAACATGATTTGGGTTTGTTTCCATTAATTCTTTGAGTAAGTAAACTCCTTCAGACAGTTTTGAAAACTAACCTTTCTATCCAGAGTTATTGTGGGATGCTATTTATCAGCCGCATTTGGACTCGCATTTGCAGAAATGGTGCTCTGTCACAAGCTCAGGCTGTAGCTATGGCAAATAAAATCAAGACTGGTTTCAGCATCTTTAAAACTTGTTTTAAAAGACATAAACATCAACCAGGGAAGAAACCGACATTGCATTTGTAAATATGGTTTGTTATGTGGTTTGTTTGCTTAGAATGCCAGATTTGTTTTGTCAAGGACAAAAGAGACGTCATCACGCTTGTTGGTCAACTGGTTGCATGAGCGCACAAAGAATACGTAGCAACCTTCAATAACTCTTTACAGAAAGGGCAATTCTTGAAACTGTAAGAGTTAATTCACTCAGGAATTTGAGAACGAGCCCAAATTGTGTTTCAGGGGTAGTACCCCCTTCATCTGTATTGCTGCTGTGGCCATTTTAGTTATTTTGTGAGGATATCTAACTTTGTACACAACTTCCCAGCAATTGTGGGAGTGATTTTATGTAGAGCATTTAATATTCAGGCAGAAGGCTGGATGTAAAAGGCAAGCAAGAGGTTTTTTTAAAAAAAAAAAAAAAAAGAACATCCTGTCTCGTACAAAGTTTGTCAGCCAGGCTCCTTGATGGGTCATTTGTAATGAAAGGTGTCAGAGGCAAGAGGTCAACAAGATCTCTGGTGCATCAGAGCAGTACCTCTCCTGTCACAGTATGATCAATTGCCTTCTCACCTACTGGTGTCGCGGTGACAAGCGGAAGGATTATCTCTGTTTTCTAACCTTTTTAAATGTCAGCATTCTGACATGCAGCACAGTAAGCAAGTATTAAGTCAGTGGCACTGTATACAACGAGCTGCAATTCGAACAGTGGGGATGTAAAGACTCATTCTCTCTTCCATTGATTTCAAATCCAGTTTGCAGGGCCAAAAAAGTAAAGTGTTGTGTCTCTTCGGAAATTGACTGTGCGATGTATTCTCCTATCTATTGGCAGTTAGGTCTATTCTGTAAATATCAGGGGTTGGGTGCTGCAGCACTAATGACAGAGTTCAAGTATTGAATGGATTGCTGAGCTTTCTTGGGTGTGGTCCTCCACCTCTTCCATTGTCATCTGTACAGCCTCTAGCCCTTTAAACAACCCTAACATGGATTAAGATGGATGGGTGATTGATGGATAGACTTCTTGAGTTCGGTCCTGCAGAACTTTTTCAGGTTAAAAGGTTCTTTGGCAATGTGACAGGAATTTGGCTAAATTTAATGACAGATGATTGTGTGGAATGAGTTGAAAGAACTAGTTATTACCGTGTACTTTGGCACTTATTCCATAGTTCTGGACTTGTGAACTATGTCTGCAGCAAAAATTTCCATAAAAATATACACAGTAATAATTTTAGGCTTGTTTTCTGATGGCAGACCTTGATTTTCAGCCAGTTTCTTCCCCACCCACAATTAGGTCCAAAATCAGCGTGATTGACACATCAATTTGCTGACGTCATCTACATAACGATGCAAGCTCAGTCGAGCTCGTTTTTACATACTGCCATATGCCATACAAACTGAAGAAAGTTTGTAGAATCGTTATTTTCTCGCAAAATTTGGAGAAACGACGGAGCGAATGCATTGTGGCTGTAGTAGTAATACAACCAAAGGAGGAGTCCGCCTTCATAAATTTCCAAAAGACAAAAAAAATTAGGAAAATTGGGTGAAACTGACTCGCGCAAAACGGCAAGGACCAAGCGACAGCTGTATAATTTGTTGCAAACACTTCAACGATTCTGACTTTGAGGATGAAGGGTTTTGGTCGAAGTTCGGGATGAAAAGGATGAAAAAAATCAAGCCAGATTCGAAAGTATTTTTGAGGAAAGAAGCACTGAGGAAAAGGGGAGAAAAAAGAGCAGATCGGGCCCTAGAAAACGGAAGAAAACGATGGTACGCCGCTAGTGAACAATTGTAATGCGCGTTACGCCAGCACTTCGATAGGGCTTTCATTATGGAGCATCGCCGGCAGCACGGGCTGGCTGCAGCTAGCACTTAGCAGGCTTTGCCTTGCATTCCACATGTTTTACGCCTTCTCGTCGCCGGCGCTCTGGCAGGGCTTTGCTGAAGCGCACCGCCGATTCTTCCCCTTGGCTGCTGCTGCACGTCTAGTTGCATGCTGCCGCTGTGTCTTGACTCCTGTTTCGTGTTCTAATCTTTTTCTCTTTGTCAGATCATATTATTGTTTTACTCTAGCCTGACCAGATGCCGTGCATAATGTAACGTGCTTGTGGGAAATTGCTTGGAAATGACTGTTGTAACTTGTACAAAAAGTTGTAGAAATTATTTTAATTAAATATAAAAACGTATCTCAATTAAATTGGGTGGTGCAAGATAAGCTAGCAGCTAGCTAAAGCTAGGAGGTAGGAAACACTGGCTTATCATTTATTGTTTTTTTATTGACTATCTGCCTCTGGAATCTTCTTGATTAATCTATAATGATAAAATATTTTTCTGCTGGTGCTTTCCCATGTCAGGCACATTGAAAACAGCTCGTCCTGAAGCCAGGGGCACTGGGCTTCAAACAGGATTTCAATAGGTTTCAAAAGAATATGTCTGAATTCTGTCTGATGATTGTTGTTCAAAGTTGATGACATTGGGAATAGATCAGAATTTCACTTGCCCATTTGGGCAACGTTTTTGATGTTTACTTTCCCAGCAATGCTTTTACATTTTTACTTGCCCTAAGCAAACAGACAAGTAGGTTTGTCTAGCTCTATTTTGGCATAATTAGGCCTATAAAAAAAAAAAATAAACAATTGTCCTGAAAAATGATAAATGATGTGCTGGAGCTCCCATGAGCTAGCTTGTGGTTCTACACCATGCTGAGGCAAGTTGAACGTCACGTTTTTCTTGTTGCAGTGAAAAAATTTTTTCCAAACATTTTGGTACATTCCTCGCCAGTTAGGAGTTCAGTGCAAAATAGTTGTTCATCCGTGGCATATCTGGGAATATAGTCAGCACTGGGGTGGGGAAGGGGGGGAACAGACTGCTCCCCACCCCCTAGTGTTAGTAATCCTCCAGAATAACTTTAGCGCAGAGCATAATGAACAAACTCAAATCGACATCAAAGTGCAGCACGCAGTCTGGCAAATGTGCAAACAGCTGATCGAGGAATTAGAATTTCATGCCAGAAATCTATCCCATACGCTTTAAAATTGCAGTATGTACGTCGTTATAAATGGAGAACCAAACACCCGGATAATGCGTCGTGCAGTAGTTTTTGCTGGCGACTAGCGACCACTAGCCCGTTTAGCGCGACTCTGATTAGCCCGTTAAGAAAACCAGTGTAAGATTAAATAAAAAAATATATATCAAACATTTTTTTTTTCTTTTTTGCTCATAATGTAAATCATACCAGATTTGAAGTAATTAAGCACTGGGGCAACAAAAACATACAATGAAGTGATCAAAATGATAGTTTTACATTCTGTTGTACACACCGGCTATGCAGCGAATTGGTCTTGAGTCCTTTTGATGACATCACACTCAGAAAGGGTGGCATAATCGTTTCTGGCAATTTAAAAGGGGCATTACCAGGGCAAGTAGTAAGTTACTGATTGCTCCAAAATGGTTTGATCTTATGAGAAATGACTGCCACATTTTTTTTTTGTCTTGATGAAAAATGACATAAAGAGAGCCTGTTTGTGAAATTTAGGCCCTCTAGATGCTTTAGTTCCTTTAAGCCTGATTAAATAAATATACCTATGTTTATATTGGATTTTAGAAGGAATAAATCCCATTATGTCATCTACTGCAAAAAAAAACAAAAAAAAAAACTTGTTTTATTGGGTGTACCTTAAAAGTTATACACAATACAAATGTCTTCAAAGAATTTGAAGTATAGCTGTTGTGATGATTCAAGGTCCATGTAGTTGTGCAGGTGTTTTACTGACAATGTTGAAGAGATGCTTATGGTCACATAACAGACTTTTGCTCCTTTTGTTCATAATGAAAATGACTGAGAACTGAGAATGTTCACTCCGGGAGCGCTCCACACTTAACAGGTGCTGCTTGTTCTCTCCGATTAAGTAAGACGGCAATCATTCATCTGGACGCGTATTTGCTGTATTTAAATCAACGTTATTCAAAATTGCAAACCTGTCGACCCTCACACAAGTAGCCCATTACTGTACTGAATTTAGCCCATGATGTCATCGCTTTTGATCGCATATGGAGAGAAACCGTGTCTTCAGTTGCCAGTTACGATAATTGGAAAACGCATCAATAAAGGAAAATGATTGAGAACTAGCCAGGACTGATTGTTGTCATAAAGGACATGTCTGTGTCCCCCCCAGTTCCCAGATCTATCTGCACCACTGCAATCAACGGTGGCCAAGAACGTCTCAAACTTCTTTTCTTCTTCAGAACTCTCACAGTGCGGTTGTGAGCCCTTACCCAATCCCACTCACAAGGACCTAACATCAGAACTCACGAAAGAAAACTGATGAAAACTCAAGATAGGTGTTGTTTGCGTAGGATATCCAGAAATTTGTGAGATTTTGCGTGAAAAACAAAAAATTTGGTTGTGAGGTCGTATTTGATCACACGCCCTTTTCACCTAAGTCTACAGCAAGTGATGGTTAGACTATTTATGGACATACGCCCAAAGCACAGTACTTTTTTACACTGTGCTTCTTAAGGTATTTTTTGTGGCCTATAAAGGCTTAAACGGGGGGTGCCCAGATTTTTGCACCCTACTGTAACTGTGTAGACTTCTGCAACTTCTTTGGAATTGCAGTCACAGTCACATGAAAGTTTTGGTGTCCAGAGATTAACTGCAAACAGCCTTTCAGACAAGGTTACAATTCCCAGTTTCTTGTTTTTATATATGACTTGCTCTGAATTGAATAAAGACGCAATCCATGGAATTCGAAATTCCTTCTTTAATATTTAATGTGACTGTCCATGTCACCACATATCGTTTGAAATGAGCTGCCAAGTTTTAAAAAAAAGACAAATCCCTTCATTCCTCAAGAGGAATTTGAAGCATTAATACTTCATGCAGACCCACTGACTGTTACTGCCGTATCGCAACTCACCTGTCTTCACTTTACCCTGTTTTGCCTTTTGTCCTTGCATCAAATGAAATCACAAACAATACTGTTGAGGGTAATGTGAATATTTTACATAATGGATTTCCTGTGCCACAAAATCCATTTAAATTGCTGGATGTTCACCAGAACGATAAATTATCTTTCCTGGAAGGCAAGATCGTCATCTGATTCCATAGACACGAAGTTTGACAAATAGGTTTTCTGGATTTATTAATATTATTATTATTTTTTATTTTTTATTTTTTTAAATTATTATTTTTATTATCATTATCATCATCATCATCATCATATTTATTTTATTTTATTTTTTTCATGAAACCGCGTCAGTGCCAGTATTTCAGAACACTGAAACTTGATTGCCTCCATTTACCTGTGTCGATTGTGGAAATACTGAGATGGAATGATTCGTTCATTAAGTTGTAACTGCCATAAAGCCTTAAACCCCTGTTCCTTCGATAACAATCATCCCAATCCTCTACAGTCTGGGCTGATTGTGCGTCCTCCCCATCCCTGGCTGTCAGGTGTTGCAGGTCAATCGGTATCACCAGTTGTTCAGTTCATTAAGTAGAGAGGAAGTAAATCTCGGGCTGGATTTGTCTATCCCTGTCTTGGATAGTTCAGTAGGGAGTCCAGTAGTTTCAAGATTAGATCTTCTTCTGTTGTACAAACAGCTTCATTACGCCCAACAGTCCATGTTCAGAGAGGGAGGTGCATAGCGCCAGAGAACCAATTAACACATGGATGTTTTCACCCAGTCGAGTCGAGCAGTGGCATCAGCGTACGGCAACATTTTTTGCCTGTGTAAGTTCATAGCATGCACAGGCCAGCTGGCCCAATCATTTCTGATGGACAGGAAGCTAATGATGGGTTTTGGTGAGCTCTCCCGCCCGTCTAAATTTAATTTGGCCGTCCGGCATGACAATAAATGAGGAACGGAGACATCAGACTGGGGAGAAGGCAGTGGACGGCATGTAGAGCAGCGTCTTGAATGGAAAGCTGTCAGAGCTCGAATCCTTGGCTGCTGTGATGTGAGCTTTTACTGGGTTGAAGGTCACCCTGTTTTCTACTTTTAGGGCTTGTATACAGTATGTATCATCTTAAAGCACCATACAATGGCGATGCGTACATTTGTGTTTTTGATCCCATCAATACTACTTCTGTTGAATCTACTACAAAGTGAAGAATTGCGTCAAATTTTTTTTCTAATACATTCATGTATTATCGACCCATGTGCATTTAGGTAAAAGTATTTCATTACATTTCTGCATTGTTTGGTTGTAATACAAATCTGGATACCAGCATAGTGTTAAACTGAAGATTTTTGCATTTAAAAACTTAAATAAAATGTAGCACTGAATACTGCCACTGTGAAAGAGCTCGGATTGCGCACTGAATGCTGTTTACAATGCTGTGTTTGTGATGTTTAAACTTTAATTATCATTTATGGCTCATCGGTACCCAACTTGTTTAGAAAAAAACCTTTCAATTTATATGATAAAGCTTCATGCGGTGTTACTCGGCCTAATGTAAATATTATGGTAATTGTATTGCACATATGCATCTTTAATTGAAGTGATATTATGCTATTCTGGGCCATAAATATAACCCCCCCAGAGGAGAGTTGTTAGAGGGACTCTCAGGCTCCTATTACATTTACTTTATGGTAATAGAAGATAGCGTAGAGGATGGTAAATGATGTAAATTCAGTTCCACTCAGAAGTGCTTTAATTGGCTCTCAAATACATACCCCCTCCCTTCCCTGTGCAGAAACTGACTGACGGGAGGAGGGGACCTTCAGGGTGTTTTGCCTGGAAGGTTGAGGTCTGGGCCTGAGGTTCGCAGGTTCATATCACCTTTTATATAACCTCTCATGAAGGCTTTAACCCTGAGCCTATACTCCAGGCATCGAGCTGCTCAGCTTTTAATCTTAGTGAGATTTAAGCTTTTAAAATTTCCGAGAATAATGGCTTCTCCCTCTTCGCCTAACATTTGTCTTTGCTTGCAAAGTGCTTTGCCTTCAAAAAATTATCTTCAAACGGCTGGAAAAGTTCCATGGAAATACAGCAGAATAATGAACAGCATGGCCCAGGGGCAGGATCTTGTCCAATCTATACAGCAGAATGGGTGTGAATCAACTCGGTGAGAACTAACTTGGTGTTTGCTTGTAAAATCTATCTACAGTAAATGTGATAAATGTGAGTGTTGGCTGTTCAGATATAAAACAGCCATTTAACCAGAAGTTTTGGTGCTTTTTCTAGAGTTCTTGTCACCCCATTCCTGGCCCATGGCTAAAAAGCAATGTTTTTTTTTTACCTTCATTATCAAGTATTTTTAGGCAAATGAGAATGTGTCTGTAGGTTCGCCAGTTGTCCAGGTTTTAGCCAAAATGTCTTGCCTCTGGTCCCAGAGTAATTGGATTACATGTACTCTTAACTCATAAGGAAATATCCTGTTCAAAAAATCTGGTCCAAACAATACTTGGCTGCATGGCATCAAAGTCTGTGCACGGCAAGCTTTTTGTAGCTTTTTAACAACGGTTTAATGCAGTTTTCTCAGGAGTGCAAATGGGGGCGAATGCGGTGAGCTACAAATTCCCCTAGATCGATAATCTGGCAACCCTGCTTGAAAAAAACAAATGAAATATTTATTTTTTCCCCAAGGCCATTGCACTATCCCAGAGGAAGACGAATGAAGGGACTGAAGCATCGACAGATTAGACAGAAAGCCAAGCAGCATTAGTTGGTGACTCTTTCCTGACTTTGACAAGTTCTAAATAAGTTAATTTGTACTGTATGAAGGCAAAAACAGTATAAAACTGTCTTTCTCTCCAGTCACCTTAGTGCGCTGCTATGGCAGTGACTGAGGGAAGAGAAGGTACTGGTAGTTCGCAGATGAATATGGAGGGGGAGTAACGTCCTGAGGCTGCGAATCTGGCAGCCTCAAAGACTGTGTATATCGGGATGTATGAAGACCTGAGGCTGCCGCAGCTGTCGCAAGCCTTGTGCATGTGCGCTTCCCTCGGGGTGCTTTGGGTGGGCTGAGAAGCCGGGCGCTTGGACGTGGTGGAGCAGATCATCGCGGCCCAGCGGAGACGGAGCCATGTCCCCTAAAGCCTCTGACAGAGCTACTGCCCTTATAAAAATATTCTGTCATTATTTCTTAGTAATACTATAGTATAATGGCATAACTAAGGTATTACTATAGTCTGCATAGTATAACTAGAGTAGTACTAGCGTATAGCTATCACTTAATAACTATAATATTACCACAGTAAAAAGTACCA
This sequence comes from Gymnothorax reevesii, assembly GCA_029721435.1. Lineage (NCBI taxonomy): Eukaryota > Metazoa > Chordata > Actinopteri > Anguilliformes > Muraenidae > Gymnothorax > Gymnothorax reevesii. Next base: position 22,770,791 of record CM056579.1, on the reverse strand, counting down.
CGATATTCCTCACAACTGTATTGCTGTAGTTTGAATAACTATAATATCACCACAGCAATACTACACCATGTGGTGAAAAAAACCTATTTACTATTGGATAACTAGCTTGGAATTACAGTTATTTTTCATTAGGGTGTAGAACTCAGCAACCAATCAGCATCAAGCAGTGATAGTGAGTGATAGTCATTGCCTTGACTGTAAAGTATCAAATTTTGGCACCGTATGTCACAGCAGTTTTCAATACCCACCGCTGCTGACATTTACCGCTCAATGCCTGATGGCACCATTTTTCAACACCCAGCCAACAGTGGCTTCACTGTTTTCAGGCTGACTTTAGATGGATTTTTGTTGATGTGTGTCATTTAAAGTGGCCCATGAGTAAACATGCATATTTTGGGGTGTGACCTGAGAATCTGTCTCAGCGCCTTTTTCTTTCGAGCTGGTTCCTCTGCGCTTTGACAGAATGCGCTTGGCTGCAGTCGCCCTCGAACAAAAGATGCGGCCAGACTCCTGTATGCCAGTGAAGAATCGCAGAGTGAGCAGGATAACTGCACTGAGTAAACACCGGAGCCCTCCCGAATCTGGCACTTGGACTGAAGAAAAACCGCTTTCTCTGGTTTCACCCGGTGCCGTTATCCTGCTAACTCACTCATCCAGTTGTTTGGAATACATCCTTCCTCTCCGATGGCTTGTCAGATTATGGTTTTTGTACTGCAAATAAGGAAAGATAAGCCAAGCATCTTAGTCTTGCATTTAGACTTCATTTCGATCACCTTTTTTTTCCCTCACTAAGAAGAAAATTCTGCCAATGTGGTGAGAGACAATTTTAACTCATTTCTAGATTTGCCAATGCCGAGCACATGGCAGTTTATTCAAATTTTAAAATTAAATGACTTGTCACTACAGACTCTTTTTGCAGTGTGTGCTGGTTTTATAATCAATTAGCATGGTGACCTGTCAAGAATGAGGTTTGTTCCGCGCAAAGTTCTCATCTTCTCTCCATAACCCAATGTGTGGACAGAGATGTTTTTCAGTGAAGGTACACTCCCGCAGTGCCCTCGCCCAAGGCTCTGGACCCATAACCTGAGCCCAAAGGCACTGAAACTGCCCGCAGCTGGGTGCAGCTGGGTCAGATGCTGAGAAAAAAAAAAGCTCCTGCCCGTTTCAGTTTAGTTCTGCTTATCTCTGTCCACATTGCTTCATGCCACAGTGCAGCTTGAATAATATCAGTACACTGTTATAAAGTGTGAGGTATCGTTCAGGAACCAGTAGCGAGAACACAGGATTGTAGGTGAGGAGATTTTATTGATCGAGGGGGATAAACCCCCGCAGGGCAGAAGGCAAAAGTGCAGAGTCCACAATCCAAAAGTCAAAATCCAGGAGGGCAGAATCAGAGTCGAAAACCAGGGCAGCAACCACAGAACTCATAGTCAGGCAAAACAGATTTGGTACACAGGTACAGGTTTGTCAGATGCAAAAATCAAAAACCAGGGGGCGTATCCAAACCGTTACCAGGGCAGCAATCACATAAATTGTAGTCGGGCAAAAAGGGTTCGTAAACACAGATGCAACAGTAATCCAAGAAATGCAAAGCCGACATCGAAAGTCGGACGGTCCAGTCAGAAGAGTAATGCAATGAGTACAAGGTGGAATACAATAGCAGCACAGGTAAACACGAAAAATGTTCTGACAAGGAAGTTCTGTGAAGAGACACCTAATATACACTCCAGGGAGATCACATGGTACATAGAACACAGGTGCAGGAGATGAGACTAATTACAAAGGGTGGAACAAGAGAGAATCAATCACATAAAGTAGGCAAAAGATAAAACGCGGACAGGGATCATGAGACAATCCTATGGACAAACATACAGCTCCAGTCAAGGAGTTCTAACGTGAATAGATAATGAGAGAAAGGACAGCGCGAAACAGGTGTGGAAAATCCACAGAAATGCAGTAGAGAAGATTAGGTTGTTATGTATGATAATTTTTTGTACAGCTATATATTCCATTTGTAAATGAAGATTTGTTACATGCTGTTTTGCTGCCCTGCTGGTCAGCTATATTTATTTTGTTCATTGGCACCATCTGGTGGCGTACTTGTAAAATCTTTAAGAAAAGTCTAGTAATTTCTCGAAGCTTCTGGCACTTTCCTGCTTGGAGGGGGCGGGATTTCCCTAGAATCCTGTGGATCTTTCTGGAAGGTTGCTAGACTATAAAAAGGCTGTGATTTTAAGCACAGCAGAGACTGACAACAAAGAGAGCAGACAGCAGAAGAGAGCAGACCAGAGTTTTGTTTTGGCAACAGTTAAATAGTGGCAGTGTTATTAGAGAATTTAAATCGTGGATAATTTTTGTACAACTTTTTTTGTAAAGAATAAATTTGTTTTAGTTGTACTGGCCAGTTTTCTTTGTTGTGATTTTTCCAAGTCATAACAAATTGGAGGTTCCACCGAGATTGGATTCACCGAAGATTATTATTTTAAATCTTTTGACTAGTTTAAAAACCAGCAATCATGACTTTTGATGTGGAAAGTTTTTTGAAAACTCCAACCCAGGAATTAATTTTGTTGGCAAAGAAGAAGGACTTGCTACAAATAGCCTCAACCCTTGGATTATCTGATGTGAGGTCATCAATGAAGAAACAAGAAATATTCAACATTTTGGTGCAACATTTCATCGATGAAGATATCTTTGGGGAAGAAGCAGCAGAATTAATTAAAGCTGTGGAAGTGCCTGCAACAGAGCTGCAAAGGCTTGAACTCCAGCTGCGCCAAAAACAACTAGAGCTGGAAGAGAGAAGGTTGGAGAGGGAGAAGGAAAGAGAAATGGAGGAAAGAAGATTGGAGAAAGAAATGGAGGAAAGAAGGATGGAGAAAGAAATGGAAGAAAGAAGGTTGGAGAGGGAGAAGGAGAGAGAACTAGAAGAAAAAAGGATGCAGTTCGAATTGGAAATGAAGAAAATAGAAGCAGGTACTGTTCCAAAATCATTTGGACTTTCTGATCATTTTGATGTGGTTAAACATATCAGACTTGTTCCTCCTTTCTTAGAAAATGATGTTGACCAATACTTTACCCATTTTGAAAAAATTGCTGAAAATTTGAAATGGCCAAAAGAGCATTGGACAATGATGTTACAAAGTGTTCTTACTGGTAAAGCTAGAAAAATCTATAACCAGTTATCTGTCCAACAGTGTGCTGATTATGATTTTGTCAAATCTGCCATTCTGAAGGGTTATGAATTAGTCCCTGAGGCTTACAGGCAAAAATTTAGGAATTCTTGCAAGGAAGCCAGTCAAACTCATGTTGAATTTGGCAGGTTAAAGGAACAGTTGTTTGATCAGTGGTGTAATTCCATGAAAGTTGAAAAAGATTTTGATAGAATGAGGCAACTTATTCTGGTTGAGGAATTCAAAAGGTGTGTCCAGCCTGATATTAAGATTTTCCTTGAAGAAAAACAAGCCAATACTTTGCAAGATGTTTCTACCCTAGCTGATACTTATGCATTGACTCACAAGTCTTCTTTTGTCCAAAAATCCACTTTTTTTAAATTTCAAAGCAAGTTTCAGTCCAAGACTTCTAATAACACTTCTAATGATTCTAAGGCCACTTCTGAAAGGAAACCTTCCAGGGAGAAGCAATCCTCTGATTCTTTACCCTCTGTGTCTTGCCATTACTGCAAAAAGCAAGGTCACCTTATTTCTGAGTGTTATGCTCTCAAGAAAAAACAACAACGAGAAGAAACCAAGCCAACTGCTTTGACAAAGAGAGAATCTCTTGTATCAATGGTCAGTTCACCTGATCTTCTACCTTCTGTGTCTGAACCGGTTATGGAGGGTTTTGAGCCATTCATCACTGATGGTTCTGTCTCACTTTCACATGATTTTTCCTCATCTGCTCCTGTTCGAATTCTAAGGGATACTGGGTCTTCCCAATCTCTTATTCTTGCAGATATTCTGCCTTTCTCGGACAAATCGTCTACTCAGGCTAATGTCCTTATTCAAGGAGTAGAATGTGGTTTTACAAGTGTACCTCTCCATAATGTTCATCTCAAATCAGACTTAGTCTCTGGGCCTGTTACTGTTGGTGTGAGGTCTTCTCTTCCTTTCAAAGGCATTCATTTGCTTCTTGGTAATGATCTTGCTGGGGATAAGGTTGTGCCCTACCCTATTGTAACTGACACTCCTTTGATTCATCAAGAATCTGACTCTATAGAGGAGGAAATTCCAGACCTCTATCCTTCATGTGCAGTTACTCGTTCTATGGCCAAAAAGGCTATTCAAGATGATGCTGATCTGGACTTTAACCTGGCTGACACCTTCATTGGGCAGTCTTTTCATCAGGAACCTTCCAGTCCTGAGATGTCTGGGAAATCTTCAGACTTGTCCTTGTCAGGTCATTCTAATGACATTTTGTCTCGTAAACAACTTATTCATGAGCAACAACAAGCTCATGATCTAGCGCATCTTCTACCACAGGCTGCAAGTGAACAAGAGGCTACTCAAGTTCCTGTCTGTTTTTACTACAAAAATGGTGTGCTTATGAGAAAGTGGCGTCCACCCGATGTTCCTGCAGATGAAGAGTGGATGATCACCCATCAAATTGTTCTTCCAAAGCCGTACCGTCAAGAAACTCTTAGTCTGGCCCATGACAATCCTATGTCAGGTCATTTGGGTATCAAGAAGACCCTTCAACATGTCAGAAACCACTTCTTCTGGCCTTCTATGAGGTCTGATGTACAGGAGTACTGCAAATCCTGTCATACTTGTCAAATGGTAGGGAAGCCGAACCAAAATATTCCAAAGGCTCGACTTAAGCCCATTCCCGCTTTTGAAGAACCTTTCAGTCGGATCATCATTGACTGTGTTGGACCATTGCCGAAGACTAGGTCTGGTTGTGAGTACTTACTGACTATCATGTGTGCTTCCACCCGGTTTCCTGAGGCAATTCCACTTCGTAATATCAAGGCGAAGACTATCATCAAGGCTCTAACCAAGTTTTTCTGCTTTGTCGGTCTTCCTAAGTCTATTCAGTCTGATCAAGGATCAAATTTCATGTCAGGCATATTTCAACAAGTTATGCATGAGCTTGGTATAAAACAATACAGGTCATCAGCTTACCATCCTGTGAGTCAAGGTGCTTTGGAGAGGTTCCATCAAACCCTGAAGAACATGATAAGGACCTACTGCCTTGACACAGAGAAAGATTGGGATGAAGGTGTTCATCTTCTTCTGTTTGCTGCCCGTGAAGCTGTTCAGGGGTCTCTTGGGTTCAGTCCTTTTGAACTCGTTTTTGGGCATACAGTCCGTGGACCTTTGAAGCTTCTGAAGGAAAAGTTTCTGGCTGAAGATGATGTCCCAATGAACTTGCTTCAGTATGTCTCTGACTTCCGCAATCGTCTTGCTAAGGCTTGTGACTTTGCTAAGTCTAATCTCAAAGAAGCTCAGGGCAAAATGAAAGCCAGATATGACCTTCATTCAAAAGATAGAAGTTTTAAAACTGGTGACAAAGTTCTTGCACTTTTGCCAGTTCCTGGAAACCCTCTAAGAGCCCGATATTTCGGCCCTTACACTGTCCTCAAAAAGGTCAGTGATCTAAATTACATAATTTTAACTCCTGGAAGGAGGAAACAAAAACAAATGTGTCACATCAACATGCTGAAAGAATACACAGATAGAGACACACAGCAAAAGCCAGTCAATGTGGTAAATACAGTTGAACTGGAAAATTCCAAAGAAGATTGTGACTGCCCCTTAGAAAATGAACCTGGTCCAGTCAAACTTGAAAATTCAGACATTCTTCAAAATATTGACAGCAAGTTGTCCCACCTGGACCCTTTTCAACAACAGCAGCTAAAACAGCTCATATTTGAATATAGTCACATTTTCCCTGACGTTCCATCAAGGACTGATTTGGTTTACCATGATGTCATCCTACAAGATGATGCAAAAGTCAAAGTTATCACTGAATTTCCTGAGCCAACAACTAAAAGACAGCTCATGAGATTTCTAGGGATGGCTGGCTACTACAGAAAATTCTGTAAAAATTTCTCTATCATCTCTGAACCTTTGACAAATTTACTGAAGAAAAATGCAAAATTTGTTTGGGACGAAAAATGTCAAAATTCATTTGACCAGCTGAAAGCGATTCTCAAAAATGCACCAGTTCTCTTATCTCCCAATTTCAAAAAGGAGTTCAAGTTGGCAGTTGATGCCAGTGACATTGGTGCAGGTGCAGTTTTACTGCAAGGAGACACTGATGGAGTAGATCATCCCGTTTGTTACTTTTCCAAAAAGTTTGATAAACATCAGAAAAACTACTCAACAATTGAAAAAGAATGTTTGGCACTTGTTTTGGCTTTACAACATTTTGAAGTCTATTTGACTTGTTCAGCTACTTCCATCAAGGTCTTCAGTGATCACAATCCCCTCACATTCTTGCACAAGATCAAAAACAAGAATCGAAGATTACTGAGATGGAGTTTACTTTTGCAAGAGTATGATTTGGATATTTCTCACATCAGGGGAAAAGATAATGTAATCCCAGATACACTTTCACGCATGTAATTTTATTTCTTTTCGTGATTGTGAAAAACGTAATTTTACTTTTCTATTTGATTGTGAGACTTACACTGTTTGTTATGTATATGATTGTTATCATGATCAATAATATGTTTGTGTAAAGTTCGATATTGTTCTGATTATAAAACTGTGATAATTTTAACAAAAGAAAGCTTTTAGCAAACCTTTCTTTTCTTAAAGAGGGGAGGTGTTATGTATGATAATTTTTTGTACAGCTATATATTCCATTTGTAAATGAAGATTTGTTACATGCTGTTTTGCTGCCCTGCTGGTCAGCTATATTTATTTTGTTCATTGGCACCATCTGGTGGCGTACTTGTAAAATCTTTAAGAAAAGTCTAGTAATTTCTCGAAGCTTCTGGCACTTTCCTGCTTGGAGGGGGCGGGATTTCCCTAGAATCCTGTGGATCTTTCTGGAAGGTTGCTAGACTATAAAAAGGCTGTGATTTTAAGCACAGCAGAGACTGACAACAAAGAGAGCAGACAGCAGAAGAGAGCAGACCAGAGTTTTGTTTTGGCAACAGTTAAATAGTGGCAGTGTTATTAGAGAATTTAAATCGTGGATAATTTTTGTACAACTTTTTTTGTAAAGAATAAATTTGTTTTAGTTGTACTGGCCAGTTTTCTTTGTTGTGATTTTTCCAAGTCATAACAAGGTTAAGTCAAGAGGTGGACACTAGAACAGGGCGAGTGCTGAGAGCTTGTTAATCAATTAGTAAGTGCAGCTATACAATCCCTTAGTGCTCGTTAGTAAATTAGTATTATATACAATGTTAGTTGGATTAGTAATCTTGGCGAAAACAACAAACTGTTAGTATTGGTTAGTAAAATAGAAAAATAAAGTGAAGGAAGCAAACAAGATGAGAAGGAAGGTTGAAATTCAGAAACCGTTAAATCACCCGAAAGAGTGGCACACATTACTGGGGCTGTGAGCTGTGATAAGACAAGAGACCAGATAGGGGGAGACAAAGTGCAATGCATGGGAGAAAGCAAAACATTGACCGGAATGAAACGATGGTAAAATGTAAAACATGGAAAGACTAAACTAAGACAATACATAAACAAATCTAGGTACCAAATCACAATACACATATCAAAGTACAGTCAGGCAAATGCAAGGATTCAAATACGAATAAGGCAGAATATAAAAATATGGCAAAGCAGAACATGAACATGGCAGGACAGATCAGAATCATAACATAAAGTGATTGAATTTAACCGTTGAAATAAACGCATTGTCTCCTTGTTATACTGTAAGTAGAATGCTGCACCCATTTAACAGTGATTTACAGTTAACGTGCACTCTGTTATCAACTGATTGTAAAATTACAGTTGAAATAACTGGCAAAAAAGGTGCCAGTTTATAACAGTATACTGCTGTCGGATCCCTGGACAAGGACTTATACTCGCATTCCTGCAGTAGGGTGATTAAGTTCAAGCTCAAGGTCTACAATTTTATTTCCAAAGAACTAGGGAAGATATGGAAAATGCAAATGAAAAAGAGAAGGTTGGTTTGCGAATCATCCTTGACCTGTTTTAATTTGAAAATTGAAAACTGTGCAAGATTTTAATGCAATTTGTTCGGTAGGGGATTTTTTTTTTTTGGCTTTGGAAATTAACACTTATTTGGAATTTTATGCCTGTGGCACTATCCAGAAAAGTTGGTACACTGGTGTGTTGACCGCTGTGTTACATCACCTTACCTTCAACAACCTTGTTTGGGGAACTTAAGACACCAGTTACTCCAGTTTTTAAGGACTTTTTTTCCCTATATTCCTTTTATATCTGTCTTCAGTTGCTCAGATGTCGTGGGACATTGCTGCATTTCACATTCCGGAAAAGCATCACATATTTTAAAAATGTGCAGATGTTGTCTTGTTCTTTTTTGGTGAAATAAGCATGGTCGGTCGAGAACATTTTTCTCTTGGTAAAGAGCATAAGTTGCTCCAAAATGTTTATATGTCCTCCAGCATCAATTGTACCACCACAGATACTCACATTACCGATACCAAGGGCACCACCACACTCTAATGTGATTATGTCCGTTGCATGTCAGTTTTCAGTGGTATCATTAGAAGAATTGAAGATCAGGGCCCATCAGTATCAATTTTTAATCTCATACTTTTGAGATTAAACAAAGAAAAAGATTTCTGCACATTCCTCAAATTTTTTAACAACACTATGCACTGCTGAGGATGCTGTCAGGTTGTTTTTTAAACTGTTGATGCATTCATTCGCATGGCTTTTGTAAAGATGTGAGCCACTGCCATCTGTTGCTTGTAGGCGATGGGTCTTTTGTGGATGGTACTTTTATACCCATCATACGGCATCACATCTTACCTGCACAATTGATTTTTTTTTCAGCAGTTCACCACTTTTAAGTCTTAAATTGGCCCTGTGCCGACTTTTATGAAACTTTTTGTGGGCATCCAATTCAGAATTAGTATGCGTTAAACATTGTAACCATTTCTGTCAGAACTTTGTTCAAAATGGTGAAATTTCCCACCCAACTTAAAATTGACAGCACGTTACATTTCTTGGATTGCAACTGTGGTTGGAACAGAACCCAGCCTCCACAGCGGCCCCCCAGGACCAGAGTTTGGGACCCACTGCATTGTTCATTGTTACTCGTCTTGGACAAGACAGCAAGACAGATATGGATGGGCAGACGAAGACTGAGAAGGTGGGCAGGGAAAGAGAGAGAGAGAGCGAGAGAGAGAGAGAGAGAGAGAAAGAGAGAGAGATTGAGATAGAAAGACTCCCCTGATCTGTCTCCAGCAGAGCTCTTCCTGCCTCCCTGATCTGTGTAAGCCCTGCAGACATCACTGCCATATGCTCCTCTCCGGGTTCTGTTCACACTCCAAAGGAGATGTCAGCCTCACGAACAGTCTGCTGAGGTTTATCAGCGATTGGCACACGTGGTCATGTGGTCTTTATCTACTCTGCAATGGCTCTGACTGCTGAAGAGCACTCGCTAGCTCAGAGTTTGTTGACGTGATCGGTGTTGTGTCGTTTTCATTCAGTCTGCTTACACTACTTTACATTACTTATTTTTTGTAGACTCTATAGATGGTTAAGAGTTGGTTAATGTTACGTTAAGAGCATTTGTCAGGGGTCCACAGGCAGGACTTGGCTTCGAACGGTGTACATGGTTTGAAAAGCACAGTGTGTTTTGAGTTGGTGCTGTTCTTTTCTTGTTTTCATGTTTACTGCCAATGAAACTCTAGTGGGAGTCTTTATTTTTTGTGTCATATCTGCATTAGTATTCCACAAAGTTGGGGCCTTGCCTCCCTCTGAATTGTTTCTCAAAATTCTAAGCTGATGCTGTGGAACAGCATTGCTTTTAATGATTGCTACGTCATCACTAAAATATTCAGTTAAACACATTTCGATCTCATATTTACGAGCTTACGCCTCGATCCTGTGATTGACCCCTCCGCACCTCTCTGTGGATTTGACTGCTAATCAATGCTGATGCACTGTTGGACATAAATCTAATGACGTGGTTTGAGAGAGAATATCTGGTGTAACACCACTTCTAGGTCTTTTTTGAGAAGAGCATCCAATGAAAATGGATTTCTAACCCTCTACTGCACAAATTATTATGTAACCGTGGGGGAAAATGTTTCAGTGTTGCATATCATTTAAAATGGTCTCAACTAAAAAAATTTAACTTTATTTTTTATTTTATTTTTTTTTTTTGGGGTACTTTAGGGTGCGTTGCCATATGGCAACATTATGCAGCAATGGAATGCCCGAATGTATTTTCTTCCCGAAATGACATAAAGTTCATAAAAGATTACAGGCCTTTCTTAAAAAAATGATTTTTATTGTCTAAAAAGACTTGAAATATGACCACCATTGATTTCAGGGGATTGTTTAAAAAATACAACAGCAATTAAAAGATATTCAGCAACAATATTTACAAAAAATTTGCTCTCATATCATCTCATATCATTCCTTGTCAAAGTGTATAGGTTACAACATTTTTTTTCTCTCCCATAAACAAGGCAAAGGGTTTCACATTACTGGTTTAAAAATGGTAAGAATAGAGAATTTCTCGACAATATAGTTTTGCAAGCTGTCACAATTACATTTTAAATGTACCTTTTGTAAAACATGCAGTCAAATTGAGGGCTCATTTCAGCCCTTCTCTGAGCCTTGTCATAGACCATTGACGGGTTCATTCTCAAAACAAAATAATGTATATGTAAAACATACATTTCTTAAAATAAAGTCTATAGTAATTCTATCCATCTATTAACTTTTTATTTGTGCATCCATAATTTATTTCTACTTGTCAAACGCATACAAAACTACTCTGTACTACTGCCTACTGTATTCACTCAAACCACATGCAGTATTGTTCCATTACTGCACGTTGTTGCCATATGGCAACATACCTATTTTGTTGGATTAAAAGGCAATAATTACATAAAAACAATATTCAAGTGAATTTAAAAGATTGGAACAAATCACAGATGCTTGCAAAATTTTTTAAATGCAGCAGACATTTGAAAAATTGAGAGAAATCTGTACAGATTCAGGTATACTTCTTCAGTGACTCAGTCTCATCAATAGTGTGGGGGGAAAATGGGACTATCAGGGAAATTGGTGTCATGTGAGGTCAAAAAAGCATATAATTGGTAAACCCAGTGCTGTACATAGCATTTTAGACCAATCTGTGCGCAAGATTATTTTCAAATTTCAGGATTTTGCCAAAGAAATGGTATGATGCCATGTGGCAACATTGCAATAGAGGGCTAAGAACGATTTTAAACTAAGTGGTCAACTATGCATTAGTGCAGGGGTAGGGAACCCTCTCCAGAAAGAGCCACTGTGGATGCAGGATTTCATACCAACCAAGCTGATACATGCCTGATTCTACTAATCAACCCCTGGAGTGTTTGTTTAGAGCCTTGATTAGATGAATCCGGTGTGTAGCAATTTGGTTGGTATGAAAGCCTGTGACCACAGTGGCTCTTTCTGGAAAAGGTTCCCTACCTCTGAGCTAGGGTTTCACTCCAACCATAACAAAGCGCACCTCATTCAACAGCCTAAGCAGACTTCCCCAAACTTGGATGGGGAACTTCTATCCTGCAGGCCAGAAGTATATAACCTTATCCAAAAAGAGCTGGTGCTGTGTTCTTACTCTGTCTGCCTTGTGTCTGTTTCTCGATCCTGTCCCGCACTGCCAAATGAAATCCTCCTCCTGTCTGTGTTCCAGTCCACGTTTTGTTTTCTCAAGTGCATGCACTGCTGCTTCAGTATTGGCCGGCTGCGGTATTTCCATTTTTCTTCAGCGCTGTTCTGGTTTCGGGTCTTTCTAAGCTTAGTATCTATTAAATGTTTTTAATTACTAACAGCAACTAACACTTTACTAACATTACTAATTTAGGTAGGGTGTTAATTGTTATGATGTCCCGCTTCGATATTATTTCAGATCTTGCTTTACTTTGCTGCTTAACTTTTTCTCGCTTCCTTCAAAATGCGTACTTCATAGGTACGTCATTAAACCTTTTCCAATGTCTCATGTTCCCCTCCCGGTTCTGCCCAGGTGTTCCTCGTTCTCTCATCAGCCCTGTACCTTCTTATTCTGCAGAGGCATTTCCGTTGGCCCGTTGATTCCATGCCGCGTGGTTCATTGGCGTCATCATATCATCGAGTTTATACAACCATATTTGTTTAAGCTCATTGTTTTGCAGTTTTTTTTTGTTGATTTTATGCTCTCCTTTTCCCTGCATTATTTCTGTTCATTCGTGAAGTTTCTGTTGGCCCATGTGCCTTATTTGTATGGAATCTTTTGTTCAATAAAAATCATTCTTTAGATTCACGTCTCACCTCTGGCGCCCTATGGCAAACGTAACAGCTGGTGTGGATGGGGAGTTTCATTCAAACCACCTATTTGCCTACCTGATTCAATAAATCTATATCTTTGATTTATTGTAGGAAATGGTTACTAGAATTTTTAATGTGTAAATATATGGCTGTAATGAAACCCTGCACCTTGACTGGCTCTTTATGAACAGTGTTGAATACTCCTGCTATAGGCTTTCAGTACAACCCTGGATAACTGCCATGCTGTTGCTTTTCACACCAACCCGTTCGCAGCACACCTCATTCAACAGCAAGAACAGAGCTGCACAACCCTGTTCCTGGAGATCTACTGTCCTGTACTTCAACCCTGACAAAGCAGAAATTATTCAACAGCTAGAGCGGGGCAGCTCAACTCTGTTCTTGTGGATCCAACATGCTGTTGGATTACAGAGCACACCGTGGCCAACAACTAGATAACTTACGGCACTTTTAACTGGCATGATATTACTGTGGGAACGAAGGCCTACTTCTGCCAAACAGAAGATAATCAGAAATAGGGTTTGGAAGCCCAGGAATGGTGTATAATTGTTCTGCAATCCACTCAGAGCTTGTGGAAGACTTCGGTGTGGCACTAAAAGAGACAGTCATGTATGTCATGTATACTGTGATGGCAGCCCTCTGCAGTGCTGACATCCTCCATTTTGTCACCCTAATGTTTACATCCATTATACCAGCTCCAACCCCCCCCCCCCCATACACACACCCCAAAAGGCCCTTGGGATCTATACATTGAGCTTACTCGTGTGCCATTTTAATTTCCTTCCCTTAAATGCAGATGTTAATTGTTCTGAATTAGTCACATGTGCATGCGTTTGCAGTACAGATGGGCATTGTTGCTACTGACTTAGAAATCTTGAAAACAGACCAGAAACTGCGCATGATCACTCATTCACATTTATTTTCATAAACTTTTATGTATTTTTAAAAGTTTTTTTTAAATTTCATGAATAGTAGAAAATTACCGCAAGGTGTGTTTGGATGGCACAGAACAAGTACACAGTGAGTCACAATTTGGTTTTGCTTCTAAGCTGAGTTAGACGATGGATTTTCCCCATGCCAATTTTTTTGAGGTTAGACCTCTCAAAATTAATAAACACTACAAAGCAATTAAAAGCAATCGCATCATTAGGAGTTTTAAATGGCTGACTCCCTGGACATGCAGCAGAAATCACACCTGTAAACTCTTTAGAAATCAAGGGCTCTATAGCCCATTTTTAAAATTTCTTCATGGAGTCCTCTATTGTGGATGGGGGGTGTAGAAGCACCCATATTGCTTCATTTTTCCTCACAGGAAACCATAAGTCATTGAGGCTTTGACTGCGGAATCACAGAAGAGACTTTAGGAACCATTTTTTATTTTATTTTTTTATTTTTTATGAGACTTCACTGCTTGCTGGTCAGTTTAAATGAAAAGTGATGTGATGGAATGGACTTCTTTTCAAAAAGGAAGAGAAACTCAGAACCGCTATCTCTTTTCTGGCTGGATTTATTGTCATTACATGTGACAGCTCTAGAAATGGTCAACAGCTGGGCCCACAGCTAACACTGAGTAGTTGGGACAGTTTAGCAGGGAATTCTGATGGATCGTCCCCATGCTAAGAGCTGCACACAGGCCCTGCGGTGTGTACATGGGAACCCTAAGTCTCACCACCTGATAAACATACTTAGGTAACTGCGTGAGATCCATTATTTCATGGGAGAGTGAGACTTTTTTTTAAAATTTTGTGTCAGGCACTTTAAGTTTGGTAGGAAACAATGAAATGATGTTTAAATGCAGACCGTCAGCTTTAATTTGAGGGCGTTTTTATCCATATTATTTGAACCACATGGAAATGAAACCCCTAATTGGGCAGCTTAATGACTTGAAGTCTGTGGCACATTGATTCACCAGCAGCTGGGTATCTTCACCGATGATGCATTGCCCAAACCTGTACTGCAGCTATCTTTAGTTTGTTATCATCCAGACAAGGAACCAGACCACGATAATTGATTGGGATACAGTATTCAAAGTTGCTTTGGCCGCTGTCCAGCTTATGTGGAATTAACAGGAGAGGGTTTGGGCGTGTCCACGCCAGACCAGTAGCCATTCAGGGGCAAAAGCCAGGTTGTATATTCCCCTCACCAAAGTAGGATTGCTTGAAAGCAGGGCTAAAGCTAAAGAATTTAGCGGGAACGCAGCCCCAATCCTGGAGACCGATGAAGAGCTGGGAGTTCCTAATAAACTGGCAAAGAGCTGCCAACTGGAACAGATGGTTAACAGGAGCACGATGCCAATCCTGGAGACCGATATTAAGTCTCTGAAGAGTAATTGCAATTTTCTCTATTACTGAGTTATCGAGAAACACACAAAAGAAGAGCTTTGCTCCAAACTACAAGGCAAACTGACTGACAGCCTTAGTAAGACAAAGCGTTACAATCCAGCAGCTCTGCTGGACAGGAAGTAAGTTATCATACACAGACCACACACACACACACACACTCACACGCACCTGGAGTGGGGCATGAAATATATCACACCCCGGAGTATAGAAGAACATGAGGCAATAAGTCAATTAAAGAAGACAAAACCACATAAGGTGTTAGAAAGCAGAGGAGACAGTTAAATAACAGAAGGGGTGTAACACATTTCCTGTTTGTTTTGGAGACTTTCGCAGTCATTTTTTTCATCGTGTAAAACACACTTTCACTTGGATTCAGGGCAAGTGATTGATTCAGCCAACAGACTAAGACTAGGCAAAATATCAAAACATCGACATTGTGATATATCAGATATTGTCTGGGATTTAGGATATTGTAATACTGTGATACGCCAGTAGTGTTCTCATCTCTGGTTTTAAAGGCAACATTACAGTAATGGGATACAGTTTTCTGCCTCTCTGCCTTTCTGCCAACTGTTGCCTCTCCCTGTGTCATCTTTGTATCCACATTACTAATGACTGCTGATCAAAAATCTCACTGTCTAAGCATTTTATTGAACCATTGGTGGCTATCCCTACAATATCGTCTCAATATCAAGGTATTCAATCAAATATATAGTGATATTTGATATTTGGCCCATATTGCCTAGCCCTACAACAGAACTAGAATTAAAATGTCACTGTGAAATGAAATATGGTGCTCATTGTTTGAATCACAGATCTTAACAGCAAAAGCTGCTTATATGTTTGAAAACTTTTTTTAAGGCAGCATGCTTATTTGCATGCATATATGCCAAAAATAATTATTACAACACGTGATCATGTGTTGATTGTTTCTTCATTGTTGTGGGCTGTTTGTAAACTGGTTGTCTTACGACAATTAAAATGTGTGGATCGCTGACAATCCCTCTCATGATCTAAAATACCAATCAATCTATTCCGAGCTCAATCAAATCCACCACAGCAAACTAGATTAGTGAACTTTTGCTGTTTTGCTGAACCAGTAGGTCTTAATTCATTGGCTGTAGTCAGTGCTTAATGAAAGAGGAATCAATTATTTTTGGCTGCTGTACTGTATTTGAATTTAAATTAACCTGTTGACTGTCACTGGGCCCTAATTAGGGCCCGACGGAATTTTTCAAGCAAATTTTGAATCCTTCATTTGTAAACTATGACTTAAATCCTCAACCAATCCAAGGAAACGGTATACCATATGAAAGCTTAGACGCTCAGGATTTCATTTCTACCCACCTTTTTGCCCTATGTCAGACAAATGCAATAAATCAATTTCTCAACATAGACACCACATACTTCAGTGCAATGAAACTTGCCAGTCCTCATCATCAAAATTGTGTTGTGATGGTCAAACCATGTGTTTTCCGTTCCATTTGGTCTTGTTCGAAAGCTAAGAACCAGTGCATTCAAGATATCCATGTTGTTTGTCCCAGAATTGATGATTAAGCCGTATATTTTATGTAAATACTCATAACAGCAATAGTATTTTGTGTAATAGAACCATTGTATACAGGAGCAGTGAGCGTTTGAATGTGGTGCAGCAATCCGGTCCAAATGTGAGAAAATTCAGGTGACAGTTAAGATGTTAAGGCTAGAATGGGAAATGAATGTTGGCAATGTCCAGGTCTTGGACAGCAAAATGTTTTTGTACTCCTGGTGCTGTCTGACTTGCTGCAGTGTTGAAATGCAAACTTTATGACTTGTCCCAAATTTAAACCACTCTGCATTATTTAGGAGGAAATTTTTCTAAATGCTTGAAAATTATTATTAAAATCCCCCACTGATTGGCGTGATGAATATTTCATACACAGCAAATTATGAAAGATGGAAACCTATTGAATTGATGAGTTCTATGTTCCGGATTATATTGGGTTATAGATGACTGCTGCACCAGAAATCAAATTGGATTTCATAAATCACATAAAATATGAGCTGAAATTTTAGAAAGTTGGACTTAAGGGAGAAGTTGACTCACTTGATCAACGGAGTTGATATAGTTTTGAATATGGCACCGAATTGTCATGCACGATGAAGGAGATTGATGTCAAAGTAATTTTTTGAACCTGCACCTTCCTTCAAGGTTACCTGACTTGGAGTCACCACACACGAATGACTTGTTCACTGTGAGAGTTCCCCACTGTAGATTTAAAGGTGCACTATTCAAGTTTGTTTACTTTCTGCGCGATTATATTTTTGTCTGAATTCGCTGACATCTCTCCACGATCTGCTAGCTGCCCGCCCCCAAATTCACTGTAAAAAAAAAAAAAACCGGGCTCTGGAGACCGCACAGGCGTCACAAACTGCAAATAAAGGCAAGGGGCACAGGCTGTGCCCCATAACATAACAAACCGTCCCGGCCAATCACTGACAAGAGTCGACAGCTATGGACGCATGGGAAGGAGGGAACTATGGGAGGGAGGGGCGAGCTACCTCTGTTTTGTCTGAGTTCGAATGTCAACAGAGGTGAAAGTAAACAAACTTGCATCGTCCACCTTTAAGAATTGTTTTAATGTAGATCAATGTCTCCTTCGGCTACTCCAAAAATGGTCCTAAGATTGCATATGCAAAATTCACAACATATTTATCACTCGTAAATTTTTGAAGTGCTGACTGCCATTGTTTATCATTGCCTTTCTGTTTCCATAGATACAGTCGGCAACAACAGAAACGCCCAGATACGTCACATCTGGTTAGAGCCGAGGGGGACAACAATCCTTCCCCCGTCCGCTATACTGTAAAAATGCAGAATTTAAACTTGTCTTGCTAACGCTAAGAAGTTGTCATGACGTACTTTGAGTCACTATTGCCTGCTCACAAGGATGGATATATTAAAAAATTAAACATACTGGGGTTGAAGTGTTGTTCATACGTTTTAAAAGACTGGGCGAATAATCCGACTCAGTGGCCTGCAGACATACACGGTCTGTTGTGAGGTCCCGCCATAATCTGCCAAACTCGTCCTCTCTTCTGATATCTTGAAGCCAGTTTGTCCTCCTTCGTGGTTCCATTTTATTATTTGGTAAAATGTAAAATTTAAATTGGTGGTTTTTTTGTTTATTTGCGGTGCAAAAGGGCACACAGCAACTCATCGGCATTATGGCTAATGGCAGAGACCGTTTTTTTTTCCCCCCCTCGGCTCTACTTTTGTGGGCGTTCCCTTTGTTGCCGACTATATCTATGACAGCAATTGATGCCTCGACTCATTTCTTGCAATAATATATCCAAGCAATGCCTGTAATCACAGAGTTGTGGGTGTACTGTAAAAATTCTGTAGGCCTACCTCATTCAACTGCGAGTCTGGCATCTATGGTGGCAATTTCCACGTCTGAATTTCATCTTAATCACAGCAGAAAAATGCTTTTGCTCTCAATTTTAGATGAGCATTGTGGCTTTTGTATTAAAAAAAAACGCATGTTTTGTGATAGTTGCTTGTTCAGGTATACATAACTAAAATTATCTGAATACATTTTACTGTTGATGTCCCTAAAGATCAGATTCACGTGATCTTTAAGGTTTCAGTCATTTACTTAACCATTACCCCCCCCCCCCCCCAACCCCCACCTCCACCTCCACCACCACCAGCACCACCACCTTCAAAAAATAAATGAAGTAAAAACACTTAATGTTTGGTAGACATTTTGGATATGGAATTTTGATCGAGGTTTGTGCATTCCTTGATGTGCAATCTGCTATGGGTATGCACTCGTGCTGATTATTTCTTTTCTTTTCTTTCTTTCTTTTTTTACTTCGCAGAATCTCCACAAGGTGGCGTGATTCAAGTAAAAACTGAGAATTGGACGGTAAATTGTAAAACCTGCATTTAAAATATGTACCCAAATTAAATATAAATAGACCGCTACAAACAAAGTTAAATAACAGTTTGACCTAATGCCTAAAATAAACTACTCTTGTAAAAACGCGTTGTGCACTATGGATGGAGTATATGCAGGTATATATAAACATGCAATTGAATCATTTCCAATGCACTGAATTATGTATTTGCAGAGCAAAATTCCGTTCCCATGTGATTGAATGTTTTGAAAACTATGCGGCGCTAGGAGGTGGTTCATCACAACATCAGTCAGAGATCACGAGTGCTGTATGAATATTCAATAAAAAGCGCTCGCGGGATAGCGAATCCCAGAGCCGCATTCTGTCTGCTCAATAATCATATTCGACTCACACCGACTGCGGCTCAGGACTCCGTGTATTGCGAAATACCAACGAGACAACTCTTGAATGTGCACCTCTCGCTACTTCGCGTAAAAGCCGTTTCTTGCGAAAGGATCCTTCAAGTTTACGTACGGCATTATTCATCTGTCTACTCTATGGCAAGGAAACGGGCTGGCGAAGACGGGCTGCATATTTTGCACTTCTCACATATTTAAATTTCTGCCGAGAGCTTCTGGAGTTCATTCGAGCACGAACAGAACGCGGAATGTTTGTACAGCTCTGGCAGTCGGTCGGTACGAAGTGTTTCTCAGTATGCGAGCATCACTCAGAGAGCAGGGTACCTCAGCCGGAGAAACATCAGTCCCAGGACCGAATTGCAGTATGTGCGGTACCAATTTCTGCTCAGGGACTGTAAAAAAATGGAAGAAAGCCATTATATTACCGGTCAAATCCAGTGATGCAGTCATGGAGTGACAATTTTCAACTTATACCCTCCTGAGGAAGTTTGTTAAGTACTTTGGATATTGTGTTCACCCTTCACAAGAAATTGCACTTCGAAGTCTGAGGAAATGCGTGAGCAAACTGTGAGTGTGGCCCTTAACCACTGTCGGACTTAAGACTCCATCCAGTCTTTACTTTATGCTTTTCCAGGCAACGTATCATATTAGGGGGAGTATGGCTCGAGAAGACAAACATGGAAAAGCCTTATCTTTCACGCAAATGGGAATAGAGGAGAACTCGATGAGCAACGGGAGAGGCCTTTCCGATCAATGGGCCGACGGTGTAGTGGTTCGGCCCAGAACAACCGAACGACACATCACTGTGCATAAAAGACTCGTGCTGGGGTTCGCCATCTCCATCCTTGCGCTTATCATTGTAACCATCGTCGCTGTATTGTTCGGTGTTAGATTCGAAGAATGCGCCGGGGAGGGAAACTCACGCGTCGCAAACGGGTCCGCTACGAAGTCGAACCATTCTCGGGAAGCCCACATCAACCACAGAGACGAGGACGCACAGCCTTGGCGACAGCTGAGACTACCCAGCGCTTTGCGCCCACGAAATTACCATTTGAAGCTTTCGGTGTACATGGAAAACTTCACTTTTTCAGGAGAAGTTAATATAGAGGTAGAGTGCGTGAAGTCCACGAAGTTCATCGTCCTGCACGCTGACAGACTGGATGTTTTGAAGACTGTGGTGTATTCGGATAACAAAAAGCCGGGAATTATAAGGATTCACCGCCAGTTTCATTATCCATCCACCCAAGTTTATGTTATTGCCTTGCACAGGGAATTAAAGCCGCTAAGAACGTACAAAATTAACATTACTTTCGAAGCCCAAATAGAAAACGAACTTTTGGGATTTTTTCGGAGCTCTTATGTTCTCCACGGAGAAAGACGGTAAGTGCTGCCGCACAATTACTCTGCCACTCCTTTTGAATCCACTGTTTTCATCACACGCGTAAAGGCCAATTATAATTAAATCTTAAACGATCACTGTTCGACATTAATCACGCTGGTTGCACTGAAGTAACATTGCGGCAAGAGAGGTGTCAGCTAACTGGTTAGATACTCTCGAGGTTCTGTAAAACAACAACAACAGCAATGATAGGCTAATAATAATAATAATAATAATAATAATAACAACAATAGTTGTTGCTGGTATGACTGAATACTCTTGATGGTGTGGTGTGAAAGAAGGCCATGACAGAAATGCCAATTCAACTCAGTGACTTAATGAAACCGGTGAGGGTATTAAAAATACAAGGCTGCTTATCAGTTTGTCTGAGGTTCATTGATCACTAAGCTTAATAAACTGAGTGCAATGCCGGCTATTAGAGAGCTGCGTACCTTTGCTCACCATCATAGCTAAAATTGTCACGTTTACTCTCGCTGTTACATTTGTCATGAACCCGGCTGTCATCGGAGCGTACTGCATCAGAAGCAACCTTGTCTCCTCATACCGTCTGAAGTCTTTATTTAACGCAGTTTGTAGCATCCTGCAACTTATCTGGCACAGAGATTCGACTTAAACATTGTCGTATTTAATGGTATCGCTGCCTCCCTTAATCGTAAAATATTCTGTTTAAAAAATGCAAAAAAAAAAAAAAAAAAAAATGCAAAAAAAAAAAACTTCCATATCAGGCTACATATGAAATCATTTATGAAAAGTAACACTTAATAGGGCAAGATAAGTTATTCGGAATTACTGATTTTAAATGCACTGTAAATTCAGATAATGTGACGAGCTCAAATGTCTTGCGGAAACTTATTATCTCATATAAATAAATAAATAAATAAAGAGTTTAAGCCAGCTTAATAGCATTGTGTGGACGGTCCGTACAGAAAATACGGCGAAATAAAATAAAATAAGCTATTTTTTACCGTTTCTGTGTGTTCTGAACACAAGATCAGTTAGTTGGTTTATACAGTGTGGGTTTACAGTGTAGGCTCCGGATGCTGCAGTGTGAAGTCGCCTCTTTTGAGCAGCTACGCAGTAACTTAAAACCTGGCCTCGGTGCTTGTAGGCTAGTATATGGGATGGAAAGGGATTTGCTAATGCAGTCCGGTGTTACGACTGGACCAAAATACCTTTATCCATGCGTACAGGGTGGCGTGAGAGGTCATTTAATTAATTATTAATTAATGTGCGCGTGTGCACGTATGCAATATAAAGCCAGGGCTGTTCAACAGTTTAATTTTCTGACCAACTAGTTTCTCTGTTTTCTTGCACATCTTTGGTTTTTCTTCCAACATTGTAAACCCTGGTAACGTGGTGTACTCAAATTTTTTGTGGAAGCAGATTACCTCAAAAAAAAAAAAAAAAAATCCAACTTAATGATCTTATGTTTACCGCACTTAAAACGTGGTAAATTAACTTTTCAAAATATATGCCATGTCTCTTTCGAGCAACATCCTCACAAGGCAGTCAAGCTGGCTTAAATTATTTTGAGGCAAAAACATTTGAGACCAAGGGTAAAGTTACCGAAGGGTGAGGGAAGGGGTGTTGTTTTCGATTCAGTTTCTTTGTGTGTTTGTGCGTTTGTTTGTTTCTCTGTTTGTTTGTTCACACTCTAGTGGCAAAAATAAAGGCCAGATTCGCCCCAAATTCGGTATAGGGACGACCACTGACCCAGAATAGATCCCTATTGAATTTCGTGCTGTATGTGCGAGGGGCGGGGTTAGTTGTGCTCTGGACCACTTGTTTTGCAAGATTTTAAGTGCTGTGGAAACAAGATCTTTGAGTTGGCACACACATTTTTTTTAGGTAATCGGTTTCCATGAAACATTTGAGTACACCGCACTTGTCAGGGTCTACAGTGT
Organism: Gymnothorax reevesii; assembly: GCA_029721435.1. Classification (NCBI taxonomy): domain Eukaryota; kingdom Metazoa; phylum Chordata; class Actinopteri; order Anguilliformes; family Muraenidae; genus Gymnothorax; species Gymnothorax reevesii. The sequence goes on along the minus strand of CM056579.1, from coordinate 22,748,408 downwards.
ATGTCACCTGATTCTGCTTTACTGATTTAAGCAGCTTCCGGTTAATTAGATTGATGACTATATGTAGGTTTAAAATAGAAATTAATCAGAAGTTACTAAAACAGCTGTGTGGAACCAGCTGACTACACTTAAGTTAATCGAGTGTTACACTTTTTTCCCCAAGTATGTGTGTGCATTAACCAAAGGCTGCGGGTGAAAACAATCTCCCTAAGACGTAAATATTTAATTTATTGTATATTTATATATAAGAATGATAAATACATTATCTGACTTGACCCGAGAAACAATTCCACATTTTATAAAATCTAAATAAGCATTGAGCAAAATTTGCACTTTTCGTCAGGTGCACAATGACTGCTGGACTGATAAAAAGTTTAGGGCTTCACAAATTCAAAATGATCTTGAAAAAAAGAACAATTGGGATGATGAGAGTGGTTAGTTTTTAGCATTACTGCCTTTTAACAGCTGTATGAATGTGGAGCGCCTTGCTCACAACTTTACATTGAGTCTTTTAAGATAAGGGAGATCAATCTCCCTGAAGGTTTTCGTTTCAACTGTACCAAAGCTCACTTCACTCAGAGATCGGGATGAATTGCTAATTAGCCAAATCAGGTCTGCTAAATGTTGGGTTGAAATGAAATCCTTCAGGATGGTTGGGCTGAAGGACCATCGCCCAGCGGCACTGTTTTACACTGGTCACAAAATTAACCGTTGACTTAAGAGCGCAGTTGTAGTTCCCTCTGTGTTATTTGAACTTGACCCTGTTTTACAGGAACAGTTCCATCCTCATTATTGTACACTGTCACTCTAACGAGCTGCAATTGGAGAACGCCATTAGAAGGTCAAGCATGGAAGGTCATCCCAGTGTTTTTAATCAACTGACGAAACCAATGGACCAGACAGTCCTACTTGCTGGCTGCTAACAGCCCCTTGCGCACTTAAAGGGCATCTAAAGTCGATTCTCAGACGGGACGTCGAATGTCCAATGTTTACAAACAAATCCATCAACGTTTACAAACAAGTCACTTGCTTTGTTGACATCTTGCATTGTCACTTGTCCAGTTTCATTTATAAACCAATGTTATGTGTACACGCGCAGATAATCTTTCTATTTCGGTTCGTTTGCGCAGGTGCGGCTCGCTGATTGGCCGATAAACAAAAACAATGGCAATCGACTGGAGATGCCCTTTAAGCTCTTTTGCTTACTTATGCTCTTATTTGAGTCCTGGTAGAGCAGTGACTGATCAGGGATCCGCCTAGCGTGTCTCTTTACAATGTGACTCAGGCTGTGGAGTACTGGAATGGTTCCTGAAATGTAAAAGTGTTGATGGAAATGTGTTGTGCTGTGGATGGCAGAGCGGGGCTAAGACCTATTATGAGCAAATTATATCAACTTTCTCATTATTTTTTAGGTTATGTAGTATACTTTGATTATTTTCTCTGCGAATAATCAAAGATATATGAAAGAAAAGCCATATATACAATTGAATCAACAGATGTACTGGCGACTTAATACCTCCACATTGTGTGTGTGTGTGTGTGTGTGTGAGTGTGTGGAGAGGAGGCGGAGTTTATTTCATTTGTTAGACTTCCTGCCAGCTTGCTTTGGGTCACGACCTTGTATGGCGTACAAAAAGCACTAATTAACAGACAATTGAACTTGGCTACTTGGCTCAGCCAGCGGTTAGTAGAGGAACGTCCTGCTTTATTTATGAATTTGCCTCCTGCAATCTTATTAGGATTGCTTTCTGTGGAGGAAATCCATTATGGCTATAAAGTTGTTGGAACTGCAAGGAAGCAAAGCTCTCCAACCTTCCAAAACATTTGCAATCTTAATTTGCATTTCAAGAGTATAAAACACAATCTTGTTTTCCTAAAAAAAAAGTAGATGAATAAATAAATGTATTCTGATTGATGCCCTGCAATGGACTGGCGAACTGTCCTTGGCAAGCTCCTGTCTTACTTTCACAATGCATGCTGGAATATCCTCTTGCTCCCCTGCCTTTAACCCTGAGCAGGAGTGAGCAGGTTAAATATTGGATGGATGAACAGGAAAATTTATTTTTGTGCGTGAATGGAATATGCATGAGCTAATTAGGCTATCTCACAGCTTGTGGTCCCAGCTCTCTTTGTTTCTCCTTGTGGCTCATGTCTGTCGGTCTTTGTTCTGCCGAATGGCTTTTTCCCCAGTGCGGGTCTTACTTTATGGAGTCTGCTCCTGCAGCTCTGACGCTGGAGCCCCACCAAACTGCTTCAGAGCCTGTAGATCTGCCTGAAGCTAAATCCCAGCAGGCAGAATGCTGTGGGCCAAAAATATTTGAGTTTTGGCCACTTAGGGGCTAGTTTGAGACAATGGGAATTCTGATGCACAGCCAAGTTCATTAGCAGTTTGTTTAGAATTGTACTTTTGGACTCTTCAGTTGTAGTGACTTAAATTTCACTGGCCAAGTTTTGTCCACAGTTTGGATTGTAAGCCAGGCCTGAACAAGAAAAACATTGACTGGAAAGCAGGTGACTCACTGTGTATGTGTCAAGTGAATGCATCTTTATTTGGTGTGATTTAACTTGCAATTATTGTTACACCACCTTGCCTTGTGTTTTAACAAGGGTAAGTGTTTTTTTCAATATGTAAATAATGCAGGCAGTGCCTTGGATAACAACGATGAATGATAATCTCACTTAAAGCTAAAGACTTGTACGCAGCTGGCTACACCTTGCCCCAAGTGGGTGTTATCTGGAGGAAAGGAAATTTTCGGTAAGTGAATGCTCACGCGGCAATGGAAGGCCAAGCATTGGCAAACTTTACATGGCGGGCACTGAAGTGTTTTTGAAGCTGGTCTGGGTGTTAGCATGGGGATATGTACTGCAGTGCCCTAGCTGATGCCTAGATCTTATTGGACTGAGCAGGGGCCAATGCCCCAAGGAGCTATGTGACGATAAAGGCCTTGCTCAGGGGGCCAACAGCTGCACCGATCTAATTTCGGCCACTTTGGGGATTGATCTACCAACCTTCCCAGGCACTAGCTGAGTTCCTGCGGTGCGGCTTGGCCACAAAGTCTCGAGAAGAATGTCTGGGGGAATAAAGTGGGAGAGAGAGAGAGAGCTGCAGGAGACTGTAAGTAAAGCTGTACTGAATAACATATGGGCCCAGATTTGGATGTTTTGCACAGGCAGAAACACTTCTGTCCGAATGAATCGATACTTTTCGAGGACCAGAGAAAGGATCGGCGTTGTTGGACTGCTGGGTAATTGTTGGCACAGTTTGTCTTCTTGCCTTGTTTGTATGTGCAGTGCTGCTATCGTGCACATTTCCCACGGGGGACGCTGGTTTACACATATGTGGAGGATCTGGTGTTGCTGGACGAGAACATATTAACAGCGATGCTGTTGACTAGAGATGTGTCAACAGGAGCAGATCTGATGCCAACACCTGACATATAACTCTAATTGAAGGGTGTGTGAGATTTACTCAAGGGAGTCTGGGGCGTCAAATCATGCATAACATTTCTGAAGTGCAAAAACAGCAAGACATGTTTGTGAAAATATGAAGTGCAAGTGTTTTTGTGCACGCGTGTGTGTGTGTGTGTGCGCGCACTTTCATAAGTGTATGTGTGTGTGTGTGTGTGTGTGTGCGTGCTTAGGTGTGTGTGTGTGTGTATGCGTGTGCGGAAGTGCGTGTGTGTGCGTGTGTGTGTGTGTCTGTGCGTGAATGTGTGTGTGTATGCATGTGCGTGTAAGAGACACAGAGAGATGGAGGAGTGCCATGCTTTTCTCTTACTAAGCTTCAAGTACTTTGGCAGACATTTTAATGAAATGTAATTTTTTTTAAATACTATGCTTAGCATGTGCTTAACACACACTTACATGCACAGTGGGCTGAATTATTGGCACGGCTGACTGGAAATGCACCAAGTCCACTATAATAAATAAAATAATGTAATAGATAAACTCAAAATGCAGACATAAAAACATAGTGGGGTTTAATCCCATTACAATTAATCCAGTTAACACTTTGATTTCATGAATAAACAAATTTTTTAAAAAGAGTTCATAATTATCGCTACGCCTGATTTAGTAGATGGTGCAACAGTCTCTGGGAAGGATAACCGCGTAATGTCTTTCCCTAAAGAGTTTGATGAGGTTATGACTCACAGTTGGGGAGATGTGCTGTATTTCTCTATGCAGACCCTTTTAAAATCAGTCACATTTTTGGGTTTGCACTAACTCACCTCTTCCACGCAGTTTTTTCAGTGCCATCATGTCAAAGATATAAAAACCCTTCAGTAACCTCAGCCAAACATTAATGTAAACTCCAAACTGGTTCCCACTTACTTACTTACTTACTTAATTAGGAGAGAGAGGGGATGTAGAAATGATGCAATAATAATTAATTTTTTAAATTACCAATGGTTTCAACGTAAGTGCTCTTCGGGGTATTGAATCATCCCTCAATGCTCTGAGGAAGACTTGTCAAAACATTTTGTAATTTATAATTATAATTGACAATTGAATATTATTGCATCGTAGTGTGCGGCTGCCCTTCTTCAAATGTTATTAGCAACAAAGCATTGATTCACTCATTTAGGAAGAATAATCAGTAGAACGACGGCCAATTTGTTTTTAGCTGACTTTCGTGTACATTGCAGATGGCATTTATCAGGCGTTTTCCTATTCACATTAATGATGACATAAAATATCCATATGTCTTTTGAAGATTTTGAAATCCTGTAACTCATAAAACGGCGCTTACTATAAATGGCTTTATAGTAATGTTGTTTTGTACCGATAATTACGATTCGATATGCTTAAGAAGATGTTCATTTTAGATGTATTGTTGTAAAATTTTAAAGTAAATAAAAAATATAATCACACTGCTGAAAAAGGCTAAAATGGGAGATGGAGATCAGAGAATGTCTTGTATTGATTAATTATCTGTACTATTGCCATCATTGCAATATCAGGAAGTCCCCAGAAAGTCTGCAGGCATTCGGCTTGAAGGGGTTAACTGCTGTCTTAATTTCAAACTACAGGTTTTTGATCCTGCTGAGGTCCGGTTGATTGCATGGTTGATGCAGAACGTTGATTTTTATTGTCCCGGAATCAATCCTTTGTGGATTTTGAGGTGCATTGTGGGTTATTGCCAGAAGCCTGTGGGCAGCAAGACAGAGGCAACCAGATTGTCTGCCAAAATTGCCGAATAGCTGTTGGAATCTATTGAGTGGTCTTTGCCAGAGCACCCAGACCTCTGGCATTAAAACAACCCCAATACAGTTCTGAACCACGATGAGTTTAATCCCAGCATGTCAAAGCTGTATCTGACAAAATTGTAAAATTTTAGTTTAATCTCACCTTGCCTTTGTCTGTCATTTATTGGAAAATTGCAAGCATTTGCTTCTGTGTCTTGGGGGTCAAAAATTCTTTCGATATGCAAGCATTCCCTTAAAAAGCACCTGTGGTTATGGACGAGGCTTCTCATGGTGCTTTTTGAAATGGGTGACCGCCTCATTGCCTCCTGGGCCTGTAATTCGTTTGCAGTGATTCTTTGTGATTTTTTTTTTTTTTTTTTTTGCTGCCCTTACCATCTTCCCTCCTATCCTTGGGTTTGGGGATTGGGGAAAATGCATTTGCTTCCTCTATCTACCGCATTTAAAACTGGTTTGAATAATTGCACAGACAGCGCTCAGTGATATCTTCATCTTTTGCAGATCTTCTTGTAGCCATTACTGCATTCATGAAATTCTAAGATTACCTGTCTCATTTTAACTGCCAGTTCTTTTATTTCTTCATGATGCCGGATAACAAAGGGATTTCATTACCTCATTCCTACTCCCCGGTGACATGGGAATGATTTTATGACACAATATATAATTCCTCATAACTAAGAAGAACTTCAGTTGAATTTCATTCCTGCTTTAAATTTGGAAGATCTTATTTACAACAAGAAGACATTATCAGTATACCTCGCGACCATGAATTTCTGCTTTCAAACCCAATCAAGATCATGACTAGGAACACACACACACACACACACAGGCGCGCGCCCACACACACACAATTTCAGTCTGCTTGGTCAAGTAGTTGCTGAGAAAACTTATCCCTTCCAATCCGAATGGATCTGCTCCTTTGCGTCATCCCCTGCCTCACGTCACGTCGCGGCTTATTGGTGCCGTTTGATTGTGAGCCCTTGAATTGGTGGAAATTGATTTTTGAAGGTCCCCTACAATGTTACCAGGTGTACTGCCAATTAGCCGTAACACAGTATTTCAAAATCTTTGCGATGTCACAAGGGGGAGGGATCACCCAGGACAATGAAGGCACTATTTGACTGGTTGGCAGAAGTAAATCTGTCCTTAATCTGGGTGGTCAGTTCATCATATGATGTCACAAAGAAACAGATTTTGAAATGACTTTTGATGGCTAATTGGCAGCACACCTGATTTCATAAAAGGCAAAATTTAAATAAATTAATACATGATTTTGGTTGGATTCATTGAAGTGAATGAAGTACTGATAACATTTTTCATTCCATCACTCGATGGCATTATTTATTTTTAAAATGCGTTTTAGTGTATTTCTAGTCAGAGGTGCCTTTATTTCTGGAGGCCACAGTATGTATGTGCACTTCCCAGCACAGACTGTGTAGGCGGCTTTATTCACTCTCAGGTTATTCACTCTCAGGTTATGAATCCTTAATGGTCTTATGGGCACAAATTGCTCAAACTAATTACAGGCTTTATAAGACACGTCCAGCTAACTGTGTGCACATTGTGTAGTGGGATCTTATGAGGAAATGGCTGCGACCTTGGAACAGCTTCTATTCCACTCCGGAAACAAGCGACTCGCTGTACGCAATGAAACATGCTGTTTTATTTGCTTTCAACTGACAGGGTAAGGAAAAGAACTTTATGAGCTTAATTTCTTTTGTGGTGAAATTTTGGAGAACTCTTTACGTGTGTAAACATCCCCTCCAATTACCCTGCAAAAACTGAAAAATAAGTCTGTATCAAGACTTAAAACACTTACTTCAATTACCTTTTTTTCTCTCAGTAAGACAAAAATTTGCCATTGGTGTGAGATAATTTTGACTTATTTCAAGATTTGCCAATGGGATATGAAAATTTCACTTGTCACGCACGTGGAAATTTAAAATAAGCTAATTTTATCTACTTGAGAGAGAAAATATGACTCAACTTCCTAGTTTTAAGACAAAATTACTTGTTAAGACAGACACTTTTTGCAGTGTACCATTTCAAAAGTCTGGGTTTAATGTCATTTCTTTGATGATTATCTTCTACAACTTATTTAGTAGAAGAATGAAAGGTCTGTAATATCTATCTCTAATCGAGTTTTCTCTGCATGCATACTTCTGTATGTGATCTGCTCCCTAAAAATGCATCCTTAGTTGATTGAATTAATAGAAAATGGAACCCATGCCTCGGCCAAATGGCAATTTTATGAAAATGCATGCTGCAATATGACCTCGCCTATATTGTCTGTAGCAAGACAGAGTTGATTTTGATACACTAAATTACATTTGGATTTTGGAACACTTCTGGTTACATCACTAATAGGTTTATCCATACAGGATGGGCGTATAATTCTCTGTGGCATTAAAACAATATCTGTTCATTTGTGATGACCTGAGACAACTCAAGAGACCAGTAAAGTGCTCAGTCTTGCCTTTTCAAGCATGTTGATGTTAAAACTGGGGGGAAATTTCAGGATGTGTTCATCTGAGTCACACTTCAGTTTAACGGCTCGAGCTACAACGCTATCTTATACATGACACTAGAGCGGTCACGTGAGGGCGCCATGGATGGAATTATCTTTCATCACATGATTTGGCTCTCATACTTCCATCAGTGATTGGTTGGGACAGACTTTCCTCCCATAACATTTACGTTCTCAAATGACACTATCAGTCATGACATTTTTTGACAGCTGTAATGTCAAGGATATGACGTGGCTCATGTCAGCTTTACGTTGAGGTGTTCGAGTAAAGTGTTAAGAAGTTGTTTATCATTAATGTCCAATGTAACATGTATGATGATATAAATGTTAATCACTTGTGGCACAGCTCTTCTCTCTTGATGTTGGTGGCACATAACCACTGATTATTGACGCACCCTGTTTGTATAGCATTTTCCCCCCCGATCGACTGTGTCCTGTCTCTCTCATCATCTGCAGATATCTGGCCGTGACCCAGTTCTCTCCCACCCACGCCCGCAAGGCCTTCCCCTGCTTCGACGAGCCCGTCTACAAGGCCGTTTTTAAAGTGAGCCTGAAGCACGAGAGCACTTACATCTCCCTCTCCAACATGCCTGTGCAGCTTTCCGTCCCGGATGAAGACGGATGGGTCACCAACCATTTCTTCCGGACGCCCCGCATGTCCACATATTACTTGGCCTGGGCAGTGTGCAACTTCACCTACAGGGAGACTTTCACTGAGAGCGGAGTTGTGGTGAGTCCGTTCATCCTTTGCGTCTGTAACTGTCTGTCGGTCCGGTCCGATGCACTGCTGCTAGCGTGCTTGGAGATCAACTGATTAAAGAATTTGAATAAGTATCAGGCTTTTTTTCCCTTTGATGAACATCAAAAAAGAATGTTTCTGCTATTTTCGGCAGCTTGACGGAAGCCTAAATACACAAAATATGTAATGCTTTGTTTACTTTCATGTTCCTACGGCTCAACTCATTAATTTAAAAAATAATTACATTAGCACAAAATTTCACTTTGATGGGCAAGAGTGACAGAGTGCACATATGAATGATTATTTACACAATCTGGTCTGTAAGTATTTTGAGTTGGCTATATACTATCCCTTTGGATTTCAAATTAAACAATTACTCTGGTTAAATTGCACTGGGATGCATAATTTGATTGTATTTATGGTCATATTTGGTCCGGGCATTTATGGAGTCCATAGGTAATTGGGAATGTTTTAGTGCACATTACCTAGCTGCATATCCTCTCCAGTGATGCTATTACAGGCTTGTACTTTATTTCCTGTGCTTTTTGGTGCATTTTTAAATTTGTTATCGCTTTCTGTAATGTATCTTTCGCTGGACTCCGGTCAGGACACAACCATACAAGCCCAAACCATAACAGAACCACCATGTTCCGGCTCATGAGTTGTTCCTTTCCTTAACCGCACTTTCCTCTTTCCATCACTCAGGTGATTATTATTACTCTCCTCTTCTGTCTTTGTCTGTTCTAGGGCTTCTCAATTTTAAACACATTTTTAGCAAACTATAATCTTAAATAAATAACGTACCAAACAGCAGAAATCTGGCAACCTGACAGCATGAGCTTGTTCTGTCAAAGCCAGCAAATGGGCACCTTAGCAGCCCTGCCTGCACTATGCTGGCAGAGAGAATGTTCTGGAAAGTAGGAACGAGCCAACAGGACAGTATACTGCTCCTCAGAAATAACCTGATATTTGAGCACAGGAATATGGTGGCATTTTTTGTAGGGGTGTGTATCGGCATTAATCTGGCGATACGATACGTGTCACGATACAGGGGCAACGGTACGATATATTGCAATACTATAGGCATGACGATATATGGAGATTTTTATCCCCCGCCACGAAGTGTGAGGGGGATATAGGGTTAAGCTCCGTCTGTCCGTGCGTCCATCCGCCCATCCGAAAAGGGACAGCTTTTCTCAGAAACTATTAGGGATAGGACAACCAAACTCGGTGTGTAGCTTCAACCATAAAGGCCTTGATGGAGTTTGAAAATGAGGTGTGCGCGATTCAGGCATTTGGCGGAGAATGTTGTTGACCATGTCTACTTGTTTTTTTTTATAATTTAATGGTAGGAAACCTGTCATAGCATAGTAAACATGCATTGCTGTTACATGCTTAAGATCAGCTTACTGAATCAGAAGAGAGGGAAAGAAATAAGTTAACAGATTGTTTGACTCTGTTAAAAGGTTCACCTTCAATTCTAATATATAAGCAGGTTCAAATTTATAGTTGAAAAAGAAGATGCAAAGTCCCTGCAACATCCACTCCTTTATATGAAAGCTGAATAAAGAAATAAATATCTGCCTATCAGTAAGTCTCAAGTACTTATCAAAATAATATATGCAATCACTGTACAATCAAACATAACACTACATTCTGTCTTTAGCTTAACATGAAGAAAATAAAATGATCTAAACACGGTTACGATAAGATTCTACATGTTGTGTTCCAGGGTTCTGGCCTTTGGCCAGAACAGTATTATTCATGGTTTTAACAGTTTCATGTTCCATAGTTCATAGTTTCATAGTTCATAGTGTCATGTTCATAGTCACAGTTTTAACAGTTTCTTGTATCAGGAGACAGTGTCTACTGATATGGAATCAGTTAGACACCAAAAGCGGGGTGAAGGGAAATGAGGATTTATTAAACAAAAAACAAAACAGGCACGAGGGCCAACGAAAAACTTGGCCCAAAGGGTTGCAAAAGACAAACTAAAGTATGCTGCACAGAGCTATAAACAAAGAATGCAAAACGACAAAAAACAAAAGGCACTGGAAACTCCAGGCGAGAAGATCAAGAAAAATAAATAACAAGACTAAATATATATACACAAAACAAGAGGCTAGGACGAGACTTGAAACTAAAAATGCTAGGGAACTTGACAACAAGAACTTGGCTAAACTTGCACATGCAACGAGACGCGAGACACTGTCTGCCAGCCAACTTCCACCGCATCCAGATAAAGGCTTGGAAATCATGACATGAGGGGTAACACCTGGAGAGAGAGAAACAAGAGGCATGGCAAGATCAAGACATGGACAGAGATTGGATGACATGACCTGCTCATTAAGAGAATGAGCGTGCTCAGCTTAAGTACCAATTAAGTATGCAGTTTGGAAGCAAGCATGAATGTTAAGAACAGAAAAGCACAGCAAGATCTTGAAATAGCAAAGCAGGAATCATGACAATAAACTCCCTGTCTAAATTAGTAGTATTAGTAATGTGCCTATCTAAGAATTACACCAACCCAGTGAGTGTTAGTAAATGTTAGTAACTTAAAAACAGTTAATTGCCATGATTCCTGCTTTGCTATTTCAAGATCTTGCTGTGCTTTTCTGTTCTTAACATTCATGCTTGCTTCCAAACTGCATACTTAATTGGTACTTAAGCTGAGCACGCTCATTCTCTTAATGAGCAGGTCATGTCATCCAATCTCTGTCCATGTCTTGATCTTGCCATGCCTCTTGTTTCTCTCTCTCTCTCCAGGTGTTACCCCTCATGTCATGATTTCCAAGCCTTTATCTGGATGCGGTGGAAGTTGGCTGGCAGACAGTGTCTCGCGTCTCGTTGCATGTGCAAGTTTAGCCAAGTTCTTGTTGTCAAGTTCCCTAGCATTTCTAGTTTCAAGTCTCGTCCTAGCCTCTTGTTTTGTGTATATATATTTAGTCTTGTTATTTATTTTTCTTGATCTTCTCGCCTGGAGTTTCCAGTGCCTTTTGTTTTTTGTCGTTTTGCATTCTTTGTTTATAGCTCTGTGCAGCATACTTTAGTTTGTCTTTTGCAACCCTTTGGGCCAAGTTTTTCGTTGGCCCTCGTGCCTGTTTTGTTTTTTGTTTAATAAATCCTCATTTCCCTTCACCCCGCTTTTGGTGTCTAACTGATTTCATATCAGTAGACACTGTCTCCTGATACAAGAAACTGTTAAAACTGTGGCTATGAACATGACACTATGAACTATGAAACTATGAACTATGGAACTATGAACTATGGAACATGAAACTGTTAAAACCATGAATAATACTGTTCTGGCCAAAGGCCAGAACCCTGGAACACAACACTACATATTTTTAGATACTGCTGAGAGGTTCACAATCAGTTAGGAGCTCTTGATTTCAAAGTAGTTATTAAAAGAAAATATGGTCTCTGCACCATCAAACATCATAACACCTCTTCTGACGGTTTCCCCAAAGGAATTAATATCTCCCTCTCTCACACACGCACACACACACAACGTCCTGGCTATTATCAAACCGTTTTATTTTTTTTTAATGTAGTAAAAACCGATTTCATATCCACGGTTTGAAAAACTAAAAAAAACTCACTTGTCTGCACTCGCATCTCTGAACTAGAAACTGTAGAATCCATGTCTCTGATCTGAAGTCTTGCGCGGCTGTGCAAATGCAGCAGGCATACAGACTGTATGCTTCCTTGTGAATTTTATCGATGAAGTTCGCCATTTTTCTTCTGCATTGTTGCTATTTTGATTGGCCATTTTGGCTGTTTTTGCTCATTTTGAAAGGAAATGCAGTTGAACAGAAAATAACCATACGGAGAATAATGCAAACATTTTCTAACAGTTTCCATCACTGTACTTGTTCCTCCAGATACGGCTGTATGCCCGACCGAACGCCATTGACAGAGGGTCAGGGGACTACGCCTTGAACATCACTAAGAAACTTCTGCAGTTTTATGAAGACTATTTCAAAGTGAAATACTCTTTACCCAAGTTAGGTAAGGCTATGGGACTCAACCTTTGCCCAATTAAATGCTTGTACATTTACTCAGTGGATTTTATGGGGATTTTGGGATTCATATGTTCTTCAAAAGGTGTTTGAGCCTGAAAGATGACCACAGAGAATGCTGGGAAACGTGGAGTTCGAGGTAATGCCAAAAGGGCTATGAACACCATGCTTTGGTTTACTGTTTGCAGAACAATTACATATTTTACAAGGGGTGAAAGGTGCAATTTTAAAGGCTGTCAACTCCTGGGCAAGTAAAAATGGGCTTGTGCTGAAGTCCGAAGATGATGTATGAATGTTATCTCACTATTGCTGCATCAGTGCTTCATGGTGTTGCTGTTTTCTGATGCTATGACAGCAGGGCATATTTTTGGCTGGGGAGTGGCTGTGATTCTTCTGTTGTCCTCGTTTGGAAGCCAGTTCTTGGCTTCTCGCTGCCATGTGTTCTCCCTGTGTGGGGATCTCAGTCTTTTGTCACGTGTCAGACACAATGATGGTGGTCTACTGCATTGTGGACAGTGCTGCTCAAGGGATCTTTGCTTTTTCTCACCAGGAAGTGTAGGTTATATTGATGTTTTTAGTGAATTTCACGATGGTTCACATTATTGGCCTTGCTCGCAACGCGCATTGTTAACCTCATTGATCACGTATCTGTTTACGCTAAAGGTGTAATCTCTGTAGGGTGACAGAAAAGGGTGAGCGTAATTCCATGGCATAGTTTTTTATATTTTGTGAAAGTAAATTATGCTGATCTGGTCTCAGTCTGTCAGCGGAAATCTGCTTTGCCAGTTTCGGACCCTCACGAACTCTCCCGGTTCATTTTACCCAACTCTAATCCATTAGATCAATCTCGGTTTAAAAAGGATGGAGCTGTTTGCGGGTCATCGTTTGGGGGCACAGTCTATCGACGAGCTGGCATTGAGTGGGTTACGCGAGGCTCACTCCAGCTGTAAATGTATTTTGATCTCGTTGCTGAAATCAACCTTCTTCCTGCCTGTGCCTCCTCGTTCAGCTCATTGGGCACAATGACTTTCCTGAAAACTTCTGATGTAAAAAGTGGGGTTGTATACTTCCCTCAGTTTCCCTCCTCCAATACTTCCTCCCTCCTTCCTCATGTTCCCTCTCTTTTTTTAGCCTGGAAGCCTTTATTGTGCTTTATTTACCTATTTCCCTACTGCTCTAAAGCTCTTGTTACCAGCCCCGCTCCTGAAGACCCACCACCCTACACATTTCACTCCTTCCCTGATAAAGCACATCTCCTTCAACAGCTAGAGCAGGGCTGCCCAGCCCTGTACCTGGAGATTCACTGTCCTGTAGGCTTTACACTCAATACTGCTGTATTACCTCTGCTGAAATGTGTTACGGCCAGGTATGTAAAGGAATAACAAAGGCGAGGAATAAAATAAGCAATTACAGGAAACACCTTGAAAAAAAAAAAATCCAACCAGTGTTTAAATTCAATATATTACTGACTACTGAAAATGATGATGATGATGATGATGATGATGATGAGGATGTTTATTATTATTTAATAACAACTATTATTACTATTGCTCCCTGCTTTAAATAGGAAACACAGTATTTACAAATGTACTACATTGTGTATAATATATATATATTATGAAGACATAATGTCTTCATAAGTCATACATACAGTAAGCGAAGGTCATGCTTTGTAAAGGGTGAAATAACACATTCTTATTCAGCATGTGATGCCTGATATGACATAACTGACAATGTCACTTAGTGAGTGGCTAAGCGTGACACTGTCAGCTAAGTGACATTGTCATTGTCACATCTGGCATCACAGGCTGAATATGGATGTGTTATTTCACCCATTACAAAGCATGACATTTGCTTATGTATGATTTATGAAGACATGAGGGGTCCACTTGCAAAGCCTTCTAAGTCAGGTTGGTCCATTTTTTAGAAAAATCAGATTTTTTTGGTAGGCATAGAAATTATCTTCCATAGATACCAATTGTCACTATACTGAACTATTAGCCTTGCACACATAATCCATGAAGCAATTCATTATTTTTTAAGAAATGGCTTTGATTTTGCCACACAAAGTTTTGACTTCGCAGATTTTGAAAGCGGAGTTGAAATTTAGCAGGTTTTGACAGTGTTTAAACGACCCCAGTAGCTCAATAGGTGAAGGTATTTGACTCAGGACCCACTATACATGCAAAAAATGCATTGTAGGGCATGCAAGGATATCATTTGACCTCATAATAGTGGTCCTTGCCTTTCAAGCATATCCCGCTATCTGTGGGATATGCGCAGGTGCCTGAAAGAGAGGGTAAGGGAGGTAACTCATTTATTTTGAAATCTTGACTTGGCAGGTTTTGCAAGTGGACTCCTCACATTATCTCTCATTTATGAAGGCATTATACATGCTGCATAAAGTCTTTATGAGCAACACTTCTTCTAAAGTGTGACCATACAAAGCATACAAAATCATGGCTGCTCAGTTGGATTGGTCGATGAATCAATGGGAAATTCAGCTATAACAGAATACCGTACTCCATCACTGGGGGAGTTGGAGAGAATGATGTGAAGGTAATTTTTCCTCCATTATAAAAAGGAATCATATTGGCAGAGAAGAGAAGGGGAGCAGTTGTGGACCCTAAGAGCTATTCAGGGACACCACACTGCACAGACACTGACTACAGACATGCTACAGGACACATGATGCTGTAGATGAATCTTTAAAGCATAGATGGTTTATTTCATTTCACTTGATGTGATTTGGGGGATGTGCACTGCTCTTTGTCAGGTACAAGTTCCTGTCATCTTTCAGACCGTTGGAATGATTTTTGTGAAATGTGGCATGGTGGCCCTGTCTATGTGGATGGATATTAGCCATAAACGTAGCAGTAGCACTGAGCAGCAGTTGTACAGGCATAAGGCTGCAATCAGGACACAAACAGATGTGTGAGGCTGTTATATCCATTCCAGCTTCAATGGCTCCCAGCCAAATACACCATTTTTATGAGTGAGGGGGAAGAATCAGGCTTAACTTGGTAGTTTTTCAAGTGAAGACCACAAAGGAAAAACGATCAGAATTCAAATTTATCATTTTTGTATATTTTATCTATTATTATAATATACTGACCAAAACTTCCAACGCCACACTCGGGTTTATTGCAACACATATAATTTTCTTACGATAAATTTAACAATATATAACAAATATTAAGATTCAAATCAAAAACACAGTTTTAGAGTCAGGAATGAAGAACAGATTTTTCCTGGTTTCCAATTCATTGCATCAGTTGAAGGTGCAATTCTGGATCACCGAAGTCAGTATCTTGTATGGCCTCCTCTGGCGTCACAAACTGCCTGGATTCTGCGATGCATGGAGTCAATCAAATGCCGAATTTCTGCCTGTGTGATGCGGTCCCATTCCTCCTGGACTGCTTGACGCAACTGTTGGACTGTGGCTGGTTCTGGATCATGCCTTCTCGCCCGGCGATCCAGAATATCCCATAGATGTTCTATAGGGTTTAAATCTGGGGAATACGCAGGCCAATCAAGACACTGAACATTATTCTGCCTCAGGTAGTCCTGACAGACTCTGGTGACATGTGATCTTGCGTTATCCTGTTGCAGCGTTAGGCGATAGCGATGGACGAGTAAAACAGTGACAGGGGTATGGATGTCGTTACGATAACGGGTCGCACTGAGGTTTCCATCGATAAAAATGAGGTCTGTCTTGTGTCTACTGCTTATTCCAGCCCAAATCATCACACTGGGTCCACCCCAGCGGTCACACTGCAGGATGGTAGCATCAGTATAACGTTCCCGTCGCCTTTGCCATACACGCAGTCTTTTGTCAGACACACTAAACTTGAACCTCGATTTATCGGAAAAGAGCACCCTGTTCCACCTGAGAGCATTCCAGCCCAATGTGCCCTTGACCATCGCAGACGGATGCGGCGACCTGCAATCAATACTGCAGTGTTTGGAGTTAACTCCAAACCACGGTTGGGACGTCGGTTGTGCAAGTTGGCTTCACGCAGGCGGTTCCGTACAGTTTGGTTGCTAATCCAGTTCTGGTGACTACCTCTGGCCTGAGCAGCAGTGACTGTAGCTGGCAGGAAGCGATTGCGCGGGTGCTGAAGGCAAATATGGCGATCCTGCGGAGGGGTGGTGACGCGTAGTCTAGGGGCACGTAGTCGATCAGCGGTGCTTCCTGCTTCATTATACCGGCCGTGATATGGTCGACACATGGACGCCCAGGTTCCTTGCCACCCGTCTTTGCGACATTCCACCAGTGAACATACCAACGGCTTGCTCTCGCTGATTTTGACCTTGGCGCGGCATGGTCACACGTTGACCCAGGATAATGCAAAGAAATATTTAAGTTGCCCATTGCTACAGCTATTTATTGACTAAATTCTCGATGGATTGGTCAATGAGTTCTACTCAACCTGACGGGATAGGCAAATTCTAAACAATGTGCAATCAAGCGGAATGAGCTGCCCACACGACAAAATCAAAACAATTTTCTGAGCTTTTAAGTTGTAGTTGATGTATCATGGCTCAGAACCAATATCCCATTTTATGTACACCAAATATTTCAAAATTGTATGTGTTGCGTTGGAAGTTTTGGTCAGTGTATTTATAATATATAATAATATTATATTATCTATCCATTGTTATAATATTTTGTATTTTTTCCAGTGCTTTGTTTCTAAGATCGTTTTGAATTTTTAATTCCTCATTCTTAGACAACGTGTAGAATGTGACGGATCATTTTTCCACTGTGGTCTTCTAGTGTGTTACTCTTACAAAAAGTTATATTTGTCTGAGGTCTGAGTCCTTTTTCATTGAAATATATTTTTTTAAAAATGCAGTAGGGGTTCCCTCTACGTTCTGTTACAGTCTTCAGCTTACATTCTTGCAGATTAATTCATTTACAATCCTAGTATTATAACATTTTTAATGGTTTTATTTTTAGGCATTTGGGTCTTTTTAACAGTCTGTGCAGAAGTGAGGCGTGAGATTATAGGTGTTACAGGTTTTGTAGTTTTATGCTTTCTTTGCATCATGGGCGGTAGGTAGACTGCCCTCAGGTTGTTTGTCCATTGCATGCATCCATCACAAATATCTTTCCACCAAATAAGACGTGGTAACTCCCTGTAGAGGGTAGGTGAACTGATAAGGTTTTGGAAGTCATCAGATAAAAGGTGAAGGTCATTAGGCCAGTTGTACGGGGGGGCTGAAGATCAACTTTAAGGGCGTATAAAGCTATGGCTGATGGATGCATAGCAATCAAAGTTTGCATTGTAATGCATTGCATCTTGTTTATTGATGGGACAGTACATGCTCGATTTGAGTAGGACATAAAAATGTGTCTTCCCGTTGTTACTGAAGTGTATTCAAGTCCGTTGTCTGAATGCCAAAATAGAACTGGATCAAAGCGAGATGTTTTCTCAGAAGTGGAGGCATTGGCTTACTCAGTCCATTATTGATTTACTTGTCAGGTGTCCTGACCTTGGGCTTCCATATTTAAATTGCTGTTTATGCTTTGCGCCAAGAAAATGACCTTAAATTCTGTGTCTCACTTTCTTGAGCTAATGCGGTGCTTTATTCAAGGATGACTGGAGATGCTTGGTAATACACTGTTTTCGCTTGTAAACACAGCTCGCTATGTCACTTAATTTTTATGGCGAGGCCTCGCAGTGCAAATGCTTATGAATGATTTATGCAGATAGTGTATTGGGTTCTTGGCGGTTTTATGAATACTTCATGAAGAGAATGTATTTTTACTTCCCATAAAATGTGATAAAATTGTCAAACGACGCATTTCGATATTTACTTGGCAATTTAATTTATCGACCATACTCGTGAATACAGTATATCAGCCCTTTCCCATTAAATTAGCGGCGTGGCTAATAGCTCCAGCTTATTTACTGCTGCTACGCACAGCAGTCGCATTAAAGGCATTTTCTCGGGTTCAAGGTTGAAGACCATATTGATCATTTGCTGTATGCTGAAAATGTGTGATATTAGTAATATCTATTAATATTTTAAGAAGCTGCATTCAGCTCTGACTGTAGCAATTCCATCGGAGCAAATTCTTGCTCAGCTTATGGAAACGCACATTTTCCCACCATGCTTTGTGCCAGGAAATTATGCAGATGCTGTTTTAATTGCAATGTGGCCTGGGAAAATGAGTCATTGGGGGACAGGAATAAAAAAGAGACAAAATGTGCTCCATCTGCACAGTTTAGTGAAACCATTGTCATTGCAATGTCAATCAATGAATGTGTCCAGGGGATGTGAAATGTGCTCTCGCTCCAAATTTCTTTGACATGAAGGTTAATGATGACAGATGTCACTGTTGGAATTGAGATAAATGCATTGAAAAGGTAAATATTCTATCTGTTCCAGATGTGGCTTATCTGATCAAGGAATGCAGTATAACACAGGATGTAGAAATAGTGAGATATTGCGTGGTTTTGGGTTGTAAGATTATATTTACTTATAGTATCACTCAATAAAAGGAATGTGTCACTTAATTAGAAGCCTGTAATCAACCTGGCCCTTAGAATGACTCAAGTCACGTGACTAAATGTGCACATTAGAAAACAGTGATGCTTAGAAGTACTTACGCCCAGAGGCGTACATTTGCTCTACGCAGACTACGCAGTTGCGTAGAGCCCCGAGGCAGAGGGGGGCCCCCTGCTGGGCTGCTTAATAATTACGTTTCAGTCTGCTGCTGGTTCATTTTTTCCCCCACTGTCCTGACAACATGAAGCAGTTTCAATTACTACTACTATTTCCGGTACATTTTCAAAATAAAACGTGTGAATGATCGATAGTATAATAGAAAGTAAAATAGGCTCTTGTTTTGAAACGCGCACCGGCACCTTTGAGAGGAAAGAGGAACGCCAGGCAGCGCCCGGGGGAAGTGAGCGAACGTCGCGTCGGCAAAAAGTCGCTCTCATCCATCGTCCTCCTCAGTTAGCTGGTGAGTGGTAAATAGTAATAATAAAAATACATTTAAATGCTGCTGCTGCTGTTGCTGGTTGGCAAAGTTGCACTGCACAGTTTGCACTGTTTAGTCCCCCCAGGAATCTGCAGAGAAAAGGTGTTGATTCCGCGGAGAACATTCCTGATTCTGCGGAGAGAAATTCTTGATTCCGCGGCTTGAAAGTTGATTTTCCCCGGGCATTAAAAAAAAACCTAAAATGACCAGTTATAAAGCAAATTTATGTAATAATGAAGCAAAAATTCTCTTATGAAATTATTTGCAATACCAAAACACTGCGAAACATTGTGGTTATAAAATAAGCAGCATCAACATTCTTTTTGTCCCTCTTGAGCAGATTTATTTGCATAACTTATAAAGTGCAAAACATTTCACCAAACTATGGGTGAACGAGGCTTAGTAACTGAACAAGTGCCAAAGATCAAAGTAAAGATTTAAACAAAGTGTACACTATTCACTGTATCCTCAGGATATTGTAATCGTTACTGCATACCATAGACTGTATAAAAAGATGGATGAAGCTACCGTGATGTCACCCACTGGTTCGAAGATGAAGAAGTGAATCGAAGATCCGGAGAGGAACGTAGCTCTGGATCTGACCGCATCGGACGAGGACCAGAGGATAGCGACACCCCAGAAGCATATTCTGGCTTTATACTTTATTCTAGTTTATATGGGACCATAATTCACGAAAATGAATGTCATGATATATCGAAGGAGACCTGAAACTTGCTATAGCTAACATAAAATGATGTGAAAAATCATTATTTAAATTAAAAATCAGGTCGGAAAGTAGGATCATTTTCTCATAGACTTCTATTGCATTGAACTTCTTTCTGCAACCACTGACGTCGCCATCTGCTGGCCATTAAATAGAATGCCATTCTACGGTACTTCCACATGGGCTTCTTTTTTCAAATCAGGGTGCTGCGTCCATCTTTTTATATAGTTTATGCTGCATACAGCAGAAAAAAATCAGTTTCCGTAACCGGCAGCACCAGCTGTGAGTCTTAGATCCCGTTTATCTGACCGCAAAATCTAGCGGCCGGGATGAAAAATACATGTAAAATATAAAATTCTGCACCTCGCCCTATATTCCGCGGACTGCTTTGATTTCCGCGGAGGGCTTTGAAATCTGCGGGAAATTCCGCGATCGCGAAATCGCGGATTCCTGGGGGGACTAACTGTTGCTATGTGGGCTGTGGCGTTGCATGGCTCTTTTTTGTCGTGTTGTTTGTGCAAATATGTTTAGGGTCTTTATGGCAAAATGTAGGTGATATTTTATTTCATAATTTATCCCATCATGATAAATCAGTGATTTGTCATGATAGCACAAAATATGAAATAACATAATGACCTATTTGGTTTTCAAACAGTGGTCCAGGGTTTCAAGGTGGACTGGTCCTCAGCTAATATGGAGAGTTGGTAACCAAATGAACCCTTACCCTAATTTAGCTCCTAGCATTAGCAATTTACATGTATATGCACATTCAATTTGCATTTATGCTCTCAGTATTTGAATTATTATTATTTGCGGATTATTGTTAAACTTCGTCAAATTCAAATGGTGATCTGTGGCTCAAATGAAAAAGGTTGAAAAGCTCTGACCTTGATAATGAGTTTGTAGATATGCATTTTTCATGAAAATGGCTGACATGACAGACATCTTATCTGGCTAATAGGTCTTTCTTCCTCTCCACTTGAACACAATGAACAGTTCTCCTCCTTGTTACAAGTTACTGAAAGTATAGTTGCTAGTTCTGCTGTAGGTAGGTGTGTGTGTGCAAGTGTGTTGTCTGCGACTATTAGTGATATAAATAATACACAGGCTATTTCTGTTAAAACAAACTCTCATAACTAACTGAGCTGTTTTTGATTACAGTTGAGCCAAGTGAGCAGACAGGACAGGACGTGTATGATTAAACTTAAATTCAACTGCTCTTCTCCATTGTCTTGTCAAGTTCTTCTTAAATCATCACTATTTCAGAATATGTATTGAGCTGGGGGATGGCATTTTTAATTAAGACACCTGACCCAACTCAAAACACACACAATTTGAAAGTATGAGAAAACAGCATAAAATACCGTAAAAACATCATTAAAAATCATTTAAAAAAAATTTCCACGCGGGGGGGGGGGGGGGGCCTTCCCGACCTTTGTGGGGAGCCCCCTGAATATAATGTCCGCCCCTGCTTACGCCTGAATGTTATGGCTGGCAAAGTTTCTTTTAGATTACTCCTTAAAGTCGCATGTTTCTGAAGTCCTGACTGGGTCAAGGCACAGTTCATCTGCTCTGTCATATCTAATGCACATCCAGCTAATCATGTCTGTGTGCTATATGTCCGCTGCAATGGGAAACACCGTTACCCTCTCAGCAGAAAGTTGCGTGGCTTGAATCCAGTGTGGGGCCTTTCTGTATCTTTGTGCGAGTGACCCCAGGGCCCTCCTGTTTACCCTGTGCCGCAAAGACAGGTCCAGTTTGTTATAGGCTCTAGATCTGCGGTAGATATGAAGAGTTTGTTTCCAAAATGCAATATATCCATTTTAATCATTTTGAGTAAATTTGTTTTTTTTCTATATTGGTACCTACGGCATTTAAAAAAAAAACACAAACCTTTACCATAAAAAAATACACCTTATAGTATTAATTTCTAAAAATGTTTTTTTGCACCATGTGAAAGAAGCACAGGGCTATCGCTCCATGGTATTGTCTCAATTTTTTGGCACTTATTCAGTTTCGGAAACAATCTCTTCATATGATAAGTGAGAATAAATGTTGATGATCCCTTCGATGGACGAGCAAACTGTCCAGGGGTGTGTTTCCCAAAAGCGTAGTTGCTATGTTAGCAACTTACATAGTTGGTCCATTCACAGTCAATGGCTCCAACTATCAGTGACGTGCGGCGGAGGTTAGTTTGGTGAGGCAGGAACCTCCCCTTTGCTTGATTAGCAATCATACGATTAACTAGTTTAGTTAGACTATTCAGCAGAATGACGGGTCAGTTTAAGTTTCTGCGGCGTTACTACTCAGTATATCGAACACTTGACATCATACGTGTATGGTTCAATATTTTGCCACCGGGTGGCGCTTTGTGATGGAAAATTACCATTTTGGCCATGTCTTCAAGGATTGGGTAATTGGAGGATTGGGGACATTCGGGGATATACCCCCAGCTGTCGCCTCTGACGGCATAAGCCTAGTTGATTATTCGGATTTCCATCCTTGCAGTCTCGAATTGCAGCGTATACGTGAATGAAGTCATTATCTTCTCTATCAGTATCAGGCTTCCTACAGGCTTGTTCTTAATTGTTTTCATTGTCAATCAGGAAAAGTTGGCGACAAGGGAACAGGTTCACAAAATCCTGTGATAAAAGTTTGGGTCACTGCCTCACCTCACCGCACGTCTCTGGCTTCCTGTAATCAACCCGCAAATCTGCAGTTTCGTGAGCATTTCAAGTTTGATGTAGCCTACTGAGTAATAACGCCACGGAAACTTAAACTGGCCCGTCATTCCTCCGAATAATCTAACTAAATTAGTTAATCGTCTGATTGCTAATCAAGCAAAGGGGAGGTTTCTGCCTCACCAAACTAACCTCCGACTGCACGTCACTGCCAACTATGAAAGTCAGCATCTGCGCTCTCGGGAAACGTCCCCCAGGCTGTGTTCTTGCCTCTTTCCCATTGTACGCTGGGATAGGCTGCAGTCCTCCAGTGACCTGCGCAGAATAAGCGAGTTGGGTAATGGATGGATGGATGTTCCTTGCTATTTTCTGCATGCGTTTGAGCTCACTGTGGAACAATGGGTGTTGGAGATAAATTGCTGTTTCTGGAGTAAAATGGTCACCTTGTATGTAGATGTCACTCAATTCCCTGACTCAAACTCTTTTCTGAGTTGTTGTTCAAGTGTTTTATTCCAATTCCAAATGTATTATTTATCTATCGTGCAGCGGAATTCTGTAACATTTCGCTTCCCGTGTGAATGGAAAATACATTGCATCGGGGTCATACCGGTCTTTGTGTCGACACTGTGAATTGATACTGCATAAATTTGTAACCTACCCGAGGTCTGTTTAACTGATTATGCTGTGCACATTTCCAATTAACGCTGCATTAAGCCGCTTTCACACCGGACGCGAAACAAATTTTTTCGCATGACAGATTACATTTAAAGTCACGAGAATACGGATCTTTGCATTGACTTTGAATGTAATCTGTCGTGTGAAAAATTTGTTTCGTGTCTAGTGTGAAAGCAGCTTTATTCGGAAACCTTTCCCATATAGATTCCGCCTCAGCGAGAAGGGAGTGGCAGCGGCCCTTTAAGATTTTGGAGAATGTAAGAATTTGATCTATACAACTATAGTCAATTACCTTGTTCTAATATGGGTGTGCTGCTGTGTATTAAAAATGAAGAATTTATAGATATGGGTTGAGAGGAGAAAAGGTATTTTATTTCAAGTTGAGGCTGTGGCTGCGTTCTGTGTGCCCATGCGGCAGTGTGGAAATTAAAAGAAATTAAGCACATCAGTAATTACACTGATGCCTTTAATGTCAATCAACCTTCAGTGTTCAAGCAGACATCCTTCCGAACCACCATCTCAGCTCTTAGCAGTTAATTGTTCTGAACAGCCCTGATCTAAAAGTAAGGCGAAGGGCTAGAGGACAGCTTGTCTGAATTCGAATGAAAGTAGCAAAGACGATCGGTGGATGCAACTCATTGTCCTTGCAGAAAAGTAATCATTTCTTATGTTCGTCTGGCATCGATGCTCTCTTTAACAGCTGGATATTTACTGTACTTATCCTTATGGTAAACAAAATCTAGTCATAAAGCGTGATTCATTCAAGTGTTTAAACATTGTTTGAAGTACTGCAGAACAGCTGACATTACCATACAAAACAAATGATCGACCAAACAAAAAACTGAGCCAGGACTGTCTAGGCCTCATACGTGTTAAATCCCTTGTTATACAAAACATGAATTCCATTTGTTTTTAGTGGTAATAGAAATATAAACATCAAATGTGAACCAATCCAAATCTTGCATTCCTAAAACTGAAAACACCATTCTTCTTTGAGTGAAATCTGCTAAATGGAAGGAAAGCTTTTGTGAGAAGGCCATATTGCATCACACGTTGCAAAAATAAACAATAAAACACACATTCTAATGCATTTCTCCCCACATGGAGGAATTAATCTTTCAATTAACTGTTGCTGATGTTCAGCTTTGGTTGTCACATGAAACAAATTCGAGCTAAATGCAGATTCACTGAATATAAGTTGGCATTTTATGAACAAAACTGAATAAATAACAAAAAGCTTTCAGAGCTAGAGAGTGTTTTTCGTAGATTGGTCCATGGTCTGGTAGAAAGCAGGCCGGGGCTTGAGGAATAGGTAGGGCCGAGTGCAAGGGACTGATCCAAGGTCAGTTAAAAGGATAGCAAGCTGAATGAACTAGGGGACTCGGGGAAGGTGCGGGCCTTCAAACTGGAGCGAAGAAGGTACTTAGATGAAGCTGCTTACCAAGACCAAACGTACGGGAGGGAATGGTCCTTATATAGATACTTGCTCTTTAACAGAGACATATTGTTGACGAAGGACATTAAAGGGAAGATGGAAACTGGGACCTTAAATATGCAAAACAACAATCAACAATATGGGAGAACAGGTGTGAGTGCAAGTAGAATGAAATCAGGAGGGAGTGGAGCGGAACTAGACAATCATTAATATCGAGAATCAACATTACAAAATTCATTAACAAAATGAAACCAAAACTGACTTACACAGCTGCATTGCAGGGAAAACAATTAGGGAAACAATCAGGACGTAACATAGGGTGGCTGAAGCCACCTGTGTGTTGGGAGTCATCAGCGCTTCCTCGCCGTTTTCATATCTTTCCTGATATGAATAGATGCACAGTGCTAAGTAGATGCCTCCATCTGCACAGGGCTTTTCTTTAGTTTACTGATCTACTGATCTACTCTACTAATGCCACACATTCTTCATATCTTCCAATCTAAAATATTTCAGCTGGTTTGATATGAAAATGCTTATGAAAATATGAGCCACGAGCTGGTGAATGAGCGTGGATCGGCAGAATTTACTGTAAGTGTGTTCACTATTAAAATATGGGAAGATATAATTTTATAATGTCTATACTGAAAAATTCGGCTCTATTCTTTTGGTGTGAAGTTTTTGCCTATTGTATGATTGTATTTATCTGATTAAACCAGATTAAGTATGGATATCAGATAAATTGCATGGAGTGGCATCTACTGCAAACAATAAACTACCAGATATGCAAACATCGGACTGATGGCTAGCATGACTTAAGCTTTAGAATAAGTACAAAGGTGCTTATCACATAAACATGGCTGTTCAGTCAGCTCTGTTGTATGCTGGTCCACAACCTCCCGAGACACTGCCACGTCACCCCCCTGCTCACAAGGCTCCACTGACTCCCTGTTGCTGCTCGCATCAAATTTATGTCATTGGTGCTAGCCTAGCAGGGAGTCCGGAACAGCCCCAGCATACATACAGAGACTGTTCAGACTACACACACCTGCCAGAGCACTCCGCTCTGCTACTTCTGGTCGCCTGGCCCCTTCCCCTCTCCACTCCCCTCGTTCCCGCTCAAGGCTGCTGTCTGTCCTGGTACCTCGTTGGTGGAATGATCTACCTCTCGAGGTCCGAACGACAGAGCCCTTGAGCTCCTTCAAGCGCCGCCTGAAAACTCACCTCTTCAGGCTCCACCTTTCCCCTACTCCACTGCCCTGAATCCTGTCCCTACAGCCCTTGATTTGTTGCCCTTTTACTTGAGCTTGTTGCACTTAATTTTGTTCCCCTTTTTTCCTGATTTTGTTATCGCTTTACTTGATTTGGTTGCCCTTCATTTTTGTAGCACTCAATTTTGTTGTCGGTTTACTTGATTTTGTTGCCCTTTTCTTGCTCTTGACTTTGTTGCCCTTTCGTTGCACTTGACTTTGTTGACCTCTCGTTGCACTTGACTTTATTGCCCTTTAGTTGCGCTTGACTTTGTAGCCCTTTTGTTGCACTTGACTTTGTTGCCCTTTCGTTGCACTTGACTTTGTTGTCCTCTTGTTGCACTTGACTTTATTGCCCTTTTGTTGCACTTGACTTTGTTGACCTCTCGTTGCACTTGAATTTTTTGCCCTTTTCTTGCACTTGACTTTGTTGCCCTTTCGTTGCACTTGACTTTATTGCCCTTTCGTTGCACTTGACTTTATTGCCCTTTCGTTGCACTTGAATTTGTATCCCTTTTGTTGCACTTGACTTTTTTGCCCTTTCATTTCACTTGACTTTATTGCCCTTTTGTTGCACTTGATGCTGTTGTCCTCCTCTCGGCTTTGTTGCCGGTCTACTTGAGTTTTTTTTATACTATTTTCGTTGAGTTTGTTTACTTGATTTGTTGACCTTTGATTCTGTTGCCGTTCTACTTGGTCCTATCAGTATTTTTGGTGATTGCTTATTGGTTTAGATCTGTAACAACAGAAAGTGTTCTGTTCTTACCGTTAGCACTTGTACTTGTCTCCTAGGAGCTCTGCACTTTTGTACTGATCTTGTGCATTTTTGTACGTCGCTCTGGATTAAAGCGTCTGTTAAGAACCTGTAATGTAATGTAATGTAATGAATTTTGTCAGAGAAGTTCACAGTTCGATTATCCCTTTGCACCTGTGGTCTCGTGTCAAGTGTTTTCTATCAGTTTTGCTAAGCATATAAATAGTGCTCTACATTCTGTAATGCGATCATCTATTCGCTTGATAAAAAGGCTGTCGAGATTGTTGTTAGGCGCTGACAGTGTTGAATTATTGATATTATTACTCTGGTTAGGAACATGACGCATTTGAGTGAAATTTTTGAGGCGTGTGCACATTTCTCCTGCCCGAGGGCCATTTGAACGGCACGGTAAACTACCTTTGTGTTTTTTCTTTTTTTCTGGGAAGCTATAAAAATGATTATGAGATTAAATATAGCTAATTGTTTTCCTTTTCTGCAATAAATCCTCATCACTTGTGCGTTCTCTAATTACCTGTAGAGATGAGAGGGGCATTTGGATTCAGCGAATGGCTCTCTGATCAGTAAACATGACAGGTGTCACCTCAGGGTCACCTCTACGGTCAACGGTCTCGGTATTCATGCTTGGCATCTCCAGCTCATTCATCACGTGTGATTTAGAGCCCTCATCTCCCGCGCGCTACTCGGACCGCCATAAACATCACGGAGGTGGTTATTGTGTCTCTTGGTCCGTAAATCTGTTTTCCCTGCTCCGATAGCCCAAGTCTTGTCATTCCTGCACCTTTGTCCGTGGCATCCAGCCACACTGAACGCAGAAATCTGAACCTTCCTCTCGTGCCAAAACCAGCTTGAGATGGTCGTTAATAATCCGCTAATTGAATTTATTGCGCCTTGTGAGCAAGGTCATAGCGGGGTGGTTTCAAGGTTTGACTGCTGGGTCTGATTGTGATGGTAATGAAACGGGCACACGCAATGACGAAGCGGTGAACTGATTACACCCCCCCCCCCTCATTTCCCCTCTCCCGCCTGAATGCACTCTCTCTGTCAAGCAGTCCTGGCAGGAGTTTATGCAAACTACGCAGGATTTAAGAAGTAAGATGTTTTATGAATATTTCATGATCACTTTCTCAGCTCTGATTTTCTTAGTTATGTAGATATTCCTGCTTTGTGGCTTGTACTGTAAAAATGAAGTTGTCTTTTTTGGTTTGTTTATACAAACATTCCAGTTTGCAGTTTGCACAGTGAAAATGAAGTCATCCTGATTGGTTTGTTTATGTAGACACTCCAGTTTGCAGTTTGCACAGTGAAAATGAAGTGTTCCTGATTGGTTTGTTTATATAGACACTCTAGATTGCAGTTTGCGCAGTGAAAATTAAGTTGTCCTGATTCGTTTTCCGTGTAGGTATGCCTGCTTTGCGGAGTGCAAAGTAAAAATGAAGTTGTCCTTATTGGTTTTTTTTTTTAATTTAAATGTTCCTGCTTTGCATAGTAAAAATGAAGCTGTCCTGATTGGTTTGTTATACCTCTGCTGGGGGGAACTATCGCAAGTTCAGAGCGAGGGCGGAGGATACCCGAACATGAGCAAGGTTAGAATGTCACTGACGAGCGCTTTGAGCAACAAACAAGGCAATCATTTTCCCTTCCCAGCAGTCCCTTCCTAATTTGCATCCCTACTGCGTTTTAACCAATCATGCGCTGTTCTAAAAAAGCTGCCGACCACTGCTGGTCGGTACGACCGGGGATTGAACCCGCGCCATAGTAGTCACTACAGCGATAGCTACTGTGTTGAGGAGAAGGCGATTTCATTTTGGGGAAGATCCGACTCATTCTTGATTCAGGATCTGAAAGACTGTCCATGTCCTTAAAGATGGTGCTTTCGTGTTCGCGGAGAAATAATGAAGTCGTCTTGATTGGTTTGCCTATGTAAAAATTCCTTTTTGCGGTTTGCACAGTAAAAAAATTAAGTCTTCCCAATTAGCTTGTTTATGGAAATATTCTTGTTTGCAGTTAGTACAGTAAAGATGAGTGGCTGAGTGTTTGTACTGTTGCGCTGAGCTAAAAAAATGCTAATAATCTGGTTTAGTCTTCAACAATTGTGGTTTTGAATGCATCACAAAATTCGAACATGCATGGACTTTTGCTGTTGTGTAAAGGGAAGGGAAAAGTAATTTGCTGGCATAAACCAATTACATCATACCTGTACATTTTATACCTCACCTATCTGCAGGCATCATGGACCCAACTGTACCTCATGCATGCAAATATTTTTTTCAATGGTTGTTTTAATCAACTGAGGAAGACTGTAATTTTCCATTTTTAATAGTGTGTTTTTGTTGTTGGCTCATGAAAACATGCAAAAGCAGTATGTGCATTCTCTGGGAAAAACCCCACTCAACAAGTAGTTTTTTTCTGATCAAAATACTTTTCTGAGTTTGATTAAGCATGCCCCGTGCCCTTGAAAAGATGCAGTCCCCTCTAAAGTGTGAACCTTTTCTTTCTGTTGTACCTGGAGGACTCAAATGTACCAGGCAAGATCAGCGGAGAGCAGAAAAGCGTTTGAATCCTGAACAAACAATGTTGGATCCCAAGTCTGGCTCAAACCCATTTATGATATCTCAGAAAGCTTGAATGCTTGCAGATTTTCCTCCACCCTTTTTGGATGTAGTAATTCACCTGCGGCTCTGCCTTAAATTGGTCTAATTTGTCTTTCGGGCCTAATGCCATTGTCACACTGCTACTAAGACCCCATATATCAGCGGAAGGGGGTGGGGACAGGGGGTTGGGGGTGGGTGGTGGGCACCACATTGGAAGGATTCGGACAAATTGCTGGTTGAGTTAAAAGGCAAGGGCTTGAGCGGTTAATGAAAACAGAATTGTTTTTTAAAGCTACCCTGTTCATTAAACTGACTCTTCT
Organism: Gymnothorax reevesii; assembly: GCA_029721435.1. Taxonomy (NCBI): domain Eukaryota; kingdom Metazoa; phylum Chordata; class Actinopteri; order Anguilliformes; family Muraenidae; genus Gymnothorax; species Gymnothorax reevesii. Next base: position 22,718,471 of record CM056579.1, on the reverse strand, counting down.
GACTGGTGAAGGGACTTTGTTCAATCCCCCCACCCCACCCCACCAATCTGCACTGACTCTGCCAGCTAAGTGCCAGGAACATCACAGCTGCGTGCTGTAATTGATCTGATGGCTTTTACTGCAATTGTCTTGGAAGTCGTGCGCAGGAGGCAAACCGTGTAGTAAAAACCAAAAGAAAAATAAAAATTAAAAAATCTGTCAATGGTATGAGAATTTCACCCTTCAGAATTTTACAATGAAAAGTGAAAATACAGGACTTGGAAATGGAGAGGCTGCGCAAATATTCCAATATGATTTTGAAATAAGATCCCGAAGCTATGTGTGTCCAGCAAGTCCAAATTTCCTGGCGAAGCCCCTGGCCTGATGGGAAAAAGACAAGGTTTGCTCTCTGGTATTTGATAGCGTTGCTTAGTTGACCCTCTTTGAATAGCATAACTTACATTAAATATTAAACTTGGTAGAGGAGAGAGCACTGCCAGTGAGGTAAATTATCTGTGATACAATCCTTTATCTCGGGGATCTTCAAATCACAATGCTGATTTTTGCAAACTGCTGGTTTTCCAGCTTTATCTGGGAGTCAGGTGTGAAGCCAGTCTGGTCTTTCAGAAACGCTAATTATACAGCTCATAACCAGGGAGAAAAGAGAACCAGGGCTGGATTTGGATTCCAAAGCCTGATTTTGCGATTCCTGCCGTCACTGAACAACTGTCAACAAAGATGAAGGCAGACACTCAGCGGCAGAGCTAGTTAGCTGGTGTGGAAGAAGATCGCGGTGACAAGAAGTTTACGATGCAGCCGCAGGCTTTGTGGATCCAGTTTAATTGAAGTGGAATACATAGTCATGCATATGACACTTGGCTATCTCGATTTCTCTGCAATGTCTACAGTGTTGATGCTCCTCGCTTCTAGTTGGAAGGTATTGACGTCCCCACAGAGTGAACCATATAGGACGTTGAGCCCTTTAAACTTGTGTTCAATACTGAAGGACCTCATTGTGTTTTCTTCAGGTTTTGGTGGGCTGTTGTGGGAGGACTCAGGAGGAGTGAATGATACAGCCGTGTGTTACAGTTTACAGGTTTCTTTGGGTAACATAAGAAATGGTCTCTCAGTACCCAGCACCAGATCGTCGCTTTTTTGCACTTTTAAGAGCGGCGACCTCTTCTTGCATATCAGCTCTGATTTTAAGCTGGCACCCTTCTGACCCTGTCCAACCGCACACTCTCTCTGGTAGAATATCATTGCGGTCCGTGGCATTACCCAGTGCCTTAGATGAGCCTGAATGGAGTATCGGTTGTATCGGGACTTCACCGTTTTGCACAGAGCGCTGGCTATTAATTTCAGTGGCGGATACGGTCTGAACTGTGGCCTGAAGCTCTTCCCATTGGACGTGTTATGGATGGTGGAGACTCTGTTTACTCTGAGAGAAGAAATCACAACTCTCTTTCCCTTTCAGCAGCTTCAAGGCCCAGACTGCAGTCCCCGAAGGGTCTCGGTTTGAAAGTAGTGCGGCTTCCCGGCTGAGGGCAGTCTCTTTTATATTCTGTTTCCGCCTCCTGTGTCACTTTGAGGCCGGAATAACAGACTCTCTGTGTTGAGACATATCCATGCATTGTCTCTCTGCTGAAAATTCTCGCTTAAACCTGCACAAGCTCATCATGCAGTTCGCTTGTTCGCCATTATGGTCTCCAGCTTTCCTCTACCTGCAATGACCGGCCCAAAACCCATTATTAGCCGCTAGGATGCCTCAGAAACGACAGCGTGCACTGCAGAAAGTGTCCGTCTTAATAAGTCCTCTAATCTTAGAATTTGACTTTTCTTCCTTTTTTTCTCTCTCAAGGATAAAATATTCTGATGTTTCAACCCAAAATACAAATAGCGTTGCTCAATGTTGAAAACCTGTCATGTGGCGAGTTGTTTAAAAGAGCTCCCGCTGCACAAGATAATTAAATTAATATATTTTTAAAATGCTTGGTTAAATAGACTTATTTTTCAGTTTTTGCAGTGTAATCGACCTTGCGAGCTAAGACTGTGAGCGGGCACTTTTTGATAAAAATTGGCTGAATAGTCGTACTGAATAGTTGTAGTGAGGGCTGCTTTCTTTCTTTAAGGTCCAGGCTGCCGTTGGTCCGTTGGTCTAGGGCACACCTGCTGGTAGCTTCTTCAGTGGGTCAGCATGTAGATAGAAGGTTCTGCTGTTTAAATAACAGTTTGGTAACATGCTTACAAGCCCTTATGAAAATATCCTATTGTTATTTCTCAGTAGTACTTTAGTATAAAGGCGTAACTATAGTATTACTATTTTTCATGAAGTATAACTACAGTAGCACTATAGCCATCACTTTTTGACTATAGTATTACGACAGTCAACAGTACCATGATATTACATATAGTTCACACAACAGTATTACTGTAGTTTGATTAATTATCGTATTACTGTAGTAATAGTTGTTCTACACTATGGTGGTGAAAGTACCATTCATTTGCTACGGGATAACTATAGCTTGGAACTATAGTAATTTTTCATAAGGGAGCCCCCAGAAGACCAGGGACTATGTTGAGAACAATGTTGCTTGGCCCTACATTGTCGGACTTGAGTTCCTGTTGTCCAGAAAATCCTCAAAATATATATGCTCCACTGTCTTTTTAATAAGAGTTGTTAGTCATGTTTTTGATACAACATTGCCCTCAAAATCCTATATGCTACAGTAGGGATCATTTGCATTGTGGTCTCCAAGGGCCGAGAACTCATTTTTCCCCCTCCAGTCTGGCCAATCAGACGCTCCAATGGTTCAGTTAATGACACGGGTGAAAGAAAACAAGGGTAGACAGGAGGGGTAGGGAAATAGTCGGAGGGACTGTTTGTATATAATTTTCTGTGTGTTGTTGCGGTGGACGCCACCATCTCTGAAACATCACTTTGCTTTGGCCACCTCTCGAGAGCAGCCTTCATGAGAGACTGCTGTATCTATTTAAACTCCTTTGCGCAGATGTGGACGCCGGTGTCCGTAAATTCAGAAATGTAATTCCTAAATAATTCTGTAATTGAATTTTCAAATGTCTTGCTTCACTGGAATAATTTTCCACCGTCTCTCTGACACAAATACTGAGTTATAAAGCCTAAATAGGCTCATGAACAACAGGAAAAATTGGCATTAGTTGTACTCTGCGCAAATTGGTTACAGATGAAAATGGAATGTTGCAGACGGGGAGGTCTTGCTGACCATGTGAAAAGGGAATCGAGTTTTTGAATAGAGGGGGATTTTAAGAGAAAGAGTGAGCCCTGCTCGAGATGATGAGCTGGAACTTTAGATCCTTTGTGGTACTCTTCAAAGATCTGTGTGCTACCCAGCTCTGCTCCACAGATATCCTAGTAGAGAAGGTTTCCCTACTGGTATAAATATAACAAGAAATAACAAGATATTCTTGGTCTTCAGAAACCAAATGAGCCACACTACTTCAGTAAAGATGATCACTGCAGTGCAGGCAGACATTTTGGCTCCCTGAGGACAGGTGCTTATCAAGGTTTTATATCCTGAAAATTCACTGAAGAACGATTATACTGTGTGTGTATCGTGCAAACAAAAGCACACAGAGATGCGCACACAATCTCTTGACTGGGTCAGCTCTGGCCCACAGTTGCAGTCATCATTAAGGCCGAGCTGACTGACTCTGGAACAGCTGTTTGAGGGCACAACAGAAAGCACCGTGAGCAGAATTGATCGTCCAGCGATCCCAGCTGTACTGCCGGGCCTCAGCTGTTTCTACATGCGGAGCGATGATGTAATCCCATTCTGGAACCCTGGCGACAGGGTGACTGTCCCGCACCAATGAACTAAATCATTGGCTGAAGGGGTGAGGGATTGTGGGTATGCTCTAGTATGTTATGTGAGCCACATAATGTCAGGTGCATAAATTCAGCTACGCCTGGATGTCTTTCGGCTCAGAATCAAAATTCTTGGACACCGCGGAGATCTGTTTAGAGGAGTGTAGCAAAATTTTTTGTATTTTCTCGGCAAAGGCTATTCCCCCAACTGTTGAGCGCCATCTTTCGGTGAAACTTTTTGGCGCCATTCGAATGGAGTCACATTTACCAGGGGAATAAGAGCAATCTTTCTTCCTGTTCCTCCAACGGTTGGGGGAATAAGAGCAACTTTCCTTTCCTGTACCACCAACGGTTTTTTTATTTTTAGCACATTTTCATTGTTTCATTACAACTTTGATTTCATACGGAATTCGGAAATATGGAGCCAAGACAAAAAAAAAGGCGGTCCCTAACATTGTGGAGCTCGCTGCATCTTCTCACTTGGTGCATAATATCTATTTTTTGTAGGGTTTTGTCTGTGATGATGGGAAATCTAGAACATAATGGCAGAAATAAATTAATAAAAAGCAACAATGGTGTTTTGGCTCAGGTGTTCGGCCTCTCAGAAGCTCTCGGCAGGAGGGATGTACACTTGAGGACAGTGTGCTCCACGATCACACGGCAGAGTACCGCAGGGAGCCGGAATGAAACTGTGTCCGACTCTCTCTCTCTCTCTTGCTCACGCATGGGTTCCCCTCCACAGAGACTGCAAAGCTACGGGTGCCAGCACTGAGTTTCTGCCAAGGATGGTTGAATTTTTCTTAGCTGCGATGGCTGTGTTGGCTCAGAGTGCTTTGCTGATAGAGATGCTCAGTAATTTTGTTTCGTTATAAATAATGAACTAAACAGTTTAAGCACTCCCCTTGCATTGGTGTGGGTGTTCCCTGGGTACTCTGGTTTCCCAACCCTGAAAGACCTGTTATGAAAACTTACTATAGTTTTAAGGTAGTTATCCTCTAGTAAATGGATGGTATTTTCACCGCCATAGTGTAGTATTACTATTGTGATACCATAGTTATTCAAACTACAGCAATACATTTGTGTGGACTATAGTCATATCATCATACTGTTGACTGTGGTAATACTATAGTCATAATATGATGGCTATAGTTCTACTATAGCTATACTATGCAAGCTACTAAGAAATAGCTATAGGATATTTCCAGAAGTGACATGCTCTGTAGGAACACTCTATCAGTACCTCTGTCCAAGGCTCTGGTTTAGAAATGGAGTTAGTCCCTGGGTGCTGCACTGTGGCTGCCCACTGCTCCTGAGTTAATTAGTCAAGTTGTAAAACACAGTGGGCAAATGACCCCTTGGCTCAACATATGTAACTTACCATTACTTTGTTGTGGCCACAGCCTCTATTATCTCTCAAAACATTTTTTCTAAACATTGATATCAGCTGAGCATTAAGATTTTGCCATATTTTGCATATTTTGGCGTAAAACTGGGGTGAATTGGTTGGTGTGATTTACAACCCCAATTCCAAAATAGTTGGGACAAAGTGTAAATTGTGAATATCATCAAAATGCAATGACTTTCAAACCACACCAGCCATTATTTTATTCACAATAGAACAGAGATAACACAGCAAATTTTGAAACTGGGAAATTTTTTAATTTAAGCTCATTTAAAATTTGATGGCTGCTACAGCTCTCAAAAAAGTTGGGACAGGGGCCTGTTTACCTTGGAGACAAGCACTGAGGAGACAAGTTTCTTGAGTTTGGCCATTGGAATTTGATCCTACTCTTGTTGAATACTGGCTTCCAGCTGCTGGAGAGTTTTGGATCTCCTTTGACAAACTTTTCGTTTAACCCTCTGTTAACCAAATCCATTTCCAACTGTGTATAAATCATTTTTCTAGGCAAATATGTTGATTATGGGCCAATATTTGGAAAACAATAGTAAAAAAAAATTCGAACCTTTGGCCCACCATTCCAAAATGTTCCAAAAAATATGTTACATTGGGTAATAATGCTAATGGAAAAATTAAAGTGACGGACCATTCAAGTTATTCTCAAATGTTTATTTGGCAATAGGAAACAAAACCAGCAGGGTGTCCAGGCTGTTAACCCTTTTACTTCATGTAGCAGATATGCTACGCTGGTTAATAGAGGGTTGATTAAGCGCCAAAATGTTCTGGGTGAAAGAAGTCTTCTAGTTTGAAGCCATGCTGTTGTAATAGCTGCAGTATGTGGTTTTGCATTGTCCCGCTGAAATATACAAGGCCTTCCCTGGAATAGATGTCGTCTGGAGGTGAGCATTTGTTGCTCTAAAACCTTTATATACCTTTCAGCATTCGTGGTGCTTTTTAAAACATGCAAGTGTCCCACACCTTATGCACTAATGCATCCCCATACCATCAGAGATCCTGGCTTTTGAACTGAACGCTGATAACAGGAAGGGTTGTCTTTCTCCTCTTTAGCCCGGAGGACATGATGCCCACGATTACCAACAAGAATGTCCAATTTGCATTCATCTGACCACAGGACACTAAATGCCACTTTGCTACAGTCCATTTTAAATGAGCCTTGGCCCACAGAACACGGCGGCGCTTCTGGATCATGCTCAACAATGGCTTCCCTTTTGCATGATAGAGTTTTAGTTGGCATCTGTGGATGGCACGGCAAACTGTGTTTACAGACAGTGGTTTCTTGAAGTATTCCTGGGCCCATTTAGTAATGTCAATGACAGAATCATGCCGGTGAGTAATGCAGTGGCGTCTGAGGGCCCAATGATCACGGGCATCCAGTAAAGGTCTTCAGCCTTGTCCCTTACGCACAGAGATTTTTCCAGTTTCTCTGAATCTTTTGATGATATTACAGTAGCTAGCTGATTTTGTAGGTAGTGATGGGTTTTAAGTTGGATTGCAAATTACGGTCTATCCCTAAAGGTTTTATGTAGTACTGGTCCTGAAGATTCTATTTTTAGAATACCCCTAGGCTGAGAAGCCGATATTTGATTGACCTTCTTAAGGGACCCTTCGGTGTACATAAACCTGGGTTCGTGGTATGTTTATGCTCAGTGCCACTTTGTTTATGCCTAGATGCTACTATCATGGTAATTTCTTCCATCCTCTAGAACTATTACCGAACTAAGATCCGGCGGCAGCATTTATTACCCTGGGGGCGTTTGCTGAGTAACAATGGTTTTCACAGACGAGTCTGATGGCGTAGCTGCCTCGAGATTCATGCATGCTGTCCCCAAACTATCAATTCTAATTCTAATTTGGAGTCAGATATTTAACAAGGATATAACTGAATTTGGTATTCTAAATGTATTGTGGAGTCAGTTTATTTGTAACCGTTGTGTTTTTGTGCCTTGTCTTTGGACCGAGAAAAATATCCATTTTATTATGATTCACACCAGCCAGGAAGTTGCTTGAATTAACACCAGCCAAAAAGAACACGTGAAACCTTCAGCCCTCTGCAATGTCCGTATTTTGGTATTGTTTTGTGGGGTTTTACAGAGTTTATTGACAACCTTGCTGCTGGCGTGATTTCTCTTGAAGTCAATACAAGATAAATACTGTATGCACTGTTGAGGATGAGACCTTCAGAGCTTTTGCAATTAGACGTTGAGGAACATTGTTTTATTAATAAAAGTATTTCACTATTTTTTTTTTACGTAAGACTTCACAGGTTGGAGAGCCTCTGGCCATCTTTACTTCTGAGAGACTCAACCTCTCCAAGACATCCCTTTTATAGCCAATCATGTTACACACCTGATGCCAGTTAACTTAATTACTTGCTAAATGTTCTTTCAGCCAATTCCCATATATATTAATTGCTTTTTCAGCCCTTTTTTTGCCTGTGTCCCAACTTCTTAGAGACCTATTGCAGCCAGAAAATTTGAAATAAGCTAATTTTGTGGATAAAAATGTAAAATGTCACAGTTTCACCATTTGAAATGTTATCTATGTTCTGTTGTAAATAACATATTGGCTCATGTGATCTGAAAGTCATTGTATTTTGATTTTATTCACAATTTACACTTCATCCCAACTATTTTGGAATTAGGGTTGTATATCTTTACATTACATGTGTGGTTTTTTGTTGTAGTTAGTTGTTCTGAGAGCATTACACTGATATTTCACTAATATCAGCTAGGAGCGTTTACGCATTTCCCTTCGGGGACACGCCTCATGAAAACTGCTCAGTGAACCTCAGATACTTGTTAAAACCATGTTTCTCCACCTTGTGAAAAAGAATCCTGGGTAAAATGCAGTGTTTGGAGAGACCTGCAGCCTGATTTACTGGGCCATTTTTAGTGTCGCGATTTGTATTTATATGCAGCTGATATCAGGCAGAATGTGTAGAATGTAATTCCCTGAGACACGGTAAAGGTGTCCTGTTACATACAGTGAGTGGGAAGAATGATCAAAGCACCCCTTAGAAATGTCTTCAGCTTTTAGGTCTCTTTAAACAAAAAGAACAAAAACATTTACTGGTGTCATAAATGCATACTTTTAGATCAGCATATTGTTAGATCAGTCTCAAAAGCTACTAACAGAATTCCTGAGTTCCAAAGGGGCGAAACAACTGGTGCCTGATTTGCATCGGTTCGAAAATAACAAAGCTTGCAGGGCACTCAGTGGCTTGCATACCTCTGCCATCAGTGTCGATCTTGGCCTTTGGCCTAGACTTGTGGAAATCTAAACTCCTCTTACTTACGTATACTGAGCAACAAAAGAGACACAAGTTAATACAAGACTGACCGGAAACTAAGCGTGTGTTATTATTATCAAAATTAAATTTTGTATTAGCTCATGCACATTTACACTAATTTCTACAAACATTTCTTTGTTTTGCAGTCACTTTGACAAGGTGACTGTGCGAGCACATTATCCAACTTGCTAACTTGCGTTTCTTTTGTTGTTTAGTATGTATAACCTCCCTAAAAAGTTTCACCAGTATCGGTTCAGAGCCTTTTCCGTAATCGTGCACATCAACAAACAGCCAGACAGACAAACGGGGGCAAGTACACGACCTCTGTCTAACTTCATTGGCTGAGGTAATTATTTAAAGGGGCACTGTCACTGGGTACTGTCAACTTATAACCCGTGCCAAACTCTGCGAAGACAGCGACAGCAAAAAGACCTTTCGAAGCTTTCCGACAGACTGACAGACAGACACACACGCACACACACACACACACACAGGGTAGGATTGTTGCTGATAACCGCAGTTACCGTATGTTATGAGTGAGGTCTGAAGTCCAGTTAAGCTCACAGCAGTGCACTCCCACAGACTCCCACATAATGATGAGGAGCAGTTCAGTCAGCGTTACAGTACGTCAGACTGAAGTCCAAGAGGAGAGAGTCTGCCAGTCCAGTCTGTGGGCATTTGGATTCAGTCACGGAGAAATGAGTTCTGTCCAAGTCATCTAGCCTGGAAAGAAAAAAAAAAAAAAACCTCAGGAAAAACGTCAAAGCTCAGATTTAAAAGGAATAGAAGGTTGCTGGAGCCAAAGGTTTGACATGGATTTTGTACATTTCCTCAATTTTTTTTTTTTTTTTTTGACAAGGTGCAGCTGTCGGTGTCACCTGCTGAAAATGAGGGGCTGGTCATGACAGACACACCTTCACTGTGAAACTTCCTGTCCTGATGCAGTGGTGCTGTCCTGCCTTAGGTTGGCTGTATCAGAGAGTGTGTAGAACATTTCTGAGAGGATGTGTCACTCATCTTCTCTGATCCACTCCTTTACCATTTATTAGTTGTTCTCTCAAATGGTCTGAGCATTCTTCGAAGTCTCGGTAACAGCACTGCCTTAAAGCTTGAATTTTGGCTGTTACTAATTTATGATTGGGAATGCCATTTTCTAAATTTTCCATTGTCAATCATCCCTTGTTAATATAAAAGAGCACAACTACCATTTATGCCCATTTTAGCATTGGGATTGTTACATACGCCCTTCAAGCGCATGAGAAACATTGGTGGGAAAATTTTACTTGCAGATACACCTTTTGGATAAAAATTCAAACCTTAAATTCTCCTACATGGATGTATCTGAACATAATTTTACTCCAAAATGTCACTTGCGCCCTTTTTACATAAGGGTATCGAAATGATAACAAAAACCTGGGGTACCTAAAAGTTTTTCTCAGTACTGTATATTCTAAATGGTTCCACATATGCCTTGTATGTCTTTGGTTTGGTATGATTTATGACAGCGCTCCCCAAATCTGGCCCTGAATCCTAATCCAGCCCTGGTTTTCTTTCCTGCCTGGCGATTAAGTGAAATATTCGTGCTACTGATTGACTGGACCCGTCTCTCACCTGACTCATAGGTAAAGGGAAAGTGGAAAACCAGCAGGACTAGGCCCTTCGAGGACCATGATTTGGGGAGCCTGGTCTATGATTTGTGGTCTAAACAGTGACCTCAGTATGCTTAGTTGGTAGGGTAGTTTAAGGTAATGTTTGAACATTTTAAGAGAAGAGCAAACTCTGTATGGATTGCCAGTTGAATGGTAAGTAGCGGAAAGTTTGATTTTAAAAGACGGCGATGGCAGTATTCATTTCACGGTTCAGCTCTCTGTGCGACGTTATCCCTGCCCTCCGCTCGCGTATCCCTCTTTGCATGCGCACCACTTAATTCTGCTCATATTCAAAATCTGATTATCCTTCTCTCTGTTCATCACCAGCTTCTCTCGGAACAAAAAATGTGCCTATGCCGCGCTTCTCGAACGGTCTGGAACATTCCGTAAATCAAACTCACTGACTAAAACTTTGGTAAATTACTTGTAAGAGAGTGTTTAGGCACCACAGTCATTTGAGTTTATTTTTTTTTTTAAATGTTCAAATTGGTACAGAATGGACTATTGATGGGGCATGCATTGTTCCATAGGAAATTCTTGGCTGTTGAAAATTGGTGCTGTAGTTTATGGAGAGAATTTTGCCTATCATGTTACCAAAAGTGTTCAGACCTTGAGTAAAAAAAATTAAATAGAGGTGCTGCCATATGTTTATTACATTCTTGAACTCATCTCACCAAATGGGTTCACCTTTCGGCTGAGGACTTTTGGCAATTAGAAGGATCCTTGTGAGTGGAATTAAAATATTGGGGAGGAATCATTAGTGACTGGAGTTAGTGACTTTGCGCCAGATCACAGGCGTCACTCTCACTGATGACGGGGTTTAGTGATTTTGTGGCGACAGCTTCTTGGAATGTGGGAGTTGCTGTTTTTACACATGTTGCTTGTATTATGGATGCATCAAAGCATGTTGCTTATGCTTGCATCACAACCATTATCCAGAACCATATTCAATACAGTATAGCAATCCTGGAAAACTTTCAATGCCTAGATGGTGATGGATGTGGAGAAGTAAATTTTTGGTGAGAAAAGATTTACCGAAAGGTTAACAAATGTGAAAGTGGGCAACCAAAAGGAAGTAAAAAAAAAAACCTTTTCACTATATGCTCTGGTGAAAAAAAATCAGTAAAAAGTCTTATTTATGTACTTGAAAAGCCACATCGTAATGTTTAGATGAACAGCAAAACAGCAGTTATGAGTTCTCTTGGGAGCGTTTCCACAGTTTTGCTTTGTTTTTCGCTTGCTCTATCCACCGCGTTTGGCCTTGTTGGATCAGGTTCTCTAGGGTCCTGCCTAGCCGTGTCTGAATGGTCAATTTTCTCTGTGTCAGTGCTCTGTAAAGGTTATGCCCAGGTGGCAGCGATGTTACGCTCCAGTTGTCGCTCTTTACGCAACCACTGTTCCATGAATTCAGGTGCATCCGCGCCCCGTCAAGCGAAAAGCCCACCGCTGTGAAATACATGTGAATGCTGGCAGGTAGAGTGAATCTTCCCATGTTTTTGGTGATGTTATCTCATGCGGTGAATAAAAGCCTTGCCGCACTTTCAGTGATATAAATACATTTCACCTTTAGTGATACTGAGGAGGGAATGTCGCATGATTGGGCATGATAGTCAGTACCGGAAGGTACAATAAGTTTAATGAGCAAAAACGGATAAATAATTTGCTGGGCAGTGAACTAATGCTATTGGGCGGCAGTGGAGCCTTAAGGTAGGTTATAGACTGTTAACTTTAGAGTAGCTGGTTCAAACCTGACTTGATCCGGAGCAATGAACTAAGGAAGAACTCTGCCTTTGGACTTTTAATCAAGGCCATTAACCCCAAAATTGCTCCAGAGGCTTTGCCCCTGTTTCTCTCTATCCCTCCTGAATTGCAGCCGCTCTATCTGGCATGTCTCTGAGGGTATCCTTGAAAATGAGGGACATGTTCTCAGTGAAACCGCCCTGTTAAAATAAAGGCTGAAAATTATTCATGTAAAATGGCAGCAGTAAATGGATAAAGTGTTTGAGCGCAGCTTGACACTCATTACTGCCACTTATACATACTCATTTATCTTTGGACACATTTCTGCGTGCAAGACTGAGCTTTTGAACGCAGCAAACCCTGCTGAGACCCCTTACTGATGCTTTAAATGTCCGCTGTTCCATGTCAGTTTGTTGAATACGATATGAATTTGTTAGTATATCTTGCGCGTTTTTCTGTATCAATATGGATTTTTCGCTTCATAATAACTATTGTCTTATGTCTTATGCACAGAATAGACTTACGGATAATAAGATGTAAGCCCTGTACCCTCCTTGCTGTGAGCTGTGATCACCGTGACTGAAATGGCCAGATGATTTGACATTGATGCAAAAATGCATGTCACAACTTTGATGACCAATATTACCAGTAACACAAACAGGAAATAAAAATATGCAATTTCACTTATCTGCTCATTCGGGCGATTTGAAATGTAGCCACTATCCAAATTATTCTGAGTTCACTGCATGTCTTGTGCTCATCTGGTACCAGCTTATGAGAATGACGGCACTGTGGAATGCTTGGCATGTTCTGTTGTCCGGGAATCCGCTGAGGATTTTGTTGGATGTGTGCTGAATCACACACCCGGGGAATTTGCAGACATGGGGCTTCATTATTAACTGTAATTGGGATGACAGGTGTTGTTATCTGCCTACCAAAACACCGAGGATCGCACTACAGAACTGTTCTTTGTTTCCCAGCAGAGTTAACCAGTGCTGATTTCCCGCAAAATCAAAAGCCAGGAAATTTTTGCCATGCAGTCCCCGTTTTCTGGAAAATATGTGTGAATCCAGGAACCGTTGACGTGGGAATATATTGAACTTTTTCACATAAATAACCAGTGCTTATTTAGTGCTTTATCCTGCCGGAACAGCATTCCGGATCTCTTAGAAGTGCTGCGCTGGCATTCGGCAGCAACCTTCTGACATCCCCGTCCCCTCCCCCACAGTGCACAAGAGAATGCTCTGTGTCTCAACTAACTCCAAACTACGGCACAGTCAGGACATGTTTTCTTAGCCCGCGAAAGTTAGGCCTAAGGTATGCTGCTCGATACCTACGAAGCGCTTTGTAAAAATATTCCCTTATCAGTCTGCTATTTATAATGTTGAGTGGTTAAATCATATTCAGTTACTCTGCTGCTGACAGGAATCGTTGCAGAATTTGATGAGGCAGCAGAAAAAGGACAGCGCTGTAAAAATGGAGCAGAATGGAGAACACACGTTGCTGTTATGTGATCAAATTTCGTCAGTGCGGGAACGATGAATAGTGTGTGGAACACTTGTAATTGCTTGGTCTTTAAAGGGGAGGAAGGGACAAGTGAAAACAGGCTGGCCGGACAAACAATCGTTTAGTTAAAGGTTTCATTCTGACAATGGAGGGCTCCACAGAGGAATTGTGGGGTATCTTTTGAGGTACATTTTTACTGTAAGATTGAGCGCATGGAAAAAGTGAGGAAAGGTTGCCCTCTGAGCAGAGAGGGCAAGTTTACCCTGCTTAGTGTTTTCGTGAAAAATATCATTTGGCTTACTGTGTCAGGTATGTGATCGTGTGAGTTTATAAACATACTGTACATGTGAATGCCCTGAAAATGAATCATAATTTGGTTCTTTTTTGCCCTACAGACAGTAATGTGTGATGCTGTGATATTCCACCTCGAGGTGATGTCATGGGCCAGAAGCCCTTCTGAGGGCCTGTGCTTTTATAGATGTTAATTGAAACAGACTGTTTTTTCAGCCCTGAACACCTTGCATGATGGAAATACAGTTGGAGCAGAGTTCCGAGGTGTCTTGTTGGGTTTTGGAGCCTTGCTGATTAAGATTACAGACGTCCATGCTTATTATCACTCATGTCCAGGAAAATGATCAGTAGATTCTCCCACACATTTTTGGTTTTTCAATCATGAACAAATTATTCATTCCCCTTGTTGTGACTGGAACATGCAAGTCACTTCTGCCCCATCAATATTTCTGATTTTCAAGAGATTATTACTATGTTTATGTTTAGCAGGGAGCTCATTCCCAAATCTTTGACATACCCAGAGCTTCTGAGGTTACTGGGCTGTATGTGAACCTCATTGTATTTTCAGAAGAGCAAAGAAAGGCCTGGAGAGGCCTTGGCTGGCTTCCCTGCATCATGTTCCATTAGAGAAATATGCTTAGTTGGATGGATCCAAAATTGGAATAATCTTCCAGCAATAATGGTTTATGTTCAAGTTCATGTCCAATTTGTCTTTAATGAGGGAAGACGCAGATTAAACTAAAGTATTACAAATTCAACCCTCATCTGATTCTTAGAGCTCCCCTTGGACCTCATCTGAACTCTTCTAAAATGAAAAAAAAGCCATAAGTTATTCCTGATATTCAAGTATTACATAACTTAATCCCTGATGGTAGTAAATTCAGGGCTGTCCAATAGACCAATTAAGCTACTGGAATGAGGTGGAAGCTTATATATCTTATAAAGTATTCTTATATGTGAAAATGAACTGTGGCTATGATAACATCTGTGGAAGAGAGATGTTAAATTTAAATAAAAAAAAGGATTGACATCAAACCATGTGTTTTAATGACACTAATATACAACCTAAACTGGCACCTTTTTTTGCCAGTGATTTAAAATTTAATTTTACAATCAGTTTATAACAGATGTTTATAACATGTTTGTTGACTGTAAACCACAGTTAAATGCGCGCAGGACTCACAGTTAAAATAACAAGGTGACTTTGCAATAATTTAACTGTAAAATTCTGTAAATTTATAACAGTGCAGAGGGTGTTTTTAGCTGTGTTGGCTGAACCATGTTGTCAGTTCAGTTCTTGTTATGCTCAACTGCAATTGTAAGAGAGCAAAGTAGTTATTAAGTAAGTTTCTGCTCAGTTTTTTTTTTTTTTATTCCATGACCGCCGGAGCATCATTATTTCAGCAATAGCAAAGTTTAAAGGGCACTGAAATGCAGCGTGGATAAATTATGAATAAAACAACCAGGTGGTATTTCAAGCCTCTTATTGAACTTCAGAGCTTGACAGCAGTAAAATCCAGTTAAAATTTATCGGACTGAGATTCATACGCAAACATTGATTATTGTTGGGTTTTACGAAATGAACCAATCGTGAAAACCAGTAGAATAAAAAACGGAGGCTTTATTTCTGAAGGGGGAAACCCCCCAACAGAGCTGGCAACAGTACAGAGTCCACAATCCAAAATCAGAGTCCAATGGGTAAAATCCAGAGTCATATATAGGGCACCAATCACAAAATCGAAGTCAGACAAAAAGAGGTCGAAAAACGAGAATGCTGCAAAAGTACAGGGAATCGGCGTAACACAGGAAACAAGGAAGAACGATCTGACAAGGAAGTCAATCAGACAGACATCTTATATACGCATCCAGGAGAACACATGATCATGGAGAACAGGTGCCATCAATGGTGAACAGACAAACAGCTCCAGTCACGGGGTGCTAAACGTGTATAGTTTAGAGAAAGGAAAGCACAAAGTATTGTATTTGTGGAGACCCACAGAAAATCGTAGCAGAGATAATTAGGGAAAGGCAAGGAGGCGGAGACTAGAATAGGGTGACTGCTGAGAGATCGTTAGTCAATTAGTAAGCGCAGCTATACAATCCCGAGTGCTCAGTTAGTAAGTTAGTCTAAATATACAGGGGTTAGTGTTGGTTAGTAATGAGCGAAAATAATAAACTGTTAGTCTGTGTTAGTAAGACAGTAAAAGAGAGAGGAAGGAAGAACGCAAGATAATGAAAGAAGATTGAAACACAGAAACCAATAAATCACCCAAATGAGTGGCACACAAGACCAGGGACCGTGTGCAAAGATGCACACATGACAAGACGGGGGAGACAAAGTGCAAAGCATGGCAAGGAAAATAAACATGGCTTTGAAAACAAAACATGGCATGGAGACTAGATAAACTAAAACATAAAAATAATATAACAAGAAATCCTTATAACCAAATACACAAGACATAGTCCAAGAATGGTCAGTCGAAGCAGTGGTCACTAAAATACAAGAATCAATAATACATGGCACTAGGCCAGGCTCAGAACTTGAACTAGATTCGGACATGGAGCATGGCAAGGCAAAGACAGAAAATGCAGGATCACAACAGATTTTCAGGATTTTTCCAGCCACGAAGCCATGGCTAACAGGCCTATTATATCAACACGTAAAACAAGCAAATGTGCATGGGTGAGACAACCACATTCTTTGCACCATAGAGGAAGTCAGGGAATGACATCTCCCGCTATGTTGTCTGAAGAAGTGTCTTAAAGTTGAGGTTGTGGAAGGTTCACGGGGAGAGAGAGTTCCTTTTGGTAAAGTTCAAAAGCTTCCCCTAGCAACGGCGATCACCCACTGACCATGAAACGGATGACAGCGGGGAGACTCCGCGTGTAACTGAGCCTCTGCCGGTTTCCTCTGCCGCTTGGCAGATACCACCTGCTGCTCTTTCTCCCCGCGTAAAATCAGCTGTATGGCTCTGAACGACGATCATGTCGAACCAGAACGCCCCGGGAGAGTTGGGGGGATTCATGCCATATCAGGCCTTTCTTTTCCAATCGGTGGCTTTTTTTGCGAGATTATTGCAGAGGAGCCATCTAGGAGATGCAGGAACCCAGCGGTTGAACTGAGGTTGGGGGATTATTTAGTACCTTTTGGCCTGTAATACTGCTTAAACTCAGTAGAATTAAGCGTCATGTTTCTAGGCGCACTTAGTGAGCTTCGTGGCTGCTAAGTGAAGGATGCAGAGTTGTTCAAGGGTCTGATAGATATCTATATGAGCAAGATTTTTTTTTTAAGTCAAGCTGGCCGTCATCATCCAATGACATTTCACCATCCCTTATGCTCTTATCTTGTATCATCCTGAAACTTTATAAGATTAATTTGGGGAGGGGGGGATATTGCAATGGAGCTTGTACATCTGACTGTCCTTCTCTCCATCCGTACGGAGTATGTTATTTTTTTCCAGAAACTAGTTGAAATAGATTAAATTAATTTAGTGGGTGTATGTTACTGTTCATGAAATATATTGGGTCTGAAAACAATTCTCCACGGTGGTGGGGGATATTGATGACAGTTTCCTTTTGTTTAGTATGTGTGGAAGACTAATTGACTAGGTGCTGGAAAACTGCCTCTTGCTATTTTGGCATTTTCCAAATTTCAAAATTTGTAAGGTCCGGGGGATATGCCACATCCTGATGGCTCATGTATACATGTTTCCTCAGTGCAACAGGTGTTTCTTAACATCTTTCTTGCAACATTGGGAGAATGACCTTTCTTAGCTAGTTGATGTAGTTCTAGGTTGGCAAAAATTGTCATCGTTGAATGGAAATCCAGCATTTGTGGAATATTTCAATAGAATTTCAAATGAAGACTGCACGAGGACTTAATTTAAACAACCTAACCTCCTTATTGTCCCTGAGAACAAAAGTCGTCTAATTTGGTATTTCCCTTTTTAAGTTTTAATCCTAAAATTATTTATTAGTGATATATTGTGTAGTGCAATAATGTGTAGTTCCAGTACTGTAAAATTGGCGGGGCGTATGTTCCACACTTCAAGAATACAGTACATAAAGTGCTCAGGGCAATAGTTGTCCACAATTAGAAAAAAAAAAGAAAAAAGTAGCACCCCTGTTGCTCGGGGCTTATTTGTAGTCAATTCTCTTGTTATTGTTAAGGTAAGCAATAGACAAGGCTTTAAAGCATCCATTTTACAGTCAACTGGGGACATGGCGTTTGATGTTTTGCTTTATTGAAATATTTCAAACTCAGGAAATACTAGTTTTGAAACTGATGTGGTCAACATGTTGAACTATTGCTACTACTTATGAAATTTATTCTGCATTCTGATTACTAAAATGTGAAATTTTTTTTTGGCATGTTGTGTCAGTGGTATATATGCTTCTCTGTTAACATCTATGCAACTTAATTTGGTTCAGAATGTCTAAATGGCTTAAAGCATTTGGAGTTACTCAACATGGTTGTCTGGAACCCTCTGATACTATATTTTAAAGTAAATCCAGCACTGATTCATTTATTAAATAATTTTTTTTGTAACAAGAGCAGAACTAATCGTCTAAAGGGAAGATTAGTCAAATGAGTGCTCGTTGAAAGAAGGATGCAGAATTAACTCTCTGGCATGGAGAGACTACTTCTGGCAGGGAAAATAAATCTGCATCTCTGTGTGTGTATTGTGTGGGGTCTAAAAATGCTGGACAGTGTTGCATTTTTAAATAACTGTAATTCCCACACTTTTTATTCAATGTGGAACTTCAAAGTGCAGACTCTCAGGTATGTTTTGAAGGAAGTTGGAATCACATCGAGTAAACCTGTGGAGCAATGATGTGACCCTCAAAAACCTTCAGAAATAAGTATCTGAAAGATGTAAGAGGCGACACAAACAGACAAGCAGTCACGGAGGGCCTGGGGAAATGGTTTGCTTTGGAACCTAAGCCCATGTTACCACACGAGTGTTAGTGTAAGAGCCTCCACAAAGACTATTTTTCAGGCATCCCCTTCCAGTCTCTGAGAAATTTAGACTCATACAAAGGAGTCCTCAGTTTTCATGTATCTTATCTGCTGTGAAAACTATGGGACTGAGGACGTTTCTGCAAACTATAAGACAATGCTGCTCTTGGGCGTATTCGCGAAGCGCGATTGCTGAGTTACTGAGATAACTGCATGAAAGAAAACCCAGAACAGCTAGTTTTACATTAGTCTACGTTTTATGCTTGTGTGGAATCTAGGTTATACACAGTGCAATTACCTGGCAAACTCATTTTGCCTGCTTTGTGGAACAAGCCTAAATAGGCTGCCTCTTACAGTATTCTTTGGTTTTTGTAAGGGTGCTATTGAATCAGCTTTGGCTTTGATGGCTCCACATATCACATCCGCTTTTATGTTTTATTCTTAAGCTGGTGCAAAAATAGCTTTCTATCCCTGTAAGTCCTCTGTGTCATCTGTGCTTTTGGGACTAACACTGGCATACTTGGTGGAATTGCTAAGACCTTAAAAAAAAATGTTTTTTAAACGTTACAATGGATGTTTATTGTCAAGATTTACCCTTGTAGTATCGTCATTGGCACCTTTTTCAGTTGCGATATATAATCAACCTTTTTATTGTCTCACTGGAGATGGCAAAATATCTGAGCTTTGGATTTTAGTTCTCAATTGGCAGCTTAAGTCCTGAGGTCTTCTTTCATTTTTCTTCCACACCCCAACCATCCCAGACAGATTTCCCCCCCTCATGTTTTCCCCTTTAGTTCTCATTATTTAATTGTCTTCCCTAATGAGCTCCCACACTCACTGGTGTCCCATTATTAATTGTTGTAGCTTATATTTAAGTTCTTTGTCCATACCCTTCCCTCCCTGGATTTTTTCTCTTCATTGTGTTCTGAGCCAGTTCTGTGTAGAGGTCCATCCCTTCTGTCTTTGGTAAAATCTATTGAGAAAACATGGAACCATTTCATTAGGGACGCCTCCCTTTGCTGTCAGCTCAAGAGTGGCAAGAATGGTCCTCCCAACCCGTGAAGTTCCTGAGTGAGTACAATCCAGCCTTCCTCTAGCCTTTCCCTGAACTGACCTCAAACCTGTCTCTGACCACAACATCAACACCTCCTTTGATCCTGATTGCTCATCCCCTGACTCGGACCGCCCCTGACTCTGCCTCCTCCTGAGCCCCCGTTCGTACTGATGTTTCTGTTTGTGCTAACTGCGGCTTGAAGAATCATTGTCAGTGTGCCTAAAGGCTTTTTCTGTGGATCTGCACCTGGTTCCATCTCTGAAGTTCATAACGGTGTGACATTTTGTGGATTATGGTCGCTCCATGTGAAACCGTGGATGTTTTAATGGTATAGTTGTGACAGAAGAGTCTGGTCTTGATTAGGCAAACTGCAATTTCTTTGCTTTGTGATTATAAGGCTAGTAGTTGGAAAAGCAAATTGAGCTCTGTAAATGATAAATAAACTCAATAAGCGTAAATAAATGAGATTAGTGTGTGTGCATATGCAAGCCCTCGTCTTCGGGAAATAGCTTTTGCGGTACAACATTTGAAATGGCCCATAAAATAGGGGCCGTAAATTCAGACGCCGTGCTGTTCCGGCCATATAACTGCAACCGCATGTCAGTTGTTGCCACGCCAAGTTTTATAGTTTATGTATTACTGCATTGATTTGCAGTAAACTACTGTATATATTGCGCTGTTAGACATGGGGCTCTGTTGCTATTGAGCATCATGTCGTTAAAGCCTTGAAGCACCGTTTTGTCAAGAGTTTTTTGTTTATATTCCTTGGTACTCACCTGCCCTTTGATGCTGATATTTGTGGCCTGGCTGTGGTCCTCAGACAGTGCTTTGGGAATATACTGACTTTAAAAGCCATGCAATGAATTACATGGTTGTTTCAAAGTAGATCAGAAGAAAACGGTCTCCCGGTTTTAATCCATCATCGATACATTTTTGTTTTTTTTTTGCCATAAAAGCCGGTGGTTGAAGCGTTTCTCCACACGAGTGAAAAGCAAATTGTCGCCTTATGTCACCGCCCTCCCTATACTGAAATGCATATGTAAAAAACAAAACAAAAATAAAAAACAATAGAAAACTGGCACAATTCTGCAGTGCTGTCAGGGATTTGTTTCTTTTCTTCTTGTGTTTTTAGGTCCTCCAGCGGCTGGCGCATATTCAGATTATATGTGCCGCATCGTTACAATGGCTCTCCCAGGACTTCTGCGAATAACACTGGGATGCGTACAGTGCCGACCACAGGGAGACTGTCCTCTACCCATCTGTGTTTGGCGATAACGGCGGAATGAAAAATGTGTAATAAAACTATGGCTGTGAATGCGAGCGTCGCCCGCAGCTCGGCAAAGCCTTTTTATTATTCTCTCCCCTGTGGGCCCTGAACCCATCTTTCAGGAAACTTTGTGCTTTACGATTATCCCAACCCAGAAGTCCACAGCAGGATGAACGCATTCGGCTTGTAAGACATAAGTGTTTTTTCTTTTCTTTTCTTTTCTTTTTTTGTTCCTCTCATGCCACTCGCTGAAATGTGTCGTAAAGCTCTAACCTCAGAAGTGGGTTGCTTTTTGTCTGGTTTTTGTAAAGTGTTTCAAAGTTATTACTTTCTGGCAGACAGGTGTTTGCCCTTAGGGATGCTTACATTCTCTGTGAAGAGTCTTCTCTCTGTCGAAAAAAAAAAAACTCTTATCCATGGATTGGTTGTCGAGTGAAAAAAACCTTGCGCCTGGTGAGCACACTATTCAATTACATTAATGATTTTATATACAGGGATTTGTCTATAATTCTAAATCCTACCACCAGAGAGCCTTTTGGGTATTTTTTTTTTTTTTGTTTTTTCTCCTCCACTGACTCAGGCCAAAGAAACTCCTAGTTCAACGTGAATCAGCTTCTCCATTCTGATGAACAGAGCTACTGAACTGTAAAATTACTCTGAAAGCCTGGAGTCCTATAATGTAATATGTACCCTCTTGACAGGTCTTGTGATAACTAATCAATAGGAAAATACACAGGTGGTTACTTTGATTGCTCGACACTAAGCTTATTTTTGTTGAGCGCTTATTTGATCCTTCCACCGATCTTGCGTTAATAATGGCCGCTGCACTTTACTGGAGGTCGTCCGTGAGTGGTTGCGAGTGAGCGAGGTAATGAGAAGGGCCGTTTTTGTGGACGCGTAGCACATTTTGGCTATACATGTTGCCTCCGCGGGTCTCTCATGCATGACGGCAGAGATGAGGGGATATTCGTTATGCATGGCGGCCATTTTCTCTTGCGCTCTACTGAAAACAGTCACGCAGCTGGCAAAGCGCTGTTCAGACGTGCTTGTAGTGTGAAAGGGTGTGTCCATTTTGGAATGAGGGGGGCTCTGTACGCTTGAGTTACTCACGTTTGCTCGAGGTGCCCGAGAGCTGTGGTTTTCGTACTCAGTCCTTGGGCCCACTGTGCGCCCTGGTTCTTGTTCCAGCCAAGACTGCAATCTCAGGATTTCAACATTGTTGATTTTCCCTAATTGCACTCTCATGTTTATTGGGTTTTTATTTTGTCTTAAATACCACGTCCAGTCAGAAATGACATGCATGTCATGAATAATGAAAGTTCAATATTAGTACTGTGCTGTATTGGACATGGCTTTTGATTGCTGGAAGAGGGGAAACATTGTAACCGATGAAATGAACAATGAATGGTCTTCTAATTGGTGGAATTGTGGATGCATGGCCACTTAGACAGACCATTTATTGGATAATTAATAATTCAAAACAAAGAGTATTATGAGTCAAACTTGCTTTATGTTATGAGGAAATGCATTTTGAACAAACTTATCAGCCTCCGTGTAGAAAGCTAATTAGCAGCAAATTGATTCACACCAGTCTTGAAACACAGACTAGCCTCACCTCTGTGTGCTGGGGGGAGGGCAAAATCTGAAACAAAGACTCTATGAGCTCAGTATTTCCTCAACACCAAATATGTGATTTGCTTCAAATTAAGACATTGACTGAGCTGTACTCATTTTGTGGCTCATTGAGCATTTTACTGTATCATTAACCTTCTTTGTGGCATGAATTCACATATATATTTTTCTGTTATCATTTGTAATTATGTTTGAGGCAACATTTATAGTACCGTTGTGCTAAGTCATAATTATAATGCGCAGCCATTTAGTAGGTTTTTTGGAGACCAGCCTGTGGTTTCTCGTGCTCTACGCACCATAAAAATCTGGAGTGAAACGAACTCTAGCTGCACCGGGGGCTGTTATACATGCACATTCCCTCAGCACTGTCACGTACAGATATAAATTCAATTCTGGCTCGCCCTTACGTGACTGACTTGCAGTATTTATGTACTTCTTGATCCTTAGCCTTTCACACTTTCCCTGGCTTCAGTACCAGCAATTTTTTTCATTGGTTCAGGGTAATTTAGAAGTTAATTTGAACATGAAATTCCGAGTTGGAGTATCTAACAGTTTCTCAGGTCTTTAGAGTTACTTTGCTTAATTCATTTTTTTGTCCCATAGTGTTCTGCTCCGTCCGTCCGTCCGTCTGTCCGTTCATCCGTCACGTCCCATTGTGAATGCGATATCTCAAGAACGGTTTGACCGATTTCATTCATCTTTTACTTCAATGCGTATTACTGAGATATGCCGACCCCAGTCGATTTCCGTGACCTGGCCATGTTTAGTGGCAACACTTGCTTTAATTTATTTTGCCTCCTCACATCGGGAGATGCGCAGATTCCAATACTGATATTGGATAGAGGTCCGCTACAGCTCAAAGTGCTGGATATTGGTGATGATAGGCTGGCCCGGTAATAAATAACAATTCAGAACATTTATATCAACGTATTTATTTGTTAAACTTTCTTTCACTTTCACGAAGTTTTGAAAGCAAGGTTGTCTGACTCAAACCATATGTTATTGTACACATAAATGAATATTTCCAGTTTCTTCCATACAAAGACACTTACGGCTTAATAATTAAACCCTGGAGTCGGATTGGTCCTCGGAATCGGCCGATACCTAAAGTCCAGTTATTAGTACCAGGCCTGATAAAGTCAGATGGTTGCATCCCTATTTATCGCAGGATTTCACGTCTTATTCCATAAAGATGCTCGGAACTGATTCAAGGATGAAGGGATTGAAGAACAGTGTATAAGGTATGCAGGTTGTCATTCCGAATTCAAGCATCTGTTTCGAGCCGTGCTTATTACCTCTTGTCGATCATTTATTCTCATGTTAGCTAAACAGTCCGGCCGGCTGCGACCGCATGGGTGTAGCCCCCGAAAGCCGGCTTCTCCCCTTTTTTGCGCATTATTGCACCAATACTGTCACCAAGGCAACCAAAATCGATAGGTGTTATAAGTGATGTATATTGGTCCAAAATTGCAGCCCGTCTTGCGCTCACGAGGAAATCTCAAAATTTAGTCACTAATATGCATGTAATTGGGCCGATACTGTTGCCATGGCAACCAAAATCGATAGGTGTCATCAATAAATTATAACGCATGTACTTAAATATTAAAGGAAACGGTCAAGGAACAAGGAACAGTGTATGTTTCAGCTCAAATTTGCATATTATTCAACCAATACTGCTGCCATGGCAACAAAAATTAAATGTTGTCATAAGTGTACTGTAACGCATGTCCACACCAAATATGAAAGTAATCAGTCAAAAATTGCAGCCGGTACTATGTCCACAAGGAAATCTCTGTTTTGCCACTAATTTTCATATTATGTGGCCAATACTGTCGCCATGGCAACAAGAATTGATAGATGTCATGAATGAAGTGTAACACATCCTTTCCAAATATGAACGTAATCGGTCAAAAATTGCAGCCAGTACTGCGTCCACAAGGAAATCTCTGTTCTGCCACTAATTTGAATATTATTTTGCCAATACTGTTGCTATGGCAACCAAAAGTTGATGGGTGTCGTAAGTTAAGTGTAACACATGTCCATACCAAATATGAAAGAAACTGGTTAAAAATTCCAGCCCGTTGAGCATCAACAAGAAAGTGTCTACGGACGCGCTGGCGGTGGCGGCAGCGGAGAGAACGTGTGTGAATCTATAGTAGCCGCCCGACTTCGTCTGGGGACTGCAATTAATACTTAAACTGGAAATATGCCTTAGTTTTCATACTCAGACATCCTTTGGGGCCCTCTGGGCTGCTCTCCAGAGCTTTTACTGGTGTCCTTAAAGGTTTCTAGGCCTCAATCGATTACTGAAGAGAGTGTGGACAGAGGAGGTGAGTATGAGCATAAGAATAAACCATCTAAGGGAGACAGTGAGTCTGCTTTGAGTGACTCAGATCAGTCATGTTCCAGGGATGGGCATCTCTCTCAGCTTGGGGGACGGTGAGGGGGGGGGGGCGTGTATGTGACGGTAAGAGAGGATGGGTGAAGGCTAAACAAGACACGCGGTTGGAGCAGAGAAGAGTGGGCAGGAGGTGGAAGATTAATGCTGCTGTCACCTCATGGCCAGAAGATTCATGGTGTGAATCTGGCCTCTCTGGGTGTAGTTTTTGACTGTTCTCCCTTTGTTTGAGTGGGTTCCCTCAGGTTCTTCGCTTTTCTCCCACAGTGATTGATAGTAGATTATTGATGAATTAATTGATGGTCTAAATAGTCCATAGAGTGACTGGTGCGTGTGCCCTGAGATGGCACAAACTGAGTGTATGCTTGTCTCTTGTGCAGTCCATGCTGGGATTGACTCCAGTGCCTCTTCATTCTATGGAACAAGTTAGGAGGTTTGATAATGGATGGATGGATGGTCATCAGTCTTTCAATCTCCAGTCACCAGGTTTTTTAAATCATAGTGTTCTGGAGTCGAACTTTGCATCAGTTTCATATTACAGATACCGAGATTTAGTCTACAGATAAAGTTGTTGATAGAACATTATTTTTTTATTTGCACCAAAGAAGTGTTAGGTGCATCTCTTGAAAGGAAACAGAGTGACGCGTTGGCTGTGAGTAAGGAGATGGCCTTAAATGGGTGCAAAATTACCTCATTTTGTTGATGGTGTCCATATCTCAGTTTTTCCTGAGTTAAGATTGTACCGGAATGCTTGTGAAAGGCCCTCATTTATAATATCACTCAGCTGCGGGAAGAGATAATAGTAGGATGGAAACAGCAGGTTACTGTATGCCATTACAAAGCGAAGGGCTCAGAGTGAAGGGGGAGGTGCTCAGGGTCATTAAGGGTCAGCGATGCCAAGAGTCACATATTCTGTCCGGGCGGAAGTGTAATATAACACTGAGCTCCTCATAACGCTACAATCAGCTTATCAGCTCATTGGGCTGAATTGGGCGAATCCACTAAAATATAGCGGTATGTCTGAAAGGCAGGAACCAATCCCGTTCAGGGAAGCACTGTTAAGGCTTCCCTGCATGACCGCGTCCAGTTGTTGCACTTTGGCTCAGAATTCCCTTTTTCTGCTCATTATGGTGAGCTTCGCAAGCAACATTTTATTTTTTTTTTTGGCATTTTAACCATCTAAAAAGTATACAATTTGTTCTCCATTTCAATAACCAGAATCAAGGCAAAAACTCTTTTCTCAGCTTAACCTGTTCACCTCCTGATGTTTACAGCAGATTTCAGCTATATACATTTGATGTTTCATTATCATTTGGGCACTTTATTTTTTGAATCCATAGCCAAATAACCAAAAAAAGAGAAGATTTTTGAATCAAAACTGTGTCTGTACCGTTTTCCCTAGTAACAGTGGTGCTGTGTGGTTTCTGCTGCTATAATTTAGCATCCTGTGTTGATCATCCTCCTTGGCCCGAGGCTCCGCAATCTCTGAAACAGAATTTAGGATTTCAGGAATTCATGAAAGACAATGTGGAACATAGGGGTATAATCATCTGGCTATTCACAGCCAAGGAGATTATCCCTAACTGTGATGGAAGATACAATTGTGCTGTAAGAGGAATCCATTCCTGCAGAGATATCTCTGACACTGTGGGATCTTTGCAGTCTCGCATGGAAATGCATTTTATTATCAAAGAGACAAATGCCTCTCACAACACATGCCTGGCTTTAATTCAGGCACATAAAGGCACCCTTATCATTTCCATTGCCAATTGTCTTCTCAGCATATCAGTTCATTTTGGTTTATGGAATTTTATCAAACAGGAGCTCGTCACTATGCGTATGCAATGTAGATTGTCTTAACTGGAAATTACATCTCCTTGTACTGTCATTGCTCATGTCATTGAACGGAAAATGATATATTATGTCAATGTATTCAAAATTTAATTCATTTAGGTCATCATGGTGGAATAGTGGTTAGAACTGGGGGACTAACAATGATGAGGTTCTGTGTTCAAACCCTAGCTGGCCAGGGCAGCTCAGCATGGAGTTTGCGTGTTTGTCTGGGTTTCCTCCAGGTATTTGAACACTCCTACCAGTGTCCCTGACCAAGGCTTTGGCTTTAGAAAGACATGCTCAATAGGAAACTCCTACCAGTGTCCCTGACTAAGGCTCTGGCTTTAGAAAGACATGCTGTATAGGAACACTCCTACCAGTATCCCTGACCAAGCCTCTGGCTTTACAGAGACATGCACTATAGGAACACTCCTACCAGTGTCCCTGACTTTAGAAAGACAAGCTCTATAGGAACACTCCTACCAGTGTTCCTGACCAAGCCTCTGGCTTTAGAAAGTCATGCTGTATCGGAACACTCCTACCAGTGTCCCTGACCAAGGCTCTGGCTTGAGAAAGACATGCTCTATAGGAACACTTCTACCAGTGTCCCTGACCAAGGCTCTGGCTTTAGAAAGACATGCTCTATAGGAACACTTCTACCAGTGTCCCTGACCAAGGCTCTGGCTTTACAGAGACATGCACTATAGAAACACTCCTACCAGTGTCCCTGAATTTAGAAAGACAAGCTGTATAGGAACACTCGTACCAGTATTCCTGACCATGGCTTTGACTTTAAAAAGACATGCTCTTTACGTACACTGCCACCAGTGTCCCTGACCAAGGCTTTGGCTTTAGATAGACACGCTCTATAGGAACACTTCTGCCAGTGTCCCTGACCAAGGCTCTGGCTTTAGAAAGACATGCTGTATAGGAACACTTCTACCAGTGTTCCTGACCAAGGCTTTGGCTTTGGAAAGACATGCTCTATAGGAACACTCCTACCAGTGTCCCTGACTTTAGAAAGACAAGCTCTATAGGAACACTCCTACCAGTGTCCCTGACCAAGGCTTTGGCTTTAGTAACACATGCTCTATAGGAACACTTCTACCAGTGTTCCTGACTAAGGCTTTGACTTTAGAAAGACATGCTCTATATGTACTCTGCCACCAGTGTCCCTGACCAAGGCTTTAGCTTTAGATAGACATGCTGTATGGAAACACTCCTACCAGTGTCCCTGACCAAGGCTCTGGCTTTTGAAAGACATGCTCCATAGGAACACTCCTACTAGTGTCCCTGACCAAGGCTCTGGTTTTAGAAAGACATGCTGCATAGGAACACTCCTACCAGTGTCCCTGACCAAGGCTCTGGCTTTAGAAAGACATGCTCTTTAGGAACACTCCTACCAGTGTCCCTGACCAAGGCTCTGGCTTTAGAAAGACATGCTGTATAGGAACACTCCTACTAGTGTCCCGGACCAAGGCTCTGGCTTTAGAAAGACTTGCTGTATAGGAACACTCCTACCAGTGTCCCTGACCAAGGCTCTGGCTTGAGAACTGGAGTGGGTCCCTGGGTTCTCTACAGGGTTGAATAGAGTCTTTATATATATATATATATATATATATATATATATGTTAAAGAATAAATATCCGCCTGCTTTCCAGGTGGTAATGTCTTGTGATGCAACACTAATCTACATTTTCCGAATGTTGTTGACAAAATCTTGATAATATTTGTAAATATTTTACCTCTTTCTAACACCCAGGTCTCTATTTAACTGACATTCAAAGATCTGACATTTTCTGAAGTTACATGAACTGCTAGATTTATGGTTACATGTTAAGATGCCTTGTCAACATGAACCCATTTGAAAGTGGCAAAGCTTCATTTTAGCTTTATTTTGGTCTGCAGTGGGTAGTTACAAAGGCTCTCAGTTTGCGTCTTCCACTGCTATTGATCAGGGTTGCATTCAGATATGAAGGCTAGGAGAGTAGTTCTCAGCTCAGTGAGGAACTCATTTAAACTCTTATATGGGGGGAATTGATATCTCGAGGATGTAGACTATCGTGCACTATCCACCTGCTAATTATGAGCTGCTAAATGTGCGAATCCGCCAATGTATCTTTTTCACCGGTCTCTCTCTCTTTTTCTCTCCCTCTCTCCATCTTCTTCTCCCTCTCTCATATTCCCCATTCCGCTCCACTTCCTATACCACCTTGTCAAATAAAGCTGGGAAAAGCCCTGCAATAGATTTAAAATGGTGGAATTGCTGAAAAATCTGTACAGCCAAAAATGGAGAATGTTGCCAGCATTGATGAACTTTCTGTGCAAAAGCAAGTTGACCTGTTGCTTTAGTTGGACAGGGTTGGAGCTGTGCTGTACAAACTTTCAGCTTGATGCCTCCTTTGTTCCCTCCAGCAAATCTCGTCTGTCTGGCAGGAGAACAGAGGGAGGTAAATGTTATTAATGCTTCTTGCTCTCCCCTCCTTACAGCTAACCTCAGGCTCTCAGTGCTTTTAATAAACCATGGGCTGTGTTGTTGCTGCATTAGACAAATGTTTTTAGTTCTATTTTTTTTTTTTTCCGCTTTGCCCTTTATATTGATCTCAAGGCAGTTTCCTTCATTCGGTTAAAACTAGCACAAACTTGAATGCTGTGCAATCCTGTAATGGTTTTCATTGAACTCATTTTCTTCAAGGTCTTACCTTCAGGGCCAAAATCTTAAAGTTCTCCGGGGTCAGTTGACAGGCCGCTGCTCGAATACGAGTCTGTTTAGACTCGGAAGGAGTGATTTAAAACCATCTGAGATGCTGATGAGTGGGAGAGATGGAAAGTGAAAAAGACGATGACCTAAAGCACAGAAAAAAATTGTGAGGAGGAAAAGAGAAGCTGGAACAAATGACAAATACGTTACATTTATTAAAATTGGGAACAAATGATAAAAATGACATTTCCATGAATTACTGTTTAAAGCATTTACATAAAATAACCTTTGGCTGGAAACCCTTTCGTTTGGCATGCCCTTTCCAAAAATATCGAAACAAACTGAATCGAAGCCTGGATTTGTGAAATTGTTGGCAACAGAAAATAATGTACAACCAGAGTCATGGCTCAGGGAGATAAATGTCCTGGGCAGCCAAATTTATATATATATATATATATATATATATATATATACAATTTTTTTTTTTTTTTTTTGTGGAAATGAACTGTTAGACACCACCACCATGCCAAAAAAAACTTCATATAGGTTGCTTAACTGAGTCTGAGTCAAGAGTTTGTGTTTTACAGGAGCCATTTCGCTCTATTATCTTGACAGTGTTTGAAACCGATGGTTTAAATCATTTGAAAGTAAGAAGTATTGGAGTGTTTCAGAACGAATGAGCAGTCCAAGATTCCTCCAGAAATGTTCTCCATACAGTACATGACAAATGACATCAATAACGGTGTAGTTATCCTCTCGCCAGGAGGCTTCACAAAATGTTGTGTGTTAACTGTTGTACTACTCATTGAAACTTAAGTGTTTTAAGGTATCCAGCTCCTCTATATATTCAAGGCCCGCTGTGGTTATCCTCTCGCCAGGAGGCTTAACAAAATGTTGTGTGTTAACTGTTGTACTACTCATTGAAACTTAAGTGTTTTAAGGTATCCAGCTCCTCTATGTATTCAAGGCCCAATATGACTTCTATGTATAAAATTCTGGATGAAAAATGAATATTTAAACAGAAAGCACAGATTTCTAAATTTACTTTGACCTGTATTTCATCACAGACCATACAAAATCAAGGTATTTGATATTTTATCTGGTCAACTTTATTCTATTTGTAAAAATGCTCTCTCTCCTATCATTTATGCCTGTAATGCATAGCAAAAAGTTGAGATGGGGACAATTAACGACTGGTAAAAAAAAAAAAAAATCAAAATGTTCATGTGATTTGAAATGGCTGATATCAGCTCGTGATTGCGATCATGATTTGGCACGAAAGCAGGATCCAGAAAAGACCTAGTCCTTCTGGAGCTAGATAGCCTGAGGATTGCCAATTTGCCCACAATTGTGGGACATTCGATGTAAGGTTTAATGACAATGTTTCTGAAAGAAAGATCGGAAAGGATCACAGTATTCCACCTCCTGCACTTTGTCACATAATGATCGGAATTCCTCTAGATACCTTGAATCTTGAGTGTGAAGGGTTAGCCTGCAAGCCTAAGCTGAAGACCAGCATTCTGTGTCTGTTTCAGATGGCTTTGCATGAAGAACTGTTTTTTATCTGTGAGTAGTATTACCACTTGGGCTTATGATTTACCACTGATTTTACAGTACTGCAATATATACTTACATGCAGAAATGCCAGTTAAAACTTGACTGTGTGAAAAGGAAGTCCTCATGTTAACTCTAAATGAAAGTGTTGCCGACTTCTCTGGGCTCAGAGTCATCTGAGATGGCCCATCACACAGTGGAAATGCATACTGTGGTGAGACAAATCAATATTTTGGGTCTTTTTTTGAAGAAATTGATATTCATGTTTGTAACCTGTGTTGTCCTGATGAAAAATTGAATGATAATAATTGGGTAACGGGCATGATTAATGTGCCAGTGTTTGGAACTCAAATGATAAAACTTACAGTTCCTGTTTTCCTCCTCCAATGGTTTCCATAGACCTCCTTGCTGTTCCTAAGCACCCGTATGCTGCCATGGAGAACTGGGGCCTGAGCGTCTTTGTGGAACAGAAGATCCTGCTGGATCCTGAGGTCTCCTCCATCTCCTACCTGATGGAGCTCACCATGGTTGTCGTTCATGAGATATGTCACCAGGTAAGCTTTGTATTTGAACTTCAATTATTCACACAATAATTAACATTATTCTGATGTGCAGGCCAACTCACTGTGCTACAAATGCTTTTATGCTCTTGTCATTATTTGTCTTTTTTTTTCTGTGAGCAATTTTATATAAAAACAAATCAGAGGCGAGAAAATCAAAAAACCTCCAAATAGGTCGATGAACATAGGTGTTAGAGTTCTTTGAAAATGAGTTTCTTGAACGTAATAAAATAAATGTGACGCAAAACAGGTTTGACTATCATTTCAAGAAGCATAAAAAATAAATTTCCAGAACTTGAGGTCGTTGTGTTAAGTGAGGGCTATGACATAGTTGGGATTACAGAGACATGGCTTAGTGAAGAGGATGGAGATGAATATAATATAGAAGGTTATAAGCTCTTTAGGAAGGATAGATGTAATAGGCCAGGAGGGGGCGTAGCACTCTATGTGAACGAAAACATAAAAGTGCTGGAAATTCCTGAAATTGAACCTTTCTTGCCCTGTTAAGATATCTGGGTCAGGCTCATTGGTAAACAGGGGACAGGTTTCAACATAGGAGTGTGCTCTCGACCGCCAGCTTTGGACAATATTGCCAATGAAATGCTCTTTAAGAGGATTACGCAAGCTTGTAGAGGAGGTGGGGCTATTATTATGTGAGACTTCAATTATCCTGGTATTGATTGGGAAATGGTAAGAGGACAGGGTAAAGAGTAAAGAATTTCTAGATGTTATAAAATGACATTTTTTTTGGTGCAGTATGTTAATAAACCTACAAGAGGCAAAAAGGCAATTTTAGACTTAGTGCTCTGTCATGACCCAGAGAGAATTAGCAATGTTGAGATACTGGAGCCTCTTGGAACTAGTGATCACTCTACTGTTAATTTTGATGTTTCATGGGAAGTTAAAAAGGAGTCTTCCAAAACAAAAATTTTAAATTTTATGCAAGCAAACTTTGACAGGATGCGCTTATATCTAAGCAAAATTAAAATGGGAGACACTCCTGGACTGGGAGTCTGTAAATGAGTTGTGGGAAAGATTTAAGGGGGTTTTACTTGATTCACAATGCAGATTCATTCCAGAGGTGTTCAAAAGTCAGCTGAAAAAGCAGAATCCTCCGTGGATGACCACAGCTATTCGAAGGAATTTGAGGGAGAAGGGGAATCTTTCAAAGATTTACATAAAGGATAACAATGAGAACACTAAGGCTGAATACTGTAAAATGTGGGCTGTGGTCAAACAAAAGCTGAGGAATGCTAGAAGACTGTATGAAAGACAAATTGCAGAGGGGGCAAAAACTAACCCTAAGTGCTTCCTCCAGTACTGTAGCAGAAACAGGAAAGTCAAAGAGGAGGTTAAGTGCATTAAGAATAAATATGCATCGCTGCAAAATGATAACCAGGATATTGCGAATACCTTTAATAGTTACTTTGTTGAGAATTTTATCTTGGAGTAGGTTGTTATTTGGCCAGAGGGCATGTCCAATGCTGAAGATTATTTAGTGGAAATTGAGGTAAGGGATAACGAAGTTTTACACAAGTTGCATAAACTATAGGCAGATAAGGCAGCAGGTCCTGATGGCTTACTGTATATCCTAGAGTGCTCAGGGAAGTTAGTGAAATCATCTTTAAACTGCTCTCCACTATCTTTAGATGGTCTTTAGAAACTGGAGAAATACCAAATGATTGGAAGCAGGGCAATATAATACCAATATATAAGAAAGGGGACCAAACTGAGCCAAGAAATTACGGGCCAGTCAGTTTAACTTGTATCACATGCAAAATACTGGAATTTATCATGAAAGACGAGCTGGAATTATTTCTTGAACGTATTAATATCTTGAGGGATAGCAAACATGGTTTCCGTTAGGGAAGGTCATGCCTGACACACCTCCTGGAATTCTTTGAAGAGGCCACCAAAACTTATGATCAGAGTAGGGTTTATGACATCACATACTTGGATTTTCAGAAAGCATTTGAGTACCGCATAAAAGAGACCAGTTTTTAAAATGAGCTCCATTGGAGTTACAGGAGATATTCTTGAGTGGATTCAAAACTGGTTACAGGACAGAACACAAAGAGTCGTGGTCAGTGGAATCTCATCTTAACTAGGCATGGTGGAGAATAGCGTCCCTCAGGGATCGATGTTGGGACCCCTGCTGTTTTTCATCTACATTAATGATCTTCATAGGATTATTGAGAGCAAATTAGTTCAATTTGCAGATGATACTAAATTGGGAGGTTTAGCAAATAGCTTAGAGTCCACTAAAGTGATTCAGGATGATTTGAATAGAACCTAGAATTGGGCAGAAATGTGGCAAATGAAATTTAATGTAGCAAAATGTAAAGTTGTACATGTAGGTAATAAAAACATTAGACAGGATTACTTCATGGGAGGTTTAAAACTGGAATGTGCTCCGTATGAAAAAGATCTGGGAGTGATTGTGACCAAACCCTCACAGGTTCTAGCCATTGTGCCATAGCAGTTAAAATAGCCAATCGGATGCTTAGATACATTGCCATAAGTATGGAATACAAATCCAAGTAGGTCATACTGCTCTTGTGCAACACATTCGTCAGACCACATCTGGAATATTGTGTACAGTTCTGCGGTTCCTACTTTAAGAAAGAAATAGAGGCTCTAAAAATGTTCAGAGAAGAGCCACTAAGCTGATTCCAGGTATTAAAGATGAAAGCTATGAGAAGAGGCTGAAGATCCTTAATCTCTTAAGTCTTAGGAAAAAAAGACTTAGGGGTGATCTCATTGTTAATTCCTTTAACATATTTAAAGACCTCAAAGTGAATTACACTGAACAAAATATAAACACCCCATGTCAAATATTGATGCCTCATGGAGTTAAAAACTCTAAGTGAGCATATGCTGACTTTTACTTGTATAATAGGGATATTTATCTTGAATTGTTTACCACTTTTAATCCATCTCTCTGTCAGTGAGCATTTGCTCAGTGATGCAGTGATTTCACTCAGTACACGGGTGTGGCATTTCCAGATAGTGGTCAGACAGAATGAGCAGAACCCAGACACTCCTTATAGTGGGGACAATAAAAGGCCACCACAAAATGTCAAATTTTGTCAAAAGTCATCATGCCTCTGAAGTCTCAGGTCATGCAGGAACCTGCCATTGGCATGCTGGATGCAGGGATGTCAACCGGAGCGGTCTGCATGCAGTTCCTTGAAGCAGAGCACATTCCAGTTCTGGACTGACCTGCATATTCGCCGGACATGTCGCTCATAGAGCATCTTTGGGATGTTCTGGATCGACGTGTCCGCAACCGTTTTCTAGCTCCGGATAATGATCGCCAGCTCTGTGTGGCCCTTCGGGAAGAAAGGAATAACATTCCACTGGCTACGATTGACAACCTGATCAACTCCATGCAAAGGAGATGTGTTGCTCTGAGAGACGTAAATGATGGACACACAAGGCATTGATCATTCAAATTCTTCAACCTGACCCCCAACGTGTTCAAAGGACTGTCACTCTTTTGCAGATGCCAATATCAAGATGTAATGGACGGTGATCTGAAGATTAGTCATTAACAAAGATTAATTTTGATTCGCTTCATATATTGCATAACCCTAATGTTAATAAAAACTCAAAAATTTGACTTGGGGCGTGTATATTTTTGTTCAGTGTATGTAAGATTCCTTCGGCAAAGTTTTGTTCATAGAACTCAGTGTCACAGATGGAAGTTGACCAGGGGTAAATTTTGCATGAATATTAAGAGATTTTTTTCACTCACAGATTAATTTTGATGTGTAATAGCTTGCCTGACTGTATTGTTGGGCCAGAAATGTTGGGAATTTTCAAGAGCAGACGAGTCTTAAAGCTAGATACCACTGAGTCATTGAGTATCTGAAGTGATATAGTAAGAAAAAACTGGCGAGCCTTGTTGGGCTGAACGGCCTGTTCTCGATATTATATTATTTCCTTGCCTAATAAATTCTTAGTTTTTCTGAACATTTGTCCTCAGTATCACCAATCAAGAACCTACTGATTACTGAAAATTGTATATATATATATATATAGTCTCAGGTGCTGAGACTATTGATTTAAGCCGTATTTGTCCGTGCATGCGTTCGTCCGATCTTTGGCAGGGGGCTTTTGCAGTCTCTGACCGGCTGGTATGCAGTTGTTTACAATACATCACAATTTCAGAATGGAATTTTTAATCTTCTTGGCATGTATAGATATCGAGCAAAATTTGACTCAAGAGGAATATGTTTTCAGCTTAAGTGCAGTTAATTAAGAAAAATTAATAGCGCGTTAAAATCCTAGAATTGCACTTGTTGGGGGAAAAAAAACAATAACATGAGACCCAAGGATCATTATACGTTAGACAGCATTATACCATAGAACAGTTATATCCTACAGAATGATGACCTGGATGTGAGACAGCATGACACTACATGGACATGGAAGATAACCAACCACGTGTCCCAAATATAGACTCATTTCTGTAACACCAGAATCATCATTTTTCTGTTTACACTGAAAATAGACTGTAGAGGTCAATCACAGAGCAACATCACCATCACAAAGCATTGTTCACTCAGGGGTTTTTTTTTATCCTTCTTAGTTCCTATCATTGCTGTCCTTAAATGGTTGTTTTGCCATTCGCCGTCAACCCTTATGCATGTGACTGCACAATAATCTGCATGATAGTGTAATGGGCAGTAGAATTTAGAGGCCAGTTGCAGTGACAAGAGGGAAACGAGCAGCACGGACACAATGCAAACACAGAGAATAATACAAACCACCGGAAAGAGCTTGCACTTCCAAAGGAAGTATAGTAGTCTTAGACACGGAAGTAAAGCGAGATAGAAAAAAGGGAGAAGAACTCCAATAATTACAAAGAGATAGTCAAACAAATCCTGACTGCAGACATCTTCAGCTATAGTGCGTAGCTACTAACAGACACTCTAGCAAAGAGGCGTGGAGAACATCCGGATTATATAGAGTCCGGGAAAACGCCGACCCAGTTCAATCATCCACCTGGGTAAAGAATCTGATTGAACAGGAATTCAACATCGTCCCGGGATGAAAGTCACAAAGAAAAGTCCAAAACACACGCACAAACCATGACAGGGAGGCTGGAGGAAAAGCTCCCACAGAAAGCGCTCAGCCGGGATCTGAACCCTGGACCTTCCTCAGGACGATGCCATTTACCGTCTATCCTTCTTACCTTCACAAAGCCCACTGTGTTTTTATTATGGTCTGTAATTTTGCCATTAAGTGCTACAGTGAGTACAAAATGGATGCTGTTCTTGCCTGTGTGACATACACAGAATACTTGACCAATGACATGGTTTCAGTACTTCATTTAGTATATGTTCCTTTGGGATAAAAAATTTATATATTCATGCAGTCTTATGCACTGTATGTACCTTACACATGACTCATTTTACATGCCTGATCATTCTTTGGATCATTTCAATTGTATCTTAATGGACTGGAGCTGGTTAAACCTTCCTCCAGCTAATTAAACCTTCCACCTCAAGCCTGTGCTTAAAATGTGCGCTTATAATCAAGAAAGTGCTTAAAAAGTGATGTGAGGAAGACTTTCCCGGCTCCTTTGTGCTTCTCCAAACAAGTACAGAGCAGCTGCCGCGGATTTAACCTCTCAGTAAACATGGGTGCCTCCCATCTCCTTTGCGCTTTGGTTTGATCGGGGAAGAGTCGAAGCAAAACAAGGCATCACTTTCATCTCACACCAGGAGCAGGGAGTCTTACTCAGCGCTAAGCAGTAATCCCCTGCAAGCTTTTCTCCTCTGAATGACATGAAGTCACCTTCTAAAGTGTAAACTCGCCCGAGCCTTGGAAATTTAACTGCTGAAGTTGAGAAAACTTATGTAACTGATGACAAAAACTGGATGGTCGCTGGGTACAGATTGAAAAATGGCAGTTGAGATTTCAATAAATCAGGATGTATAACCCCTGTCTATCATGATGTGAGAAAGGTATTTGTTTTAGCTTTCTGTGTGAAGTAAAATCTTCGATGTTCAATCTGTGGATGGGTTCCTCTTCACCGTATTAAGTAAATTATTAGACACTTGATTATTATTTTTTTTTAAATTGGGCTTAGAATCTCAGGAGCTGCCTAGAAGTCCTTCATGTAGTTTCATGGATGCAGTTGACTTCAAATTTAACATATATATCAACATTCTTTTTTTTATTAAGTGTTGCCCAGAACTGGAACTGGAACTGGATTTCTGACAAGCTATGCTTTTTAAGGTCTCCTTGTTTTCAAATTTGTTGATCTATGCATGGTTAACTTTATATTTAAACCCACTTCATGTCATTGAGCTATAATATGTTCACAATCAACAGTCATGTATTTTGCTTCAGAATATCAGAAACATGATTTTGTTGTGAAAGGGGAAACAAATAAACTAAGGCAAGACATGTTTTCAGGGTAGTGGTGGTAAAATGGTGGTCCTGGCTTGATCTCGGCTCGCATGTTATATGGAGACAAACTGGAAATTTTCTGGCAATATTTTGGAAATGAAACACTGTAAAAAAAAAAAAAATGTTGTCTCAACTGACAAAAGTTAGTGTCCAGACTGCCTTAAAATTTTAAGCTCTTTGAACTTGAGATGGCAAGTTGAGGTAATATTCAACTTATAATCTTAAATTCAGGTAACTTGAAATTTTAAGGCAGCCTGGACACTAACTTTTGTCAGTTGAGACAACTTTTTTTTTTTTTTTTACTGTGAAGTCAGCATATGCATGAAAAAAGGACAATGCACAATGCTATTTCAGCAACAAAGGCATTCTTTTTTTTTGATGTTGTGTTTTTGAGTGGGCTGTTTGATCTTGGGTCTGATTTGTTTAAATATTTGAGGGGCTCTCTGAAAGTTTTTCAGTTCTCGAAGTCTGAGAGGACAGTTTCTTGCTTTACATTTTAGGAGCAGAAAAGCTTCTCTCCGCCGAGACTTTGAACCTTTTTTTCTCAGTGTTCCTTTGATTGATGATGCAGAGGACAGATGGAGATTATATGCGTCTCTAAATTCTGGACTGGCCCTTCTGAATCTCATATCTCTTCCTTTTCCCGCCTCTATAGAAGACACGAATGCCACAGTAATGACCCCCAAATGAGAGTTTAGCTCAAAATTCCTGTAATATCTGTGCAAATATGTGCCTTATATCTGAAATACTTTTTAATTTGAAATGACACTACACAATATTTTATTTCAATGAGATCAAATTTTGTACTCATTTCCAGCCACAGCGTTTTAAATTTTCAAGTGTGCTTAGAATTGTCCTGTTATGAGATCAGTTCTTGGCTCAGCTTTTACTATCAGACAGTTGGTTTCACATTTTCAGCAGATTAATGTGAAGCTCTTTTGGGACTCAGGATTATCATGGTTATGCTTTCTTATGTTTTTAAAGAGCCAACTCCAGTGTTAGCACAGTTGGAGATGCACAGTAAAAGAGTTCTTTTGCTTGTCTACATAAGGGAACCATCTATCTTTCTTTAGGACTGGAGTGGGTAAAAACTCCCAGAGAATGATTGATTTTTGCCAAGAAAAGAACCCTTGAACTTTAAGGCTGTTTTCTGGAGTGCTGTGGGACCAGACTGCAAACAGTTTAGCTGTAAAGTTTGAGTGTGGAGCGTGTTAAACTGCTTGTTCAAGGGACTCAACCTCAGGAAGGGATTCAGCACCACGGACAGCGCTAGAGAATAGTAGGATCTCGGCAGTTATTTCACTGTCAGTCCAGTTACAAAATCTACTGAAGGCAACGTAAAGAAAGTCATGTGCTGCAGGCGGAAAGTGCAGGTGTTCCCAGCTTACAGAGGTATGACACTGGCAGGCCAACTAAATGGTAAATCATAAATGGTTATTTGCTGACATTTTACTTGAATTACGCGACATGAACCATGCATAGCTAGATAATAAGTATGCCGTAACATTTTTAACCTTAATCCCCGTAGACCTCTTCTGGTTGAATAATGTCTCCCATGGATGCTCTGGGATAAATGTTTAGAACAGTTGCAATCATGAAGACGATTGAAACTCAGGGAGTTTAAAGGTTTTTTTCCGGGCTGACGAGTTGATTCCTTACCAGCATCATCTCTTTGGGTACACAGCATCAGTCTTAGCTAGTCATGTTTGTTATTCAAATCTTGTGACTTAAGACAGCACTGTCATTTGTGAACACATCAAGCTAAAATTGACATTTCACGAAACCTTGTGATTTTGAAATAAATGCTGTTAAATTTAGCACTTTTGACATGAGCTGTGGCATTGGTTTACTTCTTACTGGATTCCTTTGAAACTAATGGGTTAACCACGCTAATATTTTGATACCAAATTAACAAAAAGTCAAAAAGTGTTGCAAAATGTCAATTTTTACTTGTTGCCTTCACATATGTCAACACCTGAAGATTCAGTGTTCAGTATTTATGTAATTTACTTTATGGGCTTTAAATTGCACTGTGACATCGTTATAATGCTTTTGCATGAGCACAGGGGTAATTGGACGGTGATGTCTCCTTAGAGGAGTCAAAATGAACATTGGGTAGCA
This sequence comes from Gymnothorax reevesii, assembly GCA_029721435.1. Taxonomy (NCBI): domain Eukaryota; kingdom Metazoa; phylum Chordata; class Actinopteri; order Anguilliformes; family Muraenidae; genus Gymnothorax; species Gymnothorax reevesii. The sequence continues at coordinate 22,678,250 of CM056579.1, read as the reverse complement.
GATGTCCATGTAGCCTTTTTCAGTTAGTGCTAGTGGCAGTTAATCTCACTGGATGTGGATTGATTTGGACATGGTTTTAATTGAATTTTCCATCTCTGGTTTTCTTCAGGGTTCTCTTGCCCATTAAGAGTCCAATTAGGTTGAGTAATGGCAGCCAGTCTTTGCCGTTTTAGTGTCATAAATGCTCTGTCTTTTTTGAAGAGCACTAAGTCCAGAAGCATTTTTTTTGTTATCATTCAAAAAATTTCTAGCCCCATTAAATCGGCAATAATTACTTTTATAATGAATTTGCTTCTTACCAAATAGGGATGGCTTCTAATGACCAAATCAGTCGTAAAAATTACATTTGGAAACGTACTGTGCAAAGCAATTATGGCAGTTGGCGTTGCTTCATTTCTAAATATCAGCATTAAAATGCCATTTGAATCATGTGAGCATCATGTTAGTTGTTGTGCAGTGCAACATAATTTAAACTGTGTGCCTGATATCATTCAGCTAAAAATGATAAGCTTATAGTTTGATTGATTTAATGTGTGAAACATAAAGCATGCACAGGAAGTCAAATCCTTGTCAGTTGGAGAATGCGCATTTGACTTGAAACAAACAACTGTCATCATTGCAGTGTAAAACTAGAGGCACTCCAGGAGTGCAAACCTCCGCCAAGGCAGCACAGTCCAAATCTTGGTCAGTGGGAGCAAAGTTCACTTATCGCGTGTCATACGATTTCAAGATGACTGCCGTGGCGGCCATATTGTTTGACTGATTGCGGTGAAAATCAATAAGGTCCGTCCCTGATGTAATGGGACCCACCCACAGAATTTTAGAGATATCCATTCATTACTTTTTGAGTGATGTTGTTCACAAACAAACAAACAAACAAACAAACAGATCACATAACCTCCTTCCAACTTCGTTTGGCGGAGTTGATATAAACAGGCCAGTGAGATATGTTCGCTGGCTCTGGAGAGTATTATGTTTGGTTATGGAAACCTGACTAGTCTTTTCAGAGTGTCTCTTTGAATTTAATATATCATCTGCGGTCTATCTTTCAGTACGAAATCCACTTTGGTGGTTACATCAGTGTTTCAATGCTTCCATGTGTGTCTGATAACTGGGCTGGTGTATAGTACCCAATGACCCCTTGCTGTGATTGGTTGATGTTCAGGCAGAGTAGTTGACTGTACTATAAATTTTTAATTAACTCAAGGGAACAGTTATTGCTGAGTCTTGTGTTCCCTTTGTGACCACGTTCCTCTGAATGTGGACAAAACGTGCTGCTCTGCCTGTGCATTGTTGGTGTCCAAAATGCAAAATATATTCTGATATGATTTTTTTAGTTGCTTTTTTGTTCCAGTAGCTATTAAATAAGAAGTTCTCTAATGAGCAGTGCTGCTCGTTCAGCTTGTGGGAGGATCAATACCATGTGACAAATTATTATCACTGGTGGCAAGGCCTTGGAATCAAAGTTTGGGTCACCTACACTGCAGAAAGTTTAGTTATAATGAATGCTTTTATTGTATTAGTCTTATGATGCTTTTTTTAAACCCATGCACTCCATCGATTATTTTCTTCTTGTGATAATAATTAGCCCGGAGCGACACATTCTTTTATGCTGACCCTAACCCTAACCTAACCTCACCTCTGTTTTCAGCTTGTTTTAAGTCATTGTGAGCTTGGGGAGTGAAATTTTGGCAGGTCTTGAAATTATTAAAATACTTTATCTAATTGGCATTCTTGAGACCTATTATTCAGAAGCAAAAGAAAATGTAATTTATTTGAAAAAAAGAGTATTTGATGTATGTCCTTTGTATTTGCTGTGCAATTCTATAACAGTGAGTCAGTTCAGGTTAATCTCGAGGGCTCAGGAGATGTATTGTGTCACTATGGATTAATCTCTAGGGTTTAAGAAGTCTAACTTGTCACTTTTTGGGTTCATCTCTAGAGCTTAGTGTAATGTATCACTCCTTTGTTTAATATGTAGGGTTGAGGAAGAGTAACATGTCACACTTAGGGTTAATCTCTAAGGCACAGGAAGTGTAAAATGTCACTTTGGGTTAATCTCTAGATCTCAGGAAATGTGACGTATCTCGCTTTGGGCTACTCTCTTGAACTCAGGGAGTGTAACATGTCACTCTTTGGGTTAATATTTATGGCTCAGGAACTGTATTGCGTCACGTTTTGGATTAATCTCTACAGCTGAGTAAGCGTAACATGTCACTCTTTGGATTAATCTCTTGGGCTCATGAAGTGTAACGTGTCACTGTTTGGGTTAATCTCTAGATCTCTGGAAATATAACAGGTCACTCTTTGGGATATATTCAGGGGCGCAGTAAGTGTAACATTTTAGTTTTCGGGTTTGTCTCTGGGGCACAGGAAGTGAAACAGGTCACTCTTTGGGTTAATCTCTGAGGCACAGGAAGTGAAACAGGTCTCTCTTTGGGTTAATCTCTGAGGCACAGGAAGCGTAAAGTGTCACTCTTTGGAGTAATGTCTTGAGTTCAGGAGGTGTAACACATCATTCTTTGCCCTGCAGTGGTTCGGCGATCTCGTGACCCCCGTGTGGTGGGAAGATGTGTGGCTGAAGGAGGGATTCGCCCACTTCTTTGAGTACGTGGGGGCGGATTTCCTCTTCCCGAAGTGGAACATGGTGGGTACTTTCCTTCATCAGAGTTGTCTCACTTTCTAGTTTCTAAAAGTGAAGAACAGCGCACCCTGTGGCTCTCTAGGGCAAGGGTTTGCCCCTTCAGAATGTTAGCACAAGATTTGAAGAGAAAATAATTGCCACTGTCGAGGTGTTCTGCATTAATTATTTAGAATTGTTTGTCGGGAAAATGATTCAAATGACATCAATTTTAATCAAATGAAAAAGAAAAAGTAGTAATTAACATTAATTAACTGTAGTTCATCAACAGGTGACTAATGCTTTAGATAGCTGAATAAGCATTACGTTACGTAACCATAATTGAACATTTATTAATTTTCTGTGTATCCCTTATTTTGAAGTTGAAAACATCTGTTAAGTATCCCCTATGTAGCACTTCAAACTATTAAACCATAATTTATAAGTGATTACCCTAGTTGATTTGAACATCATTTGTAAATGCAGTGCGTTAGTTACATGTTAATTACCCGTTAATAAATGCTTATTACTGCATAAACTAATGTTAATTCTTGTACCCATATTGAAAAGTCTTACCAAAAAAGTTACCCAGATGCAAGCTAAATCGTGCACTGCTAATGGTTCACTATCTACCACTGAGCGCTAGGTATGTTTGATTGACAAAGTTGATGCAAAATTCTCAGGCTCTTTGCATTTTCATTTTCATTTATTTGGGATTCACATGCAGATAATATTACTTGGATAGCAGGGGCACCCAACGAGACTTAATATACTTTTGCTTTTAATGTGCCTGTGCATACATTGTTTGACAGATGGATTCCTCACTACGTGTCAATGAAATTGTGTTAAATTTGATTTTGTTTGTTGTTTGACGAAACCTTTTGTGACTCGCCCCAGCTGGATGGCCGATTTTGAGTAGTTCCAAATCACATCATATACTGTACTGCTGTACACCCAGCATAAAAGCACAAAGCCATCATTAGGGAACCTTGATCAATCTCCTTACAACTACTGCTCAGTCAGAGGTCCTGACACTCAGAACACAACCAATCATTCAAAGTCATTTAACAGTCATATATCTCCACAGGCAGTGGTCGCTCCCTTTCGGGAGATGAAATTGGCTGCACCCTTGTCAATGTCTCTCCACCTAAAAAAACTCACCTCCATAACAAACCTGTCACACACAAACTCCTCTCTGTACGAGGGGTCTTGTTTCATAAATCTACGTCATCTAATCTGTCTGCACACTCATCGAACTTTATCTGTTTTAGTTTACATACCTACATAGTTATAATTTTTCTCTGCGTATGAATGCATCTGCTTTGTCGTTTCCTATGTGTCCTTGGATCTACAGAAGGCACGATATAAATAAAATGTATTATTATTGTCCTGGAGATGAAAATCTTCTGGGCGGTCTTGGAGGAAAGTTTATAACATGGGTCTGCCGCAAATATTTCAGGCATACTGTATATTTTTGGACTTTAGGTTTTACCTTTGATAACATTTGATAAAAGAAAGAAAAGGCAAAAATAATCTGTTATAGTGTATGATTATATGAGCGACGTTTTGAATTATTTTGACCAGTTTCAAGACAACTTGAAAAATGTTTTCTGTTTGGTGTTTCGGTGTGGGGAGAGAGGCAAATCTGACTATAACCACTCTGTGTCGTACTTTGCTTTGACTAAGTGCCTGTCGTAAATGTCTAATGTAATACAAAACACCCTTTAAAAGTCCCATTACAAGACTAAAATTCTTTTTGAGACAACACTGTTCTCCGGTCAGCCTTCTCATCCTCCCAGCTGGGCCCTGAATTGTGGCATTACAGTGACAGTAATGATAGAAGAGAGATGCTATAAGCACTCTGTAATGCGAGGAGAGAGGGGAACCTCATTCTTTCTTAAAGTGTGGTGCATCAATCAAAGTTAAATGTGCTGGTTAAAACAATTGCTAATAGAAGCAATGTATTCAAACAGGGGGGGAAATACTGATATGACTGTATTTACAGAGATTTTTATGGTCTTACATTTATATTATGTAGTGTTTGTACACCTTGGGCATTTATAAAACTGCCTTTTACAAGCTGTTTTCAAATTGATTTTACAAAACAAATAACTGATGTTAATTCATTTTTTTAAAGTTTTTTGAAGATGCCATTTTCTCCATTATAGGATTGATGTTTCATATTTTCAGTATTTGATGAAATGGCCAAGACATTTATTCATAAACCTTTGGCACATTTTTACCATATCTATCGACTACTTCCGAGCCATTGTCTTAAAGGGATTGTATCAAATATTATTTCATTATTCATTTAAGATCAGAGGTAGTACAGTAGCAGTGAATAGTGCTGTTGTCTCACAGCAAGAAAGTCATGGGTTTCAATCCGGCCTTAGGCCTCTCTCTGTGAAGTTTGCATGTTCTCTCCATGTTTGATTGAGTTCCCTCTGGATTCTCTGGTTTGCTCTGGCCAATATGAGACTCTAAATTGCTCGTGAGTGTAAGGGTTAGTGAAAAGTGTGTGAGCTGTTCAGGGTGTGTCCCAGCCTTCTGCTCATAGTCAGCTGGGATTGGCTCCAGCTCCCCTGCAACCCTAGTGAGGCAGAAGCAGTTTAGATCATGGATGGATGGACATTAAATAAAAAACAAAAAGTGGCGTCTGGATAAGTGCTTTTGTGGCTGTAATGTCTGCAACGACCCTTGCCTTATCCCAAACAATACAGCAATCTCGGTAACTGTAGCAAAAAAAAACCAAACACGGTTCCTAGTGCTACAGTACTTTGCGCCATAATTTTTGTGGAGATCTGACCAAATGAAGCACTTAGCCATTTGATGCACTTAAGTCTGGGCACCATTGGAACAGGATTCAGCTCTTTGGAGGTTTAGAGAACCAAAAAAATCACCACATACTCTGCAATGGTTTTTCAGTTGTAACGGCCTAGATCAACCATCCTGTATGTTCCTTCTCCAATCATACGACTCCTCACTATACTGTTCAAACCTGTAGAACTTTAGGCGCATTTTAAATCTAGATCATATCCCAAGGTTCCCAGAAAGATCCCAGCGGGTAGTGCTGCCGCCTCGCAGCAAGAAGGTCGTTGGTTCAGATCTGGCCTGGGGCCTTTCTGCGCGGAGTTTGCATGTTCTCTCCGTTTTCGCCTCCCACAGTCCAGAGACATGCATGCTAACTGGAGACTCTGAATAGGCTGTCGGTATGAGTGAGAGAGTGAATGGTGTGTGAATGGTGTGTGAATGGTGTGTGGATGGTGTGTTGATGGTGTGTGAATGGTGTGTGAATGGTGTGTGGATGGTGTGTGAATGGTGTGTGGATGGTGTGTGAATGGTGTGTGGATGGTGTGTGGATAGTGTGTGAATGGTGTGTGGATGGTGTGTGAATGGTGTGTGGATGGTGTGTGTCCAAGTTGTGTCCCTGCCTTTCACCCGTCATCACTTGGGATCGACTCCGGTTCCCCCTCTAACCTAGTGAGGAAGACGCTGTAATAGATAATGAATGGTTGTGTGAATTACTGGGAAGTGTGTTTCAGATAATATTCAAGATATTAAAATTTTCCTTTGGATGCAGTGCTGACACCATAAAAAAACATGGATTTCTGGATTTGATAATTTCTCAGAAAGTGTGATGTTGCTTCAGTGAAGCGCTGCAGCCAGCAAATGCAGAATATGTGTGTGACAATGTTTGAGTAAAAACCCTGATTTGAGTAGCAGGATCTCAGCTCTAAATGTGCTGGAAAGCTACTCCATTCAATGCCAAAATGTTATGTGCAAACCATCTTGGCGGCCAAATTGAAACCAAGAGTAAGATGAGACCTTTGTTCTGCGCTGAAGGTAATATGTACGTCAAGGCAGTCAGCCTGCACAAGGGCATGCGCGAGGAGCGTAGGTAATGATACGCCTCAAGCGCATCCATTATGTGAAAAGCGGGCGTCCGTACGTCTTTCTGCGTCGGGCTAAATGGGCGTCATCTGGCTGAGACCTGCCTGCTGCCAGCACATATGGTGCAGATGGAGGCCGCCGGCGAGGCGATGGCTCTGTTCTACGGTTACGCGTCACGCGTGGCTCCGAGCCCAGCGGTCAGGCGGCTGAGAGCATTTCCCTCCCCATACCCCCATTATCCTCGGACGCGTAATTAACGACTTTCCATTAAGGGGCAGCGTACCTCTCCTCGCCGATAAGCAACTTTCTTCTATACACCTTGTTTACGGCTCATACTGTAGCATTGAGTCACAGCGCAGCGTACTCACCTCTGGTGTGCAGTAACCGCTGATTAGTGACATCACTATCTTCCCCCACGGATTGAGGCCCCATCTCTTGAAACGGCAGGGCAGACAAAACATTCTCACAATATTGTGGAAATTTAGTAGCAATGTTTTAACTTTAGGCAAAACATTTCCAGTACATTCTGAACACAGCCGGGGTTGTGCCATTATGTTTATAACAGTAATTGGTGTTCAGTTGCGATTGATCCAGTACGCCAGCATATTTCAGTCGAAAGTTGTGCCTCCCTTGTACCAGCACATATTCAAAATACTGACGCACTGAGTCGAAGGGTAAGCCCGTCTTTCATTACGGCTGTGACAATTGTTTCGGCATACCCAGGATCCTGGTATTTCTTGAACATCAACAGCTCAGTAATAAAAACCATATTGCTTTTTTGTTCAGAAATGGATTCACTATAAGCCAAGGATTCATATTCATTTTAATGATTGATTGAAATGTTATATTCTTTATCTGAATTTACTGTATAATGGCATTGCATTGCAAAGCCCATGCAGCAATTGAGAAAGGATAACAGTTGTAGTTACAGCAGTCTTGTTCTTGTCTCCTCTTTGCGGTTATAATATTTAATACTGCCTATCTTGTCTTGTAACTGTAGAATCTCATATCGCTGGCTTGCATGTATTGGACTTTTTTTTATTATTATTTTACCACAATCCCAGTGCATCCCTAAAGTCAGCCCACAGTACAGATGATACGGAGAAGATAAAATGGTTCATGAGTTGTATTTAATTATAGCTGTCAGAGTGGTTCTGAAAAGGGAAAGAAATTCAATATTCTGGCTTTCTGGAGAAGCAGTGCACTGACAACCGAAGGTCAATGCAATGCTTTACGTTTATTTATTTTGCTGACGCATTTATCCGAGGTGTGTCCAGTTTATCAGACTAAGCAAGGGCCAATCCCCACCCTGGAGCAATGAGGGGGTAAGGGCCATGCTCAAGGGCCCAACAGCTCTCTTAATGTGGCTGCAGCAGGGATTTAACCGGCTGCTTCCCAACTCACAACCTCCTTAGCAGTCTCATATGAAAGAAGAGGCGTTCGCAGGGGATGGCAGCCATTTTGTTCTTTCACCTTCCTCAGTCTTCAACAACCATCCAGCCTTTACCTCGCCCTCTGTTCAGGGTTAGTCTCCCTGGATCGAGCTTTCAAACCCCCAACAAACAGAGAGAGCTAAACAAGGCAAACATCATTATGTACGCATTATACTTCGGTACCGGCACTTTCCTCCAGATGCTGAATGCATCTGTTCTTTCCCCAGCCAAGACGGAACAATCCGTTTTTTAGAACCAATGAGCCGGTATTGTCCCCAAGGCAGTCTTGGGAGTCTGTGGAGCAGGAACAACGCAGGCTGTGTTTTGGCACTTGGGGTGAAGTGAAGTCTTGCTGGTGGTGTGTGGAAAATGCAGTGAAGTGGGCAGCCATTTTCTCATGTTTTTTAAAAAGAAAACTGCAGTGTTTTGACAGTCAAGCCTCAAGGTTATTGGAAGGGTCTCCTGGCCACGAAGGGCTGTGATCCATAGTCCAGGCTCGAACATTGTGTCGCTAGATAAAGGGTACAGTATGGTTGCAAAGGTTATGACGATTATGAGCATAATACGTTTGCATTATGATCTGATGAGCCAGTGTTTTCAGCAAATGACAGGGTGGTAAATCAAACAGCTTGCATGTGCCAGGTCAGTTCCTTTCAGCTCTTTGAATGAGCAGAATACTGAAAAAATCGGTCCATAATGATTGAAACTACTTATTTCAGTCAGTGTCTGAAGTTTGACCCAACCAGATTAAAAAATAAAACAAAAAACAAGGCAATCAGAGATGGCAGACTTCACCCCATTAACGCAAATATTTTCAAGTGCAGAAACACAGACAAACAAACTCACAGAGCCGCTAAATAATAATTATGATAATAATAAAATAAATGATACTCCGTATGTTCAGCTTAGTGATTGTTTGCTTTTTTCATGGTAAATCCAAATTCAGAAAATTACTAGGACAATGGAGAAGTTTAGTTCTTGTCAACATGCCACCTTGAACAGACAGATTGAACTGAATGATGAGCACGTGCAAAGCTATTTCCTGTGCAAATATTTTCAACACTTGTAAGAACACTATTGGCTCTCTGCCACTCTGGGTGGAGTCTGGGTTTTCCCAGGGTATTTCCAATAGAAATTCATCCATGTGGACTGTATAGCCCACAGGCATGAGTGTGGGAGTGGGCTGATGTATGAACCCTGCCATGGACTGGCTGACTGTACTGGACGTGTTGCAGCCAACTGCATTGTGGGATGGGCTTCAGCATCCCTGTGACCCAGAGCAGGGCATTATGGGTGATATAAGGCAGCTGTATCTAAATTTGGTTCTGGGACCCTTTTGCAATCCTAGGCTGTCATATTGTCTTGTTAAAGCCGCTTTCACACCGGACGCGAAACAAATTTTTGCACAACAAACTACATTCAAAGTCGATGCAAAGACTTTGAATTGACTTTGAATGTAATCCGTCGTGCGAAAAATTTGAAAGCGGCTTTACTTGCGTGTCATGTTTAAAGCAGTTTTATACCCTCGAGCTGCATTTACAACACATTGTTGCAAAAACTAACAGTTCCTTAGGCCAGAAAATTACTGAGTGAACCCTGTTTTCCGTTACATTTGTGTTATTAAGTTCAAACAATTTACAGCTCACTGATTTTTGCAGAGTCCAGTTGAATCTTTTTAATAATGTCTTACATTAAATTACTGTGAAAATAAAAATTTAAGTTCAAGGATTTTTATTAATATTCCAAGACACACGTTGATATGGAATCAGTTGACACCAGATGCGGGAAAAGGGAATGAGGATTTATTTATAAACCAAAACAAAACAGGCACGAGGGCCAACAAAAAACTTGGCCCAAAGGGTTGCAAAAAACAAACTAAGGTAAGCTTCACAGAGCTACAAAACAAAGAATGCAAATGACAGAAAACAAAAGGCACTGGAAACTCCAGGCAAGAAGATCAAGAAAAGTAAATAACAAGACTAAATATATATATACACAAAACAAGAGGCTGGGACAAGACTTGAAACTAGAAATGCTAGAGAACTAAGACAAGAACTTGGCTACACTTGCACAAGCAACGAGACGCGACTAGAAACAAACTTGAGACACTGTCTGCCAGCCAACTTCCACCGCATCCAGATAAAGGCTTGGAAATCATGACATGAGGGGTAACACCTGGAGAGAGAGAAACAAGAGGCATGGCAAGATCAAGACATGGACTGAGATTGGATGACATGACCTGCTCATTAAGAGAATGAGCGTGCTCAGCTTAAGTACCAATTAAGTATGCAGTTTGGAAGCAAGCAGGAATGTTCAGAACAGAAAAGCACAGCAAGATCTTGAAATAGCAAAGCAGGAATCATGACAATAAACTCCCTGTCTAAATTAGTAATATTAGTAATGTGCCTATCTAAGAAAAACACCACCCAGTGAATGTTAGTAAATGTTAGTAACTTAAAAACAGTTAATTGCCAATTAAGCTTAGAGAGCCCCGAATCAGCACAGCACAGAAGGAAGAGGGAAATACCAAAGCCAACCCAGAGCTCTGAAATGTGCAACAACGAAGGCACGGGGCGGAACGCAGACAAGCGGTGGAGTGGCATGGCAGACCTGGCAAAAACAAAAACATGGAAAAGTAAAAACATGGACATGGAAACATGAAATGCAAAAACTGTGACATGAACTATGAACTATGAAACTATGAACTATGGAACATGAAACTGTTAAAACCATGAATAATACTGTTCTGGCCAAAGGCCAGAACACAACAGTACCCCCCCCTTACAAAAGCGGCACCTGACGCTGACAAACACCAATAACTAAAATACATGAAGCCGCACAAAACTAAATACAAATCCCACAAGACTAATAACTAAGTAAATATTAAAGACAAAAACCCTGACGAAACACCTAACCAAGAAACAGTACAACAAGAAACATAAAACATAAACAAGGTTACTTAATCTCCAGCAAGCTGGGGCTAAGGCTTGGGCTATGGCAATGGCTATGGGCTATGGGCTATGGGCTATGGGGTTGGGGCTGTGGCTATGCTTGGCTTGGCTTGGCTTGGCTTGGCTATGACTTGGAGCTATGGCTTGGGGTGTGACTGGTGGTAGTCACGGATGAGGTTTTTGTCTAAGATGTGCCTGGCTGGGACCCAGGAACGCTCTTCTGGGCCGTACCCCTCCCAATCCACGAGGTACTGGAGGCCCCGGCCCCTCCGTCGGCAATCCAGTAGAGCTTTGACTGTGTAGGCCTCCCCTCCGTCGATGAGCCGAGGAGGAGGCGGAGGCTCAGGTGGGGGCATGAGGGGGGAGGTGGCAACAGGCCTCAGGCGTGAGACGTGGAACACAGGGTGGAGACGTCGCATGGTGGATGGGAGCTTGAGCCGGACAGCAGTGGGGCTGATGATTCTTTGGATGGGGAAAGGACCCAGGAAGCGAGGAGCCAGCTTGCGGCTTTCCACCCGGAGTGGGATGTCCTGCGCAGCTAACCAGACCTTCTGGCCGACCCGATAGTGAGGGGCTGGGCGCCGACGCTTGTCTGCCGTGGTCTTCATGGTCTTACCCGCCCGAACCAAGGCGCGGCGAGCAGACAGCCACACACGGCGACACCGCCGGATGAATGCCCCGGCTGAAGGCACCCCGACTTCCTCCTCCTGGCTGGGGAACAATGGAGGCTGGTAGCCCATACAGCACTCGAAGGGGGAGAGGCCGGAGGCAGAGGCGGCGTGGGAGTTTACGGCGTACTCGACCCAGGGTAGCATGGTGGACCAGGATCTTGGGTTGGTCGAGCACACGCATCGGAGGACCGTCTCCAGGGTTTGGTTGGCCCGCTCAGTCTGTCCATTGGTCTGTGGGTGGTAACCGGAACTGAGGCTGAAGGAGGTGCCAAGGGATGTGCAGAATGCTTTCCAGAATTGGGAGGTGAATTGGGGACCACGATCTGACACAATATCCACAGGAATGCCATGGGGACGGACAACATGCTGGATAAGAAGGTCAGCTGTGGTTTTAGCAGAGGGGAGCTTGGGAAGGGGCACAAAGTGGGCAGACTTGGAGAACCGGTCAACTATGGTGAGGACAGTGGTGTTTCCATGGGAGACGGGCAGGCCAGTGACAAAGTCCAGAGCTATGTGGGACCAGGGACGGTGAGGAATGGGCAGTGGTTGGAGCAGACCAGAGGGAGGTGCGTGGGAGGACTTGGCGCGGGAACAGACTGAGCAGGCAGAAACGAACCCCCGGACCTCTGCTGCCATCTTGGGCCACCAGAAACGGCGCTGGATAAACCGCAGGGTCCGGCCGACCCCAGGATGGCATGACAGGTTGGAGGAGTGGCCCCACTGGAGAACGTCAGATCGGGCAGCTGCAGGGACGTACAGGCAGTTGGCAGGGCAGGCACTGGGTGTAGCTGCGCCGTTCTGAGCGTTGCGGACCAGCTCCTCGATCCGGAGGCACACGTTGTTTACGAAACATGTTCTGGGCAGAATGGAGCTGGGCTCTCCCTTGGCCGAGGAAGCGTCGAAACGCCTGGAGAGCGCGTCAGCCTTGGTGTTCTTGGACCCTGGTCTGTAGGCCAGGGAGAAGTTAAACCGGTCGAAGAAGAGGGCCCATCTGGCTTGTCTGGGTGTCAACCTCTTGGCTGAACGGAGGTACTCTAGGTTTTTATGGTCCGTCCAGACCAGGAACGGAACCCTTGCCCCCTCAAGCCAGTGCCTCCACTCCTCCAGGGCCAGCTTCACCGCCAGCAGCTCCCGGTTCCCGACGTCGTAGTTGGACTCCGCAGGCGTCAGTCGGTGGGAGTAGAACGCGCACGGGTGTACCTTCTGATCATTGCTGGATCTTTGGGATAGTACCGCACCAACCCCGACATTGGAGGCATCCACCTCCACAATGAACTGCTTGGCGGGGTCGGGGGTGGTGAGGATGGGCGCGGTGGTGAAGCGCCTCTTCAGCTCACAGAAGGTCACCTCGGCTTGCGGAGTCCAACGGAATGGCACCTTGATGGAGGTAAGGGCCGTCAGGGGAGCTGCCACGGTGCTATAGTTCCTGATGAATCGCCTATAGAAATTAGCGAATCCTAGGAAGCTCTGTAGGGCCTTGCGGTCCTTGGGTGCGGGCCAGTCCACCACAGCCTTGACCTTCTCTTCGTCCATGCCCAGGTGGTTAGGGGAGATGACGTGCCCCAGGAAGGAGGTAGTGGTGGTGCTGAACTCGCACTTTTCAGCCTTGACGAAGAGGCGGTTTTCGAGGAGGCGGCGGAGCACCTGGCGAACATGGTTAGTGTGCTCCGTCTTGTCCCGGGAGAAGATCAGGATGTCGTCAAGGTAGACGTAGACGAACCTCCCGATCATGTCTCCAAGCACATCGTTCACCAAGTTCTGGAACACTGCGGGCGCGTTGGTCAGGCCGAATGGAACCACCAGGTACTCCCAGTGGCCGCTAGGGGTGTTGAAAGCAGTCTTCCATTCGTCGCCCTCCCTGATGCGCAAGAGGTGGTAGGCATTCCGCAGGTCCAGCTTGGTGAAGATGGCCGCCCCCTGGATAACATCAAACGCCGAGGACATCAGTGGAAGCGGGTAGCGGTTCCTGACCGTGATCTTATTGAGCCCTCGGTAATCGATGCAGGGGCGCAGGGAGCCATCCTTCTTCTTGACGAAGAAGAAGCCTGCCCCCGCGGGAGAGGAGGATGGACGGATGATGCCAGCTGCAATGGACTCCCGGATGTACTTGTCCATGGCCCCCCTCTCTGGCTCAGACAAGGCAAAGACACGACCCCTAGGAGGCGCTGTGCCAGGCTGGAGGTCAATAGCACAGTCATACGGACGGTGCGGGGGCAGGGACACCGCACGGGACTTGCTAAAGACTGTTGCTAGGTCGTGGTATTCGGGGGGCACTCTGGAGACGTCTGGCCTCCCCTCGGGAGCTGGTCCACCCACAGAGCAAGAAGGTCGGGAGTCGAGGAGGCAGCTGGCTGAACAGGAGGCACTCCACTCCCGCACCTCATGGCGGGCCCAGTCGATCACCGGCCCGTGTAGCGCCAACCAGGGATGACCCAGGACAATAGGGGAGCGAGGTGTCTCGGTCACGAACAGCCGGATCTGCTCGCGGTGGTTACCGGACGCCAGCAGCTGGATGGAAACGGTCCGGAAGGACACCTTAGCTAGGGGTTGCCCACCCAGCCCTGAGATGGACAATGGGCTGGGAAGATGGCATAGGGGAACCCCCCACTCAGCAGCAGCTCTGGCGTCGATAAAGTTTTCCTCAGCCCCCGAGTCAATGAGGGCGGTGGTCTTGCGGGAGCGGCCCTCCCAGGTCAGGGTCACCGGAACGCAGGTCCGGCGGTAGGAGGAGGTCTCCTTGGATGAAGCACCCACCAGTACTCCTCCAGACGCTAGGGGGCGCTGTTTTGACTGACAGCCTCGCACCGCATGACCCTGCTGGCCGCAGTAAAAACACGCCCCCGACCTCCTTCTCCGTTGGCGCTCCTCCTGGGTGAGCCGGGACCTCCCGATCTCCATGGGAGATGCCTCCCCAGGAGGGGGTGTGGTGGTGCTTCTCCTCGGCTGGTCCTGAGGCGACGCACGACTGGGACCCGGGGGTTGGATCTGACCAGCGGGGGCAGAACGTCGGCCAGGGCTAAGGGTGAGCGCCCTCTCCTCCAGGCGGCTGTCAATACGCAGGGCCAGGTCTATAAGGGCCTCTGGAGACTCAGGGATCTCACAGAAGAGCAGTCGGTCTTTGACTGGTTCGGACAGCCCCTGGAGGAACACGTCACACAGCGCCTCCCTGCTCCAGCCCGACGTGGCTGCCACCGTCTGAAAATCGATGGCGTAGTCCGCCACCGATCTCCTCCCCTGCCTCATCCTCAGTAGCTCCCGTCCTGCGGCTCTCCCCTGCTTGGAGCGGTCAAAGATGCGCAGTAGCTCCTCCGCCAAGGCCTGGTAGGTGGTAGTGCAGGGCTGCCGAGCCTGCCATGCGGCAGTTCCCCACAAGCGAGCCCGCCCCGTCAGCTGGGAGAGGACAAAGGCGACTCGGGCCGGCTCTGAGGCGAAGGTGGAGGGCTGCAGAGCGAAACACATCTCACAGGAGGTGAGGAAAGCCCTGCAGAACCCTGGTTCTCCACCGTACCTTTCGGGCGGTGGAAGGCAGGGCTCAGGACCAGGGTGGACAGCTGGCTGCAGCTGAGATGCTTCTGCGCCGGGCTGGCGCACAGGGGTGACGGGTGGCTGGTGTGCTGCAGGAGCCCGGGGCTGGACAGCTGGCATGATGGGACCCTGGCTGGGACTTGCCCGGGGAAGGCTGGCTTGCAGTGTGGCCAGCGCAGCTGTCAGCTCCTGGATCTGCTGCCGTTGATGCAGCAGCTCAGCCTCTCGCTGGGCGATCCTGCACTCCATCCCGCTGGTGTCAAGGAGACAGTGTCTACTGATATGGAATCAGTTGACACCAGATGCGGGAAAAGGGAATGAGGATTTATTTATAAACCAAAACAAAACAGGCACGAGGGCCAACAAAAAACTTGGCCCAAAGGGTTGCAAAAAACAAACTAAGGTAAGCTTCACAGAGCTACAAAACAAAGAATGCAAATGACAGAAAACAAAAGGCACTGGAAACTCCAGGCAAGAAGATCAAGAAAAGTAAATAACAAGACTAAATATATATATACACAAAACAAGAGGCTGGGACAAGACTTGAAACTAGAAATGCTAGAGAACTAAGACAAGAACTTGGCTACACTTGCACAAGCAACGAGACGCGACTAGAAACAAACTTGAGACACTGTCTGCCAGCCAACTTCCACCGCATCCAGATAAAGGCTTGGAAATCATGACATGAGGGGTAACACCTGGAGAGAGAGAAACAAGAGGCATGGCAAGATCAAGACATGGACTGAGATTGGATGACATGACCTGCTCATTAAGAGAATGAGCGTGCTCAGCTTAAGTACCAATTAAGTATGCAGTTTGGAAGCAAGCAGGAATGTTCAGAACAGAAAAGCACAGCAAGATCTTGAAATAGCAAAGCAGGAATCATGACAATAAACTCCCTGTCTAAATTAGTAATATTAGTAATGTGCCTATCTAAGAAAAACACCACCCAGTGAATGTTAGTAAATGTTAGTAACTTAAAAACAGTTAATTGCCAATTAAGCTTAGAGAGCCCCGAATCAGCACAGCACAGAAGGAAGAGGGAAATACCAAAGCCAACCCAGAGCTCTGAAATGTGCAACAACGAAGGCACGGGGCGGAACGCAGACAAGCGGTGGAGTGGCATGGCAGACCTGGCAAAAACAAAAACATGGAAAAGTAAAAACATGGACATGGAAACATGAAATGCAAAAACTGTGACATGAACTATGAACTATGAAACTATGAACTATGGAACATGAAACTGTTAAAACCATGAATAATACTGTTCTGGCCAAAGGCCAGAACACAACACACGTTGATATTTCTGTCAACAGTATGGCCTAAAACAAGAAGGAAAAAAATGCACCATAAACAGGAAATGCACCTTATTAAGGCAGAGGATCAGCTTGATAAACTTCCTCGACTGCAACAGTGGTGTGAACAAAAACCAGCTCGTATGGAGGGGTCACAGGACTGAGCTTAGGAAGCACTGGGACAGTGGATAGATGGTCTCTCAGACCATATTTGCACATGGATGGAGGGGTCACAGGACTGAGTTTAGGAAGCACTGGGACAGTGGATAGATGGTCTCTCAGACCATATTTGCACATGGATGGAGGGGTCACAGGACTGAGTTTAGGAAGCACTGGGACAGTGGATAGATGGTCTCTCAGACCATATTTGCACATGGATGGAGGGGTCACAGGACTGAGTTTAGGAAGCACTGGGACAGTGGATAGATGGTCTCTCAGACCATATTTGCTCATGGATGGAGGGGTCACAGGACTGAGTTTAGGAAGCACTGGGACAGTGGATAGATGGTCTCAGACCATATTTGCTCATGGATGGAGGGGTCACAGGACTGAGTTTAGGAAGCACTGGGACAGTGGATAGATGGTCTCTCAGACCATATTTGCACATGGATGGAGGGGTCACAGGACTGAGTTTAGGAAGCACTGGGACAGTGGATAGATGGTCTCAGACCATATTTGCACATGGATGGAGGGGTCACAGGACTGAGTTTAGGAAGCACTGGGACAGTGGATAGATGGTCTCAGACCATATTTGCACATGGATGGAGGGGTCACAGGACTGAGTTTAGGAAGCACTGGGACAGTGGATAGATGGTCTCAGACCATATTTGCACATGGATGGAGGAGTCACTTGTGGCCTCTGGACATCAGTGATTAAGTGGCACCAGTTGGACTGAGGGTGAGTGATATTCCTGAAGTGTTCATCTCAGAACGTGTCCATCATCCTGTGGTTTCTCCTCTATATGCTTTCTCTGCCAAAAAAAAAAAACTTCATGTATCTGTGTGTGTGTGTGTGTGTTTGTGTGTGTGTGTGTGTGTGTGTGTGCGTGTGCGTGTGCGTGTGCGTGTGCGTGTGTGTCTTTTACAATGAAGGGATTGTTCTGTTTTTCAACAGACAGAATAATCCTCTTTCTAAACTAAATCTAATTTTGAATGGAGATTCTCTGTTGAAAACTCACCACATTCCACTGTATTCTGGCCCATTGTGCAGCATTTTGTAATTTTGTTGGATTTATATTTCATGTCCTTCATGTTCCTATTTGAACCAGATTCAATGAAAAATGAGTGAAGCAAGTATAGCACCCTCTGACTCCTCATAAATCTTGAATATTTATCATCAGCTACAAGTTCCTCTAGCCAGAAATGTCAACAGTCTGGCAAACATCTGAATTTACAGAAAGCGGAAACTTCAGAGCTGTTTATCTGGGAACGTTAGTTGACTCTGGTTCTTGTCCACCCATCTGCAGATGCTGCATTGAGCAGAGTTATCCTAGAGCACATGTGGAGATACAATCGGCTCTTATAATACTGAGACACTCGCCGTAGTAACTGCACCTGGGAGTGTCCCCTGAGTTATTAATATGCAGCATGACCAAACCGTTTCCATGATTAGATTCTCAACTGCTGAGCTGTTGTGTCTTTGGGCCCTAGTCCTCAATTCATCTGGACAGGCAATCCATTAGCCGATTCTCAGCCTGTCGTCATCTGTGAATTTTCACTGCATGCGCACGTTCGATTGTATGTCGTTTGTGTGTTCTTTCGGTACATTTTTGTTCTTTGTGTGTCTGCTTGATTTTGTATAAGCTTGGGCCGGGTGAGATGGAGAAAATCAAATATCACCATATTTTTGACCGAATACCTCAGTATTGATATTGTGGTTATACTATATGGATAATTATTATTTCCTTTGCAAAATATTTACACAGTGTGATTTTTGAAGTAACGGTCATTCATAATGTGGATATGATGACCAAGCAGGTAGAGGCAACAGCGAGCATCCCATTACTGTAATGTATCCTTTAAAACCAGAAAAGACAACGCATACATCATCACAATACTATGATTTCCAAATCTAAAGGTGATAACTAATCTAATGCAGTATGTGATAATGATATAATATAGATATACAGCATATTTCCCAGCCCTAAATAAGCAGTTTTTTAGAGTCTAGATTTCTGTGATCTCAAATGCTAATGGAGCCAGCATTTATATTTTCAGCTCCGATATCCTGACTGATAACCTTGCAAATGTTTCAGGAGGTCAGGTAGGCCCTTTGCGCACATGGCGTGATGCACAATAAACAACATTTTTGTTTCTTTAACCCTTTAAAAGGTGTGTTAGTACAGCTCTTCTTATTCTCTTCCAAGCGCGCTTTTCTCTGTGTTCCAGAACTTTCAGTTCCCATTTGCGGTTATTACATTGGCATCAGAATGTTTGGTTTGCCAAATTCTAATCACAAATTTGTTACAGTACATCCGGAAGGGTTAAATCTTCAACGTAATGTTTAAAAACTGAATCTTCTCTTCAGTGTGTGTTATGGTAAACGTTCTCAGTGTCAGAGGGCTGAAATGGTAATACATTGTGATGCATTATTTTCCTCTGTGATCCTAATGTTTCTTGCTTACAGTAGTCTTGCACACTCATTCCTCTAATGTAAGGCTGGACGATGCTAAATAGTGGTTATCGCGGAACCTCTTTGGCTGAATCTAACTGCTGCCCCCATTCGCAGGAGAAGCAGCGATTCCTCACGGACGTCCTTCACGAGGTGATGCTATTGGACGGCCTGGCCAGCTCCCATCCCATCTCGCAGGAAGTGTACCAGGCCAGCGACATCGACAGGGTGTTTGACTGGATTGCATATAAAAAGGTGAAGCTGACTCCTCCTCCGGTTTCCCACTAAGACCCACTACAGTGAGTGTACCAGTGGCTTGGGCATTTGAATGGAACACAGTGCCTCAAGGGAAGATTAGTCTATGCAGCAGTGAGTCACTTCGGATGGAAGTGTCAGCTAAATAACTGTAATGTGAAATGCAAAATAATTTCAAAGCTGCTACTGGTTGTAAAGGTTGCCTTTTCAGCTCATGGTCTCACTTTGTCGTTGCTTTGTTTTACTTCACTTTGGCAGAAAGCTACACCCCACCCTTCTGCACAACTACAAGAGTGCTCGGGCCAGACATGTTTTGAACATATTTACCTCTGCCAGGAGGTTGTGTTTTTGTTTCCGTTTGTTGGTTGTCAAAATCGACAACCATGTCGCTTCCATTTGTTGTCCGTTTGTCTCAAAATAGCTCAAAAACGGCTTCATAGATTTCAACCAAACTTTCCGGGATGTTACAGTAGCACAAAAGAACAATTGATTAAATTTAGGCATATCTAGGCCAAAGTACAGCTGAGATATAGGCCAAAGTACAAATCCAGCTATGCTGGTGGAGATTTGAAGTCTCGAGTCAGACACCAGACGATTTCGACAACGGTCTCGCTAGGTGGGAGTCATTTATTTACTTATTTGTTTGTCTGCCTGTTAGCAGGACATTACAAAAATGGCTGCATAGATTTTGACCAAACTTTGCAGGATATTAGAGTAGCACAAGAGAAACAATTTTTAAATTTTGGCTTATCTAGGCCAAAGTGCAGCTGAGATATAGGCCAAAGTTCAAAATCAGCCATGCTGGCGGTGGTATGGGCTCTCGCGAGTCCAGCTCTAGTTTAGAATAAGAAACGCAGCCAAAAAAGCATAAATTTGACAGGTGTAGATGGACAGAGATTCCTAGCACCTCGCAGATGTTCATTAACATAGATATTTTATCATATTTTTGAGTTGAAATACTTCAGTCCATTATCCCTTGTCGAAGGAGAACTTGTGGTTTCATGTAGAGGTTATAGTTAAGTATCCGAGTGAGGTCTACCCCCGTATGACAGACTATTATCAGCAAACCGGCTGTCTAAAAAGGCCCCTAGGGCAGCTCTCCTGGTACTATTATCTAACAATCACATCCCAGACTGTGGCTGTTTAACAAGCGCACCTAATTAGGGATTCGGATCGGTGTGGTGTTTCACGGAAAAGTGGCTCATTTTGAAGTGGACCCTGGGGATGATCTTTCTTTGGGCGTTCCAAGGGCGGACTGAGCCAGTGAAACTTAAATACCCGATTTATAAATCCGTGCCACGTCTGCCCAAAGACTCTAAATTGGGTTCTCTCTTGTAACATGCGCCCTAGCGCTCATAGGGGAAAGAAAAAACAAAAAATATTTGATTTATTATCATAGGAGGGTGCTGAGTGTGATTCTGTTGCGTTTGTGATTTAAGGTGTCAAGCATTGTCGTGGAGAAAAAAACCGATGTGTCAACACCTTTAGCATTTATAGAGTTTGCAAGCATCGGTGGCAATGCCAGTTTGTGCTCGTGATTTTCATCTTTCTGCTTGTATGGCAGTCATCATCATCCCTATCACACATTACTTTACGCATGAGAAGTCAGCGCGTTACCTGACTGTTGATGTCAGTTGCCTGAATCACTGACGTCTTCCAATCTGATCAAGCTGGAACGTGACTGCCGGAGTCCTCTGTAGTTTTTACGTTCACAAAATTAGCTATTGAGGCTAAATTATCCAAGATTTAAAAACAGTAAGTGTCAAAATGGACATTTGCTTGACCCAGCGTATGTTTCTGAGACAGATTTTGGAACATGACAGGCTAAATAGGTTTATTTTGTTTTTGAGGAAATTGTCCCCATAGAATAAATTATTTAAAATGTGTGGACTTTTAAGATGTTATTTTTTTTATTACTTTCCTGATTGTCTGTGGGTAATTGGCTCTGTTTGATGGCATTTCATGTTATTTGAATCACTGTTGTTTTTAATCAGTTAAGAACTGAATGTGGGATGAAAATTTGGAAAACAATTTCAATGTCTCTGTTCTGTGGCATACATTTCAGGCCAAAAGTTTGGAAGCTTGGTAAAATTTGTACAAAAAAAAAAAACACAGTTTCATTGTCATACTTTGCAACAAAATAAATGGTTATTATATAAAGAGTCACTTATCAGAATATACTTTTACTCAAATTATCAGGCCCATATTACTAGGCCCATGGTCCTAGTGCCCGCCAATTGCTGTGATATCCGGTGGGCTGTAAATCATGACATAAAGTGAATAATGTGTAAAACCCCAAAAAAGCAATTACCAAACGGCGGATATTGCTCGGGTTGAAGGCCTTACGTGTTCTCTTAGTCTAACTTTAATTAGAGCATTCTTCTGGCTGGTGTGAATCACAATATAATGGATATTTTTCACCGTCCGAGGACGGGGCATGAAAGCGCAATGGTTACGATTTATCTGACTCCATATAACAGTTAGAATACAACATTTAGCTATATCCTCGTCAAAAATCTGACTCCAAATTAGAATTAGAATTGAAACAGCATGCGTGAATCTCAGGGCAGTTACGCACCCGAACTCTATCTGCGAAAACCATTGTCACTAAGCAAAACACCCCCTAGGGTTAAAATAGGCGTCACTGCCTGGTCTAATTCGACAATACTTCCATTGGATAGAGGAGACTGGCACGGTAGCAACATCAGGCAAATAGCTCTGAGTATGAACGTACCACAAATCTAGGTTTATGTATATCAAAGGGCCCCTTAGAAAGATTAACCAATAGCTAAATCTTAAGAGCCGATAATTTCATAACCCCTTAATAGGTAGAACCCAATCTCAATCTAACTTAGAAGTATCGCTACCTACACATGTCTTGGTAGGAGTCTCCCCTTAAGTCCCAATCGCAACAAGGCCAGAAAGAATATACAATGAGAACACGCAAGCTGGAAAGGGAATAGCAATAATTTAATTCACCAGGTAGGCACAACTTGAATCAAACAATCAATGATAAGCCAATTACCGTTACATATAATTTAGAAGGATTTAGAGTATTTTCATACCTGGAAAAGATGAATGACCACGTGCAGCTAAAGTCGCTCCACGTGGTCGGGGAGAAGTCAAATGTTCCCCCGCTCCGCAGAGCAAGGAGCCATGTGACTTTCCCACTTACTTACGCGTCAGACCAGAGAAGGGACAGGACAAGAAGAGCGAAGAAAGAAGAGCCCGCCCCTTCAGGATCTCGTACCTTTAAAGGCTCCAAACCACACCTCCGAACAAGGTAGAGGGAAGGTTGGCCGAATCAGAGTTTTACTGGCCTAGGTGATAAGATAATTTGCACAGGTAGACTAGGGTAGTTGCTTGAATGAATCTTACAAACGAACCATAATTCCAAGGGAAATGAAACATGTTCCATTCAACTCCTTGGACTCCCCCGAGAATAAAGAGACCAAACATGATAGGAATGTGTGCTAAAATGATGCAGTTGTCATGGAAAAGCCTTAAAATGGAATATTATAGCCCAATAGTGTGATAAATATATGAGAGGTTCCTTTTAGGATATTGAACATAAACAAAATATGAATTTGATAGAGGTTTAAGTTGTTTTAAGCCAATTGAAGTAGCTGCGCTTTAACTTCAATGAAACCAGTGAATTTGAGTTCCAGAGATGCTGGGCCTGCTAGACTTGATGGCTCTCACCCCCCGCCGTGGGGAACAAAGGATGCCACTCTCACCGGCAGGCTGTAAGATTGTAAAAGTTAACTGCTTGCTCTGGATTATGTCAGATCACCCAAACATTCAGATTTTACCAGCGTAATGAGCATGTGTTCCAACAATAGGATTTTTGACCCATGTTTTGAGCTAAATCAAATATTCAGGTTCTACAAATGCAAACTGTGACTTGTTTCAGACTTTTTCACTGAAGTTGTGACTCTTGCAAATCTTTTCAAACCAAAAACTAAGCCCTCCCTTTCTTTTAACATTTATTCAGCAATGGTCTGGCGACATCAATGTATTCAGTAACCATAGGTATATAGAAGAAAATGGTGCATATCAATGAAAGAAAAATATAATCATGCAGTAAATACATCCCAAAATTCATAGATTTGTCCTGTATCGGCCTTGCTTCCAAACTTCTCTCTCTGTAGTGTATCTGCATAGTGGGGTTGAATGCTTGAGTGTATAAAGTCTTTCACCCTATTGCTTCTCCATTCGACTGCCTTGAGAATTCACCCCATGACCCTCCTCTTAGCTAACCTCTTGGGCTCTGGGGAATTGAGGATTATTACATCTTGATTAATGGAGAAAGCACCCTCTTTATCACCTGTGTGAATGCTTTATGTAATCAGCTGCCACTCTATTGTAATCAAATCTTTTGGTGTTAGCATGAGCGGGGCTTGGCTGAAGGGCTTGGTGAGTGATTCTGGCTTGCACTCCTATGTGTGTTTATGTGGCCGCATGTCAGAGCCAGCCTTGGTAGGCTACTCAACTCTCAGCCTGAAATTTTTAGTTCAGCGGCTGCCTTAAAGGGGACCTATTTTGCTGATCCATCTTTTAATTCATAGAACTAATGTTATAATGTTGGATGTCCATTCTCAACCTCTGAAAAGTTTCTAAACATAAGATACAGAGGTTTTGCCGTAATCCAAGAATGGGAAATCAAAGTGATTCAAAAATCAAACTTGGAAATATAGCATAATAGTTTTTCTTGATTTCCTGTATACTCTCCATCTCTTCCTCTCAGTTTTTCTTGATTTAATGCAGGAGTCACCAACCCTGTTCCTGGAGAGCTACCATCCTGTAGGTTTCTATCCCCTCTTCAGCACACCTGATTCAACTAATTAGCTACTTAATTGCCCAGCTCGTGATCTTGTTAAGTAGTTAATTAGTTGAATCAGGTGTGCTGAAGAGGGGATAGAAACCTACAGGATGGTAGCTCTCCAGGAACAGGGTTGGTGGCCCGTGATTTCCTGTATACTCTCCATCTCTTCCTTGGTTTTTTTTCTTAATTTCTTGTGCACTCTCTTTCCTCCTCTCAGTTTTTTTTTTATTTCCTGTATACTGTCCATCTCTTCCTCAGGTTTTCTTGTGCACTCTCTTTTCCACTGTTTTTCTTGAGTTTCTGCGCAGTCTTCATCTCTTCCGCTCCCAGACTGGAAGATCGGGCACAAAGCATCACTGAAAAACTATTAGTCCTGACTTTTTGCTCAGGCATTTTTCCTAAGCAACAATATATTCACTCCCAAAAACACTTCACACTATCAGGTGTTGCTCGTTCTCCACGTTAAAGGTTAGACGATGATCATCTATTGGACGCACAATTTGGTGAATTTAAATCAGCTTTATTCAGAATTGTGTTAAGGTTTCTAATCTTTGTCTTTGATTGAATTTAAGCAATTTAAACGAACATGAAACGCAGTTTAGATCGCCTGATGTGCCAAAAAGGTAGCGCGGCAGTCCCAGAGCAGTTTACCTTTTTCTAATGAACAGGCCGACTTATGAGAAAATAATTTTTCTGAACTCAATTTAGCCTATTATTTAATCGCCTTTAACTTGAATTATGCAATATGCTGTCTTACAAACTATAATTGGAAATCATTTTAATGAACAAAAATGATAAAGAATAAGTCAGCACTAATAATTGTTGTATAGGGATGCTTGTTGCCTAACCAATACTCAGTCCTGGGACCGACTATGCTTCAGCTTACTCTTGGTTTCCTGTTTACTCTCCATCTCTGCCTCTCAGTTTCTATTTGATCTTCTGTGAGCTTCATTACTCTCCTCAGGTTCTCCTTGATTATATCCCCAGAATGAAGGGTCAGGGATAAGATGTTTTTGTCGAGGATGCGGCTGCTGCCACAGCTCCATTGTGCGAGCAAAACAACTCAGATTATATGCAAATTGCATAAAACCTCGTGCGTTCATTCTTGGCTGGCAAAAGAGGAAACCCGTCATCTAATGTGACCCCATAACCTCTTCTGTAGCACCCACAACAGGTCAAACTATATTATCAGATGGAATAACTCATACAGTTTTCATGGGAATCATGTCACACTTTTTATGATTTTTTTCTGGGGCATTGTGAGGGAATTTCATTGTTGTTGATCACCCTATGATCTTTGCTACAATGCCACCGCCGCTTTTAATTTTTTCATTTTTTATTTTATTGTTACTTGACTTTTCTAGGGGAATTGCAGGAAACGTGTTGTGTACATCCCTGTTGCATATCGAACAAACCCTCATGTATTGTGTGGTCTGACAATCTTTTTATGCGGCGCCACCACCAGGTCAAAGTTTATATTTCCAAATGCAATAACTCGAAACAGTTTTGTTGGGAATCAAGTCACATTTCTTGTCATTGTTTCTGGCCCACAGAGAAGGGCTGTTATTGGGGTCGGTCCCCCTATGACCTTTGGCTCCATGGTTCAAATACAGCAAACTAGCCAAATTTTCTAAACTTTAAATAACACAAAAAACTTTAGTTGGAATCATTTTATATCTGCTTTCAACATTTGTGACACATGGAGGAGGACGTTTTTGATTGTGGTTGCTCTTTAATGTTTCCTGGAGCGCCACCACTCCGTCAAATTTAACATTTCCAGATGCAGTAACTCAAACAGTTTTGATCAGAGTCATGTCACACTTTTGGTTATGGTTTCTGGTGCTTAAAGAAGGTGTGGTATTGGTATTGGTCACCCCATGACCAACACCAAAATATGCTGTGAGCATTCCTACCGCCGAGTCCTTATACTGTATTTTTCTAAAGTAATTTCCTGTTGACTTTCCAAACTCTTTACCCTCTACTATTGTGTATCCACTTGGCCAAATTGCCGTATTGACCCGAATATAAGACAAAACCCTCTTTTTCAAGACCCTTATTTAGAAAAATACCTTTTATTTGAACAAAATCTCATTTGCATAAAAAAAAAACATTTCATTTTTTTGCTTGTACATTTCAACATCTTTGGTCTTTAACATGGGAGAAAAGAAGTCTACTGCCCCGCAAATAGGCAAAGCGCAGAACGCTCTTCACGGTTCTATGCCAGGAAAACAGTGCAATAATACAGACACAGGCCTACTAGCCAAACTTGTACTATAAACGGCGCACAGTTGCTTGACAAACAGTGTCAGAACAGGCTGCAAAATGTAAGAGCATGAACAGCCAAAAAACTCCACGAACAGTTTTTTCCACATTCATTTTGAATGACGGTGATTTAAATACAGCAAATACACGTCCAGATGAATGATTGTCATCTCACCTAATTGGGGAGAACAAGCAACACCTGTTCAGTGAGGAGTGCTCTCGGAGTGAACCTTCTGTAAATTATGAAAATGACTGAGAACAAGTCAGGACAAATAATTGTTTTCAACTGAAGTTTTGTGCAACCCAACTCTGTTCTTGTTCCGCAACTGTACTGAATTTAGCTGATGATTTAATCGCTGTTGGATCGCAAATGGAGAGAAACCATGTCTTCGCTTGCCAATAACAAGAATTATGTTGCAGTCTGTCACATCATTTCTTTTTCCTGCCTTCACATTGTTCATTCTCTCAGCTTCGTTGACAACCATAACTTTAAAATTCGCATCATAACCTCTCCTCAGATTTTTATTCACCTGACCGACTTTGGAAGCACTTTTTTCAACTGGATCTCTGTGCCCTGGCTGCATCTTTCTGTCATTCAGTGGCTTATGCAAATGTAGGGTAACCCCACTCCACCCACTCCAGCCGACTTGTTTACAGGATCACGCCAGGGTCACACTGCTCTAAACACTGACAGAGAGAAAAGCGCTCATATGGCGGCATCAGTTGTTTTACATGGGTAACTCCTTAGACCCTGAATGTAAGACACGGCGTCATTTTCAGGCATTTTTCAAGGAAAAAAAGTATTGTCTTATATTCGGATCAATACGGTATGAATTTTTCTGATGGGGAGAATGCCATCCTTTTGGGGGAATACCCTGCTGTCATCCACAAACACTATTCTGTCTAGTTTCCTGTGTGCTCCCCCAGTTTATCCCTGATTTCCTCTACACTCTCCATCTCTTCTGTCAGTTTATCCCTGATTTCCTGTACACTCTCCATCTCTTCCTGTCAGTTTATCCCTGATTTCCTGTATACTCTCCATCTCTTCTGTCAGTTTATCCCTGATTTCCTGTACACTCTCCATCTCTTCTGTCAGTTTATCCCTGATTTCCTGTACACTCTCCATCTCTTCCTGTCAGTTTATCCCTGATTTCCTGTATACTCTCCATCTCTTCCTGTCAGTTTATCCCTGATTTCCTGTATACTCTCCATCTCTTCTGTCAGTTTATCCCTGATTTCCTGTACACTCTCCATCTCTTCTGTCAGTTATCCCTGATTTCCTGTACACTCTCCATCTCTTCCTGTCAGTTTATCCCTGATTTCCTGTATACTCTCCATCTCTTCTGTCAGTTTATCCCTAATTTCCTGTACACTCTCCATCTCTTCTGTCAGTTTATCCCTGATTTCCTGTATACTCTCCATCTCTTCCTGTCAGTTTATCCATGATTTCCTGTACACTCTCCATCTCTTCCTGTCAGTTTATCCCTGATTTCCTGTATACTCTCCATCTCTTCCTGTCAGTTTATCCATGATTTCCTGTATACTCTCCATCTCTTCCTGTCAGTATATCCCTAATTTCCTGTATACTCTCCATCTCTTCCTGTCAGTTTATCCATGATTTCCTGTATACTCTCCATCTCTTCCTGTCAGTATATCCCTAATTTCCTGTATACTCTCCATCTCTTCCTGTCAGTTTATCCATGATTTCCTGTACACTCTCCATCTCTTCCTGTCAGTTTATCCCTGATTTCCTGTACACTCTCCATCTCTTCCTGTCAGTTTATCCCTGATTTCCTGTACACTCTCCATCTCTTCCTGTCAGTTTATCCATGATTTCCTGTACACTCTCCATCTCTTCCTGTCAGTTTATCCCTGATTTCCTGTACACTCTCCATCTCTTCCTGTCAGTTTATCCCTGATTTCCTGTACACTCTCCATCTCTTCCTGTCAGTTTATCCCTGATTTCCTGTATACTCTCCATCTCTTCCTGTCAGTTTATCCATGATTTCCTGTACACTCTCCATCTCTTCCTGTCAGTTTATCCCTGATTTCCTGTATACTCTCCATCTCTTCCTGTCAGTTTATCCCTGATTTCCTGTATACTCTCCACCTCACTTATTCTCACTTACTGTCTGATTTATCTCTCCTAGGGGGCGTCTCTGATCCGGATGCTGGCGAGTATGATGGGACAGTCTGTGTTTCAGAGAGGATTAAATGTAGGTAATGGGCCTCTGTGCCCCTGAAGTCACTCCTGCACACACACACACACACACACACACACACACACATGCAGACACAAACTCTATATTCCAATAATGCCTCTCCTTTCATTCAGACTTTGCTCTCAGAAAAGCCCCAGAATGCAACAGTATGGGAGCTCTAAGTTGCTCCTGCAGGGAGGAGATGTTGTGATTGGTTTGTGACTGCTCTAGATGCGGCTGTGTTTGTGTTATATATCTGTGCCTGCCGAGTGCCTGCTCTCGTTGTGCATGTGAGCCTGTAAAATATGTATTTTGGATGTGCGTGTGTGCATGAGTTATACCTGCCTATGGCCTGAGTGATATAGCACATTGCATGCACCTATGTGTGCATGTGTGTGTCTGTGTGTTTGTGTGTGTGTACGAAAGTGTGCGTGTATGTGTGTACGAAAGTGTCTGTGTGTGTGTGTGTGTGTGTATATATATATGTACAGTTGCAATCAAAATTATTCAACCCCCGTTGCAAAGTGGGTTAAATAGCAAAGTTTACAAACTTTCAGCTGTTTCTGATAAACAGATTAAACAAGAACATTTTAAATAGCTCAACACAACTAATATTACAAGTGGTTTCTCCAAATTTCACTCAAAATGCCACTTTTAATGGCTGCTGCAGTCTCAAAATTATTCAGCCCCCCGAATAGAATCCGTCTGAAGAGCATATTTGCAAATCAGGTGTTGCCGCAAGCACACCTAATCAGGAGCTTAATTAGTTGCATCAGTTTAGCTTGAGATAGAACACATCAAATACTTGCACTTGCTAGGGGTTTGTCGGCAGTGACATTTGATTGCATATTAGAAATATGGCTGTCCAAAGAATTGTCCAAAAAGCTAATAGAGGAGAATAAGGATGCATAAAGGTTGTACAGGCACTGAATTTTTATAGAAATAAAGTTGGAAGTTGCAAGTTCAGAGTTAAAGGAAGAGTGGCTAGAGTACCAGCATGTGGCAGAAGGAGGAATTTATCAATGGCTGTCACCAGATTCCTGAGGAGACGGGTGATCAAAAACCCTCGAGTGACTGCAGGAGACCCGCAGCAACTTGGAGGCAGGAGGCACTGAGGTTTCAGGTCGCACAGAAGGGCACATACTAAGCGTTAATGGTCCCCGCGACATACACCACAACTGATCCAAAAGCACAGGTTCCAATATGCTCAAAACCATATAAATTAGCCACAGAAGCTTTAGGATACTGTTCTGTGGAGTGATGAAACAAAACTGGAATTTTTCAGTCTTATGAATCAGTGGTATGTCTGCAGGAGGAATAAAGAAGCATATGCTGAAAATTATACTCTGACTACAGTGAAGAATTGTGGGGGCATTTTGATGCTCTGCGGCTGCCTTGCTTCCTCTAGCACTGGAAACCTGCAGTGTGTGATGGGAAAGATGGATTCAGTCAAGTACCAGGATATCAAAGGAGAAAATGTCGTGCCATCTGGGGGGAAGCTGACGCTTGGGCATCATTGGACCTTCCAAAAGGACAATAATCCTGAGCATAACTCAACATCCACCAAGGCTTGGTTTCAGAAGAGGTCTGGGCAGATTCTAGAGTGCCCATCACTGTCGCCTCACTTGAACCCCATAAAAAATCTCTAGTAGGATTTGAAGAACACAGTTGCAGCATGAAAACCGTAGAATATTAGTGAACTGGAGACCATATTCTTTGAGGACTAAGCTAAGATTCCTTGGGAATGCTGCCAAAAGATGACATCTGCCTATGCATCACATTTCCAGCAGGTCATAGCGGCAAAAGAGTTTTCTACTAAGTATTAAAGATGCTTATCATGACGGGGTTGAATAATTTTGAGCCTGCAGTAGTCATTAAAAGTGGTATTTTGTGTTGAATTTGGAGAAGCCACTTGTATTATTTGTTGTGTTGAGCCATTTAAATTGTTATTTTTTGATTTGTTCATTGCAAACAGCTGAAAGTTAGTAAATTTCTTAAGTAAAACTAATTTGCAACGGGGGTTGAATAATTTTGTTTGCAACTGTATGCATGAGTGTGTTTGAGCACATGTATGTTTTCCCCTGACGTGTTCGGAGTCTGGCAGTGAAGGCTGGGTCTTGACTTTCATTGCTCTCAGTGGTTTTCCAGTGATAGAATGACTGAACGCACATAATTCAGGAACTTACACAAGCACACAGACATTCGTACATGGTTTACAAGTTCTAAACATGGTGTACACACGCACACTCACTCATGCCCAGAAACACGGGACCAACAGAGACACATGGCCACTCACCAAGAGACACGCACATACGCTCACTACCGGCAGCTGTGCTAACACACGAACATACACATGCAAAAGCACGCACACACTGACACTCACAGCTATTTTTCACATGGGAGTGACTCCCTGAAGTAAACAAGCTGTAGTTTTCCATTGTACTTCCATCGCTCTCCTTCCACGGTTGCAGTAATTTATTATTCACTTGGGGAAGTAGAATAGGACGCCAAGAAAGTGCCAACACAGCAAAAACTGTTATTCATATGATTATGTTTGTTTTAATATTTTCTGCTTCGCTCTGAGTCAGATTTTATTTCTTCTCTAAGATTTCTTCTTTATATTTTCAGTATTTAAATATTTGCAAGTTGGGTTGTTGAAATATTAAGTTTTCTTGGTTGTTCAAACAGAAGCGCAAAATCAATTCAAATTTTTTGAAAACAGACTTCTTTCCGCCTTAACCCATGATGCAAATTCACAGCCTGGTCCATGGCACCAGTGCTGACTGTGTGAAAAGTATTTGACACTGAAGGTATTTGACTCTGAACTCAATATTGGCAAGCAATGGATTAGCTTTTGGGAAAACTGTTAATTTATTTCAGAAATGGGAGTAGTTTAAATTCACGACTGCTTTGATGTTTTCAGTATAAATCATGAGCATCATAATTAATTAGACAATGACACATTTTTCGCAGTTTTCGTTCTGTTGGCTGTCAGTCAGCAGATCTGAATCCAGCTGAACATGCATTTTACAGGCTGAAGAGCAGATCTTGGGCAAAAAGTCACCGAATCAAGCAGAAATTGAAGATGTTACAGTGCAGGCCCTGCTGAATATTGTCAGGAAAGCTACCCAGCATCTGGTTATGTCTGAGCCACAGACTTCAAGTAGTCATTTCATGCTAAAAATGATTTTAAAATGCAAATGTACGCTGGATACAGCAATGCACTATATTCCAAAGGTCCTGGTTTTCAAGCAGACGAAAACTTGATCAGAGAGAGGGGTTAAAACCATACAGTAGTGAAAAAAAAGGATGTCAAGACCTGCCCTTTTGAACATTGTTTTATTTTCCAACTAGCAGCACATTATATGCTTGCATGCTGTGCATTTAATTTGGGGCAGTGTAGTCAGGAGTCGCGCTTGCTATGCGCTTATCCTCTCAGATCGAGGGGAAGAGGAGATGCATTGAAACGCTGCTTTGACGAGTGACGACTCTGCTGACTTTGTAGCAGATTGCACATTGTAGCATTCTGCGAATGTTTGCAACAGTGAGCCGGAAAAGATACAATTCCTGCCCTTTCTCTTTCGCGATTGGTCACGTGCTGTGATACTGACATTGATGAGCTGCATGTTTCTTCAGAAGTCCAGCAGGTTTTTTGTTGAACGTTTTACACTGTCTTAAAAACGGGAGCGCTCCACATTTTAACACTATAAAAAAGATGCAAGCTAAAAAAAAAAAAACATCTGCTTCTTGTTACCGTTGATAAATAATTTTAAAAAATGAAATGCTGAAAAATGGACACATCAGTTTTGTAGCATATTTCTCCATGGGGATTTACTGTGTGCATTTTTTATTTTTTTTCATGTGCTTGCTTACCATTACGTCAGGTCTTATTAAGCAAATATAGTTGTGACAGAGGTAATCTGCTCATATCTTGTAATGCGTGCGTATTTATTCACTTTAGGCAGTTTCGCCTGAAGAACAGTTTGAACCTGAATTTAAAAATGATTACTTTACTCTAATGGGGAGTCTGTGTGCCCGATTTGCTGTCATTTCTGAATGGTTCATTCGATATGAACGAAAACACCCTCACATCGAAACTGAGAGTTGGTACTCATCTGAAACTACAAACACTGGAGCACAGAACCAAAAAAAAAAATGTGTCACTGTCCAATCAATTATGCTGCTCACAGTATGATATCTTGAAATGTTCTTTACTCGCTTGTAACGTCTCATGATGATAGTGATGAAATTTTCCTGTTTGCTGGAAACCAGTTTTCAACTCAGATATAAAACTACATAAAACGGACTGAAACTGAAAGTCAGTGAAGGCTGATTGACAGACTGAATTAATAACGCCATCGCTAAACTTACATCAGTCAAAACAGAGGTAGTGATGTTCATTTTATTTCCTTACCAAAAAATGAATGTAAATGTAGAGTGAAATGTCGGTGCATGAGACCTGCTTACAAACAAAAGAGTAATGCAATAAAACTGGAAATGTGTTTCAAATATTTACAGGTAATAACAGGTAATAAAAACCCATCCTGCCAGCTTGTTTTTTTTTTCAGTTGAGATTCATCTGGAAGGTAAACAGTCTTGCATCGTATGGAGTATTTTGGTCACTGGCTCACTCCTGCTGTACCCCTTTGTATTCTGGTGTTCATTCCTGCGGCAACCGCAATCCCAGAATTTACAGCTGCTATAATTCATTAATTAATTCATAATTAACAAGCTTGTCGGACTGGTGAGATTTCACCCTCTAAAACCACGGTGACAGAAGTGGCTATGCATTGTGTGATAGTTAAAATCTGAGCATCTAGCATATTGTGTTTGAACATTGTAGTATAAAATATGCAAGCTATGCTGGGGTGAGGCAATTGTTTTCGCTGATCAAATGCAAGACTGCGGTAAATCAATCAGCTGCTAATTGGGTCTCTGAATGCAGGCAAACCAAACACAAAACAACAGGTTTGACTGATTATATTTTGCTGTATCTTTGAATTCTTAATTACCTAACAGTGGCTTTGTTTTAGTGACCACATGTCTACAGTTTCAATAATTAGAAGTCAACTGATTCTTAAATTTGAGAAGTCAAAGTTTCACCTTAGTGTGAATTATATATGGAGCTCTTCAGCGCTGGCATGGCTATTTCGGAAACTTTGGCTTATAAGGGTGAAAAATCGCTATAGTCATGGTAGCGGAATTCAAAAAAATTTGCCAGTCATTCAAATTCTGGGATTGCAATTACGGCTGGAATGAAAACCAGCGGATGGGATGGATCCCCTGGACCGAGTTCGTGAACGACTGCGGTAAAAAATCATTTTTCCATGCCTAGCATAATGTATTCACGCTATGTTGTCGTCAGGATAAGCATTCAGAGTTCGGTTTCTCTTGTCTCTCCCAGACATACAGTATTAGACGCAGCGAGGCTCTGCACTGATATGTATGTTGTATGGGGGGATACTTAACTGAGAGCTACTGCAGCAGAGGGTGGACTCATACTTGACCCTGTGACCTGTAATCAATATGCTTTGGTGTAAATTCTCTACAGAGGTGCTCTTCTGTTCTTAATGAGGAGGGGAGAAAGGCGTTATATCCTCCGTGCATGGATAGCATTTGCAATGCAAGACTGATTTTCAGATCTGGAGTATTTATAAGTCCAGTCTTCAAATCATTTCATTGAAAAAGGGGGGCAGTGAGTGAGACAATACTAAAAAAAAAAAAAAAGCTTGAAATCATAAGACTTAAATATGCTCCTTATTTTCACTACTTTTATTATTTTTATCTTAAACAGCTGTCACTGATTCGATATAGTGGGAAAATATAGCTTGAAAGTTAAGTGGAGAGGATTCGAACGCATGACCTTATAAAATTTGTGCCGTAATTGTTGGGGCCTCTACATTGTTATATATCACAGTTCTGTATTGTGAATTGTAATTTCAACATTTCCTGCAGTCTTTTTTGTCAATCCTGGAGATGGGTATTGCGAATAGAAAAGTTTATATTGAAACTGCACGGACCGTGAAAAGGCTCAGATACAGTTTATCCATGTCTGTGTGAGGAGTGTATCTGTGTGAAGAGTGTATCTGTGTGAGGAGTGTATTTGTGTGAGGAGTGTATTTGTGTGAGGAGTGTATTGTGTGAGGAGTGTATCTGTGTGAGGAGTGTATTGTGTGAGGAGTGTATCTGTGTGGGTGGATGACTGCATGGATGCTTGAGTTGACATTTTCACTGGTACCTGTTAAGCCCGGCTCTCACCTGTGTTATTTCTGTCCTCCTGTCACACCTATAAGCTGGCTCTGTGGGGACAGTCCATTTGATTGACAGGCTTACACGGTTGTGCAGTCACGTAGAACATGCCTCGAGCGATTACATGAAAGAGTTGACGCCATTTCCGGATATTTACAGCGTGTCTAAATGACAGATAATGTGCTCAATGGGTTTGACTGTATTTGATCATTTCAAAAACAAAAACAAAAAAAGCAAGCAAAAAATGTTTTAAAACTATCATCTTAAAGGGAGGTGAACGAGAGTTCTCTGTGTCAGAAGTGACAGTAGCCTGTAACGACAGACACGAGTCACGAGGCCTGTGAACTTTTCACACTTATAGCTGCACGCTTGAGCGGGCAGACAAGTGTGTGAGGAGAGAGAGAGAGAGAGAGAGAGAGAGTGCCTTAGGCCAAGAGAGGGTGATGGAGGCCTTTGGTTGCCCTTTATTTTGACATTAAAGAAAGGCAACATGCACTTACCGTTACCGAAACCTACCTGCAAATCAACAATAACAACAAAATATGATAGAACTGTTTGCGTACCGCCCAGATGAACAGTAAATAAAGATGCGATAATGGTAAGAGGGGGAAAATGGTGAAAGGGAAATGGAGCAACAGAGAGAGAGAATTTGAGTGACAGAGATGGAGACAGACTGTGAAAGATAGAGAGAGATGGCTTCATCTCCTCCGGTGATTTAATGATTTCTAACAGGATTTTGATAGTGTTCTCACCTCCAGAATGGCTGTTGAAAAACATGCCACTTGCCTCTTAATTCATGTTCGCGAATTTCACCGGGCACCATCCATAAACAGTGCGCATTCCTGCCGCGCTCCGACTCCCGTAAGCAAAGCAGGGACATCGGATTGTGTCCCACGTCCCGGGGCGAAAAACCACCCTCTTGAGTGGAATCTGGCCCTCAGTTACTGCATGATGTATGAGAATCCTAACGAGCCACAGCAGCTGTTTACTGTTCCTGCTGATTTTCAACTCTCCGCAGTGGGGAGGGACTCTATCCTCCGCACCGAGCCCGATTTATCACCACGTTGGACTACTGAAACGCAATTATGCTGTATTAAATGTGCTATTATAGGCAATGCGGTGTTTGCTTTGTGAGGAATCGAGCTTCAGGCTCTCGGCCTTCTCCTCATTTGAATGCCGTTTTAGTTCTGCGTGATGAAGACCCTCCTCTGTGGCACGTTTAGAGTCGCACCGACGACAGGCACCTGCATCTAACGATTTTATGTTTCGCTTCCTCCCGGCTAAACGATTCCGTCTTAAAGAATTTAAAGGTGGCTGTAAAAATAGGAAACTCGAGCCGTCAAGTCCAGCAAAATCTGGCTTCGGTCAAAGAGATTCCTGTCCTGTTATCTGACGTTGATATATATTTTTTTTAATTAATCCTCACCTAGGCTTGGCTTGGCATGGAATAAAGCTAAACAAACACAGTATGATTTACTTTGCTTTATGTTTAACATTATGGAATGCATAGACATTTAAATCATAACATTGTTTAAAGTGGCGAAACTTTCCTCTGACCTGAAGAACTATTAATTAACTGCCTTGATTCCTGTCCCTACATCCTTTTGATTTGTTGCACTT
Source organism: Gymnothorax reevesii (assembly GCA_029721435.1). Taxonomy (NCBI): domain Eukaryota; kingdom Metazoa; phylum Chordata; class Actinopteri; order Anguilliformes; family Muraenidae; genus Gymnothorax; species Gymnothorax reevesii. The sequence continues at coordinate 22,641,841 of CM056579.1, read as the reverse complement.
AATTCTGTTTTCCCTACTTTCTGACTGTTACAGCTTGATTTGGTTTCCCTTCATTTTGTTGCACTCTATTCTGTCAGTTTACTTGATTTTCCTGCCCCTTTGTTGCAATTGACCCGTTGCCCTTCTATTGCACTTATTTTATTGCTCTTTGTTGCACTTGTCTCTGCACTTAACCTTGTTGCCATTTTGTTCACTTGCCCTTGACCTTGTCTTTTTGTTATTAGTCTAGATCTGTAACAATGGAACGTGTTCTGTCACTTACTGTTAGCACTTTTACTTGTCTCCTTGGAGGTCTGCACTTTTGTACTGTTCTTATGCACTTTTGTACGTCGCTCTGGATAAGAGCGTCTGCTAAGTACCTGTAATGTAATGTAATGTAATTACAGTAAATAAATAAATAAATAACAGATTTATATCTATTTATATCTATTTATGTATCTGATTGGCTAGAAAGACAAAGAGGTAGATTGTCACTGTATGCAGCCAGTAGAATGAATGCAACAGCACAGATATGATGTTGTGGAAGTATGATGTAACAGGCTGCTTACGACCTCAGTGTTCAGTAATCCTTTTGCCGTGAGCGCTCTGTCCTTAAGGGAGTGGGAGGTTTTTTTGTTTGTTTGTTTGTTTTCTCTCCCACAAAATTCAGCGTTTTAATGCTCCGAAGCTTCTAGTGACCGATATAGAGATAACATTTACTTTACTGAATCCCTTGAGGTAATTTGTCATCTGAATTGCACCCACCCTAGTGAATTAGCGACATTGGGCAGCAGCACCCAGGGACCGACTCCAGTTCTAAAGCCGGAGCCACAGCCAGGGGTACTGATGGTAGTGTTCCTATCGTGCATGTCTTTCAGGGCGGGGGAAACCCACAAAAACACTGGGAGGGCACACAAACTCTGCGTAGAAAGGTTCGGGCCAACTGGGACTCGAACTCAGAACCTTACTGTGTGGCTACAGTGCTAGCACCTCAGTAAACACAGTCTTGCTTATGTAGATTGTTTGTATCTTAAAATGATGTAAGTATGTAAACTTCGCAAATGCACAGGGATCTTGCTCTCTGCTCCCGCCAGAGGAGACCCTCCTGCATTAATGGATGTTCTGAGATCACCGAGGCCATTCTCCTGTCATGTTTTTATTTGTTTAATTAATCAAACCAGAAGAAACACAAGTGGGATTAAGACATGCCCTTATTTCTTGCAGGATTATCTGCTGACACACATGTACGGCAACGCTGCGCGAGATGATCTGTGGCAGAAGCTCTCGGAGGTAATGAATTATTTCTGTTTATTACGCTGACGCAGGGGTAACGTAGCTGCCTGGTGTAAGTCTGTCTGCATCCAGCTCTCATTGCCAACAAATACCAACAGTGGGATCTGAGTTCTAAGGCAGCGAAACAGATATAAAGGGCTGTAATTCCTACAAAGTCCACGTCATACTGATTTAAACAAAAGTGCAGACTGTCTGCTTTAATGGGAGGGTAGATGCATCCATGTCACGTTAACCTTTTGTAATTATAGCCCTTATAATCAAGTGCCTGTCCAGATACTTATGGACCTCCTACTGTCTGATGTTTCATTGTGCCGGTGTTGCCCTGGGAAACCACAGCGCCTACGCATTTGTTATTTTACCAGCTTATTAGTTGTCCAGTCACCACTGTAACTGTACTGCTATTAAATAACTTTTTATACAATTATTGACTTCAATTGAGGTGAATCCAATGATTTATCCACCTTGGAAAAGTGATATTCACTGAGGCACAGGCTTTATGAATCTTACTTGTCCAATGTGAATAAATCGTTGGATTCACTGATAACGCCAGTATCTGTTTTATTATATGACCCCACTTGAAAATATAGAACGTAAAATAAGAGAAGGGTGATAACTCTAATGTACAGCTCCTCACAGGGACCAAGCGACGTGAAATACGGACACTGTCAGGAGCTCCTGCGCCGCAGCCTAATCTAGTTTTAGCTGGAGGTCTTCAGATTCACTTCTCGCACACTTTCGCACGGCGAATATCACCTTTTACAGTGACCTGCGGAGCTCGTGTCGACCAATCAGGAGAGAAAAAAATCCTTTCTTCATGTAATTAAGCAAATAATTACTTCAATATGGAGCCCAATCCAGTCAAAATGGTTAAACCTGCTGAGCAGCAGTGGGTTGGTGTAGAAGATGAGGAGGGAAAAAATAAGATGTCAAGAAGACAAAGGAGATTTTTATATTACGCCAACATTGCAAATGTTTATTAAGAAAATTTCGTTCAAAATGTCTTCTTATATTGGGTCCTTGGAGCTTTAGCAATAGCAGTAACAGCATATTCATCCGTTGGTTTCATCCTAATCAATACCAGCTGTCAAATGTAAAACTTACAATCACGTCTTTACAGCACCACTTTGGGCCTAAATGTGCTACCTTTAGCACTGCGGGCAGGAGGCGTCTAACAGGATCTGATACCTGGGCAGATAGATGAACTTGTTGCTGACTACTTTTCAGATCAACTACCTCATATTTGAGTGGAAATCAAATTAATGTAAAAAAGTCAAATTTTTGAAAATAATCTAAAAATTGTCAGAACTGCACTCCTCATTGTGAAGGTTTTTCGTGTATTATTTTGATGTATGTCAATCGTTACATTTTTGATATCCTGGTGTTTTAAGATGCTCTATTTTGCAATGGTGACCACATACTGCATAGAAGCAAAATTCTAAATGTCATAGGAAATTCTGATAAAATTATTAAATTTTACAGTTACCGAGTTGTCATTCTCTAATATTTTCATATATTTTGAAGTTGATTGTAATTTCTCACTTGAGATTCTAAATGTACTAAAGGTTCAATGTTAGTGGACTCTAACATTTATAGTCGGACATTTTGGACTTTTTTAATAAAATGAAGATTCTTTTCATTGTCTTGTTTAAGATGGTTTGAAGATGCTGTGCTATCATTTAATGTAATTTGGAGAACATTTTTAGTAGTTTTATTAAATTACTTTTACTTACTTGATGAAAATGCTGTGATAGACTTCATAAAATACCCTTTGGTTGCATTGTGTGAAAGTTTTTATCAGCTGAGGGCTACAGTTTGGTGCAAGTACTAAACTCCATAGCACGCACAGTTCATTTTTATGATTTTTTAAACTTTTGAACTTTACACAATTGCTGTAGCGCAACTATTGGAAAATTTGAGTCCACACTTTGTTTTGGGCTTGAGCTTTGCAAAATCTGGTATATTTTTTTGCATGGAAAGTTTTAATACAACAACAAAAACAGCATAATAATAATAATAATAATAATAGTAATAAAGATTAAAAAATTATAATTATTATTATTATTATTATACAGAGCAAATCAAGGTCTTCCATAACTACTGACATGCCGGAAATTTTACATCATTAGCTGTGAATTATGCTTGTATTTCCTTAAAATCCTGACCCGACCATTCAGTTCGAAAAAAAAGAAAACAAAATAGAATTCACTGCGGCTTTTATACCCATTTGTGTTTGTTTAATGCATTACTGAGGTGGAAATTTTCTGTATTATAAGCCTCCAGAGTTGAGTGCCTATGAGTTAGACTGTCTCTTTTAACATTTGCAGTTAATTTGCTGGAGTGTGCTTGAGTAAAAACATTAATTATATGGCTTATTATGGTGGTTAAAAACTGTGAAAAGCTTGAGTCACATTTAGGTTTGGGTAGAGGAGGTGTTTCTGGAGAGGAAAATGGGGATACGATTGTTGGCATCACAGTGCAATGTAATTGTTGGAGTGTTAATCGGAAATTGTGTCATTAACAATAATTGCATAAAAAATATTTCCTTTGACTTTAGTGAAGAAAAATGCTATTTATTATATTAACTACCCATAGCATTTGGTATGGTCATGTCAAAGCTTTTTCTTCCATTTCGAATTACCCATTTGTTGCCAGCCTATTGTTGGTGCCAACGGTCAGCTGAAATTCACCGCTCAACACTGACCCTCTCTTTCTAAGAACGTGCAGCAAATGAAATGAAGTCAGCTGCCTGAAGGGCACATTGTTGTGACATAGCAAAGGTGTTGATACTCCCCGCTCCCACTCGCTCCATTTCTCCCTTGGCCTCACTTTTCTTTGCCCACTTTTTCCTCCTCCATTGATGTAGATGCAGCAAGTGCTAGCACTGCGCTGTATCTGGAATTCGTACGCCCTGTGCGATTTCTTGTGCCTTCCCTTTCGAGTGCTCACTACTCTGTGGAACTTAGTTTAAGTGCAATGCTGAAAGTCTCATTTAAGTGGCTCGCTTACGCCTGACGCTGCTTCTGGTTTATCACAAAAACAATCCATTAAATAACTTCCCGAATAGATAAGGACATAACCTCGTGCAACCAGTACAGCGGAACGGCATGGACGCAGGACCTCATATCTCCACATCACCGCTGAGTATCCCTTGTAGGTCATCCACCTCAGAGCAATATTGTTCAACGGACCAGGAGAGAAAACTCAGGCTATGTTAATTTCAGTAACAAGAGTTGTCAGACGACAACACAGCTCGCCAGAAAACTTTAACCTTGCTGACGCAGAGGGAATGGAAATAGCTCTCCGAGGACATTCCTCCTGGTGAGCTAAAAAATGACTGGACTTTCCTGGTGGATCACAGTTTAGCTTTGTTTTACTAAGTCTGTATAGCATTTTGGTTTATCCTTTACTGGTGCAATTGCCCAATCGCGGTCGTCCGTTTTTCTGTTTTAATGACCTATTTAGCCTTTCGCAGACTGAGTACAATTGCATGTGTATAATCTTTGTCTCCCGCTGGCTTACTCTCTAACGCTGCAACTAGTACGCTCGTTGTAGTGTAGATGGTAGCCTGATTAATGATGGGATCTGCTCATGTTCTGAAGCTGGTCGTTGAAGCTAAACGGAGTTATTCAGCCATGTACAGGCCTGCCTATATTTTGCAGCCAGCGCATTGTCGGCCATCCTCCCTTTGTCGCGAGACAGAAGACACGTGTGCCCACAAGTACGCACACATGGGCATCCCATACATGCACATGCATAACCCCTGTTGCCTGTCCATAGTTTTTACACGGTCCTCTCTTTAAATTAGACCCTGTGTGTTCTATGTTTGCTTAAACCTGGTGTCTGTTTCGGTGCTGTATGACATGAGTCAAAATGGCCTATACGGAGCTCTTTGAGTTTATTTTACTTTATTCAATAATTAATATTGGTTATTTTAGTTATTAATTAAAATTCCATATTTTGGCCGTATTATAATTTTATGAGACTGATTGCTGACATCACAGGGCTCTTGCTGAACCAAATTTGTATCCAGTTAGAGGATGATTAGGACAGAGCCGTATTAATTATCAATCCTTACCATTTCATCGTGGGGGCACTATTATTCATAATATTATTATTACTGTTATTATTATTATTATTATTATTAATATTTTACTAATATTCCCCAACTCTGTCATTGCAAAAATTTACTTCGCTGAATATATTTCCTGTGACAAACATTAAAGCTTAGCGTATTAAAAATTCATTTCTGTGGGGCACAGGATACATTTTTTGCTCCTTGTCGAAAGCTGAGCAATTGGAGATTTACAAGTTTGATGCTGGCAAATGGATTCCTCAAACAGATAGTCACTTTTTCTTTGAAGTCTGTCTCTTAGATTTTCTGTATGGGCATAATGGTCGGTGTTGATTAACCCCAGGGGAGAATCAGGCCATGTCTGATTGAATTGCGTTTACGCTCTCAATTCTGCCGAAGCAGCATTGCTGCCAGCGTTCGGCTGGCTGGGTGCACGTTCCTTGATTGGTCAGGAGTGGATTCTCCGCTGAATAGCTTCATGCTGTCTCTAGTGCACGCTATAGCAGCTGGCTAATTGGCAGCCTGCTGAATTTAAAAAGTCAGGTTTTATGTGGATTTGTATTGTAGCCTGTGCCCTTCCATACTGATTGAGGACCTTGCAGTAGGTGGGAATGGCACCATGGTTTGGTAATTGAAAACTGTCGAGTACAATTTCTCGGAGGCTGTGCTACAGTTCTATTAAATGACTTCATGTAAGCAGTTAATTCTTTTTTGGTCACAAACAAAGTGCAGGGTAAATGCTATGGTCTGTCAGCCTGACATAACCTTTGAATAGCCAAGTGGCTGTACATGGTGGACATTAAGCAATATAGCACCATCCAGGTGTGCTATTTTTTCCAGTAGCTGGGCTTTAATGAAGTTAGCTCTATGTACCAACTAGGACTGCCAGTTTTTGTGTAAATACTAATATGCACAGCTGGAATTATCTTCATGAAACCCACTTTTTTTGATGTCTCACGCTACTTCTTAGTGCTGAGATCTTTAAGTCATTAACGTTTACTCTTGGCTGAAGCATCTTGTACTATCGCATTTCTATAAATGGTTTGATGATACAGAAAATTACTCTAATTTGGAAATTATTCTTGACCTGTATTAAACTGAACACAGGGTAAGACAAGATATATTTTTTCTCTTCTTGACTTTTTCTCTTCTTTTTTTGAAATAAGCACTCATTCAGAATTTTATGGAGGAAACATGTTCCAGAAAAGTTGGGACAAGGGTTTGTTTACAATTGTGTTACGTCACCTTTAAAAACAGCCTTCAAGCTATCGCTTGGGAAACTGAAGATGCTAGTTGTTCCACTTTTGAAGGATGCTTCGTTCACCGCCACCTTCATCTGTTCAGATGTCCAAGGTCTTCATTGTCTCATTTTGCACTTTTTAAAGCACCAAATTTTCTGCGGTTAGCTGCTGCGTTCTTCGATGAGGAAGCGACACTGTTGTAATGTGCAGAACGCGGCCTGCTGTTTGCATGTTGATATGCAGCTGTGTTCCTGAAAAGAATCTTCCTCAAGATGGCGGCATATTTTGCTCAAAAAATGTGTATGCGTCCTTCAGCGTCACTGGTACCTTCGCCGATGTTTAAGCTGCCCGAAATACTGGTATTAACTCTCCCGCATACCATGACTGATGCTTGCTTATCAACCTTAAAATTGGTCCGACTACAATACAGCACATTAGTTGTGTTCAGTTTTTTTCATGGAATGCTGCGTTTCTGGATAATTTTGACAGGGGAGGGGGTATCTGATTTTCTGTCTGTCGGTGTTGCCGGGCGATGACAGTATTGTGGCTGGGGAATCATAGGGGATGGATGATATCCCTGCTCTCGCAGATCTTATTCACGGCTGAGGCGATTGTGGTTTGGCATTGGGAAGACTCCATTTTCAACTTCCCCAGTATACGCCAGGCAGTGGTTGGAATTACAGTGCAGCTAAACCCACTGCATTCTCCCCTTATGCTGCCCTGTTCTGTCCTGTTACAGTGCACTGTTCAGTCCTGCAGCTAAACTCTCTGTGCTCTCCCATTACAGTGCACTGTTCAGTCCTGCAGCTAAACCCTATGTGCCCTCCCATTACAGTGCACTGTTCAGTCCTGCAGCTAAACTCTCTATGCTCTCCCATTACAGTGCACTGTTCTGTCCTGCAGCTAAACTCTCTGTGCCCTCCCATTACAGTGCCCTGTTCTGTCCTGCAGCTAAACCCTATGTGCCCTCCCATTACAGTGCACTGTTCAGTCCTGCAGCTAAACCCTCTGTGCTCTCCTATTACAGTGCACTGTTCTGTCCTGCAGCTAAACTCTCTGTGCCCTCCCATTACAGTGCACTGTTCAGTCCTGCAGCTAAACTCTCTGTGCTCTCCCATTACAATGCACTGTTCAGTCCTGCAGCTAAACTCTCTGTGCTCTCCCATTACAGTGCACTGTTCTGTCCTGCAGCTAAACTCTCTGTGCCCTCCCATTACAGTACACTGTTCAGTCCTGCAGCTAAACTCTCTATGCTGTCCCATTACAGTGCACTGTTCTGTCTTGCAGCTAAACCCTCTGTGCTCTCCCATTACAGTGCACTGTTCTGTCCTGCAGCTAAACCCTCTGTGCTCTCCCATTACAGTGCACTGTTCTGTCCTGCAGCTAAACCCTCTGTGCTCTCCCATTACAGTGCACTGTTCTGTCCTGCAGCTAAACCCTCTGTGCTCTGTGCTAAATGCTCTGTGCTCACCCATTATGATGTGCTTCTCTCTCCTGCAGCTAAATGTTGTGCTCTCCTCTCAGTGTGCTGCTCTCTCCTCCAGCCAAATGCTCTAAGCTCGATGCACACAGTGCCTTCCTGATTACAGCCCAAATGGCCAAACTCATCCTGGGATCTTTATACTTTTTTTCCCCACTTGGAGCTCTGCTGTAATTTAACTACTTTAGAAAGAGGTCATTACACTTTACGAGAGTTGGCAAGAAAAAATACCGTGTTGTTGACCACCCAGGGGGAACAGTCATTTCCACCTGTGGGGAGAATATGGCACTGACTTTTTTTGGAGACACGCTTTTCATGCAGTACATGGTTGTGTCAATCAGATCTACCAAACTGATTTACTTTTCATGAAGCCAATCACTGTTGGTCTGCAGGGACCTGCTGTTATGTGTGGCTGCATGTTTTGGGCCAGGCCAGGTGTTCCGTGATCTTTTCACTGCTGTAGCGCATCATCACCCCCCTTTCAAGCGAGGAACAAGCTCCTGCCCTGCATGCTGCCCTGAGACCCATCTGAGCCGCATGCTGTGCCCCCATTTCTGAGACAAATCCTGGAGCTGCCAGACCTGGCGCACCGAAAATGTATGAAATCCACTTCAAATGCAGGAATATCCTCAATGGCCTAATCTTAAGGCAGTAAGAGAAGGGCTGGCCTCATATGTCAGCATTTGATCTGATTTGATGTCCTTTGGTATCAGGTGAGGATCAGCTCATCTCTCAAAGTCTTTGCTCATCTCTCAGAATAAGAAAAGATGCAGCACTGGATGTGCATTTTGTGTTGAATGGAAGTACCAGGAGGTATCATCGCCGAGGAATTTTAAAACGCTTCTGTTTTAGGATGAAAGATCGCACCAGAGTCCTAAAAGATTGATGAAGTCTTGACATTAAAATGCTCGGATTGAGATTAATTAGATCAGTAAATTATTTCATTTGAACTTCCTCTGTGTCTGCGTTCCCTTATTAAAATCTTCAGGTGTCAAATATCCTTTGGGAAATATTTGGTGGTCATTGTCCCTCCTAATTCAGGATGATCCAGCAAGGAGGGTTATTCAAAATGTGGCTAAATTAAATGTAATGCTTCTTTATACCAGTACAAGGAGGTGTTTTATAAGAGCAGTCACAATCATTGATCCTTGTAGGTTTTCTCTACAACTTGAAACTCGCATCATTCAACAGGGCGGCGCAGCGAGCAGCTCTACCTCCTCACGGCGGTAAGGTTGTGGCTTCTGTGTGGAGTTTGCATGTTCTCTCCCTAGTCCATTGGGTTTCTTCCAGATACTCTGGTGTCCTCCATCGGTCCAATCGGAGACTCTAAATTGCCTGTTGGTACGAGAGAGTGAATGGTGTGTGCGCCCTGCGATGGATTTGGGCGGGTTCCTGCATTTCGTCCGCAGTGAGCTGGGATAGGCTGGGATAGGCTCCCGTTCTCCCGCGACCCTAGTGAGGAAGAAGAAGATGTAGATAAAAGGTGGATGAATGGACTTCATTCAACATCTTGAGCAGAGCTGGCCAACCCAGCTCCCAAAGATCTATCATCTGGAGGTTTGAACACAGGCCGAACAAAACTTCACTCAACAGCAAGATATCTTTTTTTGCTGTTAATTGTTCTGTCAGGTCTATCAAAATAGGGTTGAAGTGAAAACCTAGAGAATGGTACAGCGAAGCCTCAGGAACACAGTTGGTTACTGGAAGTAATTTTTTCCCTAAACAATGGTGAATGCTGCAAAAATCAGGGCCTGTATACTAATTAGTACATGGGCATCTGGGCTGTCAAGCTGAGTTTTTTTTCCAGTAACTGTCATCCAATGGGTCTCAGCTGGCACTGTGAATTTGGCTGTCATTTAGCGTTCAGCACGGTTATTTTGCTAATTATGCAATTAACAAGTGGTTACAAGGTCCTTCTCACTGCAAAACAATGATTCTGCTACAGGAAAATATTGGCGAAGTGTAACAGGGATGTTCGAACAGTGCCGAGACTTTGGACTGCAAAATAACAAAGTGTATAATCACTCCACAAATTGCATACCAGCTAATTTATTTTTCATACCCTGAGATGGACCCCAGCTAGGTTAAAACTGCTAATAACAAAGCATTTGAAGATCCTTTTTTTCCTCCAATGGGGCGAAATGAGGACAGTTAGCAGGCCGGCGATTCGGAGACGACAGCTCCGGTAAAGCAGGATGAGTGACGTTTTTAGGCCTGGGACGAGCAGAAGAGCTGGAGCACAAATACCTTCACTTCTCTGTCAGCTCTGATGATGATGCCTCACGTCAAAACAACAGCCGCTCGGTTTTATTTTATGGAACTTGTAGGGATTTAGCTGTGCTCATATCTGAGGACACTAATGCTAGGACAGCTTCAGCCAAATTATAATCCTTCATTAAGCCTCATGGACTGTCCTGGTCATGAATCAGCCATTATTTCCATATTTTATCATTTGTTTCATGTCTAGATATGCATGGTCATTTGGTCAGAGAAAAGTTGTTTGGATAAAGAAACCAAAATTTGAACATACTTATGAGGAGAGGGTGGTGAATGCCATCTGGTGAACTAAAAATGGCTCAAAAGATGTATTAGTTTTATTATTATTAATAAATCTTTCTAGGTCTGGCAAGTACATGTGATTCATTCATTGGGATTCATCCTGAACTGTCATTTTGTGTATCGACTCAGTCTACTCCCCTGTTGCCTGCTATAGCTCACCAAAATCGTATCATATGTATGTATCATTTATGTCAAGATGCAGCCTCAAATTGAAATGATTTCAACATCAGTGCTGAGAAAGGGGAGAGGAATTGCTAAGGCTACCGACTGTTATAAATAAATGAATATTTCATGGGGCATTTTTATCTCCTTAAATATTGCGCAATATTTTACCTTCGTGAATGTATGGGTCTTCTGCCAACCTTGCTTCCCTTCTATAAAAAATTTATGAGGGAAATAATGGTAGCAGAATGTACATACATTTGCACAGGAATAGTTGTAAATATGGAGTATTAATGAAATAAAATTGTCAGGCGTGATGTAGTTGTGGTATTAATATTCAGTCTTACGGTGAGTTGACTTTGTGTCTCATCTCGCTACTGTCAACACATTTGAAATCTGTCCATGAGAAAGTGTATGTTTTGTTAGGGTTTGAGTAAAAACCCACGGGATGTTAGATTCCCCCAGAGGTAATCTTGAATTAATATCTTGCAGTAAAGGGAGAAACAGGCTTACTGTACATTGCCTGGAGAGATTAAGGTTGATGCAATGCCATATAACAGCTGAGAGCTGCTTTAATTGATTTATAGACCATTTGGCATCCTGAAATGGTGTTGCGGTGTAGCACTGAAATGTGAGATGATTACCTGAGATGTTTGAAAGCTAGTCCTGAATCAGGTAGTCCAGCTCGTTAACTAGCTAAAAGTGGCAAAACATGGTTTAAACAGTCTTGGCTATCTTAGACTCTGAGATGGTATATTTAACTAGGGTAGCACGTCATCTAGTGTCGGGCTGGGCCCCAACACAGGGTTGTAGTTGGACAACATTATCAGCATTTCAAACCAACTGAAATAGAGACTTTAAGAATATCGCCTCATTTTCCAGGATGCTTGAGTTTATGGACAGTTAACGTTAGCATGTTATGGTAGCTTGTCTCTACAGCACGACTGCTTTGGGAAGCAGTGTTGGGCTCTTGAGCTAGTCTGGAAGAGGCAGGCAGTTTTCTTCATTTCTGCTGCATTTCCATGCTTCCTCTCCTATCCCAGTTTTTTTCTTTCTTTTTTGAACCACACAATGAGAACCATTCCTTTCCAACTGTAATCTCATTTTTTGGTAGTTCCACTGACTGCATATTGCTACCACCTTTTTTTTTTTTTAAATCGATAGCTTTCAATTTCTCTAAAATGAACACACGCACACACACTTTTTTATTGTGCACTGTGACATTTCAAATCTTTTCTTTCTCTTGGTTTCAGAGTTCAAGAATGGTGGTTTTGTAATATAATTTATTATATAATAATATAATATCTTTTAATATAATCGGTACAACTGATTAATTTTTTTTACTTTCATTTTTTTTCCTGAATTGCTTTTTTACTTTTTTAAGGGAGTCCTGGCCTAGACAGCAGTATAAATGTTTCACACAAAATGACAAGCGAAAACTACAAGAATAATGCATTAAAAGGGTTTAGCAGTAAAACACGTGCATACACTGGTTAGATAAGCCTTAATTCTGCTTTTAGACACATCAAAACTAAATTGATGACCAAGTTTAAGGCAATTCTGTAGCCCAGACCCAGATCAGGGAGCAAAGGCAAGAAAAGCTGCATTTCGAAAGACAAAGGGGTCTAATCTCCCATTAGCGCTTAAGTCCTTTTTTACGCGATTCGAGTTTAGCGCATTTGAGTTACGCATATTCTCTCCTACTCACTTCGATCACGCCCACAGCGCTTAACTTCAGAATGTAGGCAGCCTTATGAAAGAGGTGTGACTGATCCAAAAGAGAGGCAGACTCTGTACAAAGCTCATTGATTATGGCTACCAGGAAAACAAGGAACAAGGTTTGCAACGAAAGGACAAGGCAACGCTTTAACAAACAAAGGATTCTTACCCCGCACGCGGAAAAATCTGCGGGGCACTGTAAAAGCCAGGCTCTCTGCACACCGGAGAAGTGTGCACTCAACAGGTGGTGAGCAACCATCATCCCCGGTGCATTTCACTGCACTGAGGAGGATCCACTCTTTCTGCAGTGGAAGTGCATGGAGAATAACTTGGAGTGGATACGGATGAAGGAGGGTTACTTAAAATGGTCATTTTTATTTGCCTGTACTCAAAGTATCACTGTGATAGATACTGGCAATAAGCTTAACATGGTTTCAAATATTTATTGTATTTTTTGGCATTTCAAGCAGCTGCGCAGTACATAGGCATCATGGGCCGAGCCAGGGAATTTAGCGCAGATGCTTAATATGCGCGTATTATGATCGCACACAACCTGAACATTAATGCTGTGCCGACGTCTTCGGTCTCTGTAAATATTCTTATTAGTGGAAGGGCTTCTGATTGCAACGTGAGTAAAATCATTGGCTCCCACAACACTGGGGAACCTGGCGACCCGGTAGAACCCCCCCTGAACTCTCCGTCTTTCAGCTGGTGTTTTGGGGAACTTTAAAGTGGCTGATGTGGTGCAGCATAGCGCCTGTGATATGTGCATGACATCACCAGCCACTCTCTGGAACGACCCAGATGCCAGGACCAACAACGCAGTTGTGACCTTGATGACCATCGGTATGTTTGTAATTGTTTGTAATGCGTTTGTAGTGGATCTAATGGGGGAACAGGCTGTTGCGTCATATCATACGATGATTTCATTTGATAATTTATTATGGTTATGAGAAATGTAGTTTAGAAATAAGGATGAACGATCGAATATTGAATGTCTCAACCTTTACCATGTTAAATAAAATAAAATTAATGTTAAAATTCGGCCTATAACCGACATCAAACGCAATATTCCATTTCGCCTTATGTTGGCGCTTGACCTTAATACAGCCCTCAAAAGTGCTTAACAGAAAAAGCGCGTAAGCCAGGGAGAGAACACGCGTAAGTGTTATTTGCCTGAGAAACGCCCGGAAACGCCCCGATTTCGGGCTTGCTCCGCCCCAAGTGCTTAACTGCCTACGGAGCACGTAATGCACAGAAGTCGAGGGGAGTATATGCGTAGGCTGAAAAGCGCGTTGCTATGCGCTTTTTTCGACTCATGCGCATGGGAGAATAGACCCCTCTGTGAGTTGGAGGAATGACAAACATAATGCGTCCATGAGACCAAAGATAAAAACTACTGACAGTTTTTGGAGTCAGCGGAGAACGTGGATAAGAAGGCAGTTCATGTAGGATGGCCTTATGCAATGTTCCCTTCCTCTATTGTATTATGAAGACCAACCGATTTTCTCATACAAACGGAGTGGTGACCAGACCTGGTGCTGCACTGAAACTTTTTATGTTCCAGACCAGGAATGAAGTGCAGAGACAGATATACAATGGGTAATTTATTAGCAACAGTACGGAAGTGACAGGGACAAAACCCCGGAGAGGATAAGAGAATGTTCAGCACGTGTAGTAGGCAATGCTTAGGTTGCTGTTGCTTGCCAGTGGCTTCCGGTGTGTAGCCAGATGTTGAAGTATTTGCCAGCACTCAACTGCGCATGAAGAGAAGGGTAAACGCTTGAGAGGAATGCAGTCGCAGTCCTGGCTCCAGCTTAGGGTTGGTGGCTTGTCCCTGGCAAAATTGATAAAGAAAGTAGACTAGCAAGGGTTTAAAAAAAATGTGGTTCCAGTCCTGGATCCTGATTAGGACTGGATGCTTTTTCCTGAAAACTTGAGTTGATAAAAAGGATGAATTAAGCTAACTTGAACTGAAACCTTTGAACTGAGGATTGGAAGCTTGTTCAAATGAACTAATGACTAAGGGTAAAAGAGAGCTTGGCTGCCACTAAAATAGTTGTAGCATTAAGACAAAGACAAAGACGTTAAAGTGCACAACACCAACATGAACATCAATTCCAAATATATCTGAAAGGGAGAATGTTCCTTTTTTTCAGGCTATGCAGCGAGAGGGGAAGGACATCGATATTAAGGAGGTGATGGGTCGCTGGACTCTGCAGATGGGCTACCCGGTGGTCACCATCAGTAAAAACGACAGCCTCGACGGCACTGTGTCCATCAGTCAGGAGCACTTTGTCTATGACATGGACATCAAGATCAGGGATCCACGGCTTTTCAATCAGAGGTAGGCCCCAACTGACTCTTTGCATTTTGAAAATACTGAATGAATCCTGCACCGTCTTCCAACTACTATAGACCGGAGTGTTTCTCGCCCTGAAGATGTTTGCGTGTGTGCTGAAGAAAGGGAAATGCAACTTCAGACTTTTCCATTTTTAGCATACTTGTAGCCGAATGTGGCCCATGTCTTTCTTCGAGCCGTTTCTGTCAGCATTTTTGCTCGAATTGAAGAGCCTTGTGTTAAAAGTACTGAAGTCACGTTTTCACACACTGTGAGGTAAGGATGGTAAAAAATATTTTGTAGTCCCCTAAGTTGATTCTCAATTTTATCAATATAGATATTTTTTGACTACAGCAATTTTAGCAATAAGGTCTTCAAGGAACAGATTTTGTGGGTTTACTGTATATATACAGACCCCTTTTTCTCAGAAGACATTTTATGACTTAAGTACTGCCAGCAGTTGGGTCTTCACTCTTCCTGCCGTGCTCTTGATGAGGGAGCCGACACCAAGACAGCCGAATGAACGGCTTTTAAGGAATTGATCTGAGCCTGAGCCTCGCAGTTCGTCCACAGGCTGGTTCTTTGGCAGGTTTCTGGTGGTCTCGCGGGATGATAGATGTAGGAGAGACTGGTCACGCCATATGGTCGGCTGGCGCTAATACCAGCCTCTCTTCTGACTGTTCAAACACATTTGAGTAGGGACAGAAGATGAAGACTGACTGGGTTTGACAGCAGGGACACTTGAATTTGTAATGTACACAGCGAATGGGCAAATCATTGGAATCATGCGTGTCAATTAATTCCAGCTTTATAACGCCAGCAATTTGCTGTTTTTGCTGGCCAGTTGAGATGTGGGGTGATTTTTAGTGCTATGTACTAGGGCAGGGCTATTCAACATTATCCTGCAACACCTCTAATCAACCCCAAGAGTCTTGGCTTTAAGAGATTGATTAGTAGTATCACATGTGTAAGTGCTTGGTAGGAATGAAAGCCTGCACCCACACCGGCCCTTGTTGAATAGCTCTGTACTAGGGGGTATTTGCAACAGTCATGACATAGCATGGCTGGTGAGAACAGGCCGTTCAGCCCAACTAGGCTCGCCAGTTTCTTTTTACTATTGTGAATATATCACTTCAGATACTCAAAGACTCAATGGTATCTAGCTTTAAGTCGAGTCTGCTCTTGAAAATTCTGCCTCAACAATATGGTCAGGCAAGCTATTCCACATCAAAATTACTCTTTGGGTGAAAAAATATTTCCTAATATCAGTGCTAAATTTACCCTTAGTCAACTTCCATTTGTGACCCTGAGTTCTACTAACAAAACTTGCCCGAAGGAATCCTTCATAATTCACTTTGTTAATCCCTTTAACATATTTTAAGACCTCAATCAGATCAACCCTAAGTCTCCTTTTCCTAAGACTAAAGAGATTAAGGATGTTCAGCCTCTTCTCATAGCTTTCATCTTTTATACTGGAATTAGCTTGGTGGCTCTTCTCTGAACTTTTTATTTACTTTTTTTTTTTTTTTTTAGAGCCTTTATATCTTTCTTAAAGTATGGTCCCCAGAACTGTGCACAAAACTCCAGATGGGGTCTGACAAATGTTTTGTACAAGAGAAGTATGACCTCCTTGGATTTAAACGCAATACTTTTGGCAGTGTATCCCAGCAACCGATTGGCTTTTTTAACTGCTACGGCACAATGGCTAGAACCTGTGAGGGTTTGGTCAACAGTCATTTCCAGATCTTTTTCATGTGGAGCACATTCCAATTTTAAACCTCCCATGAGGTAATCCTGTCTAATGCTTTAATTACCTACATGTACAACTTTACATTTTGCTACATTAAATTTCATTCGCCACATTTCTGCCCAATTCGGGATTCTATCCAAATCATCCTGAATCACTTCAGTGGACTCTAAACTATTTGCCAAACCTCCCAATTTAGTATCATCCGCAAATTTAACTCATTTGCACTCAAAATTCCTATCCAGATCATTAATGTACAAAAGTAGATGAGGAACAGCAGGGGTCCCAACACTGATCCTTGAGGGACGTCACTCCCCACCATACCTAGCTCAGATGAAATTCCACAGACCACCACTCTTTGTGTTCTGTCCTGTAACCAGTTTTGAATCCACTCCAGAATACCTCCTGTAACTCCAATCGAGCTCTTTGTAAAAATTTGTCTCTTATGCGGTACTGTGTCAAATTCTTTTTTAAAATCCAAGTATATGATGCCATAAGGCCTGCTCATGCCATCACATTTTGTGCTGTGTCAGTATCCTCATCTTACTTTGTGGGCTTGCCTAGGGATGTGCTCCCGGTTAGACTGCTTTTGGCGACAGACAGCAGTTAGCGTTCAGATTAATTGGAATGACTTGTGTAAGTTCTTAAGTAATTGTAATTGAGAAATCTCCAAGTTAAAGCCATTTTCCCTGCAGCTCCAGATATCTTGTCCAGTCCCTGCACAGTACACAGCCCAGCACCTGCTCACTAACATCTTTTTCCAAAGTCGTCGGTAGGGATGTACTGTAAGTTTTTTGGCCCATTTGCTGCTTTCACCAGCTTCGCCTTGTCTGGGAAGTTGTTCTGCTAGATGTAAGAACATTGATGCTGGGATCTGCCTCTTCTTCGGTCGGAAGGGCATTAGTGACGGTGGGCCGCGATGTTTCAGTTGGTGTCAATGAAAGTTCTCCTGAATTGATGAATCATGTATGCATCTCACTCTTACTGAGAAATGTCACACCGAAACAGGAAAAAGTCTCTCCTAAACTTTTGGAAGGACAAAACAATCTGGGTTGTTATTGTATCTTATGCCGTATAGCATGGGAAATGAGAAGCCTAACTTGAGCTGTGAGGTTTACAGCAGGAATAATGAGGCCTGCCCTCAACCCTAAATAAAAAACTGAGTCCACTTCTACCTTTGGCCGTGCAGTGAGTATTTTAGTCGCAATTCTTTGCCAAGTGCAGATTGGTGCCTCTGCCTGCTTCTCCACTTCTTTTGAAATGTATGGATTTGTGGGACTTGAGAAGGGGAAAGAGAGAAGAGCCTCAACATCCGTTGATGTGGGGACCCCCACTGTGTTGGGCTGTATGGGCTTGTACGTGTTTTTTTTTCCCCCCTTTTTTTTGGTCCCTTGACACATTGCTTATTCATTCATCCTGGCGAGCAGCAGAGTAGATTCCTTTGTTTGCTGCGTTTCTCCAATGCGTCTAGGGCTCCATATCATCTATCAAATAGAAATTCAGTTTATGGTGGCAGTCAAGATTCCTGGTCGGCAATTGCACTTGTTACTGGAGGGTCTCTTGCAGAATTCTGAGGGCATGAATATTCAGCATTGTCGGGTATTTATGGGAGCTGAGGTATCACGCATGCTCTGAAAATGCATTTATGTGCTGTAGGATTAACCCATTACTGACTAAGGCCAGAACAGTCGCGTGCGGATTTGTGTCCAGGAAATGCCTATTTGTGTATTGCAGTCATTCATATAGAGGCCTGGACTTGGTCGCAGTGATGGCTAAATCAGTTGACTTACTACACTCCCGGCAGCTCAAGGATTACAGTCTCAAAGCCTATCATGCAGGTTCTCATGTGGACCTCAGTATTCTGTTTGGGACAGTACAGCATGTTCACGTTTGCATGTTTGGTCCCTCAGAAGCCTGTCAAACCATGCGGCATTTTCATTTGTAACTACTCCATTACAATTATACAGCATAATGACAGGACGAGCTAGCATCCCTGTGACAATGCGCCTGAGGACCAGAGTGAATTGTGATGGGATGTTGTTCTCCGGAGGAACATGGGTAAAGACTCATTCATGTTCATTGATTTTTTTTTTTTGGTGTGATTATTCAGTCAAACTATTTTGCTGACCATAATTCATAAGACTACTAGTATTGTGAATGTTAGGTATATCTGAAAAGCTGGCATATTGTCCTGTCCAGCTCAGGCCTATTTAAGGAGCTTTATTATGGAAGATACTTTTATCCCCTGCTTAGTTCCACCTGTATAGTGCTCTCACTTGTACCAGCCCAGAGAAGGTGGACTTTGAACACCCTAAGGTTTTGCTTTAGACCACACCTTTCCATTACAGCATTTTAAACATGTGATTTGAAATTTTTGCAGTTTTCTACATCACAAACATTACCAGCTCTGTCTGTACGCCCTGATTTCTCCCACCGCCTTGCTTGACCTCGCCATCTCCCTCTCCCTTGTAGCTTTTTACTTTTGTTTAAAAAAGCAAAGCTCTGTTTGCCAGCCAGCCAATCAGAGTGGATCTCATTATCACTGGGGGACCACCCTCTTAGACCAGCCTGTTCTTCAGAGGGAAGAGAATAGCAGGCAGAAAATGGCCTGTAAAGTATGCAGTTTTTTGGGTTTTTGCCTAAAAAAATTGCAACCTTCTTTTTGGACATCCAAGAATATAGTATGCCAGGAAGGGACACATTATGCGTGACCTTTAAGTCTTGATACCTTCATCAGTTTCATTGGCAAAATGTCACTTTTTTCAGGACTGCTTGAATTCTGTGGTTGCCAGTATTGGCTCAATTAGCACTTTTTTTTTTCTAAAAGCTTGGTTGGAGGCCAGTTGCACATTTTTGCAGTGCATTTAAAGCCATGTGGGGTCGAGGAGGAGTGTCATGGTGGCACTGTGAATCCTACTGCTGCCTCACTGTAAGGTCATTGGTTCAGAACTGGAACTGGCACACTCACTCACACACACACACACACACACCTGTGTGCATGCTTCAGGTGCCTATTCAGTCCTGCATAAGTGAGCAGCCTTAGTGATGAGCGGCGCTGATTGGCCTGATTATCACCCACAGGCCCCCCATCAGTGCTTGCACAGCTAGTCTGGATGATGATGCTGCTCAGCTCCGATGAATCTGTGCCTCCCTGTTGAGCTGTGCCTTTGGTTGGCTAGCAGGGGGTCATGTGTCCTGTTTATAGTGAGTTCACTGTGCTCAAGGCTCTGAGCTGGAAACTGCTCTGACCTGAAAATCACTAAGGTGAGAAAGACATTGTAGCCAAAATACTTGAGTGCTTTGTGTGCTTTTGGTTCTGGAATACTTTGAGGAACACAACGAGTTTAAGGCATTGACTTGGCCCCCACAGTCCCCAGATCTCAGTACAATCAGGCATTTGTGGAACGTGCTGGACAAACAAGTCTAATCCATGAAGGCCCCACCTCAACTTACAGAACATAAGACTTTGGTGGCAAAAGGGGGACCCACACAATATTAGCTGGTGGTTATAATATAATGGCTGATCAATGTAATGTCCTGTCAATACCGAAAAAAGAAGTTCTTTTGGAGGCATCACAGTGGGTCTAAAATGAGGAAGGGTAAAGAAAAAAAGAGCGAAGCCACTGGGAGTTCTACATGTCTCTCTACACAGGAAATGTACCACATTTCCGCAAATTACTTCCTTTCCTTGCCTGTCCTAATTGGTGGAGTTAGGAGCCAGATAAAGGCACAAGTAAAGGAAGGAGGTTAGAAATGAGCCTAAGTTTAATCTTTCTGACTAGACCAGATCTCCAACACCCATCCATAAAATGGGGGAAGTCAGAGTATTTTGTGAACATTCGGGGATAGGGTAGGTCATTTGTCCCAGATCTATAGTACTGCTCCAGGAGAGCTGCTGGAGATTAGCCACCCCGCCTGCCCAGCCTGCCGGCTGTAAAGATCCAGCATCGATCGGGAAACGAAAGAGACCAGTTTGGATGTAATGATTTCCGGTTGGGAAATTTTCACAGCTGGTCATTTGTCCGTCATATAAGCCAGAGAGGGATCAAATACCATCACGGAGTCAAGGACTGCCGAGGGACAGAGGAGGATGAGGGCTATCCAGCTTCATCAAGGAGCTTTTTTCCTTCCTTTTATTTTTTCCTGCTGGTACTTAAAAAGGCAGAACCCAAAGAACGGCTTGCAGATGAAGCGATGCTGCATTGTTCACAATCGTTGAAGCAGCCAAGCTGTCAGGACGGGGTTTGTTAGGCATCTTAGTTTTTTTCCCTAACTTTCGAAGCGACCTTCGATACAGTAGTGTGTAGTCATCTATTGACACCAGTTAAATTTGTGCATGTATTGTATGTAATGCATGTAATTTTTAATTCACATATATTTTTGTATTGAAATGTATTGAATTGAATTTGCCCAATCTCAACCTTTATACCCATTCCAAACTGTCTTGATATTTAACTTTGTCAACCTAGTAGGCCAGTAATGTATAGAATAATTGATAGCTGACTGTCCTGAATAATACATTTCTCTCCAGACTGCCTCGAGCACAGGATATGGCTTCCCTTACGCTTTCTGTTGCAGCAGTTAGATTGAAGTTCCCGTCACCACCCATGGACCCCTTCTGCGTTTCGACAGCCATTTTATTCATCTCCACACGGTCCCAATGTGACAGCTGTGTGCCGCTTTGTCATTTCTGTTGTGTTTCCGGATTCTTCTGTGCTTGTACTGTTAGCAACATGGGTCCAAATTAGCTTGAAACATGAAGCTGTGCTCTGTAGAAGAGCACTATAAAATGTGTAGTGTGAAACACTGGTAGGAGTTTTCACTCATTTTCGATTTACTTGCTTTGAGTTCTTTGAGAGTTAAATCACATCGGAGGTATATCTCAAGTTTTATTGGAAGCATGGGCAAAGTCACAGTCTGGTTCTTTACCAGTCAGGGAGAATGCAGCACAAAGATGAACATCACAATCAGGGTCTGTACACGAAGCGCCTGTCTACTGACCACTGTAAAATACAAAACAAATGCCCTGGAAATGTCTTTAACGTTGACTAACGCTACTCCTTGGTTTGTCTCCTGTTTGACAGTTTCCAGTGGCAAATCCCTTTGACACTCTCCACAGGAAATTTGACTCGCATCTCATCTGAATCGGTCATTTGGTTGACCAACAGAACAGGTAACTGCACAGCCACATTGCTGTACTTATATTTTGCCCTTGCCCTTGCAGTAATTACCAGCCCATCTCCTGGAGTACCCCTGTCCTGCATATATGTGTGTCTCTGATCTGATGTACCCTGTTCAGCTCATCAAGTACTCTGCTAATACTCCAAGAATGAGTAAAGACTGAGAGTGTTTGCGGTTGTGCTGTTACCTGGTCCACAAAGCAGGATTACAGAGTTTGCAGATAACTTTACACCTGAAGCCTTCTCATATCTGGACTGTGGACTGAAGAGAAAAGGGCCATGTTGGGTTTAGTTCTGCAGAGTTTCCGAATTCCTTACTCTTACATTGTAATGCAGGTCCCTGTTCTACTGTGCTAGGCGGGAGCAGAATGAGGATGAGAGTAAAGATTAAATGACAATAGGAACTGAAGTCTAATGAGAACACAAAAAGGGTGTAAATAAACTGATGGAAATAAACAGTGGAATACAGAGTAGACCAGTGGAAACACCGCATATGGAGACACTGGAGTACTGAAAAGACAAACGCACGACAACAGAAAGGAAACATGGGGTGTATATGGAGAAAAGCTAAGTAAATCTGGAAGGGAATTCAACTGTGAGGGCAGGGAAAAGCGTGACGGGAGATGTGGCTACAAACGAGGGAATGAGGTCCGCTGATTACCAATCAGAACAGGGAGTGGAGTGCAGAAACCTGAAAACAGAATGGGATGTTAGATTACCAAGGGGAAATACAGGAAATCATATGAACGAGAAGCACCGATGTAAAACGCTGACTTACGGTCTCACAATTCACAATCCCAATGCAAACATACCGAATCAACATCTCATCATTGTCAAAGTAAGAGGGATGCGAGTGTTCAAGGTTTAAGAAGGTGACACGTAGCCTGGCTCCTTTACCCTGTGACCTCCTGCTCAGCTGCCCAGTTGAGCAAACCCGTGCTTTTCTCCTGTTTCCTTCTCAGCGAGGAAATAAAGAAATAAAAAATACAGGGAGGCTTGCCTCATCGAATAGCGTCGTTTGCTGTCAATTTTTTCCCCTGTCGCCGTGTGTGCGGGGCGTATTGAATTTGTGATAACCCACAGCTTTGGCTGCTCGTATACCATGGCCATTAAAATCAATTCTTCCTGTCTTGCTTTGATTTTTTAAATGAGGCCAGTGAATTTACATTCCCTTCATAAACATAAATCAGAACTCCGAATCCCTCTCTCTGCAGTGGAAGCTGCTGTTAGAGCTACGCTGTGCTTTTTAATTGGACCCAGCTAATATAACCAGAATGAATGTGAGCAAGTGTATCAATTTACTGCCACCATAACAACACAAATGTTTAGAATCCCTTTGTTTGAATTAGGTTCACCTTTGTAGCTAATAGAAGGGTGGACTGGGGGTCTGATGAGTGATATGGCTCATTGGACCTCATGGCTCTTCGGACCCCAGTCTCCCCTAGTGGGTCGGGCTAAGTATCATTTCAAATTTTGAAATCAACATCAACATCTTACATTCAATAGCAGTGCTTTTTTTGCTATTTTGTGAGTGAAAAAAATGAAAATCTGAATGACAGAATGTGCGATAAGTTAAGTAAAGTGCAAATGAGTATCACGACTTGACCTCTCTCGGGGGGGGCCTAAACTAGATGAGTAATGTGCGATGATGGAAACTTAATGTGTTTTTTACACAAAGATGTTTAGTTTGTTGAATGGGCCTGTAGTACCTCTGTTTAGCTTAAACATGTCTGATCATTAACCACTAATTTATCAATTCGTACCTGCTGAATGATCTTAGTCTTTCTCTACATCTTTCTCTACTGTGGTACACTCCACCGCATTCAACAGTACAAATATAATTATAAGTGAATTATTTTGGAGCCTTGAACAAATTCATTACTGTAATCTAAATACCGTGTGAATGATTTGCACCGCAACACATCTGCAATTGAGTTTTCCGCAACATGCCTACAATTGTTATTTTAAATTTGTCAAAAATGCCATTGGGTCTATTCTCAAAGAAATATAAAGCTCTTCTCTTTTTTATCAGAGATGCTGAGCAAGTGCATCATCCTGGAATAAACTTTTATGTAAGAGCGGTCTAGCTAATTTGTTCGCAAAATAATTAATGAATGAAGTAACTGAATTAGCATCCCTGATTTGATGATCGATTAAGAGTGATCTTATCGCAATAAATCACTGAGACTTGATCGTTTGTCAATGATGAACAACAGGAATTCATGATGCATCTTGCATTAATTCATGCATTGAATCATCATCATCATAAGTCATGCATTGGTTCAGCATTACTTGAAATAAGGGTAAAAATCCTATGCTTAAGCTGTGACCAAACTTGATATACAACATCTTCATCACATACTGTAGACTCCTTTGGATTGCATTGGAGCCTTGCACCCCTAAAAGTTGGTGTGGCAATGCAGTCATATTGAAAAAGTGAAGTTGTATATTTCATACCTTTCTAAAATAGGTGAAGAGCTATAACTTGGTATGTAGGTAACATAACATGTCTCAACATAAAAGACGAGTTTTGTGGATTTCTGAAAAATTTTGTGACCTTTCACAGTCCCTTATCCATAAACACCTATTTCAATGACCAATAACCTCTAGCAGTTATAACTGTACATATGTGTGTGTGTGTGTGTGTGTGTGTGTGTGTATATTCACATATTGAACAAATTCAATGAAACCTTGCATACAACATCTTTACAACAATCTACTTTGGTGTGTCATTTCAGCCTTGTACCCCACCCCCAATTAGTTTCAGGTTCACTTGAATCTTAATCTGATCATGGGCTCATACAATGAATAATTAGATCATTCATCGCATTCGATGTGTCGCCTGTTTTGCATTTAATTGTAGCCGAGCATTCATGGCACCTCACCGCGCAGTCTGCTGTCACGACATGCAACCAAGCTGTGAATCGCACAATTTTGCCAAGCGCAATACTAGACTGAATTTACCCTCCGCCAATGATGTCACGCACTAAAGAGCTTTGTGTCACTGCAGACACAATGACACTGGTCGTGATTGGCTGTCTCATTCCCTTTACTTCAAAGTATGAAATTTTTTGCAGCTTTCATTGCAACAATTTGATAACAGATAGGACTGACATATTTTGCTCGGTTTCAATGCTCAGCCCTAGTACTAGGAACATGTTGCACTGCTATGGTACATCAACAGATGGGATTGAAACAAACAGTTTTTCAGTGAAATTTGTACAATAAATTTATTAGATGTACCAAAGATGACATTTTTTTCCATTTCTTTATTTCTCACTTTTTTTTGTGAAACTTTACATTTTAAGGCTTTT
Source organism: Gymnothorax reevesii (assembly GCA_029721435.1). Lineage (NCBI taxonomy): Eukaryota > Metazoa > Chordata > Actinopteri > Anguilliformes > Muraenidae > Gymnothorax > Gymnothorax reevesii. The sequence goes on along the minus strand of CM056579.1, from coordinate 22,616,754 downwards.
GAAAATTCTAGTTTCTAGACTTATGCGAGGCTGGCACTGTGGTTAGTTTTACCACCAGCAAGTTATGGGTTCAAATCCAGCCTGGGACCTCTCTGAGTGGAGATTGCACGTTCTCCCTGTGTTCACTTGGCTTTTCTCCAGGTATTCCGGTTCCTCCCACAGCCCAAAGACATACACATCAAGCTAATTGGAAGTACTAAATCACCTGTAGGTAGGAGTGTGAGTGCAAATGGTATGTGAATGATGTGTGCACCTCACAATGGATTGGTGAGCTGTCCAGGGTGGGTCCCTGCCTTCTGCCCCCAGTCAGCTGGGATAGGCTGCAGCTCCCCCGCGACCCCTGTGAGGGAAAAGCGGTGTAGATAATGGATGAATGGATGGATGGATGGATGGATGGATGGTCTCCCATGTGCCATATGATGCCTGTACCTCATTTGGGCTGCGTGTTATTGTGGTTTTATCGACTGATTGTGAGAATTTTATTTTATTTTTTTGTTCCTGAGAAATATAGGCAAAGTCTATTTTATTTTATACTCTCCACTTGACAAATATGATGAATTGAAGAATTGATCATTGGATTGTTATGAATGAACATATTTGACTAAGAACTACAAATATGTTAAGAATAATCACATAAAATGTTCCGCAAGAACAATCTTTTTAGTCTGAGAGATGGCATTTCATATGTGCATCCTAGAGTACACGTACCTCATATAATTTTTTGAAAAAAAATTCTTGTTTATCATACCCGAGTTACAGTTAACTTTATGCACAAAAAATGTAATTGGTATAGCAGTGCCTTCAGTTTTAGTTAGATGTTACCATTTTGTGTTTCCGCTTGGCTTCCCCTCGTGTGGTTTTTGATTGGCGCTGACTTCATGTGTCAGTATGGGGGTCAGAGTGCAGTGCAGTGCACCGTTTTACAATTTTACACCAGTTGACATGGTCATGCATGAAAGGTTTTGGTGTCAGGGCAGCTCTGACGCTGTGTGTGTGTGTGTGTGTGTACACGTGTGTGTGCGTGTGCGTGTGTGTGTCTTTGTGCACGAATGCAATTTAATGGTCGAAAATGAGCAATGTGCTTTAAAAGCCCCTGTTACCTGGCAACCTATTTTTTTTAAAGTTGTGAATATAAGCCTATTAACACCACTAAGTTTACTCCATCCAAATGTGAGTAACTCACAGGTGAGAGACCTTTGTCCTGCATGTGTATATTACGTTAGGACATGAGTGAGACACACTGTTGAGTTATTTGGAGATTGCGAATAAGCGAGTGGGGAACCCCCAGCACTGCCCCTGGCCTTGTGGTTTTCTGGGCTCAGTGCCAATTCCCTTCATGTAGAGTTACTAGATGGAAAGAGTTGCAACAACTCAAGAATAGGAGCCATGTTTTTATTGGTTGTGAGAAACCGAGTCGTTTCGCCAAATGAAAATCATTGGATAAGTTTGTTCTTTTCTTGGAGGGGAAAAAAACACATATTTTAGGGGGGAAAACGTTAGAGGGGACAATTTTTGGACATGAAAAAAAGAGAAAATCAAAAAATGAACATATTAATTTTGAGATGGTGCCAATTGCATTTTGGAAACAAAATGGCTCCATGACCAGATTTTCAGGAACCCTCATGTCGCAACTCTATCTTTGGCAATCACCTACTGCAGACACCTGTAGCACACCTGCCTTTGCATCCATTTCCCGGCCCACTAATGAGCCAAAATGGCTTGTTTGTCCTGAATTTGCCATTTCTGCCCTTTCTCATAGAGACTCATAGAATCTATCCAGTGGATGAGGAATCTTGGCTGCTTGGGAACATCAACCAAACGGGCTACTTCAGAGTGAACTACGACCTGCACAACTGGAGAATGCTCATCCAGCAGCTAATGAGGAACCCGGATGTAAGTCACGCAATTCATCAATTTACGTTGTAATTTTTTAATTACCTTTATTCATGCGAGGTAGGCCACTCTGTGACCAAAACTTTGTCTTGCCTGCCTTAAAACTTTCAGGTGCATTTGTGAAACCATACTTAAGGATGAAAGTGAACAGCTACTGTTTCTGATTTCACTTTGCTAAATAAGAGGCCCGTGTGAAAGTTTGGTTTTGTTTCATCGTAGGTTGCTTGTAAAATTTAAAAATGGAGCCTATACAGTTAAAAACACTGAAGGTAAGCAGTATCTGCTTACTGACTTATTTATTTGCATTGCTTAGTTACCTGCTTGCTTACTACTTCCTATGTACTGCAAACCTAATATGAAAAGAAAACGACTGCCAGCGGTGCACTTGGATCTTGTTGGGCTGAGCTCAGGGTGCACTTCCCTAGTTTTCCCCTTGTGTACGTGTACCATATTCTCCTCATTAATCGCCACTAAAGTGCATGACAAAAATGTATTTCTTTTAGATCATATCTGTGGGGAACAGAGCAGGCCTTATCGATGACGTCTTTAACCTGGCCAGGTCAGTACACTGCTTCACGGCTTCTTATCTTGTATGCGGCTTTTTTCGCCATTTGTTTCCATTGTACTTACCCTTTTTTAGGCTCAAAAGAAATAATTTCATAGCCGCTTGAGAAGTAGTGACTCATAAAAGATTTTTGATGTTTTCTTTGGCTCTTGCATGTCATGTTCCCTGCTCTTCGTATTCATGATGGAATGATGGCTCAAGTCTGATAATGAAATACTTATGTTAGGGCACTCTGTAGAGTCCATACCTTTGCCTGCTTCATCATTTTTGAAGTTATATTGTATGTTTTTCTTGATTTTTTTCCTTTTCCTTAAAGTTTCACCAAAATTGGTCTAGATCTTTTTTCCATTATCCTGCTCACAAATGGACAGACAGGTTGAAATGGGGGCAAATACATAATTACATCTGCCAAGGAGTTGGGTGAAGGTTAACATTTCTATAACTAAGATTTCAATAGAAATTTGGGTCTCTTGAGGAAGGCCGTGTCATATTTTAGCATAGCGTTACAATACTTTAATAAATATGTCATAATATGCTTATTAGGCTTTGCGTATTCATGAAGGTTTGGAGAAATTTATGTGAGTTAGACATGCTTTGCTTTCTCCTGGTCTCTGTCTGGTTTGAATTTGTAGATTTATGTTGAACTTTCATGAGCTTTCAATGCCAGGTCAGTCCCTCTGAGGGTAACTGTACTGAATCTCAGATACAATAATGTTACTTTCTATCGTATGAATAGCAAGCCTTGCGATTTTTGAATAGAAATATTTGGGAAAAAATGTTGCCACATTCCAGTGTTTGACTAAAGTGAGCCTGTACTGTTTCCTTCACATTTACACATTAATAAATACATAAAGGTTGCTGAAGTATCTCAGTGGCTTATCTATGTGCTTATTACTAGCTGTCACACTAGTGGTTTATTCGAATTTGGCCAAGCATTGTCGAATGCCTCCGCTCTTTCACTGCCTATAGATCCTGTCTGTCCATCCTGTTAAGTAATAAAGCTTGAGAAAACATTGAATAAATAAACTACAGGCACTCCGAGTGCAAACCTCTGGCAAGGCAGCACAGTCCAAATCTTGGTATGTGGGAGCAAAGTTCACTTATCGCATGTCAGAGGATTTCAAGATGGCTGCCGTGGCGGCCATATTCTTTGACTGATCGTGGTCAAAATCAATAGGGTCCATCCCTGATGTAATAGCGACCCACCCACAAAATTTCAGAGATATCTGTTTGTTACTTTTTAAGTTCTTTTGTTCACAAACAGATAGACAAACAAATGGCACCATTCACATAACCTCCAGCCAACTTTGTTTGCGGAGGTAATAAGGTAGCAAATCAAGATCATGTCGTGACCGACTTTAGTTAAGCAAGCAGGAAAGTCTTCAGAGTTAATCAGCGCAGTGGATCCCCCAGAGCAATGCGTGCGCTCCCTGCCAGGACAGGTGAGTTCAAATATATGAATCTTAGTCTCAAATTTTTTCTAATATTGTCTCAAAAAAAAAGGCATTGCATTACCTTGAGAAATGTACTACAAATGGTAAAATGATGACTCTTCTATGACTCTATGAAAAATATCCATAATGTAAGATGATCTATGGATTTTTACTCTTTATTATACCCCCAAAGACAAGCTGATCAATCTTCCTCATCCATCAGTCACAAAAAAAAGATATGAATTCAATGGCAATGTGTTATAACAACAACCATTTAACTTGTCAAAAGTGCTGTGTTGCTGCTACTTTTATTTCAGCCATTTTATTCCCTGCTTATTTTACTTTTGGACGTCAAGACAGTGGTTCAGTGAAAGAGGGAAAAGTTGTCCTATTTCAGCAAGTGTAGTAAAAACTCTGTCAACCCCTAACTAACTGACCGATGGTGAAATAAAGAGCGACTTTCTCTACAGGAGACTTGGATGAGGACACCATGTTGAGCCTGAAATATGTCTGAAGTAAATTGTCTTGCAAAGATAAAATGCATCATTAAAGTCTTGCTAGCTGTGAGAAATATGAAAGTTTGCTCCAAATTCAGAGGCTTTTTGTCAACACTATAACTCATCATAAGACAAAATATAAAGTTGTCCAGGACAGTATTGACCGGGATCACTTTTTTTAAATGCGACCATTATACTCGCACCAATTGGATATCAGTTGTCAGGCAATTCAGCCATAACTCCAGTGCTCTACCTGCGGTCAGGAGGTGGAAAGTCACTGTGGTTGAGGAAGGAGAGTTAGCTGTAAGATAACGTTGAGAGATGAATGCAAATTGGATGGGGCGGGCTGTAACTTTACCTGTTCCATCTGTAATGCCTCAATAATGCTCATTTTCTCTCATCGAGACATCGCAGCGAGAAATGTCACCCTCAGTCTCGCACATGGAGCCTGATCTCGCTCGCAGCCTGTAATGAGCCAGACAGGTTAAGGAGGGGGGCGAAAAACTATCAGGTGCGATGTTACACCTCTTAAGAGTTCAGTGACAAAATTTTCACCTTTGTATTATCACGGCGATTTACCTAGAATTCTCTCCGATGCGCACAGAATTTATGAAGTCATATTAAGTTTTTGTAAAACACAAAACTGGCTACAGCATATTCTTATCTCAAATGAGCACATTCTCTTTGGTCCGTTTGAAAACTTGTGGATTTTAATGAGACTCGTTTCTCAGTGGGAGTAGAAAACAAAACCAACTCATTTTGAACTGGGTGTCCAGACTGCCTTCAAAGTTGACTGAATTGCATAGCGATTCAGTCTGTCCTCTGTGATGCAGGAATGAACACGAGAAGTTTCTTGTCATACCCATGAAAACTCAGTTTTGGGAATATAATGGGTAAAAGTACCCTAAGACTAATATGCTTCTTGTATGAAATACGTTTCTCAATTGCAATGTTGCAGTGATGTAAAAGTGATCTATATGCGCATCACCCCTTGTTGGGGTGGTTATTTATTTATATTGGGGAAGGATTTCCAGTCTACTATCATTGGACTCAGGTAGTGAAAATAGATTCCTCATTAAGGTGGGAGTTTACATTAGCATTTCTAAATGTCTGGGAGTTAATGAAGCGCGACTCAGCCATTCAGTTGACTGTAAACAGCAGTTAGAATTACTGCTGAGAATGCCCTTGTGCTAGTAAAATCAACTGTCTTTCATTACCAGGCTGTCCACGCCAAGAAAACACATGCCTCCTCCAATATTATGTCCTATTATGTGACCGTGTAGGTTGTGGTGATCTCTGCTCTTGTAAAAACTGAATTATTCATGTTTATCCTGTGTGAACTGCTTCTGCAGAACTGTGTTGTGTGACATTTGCAGTACTGCGCTGAAGTTTGGCACATGTAACAGTTCCTTTAGGCAAAGATGCTTCCAAAAATCATGAAATTAATCATTTCTAATGTTGAAAAACAGACTAAAAAGTGTTATGAACTGTGAGAAACTCACTGAAATCAAAATTTAGGGTGTAGTTCAGTGGTTTTAGTTTGGTTGTTCTGAGCATATTGGAGAATACGCCACAGTTACGCTACAGGTTTGCAGCCTCTCTCACGTCGGTCTCCCCAGGTATTCCCAGACAGCCTCGATAATGTTGAGATCAGGACTCTGTCACGGCGTATTATTTGTATGAACTGTATTTATAAGAATACAAAGTTGCTTTGTTAGATTTTTTTTTTCATTAATATTTGATGCGTCAATTTTTTTTGAATGAATTTATTTGTATCTACAGCGCCACGAATATGGAAAATAGAAATAATTATCCAACATCAATTTTAAATTCAAAAATGTAGGATACCTTAGACTTTTGCTCAGTACATTATGTAAATCAATTTGAAGAGTTTCTTTCCAAAACGATAGATCCATTTTACTCACTTTGAGTAAATCAACTTTTTCTATGTGGGGCGCCTATTGCATTTTATAGAGAAACAAACTTTGACCATGAAAAAAATACACTCTATAGTATAGATTTCAAAAAAAAGAAACTTTTCACCATGTGTAAGAAGCACAGGGCTATTGCTTTAAGGTATTTTCTCAATTTTTTTCATTTTGGCACTTATTGCCTTTTGGAACCAAACTCTTCATTTATTACTTGGGCTTTGCATCTTAAAAGTATGTTAATGCAGTTTTGGGGTACAGGACAACTTCAAATTTTTTTCTGTAAATCAAACGATTTTTTGTTGTGTTGTGCACAATACATTAGTTCAGGCAGGAAGCACAGTAATCCCTTTGTTCATCTTGGATGCAAGCATAGCTGAAGACGCTTGTTTGTTGTCCAAGAACTCAGGATTTACCGAGCAGATGTTTGGGACTGTTGGCCCAATTGTGGAGAAGATAGACCCTTGCGTGTCCTCGTCTTCCTTTGGCGAATTCTTCTGGGCTCAGTGTTTCTTTATGGAGTCCTGAAGGGCCTTTATTTCTGCAGTGATGCAGATAGGAGCGAGCCATAAAGTGACTCCCAATCACATCAAGGGCTTTTTAATGTAGCATGTAAATTACAAATAAGTGAACTTGGTTTTGAGACTCTGGTTTGCTAGTCAGACTGCTGCAGTCAGCTCAGTATTAGCCCTTAAAGTGCTAATCACTGCTATAGTCACACAAGGCGCAAAATGTATGAGGCAAAATTTCAGATTTTAGCTTTCAACAGATCAACAATTTTGTCCATTTTTAGTCAGCGATGATCTTTAGATGGATTCACTGGTACCTGTGTCTCCTTCTGAAGGTCATTTGTCAACTAAACAATTAATGATTATTTTTTGGAGGGATGAGGTGAGAAAAATTATGCACTTTCAGGGTTAATTTGGTGTTTTTAAATTATAGTGCTGTACTAGCTGCTCTAGCAAAGTAGCTGCTCATACATTTCTTGTCTTTATTTAGTTTGAGCAGTTATGCGGCTAGCTGGCGCATTAGCCAGCCCAGTCAGTAATTTTTATTGAAACTGACAAACGGCTATCGATATATTTTTAAATGTAAACATAGCTATTGATAAGTGGTCACCAACTCTGTTCCTGAAGATCTAGTGATGCTTAAACATCCTGTAGGTTTTCATTGCAACCTTAATCTGGCACATGACTTCTCAGCATTAGCAGACGTATCTCTTGCTGTTGAATGAGGTGCCCTGAGGTTGGAGTGAAAACCTACAGGATAGTTGATCTCTTGAAATATAAGGCTAGTGACCACAGCTATAGATTGTAATTCAACTTAACTGTCAAAAGACCAAAAACTACAAAAGGAAATACATTATTCTCTCATTCATGAATAATGCTGGATACAGAAGTACAATCTAAATTGAAGTGAATGATAAGGATGTACTCTGAGTTTTGCAGACAGAATGCAGCCTTCATTTTTAAGGTTGCTTTGAAAAAATCTAATATCTTGGTTACATACTTTTCTTTAATAAGACAGTGTGCTTTCACTCTGTGCCCGGAGCTCCCTTGACATTTTTTGATTAATTTGAAAAGAAAATGAGTTTATGCATATGTTTCAAAGATTTTTAGCAAGAGATTGTCTCTGAATGTTGAATTAATTGAACATCCTCCCTTAAGTGTTATATCGATGGGGTTTTGCCTTGGAGGTGGAAAATATTCATGGAATTGCTTGGTGCTATGAGTCTCTAAAATGGAACCATTGTCTTGCAACAGGAGACAGAGTTGAATAATGGTGCTCTGGACCAAATTAACTGTTGATTCCAGGTGTCAGAATGGGTTAGGAAGTCCTGCTCATGAAGAGCCATGGCACTGCATGTCTCAGACATCTTTCGGTGAAATATTTGGTGTGGGCTTGGTCAGTACTTGGATGGGAGAGCACCAAGGAAAACCAGGTTGCTGCTTGAAGAGGTGTTGGTGGGCCAGTAGGTGGCAATCTTCCCTCTGGCGGAATAATCCACAATGCCCCAGTGCAGTGACGCGGACACTGTACTGAAGGAGACGCCGTCTTTCGGATGAGACGTTAAACTGAGGTTCTGACTCACAGTGGTCATTAAAGATCCTCTGACACTCTTCGATAAGAGTAGGGGGTTCCCTGGTGTCATGGCTAAAGTCCTTACCTGGCTCTTTCAACCTGCCACCTAATCATCCCCTGATCTAATTGGCTGTGCAATTCCTCCTCTCCCTTCCCACCTCTACCCCCAGGGCTCCCTTGAAAAAGAGACTTTAATCTCAACGGGACTTCCCTGGTTAAATAAGGGTTAAATGAATAAAATAAAATAAATTTTGGCACCTCACAAAGACAGTTGGGCAACAAGAGCAACCCCCCCCCCCCCCCCCATTCCACCAACGGCTGGGGGAATAAGAGCAACTTTCCTTCCTGTTGCTTTGATGGGTGTGGAGTTTCAGACTCCAAATGCAGTGGCCAGAATTAAAAGGCAAAACAGCAGAGAAAGAAGAGACACAAATAAAATAATAATGCGATACTCGCGCTACCAACGGACCTAGAAGTCGTCCGGGGTAGAAGTCAAAGCAAGCTCGAAGAGACGAAAAGAAAAAGGGAAAATAAAACAAAGATTCCCTTGCTCTCTACAACTTAACCTAAAATATACAGCTAAGGTCCCTGACAATTCTCTTTCTAGAGACCTTACCGGCTATAGCACAAATGAAACACTGACACTCTAGCAACGGAAGTGAGGCAGAACTGGAGCTTAAACAGAGTCCGGGCGACGCCCCCAATTAATGCTAGCTGGCCCAGGAATCCGATTGGGAGCAAAACGATATCGTCCCGGACGAGAGCAACATTGAAAGCTCTCAACGCCTCTAAACCGTGACAGTACCACTAACGGTTGGGGTAATAGCCACTTTGTGTATTTTATGTGAAATGCTTTGAGATATATTTTGCGTTAATTGCGCAATAGTACATTAGAGTTTTATTACTAGCCACAGTAGCTATACTGGCATTTTTTTCAATTGATCGATGTTTGTGTCACCAGGGAAATCTACAGTGGAACTACTTTCAAAATATTGTCAGCTGTGTGTGGTAGTCTGCATTTGTTCATATGTGAGGGTGTGTGTCTTTGGACAATTGTTGTGAACACAACTGCATTGCACTTTTGATGCTAAGCTCCCACTGTTGTGCCCTCCGTTACTAACGCTACGATTGGCCATTCATAGCTGATCGTGAAACTCCTCTGAAACTGCTTTCACACCGGACACAAAGGAATTCTATTTCACGACAGATTACATTCAAAGTCAATACAACGCGAAACGCATGTATTCGTGTCTTTGCATTGACTTTGAATGTAATCGGTTGTGTGAAAAATTCGTTTCGCGTCCGGTGTGAAAGCGGCTTAAAATTTCAGGTTTGAACACGAGGTGATGCGATGATCACGACTGACAATTAATCGTGTTGATTGTAGGGAATTTTTGAACCATTCAAAACTTTATTTATGATCAACACAATTGCCACGACTGACCTCAAGATCTGATAGGATCACCACCATTACTCCACGATTAAAACCACGATTTCAATCGTGCCGCGAATTGTGATAGTAGGAACCCGGCATAAGATACAGTCACCAACCATCACAGGTGAGTAGCTGGTATAAAAAGAAAGCTTGAGTTTGAAGATGTGTGTGGTCTAAGTGTGCTCTCATTGGACGAATTATCATGAGAACTGCTATACTGAACAATACCATCATCGCTGTAGCAGCTGGCGTGAGCCCAGCTGGTCTCTAGCTCATTTATTGAATTGAAAGGTGGGTCACAAAGAGAAAGATGTTGGTAGAGACTCCTCTGTGCTCTGTTTCTCAGTTCATGGAACCAGCTTAAATGTGTGAAAAGTGTAAAAACTCCCTTGCAAAGAAGAAAGAACCCTTCAAATATGGTTCTGTGGAATTGCTGAGGAACCTACATTACCCTTTTGCGTAGAATAAAAATAATGCCTTTTTTTCCTGTTCTGCATGAACCTATTTAGGCTTTATAACACTGTTCATGTCATAAAGGCTCTGGAAAGTTATTTCACAAGACATTTGGAAATTCAATTACGGAATTATTTAGGAATTAGATTTCGGAATGTATGGACGCAGGCATCTATATCTGCGCAAAGGGGTTTCAACTATATTTTTACCTGTTTCCTCTCATCTCCCCTCCAAACAGGGCGGGGTACCTGCCCCAGAGCGTGCCCCTGGAGATGATCTGCTACCTCCCGCATGAGCAGGAGTTTCTGCCCTGGCATGCAGCCAGCCGATCCCTGTACCAGCTGGACAAGCTCCTGGACCGCACGGAGGAGTACAGCATCTTTAGTGTGCGTGAATTTGCCCGGCAGCATCCACCGCAGGGGTTCCCAAACCTCTCCTTGGCTTATCCAAAGTGACTGGCAGTTGATTAGACCAGGCAAGAGCCTGCAGTCTGGTGCAGTGTTAGATTTAATGTCTTGCTCAAGGGCCAAAACCTGCACTGGCTTAGGCCATTACCCATTTGCAGCGGAGCCTCTTAGCCAATTGGGAATTGACTGTATCTAAGTGCTAAATTATCGGCTGAATCCTGATATGTAGCCATGTCACATGATTGTGAAACAGCCCGGACCACTGAAGGAGAGGTGTGGGAACTGCTGTCAAAGAGGCCACCCAGACCATATACCTCAATGGAACTGTAGTTCACTGGGTTGTAGTCAAACTTAAGAGCCTAGTGCTGAAAGTTCTAGAGTCACATTTTCATACACTGTGAGATAAGGATGAGAAAACGTCTTTAATGGTTACACAAGTCGATTTTCTCAGTTTCCTCAAAATTGAAATTTTGCTAATTAAAGCGGAACAAGTTCAGACAGGAAACTTGAGTCATTCTTCACCACATCACGCGGTTGTCTGCGTCACTGCAAGTACACCAATCGCAGAGCGGCAGCAACAAAGAACCTATCATGTCGGTCTATTTAAGCACAATCCAGGTCTCTCACCTCTGCTGTTAAATTTGCTGCCTCACTTGCAAGATGAGAAGTGTGTTTTGCTTGCCACCTCCACCCCAGCCTCCGCCTGTTAGATTCTGCTCTGTCTGACAGTGGGGGTTGGGGGGTTCATAAGCTCTGCTCCCTGCGTAATTTTTGTTGTTGTTTTGTATGTTCTCACTCTGCCTAGGTAGAGAGCACCTCCAGAGCAGAACCTTCTGCCAAACTCAAATGTCATTAACATCTACGTGTCAGTAAATTTTGTTCAATCCAAATACATCAGTTTACCTGACTGAAGCACTTTTAGCTCTAGAGTCCTCAATTGGGGCTTGGTTCATCAGTGTTTTCATAATGGAGGACTTGGTTGTTGTATTCATATCAGCCTTATCATCATTTTTGAATTCCGCTGAACGGAGATGCAGTATGTTGTCAGATGAACAACAGATTGGCAATTTGAAAGTTTATTTCAGTGCCCAAATTTTGACTAAATTTATTTTAAATGTATAGTTTTCATTACTGTCATCAAATCACCATCACACCTTCATTACATGCAGTCACACATGCATGCGCATACAGTATAAACTACATACAGTGACAATCAAAATTATTCAACCCCCATTGCAAATTGTGTTTACAAGCAAAATTTACAAACTTTCAGCCATTTATGATAAACAGATTAAACAAGAAAATTTTAAATAGCTCAACATAACTAATATTATAAGTTGTTTCTCCAATTTTAGCACAAAATGCCACTTTTAATGACTACTGCAGTCTCAAAATTACTCAACACCCCCGAAAAGAATCCCTCATTCGAGCATATTTGCAAATCAGGTGTCGTTTTAAGGACACCTAATGCAGCTAATTAAGAGCTTAATTAGTTGCGTCAGGTTTGCTTGAAATAGAACACATCAAATACTTGCACTCACTAGGGGATTGTTGACAGTGACATTTGATTGCATATTAGACATATGGCTGTCACGAGAATTGTCCAAAATGCTAATAGAGGAGATCATTGCCTGGCACAAACAAGGATAAGGATGCAAGAAGGTTGCACAGGCTTTGAATTTTTGTAGAGATACAGTTGGAAGCATAATTCGCAAGTTCAGAGCTGAAGGATGAGAGGCCTACAGTACCAGCATGTGGCAGAAAGAGGAAGCTACTAATGGCTGCCACCGGATTCCTGAGGAGGGTCAAAAACCCTCGAGTGACTGCAGGAGACCCGCAGCAACTTGGAGGCAGGAGGCACTGAGGTTTCAGGTCGCACAGAAGGGCACATACTAAACGTTAAAGGTCCCCAAGACACACCACAGCTGATCCAAAAGCACAGGCTCCAATCTGCTCAAAACCATATAAATAAGCCACATAAGTTTTAGGATACTGTTCTGTGGCATGATGAAAGAAAACTGGAATATTTTGGGCTTATGAATCAGTGGTATGTCTGCAGAAGGAATAAAGAAGCATGTGCTGAAAAGTACACCCTGCCTGCAGTGAAGAATTGTGGGGGCTTTTTGATCCTCTGCAGCTGTCTTGCTTCCTCTGGCTCTGAAAACCTGCAAAGAATGGGGGGCAAGATGGATTCAGTCAAGTAGCAGGATATCGAAGGAGAAAATGTCATGCCGTCTGTTGGGAAGCTGATCCTTGGGCATCATTGGACCTTCCAACAGGACAATGATCCTAAGCATACCTCAAAATCCACTGAGGCTTGGTTTCAGAAGAAGTCTGGGAAGATTCTAGAGTGCCCATCAAAGTCGCCTCCCTTGAACCCTATAAAAAAAATTTCTGGTAGGATTTGAAGAAGACAGTTGCAGCATGCAAACCCTAGAATATTAGTGACCTGAAGGCCATGAGGACTGGGCTAAGATTCCTTGAGAATACTGCCAAAAGCTGACATCTGCCTATGCATCGCATTTCCAGCAGGTCATAGCGGCAAAAGGGTGTTGCTTGTCATGACGGGGTTGAATAATTTTGAGCCTGCAGTAGTCATTAAAAGGGGCATTTTGTGTTGAATATGGAGAAGCCACTTTTAATATTTGTTTTTCTTGAGCTATTTAAATTATTCTTGTGTGATTTTTTTCATTGCAAATAGCTGAAAGTTTGTAAATTTTGCCAGTAAACCTAATTTGCAACGGGGGTTGAATAATTTTGATTGCCACTGTACTGTTTGTGCATGCCTGTAGTCCAGTGTGCAATTTAGTGCACCGGCATTCTCTCAATGTCCTCCAGTACCTTGATCTCATATAGCGCACACAGAAAAAATAGGAACCAAAGACGCATTGATGCAAGAGTTCCATCTCCTCAGAAACAGAATTGGGCTGGTGTTTATGCAGTCTCTCCTGTAGGCTAATGGATAGAGAGGCCGTTAGGGTAAGGATTTACCGCAAGGCATTCAGACGCATCCCTGTGCAGAAGCTGCACGCACGCATTTCACTGAAATATTAAACAGAAAGTGCGGAACACCGGAGGGGCAACACTGAGCGACAGGAAACAGGAAGCGCTGCGGCTCGATGAGCACATGAACCTCGAGTGATCTTGCTATTGTGCCGGACCGAAGGAAACTTCTACAAGAACAGCTGCCATCTGTTTAAACAATTCCCAGTGTAGCTGCTTAGTTTCACTCTGGTTTTTGGTTTACAAAAGAAGTTATGAAAAGTGCTTTAGGTCTTTTCCATTCCGTTTATGTTTGAAGATGCCGGGCTACATATTGCTGCGCAATACAATTTTTGCTGTTATGCAGTTAAACTTACCGTTTGTCATGGTGTAGTTTCGTGTCTCAATTTCTGCAGACTCCTCATGCTCAAGATTACATTTTATTACTTGCCACATCTTCAATGCTGAAATCTCAGGGTATAATTATGTTTAATTGAATCTATATTTTTTTGGTGGAGAAGCTGACTCACGATCATTCGTTGATTACATAAAATCAGATACAGGAAATTGAGTTTAGATTAGCGCGAGGCAAAAGTTCAATTTCTGGACTACATTTTCGACTTTAGCGGCTATCATTTCATCCTTATCTTCCCTGAACAGTAATCAAACCCAATCATTTTCAGTGCACTTAACTGTAATCCTTTTTTTTTTTTCCATCCTAAGCACTATGCCTCGATCGAAGGCTCGCCCTCACTTTATTCATAATAGCATGGTTTAGCATTTACTTTTTCCGGTTCGCATTTACTCTGTCTGCATGTGCACACGGAGAAGTGTTTGGGAAATGCGTGGGTAAATAGCCATCTTTATTTGCTAGAGTTACTACTCGAAATGTGTGCTGGGTAAACAGTGTTTCTAACGAGGGGGGCTTCTGATGTTTTCACAGGATTACGTTCTGAGGCAGGTGGCGCCCATGTACCACAGACTCGGGTGGCCCAGCTCTCCCTCCAACAGCTCAGTCATGCAGGCCGTCTATCAGGCCGAGTACGTACTTTACCCAACACCTTCCGCATGTCCAATAGAGCTGTCCCCCGCTTAGTGCGTTTCACCGTCCCCCTGTACCCAATAACCTGCACTATACATGTGTCTAGCCATGAGTGTTCACCTCATATCGTCATTGTAGCCAGGGATACTTTAAGCACATTTGATTGTGATTGCAGTTGTAATGCAAACTATATTTTGAATTTGAAAACTCAGAAGTGTGTTTTTCATTTTTGCATAGAAAGAATGACTGTCAAAAAAGTGAGTTACCAATCCATTGGCTTCTGCTTTTTTAATTTTTATTTATTTTTTTTTAATATACAGATTTACTGCTAAAAACTTCAACTGGGATTTAGCATCATTTGTGAAGTTGGTTTGATGTGCAAAAATTCTGAAGAGCTTGAATTCATGATCAAACAATGAATCTAAACCATAGATGTTAATTGTTTTTCTTTAATATCAGCAGTACCTCCCTCCCCTTCAATGGAGGACTCCTTTAATAAGAAGGCAGGCAACAAAATTGAAAAACGTTACTGAATTACAACAAAATATTTTATGTTTTCATTAAATTGGTGGCATGTGAGGGAAAGGAAATAAAACATACTGAATTGAAAAACTCGTTGAAGGCTGTGAACTTGACAACAGCGGTCGTAGACTCCCAGTGTATGGTGTTTGAAGCAGAGTTGTTGATATGATGATTGATGGGGGTCTCATCCTTGATTAATCTACAGAGAGATGCAGAGACAAGTCATTATGTTGGCCTGCAGCTTTGGCAACAAACAGTGTCACCGGCAAGCAGTGAGCATCATCTCCGACTGGATATCGAGCAATAAAAACAGGTAACGTCCTCATTCCGCTCACATCCTCCCAAGATTACCTTTGTTTTCCTTTTAAAATGAGTCCAGTCCTCTTGTGACTATCACCTCTTTCTTACCTTGTTATTCGTATAAGAGAACTCGAGCACCTTTGAGGAATTAACCGGAGGTCGGAGGAGGACAGCTGCCGGCGCACTGTCTAATTGGCGGTACATTTGTTTTGAATGCAGTTATGCACGGTTGATTAGCGGGCAGGCTTTATTCAGGACTTCCTGTTAATTAATAATGTGGGCCTCCTTGAAACTATTAACCAGGGAAATGTGTGTGGAAGAATTGCTCTCTGATTCTCACGGTGCATCATCCACCTGGGCTGTCCCCGTAATTACTGGTGAGAAATGTCGTAGATCTGGAAAAAAGGGAAAAAAACCTACACAGAGGCTCTGAGTCCACGCAATGAAAGAGTTGAACTTGTTTGTTTTGTACTGAATAAAGCATAATTAAGGACTGCAGGCAATGTGTTGATTTGTAGGTAATGTGTTTGCTCGGGACTGCTGTTACATCACCCGATTTCTTCTATTTTGGCATATTTGTCTTAGTTCAATGTCTCAGATCAAACTAATTTTTCATTTTAGAAGAAGATAATCCAAGTAAACACGGAGTGCAGTTTGTAAATGAAGATTTCATTTATTAAAAGGAAAAAATTTTATTGGTAATTGGCTTTAATTATGTCGGACATGCCCAGGCTTGATTATTGCCAGCCCGGTTAAACCTATAATGGAACTTAGCAAGCAATGTGAGGTAGGTGAAAAGCAGCACATGACGCCACTATCTTAAGGACTTCAAGAACAGTTGATGACAAAGCTATTCTGTTTGCACCACAGCTGTGTCTCTCGCTAGCTAGCTCACTGGGTCAAATCTTGGCTAACCCCAACTCGTATATTCTTCTATAACCGTGCATATATGTGAGCTAGATAGCAAAATGTCACTGTCTAAGTGAGCCTGCTTTCAGTCTTAATTTTAATTTGACATATTGTTCCATCATTTTTTGATCTGGGGTTGTAGTTATCTATGGATCCCCCTGCCATTTGTGTCATGTGTTGAAGTTATGGTGATTTGAATGAATATTAAAAAAAAAAAGTGAAATCGGTCATGTTTTGACATTGTATCAGTCAACAAAAGGGGCCTTTTAGTGCCATTTTGTGCAGAAGTGTTAGAATTCAAACGACATGACCCTGCTGTACGAACGCAGAACGGTTTTTGTCCATGCAGAAGTAGTGAAAAAGAGTCCTCTGGTAGGCAGTTGACAGTTCAGAAAGACTAAGCAGAGGAAAGCTTGAAGATGCCTCAATCTTGTTTCCCATCATGCACCTTGCCGAGATGCTTGATATTACAGATTACAGCAATGCTCGCTGTTGACTCAAAGGTTCCCTCTCGTCACCTGATACACAGCCAATTAGCTACTACAACTCGATTCAATGATGTCACGAAGGACAGATTTTGAAATGGCTTCTACGAGCTAATTGGCTGTGCTCCTAATGATATGATATGGAACCTTTAATATGGTCTGAAGCATTTGTGTAATCAGGGAGGGCACTTTTGGACCATGCAGTTAATGATGAACTGCTGCTCTCGCACTAGAGCACTCGTGAATTATGCGTTGTAGGCAGCTTGTAACGCAGCGCAGTGATGACGGTGTAAAAGTATAGTGTAAAGCATGCCTCTGTACCTCCTGCAGTGCCAATGTGCCCTTATTATTCTGAACCTGCTTTTAACTCAATAGGTTTGCGAGTGCTCATGAATTTTCCCTGCGCAGAATCTCCCAGTTACCCCGTTGTCCTCATTGCGGCTTGCAGCAGGAAGTGCTCAAAGGCAGCGCCACACTAGGCCTCCTGGCCCTACATGCTCACTTTGGTTACTCGGGACTTTTTTTAAAAGACTAAACATCCTTGAGGATGCATGAAGCAATACCCATGTTGCCTTCATTACACAGCTTGTATTCATTCATCTAATGTTTTTAATCTTTGTATTTTTACAGGTGATTATGATGGGGATGGGGGGTAATGCAGGGTTAAGAACCTTCCCAAAGGACCCAACAGCTGTACTGATCTTACGCTGACTAACTAGAATTTTAACTTCAATGTTCTGGGCCCAGTTTACCATCTAAGTCGTCGGGCTATAATCCTGTCTTTGTCTCTGGAATAACTCTGGGTTAGTTAACTCTATCCTCAGTATTGATGGATTAAAAAGGCAAAACCAATTCATGGTAAAGATAACAAGGCACGTATAGATAAAGCCAGGCAGCAGATTAGTCACAGTTTAAATTTCACCTGAGAGAATCGTGTTAGTAAGTCATCACTGCGGTCCCTCGCACATCTTGACCTCAGGCTAATTGTGAAGACTGTGCCTGGCTGGGACATTTCTCTTGTCTTAATAATGCTGGTGGGTCATCAGTCCTCGACTGCAAAACGAAACCTCTGGCCTGTGGGGCATTTTTTGCGTTATCTACGGAGCTGTGCTCTAATGGAAGACTCAAGGATGAACATCCCATAAACGCTTAATGTCTTCATCGTCCGTTTGTGTTTCGGAGGTCGCTGGCGTGTGACAGATGGCCTGGGGGAGAAGTTCTGTTATGAACTGTCCGGGCTTTGACTTGTTGGCCATTGTGCGGGGAGAGTACTGCAGCTACGCTAACAATGGGTGGTTTTTGACCAGCTGTTGTAAAATGTCACAGCCATTGAGAGGCACTTTCAGACCGTAAAGGATTGCACACACGTAGCTCGCTTTGTTAACTGTGGAGAAGAAAATTGATAAGGTATAACTAATATCACATCTGCACCCCATTGAGTATTACACATCCTGGAAGTGCTTTCATATAAAATTTCCTGCCTTGTTTAATGAATAAACAGATGCAGCACTGTGCCTAGAATTAGATGGATTAGTTATTTCAGTGATATCCAGCCTGATAGATTAAATTACAGCTTTTTGAATCTGGTTATGATAAAAAAAAATAATAAAAATATTTTTGGGGACTACAGAGCCAGTTCAATAGAACTTATCTTTCACTCTGCGCCTGCTTACTCGCATAATTACCAATTATCTTCCCTCTTGATGTGATGTCTTGTGCGGTAATGTCCGTGAAGTGTTAATGCTGAAATCGAATCATTTAAAAAGTTTTCATGCAGGAGCTACTTGATGCTGTAATTTTGCTTCGGTGCAGCGTCCTTCAGATGAAAGTTTGCGAACTAACCTTGGGTATTTACCTGTGCGTGCTTGTGTGGGTAGGGAATTGTGTATGGACGCCGTAGTAATTTAGCACATGGCTTTGGTGGCAATGCATCATAAGCTTAGACTGCGCTGAGATGCATAATATTTGGGACGAAGGCATTTCTTTCGAATTTTCTGTACAGTTAAAGTCCAAAGTTTATTTGCACCATGGAAAAATACATAAAAACTCAGGTTTTCGCCATCTCTGACATTTAATCCTCGCAAACATTCCCTGTCTAAGGCCAGTTAGGATCACCGATTTAAGAATGTAAAATGTCAGTAGAATAGAAGAAATCTATTTCTTTCGACTTATTTCTTTTGTCACATTCCCAGTGGGACACAAGTTTAAATAGTATTAGTATTTGGCAGCATTACCTTTAAAACATTTGACTTGGATCAAATGTTTCGGGTAGCCTTCTACAAACTTCTGATAATAAGCTGATGGCATTTTGGCCCATTTCTCCTGACACAACTGCTGTAAGTGAGGTTTTTAGATCTCGCTTTTTCAGTTCCACCCACAAATTTTCGATTGGATTGAGGTCTGGGCTTTATGATGGCCACTCCAATACCCTGAGTTTGTAGTCCTTAAGCATTTTGCCACAACTTTTTGGAAGTATGCGTGGGGTCATTTGCTATATGCAAGACCCATTTGTGACCTTCTACCATTACTCTAATGGGCTAGCATGCCCGTCGTTGATGCCTTCGAAGATGGATAGTGGGTAGATCACGTACTCTGACCAATCTGCAGCTACAACAGCGGAAGGTGAAGTGTCGTGTTTTCTGACACAATTCTCCATTAACCATTAAAGTTTTCTGCGACGTGCCGCAGTAGCCTTTCTGTTGGACTGAACAGACAGGAGAGCCTTTCTCTCCCACGCATATCAAAGAGCCTTGAGCACCCTGTTGGCAGTTTGTGGTTTGTCCTTCCTTAGGCCACAGTCAGTAAGTAATTGCCTCTCCTGATCAGGAGTACCTGACAAGCCTGGCCACTTGGAGGAAACTTCTTTGACTTTGAGGTCCCAGTCGTGTGGCCATAAATGGTTTGGTCCCTGTCAATGATGCTCAGGTCTAATTTTTCTCACATTCATCTCATCGATTTCAAAAATTGACCATTTGCTTACCCTTGAAAATCTGTTTGCATATCTTGACACGGACCCGTTTAGGAAGTAAGCGTTACCTGTGAGTGGTCATAATGTTTGGGCTCATTGGTGAAAATACTCACAAATCTTTCTGTAGCTTGTAGTATGTTTTTTATTTAGTTTTTTGTCGGAATTAATTTGTGAACAACGCTAG
This sequence comes from Gymnothorax reevesii, assembly GCA_029721435.1. Classification (NCBI taxonomy): domain Eukaryota; kingdom Metazoa; phylum Chordata; class Actinopteri; order Anguilliformes; family Muraenidae; genus Gymnothorax; species Gymnothorax reevesii. Next base: position 22,596,669 of record CM056579.1, on the reverse strand, counting down.
AGATGATGAAGAGTGGGGGAAAAAGCTCCCAAAGATGTTCTTGCATACATATTAATGCTGTCCGCCATCACAAAGTGGATAGAGACGTATGAATGAGTGTTATTCTTCCGCATGTCCATCCATAAATCTGTCCATCATGATTTTTTTTTTTCCCCTGGCCTGTGCTCCTAAATCGTTTAATAGTTCTCAATTAAATTTATTTTATGCATGCATCTCCGTCTGTCTTCCGGTCCATCTGTACGTCCCTCCTGCACGTTGTGTTTTCAAGCCAGGTATCAGCCATTCTGTAATTTTCTGAGCCTGAGTGCCTTAACTGTTCAATATTTTTGAACGAAATTTTATATATGGATACACCCTGTTGTGTAGATGTGCCTTTTCATACTGTCTGTCCGTTTGTCCATTCCTCCACCATTTTGTTTCCAGGCCAGATATCAGCCATCCCATGGTAGGAGACTTGAGTATTTCATGCTTGTAGATGTATAAAAAAAGTGTTTTCAGAGTACACCGTTTTCACCGTTTCTTGATCATATGGCGTTTCTAAGAAGGCTGCAATGTACAAAACAGTCGTAATAGCTCAGAACATGTTGAACCCTGTATTATATAAAAGGGTTGTGACCCCCACCTATGCCACAGCTTACTGTGATGGGGAAACCACCTGATTGTAACCAAGGTCACGTGACAGCCAAAAGTCATATGATCAAAGTTTCATGTTTGGAGGCCACTTTTCTGCCATTTTTGGTTATTGCCCATTCTCAAGGCAGCCGCTAAACCATTACATCATACCTAGGACCAGTATTAAATGTTTGAAGAAAAAAATGTGCCGTAATACGTTTAATATTCACTGACTGCATAGTGCACAATTTTAGTGTTCACTTATGCATATAAAATGAAAACAATTTTTTATATTTTCTTCTCCTGCTAAATTTTGTGGGATCATTTTAATTTTAGGGCCTTTCTGATATTTGCCTCTGCCCGGACTCCCGATTAGATCTTGTTCTCTCTTTCCCTTTCCCCCTATACTGGAAATAGGATTAGAACAAGACTTGGCAAAGTTTGTTTTTGCTAAACTTACAACTCTGCTTCAGTTATCACTGTAATGCCTCAGCAGATTACGGAGAATACAATTTTGGGAAGCTGGGAATTGTTTTGGTTGCATGGGTTCCAGTTTTTTTTCCGATTTCAGACTTTACACTCATTTTTTTGTTTCTTTTCACCTGCCTGTTCTTATCTGATTTATTTTGTTTTTATATTCACGCTTCATCAGATTGTGCTTAATCACATTGCGGGATAACTTGTCCGCTTGCATTGTTTTGGTCCCATAAATAGTCTCAGCTAATTTAATTCTCTCAAAGCGAAACTGAGGCTTGTTTTGGGTATTTATTGTATGCATAATGCTACAATCCCACTGAGCAAATAGTTTTCATTCACAGGCATGAATGGACCTATGACCTGTCAGTCAAGGGTGGAATACATCCTTTGTGCCACGCAGCATTCAGCTGCTTTATAAGCCTCATTGATGCATAATGACTTATTTGGAACCTAATATTTGACAGATCTTGCGTTTACACCATGCAATGCCCTTTTAGTGATGTATTTATGATTCTTGTTTCATGTTGTATGTGCTGTCTTGAACTGATGTTTGATGCCTTCGTCATTTATGTTCATATGATCTGACTGCAAGACAAATTCCTCAAGGGGTAGTGACGGTTTTCATTCATTCAATATCTACCAATCAGATTGCCTTATCTTACTTAAGACCGCCGTATTGTCCCACATTGAATGCAGTCTTTAGCTTTGTAACTGGCAAGGTGTCTGACTTTATTGAAAATGGTTCTTAGATGCCTTTGGGGAACGTGTAATATTATCGAAAGATAATGCCCGGCAACGGGGAGCTCAATTAATTCTATTTCCAAGGCCAAAAAAGGTAGTTTGAAAAGTGTTTGCGATGGACGAAAGGATGTGGAAGGTCACCCATTCAAACTCAGTGTGAATAAGATCAACAGACACAAGGCTGTTTGCCTGAAAGTAAACAAATTAAATTTTTGCCCTTTCGCCCTTACTAGTCAGTTACAACAATCTATGCATGTATTTTGCTGGGAAGACAGAATTACACTAATGGCATCATTGATGTATACATTAACATAGTATTGTTTTTCCCGAGAGGACTTCTGTACGCAATACCAGATGTAGCTACAAACCAGTAGCTATTCTGCTGAGAACATGATTCCCTCATGCCACCCAACACAGGTATTCACAACACTAGATTGAATTAAAAAAAATTAGCCGGATGGTGAGATATTTTGTAATGGCATGATGTAATCTGCTTTGAAACTTTAATGTGAGAAAAGTTAGCTCAGTTGTGACTCACTAATGGAACTGTACAGATACTTATTGGGTCAGATAATCGCCTTTCTGATCAAATATGCCATTTTGACATTAAATGTTTGTTTAAAACATATTGATTATCAAATATTTTAATCACTTTTACACACAATAGCAAGCATTTAGCCGAATATACAAAAGCTGTTATGTAGTCGAATTTTCAAGTAGTGTACAAATACTTATTGGAGCCACTGTATCAACTGTAAACCCAAGACAATAAAACCACCATGTTCTCCAGCCATAGGTTTGACCAATGCGTCAGCTTTTTTATTTTATTTTTAATTTTTTTAACAATTGTAACTAAAATTAAGTCTATAAAATATTTTGCTGCTACTCTCACTTAACTCGCTACAGATGAGAAAAAGGTTGACTTTATTTAAAGTAGCATATTTCTCCTCCATGCCATGGTGAATAAATAAAAGAAGCTATATGCAAATTAATTTAATTCAGACTCTGTTTACCTGTAGTTGCCGTGGTAAAAGCCAAAACATTACGCGTTGCTGAATACCCCTCGGCCCGGACAAGATTTCCTGCCTCAAGGTCACAGCGCTAAGGTCAAAGGTGAAACTCAGCAAAAACATGACCTTGCACATTCATGTGTCACAGTGAGTTACCATACCAAATTTGGTGAAGCAGCGATCAGTAGTTGCTGAGTACTGACCCGGACAAGATTTCCTGCCTCAAGGTCACAGCGCTAAGGTCAAAGGTCAAATCCAGCAAAAACCATAACGTTGCACATCTGTGTGTCAAAGTGAGTTACTATACCAAATTTGGTGAAACTGCAAAAGCTAGTTGCCGAGTACTGACCCGGGCAAGATTTCCAAGGTGAAGGTCAAAGCGCTAAGGTGAAAAGTGAAACCTAGCAAAAAACCTGACGTTGCACATCTATGGGTCATATTGAGTTACCATACCAAATTTGGTGAAGGTGTGATCATTAGTTGCCGACTACTGGCCCGGACAATATTTCCAGGGTCATGGTCACAGTGCTAAGGTCTAAAGTCCAATCCAGCAAAAAAACCTGACGTGGCACATCTATGGGTCATAGTGAGTTACCATACCTTATTTGGTGAAGCTGCGATCATTAGTTGCTGAGTACTCGCCTGGACAATGTCACCCGGACAAGATTTCCAGGGTCAAGGTCACAGTGCTAAGGTCAAAGGGCAAATCCAGCAAAAAACCTGACGTTGCACTTCTATGGGTCATCATGAGTAACTATATCAAATTTGGTGAAACTGCAATAATTAGTTGCGGAGTACTGATCCGGACAAGATTTCCAGGGTCAAGGTCATAGCACTAAGGTCAAAGGTGAAATCCAGCAAAAAAAAACCTGACGTTGCACATCTATGGGTCATAGTGAGTTACCATACCAAATTTGGTGAAGCTGTGATCATTAGCTGCCGAGTACTGGCCCAGACAAAATCATGGACGGATGACTGACGACAGGCAACGGACAACAGACGGACATGCAGGTAACGACAATACCCCTCCGACCAGAGTCGGCCGAAGTGTAATGAAATAACAGTGATTTTACTTTGGTATTTAAGAAAAATCAGAAATGAGTATATTGAGATACAGATGAAGCACTGGCGATGTGTTCTGTTCATGGTTTTTATTACAAGTTATTTGTAATGTTAATGTTAAAATGTTATTTCAATGGTGACCAATATTTTTTTCTACTGTTTAAGTTATACAGTTACTTCCGTGAGTTAATAAGTAAGTGTCCCCCCCACTTCAATCTCCTTCCGGCGCCGCTGACCATTTGCAACTGTAGTGTTCGCTCTCTTCAGAGAAGGAGATGACAGTCGCGGACCTCGCATTTGGCTCTTTAGTGAGTCTTGAAGTCACGCAGTTCAGAAGTCATAATTGTAATATTGTCATGATAGCGCAACATACGTAACCAGTTAATAAAAGTATTATAAATTGCTTATTTTCGCATTGCCTTGGTATTAGCTTTTCAGTCGTGGTAACTATGGAATTCGCTCTCTTCAAAGAAGCAGACGATAGTTACGGACCTCGCATTTAGCTCTTTAATGAGTCTTGAAGTCGCGTACTTCAGAGGTCAGTCATAATATTGTCATGATAGCACAACATACATAACCAGTTAATAAAAATATTATTAATTGCTTAGTTTCGCCTTGCCTTGGTATTGGCCTGAGGGTCACCGTATTGGCCCGAGGCCGCAGGCTGATAGACAATACGGAAATAAGCAATTAATAATACATTATCACAAAGTCTAGCTTGCGTATTGTCAGACTCATGGCCAACTGACATTAGGCAGCATACTGGATCCAATGTTATTTATAGCTCAGTGATGGCAACAAACGTATGAAAACTACTTACTCTGCTTTACACGTGCAGAAGGATTCCACTATTTTGTCCGGTTTGATCTCAACGTACCATTTGTGGGGCGTTAGGCTTTTCTGCATTGATTGCCAGCACTTTGCTTCTCCACCCGCTCCGTGAAAAAATATTATTTCATGGTTATATCCTTGAGTAAAATAGTTAAGCCCTCTCTCGATTACTTTATTGGACAAGCTCGAGGCATTTGGTAAGAAAGAAACCGCAATATTTTCTGGAATACGTGTGAGAGAGTGTTGCTCAAACTTCTGCTGTGCTGTTGTCAATGTGGAAATTAGCTGCGAAGCATGTGGCCCATAGCAAGGGTAACTAAGGGGGGGGGGGGTTAGGGACTGGTCAGAGCAAGTTGGAAAGATCAATTATGAGTGGATATGCATTGTGTCATAGGTGCAGAATGTACGTGTTCCAGTTCAGGAAGTATGTGGACTGAGCCATTATGACAGTTTCCCATCCATCCAAGTATTTTGGCTGATCTACAACTACACTACAACTATGTTTTGATTATCCCCCATCTGAAAGAGTATGATTGTATAGGAGCAAAATACCCATGTTTTGAATCCATGTTTCCTCCATTTTGTCTAGTGCTAGCAAGACTTCATCAAGCTACACTGCCATTGGTTTAGCTGCTGTGACTCAGGCACCAACGTTCATATTTTAAGTCCACGTGACAAATCTGTCTAGTAAAATCTGCGAGATTATGTATGTTATTCATGTGACCGGAATGATGATATTTGCCAACTCTCATGATGCCTCATTGACTTGAATGCTACCCTCATGAACTCATGAGTATTTACTCTGATATGACAGATTGACTTGTTTACAGGCCTCACAGTTCATAAAACTGCTGCTGCTCATGGTTTGTCGGGTTAAAAATTCATGCTATTGTGTGATTCATTGAGGCCCTGTAAATCAGAAAGCATCCCTGGGATGTTTATTCTCCAAAGAAAGTGTGGGTGTGACTGGATGGGATGTATTGTGTCTGCATGGGCTATAAATTTGCTACTGAGGGGTTTCCCCACATGGGAGGGAAGAATTCTTTACCTGCTCCACCACATGCTTGCAAAGATGGCCAATTAATATGCTGACAAGGATGCAGTTTGACAAAAGGCACGTATATTTTTAGTGCAGAAGATGGTTGAGGAAGGTTTGCTTACTGTCACTTTGTGCAAATTTTGCATATTCTATTTCCCAACTCCATTCATGAATGAAATTAAAAAAATTCATAGAGTAACATTAATATGGTGGTAAACACAGAACTTGCTACAAGTCAGCTAACTATTAATGGGCCTATAACTTGTTAAGGGAAGGGAAAGTTATTTAGTCAATGTTGCACTAACTACAGCTGTTACCATCTCTTATCAGACAACAACAAAATAGCTAATCCATTTTTCCATGTACAGGCACTGAAGCCATACATTTGAATGAGCACTAATCATCAGAAAAGGAAAATTATGTATAGTTGTGTTTGCTGTCTCAGAGGAGGTTGTCCCTTTTCACATTCACTTTAAATGTTGTGAAGTGGTGAAGCTACGGCTCTGGCATCAACTAATTTGAGTGACATCGCTCTACTGACAGTTGTTTGGTTTTGAAGTGATCTCTGGCACACGAGGCCCACAAACCTTGCCAGGAGTTACCGCTTTTTATCATGAGACAACAAAATGGCCATCTTTGAGATTGGGATGTTGAGCAAACTTCAATTTAATATTGTGGTAAATAATCTGAACTTGGGATGGAGGGGGGAAAAAAAACTAATTTTATGGTAAAAATGCTTAAGACTGATGATGGCTCTGGGGCCTTTTCAGGATACCGCCCAACGTGAGGGACATAGTGTACTGCACTGGTGTGTCTCTGATGGACGAAGACGTGTGGGAGTTTATCTGGATGAAGTTCCACTCCACCTCTGCCATCTCAGAGAAGAAGGTGCTGTTGGAGGCATTGACCTGCAGTGACAACACCTTCCTGCTGAACCGGTGAGTGCAGGCTCTGTAAGAGCACTTCCCTTCTGAACCGGTGAGTGCAGGCTCTGTAAGAGCACCTCCGTTCTGAACTGCTGAGTGCAGGCTCTGTAAGAGCACTTCCCTTCTGAACCGGTGAGTGCAGGCTCTGTAAGAGCACCTCCTTTCTGAACTGCTGAGTGCAGGCTCTGTAAGAGCACTTCCCTTCTGAACCGGTAAGTGCAGGCTCTGTAAGAGCACTTCCCTTCTGAACTGGTGAGTGCAGGCTCTGTAAGAGCACTTCCCTTCTGAACAGGTGAGTGCAGGCTCTGTAAAAGCACTTCCCTTCTGAACTGGTGAGTGCAGGCTCTGTAAGAGCACTTCCCTTCTGAACTGGTGACTGCAGGCTCTGTAAGAGCACTTCCCTTCTGCACCGGTGAGTGCAGGCTCTACAAGACCACCTCCCTTCTGAACCGGTGAGTGCAGGCTCTGTAAGAGCACTTACCTTCTGAACTGGTGAGTGCAGGCTCTGTAAGAGCACTTCCTTTCTGAACTGGTGAGTGCAGGCTCTGTAAGAGCACTTCCCTTCTGAACTGGTGAGTGCAGGCTCTGTAAGAGCACTTCCTTTCTGAACTGGTGAGTGCAGGCTCTGGAAGAGCACTTTCCTTCTGAACTGGTGAGTGCAGGCTCTGTAAGAGCACTTCCTTTCTGAACTGGTGAGTGCAGGCTCTGTAAGAGCACTTTCCCTCTGAACTGGTGAGTGCAGGCTCTGTAAGAGTACTTCCCTTCTGAACCGGTGAGTGCAGGCTCTGTAAGAGCACTTCCCTTCTTAACTGGTGAGTGCAGGCTCTGTAAAAGCACTTCCCTTCTGAACTGGTGAGTGCAGGCTCTGTAAGAGCACTTCCCTTCTGAACTGGTGAGTGCAGGCTCTGTAAGAGCACTTCCCTTCTGCACCGGTGAGTGCAGGCTCTGCAAGACCACCTCCCTTCTGAACCGGTGAGTGCAGGCTCTGTAAGAGCACTTCCCTTCTGAACTGGTGAGTGCAGGCTCTGTAAGACCACTTCCTTTCTGAACTGGTGAGTGCAGGCTCTGGAAGAGCACTTCCCTTCTGAACTGGTGAGTGCAGGCTCTGAAAGAGCACTTCCCTTCTGAACTGGTGAGTGCAGGCTCTGGAAGAGCACTTTCCTTCTGAACTGGTGAGTGCAGGCTCTGTAAGAGCACTTCCTTTCTGAACTGGTGAGTGCAGGCTCTGTAAGAGCACTTTCCCTCTGAACTGGTGAGTGCAGGCTCTGTAAGAGCACTTCTCTTCTGAACCGGTGAGTGCAGGCTCTGTAAGAGCACTTCCCTTCTGAACTGGTGAGTGCAGGCTCTGTAAGAGCACTTCCCTTCTGAACTGGTGAGTGCAGGCTTTCAGGTAACGCTTTACCTTAGAACCGGTAAGAACAGGCTTTGAGACACACTCTTACTGAACTGGTGAGTGCAGGCTCTGTAAGAGCACTTTCCTTCTGAACTGGTGAGTACAGGCTCTGTAAGAGCACTTCCCTTCTGAACCGGTGAGTGCAGGCTCTGTAAGAGCACTTCCCTTCTGAACTGGTGAGTGCAGGCTCTGTAAGAGCACTTCCCTTCTGAACTGGTGAGTGCAGGCTCTGTAAGAGCACTTCCCTTCTGAACTGGTGAGTGCAGGCTTTCAGGTAACACTTTACCTTAGAACCGGTAAGAATAGGCTTTGAGACACACTCTTACTGAACTGGTGAGTGCAGGCTCTGTAAGTGCACTTCCCTTCTGAACTGGTGACTGCAGGCTCTGTAAGAGCACTTCCCTTCTGAACTGGTGAGTGCAGGCTCTGTAAGACCACTTCCCTTCTGAACTGGTGAGTGCAGGCTCTGTAAGACCACTTCCCTTCTGAACTGGTGAGTGCAGGCTCTGTAAGAGCACTTCCCTTCTGAACTGGTGAGTGCAGGCTCTGTAAGAGCTCTTCCCTTCTGAACTGGTGAGTGCAGGCTTTCAGGTAACACTTTACCTTAGAACCGGTAAGAACAGGCTTTGAGACACACTCTTACTGAACTGGTGAGTGCAGGCATTGAAACGATGCTTTTGTATTAAACCTATCGAGAACAAGCCTTGACAAAACATTGGCCTACTTAACCAAGGAGAGCAAGATTACTGGCAACAGTTTCCTATTCAACCAGCAAGTAGAGGCTTTGAGACAACTTTGACTTTCTGATCTGGTGAGTGCAGGATTTGAAACAACAATTCCCTACTGGACCAGTGAGTGCAGTCTTTGACATGGCATGCTGGGAGAGGTTGAGGCTTGTGCATTCTAGAAGGATGCACGTAGTATTAAAATCACCATTATGTAAGCTGCGTCCACATGTAGGACAGTGTCAGAAATTGAATGATGAATTAAATATGACACGACGACAGGCACATTGAATGTTTGTCAAATTCTCTGAAACATTTATCAAAGCATCAGTGAACCTGTGAATATCCTCCGTTTTGGCTGCTCTAGCGATGGAATGTTTCCCAGTATATTTGTCTCATTTCTCCCCCTTCATTAGCAGCTCCTGCATTTTTTTATTTGTACGATTAATGGGGAGAAAAATACGCTTAATATTTGGTCTGTACAGGAGAGTTTCCTATGATTTTATGTTATCTGTCTCAACACGCCTGCCTTCAGAACTCAAATCCTTTTATTGTTGAGTACAAAACACTAACACATGCTAAATTGTATGCACAACTGGTTGGAAAAAAAATCCTACAGGGTTTTTTATCACCTCAGGCAACTCATTAAAAAAGTGCAAAATATTATTACATAAAAATAATGAATACAGAAAGTCTGCTTTTGGACAACCATTGAATTTTAATTACAAATCCTTTGAGCTAATGGGGAAAATGGCCTGAACAAGTTACTGGTCTAAAGAATTTGGCAAGTAAACGCATTTGCACATGATTTGATGTGAATGTTTCAAAAGCAGTTAAAACCAATTAGAAAATAGTAACTTTTCATTTGTGGATTCCATTATATTAAATCTCTGTTTCATTGAGACATTTATCTCTGCCGATAAAAACATGATGACTTGAAATGCAGCCGTGAGACTGTATGAGTTGTGTGTTAATTGCACAAATTTTGATTAAAATCAAGGTTGGTAGCTCAACTTGTTTGCCAACTTAGTTTAGATAGTGTAAATTCGCTCGTCTTTCATCTGGCATTTGTAAGCAATTCACAACCTGTAACCTCTACCTGTCAAAAATATTCACCGAATTTGATGAAATTATGCATAAATCATCTCTAGAACAAATTATTGCAGCTTTATACCCCACTCCCAAATAGACATGGTGGGTGACGTAGCAGTTGAGTTTCAGGTTCACTTGAACCTTGAGTTCTTATTTTTATTTATTTATTTTATTTATTTTTTTTTTGTGAGGTAATAGCCACTGGAACTACTGATAATATACCTGCCAAATTGGTCACAATCTGAAAAGGCTACATCAAAATATTGAAGAAGGCACGAGAAAAGCTCAGACGTGATATCTTCCAACTTTACCAATTGCAAAAAAGGCACTATCATTTCAGGTCATGGAACAGCAGTGCTCATATCACAGAAGCATTTGCTACCTGGACAGACTATTTAGCGGCATATTGTCCCATAGGAGGTTTCAGTGTGCTCCTAAATTGTTTAACTAGGGAGCACATGTGGTCCTGGTAGGAAATATTAGTGTAAATCCCTGAAGAAGCTCACAACAAAGGAGCTACTTCCACATGATTGGATTGCAATTCATTCGACGTATTTGCATAAGCATTACGGTAATCCTTTTGCAAGGATGAAGAATATGGTTGCCAGCTCTGTTGTGTTTTTAGTACTGTGACTGTCTTACTGCTGGAACAAAGCTGTAGGCAAAAGCTGCTGAGGCTGCCGAAACTCCAAGGTGAGGCACTGACAAAGTTTTAGGGGGCCTGTGGCGAATAGGTGGGGTCCCCATGGCGACAGACGTGCTATTGTATGTGTGAACCTTCTGGGAAATAGACGCCGCTGCTGAAGCAGCAGCATATGCCAGTCCTAGATGGCACTCCCATCTAGGCTGGCAAAGCTCCTGCCCCTTCGTGCCAGCGTCTGTGGGGGTAGGGGGATGATGTGGCAGCCACGCTCAGTATACAGAGATTGTACCAGGGAAAGAATTTCACTTGACACATGCAAATGGGTTTAGGTTAGTTCCAGATGTGTTGTGCACTTCAATGGTGGATTTCTCACTTCCTGCATGGCGCATTGTGGCTAATAAATTAATGTGAAAGTTATAATCATGCGCATATTGGTTTGCACTTGGAGAGGTTTTAATCGTTTGGATTGTTTCGGTGTCCTACTTTAGGTGTACATCCTTATCATCTGCCCTCTCTGCCGGATGAGCGTATATTGTGATCAAACCAAAGATCTCATTTGATCCTCAAGTAGCAAGCGATTTCACTTCAGAGACAAGAAATAGGCATCTGCAAGTCGAAATGGGGCCAAAAATCACCAAGAAGTATCAAAAGTAAATTGTCATGTCTGTTCAATGATGGAATACGTTTTTTTTTTTTGTAGAAATTCTAGGAACTGGCTGCTTAATGGGATCAGAATTCAAGACAAATAATGTCATATCTTTTAATTTTTTCATTGGATAGCTCAGGCTGTCAACCTGGAAAAATGAATTCTTGGATTCTGCTATGTGCCCCAGAATTAGGTCAAGTGGTGCACCAGCAATTAGGTGGGTTCTATCCATTTAATATTAACTATCTTGGTGTGTCTCTCGAAGTGCAAAACCATCCAATCTTTTATTTTTTATGAACAGCTTCAGGTCCTTATTTTGAGATGCATTGCATAAGTGTTATTGCAGTGTGATGGACTGACTGGTAATGCTATGGCTGTTGTGGCTGATGGTACATGATGTGTCATTCAGCACAAGCAGAGATAAAAAAAAAAAAAAAAATGAACACAAGTAACATTCATTGGGAAGTGAACAGTTTTCTCAGTACTAGACCAGTGTGTGATCACATTATGTGCGGTCTTAACACCAAAGCGGAACATTAGCCAAGTGTGTAATTTCAATTCAAAACCTGATGTCAGAATGTTTTGCTTTTTCAAAGTGTGCACTATTAGAACTGATAAAGCTCCTTATTATAGACTCTGAGGGAGCTGTATTGCACAATCTCCCTTCTATTAATGTGTCCCGACCTCATTAGTAATGTATTTACCTTCTTTTGGGCAGACTCCTGAACCTCTCTCTGAGCTCAGACCTGGTTCCGGATCAAGACGTGATTGATGTCATCATCCACGTGGCACGCAATCCCCACGGGAGAACCCTGGCCTGGAGCTATTTCCGGGAAAAGTGGGAGATTTTAAACTCCAGGTAACAATCTGGTGTTCAAAATGTATTATCTGTTGGGAGAGATCTTCACCTATGAATGGCATTAAAATGTAGTATTACAGACATCCACTAAAAAGATTTCTGGAATCTGGCTAAGAGGGGAGGGTTATTGACTACAGGTAATATATACCAAGCAACAAAAGAAACGCTAGTTAGCTAGTTAGTTAATGTACTCTCATGGTTACTCAGTCAAAGTGACTGCAAAGCAAAGAAAATTTTGATAAAATGAGTGTAACACGCTGGCAATAAATTCAATTTTCTGTAATAATTATGCGCAAACTCATTTTCTGGTCTGTCTTTAATTAACTTGTTTCTTTTGTTGTTCAGTATATGTGTTGATAATTGATATCAATCACTTTTTCAAATTATGTCAGGAACCATTTTGTGTGCTGCGCATGCATATCATTTGATGAGGATTTAGTTTACGTACATCAGTATCCATGTGTACATCTGCTTAATTTTGGAAAAAAAATCCAGTTAAACTCCTTACAAGGGGTTTGAGCTTAGAATAATATTTCTGTCCTTGACCCCTGGAAACTGCCCTAACGTCTAACGGTTGTATTTATGGAGTACATCTGAGCATTGTTTTTGTACTTTTATTTTGCCAAACTTGTAGGTTTACTCACCTGATTTACTTTTGCCTGCTTCCATGGAGTTCATTAAAGTGCTCTCTCTATAAAAATATAAACTCAGATTAAATCTATTGTCTTTTACAGATATGGTGAGGCCTTATTTATGAATTCAAAGCTAATAAGTGGAGTGACTGAGTTTCTAAATACGGAGTCAGAACTAAATGAGGTGAGTTTATGCTATGTCCTGAATTACCAGGAAATTTGTATAAAATGACGTACAACATCTAGATATTTTCCATTTGATGCAATGCTGTGGCCATAACAAAAACATGTCATCCTGGGTTTGGCGCGTCAGAAATTGTCACGCCCTTTACCATAAATGGATTTCTGCTTTAGAGTGCAAATGAGCTTGAGAAACAAATACCGGTGTAGCCTTGTGGGCGAAACCCACTTTATTCCGAGGGCTTGCCAAACAGTCTGCTTGGCGTGAATATTCAAATGGTGACATCTACAATTGATAGAAAAAAAGGCCAGAAGCTATTGGGCGGTTTCAGTCAGCTCTAGAGCAGCGTGTTTTGCAGCAGAGAGTGCTTCTTCTGGAGGGGACCTTCAATTTGTTTTCCGACAGAAATTTTAAGTGCGCATAAAATGATATGATTCACACTACGAGATTAGAATAATGAAAAACTATAATAGGTGCACTTTAAGAGAAACTTAAGAGCTTAAGGGGTTAATAACGATATTGTCTGTAATGGTTCCTTCCCCAGCTGAAGGAGTTTATCCAGAGCACAGGAGGGGTCGCGGCTCCTGCTCTCTCGCGAGCGGTGGAGGTGGTGCAAGCCAATGTCCGCTGGCACAGGCTCTACCAGCGGCAGCTCTTCCAGTGGCTCCGAAAGTCTCCCGGCAGCTAGCCAAGTCGTCCACTATACGGTTCTCGCAACGTTCCTGCAATGCAGTGACAAAGCTGCAGCATTGTCAGAAAATTGACAAATAATGGAGAGGGCTCTTGGTTTCAGCCAGAAACACGCTCCTATTATGGACAATTATTGCTCATCAGCGGAACCTGTTTGGAGATCTGATGCCTCAGTTAGAAGAATTAAGATAGTATTTTGGAATTGGAACAGCAATTGAGTGGCGAACATGTACTGCTCTTCTGTGCCATAACGTTTGTGTGAAAATCAAGGTGACAACTGTACAAAACCGGTGAGGACTTGCGATAAATATATTTTGCTAATTACCTTGCTGTTGACTGGCCCCACATAAATGGAACACAGATGGATCTGAGAGTTTGGCATGGTGTCGGTCGTCTTCTGCAGACATTATTTCCAATTACATCATTTTGTGCATGGTCATTTATCCCATTCTCTCCAACAGCCATAGTGGGGTCGGTCTTGCGAGTTCCCTCCGATGAGTCATGTTCAGCCCTGGTCAGTCAAATCAACTGTACTTTGGACGACAGCAACAACTAAATGACTGATGTGATAACCAACAGGAGATGGCATAAAATTTTTCTTTAGTGCCAGTCAACTTTATGCAACCATGCCAAGCACAAATGACCAGTGTGACAATCAGCCATTTTGTTTTTGAGATTTTCAACACGCAGTGATCCACTGCTTTTTCCACTTTTCATCTGGTCCCTCATAAGCAATTTGCGGAGATGAATCTTTGAAGAATGCAGTGTCTGAAGTGTTTACCGAAGCTTTCAGTTCAGACTGTCCTGGATCCCGTTACATAATGTTGATCAAAATTTTAAATTTACCCCTCGCCCCCTCGTCTGCTGTTCAGTCATGTTACAACTAATGTTGGGGCTGTGGGAAAATGCTATCGAGTCAACTGCAGAAGTCTTTTGGTTTGGTGTGAAAACTGAGTTTGTTCAAGAGCTTGATGACCCTTTGGTCTTTGGATGTGCTGTAGATGTTTAAGCAAAAGGCGATTAGACTGTGCAATGGAGAATATGCAGCCTTATGTGCACCAGGACAGAAATGTTGTACCTCTAGTGAACGTTACTGCTAATTGGCAAATTGGTAAAATTTATCAGTGATCTTCACTTGAAAAAAGATTGAACAAAAACTGCAGAGCTCACTGCAGTCTAATGTTTCAATCAACATAAAAAACCTTTTGAACGTATTTGAATGGCCAGTATGTGACTGAGTGCTATTGTGGAATATATTACTAAAAGTGTTTGCGCTGATTTTTTTTATACTTGTGACACTATTTGAATTTTGAATTCTGTAAATGTTCATGTAAATAAGTATAAAGGCCCACCACCTCCAGTGAGGAGCTGTTGATGCCCCTCTGGACATTGGTTGGTCAAATAAATTTTACTTAAGAGCTCTGATAATTCCCTCACAGCAACATGAGCACTTTAATAGCCAAAACTAATCTAATTCGCTGGCAACTGTATACATTTCCTTTGTGTTCCGAATTGTGTTCACATGACAGCTTTTTTCCTGTTTCAAAATCAGAGATATCATCTTCTGTTTTATAAAGCAGAGCATCTATGGACTTCTTGGTGTAATAAATTCTTTTGTACAGCAACGAATCAGTGTTGACTCTTGGACTCCTTGGCGGTGATGTGTTTGCTGAAGCACCAGAGTTACTTTTCCATTTTTTGTTGCGATCAGCCAGAATTTGTTAAAGTCTGTTGGAAGGAAAGGCCGAGGGCTCAAAAATAGGTTTTGTCCATTAAATTGCTGACAAGCTACTGACTTCATTATGCAACACTTATATTTGACGGGTAAGGCTGCCAACTCCAGCGCAAAAAGCACCCAGTGAACGGCAGTTCTGTGGTCAGAAACCTTATTGATTAGAGAGGTCAGAGGAGAAAGGCGAAGGGTCATCTGAGCAGACAAAGTATGTTCATTCAAGTAGCCACTCTATGCATCTGTGGTGAGCATAATCGATCTCAGAGGGTCCAGCTTTTCAACCCTGGGGCAGATGGGCTTCGACAGCTGAAGACCTCATGAGTTTCACTCCTCTCTGCCAAGAGCAAAAATCTGAGGCCGCAGTGAATGCTTCCTCACCAAAACCAGGCAGTTAAATATTGGAAAAATGCAGCCTGGTCGTGGGGAATCTCAATTTCTGCTGTGAGCTGCTAACAGATGGGTCAGGATTTGGAATCAAGGGAATAAATCTATGGACCCAACCTGGTTTGTGTCAACATTTCAGGCTGGTGGTGTAACAGTGCAGGCTGTGTTATCCTGACCGTCTTTGAGTGCTTAATCATTTGAACTGCAAAGCCTGAGAATCGTATATCCATTTATTGTCTCCGTTCACCCATAGTCTTCTTGCTTATTCCAGCATAACGCACCATGTAATAATGCAAAATTGGTTGAGTGTACTTCAGTACTTCAGTAGCCATCCTGGTCTTACTGTACATATGGAAGTACAGGACATGCACAGTATTAATATGCAGCTGACAGATCTGTAAACATTGTTATGTAATCATGTCAACATGGACTAGAATCTCAAAGGAATATTTCCAGCATCTTAAGAGATCAATACATACCATGAAGATTGGAACCTCAATCGAGAGAAAGAGAGGCCCGACAGTATAAGTATGGTGTTCCTGTTAATCCGGACTCACCAGTAACTAAGTATGAAGAAAACAATCTACTGACCAAATCTTGAGTTAACTTTCAAATAAGTTGCTGTAATGAATAATACATTATTTTGTAAATGAAGCCACGAGTTTCTCAACCGTCCTTATACACACCAGCATCAGCTCAGCTGATCTTTTCTCCAGTGGAATTTCAGGAGGTCGACCAATCAATTTGCCGACTGCCTTTCCCTCTGAGAATCGTGGCAGCTTGCATTATCCTCAGTGTACGTATACGCACCGTTTACCAAGCAAAATAAATTAAGCCAAGGGTTAATGCTTCACTTATCATTTGGAAAATTTGAGAGTGTTAGCTTGGGGTCATATTTCAGAAATAATGTGCAATGGAAATATTGAAACCCTGCCAGCCAGCCAGTGAAGGGAGATCTCCGAACCACTCATTTTTATAATGGAGCGTAAAGAGGGCATGATGAGGGCCTGGCAGCTGCTATCTGACTTTGGATGAAATCCCAGCGGCGCCACTGCATTGCACCAGTACTGCCAGAGCATTTTAGGTGGGTGTGTGTCGAGCGTGCGTGCGTGTGTGTGTGTGTGTGTGTGTGTGTGTGTGTGTGCGCGAAAGAGAATCACTTTGTCCCTAATGATTTTAGCTGATGTTGCTGTTGAATGACTGGCAGAAAAAAAAACCCCTCCATTACATACATATGAATCTCGGGTTATTCTGAGTTCTGTGACACTGTCACATGGGCAGTGGTATTTATGCAGGTCTCATCTAATTTTTTTATTGGTTTATCTCAAAATACAGTAATGCTGAATTTGCTTGAATGCATTTCTCCGCTGGGTCTTAAAAAACAACAACAAAAAAAAATCTGGTGGGTCGCACCTGTGCTGAGGAAGCCCTTATCGTTTTGGAAAAGAGTGCTCTCTCACCTCAGAGCGCCTGCAGTCGTCAGTGAGACTGGAACAGTGCCGGTTGGGGATAATGTGTGTCTTTATGCTTTGAGGTCAGGGCCATTATATGGCTAAGTCAGAGGATAACAGCTACTTTGCACCAATATGCCAGAGTATAAGGGCTAAGCTGTAATTATATGTATAACCCTTACCCTATATAATTATATGTAAGTAAGGGTTAAGGAGTGGTTATATTTAAGATTTATTTAAGCAGGGGGCTTGACTGTGTACAAGTGTCCTTTCCAGCGAGGCCCTGCATTACAGTTAAAATCACAGTTTACAAGGAAGTTGGTAATACAGAAAATACATAGACAATATCATATATAAAAAAAACTTATAACAATAACTATTCTCTTTATGAAATGATTTGATCAATGCTCCATGATATCCAAAAAGAACCAGTTCATTCAGTTTCTGCTGCTGATTCTGGGTGGTATAATAAAAATCCATCTTGTCCTGCTCTGTTCTAACACCATCCAGACATAAGTCCCGTGACTGTGTCCAGTGGCAACCCACTCGCCATTTTAGAAGAGTGACTGGATAAGGTGGGATTTTAAATAAAACCCAATGGTAGTCACATCTAGATTTCAATGAGCCCCTCTGCACTGACTCGTATAAGGCACCACGATGCGTGCGGAAGTCAAGACCAGTGATAAATCTAGGTACGGTGTGATGAACAGAATCTATAGGCCAGAGGGTAAGGGCTTCAATGCAGTACGCCAGAGGGTAAGGGTTAAGATGTGGCTATACGGCAGAAGTTAGTGTAGCTACCATACAGCTCACATCAAAACGGAAAAATAAGATAAAATAAAAAAATGCAAGAACACTCCCCAACTTACTGCTGTCTTGCCATCTTTGTTTCGCTACTCAACCGCCAGACTAACTCTTTACTTCGCGAGATTAATGCTGTAAGCCTTTTAACTGCCAGCAGTGATCGTGAGGCAGTGCTAGGTAAGAAAATGTAGTTCCAGACGACGTGTGGTTTCCTATTCGCTGCGGGGCAAATATCCACTTCAAAAAACATAACATGCAATTTCAATTTAAAACTTGTGAGAAACCGCATTATAGTGAACGTGAAAGCGCAGAAGAAATTTGCTTTTGAAGACGTCTGTCAACTGTGTGTGTGAGTTCATACTGAAACTAAAATCTTCACTGGATGTAAGGAGCGCCACAAAGTCCAGCAATCTAAAATATAACAGAAACAAAGTGAAAATTTCTCTAAACTATGACAGCGGATATGTCCCATACGGCAATATGTAAACAACAAAAATAAAGGAATTTTCCTGTCTGCAATAAATAGCATTAAAATATATAGAAAGCTTAATGATTTTTGTCCAGAAGCTGCTCTTTTTCTCCGCTGTTCTCCTTAAAAAAACTTCACACATCAAGCCGCGTCGTGCAGTATTCTTCTGGTTATATCTCATACATCGTTCCTTTACATTCAATAGTTTACAGATTTAAATACTTGTGATTTTAAGGCTATCTACAAAGATGAGTACAACGATAAGCACCTATTTTAAGCCAATAAATATATGAAAAGGAAGAAATAATCTTAGTGGTAGAGTGGGGTTGGTAAGTTATCATTTACAGTGACCGCGTGTGAAAGCGCCGCTAAGCCGACCACGACATTCTTCAGCACACGCTGGACCCTCTGTGATGTGTATCCTGGGAGGGTTTCGTGACTGCATCCTGCATCCCTGCGCTGCGCTTTTACAGACAACCTACCGCGTTTCTACCCTCATGTTGCTCTGAAGTTACCCCGAACCTAGCGCAATAGAATTTTAACATTTTATCACATTCGTCAGCATCTTTTTTTCAGTTTTTGATGCATCTCCAAGGTGATGTGCTGAGGGGCCATTTCAAAATGTAAAGGAATTACAGAGAATTCCCATGAATATTGATCTGGTGTATTTGAACTGATTGCACCTGGATTGACCAACAGTGGGCTTGGGCTGTATACACCGATGATCCAAACCCTTAAAACCGCGCATGGCTGAAGAGAATAATGTTGATGATCTTCTAGCAGCGCATGTCAAGGTCTCCAGTCCTTGCTTTCAACATGTTGGATGTGGAAGAAATACAGTAGAACCTTAGTGACTTTCATTTCAAATTGTTGCGGTCAGATGAGTGGTTCAGAGCATCTCTACAGGCGCAAGGCTTCTGGGATGCTCCCGGTCAGCTGTGGCGAGTGCCTGCTGATTGGTTAAAAAAGAGTAACAGACCATTAACTGGCAACAGAGTGTTTAGCGCTAATGGCTCTTGATGCATTAGGGCAAGGAAGGCTATTTCAGTTTGGTTCAAATTTGCAGAAGGGCTACTGTGGCAGAAGTCCAAGAGATTTTTAATGATATGACATAAGCGATGGTGTTTTGCACCTTTTGGCATGTAGTGTTTTCTAGCTACAGACCAGTCAGAGAGTCCAGAGTAAATGTTGTCAACTTCTCAAAGCGCCTACAGTGGGCGTATAAGTGTTGGACCTGGACCTCGGAGCTGTTGACAAAGCATCATATACATCAACCAGCCATGTGCGTATCCTTTGCCTGGGGAAGAGATGGCACCAGGATGCACCGTAGAGAGAAGAGTGGATGGGCTGGAGTGTGAAGATCTGAAATGTTCTGCTTGGAAAATTTGGGTTCAGAAATTCAGGTGGATGTTAGTTAGATGGCACCATTTTTGTGAATTTCACAATATTTGGCACGTGGTACTATATATTGTGAATGGCTGTACTTTTTCAACCTGTCAGTGGTTGGTATTTCCAGACCAGTGCAGGGGCACCATATTGCTTAGATGTTTCTGACATTACATCGACTTTTTTGGTGGTTAAACACAGTTACTACAGCTAATTTTGTATGTTTGTTCACTAATTGTCTAAAAAACGTTGTATTCAGTGGCTCTGCCACTGTTTAACCATTTTGAGCCGTAGTGTCTGGAAGGTTTTATGGAGGTCGGCTGCAGAACCCTCATTGCACGGCTCTAGTAAAGTTCTCAGACAATGATTTCATGCATCAGTTTTTTTTTTTTTTTTTTTTTAATCAAACGAGTCTGGTGAAAAAAAAAAATAAACCTTGAACAATTTGTTGCTGCAGAAATTACTTTTAATGACATTAAAAAGAAACACTGTAAGCACTTAATCTCATAGAAGTGTTTTATATTTGTTTATTTTTTAGTATTACGAAAGGCCACCGTTATGACCTCCCACACTTGCTCACAGGAGTCTTTAATGTGAAAGGGTACATTTTTTTTGAAACATGTTTTGACTGAGTCAAAAGAATGTTTTGTTTTGTATGACTGAGCCCCCGCTTACAGGAGTGGGCGAACAAACCGCACAGGGCGCTGACAGATTTTAGAAAAGAATGAAATGAAGGTTTCACTCTTTCCCCTTTGTTTAGTGAGCTGGCTTTTAGCTGGAGCCTGTTTTGGTCTCAATAAAGCCTCATCAGTGCAGCTACATGGAACAGGCATTTCATAACATTTCTGTATTTTGTTTTTTCTTTATTGAACCTAACTGAACCATAACTGGATCCATAATAATCATAATAATTGCACAGTAAATTTCCTTCAGTATTTAAATGAAAATTCATTGAAACCATTATTGCCTCTTTTTCGACTGTACTTGTCTTTGGAATACTCCATTTTACCTCAATTACCTTTTTTACGAACAGTGGGAGCAGTTTTATGAAATTCATTTTTTCCTATACACTCAAATACATTTTTATTTGAGATAAAATTATGACAAAGGATTTACATCATCATCATCATCGTCATCATCATCATACACCGTGTCATACTATTGACATTTTGCAAATGGTTTTTCCCTGTATACAACACAGTCGAACCACAGGTACAACCGTCCTTCAAGGGAATTAAAGATCTGAGTATGAGAATTGATCTCAACAATAGTGGAAATGCAAACAGCACTCAAATGGCAGTTCTGTGAACTTCTCACACACATGGAGCTGCAAAACAAACCCTGTGAATAATAACACTTCGTTCACATAAACCGTGACAACCCCACAGAGCTTTTTTGTAGAGCGGAAGTGCGCATGGAGGTTAGAGAACAGCAAATGTTAAATACGACTACTTTAAAACTGTTCACTCGCAATAAGAATTTCAGTTATCAAAGCCACAATCCTGATTTAGGAGTTGAAAATCCATTTTTTTGTATGGCATGTTGCCATTCTGACAATATATGGAAATCCTGCAAGAAATATCGGAAGTCCAAAACACAATAAATGTAATACCTAAGCTTCCTCCCCTTGGAGCAAAATACACTGAGAACCCAGAACTGCAATTAAAAAAAAAAAAAACTTTTGAAAACAGCTAAAAATGCAGTTTAGAATAAATATGTAAAGTGTGTCTTACCAAAAGTGCAAATTCTGCACCCTGGGTGAAGTATCGAAAAAGCACTTGCTCAAATTTAATCCGTTTTAGAGTGCGATATGCAAATTGTGGTACCACAATCAGCTGGAATTCACTTTCACGGACTGAAAGAACAGATTTGAGATTCCCTCTTATCTCCTGATGTTCTCAACACAACCGAGGGCTCAGGTGTCTGAAGAATGCTAATGAAGGAGGTGCCAGGAGCTTGGAGAATATTAAAAAACATCATTTGGAGGACGTGTAAAGTCCTGCAGATGCCTCCTACAAGCATGAGGTTTCAAGAAAGTTTTTAAGGTAGACTATAGAGGTGAGCCCGGTCATGTCTTACGAAACTCTGTTTCTGGAGGACAGACAATCAGTGGAATAATCTATCGGGGTGGTTCAGTGGGTATCAATAACAAATACTGCTTATGGTCTAATGGAAAGAGTTGAAATCGACGAGGGGAGGGATAGAGAGAGAAAGAGAGACTTATCCTTGCCCTCCCTCATTTTTCCTCAAACTTTTTTCCATCACTTGTTTTCTCAGGGAAATCGAAGCTGTCTTTGGGGTTGTTTTGATATCAGTATCTGCGCGAGACGATGGTATTTTTGGAGAAAAGGGCAAACTGCGCAGTCACTTTTGGCTTCTTTAGTATCTTGACGCTGCCAAGAGAGAGAAATGCAGTGTCTGGCAGTAATGCTACATCTCCTCACCCTTAAATGTCACTGGATGCTGGGGGACTTAGGTCTTAAAGCACCCTTTTCATCTGCAACCAAAACCTGTCCATGGCAAATTGCATGGATCAGGAATGGATTACTTATTAGGTCCATCTATCAGTCATGTGCACTGACTCCTGCTCATTAGGGTTACAGGGGAGCTGGAGCTTATCTGTGCTGACTACGGGCGAGAGGCAGTAACACACGCTGGACAGCTTCGCTGTAAAAAATTAAACTTTAAAACGTAAGACAACTAGCATTTGAGTTCTCAACCTCAGTTCTTGACTTTGCACTGTTACATAAAGAAAGAAAAAACTTGGAACTTGTAGTTGACCCAACTCAAAAATGCTTTGCAACTGGATGCCTTTTTAAAGTTGGGTCAAGTTTTTATTTTTTAGTGTTGGCAATCCATTGCAGGGTGCACCCCACACACTACCGTTCACACACAGTACGCTCACACATTTATTCTTACAGGCAATTTAAAATATCTGATTAACCTGGCGCATGTATTTTTGCGGGAGGAAACCGAGTCTTGGGAGAAAATCCATTTCAACACAAGGAGAACATGTATCCTTCACACAAGGCCTCAAACCCACTAACCTCTTGCTCTGAGGCACACATGAAATGTATTCATTTCTTTTTTTTTTTGCAAATAGTGAATGTCAAAGTCAAAAAATTAAATGTTCAGTCACATATCTGTCCAAATATACTTTGTTAAATCTAAAATTCCATTCGTCATTTGTTTGATTCAGAACTCATTACCAGATTCTGTCCAATGGCCCTCAGCATATACTCATCGTCACCCCTCCCACAATCTACTGCACATCTGAATGAATAAGCGATAAATTGGTTTTTCACGTATGCAGCACAGGCCTAACACACCCTGAATTTTAAGCCAAGTGTTCACCATCATAGTATAAGCGGGACATTAGATCGTAATGAAGTCTGAGTTACACAGTAGGTCTGTTTTCCCTCCTCCTGTATTACAGCACAGTTAAATATTGGCTGCATGTCATTTTATAATGCACCACAGAGCAGCACGAAGCCTTTTATGTTTTTTTTGTGCTTTTTTATGGGGGGGATAATTAGTATAATACAAACACTAATTTGCATCTGTACAAACGTCTTGTCAACATGGGTCTCTGCTTGGACTGCCTTTTATTTTCTTTTTACCCATGCCCGATGAGGCGGCAGTTTAGCACCGTCTGTGTGTGTGTGTGTGTGCGCGTGTGTGCGTGCGTGTGCGCGTGCGTGTGCGTGCGCGTGCGTGTCTGTCCGCGCGACAGCTCGGCCACCACCGAAGCTAGGGTGACCAAACTTTGTGGGGTAGATGATCCTAGGGTACCCTGTCAAAATTTGCATTTTATGGTCGAAAGGTTAAAAGTCAAGGTCAACAGGAGGCGTGGGTTAGCATCTCTATAGAGTGCGCATCATCTAGTTTTTAAATTAAGACAATTTGGGATATGAGCCATTCTGCTTAAAAAAATGCTGGCTGGGGGAGGGGACGTTTCTTCAAGTATATTTTAAGATGTAACAGCCTTTATACTCTTATTCCCTGTTTTTCTCTCTATCCAATTATCTCTGACACCTTACGGGCACAATTTTGGTGACAAATCTGCAGTTGAAATGTTAAGCACAAGCTTCAGTTATTTGGAAACATGCAATGGCTAAAACCCAACCGAAGAGAAAATATTATAGTACAATAGCATGCACTGCTGAAACACTTCAGAAGATTCTAGTGTTCATTGAAAATCACTCCTGCAGTAGATGGTACCCTGGAAGTAAGTGTGAAGGACTGCAATATCAGCTGAAACCCTCACTTCGAAAGTTGGTGCATATTCTCATGATTCATGCTTCCTTTTTTTACCCTTTTTTAAGTTGTACCTTATGTGCTGAGGGTCTGGGATTTGAGGTAGTTTTTGCTCCTGCTTACAAATGGAACTTTGCTGTAACAGTGATGTAGCATCAGTCTCTGATCAAGAGATGTTAGGCAGGCCTTTTGGTCGTATCAATTTGGTGAAAAAAAATTATGTTTTGTCAAATTCAGTCCAAGTTCTAGTATTGGGATGGTCCCGAGTTTTACCTCGTGCATTTATCCTGCTAATTAGGTCAGGGCATCTGTGTCATGTCTGGGGCCATCCAATTATCTAAGACTGCTTGTGCAGCAAAGTAGCTAAACTAAGCTAAAGTAAGTGTTACATAGAATCAGTGGTTAAAGCTTTCAGCATAATAAAGCTCACCTTTTTCTTACCAGTAAAGTCTGACTAAAGCAAATCATGGGTACTTTTCATTATGCCTTCATGTCTACCCTTCTCACACTCGCATCTCCTCTTGACGTCTCTCCGCCCCCCCAGCAAAGATCTACGAATGAGATGCGCGGAAGAGCCGTAAAGGCGGAGGAGCTAAAAGGTACCCAATTGAGCGACGTCACGTGGAGATGCAGCATTTAAATGGCCCACCTAAAGATTAAAGGTATTTTGAGTAAGAAACACTTTCGTTATGAAAAATCACTATAATTCCCAGCTATACTTGTCCCCCACTAAATGGATGATATTTTCACCACAATAGTGTAGTATCACTATATTGATCGTATTATTTTGCAAACTTCAGCAATACAGTTGGGTGGACTATAGTAATATCATGGTACTGTTGACTGTGGCAATACTGTAGTTATAATGTGATAGCTGTAGTACTGCTGTAGTTATACTGTGCAAACTATAGTAATACTATAGTTATGCCAATTTACTACAGTATTACTACGCAATAACTGATATTTTCAGAAGGGTTGTGCTTCCACGCTCCGTGTCTGGTGCGAGATCAGTAAGACACAAAGAGTGAGATGCAGGGGAACAGGGAGTTTATTAAAGCAGAAGAAAAACAGGCATGAGGGCTAACAAAAAACTTGGCCCAAAGGGTTGCAAAAATCCAACTAAGGTGAGCTTCACAGAGCCGAAAAACTAAAAAGTCCAAACGAAAAAAAACAAAAACCACTGGAACCTCCAGGGAGAAAACCGCGAACAGAAAAGAATTATCAGCCTTGGAATTCAAACAACAAGAACTTGGCTTGGCTATAAGAAAGACGTTAATACTGCACAAAACACCAGGGCATGAAACTCGAGGACATGAAATGCGGGGAAACTAGAGACTGTCTGCCAGCCAACTTCCACCAACACCAGATAAAGGGAAGAAATCTAGACACATGAGGGGCAACACCTGGAGAGGAGACAATGGGCAAGGCAAGATCATGAGACAAGGACAGAGATTGGTTGACATGACTTGCTCATTAAGGGAATGTGCGGCTCAGCTTAAGTACCAATGAAGCATGCAGATTGGAAGAAAGCATGAATGTTAGAACAGAAAAGCACACTAAGACTTGAAATAGCAAAGCAGGAATCATGACAATAAACTCCCTCTCTAAATTAGTAGTATTAGTAATGCCTGTCTAAGAATCACACCTCCCGTGACTGTTAGTAAATACTGGTAACTTAAAAACAGTTAATTGTCAATTAAGCTTAGACAGCCCCGAATCCAGCACAGCACAGAAGGAAGAGGGAAATACCAAAGCCAACCAGAGCTCTGAAATGTGCAACAACGAAGGCACGGGGCGGAACGCAGACAAGCGGTGGAGTGGCTGGGCTGACCTGGCAAAACAAAAGACATGGAAAAGTAAAAACATGAACAATAAACATGAACTATGAAATGTAATATCCTAATACTGTTTAAACCGTGACATGAGTAATGAGCATGAACTATGAAACCTGGCACAAGAAACTGTTAAAACCCCAAAAATACTGTCCCGGCCAAAGGCCCAGGACCCTGGAACACAACAGCGTCTCCCCGAGGCGCATTGAAAAGATTGGAAGATCCTTCATGATGGGGGAGGGGGAACAATGTCTGGGTCATGGGAGGAGAGAGAACACATCGAAGCTTGATTTGCATATAGAAAAGCTCTCTCTCTCTCTTTCTCTCTCGAGCAGTGACTTCCCTGTATGGGAAAATGTTCAGCGTTTACCTTTTGATGAATAATCATGCGTAGTGCGCTTTGCTAATCTCTTATTTACTGGTTTATACGAGGTACCTCTGATTTATAGAGTCCTCAAAATGAGGGTCAAGGAATTCTGGGACGATCGCAATAGCTGTTAGGACTTCGTATATTTTCTCCTTTGTATGGTCCGGTGATTGGTGTGAAATTAAACAGACAAAAATATACTCCGACTCATCCGACGCGGTGCAGTCAGCACACAAGAGGGTTCAGCGTTTCGGACTCCATGCTAAATTAGCGCGGAAGGATAAACATTTAACTAGTGCATTTCTGTGCACTGTTGCTGTCATTCAGCATTTCAAATTATGCACAAAGGCCCTTTATTCAAAGGAACTGTGAATAGACAGGGATAAATGAAACAAAAATTGCTCCAGCGACAAATGCCCCAGTCCCTCTTCGAAAGAATGGAGGGAGAATAGCTAATGAAGGGTTTTGAGCCCGTCAACAATCTCTGAATAGCCACTGTGTGCTCTACACTGGCAGCTCCTTAAGTAACCTGCAGAGGCTCCAATTAAACTTGGCTGGCGCTTTGTGTTGAGAGCACTTCAGACTTTCCGACTTTGATAAACAGATGGCCTGGCTGACGGTAAGACAGGCACAGTTAGAATCCTTGTTCCGTAAGTAAAAATCTTCCCCTGTGTTTTGGAGCCATAATCCAAATCTGCCAATCAGCGTACATCTTCAACTAAGTAGTAATTCAGTGATACCAGCTGGCTGAATTTATGCCTGGGAGAGGAAAATGGCTACATTGTAAGACATTTACCCCCTAACCTCTCACCTCAGGTCGGGCTTTTTTTTTTTTTTTTTTTTCTGTTTGTTTGGGGGAACCTGCTGGGAGAGTTGGATAGTATTGGACACAATGGAAAATCCAATTTTCTGTACTGCGCATATATAAAACAAAGAATGGCAGTCCTGCATGAGTGAAATCAGTTGTGTGTAACTGAACACAAGTAATAAAGGCTTCCTCTCCGCTTCCAGCTGGACCCGTCCGCTGGGCGGTCGTCACATGGTGCTCTTGACCTGATGCTGTTGGGTTGACGTTCATCTTCGAGTGCCTGCTGAATCTCCGAAGTAATATACAGTGCACTCGGTCTCAATAGAGCAGAAAGTTTTTAGTTTGTTCAAAATGAAAATCTCGCCACTCAACTCACATGGGACAGATCAACTGATATACAGTACTTTCTCACAGAAGTTATATTTGTTGGGCTGGAAAATCCTATGGGCTACAAAGAGTCTAACTTTGTTGTTATTTGAAATGGCTAACAAAAGCAGTTTGCAGGAAACATCGATCAATTAAGCCAGTGGCCAGTATGATGTGGTAAAGCAAGATGAGTGCATTCCGGAAGATTTGATTTTAAGTGATGCTCAGCAGTCAAGGCATTAGGCTTTTGGAAAGTCATCTGTCTGTCCATTACGTCAGTAAAGTTTCTCAAAAAAATGTTTTATCATCATTTCACTTTCCTTAAACAGTTCAGCACTCTTAATATTGCTTGAGAAAATGGATTTTATAGTTTGAATGAATTTCAAAATCCTGTTTATGATACTTTCTTTTACAAAAGTATCTAATGCAGCTTTGATATTTACTAAATTTAGTTAACTACACCTATATCCGGTCATACTGTTGAAGACTGATCTCTCATAAGGTCTACAGTCAAGGTCAAGGTTTACTTTATTTGTCTTCCCTTGGGAGAAATTTTGAGCTGCACTCAAACGTTCACAATAGACAAAAAAAGAAAACATATACACCCTTATACATCCCCGCGCCGTGTTAAAGTGCATCTAATTCTCATTAAGGAATTTCATTGAGAGATGAACAAATGAGTGTTTGTACCTATTATATCTACATTTCGGAGTTCTGTATCTTCCACCAGATTTCAGTAACTCGTACTCTGGATTTAGAACATGCAAGGGATCAGAAATTATATTTCGAGCTTGTCTTATTATTGCTTGCTCAAAAATGGCTTGGGGGGTAATCGGGGGCGTGGACATACTGATGATTTTCTCAGCCATTTTGGCAAGATTAGCTATTTGAGATTTATATTTAACAGTCAGGTTGCCAAACCAACTGGAAATACCGTACCTCAAGATGGATTCTATGCTAGCTCTATAGAAAATTAACATAATACTTCCACTGACTCCAAAGAGCCTCAGTCTCCAGAGAAAGTGTAACCGCTGATGTATTTTTTGCACAACAGGCTGTGACATGTGTGTGCCAGCTCATATCCCGATCAATTTGCACTCCCAGATATTTATAAGAGGAAACGTATTTGATATTATTGTTGTGAACACTTATCACGGTGTGGTCACCTGTGGATCTGGGATCTATAATGATCTCCTCGGGTATTTTTTAACATTAATCTTTAAGTGATTCAGATCGCACCATTCCGAAAATCTGTCCACACCAGATGTATGGCTGGGAATGTTAGAATTGCTCGTGAGCAGACTGAGTATCACGGTGTCATCTGAAAACTTGATTACAAATTGATTGGGAAATGAACCGACACAGTCATTGTATATCAAGTAAACAGGAAAGAGGAACTAACTGTTCCTTGAGGTACCCCTGTACTACTAAGTGTCTCCTCAGAGAGCACTGTATTAAATCTGACCCGTGGTCTTTTTGACAGAAAAGAAAAATACCACCGGATTATAAAAGGATTCACACCTAGCTGAGCTTGTTTACGTAGCAAAATATCTGGGTGTATTGAATTAAAGGCTGAGCTAAAATCAACAAAAAGCAGTCTGGCATATGCTACGGTATTTTCCAGATGTTTCAGAATAAAATTTGCTCCTGTAGATATTGCATCACACGTACTGCGATTTCTTGTATAAGCAAATTGATACTGCTCTAATTGAGGTGCTACCTCTTCTCTAAGTGTCTCTATCAAAATCCTCTCCAATGATTTTACTATATTTGATGTTATGGCCACAGGCCTGTAGTCATTATTTTCAAGTGGACAAGTTTTCTTCGGGACTGGGACTACAACTGACTTCTTCCAGAGCTCTGGCACTGTGTGTGAATCTAATGATAGCTGAAAGAGCCTGTGCCGGGCTGGGGCAAGTTCCTCAGCACACCTTTTTAATAAGGAAGCATGCATTCCATCAGGCCCTGTCGCCTTGTTAGTTTTAGTGGTTTTAAACACTTTGCATACACTGTTCAGATCTATTACCATCCTGTCACTATAATTAGTACAGTTCAGATCATTAATTACATCAAAGCGACCCTGAGAAGTGTCAGTTTCAAAACGCATAAAGAAATTATTTAGCTCATTCGCCTTTGCACTGTCATCTAGAGCAACAATACGCTTTGTGTATTTCATGAATTGTAAAATACTGTGGCAATACGTGTCCTTTTTTTGTCAGAAAAGTACCGTGTTAAGTGAGTACTTTAATTTCCTCTCAATGTCTGTACTGCTCAGAAAGTTTGTATCATAGAGGGGTCTTTATGGATACTCCTAAAACTCAGAGCTTTGGGCAGTTTACTTTCCTGGTACAAAATGGACGTTTGCTGCGGGCATTGACCTTATTTCTCAGTGCAGAAGTTTATTGAATGATGGGGGCCAATGTGCAGTGTAGACTGCACACACGGGTGCGTTCATCGTTTCCTGTGGGGATTAAAACTGAAAAAAGCAGTTTTTTTGGAATCCTTATGAGGAAAAACCTTAATTCTGGGACTTGAGAATTCTGGATCAACTCTACAGTTTCAGTTGAGTTTCATGGGTAGGATCAGGTTAAGTTGCAGGTTTAGGTATCGAAATCACGGTCATGTTAAGGCAAGTTGTTAAATTAGGGTTAAAAATCACGAGACTTTATGGTTTGTGGGTTTGAGATCGGTTTACTGTTAGGGCTGATTTTAGGGTTTGCTGTGGAAATAGAATTTTGGTTCATATCAGTTTAGAAAGAGAGAGAGAGAGTGTGTGTGTGTGTGTGTGTGTGTGTGGCTGGGGGGGGGGGGGGGGGGGGGTGATAGGATAGCTGTACTTGTATCCCAGTTGCCGTTGCTACTCCGTGGATCCCGAAGCCAGAGGGGAAAAGAAGGTTTCTAAACTCCGTACCTGTAAACCAGTTTCAGATAAGGCTGGCCATTCTTGTGACAATTCTTTTCTCACTCAGGGAATTAAACATTTAATTATATCAGTCTTCAGACTCAGATATCTAAAACTTGTTGATTTAGGGTTTTAGTTTTGTATTAAAAATAAGTTTGCAGTAGTTTTTACAATGCAAGAACTCACTGAATTTCCCTGTTGGAATATAAAAAGTAAATTAAGTTTCAGATGTGATAAGAATTGAAGTTCAAATAATTTGCCGCCATCTTTGCTGTATTTATGTTTCAGTGCCCAACTTGGACGTACTATTAGGGAGGACTTCAAAAAAAAAAAAAAACTCAATTTACGGTTTTCATATTCTTGTGAAATCATCCATTAAACATTTGTTTCACCCTGGACTGCTGAAAAAATGCAGATTCAAAGTAGTTCATCACTTACAGATGGACATCACAGTGGCATAGTTATCTGCATACTGAAAACACAATAGATGTGACACGGAAGTAGAAGTGGATGACAACACACCAAGGATGTATCCATGCAATACACGAGAAAAAAGAGAAACTTAATCACAGTAGTGTTGTCAGTTACGGATTTGGGCAGTGATAGATCAATCAGTGACAAAGCGCAAGAGTGGGATTAGCCAATCAAATTTTACCCTTCATTGATAGAAAAGCACAGTTGACGTTAGCGCTTAAAATAAACTGTGGCTCACACTCAGTCATGGCACAAGAGCGGATCGGATTGTGTTCAGCCTTACCATAATTACCTACTGTTTGAACTGCCGCCATCCGCAGTCACAGATGAAACTGCTTGCATTAGAGAAGGCTAGCGGAGGCCATCGTGTCCTCCGTCTGCTATGACTTACATTAACATTATAGAGCTAGGATTTGCCAGCACAGTCTGGAAAGTGTTGCCAGTGTAAGGATTACCTGCCATCTGCATGTTGCGGAAATGGTTCTTTCAGAGGCCTCAAAGCCTCTTGTTAAAGTCAAAATGGCATTTAATACTGACAGTGCAAAATGTTCCATTTCTGCACTACAGCAGCAAGGAAGTACTTAAATTCAGGTAGTCAAATCAATAGCAATCCACAAGTGACAGTAATATCCACAAACTCATGGCAGTGGATCTGCGGTCATGTGGACATGCAGGAACCTACACATTCTGCTGTGGATGACTTTTCCAACATGCAAGAAACCTTATGTGACAGTCCGTACAGGAACCACTTGCGAGACAGGAGAAATCCAATATAACCAGACTTTATTGGAGTCAGGAGGGATCTCCAACAAGCAGGCAACAGCACAATACAGGAGACAGTCTCAGAATCCAGGGGACAAGCTGATTCATGACAGGGCAGCCAATACACAAATCCAGGTCGGGCAAAGAGAGGTTCGGTGCACAAAAATTGTAATGGCAGGCTACAATACACAATTCGGCAGACAGTTTTGAAATCCAGGGGGCGAACACGGGTTTGGTAACAAGGCGGCAAAAACACAAATCCAGGTCAGGTACAGAGGTATGGTACACAGGAAAAGATATGGCAGAGGCAGAATCAAAAATCGAGGACGGTCCAGTCAGAAGTATATTTACTACGAACCTCAAGGCGAAAACAAGGCAGCACAAGGAGAAACATTCGGACGCTGAGTGCTGAGGCAGGACAGCTTAAATACACTCATGCTTAAATAGTACAAACGAATAGGGAGGATAGGGGAACAGATTGCAATCTATTCGTTCGTGCTCGTCAATCGACTTATTGTGACTTTCAAGATGGAGGCGACTGGAAACTACCTCAAGGTACTTTTGGCATTAAAGTCTTTTTTTATAAACTACCTGTACATTTTCAAAGTTCTCAGTACCTCATTTTGAATGTCAGGGCCCTCGGAATTCCACCCATGAAGTGTGGAGCTACTTTGAGCCTTGTTAATGATAAAAAAATAGTAATTCCCCTATCACTACTACAAAAGTTAGTACTCATTATCATGTTTCAATACACCCCAAGTCAATTTCACATCGGAATTCTCCTTTAGCCGAGTGAGCTATCCGGCAGCAAGAGTAAAATATATTCTAAATCAAGAGGCAGATGTCTGCAATAACAGAAGCCAAGAATGCGTTGGACTATTTTACCAAGTGAAGTATGCTTGATATTCAACAGCTGAAGTAGGCTCATTGTTGTGAGGCTAATTAGGGAAATTCACAAGTAGTCATGTGTTATAGGGTGATTGTATGGCACCATATTTAGGAGGGGCTGACAGTTCATTTTAAAATTCAGTTTTAAATTCAGTTACACAGTGGATGACCATTTTACGCATCGTTGGGCCTGTGAAAAGTTTTAAAAAGTTGAAGCTGAGGGTTATTAGCATTGCAAATTTATAGTTTGCATTGCGAAAGAGCAGTGAGTATTGCATTTTTGCAGAGCATATGTAGCCTAAATTAGTAATTTGTATAATTATCCAATTATGTTTTTGTATTTGTTTGCTAAATTTGTTTGACTGGCATGGGTGATGATAAAGATTTTTTAAGATTCTTAAGATTGGCGCCTCGAAGCATTCTGTTGAAAGAAAATTAGCTCAGGTCTTGGCAGGTCAGTTGGGTAGACTAGCAGAGAATTCAAATTCTCTGGAGTTATCTTCATGGTTATTCATAACATGTTCAAGTCATTACAGCGATAAACTTAATTTCTGTGAACTTATGCACGCAAACTTCTCAGTCTGTTGTCAGCTCCATTCTTTCCTCTCTAATTGCTTGACATTTATGCAGAGCAACTACATGATTCACAGTTCTCTCTCCTAAATAGTCCTGCAGACAAACACCAAAAGAGTACTTCAACTGAGGACCAGCGTTTTTGGACTTGTGTATCTAATATACAAAGTTCTGGCTCGGCTGACTAATGTGAAAAGAGAAAGGCCCAATTTTGGGGTAAGAAAAAAAAAAAAACACCATACAGTAGTGGACCTATTTGAAGACACCATGAAAAAATATTTTGGGAAGACACCATGTGGTTATTCAGAATTGATCAAATTGAGGGAAAGGAAAATAGTCATTTCAGCTCATCTAAACAGTTCTCTGCATTGACTTAATATCGCATGAGGCCGGAATATTTGATTGAGTTTAGGAAGCTATATACGTACAATGATTTTATTCATTTACGTTTGCTATTCTGAACATACTAAAGTGGATATTGCTTCACTGACAATATACTGTACCTGTATAACTGAGTTTTTACTTCTTTTTTTTCCTTTTGTGAGTGAAGATGTCTTTGTCAGGTAATTAAAATATCTTGTTTATACAGGGGTGAAGACCGTGACTGTCTATCACTCCACAGCTCTGGCATTACAAGCACTGAGACACAAACACTTCTGTTTAAAAGCTGCTGAAAAATGGGACTGGGTGTTGGGTTGAAGCAGAGCGTAAACATAAATCAATCTAAGACACTGTACAAAAAGATATTCGAGAGGTATATGAATGAATGAGGAAGATTTGTGATAAGGGTTGTTTTTGGGGTCGGTTTATATTTATTTTATTCACTCTGGATGGGTATTTGGGTTGTTAATAAATTTAGCATGCTGTTCATACATTGAATTTGGGATGTAAATAAAACTGGAATAGTTTATGTATTATGTAATATTATCGTTATCTGCTATATGTGTTAATGGAGGAGAGGTAAGAAAAGGGGCAGAGAAATGAGTTTTACCTCGACCTACTCACTTTTGGACACCGTCTTCCTTGTAAGAGAGATCTTTAATTTCACTGGGACTGACCTGGTTAAATAAAGGCTAAATAAATAAATTGTTCAAAATACTCATTCATTCATTCATTCATTCATTTGCAATAATAGCCTATTGTGAATGTTTGACATTTTCCCCCCAAGGTCATATACACAAATCATTGCACATTTTTACATAATTCATAAATGTTAATGCATATTCTAAATCAATATTTCTGTTCGGAAAAGCAGTGGCTAGCAGAAACAAAACAATTCATCATAGATTTTTGTATAATATTTATGGATGAACGTTTCAGGCGTTTGCCGCCGATGCATTAAATCAAACCCATTTTTACCACTGCTGGCTTGAAAGTCAGTGAAAACTAAAAGGAAGATTTATTATGGCTGTAAGAAGCCATTTCAAACCAAACTGTCTGCTTTCAGAGAGAAATAGTGATTTCTGAAAATATTGATTCATTTTTGTTCGCAGGATATTTTTTAAGTATTAAAAAAGTATGCAGAGTATTTTTAATTAATTACATAGACTATTGCCTGTTAAAAATGACCCCATCTGTGCTACATGTTGTTTTCATTATTTAAACTTTGCCATTCTTTGGTTTGGATTTTAATTTTACCCTTTTCACTACAAGCTATTTAATGTGCCTATTAATACAAGTGGACAGAAGTAGATTTAATCACTGTTTACCAATTGGGATTGAAGTTGGACTTCAGCACAATATTGGGCGTGAGCTGCACAGGCCCACAAGCCAGAGTAATTTGACAGCAGAGATGGTGGTGTCTTGGGAGGGCTTCCTACAGCCTAGTGCCAAGCATATTGGGCTGGGATTTTAGATGAAACCTGAGTAAGGCTCAGTAAAGTTAGAGCAACTTCAAGACCCAAAACCATATATTTTTCCAGCCGAACAGGATCCCCGTTTCGTTAAATCAACAATAAGTCAGCATGAAAGTTTATTTTTACTTTTTAGTTATTTGCGGAGAAGTGCATCCAACAGCCTGCTCCAAAGCTGGCTTGACTTCTCTACTGCCTGTTTGTAGTTGGCTCACTTCCCAAAATGACCTTCATTTTGTTTTCTGTGCACTTTTGGGTCACGGCCTTCCCTGAATGCTGATATTTTCTTACGAGTTATTGTCTAGTTCATGGCTATCGTCCAGCAAGCGTGACCTTTAGCATTTTTTTTCCCCCTGCATGAAAATGAGAATTCTCTGTTCACTTCTATGGCCTTGAAAGTAAAGCATTTTATGTCCGTTTGCCATAGAGAACCAATCGTAGCCCATTGTGGTTCACGAATCGTGGCTCACGACGTCCGTTTCAGAAACTGGGAACGGCCAGCAATGTCTTTGCCAACATCTCACGATGTTAAATTTGTTTAAAACATGCTTTTATGCAGGTTTAGTAAACCGAAAGGTGTTTACGTCTCTGACCGCTTGAAAGCTATGGTGGTATTAAAACTTGACTAGTATTCACTAGATGTGATTGATCCAGCCCTGGGCCTGTGGGTCAGGTTCAGTGAACATGAGGTGCGTACATACTGGACCTGACGTGATCAGTAGTCACCGCTGATAAAGTAGGGGCAGGACGGTTCAACCCTGTTCCTAGAGGTCCTCACCCCAACGGTAACAAGGCACACCGTATTAACAGCAAGAGCAGGGCTCCCCAGCCCTGTTCATTCAGATCAGCAGTCCCTGTTGGTTGAAATTCTCCCCCCCCCATTACTTTTTGCTGCCCAAAATACTCTGATATTTACTCTAAAATTGTCCCAGAGATTGGGTCTAGTCTAGACAAGTGATGTTAGTGTATTTGACCGCAGACTCAGCTTGGTTCAGTTTTGAGTCATTTCACATACATTTCCTGACCGAGATCAATGCGGTGCCGCTGCATGAATCTGACCGGTTTTGCACCCAACGTGGGATTTGAGGGAAACAAGTGTATCAATATTCTCGGTGTGTAAAATATATTCGTGCAACTCTGGTTGTTCGGCGTTCCAGCCACACTATCAGCATCCTATCATCACTGCCTCCCTCTAGGTTTCCAGAGTACTTTGTTGTGAGTCAAAATCAACTGACTTTTTGGCCGCATGTCCATGTGACAAATTTTAAGTCAAAATAGTGGTATTTCTGAATACACAAAATTTAGGTGTATTAATCTAAGAATGCATTTTTATTCATGACACTTTTTTCAGTGGTCATATTTGCTTTAAGCTGAAGAAAAGTAGAATATGATATCTGATAAGGCTAAAAGTTGAGCGTTTAATGAAAACCTCTGGTATCCAAGATTAGTAACAAGGTTGCAGAGCCCAGCAGTTGAATGCTTTTGGTTCTAAGAACAAATTTAAAATCAACTGAGTAATTTACTTCATGTTCTGCATTGGCTGTCAGTATGTTGAAAGATATCCCAGCATCGGAAATTCATAATATATTTTGGGTGTTGACTGTAATTGTGCGCAACCCTTGAACGTTCTCACATGCTCAGCATTGTGTTTCAAAACCATAACTAAAAGTACAAAAAGCAGCTGAACAGTGACATTGATGGGGACGTCACTGCTTGAGTTATTCCAAACAGTGGGAGGGAAGTGACTGACATTCCCTGGAATTTGATCGCACTTGGATGCAGTGTGCTGGGATGCTCGGAAATTTCCCCGGTGTTGATCGATGTTTTATTCATGAGTATAATCATGCAGCATTTTATGGTACAAAGAGGGTGTGAACAGACATCCAAACACTTAGGTTAGAACTTTGTGTTCCATTTGCGGCACAATGTCTTCTGAATTTGCAAAAGCATGCATAATGTATGCGCTCAATCCACCCTGTGAAGTAAAAATTCCATCATATATAATTCATGTTTGTCAAATTTAAGCTTTTCTTGTGCTCTGTGCATTTCTGCAATTGTGGCCAAGTTCACTGTTGAATCCTATTAAATGATTTGGAGTGGGGGGCATGTCACTACCCCCAAGTGGTTGTACAGGTAATATAGTTATAAATGTTTTTTTTTGTCTGATCAAAATAAATGAAACAAGTGTTTGCCACTAACATGGCAATATCTCCCGCCTCCTCAATTTTATGTGTCCGTGCGGACGTATGTATGTTACGAACGGACGGAGCCCAATGCTATATCCCCCGCTTCGCGCTATTCGCGCGGCAGGGGATAATAATAATAATGCTATTACATAGTCCTCAGACTAGATTTGGCTGGGGGTGTCTCATTTATATAGATCTTATTTTGAAACTTGTGAAATGCTCTAGACTTGAGGCACCAAAAAGGTTAGTCAACAATCACACATCCTTGGGCCCTAAAGTCCAAAACACCATTTAGAAAACTGCTCTTGTATCTTCCACTTTTGGTTAATTGTTTCTAGTAACCTGGGCACCACTTCTCATGCCATCGCATGGGGACCGCGCTTTGCTTTACCCCTCTCTGAAATTGTCACTCATTTTGCATCAGCTTGCCTGATGGATGCGTCCCCCTGCGTGGCAAACATGCCAATTATTGACCCCCCGGCTCCGTCTCCCACCTCAACCCAAAGATGAACATTAGTTTACATCAGTAGCTGCATGCCAGACCACAGCTGTTACAATCCACACCAGGAATCAAGTATGAGGCAGATTACTTACAGTCTAACAGTAGGGTTTACTGATAGTGATACAGTTGGATGCAGCGCAGAAGAGAAAAACACAGTTCAGATGTTTTGGATGAAGTCATGCAGGGGGTCACCAATCTCCGGTCCGCGACTTTCTGGGTCGACTGGCAGATGGAGCGCAAACTTTGCCGGAGCCAAGCTATTCAAAGGCATAAGGGAGAAGCTTCAGAGGTTCCAGTGTGGTTCTAATTCTGATGACTGTGGAAGGATTGGGATCTTTTTCCTAATAAACTGGATGGAGGATTTACAGAAATGCGGTCCCAATCCTGGAGACATTGAGGAGGGCTTGGGAGCTTGTTCCTATTGACTGAACTAGGAAGGAAAATGATAGTAACTTTCAGAAGTTTACATTTTATTTTCAAAGGACAGAGAGTTTTATTTGTAAATACTGCCTTCTTCTAAGCACACATAGAAAATTACAATCCAGCGACTTGTAACTGAAAGGAGGGGGTATATACACACACATCGCAGGTACTAGAGATGAGGGAACGATGAAACAAGACACAGCCAGGGATAAGAGAACTAAAGAATTATGTTCCTGTGCTGCTTTAAAACTTCACATCTTAATTGAACTTCAAAATGCAAGGAATACAGGAATTGATCCAAAAAATTCAATAGCTGTTTTAAATTCATTGACCTTGAAAAGGCAGGTTTGCACTAATTGCGTTTCTTTGGGGCTGAGTGCCTAAAATAAGAAATAAAAAATGACAAATGGAGAGTGTGCAGTGTTTTAGACTTTGCTTATTTAAACGTGATTAATAAGGGCGGCATGCTGTTGCCTCACAGGTAGATGGCTGCAGGTTCACAGTGAATGGTCACATCCATCCAATGTCTGACATTAACTGGAGGGGAGGTTGTTGCCCCCAGCATACAATGGGCGGGGGGCAGGTGCAGGTATATTTTACCACGCTTAATTTTTACGTCAATGGAACATAAGAGGTGTTGGAGATCATCTTGAGACTCACACCAGCAGCTCTTCCAACCTACAAAACTTCTGGTGCCTTTGCTCGGACCACACCCACCTTTAACCTCGGCCTTTTTTTGTTCTCAACCAGAAACCTGAAAAGTTTTGTGACCATCTGTCACAGTTGTGACATGGTTGTGGTGAGCCTAGTAACAAAACCTGTCCACACAGTGTCAGACTTAGTAAAGTACTTGAACTTTGAACCCCTGGGGAAGTTCCAGCCACACACAATGAAAACAGTACCAGCCGATGACAGAGAAAGAACTAGATCGCGCACGCTCTATTCTTGGTGCACTTCTCCGTGGTCAAATAGGCGCCAGTTTCGGTCATGGCAAGTGCGCATAGTAAACACCGCCATGTAGGAATAAATGATCTAATATATATATATATATATATATATATATATATATATATATATATATATTGTTACCAGGCTTTTTCAATTAAGGACATACTTTTCCGTGAAAGCTTTCTGAATATAACTAATATGATCAAAATCAGGTAAACTGATGGTTAAAAAAAAAAAAAAAAAAGCTCAAATATTTATCCATAAATATCAAAACCACGGTTTTAGACAGGATGAATCAAACATTTTTTCATTATGGTCTGTACAGTTTTCACAGCCAAGAGCGCAACAGGAACTAACCATTTTGACACACAAATCATCTGCATCCAAATTGGTTAAAGCACTACATGCTTTCTTTTGCCATCACCAGATGTTAAAGCCAACTTACTATGAGTAAGGGGGCTTTGCGCAGTCTAGTTTTTTTTACTGCGTCATTAGTACCAGCCACTATTTTTGCGGATGGTGATGAGGGCTTTTACTCAAGCAACGCACAGCAACTTCTGCAGGACTTCTTTGGACAGGAAGGTCTGCACTCACTGAACTTCTGCAGTCGAAAGCAAATGCTTAATCAGCGAGTCACCAGAAGTAGCTGATAAGTAGAGATAAGTTAAGTAGATTCATTAAGTGTGATTTCAGAGTGTGATGGAGGCAGTTAAGAGTGCAGTTTTCAGCATTTATTCACTTTGATTACTGTGCACATTCTGATGAAGTGTACTAAATTAGTACTTTGAAAACCTGAGAGAGAGAGTATAGCACAGGTCATTGGAAGTTACAGCATTTTGACAATCACTCTTGCTATACATTAAATAATTACCCCCGACAAACAAAGTTGGCAGGAGCTTATGTGATCGGAGCCGCTTGTTTGTTTATGAACAAAATAATTCAAACCAATAAACAGATATCTCTTAAATTTTGTGGGTGGGTCACCATTACAGCAGGGAAGTTCCCTATTGATTTCGACCGCGATCAAACAATATGGCAGCCACAGCAGCCATCTTGAAATCCTATGACACGCGATTACTGAACTTTGGTCCCGCTCACCAAGATTTAGACTGTGCTGCCTTGGCAGAGGTTTGCACTCTAGGAGTGCCTTTAGTTTGTGATGATATGCCTTTTTTATGCATAGCACAACCCTGATGCAGCATTTAGTAAGACCAAGTGTTATCCTACTGCAAGAAGGTAACATATTCCTAGATCTTGAAGTGCATTTTTCATTATACTTACAATCCTGCAGATTGCGAAGCATTCTTAGAAAATTTGATCAGCACAAGTCAATAACGTGACTGTGTTGAAATGATGGGTGATCCTGATTATGCAATAGATCATGCGTAATCGTGTTACAATGCCAACTGAAAAAGACACTCCAGGTGCCATTGTATGTGCATTTTTCACTCAATTTAAGGCACATATTTCCATTGAAAAAAGCCAGTGTGATTTTTTGAATCAAAGAAAGAATGAATCCATAAACACTTTAAGTAGCATGATGGTTGGGGCTTTTAAATAGGCAATGGGATTAGGTAGAATATAGGGTCTGCACTGAGCATGAAAGCTGTGCCAATTTCCAAAACAAATTTTAAGAGTCAAATCAGTGTATACACAACTATTATAATTAACAAAAGACTCAGGGACATTCAAAAATCTGACTTTGAGTATAAAAAAAGGAAACTAGAACCACTTGGCAACTGAGCAGGGAACCTCGCCAGAACAAGCCAGGCTCTCCTCATACTGAAGAACAAATCAGGTGAGCTGCAATTGGCAGAACGTGACAGCTCATTTCTTGTCAGTAAACAATACTGGGATGTTTAAATTCAGTCTCCCTTGAAAGAAGCAGGCTTTTGTATATAGCATCTGTGCTGGTAGACTCACTAGGAAGGCTTAGTATTATGAATTAACCACAGGTTCTCCGATATATGTGGTGCTCCACTTATTTGAGTATTGGTTTTGCTGTTCATTTAATAAAGCTATCCTCCATATGGTCTGTGGCAAACAGTCAGTGGTTGATAATGAACTGAGAGCTAATAATTGCTCAAAACATTGCAGCAGTTAGTGAAATACAAAATTCACGTTTAATGGTTTTCCAATCTCAGAGATTTACCTATTAAGAAGTTTCCCGCTGTGTCTAATAGCTGAAGTCACAATGACACTCAGCCCACAGGAAAAGCCCACTAATGTCTGTTTGCTTATAAATGCAGCTATTTTCCTTTGTGGCTGTACTATGTGGGTACAAAAACATCTGTGCAATTGCTGCACGTCACAATTGTTCTATTGCACCAGTAATAATCATGTTCGTTCAACGATTCTCTGCACTTTGCTCAAAAAATAAGCTTCAATATGCAGAGTGATACGATTCATGTTACTAGTTGAACAACCATTGTAGGAGTCATTTCTCCCCCCCCCCACAATGATTCAGCAGTGACCCATAAACTGGCAATTTTTGCCTTCTGCCAACAATTTTTTGCTCACACTATGCAAAAAGAGGTCAATTTCTGTCACAGCTCCCTCTCCTCTCATCTTGAGTGAGTCAGTCTAACATGATCTTCACTCAGCAATGCAATCTTGTGACTCATTGTGCACTTCTAACTAAACTGTCACACATGGTGTCCTCCAGAACCGCTTTGATTTCACACCCACTTAAGTTTTAATTGTTGACGTGTCCTCAAATGCATCCCCTTTCCCGCAGATTTCTCGAATTGAACTTGTATCGCACCGCGGCTGCATTTGACTAAGTTGAAGAGTTGAAACTTTGTCTGGAGTGTTTATGCAGCCTCAGCGATGACATTGCAATGTTAGGCTGGGCCGAGCAGAGCGCGATAGCGAAAAGGCTGAATTCAAAGTATTTCAAAGTGAATTAATCTTTATGTTACACTTGTTACCATCACATAAGTAGGATTGACGTGCTTTTTGCCTCAGAGGCAACAACTATGACCTCTGCATGTCTCTAACTGCTCTCGAGCCATTGGCTTTTATAAATATGAAAAAGATTTCATATTTCTTGACTCCCATGCAGCTGGGCATCAGCCGTCCGCTGTATACAGACCACTAATGGTGCCAGAGTCCGGGAGACATTTCTCCTTCAGCCCTCACCCAGTAAAATTAAGTGTTAAATCAACACTGACTGGGTAAAAATGACTCCACTTATAAGAATGATAAAAACTAAATATACAGGGCATTTTGTTTGGAAAAGGATGCAAGCTTTCATCTGGTACATTTTGTCATTAGACAGGGTATTTAAGAGTATCAAGCAGTATAATGGTGAAATATGCCCCCCCCCCCCCCCCAATGTTACCGGTCCATCTCCTCAAGAGCGCAAGTGTGTCTGTATATTTGAACAATACATGTCTCACAGACAGTCGGAGCAATAAATTAAATTCTAATGCTCTCGTTCCTACCAAATTTGACAATTTCTGGCACCATATAAAAGTGATTTTCCTAACAGATTTGTTTTTGCTCTTCCAGCCTGCTGGGATGGGCAGTATGGCAGTATTAAGGGGAATCCTGGAATACTGCAGTTCCGACTGAGTAATTGGGCTCTTGTCACACAGTTAGGATCGTCATGCTGGGCTCAGTTTCACAGGCAGTAAGATAAGCGTTGGCCCATAATGGGCTCCATGTGGCTTGCAGACAGTTAAATGTGTTCCGAAGAGCCTTGTTTCAATGCTTTTCAGTTTTTTACACTGAATACAAATCTGAGCCATGTTTCAAGAAAATCCAATGAGAGAATAAAGTGGGAAAGAGATACGTCCCGCCACATAGGCTGTACTTTGTTAGAATATGGGGGGGGGTTACATATTATTGTTGCCCATTTTTGATATTAATGTAAATGCATAAGCAAAGCAATGGTTGATGAAAATGAAAAAAAAAAAACAGGCTAGAAATCTGAAGGTTCTAATTGCAAACATTCTCCGCTGTCAACATAAAATAAAAATGAAAACGGAAACAATTAAAAGAAAAATGTTTAAAAATAAAGGCAACAGATGGGAACTGGGGAATTCGGTGAATGCCGTCGCCATCGGCATTGTTTAACTGTCAAATCCAGGCTTTCTGGTCGTCAGCCACCATTAATGCGGGAAATGGAGGAACTCCCAAGATGGCTGCTGAAGGTTTGTGGCAGTGTTCCTCACTATAGTGAGTGTTTTTACGAGCTACCTGTTTTTTTAACACTTCTCTATGGTCAGAGCAGCTTCCAGCAAATTCTGTCCCAAAAGACAATCCCATGCTCTCTGCTCACACAAGGTAAAAATTAAACATTTTGTAGCCTGATTTCAAAGACTATTCTGTATGTTAACAAACATAACATACAGACAGAAGACAAATTCATGGAGAAATGAACAGTCTCAAGGTGTTGGATTTTCACAAACTGCCAGATCAGCCTCACATACACTGGCATAAAATCTCCAAGTGTTAAACTTTCCTACAAATCATTCCCTCATTTGGTTGCCTATTGTTGCAAAATCTGAAGCAGGACATTCAGTTGGTTTAAAATCTGTCGACTCAAGACGGTGACATATGCTTACTGTCACTTTAATGCTCATAAATCCATTCAGTGACCCCTTTGTCATGCTGCAAGATAACACATACAGTAGGGATGCTTCACCATGGCATATAGAGGTGATCACACACAGTAACTCTGCATTGGTTTGCAGTGTCTCTCAAAAGCAGAGGAGACTGCACCCAAACCATGCCAGGAAAATGAATCCGCGTTTGTTATGTTAGTTCTAGCATTTATTCGGGTTTCCTTCTTTTACTTGTCAATC
This sequence comes from Gymnothorax reevesii, assembly GCA_029721435.1. Lineage (NCBI taxonomy): Eukaryota > Metazoa > Chordata > Actinopteri > Anguilliformes > Muraenidae > Gymnothorax > Gymnothorax reevesii. Next base: position 22,552,932 of record CM056579.1, on the reverse strand, counting down.
ATCAGTATGTATTGCATTTTCAGCTGTAACTGGTGAGCATTTATGAATATAATTTCTCATTTTATAATGAATATACTGGGCTTTCGTTATCTGAATCGTACTCCTTCAAATACAAGTGTAATTAGTTTTCCATCTTGTGTTGTCTCAATGGAGGGGGTGCTGGAATCTGTCATCTGTCACTTCTCACAGACTGTGGGGAACGCAGGGCTGCAGTTAGAGCCGGAGGTGGTCTGTTCAGTGGAGCTCTCAAAGAGCCTCTCGTGGTCATGAACTGAAATCTTTTTCCACATGGCGCACAGAGTCTGTTCCCCTTCCCCTGACATTACATGGCGTCTGTTTAGCGGCGAGCCAGCGGGGACTGAAGCATCACATGATTACAGCGAGAGGCTTTCCAGGACTGAATCAATGGGGAATACAATTGCTTTAATACTCGAGGCTGGACCGTGATACTCTGAGCATTGGTGACGAAATCGAGCCGTAACCAAGAGTTATCCAGTTTCCGCGTCCCAGCGCGAATGCTATCTCGCTTTTCATTCTACGTTCAAAAGAAATACCAAACAAAATCACAATCGGTGGGCTGATGTTCTTCATTACTGGAAAACGAGCTTCAAACAATGCATCATATTAGCCAAAAACTGGAACCAATTAGAATAAAGTGAGCCAACCTGCATGTAATGCCATTTATAGCACCCGAAAAAGGAGATCCGCATGCCCGTGCATCTTGTGTGAGTAGTGCATCATGCTGCCAATTATACACAGAGAGTGCAGCCCTGTTTTGATTATAATGGCTCCTACTCTCCCTTACCACCTCCTCCATTCCTTCTTGACCCAGGGACTAATTTTGATGTCGCCATTTTGCTTGCTGATCCCAATACTAGAAGAAATAAATTAAACAGCATCAGACTGTCCTTGGTGCCTTTGAGAACCCTTTTCTCTGAATGACGCACCCAGATCATTAGCCTGATGTTTTTGAACGGCCCACTCCATCTGTAAAGATGGCAATATAAGGAAACAGCCTTAATTCTATTTTCTTCCTCCTCTCACTCATCTCCTCACTTCCCCCATGTCACTTCCTGCCCAGTAGGATAGAAGAAGAGAGGGAAACGATCAGCTGGGAACACAGACGGGATGAGACATGCATATTTCCCAGAAGCCCAGCCTAGCCATTCTGCTCAAAAAAATGATTCAGATCACAAATTTCAAAACTTTGAGTTAAAATGAACGCCTCTGGCAGAAAGTACTACATTTATTAACATGGAACCGAGGAACCGAAAAATTTTTTTTCCTTGGCTGCGGATTTGCTTTATACGAGTATGATGCATAAAAATGAGTTTTCACCAAAAATTGAGGATGTGATTGTTAGTGATGTCACGTCTGATGTCGAGGCTATGAAGCTTGCTTCGAACTTGGAGGATTTCTGTGAAGCCACTGTGTCAAGGCTTGCTTCTTTCCAGGAAAAAAAAACGAAAAACATGACTGTTGATGTCTGAACAACTTTCTGCTTCATTCAGAATGAACCATCTTACTGCCTCAGTTTGATTGGCAGGGCTTTGAAATTCTTTACAGTCTCCAGTTCGGTCAGTTACAATGCGTACCCTTTTTGCAGCAAAAAACATTTTTTTTATGCAACGTGTACAGCTAGTCATTTCAGACAATGAAGCTAAAAAGGGTAATTAACGAAACAAAGGGCCCAATTAAGAAACATTGACAGCTGTTTTAAACAGTGATGGAAGCTGCAGTTGGAACTAATGCCAGAGTATACAAGGGGTCCCCAGGATCGACATTGACAACCACTGCATTAACAGGTTGCGGAGATGGCATTTTTGATTGCGGTTATTGTCAGTACATCAAACAAATCTGCTGCCGGACTGTAAATACTTCTGCCTTATAATATTCACTACTGCATTCATTTCGATTTATCGCATGATTGCACTGGAGTCAGATTGCCATTGGTCCGTTTCATTTTCTTTAAGAGAAAAAAAAAACAAAAAACACGTGCTCATTAAAACAAACCTGTTGGAGTGCAACAGAATTTCACTGCAGAACACATTATCAGCAAAGGTCACCCACAAGTGCTACAAATGAAGCTTCGAGTGGAGAGCCAATTCCTGATACAATGATTAAACAGGCCTTATGAAGCTTTGAGTGGTTTTTAAATCATCTCTGTTGATTGCCATTTTTCCTTCAGAACTTAAACTCATGCTTTAAGCTTTGGAGGAAGGTTGTGGGTTGTGTGAAAGAGCCCCAGATTGTGACAGGGATTCTGACCTGCACCTAAAGAGATGGCAGCTACTGCATTTCCTTCCATGGGTGAAAACCTAGAATTTAAAAAATCAACTCCAAACCATACACATTCAGACAACTCATGGTCACTGAAGGAGTAACAGCTCTGAACAGCGACTGCGCGAAATACTGGAATACAACAGCAGAGTCGGGAGAAAAGTTGAGTGAAAAACTCTCACAATCTCTGTGATCGCCAAAATCCCTTTTCTTGAAGCATTCGCTATCTGTGGCTGGAGTCAGGGCATGGAATGTACTTGATGATAATATAAGGATGGCTGGAGAGCTGAAGGTCTTCAAATATTCGTTGAAATGTGCATATCTGAATAACTATAAACATGTTTAATCTTGTTCAATTGTATCCTGTCACTGGACGCTTAAGAGATCCAAGGATGGATCCGGTATCTGCTTCCACTCATCTACGCCAAATCAGCTGGAACAAATCAAATGAGCAAGAATGGGGATTCGGGACAATGTCGCTTTAAGAGTGACATTTGAATCTAAGTTATATGATCACTCACTTAATTTGCAATTATAATTCTTATGATCATGATCTTATTTTCTGAAGTTAAAACGTAGCGTACATGGACATTAACTCTGCTGTGATTTATAATCCTTATGATATTTTAATCATAATCAAAATGTTTTTTTTTTCTGGAAGCTGGGGGCGGGACTCTAATAAGCGATTTCGCTTCCCCCGCGACCCTTTCGGTCATGATACATGCTGTGTGTTGAAATTGTCATGAAATGATTTCCAATCATGCCGAAATTAAAAAAAAAAAAAAAAAAAATGTAGTGGGAATATAGGGTGCATGAATGCCTCTTCAAATATAAATTTCCCCCTCTAGTCTGCTTAAATTTAAAAAGGCTGAAGATAAAGCCTGTAGAAGTAGGCCCCTTATTTTGGAAAAGCAGAAAGTTTTGGAAATGGCCCTATACATCAACCCTCAAACAGGTGACTCATCAATAAAGTCTTTGGTGATTTTTCTCCAATGCCGTTCCTCCAAACTAAACTCAAGTCAGTGTCCTCAAATTCTCTATAAACTATAAGAAAATCTCTGCACACTCTCTCAGAACATCAGTATTTCTATCACAAATGCTTATCTCAAACATGAGAGCTATCACAACTGATGGGAGCAAAATAAAAACCAGCTTTTTGCTTTTCCGCCTCTTAAAACCACAGCTGGAAGGGCGTTATCATACACTGATTGGACGAGGAGAATGCACCACAGGGAATCTCAATTAGCAATTAAGAAGGAGTGTCCACACTGCTGAACACAGGGGGTCCAAATTACCATCTCAATCACATGACTGAGAAAGGAATTTTGAATAAACTGAATATGAACTCGAGGAAACCCTTAGAATAAGCAAAATAAAAAGAAACTTTTAAAGGAAAAAAATACCAGCCAGCCCCAAAGAATATGTGTCTGTACCCATTTGAACTCGAGAAGAACTCAGTCGTTGGACCCAAAAACACCTCCAGGTGTTCTATTCCTGTTTATATGGCACATACGCACCCAACTGACAACTCTTCTATTGAGCTTTTATCCAGGATATCCTTGAAAAGGGGAAACATGTTCTCAGTGGAACATCCCTAGCTAAATTAAGGCTCAGAAATAACCATGGAAACTACAGTTAGCACATTAGGACAATCAGGGCCGTGTTCCACAAAGTAGGACTGCTGAGTCAGCCAAACAACTGCTTTAAAAAAAATCTTAAAAGGCTTTATTTTTATCTCAGTATATGTTCCATATTTAGATGGAGTCAGGGTTTTACACCAGTGCAGCTATACAGCTGACACAGCTATTCTGTTTTGTGGAACAAACCCCAGGTGTTGCAAGTACAATAGGATACCAGTAAGGGAAAACCTCAATAATTATTACAACATTATTCAGGATATCTCACATACTTTCTTGCCATGTATCTCGAAATCCCACTCCGACAAACAAAATTATAATTCCATAATGTGTGCTCATAGTCTATGCACATGTTTACAATGTTATTGAAAACAAATGGGGCTACCAGATGTTCTGGAGTCACTTATTTCTATAAGGTGTTGTGCAGCTACAAAAGATTACAGCTAAATACCATTTTCTTTTTTTTTTTTTTTTAACTTTCGTCGTCCAGTCATCCACTCGTGGCGGTTCGGTTCGAGCAGTTAATCAGTAGAGAGAGGGAAAGAGAACAGCTGTGTTTCCCTTACTGTTTTTTGCAAAATAAAAGCAATATTTCTAAAAATTTGACAAAGCGCGTTTGCAAATTGCTAGTGTTTCCATTTGAGGATGTTTTGCAAATAAACCTCGTAATTCTCGTCAACTCCCGTCTCGCGATACTCTTTTTGGACTGACGATGGATGTTTTTGGGCTGGGCCTGAACCTGTTGCATGTGACTTGTAAATGCGGAAAAATAGTGTTACCATTTCACTTGAGCGAAATATTGCAATATTGAGATGTCCGGAAAAAAAACCACCTCACGAGAGCGTAAAACCGTATTAGCGATATTAGAGAGGTCACGTGTTGCCATAAACAGTTTTTTTTATTTCGCTATTTAGATTTTGCGCATTTTAAGAGGCAATGGAAATGCATCTAATTAAGGGTTTGAAGCTTTAGATGAGAGTACTGATCATCTCAAAGACAATCAGAGGCTAAAAAAACTCAACCTCTCTTTCGCTCTGCTCATCACGTAGTACAAACTTTAATGAGGAGCGCACTGGCCCCAGCCCTCTTTTGCCCCTCTCTCTCTCACACACACATACACACACACACACACACACACACATAGAGCAGGCATTGTGTCCTCGCCTCCATCACCATGAGCTCTGTATTTCTGTGGTAGGCTACCTCTTTCATGTAGCCTCTCACACATTTGTTCAGATGTTCCCCGCAGCACTTTTATCTGAAATTGCTTTAAAAGTTATTGGAAAAATATAAACCCAGGACTAGCTCTCTTCTCATAAGCCTTAAATCACACAGACAGCCATTGAATGCCTTGGCAAAGAAATGCGTACTCTACAAGCTCAGTCTGTCGAGAAATGGCAAGGAAAACTTGTCTTAATTCAATCAGTTCCTCAACCGACAATGCCCTGACACTCATAAATGAAGACGGTTCAAAATAAAGTCATTTTTAGAATTCATAGTAATCCATTGAATCAGCTAAAAATGAATAAAATCTAATCATATAATCCACAAGAAGACGTCATTGTCAAACTCCCCTGCCGCTATGGAATCTCGTTTTCAAGCCCAATCAATCGTGACTTGTAACATATGCACAAACATCATCTCGGTAAAGTAGTTTCTAAAACACTTGTCCCTACTTATCCAGACGGATGGACAGATTGACAAACAGACTTCATTGCAGCATCTGCCAGTCCACTTCATGATGGGAGATTAATAAACCACATTTCCCTGCATATTCATTGCTTGTCAATATAGCTGGCTTGGCTGCCTGTCTAAATGTGTTTGTGAATCTCGTAAATTCCATGCTGGGATAGATCTCAAGGCAATTAAATTTGTAAACCAGCTTAATTAGCCCTTTGTTGCATGTTGTGCAATATTTTGGACATATTTTAAGCAGGGTTTATGTTGCTCAGGCTCATATCCTGAAAACATAAAATGTTCATTTTATGGGTCATTTTCTGTTCAGAGGTGTATCTCTGATTAGTCCCACGATTCACCACAAACAATCTCAATGACAGGTTCCATGAGTAAGAGGAAAGTTGACTAAAGAGATATTTTTATTTTGTTCAAGTTTTGATCAAACCTTTTCCTGCTGGAGGAATGAAACTACATTACATTGCACACATCGGAATGCATAGGCTTTGTAATGCATGTTTATTTGTAGAATTAACCTGATTTTAAGCACAGTCAAAACTATTGGACATTATGCATGCCAGGCAAATAGCTCAAATAAGCCATGTCCAGAATGTTGGACTTTGTGCACATACATGTCCAGATTTCCTCGATTTCACACAGCTTCTGTCACTCTACATGCATAATGTCCAAAACACTGGACAGCAGTATGCATCCAACAAGTATAGTGTCCAAAATAACGGACAGACTGACCTCCAGTTTGTACCCCTCCCCAAAACGAAATTGCACCAAATCCATCAAACGCTCTTTCAGTTTTCACCTGTGTGCTTCCCCTTTTGATCATTTTCAATCTTCCTTTTTCCTGTCGACATTTTTTTTATATATTCATTCACTTTCCCATTGATTTTTGTTTCCTTCATTATTGCCTGTCTTTCATTCATTTATTCATTTTTCCTTGTTAACTTTCCCCTCTCTTTCTCCCTCTCTGATCTCCTGTTTAGTTTGCTTGTTTTTGAGCTCCATGGACTGCGGATCCGTCTCAGACTGAGTCAGTACCGCCTCGCTGTAATCGCACAATCTCAGAAAACATGCAGTCATCCGTAATCCTCTGCACCTGTGGGAAATCGAGGTCTTATCGCCCCACGGCCTGGTGTGAACCCTGAGATTCTCTTCTCATGGCTGTCCGCATTATGGCTCTCGCCTCCGATCGTGTGCTCGAGCCAGTCTTCCATCGTTATTTCACCTCCCTGCGTCTCCTCGTACTGTCATCCCTTTCAACAGGTGTTACAGTGCAGCATTCAGGGCTAAACATACGGGCGACACTGTGTAGAAATGGCTGAAGTTTGTACATCACTCAGAATGGATGTACATGCTCTCCCAATACAGGTTTCAGTGTCCTTTTCAACTTCACATTCCCATTTCTGATTTCTTCTATTTCTACTTATTTTTCATGAGTGTTTCAGATAATCCTACGAGTTTTGGTACACAGAGACTACATGAGTAAACACAAAAGACAGATTTTAAAGGTTCAGCTCTGTTCCCTCCATTTGATAATAGCTAAGAGATAATAGCTCATACCGTGGTTTATTGGAGTCCAGGAGTCTTAAAAATGACTGTTACCCTTTCCATAGTGATAGATTTCAACAACTTTTCTCATCTATTCTTGAATTTCTTTAGATCTCAGCATCAAGTGCTGCTTCACATTGCCAAACAGGTTATATTTAAGTGATGTGTAGATTCAACAGGGCTAGTAATAATCATGCCTGGGTCTATCTGGCAGAATTGAACTCAACCATGAATTAAATTTGTTGATTCAGTCACTAAGGGGGTAATTACTTTTTCACAATGGGCCAGGTAGGGTTGAATTGGGTTTTTCTTTCAATAAATAATATAATCATTTAAAAAATGCATTTTGTGTTACTAGGGTTATTATTGACTAATGTTAGAATTACATTGATGATCTGAAAAATTTAAATGTAACAAAAATGCTAAAATATGAGACTTTAAGACGGGGCAAATACTTTTCACAACGTGAAACGTGGAGTGTCTGAGTTCTTCATTAAAGGTGCATTGCAGCCATAAAGAGGCTACAGTACATTAACTTGTGCAAAATACTTTTTTCACTGAAATGCTCATTAGGTTTAACACTGTATTAAATGTAATAGGGGCAGCCTATGTCCTGTTGGCTATGATGCTTGACTGGGACTTGACTGGGTAACTGAAGGCCCTCTGCTTTAAAAATGAGTTCAGTGAAGCGGTTTTGGCCCCTGTGCAATGCTACCCCTCTTTTCACGCAATTTATTTTGATAATTTATTTCGTTCTTAATTCACATTTTGAAACTACATAGAAAGGCTGATGAGCAACTATTGTACTGGTAAAACCTAATTAATGGAAACTCTAAAACATTTATTGTCTGAATGTTTTTGTCAAGTGATCTTTTGTTTATCGAGATCAAGTGAAGTACTGCGCTGAAGTGGAAATCTGTGACTTTCTTGGAATCCTTTTACAAGAAAGTTGTTGTGTGCAAGCAATGATTAGCTTAGCCGGCAGCTATTTAGATGCCCTGTAAAAAGCAGGTGAGCTCATGGCTATTACTGGAGTGGGAGTCCACCAGGGAAAGCTAAGGCTACGCTAGGCTACGCCTAAGTGCTCAGTTCCAATTTTCATCTCAGATCAGATTTTTTCTGTCGGGCTTTAAGCATTATTATTTTTAATGTGGAATATATTGGACTTTAATTTGAATATATCAAGACCCGGAACTGACCTGCACAGGCAGACAGCTCCAAAGGTGCCACTCCAGATGGAAACACATGGGGTGCCCTCCACCCAAATATGTAAACTATACAGTTGACAAAAAGCTGTAGGCAAAATTTGCTGTCTGATTGAATTCTCTGTATGGATCAACTACTGTATTTGCGAATGATACCGGATGATACCCAGATTTCGTAATCTGGTGTAACATGGAGCTCAGATTTTGCTGTTTAATTATTTAGCTGAACATTCCGGTTTGAATCTCTCAAGCAGCCAACCACTTCTCGAATGCAACGGATCTGATTGGTGTAGTAAAACACCAACAAATTTTTAAGTAGCTACATGAGAGCAACAAACTTATTGAAGGTATGGTAGCGTAATTTAAACACACTGTTCCAGTATATCAAGCTAACTGAAGTGCTTATTATCACTATTACGTTCAGGCAGATTCTAATGTGTCCAGTGACTCGTTGCATTGTTAAGAGATATGATAGCTTTATAAACTAGGCTTCTGCCAACCGGAGGCGACAGCTTGGGGTATATCCCAGAATGCCTCCAATCCTCCAATTCCCCAATCCTGGAATAGATTTTAATTTGAACTTAATTTCAAGTCAATCGGATAAATGGTTCTGAAGATATGGCCAAAATGGTAATTTTCCACCACAAAGCACCACCTGGTGGAAAAATATTGAGCCATACAGGTATGATGTCATCATGTGACATCATGTGAGGTCATATGAGGTTATGACCTTGCAGTTGCACATAGATTCATTGCAATTGGACAAATGGTTCCAAAGATATGGCAAAAATGGTGAATTTTATGTGATAAAGCTCCACCTTGTGTCAAAATTTTGAACCAAACAGGTAAAATGTCATCATGGGACACATTCTCAGGTCATGACCTTTGATTTGCACTTGATTTTTCCAGAGATATAATAAAAACAGTGATTTTTCAGTTTTTGGCCCCTGGCGGCCAATCTAGAAATTGTAAATTGTCCAAAATTGAGTCAGTTCTTCCTCTTGATGATGCTTACTTATATGCAAAACATGAAATTTCTAATTGAAATATACTCAGCAACAAAAGTTTCTGTGACACCATTTATGTGTATGTTATAAATGACACGCAAAGATCTCAATGCAATCAATATGTTTATTTAACAGGAGAAACACTGACTTTTCAGTGCCAACGTCACTCTAAACGAAAAATGTCATTTTCATGCGTCATGAAGCACTTGTCTGACGTCTAACCAATTGTGACCTTCACACTCCAATACCGGGTGTGACTTCCTCGTGCCATGATGCAAGCAACGCATCTCCGGCGCATGGACCGAATCAGATGTGCCAGAAATTGCTGTGGGATGTCATTCCAAATCTGACGTAGACGTTGTCGCAATTCCTGGAGTGTAGCTGGCGGGTTATCCAACCGCCGCAAACGTCGATCCATCTCGTCCCAAAGATGCTCGATTGGGGACATGTCTGGGGATCTGGCTGGCCATGGCAGGACATTGACATGTTGTTGCATCAGATACTGCTGTACAATCCTTGCAACGTGTGGTCTGGCGTTATCATGTTGCAGCGTTATTCCGGGACCATGTTGCATCAAAAACGGTACCACCAATGGCCGTAGCACTTCATTGCGATATCTTTGACCTGTCAGATTTCCATCAATAACAAGCAAATCTGTTCTGTTTCTAGCCGTGATCCCTCCCCAAATCATGACACTACCACCTCCAAAACGATCAAATTCCTGAACACAGTTGTTGGCATAACGTTCTCCACGTCGACGGTATACACGTAAACGACCATCACATCGGTTAAGCATGAATCTTGATTCATCAGTGAAGAGTACAAGATCCCACTGATGTTGGATCCACCGTCGATGTTGTTGTGCCCACTGTAGACGCAGTCGTCGGTGTTGTACTGTGAGTATTGGACGTCTTGCTGGCCGACGTGGGACAATGCCAAAATGACGGAGACGGCGACGGATTGTCTGTGCAGACAGTCGCCTCAAACCAGGTATCGTTCTTGCAGTTATGGTTGCAGGTTGGAATCGATTTCGGAGATGGGTTGTTCGAATCCAGTTGTCCTGTCTGGGAGTGGTTACTCGTGGACGGCCGCTGCGAGGACGGTCTCTGACATGTCTTGTCTGCTGATGACGCTGCCATAAGTTCCAAATGGTGTTTCGGTGGACATTCAGGCGATGAGCAACTTCCCTCTGCGAGGTTCCGGATTCAATCATCCCAATGGCCCTCCACCGATCACTTTCAGACAGTCTTGGCATTTAGAGGGTAGAGTTCCTGATCCGAAATGGCTGTGTTTTCGATAAGTGATGCTTCCGTCGTTCATCAGGCACAATGTGAACATTCCAAAAATTCTCCTCTTTTATTGCCATCCACAAGCATGATTTACGCACATTTTCACGTGCAAAGTCATTTTCTCGCATTTTCATGATTTCCATTTCAATGTTGTGTTTACGTGCACTGTTTCAGTCTGATATCACCATGTATGACAATTTCATAATTGCGTTATGAAAAATAATTAACAATATTGGTGTCACAGAAACTTTTGTTGCTGAGTATATTACTGAAGTTATCGCGTTTACACGTAGGACAGTGTGGCGTCGGCGGCGGTCGGACCAAAAACATAATATCCCTGAAACGCCGTTCGGCGTTCGGGGATATATTAATTACTGCAGTCAAGCCTGAATGCAGTTTCAGACTTTGCGGAATGCAGAGTCGTCAGGAAAAGGAATAGGCGATGTAAATTTTATGACAGCTTGATGTCTCGACTCACTGACAAGCTGTCATACAACTGGATGCATTTATGATATACAGAAAGTCATATTTCATAGGCCAAACAATCATTGGAGAACCAAACAGATTATTTTCTTGAAAGCATAATGACAGCAATGTGTACATTGTGCGGTTCAAAATGAAACAATTTGTAAACTCTAGCTTACGCGTTCTGCTCAGTGCAGTGTGATAATGCGCGAGGCATGGAAAACATGACAAGCAAGATATGTTTAATTATTCCCAATAATAACTTAAACTAATGTAAATATAGTAGGGAAGAAAAATTACGAATGGACTGAGCAATTTCTTTGCTGGACATAGACAAAAGTTGTGGGAATGCTGTTTGTAGCAAGCAGTAAGCAAATTTATAAAACAGAAAGCACTGAGATTGAAAGCTGTCACATAGTCGCTCATTATTTAAGCATCACGACTTATCAACACATCAAATCCTAAAAGAAGTAGGCTGTGACTTAAAATATCTTCAGTCACTTTTGGTCTTTTTATGGTAAGCCGTTTTATACTTTATTTTCTAACTATAAAATTCATAAATGTATAAAATATATTATTATGTTATCAATATTTATATTATATATGTATATTATTTGTACAATTTATTTTATCCAATAAGTTTTATACTTGCCCTACAGCATCCCTGACAGCCTGTCTTGTAATAGGCCTGCACTTTAGAAAATTAACATTTGACTAATCTTAAAGTAAGGCCACCAGCGGCAAAGCATTTTTAACTTTGCTCAACTGCAAGTCCCTTCAAGTCATTTTTGATAGAACTTGGAACTTGTTGCAGCTGATTGCCTTACTTTTCAGAAGAGTCATTCAAATTTTTATTGGTTCTTTTTTTCAGTGTTCATGGTGCTTCTAAAGTTGGCGAAGGCCTTGCTAAAACTTTATTTCAGATTTGATAATCCGCTGTGACCACCGTCACCTGAAATGCTAAAAAGAGCGGAAAATCTGAAGCAACATCAAGGAAACTAAGTAGAACACAGCAGGGTGGGAAGATTATTCATTCATTAGCGACTTCGCCATTGGAAGGCTGTCACAGGAATATTTATTTTTGGTACTGCATTAAAGCTTTAGCTTGTTGAGCAAACAAGGCATTTTATTTTTACCAAATACTAACAAAGTAGCAAATGTAATTGTGTCTGGCCGATCATATAGAATAATATCAGTCAAATATGGTTCAAACAATCTAGCCTTAACAAATTAGAAACAGTTTCAGTGGTTACTTTATTAACACTATGCATTTAATTTGTGTGCTAACATTCTCCGGCATTGCAATAAAATGTGAACACTATTCCTTCAAATCTTTTTGTGTTCCAAGCTATCAATGGCCTAGAGTGGACGGAAATGCATCAAGCAGTGTTGCAACTGGAAACTTCCAGGTTAGGACCCTTTGACCTCCTTGAATTGCTACCTGTGCATTGGGGTTTCCATTATGAGTTTGTGTCTCAACCACATTATGGATAATGTGGACAATCAGAACAATCACATTTCGTGTTTACCATGGGACTGAAGTCAAGACCTTTAAAGACAATATTCCTACAGTTCAGAGATTCTTTGTTTAAACTCTATTCCAATTTTATTTTACAGACATGCCACTCGAGGGTTTAAAATGGAGTGCTTTATTCTTTTAGGATGACAACAATTGGGACTGTTCTGACTGCTTCAGGCTGCTGAGTTGTGCTGTACAATACTTTTGAATCTTGATACCTTGGGGTAAAGAGAAGAGGCACTTAACAATGTTTGTGTGCATGCACATTTCACAGCAGGTGCACAAGTCAGATGCAATCTGAACTTGGGAAGTACTTCATCAGAACTGTGGAAATTCTGTTTCACAGCCTATGTCGATGGCTCCACAGGCGTGACAGCAATATGGGTAGCTTAATGACTAGCGATAATGGCTAAAAATTGGGTGGCTTGTGCTAAATCCTACCGCTTTCCCAGGGAGAAAGTAAAGTGAAAAAAGTGAAGATATCCATTTTGTTATATATTTAAAGGTGAGAGATATATTCTTTTTGCACTGTAAAAATGTAAGACATCCTTTTTGAGCTGGGAACGTCAAAGTTAATGAAAGTGCATTGTTTCTAGCCTATTTTCTTGACTCTTTGGTTTAGCTGCACAGCAGGTGAACAGCAGAAGTACAAAATCATTCAAACAGCACAATGAGTCAATGAATTCTGGAGGAGAAGTGAGCATGCACCAACTTGTACAATTTAACCAAGCTTAATACTGTAACGAGGTGCTGTTGGGCTTAAATTCAGATTTTTGTTCTTATTTTGTTTGGACTGGAAGATAACTCATAACATAGCAGTAATACAGGTGCCCCTTAATTCCTGTGTGTTCGTAACTTTTTGAGTAAAGTTGCAAACAGGCAGAAAGTCAACCAGACAAACCCAGGGAAAAACATAACCTGCTCGGCGGAGGTAAGTCCTTCAATGACCCGCTCTAATGTAAAGCCATAATAATGGGGAACAGTGAAATTTCATAAAGGGGACAATGCCTGTTAATGCTAAGATCGCTCCATTGAGCCAAGCTATCGCTACCCCTGAGAAAATGAGTGCATAACTGCATGACTGATGTATTACTGAATGTGAGGCTCAGTCAGAACCACCGACTGTGGAAAATAGGTACTTATGGAGTAACACAGACATTAGGGGGACCAATATTTCTGTATTCAGTGCGTCTGATGATACGCGCACCAACAGAATGCTTTGTCTACTTTTATTTTCATTCAGCCATAAGGTAATTCTTATCTGGCAATTTCCTGTCAATGCTTCGCTCAACTGGACGGAGAAAAGAATATCGAGGGTGAAGTTTTATTTCAGGAGGCATTTTAAGTGTCAATTACATGACACCATTGGTAGTCTCATTTAAATGAAGTCAGGCAAGGTGATATTTGGTGTCTTTCTGAGACAAAAGGCTCACTGCGCATGACTTGCGAGAATCACGTCTAAACTGAAGTGCAGCATGTTTGTAATTTCACCGCAAGGTGACAGTAATCACACTGTCAGTGTCTGTAATTAATCTTTACTAATATTCAAGTTTTTATTTAATTCTCCTTTATTTCATGTTGTGTCCATTTCCATGTTGTTGTGTGCGAGCTTTTCCTGCCAGTATCCCCTGTGCCTGTTTTTCTGTCTGTCTGTCTGTCGTTCCGGGGGGTGGAGCTGTGGCGCAGGTGTTCCTCGTCGAGGGGCTGGGTTTGAGCTTTATTACCAGCTGTGAAGATGGCGAGGACGTGCCCCCCTTCTCCTGAGGTGTCGTTTTGCTATTTGTTTTCCTTTTTACATATGACTGATTCCACCACACTTTTTATTTCTTTGCTCTTAAATACACACTGATATTTTTCTAAATTTCTATACCACATCAGTTTACGTTAAGAAATTATCATTATTGTTTAAACCTTTCAATCCGTGAGAGGTCTCCCCCTTATGTTGTGCGCCCTAACGAGCCAGGGTTCCGTAACAATGTTCTTTGGTTTCCTCTTTCCAAGAGTTTTCTGTCGTCATGTTTCTTCAGTGTTTCGCGTTTCCCTGTCCGATTGAATCCTGTCTTGTTGCGCGCCCCGCTCTCATTGCTTATGGTCCAGACCGCTCCACTCCCGATGCTTGTCTTCTCATTTGCTTGAATGAGTTTTTCTTCAATTCTTTGCAAGTTTGCCTCAGATGCCTACTTACACTCCATATCGTTAGCTTAATAGCATAGTTTCCTATAAGTCATATTTGAACGTTTTCGGAAAACAAGAAAAAACATAATTTTTAGCAAGCACATTTGTAGTTTTTTGATATTGCAACAGTAAGTCAAAAAATGACTTAGGAAATTATGCTATGAGGCTAACGATATGCTACAAGCCTTTTTCTGCCTGCCTGCATGCCCGCCTGCCTGCTCAATCTATTTTGACTTTATCTGTTGCATCTCATTTTGACCTGATCACGTCATTTGGATTTGCCCCAGTCTGGATTTGGTCTGCCTGACTGTTTATAAACCAGGGCAGGTCCTGTTACCTCTGTCCTCAGATTCGATTTTACACTTCTTTCTGCGAGCCTGGTTTTTGAACTGCCTGTTTCCTGTGATTCTTCTGTGTCATGATTCCGTACTGCATTCTGCCTGCCTGGGTCTGACCCTGCCAGCGCGACTGAGAGCTTCAAATACACTTATGCTGAATAATGCATTCTGCTGTCTGCACTTGTGTCTCGGTGCTGGTCAGGACACACATAATTTATTGTGTTAATATCAATAATTTATCATGATTGTGTTTAATTGTATCATCAATGTAAAATTAGTCTAATTACACTGCATTTGCCATTGGTTAACTTTGTAAATTAACTATAGAGGTATTCAGTGTATAAGGGTGCAGTATTTAGTCAACAAGTACATGATTTTGAACACAGCCATTGTTCCCTCAATGAAGATCCTGCCAGCACTTTATTTAATATGATAAATAATGCAATCAATAAAATGCTCTATTAATCTACACAAAATTATGTACTTTAATGAAAGTGAGAAGTCAATTACATGTGCACCTTCCTCTTGTAGACACACCAGAATCTCCAAATAGGGTGGCAGTTTGGTATTGAAGTTTACCCAACCTCTTTGACAGAACACTGCTTTTTATATCATGTCTACTATGAGCTATTTCATTGTGTATGTGTGATTAAATTTACTCAGATGAACCACTCGCTTTGATGTATCGCAGATAAGGTTATAATAGTTCTGCAGGGCTCTCAACTTTCACGAATTTGGCTTGAATTTAAATGAAATATTCACGTTCCCGTGCTGTAGTCAGAAATTATTCAATCAGTGCGTTTGTAAGAGATTCTCAGATGGAATTAAAGTCCTTGTGCATTGAAGTTTATCAGTCTCACATGCGTTACGGTGGATTTCACCACTAGTAATATGGAAATCAATTATGATTCCAGACTTTCTTCACTCAGGGGTTGGAAGTAGTGGAATTGCATAAAAATGTTTCAAATGTCTAATCTCATTTAAACAATTTCAATGATCATGAAACACACGCATTGCGTTGATTGAATAATTGCTGACTACAGCACGGTAACGTGAATGAAGCACTAAATCTCACTCCGAATGCAAGAAAGTTGAGAGCTCTGGTTGTGTATCACATATGATAAGGAAATCGATCTCACTTAGATTTTGCACAGAAAGGCACTAAGTTCCTTGACGCTTATTGAACGGTTTCCAGTTACCTCCAGGACACAGTTGACAGCAGTTATTTCCATATTGTTTGAATCCCATTCCTACTCAACTTAAATATCCTCATTGAATAATGAAGGAATCACTGCTTAAATTTTTACTTATAAGTCAGTTCTCAAAGTGGCTGAAGCACAGGACTGTTGATATAGCATAATTGCAAAATGAGACAACATCTCTTCCCTTCAGTAACATACTGTTCGGTATGAATTTAAGGAATAGCTGATTACAAAGACAAATGTGGTTATAAGACATAAGATGAGGCATCTTCGTAGAAAATTAAAAACAGAGGTGTCACATTATGTTATATGCTTTATCCACAGCATGCTAACTGATCATGAGCGCGCCCAAAGAGGAGGCATCATCCATTCATCTATGCTCTATGTGGGCCGTTTTGATGCCCTTTTCGCTTGCTGAATATCCTACCGTTTTCAGTTTCAAATGTACCACCTACAAGAGATTATTTTCCTTTTTCTTTTAAATTGACTTTCGACCGCTGTATCTTTTTTATTTTCCATTAAAATCCCCAGAGTGTAGGCTTTGTGATTATATATGCTGCCATTAAAAAAGACTGTCAGGGGAGAAATACAGATTGATTGATTATTACAGGTTGCCTGGCTGTTAAAGCCTGGGTAACGTATGAAACTGGGTTTCCACACAAATTATTTCAGGACTTTACTGGAGTGATGGCATAAATATCAAACGTAAGCCACATTTTTTTTTTCTTTGAAAGTTTGGAGGAACTTTTTTGCTGACTTTAAACTGTGCAGCCGGAGTTTGTGAAAGCGCGAGTTCACTCAGCTGACATTGTTTAATGATCCTAATTAGCAGGGAACAGATTTCGGGAATACCCAGAGGGCCGCAGTCCAGTTACATCGCGGGGATGATGATTGTGAGCCTGTCTTAAAATTGAAGGCCAGGCTGGCATTTGAGACTCGGTTAGAATATTGGATCAGATGAAAGACCTTTTCGCTTCACCTTGGGATTCCTTCAGGTTGGGTCAGACGTGTTGTGTCGGCCATCTTGATCAATCGGAGAACGGTTTGTATGCTGCACCAGGATGAAAATACACTCAAGAGGACAGTTCTGATTTTTGGGGGCAGTTCCCATCCAGTATATGTCAATTTTATTTATTTATTAATTTTTAAGGTCCCATTACCTTGGGAGTTTTTCACAGGAGTTCAAATATAAAATGCAGTTGGGTCGGACAAGATTTTAATTTCACAGCAAATGTGGCATGTTATTACGCACTATGAGCCTGAACTCACAGCCAAATCAAAAACCTCTTTTGAGCCCAATAAACTGGAATTACTCTGAAAATCATCATTTAATATCAGAGTATTCTGGACTCAGAGATAAAAAGCAAATTGAAAACTAGTGACGTGCCAATATGTCAGCACAATTGCTTCGGGTCTGAAAATTGTGTAAAATCCTGTTTGACAACCTTTATGAGGAAAGGGCTGCCTCAGAGAGGGTTATGATTTATGAAGTGACAAACAATTTCTTCCCATTTTCCAACAAAATCAAGCCAGTTTGGGTCTTATTTGATATGAAGGTCACAGAGAGGCGATCCACGAGTTCTGCGCTTCAGTGGAAAGTTTTACTGCTGTGGTGGGGCGAAGTTCCAGACCTGCTGCAGGTGAATGACTTTGGCGTATGACCATACAGATGGTTGCAGGTTTCAGTCCTTTAAACATTCCATCTTGCGGAAAAAAGCAAGTAAATATATGTTTGGATGGAACATACAGCTACATTTTTCAAACCTGGCTAAATGCCTAATACATTAAAAAAATTAAGTAAATGAATTAATGAGATGGCTCTTGATGATGCTGCGACTTCGGTAACCTGTGCATTAAGACCATCTGTTCTGTTTTTATCGTGCATAATGTCATTGATTCAACACTTGTCAAGGCTCATTCTCAAACACATATTGTGGATTTTTATACTGAGGAAATTCCTCTTTTAGGGACAACGTGATGGCACAATAGGTATCACTGTTGTCTCACTGCAAGAAGGTTCTTGGTTTCAATCTGACCATTATGTGTGGAGTTTGCATGATCTCCCTTGTTCACATGGGTTTTCACCTGGTACTCTAGTTTTCTCCCACAGTGCAAAGACGTGTGTTAGGCTGACTGGAGACTAAAATTGGCCCTATGAGGGTGCGAGCGAATGATGGATGTATCTAGAGATGGCCTGGCGAGCTGTCCAGGGTGGGTCCCTGCCCTTTGCCCATAGTTACCTGGGATCGGCTCCAGCTCCATCGCGACCCTGGTGGAAAAGAAACACTATAAATAATGGATAGATGGATGGACATTCCTCTATTATTTAATTGGTTTGACAAAGCCAACATACTCCTCCTCCTCCTCCTCCTCATCATCACCATCTTCTTCTTCTTCTTCTTCTTCTTGAAGTAACTCCTCCTCCAGCTTTGACACAACAAGCCCAGAAATTGAACAGCAGCTTCAAAGTATCCCAAGGCACGTTGCTTGTGCTTTTCAGTGGAAAACACATCTATTCTTTCTTTCTCTCATCTTTTCCATCCCATTTCCTTAGACTTATGCATATTTATTTTACCCGAAAATAAATAAAATATACCTGTGTGTGTGTGTGTGTGTGTGTGTGTGTGTGTCCTCATTTAAACTGCAAATTCACCAGTCATTTCCATATCTAAAAGAAACAACCCAAGCGAAAGCTGCGTAATGGATGTTGCATGCAACCTACGTTACCGTACAGCTTAACAGAAATGAGCAATGAAAGCAAATTCATAGTAAGACCAAAATATACATAATTAGATTATTTTTGTTTATTTATTTTATAATTATTATTGTTTTAATATTCATGTTTGAATATTCGGCGGGTGTGCCGAAACGCATCCCTTTATGACAACAATTAGTCTCGGCTAGTTCTCAATCATTTTTCTTTATTGACGCGTTTTCCAATTATCATAATTGGCAACTGAAGGCACAGTTTCTCTGCAATCTAACAGCAATGAAATCATGGGCTAAATTCAGTTAAAAAAATAATTAACTTATCAATTGGCCAGTTGATTGAACTGGTCAGCATTCCAATGAAATATCACCTTTCACTCTCGGTATTGCATGGGCAGATTAAAATTAGTGGCATTTGGCAGTTAATTAGGCTATAAAAAGGATGCGGCTCAAGCTATTTGCGCAGGTATGCAATTTTGAATAACAATGATTTAAATACAGCAAATTTGCGTCCAGATGAATGATTGTTGTCTTACCTAATCGAGGAGAACAAGCAGCACCTGTTAAATGAGGAGTGCACTCGGACCGAAGCTTTTGTTAATCATGAAAATGACTGAGAACATGTCAGGAATCAGGGCTAATAATTGTTTTAAACGGGTGTTTTGTGCACCCCAATTATCAGTTCTGGTTCCGCGACTGTACTGAATTTAGCCCATGATTTCCTCCCTTTTAGATCACATTTGGAGAGAAACCGTGTCTTCAGTTGGAAAATGTTGAATAATTGGAAAATGCGACAATAATGGAAAATGATTGGGAACTAGCCAGGATTAATTGCTGTCATAAAGGGACGTGTTTTGGGACACCCGCTGGCTATGCCACTGGTTGAGGTGTGTTTACACATTCAGATAAATGCTATGGATAAATATGGTGGGAGCAGCCTTTGTGTTCAAACAGCAGCTTTTCCTTCAATTAGGGATTTTAATCAGGGACTTTTTACCGAGATGGCGCAAGCCAATTTTCATATTATCAGCGAGTGGTTATGCCAAGACTTTAGTACAGTATTTTTCAAATATTGAAAAATGTGCTCAAATGCTGAATATTAAGTTGCTAACAGCATTCATGGTGTCAGTGCTATTAATTTCAAACTGGGTAAACATCCATTTAATGTCGGCCTTCATTGGAATGGCAATTTTAAGAACTATTGACCCTGTAATGATGGCGATGGCCTGATTTGCATAATTTGTTGTAAATGATGCTAATTCATTTGCTTGGTGGAACTGAGTACAGAAAAGGAACTGTCTTCCATGTAATATGTTGTGTTGCATGAATCAAAATTAATGTGCAGTGTCCTCTGAGCAACACAGAGGCCTGGTTTTAAACTGTAAAGCTTGGGATCTTTAGCATCATTGGAAATATTTTTTTTATTCAGTCTAAGTTTATAGCTTGAAGGAGGGTAATACAATGCAGTGTCAGTACAGACTTTAGGGCAATCATCTGGCAGAATTTCTATGGCAGATTTTTTATTCATAGTTAATGCATTGCTATGATGTTTATGCACCCAAATGTGTCACTCATTTAAAAAGTTATTTTGGAAGGTAACTCAATCTCCATTCAAACATTCAAATCCACTAGTCAATCAAAGCATGAACTGACACATACCATACTCGTCTGGTACTTCAGACCTTTGACACATGGTTAAAAAAAGTAATTACATTTATTATTCTTGACAAAAATGAGTTTTACCTTTAAAATTCCACTATAGTTTTCATGGTAAAAAAAAAAGGAGTGAAAATCGCAAGATGTTACAGAAATTCTATGTCATAATTCACACAACATGTCCCGGATTTTACAAACAATTTTCATAAAAAATGAAGTTCTTTGACTTCTCTATGGAGGATCCTTCACAGTTTTTTATGGTGTTATGTCCGTGACTGGCAGCCCGTTTCCACGCCCACTGCTATAATTGAGCCTTCACTTCCTCATTCCAACACCCCTGAATATTGACTGTATTAACCTGTGTCTGTACCTATTTAAGCCATCTGTTTTCTCAGTATGTCACTGGGTGTCATCATCATACCCAGCGTTTTCCTAGCGCCTATGCGATTCCCGGCCTTTATTGTACTCTTCTGCAGTTTACTCCGAGATTTGAGCTTTTTAAGCTTAATATTCCTTTGTACTTTGCAGGTTTTGCATTTTGGCACGTGCCATTTGTATTTTTGCATTTTGTTCCGTTGTTACTTTGCCTCCTGTTACTTTGGGGTTTTCTTGTTCTTTTAGCCAACAAGATTATTTTTGAGTGTTTATGTTTATCTCTGCATTTATTTCATTCATATCATAGCTTTGTCAATCCTGCATTGTCTGTGTTGAAAGTGTTGCCTTGTTTAGTTCCCGGTTCATGAGTATTTATAATTTGTATTGTGAAATTAAACATCCTGCTTCGTGTACTAACTTCCTGCTCCATGTCCTTCTCTCTGAGGCTGTATTCGAATCTCGGTTCTCGAACAGTGAACACTGTTCGTCGTGAATCAAACACTCGAGAACACGTTCACGAATGCGTTCTTGGCGTTCTTGACCAAAGAAGAACGACGGCGAACAAAAATGGCAGCCACTGGTGAAACTGATGAAATGTAAGCTGATTTTATCCCTCATATGGTCTACAAAACGTGCAGATTTCAGAACAATTTCATCTATTCACTGATCCATAAGGCCTTGACGTTGACCCAATTTTGGATTGAAAAAATCGCTTAAATGCTCAGAATTCTTTGCTTAGTGATCTTGAATAGACTATTTTTGAGAATTGTGTTGCCCATGAGGACCTCGGTACCTCTGCCAAACATTCAGTAGTGTGGGTCCACACATATGATTGCAAACGCGTACCCATGGTTACTGTTCCCGACTGTTCCGGCATATTCAAATTCCGACTGTTCCCCGAGCTGTTCGGGAACAGTCAAATACAGGGATTCAAATACGGCCTGAGTGTCCGCTGACATATGGGACTCTCTTATAAAAGAATTACAATGCATTAAAAAAGACTGAGGTTTTGCCCGACAGAGAACTGTCCTCATTGAGTCAATGAGTTCCTCTTAGAACATCTTAATTTAAAAGTTACCTAGTTGAATTCCAAGCAGCAGTTGGCATTAATTTCCTTGAGCTCAAGTCAAAGTATTTTACATTTAACTAAAAATCTCCCATGAGATGCAACCAAGAATGCGAGAATTTCTATCCACAATAAACTGAGCCATGTCAATGCACTCGGTGCTCTCTGGCTTGACTTATTGATGCAGCAGTTAATTGCCCAGGAATGCTAATATGATTATGAAAATGGCAAACTCTCTAGCTTGGAAAATCAACTGTCAGATATTCTGTTGCATGGCATAAACAAATGGGAAAGCAATGCAGTCAGTTTGCATTCATCAGGCAATCTTGATGACACCAGGCCCTCACACTTACACTGACAATATAACGCCTGCCAAAAAAAAAATTTGCTGGGCAGTAGACCATGTAGAGTATGCTTCTTTCTGCATTGTGTTTAGTATTCATCAAATATGTACATATGAGAGGTGCAGTATGTTCTCTGATCGAACATGTTTGAAAATATAATTAACTGGGAGAACACTGAGATTAAATCAATTCTTGGCTCATCAATCTTACAAATTATATTTGCATTTATGCAATGGTTACACAGGCTAAGTCTATCATGAACTGATAGCAGTAAATGCACTGGCTGTCTCTGTGGGGCTCAGCTAAATTGGCTGAGTTTAATTAAGAATGTCATATTTCACTGATTTTTCCATGCACGTGAAGAAAGGTTTCTATTTACTGCTACCTTTTATTGGTTGAAAAAGCACACCAGAGATTGAACAAAAAGATTACTCCAACACAGAACCCATTTAATCTTCCCTGAGTACAAACACATCAATGTGTGTTGACCCATGAGAATGAAAAAAATCATTCATGCTGAAAATAGAACAACATTAATAGCGTATTGATTGATTTGGGTGAAAGAAAAAAAAAATAACAGGATCATTAACCAATTCAGAAACATTTATTTGAAAAGCTGCACTGAGTAACAGTGGTCAAACTGCATTTTTGAGAGATTCAGAGGGCACTGAAAGACTACAGTGAAAAGGAAATTTTTTAAAAATAGCTGATTATTAGCTGTACTGTAAAATAGTCTTTCTTCATGATAAAAAAAGACATGAGCTTTTAAGTCAATGATTTAAGTACAATGTCATATGTTTCAAATATTCCATAGTCATTTTGCAAAAGCAAGAAACTACATTATATCACAATGTTTTGGGCGTAGGACGTTATGCACAGGAACTATCCGAAATGGGACCTTCTTTTCGAGCAGTATGCCCTGACTGGAACAGATCAGTAGGTATATTGAAGAGAGAAGAGTGAGTATCCTGCACTTTGATAATAGGCTCCTTGTTAATGGGATCAGAGTCATTTCTTTGCTTGTGTAGCTCGGAGGGCTGAAAGACAAACGATCCGTGAGTCATCTGGTCTCAGCTGTGTTCCCTCCACAGAAATCAATTCAGGCAGCTGCCCAATTTTCATCTCCTGTTTATAATTTTGACAGCAGCCGGTATCTCTGTTGACCGGATTAAACATTTATGATCATTTCACAGGCCATGCTAGCGCAATTTCAAATGGGAAGGCTGATTAACATAATTTTCCATTTCTGAGAAAAGACTTTAATATTGAAGCGAGAGTACGAAAGCAGAACACAATCATCTCCGTCCATCAAACCATTGTCCTCGTCAGGGTCACAGGCACTGGGCTTCTGGAGCCTATCCCAGCCTGCATTTGGAGGCAGGAATACCCGAAAGGAACATTACATGCACTTGTAACCAGTAATACTGGAGCTGACTATGGGTGGAAGGCAGTGACATGCCCTGGACAGCCCCTCCAATCCATCGCAGAGCCGCACGCACCTTTCACACACCATTCACTCTCAGACTCATACCTATGGGCAATTCAGAGTCTCCAATTAGCCCAGAATGCATGGCTTTTGGGCTGTGGGAAGAGCTGGATTGCGTGGAGGGAACCCACACGTTCACAGGGATAACACGGAAAATCCACACAGAAAGGCCCCAGGCTCTATTCAAACCCACAACCTTCCTCCAGTTAGGTAAAAGTGCTACCCACTGTAACCGCTATGTTGACTATAATGCCTCTGCAGATGTAGGCGCCTGCGGACATAGATCGGCTCTTTTTATGGATGCAGTTGCACTAGTTTATCACTAGATGACACCCCTGGATCAGTTTTTGAAAATTCACAAGCAAGCAGAGCTGGAACACAGGCTGCGTTCCAATCCGAAATAAGATACTCTCTTCTCTTCTTCCCTCCACTCGAGTGAGCCCTCCGAATGACGTAGCTGGCGAGTAGGCCCTTCCCGAGTTAAGGAGGGCAATAGAGGGGACTTCAGGGGAGGGTTGTGGGAAATCAGATTGGAATACGAACAAATATGAATTTTCATTTGAAGACATTCAACTTGATTGTCAGTGACCTTTGATGGTCAAACGCCACAGTGAAATTACAATGACTTGTATCACCAAAATGGTCACAGATTGAGCCAAAGTTGGTATAGAGACATTTAGAAAGTCATATATAAAGCCAATATGCTGACTACAACTTGACATTCTGTGAAATTTAAAGTTCACAATTGACATATTGAGTACTTATTGACATATTACAATGACTTGTATCACCAAAACTGCTTCAGAGTTCGAATTGTATCACAGAAGGTCTTATAAATGTATGCAAACTTTTATTTAGTGTCCAAAGCATTGATTTTCATTAATTCAAATATCAAACTTCACATGAAATTTTCTTAACTTGTATCATCGCTGTAAGACTGCTTGCTGGTAATTTACTGGATCCTTGGTCCTATTTTTCTGGATGTGCATGAATTAAACTCCTCAGCTAAGTCTACTTGCCCATAGTATCTATCCAGCAGTTTAAAAAAATGATCTCTTGAGATAGAGAAATGTGTTGTCCTCTGTAGCAACCACTTCACTTACAGTGACACAATGGTATTCCAAGTAATTTAAAAAAAAAATCAGTTTCCTGAGGAAAAAATTTGCCATGGTATTGACAGTAAGTCATCCTACTATCAATTTCAGACATCACATATTAAAAATGCTTTATTTCCTGTCGTGGATTAATGCGTAGATATGTCAGTTGAATAATTTAGCTGTCCTTTCATACAAGCTCTCACGGAAATCCAATTACTTTAATGGTGATTCAGTGGTATCTGCATAAAAGCCCAGCTGTAGTTCACGCCCACGTGAAATTCTCCTGGTAATTACCAGTTGGTTGACACAATTTTTTTATCCAATTGCAGACAGTATAAGCTTTCCTCAGTAAGTGAAAAACATTCATTGGACGTTAAAAAAAACATATTAAAATACTTGCGTAATAGGGTTACGTTGTATTCAATAGACTTTACTCAGCTCAGACTGACGTGGTTGCATGGGAACAAAAAAATCTCCAGAACTGAGCCTGGAGAGCTGAGCTTATTTGCAGGATGGAAATGTGATTCTGAGATGGAAATTAGCAGTTATTCTGTATTGAACAGACAGGAGGGCTGACAGCACTGATACTTTTGAGGAGCAGCTCAATAATTCTTTTGAAAAGTGAGTAAAGCTGTCTTTGTATGTCGTAGCTCTTGCTTACTTTTAGCCCGCTTGCTAACTAGTCAGCTATTTCTTATTTTTGGTTTGTCACACTAGATAACAAAAGAGTAGTCGATCAGTTTTAGAATTTGTACCACATTCAATGAAACAGAATGTTTTGCATTTTCGCTCTTTTAAAGTGCGAACAGCTGTTACTGCGACCTGAGTTATGCTTGTTCTATAGAGGGTGTGAAAAACATTGCTACAAGCTTGTGTTTCGCAGGTATGATTGGAATAGTGTACAGCAAGCTTTCCTTCTGAGTGAATGATCTGACCATAAAATTAGCAGTTCCTCTAATGAGTAACTGTGCTTGCTGATGCGGCTTTGTAGATAAATGGACGAAACTTTAACGTGGAGAAAAGGCATGTTTTTGGTTTGGAGAGGTCACTGATGACCATTGATGTCTAGCTGCACCTATATTGATAAACTCATGCTAAATTGAACCAGAAAATCATCCATTTATATTGAACTTCATGAGTACAAAGTTAATTTGCATTAAAAATCTGATTATTTTATGAATTGAAAGTGTGCCATTTTCAAGGCTCTAGGAGTTTGGGGAGCCACCTGGATAGCTATCTTATTTGGCTCATAAAAAGTGGATAATTTAATATTTCATGTTCAAATGAGGAGTACTTGTGGTCTAGGAGTTTATTATCCCAGAAATGTATTGTTTTAACCCCTAGCCATTTTTCAATCCTCAGAATTATTTTTTTTACTGTTTCAATTGTGAATTCCATGAAGATTTTTTCTGTTTGCAGCCCATTTTCTCTTCCAAAATCATGAAAAAAAAACTGAAATATGATGTAATTCTAAATGCTGTAAGTGTCTTTTCTGAGTTGAGCCACATTCGTACTCTTATCTAGAATTATAAAGCATCAAATTGGGTAACCCATAAATAGCCTGATTTGGCTTCTGCGTAAAGGGGTTAAGCAAATCCATCCAGGAGGAATGATCCGGTACAGTCTTTCTTCCTTCAGTGGTTGAGAGTTAACAGAGTGGGGCCATCATATTTGAATCAATAATTAATTGATTAATTCCTTTTTGTATCCTTCAAGAAGTTACTGACTCTTTGGCCTGGAGTCAGTCCACATTAGTTCTTGACTGATTTAATTTTTACAAACTATACTTCCACTGCGGATCGTAAGTATTTGGACAGTGATGCTGCATCAAATAGGCTGTGTATTCTCGTTTCACAGATTACAGCTGAAAATGCCCGCCAGTTGAGGAGGCCAGTATTTCTTTTAAGCTTGTATTCATTGCTTTTAAATCCTATGTAAAAATCACCCTAATGAAGATAAAAGGTCACTGTGGATGTAGCAGTTAATTCCTGATCCCAGCCACTCCTGGAAACCATCACAACTAAAATAACAATCTGCATAGCCATTCAGAAAAAGGGGGGACACAATAAATAGTGCGTTGAAACATACACATGGCAGGTTAAAAATTTAGATTAAAATCTAATTCCACAATAGTGGATCAATAAATAGTCTAAGAGGGAAAGGTGCCTGGGTGTAGGGGTGTGAACAGGGATGCTCAGTCATTTAAGAGTCTGATGGATGCAGGAACAAAGCTTGTTAGGGCTCTGTTGGTCCTTAGTGAGAGAGATCTGAATCTTTGACCTGATGGCAAAAGGCAATAGAGATTGTTAAGATTACGTGTGAGGTCCTGCGGAGTTTGTGTTGCTTTTTTCTTAGTCCTGTTATTGGAGATGCTGGTAAGTGATTCCTGCTCCTGTCCTATTATTTCACTGCTCAGGGTGATGATCTTGTTCAATAGATTCCGGTGAAGGTTGGTCAGTGCACCAAACCAGACTGTGACATTGAAGGAGATAATGGATTCAATGAAACATCTGTAGAAAGCTGTGAGGACTGTTTGATGGACCTGCAGTCTGCGGAGCTTGCGTAGAAAAAAAGAGGTGCTGCTGGTACTTGAAGTAGATAATGTCGGTATTGGGTTGGAAATTGAGTTTGTGGTCCAGTATCTGTACTGGTTCACCCTCTCTACTGACTGGTTGTCAGTAGAGAGGGTGGGGATGCTAGATGGTGCCCTACGGAAGTCAATCAGCAGGTCTTTTGTTTTTTGGTGTTTACGTCCCGACAATTCTGCTTACACCAGTCAGCAAACCAGACCAGCACGGCCTGCCGCAGGTCCAGTGAGTTGGTGGTGTCCATGATAACGGTGTCATCAGAGTATTTGATGTAGGTCATGTCTGGATGTGTACTTCTACAATCGTTTGTGTAGAGAGTGTACAGAACTGGAGAAATAACTGAGCCCTGAGGGGTACCAGTGGAGATTAGTCTTGATGAGGTGAGACCATTAACTATCACCCTCTGGTCCCTGTCTGTCAGGAAAGAGAGGACCCAGAGGATGAGGTGAGGGTTCACATCCATTTGTAGCATCTTTAGTCCCATCAGATGGGGTTGCATGGTATTGAAAGCACTTGAAGTCTACAAACACGAGGCGAACAGATGACTTTGGCTTCTCCAGGTGCGTGTATACTCCATGCAACAGTGTCAGCATGGCATCGTCCCTGTGTCATTTGTATGCAAACTGAAGTAGATCAGCATGCACACTGACTTCCTCCTGCAGCTGGGAGAGGATCAGCATCTTAAAGCCTTTCATCACTAATGATGTTAAAGCTACAGGTCAGTAGTCATTGTCACAGGCAGGGTTGTTCTTTTTGGCTACTGGGCAGATGGTTGATGATTTCCAGACTGAAGGTATTCAGTATTCGCTGAGCTTTATAGCCGCCCACAGTCCCAAGCACATATTGCCATTCTGATGATCACTGATCCTATATTCAGTTGCTGAGCATGGGTAATTTCTAAAATAGTCTCAGAGCATGTCATTTTCTAAAACATTTATGGGTAACAAATATGCAAATGTATATATATAAAAATGTAAAAAAAATTGGGAGGTGGGCAAATACTTTTTCACAGCAAGTAAACTTTGTTTAAAAAACGTTATCTTTTGATATAAAGGCCCTGTACTGTACATTGTATCATGGGACTATTAATTCTAAAGTATGCTAGAAAGTCAAATTCAAAGTAAATGTTTGGCAAATGGAAAGTATTGTAGCATGGTAACATGTATTCACTTTTGCATAAATCCTTGCAGTGCTATAGCTTTTTTGTAACAAACCCAGGGACTTAGGAAGGCTGGGGTCGCACGTTGGCTTTGGTTAGATGGTAAAAAAATAGATTAAGCCCGAAGGGGCCTCAACATATGAAGGGGGGGGGCAAAATATGCACAAAGTCAAAACAAGTACAGTGCAATAAAGTTTACTGGTGCAAAAAGGGGTATATACACAATATTTACATTATGTACAGCACAAAAAAAAAAAACACACACAAGACACACATCCAAGGTCCGGGGACCTGAGTGTTGCCCAAGAAAAGAAAGGAACAAAACCAAACACCGCTTATTGAAAACCAAAAGGGAAAGCTAGCAAACTGCTTTATCATATATATACAAAAGGAAAAACCTATCTAACTACACTAACTACCCAAAACAAAAATACAGCGGTTGGCAAGCACTCCTAAACTAGTGTGTCTAACAAGAGTTCTACTACATGCAAGTGTATAGAGGCCTCTGTCTTACCCTTCCCCGGCCTCAGTGTGGTCGACACAAACCGATATACACAAAACAAGATGTAGACTGGAACTCAAAAAAAACAAGACTCCAAGGCTAAGACAATAAGAAAGAAAGCACACAGTACAAAATGACGGTAACCAAAAAAATAACAGCTCTCTCTAGTCACAAGATCTAGGATTTGAAATAGCGGGGGGTGAAAGATGATTGGTTGTTCCAAATGAAGGTCTGAAAAATGATTGGTCGAACAGACAGGAAAAGGATCCCTCTGACTGGTGGAGGCAGGACTTGGGGTGATGATGACTGGTAGGGACCTGGACCAATAGAGAACACAGCAGCACAAGGGGAAACAAGGCAACACAGAAAAAGAAGAGAGAAAAAAAAAAGTAGCGTGGCACGTAACACTTTTCATTATGCTTGGGAATTAGTCATTTAAAACTCTGGGTATCATATTAAAACCTTTTGAGCCAAAACAGTCAAATTGCATCCATGAAAGAGTAGATGCACTGGACTCACTTGGGCATGCAGAAAAAAGTGAATATGATGTAGCTGTTTCATTTATAATTGATTTTTTTCAGAGCAAATTTTAACTTTCCCCAGTTAAAATGTCAGAGAATACCATTTCCAGAAAGTGCTTTCATTTAATTACCTGCTACATGGACAGTTGTTGACTCTTTCCTGAGATAATAAAATAATGGATACAAGAGGATTTGTTCATAATCAAGTTAGAAACCAAAGCGATTTGACAGTTGAAGGAGGTAATATCAGCACAGTTCCTGGTTCAGGTGTATAACTCATTCATTCATTCATCCCAGGGTGTCAATCAAGGGAAGCCATAGATAGAGAGGTTGCTGTTTATTTTCTTTGACCAAATCACAGTACAACTAGTTCATCCAACACATCAGTGAACAGATATAGGTTTGAGTAAGCATTTGTATGTATACCTTTGCTTGGCATGCAAAGGGTGTTAATTTTGCACCAGAAAATTGAAAAGAAAATTGAAAAATTCTTTTAATATCAGGGACATTGTCATAACAATGATAGCTACAACATATAAATGTCATTAGAATGCAATCTTTACTTTTATTTGCAATTAATGACATTTGACATTTTAGTTTGTCATTATATACAGTATATCCGTTCTGGCAGCTGTCTTTCATTGAAAATATAGTGCAGGTTCTTGCAGCACCAACTGAGGTAATTTCTTGTAAATTACTTTCATTCATGCGATGATATGTTGAATAATGTGAGTTGGTACAGTGCTTTAGTAGATGATAAACCAAGGCGCTCCAAATAGTTCACTATTTTTCTTATTACTGCATTAGAACAATCCTGTGCTGAAATGCGTCCAAAAAGATCTATAAAGCCTTTGGTTGCAGTCTTTTCATACATCATTGCCTTAAATATAGAACAAAATGAAGTTAGGCAACTGCAATTATGCGGCATACAAAGTGGTCAAGCCCCATTTCTCTCTCAATGCCAAGACAGCTGCTAGCCCTGCGACAGCCAATCCATTAGCTATTTACAGTGAACCATCCCTAAGTGTTCTTTCGGACGAGAGCATATGTTTGGGACAGCTTAGCGGAGATCAATGACGGGGTGAACATAATGCAATCAGGCTTAAAATTAATTTTCCTCAATTACTTTTTCTGCAGAACACGTTAGCACTCTGTAATAGGCTTTGCTATGGGCATTAGCTGAGTACCAGAGCTTAATGCAGTGCTCCATATGATAATGTTGACAAGACTGTAGCCCATTAGGTGAAGAATTGATTTTTTTTGAATGCTCTTAAGATTCCACTGTGGCCATTCTGTTCTTAGTCAAGAGGCCAGATTTTTATGCATCCACTAAATCTTACAATATGCATGCAGACCAATTACTGTGTTTACCTCTATTTACCTCTAGCTGCAAAGACTAGCTGGTAGTTTTCTTTCAGAGATCCGTGCAAATGGGCTGAGAGATTAAAATTTAAATGTGGTCAGACAAGGCGATTTATGGTATCTTTCTGAAAAATTGGCCAATTCACTAGAGGGTGTAGATAAACAGAACAAAGTGACCATAATTAATGGAATTAGCTATATAAATCACGTATAATGATTGCATCATGTTGCATTTTGTCATCTATATTTATTACTTTTGGCAAACTGTTTACCAAATGGCATGGTTGATAAATACTCAAAACATGTCTCTTGTGACAAAAGAAATTACATGTTTACTGGATTTTATTTGATTCTACCCACTCAGTTTAGAGCAGTAATTTTTGGGAGTCCGAATGTGTTCTATAGCTTCCATTTGCGCCGGTTGACAAAGTATAGAGTGAATAATTGCCTGGAGACACATACTGTCAAAGAGTGTTCTAAACTTGACTGACCAGGAGTGCCAGAGAGATAATTTTCTGAATCTTATGGAGATTATGGTTTAGGCATTACAAATGTCTCTCTTGTTGCAGTCAAAATATCAGTGTATTATATGGTTCATTCATTCAATGTATTCCAATTCCGGAAATTGCATTTTGGTTGCAAGTCATTGTGGCCACAGAAGTAACAAGTATTCAATCCAATTTGCGACCACTGTGAGATTTGCTGGTGCATCAAAGATACTTAGATGACTTACTACATTGACCAAATTCTATAGTTGCCTTTCTGTGTGAGATTAACTAATTAACAAACATAGTAGGTACAGAAAACAGAGAGAGTTAATGGGGATGGAGACGCATGGAAAGTGCAAAAAACTCAAAATAAAAGGAAAGATAAAAAGATTAACAGAACATTGACTCAAATGCAGATCAGGAGACAGGCAGGGAGCTAATCAAAGGAACATAACAACTGAGACACGGGGGGACCGAGGACAAGAGGGCGTAGCCACAAATGGAAAACAGAACAGGGAGGGCGAGGGAACGTGGAAACAAAGTCAACTAAATAATATAAACAGAATAATAAAACCTAAAATCAGTACATGACATAAACAAAACATATCTAAATGCAATTGCCAGTATGACAACACTTGACACAAGGGTGTTACGCATCTCTTGTACACCAATGAAAGACAAATTGAATGTAAACAAAAGCATTGCATTGCTTGTATAGTTTGCACAGTATGGTGTGTTAGTTGTATTATAGCACCAGCACCACAGGAAGTCTTGTTCCTGTTTGCCGAAGCAGAGCCCGATCCAACCTGTGGGATAAACTCACTCTCCCTTCAGTCTCCTCTTCTCTTTCTTTTAAGAGTCTCTGTTCATAAAAAGCACATCAGAGTACCTTTGATGTGCGCAGAATGATGGGTAACAATGACAGCAACTTAGTGTCTCTCTTCTTTTCAAATGCAAATTAATGCGATGATTTGACATGCACACGTTTATGAGAGCAGACGACGAAGTAGGTCAAGTTAGGTACAGAGGCAATTTTTCATTGATTGTTTTTTGCAGATTTCTTTTTTAACACAACTTGTTTAGACCTGTGAAGGAAGGAAATTTAAATGAAGATCCAGAATTGGTTCACACCACAGGCAGATTAAAAGGTAGAGAAGAAATAATGGTGATGTACTGCCCTGCCTACTGCCTGCTTTTCTGTGGCAGTAATGATAATACCATGGTAATAAAAGATACTGCTGTAATGAATAAACAGTGACACCTACACTGAGAAATTGTAAATGAAAACAAAGACCGGAAATGATGAACGATAAAATAACAGGTTGATTCATTTTTTTGTGAAGCTAGGGGCCTAAAAAAAAAAATTCAACAAAACCTAAAGTCATTATCAATCATGGGCTTAATTTAACGGAAATATTATGATATTATATTAAAATATTAATATATATAATATATTGTATATGATGATGAAAGGATCGGTGTGTCGCTTTGTTATAGCGTTACCTTTCGCACACTGTGCAGTTACGTGTGGTAGAAAGGCTTGTTTCTTTATTTATCACTCAATAATACATTTTCTCTAAGACCAATGAATCTTTAATTAAGATTAAACAAGTAATTGTTGAGGCTTTGTACCTTTGAGCATGATTGACTACATACTGTCCCAACTTTGAAATTAAGCTTGTATGCACATTCGGATGCTTTTCAAAACTGCATTATGATTAGAGCATACGTGTTTTGGCTCCATTAAAACAATTCCACGATTATAAATGACCTTCTCAGATATAATGAGAGACTTGTATTTTTGGACGGCGGACATTTCTTGTGATAGTTAAATGAATTGTAAGATTTTAAGTCGCAAAGCCAAAGACTGAAATCCTTGGGAAATCGCCATCAAAAGCAGCAGACACCTGATATTTTTGCAAATCTGTAAATAAATATACTTTTTTTTTCCCCCGCATTCATGTGATGTCAGCTCACTGTGAGCAGTGCACCCTATATCTCCTACTGCACATTCCCCATCATTTTTTGTGGATGCCAAATTATTATTATTATTATTATTATTATTAGTATTATTATTATTTTAAATCAGCATAATAATGTTTTATTATATTTACAGCAATAGAAATTAACTGACTTGTCACTGAGAGTTCTGTGTTCTACACTACTATACATAATTAGTTACGGTTAAAAGAATTTTTGCCAAAAATATGTAAATAAATTTCAATTAAATGATTGAATAGAGTGTACACTCGCAGCTGCGTCTGCTGTATAGTAATAAGGCTCTGGGGAATATTCTAGCCTCTGTTTCAGACCTCTTATATGGTTTGCTTCCCTCAAACATCAATGACTGCGTGCAGGTTTTACGTTCAGCGATGTAATGGTATTGTTTGAAATAAGCAAACCAGAATACCTGTGAAATGATAGCCCTTTTGGGTTTCCCCTGTCAAATATTCATTAATAAAAATGGCAGGTACAGAAACTCCCAAAAAACCTGTTGATAATGACATTTGTTTTGACTGTAAAATAAGAATCGAAATGAGGATATAGAAAATACATGTATAAGGAAAAAGCCTACTCCATGTTCCTTCCATAAATGCTGCTGTTTATTCCTCAAGAAAACTCTTTGTGTGCTGTATGGGATGCTACTGTTTATTAGAAAAGTTCTCAAGAATAAAAAGCCAACTGAAGGAGTACATAAAGGAAATCGAACGACTTTACCAGATGGTGACCAGCCCTGCGTCAAACGTCTATCCACTGAAGCGCCAACCCAAGTGCGCTGCTCTGTAGCCAAAGAGCTTCAACATCAAAGAAACTAGAGAAATGTCTCTTTTTAAGGGGTGATCTGGGGTTAAATGGGCAAAATTTGATAATTTTTCCAAAAAAAATTTAGCATTGGGCTCCGTCCGTCCGTATGGACACATAAAATTGAGGCGGCGGGGGATATTGCCATGTTAGTGGCAAACACTTTTTTGAGTAAAAATATTCTATCTTAACCCACCTTTAATAATCACTAATTGCTACAAGGATTAGAAATTGAATTACACTTTTCAATGCGGTCTAATGCATTTTCCATTCATTCCCTTTTACCACATTTCTCATGTTTGTGGCAGCCATTACTTTTTTATTTATCTTTGAAAATCAATGAAATTTGGGGTGCAGGTATTACTTGATTAGAAATGCAATGACATAGGGGAATTTTGCCTGTTATATACTTTGAATATTTTGAGTATTCGTCAGATTCTGCGCAAAATAATTTAAAAATTTGAGTAAAATGCCCCAAAATCACAAAACTGACCAACTGGGTGAAGAATGGCTGTCATTGCATTTGGATGAGCAATGACTTTTAAATGATGAAAGAAAAACTGAATTCTATTATAGAGTTAAAGAGGAATTGAAGTTTTCTGCATATTTAATGAGCTTGCTCGGTTACCATGGCAAACACACCCCAGATCACCCCTTGAACATTTTCAACATGTTGGTTTCGGTCAGCCTCTTTTACAGACATCTTATGTGCTTTGCTTACCTCCCAAAACAGGATGTGCCTACAACTTCAAAATTGAAAAATCTTCCTTCTGATTGGTTGAACACAAAACCCAGCTCGAGTGCACAGATATTATTGTGTGGGGGAAGCAAACCACGTCAGACATCTGCAATGGAAGCTTGGACTATTCCGGAACAGAGCGAGATCTCAGGCTCAATTCCTCTTATTGACAACAGAGCATTTTCTGCATGATATTAGAAAATACATTTTCCAGTAAAGAGCTGGGCAACTGCACCAGACTCCCTTGTGTGCAACAAGGACACTTTAATGTCATTACAATACACACAGTCAATATGTGATATCCCTGCTCATAGGGTTTATAGATTTCGGCATTATGTATGCACTGAAAATCCATATGTTTTTCAAATTTATCAGAACAAATCCGTTGAGACATGTTTGTGACATAAAAATAATTAAAATGTCCTCAGTTATGTCCATGCAAAGTGAGCCTTAGAGCAGGATTCAACACTGAAGAGGGGCTCTTGGCTATTGGTCCAAGATTTGTGTTTCTTATTTAACCTTGAAGATCTTTGTGTTTGACCAAAATTAATTCAAAACCCTTTAAACCCTGTATTACTAACGGAGTCGAGTGCATTACTCTCAGCTACTGAGGTGATAAAACCCAGGAGAAACCTTGCAGACACGCTCCGCTGCTGTTTTATTCTCATGTTATCTTGGGGTTGTCCATGTTTCATACATATAGTCAGGCTCTTCTCCCATGTTGCATTCCAAAAATGTATTGATCAAAGTTCATCACTACTGACCAATTGCGATTGATCTAACAAGGAAAGATAACATCTGACGTTTAGCCCCCGGGGTTCAAAAACTATTTGCTCTTCCAGGTGAAACCCCTGTATAACATTAATGACTTTCCTGCCTATTTACCTGAGGGCATGTTAGATCACTGCACCACTTAATGCCCATACAAGGAATCGCCCTGAACACATAAATACAGCACTTTTGGCTCCCACAGTTATATACAGGGGTCGTGAGCTTACAGTGATCGGGTAACCACCTGATCATAAACAAGGTCACATGGCAGCCAGAAGTCATGTGATCAAAATCGAATATTTAGTGGGCGATTTTCCTGCATTTGGGGTTATTGCACATTCTCTATGTGGCTGCTAAACAGCCTATAGGGTTCAAAGGGTTAACTGTTTTATGGAAATTTTTATGCAGTCAATATCATGAATATCATATATCTTCTGGTAACAAGTGTTACCAGAGGCAAAGATATGAATTAGATAGCGTGACTGTGGAAAATTTATCCAGATCAGGTTATTTCACATATTCAGTCAAAAACACTAATTTATTAATGTTATGGGACTGACTAATACAGACCATACAAGTATTGTTTAAAAGTTAATCAGTTACTCGAAGTTGAAAATATCAAGCTCAAACCAAATATACGAAGTGCTTGTGTCCTTGAAAACAACAACAGCAATAAAGAAAAGAACAGTCACCGTGTTTGTGCGAGAGCGCTTCAGCGATGTTAAATGTTGACATCACCCCTCCCCCATAATTGGTTATAATTATTACAAATCTGCCATGCAAAATGTTTTCTCATTAGCTTTAAACTCTTGCATGGCAGCTGTTATATTTCACATGTATTTGTGCCCTTAAGACTATATTACACTCAATCAAATGTGTGAATGAATCTCATTTGAAAATTTGCTTTGTTTAATTTTCTGATTCCAGCACCTTGTTAGTAATAGTCCTTCAATGGCACTTTCATGCCGACAAGCGCTGAAATGGAACCTGATGGTAAAATGGGAGGTGAAGTTTCAGTGCAAACAGATTTTGGCCAGAGTGGATATTCTAAGTCAAGCGCTGCCAAAATTCAAAATTTTAGGCTTGTGAAAAAGAAGTTTGTTATTCAGCTAAATCCATAATGCTGTCCTCTGGAGGGATTCTGCTCAGTATAATTTAACATGAGCATTGTAAGGTATGAAATACATCTTTTTTTTTTTTTACTCTCCAGTGTTTGCAGTAACTTCCAGGCTCTCACTAGTGATCTTATTTCAGTTTCTAATTACACTTGTAACATCAGCTTGTTTACCCCCGCACTGCTGTGAATGCCACTTTTTAACGCATTAATCAGCATTTCCTCTCTGCAGTAAAAATGAAAATAAGCAGTTATCAGCAATGTACTAACAATACAGTGCCATTCGTGATTTGGTGTTTGCTTTGCTGTGTGATATGAATTATGATATTTTATTTGCCTGAGCAATCGGATTATGTCATGTTATTCCCTCATTACGGAAAAGTCTACTTGCAGTTTTTGATCATAAAGGATTCTGGACCTTAATAGATCAAATAGCATGCTAACATATTCAGCACAACATACTCTGAATTGTGGAATAACATTGGAAATATTGGAATAAAATACTTCCATGGATTATGGGGGAGACAAGCATCATTGACTGCAGGCTTTATGTTTCAGACTCAGATTATGTTCTCCAGTAATGCAATAGATAACTTATAATTCTTCAATCTTGAGCCTGCAGACTACCTGACAGTTTATGTTGACACTATTTTTCCATGCCCTAAGTATGGCATCGAGACACAGACACTGATGTCCAAGCTCAATCAGAAATAGTTTCTCTGATACTTGCGTCATAAATCGGATGCCATGGCAGGAAATGTAGCAACTGTCTGCATGATGGGAGATATGCCCCCATGCTATATTGCCACATCCTCCCAAAATATGGACAGCTACATTTGGGTCTACGACGGGACTAAATTGCTATGATGTCAAATCTGGTTGTTTCCATATGATTCACTGGGGCTGTAGATGCAACAGGTGTCCAACACTGTGCCAATTAGACTTGCTTCTTATATTCGCACATTATAAACCAACCACTGTAATCTCTCCCCCAGTCTTCTCTGAGTGTCACAAGAGTTGACAGCGACCCACTCACTAGGCTGCGGATTAGGCTACAAGTACATGCACACTCCATAATACAGCAATATCGATTCATAATGAAATGTTCATGTATTGTTCGCCGCCAACTCATGGGATCCTTAATACTTTAGACGTTCGTTTTTCAAATAGGGCATCAATTCTGCAAATAATGTGGGCAGGCCCCATTTGTTCTTCCTAACAGACAGAGTGACCTGTGGTGAGATTAACCGATGGAAGAAAGATCCTGGTGTCAGTGACGCCCTGGTCCAGTATGAAAGCGAGCCCGTTTGATGTTTGCGTCCCCCTCTCTCCTTCGCCTAGAGTCGCTACTGTGATCCCAGCCGCGGAGTTTAGAATTCAGGGTGTCCCTCCAGGAAATGAGTTAGCGGAGGATAGAGCGTCTCAGGGGGGCAAGCGGCAGCAACAGGATGAATTGATTTTCCTCTGATGTTCACGGCGCCGTTCGTGAAATTCAGCCCGGCCTCCTCCGCTATCAATACCCGGGGGGAAACCATGACATTTGTGTTCTCACGACTTCCCCTATATCAAAGGAGCTGTCATTTTCTATCAGCAGTTACTGCAAGGGGTTACTTTCATTAGCCTCTTTGAAATGAAATCCTTCTCCCCAGCGACACTGCTGCCATTAGATGGCCATCCGAAATAGAGGGGAAGTCCTTCTATGTGTCCACACTGTACTGCGTCAGCCACTGGTGACTGGTCTTCTCAACGGTGGCCTTCAATGACAATCCTCAAAAGGTTTCCCTGCCATGTCGTACTCAGTCAGCTGATTTACTTTACTAGTGCGAGCTACTGGTTGAAGAATTGCAGTGCCAAATATTTGTGTTTGGATTGAAGACTGGGCACAGCAGGATGACTATGTAATGTTTCCCAAAAGCACAGGTGCTAACTTACATAGTTTGGACCATTGACTGCAAATGGCCAAACTATGATGTTAGCAACTACGCTTTTGCGGAACGTACCCCTGGTTGGAGGACGGAAATTCTATTCACACTCAGCCAATTACCACATTTCAATCAGTTGGATGTTGGGTTCCAAAAAAAAAATTATTAACGACAGATTTAGGAAAATAGTTGATTTTGTATGAGCTGATTTTGTCCCTATAGCTCCAAACGTTTTTCTTGTGGTGAACCACACTTCAACTTTAGCTATTTCAGTGACCTTTTCCTCTGGTCATCACTCCAGATGAATGATACTGATTTAGCCTGTGGTCATGAGGTGGCCATATTTAAGGGAATCAGCTAAGGACTTGTTTGAACTTCCCCAAACTGTCAACATGTTGCAGGTATAAACGTATGGCTAGCTGTTCCCTTTTTTATGGAGTATGGAGTTGAATTTTCATGTTGGTTACGGTGGATGTGTTTTTATGTGTCATTTACTCACACAAGTGCATAACCTTTTATTATTTGTTGAATATCCTATTTTAAGGTGTTCTGTTTAATCTTTTTTTATTTGTGTACAGCATTTTACTATTAAAGTCTTCATCTGCCCCTCTACTGGGCACCCAAGGTGTGTAAAACCGTAGATACGGATTGACGAAAATGTCAATTTATTCAAGCAATGATAATGGCTTTTTTGTTAGATTATGACATCGCTCAGATGTGCTTGTCATCTCAAGGGTGGAACATCTTAGCACAAGTTAGGGTCTGTACATTCCTTTTGTTCCCTTGTACGTGACTGAATAAATCAACACAAATGCTAGTACAACCATTTAAAATACAAAAGTGCCGAATGCTCCGTATCACTGCTTAAACACCTTGCAGTTCAGGAGTTCCAATAAAACAGTTGCGTCAGTAGCACAGCATCTTGAGCCTTGCCATTGGCTACTTATACAGTCATAATGTCTCTAAAATGTCTCTGGGGGACATTAACTCGTAATTATGGAATCAAACCTTGAAATTCGGCCAATATCAGTGCTACGATGACGAGCATATTTCTGAAACTTTCCTTGATTTACTTTAAAATCGCATTGCGCACAGAAAAAAATAATACTATATGGGAAAATTAAGCCAGGAAAAAAAGTGTGAAATTGCAGGCAGCATGTTTAATTTTAACATTACACCTTTTGTCTTGTTTTATTACGGACTCGTGCAGTGTGATCAGGGACAGGCCTGTAATGAAACAATTTATGTCCTAGCAACAGACCCCGAGGCCGCTGGGAACCGCTCCGCCAAAATGAACACGTGCTTCATTTGAGTCATTTAATTAAATTGCAGTTCCCTGTACTCTAATATAAAAATAATAAGGACACTCTCTCTATTGCACTTATGGCTAAATCATTTGGTGTTGGATCAGTTTCAAGATTTTTAGCCTGTTTGTCAGCCCTTGTTTCGCTTCTACACATTTTCCATGAAAAAACATTTAAAAAAAAAGGTAACACTTTACTTGAAGGTATCGTCATAAGAGTGACATGACACAGACATGAACATGTCATAAACATTATGTCCATGTCATAAACTTTGTAATTAAGTGTCATTTGGTTTTCTGAGATGACAAGTTGACATTGTTTGATTTGTTTTGATTATGACAACTTTGTCATAACTGTTACATGACACATGTAACAGTTGTGACAGTGTCATGTCACTCTTATGACGGTACCTTCAAGTGATGTGTAACCAAAAAGAATATAGTTGTTTTGCACCGAGGCAACAGTCTTAGCCACTACATCAGCCCTGATTTATTTATTACATACCAAAATCGATTTCAGCAGGTAAAGCATATCAGTCGGTTGCGTTATACGTCAGTTTGTCTGTAAGTTACGCACCTTTTGCCATTTATCCTGAACCGATCTTAACAAAACTTGTAGATATGGTACCATAGGTTTCTCGCTATTGACATATGCTTTATTGAGTTTCTATTTCAAGGTCATGCAAAATACGATTCTGGCAAGTCATCACTCGGAGAATGACCCTTCATTTGTTTGAGTGTTTGTTTATTTATAGGGGTAGGGCAGCGCTGCTAGTTTACGCCAATGCTAATGCTACAAACAAAACACACAGAAGCAAGTAAGCCAGGTAAAGAGGGTTTCCTCAGGACTTGAATGATTTAATGCTGATCAGATACGAGGAGGAGAGAGGTTTACAGGAGGTCAGATAAAATTTAACATACGAGTCTATGGACCTGACCTGCCTTTAAGCAGTGTTAAGTCTCTCTGTAGGGAATAAACAGTCCGGCGGACTCACACAGAAATATACTCCTCACCAGAGTTTTAATCTGCCAGGCTTGGCGCAGTGCCATTGCCTGCATGAAAAAGCCTTCCCAGCTCACAAAATTACTTGCACTTCAAGATGGACACGGGCATTAGATTACTTGGTTTATTATAGATATATTTTTATATCCACTTCACATTAAATAATTAATAAAGTTAAGAAGACATGATATTGATGATTGTAATATGTAATGTGTACCGATGCCCCTTTATATGTTTGATTGTTTCTGAAATATTGATTCATTTGCTCATTCATTCATTTGAGTCAACACTAATTATCCTGAAATGAGTAGTTAGGGTTTTCAAAATGTGTCAATGCTTCAGTCAATGACTTCATATTCTGATGTCCTGGTCTTTACACTGCCTGGCCAAAACAAAAAAACAAAAAACGCTGTACACTGCAATATTTTGTTGGACTTCCTTTAGCTTTGATTACAGCATGCATTCGTCGTTTCCACAATCTTATGCAATATGCAATGTGATAACATTTATTTCCGAACAGAGTTGGTTTAATTTTTGGCTGGGATCCGGTACTGATAGCGGGAGAGTCAAAACGCTTCATGAAGCCCTCTCCAGCACCTCCCCAAAGACTTTCAGTTGGTCAAGTTCAGGACTCTGTGGTGGCCAATTCATCTGTGAAATTATTCCTCAAGCTCAATGAACCACTCTTTCAAAATCTAAGCACAATGAATCTATGCATTTTTATCCAGGAAAATTTCTGTGCCATCAGGTTCTAAAAAGTTAATTGATTGGTAACTGGTCATTCAGATTATTGATGTCATGTTATTGCTGTTTTAAGCTCCTGAGCCCAGACATGACATATTGAAGCAACCCCAGGTCAGAACGCTTTGCCCCAGAGGCTTGTACAGCTCACACTATGTAAGATGGGTGCATCGCTTCATGGGCTTCCTTTCTTACCGTGACATGCCCATCTCTGGAGCAGAGGCGTACATTTGCTCTACGCAGACTACGCAGTTGCGTAGAGCCCCGAGGCAGAGGGGGGCCCCCTGCTGGGCTGCTTAATAATTACGTTTCAGTCTGCTGCTGGTTCGTTTTTTCCCCCACTGTCCTGACAACATGAAGCAGTATCAATTACTACTACTATTTCCGGTACATTTTCAAAATAAAACGTGTGGTGAATGATCGATAGTATAATAGAAAGTAAAATAGGCTCTTGTTTTGAAACGCGCACCGGCACCTTTGAGAGGAAAGAGGAACGCCAGGCAGCGCTCGGGGGAAGTGAGCGAACGTCGCGTCGGCAAAAAGTCGCTCTCATCCATCGTCCTCCTCAGTTAGCTGGTGAGTGGTAAATAGTAATAATAAAAATACATTTAAATGCTGCTGCTGCTGTTGCTGGTTAGCAAAGTTGCACTGCACAGTTTGCACTGTTTAGTCCCCCCAGGAATCTGCAGAGAAAAGGTGTTGATTCCACAGAGAACATTCCTGATTCTGCGGAGAGCAATTCTTGATTCCGCGGCTTGAAAGTTGATTTTCCGCCGGCATTAAAAAAAAACCTAAAATGACCAGTTATAAAGCAAATTTATGTAATAATGAAGCAAAAATTCTCTTATGAAATTATTTGCAATACCAAAACACTGCGGAACATTGTGGTTATAAAATAAGCAGCATCAATATTCTTTTTGTCCCTCTTGAGCAGATTTATTTGCATAACTTATAAAGTGCAAAACATCTCACCAAACTATGGGTGAACGAGGCTTAGTAACTGAACAAGTGCTAAAGATCAAAGTAAAGATTTAAACAAAGTGTACACTATTCACTGTATCCTCAGGATATTGAAAACGTTACTGCATACCATAGACTGTATAAAAAGATGGATTAAGCTACCGTGATGTCACCCACTGGTTCGAAGATGAAGAAGTGAATGGAAGATCCGGGGAGGAACGTGGCTGTGGATCTGACCGTATCGGACGAGGACCAGAGGATAGCGACACCCCAGAGGCATATTCTGGCTTTATACTTTATTCTAGTTTATATGGGACCATAATTCACGAAAATGAATGTCATGATATATCGAAGGAGACCTGAAACTTGCTATAGCTAACATAAAATGATGTGGAAAAATAATTATTTAAATTAAAAATCAGGTCGGAAAGTAGGATCATTTTGTCATAGACTTCTATTGCATTGAACTTCTTTCTGCAACCACTGACGTCGCCATCTGCTGGCCATTAAATAGAATGCCATTCTACGGTACTTCCACATGGGCTTCTTTTTTCAAATCAGGGTGCTGCGGCCATCTTTTCATATAGTTTATGCTTCATACAGCGGAAAAAAATCAGTTTCCGTAACCGGCAGCACCAGCTGTGAGTCTTAGATCCCGTTTATCTGACCGCAAAATCTAGCGGCCGGGATGAAAAATACATGTAAAATATAAAATTCTGCACCTCGCCCTATATTCCGCGGACTGCTCTGATTTCCGCGGAGGGCTTCGAAATCTGCGGTAAATTCCGTGATCGCGGAATCGCGGATTCCTGGGGGGACTAACTGTTGCTATGTGGGCTGTGGTGTTGCATGGCTCTTTTTTGTCTTTTGTTGTGTTGTTTGTGCAAACATGTTTAGGGTCTTTATGGCAAAATGTAGGTGATATTTTATTTCATAATTTATCCCATCATGATAAATCAGTGATTTGTCATGATAGCACAAAATATGAAATAACATAATGACCTATTTGGTTTTCAAACAGTGGTCCAGGGTTTCCAGGTGGACTGGTCCTCAGCTAATATGGAGAGTTGGTAACCAAATGAACCCTTACCCTAATTTAGCTCCTAGCATTAGCAATTTACATGTATATGCACATTCAATTTGCATTTATGCTCTCAGTATTTGCATTATTATTATTATTTACAGATTATTGTTAAACTTCGTCAAATTCA
Source organism: Gymnothorax reevesii (assembly GCA_029721435.1). Taxonomy (NCBI): domain Eukaryota; kingdom Metazoa; phylum Chordata; class Actinopteri; order Anguilliformes; family Muraenidae; genus Gymnothorax; species Gymnothorax reevesii. The sequence continues at coordinate 22,508,659 of CM056579.1, read as the reverse complement.
AATGGTGATCTGTGGCTCAAATGAAAAAGGTTGAAAAGCTCTGACCTTGATAATGAGTTTGTAGATATGCATTTTTCATGAAAATGGCTGACATGAGAGACATCTTATCTGGCTAATAGGTCTTTCTTCCTCTCCACTTGAACACAATGAACAGTTCTCCTCCTTGTTACAAGTTACTGAAAGTATAGTTGCTAGTTCTGCTGTAGGTAGGTGTGTGTGTGCAAGTGTGTTGTCTATATTAGTGATATAAATAATACACAGGCTATTTCTGTTAAAACAAACTCTTATAACTAACTGAGCTGTTTTTGATTACAGTTGAGCCAAGTGAGCAGACAGGACAGGAGGTGTATGATTAAACTTAAATTCAACTGCTCTTCTTCATTGTCTTGTCAAGTTCTTCTTAAATCATCACTATTTCAGAATATGTATTGACCTGGGGGATGGCATTTATAATTAAGACACCTGACCCAACACATAACACACACAATTTGAAAGCATGAGAAAACAGCATAAAATACCGTAAAAACATCATTAAAAATCATTAAAAAATTTTTCCACGCGGGGGGGGGGGGGGGGGCCTTCCCGACCTTTGTGGGGAGCCCCCTGAATATAATGTCCGCCCCTGCTCTGGAGTAGGATGAAACTGTAACTATCAAACCACATGACCTTTTCCATTGCTCCAGGGAAGCAATCTTAATGCTTAATGCTTAAGTTGTTTTTCCCTGATAAGGCTCACTAACCAGTAGCTTCCTTGTGGCCACACAGCTGTTTAGTCCCATCGTGTAAGTTCTTGTCATATAGCGCATGAGGATATACTCATCCACTCATAATTAAACATAACCACGACTTCTTATGTCACTTTTTTATGATGCGACTTCACAGAGCACATTAATGATCACCGATCACGGTCATTCAAGATTTTTTTCTCTGACCCATTTCTTCTGCAAAGTTGACAGTTCAGCGCAGTCTTTCCAGGTTTTAATAATGCGTTGGACAGTTTTCAGCCCAATTCAGTAATCTTAGTTTTCTTTGCCTGATGCAGGCCAACATTTTGCCCATCTTGAAACACAGCACATCTTTCGCTCAACCATGGGATACGTCCTCCAACACAATTGTTTAAGAAGTGAGACGCTCCAAACAGCGTCAGTAAGGGTTGAAAGATTTGTTGCCCACTGAAACATATGCGATCACTGCAACAGAGATCGAATCAGTGCCTCTTAGATATTTGCTGATTTACATCCAAACAGCAATTTTTTTCTTTTCTTTTTTTTGGAGACATAGTGATTTACCTCACAGACAAAGCACCAACTTTTGCCAGGAAAACTGTTGCTATTAGGTAATATAATCTAAGTCAACATTTGGGCCTATGCAATTTTTTTCTGAACAATTTTGTCTCCATAAAAAGTAAAAAACAACTTTATAAATGGGGAATTTAGAGGAGACAGTACAGAATCAGGTGGAAATTAAGCAGAAGTGTTTTGGAAAGTACAAAAGGTTGAAGTGAGTTACTCTGGACACACAACAAAGCTCTCAACTTTCCTCAATAGGTGCACGTTTGATGCATTTCACTGAAAAGAAGGCAGCAGCCAATAGTCCATGCAGCGTACAATCAAAGAGACCATTAACCTGCACAAAGCCCTATTCATCGACTCACCCGAAAAAGAGGAGAAACGGAGTGTTTTTGCCAGGAAAGCCACTGAAATAGGGTGCAGTCAAACAGCGCTGAATTTGTGTGTCTAGCCGAGATGGGGAAAGCAAGGGGTAACGCAAGTGAAGCCAACTGTGAATCAATGCACTGAATTATACGGGTGTGGCATTCCATATTAAACATCTGGTGGAGGAGGGGGCGCTTGCAGTAGGAAATGTTCTGGGGCAATGAGATGCTTTGTCAGACTTTTCAAAGGCAGAGGCTGAGAGACTGAATCTCATACTGAGATACGAAAACCAAACTGCTGGATTAAATGGCACAGGCATCCTGGAGGGAAATCACGATTACCGAGACGACGACCTTTGCAGAAATGAACTGACTAATACTAGATCGAATCACTGTGACAGAAATGACAAATAAGCCAACTGGTCCTGATAGAGAGAAACACACGTACTTTTATGATTACTCATGCCAAAGCCTGATAACCTCCACATGATACGTCAATATCCCTGACTGTTTTTTAAAGTCTTGCTTGTCATGCTCATATGATGGCAAGACTGCAGGATTTTTTTGTATATTTAATGGCATATCAAATCTTGCGATATGAAAGGACCTGCTAAAAAATGCACTGGCCAGTGCGGGAGTACAAGTAGCCAGTCATTACCTGATTATAATGTGAAATATTACAAACCTAATAGCTTGGGGGATTTACCACATATTTGCACAGTCATAACTGGATAAATAGGCGAGGGGAGAAAAGGTAAGGAACAGTTTTTCCATATATTAGCAAGTTTTACTGGTGTGTTTCTCCCAGGGCAGACAGCCAGGTTACTTTCATAACCCTGACACAATGCCATTTCAATAGTGTTGCTCAAGGCTATTTCATTTTCTTTAAAAATTGAAATGGTGCATAAGGATCAGCTGGCATTTGCGTTTAGAGACATGTAAACTACAACAGAGTTATTAAGGATGTGTAATGAAAATCAGTGCAAGGTTATTACAGAGCTTTAAAGACCTTAGGACATGCACTGAGCAAGTTTATGAATATAAAAGGGTATAATTAAAAGAATTCCCATCGTCTGCCTTAAAAAGTGTAGAAAATAATTTTTAACAAAAATCGATATTTTTTGTTAATTGCCCCGCCCCCCTAAATAACAAACATTCTGACCAACACAGAAAAGCGATTCTGGCACAGAGCCGTTGAAAAACAGAGTTACGACACTTCCATAGACTCCTATAAGAATCAAGGAAGGCGGAAGGAATGCATGTCATGGGGAAAACAATAGTTCCAAATAATGAATAGTTCCAGCACTGGCCTCCATTCATTTTCATTGGAACACTGCAGGTAAGTGTATCAAATGACTGCATTTTTGGGAAATTTGACGCATTAGCTGACCCCTGATGAATTTTGTCGATAGTGTCATTTTCTGAACCCAGCTTTAGTTTACGTTGTTCGTCAGATAAGAACCGGTAGAACACGTCAAGTAGATGACGTGAGCAGCTCTTAACGATCTAGCATAACCAGATGTCATTTGTCCTTTATTGAGCTACCTTAAATTAATTGCAGTTATTAATATTCATTTGTGTACAAACTTTACGTTCGCCTGTTATATTTGCTGATTGTTTCGACCGCATTAGCGTGCTTGATTTCAATAAATGGCAGCTAGTTAGAATATAGCTAAGTTTTTCTTTGGTTTACTTTAGTCATTCATTTCACACATTGTTTATGAGACAGTGCACCTGCAACGTTTTAAATCTGAAGAAGTTGTGATAATTTAAGGTGATGTTATTTGCTTCTAGTTTAGCTTGGTCATCTGTGGGAATTCAGTCATGAACTCTATGGAGTTTCTATTTCTATCTCTCACAAAACCGATATAAATCACAACGGTAAATGATGGGATGAAGTACCTGTGACTGGTTTCAGTCAAAGTTTTTTTGTTTAAAAGTTAGCTTTGACAATTTTCACATGCTCTTACCTAGCCTAGCTTGATCAGCTGTTATGAGTTTACTCACGAACGGTTGCGGAGTTTCTAACTCCGTTTAGCTCTCAATAACCATTTCAGATTAAAACCACTTGTTATTCAAAAAACTGGATGAAACCTAAAGTCAGGACGTTGAATACTGACGTGTCACCCATCATGTTTTAGCTAGCTCTCTGAAATTGCATCAGTCAATTCGTATTTGCCATGCCAAGCGCTGTTAGCTTTCTAGCGATCTTGCTGTAGTCAGCTAGCTGTATTATATGTCATGTTGTATTTGGCAAAAAAGAAAGATGATTTTAAATGATTTACTCTTGAAGAGATGAGGTGGCTGTGGTTAGTCTATATTACTTTTCTGTGCTCATTTTATTGTGACATGTAGGCTTACCGTTCACACATCTGAGTAGTTACACTTATTGAAGTTGTCACCTCGTCACTATAAAAGCATGACCTCCATAAAACATATGTAAATAATGTAATCACTGCAGTTGGTAACTTTGAGGAGAGAGAGGACTTAACACAAAAATTTGAGAAAAGCAACTTTCAGATCCCTCCCTCTCCACTGCACTCCTAAGACCCTCCCCCAGAAAGCTATTGTGCATTCGAAGGCACGCGAGCTGTTATGCATGCAACTGTGGACAGATTTTGCACGCTCACATTATGAAAGCGCCCAAGATGCTGAGGCTAGATGTTACTGTTGCGAACAGTCAACACTGCTGGCCAACAAACAAGCGCGTCGTTAGACCTGATAGACCTAATATCCCTCCTTTTATTGAAAATAATTAGTCCTGGCTAATTCTAGATGGTTTTCCTTCATTCACACGTTTTCCAATTCAAGAATAATCAAGTGGCAGTTGAAGACACGGCTCCTCTCCCCCATGCGATCTAAAAGCGAAAAAATAATAGGCTACATTCAGTACCGAAAAATAATTTGATTATAATAAGGTCTACAAGTGCTGGTCAACGAATTAGAATAATTTGAGATAGCGCAATCTTTAAATTTTCTTGATGCATTTTTTGTGCAGAAAGCAAATCAGGTGTTCACCGCGCCTGTCCTACTTGTTAGAGTATTCACAGAACTTGCTACCTGTAAAAAATTTGCTCAGCTGAGCTTTCCAAAAGGCGCATTTAGGCCATTTAACTGTGACAATGTTGTTTTATTGAATTAGAATAATTGAGAAACCGTTTCACTGAATTAGAATAATTTTTATTATAATTAGAATCATCACTTTCTCAGTATTTTGTGGCTGCCCCCTTGGCTTGTATGACAGCCTGAAGTCTCCGCGGCATCGATTTGACCAGCTTGTCACTAGTTTCCGCACTCACAGCTTCCCTGGCAGTGGCGATGTTCTGCTTCAATTGGTCCAGCGTAGTCGGCTTTCTGTCGCGAATTTTCCGCTTGACGATGGCTCAAAGGTTTCAATAACATTGAGGTCAGACGAGTTGGCTGGCCATGCCAAAACTTCAAGCTGTTTTTTGGCGAACCAATGTTTGGTGGACTTTGGCGTATGAGCCGGTGCAAGATCCTATTGAAATATGAGGTCTTCTTCGCCAAACTGTCCCTCAACAGTCGGAATCAGGAACGTTTCCAGAACATCTTGGTATACGGCAGCCTTGACAGTCTTCTTGAGGAAGCAGAGTTTCCGTATACCCCGAGCGGACATGCGGACATGCATCCCTAGACACGCCTGCCAACAAACGAGCAGGAATGAATTATGTCGACATGAAAAGTAATCTTCAGCAGTATGTATTCATTAAAAACCCAGCACACGCTTACTTCAGTAAGTTACCTGTTTTTTTTTTTTTTTGTTTTGTTTTGTTTTTTTGAGTACAAAAACTGTCGTGAATCCAGCTGAAAGGCCAGTAAATCATGTATGTCAGCATTTAGCTGTGAGAGCACAGAAACATGACACATATTTATAAGGACAGCAACACAACTGATAAGACTGCCAGGTCACTTCATAAAGATATTTTCTGCTGCTTTCTAATAAAACAACGCCAGTAACGTTAGCCCTGGCATCCGAAACAAGCTAACGTTAGCTCGACTGCAACATCACAGTAACATCACATGCACGGCGGAGTACTGTAACAATTACAAGACTCTGGCTATTCGAACAGCGACTGTGCTTGTAAGCGACGTTCACTCGTTTTTTCGCAGAGCGGAAATGAATTGATGCTGGTTAGGGCTGGGGTTAGTTTGGTGATCATGTCAGCGACGCCAACTCGCTTATTTGCAGAGCAAAAATGAACCAACAAATAAAGCAAGGGGTTTATCTGTCAAGGAGAAAAGTCGCAAACTCTGCGTCAGTTTTTAATCCTTTCTGATCACGGAGTTCCTTCCACCTCTAAAAAGCCACTCCGATGTTCACTCTGGTTTACACCCGGTTTTGTTACATTTTTTTTATGCTTTTTTTCTTCTGGCTTCCTTTTTTACTCATCTTAGCTGTCTGTGCTGTTGCCAGTAACAGAAGTATCGGTATAAGCTCCTGAACCCGCTCTCGGAGATTTGAACTTGACTGAGCACTGGCGTGAACTGAGGAAGAAGGGGGAGGTGGCTGTTCGCAGGTCATGCATGTACAGTGTTTGACGACTGTCAGACACCATCCCGGCTCTAATTGGTTCTTTTTGGACGGTCCGAACGATTCTTTTAAATTGCAGTAGGAGCATTAGGTGGGTTTAAAGGTCCTTTTTTAATTACAGAGTACTAGTTATATGTAATATTGTCTGTACACAGTGACAGTTTTAGCAAAAATGACAAAAAGTAACTTTTTTAAAACTTAACAACTGCAGCTTTAAGAGAAATACGTTTGCGGCAATTGTGTAAGGTTTAATTTAATATTTACCATCCAATAACGCAATCGCTGCTGTCTGTCTCAAAGAAGAACATGTCAGCGCGGACTGTGTTAGGAACTGTTGAGGCTTACATGATCCATGTGACCGCTCTGGCGGCGACATCAAAAGCTGTCATAACTCTCTCTCTCCATAGCTCTGTTCTGGCTCTCCCCTGTGTGGTCACGTCATAAGTTACAAACGATTGTGGGCGATTGTGGGTCCAACAACGATGGCATCCCATTCAGATTCCAATAGTTCCTCAGAATTTTCAATTGAATCTGTCCATTTTGATGGAGTGTGAAAGCGGCTTTACTGCTACAGCAACGTGTTTGTGCAAATGTGCGTATTTTAGAGCAAAAGGTGAAAACATTTCCTTGACAGTTGCTGCAATTTCCTCCCTTTACCTTTCAGATTTATTGGGAAAAACCTGAACATGCGTAGAAATGAGAGCAGTTTAATTTATGTACATAATTATTTCTTTTCATACTGAGCTGGCATGCTTGAGATCAATGAAAAAGAATGTTTGAAATAAGACTGCATTTTTTGCATGTCATTCAATTATTCTTTTCTCTGAAAAATGCTTTGTTTGAGGTAGAATTACTAAATAATTCATTATTAATCATTATTATAATCAGGATTTCTAGATTTCCTTGGGCAGGTAGCTAAATCTTTGAAAAGGGAAATGCGCTGACCCCTGACAGGATACACATTGCTGTAAATAATGTGCATTAACCTCCACATGATGAACCCAACATTTCTAGACAAACTCTTTTATAAAGACAAATAATTTTAACTTCAAAGTCTCGAACCAAAGCAATGTGTATGTCTCTCCCAAACGTTATGGAGCTCTCCGGCTTGTTTTTTCTGAATATATTCTTCTTGTTTCTATCTTACTACGTATATCAGCCAGTTAAATCGCAGTGACAAGCCCTACTGTGTTTTCCTTGATTCACTGATATTTAGAGATGATTTCTGTCTTTATTGATATGTTTCTTTAGAACAACAGACCACTTCTTGACTTTTCAGCTCTATTTCCTCTCTTCTGTTTTTATCACCTTAGGCTGCGTCAGCAATCAATATATTTGGAGGGGGCTTATGGGATAGCCGATATAGCAGAGAGAGAAACTCCTCGAGGACGAGAGTGTGCTGTAGTCTCAGTGGGTAGTGACTGCACATACTGCCTGTACCAAGTCTACCCCGTTGCGCCTGAGAGAGAGGCCTGGGGCAGTTTATACTTGGGTGCAGTACAACTCCAGGTTTTCTACACAAACTCTTTTTCCTTTTATTGAATTTTTACTGAGCTTTCAGGGTTTCTTTTACAAGAGAAAATGAACCTGCAGTGGTATCTGGCTGTTTATGCCATGATTTTCCCATCGTGCACAAACTGTCACTGTGGACTGTGCATTCCAAATTATGGTCACTCACTCACTCACTCACTCACTCACTTATTAACATTTAGATGCATCCATGCGCATTCGCACCATGGATCTGTGCAGTTTTGTGTTCGTTCGTGACATACCCTGGTGCCATTGTAACATGATGCATCTGTCCAAATAAATAAATAAATAAATTCCCTGTTGTTAATTTTCAAATGAGCTGTACTGATATTTTTACAATTTAGTAATCTCTAACTAGGTGGGTGTTGAGAAAGAAGGATTGAAAGATCTTTTGGAGAACTTTCCTCTTTGACTTGGCAGACAGTAGAGAATACTACTAATCTGGGCTAATATCACTACTGTTATCTCTATTTCTACTCCTACTACAACTACTTCTACCACCATAACAAGGATGACTACTAGTACTACTACTACTAATGACACATTTTCATGTGCAACCAAGTGAAGTAAGTTATTTGTCCACATACTGCTTGCTAAGGATAAGAAAAGTGAAGTTAACGACAAACAATGATTCAATAATTGGTTACGTTTCACTCGACAATGAGGGGTACATCATCGTATTCCCCAATCTTTGATGCCCACGTACAACTAAGTCAAATGTTACAAAATCATGCGCAATTACTGAGATTTTGGTCAAGGTGCATTAAATTGAATTAATTTGTTAAATAAATAATAGCATGTAAATTAGCTATAAATTCACCAAAATTGTCAGGATTCTTCTTCTCGTTGTAATAAATATCCATAATAAATTACCACATTTTTTAAAATTCCAAGAAAATTAACGCATCTGTCTGGAGGATCTGTAGTGGTGGTCGCGGTGAATCCATAATATTCAAAAAAGCCGTTCGGGAGTATATTTGCATACAATGTTTTGTTGCCTGGAGACTGAGAGAATGTTGAGCTTCACAAGAGTTTATATAATTGGCCATTTATAAAACTATTACACCCTCCTTTTTGCTCTTTTAAAAATATGCTAAAAAATGTTTTCATCTGACATCATCAATATCATTGTAACTTGAACCCATGGCCATAAATGCTGTGCCAGGAACTGAGTTTTGCAAGTCATGGCATGTTTGAAAAATGACTACACTGTCTGAATTAAAGAAGTTCTGCAAAGGACTGAAAAATAAAATTCCTCTACAGTGAGGAGAAAAAAGTCTTATCAATTTACAGAAAGCATTTTGAGGCAGTTAAGGCCGCTAAAGGCCAGTGTGACTATATGCAGATTAAGGGGTGATAAGGGCGTTTGATGGCGTTGTTTAGTGCAGTGGTTCTCAGACTCATTCCTGGGGGACCACTGTGCATGCATGTTTTCATTGCAACCACAACTGTAGTCCCAGAATTCTATGGTCGTTAATTTGTCTTAATTAGGCATTTTGTTTATTTACCCTCGGACTATATTCCTATTGTGTTGATAGTGCAGTATTGCAAGTAACTGCACAAGGTCAAACATATTGACAGATCCAAGTATTTCTTAATGAGCTCCTGTAGGTTGTTTTACGCAAGCTTAAGGTTAATAACATTTTTTTCCACAACATTAACAAAGAACAGGTGTGAGTCATTGTTTCTTTCTTTGCCGTCAAACTTATTGTTATCTAATAAATGTACAGACTTAGTGAAATGTATCAATCATACAAATTAAGAGCCCGCTGATTTTTTTAATCCCCCGCCGTGCGTTTAGCGCGAAGCGGGGGATATAGTATTCAGCTCTGTCCGTATGTCCGTCTGCACGTATATCCGTCCGTCTGTCTGTCCCAAACATTGTCAGCATGATATCTCAAGAAGGAGACAACCTATTTTAATTCTTTTTGGTACCAACCTTCCTACTGGGAATACGCAGACAACAGTCGATTTTGGTGACCTAACGGCGGGGTATATAGTCACTTTAGTGACAAACTCTTGTTTTTTTTAAACTTCATTGGTACAGAGCTACCGGATAGTTCACTCGGTTAAAGCATCGCACTGCGAAGCAGGAGCGACTATCACAACGCAGGTTTGAGCCCCAGACGTACCAACCGGTAGTGATTGGCAGCTTTTTCAGCTTAGCGAAAAATTTGCAATTGCGTTACAGGGATGCAAATTGGGTAGGGTCTGCCCGAAAGGGTAATATAACATGGTTTCATTGTTCGTTGCTTAGGCGCCTCCTGTTGACCAAGACGGGCACTTGTCAGGAAGATTCTAAGCTTGTTCATGTCCGGGTATCCTCCGCCCTCGCTCTGAATTTGCGATGATTCAACCAATGAGTGTATATGAAGCAGTGGCTGACGGGCGTGTGCTTCGGAGGAGAGCTGCGTACTGTCTGCACTCTCCTGAATTGGCAACAAGGCAATCAGAGATGGCAAACGGCACCCCATTCACGCAAAAATTTGCAAGTACAGAAACACAAACAAACACGCAGAGCCACTAGATGGCAGACTTCACCCATTGGTAAGTACAGAATCACAAACAGACAGACCGACAAACAAACAAACAAACACACAGAGTCCCTAAAAACTAGGGGTTGCATACGAACGAGCCAGTGTTGCACATAGTTCCCCGATTGGGCATTCCAGATTCGGGTGGGATTGGAGATGCCTAATTGAAAAAAAAACTTCATTGGTACATTTTTGTTTTAATCTCATTTTATTCAGCTGTTTCCCATATAGCATGATGAGAAAATGAAACTTTCATTGTTCAAAGCAAGCATAGCAATTGTTGCTTTAAAGGTTAATTACCCTCATTAAAATTCTTGGGTTGCATAATTGGTTGTAACGAAAACCAGCATACACAGCGGTCCCCCAGGACCGAGTTTGAGAACCACTGGTTTAGTATATTTGACACACACACACACACACGCACACACACTCATCTAATTGTTGTGTACTGAGTTGTGCTAATTTAGTACTAATCATACAGCAAGTACCATAGAATGAGCGTCTCTATCAGTCAAGCTCACCTGCACTGTTTCTCTGCTCTCTTAATCACCTTTGGCTGCATGATAAAATGGATACCTGGACCACCCCTGGTAATGAGGCTCTCTACCAGCTCAGAGGGACAGGCAGGTGTGAAGGACGCACACAGCATGAAATAACCGTTCACATCAATCACTTCATTCAGCCGCTCATTATATCGGGACATGTGTGGTTTTGGGCTGATCAGGAGGTAGTATCAGAAGAAGATGTATCTGGCATTGAGAATGAGACTCCGTGATTGATTGGGCAAGTAAAGTTCCTGACTGCAATCCAGTCTAAAAGTGCTCACTCAATGCAATGATTCGTTCAAACAATGATTTTTTTTTCTCTCTTTCTCTGACATGTGTGATGTTGGCATTTGAAATAAAATGTTAACCTTCAGAGCTCAAAATACAGCTGTTGTTATTCAATGCCGTAAGATATCAAAATCAAAGCCGTTGGAAACCCTGCGGGAGCTCTTTTAAATAGGTCACCACATGATAAGTTTTCAACAGGACTAGATAATTCAATTGATACATATATATATATATATATATATATATATATATATATATATATATATATATACAGTATATTTCAGCGCTCTAAGGGTTAAAAGCCTGACTACATTTTACATCACATTTTATTTAATGGTCTGAAATTAGTTTATTTGACAAGGTAACTCACAAATAAAATCATCGAGATAGATTCATTCCTACGGAACCCTTTGCATGTAAAGTCAGCTATCATGCAATGGCATGCAATACCCAAAGGAAAGTAGAGCTTTTAATGAATAGAAAGCTCATTTCGACATGATTTCTTGGTTATTAAGGCTTAATGATCCTCAATTATTTTCCTCAATGCCACAGCAGGTCCTTTCCACTATCATGTTTAAAGAGGAGAAATCATCCTTATTTTTGACTGATATAATGAAATGTGCACATGGTTTTGAGAAAAAAAAAATCTGTTCACACTTTTCTGTTAGAATACAATAATTAACATTACTTAATGTATTAACCCTTAGAGCACTAAATGCAACTATTTTCACTCAGTGATGTAAGATATCAAATTCAAAGCTGTTGAAAACCTATCATGTGGCGACTTGTTTGAAAGAGCTCCCGCAGGTTTTCAACAGCGCAAGATAACTCAATTTATATATATATATATACAGTGCTGCTTGAAAGTTTGTGAACCCTCCAGGTATGGTCACTGTTTTTGTAAAAGACATTGAAACAACCTTTTTACACATAGATCCAAATCCCAATTTGTAAGGCACACCTTCCAAATAATGAACAACACTCACAAAAATATATAAATTTTCATTATTTAATACAACAAAGGTGGTTAATTTCACAAAAATGAAAATTTAACATGTGCAAAAGTATGTGAACCCTTGTATTATTAACTTGTGGCTCCTCCATTTCCAGCCATTACTTCAACCAAACGTCTTCTGTAACCACTAACCAGTCCCTCGCATCTGCTTTTGGGGATTTTTGCCCACTCCTCCTTGCAGAACTCAGCCATTTGAGACAGGTTGGAGGGACGTCTGACGTGTACTGACTTCTTAAGGTCTCGCCACAACATTTCAATTGGATTATGGTCCGGACTTTGACTGGGCCAATCGAGAGTACGAATCCGCTCTGTCTGGAGCCATTCCTTTGTAGTTTTGCTGGAATGCTTTGGGTCATTGTCTTGTTGCATGATCCATTTTCGTCCCAGCTTCAGCTCTCTAACTGATGGCAGGAGGTTTTGGTCAAGAATTTGTTGATATGCCTGAGAATTCATGATTCCTTGGATAATATGGAGTCGTCCAGGTCCAGAAGCAGAAAAGCAGCCCCAGACCTTCACATTTCCACCACCCTGCTTCACTGTTGGGAGGAGGTTCTTTTCTTCATACGCCGTGTTGGCTTTTCTCCACACATGTTGGTGTTGATTGTGACCAAATAATTCTATTTCTGACTCGTCTGTCCAGAGAATAGATTCCCAGAAGGCGTCTGGTTTGTCAAGGCGCTTGTTGTTTTTGGAGAGCAGAGGCTTCCTTCTAGCAACCCTCCCATAAATGCCATGACTATTCAATTTTCGTCTGATTGTAGAGGCATGCACTTTTGTTCCAGATGCTACCAGAGAAGTCTGCAGCTCTCTAGACGTGATGTGTGGGTTGGACTTTACCTGATTTATTATTTTTCTGGTGCTTCTGGGTGAAAGTTTTGATGGACGTCCACTTCTAGGCCGAGTCGCTGTCATGTTGAAGGCCCTCCATTTGTAAATGATTTGTCTTACAGTGGATGGGTGGAGCTGGAATCTTTTGGAGATGGTCTTATAGCCCTCCCCAGACTGATGGGCTGTCACTTCCCTCTTCTTTATGTCCTCGGATATCTCCTTTGCTATTGGCATTTTTCTTTGTATAGGACCACAGTGGTTTGGTTGGTTTCGCCTTTCTTTTAATTAGTGCAGGCCAAACCTTTTCCAAAAGATGTCTCATTTCATTGGTCAGTTTATTAGATTAATTAAGTACCCAAATGTGTTTCACCTGAGTCTGTTACCTGCTTGACTTCATCAATGCAGCTGACGGTTCACTTACTTTTGCACATACCCTTATTCCTTGTTTCATGTAGTTTTTGGGCTACTCAAACAAGTCCCACTTAACAAGTACATGCAATTGATAAACATATATCTGACATTTCATACATAAAAACTGGTGATGATAAAATAAGAAAATCATGGTAAAACTGCAGAAACATCTAAACTGCTCAAGGGGTTCACATACTTTCAAGCAGCACTGTATATATAAATTATTATTATCATTATTATTATTATTAATTTCAGCGCTCTAAGGGTTCACAAGCATCAACTATTAATGAATAAATAATTAACTAATGTATCAGAGTACTTAATACGAATTATGTAACTATAATCAGCCATTTATTAATGCTGTTTGTCACCCTTGTTGTGAAGTTCAAAACATTCCTTTAGTCTTTTAAAGGATCAGTGTGTGAGATTTAGAGCAATCTAGTGGTCAGACTATATATAGCAACCAATTGACCATTCCTTTTCTCAAAAAACCTACGGTGGCCGCAAAACTTGCAAAAACGTGAAAGGCGCTCTCTTGTGTCAGTGCTTCACTCATTTACTTTTTTCCGTTCTGGGCTTCTGTAGAAAATATGGCGCCGCAATTGGGTGGCCTCCACGGAGGTGGGCCCGCTCCCACATAGGTTTAAAGGGCTTATTCTAAACGAAATGAAAATCAAAGATTTTGTTTGTTTGTTTTCACATGATTATACACTACTAAAAAATTAGTTATGAATGTTATATTCCATTTCTGCCAAAATATCAATCTAAATTCTACACACTGCTCCTTTAAGTACCTCTTGAAATTATCAAACTATTCATTTATCAATTAATGTCTTTGTTAATATCAACAACATTTGTACATGATTACTAGACACACTAGTAAATTGTTAATTATCTGCTAGTTAATGCTTATTACTGCATTAAGTAAGGTTAATTAGTGCACCCATATTGTGAAATGTTCCTGATTTCCTGACACATCATGTATCCTATAGCCTGCTCCAAATTGTCATCTTCAGCCAGCATATCCACTCATTTACAGTAGCCTGATCGGTGGAAAAAGTCCAGTGGCTTCACTTTAATTTGAGTTGTAGGGAGAGAAAAACCATTATGGTGTGTGTGCTGTGTCTCTTCACACAGCTAATCCGTTCACGTCCACATCTGCACATCTCCTTGGCGCGTCAATATTCCCAGGGGTGCAATTAAAAGCAGGCTGTGCAGTACCCCTGTCACCCGCCCACTCCGCCCCCGCACTGGGACCGCTGCTGTTCCCGAGGCCTGCTGATGGTGTGTGTGCTGCCTCAGTCTGTTGGGTTGGGTCATTACCGAGGTCAGTTACACAAACAGCGGCATTCACCAGAGTCATTAAAGCAGGGAAAATTATTCAGAAAAGCAAGCACATTATACAACATATGCGAGAAAAATTATAATCTATTTTCTTTTAAATGCTTGCGAGATGAGATGCGTGACATACAGACAGGAGGCAAATTAATGGAAAAATCTACTTTAACAGTCTAAGTGAGTTTTTTGGGCCTCCACAAACTGCTAAATCAGCTTAACACGCCTTAGAATGGAGTCTACAAGAGTAAAGGTTTGCTGGAGGGTTGCAGTACCTTTCTTCCAAGAGATATTGCCTCATTTGGAGTGTTGACGTTAAAGACAGAATGAAACGCCGTCTGAAACTCCCCATTATGAGTTCACTTGGCTTGAGATATGTTGACTGTTAAGGTGGTGGCGTATGTTAAGGATCATTTTCATACTCATAAAAACCATTCCATGACTCCTTGTACCCTGTGGGGCTTGGGCTATTACCGTTCTGAAAGAGTCCGCCCCATCACGATAAGAATGCTTCATCATAAATGTGGTGGGTCACTGCACTGGTTTGCAGTGACCCACCTCGCTAATGGGTGACGCGGTAGCCCAGTGGTCAAGTAGGCTTGCCTTGAGATCGTAAGGTCCTGAGTTCAACCCCTTGCAACGGCCTTTGAGGTGTGTTCTTGGGTAAAAGACTTTACTCCAACACTGCACGCCTCACTCCACCCGGGTGTATAATGGGTACCAGCAAATAGTCAGGGAAACTTGTCTGAAAGCTGGGGGGAATACCTGCGATGGACTGGCATCCCATCAAGGAGGAGTGGAAATACTCCTAGTTGCTTCATGCCATGGAAACCGAACAGGCTTACTTCTTCTACCTCTCTAATGGGATGCCAGGAAAACGAATAGCAGCCTCTGCTCTTGTTAGAAGTGTCTACATGTTTGCATTTATTCAGGCTTTTAATTTAATTTTTCCATCCATCCACATATCAAATTGTAGCTGCTGTAAATAAATATGAATTTATATAATTAAGGTAACAGGGCGTTTTTGGAAGAGTTGTATCCATAATCTAATCCAAACCCTCAAAAGCCACTGAGTACAGATGCTGCAACTGTTATTTTTTTCCCATGTATAATTTAAACAAATGTTTGATTGTTACACATCGATTTGAATAACAGGTGTGTCAATATATCAACTCATAACATACATTTATGCATTTACTTATGCAATGATGGAGGTTGGCATTTGTATGCATCTATAATAATAATAATAATAATAAAAGCAAAACACTCAAGAACCAGAAGAATTTTTTTTTATGGCAGGGGCAAGATATTAGCTTCAGTTTGTGCACAATTTTCACAGCACAGGTATATTTTCTACAGAAATGGCAAGTTCTTAGGGTGCATCGAAATCTGTACGCATCTCGGAGATGCTCATAGCCTGTTTACTGACACCAGTAACAGAAGACTTTCTGAGAAGTCTGAGAAGACTTTTGATATGGCCGCGTACGCCTCGGCCTCCTTAGAGCCATTCCCTTACCGCTTCTGCAGTATCAGCGGTATGACGGTAATTTATGGTAGCAGAGTGGGGGCAAAAATCCGCAAAGGTTGCAGCATTCAAGCGGCTCAGGAGTTTTGCAGAACTGAGGCAGGAAGTGGGAAAGGCAGAAGCAATCGAGCACCACTGGAGCTCTGCAGAGCTGAGGCAGAGAGAGAGAGCCAGGCAGGCACCAGCAATCAAGCAGTCAGGGAGCTCCGAATGGACACTTGGGCCATCGGAAGAAGAAAACTGGATGCATCTTGGGTGCGTTTCCCCTTCGACGCGCATGGGATAATAAAGGCTGAGGAAGAGAATGGGGAGTGTTCACCATGTTTCTGACTTAACCATGCGCTCTAACCATCCATGCTAATTTAAAGTAAGCCTCACTAGACACTCAAAATGCTATGGTCACAAACAAGGCTTTATACAGCATTTATAATGCCTTCATAAATGAGACATAATGTCTTCATAGATCATACATCAACAAATGTCATGCTTTTGTAAAGGGTGAAATAACACATCTTTACTCAGCATGTGATGCCAGATGTGACAATGACAATGTCACTTACCTGACAGTGTCACGCATTATAGAATTTAGCCGCTAGCTAGGTGACATTGTCGGTTTTGTATGGCATCTGGCATCTGAATAAGGATGTATTATTTCACCCTTTACAAAGCATGACATTCGCTGATGTATGATTCGTGAAGACATTATGTCTCATTTATGATGGAATTATACATGCTGTATAAAGCCTTTATGAGCAACACTTCATCTAAATTGTGACCAATATGATGACCTTGTAATTACAGTGTGGTTGATTTATGATGATATCCTGATTATATATCAATGTTAAAAAAATTAATAAATAATTGTAAGTCATGCTCTCATTTTAAACTTGTGCTCATATCATAACTGCATCAGTGTTCAATAAATAAAGTGCCATGAAAGTGTATTGGCCCCCTCTCTGATTGTTTTATTTTTCCTATTGGAATTCTGATTCTGAATTATTTCCGATCGTTATATGAAATACAACATTACACAACAGGAAAGTCATCATCAAAAACCCACAACAGCCATGTTAAAAATTGCTCAGTCTTCCAAAAAAGGTCGCTCAATTCAACCATTTTACCAAATATAATCACTCTTGATGTCCCATCCTCACTGTCAGATACACGGACACTTGAATTATGCATCGACACTATCGATCATACACTCCAAACCACACACGTCCGCTCGTGACAGGATGATGAGCGGAAGGTGATTGATGGGAAAGGGCACTTGTTCAGATGTGTTTGTCCTTCACTCTTCACTTGACTCATTGTGCAGAAACAGAGGTTCATTACCTGGGCTGGCACAGGTATCTGTCCTCATCAGCGACCTGAGGAGTGGCAAACGCATCACAGAAACAGGGCATATGAGAGGCAGGGTGGCAACCAGCGCTGAAATTTCTGAGTCACTCCCCAACCAAAACTAAATAATAAAAAAACTAATAATAATAACTAAGAATAATAATAATTATAATAATGATAAACTAGAGCACTCAGAGAGTACATACAGCGCCATCTGTAATTTTTTGCACCCCTGGTTAAGATGTGTTCTTTAGCCTCTAATAAATTCAGCTTTTTTCTAAATAATATACTTTGTAGGACCACAATGAAAGAAGCCACCTTTTAATTCAAGTGCATTTATTCAGTGGGAAAAAAATCCCACATTAAGAAATAATTCCTTTACATCAAATCATGTGTGCCACAATTATTAGCAACCCTGATGTCAATACTTCTAAACAACCCCTTTTTGCCAACAAAACAGCATATAATCTTCTCCTGGGGACTGAGATGGCCATGGGAGGAGCTTGATTCTGTGTCTGGTGAACCATTGCTGTGTAGATTTGGCCACATGTTAAGGGTCATTATCTTGCTGAGAGACCCAGTGATGACCCATTTTCAGCTTTCAGGCAGAGGCCACCAGATTTTGATTTAAAATTTCTTGGTATTTCAAAGCGTTCATGATGCCATGCACCCTAACAAGGTTCTGGCCTCTGGAAGAGAAACAGGTCAGCATCACTGATCCTCCCCCATACTTCACAGTGGGCATGAGGTGCTTTTCTGCATACTCATCTTTTGTGTTCCGCCAGACCAACTTAGAGTGTTTGTTGCCAAAAAGCTCTATCTTGGTCTCATCTGACCAAAGCACACGGTCCCAGTTGAAGTCCCAGTACCGCTTAGCGAACTCCGGACGTTTGCGTTTATGATTGTGAGTGAGAAAAGGTTTTTTCCATGCATGCCTCCCAAACAGCTTGTTGGCATGTAGATAGCACCTGATGGTTGTTTTGGAGACTTTGTGACCCCAAGATGCTAGCATTTGTTGCAATTCTTTAACAGTGAAGTGAGCTTTGGTGAACTTTATTCCTCTTACCATCCTCCTCACTGTGCGTGGTGGCAAAATAACCTTGTGTCTTCGTCCAGGCTTGTTTACCACTGTTCCAGTTGTTTTAAACTTCTTAATAATTCCTCTGACAGTAGATATGGGCAGATGCAGATGAGTGGCTATTTTCTTGTAGCCATTGCCTGACTTGTGAAGGTCAACACACATCTGCCTTTCTTGAATGGTGTGATCCTTTGTCTTTCCCATGTTGAAGAGTGGATAAAAGAAATGGCCGCTGTGTCACATCATATTTATACCCCAGGGAAACAGGAAGTGATGAATTACTAATTAAATGTTCCTAGATGTTCGCAGCTTTTGCAGTCCATGCATTTTAACTCCCCCTGTACTCCACTGAACTTACACTCTCGGCTATGGCAGTTGGATATAGAGATGCTTCTTCAATAAACTGAGGAGATGCGACACTGATGTGATCGCTGATTTACACATTCCTTATAAAGGTTCAAGGATGGTCCGAGCAAAGGCCACATCCTTTTCGATGAAGTGAAATCTGCTTTTACTAAGCATCTGATTGTTTCTTAGCTTGGGGAGTGATTTAATGTATCTGCCAATTAAGCAAGCCAGAGTGAGATAAGGCACTTCAATAGTCACAGATATCACTACCCAGGACTGAGCCGAACTCGAGATTTGCAGTTCTTGAGCCCTTCACAGTGATGGTAAAATTTTGATTGACAATGACAATCAGTGAAATTGGAGATGGTTATCCACAAACAGTCAATCTAGGATGTTGCATTTTCGACTGAGAAATTAAACAGTAGTGTTAACAAATGGTGCATTTTTACAATTCGAGGCCTCCTCTGTGTGAGTTTCCACGGAATATTGTACATGGAACACGATTCCATTACAAAACATAAGAAGTGACCTCATTTGCAGAATCCTACAACATTACCTGAGACAAGGAGAACCAGCCTGAGACTGACTACAATATAGTGTTGATTATTCACGCTTAGTTTCGCATATCGTCCCATATTGTCGCTACTGCTGATTGCTCTACACTTACTTGTAAGAATTTAATTGCCGTGTCAAGGGTGAGGTTGATTTTATTTAAATGTTAAAGTTTAGCATGGCAAACTGTAATGGGCGGTGACAGGACGCCAGGTGCCGCGATCAGTGAGAGAAAGAGAAATGAGCAGCCCAGACAAGAGACAAACACAAAAGAGGTAAAAACCTCCGGTAAAGGCTCACGCTTCCAAGGACAAATAAAAGTCCGTGAAACGGAAGCAGTGTGAGAGAAAATGAAGCAATTCCTAACAAAAGCAATATACCAAATCACTGAGAAATTTGTCTTGAGATTTCTCCAGCCAAAGTGCTAGTAACAAACAGGCACTCTAGCGATAGGCGTGGCGAACCCCCAGTCATAGAGTCCGGAAAACTCCGCCCCAGCGCAATCAGCTAGCTGGGCCAGGAATTCGATAGAAAAGAACTCCAATATCGTCCCGGATGATAGAACAAAGAAAGGTCCAACAAAAAAATGCACGCCTAAACCATGACAGCAAACGTGCACCGCTATGCCAATTTTGTACGCCTTTTGCATAGCAGGCATGCATTAACCCTTAGAACTCTGAATACATTTTCAAGGAATTAAAAATGCTAGAATCCTGGGCTGTTGAAAATCTATCATGTGGCAACTTGTTTAAGTTGCCCCCATGATAGGCTTTCAACAGCATCTGATTTTGATATCTTACCACATCATTGGGCAACTATAGTTGCCTATGGCACTCTGAGGGTTAAGGCCCACAGGAGTGCACCTTCACTCTAAATTATGTGCAAGATGTTGGCCTCTCGGTTTGCACACTTACTCTTTTTGTCCCAAGTCCCTGGTAAAAATTTCAATACACTCTACCAACTTAACTAGCTGTGACTAGCAATATATTAGCTCTGACCAGCAACCAACCAGCAATTGCTGTGCAACTGAGCAGCTTTGGCCGGTAAAAGACTAACTTTTACCTGCAAAGGACCGGCGATAGACCAGCTTTGACCTTCAACAGACTTATTTTAGCCTACAATAGGCAAACTTTTTCCAGTAATTTCCAGGCTCTGACTTGCAATAGACCAGCATTAACCAGAAATAGACCAGCTTTGACCGCCTTGAAGCATCAAAAATGTGACTCAAATTATTGTATCATCACAGCAGGTCTTCGCTTCATTATTTTCCAGGACTGGTAAAAAAAAAAAAAAAAAATGTCGCATAGAGCCAATCCAGGCACAAAGCAGGGATGATTGACATTTTCATAACATAAGTGCTTTCCTTGCACAGCTCTCCCGCGAGTCCTTGCCATGTCATCTCATCACTCATCATCACTCCCTCCTGTCGCAGACCTGACTTGTGTTGGCGGCTCATCATATCTCCTCTGTGCTCAGGTAGCTGGATGGAAAAACCCAGAACAAACGGTGCCCTCGCTGTCATCACAGGCAAAATAAAGCAAAAACTAAATCTTACTGTATGTTTCAAGGAGTAATCTATGACACAAGTGTGCACATTTCTTAAATGAGCTGAAAACAAGGAAATGTTGAACATGACACTAGATCCCGATCAAAAGCTTGAAGGAAAAATTACGTTGTGGCTTCTAAGTGTTCTGGTACCCACAATAAGCGAACAACAATTAATGTTAGTTAATGCAGTTACTAGCAATCAACAAGTCGACATGGTCTACAACATCCCCCGCCAATCGTGCGCTTCTCATTTTCGAACTCAATCAAGGCCTTTATGGTCTGAAGCTACACACCAAATTTGGTTACTGTATCTGTAGTAGTTTCTGAGTAAAGCTGTCCCCTTTATCTCGGACGCACGGACGCACGGACGGACGGAGGTCAAACCTATACCCCCCTCCCACTTCGTGTTGGCGGGGGATAATAACAGGTAATTAAAAGTCAACTAATGCACCTGGTAATCATTTACAAAAGGTGTTCACATCAACTAAGGCATTCATTTCTAAATTATGGTTCAATAGTTTGAAGTGCTACATAGGGGATACTTAAGGGATGTTTTCAACTTCACAATGAGGGATACACAGAAAATCAATAAATGTTAAATTATGGTTAAATAATGCTTATTCAGCTCTCTAGCGCATTAGTTACCTGCTAATTAACTGACAGTTAATTAACTAATGTTAATTAATGTTAATTGTTGTGCCCTTGTTGCGAAGTGTTACCAGTGTTCCAGTGTAAATAATTTGATTGAATTGTGTGGGCCAGGGATGCTTAATGTACTGTATGTACCTGATGTAAGTCACCAGACTTCTACACCAATGGTATATACTCTTTTTAAATAAATCAAATCTCAGACAGCACAAACCACGACTGTCAACTGAATCTCAAAACAGACATGAAAAGTATCACAACTGTACACGCGTTCGCTGTCACTGAGTGCTGCTCACTGAATCTCACAGTCAAATCCATCAATTTTGCATCAGAGGCTGTCAGATTGCATCATGGCACGTACACCTTGGATTTGTTGCAAAATTGAACACAGGGAGAGGAGATAAAATCAGGAACATTCCTGCAAAATTGTCTTTAACTTTTGTCCAAACTAATTACAGAAGCATGTCCATGGGTCACTCTAACTAATCTGAATGCTAATTAGTGGATGTATCGGCTTATAAGTCATCAAACTAACCGAACTTTGCAAGAAGGGTCAAGCAGGATGATGATACTTATGAAGGGGCTAAATAGAGGCTGCAGAAGGTCTGGTGTTTTAGACTGGAGAACAAAAGGCCAAATTAGCCAAGGAGTCAAGGGGACCTACAGTATGTAAAAAATGATGACAACATTTGCCAAAAAATAACAAAAATACAGCGACTACAAATGTAACTGAGGCAGTAAGTGAAAGTTCTCTGACAGGGAGGGGTAGACACTTGGTAGGATAGCTGTTAATAACCACATAGCAATGCCACTGAAAATCTCCACACAAATTAATCAATCCATACCTGACCCTGTCTAACAAAAGACAGAATGCGTCAGGCTTCACAAGAATTTATGGCCGCATTTCCAGTTATTTTACCACTCACGGCGTATTTCATATTTGTTTCTGTTTACTGCTAATTTGATTTCACAACACAATCCATGAAATTTGAAAATTAAAGACTATCAAATTACATGACGGTACACATAATTTGCATGTTTTGCTAAATTGAAAAGGCGAGGAAGCAGTATAAGCCACAGAGAGACAAGCTGAGTCTGCTATTCTGTGAAACTATCTGTAATTTTTTCATTTACATATTGTTCAACATCACTTTCTTTACATCTATATCATTTTAACCTTTGTACTCTTCTAAGCAATCACACACGCGCTCACACCTGTGGACTATTTCAGAGTCCACGATTAGCCTAGGTAACACGCCATTGGACCGTGGGAGAAATTGGAAAGCTGGGAGAAAACCTATGAAAGCAGGGTAAGAACATAAGGACTCAAAAGCTGCAGGCTGCATTCTTCTTGCTGTGCTGCAAACATGTTCTCATCCCGATGCATCATATCACAACGCTATTCGTCCAAGCATCAACAAACGATGAAAAAAGAGTTTTTTGGTGTCCTTATTTGACGTTTAGGGTTAGGGTTGAGTTTAGTTAAGTTTAGGTGTTAGGGGTTGGGTTTAGTTTTAACATTGGCATTAAATAATGATGCCAAAAGGCGCTATTTTCGTCATATATTGACACTTGGGCAAAAACCATCGCTACATGATGTGTTGGGATGAGAATGAATTGGAGAGGAAACGATGCCACCCAACGTGGCACGGTGCCGCCCTGACAGGGGCTGAAAATTACGATTTGGGGCAAAAAAAAGAGAAAATAAATTACGAAAGATGATTTTCAAAAATATCCAAAACTGATCACAAAAAGCAGTAAAAGCAGCAACAGTCATTGTTATCTAAAGAACTTTCCAGAAAGAGAGAAGTGCTGACAAGGTCTAAATAGATACTAAACCGGGAAAATAAAACGCTAAGGCAGCAAGAAAAATTCTAAAGGTGCTTTTTTGTTCCAGTACAGCAATAAAACGCCACAGAAATGTTTGTAAATGATCAGAGTAATGAGATAGGATGGTTATGCCGTATAAGAAAAAAAAAAAAAAAAAACGCTGGGATGATTTTTCAGAGCAGACAGTCATATTTACTTGTGTATAAGTGAGTGGGATTTTAAAGAGTGTTTTGCAAAAGATGAGTGCAATGTTTTACTGAAGATCATGGGTTCAGATCTTGAACCTTGCAATTTAGCAGACCAGTAAATCAGAGGCTAAGGATCCCGACCAAGCAACATGACCGCTCATCTCCAGTTACACATACCTTACATGTAATGAAATGCATGAATTTCTTGGGATTTTGGAATTTGTTATTTCGTATGGATAGGCAAAAAATATCAAAACATTGCATTCAGTGCATCTAGCAAGACAAACAGACTACGGCCGGCCCCAGACGGTGCAACTTTGCCTGAGGCAAGTGACACGTGTGTATACTGCATACACAGTGTGGGGATGGATTTTGCAGCGTTACTTTCTCGTTTGACAGTGCAGCAGCGTATCTAGCATGCTAGATTTTTTCGCGTCACGCGAGGAAGTTACTCACCGTGTGGGGGCTACCTGCTGCAATGTTACACGTGCTCGACCCATCACAACGTGCACACTCGTCATATGATGTGCAGACGAGTCACATGATACAGAACAATGGCGGCACCCTCTGAAACTGTAACAGACATCCGGGCCGAGGATAAATTAGTTGAATTGTGGCCATTTTTCTGAATCACGTTACTCGTCTGCACATCATATGACGGGTCTGCGCGTTGTGATTGGTCGAGCACGTGTAAAATTGCAGCAGGTAGCCCCCATACAGTGAGTAACTTCCTCGCGTGACGCGAAAATACCTAGCATGCTAGATATGCTGCTGCACTGTCACGTGAGGAAGTTACGCAGCAAAAACCATCCCCACATGGTGCAAAGTTGCACCATCTGGGGCCAGCTTAAAGGAAAGTTATAGTTTAAGTACCAAAGATGCTCATAGAATTTGGACCCAGTAGTGAACCTGCAGAGCTAATTAACATGATTCTTGCATGTAAATTCTTAACATGAATTTAGTGATGAGACGAAGGGAACTGTCGTCAGACCATGCTTAGGCTACTGATCAGAGTTATACAAAATTACATTAACCTATAATTTACTGTAAACCCTCATGAGGTCACGGTGCATTGGAGTGTTATAATACCACAATAATTTGGCAAAGTAGGAGGTATTTGTCCATTACCAGTGAAAAAGCGTTTCAGATATTTTATACATGGAAAAATTGTTCTTGTGTCCCACCATGTGGCTAAGATTAGAGCACCTATTTCCAAAGAAAAGTTTTTGCTAAACAGCATCCAACCTTGACACAATCTCAGATTTCCAGCCTTGCATTTTTATTTTATTTGGGTTGACCCCATTCATCTCCCAAAAACAGCGATTGAACTTCCTTTAATTTCAAATTCAGCAATTCTGTCAGTGTTCGTTTCTTTAATTTCTGTTTTTATTTCAAGTTTTTGTACTTATTGCCCTTTTGTTGTTATCTGCGTTTGTTACAGTGAATCTCCACGTGTCTTTGTGTTCTTTAATGCTCTGCGATCGCACTCCCCACTTTGTGTGTTTTTTGCTTTGTTCATTTCCTTGTTTTTAACCACGCCCCCAATCATGCCGCCCTGTTTGCTGTGTGCCAACACTAAGTTTTTTTTTTTTTTCCTGTGATTTGTTCGCTTAGTAAATTCTAGTTTTACTTTGTCAAGTTGCGAATCTGTCTCTGTTTATTATTGCCGGGATTTTAATTCTCTTTGCCTTTCGGTTTTTTTGAGTTTGGACCGCCCTCGGTCAGTTAGGTTATTGGTTATAATTATCTGCCATTCCTCAGTCTATGATTCTTCCTGCTCCTTGGAGCTGCATTCCTTCCCACCCAGTATTCCACCCCAAAGCCAGTTCATTGATACTGATTCTCCTCATCGCTCCTGTACACAATCCTACTGATTGACAAAGAACCAAACGGTCTGACTTCGAACTTTATTTCAATGAAGCCTGTGAAACTCATTTTCCATCTGTGCTTGAGTTCTGGGTCCCAGATGTGTCAATTTCAGAAAATGTATTCCTGACTGCTGGTGTCCATTAAGATCAACTAGTTATTATGGGTTACTCATCAATAGCATGAATTGCAAAGAGTTCAGGAGAAGCATTTTAATACATCCATCTTATAAACAAGCCAGGTGAATCTGTAATCATAGACTAAATATTTGCACTTACGGCGACTGCCCCGGGTGAAGCTTTAATTTACCGGTAAATAAATAAATTTGCTCTGTACATGGGCCCCTGCGTGCAATGACTATGTAATACTCACTCTGGCTATGAAAGATAAACTGTGGAAAGATTCAGTAAATTTGAATGAACTGTTTGAGACTCATTTTTAATTTTGTTAGATGCTTTTTTTCTCTGTCAAGATGATGACAGCTTTTCATCCTTTTTTTTTTCCGAGGAATGTAGAAACTGCTGCTTCCCGAATCCTCGGGGATCTCTAACAAAGTCCTTTTTGGTTGCTATGTGACGAGACAATGCTGACCATGAGTGCTAATCTTTTTGTTGTTCTCTTGTCCGCAATTTCCTCTTTGGTTATTATACACAACTGACCATTTTCATTTTCTGCTCAATGGAGAGAGACCAGAACATAATTCACATTCATTTACACACACAAACACACTGAGATTAAAATGGGGATTTAAAATTTCCTGGTATTCATTCATTTGAGTGGGTTTCCGGTTCAAGTGAGGTGAAAAATCAGCCTCATCTGCACGCAGAAAAGTGGTAAAAAAAAAAAAAGCTCAATTGAGAGCATGTACAGTTAAGTAATAAATTAGTGGTGAATTATTTCCCAGAAGGCTCGGGTCAGATCAGAGAGATTGTGACTGGGTAAAAAGCCACAGTAAAACAAGGTTAAGGCTGCATCGCCTTGATTTTCCACCTGGGCGAGCTTTTCTGCATCAAACTCTAATTTCCCAGGACATGTTCAGCATATTCCTCCACATTGCCAGTGGCTGTATTGTGGATAGGTGAGGGAGGTTGAGGGCATGTCAGGTTTTGACTTCTCTCTTTATTGCCTCCTGCTTCAGTCTGTGTGCATACAGACCAGTGTGAATCATAAAAGCAATTTCTGCCAACCGACTTGGATGTAAATCATCACTTACTGTATTAACAAATAGATACAAAAATTGTTATAGTTTGCCATCTAGTGTCTTTGATCCAGACATGCCTGGGGCCTTCTGAGCTTAAAAAGAGAGAGCAGGGAGAGTCAGGATATGTATCCCCTCCATTGGGTTTTAAGTTGCTGGATTGTAATTCACTATTGGTACTTAAACCTAGTCAGTACTTACTGATAAAGCTCTTCGTCTTTTGAAAGTGAAACATAATCTTTAATGACAATAATTTATAGAGGCTTCCAGTATTTAAGAGGAACAAAACTCTTGAGCCATTCTCAAGGTCTCTATGTTCAAAACAGCATTCTTGGTAATCCCGTCCAAGTCTAATCTTATGTCCAGTTTATTAGGAACAAGCTCCCAGTACTTCTACTGCCATCAGGATTGGAACCGAGTTCATTCAACGCTATTCCTTCATGTCCTGGGACAATTCAGCTTCGGCGAAGTGTCAACTCCATCTGCCAATCATCTCGGCAAGCCACGTGCTGAAAATTGGAAATGACTACTCTGCTTTGCCCACAACATCCGGACAGAACTGTGCCTTCTTCTGCTGGGCTCCGTCCTACTGTTACCGCATTAATATCAATAAACCTCACTATTGGATTGTACACTGCCTTCGCACTTGATTCCTGTTATGGATTATAACAAGTGTCTGATATGCATGGGAGAGTTAATGGGAATGTGGGCGTGTCTCAAGTTGTACGACAGAACTAACACCACTAGCTGCAGCCCATCAAATTCTTTCTCTGTGTCTGGACATTGCTTTTGTTTTTCTTCAAATCTTCCTCAATGAATGCCAGCATTTTATCAAACCAGCATGATAAGGGGGGCAAATATAGGATAATTATCTTGCAATATGGGAATTTCTCCAATTATATTACACCCAAAAATGCGTAGTTAGTATAAAAATGACATTATTGAAAATAATTCAGCGCATCCACAAAATATGTCACGCTGAGGGCTTTTACCTTGCTGTTAGCACGAAGGTTCAAAATTGAAATGCGTTGGCATATTGTAGTTTCGGTCACACTTTAGATGAAGTGTTGCTCATTATGGCTTTATACAGCATGTATAATGTCTTCATAAATGAGACATAGTGTCTTCATAAATCACACATAAGCAAATGTCATGCTTTGTAAAGGCTGAAATAACATATCCTTATTCAGCATGTGATGCCAGATGTCATATAACTGACAATGTCACTTAGCTAGTGGTTAAATACTATAAAGGGTGACATTGTCAGTTAAGTGACATTGTCATTGTCACATCTGGCATCACATGCTGAATAAGGATGTCTTATTTCACCTTTACCAAGCATGACATTTACTTATGTATGATTTATGAAGTCATTACGTCTCATTTATTAAGGCATCATACATGCTGTATAAAGCCTTAATGAGCAACACTCTAAAGTGTGACAGTAGTTTCTAACACCAATACATAATGCTACAATGAAGTCCAGTATAAACTTGTGGTTTTCAACCTGCTGTCTGGTTGTCAGGTGCATAATATTATTCTGAAATGTTAGCAAACGCTGCTATAAGATTTCAAAGAAAGCTGTCAGTTCTCACCAACACCTACTGTATTTCTGTGCATTGATTTGAATAATCAGAAGCTAACATCCAATACACTGCACATACACTCCTGAATCAAGGTTTGTGTAATCGACGGGGCCCGGATAGATGAGATCTAAAGTTTTTACAATCTCTTGAAATAGAACGGTTCGCCCCTGATCATATTCTGCATTTTTATTACTTTCCATTGTGAGCAGATAATGGCCCCTATAAAACTGTACATGACTGGTCCTCTGCAGCATTCTGCACTGAGCTCAATACCACAATAAAATGTTAAACTTATTATTGCCCACTTCTGTCGCACATTTGGTCGGG
Source organism: Gymnothorax reevesii (assembly GCA_029721435.1). NCBI lineage: Eukaryota > Metazoa > Chordata > Actinopteri > Anguilliformes > Muraenidae > Gymnothorax > Gymnothorax reevesii. Next base: position 22,479,932 of record CM056579.1, on the reverse strand, counting down.
CACGATGCCTTTAGAAATATTACCAAGCATTTGTGTTGTGTTTGGAGACACTAATGAGGAGTCAGTTAACATGGCTATTACTCACGTTATTATGACTTATAATAATTGTTATTACCTGCATCCCACCACAGAGACCACATGGATTAAGTCAAAACCAGCATTTATATTCTTCAGTTTCCATCATCCCTTGCTATAACTAAAGTGGGAAGTAATGGAATTCACACTATAAGTGCTCATTCATGAAAACATGCTCAGATGTGTCTAGGAAAATAGACTGTGGTGATAAATCTGAAATATGAATGTGATTAATGCTGATCCTCTCTTTTTTAATCACATTTTTAATGTGGACTATTAAAATGGATGGGTAAGGATTAAACTTTTGTAAAAAGGCTTTGACTTGACAGTAGCGGTCGGAATTCTCTAGTCACAATTGTGACCACTGATTGTACAGGCTGGACAGAGCTGGTTTATTTGGAGGGAATCCTTGTTGTGGTAAAAGATGAATAAAGTACAACTTTTATTGTGTTGATTAAAAAAAATCTCTGAGAAGTAGTTCTTAGTAAGGGTAAAAACCTATGTGTAAATGAATGCATATTTTGCTCCCTATTCCCGAAATGAAAAAGTTGTTAAATAATAATCATAATAATAATAATAATAATAATAGTAAAAATAATAATTCATACTTGAATAAATACAGTGGTTTAAAAAGTATGTTTTTAATTGACTCTGATGTTTTACTTATTTTCAATGGAAAATAAAACACCTTTGCCTCGTTATTTTAATTACTTTTTCATACACATTTCTCTTCGTGACATACTTTCCCCAGTCCTCACAAAAGGCACCAAATTAATATTCATAGTAGCTCCATGAAATTAGGTGCAGTTAAACCAAACAGTGACTAATGAGAATTGCAATGGGTATTTAAAAATCTTACTTTCTGAAATAAAATTCACCTGCCTGTTAGATCCAGAAAAGTTGAACTGCTCAAAACTAAACATTGCATTTATGTTAGCTTTTTCAGGTCCAAGTCATGGAAATTAGTACCAAGTTTCAGAACCATGGACAGCTCTCACACAGTGTTCAGGGGTGAATGGTCTTCCCCTTCATCAGTCTAGCTATAAACTGCCCCCTTCTGTATTATAATAATAAAAATAATAATAAATATAGCAGCAGGCGCCAATTCCGGGGTTGAAACCAAGAAAGACCATTAGAAGTTGAAAGCTTGAACAGCTTAATTAACAAGTGTTGCCACTAAAACGTGGCCATGTCCTTGTCCTGGTGATGGAAATGGACTGGGGTCGGTGTATCACACAAATGCACATTGAAGCCAAAAATGAATACAATCGGTCAAAGTGTACATTAATGTGCACCTAATGTACAGCATTGTACTGTGAATCGGCGAAAGGCATCATTTCAGCAGTCTTAGGGCTAAGAAAGGCCTGTGAAGTTTATCTTGCTGTCAATACTGGCATATCGTTCAGTCAACAGGGAAATGGGGGGCAAGTACGAACCCTTGAGAAACAACTCATGAGGTGTGGAAAATATGACATCAGTGACCATCATTGTAGATAGAGCATCAATCTGGTGAACTGTTAATTTGTAAGGAGAATGTTGATAGATTCACCGCGACATTTGTGACTTTGTTTGGAAAGAAATTAAAAAAAATTAGTAAGCTGATCTATTTAGCTTTGTAAAGTAGATGCAGTATGTTGGAGCGAATGAGGTTTTGGAGCTTTGGACAGTAGAGAATAATGATGAAGTCGTTTGCAGGCCTGATATTCAGTCTGCCAATTTTTGGGTGAGTTTAAAGTATAAAACTCAAGGTTCACTGGTTGGCCAGTGTTCTTACATAAATGCCCGAGGCATCGACCAGTTTCCGCCACATGCAATATTGCTAATGTGTACCAGAGGAGCGAGCGGGCAGAATGAAATCAGTCAGGTTTTCAGAGGGTCAAAGGTGTCAAGGGTGTTAGAGATGCTGTCTTTTTACAGCAGGACTGAGTCATTATGAGAGAAGCATACCCTGGCCTTGAGATGGGAGGAATCACGAGGAACGAGTACGGGAGCAGCGCTGATCGATGGGGCCGCAAACTTTTGTGGCAAGCAACGCATAACAATGCTCAAGCAGCCTCAACCGCTCTGACCAATTTACAGATGATCAATCCGCCCCGAGCAGAGCAGTTAGTCATTGTGACAATATGAAGAGCGAAATGCTTTTACTGTATATTACAGCATGCTAATCACAATGACTAGATGGATGACATTCAGTAATCTTATAGCCAGGTTCACCCAGATCTGACAGAGGGACAGTTTCAAGGCCAATGAAGATAGTTGAGAATTCAAAAATTTTTCCAAGTCTTGATTATGAAGTTGAATATGAATTACAAAGCTTACGGTTGAAAGTAAAGTTAATTTAGCAAGAAGTATTTAAAGTTGGGGCAGCTAGTAATGTGATGTAAAGAGTTCATAACCTAAGCAACACAAGTTCTGCAGCTGAAAACGTAAAGTTTACGTACAAAGTAAACATTCCATGGCAAGCGAAGTCTCAAAGCTGATGGATTTACAGGAAATTTCAATGATCCAGAGTAAATCAGTTGCTTTGTCTTGGACTAATACTTTCAGAGGACGTGATTTGTCAGTTTAATGATTGAAGGTCCCAGAAGAAAGGGCAGCATTGTTAAAGCAATATTATCAACGGTTCATATCGCTGCCAACTTTCTAAAGCTCATATATTACACGCACTCCTAATCCAGTGGGGTGCCTAGTTGTCCACATGCTGTAGTTAAAGGGTTTTTACTGATGCAGTTTACAGGCATGCTGTATTTGCAAAGTGAATGACAATAACTTCCCAGTGCCTTGCACCAGTCGTATGTGCCTGAGGCTAAACAAGGCTGAGTTGAATTCTTTCAATTTGAAGGGTAAGTATTTTAATGTGAACCCTGGGCAATGATTATACTGTAGATGAAAGCCAAAGATGTGCCTAAGGCTGAAAAGCCAGAAAGGTGCTGTAATGATGCCAGAGACAGACCTATCAATACAGCAACAAAAGCTGCATGACACTGTTCCTGAGGATCTACCATTTTGCAGGTCTCCCCTCCAAGTCAAACAAAGCTTGCCTTGTTCTACAGCTTAACCCTTTCAGCGCCGTGGACAACTATAGTTGCGCAATGATGTAAGATATGAAAGTCAGATGCTGTTAAAAACCTATCATGTGGCAACTTATTGAAAAGAGCTCCCGCAGCAAGGCTCTTTCAAACAAGTTGCCACATGATAGGTTTTCAACAGCTCAGGATAACCACATTATTAATTCCTTGAAAATGAATTCAGCGCTCAAAGGGTTAAGAAGTCCAACAGCGTTCCGGGAGATGTTCCATCCAATGAATTGTCATCTCGCTTTCGGGATTTGTCCCATCTGATTCTACAGATGAGAAATTTAGCTAAACTAGGTGTGGAATATCTGGTATGGACATTTGGCCAAAATGCTCCTTTATAAAATCTGAAGACAGTTCTCTGAACTTCTCTGCTTTCACTTGAAAGTGGTGGTTTTGACTTCAGCATCAGAAAGTTCAGTATTAAAGTTTCTGATATTTCTTATTCATATTTCTGACCTCATACCTGAACGTTTCATAAAAGTGAACATGAAGTCATATTGCTTTTTCCTGTGACTCAGAGGTCAGAAATACCAACCTTCAAACAGCTTGAGAAAATTTTTAAAATGTCATCGCATCTCAGAATTCAATGCTGGTGACTTGGTGAAAACTAAACATTTCAACGGGTGCAAAAACTTTTACATCTATGCTTTTTGACCCCAGTCAAGTCTTTTGCTCTGTACTGTTGGGGAGAGCCTCCACAATTGCAAAAGTTTTCACTTTTCACTCTATTACTGAGAGATTGCATTACCTACATATGAAATATTTTCAGGCAAAGCACCAACACATCTGCTTCCACAAACCACTTTTTTCAATTGACAAAACAGGTCTCGAGTAATATAACTGAAAGCGGACTCTGTCCAGTGTTAAAACTGAGGCGCTTTTGAGTCTTAATTGTTACAGCAGGACTTGCAATTGTAACGCTGCTAAAAAGTAGCATTAAACTGTTCATTTTCAGGTCAAATCAATTATATTTCATTCAGGCTACTGTATAATGTTTCTTTAACACCAATAATGTGATAAGAATGTCCTATCAAAAATATTGTATATTATTGAAACTTACAAAATGCATCAGTTTGAGCATTTGTGTGAGTTCCTTCATCGGAAAATGCATTGATTGTGCCTACAAAGTTAGCGACTTTGACTGATGGAGTTTTAAATGTTATACAACTTTAATTTGATTTAGAATATAATTGAATGACAGCTGACTGAACACAGAATATTGGCAAATATGACACGAGTTTTGTAAAAGTCCCATTCACACCTGCACTGGTACCCCTGCAGGGTAAAATATGTAGCAACCCCCCAAATCACTTATTTTCTACAGTCTATGCTATAGAAAAATAGTCAATTTGTATTTTAAAGTTTTATTGCAAAAATCAAAAATAGGCCACAGTAACATTTGCCTACAGACAGAACCTAATAGGTTAGCTTATTAAATTTCAAGGGAGGACTAAACCTACATCTCAGTGCAAAGAACATTATAATATGTGCCGTTCAACATCTATTTTTTTAAAATGTGCATTTTTGTGGGACATTCTGTGAAACAAACAAAAAAGCAAACAAAAAGAGCAAAATTATTCGAGCTGTACTAGCAAATGTCTGCTGTTGTCTCAAATGTAATATGTGTTACAACTGCGCCGCTTGGCGCAGTTTATTTGGCGTTGTTTACAGAACGGACCTAACAATCATAATGTGTTAAAACAATGCAAGCTAGTGAGGAATATATACATACAGACACCCAAGCTGATTTTAGCTTTGTAACATTTAAGAAAAAATATGTAGTCAAAAAATACTGTGGGAGTGAATTTTTACTTACTTTGTGGAAAACCAACTTCTCTGCTGATATCTCCCTGCAGCATGAATGAAAAGACTTGCAACTCACTGGGCACCTGTAATACGGTACTCGTCACATCCTGACATGATGACATCACAACCGCATTAACCAATCAAGAGAAAATGTAACACATTACAACCGTGATGTGTTACATTCAAGCCGGCTCTCCTTGACATTTGTCAACTCAATTGTAAGACACACTTAAAACATTAATTGAAAGAAATTGGCAAAATAGACTTGTTACTGGTTGATGATGGTAATATTTATGATGCATTCCTGAGCCTCTACTTCCGACACACCCTAAATAATCCCAAAAACGAAATGGCGCATTTGTGAACTCTGTGCTCCAAGTCCCAACCATAAGACAAACAGACCAACTGTGCAAGACAAGTGTATGCACTGTATTCAAAAAGCAGTCTATTGTCTTTCTTTCAAAATCTTTTTTTTTTATCTGAAAAATATTCACCTCTCTCTCTCTCTCCCTCAGGTAAAATATCAGACTTATGATATTGATTTATGTACTAACCCAATTTCGAAATAGTTGGGACCAAGTTTTGGTGAACAAAATCAAAATGCAATGACTTTCAAACCAGTATTTTATTGCCAATAGAACAGAGATTACATAGCAAATGTTGAAACTGAGGAAGTTTACAATTTTATCCACAAAATGAGCTCATTTAAAATTTGATGGCTGCTACAAGTCTCAAAAAAGTTGGGACAGGGGCCTGTTTACCATGGTGTAGAATCCCCTCGTCTCTTTAACACAAAGTGGAGGCGTCTGGGCATTGAGACAAGTTTCCGGACTTGAGCCATTGGAATTTGATCCCACCCTTGTTTAATACAGGCTTCCAGCTGCTGGAGAATTTTGGGTCTCCTTTGAGGGACTTTGTTTAGTTATTCAACCTAATGTCCTTAATCGGTGAAAGATCAGGACTGCAGACAGGCCAGTTTAGCACACGGACTCTTCTACTACGAAGCCATGCTGTTGTAATTGCTGCTGTATGCGGTTTTGCATTGTGCTGCTGAAATACACAAGGCGTTCCCTGGAATAGATATCATCTGGAGGAAAGCAAATGTCGCTCTTAAAACCTTTTTATAGCTTTCAGCATTCATGGTGCTTTTTAAAACATGCAATGTCCCACACCATATGCACTAATGCATCCCCATACCATCAGAGATAATAGGAAGGGTGGTCTTTCTCCTCTTTAGCCCGGAGGACACGACGCTTATGATTTTCAAGATTAATGTCAAATTTGGACTCGTCTGGCCACAGGAAACTTTGCTATTGTCCATTTTAAATGATCCTTGGCCCACAGAACAAAGCAGCACTTCTGGATCATGCTGAACAATGACTTCCTTTTTGCATGATAGAGTTTTAGGGGGCATCTGTGGATGGCACGGCGAACTGTGTTTACAGACAGTGGTTTCTTGAAGCATTCTTGGGCCCATTGAGTAATGTCAATGAAAGAATCATGCTGGTGAGTGATGCAGTGGCGTCTGAGGGACCGAAGATCACGGGCATACAGTAAAGGTCTACGGCCTTGTCCCTTACGCACAGAGATTTTTCCAGTTTCTCTGAATCTTTTCTTGATGTTATGCACTGTTGATGATGAGACCTTCAAAAACTTAGCAATTTGGCGTTGAGCCATATTGTTTTTAAAGTATTCCACAATTTTTTTATGCAGGCCTTCACAGGTTGGTGAGCCTCTGGCCATCTGTACTTCTGAGAGACTCAGCCTCTCAAAGACATCCCTTTTATAGCCAATCATGTTACACACCTGATGCCAGTTAACTTAATTATTTGCTGAATGTTCTTTCAGCTGATTCTTTTTTTAGGTCTCTGTTAGTTTTACATGTCAAATGCTAAATACAAGCTAAACTGTGGATAACATTTTAGTAATCAGGTCTTCTAGGCACTCTTTAATTGTATCCAATTAGGATGCTTGGTCATAACTGTCCCCTAAGGCTACATGCTCAAATGAACACACTGGATAAAAAATTAATGAGAAAAAAATAATGAATAGGTTTATCTGATTTAAATCATTGACTTAAAGCTTGATGCCAGAATGGCTCATTATGAAGATAGACAAAAATGAAAAAGTAAGACTGCAGTTCCTTGCACAGCATGCTGTACCACCTAAAACCCCACGAAATGGCATCCTGGGAATGTCATCATATCACTGAGGTGTGGAGGAGTATTTTTATTTATTTATTTTTACTCTTGCCACATGCATTTTAACTGCACATAAGTCAGGGAACATAACATTATTTTAATTGGATTTTTTAGGTTTATCTGTTTGCACTGAAGCTGGGGACGGCTCAATAATCCTGAATCAAATTTAAGACCAGAAGAAGGTAATTTGGTTCTTTTCACCCCTAGAAATGAGCCATCTACCATGAGAGCAATTTTTCTGTGCTGTTTAGTTTGAAAATTTTGTTTTGTGAAACCAGTGGGTTGAGATATGATGCATCGATTACCTGACGGTGCCCCGAACGACATTTTCAATCAAGACCTGACTTGACATTTCTGTTATGAACTGGTGAAGAGAGAAAGAACGTTGTTGAGGAGCACTTTACCAGTCTCATGTTCTGAATGAACGAAGGCACTCGGGCGCACAAATGACCTTCTGTACCTCGAGATTCGAAATCTCCTCAATCTTCTAGCCAATAGGGTGTATTCTATAACATTTCACCCGAGGATTCATTGACATGCGCAGCTTGGTCCTGGGACAAATCTGGCTGTGTCAGCATAGTTTGTGGCAATCCGCACGCAGGAGCAAAACATGATGCTCTTGGTGCTGCTCAGGGATAGGGGAGGGACATACAGCCAGGTGGGGCACCTACTGGCCATCTGGGCATCCGTGGGCTGGATTTCCTCCACACTCATTCTGGGCTCATAAGCTGGGGTTGATAGCTGTATGTTTTGGTGAAGGTGGTGTGTGTGTGTGTGTGTGTGTGTGTGTGTGTGTGTGTGTGTGTGTGTGTGCGTGTGTGTGTGTGTGTGTGTGTGTGTGTGTGTGGACACTTTCGTTCCTGGGATGTTCCAGAGTCTGCTGGGACTGGAGACAAAACTGCTCACAGAAAAAAAAAAAGATTCAAATAATCCCTGTGTGCTCAGTCATGTAGGCATAAGAAGATCCTGATATACATTCTCCTGTATGAAAAATAGTAAGCTTGTTTGTGTTCTCTGGTACAGTTAGAAGAAAACTTCAGTTTACAGATGCAGGATTTCCACCCTCCCACCCCTTAAACCACACTGTTCTGCAGCATTTTGTAATAATGACCCATTTTGTAACAACTAACACATTTTGTACCAAAGGTTGCCGCATTCTGTAACCACTCATGCATTTTGTAATAAGAGTTGCAGCATTTTGTAATAATCTTTGCTCTACTCAATTTATAACTAAGCCTGACACAAATTGTAATAATGCCATTTTTACCAGGAAAACATCCAAAGAAACGAGAAGAAAGAACAAAGTATTGTTATTTTATTAGCGGCAAGGAGGCGTAAATGCAGTAATAAAGCTCAATGTAAACTATAGGAGTACAAGTTTAAAAAGACTTTGCCACAGCAGTTCAGTTCTGTCCTGCCGCGTCCCAAATTCCTCCAACTCAAGACAGAGAGGCTAATTGTCACTGATTGTCACTGTGCAGAAAAAGCCTCGTTCTAGTCACTCAACGCTCCTTCCTGGAGGCGCCATATTGACATGTGGCCAAATCGTCATTCTCTAGGCATAAATCTAAAACCCCCATGATTCAATTTTAAGGCAAAAAAATAAAAATAAGAAACAACCACAAGTATTTTGCTACTCAGAGTTACAGTGTACTTATCGGCAATGCAAGTAGTTCTTGGCCATTTTCTGCTCCCAAATTTGCATTTACTTGAGGTGTTTTAACTTGGTTGGAAATTAAAACTCTTGCAGTGTGTCATTTTCAGCTTTTTTATGAGTGACAATTTCGCTTTTATTTACTCAACGGAAACTCTAGTGCACAAACATAGTCATAACCACCATTGAGGACACCGAGGTCCAGACCTGGGTAAATTTTAGGTTTTTTCCCCGCCTGTTTTTCCTCTCACTGTGCCTGTTTATTCAGTAAATCGTGTGTGTGTGTGTGAGTGTGTGAGAGAGAGAGAGAGGTCCCGCATCCTCATAATGCAGTGCAGGCTTTCACGTCACTGTGCGTTTTAAATGCATGATACTCCCGTTTTCAAAGGTGCATAGTAACAAAGTACATAAGTAGTAACAGTACTTAAGTAAATTTTTTGAGGATTTCTACTTTACTCAAGATTTTTTTTTTTACCGGGACTTAAAACTACATTTAAAAGATAAAAAGTATACTTTCACTTCGTTACTTTGACACTGAAAACTTCTCATTTCAAATTAAAATATGAATTTAATTCATCATTTACGGAGTATCTTGATTTGGTGTGTTCAAAAGGAACAATGGTGTATCTTTGTGCAGATGTGTCTGCTAGTGGACGTCGGGCTGCAAATTTATGCACGCAGTTACAATATTCTTTCATTAGATAGCACAACAGGATCAGTTTTTTAATATTTACAACTTTATATGCCTCTGCCATTTTTCTACCAGAAGTGAATGAATAACGCGGCTATCCGAACGTGGTTCTAGCAAGATCACGTAAATAATTCCAGGATAAAGCTGATAAAGACGGTTCTGCGTCCAACCGACGCCGTCGCTACGTAGAGTCTCTGCCGTGACGTGAACCCCCACCGCAGAGCCTCTGTGTCGCTTGCCGTGCACCTTGAAAATTTTCTAACTGCGTGTCAAAGCGATGTGGACAGCAAGGGCACTGATTGGTCAGACCCAAGCCTGGTGACGTGTGTGATTCAACATCATTTAAGAAAATCACAAAGGTGGCAAGTAGCTACCTAGCGCACAGAAAGCTAACGAGCCTAGCTTGATGGTTTACTACAGTCAACTGGCTATTGCTAGTTATGTTGTTTTTAATTTTTATCCGTGGCTATTTGTCACCTTATGAAAGCAATGTGGTTGCTTATAAAGCTGCTGCAATACAAATAAATGGCCAGTGAAAATAGTTCTCCCGTGAACTGGTTGCGTTTGTTTACTCTTGCTTAAGTAGAAAGCAGCAGTCGCAAAATATGTCAAAAGACATTCCAAGCGACGGTTAATTGAAAACCTACTCCCTGCTGCTTTTCCGAGTTTTCACTATGGAGGGAAGTGACTGCGCATGGTGCAGGAATTAATACCCTATGGAACAAAATACAGCCCATACAGCCCATAACATAATGTAAACATTCTACAAACGAGTCTCACGTGATTTCATGACAGGTCCTTAGGAAACCTGACGCCACCCAGCGGTTTGGCGGTGAATTGCTTTGCGGCACAGCACGACGCAAACGACCTCAACGCAGAACTTTGAAAGGTCGACGACAGCGTTGAGGCGACGGCGTGCCCTTTGCGTGGAGTCGAAGCAGAACCATAAATCCAGCTTAAAGGAGAATTCCGGTGTGAAATTGACTTGGGGTGAATTGAAACATTGATAATGAGTACTAACCTTTGTCGAATACCCCACCTCCATACGAACGCAACATTTCGCCCTGACATTTAAAAAGAGGCACTGAGAAATTTGAAAATGCACAGGTAGTTTATTAAAAAAGACTATTTATGCAAACAGTACCTTGAGGCAGTTTCCAGTAGCCTCTATCTTGAAAGTAACAATAAGTCGATTGACGAGCATGAACGAATAGATTGCAATCTGTTCCCCTATCCCCTATTCATTCGTGCTCCTCAATTGACGAATTGCTACTTTCAAGATAGAGGCGAGTGGAAACTGCCTCAAGATACTGTTTGCATAAATAGTCTTTTTTAATTAACTACCTGTATATTTTCAAAGTATATATAAGTATATATATATATAAGAATATATATAAGAATATATTGGCTTTATCCTTTATTCTAATCTATTTGGGACCATAATTTACAAATATGAACATGACGATATATTGAAGGAGACTTGAAACTTGCGATAGATGCAATAAAGTAACGTGGAAAATAATTTTTTAAATTTAAATGCGGTGAGAAAGTTTTCAGACCCGAGTGCTGCGTCAATCTTTTTATACAGTCTATGATTGTACCCCTAGTGGGGAACAACTGCTGCGAGCGAGGAACAATTGCTGAATTTTATCATGCGCGGGATACATTTGAATTTAGTTTAGGCAACAAATCATCCAATGACAGTCCCTGTTAAGTTGAGTGAAAGTCTAGGAATATAACGTTGTTGTGTCATTTTGCACGGGAAATTTAACATGACGGCGGGGTGGGGGAGGAGGCTTAGAAAATTGCATGAATATGTGGCATTAACTGTACAAATAAATATTATTTTTTTAAATGATAGAATGAATTTTAAATATTAATTACTTGCTAACAATCAACAATCATAACGATCATTAACGCCATTGGAAGTAACTCATTACAATTTGCATAAGAAGTAATTACAATTTGCGTATACTTACAATTATTGCAAAATGCTGCACATCACGTTACAAATGTGCACATTATTACAAAAGTCGCTATGGTTATTACAAAATGCGTAAGTTATTACAAAATGCGGCATTATTAAAAATGCCACAGAACACACACATTAATACCAAATATTTAGGCATAATTTCAGTTTCTTGTGTACTTTGCTTTAAATCTCAAATATACCCCGTAAATAATTATGTACCATTTCAATGATTTATTTATAAGAATCACACATCTGAGAATTAAAATCATGATTTTCCGTGACATTCATACGACAGCAAATATTTAAGAGAAATAAAATTCTGAACATGCTTCCCCACTTCTCCAATGTAGCTTTGATTGCATTATGACATAATTATAATTATTAGCATCATAAGCATTAGGGCAATGGTATCCAATTAGAAATTATGACAGGGAAACTTTATTATTATTATTATAAAAAATTTGGCAAAAATTTGTGAGCTCAGAATGAGGGTAGAGGAAACCTGAACATGCCCAAGCTTAGAATTTTTCTTGTGAGCACTCAGCTGGCCGGCAGGAGGCACTTGAACAGCAAAAAAAATGGCATATCCCAGACCTGCTGTATCCCTCCCAAATCCCAGCAGTGCAAAGCCAATCATGCGCTGCTCTGAAAAGACCACAGCTGGCACTAGCACAGCTCGAATTCAAACACGGACTGAGATGGTCACTACTGCACTACAATGTGATGCCTTAGCTGAGTGAACCAACTGACAAGTGGCCAGTTTGAGATTACTTAATCCGGCATGACTTGAATAGCAAATGACATTGGTCTGGTTCTGTCAGACTTTGGGCCAGAATTGGTACAGATCCTACCCAAAGTAATTTGTTGCCTGGTGCTGCAGAGATGCAGTATGTTACCTGCTGCCTTAGACTCGACAGAATTACTGCCAGTGAAGCAGTGAAGAGTGGCCTAGTCTCCAGCAATGCTTTCACTCTGATAAAAACCTTCAGCAGCTCAGCTCATTTGCTTATGCACACTCATCTCTGTTCCAGCTCTGTCAATTCTGGCTCAAGGACTCTTCACCCCGGACTTTTCGTCCCCATGAACTTTTCGTACCCAGAATCTTGGTCCCTGGATTGTACATCCCAAATAATGCTTTGCACTCTTCCTGCATAATAACCCTAATCCTATACCAAACCCTTATAGTCATGGTGATCTGTCCGTCCTCCATTGTCCGTCCATTCATCCGTCTGTCAACGATGGCAGCACGTTTCGTTATCATTAGGTCACAAAAAACTGGGGACGGAAAGTCCAGGGACAAAAAGTCCTCAGGGACAAAATGTCCGGGGATGAAAAGTCTGGGGGATGAACAATACAGGGACGAAATGTCCGGGTATGAAAAATCCGGGGACAAAGAGTTCTGTAACCGTCAAGGGCTGGAGAACAGATGAGGGAGAGCAGTGAGCAGAGCTCCAAGAGATCACTCACTTCTTTTACTTTTTATGACTGCAGGCTCATACCTTTGCTTGATCATTACTTCTCAAATAACACAATAAAGATCCAGATTTCTTTGAGTGGTCTTATGGTGGTGTTGAAGACTGGCTCTGAGTTCTCCTGGTGAATCACAAATATTATTCAAAAGGCTTTGCCACTGCTTGTGTTAAATTATTGCCATTTAGGGAACACTCCTAACCAGAGTGACTTTAAACATACAGAGCATCAGCGGACACAAAACTGCCAAAAAACCCCTAGATAACAGTAGCATTCTGAGCAGCAGAAGTGTCCACGTTAGGTCTTCCGCCCGACGAGACTATTATTGATCGTCCTGATTTAGATCCTCCAGAAACATCTTCCTCACCGGTAGCTTTAAACTTTCGGCTCCTTGAAAATCAATTGTGTCTTGGACTCATTCCAAACAGCCACAAATATCTCTTCTGCTTATCTCCCCCACATTTTCTATCTCAGACATTTGGCTGCTTGTCTCTTTTTTAAAATGAGGAGACTGAACTCATCCAAGCGCAATGATATCTTTGGTAGTTTTCTCCATGCTGGGTCAGTTGTTGTGTACTTTGCAGCCTCTTGCATTAACTGAATACAGTGTAATCAAAATAAAACAAAGGCATCTACATAAATGAGGCCAATTAGAATATGAATGGTCACTTTGTTGGGTTTCACTGCACTGTGAATGTTTTACAACAATTCAAATGCACTGTATGGTATAATATACAAGCAGTTATGCTGAGCAAATACATTGCGTTTTACTCAGATGCCCTTGGCTGAGATTAAATGTTTTATTCATTAACACCTGAACAACAAAGACAAAAGGGAAAGGTCTGCAAACGCATCATTTGCAATGCATATTCTGCTTTTAAATCGATGCTAATTAAGTTAAGGCTTGTAGCCAGTGCTGAGTGGATTATTATCTGAGACCGCAGGCACATGCTTCTAAGTGGCGTACACTTTGTTTACCCATAAACAATGCCTCTTATGTCATTTTGGTCTGGAACATTATTCTCCTGATGGAACACAGAAAGCATTTTACCAAATAAGAGTTAATGTACACCAGTGAAGCTGTAGGTATTTAAGTATTTACAATGTTTACATCGCTGTTATTGATGGTAAGAGCACTCGCTCTGTCCAATACTGCATACATTAGAAGGCAGATTTCCATTAAAAACAAAAATAGAATCCATTCACTGTTAATTTTATTCCATCTACACAACGACTGTTTGGTGCATGGCTCTTAGGCATACTCTTTAAAAATTAAAAGACTGGTTCAGTTGCTTTTAATTCCACATTGTATCCTTATGGTTGTCTAAGTGAATAGCTTCAACAAATGCGAGTCTAATTTACCACTTTAAAAAAAAAAAAAAAAACGGTTTTTACTGAAGGCTAGGACGGTACCAAGTGAACTAAAAAAATCCTCCAAGCTTTATTCACAATATAACAACGTTTGGGCAGTTCATAACTGTCCAAGGCTAATTTCAGAGCTTATGAAATACTGCAATTTGTCTAAATTGTTGCTTTAATGGTTTGTTTGAGCAGTGATAGAACATTCCTCATATCATTGATCTTTATGATAGGAGACTGGAGTAATTCCTCTCAAACGGTTTTCATACTCCACAGCTGGCCTCCATTTGCTTCAGTGGGTCTCCTTCAAAGCCAAATTAGATTTGACAGTCGGGGGCTCGTCCGAACGGTCAGCTGGGTTCACTCGGTCTTCCTTTCCGTCAGCTCATCTTTGTCTGTGCCAAACTCACTGGCCAGCTGTGATATCGTAATTTGTAATGCTTGCCATTGTAATGAACGTTGATTTATGGGATCAGACATTCCAAACTGGAGTGAAAGTGCGAAAAAAAGCATATAAATTGAAACAACATTTGATCGAGTGGGCAAAAAATAAAGCAGCTTTTTTACATTTTTACCAAATAAAACACAAAAAAGGTACCAACCGCAGCTTCAAAACTATCCATATTTATAAAAACATGTAATAAAAATGTGTAAAGTGTTCAAACAGTTTTGACCAGTAGTACATATAACGGCAAGAGAGAATTATGTTAAAATGAAGAACATACCGTATATTTAGCCACGCTGTGTAGCGATCATCCCCTGAGCGGATACTCCGATGGAAAATTGCTGAAATAGATCACTATTACTCATAATTTCAAAACTTTTTTTTCCCCACAAATACCAGAAAAATTAAATTAAAGTATAAAAAAAAGCTCTCAGTTGTAATGCATTGCCGGCCCAGATTCAGCATCTAAACGGTAAACCAGTATGTGTGGTGGGGTAATGGAAAATGTAATACATGTTTATCTGTTAAACTTTTATGTTCACAACCCATAAGGTTGACTTAAATTCCTGCTTAAAGCACAATTTGGGGCTGATCCAATATTTACATGGGAATAGAAACATCTGACTGAGTCAGACCAATGATACTACAAAGGAGCTGTTTGACCAGAATTTTGTGTCCACAGCATCTTTTCTATACAAAGAAGAGCAAAAATGCCAGTCCAATAGTCAAATATAATATATACGCAAGAATCGTCTCTCTTGAACAGAGATACAGACTGGGCACTTGGAAGGATCACCAAAACAGAGGGGTAAATCTGCGCTGGAAGCAGATATTACACCCCTGAAATAGGGCTGTACACCAGATACCTGGCCTGGCTGCACCCCTCACGCAAATAATTTGATATACGCGCATTGTTCCCTCGGCACGTGCTCCCATGTTACAAAGATTGTGCTTCAGGACCATGGACAGCGGCCCAGAGGTGTGACTAAAGCCATGAGCTATCCAATGTAAGGCCAGTTGAGCTTTAGGAGATTGGTTGTGACAGGAAGTTAAACAAAAATTACAGCGCCAACACTGCACTGGTGTTGATGTGTGTATTATGTTCCGAAGGGTAATAATAAACCTTGTGTGAGGAGTTTTAGCAATGACATTATCAGGTAGGAGAATTAATTCACAGTCGCACAAAAAAGTGCTAGTCTTCAAAGGCTTTTAAAACTCCTCAGGTTTTTGTTCGGGTGCAAACATCCCGAGCAGCCTGCTAATTTTACAGATCTGCACGTAAAATTATGTTTAGATCTTGTATCTAGATGTGAGGACAAAAGGAGACATTGGTTGAACAGCAGAGATGGTGTTGGTGATTTAAACGTTACATATTTACGCAGTTTTTTTCCCAAGTCACATTCTTGGATGTCCAGAAAGAGAGATAATAAACTTTTCAGCCAGAAAAGCCATCATGATGCATGTTTTAGATACAGTAGAGTACACTGTCAGGGGTCAGGGGTCACCAACCCTGTTCCTGCAGAGCTATCATCCTGTAGGTTTCTGCTCTACCTCCTAGTCAGCACACCTGATTCAACTAATTAGCTACTTAATTGCCCAGCTCGTGATCTTGTTAAGTAGCTAATTAGTTGAATCAGGTGTGCTGGATAGGAGGTAAAGCAGAAACCTACAGGATGTTAGTTCTCCAGGAACAGGGTTGGTCACCTGTAGTCTAGGTGAACGAAACAATGCAAGAGCATTTTGTCTTAATATGGGTCCAGTAATCCTCAGTCGGCATTTCCATTCATTGCTGAACTTTGCGTGCCTCACAGTGCCCTCATAAAGTCTTAATGTTACACCAGTATGTTCCTCTAGTCTAAATAGGAATCAAAATCAACCTCTGGAACCACTGGATAGATAATGAAGAATAGCATTGCCGTATGAACCAGATTCATGGTGGTCATCATCGTGGATGTATAAACAGAATTCCAGCACCAGAATAATATTAAATTAACCGTTATGTTCCAGTGAACTTAGCTGTAATGATGGCTACATGTGCTCTGGGGTCTACAGAACCCTGAACAAAACATATTAAGATTAATAGCAAATAGCTTATGAATATAGATGATTCTTCTGAGTGAGGAGAACACTCGAGGTGCTATGGGTAATGTGCACTTAACACGCTGCTGTTGCCGAACACAATGACATCGGTTCAAACAGAGACGTTTCGAGCAAATCCTGACACAATACAAAATTCAGCTTGAGTGACGGCTGAAATAATATACTGACGACAACAAAGAAGCTGCTCTGCAGGTCTTCTGTAGGTGATCATCCTGTGATCGCATCTCAGTAAGATAACGCTGAATTGGTTTGATGGCATCATTCAGATACATTTTGTGGTAAACCGAGTTTGCATCAAAGCGCAAAGAAAATAATCTCCACTCAGAAGTTTATTTTCTCCCAGGCTAGAGTTCCAAACAGATTGAACTTCAGTACACTTTGAACAGAAAAGGGGATCCCAGAAGGAACCCTGTGATTCCAATGGGGAGCAATATCTTGTTTTTGTCAGGCGTATTTTTTATTTTGGTTTGAGAACTTGTTATCATGCCTTTGACAAAGAGAGCCCTTTCTTTCTGAGTTTCTGGGATCACAGCAATCTGCAGGAGGAGCTGAGCTGACAACAGTCCCCCCCAGTTCCTACTAAGGCACTCAGAGGTGTGAAATGAGGTCCGCAAATATTTGGACATCCAAACAACCAACGATAAAAGACTGAAATTCCAGCATATTTCACACAGCGTGAATGTATAATGTTAGATAAACCTGATGTACTGTAGATTAACTGTATTTTACCTACAACATTCTGTTTTCTGTCTGTTCAGCTCCATACCTCACTGACAGCATAGCCTGTAATAGGATAGTGGCTCAATTGGTGCTTCCTGACTGTGAATTGACAATGATTTCACTATGTTACATCTGAGACTGGTCGCTGATATTTGCAGGCACCTATGTTCAGGCGGTGCAATATTCGGCCGAAATTACAGCAATCTCTATTCAGGCTCATTGTCCAAAGCTACACAGACTGCACTGTGCACAGTCTATTAAGATGTTACTCAGGGGAGGGGCTGCTCTGTGCATGTATACTGGCGGTGAAAAATGCAGTGCGATCACTGGGTGCATTTCTAGGTGCTTCCTGCGCATCTCAGGTTAAGTGCCCAACTTTTACAGCCTTTATCTCAAATCACCAAGCGTCATGAAATGTCAATTTTTCCTTGCTGCTTTGACATATACCTCCTGCTTGAAGCTGAGTGAGGTATTTCTTAAAAGTCCATGTCGGAAGACACATCCAGTCTTTGGAATAGAGGTTACTGTGTTTAAAAGGGGGCAAAGTGCTGGCCAATGCTGAAGGTAGTCCAACAAAATATTAGTGTTTTTTTTTTTTTGGTTGGTGTAATGGCACATGCTCATAATGTTATTATCAGCCAGGTATCAGCAAAAAAGATTTAAAATCTTCAACTTCACCTCAATGTTCAGCCCTCAATGAATTGCAATGAATTGCATGATAAGAGATTCTAAGGTACTTTACTCTTATGGACCACACAGTACACGATTGACGCCCCTGCCCTGTTGGATCTGCAGTGTTTCAGACTGTTGAAATGTTCCTGAAAAGCTTAGCCCAGCTGAGGTTCGAATTTGGCAGAACGATCAAAGGACTCTGCGCTGCTTTTTCACCTCAAGAGCTGCAGCCTGGATGTGCCAGGAGTATGAGACAGGAGATTACACTGGTGGAGAGATGATGAAATTGACTTGGAATACCAGCCCTTACTGATGTATTCCCTATTTTAATGCCTTACACAAACTTTTTTTTAAATTTACAAATCTGGTAAATCCCTCTCTCATAAACCCAGGTGTAGTCTAGCATAGAAATTTCTTTTCAACCCAGGAGTGCCAATGGTATTAGTTCCTTTCACAGCACTTCTGGCTGTTATAACTCTGGTTTCATTTTGGTGTATGAAGCAATTGGGGAGCAATTAGATATACTGCATAGAAAAAAGGACTTTTCAAAAAGTTTTAGGTGCTATGAGGCTCCATTCTCCCCTCATAATTCAATTAACTGAAGTGATTTTTTTTCTATGAAAACATTTTTAAAAAGTAAATTTCCTTTTTTTTGTAATTAAAAAAGAAAGCATCAGACATGACCATAGAGATCTGGCTGAGGACAAACTGACAGGGATGGTTGGATTGCAGAAAAAATAATAAGGAGAGACTCAGAACACTAACAAATGTAGTGCGCTGATTAAAGAAAAAAAGAAGAAAAAAACAGTGCTTTGCTGTCAAAATCATTTAATGACTTTTGAGAGTTTCTCAAGTTTTCAAACACATCCGTGTGACTTTTTATTTAGTTTTTATCCCCCAAAGTTGACACATAAAACCTTAATAATCCAATTTAAATGTGCTCATTTCAGAAACTTATACGGATTGTGTTTCCTTGGGACCCTACTGTCACTTCTGACATCTGACACCTTAAGGAAGATAAAAAATGTGAATTTTAAATATGATTTTATTAAAAACTTTACTTGAAGGTACCGTCATAAGAGTGACATGACACTGTCGGAACTGTTACATGTGTCATGTAATAATTATGACAGGGTCATGTCACGCTTATGACAAAGTTGTCATAATCAAGACAACCCAAACAATGTCAAATTGTCATCTCAAAAAACGAATGACACTTAATGACAACGTTTATGACATTGACATAATGTTTATATCTCGTTCATGACTGTGTCATGTCACTCTTATGACGATGCCTTCAAGTAAAGTGTTACCAAAACTTCTACGTGACATGTGAACCTTCGGTGTGAACCTTCTGTTAAACATGAAAATGACTGAGAACAGGTCAGGACTAATAATTGTTTTAAACGGATGTTTTGTCCACCCAAATTCTCAGTAATACTGAATTTAGCCCATGATTTCATCGCTGTTAGATCGCATGAGAAACCGTGTCTTCAGTTGCCAATTACAATAATTGAAAAACGCGTCAATAAAGGAAAATGATTGAGAACTAGCCAGGAATATCCTAATCCTCATAAAGGTACATGTACATAAAGGCCCCACCCCCCAATTCCCTGTTCTAGCGCCAGGCCTGACCTTACTATTGGACTATACTTCCCCTCCATATTTGATTCCTGGTCTAGAGCATAACAGTTTCTGCTACATCTGCTACAGAGGCTGAAAATGTTTTAAAAATGGTTTAGTTTTAGTTAACATTGGCAATCCTTTTCAGAGAAGCCTCAGGTCTAAGAGGTAGTAAAATACCTTGGGTTTTAGAATTCTTTTTTAAGGGGGCACTTTTGCTCTTATTCGATGAAGTGATTATTTTCTAAGTGCGTACTGAGCTTTCAAAATGCTGTGCTTAAAAGATTATGTGTAATAAAGACAGGGAAGAAAGGGTTCTTTAACACATCAGAATGGAGAGAATCTGCAAACGAGAGTTTGTGCACATTCAAAATCATCATTTTTCATACTCGATGGCAAACTGCAGCATTACTAGACTAGATTGCCAGATTCTTTTAGGGGAGCAATGGTGACAAATCACAGTCATAAAAGAGGCCGAGAGAGATGAGAGTAAAATGGTTTTGAAGCTGCTGAAATGGTACACGCTCAAAGGCATATTCTTCACTGTCTCATGAGGTCAGCGGTCTGACAGGCGATGAAATCTAGAAAAAAAAAAAAAAAAAACTAAGAGCTCATCACTCTGCTGCTCCTGGGCCTGTAATGAGCATTTACAGCAATAAGACCAGTTTCTCCCACATACTTCTTTATTTATTTGTCGTACTACTCTTCGGCAGTATTTTGGCAACTGAAGACGGGTTTGACATTTAAAAAAATAAACCTAGAAGTCATTCATATACGTTTAATTTTTGAACATTTATCGCAGGAAGTACAGACACACCAACGCAGACTGAACCGTGAGCCCAAAAACATGCCAACCAGACAGAGAGCCGCACCAAATAAAACAGCAAAGGGCTACCTCTATTTCACAGCATGCATTTAATCTTTTCAATCTCTTAAATGTAATATCATAAATTCTTTTTAAAATCACAGCAATTTTATTCCCCTGGGCCTATCTTACGCAGGGCTGTGATAAGTTTACAAAGTATTTATGTTGCTCATGATAAATCTTTTAAAATGATAAGTAGTTTTCTCTCTCGTTTGAGAAGATGTATGGCATAAACCTATGCCTATATGCCATTTTCACACTGCTGCTCTTAAATTGCCCTTTCAGGATAATAAGATATACAGTATTACCACTGCATAATTATACAGTTTTATGTGTGTGATATAGGGAGTTAATATTTGAACGTCAAACTAATATTTCAATTGTAAATTGTCAAAACGGAAAATAACACAAAGTGTGCGTGTGTGGTTGTGTGTGTGTGTGTGTGTGTGTGTGTGTGTGTGTGTGTGTGTGTGTGTGTGTGTGTTTGCGAGTGTGTGTGTGTGTATGTGTTTGTTGCATAACCCAGAATAATTCATGCCTGTCACGTTGGCTGATGTGTAAATTAAAGAGGAGGCGTGATTTAGTCGGCAACCCAGGATAATAGCAGCCTGTCATAGGCTGACATCTGTAGGCTGTAAGACTCTTTATATCTAACAAACAACTCACAACAAGGCTCCAATTTTGAGATGAATGCATACATGCATATTATATATGAATTGAAGACCAGGAACAGCAATATAAGGACACAGGAGACTGTGTGCAATGACTAAAGGGGGAAGATTACAAATAATGGAACTGAAATAGAATGATAAATCTATTTTTGTTATGACAATTAGCTGCAAAAACAGTCTGAAAGCTGTGTTCTTGTTCAAAGACACCAAGTAAAAAAAAAAAAAAACCTTGTGAAAAACATCATTAAAGGGTGAAAACATCTAAGGATGACTGTTTAAAACTCAGAACTTGAAACCTAGAAACTGCCAGGTTGACTGTACAATGTGCAGCTGGAAACTATCTTGATGAAATCATAAAGAAAGGCTAACTACCCAAGGTAGGATAGCACAATTCATCTAAAATGAGAGTGCATTGAACAAGCTTCCACATACTGTATATCTGCTGATGACCCCAGAAATCACAAATCTCGGATTTAAAATAACCTTAATTCACCCCTTTCCACTTTTAAACGATAATGCAGTTTTTTCGACTAACTGAGGATAGGGCCTCCTACTCGCGGCTCAAAACTCAGTAGGCAGCAGGACAGGCATCTTGGTCATTATTGGAATTAAATGTGATTCAGCCTTGAGCGGTCTCACCCTCATTCTTCTTTGTGATAAATAATTAACAGGAACAAAACAACTGAAATCCCTCTGCTGTCCAGGAGCACAAACTAGCCTCTCTCTGTTTAGCTGAATATGTCTTATGGCTTTCACCTTCAAGGCTAAGAACATAGCAGGGAACTTAAATAAATGTGTATTTCATGGGTTTGCAAAGTTTTCTTTGTGTTACTTCCATGCCATGACAATATCCAGTATCCTATACATAAAATCATGCATTTTTGCACTATCCATATAGAACATTGCTTTTTACATGAAGAACTATAGGCTAGGGACTGCATTATGTTACTGCAAAGCCTATTGATGTGACTTGACCCATTTTTGTTTGTGATGATCCATTTGTATTTGTCTTCCAAGCAAAGCGATATATTGTAACAGGATATTATTGTATCTTGGTGCAGTAAAATTGATGTGATTGATTTGTTGAATGAGGTATTAGTCCATTTTCATTGAGAAAATTCAATACGAATCCTATGAATACATCAGTGTATTCCACTAGCTGTAGAGGCCCCCACCAGTGCATTCATGCAGATCATATTTCAAAGGCCATGCTCCTTGCTAGTTGTAATTAATTTATTGAAAATGATGCATCTATATGCATACCAAGGATTAGAAAGCTAATTGACAGCAAGTTCTGACACTTAAATTATGTTCCAAAAATACGGCAATAGATACCAACTACTGCCTATGTTACGTAGGTTAGTTGTCCTGGGAAGGAAAATGCAAAATAAAAAAAGGTGGAAAAATATTTTCAATCCTTTTAAAGTTACATCTGGGGAGCTTTAATTATAGTAAACTGATGGTGGAAAATGGTCAAACATGGAGTTACAATACCTGTTACAGAGTAATTTTGGACTCTAGCTAATGAAGTAACCACAAGAATACTCTCGCTTCTAATTAGCATTATTGCCTGGCAGTGCAAGGCTAAATAAGGAAAAAATGTTCTCAATTTCAACATTGTAATAAACACCTAACCTACAATTAAAAAAAAAAAATCAATGATATACAAGAAAGACAGTTTACCCGAAAAATTACATTTCAAGACTGAAAATGAAAAAGACAGTCTCCCACGGAGAGAACATTCATTTGAAATCCTTTTAAGATTACAATCTTCATTAATGTGTAAATACACCTGCGGATGATCACAGGCGATCGACTGTGCTAACAGCCTAAGTTTTGATCTGCTAAGTCGAGGCCATCTAACCCTGTGAGTGCGTGAGAGAGCCCTTATCGACCGAGCCGGTGATTCTCTGGGACTCTGGGGGAAATCAGCCAGGGTAAAGCTCCTCTCATAAGTATTAACATTTTTGTGTTTTTTTTTTCTTTTTTCTAGGGAATCTAAGATAAAAACATGAAGGATTCTGATCCACGAATTGAATATAGAGCTGTGATCATCAGTGACTCAAAATTCAGGGAGACTTTTTTTTTTTTTACTCAGTCAGGCTTGTGCTGATTATGTTTCACATTCCATTAAACTGAATCAGTATGTTTTTTTTTTTTTTTTTTTACTGTATTTTGGAGAAACTACTCCCTTCCAGAATAGCTGGCTCTGTTGCTTAAGGATTAACCAATCAGAGCGTGCCACGCATAACTGAATATGTTAAAACTGGATACTGTTGTTATTTTACAGATGGTATTTTGCAGACATTTTGACTGAATCCCCATGGGACACATGCTCTTGGCCTAGCCGCATGACATAAACAGTGTACCAATGCCAGTGTGCCTCCCAGGGGATCTCCTTGGACACAGAACAGGAATTTTAATGACAAATTAATATTACCATATATGATATTTGTTTTTTTTCCCATATATACAATGCTTTTAGCAATTCACAAATTTTCATTAGCTGCAGCAGTGTTACGGTAACTGTAATTTACCGTAACTGTAATTTAAGACATTCGCTACATTTTTTATTTGCCTCATACTAGCAGAGGATCTGCTCAGAATGATGAGTATCAGTGTTATTTGAAGTTTTGGCTGTGGAAAGAATTCTGATCTCTTTTATAATGCAAGATATATTGACTTTTATTTTGATACTGACACTTTGCTTATCATTATTTTGACTCTTATTGCGGCTAGTTTCACATGATTTTGCGTTACCTACCTGTGAGTTCTGATAATCCATATTAAACAATTCCATCCATCCATTGTCAAACCCCCTCCATCAGAGCCAGACTCACCCTGTAGCAGGATACAATCCCAAAATCTACTGTATGAGATGTGGCAATGCTCCCTGGACAGTTCCCAAATCCAACACACAGCACCTACACATACACACACTCCACAAACACACAAACACATGTCTGAATTGGCAGGACTTTGAACTATGGGATTAAACTGTAAGGAAAACCAACACAGGCCTTGGATGAAAATAAGAACTCCACAGTGATACCCCAGGCCACTTTTCAGCCCTGATATGTTGTGTTCTAACAAATATCAAATTGAAGAGCTTAGTGCTAAAAGTGCTTAAGTCATAAAATATATATTTTGAGGAAATTGAGATGTTTTCCCATCCTTATCCCACAATGTGTTAAAATGTGACTTAAGTACTTTTAGCACCAGGCTCTTCAATTTCATTCTGTGCGTTGTGCACCGTTGGAATTCCAGCCGTTATATTTACTCCTCCAAACATCCATTATCCTACAAGTTTATTACAGGTCAAAATGCTAAAGCTTATCCCAGATTGCCTGGGGAATATGGCTTGATCCACTATATTTTAATGATAAGCAATTAAACAAAACAGCATAAACATTGAACGTTCAGTTTTTGCATAAATTTACATGCATATTAAATATCCATGAGGCTTGCAATATTGAGATGAAAATCATATGATGGAACAAAGCTGTAATTTTGCAGTAAAGCACCTGCACTTGATTACAGGGTAAGAAATAAGATGTTTTATATTTTCCGGGCGCCTGTGAATTCACAGCCTCCCTTTGCAGAGCAAGAGTGTTAACATAATATAACCAATATAATATAATAATGAGAACAGGCCATTCAGCTGAGCAATTTCAATTTTTTTCTCACAACTAAGAGAGACCAAGTACCTAGTCTTTAGCTACAAATTAAGCTGTACTCCAGCACTGTATCTTGCCTGGCTATGAAAACCCCTCTATTTTTGTCTCTATTACATGGCTAAGCAAGCTACAGTACAGCAGTGTGAAAAAATAAACAGTTTTCAATGTCTGTTTGGGATCTTTATTCTGCTAATATACATGTGTGCTGGTAAATAACTGTCATGGTAAGGTCTTGCAGAAGGTTTTAATGAAAGCACAACCTTGCAGCCTGCGCCACTGCCATTTATTATTTTTTGTATTTTTTGTATTTTTTTTTTTCTTTGATTAACAGGAATCCAAAATGTGAAATAATTTTTAAAAGAACAGAAGATATTTTACGCTGTTGTGCATTGCCAATATCAATCTGACTACAGTTTGTCACGTCTTCAACTACGCTGAACAAATGGCTGCACCTATTCCGTCACAGTGGAACTATACATCTGATCTCTCTGCTGTCTCCACTTCATTCACTTTCATTTCATAGCACCAAGGATTAATGCAAGACTGATGGTTAGAGAACACAGAGGCCTGACTGGGCCAGAACAAAAGCTCCTCCCGATCACCACCCTGTATTCCTGGTACCAGACCCGGAAATAGTTGGAGGAATGACATCAGTAAGTAGATTCCAGCCAGTTAAACAAGGAAACAAGATTTGGAAGTTTCTCAAAGACGTCTTGAGTGAGGAAAAACTAGGCCATCCTTAATGAAAGTGTAGAATGTGTGAAGTACAAATTATCCTCCTGTTGACCTACCTCTCCCAGACCTGCATCTGCCATAGCAGACATAGCTGACGATGCTTAAATCTGATGTTTGAAGATGGAAAGGGCACTTTAATTACCTGGTGTGTACACTACATTCCACCTTCTTCACTCTTTCCTGGCTAAATACCAACATAGAATGTCAAAGCAGAGAGAACCAAATATTTTTCTGACATCATCTCAAAACATTCCCAGAGACCCAAAGGTTTTTTCAACACAATAGAAACTGTATTCACCCCTGTAGTCAATTTGTTATGAAGCATCACCGGATAGCTGTGAGTATTTGCCAAGACTCTTTTCTAGACAAAATTGACATTATAGAATCTTGGGTCTCACCGCCCTCCCATGATCCATCAGAGTTATGCTCATACACCACAGTTTTCATAATTTTTTAACAGATTTCTTTTTCCTCTGTGACACATATTACCTCATGTATTCAACCCTAGAACAGGTTCCGTAGATTTTATTCCCTCGTGCCTACTTAAAGTCCTGGACACTGTTGAGCCTTGTATTTTATCAAAATTAATAGTTCTCTTTTCAGAGTCCCAGCCTGCTTTAAAATTGCTGTCATTCACCCTCTAATAATAATTTTAAAAAATAATAATAATAATAATTAACTACTTAGATCAGTCTGATCCTAATAATTACTGTCTCATCTCAAATTTCTATCTGAAATTCTTGACAAAGTAATTTTCTCTCAATTAATCTCCTTCTAGGACCAACCTAGTATACTGGACAAATTTCAGTTAAGTTTTATAACATACCATAACACAGAGTCCACTCTCCAAGCAGTGAAAAATGATTTGCTCTTTATATTAAGAAAAATACATAATATTTTTTGTTTTAGATCTCTTGGCTGCCTTCAACACAGTCAATCACACCAGTCTCTTGGAAATTAGCAAGTCCAATATGTTGCAGGCATCCAGAGACAGACCCTACAAAAGTTTGCTTCCTACCTCCAAAACCAATCAACATCAACATCTGCTAGAATTAATAAGGTGTCCACCTCCCGTGGAGTACCACAAGGATCTATCTTGGGCCCTATTCTATTTCCCTATAAATTCTTCCCTTGGGGTTTATTTTCAGAGAAAATAAAATGTTCCCCATCATTGTTGTCCCAACTACACCTAGCTGTATCTGTCACAGAAACCATGTGATCTATGCAGTGTTAACTCCCTTTTGAATTACTTTGAGGATGTAAAATCCTGGATGGCAAAATATTTCTTTCAGCTGAACCAGAATAAAACAAAGTTCCTAATTTTCAGCCCCGCGGACAAAATCACAATTTCATGTAATGCTCTTTGGCCACAATCATTGAATGTGAGGTCCCACGCAAGAAGTCTAGCTGTTAGCTTTGATTTTGGTTTAAAATTTGATAAACAAATCAAGTCAGCAGTCAGTACTGGCTTTTACCATTTTTGATCACTTGCTACATTGAAATCATTCCTGTCAGTTAAAATTTTGAGGTTATAATCTATGTTTTTTTTAATTTCCACTTGCCCTGACAACAGCTATTCATTATATGTAGGAACATTCAGTCATTCAGTCAATCTTCTCTGCAGCTACTTCATATTGCAACACTGAGAAATCTCTGGCACTAAGATTGGAGACCATATATACCCTGTACTGGCTTCACTTGTAGCGGGGTTAAGTGTTAACACGGATACACGCGCAGAAACAGGAAGTCTAAAAGCTAACTAAAACCCAAGGCAGCCACTAAACCCGCTAACTGACTAATCAGAGAGAGAGTCAGGGAACTTTAAAGCAAAACTTGGCCCGAGGGACAAAATAAATATAACTAGAACCCAAAACTACAGAGCAAGGCTCTGGAAAAGAGAAAGGAACCACGAGTTCAGTTAATTTGAGCGACTCGGGAAGGAAAAGACCAGCTGTTCCCGCAAAACAATGAAAAGAACTCTTTTTTCAAAGCGTGAATTAGAATGTAGAATCACTCGTGCAAAAAACGGCTTTGAACCACAAGGGTCGACAAAGCTGACAGGCGAATTCTAAACACTATAAAATAAACTCGCAAGAGACGAGGACTAAACCTGGAGGAGTTTGCTATAAGGACCTCCAAATACCGGCTCCAGCATGACCAAATGGCAACACTAGAGTATTCCCCCAAGGAGAGGAAATGAGGACTCCGCCTCCAAACCATGGCATCACTTCACTGGTTGTCTGTGAAGTACAGCATTTTATCTGGGATTATTTTATTTGTTTTGGAGCACTGCATGGACCAAACTGCTCATCTCATATTCCAGCTTAATCTTCCTCAAGTCCCCATAGCTCTAATGACCAATCACTGCTCACCATTCCTTGCATCTGGATAGAAACCAAATGTAGTTGAGCATTTTCAGTTGTAGGCACTAAAATGAGAAATAGTTTGCAACAAACAATTAGATCTTTCCCCTAAATTGATATTTTAAAACACACCAAAGGTCTGTCTTTTTTTGCTCGGGAAGAGGACCAAAAACTCATCGAGATTTTAATTCTTGTTGTTCTTCTTGTCATTGTTCTTGGTGTGAATACTAACTTTGAAGCGCTATTCCTCCATTATTACTCAACATATCATCGTGAAACTTGACAAGCATATTCTTCTCGTCTGTGTGCCGGCATTAACACAGGTTGATTTTACAATACGGGCAGAAGGGCACCTGTGAGACTTGACAACTGACCCTTCACAAACATCCACTCATTTCATGCCATCATCCCGAGGACGTAGTTCTTTTGAACTTTTTGCTTTAGCCTTTTAATTGCCACAATTAAGACATGCTTTTCCAAACTTTCAATTGAATGTATTTGTATTTTATTTGTTGTTACAGTGATGCTGCTTATGTAATGATTACATCTTCTTTTACTTATTTCTGAGCCTTTTCAATCTCGCCTGTTATTTGTATTTGATAATTCCTTTAGTGTCAATCTAGTTAAGCATTTAGGTCAACAGTTGTTCTTAAATGTGTTCTTCAAACAAATACATTTATTGACTTCCTCTCACCTCTTTTCCTTATGTCCCTGATGAGTGGACCTAGGAGGGAGGGAGAGAAGGAAGGAAGGAAGGAAGGAAGACAGCCATTGGAATGAGCCCCTGGGTCTGATCCAGTATAGGTTTATCCTCAAGAGCCTGGACAGAAGTAACTTGATTTATGCAATGATATAGTCCTCCAAAGTGTTATCTTGTCGTGTTAATCCAACAATAATATTGTTTTTTGGCCATACTATGCCTTCAACTGCCATAGTATGGCCAAACGTTTGATGCTATTATTGGATGGGTTAGTTCATTTTTTTTTTTAGCAGACTCAGTATTGCTCAAAGGATTGTGCTTAAACTGCAGATTCATGTTCCGTAAATTATAATTTAGTCTGTAGAAATTTGAACACAAACTCACTGCCAAGTAATTTGAACCAGAAAATTCTGTAATTATATCTTCATGTGGAAGTTAAGAATAAAAAATTGGCAAATTGGTTATTTGCAAGATTGACATTCCAAGCCCACAGAAAATCAGTTTATAAACTGGCATGCTCGTATTGAATTGATTAAAGCTGGATTTTATCAGTACAGCAAACTCAGCCAAACACTTTCCCAAGGTTTTGCTTGACATGCATCCACCATTACCGATGAGTCAAGGATATGATGTAGCTTATAATCACAATCTGTGGGTGTGAATTGCTATTCTGTTGTGCGCTGCCATCTTTAGCTTCTGGCTGCTAAGTCTTTATCACAGATTTTGTGGGATGTAATCTACAAGCAGTTCGCAGTAATAACAGACTGAAGCCTTCGACTGACCTCTAGTGGCAGGAATTAGAATTTTTAGAGTCCCTTAAAATAAACAAGCAGTAGGTGAGAATGAATGTCATCCCTTAACGGGCCAAAGATCAGCTAATTTACAAACTATGACTAATGCCGTGCTTAGAAGTTTAACAAAAATGTTCCTTGAACAGTACTTTGTGTTTATGCACTTTTTTATCTATTCATTTTTTATTATTAAAATCATTTTTTATTAGCATTGTTATAGCGTCATTATTAATTATTATTAGCACATACAGGCAGACTTGAGATCTCTAATAAGTGGAGAATGTTTTCATTTTCATTAAAGTGAGTGATTTGTAGTATTGCCTCCACAGAGGCCTTGGAGTACCTGATATTACCTGGAGGAACTGAATCAGGCAAGACAGCCAGCCGGTGGGGGACCTGCATCAAGTTCTGCAGTATGCTTGTGAGCACCCACATGTCAATTTTCTCATACACTGCAGGATAGAGAACCTAACAGCATTGCTGTAGTTTAAACAGTGAATGGTGTTCATACCAAATGTTGATTTAATTTTGTTTTTATCTGATCACTCTTATCTATTGTAATTTAAACTTTTAGCATTTAATTATTTTTCTTTGTTCTATGTAATTTTATGTATGTAGCTCAGACTTCGGTGCAGTTCTGTCTCTGCAATGTCTTTTGCATTGATCTCATTTTGTCCATTTTCCCAGAAATTTCTATTTTCTTGCATACTGACTGCATTTTTGCATTATTTTACATATTTCATGATTAATTCTGCCATTCATAGTCCTGAGTACAGAACGGCTGAGTAAGTCATAGTTCTCCACTCCAAGGGATAGTAAAGACATGACGAAAAACACTGATGAGCCGAAACATTATGACTACTCGTTGTTTGTCTTCGAACAACAGAGCATGACAAGGTCTGTGAACAGTTGGCTATCACAGTTCACATTGGGCTGGGAAGAATTGAGACCTGAGTAACTTTGGTGCTGAATCGTTTCAGCTGGGTGTCTCTGCCAATGCATCTCTGAAATGACAAGACTTGTGCACTTACTGTAGTCAATAGTCCATGGAGGGACAAACCAGAATCTGGAGACAGGCTGCCAATGGCCCATCAACAGGCAAGAGCGATAAAGGCTATCCCGTCTATACCAACCAACAGCATGGCTCTTTTGGCACAAGTCTCAGAGACTTTTAATTACAGTTCTGGGAGTATCGTGTCGAAACATTAATAGCTGTTCATGGGGCTTTGCAGCCAGGAACCGGCCAGAGTGCCTATTCTAACCCTGGTCCACCTTCAGAAGTGCCAGTAATCATGAAACTATTACTCCGGTTCCTCAGAGCTTTCTGGCTCATCGGTCACTCATCGGTAGCAAAGTTTATTTCTTCCGGTCACCCATGGGAGATTATCGTATCTATCGTAAGGCATCTCATACTTGGATTTTCAGAAAGCATTTGATACAGTACCGCATAAGAGACTAATTTTTAAAATGAACTCCATAGGAGTTCCAGGAGGTATTCTGGAGTGGATTCAAAACTAGTCACTAGACAGAACACAGAGTGGTGGTCAGTGGTATCTCATCTGAGCTACATATGGTGGGGAGTGGCGTCCCCCAGGGATCAGTGATGGGACCCCTGCTGTTCCTCATCTACATTAATGATAGGAATATTGAGAGCAGATTAGTTACATTTGCAGGTGATACTAAATTGGGGGGTTTGGAAAATAGTTTAGAGTCCACTAAAGTGATTCCGGAAGATTTGGATAGAATCCAGAATTGGGCAGAAATGTGGCAAATTTTATTTAATGTAGTGTAATGTAAAGCTGTACATGTAGGTAATAAAAACATTAGACGGGATTACTTCATGGCAGGGTTAAAACTGGAATGTGCTCCACACAAGAAAGATCTGGGAGTGATTGTTGACCAAACCCTCACAGGCTCTAGCCATTGTGCCGTAGCAGTTAAAAAAGCTAATCGGATGCTGGGATACATTGGCAAAATTATTGAGTACAAATATAAGGTGATGCTTCCTTTTGTTCAACACATTCATTAGACCACACCTGGAGTATTGTGAACAGTCCCGGGGACCATACTTTAAGAGGCTCTGGAGAAAGTTCAGAGAAGAGCCACTAAACTAATTCCAGCAATAAAAGATGAAAGCTATGAGAAGAGGCTGAAGATCCTCAATCTCTTTTGACTTAGTCTCCTTTTCCTAAGGGGTGATCTGATTGAGGTCTCTAAATATGTTAAAGGGATTAACAAAGTGAATCATGTAGGATTCCTTCGACTAAGTGTTGTTAGAACTCGGGGTCACAAATGGAAGTTGACCAAAGGTAAATTTAGCACTGATATTTGGAAATATTTATTCACCCAAAGAGTAATTTCGATGTGGAATAGCTTGCCTGACCATAATGTTGAGGCAGAGACCTTGGGGGTTTTCAAGAGCAGGCTTGACTGAAAGCTAGACACCGTTGAGTATCTGAAGGGATGTATTCACTATAGTATAAAGAAACTGGCGAGCCTAGTTGGGCTGAATGGCCTGTTCTCGCTATTCGTGTTGTGTTATCACAGGCCGATGAATCCAATTTGTGTTTGTCCGCTCTCAGGTCAGTGTCCGACGTGTCAGGTGTGATCCGATGAGGCGAAATTGTCCGATGAAGGAACTAAGCTAGTTCCTTCATCGGACGATTTCGCCTCATCGGATCAAAGAAATAAACTTTGCTTCCGACGAGTGACCGATGAGCCAGAAGGCTCTGTGGAAGGGGAATAAATGCAAAAACAATGATTCGAAGCTCAAATATGAGAATAGCTTTCTTTACAAAGACAATGAGGAGAAAAGCTACATCCATAATTGCCAAGAACTGTCAGATGTCACTGAAAGGAATGGGATTAGACTCCAAATGCAGTTCAGCATCGGCAGGGCGTTTATTGGGGTTAACACAGCTCATGGTCAAATACAGAAGCAGATCGATAGCCAGAAATGCAGAGCAGTCAGAATCAGGGGACAAGCAGAAATATTCGGTAACCAGAAAATCAATCCGCACAAAGACAGTAACAATAGGGGTTGAGCTAAGCAGAAGGGGAGGGGGAGGAAAAAGGGAGTTGGATGGGATAAGGGATAAACACAGGAGAATCTAAACAGATGGGTACAAAATGGGAATTAGGGAGAACGAAGTACTAAGCAATCAACCAGCAATCAAACAACGTAATACAAACAATCAATAACGAGACTTACGGGAGAATTCACAGAAAACGAGCAATCAACAATCGAAACCAAGAAAGCGCAGAAACGAGACTTAACCAAAGCGAGCTGTGGGAAGAAACGAGTCGACAGGGAGCTGCGGTAAAAATGCGTCTTTTAAACACAAACTAATCAGTGTAATCCCAGCTAGAATGCAGGACAGCTGTAGAGGGAGGCGGAACTAGAAAAGCAAGGACGGTGATAGGAAAGCGAGGGGAAACAGGTGGAGTTCTAACTCTGATCTAACTAATCACCCGTGCCTCTCTAACTATTCTTCGGTGCGGATAGCCCAAGGATGTTTTATCTCCTAATAGGTCCATGGGATAGCCAAGGAGAACAGCCAGAGAGAAGGAAGTGGAATTACCTCACCGAAGTATAGGGAAGAGAGTGTGAAGACTTACAAGACGCTGCAAGACGGAAACGAAAGACTAAAGACAGCGCAATCGTAACAGAAACATACATACTCTAAACCAGAGGTGGGCAGCGAGGGCCGTATCTGTCCCCGGTTTTCACACCAACGTCTGGTCTTTAATTAGTTGATTGTCTTAATTAGCCAAACCATTTATGAAATCTGACGTTTCATGTGCATTTCTTTAAATTATCAAGAAACTACAAAGTCTAGTCTTGTCTCCCTTCATAAAACATTTTCGAATCATTTCGAAAATCTATATTTGTGCATGCAATCAATTTAGTTAATTAGTCTGGGTAATTGATAGGAATAAAAACCTGCATACACACCGGCCCTCCAGGACCGTGATTGCCCACCCCTGCTCTAAACGAATAAATATGATAAATAAATAAATAGCAATAAAAACTACTAAAACATACTAAAAACAAACCTATAAATTAGCGATTTCTAGCAGTCTCAGGTTGATGATGCTTGTCTTAATCCGATGGATAAAATCATTGCTGCCATGATAAGTGAAATTAGGGACACAATATATAGTATGTATGTTCAAATAGACAGTTTGTCTAATGTCGATGCTGTGGAGATAATGAATCGGTTATGCGTTTGCTAGTCAATACATTCATTATGAATTTATCTCAGTTCTTAATTACACTGTATAGGTACCATTCATCTTAGCCAACACTGTAACTTTAAATTCATAAACTTTTGCTTGTTTTAAACATATACCTTTTATGTACATTTTAAAATGTTTAAAAAGTGTATTTATAAGAATATTAAACAACAATAGCCACAAGAGCACTGGGACTGAACCTTGCAGCACTGAAAGGAAGTTTTCCAGCCCGATGAGGTCTGATTTCCTGTCTTTACAAGCCTGCTGTTTACCTGAGGACGACACAGCATGAGAATGCACTGCAGGATGTGGACAAGAGGAGAGAGGGAGAGTGGCGCTGCTGAGAATCCTTGAGAGCAGACATTCATGTGGACATTAGTTTGATGGAGTTGCTTATGTGATACGCAGAGGAGCAACTCTGCGGATGGTCATTATGTTTTGGCTCATCAGTCTACACGCAAAAACTGCAGTCCATTTTCACTGTTTCATGTCTACAGGAGACAATAATATAATGGACAGTCCAAATCAGACCCGAGGTCGGATTGTGATCCAGATTACGATTACGATTGAAATCTTAATCGTAATCGTAATCTCCAATTTCGCAGGGACTGTTGTTAGTATTTGTTTTTGTACAAGTTGTTATTATTTCACAAGTAATTCTACAATGCAAAACAATTTTAAATCATTTCACACGCTGTTTTATAAATATATAAATGCATCAATATACGTGTACCATTATAAAGATATCTCCACAAAGAAACCTTAGTCAAACCTGTAGTAATCATGATTGTAATCTAGATTGTTATTGTAATCGTAATCATAATCATAAATTCTAAACCAATGTAATC
The DNA here is from genome assembly GCA_029721435.1 of Gymnothorax reevesii. NCBI lineage: Eukaryota > Metazoa > Chordata > Actinopteri > Anguilliformes > Muraenidae > Gymnothorax > Gymnothorax reevesii. Next base: position 22,445,181 of record CM056579.1, on the reverse strand, counting down.
GTAATCTTAACCATACATTTTTGGAGGACTGTAATCGTGATTGTAATCTTTTAAAAAATGTATCGTAATCATCGTAATCATAATTGTACTGATTATGTGTAATCCACCCCAGGTCTAATCCAAATTAAAAATCAAGGGCTCTAGTTTAATTTAAGAGCTCTGGGCATTCTGATGAGTGCAAGTACAACATACATGCGCAATTTTGACAATGAGAGCGCTGAGCAGAAAAATGATACCTGAATTGGTCTAAATTAAGCAAAGACCCTTATGCTGGGCTCCACTTTGCGCTAGAAATCAGAAATCACAGCTCTGGTTTTCTTCACACCTTAAACCTACTCAGCAATCCTCATACACTGTAGTTTCATGCTACGCTATCTAAATGTCATGCTGGTGAAAATTTATTTACCCTCAATAAGACTGAGACTATGAACCTTTGGGAGCATCTCACAATAATGAAGCTATGAGGCATTAGCTGGTTCCCCTGGCTCCTTATTCCGTAAAAAAACACAAGCATCTAGAGGCCATAGCCAATGCCAAAACAATGAACCTGCCTATTTTTACAGATAGTTCTTCGCACTCGCATCACACTTGACATCTCGCTTCAGTCTCACTTCCGCTTTCTCAACAGGCAAACAAACTCAATATTGCCCCCCCCCCACTCTCAGCTAATCACGAGTACGCTATCTCCCGCATTCACTGTCATAGGTAGCTGTGATAACTGACAGGCCTCTAACACTTTGACTGAATCCTTGGAAACAGTAATTGCAACAGTCCCCCCTCCAATTAGTTCCAATATTTAAGACGGTTGTCTCTTCAGGTCTTTGGTCACAAGTACTGATTAAGTTTATGTGAATGTTGACTTGTGAGCTACTGCTGCCATCTGCTGATGTTTGTCAGAAACTACAACCCTAAGCCAGAAGACATCAAGACAGCATGTAAAATTAAAATTAACACTGAAAACTGTACTTTGTAAAATATTTTTTAACGTGTATTACCTTAAAAATAGTACTAAATCATTATTTAATGTTTTGCCACATGCATTTCATTCTTCCAGCAGGCAAATCAGAAACACTTTATTTGGATTGTTCTCTTACAGAGAGTTTATAAAATGAAAAATTTCAACAGCTTATTAATGGACTTCTACTGATATTTGTCAAAAACTAAAAAAAAAAAAAGCTGTTTTATCTTGTCTGTAATCCTTAAACAGATTATCTATATAATATGTCAACTCTCTGCAAGTTTTCACTTTACTGGGATAGTACTGGGACCTTCTACAGAATGCAAGATAAGCACTTTACAGATTTACTAAGAAGGCAGACACCTGAATTTTCCAAGTATGAGATATGTGTGGCCATGAAATTACTCAATACAACTCGTGCAACATCACCAAAATCTGCTGAAGCCAAACTGTTGCACTGTGTATGGAAAGCACCTGTACTGCACCAATATTGAGTCTACATTCTTACTGCAGCTTTTATATGAAAAAAAAGTTCAGAATTTTACGCATTCTCCCTGCCTTCACTTTTTTGCTCTTTGCCTGATGAGAACTTCCACGCACTCCTGTATTTGCTATTCCAAGCAATGGTGAAAGGACGTGCTGGGGAGTTCTTGTCAGGCGGAGCATGAGTGAAGTAGGGGAAGGTCGAGAAACATGAACTTTTTTAAAAAATAGACAAGCCACCGAAAAAAAAAAAGAAGCAAAATAATGGATGCAAATAAAGGCACATCTCTTCAATTAATGCAATTGTTTTGTATGAAGTAATATGCATCATGTATTTTCTGGGCTGGCTATCTCATTGCATTAAAACAACAGAGGAAGATAAACCCAATGCAGTTTTAATTTAGACTTTCTCAAAGCCAGAGAGGAAAAGTAGACTCATTGTTTGTAGCAAATACTCTATTTGCTATTTATATTTGAAATTTATAATTTCTTCTCCATGGTTGAGTCAGGAGATAAAATTTCCATCTATGAAGCATTTTCTCAGCTGATAATCTCTCCTGCTGGGTAGTCAAATATTTGGTTGTGGAAGCGACCTCTTCATGAGGTATGATTTGTTCTTGGACCGTCATTTCTCCCGCACTGGGAGCTGGCGTGGCATAAAACTCCAAGTGCGATGGGTTGACTTGGGTCAGAAATCAAGCTGTGGAATCTGGACTCTTTGGGATCAGTTTAGAACAGAGATGCCATTTGAGGATTATGGATTTTTATCACCATCTGCTGACTTGTTACCCACTTGACAAGGTTGCTAGTTTTGTGATAAGTATAATTGTTGGTGTGGCTAATGGGGCAGCAATAGAAATTAACAAAACTCAAAAAAGACTTGATGGTGAAAGCATTTCAGGTACATTTCTGGTCCATCGTTAAATCCAAATGGGATTATAGTGGAGTGAAAAATTCCAAGGATTATGTATATAATGCTAAATCCACCTTAGCCAGATATAATAGCCAGAAAGCCAGTATCTCAGCAAATGTCCAAGAAATCTTCAATGTATTATGGAAAGTGCATTTCCTTTTTCTACCACTGAGTGACACTGTTCCTCCCCAGCTGAGCAGCGTGGGAACAGATTTTATTTGTTTGTGAGAAACATGCACTCTCTTTGACTGGTAAATGGATTTTTCCTCATCCCAGATTTCATCTCAGGAACTGAGAAAAAGATGCAGAGACAGAGAGCCAGAGAGGAGTCTCCATAAATCTCTTTGACCTTTGTCAATGATGGGGCTTTGAAGGTGAATAGAAAATATGGATGCTGGTGTATTGATCATAAAGTGGTAGGGAGCGAAGCAGGAAGTTGAAAAAATGGGCTGAAAAGCGATGCCAATGAGGAGCCCGAAAGGACATCTTCTCATACAACCATCTGTTTGGGACGCAATTTGTAAGATATGTCGACGCCTCTTCCGCTTATCAATTAATCCATTCCTGCCTTTTCCTGAGGCTGCCTGTTATCTCCTCTTTTCAGATAAAGGATAAAAGGAGCAAAACTGAAAATCTCAACTCAGAATTTTACACAGTTCACACACTTTTTCCTCTTGCTTGCTCTCATTTAGTCTTTTAATCTGTAACCAGGCACTGAGGCTAAACCCACCCGACTTTAAAGAAACAAAAAATTCTACCCCTAGAAACATTCACAACACAATTTATCATAAAATATATTGGTGAATATGTGCACAGACAGAGATTGTCATTGTGTCATAACATTGTTAACAGTAGTGCCTGTACATTGTTTTTGATCATATTTTCATTGTGAAAATCCTGTATGTCTTAAAAATCCTCTTCCTATCTCATATCATATCTCTGTTCTATTCACTAACGAAAGTACCACTGCCTCAACGTCTTAAACTCTGATTTTGCATGAATTTCCCTTCTATTAGATTATAAACTTAATGTCCAGCATAAAAAGAAAACATAAAAAAACAAATATTGATACATAAGATTACAAACTAACAGAATACAATTATTATTTTTATCACTTTTATTATTAAATCAACAGTAAATCTAAACAAAAGGCTCTTTACAGTGGTTACAGTGGGCAGCACTGTTGCTTCACAGCAAGAAGGTCATGAGCTCAAACCCGACCTGGTGCCTTTTTGTGAGGAGTTTTCATTTTCTCCCCATGTTCAAGTGGGTTTCCTCCAGGTATTTGGTTTCCTCCCACAGTCCAAAAACATGCATTCCGGGCTATTTGGAGACTTTGAATTCCCCGTAGGTATGTGTGTGTGGGTGAATGGTGTGTGAATTCTGCATGCGCCCTGTGAATGATTGGTGAGCTGTCCAGGGTGTCCCTGCTTTTTTCCTCATAGTCAACTGGGATTGGCTCCAGCTCCCCCGCGACCCTAGTGAGGATGTAGCAGGATAGATTATGGTTGCATAACCTAAGGTCTAAGGCATTTGACTTAGACTCAGTGGCTTGGTGGTTCAAGTCCTAATTTAGCTACTGTAACATGGGTTCTAGGCATATAGAAATGTCGCGGAGGCCGGTTGTATGTGAAAAGGATTTATTCCCAACAAAAGTATACAACACGAAAAGCCGCTCACGCTCCGGGCTGCTGAACTTTTACTTGGTAAATGTTACCAAAACATTTCAACATTAAAGTCCTTGTAGATTCTTCTGTCTTACCAACATAAGAACTCACATTTGTAATGTTACACTACATTAAGATCAATGCAGCAGTTAGGCCCAAAAAGAAGGTCCTTAACCTCATGTTAGCCACTCTGGATAAATATCTGTGTTGCCAATGGCTGTATTTGTAAGTGCGCTATGTATTAGTTTATTTGTATACATGTCCCAACCCACAAAGACAGAGATATTGTCCATAGACTCCGGCAGATATGCTGAATGCAAATCAGTCTTAAAATAACACAATCTGCCCATAAGCAATAACACCTCGTAAAATATAAAAAATAATTTCAAAATGCTGGTGCTGAGAGGGGAACAGTCAAAATACTTACAAATTATTGGAATTACCGCCATAAATAACAGCTTTCTGAGCTTACCACATACTGATTTTGTTGAGACTGGTTCAGATATGAACTTATTTAATTAGGTGGTGATTTTTATAGCTGGAGTTCAGTGGTTATTAGCAGTTTTTCTACTTAGTGTTTGCTCATCCCATACATGTCAATTTCTGCCCGTAAATTAAAAGGATTTTTCTCAATTTACACAGCTTATGGATATACCAACGCAATTATATAGAGTTATTTGGTGCTTCTGCTAAAGATGCATACCGACCATAGACTGCATAAAACAAGGTGCAGTCTACATAATTGCCAAAAGTATCCGTAGCAAACATGCAAACACAACACATATTATCTAGAACAGCTTCATTCATGCACAGTATTGGCTATCAGTGGATGTAGCCGTTTTCCCTCTTGATTGAAAAATGGAATGATAAGATTATGGGTAATAGATCAGTAATTTTTGTCGAGATTTTCACTAAGTGGCACGAAATCGAGGATCCTGAACATGCCCATGTGTAAAGTTGGCATGAGTGTGGCAATTTTACTGTTCTGGATGAGGCTGATGTTTTTTTATATAGATACTGGAATAAAAAGCTATTATAAGTTTTTACATTTTTTAAATTAAATTTTCATAGGCCATTTATAATTTCCTAAATAAAGAAAGTTATATATATTTAAAAAAAAAAAAAACTTGAGAAAAATTTTACGATTTTTTTTAAGGATTTTACGGAAATGTACTGAAGGTACTGTGGATGGTACCCTGAAGGGGTTGACATACACGTAATCCCTGTTGAAAATATTATCTTGCTAACATAAAGGTCTCCTATTATGCTGAATTTAGTTATTTAAAATATGTCCAATAGTTCTTTAAAATAATGTTAAGAATTCAGTAACAAAAAAAAACCACACACATCCAGCCCTAGTGAGACCTCTTCTCTCACCCCGTCTGTGTCGGCCTGAAACACGAGCTGTTTTGAGTGGGCGAAGAGGCTACGCTAATGTGGCACTGCTCTGATTGACTGCCTGGCCGCTTCAATTCTGGGTGAGGGTGCAGAGCCAAGAAACAAAGATAGCAGGTATTTCAGGACAGCTCTCCGTGGCATCTACTGCTGTAAGACTGTACTTGTTTGATCCCGAATCCAACCTGGAATGGGAGGAGGAAGCAATTGAAGTGTTGCAGCAACATTTACAAGAAGATGTCAATGAGTAGCAAGTTGAAATTTTGGTGTTTTGCTCAAATTGTCTCGCCTTGCATGCATGTGATTGTTGCTGTGCTGTTTTATAGTCATGTTATATACCCCCTTAGCTATCCGGCGGAAACTTTGCTAAAAGCTCCTGTTCACTATTTCTAACTAAACGGAACTAAATTCCGACACCAAGCTACTAAATGAGTTCGTAGCAAAAACACTCAAACTGTGTAAGCATTGCTCATGTGGATTTAGCGAATCGATAACCTCTACCGTATCTGACCTGCACTTCTTTTTTGGCTTCTTATTAGCCAGAACAATTTTTAAAGGTGGATTAAATTCTGCCACGGCAATGCAGAGAAATCTTTTGTCATACCAGACATGCTATAGTGTATTTTGTGATTGCTTTCACCGTAGCAGCCTTTGAGAGCTAGCCCACACAATGACGAAGCATCCGGCAGACCCCGGTCATGGATGAGTACAACGATTGTTTCACAGCAGCAGTAAATAAACACAAACACATACCCCAAGCTCTGAAAAACCTACATCTGGTCTAACTGCAGCCTTTTCAGCCCAACTTTGCAGACACATACAACACCTCTCCAGTTAGCTTCAACTGTAGTGGCTACAATCAGGCAATGTTATGATGAAACTGCCACACTGATGCTAACCAAAGTGACACAAGCATACCAATCAGAATTACTGCTTATAAGTTAACCAGGAGCATTTTTTTAAGTAGCATGGCATGCAAGTAACATGCAGTAGCTAGTAACCAAGCATTCATAACGATGACAGAGACATTACCCTGCAATACAGATTTTACAGACAGTAAGTTCCGTTACCATGAACAGTTGTTCCAAGCATCGAAATTACAAAAATTTAATTTTGGGGTGGGCAGGTCCAATGTCGCAATGGGCTCTGGCCAGGTCTGTCCTGATTGGACGCAACAACTTGACGTCAGGTTTTACCCAGATCTCGTGAAGATCTCGTGATGAGTTTTTCAGAGAGGAAATCACGCTCAGGAAATCACGTTCTCGGATTACAGCAAAACCCCTGCATCTCATGTTTAGAAACCTTGCAGAGGTTGAGTATGGACATCCAACATTATAACATTACTTGTATGTATTAAAAGAAGAATCAGCATAATAGGGCACCTTTAATTAAATTTGATTGAGGCACCAGCAATTTGGGCTCTGACCATCTGGCCCCTTTGCAGCTGTGCCAGTTTGCTCATCTTGCTTTGCAGACCTGCTTAGCAATGTGTGGCTGGTAATGTCTCACTTAAACGAACACATGCTGCTAATTAGCAATAAAATTAAGAATCACCCGAGTAAATGCACATATGATAATGATATTTTCATTATTTTATCCACCACCCAATGTCTTTTAATTGAATTTATCACATCTTTTCAAATTACTGCACGTGTTTTCCAGTGTGAGACTCCTCGTGAAGGAGCCTTGGGCACATTGAGACAGAATGTGTATTGACTGTATGAATTCAGAAAGCATTCTGCAAATGAAAAGGATCAAGGTAAGGTCTTCTCTTCAAAATATTTTTCTTCTTAGATTGTCACTTTCATCATTATTTTCTCCCCGAGTCTGACCATTTTGCTCAAGATATACATGAAGATATGATATACACTCTTGCCATATATGTACAGGTACAATCGTATTACTGCTATATAATCAGGAAATTCCCAAAAATATTATTCTGACCTAAATTATTCAGGTCAATATTGCAAACTTTATTTAAGAAAAAACAAAAAACTACTCATTATCCTCAAATGTATTACAGTATACAGTTTTGACAGACATTCTGTATTAATTTCAATTGGTGGAAAATGCAAAAGAAATAAAAATGGAAATTTGAAAAATCTACTCACCCTCGACTACGCTTAAAACCCAACAAAAGCATTATTTAATGCTTTAACCCAAGAATTCAGTTGTTATTAGAAGATATACACTCATATATACTGCAACGCACTCAAAAAGTAGCCGCAGGGGAAATTCAAGACAGAAAAAAATGATGTTACAAGTCGCAATAATAAAATAACGTGAAACAGGTGATGTTAAGCTGCTGGAATCAATTGTTTTCTGGTGTAAAACCATCCTCTAAAAAAAGGCTTAGTCCCTCCAGAGGAAAGATGGGTAGAGATTCAACATTTTTTTGTGGATGTGTAAGCTTATAATCCATCACATTGAGAACAATGCTCCTTAAAGACAAAGCTGTTGGATTTTGGACATTTTCCCCACTGCATTGCATTAAATTATTAAAAGATGGAAGGAATGTGGTTGAATCTTAGTGTGTAAAGAGCAATACTGAAAACTGCTTCTTAACGCTTGCAATCCTACTCCCTCAAACATCACTGGCTTGAGAACGGTCATTTGCCTGTAATAGATATCATGACGTTGGTCCGAAAATTCTTTGGTAAACCTCTGTCAGTTGTTACACCTTGGCTCAAAACCCGTGTCCAGAGGGACATGCACATTGACGCAGTTAAAAAGCAAAATTCAATTTACTGCAGTAAGCTGGATTCAACAAAAAGATGATGTAAATATGGGGTTTCGACAGTCAGTATGAACCATAATATAAGGGAGTGGATGAAAGCAAAAAATAGTGAAGCAATGTTGAACGTAATCTAAATCAGAAGCAACCGTCTAACGGGAGAGAGCTCTCTGAAATGGGAACTTCATCCTCATCAGCAGTGTAAACTGAACACCGCTGCTCTCCATTGGGCCGACTGCCCCTGGCCCCGCCCACCAGACATCTGCAAACGCATAGGGCATGCAGGAGAGCAGCAAACTGAGACACCATTCGCCGCTGCATCCACAGACGCAAGTTAAAGCTTTACCAAGCAAAAACAAAGCCATTGCACTGTCCAAAATCACCACCAACTTCTCTGGGCTAGATGTCATCTGAGAAAGACAACAGCACAGTGGAAGCCTGTTTTGTGGTCTGATGAGTCAACATTTCAATTATAGTTTTTGGAAAAAACAGCCACCACTCTCTCAGGACCAAAAAAAAAAAAAAAAACCAAGCTGTTATCAGCATCGGCTCCAAAAAATACAAGCATCTGTAATGGTATGGGGGTGCATCCGTGCACATGGCATGGGTGAGTTGTGCATTTGTGAGAGCACCGTTAATACAGAAAGATATTTGTAAATTTTAAAGAAGCATATGCTGCTGTATAGACATCATCTGTTTCAGGGGCATCAACGAATTTTCCAGCATGACGAGGCCAGACCACATTCTGCATGGATGACATGTGCATGGCTGTGTAAGAAGAGAGCGCTGCAGCCCTAATTTGTCCCTGATTGAGAATCAGTTGTACGTTATGATCCAAAATACACAGCAATGAAGGCTCCTTACAACTGGGTAGCTGAAGACATGTATAATGGAGGAATGGTGGTGGTGGTGGTGGTGGGGGGGGGGGTATATTGGATATTTTCAATTAGCTGTAAGGTTTGTTATAAAATCATATTTTGTGCTGTACTTTTTTCATGAAAGGGGGGGGGGCTCTACAAATCAGTCCTTCTTGAAAAGATTTGCATTTTCCACGATGAGCCAGCTTTTCTGTGAATGTGGTTGTAGATTTACTGTATATTCGCAGCTCATAGCTGTTGGCAGAAAGCATTGGTTTAATGGTGTATCTGTCTGTATGTATCAGTCTAGAGAAAACACAGTTCTTAATCTTGTAATGGAAGAGTAACTTTTACTATAGGTTTCACTTGGAGGCGGCACAGTGGTGCAGAGGGTAGCATTACTGCCTCACAATGAGCAGTTTGTAGGTTTGAATCCAGCCTGGGGTCTTTTTGTGTGGAGTTCGCATGGGTTTCCTCCAGGTACTCTGACTTCCTGCCATAGACATGCACATCAGGCTAATTGGAGGCTCTAAATTGCCCATATGAGGGTGTGTGGGTGTGTGTTACCTGTGATTGGCGAGCTGTCCAGGATGGGCCCCTGCCTTTCGCCCATAGTCAATTGGGATAGGCTCCAGCACCACTGGAGAAAGAGTGGTATAGACAATGGATGGATGTTTCACCTGATGGTGGCACTACAGCGTTCTACTATTTGCATGCAACATACTTTGTGAGGCTCAGAAATCAATATTAAGTTAAAGAGACAATGGTCATATGGTCAGCTTCAAAATATCAGTTGTAACAATATAAGGCAAGATTTGATTTAATGATGTCCGACAGTAAAGCATTATTTAATTACCTCCGCCAGGAGGTATTATGATCACTTGTGTGCGTGTGTGTGTGTGTGTGTTTGTTTGTTTGTCAGTAAGATAATTCAAAAACTATTCCCACAACATTATATGGGAAGTTGGACTTTATGAAAGGGAGGAGGTGATTAAATTTCCAATCCAATCTAGATACAGATCTGGATTCTGCAGCTGAGTCAAAACCTGCTGGTGAAGGTATGCATTCTCTGAGCATCCTCTGGTTGTTATTGAGATTTTATGTGTCCACGCATTTGTTTGCGTGTGTGTGTGTGTGTGTGTGTGTGTGTGTACATGCACATGCATGCATGTGTGTATGTGTCTGTTTGCCTGACACGTGTCTGCGTGTGTGGACATGTATCTGTAAATATTTGTGTGGACCTGTGTGTGTTTGCATGTGTTTGCATGTGTGTGTATTCTCTCATTTTTTGAGGACATCTAATATGAGTTGTGCATCATTGACAAAGGGTCACCATCATTTTTTTTTCTGAAGGCAAATGGATTCTGATCTTGTCTCATTCATTAGAAAGTGAGAATGTGCACATTCAGTACTTCGTCACCTGGCAACCAGCTTGTTGCTTGGAAACAGCACAGCATTCCTTATTTTCAGGGATCAAACGGTGCTGCTGCAGTGAGGGACCCGAAAGTAACGTCAGACATTTTCCTGTTTGAATGGCAAGAGAAGTGTCCTTCATTAGAGAGCATCTCGCAAATCAAATTTAACTGATCGTGAAACTCAGTCTCCCTCGCGGTCAAACACTAACAAATAAAAACTGTGGGAATGCTTTGATGAAAATGTTTATATAAACTGATGAAAAAGTAAAAAAAAAAAGATTGCAAAGTGCATAAAAGCACATCAAAATGAAATTGAGTCATGATGATATATTTTTTAATGATATGAAGAAGAACAGTTCTGAGGAACCATCACCCGGGTGTCATGGTTTAATCAGCCTCTTTCCTTTAACCAGTCCCCATCTCTCACACCCCGGTCTCCCAGCAGGTCTGAGATTCCTCTATCCAGATGCATGCTGGGTATCTAACTTTATTTACATTTATGGTGCCGGGTCACATGACCTGGCAGCTCTAACTCTAGGTTGATAATATCACCTTAAAAAAGAAAATAATCAGCCTTCAATAACATCTACAATGATGGCTTCCAATTCCCATCCTTTCCTTCAGGTATATTTTAACGCCTTTTGAGCTTAATTTTTAATTTATTTTAATTTACTTCATTAATTTATGAGACCTATGTAGAAGTAGCCCTTTTACTTTGGTTATTTTCACTCTTAAATACCAGAACTAGACACACAAAAAAGGGTGCATTCAGTTGAAGGAGGCTGGTCCTCAATTCCTTTTCTTAATTTTCTTTCCGGGGCAGGAGTTTCTGTCGCCCATTTTTGTGTGTTGTGTGCGTGCAGATTTACAACTTCTTTTTGACTCAATTTTTTATTTTTTTTGACAGATGACTGCCCTTGCTTATCTCCATTTCTTTGCAGCGTCTATAAAATGGCTGAGCTGGACCAGAAGAATACGGTATGGACATTTCAGTCACGTCTCGAGTGACGTTCTCGATTTCTGGGGTAAGTGGGGTGGGGGGGCGAGCGGTGGGTGGGAGGGGGAAGGTGAGTGAAGTGAGAGCCGACTCATTTCCTACATCTGAACAGGGACAGGGAGGGGTGACGCACCGGAGTGAAGAGAGAGGACAATTACATATAGTGCCAGTAAAACCTGCCATGCGTCATGAGAGGCTGGAACGCACTTGGTGAAGGTTACAGTGCATTGTGGGAATGAGGGCTGCCTTGTCTGGCCAGCAAGCATAAGTCTCAGAGGCTGCAGTCTGTTCGCTGTCAGAGTTAAAAGCCATGAGTGTCTCTCCTAGTGCTTAAAACAGAACAGGGCAAGCCCAAAATGCATCTGTCTTCATCAAAGTGTGAAAATGCAAAAAGATTAATCAACAACAATAAATAAAAATAATTAACCCTTAAGTATACATAGCACATGAAAATACAGCCTCCTCTCTCCATGGCTGCACTGTGTGTTGGGTAGCTGGTGTATACAGTAATGACAGCACATGACAGATTACTGCCAATGTAATTTGATAGCTGGCATGCAGTAAAGGGAAGGGAAATTGAATCTCTGACATCTTTTTGTATTTATACATACATTTGTCATGGTTCTGTGTTTATGTTCATGCATTATGGTCATGGTCATGTCTTTTCTTTATCTTTTTGGTTATTGTATTCTCCGGTTTTCAGTTCATGCCATTTTAAGTTTCATTGCTCTTGTCTCCCCCGTCTTGTGATCAGTGGTTCAGTCCGTCTCCCCGGTCTGTGTGTTAACCTGCTTCAGGTGATTTCAGTGGTTTCTGGTGTTTCATATTATTACTTCAATTCTCATTTAATTCCTTTGCCTTGCTTTTCTAGATTACTAATAATACATTTATATCTTGTATCATAATCCACGAATCCAACTAATCCATGTATGTATTACCAACTTACTAACGAGCACTTTGGTTAATTTGTAAAGCTGCACCTCTACTAATTGTTACTAATCTAATCTCAGCAATCGCCCTGTTCTAGTCTCCGCCCCTTGCTTTGCTTTCCCTGTCTCTCCCTACGTTTCTGTGAGATCTCTCGCACATCCTTAATTGCTTTCCTGCACTCATTGTCTGTGCACTTAGAACTCCCTGACCGGAGCTGTTTAATCTGCGTGGATCACGTCCGTGTCTTGGCTTTTCCCAATTGTTTTGGTTTAGGACTTCCCCATGTGTACCTTCCTTTGTAATTAGCACTCATCCCATTCACCTGTTCTCTGCATAGCATGTGACTTCCCTTCTGTCTATTTAGAGTCCTCACTGCTGTTCTGACTGTGTCAAAATTTTGATCAATATTCCTTTGAGCAGAGTCTCATGTATGCCAATTGATTATTGTTTCTCTTCGACTGTTTCGTCCAACCTTGATTTTTGCCATAGCCCTTCTGTCTAGTTTTGTCTTCCTGGATTTTTGACCCATTTCTGTAAGACCACGTCTACTGTGTTTGGATGCCCTGAGTATGACCCACTGCTTTGGATTTCAACTGAGATTTTTTGCCTACTGTCTATGTACCGTCGCACCTCTGCTTTTCTGGCTCAGACCCCGGCCTGTCTAGTCAACTTTATTTTTGGATTTCATTTTGTGGCTTGGCATTCTTGAGTCCTCTGGTCCTGACCCTGCTGTCAATAAAGGCAAACAATTTTTGGATTTCCTCCTCTCACTCGTGGTTCCTGAACGCGCCATCACAATATTGTCATGATCCGCCCAGGGAACCAGATGCAGATTCAGTGTACAAACCAATAAGAGTATTTTTTGATAGGAATACGGTAACAAAAGGGGAAGGACCAAAGCCCAAAACAGGATGAGCCCTGGCCAGTGGTGTCCTGAGGCAGCAGCCTGGTGATATTAGCCCTCGCTAAAGCAAAACCATCAGACAGTAGGTCTGAAGGGCGTAACAGGAAGGAAATTCCAATCCTGGGGACCAATAATGAGGTTTGGGAGTTTGTTCCTGGTGATTAAGGTCCGAAAATAGATTACATATTTCACTATCATAATGGTGATGAAAATTTCCAAAGACGGTGATGCAATTCTAAACTAGAAGACATAAACTGACTGGTTGCTTGAAGGCATGTAACATGACAATCCAGCAACTCTGCAATTCAGAATTAAGGCTTTTACAGACACACAAGGGAATGGGGATACAAATGGGTTACACCTGGAAAAGGGGAGGTGCGCGAGACGCCAAACCAGCGAAGGAGACGAAGCCTCGAAGAGACACACAGGTTCCTGGAGAGGGGGAGGAAACAGGTGAGGAGACAAGAGGGTTGTGACAAACAGCAGAATTTCAGGTTTATGTCTATGGCTTTATATGGCTTATCAACTTATTCCTGTAACTTATTTTCAAACAAGGAAAAATATTGCCAATGAGCCAAGAAAGATTTCAAGAATCGGCAACTTCAGGCTTCTCAAATTGAGGGAAATAGTCTCACAACAAGATTCGAAATTCAAGAATAGCAAAAATTAAATAAATAAATAAACAAACCCCTAAAATTTTAACTTTTAACTTAAGTTTTCCCTGAAGGTTCAAAGTCAGAAAAAGCATTTTACAAAGTTTTACAATGGCTGTTATTCAAAAAGAGCTATAGCCATTGCATTGGTCAGCAAACAGAGAGAAAGAAAATTCTGTTTACACTGCTCATTGCTATATTCTTTGATGGTCCCAGTATCTGATAAACAGAGGACTCCTATCAATTATTAATCTTTGAGGAAATTTTGACACCAGCTAATCTTGAATAATTTGAGATGCGCACAGTAATGATAATTCACTGTGCATATTTTCAAAACTGGTCCTTAGAGACCAATGGTCCTTTCTTCATTGTGAATCGCTTTTTATTTATTCATGGAACAATGGAACTATCCATATCTGGTGAGTGAAAAATCTTTAAAAGCTCTCAGATCGAACCATTTTCTCAAACGGAAAAGCTTCCACTTCACAGTTCTCCGGAGAACTCCTTCTACAGAGAGTGCCTTGCTTGAGTGCATCATTTCCTTCCTGATGATGTTACAGTTAAACACACAGGCTTCACTTTCCATTCTCTATAATTATTCTCATCCTGAAAAGCCCACTGTAAATTGTAACCTTTTCATATAAAATACACCCTCATTGTGCTTTCCTTTCAGATTGCAGGAAACAAAGGTTAGGGTTATTTTTTTTAAAAGCATACCCTCATAACCAAATGACTATACAGGCTATTAGTTCCCAAGCCCCTGATACAATCTAAAGCAGCATTTCTGACACGACCCATCGGCGGAACGTTTCCTCAATGACCCTAATGAAACTGCGGCACTGCGGCTTCTTAAAAAAACTAGATAGGAAACCTTGTGGTTTTGGTTGAAGTTATTACTTCCTACAGGCTAAGGTTAAGGTAAGGTTAAGGTTTGAGTTGGGAGTTACTGTAAGGTGATTGTGGTTTTAAAAGATAGTCATGACTCACCAAAGTTAACTCCTGGATGGAAACAGTAAATGTACACCATACTCCCATCGGAAATTCCACTGTTTTATCGTCCTGTCCATCCAGTCTTTATTGCTATTAAAGGGCATAATCTCATTTCCTGCTTAGCATTTTTGTTGTTTATACTTTAATACGGGTTGTTTTGGGCACTTCGTGGAAAACCTATCCAGTTATTTACTTTGTGTGGAGAGGCTGATTTTAACAATCTAAAAGCACAGTCTAAGCCGCATGGTTCAAGTGCATTGAGGGCACTTTCAAATCCACTTTTGCTATTTTAAATGTGGATTATCTGTGTGCAAAGCACGGCGCATGGTTCAAAGTGCTTCCGCTTTGTCCGTAAATTCATCATAGGTGTGATTTTGGCATAAATTAAATTCATCAATCACAGCGTCACCAGCCATTCCCTTTACAAGAAAGGTGTACTACCACTTTGACAGATTGCTATGAAAATGGCAGATTTGCCAGGTTGTTGGAAAAAATGCTTCTCTGCAGTGCAGGCAGATCTGCCCATGTAAAAACTGAAAGCCAAAAGTCTTGTAATGTGTCCTCATTTATCTTTAGGAGATGTTCATGACACATGCCACTGAGAATGCTGAAGTTCTATGAGAGCTGTATTGTAATGTTTCATCCGACTGATCCAATACATTTTCAGCACACCAAACGTTTTGTCTATGACAGTAAGTGTTTTCATGCATTTGCGACTGAGTGAAAATTCACGTACTGTTGTAGGCATGATACAGTACATACAATGTTATCACCCAGGTCTTCAAAGAGTAGTCATGGTCTCCTAACAGCCACCCCACCAGGAGGTGGGCACCCCAAGAAAACCACAGGCATGACAGAGTTGGCCATTATAAAGAAGTCATGGGTCTGTTTTCAAACCTATGTGAATTGCCACAAATGATCAGATAATTAGCCAATTTCATTCTTCATTGCTTCAATTGGCTAAATCTGATAAATATGATAACTAACCATCATTTTGTAACATCTTCACGCGCACAATAATAATCGTTCGCATTTGTGATCTTATTATTTTTAAAAATTTAGCATGTTTTTGTGCTGCTGCACCTCTGTTTGCATGTGTAACAAGCAGAGTGTAATTGTTGAGGGTTAGAATCGAAAAAAATAGAAATAAGAATGGGTAAAATGCTAGTTCATGATCTAAAAGATGTATAAGTAACTCATGCAATAAAAGAATGATAAAAATACATTTAATTTCATGAGGTGACATTGATGAATAGTTTGTGGGTAAAAAGGTTTAAATGAGTTGAAATGTTGTGTTGAGTAAAAAAAAAAAAAAATCATTTACAAGGTTGAAAACAAGTAAGACCGCAAGTTTAAATAGTTACAAAAAAGAAAAAAAAAAGACCCCCCTACGATTTCATTTCGTTATATATGCTGTTTATTTGTAGAAGTGAAAATTTGCATTTTTAAGTACGTAGCACTAC
Source organism: Gymnothorax reevesii (assembly GCA_029721435.1). NCBI lineage: Eukaryota > Metazoa > Chordata > Actinopteri > Anguilliformes > Muraenidae > Gymnothorax > Gymnothorax reevesii. The sequence goes on along the minus strand of CM056579.1, from coordinate 22,428,822 downwards.
AGCCCACTAGCTGGCGCAGTTGACCTGGACCGAGAGCAATACAATCGAGTGCAGAGGCTGAAACCGCAGTATAAATTCAGCGGTCAATGTTAAATCATCCATGTGCTCTCTGCCTCTTTCTTTGACTCGCAGGTCAGTAAATATTGCACAATAGCTACTTTCTCCACTTTATTCCGATAGTTAAGAGTGTAGTGTATGCCAAGTGTAAGGGTTGGGTGAGTCAAATGATGTTTTTCTGGAGAACTACGTTTCTTAAGAGTTATCCGGTATTTCCGATCAGTGTTATCAAAGCTAGTGATATGTTAGCCTCCTAGCCAGTCACGTAAGTGGAGATGCATGTCAGCAGGAAAGTGGTTATTTCTATAATATGGCTTGTCAAATAAACAATGTTAACGCGTTACCCAGTCGTTGTTAGAGTAGTCTTTCACAAAGTAAATTGGAATGGACGTTTCCCTGTCTTTTAGAAGATTAGCTAGCGTGTTAAAATTCGGAACGTGAATGGGATATTGCCGAAGGTGAGTCCCGCAACTCAAGTGGCTAACTAGCTTTTAAGCTAATGTTCGCATTTCCATGGCCTAGCAACCTAGCTAGCTAGCCAACTTTTCGCCACGGTGATTGAACGTGTGCTAGTTCAATGCAACAATTGTACAGGTTTTTCTAATGCTTGTGAGCAAAAAGAAATACATCAGTTGTCACTAAAAAAAAAACCTGATTAATGCATATACATTCTGCGATTCTGTCTTTTGTAATGAAGTAAGAAGTAGATTGTTCTGTGGTCTGGTATGAATCAGGAGGTGCAGATAGGGAAACTGTAATTTGTGAAAACACATGGAACCATTGAGTATTTATGTGGAAATCTTTTCATACTGATGATTAGTTAATGGGTTTTTACCTGAAAATAGAAAAGACTCCTCAGAAGTCGCTCATACAGACAAAGTGTTGATACAAATGCATGTGTGTTTGACATATTTTGAAACGAGAATAAATTCAGCTGTCAATGTTAAAACATCCATGTGCTCTCTGCCTCTTTCTTTGACTCGCAGAGTCAGGGGTGTAACATAAGCTCTTTGTGCTCCTGCCTGTGTAAGCGCATATTATTATATTAATAATGCTCCCTAACAGTAATCGTGGAATACAACACCAGTGACTTCTGTCGATTAGTTGTGCAATTGCTGTTCATTGCTTTAAGGTAGCTTTGCGTCAACATTATGCCTAACCACACCTATTTTAAGACTAACACGCCAATGGGTGCTCATCATAAATTTGTAATTTAACCCTCTATGAACCAGCGTAGCATATCTGCTACATGAAGTAAAAGGGTTAACAGCCTGGACACCCTGCTGGTTTTGTTTCTTATTGCCAAATAAACATTTGAGAATAACTTGAATGGTCATTCAGTTTAATTTTTCTATTCCTATTATTACCCAATGTAGCAGGTCTGCTAAATTTTGGAAAGGTGGGCCAAAGGGTTGAATTTTTTTATTTATTTATTTTTTACTATTTTTCCAAATATTATGCCTATAATCAACATATTTGTCTAGGGAAATAATTTTTACAGAGTTGGAAAGGTACTTGGTTAACAGAGGGTTAAACAACAGGGGCAGTAGATGGGAAAGAGAAAACTGTGTTAGTCTAAAACAAGCAAAAATACTTTTGTTGCACTTAGTGCCGCATGTAAGGTGGAGCACAAAAAAGTTTAAGACTTAGGCCTCAAGCTGGCCTAGTGTTGAAAGTCACAATCTTGGCTAAGATTGAAATATTGAAGAATTGACTAAACCATGATTCAATAGATTAAGAAATAGACATATAATAGAGTTATATAAATCATACTGAAATAATCAAGATTCAGATTGATTAGCTGCGAGCCCCAGAGATAAACAATGTGATGCGTTTTTCCACCAGTGAAAACAAATTACAAGTTGAGTCCACGAAAGCAAAGATCCATTCAGGGTTCATTTTAGAATGGGACAGGTGAGTGGATGCATTATCCCTCCGTGTTGCTGTGATCGATGGTGCTAAGACATGAGTGTAATATTGGCACTTAGAGCAAATTGCCTCTATTTTCCTATTAGAAAATACTTATACTCTCAGACTGCACTCCAAGGCAAACCCTTTGGGCAATTATTGGTTTTCAAATCAAACACACATGGCTGATAATGTCATTTGCGGAGATGCAACCCTGAATCTGAAAAGGTTGGGACAGTATGTTAAATTAAAATTTAATTAAATTAGTGAATTTTCTTTGACCTGCATTGAGTACAACAGCTCATAAGTTGATGTTTCACCCAGTGGCGGTTCTAGGAGTGGGGCCACGGGGGAATTGGCCCCATCTGTAATCTAATTGGCCCCCTGAAGTGCCCCTGTCCTTTCACTCATCTGTCGTTTTGTCCAAGAATGACAATCTGATGAAAGGTGAATGCAATTCCATGCCCAACAGTAGGTAGCAGTACTATGCCAAATAGGCAAATTCACTATCAATAAAGCAAAGGATGACAATTGGGTTCACACCAAAAAAGAACTGGGCTGAATTCCAATCCGAAAAAAATGCTTGCTTCGTCATGTTCACTCGCCCTCCTGTCGAGAGGGAATCCCCAAAAAATCCCGGATGTAAAATGGCTGGCACTTGTAGGGTCGTTCCAATCCAGTTTAGCGGAGGGAAGGGCGCATTTTCATTTGCTCAAGCCCTCGATTATACTCCCTCAAACGAAGCCGACAACGAACATCCCTCCAAGCTTTGATATTGCCCAGAATGCTTTGCTTCTTCTCCCTCGGTGGAAATTTCACGTTCGCCATTTTTTTCTGCTGGCAAAAGGGGGAATTGTGAAAATCTCCACCACATTTCAGTAATGTGCACTCTATATTTTACCTCTGTTTGTGACTATAGTGAATAAAAGTAGTGAAAATTATTTGTTTACTAAATGTATCCTAAATTAAAGGAACAGTGCAGAAATCAGAGTGCAGATCCACCTTACTTGACCACAGCAAAATTTGTATGAATGTAGGCATTTCCTTGGCATTTATCTGGACCTCTGTGTCACTGAAGATTAGACTACTTGCACATTGTGTAATCTCATGTTGTGTTTAGTCATAAAATTGTAGTATTTCAGTGTTACACTGAACAAAAATATAAACACTTATTGTGAAAAATATGACCGTGTTCAGAGGCTCATTGTACTTTCATTGAGTGTTGACAGATTGTATGACCATATTGCAATACATTTCGATCAATGATTTAAAAAGACAAACAAGAATCTCGCGATGGCATGATGATAAAGGGGATGAGGTCTATTGTCCAAATTTCACAAATCAATATTGGGTATGTCCACCTTTGGCCTGTTGAATTGCAACACATCTCTGCTGTGTGGACTATAACAAATGGTCAATGGTGACCAGTGACGTGCAGTCGGAGGTTAGTTTGGTGAGGCAGAAACCTCCCCTTTGCTTGAGTAACAATCAGACGATTAACTAGTTTAGTAAGACTATTCGGCAGAATGACGGGCAGTTTAAGTTTCCGCGGCGTTATTACTCAGTATCAAACTTGAAATGCTCACGAAACTGCAGATTTGCCAGTATTTGCTTACAGGAAGCCAGAGACGTGCGGTGAGGTGAGGCAGTGACCCAAACTTTTATCACAGGATTTTGTGAACCTGTTCACACGTAGCCTACTATTCCTGATTGACAATGAAAACAATTAAGCCCAAGCCTGTAGGAAGCCTGATACTCATAGAGGAGATAATAACTTCATTCACCTACACGCTGCAATTCGAGACTGCAAGGATGGAAGTTTGAATAATAAATTAGGAAAAATTCTCTTGGTAATTCTGTATTTCGTTCAAACATTTTGTTAATCGGATTAAGAAAGAAGACTGAAAATAAACGCCCGCTTTTTGTTTGTGTGTAAAAGCGCGTATTTAAAGGAGAATATAGGCTATTGATTAAACATTGAACTCTGCATAAGTCGAACTGTGTTAATATTTTTTGATGACATTGCTTCGGCTTCCTGGAAGCAAGTATGCGCAAATCTGCTGTTGAGCATTTCAGGTTGGATGCACTGATTAATAACGCCGCGGAAACTTAAACTGGCCCGTCATTTTGCTGAATAGTCTTACTAAACTAGTTAATCATATGATTGCTAATCAGGCAAAGGGGTGGTTTCTGCATCACCAAACTAACCTACACCGCACGTCACTTATGGTGACTTAGTGGACATGTTCCTATTTCTCCTCAAGAGCTGTGCGGAGCTGGTGGCTATTGGCTGAAAATGGGAACCAATGATGAACTCGTTGCTTGTGAACATCCCAAAGATGCTGGAAGGGGGACATATCAGAGGAATAAGCCAGCCATTCAAGTGCACAAACGTTTTCAGGTTCAAGGAATTCTGTGCATACACAGGTGACTTGGGTCTGGCATGGTCATGTTGGATGGTCATTGTTTTGATGGATGAATGGTAGGACGATAGGCAGCAGCATCTCATCCTGAAATCACACTGCATTCAAGTTGCTGTTCATTAACTGCCGTTGGGTGCAATGTCCTTGGAATATTCCCACCCAAACCAGCACTCCACCACCATGTGCCACCTTGCACACCACAATGTTGTCAGCATAACGATCCTCCTTCCATCCGCTCTGTGAAGTTGGAAATGTGACTTGTCTCTAAAGAAAACAGTCCTCCATTGTGCCATTGGCCATCAAATGTGTCTATTCACTCAGTCAAATCCATTTTTTCATCGAGCTGAGGAGATGTCCAATCCACAAAGGGCAAAAGACGTAAAGATATGGACTTCCTGGAGATTTTTTTTCATGGTTTCGACAAAAATTGGGTGATGGTGGGGACCAGCTGTTTCATCTGCAATGGAAGTTACTGGTCTCAGTCGATCTCAGAGATAAAGAGTCCAGATATGGCTGTCTTGGGCGGAGGTTGTCACACATGGTCGTCATGCATGTGGGCGGTCTGCAGTCTTGCCTCATTCCTCAAAAAGGTGTTTTATGCGACTTATTGTTGAAACATGGACATTAAGAACCCTTTCAACATCCTTGAGAAACATTCCTGCTTTGAGCATGCTAATGGCACGCTTTCTGATTGCTCGAGTCATTTATGGCATTTTGATCAATGGCAGAACTGTGACTTTTGGGGTGCCCTTTTATTGACCAGAGTACAGGATGTGACTGGGCTGACTGTACCTGATTTCAATATCTCTGCATCATGCCCCACCTGTCTGACTGGCAAATCTTGACAAAGGGCATGAACTTGACATTGATATGGAGAAGGTGACTGAAATGAACACAGACCAGTGGCCTTTTCTTAATTTTTAATGAAATAATTGTGGTCTGATAGACAACATGGATTCAGCTGCATACAAGCTTGATATGACTGGTGAGATATATATACACCTGATCATAAATGTGACTGTGTGCATGAATGTTGGACGAATACTTGGCCCCTCTGTGAGAAATATGGCCTTTAATTTAGAAAAATCCTAGATCCGCCACTGGTTTCACCTCATTATCATTATTTTTTTTTTATTATTATTATTATTTTTTTTTTTTTAATAATCACATTTCAGTTTTGATTCTTGCATCATATTTCAAAAAATATTGGTACAGTCAGCGCCGGCGTGGCCACATAGGCGAACTAGGCAATTGCCTAGAGCGGCACTTTCTCAGGAGCGGCAAAATGGGGCAAGTGAGTACAATCTTGGAGAAACAAAGACCGGCAGGCTCAATCATTCTGGGAGATATTGAAAGGCTGAGGAATATGTCAATCATACACACACACATGCACACACACCATCTGCACACGCCCCCTCCCCGGCCGCAAATTTTTTTCTACCCGTTATATCCATAAGGCCCGATTTGGCGCCTCTGATTGGTTGCTTGAAGCGCACCTCAACGAATTCTAAACCCACCTAACAATACACCGATAAACGTTGACCAAAACTTCGGCTCTTCATCAGTTTATTTGTTTTAGCTCATCATATTAATCTTATTAATTAATTAAGTTAACCCTGAGTTAGCCCCAGATCATCAGTAAATACGTTCGCTAATTTCTAGCGTTTCTTCGGCGTAGTCAGTAATGCTAAAGTTCGTTAGAATTGTCACATTTTCTCCTAATCGGTATGTGTGAATGTATTTGGCTGGCGAGCCAACACGTTTAAGCTTGTGGGCTTCAAATGTAACGTTACATTCAGTCAAAATCAAAATAATTAGCCGGAAAGAGCTGTTCAAAACTTAAACTTCACCTTCATATGGTTTAATGGTTTAGAATACCTGAAGTCGCAAAATGATTACATACCGGCAAAGAGAATAGACTGCTATTAATCCAGTAGGGGTTGCAGCTGAAACTGGTTCAAGAAAGGTTTGGAGCGGTACCTCAAGCTCATGCAAATTCACTCATGCACGAAAATACGCTGTTGAAAGTACGGGAATATTCTCTCTGCAGAAATACAGAGCCAATACGGATTTATATATTGTGTGCACATGGGTCTGTGGTTCCATATTAAACGCTCCAGGACCATTTATAGCTGGCTAGCAGTATTCGACAATGAAATGCGATGTAAATTCGGTGGCTCCTTAGAATCCAGTACTTTCTACTGGTCATTGGCAATGCCACTAGTTCGGTCTCTGGCAGTTTCTTTACAGTGGGTAAGCAATGTCTTGGAGACACCGAATTTACATTGCATTTCATGTATATAACGTTGTTGATGATACCTGCCTGCTGACATTTAATGCGTGGAAGCACGTGTGTTTGCCTCACAGGAGAAAGTGGTGTATAGATTTTTTTTATTTGGAAACGGGCTAGCCGGTATGTTGTCAGGTGTCTGCTATAAATATTTTAAAAGGAGGTTATCGGTGTTTGTCTGGTTATAGGCAGGCTTTTTAGTTGCCTTATTTGCATATGGATCGCTAAAATGCCTGCATATTGCATATTGTTGACACTTCGGGCACACTATTTCTGGATCGGCTTTCCGTTGTGTGTGTGTGTGGCTTATTGTCGTTAATATGTTGCTGGTTTTAGCTTTATTTGTATGACGTATTGGTATTTGTGTGGTGTTACTATCATGGTACACTGCAACTAGAGGGGCGGCATCATTGATATTCGCCTAGAGCGGCAAAAGTGCCTGCGCCGGCCCTGGGTACAGTGAAGTATTTTTCACACTGCAATGTTGCCATTTCTTTTCACAACACTCCATGAAAATTTTACAGACTAAAGACACCAAGTGATTAATTGTTTCACTTTTGTAATTTTGTTCATTTCTTCATTCAAACAAGTCCTACAGTGTGCAACAGTATGGAGGACTTGTTATTGCATTTTGTGTTTCAAAATGCACCACACATTCTCTATTGGGGAGGAGTTGGGACTGCATGCAGCCAGTCCAGCACCTGCATCCTCATCTTATGCAGCCATGCCTTTGTAATAGAATCCGACGGCAGATATGAGTTGTCTCGTTGAAATGTGCTTGGATATGCATGGGTGTTCGTAGAAGAGATATTGTCTTGAAGGCAGCAAAGTTGCTTCAAAATGTCTGTTTTCTTTTCAGCTTGGTGACTTCAGTGAAGTGCAAATGACCGTTTCCAAGCCTACTGACACAACTCTACCCAAAGACTAATTATGGCTTATGGCCTCATTGCTGGTAACAGTCTGACTGGTCACTTATTCTTTATTCCGAAGAACATGTCATTCCTTTCTTCATTAAAAAACCCCTGACATATTGATTCATCTGACCACGATGCACATTTTATCTTTGTTAAGGTCCATCACATCCTATGCAAACACGAGGAGAACATGCAGGCCCCGGGCAGGCTTCAAACCCTCAATATTTTTGCTGTGAGGCAACAGTGTTAACCACTGTGCCCCTGTGTTACCTCTGCGATGAGCTAAGGAACATGCAGGGAGATGTGGCTAAAAATGAGAAAACAATCCAACAATTAAACAATGAACAAGGGGCAATACGGAAAACAACTGGCAGGTGACAGATGACCGGGAATGCTAGACTAATACAGAGAACTCCTAAAATAATCAATGACATGAAAAATACATACAATTATAAATGATTATTTATTATAATTATTTATAATAAAAAAGGTTTTGCCAGGATTGGTTTGTCTGTCTATCTGTCAGTTTGTGTACAAGATAACTCAAGAAGTAATTAACGGATATCTCTGAAAGTTTGTGGGTGGTTTGCTATTACATTAGGGATGGAGCCTATTGATTTTGACCACGATCGGTCAAACAATATGGTCACCACAGCAACCATCTCGGGATGCTGTGCCGCAGATACCTTAAATTTTCGAATGAGCCATGTTCACTCAGCAAGATTTCGACTGTGCTGCCTTGGCGCAGGGCTGCACCCTCGATGTGCCTATAGTTTACAACATGGATTCAGACCCTGACTCTCTGCTCGTTTTTTGATTCACAAAGTCTCTTTGTGCTGTAAGCTATAACACACTTCAAATGTCCAATAATGATCCATTGCTGCCTAGGGAATCTATTTCTGGATTTCATTCAATGTTCAGCATTAATTTCCAGTACACTATAATTGCTGAGGTAACTCGCTGATGTAATGCAACTAAGGGCTTGTGAAACAAATGCAGTTTTCATTTTCATGATGGATTTGATATGGCAAAAGTTGCCTCATACCAAGCACTCTCAGAAATTACATATATATCTCCAGTACCCCAATAATGATTAAAGAAAAGAAAGAAAACTGATGAAATTGATTGATTTTTCATAGTTTCCCTCCAGTTAATGACTGAGAGTTGTTTGTTGCCAAAGATGACCAACTGTCATTGTACTAAACATGTAATCATGGTTCATTTGTGAAAAATTGATTGAGGGACCACAGATTTGTGTACTTGTGTGTGTGTGTGTGTGTGTGTGTGTGTGTGTGTGTGTGTGTGTGTGCCTTTATAGCTTGTGAGAACTGATGCATAAGAAGCCACAAATGTTGAGGACATGTCAGGTTTTGAGGCTGTTTTTGTGGTTCTCACAGAGTCTTATGAAGGGTTATGGAAACAGCTAAAAGTTCAGTTACAGTTAGGGTTACAGTTATGGTTAGGATTTGGTTAATTTTAGGGTTAGGCATAATTTGGTTACAGGGTTTAAGGAAGGCAGTACAAAGCTGCCTGGTAGCTCACTCGGTTAAAGCACTGCATTGGGGAGCAGAAGTGACCATCATGGTGCGGGTTCGAGCCCCAGTCGTACCAACTGGCAGTGGTTGGCAGCTTTTTCAGAAGTAGCGCACAATCGGTCATTGCGCTTCAGGGATGCAAATTGGGAAGGGGCTGCCGGGAAGGGAAATATAAAATTCGTTGCTCAAGCGCCTCCTGTTGACCAGCTGGGCACTAGTCAGGTAGCTTGTTCATGTTTGGGTATCCTCCGACCTCATTCTGAACTTGCGAGGATTCAACCAATGAGTGTAAAAAAGCAGTGTTGATGGGCGCGTGCTTCGGAGGAGAGCCGTGAACCGTCCCTCTCTCCTGAATTGGCAACAAGGGGTCGCGTATAAGCAAACCTTGTACATAGTTCCTAAATTTGTCATTCCAGATTCGGGCGGGATTGGAGATGCCAAATAAAAAAAAAAAAGGAAAGGCAGTACAGACTGAATGCAAGTCAGTACAATGTCTTCACAAGTACAGCTGAATGTGTGTGTGTGCGTGTGCGTGTAAATGTGACATGCAAGAATATACCTTTTGTATGACTTCAAGGATTTTTCTTCACTCCAGTAGCAAATAGTTTTAATTTCCGAGAACACCTCAGATGGGCATATCAAATCATTATTTGATTCTGTCAGAGTTTACACTGATGTGGCACTAAGCTCTTATTTATTCTTATTTATCTCGTCCACGAAGAAATAATAAGTTACCAAGACGCCAAATATTTGCAAGAGGATGTTGTTGATTGAAACAGAACTTGTATTGACAGAGAAATTGCTTAATTATTGTTTTGCGTAACAGCTTCAGGCATCCAAACTCTCCACCAAAGCTGTGATTACATTTGCATATCTCCACAATTATCATGCCAAGCAACACCTGCTGCACCTAGCATCATTCCAGTAAGCCCAGTCTACTTTTACAAGCATATTTTTTAAGGTAGAGAAGGCTTTCGCTGATTAAGGGTAGTTTTTTTTTTTTGGAATTGAATAATTATTTTACTCACTGTATTCAAAATACATTAATTTGTTGTTATGATTGTGTTTTTTGGCCTGTTTAGAAATTGTGCACTTCTTTGTCGCTAATCCTTACTTATACCCATTGATAAAAATTTCTTTTCAAGGATTCAGAGGGAAAAATACTGGAGGGAAGAGTAGCTAGTGGGGAGAAACAGAGAGAAACATATTTGAAGCCCCTGAAGGTGGTTCGAGATTAAAGGACAAGTAAACCGTGTTTCACAATCTGATTTTACCTCATGGATCAATTGTATGGTCTTCCAAAGGAATGTTTTACTTAAACATTTCCCTGATAAAGCACAAGCATCCTTGTCAAAGCACTTTCAATTCTAAGCGTTTTCCTCTCCTCTCCAGAAATAGCTATGACATCATTTCTCTTACCTTCAGAAAATCATATTTAAAAAAAACTGATGCAAAGGTTTTTTTCTTGAAGCGCAATTGCTTGACAATTTTTTGAAACCAAGTTTTGTGGATAATGATGATCCTGGAGCTCTTATCCACGGTATGTATACAGGGCATGCAGCGAAGCGCGATAAAGAGTGATTATCGCGACTGAAACGTTTTGATAAAGGCTATGACTTTATATTTTGACTGCAACGAGGACTAGATTGTCAAGAATGGATGTCTGAACTTATTCTGCCGGATAATTTTGATGTGTTTCGTAATTATATATTTATAAATTATGAATTTTAATGACCTATGTACAATCCCATGCAGCTCACACTACCTCTAGCTTTTTTAAGCATCATATTAATAGGGCTGTTACCCTACTTATTCTTGATCCTCATTCAAACCAATGTCTTCGCTTTCACGAATAATCCGGCCTGACATCGCTCCAGGCTTCCAAATCGAAATACAAACTTGAGCTCTTAAATCCACAGTTTGCCATATTTGCTACACTGGCATATGTCTGTGTGTTCTGTCCTGGTCTTTTCTGGCTACTAAGGCTGTAATTAACCTCATTGGCACCATTAAGGCTACTTAGTGCCACCAGTCCCATGTGAATTTCAAAAACAGGCAGAGTACTGAGCCTGCTAGCCAGCAGTGTCACATGGTCCTCCCCAGTGGCTACGACCATGAATGACCCCACTCACACCACTAATGCATGCTCAAGGCCTCCTCTTTCATTCGGGTTCACTTCACACCCCCCCGACTTTTCATTGCCACTCTTTCACGACAATATATCATGATGTTTTTCATTCTTTTTCTGTTTCTCAGTGTTCTTGACAGAGCCTAATGCAATACACCCAATTTTTCCTTTTTTAAAATTAACCACTCAACAAAGAGAGTATCATGTGAATTATGAATTATTAGTTGTCTTATTCACTAATTTACTCACCATCAAAAACATATTCAGACTGCTGGTGGTGAGGATCTATTGCTGGGTCAGGTTCAGATGAAGTGACTACAGCTGATTCTGAAGTAGCAGTGCATAAAGGGTTTAATTGTTCCATTTCACATTACTTTCGTAAACATTTATGGTTATAATCCATGGAACAACTGATGAAGAACTAACCTACCGAGTCTTGGAATAAACAGAATCTAAATGGGCTTCCCAGTACTATAGCTCTAAGCACCCAGCTTCATTTTGCTATTGTTAGGAGGAGGGCAAGCTCTGTAAAATTACCCCCCGCGTGAGCAAGACTTATATCAACAGGTTAAAGTAGCAGTTTAGTTTTATTAAACAATTAAGGTAAAAGTAATGTCAGCCTTGACAAGCGATTATTTAAGTTACACCTAAGGTTACCGCACTGACTACATGTAGTTCGCTAGCCAAACCTAGCGTGTACAGTCAATTACAGCTAGAGAGAGCTGAGTATGCAGTAACCACTCATAAGAACGGAGGAACGTGTCCTAGGCTGCTGCTACCAAATTTTTTGACGGCATATTATGATGGCTGGCAAATGATAACCTTACCGATCTTTTCTGTAGATGATACCGTTGATAACAGAGTAATGTCATTCTTGTCAGGCGATTATTTACTCAGCTGACTGCATGTTACTTTAACGTAACGTTAGCAGCTGAATAGCCAGCCTGAACAGCTAACATAGCAAGCTAGTTTAATACTCTCACCTCTCTTTGAAAAGAATTTTGTAATGTTCTGGACCCCTGCTTTGCTCTTCCTGTCCTCTCTCTAGTCTTTTCTGGCGTCCAGATTTGTGTGCGTTTGTTTGTTTGCTCTTGGACATCATATTCGCAAGGACGGTGATCCCTGTTCGCTGCCTTAGTTCGCGACCTCGCCAGCAAAAACGCACAAACAATTTTCCAATACTAGCGTGAAGCATGGATTGAACAATTTTTAAAGAAGGGGGTTACTGAAATGTATTTCATCAATATTGCAAGCCTTAATTGCTTTGTTTAAACTCTGATGCATTAGTATTAATATTAGGTAAATCTACGCAAAATAATTTTGTCATGGCGTCTACTGTGGGTTTTGTGGGCCCCAATGGACTGTGAGCCCTTATGACGGCACTGAATTAGAAAGGTAGTGGAGCTCCACTCCTCTGAGCGTTTGCAGCTAGACACTTTTGGCTGGATTGTGCACGTGGAGCATCATCTACGGCTGACGCATGCAGCAACTACGGCAGCTAATAGCCGCTATGCTTCCCCCCTCTGGAAGCATCCGGTTAACTCTGACTGAACAGGACAGTATTCGAGGGAGAAAACGAAACTATCAACGAAAACGAAGCTAATTTTATCTGCAATTCAGTTTAGTTTTAGTTAGTTTTGTTTTGTCCATTGTTGTTTTTATTTAGTTTTCGTTTTTTTAAAAATTTAAATTTTTATTTTTATTTCAGTGAACTAAATTATTTTTTCCCAGCTAGTTTTAGTTTTAGTCTTAGTTTTTGTTAACTATAATAACCCTGCTTCACACTAACCACCAGTATCGTATGGACTTCTCGGGTGACTGAGGCTGGCCCTGCTCAAAACCCTGTCTCTCCAGGCCAGTCACAGAGAGTCCACCCAGGGTCAGACCAGCACCTTTGCCACTGCCAGTTTGGCCATTTACCACTAAGCCACCATGAAAATTCGAGGGTGGCTTCATGTATCCGTAATTGGGTTTAGGATGTTTACTGGTTGCCATTAAGTATCCTCTCCATTCAGCTATGAACATTGTCATGGTGGGAGAACCACACACTCGCAAATCAGTGCACAAGAAAACCGTGTTTCCATGCAGTCAGTAAACTGTGTTTCCATGCAGTCAGTAAACTGTGTTTCCATGCAGTCAGTAAACTGTGTTCTCAGCATCACTTTTAATGTTGTCAAACAGCAGTCACGGAGGTAATTTGAGTTTGTGGGAGTAATTTTTCCACGAGCGCTTGACTTGCAATCACCGCCTAAATGTATTCAAAACAGCTCAGAACCCATCAGACTAAACACTGACTGAAAAATAATGTTCTGACGGAAATCAAGATGAACTGAAGGCTTAATAGTCAGGTAGTAGAGTTTAAGATTAATTCCACTGCTTTTACTTTTTCACGATGAGCCAGAACGTCCAGTTTAGAAAACACTGGTGCACAGCAGCTGTCTTCTTGATGCATTAAAATGAATTTGAATATTCATTAAAAATAAATATTTAAACTATCTCACCTTTCTAGCCCGTATCTCTAGATCATTTATAACTTTTACTACTGACTGAAAATCCTAGTTTCATACGTGCATGCATCAGAAACAACATAAGGGAATATGAGCCCGACTTTTACGCAAGATCATTTCCCTAGCAATTATCTCTCAATGACTTGTGGCAGCTCTAAGTCTCCTCTACTGTGTAATGTGAATATGGGCCACTGGATGGCAGTATTTGTCTTTTTTTTGTTTGGCTCAGGCTGGAGTCGTGTATGGACGTGTCCTGGACGTGTCTGGGGCAAGTCTCAGAGGGTTGGAAGGAGGGGTCTGGATGTGGGTGGGGTCTGCAAGGGAGTATATGGAGAGTAGAATTGAGACAGCAAAGTAGTTGGAGAAATTGCAAGAAGAAGGATACGTGTGACCAGACCTGTCATTTCTGTTCAAGACCTGTGTAGTTTCTTTTGTGGATTTCTTTGCCTGTGTTTGAGCATTTTCTTCATCCAGGACATCACCAAGCCACCCCACCAAAAAGGGACAGTAATTATTTCTGTTTTTTCTTATTTATCAATCTTGGTCTTTAGTTGTAGGTTGTTATTAGTCTTTGTCTTTGTTAAAAATTAAATGTGTTTTAGTTGTTAAAACTGTGTTTGTCATCCCTTGCTGTTGCTGTTGTGTTATAAATGTAATAACAAATTGGGGCCATAACAAATTGGGGGCTCAAGGTCCGGGATAGACCATTGTGTGAGTAATTTATTGAAAATCTAACATTCCAAATTGTAAAATTGTTTTTGTGAATTTTCCTAGATATATATTGACAACAGCAATGGATGATTTCTTGGCATCACCAACCGTAGGGGTTTTGAAGTCTTTTAAAAAGACAGAACTGCTAGAAATTTGCAGACAGTTGGAGCTGACAGAGGTAAAACCAGCCATGCGAAAAGCAAGACTGGCTAGAGAGATAGTTGAATATTACATTGATGAAAATGTGTTTGCACCAGGAGATCTGGAACAGTTTCCAGTGGAAAATCCAAATATAGAAATGGAACTTAAATTAAAAATGCTAGAGATTAAAAGGGAAGAAAGAGAAAAAGAAAGGGAGGAAAAAGAGAAACAAAGAGAATTTGAGAGGGAAGAAAAAGAAAAACAAAGGCAGTTTGAGTTAGAAAAATTAGCAAGAGAAGAAAAACAAAGAGAATTTGAGTTAGAAAAATTTGCAAGACAGAGAGATTTTGAATTAGAGAAATTCGATAGAGAAGAAAGACTCCAAATGGAGCAACTAAAAATTAAAATAGCAATGAAAAATAAATTTTGTGCTAGTCAGGAGGTAAAACTGGTGCCTCCATTTTCGGAAAAGGATGTTGACAACTATTTCCAATGTTTTGAAAAGGTAGCAAAGAGTTGCCAGTGGCCAAAGGAACACTGGCCTCTGATGTTGCAAACTGTCCTCAAGGGTAAAGCTCAACAAGCCTATTCGGCTTTGTCTGCAGATGATTCCTCTGATTATGAGGTTGTCAAAAAGGTTATTTTGAGAGCTTATGAGTTGGTTCCAGAGGCTTACCGACAGAAATTCAGAGGTCTGAAGAAATCTGAAAATCAGACTTATGTTGAATTTGCTAATGAGAAGCAGGTTTGCTTTGAGCGCTGGTGTACTTCTATGGAGGTCAAGGATGATTTCAACTCACTAAAAGAGATGGTGTTAGTTGAAGAATTCAAGAACTGTGTTAAGGATGATGTTAAGACCTACCTTAATGAGAAGCAAGCACTGAACTTGCAATCAGCTGCCAAATTTGCAGATGAATATGTTCTCACTCATAAGTCCAAATTTCAGTCTAGCAGTAACAATAAATGGTCCCAATTTCAGAAAAAGGGTTACGGTGATACCCAAGATTCCTCACCCAAAGACAAAGACAAATCTGGTGATGGTGCTCAGAAATCCAGTAATAGGTCTGATCAAAGTGTGAAAGCTGACAGTGACAAAAGTGGTCTAGTTTGCAGTTATTGCAAGAAATCTGGTCATGTTACAACTAACTGTTGGTTCCTTAAAGCTAAGAAAGAAAAAGAAAAGGATACCAAACCAAATGCCTTTGTGAAAACAAGGTTAGAAACCCCTGTAGTAGATAACCAATCTGCTAAATTGCCTGCTTCTTGTGGGGCTAAAAAGCCTAATACAGCTGACTTTGTGAGGGAGGAATTTCTTCCATTTGTGTCAGAGGGATTTGTGGCTCTGAATGAGCATACTACTCCTGTCCCCATATATATCCTAAGGGATACCGGAGCTTCTCAGTCACTTTTGTTGATGGACTCCTTGGAGTTACGTGATGAGACCGCTTCAGGGGATTTCATACTTGTACAAGGTATTGAAGGGAGGACTGTATCTGTACCCCTGCGCTCTATATTCTTGAAGTCAGATTTAGTTACAGGACAGGTAAAGGTGGGACTTATGTCAAGTCTACCTATAAAGGGTGTTTCTCTGTTGCTAGGCAATGACCTGGCTGGGGGCAAAGTAGTTCCCCCTGTACATCTTACTTCACAGCCGAGCACTGAAAATGGGGATGAGGACCCATCTCTGTATCCTTCTTGCGCAGTGACTCGTGCTATGGCCAAGAAGGCTAAAGAAGATGATGTTGTGGTGCCGTCCAGTACATTGAATAGTCAGGACTCAGGTGGTTCGCCTCATGACTCTGATTGGCCTACTATGGTTTCTCCGTTTGAGGACTTATCAGATACTTTTATCAGTTCTCTATTCAGCCAGCCGGATGGGTCTGGTGATTCTGATGTGTCTGGAGACTTGTCTCTGTCCAGAAAGCGGTTGATTGAGGAGCAAACTAATGATCCTGAAATTGGTGTACTAAAGAGGAGAGCCCTTCCTGAAAAAGAAATAGATGCAGTTCCAGTTGGGTATTATCTCAAGGATGGTGTGTTGATGCGGAAGTGGCGCCCTCCTGATATCCCTGCCAATGCAGATTGGGCAGTGGTCAGGCAAATTGTTGTTCCGAAGGTCTATAGGAATGAGATCTTAACAATGGCTCATAGTTTACCTTTAGGAGGTCATCTTGGTGTTAACAAGACTGTTGATAAGATCATGAAACACTTCTTTTGGCCTGGGCTTCGGAAAGACGTTTCCAACTTTTGCAAAACCTGTCACACTTGTCAGGTAAATGGAAAACACCAGTTAGACCCACCTGTAGCTCCATTGCAGCCTATCCCAGCATTTGGGGAGCCATTCTCTAGGGTCATTGTTGATTGCGTTGGTCCATTACCCAAGACTAGATCTGGAAATCAGTACTTGTTGACAATCATGTGTGCATCTACCAGATTCCCCGAAGCCATACCTCTACGTAACATCAAGGCAACTGCAATCTCGAAGGCTTTGATAAAGTTCTTCACGTTGTTTGGCCTTCCCAGGGAAATTCAGTCAGACCAAGGTAGCAATTTCACTTCAGGATTGTTTCAGCAGGTTGTGTATGAACTAGGTGCAAAACAGATTCTTTCTAGTGCCTATCATCCAGAAAGTCAGGGTGCCTTAGAGCGGTTTCATTCCACTCTCAAGACAATGATGAGGACTTATTGTTATGACCATGAGAAAGACTGGGATGAAGGGGTTCATTTGCTGTTGTTTGCAGCTAGAGAAGCAGTGCAGGAGTCTACTGGATTCAGTCCATTTGAGCTAGTGTTTGGTCATGAAGTGAGAGGACCTTTGCTATTATTGAGTGAACAATGGCAAGAGGAAGAGCCGCAAATCAGTCTGTTAGACTATGTTAGCAAGTTCAAGGAAAGATTGCGTGCAGCTTGTGACCTTGCCAAAGAGAACTTGAAATCAAGTCAGGGAAAAATGAAAACTTGGTATGATCATAAGGCTAGAAGCCGTGAGTTTAAACCAGGAGAAATGGTCCTTGTGTTGTTTCCCTTGCAGTCCAATCCATTGCAGGCTAGATTTCATGGTCCATATGAAATTCTGACAAAACTCAATGATCTCAATTACATTGTGAAGACTCCAGATAGGAGAAAACCAAAACAATTGTGTCATATTAACATGCTAAAGCCTTATCATGACAGAAATGCTAGGGTTGCAGCTGTCACTTCAGATTCTCCAATGGTCGAAACGTGTGAAGATGAGGGGGAGTTTCAAGATGATGAACCAAGAATTAAAGCTGAAGTTCTTTCATGTAAATTGTCAAACACTGAAGTGTTGCAAAATCTTGATGTAAAACTCCAGCACTTAGAACCCTCACAGAGAGATCAGTTTGAAAGGTTGATCAAGAAATATGAGGATTTGTTTCCTGATGTTCCAAAGAGAGTTACTATAGCCTCTCATGATGTAGATGTTGGTGATGCCAAACCAATAAAACAGCATCCATACCGGATGAATCCTGAAAAGAGAAAGATTGCTGAGAAAGAGGTTGAGTACATGTTAAAACATGATATTATCAGACCCTCCAACTCAGATTGGAGTTCACCCTGTGTGCTAGTTCCAAAACCTGATGGAAGTACTAGATTCTGTACAGATTATCGCAAAGTCAATGCTGTAACTAGAACTGATGTGTTTCCAATACCTAGGATTGATGATTGTATTGATAGTGTAGGGCAAGCAAAGTTTCTGACCAAGATTGATTTATTGAAGGGTTATTGGTGTGTGCCTTTAACTGAGAGGGCCAAGAGCATCTCTGCCTTTGCCACACCATCTGGATTGTACCAATATGAAGTCCTACCCTTTGGCATGAAAAATGCCCCAGCCACGTTCCAAAGGATGATACAGTCTACAATCGCCGGATTGCCACACACGGGTGCGTACATCGATGACCTGATCACATGGAGTGACTCCTGGGAAGAACATCTAAAAGATGTAGAGACGTTGTTCCAGCGCCTGACCCAGGCTAACCTGACTGTTAACCTGAGCAAGAGTGACTTTGGTTGTGCTACTGTCACCTATCTTGGCTACGTCATAGGCCAGGGTAAGGTGGCACCCATAAATGCTAAAGTCCAAGCCATCATGGACTTTCCAGTTCCTGACAACAAAAAAGCTTTGCGCCGCTTCCTTGGAATGATCGGGTACTACCGCAAGTTCTGCAAGAACTTTGCTGAGATTGCTCTCAGTCTAACTAACCAACTGAAGAAAGGCGTAAAGTTCACCTGGGATGATGCATGCCAGAGAGCCTTCGATCACCTGAAGTCTCTGCTGTGTCACTTCCCCGTGCTCAAATCTCCTGACTTCAACAAACCGTTCTCCATCGCGGTCGATGCTAGCGACCAAGCTTGTGGATCTGTGCTCCTACAGAGAAGTGACTCTGATGACATTGAGCATCCCGTGGCATACTTCTCCAGGAAGTTCAATCGCCACCAAAGGAACTATTCCACAATAGAGAAGGAACTGTTGGCTCTGGTCCTTTCTTTACAACACTTTGAGGTTTATGTTTGTACAGGACAAAAGCCAATGATTGTGTACACTGACCACAATCCGTTAATGTTTTTGAGTAAGATGAAAAACAAGAATCGGAGATTGTTGAATTGGAGTTTGATTTTACAGGAGTTTGACTTGGAAATTAAGCATGTGAAGGGTACAGACAATGTAATTGCTGATTGCTTATCCCGTGTTTGAATGTGTATATATATATCATGTGTTTGAATATTGTATGATATGTATATATAGACAAGTGTTCACTTAACCATTTTGTATTGAAAAGAAAAATTTTGCCTTTATGAGTCAAAATTTTTCCCTTTTGGAATGGAGGTGTAATGTGAATATGGGCCACTGGATGGCAGTATTTGTCTTTTTTTTGTTTGGCTCAGGCTGGAGTCGTGTATGGACGTGTCCTGGACGTGTCTGGGGCAAGTCTCAGAGGGTTGGAAGGAGGGGTCTGGATGTGGGTGGGGTCTGCAAGGGAGTATATGGAGAGTAGAATTGAGACAGCAAAGTAGTAGGAGAAATTGCAAGAAGATGACCAGACCTGCCATTCTGTTCAAGACCTGTGACGTTTCTTTTGTGGATTTCTTTGCCTGTGTTTGAGCATTTTCTTCATCCAGGACATCACCAAGCCACCCCACTAAAAAGGGACTGTAATTATTTCTGTTTTTTTTTCTTATTTATCAATCTTGGTCAGTAGTTTAGTTTTTGTCTTTGTTAAAAATTAAATGTGTTTTAGTTGTTAAAACTGTGTTTGTCATCCCTTGCTGTTGCTGTTGTGTTATAAATGTAATAACAAATTGGGGCCATAACAACTGTAAATAGTCTTTTCACCGCATCACTGGGTTCCAGACTCAATTGGCCTTGTCTGTCTGGATCTCCATCATTAATCTTGACTATCTGTGATGAGCTCATGGCTATAAGCCTGTGGCATCTGAAATGACTGATATCATTAAGCCAACAGGCCGCAGAACTTAATTTTGTCCAACGAATCCGTGTCCCCACCCTTCTAATTCTGTTATCAAAGGTGCCATAAAAAAAAAAGAACATACACACAGACACATATTGCCTGGCAGCTACATAGATTAACTCTGGCCCTCCTTTAAGCTAACATTTGCCAAACTGTACATCGACATTGTCCTAATGTTGCTGTGGCACCCTCCCTGGGAAATCAAGTGCTTGAATGAACGTTTTTGAATTGCAGACTGTATTGATGTTACAAGGGGATTAATTTGCACGGGACAGTTTAGATCAGACATGCTTTGGTTTGGGCAGCCATCGTTCACTCCGCGCCTCAATGAAGCAGCCAGTCCAGGCAGCGCCTCATTTCCACTGCCCAACCACCCACTTGAAAGCACATCATTAATGAAGGATAAGAATGAGAGCCTAGAGAGAAGCTGCAGTTGCTGAATTATGTTTTTTTTTTTTTTCATCTACAGGCTTTAAAACTTTGTTCTATAGGCCAGGTATTTGGCTTGAACTGCCAAATTTAAGTTTGTTCGTCTAGGCAAACATCATTCTGTCATGGCCCTCCCCCTGGGCATTCAGAACTTATGGCTTCCTGCCTTAGGTAATTATTATCTCCCCTGCTCTTTCAGTTGATCACCGCACTTGTTCCTCCTTAATTAATTAGCATTTCCTGTCTATTAAAGCCTTAGTTTTCCCCTCACAGGCAGGAAGCCTTAATGTGAAACAATATTTTGTTCAGTGCACGCCCTGTTTGTTGTCCTCTGAGTTTTTGTATTAAGTTTTGTGTCACCTTTCTGTTTTTATTAAAATATCTCGTCCCTGCACTTGGGTCCTCATATTCCACCACCTTCCTGGTGCCCTTCTAACATCTCTGGGTGTCAGGATATTTCACAATCATTCTGCCATTTTTAAAAGGTCAGCGTCATGACATTTTCACAAATCTGAAAACCTGATGATATTCATGTCTTTCATAATGAGTAAAAGTTGGAGGTGTGTTCCTATGTCCGAGCAGAAATATGGGTTTTTTTTTTCGATGCGCATCTCCACCCCAGCCTTGCTGTTGGCTATTCTGTTTAAAATGCAGAGCTGCCAGAATTCAGAATCTTTGTAAGATGTTTTACAAACATGTTACCATAAATTTGGATGGGAAAATGCTTGGTAGTTATAGCAATGAACAATAATGCAGGCCGAGGGTGAATACGGATTGATACGGATTGCTCCTTGCAGCTGAACAAATTAACACATTTGCTAACTAGGAAAGCTAAATGGGAACCGGTTTGGAAAAATAATGTGCTTTAAGGTGAGGTGAGAGCAGTGCCATAATCCATTTAAAGGCAAGTTTTGAGTGGAAGAGTGGAAAAATTTCAGTCAAGCCATTCTTTTGGGAATGGCATGTACCTTATTCCATTTTGTTTTCATTTGCTACCATTTTATCTCCACCAAGAAAGCTAAATGTTTTTGCCTGTTTGTCATTCTGTCTGACTTCGAGCAACTTCACTGAAAAGATTATAGACAGATTTTGATCATTTTTTAGGGATAGGCCATAGCCGAAGGAACAATTTATTAGATTTAGGTGGTATTCCGAATCAGAGTGCAGATCCAGGAATTTCTTAAATGATTCTCCACCATTGCAGGAATGCAAGATTGGAATAAATCCCACACATCTTAAATTTCACTTGATGGTAGTAAAGTAACAAAACTTACCCAACCGAAGAAAGATGATGGTTGCTCTTGCAGATCTGCACATCATGTAGGAGTCTACTATCAGCCTCGGCGGAGGTCTGCACTCTCCACAAACCGATCTCGTTTTAAATGAGTTTCAGTCATCATAATTTAATTCTGAACCTCTACATTAAAAATTACTTGAAGTTTTAAAGGAGCGTTTTGTGAATTTTGCACGGTTCTTCAACACCTCTCCTACTATCCTTTCTGGTATCTTCAGTTGATCGAGCTTTGGGAAAGAAAAGGAAGGAAAACACAAAAAAAGAAAAATGAAGGACTGAATTGAGCCCAACTGCTGCTCTTACGGTCCTCCATTATTTTTCTCACCAAGAAAGACACAGAGCTGCTACCCAGAGGTGTTTTAACCCGTAACTCTACACCGCCATAAGGGAATATGGTAGAGATGAAGAGCAGGAACTCCCCTTGACTCTCTCTTCTGAACACATGCCCTGCCTCGCACCAACAGCAAAGAATCTTGATTATTCATCCAGTCTTTCTTATCCACCAGAGTATATTAACTTTTATTATTGACATTACCAAAGCTTCAAGGTTGTGAGGCAAACTTCTTTTGAGGCAACTAGCCGACATGACATTTTATTGATACAGCACATCATAACCCTTCAGTACTTGATGTTTTATCCAAGCGGCATCAAAAGATTGGCATTATTTAATAGTGTAGTTGCTCATTTTCAGTTTAACATTCCCTCTGATTGAGCACAAAGTTTTGTGTTCATGTGTGAGAGATATGCTAATATTCAGATTTTATTAACAGACTGATCAATGACCATTAGCGAAGCAAACATTACTTGTTTAATGTTGCTATACTTGTGGACAAAACCATTATTATCTAAGACACCATCCATTGGCTTCTGAATAATAATAAAAAAAAATGTCATGCTCCTAAATCAAGAGTGTGTTTTTTTATGGACCATTCATATTTTCTATACTTTTGACCTCCAAAAATGTGGCATTTCCATTTTTAAGTTTCAACACTCCTGTGTATGTTGCAAAGTGCAATTCTGAGGGCTATTGGCATGAAATTTGAAAGTTAGCCACTAGAACAGAACTTCAAAATGACAAGCTATCACAATAATAATAATCCATGGCCAATAGCCTTCCAGAGATTAGCCAGGTAATGAAGCACAGAGTTTTAGAGGTGATCTTCAGGTCACCTCCAGCGGTAGAAAATATTTCATAATGAAAAGTAGATCAGCCGTAGAGGCCAGGGAGAAACGGGCCGTGCGTGCTTGGCTCTCCTGAAACATAATGGAGCACCGAGTCTAAATCCACACCGAAGACAAATCACTTACTAATGCCCGTCAAACAAACTTGTTCAAATGAAATAAGCTCCCAAGGATCTTCCACAGGCAATTATTAGCCATTTATATGATAGTGGTCATTCATCACGTACTTTTACTTTGGTTAAAAAATATTTGACACCCAAATCCAGTGTTTGTGTTACACTAAGGAACATTCTAGACAGTCTTGAAAAATTTGTATTAATTTAAATCTGAATAATGGGTAAAAATATCACATGTATCGCAAAATGCTGCACCCTGACCTTGATTAAAATAAATCAATTGACAAAGAAAGAAAGAAATAAGAATGAAGAAACAGAAAAAATGTAACGTAATATTTTTGATAAGTCGTCCTCTATTTTTTCTAGGAGTGGTAAGCTCCCTGGAATTTTAATTACTATCGTCAACCTTTAAAGGTATGAAATGACATACATTATATATTAGAATAAAAAAATATAGATATAAAAAAATCATTGTTTTCTTTTCCTTAGACTTCAGTCAACATGCTTACTGGTTTCATGGGAAGCAAATCCCAGCGGAGGTCCCCTCACAATGTCCTTAACTAAATTCCCATCCACAGACTTTTTTTCCTACCAGCAATTAGTTCACACTTCCAATTATGAAGGCAAAGGAACGTTTATGACGCGGTTATTGATCAGAAGGGGGTTGGGAAAAAAATTTTTATTTGTTAAATATTTAATTCTATCAATTCATTGTACGATACGTCAATGGTCATACTTGCCACTGCTTTTGGCGAGCAGAGAGGGAAGAGAATTTATCTGATTTTAAGGGCGTGATGTCCTGTACTGAGGGCACTTAGAGGATGAGTGGAATACATTCAGCTATTTTTAGCACACATACACATTCTCACACACAAATGCACAAGTGCGTGCCCCCACACACACACACACACACACACACACACACACACACACAAATGCACACAGACCAACGCCGAAAAAAATTGGCTATGTAATGGAGTGTTAAAAATGACGGATGGCCGTGTCACACTGTTTACTGCTTGCAAGATGGAGGTGAGGTCTGCCATTGAGGGTCAGGTGATTGTTATTCTTATCATTAGTTTCATTTATTTTATTTTTCATTGATGTCTAACCTTTCATGTGTCTCAGCACCTTGTACCAGATGTGCCATCCCAGGCCTATAGTGACTACAGCCACAGGGCTTGGTTGCAAGTCATTGGAAAATATGTTTATTGCCTGATTAATGGCGCTCCTGCACTCCTCCTATAGCCTGCAGACAGTATCATTCATAGCAATAATAGCTGCAGCTGCTGCATGAATGCTAACATAGATGCGAGCACTATCCTGTAAATGTCCTGTACGAGCTCGGAATCAATAAACATCACCCAAAAGGGTTCAAATTAGCCCTTAGAGCACTTAATTAAATTAATATTTTTCAAAACTTTTTTTATCTTGTGCTATTGAAAACCTATCATGTGGCGACTTGTTTAAAAGAGCTCCTGCAGGGAGCCACATATTAGGTTTTCAACAGCTTTGATTTTGGTATCTTGCATCATTGAGCAACAATAGCAACATTCAGTGCTCAGGGGGTTAAAGTTGAACTGTAAAAAAAGTCGTGATAAGTTGACTTGTGTCCCAGTGTAAAAACATCCTCGGCATTTCCTCAGCCCATCCTCATACGCACCCGTGAGTAAAGGAAGGGTGGGATTGTGCTCCATTTGATAAACCCATCAAGCCGTAAGATCACAGATATGTGACCAGAATTCTCTGCCCTGTAGAGTATAATGTACTGTTGCAAATTTTGCAATTACTGCAGGCAACTATACTTAAGTTTTGGAACACTGGCATTGAATGTTGAACATGCACTGCAAAATAACATAGGGGTGCAATTCAATCAATACTGCTTGCAACCCTAATTCACAAGTGCATGCACACGTTCACCGGACATTACAAAAAGTGAGACTTGCACTCCTATCACTGTGGAATGCAAACTGAGAGAAAAATATGATTTGATTCAATGATAACAAGGTTACAGAGTAACGGATGAGTTCCACAGTGTGCAACAGGGACCCGAGACTGGCAGACAAACAAAGCAAGCGTTTAGCGTCTGTTTCTGAGAAAGGGATGAGTCAGCCATCGAGAGCCCTTCCGATGGTTTTCCCCCATTCTGAGCTGTCAATCACACTCACCGCTTGCACATTCTTGTTTCATTGCTAATGCGTTATTCTGCAATAAATCGCAGTCATTTGCCGACACTTATATTCAGAAAGGTATAGCTGACAGTTGTTTTAGATTAAGCTTGGGTCAATTCTGCCAGGCGCAATGAAGGGTTAAGGGCAACTTTGGGATGATCAGAGGCCTGACTAGCCTTGCAGAGCAGACGGCCCCTGCCTGATTCATTGTCTGAAATCCTGCAGGTCTGTCTTGCCAACTACCGTCATCCAACAATTTCACAACAAAATTTTTTATGGCTCAATCAGGGGAAAGAGAGGTGGGAACTGCAGACATGACATCACCAGGAGGCGACTTTATGTTTGAATACTGTTATGGCCCCAATTTGTTATTACAATTTACTACACAACAGCAACAGCAAGGGATGACAGACACAATTTAAACTTAAACAAATTTAATTAACAAACACCATAACAACTAACGAACCTAAAGACCAAGATTGAATTATGTACAAAACATAAATATTTACAATCCCTTTTCGTGGGGGTGGCTTGGTGATGTCCTGGATGATGAAAATGCTCAAACACAGGCAAAGAAATCCACAAAAGAAACGTCACAGGTCTTGAACAGAATG
Source organism: Gymnothorax reevesii (assembly GCA_029721435.1). Taxonomy (NCBI): domain Eukaryota; kingdom Metazoa; phylum Chordata; class Actinopteri; order Anguilliformes; family Muraenidae; genus Gymnothorax; species Gymnothorax reevesii. Next base: position 22,402,913 of record CM056579.1, on the reverse strand, counting down.
GCAGGTCTGGTCATCTTCTTGCAATTTCTCCTACTGCTTTACTGTCTCAATTCTTTTCCTTATATACTCTTTTGCAGACCCCACCCACATTTAGACCTCTTTTTTTTAATTTTCTGAGACTTGCCCCAGACATGTCCAGGACATGTCTAAACATGACTCCAGTCTGAGCTTAACAAAATAAAGGTAAATACTGCCATCTAGTGGCCCATATTCACATTACAATACAATGGCGCATGCGAAAAGGTTATGCGTCAATATCAGCAGTTTTATCAGAAATAGACTCAATTTCACAAGCAGTGGTTAGAAGACAATCAGAACAACTAAGCGTGTATACCGGAGGCAGTATTGCAACGAGATAGGTAGGGAGGTACAGATGTCGGAGATCTGGGGAATGATCAGGAAAATGAGCAGAATCAGAAGAAATTCAGTAATCCCAGTGTTAACAAATGGCAATAAAACAGCAGTCAGTAGTATGGAAAAGGCGGAACTTTTGGCTGAAACTCTAATTAAAGTACATAGCTCAGAAAACTTATCGTTAGAAGCCAGGCAGAATAGGAGTGACATGTTGGCACAGAACACAGGGGTAAATAACAGAAAACCAATAACTGGGGAGAGTCTAGATGTTCCATTCAATATGTATGAATTGAGGAGGGCCATTTCCAAGACACGGCAGTCGGCACCAGGGAAAGATGATATCTGCTACTGTATGTTGGATCATATGGACGACAGCTCAGTTGTGGTAATACTGAGATTATTTAATAAAGAGTGGGATGCAGGAAGAATTCCAGCTGCATGGAAACATTCTTATTGTGCCGATCTTAAAACCTGGTAAAGACTCATCAGACCCATTAAACTACAGACCTATAGCTCTTACATTTGTACATTACAGTAAGGGAAAACTATGGAGAGAATGGTCACAGAACGGCTGATGTATTTTCTAGAAAGCAGAGATTTACTTTCTTCTTCCCAAAAGGAATTCCATAGAGGAAGAAACACAATGGACTCAGTATTAAGGTTGGAGTCAGAAATTAGGAAAGCGCAGACAAATTAAGAGCTTGTGGCTGCTGTATTTTTTGATATAGAGAAAGCCTGTGACATGTTTTGGAAGGAAGGCCTGCTTATTAAACTGAATAAGTTGGGGGTGGAAGGGAAACTATATAAATGAGTGGTAGGTTTCCTGTTAGCAGGGCCGGCGCTAGCCATTTTGGTGCCCTAAGCATAAATGCTTTGTGGTGCCCCCCCCCCCCACATACCCACCCAACCAACCCCACCCCAGACAGACATGAACAATATCTGAGTATTTGTCAGTTTTGCTTTATTTTACGAATTAAGTTGTTAATATTAATGGTTCAAAAACTGAGATAAACAATAATCATAATAATGATTATAATAAAGAGATAAATAATAATTAAGTCTTTATAAAACACTAACAATGTCACCAAATACTCAAATAAATAAATGCCACGACTATTAACTAACAAACATCTGTTTTTAACTGTAAACACAGTTCTGAGAAAGGAACTTTAAATACAAATTTTAAAATGCAAGCACCAGTTGTTTGAGGCCCTACAGAGGCACACGTCTGCATTTCCGGGCTGCGAAATCAGCTATCAGGTCATCATATGACAGATTCTGAGTAATTTCCCCATTGATGCTGCTGACAGCCAGACCACTTAAACGCTCCTGGCCCATTGATGAGCGCAGGTATGTTTTAATGAGCTTAAGTTTGGAGAAGCTTCCCTAAGCAGAGGAAAATGTGACAGGCCCATGTATACGGTTAATCCGATTTCTTTCGTTCTTTATCTGCGAATGTGTACAAATGGAAAAACGGATGTAGCTAACTTGAGACGCTTTATGGAAACAAAACTGATTCGCTATAAGCCAATACTCTCCGCAGCTAGCGAGCTTGTATAACGCAATCGCCTCTCGCATTTCTAGAGGTACAGCGGTCATCTCTTCTGGGCTCATGACATCCTTCATCTGATCACACAGTTTCACGAATGATCCCCGAGACATCCTGAAATTCTCTCACCATTTTGCATCTGAAAATTCATTGAGCACCTCTCTCTCCCACCAGTCCTTACTCCTAAAGCCCCGGTCACACAGCACTTCACGTCTAAATCACGTACAAAAAGTTCTGAAAATCTGGTGGACGTGGTCGTAAGTGGTAATTTTTGGTCAATTTTGGCTTGGCCGTGCTTTGTACGGGGTATGGCCGTCGGTCGGCTGCTCCACTGCTGAAGCACTGCCTAAGCACGGGTAACCGCGGCTCGGCGTCATCGGAAGCGCGGCTTGCCACGCATAAAAGCGGCCTCGCACGGCTGGTCTTCACAGTTGCCGATCCACATCTTCTACAGTCCACAGCTCCATGCAATTTGAACTTAGAAAAAAATAAAATAATGAAAAAAAGAATAAAGCAATTGCAAACAAAAAAAAAAAAAAAATGACAAAGTGCATATGAAATTAAAATAAAAATTGGATTAAGACAGTTATCTTCTTACATTTAATAGAAGATAATAGTCTTAATCCAATTTATATTTTCCTTTCATTTTATATGTACTTTATATTTTTATGTTTGCAATCTTTATTTCTTTTCTTTTATTTTAATTCAATATATGAAAAGTTTATTTATTCCAATTCACAATTAATTACTTCTAAAGTCTATAGTTTTAATTTAGTTTTAATCTAGTAAAGTCAAAACTGCCAAACACATTTTACATTTCAATTTATTACATTAATACAATATGTAATGTCATCAGTACATATATCAAACATCATTTGATGGATGAAGATGAGGTTATCACAGCGTTGAGGGTTCATGTTCACCCCTTGACATCTAGGCAGCAAGTGTCGAGGTCTCAGAAAATTACGGTATTTATATGCCGCAAATAAGAAGTGATTAGGCAGTGATCAATCGTATTTAGAACTCGTTCGAGACGTCGTTTAAATGGCTTAGGTAGTGCTATGTACGCAGAAAAATCCATTTGTCAGTGATAAGCCGCTAAACACACGCTATTTCCCGTGATACCAACGCGTAACACCCGTCCGATGACCGTGCTCTGCCCGTGACAGACCGCTAAACTTTCGCGTCATACCGCGTCTCCCCAAGTTTTAATCACTGCTGGAACACGGATTATCACGAGTGTTTCACGTGTGTTTCAAGTGTGTTGCACGTCTTTACCACGTGTGCCGCCCGTGGTTGTCCGCGGGCTAAAGTTTTGACCAGATCAAAACTTTTTTCCGCGTCCGACGCCATTCCGATTTTTCCCCGTGTCCTGCCACGTCTATAAATCAACTATAGCTGGTCTTAAACTCGACATCAACGCGAACAACATCGTCTGCTTCACGGGAGACCACTTTTTGACGGGTTTTGGCCGTGATTAAGCCGTAAAGCGCTGTGTGACCGGGGCTTAACGCACATCCAGTAAGCACGGGTTTTTGGTAGGAGTGGAGGAAGGCCTATGCTGAGACCAATAGTTTTACGTCATGTACTTGGAAAGAAATCGAACTATTGACTGAACCACGTAAACCAGGTTTTTCCGATTATCGCATTACTGAAGTACATGTAAACGCGTCAAATCAGATTATTTCCATTACCCCATTATTCCCAGTAATTGGATTATTGTGGTCATGTAAACGTAGCTGTATCAAAATAAAAAATTGTTAATTAAAGCATTGTCTTACCTGCAAGTGACGCGCGAGCATCATCTCGCTGTTTTTTTCTTTTCCTTTTTTCCGCCCCCGACTCTTGTTGCCTTATCGATGACATGTCCAGATCTCCGGAATAAACTTCTGCCAAATTTGCGATTGAAGCATAATGGAGCAAACTACTTGGGAATGGGGGAGGGGGGGCACCAAAGGTAGACCGATGAGAGGGCCGCACATGAGATTAATCTTTTTTCGCGTAACAAAGCCTACGTTATTTTTGTATTACTTAATATTAACATGCTTTACAAACTTTTATTTTAAATATTAATAAATACTGTTATTTTTTTTTAATGGGCTTGATTTTTTTGGTGCCCCCCAGGCAGTTGGTGCCCTACGCGCAGTGCGTGATAAGCGTATGCCGAGCGCCGTGTCTGCCTGTTAGGAAGGACAATAGAGGTTAGGGTGGGACAGAGTACTCAAGGGTATACAAGGTAGAAAACGGAACCCCACTGGGTAGTGTTTGCAGTCCTGTACTGTTTAACTGTATGATTAATAATATCTTTGAGCAAGTCGAGCGAGGGATAAGGAAATCAATATATGCAGATGATGGGGTAACTCCTTAGCTATTTCAGATGCCGTCGGTAGATTTTAACATTCAACATCAGCTCAGAAAGAAATCAGAACAGGGCTGGAAACATAGTCCAGAGATATATTGAGCAGCACTATGCAAATAAACTTGTAATATTTACAGACGGCTCAAAAGATCCACAGACTGGACGTACTGGAGCTGCAGTATACATCCCAGAATATAAAGTAGCTATTTAAAAAAGAGTAACAGACAATGTATCAGTATATACAGTTGAGCTCCTGGCCGATGCGTTTGCACTGCAGTGGTTAACTGAAAACAATAAGAAGAATGCACTCATAGCGTCTGACAGTTGTGCAGCACTGAATAGTATCAAGTCTATGGAATCATGCACACAAGATCTTATTATTGAAATTCATCAGCTGTTATACAACCTACACAACAAGGGATTGATTGTCTGTTTCGCTTGGGTTCCTGCTCATGTAGGGGTTGAAGGTAATGAAGATGCAGATATACTGGCTAAACAAGCACTCAGGTCACATACGGTAAACATAAATATCCCGCTATGTAGAACGAAGGGTAAATCAATCATAAAGATTGAAAGTCATTTAAATCATTTAAAGATGAAGTATGGCAAGAGTATTGGGACAGGAATGACACCGGAAGGCATTTTTACAGTATCCAGGAAAAAGTTGGTGTAGGAGGAGTATTAGGCAGGGACCGAAGGGAGGAGGTAGTCATTACCCGTCTCCGATTAGTGCACACTGGACTGAATAGCACACTTCATAGAATTGGAAAACACCCTACTGGCAGGTGTAAATATTGCAAGCATCCTGAGTCAATCAAACATGTGCTCATGGAGTGTAAGGGCAATGAGGAGGAGAGGAAGGGTTTGAAAGCAGCATTGCAGAAAGATAAGTTTCACTATACGGAACCTACTCCAATGGACAACAAGTAGTTATAAACATTTAATAAAGTACCTGAGGAAAACAGGGTTAACGGAGAGTATATAGCTTTTTTTTTATTCATCTTCCTTTTGTCTGCCAATCTACTGCTCCATATTCCAATCCGGTAGGTGGCAGTAATGTACCTTTAATTTGGACTCCAGCCCCTAATCAAAGCCTCAAGAAGAAGAAGAAGAAAAAGTAGACTCAATTTCTTCATTAAAAGAGGAGCAAAGAACATCACTAAAAGCTTTTCTGACGGGAAACAATGTTTTTGCTTTTCTCCCGACTGGTTTCGGTATGGACTTCCACGCCACGGATGGATTTCCGTGGCGGATATATGGAACAGTCCGTCTGGCGTGTCAGGTTAGGGTCTGACAGTAACATCGGTTTTATTGTAGTTACAGAGCGGCTGGAATGATCATAGCCTTCCATCTGTTTTTAGCAAAGAGATAACTCGGCCACATAAAGTCCTCAACTGGGGCTCCCTTATTTTGCACTGCCAATCGCCCTCATAGCCAGCAAACCATTGTGTCACTGCTAAAGCACTAAATTGGAAAACATGAGTCTGTGCCAGTGTTATTCTCCCACCCCCTGGATTTGGTCATTTGTGCACGTATTTATCCTGGAGGAAAAACTAATTAGTGCAATGAGCAGGCTGGGTTCATTACATTATAGTCATTTCGCAGATGCTCTTATCCAGAGCAACGAACATCATGAAGAACAAAGGAGGGAAACCTAAAGGGAAGAAACAATCCTCATACCAAAGGTGACAGTGTATCAGTGTACAGAGAGACTGTTGCTCTCCTGAATACCTGTGCAACATCCTTGAATACTTGTTATTGATGTTTCCTGGAAACTGTGTGTAGTTACATACCTGAAACCTGAGTATGTGGACTTTATGTAAATGATAGGAATCATGTATGTGCCCTTGGATTGGGGGGGTGGGGGGGGGATCAATTACGTCTTGTTCTTACCTCTAAGTTATGTCCGAATCTTTGTGATTCTGCTATTGTTGTTTCGTCATACCCTTTCTCTGAGGAGAGGTTTCATCATATCTAATAATAATAATAATAATAATAAAGCTGACCTGCAAAGAAGGGGGGGAGGGGCGGGGTGGCTGGCCAGAAAATAAAAGCAATACCTGTGGAACAAAATGCATCGATACTATGTCACTAAAGGCATTCAGGTGACTAAAAAAATAAATAAAATGCCATTTAATTTAAGTTCGTGTCAATTGCAAAATTAGCTGAATGGGAAGAGGTACAGACTGAGGAAGTGAGTGTTTCAAATACACTTGAAGGTGGATTCACATGCAGGTCGGATTTTCACTCCCTGAGGCCTGGAATTTCCTCCTTCACTAACATGCCAGGCTGCGCAGTCATTACGCTTCGCTAACGGCTCTACCGCAGCGCGCTCTCCTTTCCTCTTTAAAATGAAATCTTTCTGTGTCGAGTAATCACATACTCATTTGTCTCCCTGCGGCCGTGATTACGGTGCACGCGGCGCCGCGTTTCCATTCAAGGCGCCGTGGGGTAGCGGCTGCTTGCAGTCTTGGATCTCTGTGACGGCGCTTAATACTGCAGCTGCTAAATCACTCAAAATCATTGCTTTGCTCTTAATTTAAATCACGCAGGGCTTAGCAATGCGGTTTTGGCTCTTCAAGCCAAATGGCGACAGCACTCTCATGAAAGTCAAAAAAATGCAGGTGGGATCGGAGTTCTGTGTTCAATCAGTCTGCCGATGCAGTAGTATGGTTCTAAGGTGTGCTTCTGGTCAGTGGCATGGGTCACGTGTGTGTGTGTGTGTGTGTGTGTGTGCGTGTGTAAGTGTGTGTGTGTCTGCGTGATTACGTGTATATGTATGTTTGTTCACTTATGTGCGATGTGTGCTAGTGCTACCTCCCAAAGACGATTTAAATTATTGACACTCAAAGGTGTTCCTGAAGTTCTGCCATTCCATAGGTTTTCAATCTGAACATAACAAAGCACACTACGTTCAACAGCTAAAGCAAGGCAGCCCAACCCTATTCTTGGAAATCTACTGTCCTGTAGGATTTTGCTCCCACCATAACACAGTACACCTCATTCGTAAGCTAGTGCAGGGCTGCCCGATCCTATTTTAGGAGACCAAACATTTTGTGGGTTTTCACTCCAGTCCAAGCAAAACTCACTTCATTCAACAGCTGCAGGTCTGTCCAACCTTATTTTTGGTGACCTCTGATGGCTTATATATTTTCAGTCCAACCTGAAAAAGCACGCCGTATTCTACAACAGGCGCACACCTGCCCAACCCTGTTTTTGGACACCAGCACTGACATAGGTTTTTATTCTTACCCCAACAAAGCAAAACTGATTCATCTGTGAGAATCCGGTTTGGAAAATTACAACTGCAGTTTGCTAAATCACCAGAATCAACAGTTTAACAGCCCTGCTTTCAGTCTTGTCTCTTCCTGTGGCTTGCTCATAATTACCCTATTTAGAAAATTAATTTTGCGAAGCGTCAGCATTTCACAAAGGGCATACCACTTTAATTTCCATTAGCATAAGCCACTTTTACCACCTTCCGAAGTCAGCTGCAACCTTCACAGTACAGCAATAGCCATGTAGTATACCCACTCCCTCTTTTTACGGAACATATAATTTGTCCCCTGCCTGATAGAGGACAACACCATTGGTGGCCAGTGTGCCTCTCAGGAAACAAAGGTCACTGACAAAAGCAACGTGCTGCAGTTTCTTGTTGAAACTGAGAGCAGTGTAACCGTTGAGTGCTGCGGTATCTCAAAAGATTCGGGTATGACTTTTTTAACCCCATAAAACCATCAGACCCATGCATGAGTCTGTCAAATGCAGCTGCTGTATTCAAACCGAGAACCTTTAGGCCTATTGTAAGATCCCAAGGTTTCCACTGATCCCGAAAATGCCCTGGAAATGTATAGGAAATTACATAAAAGATTTTGATATTTTCCATTTGGTGGATTGCTGTAGCCATAAAAACATTGCGTCCTGTATTTTAATATTTCTCTCAATATAAGTGTAATGGGGCTTCAGTGAAATGCTGCAACTATCAGATACAGAACATGTAAGTAATGTGACATTGTCCTACAACATGAACAAAGACTTTTCTGACTTTGGAACTTCTTCAGGGAAAACTTAAGTAAAATGTTTTAGGGGTTAAATTTGAGTCTTGAGACTTGAGAATGGGTCAGTGTGCGAGAGTCATTTACAAAGTGGCCCAAGAATGAATCCACAGCCTCCTATGCTATGCTAGTCCATGTATCTAATGGCTGCTTGAGAAGGACTCAAGTAATCATTTGGGTTCTTAAAACATTGATGTACAGGTGCTTTACAGTCATTGAGAAAAAAGAAAATACTGACAGAAGAAATGGATATGTGGGGGTTATTTGAAGTGAGATTTGTTTGCTGGGCGCTCCTCAACCCTTCAGTCTGTGTGTTTGAATATGAGTCCTATCGGGACAGAGCAGCTCTACCAAAACGCATGATGAACTAAGGTCCAGAGAAAGTTCAGGGGGTATTTAACAAACACAGATCACTGAATTTCCAGGACAACGGTACTGTGCAACACTCGTAACATCTATTTTACGCTCCATTCCATATCCCAGTTTATGAGTGTTTAGTGTTTTCCAGCCAGCTCAATAATTCTTGTTTTTATAAATCAAATTTAAGATGTCACTTTGTCTGCTGTCAATTCTTTACACGGCCATTGAGACTGGCGTTGAGACAAGAGACTGTCCTCTAACCTCTCCCCCATTCCATTTTCCATTCGATACTTAGCTGTGCAAGAGGATTAAATGATACAATGAATAAATAAAGGAATCAATGTCACCCTTAACGTCTGGCATAAAAACACCAAACGCCCCCCTCCTCTCAAGTCGAAAGTCATCTACCGCAGTGTGTGTGCGTGCGTGTGTGTCGGTGATGTGTGTGCATGTATTACGAGACTTCTTCATTAATAAAGAAGTAGCTATAACGGCCCCATAAATGCAAGGTCATCTGCTTGATGGTGAGCTGTAACTGTGAACGATTGACTCCGCTGAAAGGCCTTTACTTTAGGCCTTTAGTACTCGGCTCCACCATTTCAGATGCTCAGCTTGACAGCTACATGACATTGAATTATGAGCCCTTGTGGAAGACTACACCAGTGTGTAATGGCCTGTTCCTTTACATGTGTGAGAGACAACATGGTCCAACTCACACAAGATAAATGATGTCATGGCCCAATGCACAGACATTAAATGCAGGTGCTGACAAACAAGTTGCACAGTGAGCCCAATTTCATGCACGTCAGTTCAGCATGCACTTTTTTCCAAGCGCATGTTGCTTGATAAATGACAAATGTGCCAATTCTCAATCAATTGTAGAATACAGCCCAAAAAAACCTATCAGTTGCTAGGTCTTTTTAAAGTGGGACACTCTGTAGCATCAGATCACCAAAATCTATTGGTTTATTCAACCTAGGGGAAATGAATCTGCACTGCAAATTCCACAGTAATCATGGAATTACTTTCCTGCTTTGTCCATCATTGATAAACACAAAATAGCAAAGACTAATTTATATCTATAAAATTACATGTTTAGTAAAAGTCAAAGTTGTCTGTTGTTTCGTCTTTTGTTAAATTCTGATATGATACTGCTATATTTTCTGAATAAAGAGCTTTTTTTGTGTGTTTAACAATATATTCATTCAAAAATTTCCAGATGAAACATTCATCAGAACATTTAAAACTTAAATGCTTATTTTGGCTTGAGTAATGTTTTTCCTAATCTCATTTATTGCGGCCAGTGATTAAAAATACGATTGATTAAAAAGATGATAGGCATAATCAGCCAAGTGTATGGACTAATAACTAACCAGTCATATTCTGCATTTTTGTGTAATATTTAGGAGCAGGTTGGCCAAAAAGTTCACACTGTGGAAGTTTTTCGTGACTATGTGTGGTTGCAAGTTTTTAAAAATAAAACTTCAGGCACAATACAGGAGACCCCTCGCCAATGAACGGCACGGCAGATGGCGTTCTCCAGAAGCCTGGTCGCTCCATATGGCAAGCTGTCCTAATATATCTCATTAGGCTGGCAGCGAAGACGGCGGCCATGATTACAGCAGTGCTTGCAGCCTCACTGTGATCTAACCGCAGAGCAGTGGGAGACACCCTGAATGAGCACACGAAAATGAGCCGCTGAGTTACACCTGGAAGATTTCAGGGTGGTTAATGTAAAGTTGATACGCTTTTCCGTCCATTTCCTCAGCCCTCAGCCCTTCTTTCCGACACAAATGGCTCCAAAGAGAAACCCTGACTGCAACTCAGTTCTCTTATTTATTATTTTCTTGATCCCTCATCCAAACTTGAGTTGGAGGCCGTTCTCAGTCCGCCATTTTTTCTGGTCATTTCATAGCTCTTATTTCGGCTATAAGCAGCAATGAGGGAGCAGTAAGAAGCCATGAGTGAGGACACACGAGGGCTGCCTTCCCAGAATTCTCTCAGCTGAAAGCCATGACGTCGATCGGTAACAACAGATGCTGGCAGCTGGTCCAGCTGTGCACCGTCATCAGAAACGAACGTCACCTCGCATCATGCTTCAAAGGAACAACGTCTTACTTTTGTACTTCCCTTAATTACATATTTCCTCATTTCCTCTCTCCTTGCATGGTTTCCTCACATCTCTCAATGCATCTCTGGTGGGAGAGAGTGAGACACAAGGAAGAGCCACAAGTCAGGGAAACATGGATGCAATTTAAGAGAACTGAGGTGCACCCTAGCTCTAGGGTCCTATTACTGGCGAAAAGGTTTGTTGTTCGGGAGCTTTCATGCCAAATATCCATAATAGACTGTTCCACGAAGAACTACAAGGGTTCCTTGGTTGATGAAAGCCAAATAACCCTTGTTTGCACCTTTGAGCTGTATCTCAGCAAGTCCAAGGGTTCAGCATTTTCATCCAACTGATAATGGCAAATGCATCCAGCCAAGAGGGTGATTCTAAAATATGCAGATAGAACATGTAATATTCTGGGGTAACATCATTCATCCCACAAAAGTCCCCTTTTTGACCAAAAAATTAATTGAATCGAATGTTATAGATAGATAGATAGATAGATATACGCTTTAGAATAAAGGTACATTAATTAACATTTGTTCATACAACATTAAACATTAACTGACGAACAAACTACCTCTGAAATAATTCAGATTTTAGCAGCAGCAATGCTTTTGTTTGCAGCTGAGACCAGCTTTTATGGCCTCTCTGGCCATCTGTGGCCTTCTGCAAATGTGTCCATCTCTCTTTCAATACCTCCATTATACACCCTTAGTACTGCATCCTTTTGAGGCCTTTCTCTGAACACGGCCTTGAATTGGACTGACTAAAAAACCTGGAATATCTGTCCTTCTCACTGAAAAGAAAACACTTGATGGGTTTGCTCCATTATGTAAGGACACATTTTTCTCTTTTTAAATTGAGTTATGGGGATGCGTCTTATGAAAGCCTCCCAATTAAGGCGCAGGCCATACATGCTCAACAAATGGTTTCATGTGTTGACTTTGTACAGAAAGGTCTACATTCCTTTATACAAAATAAAGTCTCTGCCTGAATGAAAACAGCTTGGAAATGTGAGGAATTGAACATGATGGATTATAATTAAAAATACAGTATAATTTCATAATGTCTTCAAACCAAGGTTTTTGCTCAGAGGACAAATGTGTCCTGCCAGCTTCTGATGTTTATGGAGGAACTGCAGTTTTAATTCAGAAACATGAGAAACAACGAGAAGTACCATCCCACATCTATCAGGTTGATGAAATTTTCATTATGCTAGAACTCATGATTTAGCAATTAATGGCAAAGTTGCAATTATTGTTTTCACACTGGTGGACTCTATATTTTACTGGTAGATTTCCCCATATTACTTCTTATCAAAGCATTTAGCCGGAAGTCCGGAAAAGTTCCATTTAATTCAATCATGATTTTGAAATCCTAGTGAAGTAAAAACATGTATTTTCATCAAACATGTGACTGCAACATTATTAAAACAAATAATCATAGAAATGATTATTCAGCTTCAAATTTATGTCCACAATGAGGTCAATTTATGTCTACAGTGTGGAAACAAGGCATGTGTATGGGCACTCTTAAGGGGACTCAGTATTGGAGTGAGCATCATAAATAGCAATTCTGGAAGAATGAGTCATTTTTGCACATCTATTTTCTATTTAGTGATGTATCCTGTTTTGCTATTTAGCTCTGATCCAGGAGAGCACATTATTTCAAGTCACATTGCCAAGGAATGTTAGCAGCAGGGGAGGAGATGTGGGCGTTGAAGGTCTCCCTAACAGTTAGCGCTTCTCCCAGCGTGGCGGTGTGCTGCAAGGGTAGCCTTTGGGTCCACATCCAAATTCTAATGCAGAAAGTTGTGGAGTATGTGGGTTGCCTCCACAACACAATCTGCTGCTCAACTAATCTCCCACATTACACAAATAACAGAAAATTTTTCAACAGGCCGCACTGCTTCATTAAAATGATTATCCTAATGCTCCTTTTATTTTTGTTTGTTTCTTTGTTTGTTTTCTTACCTGAATGTGTCCTGATCACCAGTTCATATTGTCTGTAAACACTTCAATATTTTTTTTTAACATAAGACTGAGAACGTACCCTTTGATATGCATCTTCTTTCTGTAAAATAATTATCAATTCATGAGTTTATTTCTACTGACTAATTACCTCTGCCCAAGATGTTCTGTTTTCACCCAAGTTTGTCTGTTTGACTGTTAACAGGATAACTCAAAAATCTATGAATAGATTGGCACAAAATTTCGTAGAATGTTAGGTGGGAGTCCAAGGATGTTAATTTTATTTTGGCAGTGATCCGGAACATATTTTGGATTCTCGAACCAGAAGAAGTTAAAATATACCTGAATAGAATGATTGTCCCTTTATGTAATGAACAGATTTTCATAACATTTCAGTGTTAAATAGAGTATACACCAATGCAGAATTGATTGTACAGTAGTTGTTGGTTATCTGGATAATACTCTTGTGGATCCGGAAACAATAATACTGCCGTATGGCGTGGCAAAGGTATGTGCTCTACTGAGTGCCCTACTAGTTTATAGACAGATATTCACAGCTGAGACTTTTTTTTTTTTTTATGATCTGGCAACCTTCCCCCAACCAAAGCAGAGAGGCTTGTAATTGTGATTCATGTTCAAATACTGTATTTTTTATGACTTGTCATGTGGTTACTTAATTCTTGATCACCCTTTCATGAGTGGACCGCACTCTACACTATTACATGGTTTTCACCTAGAGTGATGCTAAAACCCTCTCATGCATTTTTTATGTGCAGTAAGAACTTAATGGAAGTTGACCATATCTTTCCCCCATTTGCACAGTAGCTTGGACAGCCAAGTGGTTGTAAAATCAGCGACAAGTCAGGTACAACAGGATTACGACATAGTTGTAGTCCATAAGCAAAAAGTACACCTATCTGCAATCAATGACCTGTAAAAATGTTTGTAGCTTAGAGGAGACATATGAAGAACTCACTTTTTCAGTGCGTGTGCACATACATTTTAGCATTTTAGCATCATTCCTGCACAGCCTGCAGGTGTTAACTACCCATCCATACTCAATGTGTTGCTAGTTTAATAGCTGGCTACGGGGCCTAACTACTAATTTAGCCATCTCTATTAAGAAACTAGCTAGTAGCCGGGGAATTTTGACCATTGGCATGCCATTAGGTGTTGTGAGGGCCTTCAGTAACCATACCCTTTACCACACGATTGCGCTCAACCTGTTCTCACTTAAGTTCCCATGATTAACAATCAAACAATTTGTCAACTGAACAACCAAGACCAATACATGACCTATAATAAAAAATGATAATGAAAAAGCGACTGCCTATTGCCTAGATTTATATAATTGCAGTGGAAAGATGGCATAATAAATGCAAAAAAATCTAAAACTTTCGATGACTTAGCAATATTTATTTTCGCCATCCTTACAAGTGTCACTCAGCTCTGCATCGTGCCTAACAACTCCCTTTAGCCGTGACTACATTTAGAATATAGAACGAATGCTCGTGGCGTATTGCTTACTGAGCCTCTTAAACCAGTTCACGCAAATCTCAAACCATTTCCCGAGCTACATCAGCACAGAATTTAAAAGGACACATTAATATTTTAAGTCGCCATTTGTGGAAGTAAACGCAAAATAATTTTGTGGTGCAATGTATTACGATGCTGTCAAAAATAAATTTGACTGTCATTCCAGCAATCAGTCTGAGCAACTGTTGCTGACCGGGAAAAGAAAACTGTGGGAGGTTTAAGTTATTACGTATTGAAAGGTGAGGTTTCTGAAGGCCTTCATTACTGCCGACGGACCGCCTCTGATTTTGAAATTGTTCATCTCCGTCGACACAGTGCTTTCTTCAAAAGGCCAATCAAAGCAGAGCACATTTAATGAAGGGGACGCTGACTCAGAGGGTTTTTCAGAGCGTTAGAAATCGTAGGAATCAAATTGCCTTGAAATCATTGAATTTTTGTTGTTTTGCTGTAAAGTTTATAAACCTCACTGTCGGACATCAAAGAATTTTATAACTTGGTGAATGAAAGCATCATAGGTCCACTTTAAGCTTCATGGTGTCCATCACGCGCTGGACAAAAGATTTCAGTTTCCCTCTGAAAGCTTGACTGGCGTACAAGATGAATAAGAATTAATGATCAGGATTTTTTTTTTTCATTATTCTCATTTACTTATAAAAAAACCTGACTTTTTCTTTCTAAAAAGTTAGATGTAACAAGATCTTTGACATTTTAATTAAATGAAATTATGGGTCAAATCAACCTATCCCTATTTAAGATGGGTCTTATGTTTGGAATTTTGGGCACCTGGGCTGAGTTTGAATGTAATGTAAATGTATCTGCATATTCAATCTCGGCCAGCTGAGGTAGGCCTGGATTTTTGATTGGCCGTTTGGGTCACCTGCACATTTGCTCGGTCTTCGTGCCAGGATTTCTACCTACCTGTCAAGTCAAAAGAGAAAGAAACTGAACCCCGTGAGTTATGAGAGAATTCTGCTGGAGTGGTTGAGCAGCAGTACTCTGTCAAGTTGGCAGTGGATGAAAGTTTCTTTTTTTTTTTTTTCCAAGGAAAATATGGGGCTTTAAAAGTCCCATATTATGCTGTTCTTCACCCGTAACGGGAGGTTTACAACATTTTTAACGATAATATTATGCCGCTCTGGCTACCTGCCTTATTCAGTTATCCCCATGCCTATTGTTAATTGTTTGCATCTGGTTCTTATATTGGTAATTAATTATCATTCTTTGTTTATTTAAACCTTTTTTACCCAGTCAGGCAAGTAGCCTTATATCGTAACACCCTTCAGTTAAAGAGCACTGAGTTTTGGAGTCTTTTGTCTTTAGTTATAACCTTGTGTTGTATACTATACTGTTTATTATGTTATCCACACTTTATTTAATAATCCATGTCCTCAGCATTTCGGTCCTCCATCTCCCTCTCTTACAAAGTGTCCCCACTCCTTCCCAGGGTACCAGCCATTACAGAAAAGCCCCATAAAAATCCATAATTTTGGGACCATTCACCACCTATCCTTCTCTCCCATCTCAGGAACTGGCTGTTGTGAGTGGGTGTCCCTCCTGTGATAAAGAGCTTTGCCCTGATTGACAAACAAATACAGCTGAAAAGCAAAATTAATGTTTTACCCGGGACACTGATGCAGGGAGGTTAAGCTGAGCTCTGGGAGAGAATAGGGCAAACAGATAGAGCTGGAAGGAGGGAACCATGATGAGCAGGTCTGTTTGTGATGTGGGAAGCAGCAGGAATTTCACATCGCTTGTTTCTAATGCAGGAGTGGGGAAAAAAACTGGATGTTTGCTCCAGCATACATCCAGGGGCTGTTTCGACCGTTCACGCCTGCTCGACCACTTCGCTCTGCCACTTCAGGTTGTTTGGCTCCTCCTCCTCTCTGCTCCTGCTCATCCCGCTCAAGACTGCTGTCTGTCCTGGCACCCCATTGGTGGAATGATCTACCTATGGAGGTCAGGACGTCAGAGTCACTGAGCATCCTCAAGTGCACCCTGAAACTGCCCTCTTCAGGCTCCATCTCTCCCCTTATTGACTCTCCTCGGTGTAACTCTCCTTAGGTCTCATGCCACAATGCTTGAGTCTCATTATCCCCCCGGCATATAATGGCCATGTCTGTCTGTCTGTCCGTCCGTCCGTATTCATTTCGTTTCCGGGGCAGAACTCAAAAACCGTTCAATATTTCTTCACAAAATTTGATGTGTAGATCTGATATATCATGTAGATGTGCCTTTTGGTATTTAGGAATTTCTTGAGCTGTTAATCCATGAATGTGGGGGGCCGCGGGGATACGCCATTGCCAGATGGCTCTTGTTTTGTTAACTGTGCTGGTCATTTTTGTTAAATGTGCTGCTGGTTTTTGTTAACTTTGCTGGTGTCTTTTGGTTGACTACGGTTCGTTCTAGTTCTATAACTTTATCTTAGTGTTTCTTTTCTCACTTGATTGGCTAGCACTTTAACTTGTCTTCTTGGAGCTCAGCACTTTTGCACCAAACTTTTGCACTTTTTATATTGCTCTGGAGAAGAGCATCAGCAACAGTTGTAATCAAACTTATTCAACTCCCGTTGCAAATTAGGTTTGCAATGAACAAATCAAATGAGAACAATTTAAATGGCTCAACACAACAAATATGACAAGTGACTTCACCAAATTCAGCACAAAATTCCACTTTTAAGAACTACTGCAGGCTCAAAATTATTCAACCACTTCATGACAAGCATCTTTAATACTTAGAAAACCCTTTTGCCACTATGACCTGCTGGAAATGTGATGCGTGGGCAGATGTCAGCTTTTGGCAGCATTCCTAAGGAATCTTAGCCCAGTCCTCATGGACAGTGGCCTCCAGTTCACTAATATTCTAAGGTTTGAATGCTGCAACTGTGTTCTTCAAATACTACTGGAGATTTTTTTTTTTTATGGGGCTCAAGTGAGGCGAATGTGATGGACACTCTAGAATCTTCCCAGACTTCTTCTGAAACCAGGCCTGGGTGGATTTTGAGGTATGCTTAGGATCATTGTCCTTTTGGAAGGTCCAATGATGCCCAAGCATCAGCTTCCCTACAGACGGCATGACATTTTCTAGTTGGATATTCTGATACTTGACTGAATCCATCTTGCCCTCCACACTTTGCAGGTTTCCAGTGCCAGAGGAAGTGTGGCAGCCGCAGAGCATCAAAAGCCCCCACAATTCTTCACTGTAGGCAGGATTTACTTTTCAGCATACGCTTCTTTATTCCTCCTGCAGACATACCACTGATTCATAAGCCTGAAATATCCCACATTTGTTCCATTACTCCACAGAACAATATCCCCAAACTTCTGTGACTTATTTATGTCGTTTAGAGCATATTGGAGCTTGTGCTTTTGGATCAGTTGCGATGTATGTCTTGAAGACCTTCAACATTCAGTAGGGATGTATCCGAAGCCAAATATAGTACTTGGGAAAACACTGATATTGCAAAATTGACAGATAACAAATCCATACGAATATTAGCGTCATTATTCGGGATTTGCGACTAATGGGGAAACAACACTAAATGCTCTAGCTGCACATCTGTTCTCTCAAACCAGGCCCCAAACAACATCTCAAGTCTAAAAGCAATCCGTTCACTACCTAATGGGGAGGGGGGTTCTACCCTGTTTCCAAATGCAATCTGTCACATTCACGGTTTAACCAAGCAAGAAGTAATCTAAAACCACCACTTTACCTGACATTTCACTTGATCTTCTCCCAGGTGCAGTGCTGTCGTAATCCAGTGATTCACAGAAAATGGCGAGTTGAAGAAGATAGGTTGCTTGATTGTGTCCGTTAAGATTTAGAGCTGATAAAATGTTTTATTCACGCTGCAAGCGTGACGAGCACAAGGGACACGCGTGGCTACCTGTTGCCAGATCTCAGAACAGAAATGAACGACATTAAAAAGGGAGTAGCCTAGGCTTACACAAACAAAAACTTGAAATTACTATCATCAAATAAATAAAACAATATGTGATGTGTATGGGATGGGACAGACCATGTGCGTTATTGTGGAATATTTAAAGATTTTTTTTCTTTTTTTTTTTTAAGATGAGTTTATGAATCAAATGTCTGCATCAGCCAGGTAGTAGGAGATTGATGTCAATTCTTAACTATTCCAAAATAAATGCAATGGTCCTCAAATTGAGACTGAAATTGGTTAATCTACCTCTCAATTTAATCTAATTCATTTTGTGCCAGTGCCTCTTATAGAAGTGAGGAAACAACACCAGCAGACCTGGCAACCGGGATTTTCTCACGTGTGTTGCCAGAGTCTGCAAGTGAGATTGGGCAGAGTATAGCCAACAACACAGATTTCAGTAACTGATGACTCCTTTGACTCACTTGAAAATGGAACGCCCCATGGTCGCACTTTGTTAGGTTTTCCACAACTTTTTGTTTTTGTTATGATAAATAATGAATGTCAGTGAACAATGATGGAGAAATTCAGTTGTGTTTGCATGATGAGTTATGTTCCTTGATGCACTATATCCTGGTGCCTCTGATGCGGATGCTGCTGCTCACATCGCCACTTTTTTGTGACGAAATTGCATTCAATGGTATTTGATATTCAGCTTTCAATTTTAATCAAGTATCTTGTCTTTTGTTGCAGAACTGTCTGTGGCATTGTTTTCATTGTAGTTTAAAGGGGGTGCTGGTGAGAATAGTCACAACAATACCTCTCCAAATGACAATAGCTCCAAAATACAATTAATATTTAAATTTTCAAAGCTCCTACGACAAACCACACCCACTTCCAGTTTCATATCCAGACACAGATACAGAGACAGATAATGACATCGCTGTACACCCCTAATGTTTAGTATGCACCCTGCTGTGCAAACTGAAACCTCAGTGCCTCCTTTCTTCAAGTCTTGCTCCAGGTCTCCTGCAGTCACTCAAGGGTTTTTGACCACCCGTCTCCTCAGGAATCTGATGACAGCCATTGATAGCTTCCTCTTTCTGCCACATCCTGGTACTGCAGCCACTCTTTCTTTAGCTCTGAACTTGCGAACTATGCATCTAATTGTATCTCTACGAACATTCAGTGCCTGTGCTAACTTTTTGCATCCTGTTCCTTGTTTGTGCCAGGCAATGATCTCCTCTATTAGCTTTTTGGACGATTCTTTTGACAACGATATTTCTGATATGCAATCAAATGTCACTGTCAACAAACCCCTAGCGAGTGAAGTATTTGATGTGTTCTATCTCAAGCAAACCTGATGCAACTAATTAAGCACTTGATTAGCTGAATTAGGTGTGCTTGAGATAACATTCTCGGGAATTCCAAGGGATTCCATTGGGGGGGTTGAATAATTTTGAGACTGCAGCAGTCATTAATAATGGCATTTTGTGCTAAATTTGGAGAAACCACTTGTAATATTAGTTGTTTGAAACAACTGTGTACAGCAGGGATGAACTGCAAAGAAGCATTTTCCATTATACAAGCCCTCAAACAAGCAGGTGCATAAATCGTTTAACCGATTGCACTGAAGCCATGATAAGTTGTAAATGTAATTTGAGGTTCATGTTGACAGCGTAAATTCAATGAATTGAACAAACTTTTTCAGACACTTTTCGGCATTCTCTCCAATGAATTGTGAAAGTGCCTTTAATCTCAGAAATGTTTACTTTTAAAAATGTGAATTATTATTTTCTAAAATATATTTGTTTGCCAATGCTTTTATCTTTCTGTGTTTACTTGTGAGGCTGTGTTTGGTCGTCTTGAGACGAGTAAATATTTCAGGCCGAACCTAATGCCATGAGAGAAGCTGTCAGAACAAAAGAACTTACCTTTGATCAAACAGACGGAACCATTTTTTGCCTGGAGTTTCAGCAAGACAAAAGAGCATTTCAAATGACTCCAGCTTTGCAAGCAGTTTCAGAAAAGAAACAATTGCTCCGGTTGCTACTGCCACGGATTCGCCAAAAACTTTTCCGGAGTGTAGTCATGCAAGCTATGTCGAAAAGATAAAAATAGTGGCAAAGCCACTGTGCCCGCTTGGCCAAACATGGCCAAAATCAAAATTGGACTAGATTAACATCCAATATACACGTATATAAAATATGAAAAGGATTTCGTGAAAAAATGGAGGCGCTAGAGCGCTGACAAGGAAAAAGGTTTATTTTTTTTTTATTTATGAAAAGGTGGTTCCAATAGTACTGCCAGCTTCGCAGGATAAAGCTAAATGTTTTCACCATGTGTGGTTTCATTTTATATCAGAGCCAGAAGGTACTGCTTGTTTGAAGAAAAAATAATATTTAAAAAAAATAGGAATAAAAACAGGAAAACACTGGATATGTAGATGGGATGCAAAATGCTATGTGAATTTTCAAGGTCATATATTGTCTTTCTTAAAATTACGATAAAATGAGGATTTTTTTTTTAGGGGTCTTCAAAAATCAAATCACCATTCAAGCTTTTTCTCACAGAATATTTTGCTCAGGCTTACGCACCACTGGCATGTTACGCCGTCCGCTGCGATGCTCCCAAACCCACTATTATGTGACGATCGCCATGGAAACGCCATTCTCATAAATTAGCGGCATAAAATTGCTTTAAAATTTTTGGCACATCATCACGCCTTCAAAATATTAAAGGGAGATACTAGGGAGGGAGGCTCGTCCATGGGTACGGGCTCTGCGCCTGTGTGACTCACGTCTCTCCTGCGGTTTTGCCCTCATGCCTTCAACTGCTGTCATGCGCTTGGAAAACCTGCACTTTACTCAATAACAAAGACTGTAAACGCCGGAAGTTTCTGAGGGAAACGCAGGGAAATTGTGTTGTTTCTTTTCTCTTGCCGTTTCTCATTGATGATACTTCTCGGTTTCCTTGTTTTACGCTACTCTGGGGTTATTGCTCTGTGAGCTCATTAATGTTCTTTTTCTGGAATCATGCTGAGGCTCGCTAATATATTCTGCAGTCACGGCACTCCTCGTTGTTTGATATTGCTGCACGTTGTGTGTGTGTGTGTGTGTGTGTGTGTGTGTGTGTGTGTGCGTGCGCACTTGCGCCCATGACTCACCAGCATTCCAAGCACTGCACTGAGGCAATGTAGGATTACACGATAATTTCAGTAGCCACTCTGGGGTCCTGAGTCACTCTGCTTCATTTCTCATCATAAATTTGGTAGTTTCGATCCTGTATGCGTAGGATTCTGTCTTTCGGTGTTTGCTACTCGGATACTGCAACAATAGGCCTAATTCAGTTAATCTGGTTGAAAACGGTGTCTTCAAGTGGCTTTCATTCGAAACAGCATCAGGTGTATGCTACCGACTGCAGATTGTAACTGCGTTTAGATAAGATGTTCAGGTGACAGCACTCAGTGTATCCTAGATGAGTCATGTGGACGATCTCTATGCAAAACCTCTGTTAAAATGTGTTAGAAAAACTAAACTGTGATTATAATTATTATAATAATAATACCTGACAAAGAAAGTTGTAAGACTTAATGAAGCGCTATTCTGCACTTGCAACATTCATAGGCTAATTTAAATCAATCCTATGTGTTGGATGGAGTAGCACAATGCATATTCAATCAATTTTTTCCAATGCTCTTCACAGAATATAAGACAAGACTACAAAGTTACAGGTTAAAAAATATACAGTATATTTCTCGTAGCCCTTTTCTTGTGCAATGAAAATGGGCCTTTTAGGCCCGAACAGAGCATAGAGGTTTGTAATCTGGGGGATGCTTTGCATTAGTATATGACTGCTGCCTCTATCAGGCCCAGTTGCTGCTGTCAGAAACTTCTTTTTGGGTACTCCATAGCCGTATTGGGAATCGCCTATTCATGCATGGGGGGGGGGGGATGGGGATGGTGTTATGACAGCCCAGGACAATCAGTGGAACTCTGGCGACATGAGGGGGGTAGCTATCACAGTTCCCCCCCTTGAACCCCATCCCCGGCCCCGGCCGTGTCTTTCATGAGACTGGACCTTAAACTCATCCGTTTACATTATCGGAAACCACAGTTATGTCAGACCCTTCTCATATATTCCACATACTACTATGCAATATTTATGTGCTCAAAACTAAAATTGGCTGATACCATAATCCATTTATCCAGTTTAAGAGCTTTTCATAACAACTGCATCATATTGGTACATATGCATATCATGTTTGGTCTTCTTATTCTCAGGGGAATCCAAGGAGTTGAGTGGATTATGTTTCATTCCCATTGAAATTATAGTTCATTCCCTTTTGGAAACTCCTGAAAATTGGTCAGAATCCGCTTGGGTAATCATCCCGTTCTTCTCTCTCAGCCAAATTACATCCTCCAAACGGTTGAAAACCAAAAACCAGGTTCAACCCCCCTCCAGGTAATTTATGGCCATGCCGCCTGGATCAAAGACGTGATTTGGCTGAAAACAAAGAGAAACAATCCTTTCTGGGAAGATCGTATCCGATCTCTCCCCGCGTACGCAAGTGCGTGAGTTGCCTCTCTCATCATGAAAGATTGCAACCGACTTCCCACACATACACCTCTATGCCATTTGTAGCCTCTATAGCTATGGCAGATCGTCTCTCTGATCACACTACTCTGTGTGTGTAGCTTTCACCAGGTATGACTTTTATATTTGTCTAAATTCATAGTAACTGATGTTTGGTCTGTTGATTTAAGCTCTTGCCTACCTGATGAATAAATAATTGTAATTCCTTTAAACTTGCGTGGTCTCTGTGACTCCTAATCCTTTTATTCTTTCTAGCCACCTTACAGCGGATACTTTGGGGATTAATCCCAACCGAAGACTTGACTGGCCAGCAGCTTGGTATGGGAATTGGTTTTATGAAGTTGGAGAGACAATCATGATCCACTTACATAAAGGGTTTATGTACTGCCGGTTCTGGGATTTTAACCCTAAGGAAACCCATGGACGAAAGTTGGTTATCTGTTAAAATTCCCTGAAGGAACCCATGGGCGTGCAAAGATTTGGGTTTGCAGTATTCATGCCAAAAGATGCTGTTGCTGTGATGTTTTGACCTCCATCCCCTGATATGACCGACAAACCTAAGATTCGACAACAATGCTAATACCCGGGAGCATATATTGAGGGACGGCGGTTGTCTCCTAAGAGTTTGAGGTAAAATCAACCTGAGATCCGTGCATGTTTTCCTTAAACTATTTATTCTAATTATAATTTGGAGTCAGATATTTAACGAGGGCATAACTAAATTTGGTATTCAAAATTGACAATGGAGTCCGATTAATTGTAACCGTTGTGCTTTTTTGCCCTGTTCGTCAAATGGAGAAAATTGATTCATTTTAGTGTGATTCGCACCAGCCAGGAGACAGCGCTTGTTAACACCAGCCCAAAGAACACCTTGAGCCTTCCCCCCCTGCAATTTCCATCGCTGGTATTGTTTTGTGGGGTTTTACACCATGTAAAAGATACCCAAATTACACACTTCACCGACCAGAATTTAAAGCATGCTGTCTTTGTGGTATGATGTATCCCATAATGCAACCCAGTCAATAATAGCATCTTACTGAGACTTGAGTGACCTTCATTGCTCTGTGGACACTGGAGGCTGTGTTGTACAGGACATGGTTATTCTCACATGCAGGCTAAAACACCATAAACAACTGCAAACCGTATCATATAGTATCCAGTGTACTCCAGCATAGTAAGCAGTATGGAGTAAACCAGATTGTGATTTCAAACGCAGCCCATGTCTTACCAGCGTCCTGCTCGTCTCACAGTGGAAGGAGGGGACAGGCTTGTGATCAAAGAGCAGAATTATAAAATCCAGCCAGTTAAAGCTCTCTCCAGTGTTTGTTCACAGTCATCTGAAATTGCTAGTCCGTGCTGATTGTTGTACCGAGACATGGAGCTAACGAGCATTAAATCAGCTGACTGTGTTCATGGTGGAGAGGACCCCACGGCGGGACTTTTACATATACCCCAGCCCCCCCACCCCCCAACTCCCTCCACCCACCCAGATTTGATACTTTTGGCAATTTTGTTTATCAGTCTCATCCAAAATTCTGCGGTTTCACACTGTGTGCTTCTTTGTTCTATGTAGAGTCTGTAGTTTTCATGCAAGAGTCTTTGAACATTTCTCCCCCGCCATAAAGTTTTAATCAAGCTCTTCCGCATGAATATTTCATCTTAAGAGCAACTCCACTGTGTGCTGGCAAAGTTAGAGTGGTAGATGGCAAGATGGTGATAGCTTTAAAAATATAGTGTAGGCATGTGACCATATGCATCTCAGGTAGAATGAAATTTTCATGTTTGCAGCCAAGAAGGAAAATATGGCATGTGTAAATATTGAGGTAAAGCAGTACAACGTTGTTCTTGTTGAAAATAATGCATTGCAGTAATTCCTGAAGTTGTCTTGTGCCAAATAACATTCTACTAGAACTCCAAAAGGGATTTGTTATACACCATTCAGATTTTATTCATAAACAGTCTTTACTGTGTCACTATAACTTCATTAGAATTAATTCTGCGTGGAATTTTCCGCACACATCAGGGTAATTAACCCTGGCAGACAGGGCAGGGCAAGTGGGAAACAGAAGGCTGTTCATATTAATTTTGCATGATCATAAATACAATCATATTCAGTCCAAAAATATCTTTACAAAGTTTGCAAGAGATATATGGTGCAGAGAACGATTAAGACTTCTAACATCTCACTGGTCAGTATACATTTGAATCATTTTTTCACAGGAAACTAGAGACTCATTTAATTCAGTTAAATTGCCCTGGGATATAAAAAGTTGTTCCAGTTTGTGTGGGTGAGAAATTATAATGAGGACAATACTAAAATGTGGGACAATTTGAAGAGGACCGCTCGTCCTTAAATGAACATACTGTAATACTGCTTCATGCCCTGTCTTCCAAGTACTGATGGATTCTCCCAGCGATCAATATTCTTCTGATGGCTGAGGTCAATACCTAAGTTAAAAAAATCTTAAAATGTGGAATTCCAGTGCGTTGATGGTCAATGGACCCTTTGTTGCCTTCTAATCGAAGAGGTGAGACGACTGACATTGGGAAGGTGAAAGAACTCAGTTTCATAAATTGCCACTGTATCCCAAGGCGTGTAATGTTACCTGCATTTATATCAATATATCTGTTAATCATGACTACATATAAACCTCTCCATCACTCACAAGAGACTATAAACTAAAAGAAAAAACTTCAGAATCTTACATTTGGGTGAGCAATCATCTTTCATATGTCTCCTAAGACTGCATTGTACCGATCTTTTCACATCGTCACGGTAAAGCCTTTGAAGAAATCATTGATCCAATTAAATAGCTTATTATTGAGTAAAATGAACATCAAATTATATATACGTATAAGACTGTAAAATTGGGATAGGGCTATGTTTACAATTGAAGCAATGATTACTAAAACCCCACAAGTCAAGTCAAGTCAAGTGTGACTTGACTTGTTTTAGTAATAAGTGGTTTATAAGGTTTTAGTAATAAGTGCTTCAATTGTCCTGTATCCCCTCTTCTTTCAACATAAGTCTGCAAACGTCTAGGAAGTGAGGAGACCAATCGCTGAAGTTTTGGGAGAGGAATGTTGTCCCACTCTTCTCAAATGTGGGATTCTAGCTGCTCAACAGTCCTGGGGCTTTGCGAGATTTTTTGTTTTATGTGCGCCAAATGTTTTCTATTATTGGATGATTTGGACTGCAGGTAGGCCAGTTCAGCATTCAGACTTTTCTACTGCAAAGCCATGCTGTTGTGATGGATGCAGTATGTGGTTTGTCATTGTTTTGCTGAAATATGCAAGGCCTTCCCTGAAATAGATGCCGTCTGGATAGGAGCATAAGTTGTAAAACCTCTATATACTTTTCAGCATTGATAATACCTTTCTGGATGTGTGACCTTCTCACGCCATAGGCACTAATGCAACCTGATAGCATTAGAAATGTAGGCTTTTGAGTTGGGCGCTGAAAACAAGCTGAATGGTCCCACTCCTCTTTAGACCGGATGACGCGGCATGCGTGGTTTCCAAAAGAAATTTCAATTTTTGATTCATGTGACCACGGTACAGTTTTCATTCTGCCTCATTCCATTCCATGAGCTTTGGCCCAGAGAAGACGACAGCCTTTCTGCATTGTGTTCACTTATGGCTTCTTTTTTGCATGAAAGAGCCTTAGCTTGCATTTGAAGATTGCACGGCGAACAGTGTTCACAGACAATGATTTCTGGAAGAGTTCCTGAGCCGATCCAGCGTATTCCAGTGCAGAATCATACCTGTTTTTAATGCAGTGCCGCCCGAGGAAAGATCATGAGTGTCTGATATTGACCTTTTGACTTGTCCCTTGCGCACAGAGATTTTGCCAGATTCTCTGAATCTTTTGATAATATTATGTACTGTAGGTTCAAAGTCTTTGCAATTTTACATTGAGGAACATTTTTCTGAAATTGTTCCACAATTTTTGATGCAGTTTTTTGCAGATTGCTGAATCGCTGTCCATCAATCTTTTGAGAAACTCTGCCTCTTTAAAAAAATGCTCATTTTATACCCAGTCATGTCACTGACTTGTTGCCAATTAACCTAGTTAGTTGGAAAATGCTCCTCCAGCTGATTTTTTATTAGATCCACTTGCCTTTCCAGCCTTCAGTTGCACTTCTTACAACTTTTTTGAGATGTGTTGCTGCCTTCAAATTCAGAATGAGTTTATGTTTTTTTATGAAATGGTAAAATGTCTAACTTTCAATGTATGATATGTTGTTTATGTTCTATTGTGAATAAAATGTGGGTGTACGAGATTTGCAAATCATTGTATTCCGTTTTTTATAAACAATGTAGAGTGCATCCCAACTTTTTTGAAATTGGGGTTGTATATTATATCCTAAAAAATGCCTTGTTCAGAATATATGCAGGAGGCAGTCAAATCATTGGAATGGTGTATTTAAAAAAATTGGATAAAACTGCTGGTTGATGAGTTTTTGTGCATAATTAACCACAATCCACGGCAGAATTTTACTCTGCTTTCCAGAATAGAAGCGTTTTGGGTGCCAGAGGATGGGCTTTCCCAATTATGAGGTTGATGGTTTTTGAGCTCAGCAAGCAGAAGCAATTACGTGTTAAAGAACTGAAACTCATTAAATGTGCTCGCTTGGTGACAGGACTCATTACGGGGCAACCGACAAAAATGCCTATGAGA
Source organism: Gymnothorax reevesii (assembly GCA_029721435.1). Classification (NCBI taxonomy): domain Eukaryota; kingdom Metazoa; phylum Chordata; class Actinopteri; order Anguilliformes; family Muraenidae; genus Gymnothorax; species Gymnothorax reevesii. Next base: position 22,375,463 of record CM056579.1, on the reverse strand, counting down.
CAACCTTCAAAAGCAGCATTCCATTACACTGTGGATTAAAGCCCACACTTTGGTGATCTCCAGCAGTCAAAAAGTGATTAATTGTCCTCATTGTTTTGCTGAAGACATATTTAGGGAAAAAATATATTGCTTTGCACAGAAGACTAACAGGCATGGCACTCCTGTGATTTGCTGAAAAATACTCCACCACTATGCGAGCTGTTTGTGTTCAGGAAATATCGTCAGAGAGGTGAAATGACTTTTGCATCTACTATTGTTGCTTTATGAAGTTGTTCATTTTGTTGTATCAGCATACCGTATCATAAATCTGAACAATAATATTGTGACCATCCCCTCTGGCGACGACATTCCAATTCATCAGCGAGAGAATTTTACGCACTTGATGGGAAATACATTTTTTATGGTCCTTTTCACCTCAGCAATTGACTGGAACTCCGGCGAGCAAGAAAATGACAAAACAAATGTTTTTTTCATGGTTGTAAAGATGGAGGGAGGCCAGAGTGAATACTATCACAAAATCGGATCGTTTTCATACCCTACAATGCTATGAAAATGCAAGTTCTGCCAAGTCATGAAATAGTTTGATAAACAGTGTTGAGGAGATAAATCAAGAACAGCAGCAGTTGAACACAGTTAGGAGACAGGCCTCACAGAGATTTAATTTAACAAGATGTGGGATCTCTTGAGCAAAGTCCTGTGCCAACATTACTTCAGCAGATATCCAACAGTGCAAAGAACACTTCCAGAATACCTAAAATTAATTAATCTTTTAACATTAATTAATTTAAAAAAATTCATTTATGTTGAAACTGATCCCACTGACCTGTAATTTGACTGATACATGTAGATAGGTGTGCTCTATGACCTGACAAAATATTATTCGCTTCTGCTATGGATTGTGGATGATGGGAATCCCCTTTCACAGCAGAGTAGTTTCCTGTAGAGCCCTCAGTCCATTTCACTCAGGTATGAGGAATGGTAAAATGAGGCTACGGAAGAGGAATTTGAGGACATATATCAAGATTTTGCCAGTGCGTTTTTGCCCTCTGAGCAATTTAATTAATTTTTTATCCTGTTCGCGCAGCAGTCAAACCTGATATTCATTATGCTTCCATTACATTCCGTAATAAAGATTAAATTCTCTGTCATGTGGCTGCCATGATGGGCATCTGTCAGTCTATGTTTCATCCAACAACATCACCATTACAACTGCTGTACAACTGCTGTCTTTGCACAAATGCTCACGGAAATACCTCTCTCTCTCTCTCTCTCTCTCTCTCTCTCAATTGTTTTCAAGTCATTGTGCCTTAAGGGGATTCGATAGGCATTATCCACATCGCCAAAACAAACTAGAAACATGCTTAACAAGTGCAACTACAACACAGGAAGTACTACATTAATGTTAATTAATTCTTAACTTAAACTTAAGTTAAGAAACTTAAATTAGAGTTTCATGTGAAATGAAACTGCACTTGTAATTTAACCCTATTTAAAAAAACTCATTTTAAAAATAATAAACAAAAAAAAGTAAATACATAATACTTTTTTTTGCCAACTTAAGTTTCACTCCCTGTTGCGTATGCCCCTTTCACACCAGGCTGCGTCGGGGCGCGGAGCAGCGCGGAGCAGCGCGGATGGCCATACGCGTTAATGCGCATGGAGAACACAAAGACATCTGTGAGGATGCGCAGGGGTACGCTCTAATGCGCAGTAATGCGCAGACATCGAACTCAAAAGTTAAACATGTTTGATTTTCTGCGCGGACTGTTGCGGACGCCTCCCGTACTCAACGGAACGTGTTGTGAACGCAGTCAGAAAGCACCTGTGCGTGTTGCACACGTGATCCACACATGCTTCCATTCTGGAAGGGGTCTTCTCTCAGTTTTCTGCAGATCTGTCATTTTCGTTGCGTATGGCCATCCACGCTGCTCCGCGCCCCTATGCAGCCTGGTGTGAAAGGGGCTGTCGCTTGTGGCTGGCAGGAACTGTTCTGTCATGATCGTGCAGCTCCTTTCTTCAATAAGGGGAATGGGGAGCTTTTCATTGTCATAGAAGTTCATGAATCCTCTCTCCCTTTCCCCATGCGAAGTTTACCACAAATGCGGTCAGAGAGCCACATTGTCCTTTCCTGGCTTCCAGAAGATGTGGACTACAAGGTTGCCAGATTGAGTCAGTGCCAGTTGGGTGGTGAAAAAGGAAAGGTGGAATAACTGGGTCTTGGGTTGCCAGGTCTGTAATCTGGGAGGTAGAGGGGCATTAGCAGCATGGAGTCTGCTGAAAACCTGGCCAATTATCGGAGCCAAAAATCTGGTGTTCCCTCACATTGATGCTGCCCTGATGCAGGGCTATTCTGAACGGGTACAGTCAGGAAGCCCCAGGCACTGCATATGAATGAACATACAGCATGCTTTCATAGTATACATACAGGCAGCCATAAATACAAACATACACACATACATACAGTTGTACGCAAAAGTTTGGGCACTCCTAATCAAAATTTCTGTTACTGAGAATAGTTTAACAAGTAGAAGATGACCTGATCTCTAAATGGCCTAAATTTAAAGATAAAACACTTTTTTTTGACATTTTAAGCAGTATTTGTGTATTCATTTTGTTTTTTACAATTCTTGAGTGAAAGAAAGGAAAAGAGCACCGTGCTAAAGTTTGGGCACCCCAAATGTTTTGAGCTCTCGGGTAACTTTGCTATAGTCTCAGACTGTATTTAGCTTGTTAGGGCTATGGCTTGTTCACAATCATCGTTAGGAAAGGCCAGGTGATGCAAATTTTGAAGTTTATAAATGCCAGACATCTTTTACTCCTTTAGCTGTTCACAGTAACAGAAATTTTGATCTGGGGTGCCTAAGCTTTTGCATACAACTGTAAAATATGTATATACATTCAAACATACATACATGCATAATCTACATATATACATATGGAAATCGCCAGACACCACATGTCTTCTACCGCTGCTAGCGTCAAAACTTTCTTTTGTCTTACTTTGTGTCTGGTATTAGCATAACAAAGACATATTAAAGTTTGTTTCGGCACCAACCATTCATCGTAACTCCCTCTCGTGCCAAAAAATAAGTCTGCAAAAGGCAAAATTTCACCCCTGAAATTGTGGCATGCACACTGATTGGCTAGTGCCTGAGAGACCTGGCAGGCCTCTCGAGCGCCAGCCAATCAGCACGCGTGTCAGAATCCCATGGCTGTGTGGAGTTTTGCCATGAACGATTCCGGACAGGAAGTTAGATTTCAGGGGTGAAGTTTGCCTTTTCCAGACTTATTCTTCGGAACGAGAGGGAGTTAAGATGAAGGGTTCGTGCCAAACAAAACTTTAATATGTCGTTGTTACGCCGATACCAGACAAGTAGTGTCAGTCGTGGCGCAAACAAAGAAAGAGAGAGAAAGAAAAAAGAATTATTCTGCAGCAGAGATAGAAATGATTTTGGGTGGAGTTAAGAAAAAACATTTTATTTTCATCTGTTAGCAGTGGTGTGACAGGAACAGGCAAAGCGAAGGCCTGGAGGGAGGTGACAGATGCCGTTAATGTTCTCTCTGTAGTCCAAAGAGTAGCTACAGTGGTAAAGTCCATGGGTCAGAAACGGAAAACTCATGGCATGCCTCTCTTACGCCCATGAAACGAACGGCCCAATTCACCAATTACATTTATCTCTTTCCCAAAATATGAAAATACTGGGAAGAAATTTACTATTCAGAACATGGATTTTACACTTCTCGTGCCAACGAATTCAACACTGTGCAACAGACCTCAATGAGAGCGTGCGCCACTGAAAACCCCCCCACTCTCCCAGCCAAAAAGGCAACCCACACCCGCCCCGATCCACAGTCACGATGTTGGTATTTTTAAAATTACACCCCAGGCATCGCTTTTTTTTCCCTTTTTGTTTTCTAGTCTTTTCTCTTGGATTCCCGCGGACCCTGAAGCACGCTGCCATCCACAGATGTTTACATCCTCATTTTCACTGGCTCGGGGACCGTTTCCATGGCGACGGGACTTAAGACTGTTTTCTGTGACGGGTGTGTGCGTGGGGAAGGGGAGGGGGGGTGCTGGGGAGAGCCTGGATTAAGTGTCGGTGGGTGTTATTTGAAGGCCTGAATTCGGAGAAATCGGGTGCTGAGTGAAGGGCACAGACAGGGGAGCTGAGATCTCCTGTACCCTACCTCTAATTTTAGCACGATTAATGGCTTACTTAAAAAGACACAGTTTAGTCCCTTTAATGATCCCCACACTAGAGCCACGGCACTTTAAAAAAGAGCTTAGAGAATATAATGAGCTTTCAGCTGCAATCCCTATCTTAATAGTTAGTCTTTTATCATAATGAAAAGGCTGTGGAAATTGCTGTACTGCTACATGCAGGGCAATTAGCTTTGCCCAAAGATGTTGTTTTTAATGATGAAATGAGACCTACTCTTGCATTATTCCACCATTATTTCATTCTCAGAGTAGATTTTTGCCTTTGCTATGGCTTTGCAGTTTCACTGCAAGAAGCTCTTTAGTCTTGTGTCTTGACATCAAATCGTGTATCCAATGCTCTCGTTTCACTTGATTAGTCAAAGATACTCCTGTGAGCTTAAAATAGTTCAATACTTTCCAATGGGGAGAGAATATTTCATTCATCAAGCAAACAAACAAATAAAAAAAGGCTGATATCGTGATACTGCATCTGCATTCTGTGTAGAATGGAATAGTGACTTTATAATCTCTATACAAACATATTTTTATCACAAAAGAATAAACAAAGGGATAATTTTCTGACAAATAAGGTTTCAAATGAAATCGCTAGTGGGCATTGAGACATGTTTTTTGTGTTCTGTGTTCAGTTTCTGTCCTGATTTAAAACACTTTAGACACAATCCCCGGTCAACTTTTCCCAGGCCCCAAGGACAGAGTGACCAGCCCAGGTGCTGAACATTATGAAACATGGGGCAAGAAGTAATGATCCTATACCAGTGTGTGTGTGTGTGTGTGTGTGTGTGTGTGTGTGTGTGTGTGTGCGCGCGGGCGCTGGATAATTACCCACTGAAATGGAGAACAGCACTGACCTCATGCATCATCCATTACACAGTCTAATAGAACAGAGATACTTCTACCGCAGTCAGTGAGCAGTCACCTTCCCTGTGTTTCCAATAACTCTCACTGTACCAGTCAGACATCTCGTTCTGAATTTTTCATATACAGTGAACAAAAATATACTTCTTACTATGGGAAATATGACCATGTTCAGACACTCACTGTACAAAGATTGTTGACAGATTGCATGACTGTATTGCAATATATTTCAATTACTGATTGAAACATAGACTCTCACGACGGAGTTGATGATAAAGGGGGTGGTGTCTATTATCCAAATTTCATCATTCTATATTTGCAATCTTCCATGTTACTGAAGGAACTGTATCAGATGCTATTCTGCTAAGTCAATAATTCTGCTTCGAAAAACAGGTCCCTGCTGTCTAAAGATGATGTGTACACAGGGAGTGTGAAATGGAATAAAAAATCTGGCATGCAACATAGCAGGAGGATATTGTTTTGCGGGGCATTACATATCTTGGCATTGACTGCCCATTTCTGTCTCGTTTCCTCCACATCTGCACTTGGTCACATGTTTGCACTAATTGGAAAATAATGGCTAAATTTGGAGGAACACTGAGGAAGTCCTTGTGCACAGCCCAAATGGTCACATGCGTGATTGATGATTTACTGTATGTCTGAGCCCTATGATACATCGGTATAAATACATGTACGAACCGTGATTCCTCTTCTTCTTCTTTGTTAAGATGTTCTAAGTGATAATAAAATGCCATTGTTCCTTTGTTCATTTGAGTTTATCTGAAAGTTTTGAATAATGCAAAGTTTAAATTGATGATGCAGACAGGTGATGTATGTATTTGAGTTATTCATACTGGTAGATGGGCATATGCGTGAGTACAGTTTTAACTTTAATGTACTGATCAGTTTGTTCTAGCTGCATTCCTGGTATGAAGGACTGTAGTTTCCAGCAGAAGCACTAGGCGGCCAAGCTGGCGCATAACATACATCATCGCCAAACATTAGTGATTAGTTTACGCGTATGCCAATGATTTTAAACTTCAGACAAGCACCCACCCACCAGGAAGTAAGCACTTGTCAATGACGACTGCCCAGACTCTGTGTATGAAGCAACGGAAAGTAGCAGAGACTGATTTTACCAGGCTAAACCAAACTGCAACTGAAAACTTAAAATTATAAATGAATTTGAAAAACCCCTACAGTCTAAAATTTATAAGTCAACATTTGGTTTCTCACAGGATAGGAAACATGATTGTCTGCTTGGAAGTCATATAGTGTGCGTAACCCGTTCATCCACCACAATGTCCATGCTGCATAGACTGTGTGGCTCTTTACACTATGTCACCTGACTGTGATGGCTGTTAGGATTTGGACGCCAAAAGCAGTGGCCAGAAATAAAAGGCCACAACCGCAGCGTGCAGAGAGACTCAAACAGACAGAAAATTCGAGACTTGCGCTACCAACGAACCTGATGCTGTCCGAGGTAGAAAAAATAGGCGAGCTCGAAGATACCAAAAGAAAAGGGAAAAAATAAAACAAAGATTCCCTCTCTTACTATAACTAGGCCTCAAATATGCAACTAAGCCCTTAACAGCACTCTGTCTGAAGACCTTACCGGCTAAAGCGCAAATAGACACTGACACTCTAGCAAAGGACACGAGGCGAAACTGGAGCTTAAATAGAGTCCGGGCAACGCCCCCAATTAATGCCAGCTGGCCCAGGAATCCGATTGGGAGCAAAACGATATCGTCCCAGACGAGAACAACAAAAAGAGCTCCTAAACCATGACACTGACTTGCTAAAAGCTTTCTCTTGGAAAAGTCCTGAAGGAAAATTTATCCCAACAGCCCACGACATTAACTGAACACCTCTGATTCATTGAGGTTTGAACCTTACACGACCTCTGAAGGTGTGCTGTGTCATCCAGCACCAAGATGTCAGAAGCAGATCCTTTAAAGTCCTGTATAAAGCGAGGTGAGGCCTCCTTGTTTTTCCTGGCAGATCCCACAGATGCTCGATTGGACTGAGATCTGGGGAATTTGGAGGTCAGGATAACATCATGAACACTTTGTTCCGCAAACCATTCCTAAATAATTTTGGCAGCATAGCAGGGTGTATTATCCTGCTAAAATAGACCGCTGTCATTTGTAAATATTAATACCATGAAGGGGTTTACTCAATCTGCAACAACGTTATGACTGGTGGTACATGGCAAAGTAATGTCCAAATGAGTGCACGGACCCGAGGTTTCTCTCCTGAAAATTGGCCAGAGCATCTCACTGCTTCTCCTGGTTTACCCTCCTCCCAAAATGCATCCTCTTCCCTAACCAAGGGTACCTATGTTGGAAAAGTTAGGAGAATTCTAAAGGCCTGTGAATTACAGGGGCCCTAAAAAAATATCCTACTACGCCTGAGCTTTAGGCCATGAACTGATGGGCAGACGTTTTCATTCGGGATTTTATGTCAGAGGAGAATTTGAGGTTCTATTAATTATGGCAAGTTGCCTAATCCTGAAGCGACAAAGCAGGCCCAGACCATCACACTACCATGACCGTGTTTGCTTGTCGGTATGGTGTTCTTCCTGTGGCATGACTTCATGCCAGATGTGACAGGAATCATGTCTTCCAAAAGTTCCAATTTGACTCAGAGTATTACCCCAAAAGTCTAAAGGGTAATCAAGAATTTTGGCATATATGAGATTCGTCTTTGTGTTGTTTTTGGTCAGCGGTGGTTTTCGCCTTCCGAGTCTCCCATGGGTGTCATTTTTACCCAGTCATTTTGTTGTTATGACATCCAGAATACTAACCTGAACTGAGGAAAGTGAGGATTATAGTTCTTTGAATGTGAGTCTGGATTCTTTTGGGACCTCCTGGTTGAGTCATCAATGCATACTTGGGAGAAATTTTGGTTAACTTCTAGGATGGTTGGCCACTGTTCCAATTTTTCTCCATTCGTAGTTAATTGCTATTAAGTCACGGCACACGTCAGATTTAACCATTTATTACAGAACCACTCGCATTTAAGTTTGGCGGTAACTCTGCCTGAGTGATGCTCTGGAACAAACAGAGCAAGCATCACACAGACAGGCCCTGAGATCATAAACCTCCCCAGCAGAGCTCGAGATTCTTCACGTTTAAATTATTGAACACAGTATGGACAGATGCTCCTTGTGATGTACAGTTATTTATATAGGAAGAGGCTGGGAAGGTGGATGAGATGCAGATTTTTAGTACACCCCTGTAAGTGCAGTCTAGAGGGCAGGATGCCAGAGAAATAAATGAACGCAGCCTTTATTATAAATGTTTGCCAATTGGGTGGGAAATGCTGAAGTCAAGAATGACTGGACAGGTAGGGGCTTATGGACAAGTAGGGGCTTGTGACCAGCATGACTTCCGTGCCTGGCTGAGCTAACGCTAAAGTTCCATTCACTCTGGTTTGCTTGAGTCCCAAAACCTAAGAAATGGCTTTGTCACTCCTTCAAGACTGATAGATGTCAAGGACTTTCATGCCCATCTGTTCTTTAATTCTTTAAATTGTGGCATCATGTGCCTACTTCACATTGCCAGACAGGTTCTAATTAAGTGATGGTTTGATTCAACAGGGCTGGATATTTCTAATTCATTGAAAATAATAAGAGAGTACCCAGCTAAGGGGCCGATTCAATAAACCTGGGTTACTTAGTCAGCTGGATCACTGCACCACAGTGAAATGGGAATTCGCTATCCAAATTTGGGTGAGGACCTGGCTCTAATGGTGCCTCCCACTACAAAATCTTGCTTTGTGAAACAGGCTGAAGATAACTAAACCAGGCAATGTGACAAAAGTGAAAAAACGCATTGGAGTTTAATAATTGGAACTGCACATATAGAAACTTCTCTGTGACTTCCAAAAGAACGATTGATGAGAATTACCTAATGTAGCATATGCTTGGGTGTTCATTCCACCAGAACCTGTTTGTTTGCAAACATACCATTAAAAAAAAAAAAAAAAAAACAGATAAATGTAAGATGGCGGATTAAAATATGGTGCTGCTATTTAAAATCTGAGTGTGGGTGTGTCTGTAGCACTTTACACCCTTGAACAACTGACTAAGACCTCATCCTCCCCCCTCAAGCCACTGAGAGGCGTGAGCGGAAGTACATACCTCAGCATTATCGTCCTTCTTGGGCTGGTGCAGGTTTGGGTCACTCTACAGTACCAAAAGCAAAGTGTATTTTGTGTTGGCAGCAGCTTTTCCGAGCAGAAAGACTGGGACTCATAAGTTGAGCAGAGGGAGCCACTTACCAGTTCCATAGACACGGATTGAGTCAAATATTAGATTGATTTACATTCTATGGAAACATTTTCCATTCAAAATCCAACTCAGTCCAGGACTAAGCGTAGTCTGCGTGCGAAACAGACCTTGTATATGTGTAGCGTAAATTATGTCACTCTTTTGACAGTTTAGTACTGAAGTCAGCACTTTTTTTCACATATCGCCATTAATCAAGAAATTTCAACACCCTTAAGCCAAGCAAAACACCCCGCAAGTAAATGTCAGCAAAAGATAAACGAACAGTGTGGAAGAACAGGATAAAGGATTTTTTTTTCTTTAGTTTGAATATTATCGAAATAATGTATCCATATCTTATCCATTGAATTAATTTAACTATGAATTACAGATTTGATAGGTTGTGTACAGACTATTTGAAATCTATGAACGCACTGTTCAGGGAATACTGATGGGTAAAATTTGCAGAACATAACTATGAGAAAAAATTAATTCTGAGGACTCTTTCTCTGCATGAAGATGAACTGGAATACAGTCCAAATGAAACAATGGCAAACACTTTAAACATTGTGTAATACCTTGTGTTCTGAGACTTTGCCAACTTCTATCATCCAAAACATCATATTCAAAATCACATCCCTCACTCTCTGTCTGTTCTTTGTCTGTTGTGCATTGCAGTGTCTATAACCTAATTAAAGGGCGAAAACATGGCAATGAATGCACCAAAAACCAAAAATAAAAGTACTATATGTCACATTTATTAATCGAAGCACATTAAATTTTTTTCCCCGTCTATTGATTTGTTAGTCCAGATCTATGTTGGCTTTAAATAAATTAAAACACTTATTGCAGGGATTCAGTTGATTCAATGGCAAAGAGTTAGACATATGGGAGTCACGCATTAGGTCCACAAAGACTTCGCTCTTGTGAAGACTACATGTGATGATTTCATTTTCCATGATCCTTGAGTTAATATATACAAATGTATATTTAATCCTCGTGTTCAGATGTGTCCATCATGTTCACAATTTTGGGTTCGTAGCAGCAGATGTCCTTCCAAACAACCGTGGTCCATTAATTCCAGAATTCTTAAATCTTGGAAGCCTCCTCTGGCAGTTGTCCAGTCAAAAGCTGTGTTCACCCAATGTCCGTCCACTCATTATATATTCCATGAGAGACACTGTCCTGTTCAGCTCTGTGGCCAGCAAAGCCGTGTCATCAGCTTTCCCAAACAGTTCCATCAGCAACAATATTCCTCCAAAACAAAATATCTGTGAATACGTCGAAAAAAAATATATTTCCCTCATTTCTAAATATCAGAAATGTTTTTGTGGGAACAGTTCATTGTGCATTACAAAGACAGCCATGCAGATTCATGCAATGTAATATGATAACATGTACTGTATGTACAGACATTAATCAATGCAAAGATAACATATATTTTCAGATTTATTTTTTCTGTGCACACATACTGCTTTGCCCTTGTATAAATGTTCGCTTTAAGATTACATCAAAGGTGATTCCACGATTTAATTTACGAATGGTGTACCATTAGTGGCATCAAGAATACTGAAAAAATATCACCTGACTGGCGATAATATACATATATATATATATTTTTTTTTTTTTTTACCAATGATACTGAAATGATACTTTTCCTAAATCAATCCTAATGACAATTCTAATGTTGTGTTTTCATATGAATTATGAATTTGGTGCATACTGTATGTCTCAATACACAGTGTAAAATTTAAGTTGGCAGTGTGTGTGTTTGTGTGTGTGTGTGCAAGAGTGCCTGCATGTGTGTATACATGCACTTGTGTCAGTGTGTGAGCATTTGCAGCTGAATGCACATGTTCCAGTGTGCATATATGTGCACGTGTGTGTGTGTGTGTGTGTGTGTGTGTGTGTGTGTGAGAGAGAGAGAGAGTGCACGCATGTTCACATGTGCATTTACACAGACATGTGATTGTGCATGCATTTTCACATGCGTATATACCTGCTTGTGTGTGTACCTAATTGTGAGTTTGCATGTATCAAAGTGTGTGTGTGCACGTCTTTTTTGTGCATCTGTGTGTGTTTGTGTGTTTCAATGAGCATCTGAGTACTTACGTACTATGTACGAGTGCTATAAGTGACTGTATGTATGAGTACGAATGCCTGAGTGCATTTGTCTTTATGTATCTGCACTCACGGATGCACGGGCACACCTCCATACATGCTAGTTGCTTAGTAACTATGCAACTGCTGCCATAGGTAATGGGTGAGATACATTTTTAATACAGGAAGATCGTGAGACGCACCTGTAATAATCTAGACAATTAAATAACAATTAACATGAGTAGAGGTGTTAATCAATATCAGTAAATTTCTTCTTTCTGTTTATTTGCACTGAGCATTTTAAAAAGCCCAAAATCCAGCACCCACCATGGCATAATGTATCAGAATGGAAACAGCAAGGAAGTTTAAATTGTTGAATTAAGTTATATAAACATATACACTATTTCCCATAAATGATTCAAAATCAGTGTGATACAACCCATGAGATACAAGATTAGTTTCACACTTGTGTGATACAGCTTTCTCGCCTTGTGATTGGTCAGATTCCGTTCGTTGACGAACGTCAACTAATATGTTTGCCAAGGTAACGTTACCAATTCTGCTGGTAACGATCCAGCACTGCTGGCATTAGCTTCAAGAAGGCAGTTTATTCAAGTCAATGGGATGAATAATTCATTAGCGAGCATTCTAACGCTTTTGGCCTGCAAAGTAGTAAGTTAAACATGTAACAGTTGTCGCAGATGCTCGCATTTATTAATTATATGGCGAAAAGTGTAAGTGTGTCAGCTAGCGAATTCCTTGTCCCATTGACTTGAATAGATTGACGACTGAGAGCTAACTTTAACGCTATTTTCCATTTACCAAATATTTCAAATATGACACTTATGGGATAGAGAGGATCTGCAATGAGTAAGCTCGAGATATCAAACTATATACATATTTTTTTGTGTGTGTGTGTGTGTGTGTGTGTCTGTGTCTGTGTGCGAGTAAATGGCATTGCACGCAGTATTTCCAACTTAATCGTTAGTTTTACATAAAACACAGACATCAAGCTTTACAGCGAGCTACTTGAGCAACTTTTTTTCCCCAAATGGATGCACTACATTTCTACTTTCTATCCACATTGAAACCCACTTTTTGAACCTGTAATCGCACTCAGGACCGCCAAACTACCCCAGTATTGCACATTCAGCGAAAATGCAATCAACTTACTCTCTGGTTTAGCAATCCTCTGTGACGTGTTTCGACGTGAGCGATGAAGATGACATTACCTTTAGGGTCACGCAGAGGCCTTCTCGTCCATTAAGAAAGAGTGCTGCTCTCAGCTTGGATGCAGCCAGTAAAGACAACCTCTTTACAGATCTCCGCACCTAGACAAGCGGAGAGACCTCAGGTTCGGGTTCGTGGGCACAGTTTGGGGCAAAGAAAACCAGCACCCATCCAGGGGCGGCAGCGGCACAGTCTCATGCATGGAGCTGTTTTCTGGTGCATTCCAAAATGGCTTCCTTCAGTCTTTTGAAGCAGACAGCAGGCACGCACACGCGTGCACATACACACACACACATAGACGCACACATACAAAAGTCCAGTGCACATTCCATCCACGTCCCAGAAACAGTGGCTCCTTTTTTTGTGTCTTTTTTTTTGCTCATTAACATTGCCGTAGACGATGGTACAGAATGGTCCATGCAAAGGCATGACTGATGCCCGGAGCTCTGCATGGTGGAGGGAGGGCTGGGGGTGGTGACGGGGACGGGGAGGGGGAAGCGCGGCGGGTGACCAATCGCGACAAGGCTCCAGACATCTCCGGGCCAGAACAATGGATAACAGTCATTGACGTGAGGTCCGATGAGGGTGATTACATGGTTCGGAAGCACATAATCTTATCCAAATAGGGCCGTTTATATAATCTCCCTGATTTCAAACACTGCTATTAAACTTCATGGCCTTGTGCAAAGCCACTGACAGTCCTACTTATTGCTATTAAGAGGCCACCATTATGAGGGACAACTCTCAACGTAAAGATGGTGCTCGACATCTATTTCTCGCAAAGATGAACCACCTTTTTCTCCACTAAAAAAAAATGACCGGCTCCCTGTGTTTTGTTACAGTTCAAGCAACATATGCGATTTCAAGAGAGCATTTTGTCAGCATGTGAAATGTAACTCTGCAAGGCTTTGGAGCTGCGATTCAAGTAGCTATAAGTGGAGTGAAAAGTGCTGATGATTCTAGGGGCCCACGTTGCTTGGAAAGGGGCATAAAAGTTCCAGTAGATTTGGCTCCAAAGCACTAATCATCCATTAAGCGGGGCCACATTTCTAGCTACACCCCTGCCCTGTACAGGTGCATTCTGGGACTCGTATGGACGATGGGGGAAGTGGGGGGTGGGCGTGGTCTCACAGGATTGATGGGATGGGAGAGCGGGAGCGTCTCATTGGACAGGGCGAGTTGTAGGGCGAGGTCACGGGAGATAGCCGCAGAGCATTGGACCCCTGGAGGCCTGCTATGCTGCTTAAGCTTCGGGATTTCTCGTAGCCTTCAAATGCGGGAGAGTGCACAAGACAGAACAGAACAGGTCAGTCGCCAGTCAGCCAATCAGAACTCAGAACAAAGGACAAGACAAGGACATGTGATGCAGAGTCACAGTGGTCATGCACAGCTGTGTTCCACAGCGTTAAACAGGCAAAGTGTCCATTCACGAAAATACAGAGAATTTCATTCAGTTCATTGCAGTTAAAAAACATGTTAAATAATTATAATCTAAGAACAAAAAATAAAAACTTTTTTGTAATAATAAGTGGTCTAAGAACAGAACTTGAATTTCCCTTGATTTTCTTTATACAGACAAGTTTTGTCATGCAGGTAAGAATGATGAATTCAAATGCAGCGCAAAATTGATCTTTTTGGCATTCAGTAATGTTATGAATGCACTTCATGCTACTTCTAATCATGATGCTGCAAGATACTAATGATGCAGGCAATTAAAACTTTATTAGTGCATGCATTCATCACCGCATGAAAATTTGCTAATTTCATCTGGCCACACTTTATTTTTCTTTGTTATTCCTTCATTTTTGTGAACATTCTGCAAACCACGAGCAATGAAACAAAGCCTTCAAAATAGATTTTACATACGTTGGCTTCATTCAGACATCTACCCGCTTTACAATTCAGCATGTTTAGGATTATTCATTGAGAATAATGCCATATTTAACACCACAGCTGCGACAGGCATGGTGCTAAAAGCTAAAGTGTGCTCTCTACCTGAAGGGCGGGTTAATAATCCATATCAGCCGCGGCCCTTCTCAACGGAGAGACAAAGTTGGCATTACTTATGTCCCCTTGACCTGCAAAGGACCACAGACTGAGCTGAGATCGCCGTGGAGTAGGTACACCTGGACAATTTGTCTCTTCTACAGACATCTTAGTCTATGTTCAAAACATCCTGCCATCCATCTGCAGCATAACCTACCTATTCCTGATCAGGGTCACAGGGGAGCTGGAGTCTATCCCAGCATGCATTGGGTGAGAGGCAGGAACACACCCCGGACACTTTGATAGTCAGGTCACATGTGGTTTCACGTACTGGCCACTCAAGAGTTAAAGTGAGAGCCCAGTCACGCGCCTCTTAAATCCGCAACGTCAGTCAGCTCATTGCATTGATCAGGTCTAATTAACGGCTGAAGAATTCTGCCAATTAGAAAGGATCTTTTTTTTTTCATCTTAAGCAATTAGCTGTAGCTTAACGATATCCGATTTTCCATGATACAGTAATTATCATGCTAATAAGTGAGCTAATAAAGCTCGTAAATCAGGAATATGATTTGTATTCTTAACTGACATAAAATGCTAATTTCTTCGGGAAAATACTGCTAAAGATGTTAACAAAATGCACTTACTGTTTGTTCTGTTTAGTTATTTTGCAGATCAAGGTCAGAATCGTTTTTGACTGTGTAGCTAACAGGAGATGTAAAACAAGTTGCTGTGAATTAAACTCTATTAGTGTGTCTCACATCTTATTGTTGGCCCATACATATACATAGTAGAGAAATTATTCCTTCTGTCAAAGTCTTCACCAGTTTATTCAAGTAGCCTATAAGGTAACATCTGATTAACTGAAAGAGTAATACATGTTTTACTCTCCCAATAAGAAATCATTTACACAGTTTTAACTAGTTGTATTTGATACATTCTAAAGTGTACCTGCCTTCGCACTGAGTTTCATTCAAACTTAAAACAAAGAAGCAAAAACAAATCTATCGATGTGGAAACATAAACATTTCAACGTTAACATTTCAGTCATTCATTATCTAAAACCTCCATAGCTGCAATATTTTTTTGGAAACATACCTGGTTGTAACAAACAAACAACAGGAAGGAGAATTAATGCTTAAAGTGATTTTTTTTCACATTTTTTAATTGATTATTTTTAACTGTACTGTAAATTTCCATTATACAGAGGGATAAATATTACATTATCCAGTGCTAAGTAGCATTGAACATCCTATTGTAAAAAAAAAAACATATAAGCACATATACCCATGAGGAAGGTTGCCATTTATCTCATTTTTAACCAGAATGAGTTACAGTTACAGTTACTGTTCCTAATACTGGAATGCAAATTGCCACTGAGGTAAGAAATTTCGGTGACAAATTTTGTACTTTTTTGCAACGAACTAGAATATCAGTGACTTCCCAGGTCATTATTACAGCTTTCCAGACTGACATTGATTCTGAGGGGAACCCCATCAGCAAAACTGCAGTTCCAAGGGAGAACCCTGCTGCTCTGACAGCAGCCAGCCCTGTTTGTGACTGCAGTTCCAGCTGTGTGTGTTATTATGAACTAATTCTCAATCTGGCAACCGAGCTCATCAGAAAGGCAAAACCTGAATATCCTCCAGCACACAGTGTCGCCCAGATGCAGGATAAAGGGGCGACCTATAGCCCAGTACAGGGGTTCTCTACCTTATCCAGAAAGGGCTGCTGCATGTGCAGGTTTAAGCAGTAACACACCTGATTCTACATCATTGCAAAAGACTTCCCATATGAAAAATTACTACAGTTCCAAGCTGTGGTTATCGTATAGTAAATTGATAGTATTTTTGCCACCACAGTGAAGTATTAACACAGTGATACAATAGATATTCACACTACAGCAATACAGTTGTGTGGACTATAGTAATATCATGGTAATGTTGACTGTGGTAAGACTACAGTTATAATGTGATGGCTAAAGTACTACTCTTGTTATATGATGCAAACTATAGTCATACTATAGTAATGCAACTAATACTTCAGTATCACTGAGAAATACATTAAGGATATTTTCATTAGGGCGTGATTAGTGGAATTAGGGATGCATCTGTATGGTTGGAACAAAAGCCCTTTTGGGATAAGGTTGGGAATCCCCAGCCTATTTTTCGGGAGGCGGTTTGTTCAAGCCCCAGAATAGCAACAGTAAGTTTATGTAATAACAAGGCCCTTGAACAAGGTCCTTAACCCCTTATCGCTCCATCAGAGATCAGCCCCTCTTCAGTCCAATCAACCGTGAGTTGATTAGGATAAAAATACAAGAGTTGAATCACTATAATACACTGTAACGTAAAGGCGGAGAGACCGCCGCACCTGGTTTGCGGACGCCCCCGTCAGTGGAGCAGGTGTAGTCGCTGGCAGCCAATAAAAAGCAGGTCCCGCCTCCGCTCCTGCGAGCTCCGTCGCGCGTGCTGGACCGCCGCATGGGGTGGTGCTCCTCCGACGACAGCGTGAGGTCACTTCCTCCGCTGCAGTCGCCTGAAAGCACTGGCACAGGAAGTCAGGGATGAGGCTAATGAGTAACTCTTTACCAGGAGCCTTTGACATTAGGCTGATGTAGCACCATCAAATACAGTAAAGGAAGAAAAAAGACCCTGTAAGACGTTTCTCCGGAGAAGATTGGTCCCTGCTTAGCCAAATCAACTGAATGTCACCTTTGATAAAAGTGTCTACTAAATAACTGTCTACTCCACTCAATATAAACTGACTTCCATACGTTATGCTATCTTGTGAAAGCTCTCATGTCATATTCAACCCCAACTCATAAAAGGCTGGGACGGCATGGAAAATGCACATAAAAACAGAAGCAGAGATTTATTAGAACATTTTGATATTGCATTTAATTGCAGATAGTACGAGGACAGGATAGTTCATGCTTTATCCCATCAGCTTCATGTTATTAGTTAATATACAGCCATTCCAATCATTCAGACCAACAACGCATTCCAAAAACGTTGGGACAGGAGCAATTTAGGATTAGGAATGAGGTAAAACCTTTGATTATGGTACTAATTAGACACAACTAATGTCAACAGGTGTTTGCCATCATGATTTGGTATAAAAGCAGCATCCAGGGGAAGTCTAATCCTTCCGGAGCAAAGATGGGCAAAGAATCTTCAATTTTCCCATACATGAGTGAGAAAATCGTTGAAAGGTTTAAAAACAAGGATCATCAAAGAAAGATATGTAAGGATTTGGATATTAATCCCTCAAAGGACCTTAAATAATAGAGGATTCAATTAATCTTAAGGAATTTCTGAGTGTTATCTGTGGTGTCCCATCATTAAGACGACACTGTGTCACCACTCATCATATACCTATGAGGGATTTAAATCATGAGACTCAGGATTACTTTGGCAAACCTTTATCAAGTAATGCATTGGGTAGTTATATCCACAAAATGCCAGTTAAAACTTCACCGTGTAGAAAGGTAGTATAACAATTATCGTGGTATGGGGCTGTGTCAGTGCCCTTGGCAAGGGTAAACTGCACTTCTGTGAAGGCATCATTAATGCTGAAAAGTAAACTGATTTTAGAGCAACATATGCTGTCTGCAAGGAGACCTCTTTGCCAGGGATGCCCATGCAAGACAAAACAAACCCAGTTTTTGCACTTATTATAAAGGCATGGCTGCATTAGAAACGGCATGCAGCTACAAGACTGTTCTGCCTGAAGTCCTCTGGCTGGTCTCAAAAGAAAATGTGTGGCACATTTTGAAACCCAGAGATAAGGACAGCAAAGAGGCTGTACAGGTGCGTATCTTAAGACTTATTCGCAGAAAACATGGGACAAAACTACAGTGGAAACATTTAATCAATCAGTAAAAACTGAGCTGTCGCAATATTTCTTTTACATATTTTGCAAGAATCAAAATTGAAAAAGTGTTTATTCTGAAACGTTCATGTGCTGAGACATCAAATTGTTGTTTTCAACCTAACAGGTTGTTTCAATACACCATTACTGTTGTGTTTTTTTCAACAGGTGGTCAAAGATAATTTACATATTACTGCTTTGAGTTTTATTGTAGATTTAATTTACTGTCTCGGCTTTACATAATTATTCCATCAGCCTTATATTTATTTATTTTTTATTTATTTTATTTTATTTAACCCTTATTTAACCAGGGAAGTCCCGTTGAGATTGAAATCTCTTTTTCAAGGGAGCCCTGGGGGTTGAGGTGGGGAGGGAGAGGAGGAATTGCACAGCCAATTAGATCAGAGGATGAGTAGGCGGCAGATTGAAAGAGCCAGGTTGGGACTTTAGCCATGACACCGGGGAACCCCCTACTCATATCGAAGAGTGTCATAGGATCTTTAATGACCACTGTGAGTCAGGACCTCGGTTTAACGTCTCATCCGAAAGACGGGGGCTATATTAAGGGGCTCAAGTGAAGTTTGATTAATACAGCACATGGAAATACTTTTCCAGGGTGTTGATAAGTAAAATTAAGGTTCAAAAAGGAAAAAAAAACCTCCCCATAATGTTGTCCCAGCCACCTGGATTTGGTAAGGCCTCATAATAATATTAGTTAATCGTTTTTTTAATCTGAACAATGTGATGCAGGCAGGGCGATTTTCTTTTTTTTTCTAGCTAATGTGTTTTTATATGAAGTCTGCTTATGCGTTTGTGACATGTTTTTCTAGGTTTCTAAGGTCCGTTTATTTTCCACAACTCAACAGAGCAACAGAGGAAAATAACTTTTCTAGATAAACGGGTGAAGTGTCCGTTTACAGGTACACTCACACTCGCAGGTAATGCAAGTAAAGACCATTACACCGATTGCACTTTTTTTGATACTAAAAACACTGGAACCACAAAAATCCTTCGCTCTCCAAATTGGTTTACAACAGCTGCGTAGCTGGAGGAAATCAATGTCAAAAAGAGAGGATATCACCCGTGCACTGTCAATACTTTCAAAAATATAAATATACTTTAATGAGCTGCAAGGTTTTGGTGAACGTTTTGGTGATCTATATTTTTGCAAGTATTGACAGTGTGCGGGTGATATCTTCTCTTGTTGATACCAAAAATGTCAGCTTTCCAGCCCCTGTTACTTTGTACCTCTGACAGGAAGTCAAGTGATCGGACACATCAATCACCAACATCAAGCGCGGGGTTAGTCATAGGTCGTACAAAGGTACAGATCTCGAAATAGGGGAGAGCTTAAAGGTCACCTGGGTCCAGGGTTTGTGATTCATATCAGGCTGTGAGCTGGAGTGAGAGAGCTCTGTGTTTGCAGTCCCAGACATGACACCGCGACCACACCCCTGAATGCTGTCACTCAGCTGTTTAAAAAAATAACCTAAAATTGTGTGATGCAGTATAAGGCTCAAAAGGTACTGCACAGCAAAAAAAAAAAAAAAAAATATATAAGGCCATCTTATTTTAATGCATTTTAATCTTGCATTTAGATTCAAAACACTTCTTGTCAATGAGGTGAGATAATGCTGACTCATTTCTAGATTTGCCACCAAGATAAGAAAATTTCAGTTATCAAGCACATGGTATCTGAAAATAAGCTATTTTCTTGTTGAGAGCAAAATACTAGGAAGTCTCGCAATGAGATCAAAAAAACTTGTTAAGACAGACACTTTTGTTCAGACCAGTTTGCATCAGGATTGGTTCAATTCTGTGGTGTATCCTGTTGCTATAGTTCTGTGGCTATTAGCAATTATCCCACTGAGTGTTTGTCCGTCCCTGTCAGGGGGATTTGACTTGTAGCCACAGTTCTTTTACTGTTGCTATTTTTCCATGTTTGGCATGTGTTGGCATAATTTTTGACACAGTTCTCCCTGGCCAGCTTGAATAATTCAGACTACTTTGAGGCCAAAGCACCCATAATTTGGGCATAAATTTTTCGGCCCCTTTGGAACTCTGTTACAATCTTTATCTTGCTTTGGACACACAGCAAATGTGCTGCTGGTTTCAAAATTGCAGCTAATTAACATTCAACTGAATAGGACTGTTGATGTTTTTGTAATTGAAGCCTGGGGATTCAAATTTGAAGCCATTTTTCCAATATTTTGTCCACCCCCTACACACACAGATGAATACAGCCACCCCCATATTGATGAACTCACTACCAGTGCAGTGACTCTACTACAGGGATTTAATCTGAGGCGATGTCATGCCTTCCCTTGCTGTTACCTTCTGTCTCACACGTACTCTCACACACACACATACACACACACACACACACACACACACACACACAAGCAAACACGCGCACAGAAGCAAAGTCACTCTCTCTCTCCCACTCCTTCTCTCTCTCTCTCTCTCTCTCTTGCTTTCTCTCACTCTCACTCACATATGCACGCCCACATTCACCACAAAGTATCAGTAGCATTATTTGAATCCCTGCTTAATTGCTATGTGCTGCCGGTTGTATTCAAATCTATTCAGGCGACAACAAAAGGGAAAGCCCTGCCATTATGAAGTGTAATCATGCAACCCAGAGCTCTCGACTACTATGCCAGCGAGAACCGACTGCTGGGCTGGCATCTAGCTTAGCAGGTAAGGTCCGTGACTGGAACCTGGAAGCTTTACTTTTCAAGCCCCATTGTGGGCGCAATAAGATCACACTGGTCACTGGAGCAAAGTCCTAAACGCCACATCACTCCAGAGGAAGTGTTGACTCCAGCATTGTCAAATCAACTGTTAGTCACTTTTAATGAACTCAGAAACTGTGTATAGTTACTGCAGGGTCTTTACACGCTTTGGTCAGCAAACTAATACCGCTTTTTTCCATGACACAGTTTTAGCACCACTCTCCTCTGCTCGACTCCACTCTACTCGGTTTCGGGCATTTTCCATTGCAATTGAGCACCACCTCAACGTGGGTGGGGTCATCATAGCAAGCACCACTCCCTGGCCAGTCAGTGGCCTGCAGTCTGTGTTGACGTCACATTTTCGGCTCGACTCAGCTCGCTTGGAACCCCGGCCAAGTTGGTACTTAAAAACCTAGTACCTAGTACCAGGTACTGTCACCTAATGGAAAACCCTAAAAACCGAGTGGAGTCGAGTCGAGTAGAACGGAGTAAGTGCTAGTGGAAAAGCCCTATTAGTGTGATGTAATGTACTGCTCACCCGATCTGGTGCGCTCCAGTGCCCGGTTCCCCCGGCTGCCGAGGCAGGGGTCCCCCTGGGTGCTGTTGCAGGTGAGGTTGAGCTCGGCGTGGCCGAAGGTGGGGGAGCTAGCCAGGCCCCCCTGGGGGATGTGCTTCTTCCTCTTCTTCGGGAGTTTCTGCTTGGCCATGGCCAGAGAGTAGTACATCCCGAAGTTGTTGACGATGACGGGCACGGGCATGGCGATGGTCAGGACCCCCGCCAAGGCACAGAGGGCACCCACCAGCATGCCCGTCCAGGTTTTCGGGTACATGTCACCGTAGCCCAAGGTGGTCATGGTGACCACCGCCCACCAGAAGCCAATGGGGATGTTCTTAAACTGGGTGTGTTTGTTGGCCGTAGGGTCGGCGGGGTTGGCCCCCACACGTTCGGCGTAGTAGATCATGGTGGCGAAGATGAGCACGCCCAGGGCGAGGAAGATGATGAGGAGGAGGAACTCATTGATGCTGGCCCTCAGGGTGTGGCCCAGGACGCGGAGCCCAACGAAATGGCGGGTGAGCTTGAAGATGCGGAGAATTCGGACGAACCTCACCACCCGCAGGAAGCCCAGCACGTCTTTCGCAGCCTTGGATGAGAGGCCACTCAACCCTACTTCCAGATAGAACGGCAGGATGGCCACAAAGTCAATGATGTTCAAGACGCTCTTCACAAACTCCAACTTGTCTGGGCAAAAGGTGACCCGCATCAGGAACTCAATGGTGAACCAGAAGACGCAGACACCCTCCACATAGGTGAGTGCAGGGTCCGTCTCGATCTCGAACTGTAGGCTCGGTTTGATCACGGTGTCATCGCGAGCCGCGTCGGTTTTGTTGATGATGGTGTTGAAAGCTTCATGGGTCTCCAGGCAGAAGGTGGTGATGGAAACCAGAATAAAGAACAGGGAGGCAAAAGCCACAAACTGCAAGAGGGGACAGAAGAAGAGAGGGTTAACCATTTAGAGAAGCAAATATTAAAGTGCCAGTCCAGGACATTGCTTGGTTTTGTCAACTAAACAAGAATATTTTCCAGGCTTCTGTTATTCTATGTATTATCATCTCTGCCTAGTTGGGAGTAGGTCATGTGATCAATGCTGTTTGTTTGTTTGTTTGTGAACAAGATAACTGCAAAAGTAATGAACGGCTATCACTGAAACTTTGTGGGTGGGTCACTATTACATCAGGGATGGACCCTATTGATTTTGACCGCGATCAGTCAAACAATATGGTGACCATGGCAGACACCTTGAAATCCCATGCGATAACTGAACTTTACTTCCACTCATGAAGATTTGGACTGTGCTGCCATGGCTAAGGTTTGCACTCTAGGAGTGCCTCTAGTTCTTCATAATTTTCAAAGCATGCACACAATCTCAGGTATTAATACGGAGGCACACACACACTACTTTACACACAAACACGAGCACACCCACACATGCAAACACAAGCAACTATTTTCATGTTTTGCGGGGACATCCAATAGAATTACATTCCCTCCCTAACCTCTGGCCCTGACCTTAACCATAAGCACTACAATGCCTAGTCAATACCCCTACTGTAACCTAAACCTCATATCCCCATGAACATGTAAAACCTGGTATTCCATCACTTATGAAGATATTTGGACAACACAAGAGATGGGAATTATATACACACATGCTTTCAAGAGAAAATGGCTAAACTTTGCTCATTCTAACAAGTTATCCTCCACCAAGATTTTTGTCTACAAGGTGGGATGGATTGAAGAGCCCACTGCTAACAGTAGATAAGTTACACATTTCAACACACCGTGAGTAAAATATGGGAAAACGTCTTTCATAGCGAAAGAAAGTAGATTTTCTCAAAATTGAGAAAATTTCAAGATTTTCTCAAAATTTTGTGACTGAAGAACTTTTAGCACTGCGGTTTTCATTTATAGCCTTCGCTAGACAACATTTTTTCATGCTAAACTTGACTTGTCCAAAATGTGACGAAAGTAGTTCTTGTACCCAGGTCTTCAATTTTTACATCATTCAATGTACTTATATAGGCTTATTCACATAAATACAAAAGCCAATCTATTCACAATACTGATCATGTGAGTCTCCCTTCAGGCATAGTCCCAAGACGCAGGACATACATCATTCCGAAGCATTAAAATGCAAGAGCAGAACAGGGATGCCTAGCGGTTTGAATCCCGCATGGGGGGGGGGGTCGAGTTTCTTGGCATAAAAGTCCTTGAGATGCCTGGAGACGAGTGGCTGGGCGGCAGGTCCACATCAGTATTCTCCTCAGACAAACATTCGCCGCACGCATAAATCAGCCGAGGGGCTCAACGGGAACTCGTTTCCATCACGGGCCTGTCAGCGCAGTATCATCTCATTCAGAGCCGAATATGTTTATCGGTCATAACAAGTACAACCAACAAAATGGTCTCATCCTCACACGAGGGTCTACAGAAGGTTCGGATTTTCGAAGGGCCAAAGTTGTGCAGAGAAATCATGAAAATCGTTCAAGAAAAAAACAAGTGAGTGTTACTCATGAATTATTGAGTATAGTAGTAAAAGTAAAAACCAGTAACATCGCCAATGACTGCCACAAAAGAAATAGCCTGGCCAATCACTGGCCATGCTATTGGTCTTGGAAGGGAAAAATATTGCACTCAAAAAAGATCTAAGTGAATCTGGTGACTAGAATAACTTATAGACAGAAGGGTTTATCAACAGAATATATAGAATAATGGATATTTTACCAGGGCTTTCTTTAATTTTTGAAGACCACCAGCTCCAGCCTCCTGAGAAGGTGTTTCAGACGGGTAGGTGAGACCGGTAGGTGCTTAATATGTGGCAGGTACTGATTACCAGGCATTACAGTTACATTGCCTGTGTACCGGTATATGCAAAACAAGGCCTTCAGGAGAATGGGCTGAACACATGAGGATAAGTGACAGCGTTTGGCTCCGCTCCAAACAAGACTCTGCACAGACACTACACTACTGTTACCACAGCCTCTCTCACCACTGCTGCTCTAGAGCGACACGACATCTCATCCAACCAATCAGCACCTCTTTACCCATCACAGCTCATCACACCAACCATCTGTTAAACCTCGGCATTTCCAATGGTGCGTGCTCGATGTAGCCTCCTGTGGTCTTTTGGCCCCAGATCCTGACACATATTCAGCGCTCAACAAGTCCAGCCACATCATGAGCCTACAAGGTGATACATGCACTCCTGACGAGTCTGAATCCATCACAATTTACATCGTATTACTGTAAATTTAGAGGCAAACGCATGAGCCCCCTCAGATGTATAGTACAGCTGTGTCTTGAGCTGCGCAGGGCAATCTAAACCCCCTCAAATGTACGTATCTGTGTGACACTTACTGGTCATGTGATGCAGTGTCTATCACAAACTTGAAATAAAGATTGCATAATCTCCCCATTATATTCCCGAATAATCTCGCTCTGCCTCAATCTCTCTCTCATTCTCTCAAAAATACATATTAAATTTCATAGTGTTTTATTTGCATGACAAAATTTGCATTGGTATCACCAGTGCATGGCAATATGAAACATTACAGCAATGACAGCTAATAGCAGAACAGCACAATGCTGTATGTCGCATACAGATATACAGCATATATGCACACACATAAATGGCAACAATAAATATATATATATAAATACAACTTTAATATACAATAACATAGTAGTAACAGCAGAAATAATATTGCAGTGAGTTTAACTGTGTGTATATATTTCTGTCTTGTGTTTGTGCACTTATGTGATTCTTTGTCCTCTCTCTCTCTCTCTCTCTCTCTCTCTCTCTCTCTCAAATACAAATTCAATATGTTTCGCTGCCAAATATGTACACTTTAGTTTCCAAAGCTTGATGTAAAACAATAACATATAGTACATAAAAAAATAATTCTTCCCTCCCCTCTCTCGCCTGGGAATCCTTCATAAATACACAGCATTTGGCAACCAACCCCACTTTGGATTAAAAATAGCAAATAGAATATCAACATATCCAGGCTTACTCATTTGCATAATTCCTTCTCACAGAAAGAAGAGGGATGGGAGAAGATGTTTGAATCTTTGCCAGGCAGGATATTGTGCGTCCTGAAAAGTGTTTCAGGGGAACAGGGCGAGCGTAAACCACACTGACACGCATGACATCGCTGCTGGCACCATTCACTGATGTTCTAAAAATAGCCACTTCTCTGATGATGTGAAACCACTTGAGTTTGATCGATGGCAGGAATGCCCCTCAAGGGTAAGGCATGAGTGGGTGGAAATTCAGCAGAAATGAAATGACACGTGCCGGTTACCCCGGAAACGCAAACCCCCTTCTCAACAAAGGTTTTCTCCAATGATATGAGAGGCCATCTTGGATCTCTCAGAGCAGGGCTGCCCAATGCTGTGCCTGGAGATACACTACCAGACAAAAGTTTTTGCACACCCAAAGATCTTGTCAAGTATTTATCTTACATGTATGTTTACAACAAAGAAATCACTGGAACCCAATACTGTACTTGTTTATAACAAATAATAAATTTACAAGAAATATCCATAAAGAATCCAGCACGTGATTGAAATGATCAGCTCACTATCAACCCCCTGAAGCTGCTTGCTAATGAGTAGATCATGTGAATCACCAGTGGTGGAGCAGGGAGAGATCTAACACATGCAGGGCAGGTGGTTCTCCAGGAGAGGTTAGAGAATAACTGGATTACACCAGTTACTGATCTGCTTTAATATTGACAAAATGACTGATCTTGTTTTTCTTGATTTGTTAAGTTATAAACATAGTTTATACATTGGGCTTCAGCTTTTCTACCTTTCTGTTAAAAAAGCGATATGAGACCATTACACAAGCATAAAATACAAAAAAACTGTGACAATTACAGAAAATATTGGCGTGTGCTAAAACTTTTGACTGGTAGTGTATAACATTCTGTAGGATTTCACTCCAACCCAAACAGAGCACATCTCATTCAACAGTGAAAGCAATGCTGACCAACCCTGTTCCTGGAAATATGCCATCCAGTAAGTTTTCAGTCCAACCTTGACAAGGCACACCTTATTCAACAGCTAGAAAAGGGCTGCCCAACCCTGTTCCTGGAGATCTACCAACTTGTAGGTTTTACCTCCAGCCTAAAAAAGCACACCTCATTCAACAGCAAGAACAGGGCGGCTTAACCCTGTTGCTGGAGATCTACAGTCCTGCAGGTTTTCAATTTCACTCCAACCAAAACAAAGCGCAACTGATTCAACAGGTACAGCAGGGCTGCCCAACCAACATCCTAAAGGTTTAGACTCTAACTCTAACAAAGTCACGTCATGCAACATTGGTAAACCAGAACAGCTGTTGTAAATTATTTTGCTCAAAAGTAACAGAGATGCAAAAACTCTACTTATATAGGAAACAGGGCAAGAGGTCAGCAGGCCATTTTTATTCTCCCACAAAAACTAACATACCTTTCGTATCCACACACAACCAATGGCAACTGAATGTGCAAGAATTCCAGCTCGCAATGACAGAATTCCCACTGGTTACCGCACCAGCCTAGCCCTGAAAGTACAGATGCTAACTTATAAAGTTGGAACCATTTAGTATATATTTGAACAATATATGTTGCTATCATAGCTAATACGCCTTCGGATAATGCTCCCTTATATGTTTTCACTCACCCTTTACAAAGCGCCCGTCATTCAACAGAGATCTTGTGGAGCTAATAGAAGGCTAGCAGTTATTTGAATTAGAAATACCAATTACGCGTTAACAGGTTATTTATTTATTCCGGTAAAGGCCACAAAGCATCACATCCAGGAGTACAGCCGGGACCTAGCTTTGCATTCTCACTGTGTTACAGGAGAGAAAACACAACTTCTCCCTCTCGACTCATATCACTGCACAATATAAGGTTCCTTAATCTGGTTATCATCAGTAGGCTACCTGTATTGCCTTTGACAGAAAACCTCACCATTGTTACCCCAAAGCGATCCCAAATTATTCCTCTTTGGTTGTAGGGAAATGCGAGCATCAGGCTGGCAAGCTGCTGTTGGCTGATGGCTAGCATTCCTGAGACATCCAAATCCAGTACTAGTCAACGTGCATTAATCTCAAGCAGTCAAGGCTTTGAGGTAGCCCAAACTATAGCCCTTTACAGTACTATGACATAAAATAGCATGGTTTAAAACGAAAATGTGGTATCAATAAAGAATATATGATGTGCAGCACAAAGTAATGGAGAAACAAAAATGGAAATTTCAGGGACACTTCATCCTATACGTGCTACCCTTATGATAGTAGTGATCAGGTCTGTGACTCAAAACCATGATACGATCCAAACCATGAGTTTTTTTTTTTTACATCCCTTGCGCTCGCAGCATGTAGTACCAGGTTGTTACACAGACTGCGTCTAATTTTAAGTTATTTTATTTCACTATTCCTTAAAGCTTGGAGGGCATATGAAAATTCTTCATGAGAGTTTGTAGCATTAAACAGGCTAGACTTGCTTGCACTTTTTTCTGCCAACTCTGCTCAAGATAAAATGCAACAATTTTTTTTTGCCATTTCAAACCTATCTGCTGTATTGTATGAGCTCTTTTTTTTTTCAAATCAATAGTGATGGATCATTTTATTGTCTTAGGACTTAGGATTGTCTCCTGCATCATCATTATCAAGGGCAACATTTTATGATCATATCATATTGTGAGTATGTCTCTGACTCTCAAAGCAAAAAAAGAATCATTGTCCGAATAATCACAGAGCATTAAGCAAATTTCATTGCATAACATGCAAAAAATAAATGCAAAAACGTTGCCTTAACTAGTCCTAAAATATTTTATATCAAAGCATTGTGCCCATTAAATTCACCTACTCTGTAGCACAAAGCTAGCTAAATAATGGCAAGAATAATGTCAAATAGGTTGTGGCATCGACTGGTGTAGCTGTGCACTGCTAAATGCTGAAAATGTAGCCTGTGCATCATTAATTAATGCTGACTTCTGTATTAGTTAATGCCAGTTATTGTTGCATAATAAGCATCCACAGTGAACCTTTTGTCTTGAAAGTACAAAAATGAATTTAAGGCTTTGAAATGCTCATGTTGTCATACCAGCCCAACCAAAATCAGGTCATTTGCGCCAGTTCCAAACATTCAAGAAAACGCCAGAATGAGGGAGGAATACTGCGGACTTGTTTTCGTCACTTTTCCTGTTTTTTTGTATGTTTGTTTTTTGTTTTTGGCTGCTACTCTCCCCCACAGTGAGAAATGCTCACAAACAGCCACGGGGAACACCCACTTACGGATCCGAGCGGATTAGAGAGGACACCGCTGTTTTGCAGAGGCACTGCTTGTGTTGCTTCAAGAAAATCTGAGAATTGCTCATTTTCCTGCATGCGATAGCAAGGTTTAGCCCATTATCTTTGAATGCGCAAACTCATAAGACCTGTAATGAGACATTTGGGCCAGGTCACGCGGTAATGGAGATACAAAATTGGTGCATTTTGTATCATAGCTCGAAACTAAAATAGAGTTACAATTCAAATGGTTTTGTGTAGGTCTAGTTCTTCCCTAGCACTTCCAAAAAAAAAAAAAAAAATAGCTCATTTTGTTCATTTTGTTTATTTTGAGTGAAAACGGCAAAAACCTGGTCAGTAACGGAGTTACAAATTAGATACTAGGGAAGAACTACACAACGCCATTTAAATTGTAACTCTATCTTACTTAGTTTTGGAGTTCTGATACAAAATGCACCAATTTTGTAACTCCGTTTTGCCGTGGCCTGGCCCATTTGCTCAAGTCAAATGCTAATGCAAAGTTAAAATGCAGCAGGAAGTAACAAAGTAAATATCAATTTCAAGGTAAAAAGGATTTGATGAAATGGAATTGACTGCATGTACAGAATTAAAAGAAATACCTCCCATGATTTTAAGCTTTAGAAAATTTCCTCACCGCATAAAGATGCATTAAATTGCACTGATATGGGTTTTATGTTACTCAAGCTTCCATTTATTATTTCATTTTTACAAGTAGGGAGAGTGAGAAACAGTGGTAATGCCCCTGAGTGGTTTTGAGGTTAAGGGCCTTGCAGAAGGGCCCTATGGCAGAGTTTTTTCACTATTTTTCCCCATACCACCATGTACTTTAAAGGGGCACTCCATACTCCAGGCTAGGCATGTGATGATGATGAATGGCAGTCAATGTACAAGGTGATAATGAACTTTTTAAGCCCTGGTCCATTGCCTTTGATTCATTGTCATCACAAGGTTAGAATGTAGCAGTCAGTGTCCCTTTAAGGCAGTTGTTCCCAAACTTGGTCCAGGGGCCACTAGTTTGTGTGCTGCTTTTTGTTCCAACCACATTTGCAATTGTAGAATTTTAGCAAGCTGTTGATTAGTCTTAATCAGGAGCATTCATGTTTAGATCAGTTATATATCCCCTTCAGTCACATTTTGACAGGTATCTATTCATGCTATGAACAATACAAATTCCATATCCACACTGTGATGTATTAGAACTAACTACTCAAAAATACATATACCGTATCAGAGTAAACAATCAATAGGTTCCTAATTTGCTAAACTGCAGAAATCATGGCTGCAGAAATCAACAATTTATGAGGTAGGCTAATGGATCAAACCTGTTTTGTGTCATGTTTATGTTATGATGTTCAAGTGGATTACTTTGAAAGTACTCTTAACACCTGCGTTCATCAACCTAATTTTATGCTCACTGATTTTCTCAGAGTCTAATTTGATCTGTTTAAAATGGCTGTTACCTGAATCTCCTTGCAATAAAGAACAGTAAACACAATATGTTCAAGGGTCTTTCATTCTTCCTGGCACATATGCATATTACTTTCAAAATGTGGCTAAAAACAATAAATGACTGCTTTAAACATGAAATGCACCTAACTAGAACTTAATAGCCAATTACAATCCAGCCTTAGCTATTGTGGTTGGAATAAAAACCTTGCATAATCTGGAGGCCCCAGAATCGAGTTTTGGGAACCACTGGTGCCAGGTGATTCACCTCAGCATAAAGGCTAAATGGTACTCTCAAGAAGCATCACTAATTAATGAATTCACACTTATTAACTGTAGTGCTTCTGGGTGAGACAATGTCCAATCTTATGAGGCAGCAGCTTTTCAGCCAGTGGTCAATTACCCACTTTTCCCAAAGAGAGTCAACCTATCCAGGGAGCTGCTTGGCAGTCAGGATACTTGTCGTATGCCTTTCGCCATCTGAGAGGGGTTTCTGGGGCGATTGAAGACTGCTCTGAGCCGCCTCAGATACACTTTTTTCTCTCTGAATATGGCTTTCTTACCTCGGTAACCTCAGAGCTGTAGGGTGTTTACAGAAGTGTGCCCCATCAGTCCCCACATGAGGAAACAGGACTGTTTACAGAACTGATATGTGGGGGTCATAAGGGACTCTTGTTTGGTCATCATGTCTTGATACCCTCTCATTATGCCACTCCTTCAAGTTTCTGTCGAACACCTCGGGATGGTCAGTATTGTCTAAGCCGTTGTGCAGCCTTTTGTAATCATGTGGGAGGGTTATCTTTGTTTGATGACTTAAGTCAGGCAAAGTACAACTGATGCGTAAGCATGCAGCATGTGTGATTATTGATGTTTCTGTTTCCTGCTCGTTGGGCCTCTGTATTAATGATGTGGTTTTCCTTTGATATTTGGGTATATAGGTGGATGAATAGAACGGCAGTGGGAGACTGTTTAACACGGGCTCCTGCGCGACATTAGCGTATAGCCATTTATCTCACTGCATTCTGTTGCTTCTTTTGTGATTCATACATCTGTAAATAAATTGTACTAATCTTAACCAAGCCTTCCTCTCTGACTGATATCCACCACACAGCTATGGACTTTCAGTTCTGACGGTCTTTGGGTATCTGCACCCTGTAGTCACTCGCCTGCAATTAGTGCCATCGCCAATACATTTAATTGTATTATTGTCCGCTGTATCAGCCAGAGGCACATCCAAATCTCCACAGCGAGATTGTCATCCTTGCAGAGCCTCACAACGGTTGCCTGTAGCCTTCTGTGTGCTTTTGTTAGTGTGGAGGAAGATTAAGTAAACAATTATTTTGAGTCAGATTATTATAACAATTAAGCTTCAAATTGCCCTCGATCCAGCAACAGGGTTATATGACACGCATTCTTTCACCTCTCAGATATTTCCGACTATTGGTTTACCTGAGAGGGAATTCTACATTTGGTGATGCCAAAGTGATAGGTTTTTTACTAACAGCAGGTGAGGTTTATCACTGTTAGACTCGCCATTTGTGGCAATTCTACAGTGCGGAAACACAGTATGAAAATTTCAGTTCAAACTGGACTAAACTGGTGAAGCTTGTTTAATCCATGTTTTCAACACTTTTAGCCAGTCAACCACTCTTCACTATATGACCATATATAAACTAATTCACCCATGTGACCACCAACCCACTCTGGCAGATTTGACCAGCCATGAAACAGGCCAGCTTGAGTTACCTTTACTCTATTTCCAGAAGAGAGTTCATCAGTCAGAAGAGATGATGCTTTCTGTTTTTTTTTTTTTTTGGGAACATCACACCAAAAGCCATACCTGACGTGACGTTCACATTGTGCTGACATAACAAATCCAAGAGAGAGTTGTAGTCAAAATATTTTTGTTGTAGAGTGAATCTTTTTTTAATGCCAATGCAGCCAACACCTCTCTCTCAGGAAATCCTGCAAGTAGCTTTTAGAAATGAGTAATACGGGTATTAAGAGGACGCATCACTGCGAGAACTCAGTGTACAATTTTTAAATTATTGTTTATTTGCAAAAATTGCACTAGGCAGGACAGGCTCAGTGATGTAGCCCAATATAACCCAGGTTGATTTAAAATTTTAATTACTTGCACGGTAGTGGAGTGGTTTTTGCGGTAGCCGCGCAGTAAGGAAGTTCTGCGTTCTCTGAGTGGATTTCATGCCTGACCTCGGAACTGGAGTTAGTCCTCGAGTGCTGCACTGTGGCTGCCCACTGCTCCTAAGAAACTAGGATGGGTCAAGTCCAGTGGATAAATTACCACACATGGTTAAACACAGTACATCTTCATCTCCTTCACCGAACACATCTCTGGAGATCCCGCTCTAAACCAAACAAAAAAAAAAGCGCAAGTCCAGGACAGGTTTGAGTATAGCCAGACTTTTCATGTGAAGTAATTTCATTGGACAGATCATTTTGAAATTCGAGAGTGGTAAATGGAGGCAATTTATGAGATATGATCCGATCCTAGCCTCATTGTTACATTATGATAAGCAATCTGTCCATTTTAATCCATTAATATCCTCTCATGTGTGCAGCATAATTTATCATAACAGCCCTCAGTAGCGCAGCAAGAGCACATGAACTGAGGGAACAGAAAAATTACTAAACAGGGAGTATCAAGAAAGTGTACACTTTGAGAAATGTCTCGAAAATTGATATAATATCATTTTCCAAAAATCTGTTATGATGTATTGATGGACCATGCCGATACGCCAATTGAAACCTTTTTAATTGCCTGCTGTTCCGCATGAGTGAACACGATTGTTTATTTTTATCCGATTTAAACTGGCTTCTGCACAGAAATGAGAACGTTAAAAATGAAACAAACACAATGGTTGGCAAGTTTAGACATTTATTTTTTTCCACACAAATTTTCATGAAAATTGGAGTAACTCTTTGTCCGCTACCAGCCCACTAATATCGGACTCTTATTTTGCTATTCTCAGCACACTTACAACAGACTGTACTTAAGTCCACGGCTCAAGGAACATTGCATTCAAATTTCAGTCTTCGACATGGGCTCCATTCCTTTGTACACAGACCTCTGCTCTCCTCAGCATGTCATAAACAGACCATCGGACCATTGCAGGATCCTGCCTCAACATGGCGACCTCGGCAATCCAAGTCTGAAGTTGGCGGGCTGGTAGCGGACAAGGTTTTAATCTAATTTTAATGAAAATTGGTGAGAAAGAAATTAAATGTCTGAACTTGCCAACCATTGTGTTTGTTTCATTTTTAACCCTCTCAATTCTGTGCGAAAGCCAGTTTAAATCGGGTGAAAATAAACAACCCGTGTTCACTCATGCGGAACAGGAGGCAATTAACAAGGAGTCAATAGGAGCATGAAGGCATGGTCCATCAATACATCTTAACAGATTACACAGGAAACAGGAAAATTATATTATATAAATTCTGGGGACATTTTTCAAAGAGTAAACTTTTTTTTTTGCTTCACCCTGTATAGAGTCACTTTTATTGTGCTAAAATGACCAGAAAAAAAGAATCGAAAGAATGAATGAATGAATGAATGAATGAATGAAACTAGCTTTTTCTATCCAGCGGTCCTCTTCACAAGGCAACTGACAACACAATCTCGAAAACGTTTATACTTGTTTTGTTTGATAATGGCTGCCAAGGGTGAATTGAATTCATAGGTAGTGGGGTAATACTATGAACTCAGAATGCATTTAATCTGTCATCTGACAAGCAGCAGCACTCCACATTCTCTAGGTTCCCTTTAAATACAATGGCCTTTTTATGTATTTATTTTTTTTTTTGACAGAATATCATCAGACCATGACTGTGCAAAACGTTTGAAGGACGAAGGTGTTGTCTGACATGGGAAATATAAAACATCCGGACACAGACGATGAGTATTCCTCCCGTTTCATCTGGGGGAGAGTCAGGTTCTTTGAAAGAGGCCATTTCCCAAGCATACCTCCATTTCTGAGAAGAAGCAGGGAGTCAATACTCTAAGGCAGCATTCTAGAAAACCCTGTTGCTCAAATTACCCGAACAGATACATCAGCATCGCCTCAGCGTCACAACAGCATTAGAATGCTTGGCGGAGAACATCCTGAAAACTCGTTTGTGATGTCATACCTTAAAGGGCCATTGATTCCATTTTGGCGAGTGGAAGGCATTGATACATGGCCCCGCCCCTTTCCTCTCCCATTGGTTTTATTTCTGTCATTGGTCTTCTCTAAATCTGCCCTCAAAGCTGGAGTTGGTCCCAGAGCTCAGCACTGTGAATGCCCACTGCTCCTACTTATCTAGAATGGGATAAATGTAGGGGACTAAAATACTGTATGTCTGCCAATAATTTATAATAATTGCAAACACCTCATGCTGAAATAAAAAAATTACCATATATCCTCTCTAACTCCAAACCCACGACAAAACCACAAGCCAAAAACTGCTCTGTGTAATATGTTTATTTTTGGTATTAAATAGTAACATTCCAAGCCTCCTTTCTCTCTCAGTGCTTATTTCTACTGCTTTATGTGAGCTTGGGCTTATTTTAGACTCCCTCTCTTTAAAGAGAACCTGGAATAATGTGCAATAAAGTCACAGTTTATTTTTCATATATATCATTTCACTTCTTCACTTTTACCACATTCTCACATTGGCCCAGACAGTTTTTATGCACTATGGAGGACATTTTAGAGTCTTACACAAGCTGCCAGCAGCCGACTGCTAAAGAAATACTGGCCAGTGCTTATAAAGTCCCTCAAAAAGCAGGAGCACTGATCTCTCTTTTTTATTTTTTTTTTTTCTGAAGCTGATCTCGGATCAGCTTCACCTACTCACCTCCTCACGGCATCCACTATCTGCAGGAAATTAAAACTGATGCAAGGTCAGTTTTCTTTCTGTTTCAGTAGTTTCAACCCTTACGTCTTCATCTTTGTTTACAATTTCCCCTTAAGCAGGTTCAAATTAATAAAAACTAGAGTGCTCAGGTGAACACGTGTCGCCTGCGTGTGACTACCAACTGAAAGTGTGACTACCGGACAGACAGACAGACGGACAGACAGACGCCGGACAAAGTGATCCCTATGTGCCGCTAAGCTTCGCAGGCCACACAACTAGAGTGTTCAGGTGAACACATGTGTCGCCTGCGTGTGACTACCAACTGAAACTGTGACTACCGGACAGACAGACAGACGGACAGACAGACTCCGGACAAAGTGATCCCTATGTGCCGCTATGCTTCGCAGGCGACACAAAAAGTATTTTTTCTATATTGCAGGACAATATCACATACATATTTTGCTTCTGCTAGGTACAGCTCTTGTAGCTATAAAACGTTATATTGAAAGAAATATTGAAACCCCGAACGCCATGTTTTCATGGCCTCAGCATTACATCAAATGGAAAATATCTAGATCTTTAGCATCATTCTGCACACATTTCTTTGTAATTCCAACACATTCTCATCCCGACTCGTCATATAGTGACACCTCCTGACCAAGCGTTGATATATACGACGGAAAACGAGGCTTTTGTCGATCCTTATTTGATGCTTAGGGTTAGGGTTCGGGTTATGGTTTAGGGGATAGGGTTCGTTTTAAACAGGCATCAAATAAGGTCACAAAAAGCTTCCTTTTGTGTCCTTTATCGATATTTGGTCAGGTAGTCTCACTATATGATAAGACGGGATGAGACAGGGCTCGTAATCCAGCAGGCCGTATGTGGCATCTTTGGAACTCTTGGTCTCTCCAGTAGAATTTAAAATAGGCCTGAAGTTCCACAGGTTTCAATATAGCAGCTGCATTTTACGGTCCCACACATGAGTCCGTAGGTTTGCAAGAGAATGCTGTCCAAAGCAATTCAAAGCAACTTGTACAGCACTGTCCTTTTTACGAATGTTGAATGGGCTTCATTATTTCTCTCTTAAAATATCCTTTACTGACGCAATAACCCGAAATGTTGCTAGGTTTGGGGACTGCAGCCGGGTGTCTACCCTTCTCTTACACTGTAAAACATCTTTTTGACTGAGGTTCTGCAGAAATACGAAACAAACACATTGAATTGAAGTGAATCGGGTTGAACGATGTACAATGGCATTTGCGACCGAAGTCAACAGCTGCTGTGGAATCTTCCTGTATCCAGATTACATCAAGGCTTTCTGAAGGGGGGGCGGGAGGGAGCTTTCAAGCACCACTAGAGAATTGAGAAGGAGCTTTAACACAATTTTAAAAAGGAAGTGCTCCTCCCAAGGGTCTGATTCCTCCTACGGCTTCTTCCTGTCTGCCACCTGGGAATTTTCTAGCTTGCTGCTGTTGCCTGGGGCTCGCTCACACAGGGGGTTCTGGCTCCTGTTCCTCTGCAAAGCCTGTTGCAAAAATCCTTTGTGAAATACATTGTATGAATAAAATTTGAAATTACTGTTCTGAGATTACTTTGGAATTTGCATTTCACATTGTGTATAAATGCTGTATCTGCATAAATTCTGGAAACATACGTATTCAGTATTTGCTATACAGGGAGCTTTTAGGAGTTAACTAGAATATTATTATTATTCTTTTTTTTTATACAGAAAGATTACAGGCCTTGCGAAGTCTCCTAAATTGTCTGCTTCCTGTGTTTGACATTTTCGTCTTAAATGCTTACTTTGACAGAACCCTAGATATTTGACATTTTCACCTTCGCATAGCAAGAATCTATTGACACCTCCTTTTGATTCTGACAGTCCTGCATTTTTTTTCTTTTGTTATTCCAATGAACTCAGTGGATTTTATTCATTTATTTATTCATTCATCTATTTATAGAATTGCTGTTTGCCAATAAAGCTCTGAAATTCAGCACGTCAGCACTGGTTTCACTCTTGCACAGGCAGAGCTCTGAAACTCCACTTCAGCAGGCATGAAAACAAACAAGGAGACTGGCATCTCACGACTGAAGCAGCGCTGATAATTTGACGGGACAGCTAACGCCATCGCAGTGTTCCCTCCGGCGTGATTTAAGTGAACATACATTCCAGGACAAAACACAGATTAATAATGATGTTTCAGGCAAGGGAGCTCCTCATCTGTCATATTCTCTGAATTAAACGTAATTTTGATCTGTACAGTGAGGTTTTGCTGTGCGGGATAAGACTGAATCTTCTCGTATACTCACGCGCGCGCATACACGCACGCAAGGATATATGCATCAGCACACGTGCAAGTGCAAATACACACTCAGACACACGCTGATTTACGGTCTGAGTGTGCGCACACACAAACACACGCAAACTCAGATTCATGTATTACATATTCAAACAACGCACATAAACAAATCCCCAGAGGTGCATAAGCTTCATTGATCGGGCCATGCAGTCAGTCATATGACCTCCTCGTTAATGAGGCCCTGTTGATTCCAAGCACTAAAGGTTCTCTAGATTGATGAGACAGAAAACCAAAGTATAAATCACCAGAACTGGCAAAGGAAGATCGGGAAGTGGCTGACATGCAAACTCATACCGAAATACCAGTAATTTCCTCAATTAATTCGCCCCACCAGACATCACATTGTCTAGTCAGAACCACAAAATGGACTTGCAAAAATGCATTTGAAAATTCATCAAAAACTGAATGTATGACAACCCTGACTGCTTTCCACATTATTTCTCTATGGTGCTTGCCAACTTTGCACAGCGATCAGAGTTGCTATATGGCATATTTGTTTGAGAGCAAAAACGAGCATTAGATGAATGAGCACTGCCCCTGGTCATCATGCAAGGCAGTCAAGACGGCCAACAAAGTTACATATTTTGCAGTGAGTGAATTTTGCACATTTTCACAAGCAGGACATACTCAGAGCTAGAGATGCTCCGAGAGTACAAACCCCCGCCAAGTCAGCACAGTCGAAATCTGATGTGAGACCAATCAACCCTGTTGTGTTCCAGGGTTCTGGCCTTTGGCCAGAACTGTATTATTCATGGTTTTAACAGTTTCATGTTTCAAGATTCCATAGTTCAAGTTTCATAGTTCTTGCCATAGTTTTAACAGTTTCTTGTATTAGGATTTTACATTTCATAAATTCATGTTCCATGTCCATGTTTTTACTTTTCCATGTTTTGTTTCATGCCAGGTCTGCCATGCCACTCCACCGCTTGTCTGCGTTCCGCCCCGTGCCTTCGTTGCTGCACATTTCTGAGCTATGGTTGGCTTTGGTATTTCCCCTTCCTTCTGTGCTGTGCTGGATTCGGGCCTTTCTAAACTTAATTGACAATTAACTGTTTTTAAGTTACTAACATTTACTAACACTCACTGGGTGGTGTAATTCTTAGATAGGCACATTACTAATACTACTAATTTAGACAGGGAGTTTATTGTCATGATTCCTGCTTTGCTATTTCAAGATCTTGCTGTGCTTTTCTGTTCTGAACATTCATGCTTGCTTCCAAACTGCATACTTAATTGGTACTTAAGCTGAGCACGCTCATTCTCTTAATGAGCAGGTCATGTCATCCAATCTCTGTCCATGTCTTGATCTTGCCATGCCTCTTGTTTCTCTCTCTCCAGGTGTTACCCCTTGTGTCATGATTTTCAAGCCTTTATCTGGATGCGGTGGAAGTTGGCTGGCAGACAGTGTCTCGCGTCTCATTGCATGTGCAAGTGTAGCCAAGTTCTTGTTGTCAAGATTCCCTAGCATTTCTAGTTTCAAGTCTTGTCCCAGCCTCTTGTTTTTCGAATTTTTATATAGTCTGGTTATTTATTTTTCTTGTGCTTCTTGCCTGGAGTTTCCAGTGCCTTTTGTTTTTTGCCTTTTGCATTTATTGTTTATAGCTCTGTGTAGCTTACCTCAGTTTGTCTTTTGCAACCCTTTGGGCCAAGTTTTTCGTTGGCCCTCGTGCCTGTTTTGTTTTTTGTTTAATAAATCCTCGTTCCCATCTCCCCGCATCTGGTGTCTACCTGATTCCTTATCAAACCCACAAAATTTGAGTGATATCACTGGGAGCAAAGTTCAGTTATTGCGTGTCATAGGATTTCAAGATGGCTGCCGCCGCAGCTATATTGTTTGACCTATTGTGGTCAAAATCAGGGTCCATTCCTAACGTAGTGACACATCCCAACCACAAAATTTCAGAGATATCCGTTCATTACTTTTTGAGTTATCTCGTACACAGACAGACTGACAGATAGATAAAAAAAAAAAACACCAACAAAAACATAACCACCTTGGTGGAGGCAACTATCATTTTAACAGCAGCAGCTGGTATCAGTGGTATCAGTTTGATCACTTTCCCCACCAGTGTATTTTTTAAAGTTGTCAGCTACAGCCAGCATTTTTGATGATACACGTTGATCTGTCGGTACTGTAATGTGAATAGAAGCCACTAGATGGCAGTATTGACCTTTTCTTGTGTTAAGCCCAGACTGGAGCTAGGTTTGGACATGTCCTGGGCATGTCTGAGATGGAAAGTCCCAGAGATTTAAAAAACGTCTAAAAGATGGGAGGAGTCTGCAAAAGAGTATATAAAGAGGAAAACTGAGATAGTAAAGTAGTAGGAGAAACTGCAAGGAGAAGGATACATTTGAACAGACCTGTCACTCTTTTCAAGAGCTGTGAAGCTTTTTGTGGATTTTTGCCTGTGTTAGAGCATTTTTCTCACCGGGAACATCACCAAGCAACCCAACCAAAGGGACTGTAAATATTTTTTCTTTGTTGTATATATCAATCTTGGTCAGTAGAGTAGATAGTAGATTAGTTCAAAGTCTTTGTTTAATTCAATGTGTTTAAGTTTTAAAATTGTGTCTGTCATCCCTTGCTGTCGTAAATGTAATAAATTGGGGCCATAACAGTACCTATTTTATTTGGAAGATCTGTAACCACGGCCCATGGCCACATCAGAGTGAAAACGTTGATTGCCGGAATATCTCGTCAATGGCGGGGGACGGGTTAATGACTGTTCTTACGGCTTTTGGGGAGCTGTTAAATGCTAGTTCCACAGTTTCAGGCACTCTTACCCTGCCTTGACTTCAAACTGAAGGCTGAAGTGGCCTTGAGCCAAGCCCACACACTGTGGATGTCAGCTGTTCAAAATTGCCCTCGCATAGCCCCTGCCTACCCACCGCCTTCCTACCAGTCCATCCTCTCTCTTAGCTTAATTTGGCATTATTTCTTATATTATTGCTCTGTCATGTATTTTTATTTACTTTTGTCTTTTATGTATGTCATATGTTCTTTTATTTGATTATGTCACTTCTCTGAACTGCAACCTTCGGTTTCTTGAAAGGTGCATTACAAAAAAAATGTATATTTTTATTATTAGCTGAGAGGAAACTGCTCTTTAAAAGGTATTATATCCATCATAGATGGAAAGCATTGAGCAAAGTGCATTACATTCTGGAATGTATTGAACACAGGCATTTTCTGGCATTGTGGAATTGAAATCAAGAGCTTTTCAGTAAGGAAGACCTTTTACAATGTCACTCCAGAAGTAAAAAAAAAAAAGAAATTGTATAAAAATTGCACTTATCTAAGCCTCATTCATCAGGCATGTGAATCTATTTATGAAATTACTCAACTATGATTTGGAGGTATTTGTATTTCAATCAGGAAAAGTAATCATAGATGACATTCAACTGGTATTTTGATTTGGTTGCAAGTGCATTTATCATCCACAAAAATTAATTATTAATTGTATTCATGCTTCAAAACTTCGAAACGGCGCGTCAGCGTAAGCCTTGCAATAATGTTAATTACAGTTTGTTTTTTCAAACTGAGGTCAGTGAACAACTTGCTGGTTGAGTTTGAGGTATTTCCCGATTCTTTCTTACTGTCTGTCTGAGAGTTTGAAAGACTGATTGGTTCTCACTGATGGAGGGTGGGGGATTTCTGGACATCATCATTCTGATGATCTTAACAAGACATCACAGCAATCTATCCTGATATTTAATCTATCCCTCCATCCATCCATGCATGCATGCATGCATCCATCCATCCATTATCTGCTCAGGTTAGTTTAGAGCTAGGGATTGTTATGGTATTCTCAGTGAGAGGCAGAAACGCTCCCATTGCTCTATCATGCATGTGCTTACATACAGACAGCATACAAACTTCACTCAGAGAAGCCCCTGACTGGATTTGAATTAGGAACCTTCTTGCTGTGAGACATCTGAAGAAAATACTGCACCTCAGTGCCTTCCCCGTCCTGATATTTCAGATTACAAAGGGCATTGTTTCAACACAGGTGCACTCATTCCAATCAAAAACCGCACCATTGGAGAGTCTGGCCAATATGCTTCGAATTTTTCCTCTTTTCGACCGCAAAGTCTCATCCCACCCAAAGTTCCAGTGCCATTAAGCAGCCGCCAGATCCCTGATATTGATTGCCCTCGACAGAGACCTTTGTCTGGCTGCTCTTTCATCGACAGAGAGACTGTAGCTTCTACATAGGTCATGTGATATTGATCCAAATACCCTCAAATTAATCTGCCCATCAACCACATATTCATTGTCTTATTTTAATGTTATTTAACTACTTAGAGCTGAAACGTCTTCTTTTTTTATGTTTTTTGTAAAAAAAAAAAAAAAACAAAGAGTTAAAAAACAAATTAATTTTTTTTTATTTATTTTTTTTTAATATAGGTATATAATTTTTTTTAATCTGGGATTTGAAATTTTGGCAGCATGGTGGGGCATTGGGTAGCACTGCCGCCTCACAGCAAAAAGGTGATGGGTTTGAATCCGGCCTGGGGCCTTTCTGTGTGGAGTTGGCGTGTTCTCCCCAAGTTCGCATGGGTTTCCTCTCGCAGTCCAAGGGTATGCATATCAGGCTAATCTGAGACTCTAAATTGCCCATAGGGTACGTTTGAGTGAGAGAGTGAATGGTGTGTGAATGGTGTATGTGCCCTGTGATGGACTGGCAAGCTGCACAGGGTGAGTAGCCTTTCGCCCACAGTCAGCAGGGATAGGCTCCTCCCCCTCCCACAACCCCAGTGAAGAAGGATAGTGAGGATTTAAAAATGTAACTAGCCTGGGGAGCCCCATAAATCTACTTCAGCCTGTTTTCAGAACCCAGAATTTTAGCCAAATGAAAGTTAAAACTCTGCCATGTAAAGATTAAAATATATATGAAGGCTGCTACCTTCTCTGGGCTCGAGCTCAGAAAAAGATGGGCTGTGACAGAACCTGTTCCGTAGTCTGACGGATCAAAATGTCAAATTACTTTTGGAAATTAGTGAAGCCGCATCCTCCGGGCTGAAGAGGAGAGGGGCAGCTCAAAAGCCAGCATCCATGAGAGATTGGGGTGCATTAGTGCACATGGCAGGGGTAACTTGTACAGTTGTGAAGACTCCATTAATGCTGTAGCATCATATACTGCCATCCAGATGCTTCCTTCAGGTAAGACTTTGCTTATTTCAACAAGAAAATGGCAAACACCACATTCTACATGTATTAAAACAACATGGCTATGTAGAAGAGTCTGGGTGCCGAACTGGCAAGCCTGCAGCCCAGACCTGTCACCTACTGAAAATATTCTGTGCATTATGACAGAAGCCATGAGGAGTTGAGCAGCTGAAATCCTACATAAAGCAAGAGTGGGAAAACACTTTGCTTTAAATACTACAGCAGTTGGTCTACTCAGATCCCAAACACTAACAGAGTGTTGTTTAAAAAGAGTCGATGCAGCATAGTGGTAAACGCGCCCCTTTTCCAACTTTTTTGTGTGCCGCTGGGATTAAATTCAAAATGAGCACATATACTTCAAAAAACCATAACATTTCTCAGTTTCAACATTGGATATGTTGTCTTTGAACTATTTTCAAGTAAATACAGAGTTTAGTAAATTATTTGCAAATGTATGCATTCTGTTTTTTCTATGTTACACACCATCCCATATGTTTTGGAAATGGGGTTGTCAGGCTGAAATAATCTCCCCACGGCAACCAGAAGTTGAGCATAAAAAAGGATAACAGTTACTTCCGCACATTTCATACAGGCAAAAAATAGTTACATTAAAACACAGCCTATGAATAATCAATACTATAGAACAAATGGAGCAGCTCTAGAGTTGAGTTCCTGCTGGGCAGATAGAGCTAGACTTGCATCTGCAGAGATAAAAGAGGGTTGCAAAGTAAAACCGGAAGAAGTAGAGCCAGGAACGACATGCTACACCCAAAGGGAGATGTTTCAATGCTTCGGTTGTTGAATGACCAAGGACCTGACAAACATTTGTCCCCTACTGCCAATGGTAAGCAGCTTGCAGGGCTAGTTCTTGCAGACAACTCTAGACAAGCCCAAATTCCTATAGACACTCCCAAGCATATTACATACTGCTCCATCCCTCTGTTAGGAGGGCTGTACAAGCTGACTTCCTGCTCCTCCTTTGCGGGATAACATGCCTCTGCCTGCTCCTGCGCTGTATCAATCTGCTGCTGCATCACACTTGCCTGCTGCCAGTTAGCATCTCACCGCCACCCCAGTATCCACCCCTGGGCTCTGAATCTACCCTATAGGGGATATATAGGGGATACTCCCTGCTCTCGTCTC
Source organism: Gymnothorax reevesii (assembly GCA_029721435.1). NCBI lineage: Eukaryota > Metazoa > Chordata > Actinopteri > Anguilliformes > Muraenidae > Gymnothorax > Gymnothorax reevesii. The sequence goes on along the minus strand of CM056579.1, from coordinate 22,331,357 downwards.
CTCAAGTTCAGTGGATCACAGCATGTGTCTGGGTCAGAGCCTAGATGCAAACCTATCATTGTTTCTATTTGTTACTACTGCTATTAATGGTTTACAGGAGTTGGCAAAGAGAAATGAGCCTCATGACATCACACCAGTGAGTTGCAAATTGTTTGATGATGAAAAAAATAAGTACATTTTGAATCCAGGTGGAAATCGATCAGTCCAGATTTAAGTAAGCTATCGTGGAAAAAAATAAAGTTTCAATTTCTCAGTGACCATGACCCTGACCTTGAAGCAATTAGGTCCAAAATGTCATCAGGTAATCCTTCGACCATTGCAAATCATTCCTGAAAATTTAGCGTAATTTGACCTAACTGTCTTTGAATCGAACTGCTCACAGACAAACATGCAAACACGCAAACAAGTTGCTTGGAGAGTGAAAAGTTGCTAAAACCTTGACATTTGTGCTCAAATTACTTGTCAGTAGCCTTAGTTTACCATTCCTCATACCGGGGTACAATGGACAGAGGCCAGTATAGGAAACACTACTGTTGTAAATTGGGATTCCCGCAACAGACATAGGTTGGAACGAAATCTAAAATCCGCAGCGAAATTGCATAATATTTGGCCCGGTAATAGAACATACCAATCTACATGAGTCTGTCATTTGGAGACAATGGGATCAGATTTGACAAAGATATGAACTTTTGAAAATTTACCAGTTATAAAATAGGGATTTTTGAGATTTCAGGAATTTTTTTTTTGATCTGATCTCAATGTCAAGATCCTGCCCAAAATCAGATATGGCCAGCGGTTTTGGGTTCCTAGGGAAATCTTTTCATTGCGATCGTCCCAAAATGGCACCCACTATCACGTGGACAGAATGGCAATCAAATTATTGTTTTCGTTGTGCATCAAAATTGCAATTTTGTGTCAACTTGTGTCATTATTTTGACATACTTATCTGATATTGTTTGGGTCAGAACAGCTCGAACCGCTACAACTGGAGGAAAAACAGGCCGTTGGTTTGAATGTTCTACATAGAATACTATTCCAAATAGTAAAAAAGCTATGACCCCAGCTGTGTTTTAGGCATTAGACCTTGACATTGACCCTTGAACTGGCAACATCAAAATTCATAGCCTTCTGACTAGGTAATAGCTGAATAAGACGGTATAAGACATGCAGCGAAAAAGTGAAGTTTAAGGGCAATTAAGTGGGTGACAAACAAACAAACATTCAAATGGAACAAAGCAAAATTCAGCAAATCTTTGATTTACAATGGAATGAAGCTACATGCTGGCAAATCTTCAATTTTGCAATGTAAGAAACGAAACAAGACAGCATACTATATGACTTCATCAAGGAGCAAACCAACAGACAAAGTTAATGTCACCGAAAACAATATCGGACAGGGGAATAACTCTGCCATGGGCCACTGAGCCAGTGCCCTTTATCAAAAGCACTGAGCAAGATTTTGCCCTTGTTCATCCTTTCTGTCCTCACAGCTTTTCTCTCTGGTGTGTCACATTGTGTCCCTGAAAAGCTGGAACATATTCCCAGTGGACCTTCCCCAGTTTAAATAAAGAGAAAAATATGCTACTCTGGCCAATGTGGGGAGTCTACAGTCCAAATATAAAATGAATACAGACACAACATATGAGCAGAACACACTAATTAAGGAAGTAAGGACCTAGATATAACATTCCAAACATACACCATGTAAATAGAGCAGGCTTTTTCACCTGAGTAACCTCTGAATAACCTCAGTAACGCTTGAATGATCTTTGCAATATTTGTCAATGAAGCAGGATTTCAGTAGCGTCCGCTCTGATGATTTTCTGAGCAGAAAAACGCAGCTGGGAGTACTGCTGACAGATTGCTGGCAGCAGGGAGAGAAGTGCAGGTCCTGTTAGTCTTCCAACAGCTCGCTCTCTGACAGGTCCACAGTAATGAATCCCGACAGATCGGATAAATACAGTTCATTTTGAGTTGGACTCCAGTACATCTTAAAAACAACAATGTGCTCCCGTCAACCCCATTCCCTAGCCCAACATTAAGCACTCCCAGTGAGAACAGGCCACAGCTAAGTTTAATCAACTGTCAGCCTCTTTGGATAAAAAATTTGGGCTGAAGGGCCTGTTTTCGCCACTTGTTATGTTACCTAATGCTATGTTAATGTTAATGGTACGTTATGCTGGCGTTATGTTATGTTAAACATTTGTAATATAATGTACCCAAATCTCCCCTCATAATGGGGATGGAAAGATGAATGGCTATAAAATATATATTTTTGATGTTATGGGGCTGCTTTTCTTATAAAAGCATGGGATGTCTTGTTAGGATCATGGTATCACCAACTCCATCCAATACCAGCCGGTATTTACAGAAAACCTAACGGCCTCCGCCAGAAAGCTTAAAATGGGCCATGGCTGGACCCTGCAGCGAGGCATCGATCCAAAGCACAAAATCTACACAAAAATAGTTGACTGACCGTAGAATAAAGGCTTTGCTGAGACCATCACAGTTTCCCAAACAGATCCCCCGAGAACATCTTTGGCACGAGCCAAAGAGGAGAATCCCTTAAAATCTGAAGGGTCTGAAGAGAATGTGTATGGAGGAGTGGCCTTAGATATCATGCCAACTTCATCACACATTACAGGAGAGGACCCAGAGCTGTTACGGCGGCAAAGGAAGGCTGCACACAATATGAAATAAAAGGGTTCCTATAATTATGGCACACTTATTTTTGAAAAATATTTGTTTTATGATAAAAATTTAATGTTTCTTTCAATTGTGTTGCTTATTTAAAAGTTAGATTATTGTAAATATGAGATCAAGAGGGTGAACAATGCTTTCTTATCATTTTGCTTCTTTTTATTGGAAGGTGCTAATAATTCTGGGGAGCAATACAACAAGTTCTGCAAATTAAAAAAAATCTGAGAGATTGTATCCCCTTGAACCAACACAGCCATATTTATTTTTATTTACATTTGAAAAAGATAATTTTGTATTTTTTATCAACATACCATAACAATGTCAAAACTAAACAGTCATTTCATTTGATTTTTAAATGAGTAACAGACAAAAAAAATGCACAAAGCAATTGACTGAAAGGATGGTTCTTATATTTCTACCCTAAAAAAAAAAATCAAAGAAAAATCATACAATTAAGGCTCAAACAAAGTTTGATTCTGAATGCACACAGGAGAAGCATCAATGAGTGCATTAATATATTCCGTGTGCATAAACATTCAAAATAACCTTTCTTACAGCATGCAATCAGTGATATTCACCATATGTTATGCATGTAAATGCTCTCTCTCTCTCTCTCTCTCTCTCTCTCTCCCTTGAGAGTCCGTGCCCTTGATGGAAAAGGGAGAGAGAGTGGGAATCACCTCTTTATGGCGCTGCCATTGATGCAGCGTTTCAGAAGATTCATTTCACGTGTTTATTCAGGGGAACCATTCTAAACCCATTGGGGATTTTGAAGGGTTGGCCGAATCTAATTGAGTTACCGGTGGGTACACCTCGCAGCAAATACAAGGGCAAAAAGCACAGGCTGTATCAGCGGCCTACGGTCTCTTACTGAACTGGTAACAAGAGCCAAACCACAGTTTCTGCATCATGAAGTTCTATCATGAACACTCATGGATGCTCAGGTGCACAACGGCACGTACTGCATGTGAAATGCAAATGCCGTGGGTCACACTTTAGATTAAGTGTTGCTTATAAAGGCTTTATACAACATGTATAATGCCTTCATAAATGAGACATAATATCTTCATAAATCGTATATCAGCAAATGTCATGCTTTGTAAAGGGTATAATATCACATCCTCAATCAGCACGTGATGCCAGATGTGAAAATGACAATGCCACTTAGCTGACAATGTCACCCTTTGTAGTATTTAGCCAATAGCTAAGTGACATTGTCAGTTATATGACACCTGGCATCACATGCTGAACAAGGGATGTTTTATTTCACCTTTTACAAAGCATGACGTTTGCTTAGTTATGATTTATGAAGACATGATGTCTCGTTTATGAAGACATTATACATGCTGTGTGAAGCCTTTAAGAGCAACACTTCATCTAAAGTATGACCATGCCGTTTTTCAGCCAAAAAACTGTATCTACACACACACACACACACACACATAACCAAACGCAGTCCAGCGCAGTCACATACAATCAGCAAAAGTGTTGTAAAGTAGCAAAGTGGCGTCCATGGCAAAGTAGGTATCATGGAGATCTAACCATTCTGTGACAGAGCATCCAAGGTATGATAACCCTCTGGCATTGATACCGCACTCCGCCATGCTACCGTATCAGGAGGCACAATATTTATATGGACTATCTGACACGATTGATCCAAAATGGAGCTCACTATTACTATTCCATTATTTTCTCAGTCTATAGCAAGACTATTGATTAGGCCGATAAGAATGAGAGCAGTTCATTACTGGCTCGCTTGATAATTTATTTATAAGAGCTTTAAGACAGCAAGCCTGTTAGGTAAAATGTATTTTTTTCTTCAGAGGGATTGAGTTTCGACAGTAGATTGAGGCCATTAGCATGCTAGCTAATTCTGATATTGCAATAAACCTATCCTAGACTTTAATATTGAAAATGTAGGATTGTATTGATGTCACTGAACTGCCAAGTCAACCGAACATTATCCTTGCTAGCCAGCCAACAGAAAATTAAGCAAACTGAAAGATCTAGCTACTCCACTGCACTTTGAATGAACATACTTTAGATTAACCTGAAACAAGGTTCTGTAGACAACAAATGCATTCCATCTGTTCGTCTTCATACCTCTCCTATTGCACAGTCTGTAATAGGATAGCGGCACAATTGTTGCTTCCTGGCTGTGAATTGACAGTGAATTAACCATGGCGTTAAACCAGAGACTAGCAGCTAACGTTTGCAGGTATCTATGTGGTGCAAAATACAGAGAAATCACAGCAATCTCTATTCAGGCTCATTACCCAAACCCACACAGACTGCACTGTGCACAGTCTATAAAGAAGTTACTGAGGGAGGTACTGCTCTGTGCATGTATATTGGCGGTGAAAAATGCAGCGTGATCCCGAGGTGTATTTCTGGGTGCTTCCCACGCATCCCTGGTTTACAGAACCATGTGACAGGTGTGAATGAACTCGACCAAGAGAAGAGTCTCCGTGGTAACCTGGAAGAAAAGCAGTGTGCTCACCTGGACACATTTTATGCACTACTGACAGGTGAGACGGGAGTGACTGTTTTCCACAGCTATGTGCAGTGATCATCTAAGGAACGTAAAGCTAGTGTTTGGCTGTGATTGCCTGTGTCTTTGCGTGTGCTTGTGTGCGTGTGGTCCTTGTTTACCTACCCTCGGGGGTCCCCATAAGTAATGCAATATCAGATTTCTTCATTCTTATGAGGACATTTTCAGGTCCCCATGAGGAAATTCATCTATTTTAGGGTTAGGGGTTAAGGTGAGGGCTGTTATAAGGTGAGAGTTGGGAGAAGGTTAGGGTTAGGTATGTAGTATTGGGGGCTCAGGTCAGGGAAAGGGGTTAGGGAATGAATGCAAGTCTATGGAAACGAAAACCCAAAATGTGAGCGCATGTGTATGTCTGCGCGTGTGTTGTAGGGGAGACCGGGGCTTGTTGTAACACTTTTTACACTTATAGTTTTCTTGGAATTAATATATATATATATATATATATATATATATATATATATATATATATATATATATATATATATATATATATCAGATGAAAGACCAAAGTCAAGTCTCAGGTATATATTTTGTATTCATGTCATTTTCAGGTCTTGTCAGTGCAGAGTTATAAGCAATCAAATAGAGATTGTCTCCATGTGACAAGTTGCCCCACCAATGGGTAAGCTGTCACATTATATGGGGTAAGATGTCACACTGGACTTTGCAACTAATAAAACAAGGACAAAATTATTGTTCTTGTTATTTTTTACTTGAAAGTGAATGAATCTTAACATATAATATTATGCAACATGCATTATGAAACTTATGAAACTTAAACTAGTCTAAGAGGATCTATTAAAAAACAAACAAATCCAGACCTCACTAGTCAGTCCTGCAACATCCAGTCAGAAAATCACAAACAAAACTTGACCTCACTAGTCAGACATGGCATACATAGATTGATTTCCCAGGGCTGCATTCTTCATGGGCCCATCCTTTGCCTATTATGCACTGCACCCAGATTTCTCCTGGGCAGCTGTTTCCAAATGGCTCTACACAGACCAGGCACTGGGACTCATCTTCTTCTGATGAGGAGTCATCTGGAGTTTTTCCTTTTGTACCTGCCCTCTGTTTCTTCCCTGTGCTTCGCTTCTTTGGTATTTTGAATTCAGTTGCCTTGCTCTTCTTTTTGAACAGCCTTTTTTCCCCTTGTGCCTGCCTTTCAGCTTCAAGTGCCTCCTTCACAGGTGTGTTCATGAGAATAGCAGTTTTTCTTTTCTCTCTCTGCTGGTTAACTTGCTATCTTCACACGTGACAACTAACCCCCAAAGGACCGAGACAAGTTGCCCCAAACTACCATGTTTGCTAATGCTAGCTCTAGCTTAAAGTTAACTTAAAACAGAACAATGACTGAGGTAAAACAGGAAGCCTTAATATCTTCTCTAACAAGTCCACATGTATCACTGCTAGGATTTTTATCTGAAAGAAGCTTATTTTACAATATAAAGAGTTAATATTTTTAACTTTGGGTTGTGGAAAATGGTTAATTGGTGCACATCTCAACTTTTATTGTTTTGTTCTCCTCTCACACAGGACATGAGACCTGACCTTGAAAAGGAAGAAAACTAGTATTCCACTTTTTAGTTGCGGCATCTAGTAGAGCAGATAACTGCAGTGTAACAACTTACTCGTGTGAAAACAAGCCCCAGTCTCCCCTACTTGCTACACAGTAAGGACAAGAAAATGTCAAAGTGGGGACATTACTGGGAAATGAGGACATTTTTGCCTGACCTCGCACCTACAAAGGTAAATAGTGCCTCATTAATGCAGGTTAGGGTAACGGTTTGGGTTGCCTTGCTAAGTATTAAGATTAGGAAAAGACTGTGGAGACACACAAAAAAATGAATGGACGTCAATGTAATGTCCTCACAAGAATAGAAGTAAAAGGATGAGTGTGTTTGTGTGAGCTTGTGCATCTGTGTGTGTGCATGCGTGTGTATGCGTGTGAGATCTCGTAATATCAAGATTCAGAGGCAACAGATTTGGTAAGCAATCATCTCCCAAGTGGAAGGCTTTTTTGCACACATATTTACACAAATTAACAATTCATTTAAAACCCCTTTTAACATACAGGTACACATTCAATTTAGGCAGTGTATTAAGAAATATAAAGAGGTATAGTGATTCAGTTTAGATCATTTTATAACTACATTTTTGTGACCTCACAGCTTAAAGGGATGACATTCTTATCACGGACGCATCTGTAAACAAGAGGAACTGCAAAGCTCTGAGGTCATATCTGCAGAGGGACGAGGTCATCTACATTTCCCTGGTGAAAAAAAACACCACATCGGAGTCATCAACTCTCGACCCTCCCTCTCCCTGCCCTCACAGTCTTCCAGAACTAGACCGCTGAGAACATATATAAGAATGTGCAATAGTTGCAAGCGTTCCGGCTAAAGTGACCGCAACCATCACATCCCTGTCAACACAAACATTTGCAAATGTTACCAAAACGTTTTGTCAATATTACCTTGCATTTTAACTCTGCAGCAAGATTGCGAGAACATTTGTCACAACCAAACAAATAGAGAACGTTTGAGCAATGTTCCTGGAATGTACTGCCCGTGTTATGACATTTTCAGCAACAGTGGCGGCACCCAACGCTGTAAGAAAATATCCCAGCTTACGCAGAACGTTCAAAAAATGTGAGTGTAATGTTTCGTCAGCGGTAGAACATCACCATTACTGTGAAAGCGTTTCATGTTCACTGGGTAGGTGCTCTTTTCCCTGAGTCTCTAGATTATTTTATCTAATGCTTTTTGTTTATTTTTAATTATTTATTTATGTTTTTTGCTTGACAGAAGAGCAATTACATATGCCAGGTACTTCAATATTTGAAGGGTTTTGGTAGAACTTTCTCCATAAAGCCTTCATTTTCCACAGCAGGTCTGGGGACCCCAAGAGGTTCTTGAAGATACTGTGTGTACAGGGCAACGGGACAGGCCTGATACCCAATGACTATCCACGTGTTGAAATAATTTCTAAATAAGGTCAGCTTTCCTAAAACAACCCAGAGGATTTGGTTTTTGGTACTTAAATCAAAACAACGTGAGACTCCACATTTTTAAGCTTTCAAAAATGTTGCATTTGTAATTGCAGGCTGATAATACTATACAAGCAACTGATGAAACACAGCATGAAATAACCAAACAGCAAGGACGCTCATGGAGAAAAGGTCACACTGCCATAACAGAGTTATTGTCTACTTCAGCAGCTGTGTTCCGCATCATGTTATTGATTAAAAAGCCCCAAGTCCACCTCTGTTTGAGAGGGTCAAGTCAGCAGCCAATCACAAGCACCTTGAGAGAGCAATGTCAGATGTCATACAGCCCCGCCCCACACCCATCCCCTTCCCCTAACAGCCAGACCAGGGTTGCCACATTTGCTGTTATCTCACCAAATGAAATGCTTCTTTGATAGAAAAAAATATTAGAAAAATATTGCATACATGGCAAAGAAAAAAAAAAAGAAAAATTTGCTAATCTTACCCAAATTTTAATCTTAAATTGTTTTAATAGCCTTTTTTTCAGGAAGACAAAAATTCTGTCAATGAGGTGAGAAATTTTACTTTTCGCTTATTTCTGGGTTTACTGATGGGATAAGAAAAAATTTACTTGTAAAGCACATGGGTGACTTAAAACAATATTAAATTGGGAAAGAAAAAAAAATAAGAAGTTAAGTCTAGTAATAAGATTAAAAGACTTGTTCAGACACTTCTAACAGTGTATTATCAATATTACCCAAATCACGGTCCTCATGGGCTGAGACCTGCTGGTTTTCCGCCCGCCCTTTACCTGGGAGTCAGATGAAAACAAAGTCTAGCCAATCAGAGACAATAATTGTTCAATATTTGCCAGAAGGGGAAGGAAACCAGGGCTAGGTTTGGATTCAAGGGCCAGATTTGGGAGCCCTGGCTGTATTTTGTCATAATTTTTAGGCTGTTGGTTAGCAGATGTAGTGCAGGAGAAGGCTGAACTGGACTGTCAGCCGGGCAGCACAGGCTAGGGGAGCAGTTACATGCTGTATGTGACGGTATCAGCACCATTCCAGCTCCTCAATCTTCAAATCTGCCACCGTAATACGCAGCATCCCTCAGCCCTCCCAGGCCACCACTGTCACCTGATTCTCACCCCCCACCCCATCTCTCACCACAGGTTTTAACTGCCTGTCATGGTGGACTTGTCCTCAATGCTTGGCAATCCTGGGCCAGCCTTCCTGATCCCCACGGGGCAGTTCATGTGTCCGAGCAGAAACCTGACGCCCCCTGAGCCAGTCACAGCAGCAGGAGCCTCACTCCTGAGGAGGGAATCTAACCCCCCCCACCCATCCCCCACCCCACCCCCCTCAAAATGGATCTCAGGGAAAAGGCAGTCTGCACGCTAAACTAACCTCAGCAATGCAACTGCTTAAGAAAGATTCATATGAAATCCCTGGAGAAAGATTCACATTAAACCATCTGACAGAGATTCATACGAAACCCCTGGACAAAGATTCATTTAAAAACCCTCGAGAGAGATTCTCATAAGACTTCCAGACAAAGATTCATATGAAACCCCTTGACAACTATTCATATGAAAACCCAAGAGAGAGACTCGTCCTGACCTTGCTTTTGTAGATGTTGCATTCTATTTTTGTCAGATCCCAAATCAGCAAGTTGGAATCGAAAAATTTCCGTTCCACGGGCGACTGCAACGGCGTTCAGGCCGTAACCCCGAGGAGGATTTTTGTGGATATCTTATTTCCCATTCCACCAAAAATATCCCCATTGTACCAGAGAGGAGAGGAAGAGGAGGAGGAGCCATATTTTATGCCAGCCTGTCACTCAAGCTGAGTAATTAAGGGATCTGATGAGCGTTTTGCACTTCGCATTATCTAAAATTTTGACTCGTCATGCTAGCTTTCTGTTCTGCATTCAGGATGACTACAGCTGACTGGCTGCATTCAGAATGAAAGCTGCATACAAGGCCCAGCTGACAACCTGTCAGGCAGACGAGCCCATCACTTCTTAAGAGGGAGAGCGGCCCAATCTGAGCAGGAAACCACAACCTTGGCAGGCCAGCCCAGTTTGCGGTGGTCCCTTGTGGACAAGGTGATATATTATTTCAGATTTGGCCTGTGTGATTGGTGGACTGGATGACGTGCTGGCGCAGATCTGGCTCGTGTGATTGGTGGTCGCATGCCAAGCGTTGTGTTGGCAGAAAGAGGGCCGCAGATGGTGTCAGAGCAGGACTTCCAAGGAGTCTCTGGCCCTCTGTACTGGACCAAGCCTTCAGCAGAGCCCTGTACTCCCAGACTAGGCTGCCTCAGAGCCTACAGACATTCGCAGCCACTAAATCTCTCGTTGCATCTTTCAGATCGGCTCAAAATACGGGACACGAGGTCAGAGTCAGGGGTTAGGGCAAATTATCAAAACCTCAGCCTTATTCCGGACGTGCGGTGGCGGAGTGGTTAAGTAGGCTTGACTAGGGATCAAGAGGTCATGCGTTCGAGTCCTTGCCGCAGCCTTCGCGGTGTGTTCTTGGGCAAAACACTTCAATCCCTCTCTGCCTCACTCCAGCAGGTGTACGAATTGGTACCAGCAAGTTGTCAGGAAAACTTGACAAAGAGCTGGGGGAGTACCTGCGATAGACTGGCATCCCATCAAGGGGGAGAAACGATACTCTAGTCACTTCATGCCATGTAAAACCAGGGTTAAGCCCTGGCCTGATCAGCCACTAAGCTTGGAACAGACTTACACAGCCTCATTCCAATGCAAGCCAAAAAACAGGCGGTCCAGCAACTGAATAATGTTTGTGATTATAAAACCCTTTGTGCGGAATACAAAATATGTAATTTTTTTTCCTGTTATTGAGACTATTTAGGCTTTTTTGTGTCACAGAGACTCTGGAAAATTATTCCAGTGAAGAAAGACAACTGGATCACAATTCAGGGTTTTTCCTGTCTCAGAATAAGCTGGTGGTGGTACTCGGTCATAGGCTCCTGTGCACATGCGAAATATTGTTGAGCAAGGGGGATTGTTGATGCTTTTTTTTTTATTGAGCGGGGGGTAAAAATGCTTCTCATTTTGTTCAGCAGGGGGCATTATATACTTCTTATATGGTTTAGCGGGAGGGCTGCACAAGCTTTTTTAAAGGTTTTTTTGTTTTGTTTTTTTGACCGCAGAAGCATGGCGCTAATATTGCGCAAATTTCACTTTTTTATTCATTTTTGCGCATGCAAATGAGAATGTGATACAGAAAATCACGTTGGGAGCTGGTGGCATTAAGAAACAAGTATTTGACACTAACGTGTCTTTGTCCCCCGCCACAAAATGTGAAATCGTGTCAAAATGAACAATTTCTCGGTGTGACCTTGAGAATGGCGCAAAGGTCACCAAAATGGACTGGCGCTGGGGGTATCACAGTAATACATGTTGACTTAAGGCTTGAAGTAAATCCGTCGATTCCTACTTGAGATATCTCACTGACAACGCTATCAGTGTGAAAATCCACAATATCTCGGTGTGACCTTGAGAATGGCGCGAAGGTCACCGAAATCAACTGGTGACGGGGTATCACAGTAATACATGTTGACATAAGATTTGAGGTAAATTCGTTGATTCGTTCTTAAGATATGTCGCTGACAAGGCTATCAGTGTGAAAATCCACAATCTCTCGGTGTGACCTTGAGAATGGCGCGAAGGTCACCGAAATCGACTGGCACCGGGGTATCACATTAATACATGTTGACATGAAATTTGATGTAAATCCGTCGATATGTTCTTGAGATATCTCGCTGACAAGGCTATCAGTGTGAAAATGCACAATCTCTCGGTGTGACCTTGAGAATGGCGCAAAGGTCACCAAAATCAACTGGCGCCGGGGTATCAGACTAATACATGTCAACATCAAATTTAAAGAAAATCCGTCAATTTGTTCTTGAGATATGTCGCTGACAAGGATTCAGGACGTACGGACGGACGGACTTACGGACGGACGGACGGTCGTGAATACTATGTCCCGCCGCTTCGCGCGTTCCGCACGGACAAATTCTCTATTCAGGAAAAGCCCTGCAATTGCAAAATTATTTAGGAATTAAAATTCAGAATTTACAGACGCCAGTGTCTATAACTGCGCAAAGAGGTTAAGGACAGTTAGCCCATCAATTTGATTTGCTGAAAAAGAAAGTGAAAGCTGGGTGACATCAGTTTTAAAAGAAAACAACATACTTTGTTCTCAGTTGTGCATTTTTACACACATGGATGCTCATGCTAAGAATTCATAGTTGGCTTTTTTAGAGCAGCTGCATTGTCTTGAAGAACACGATAAAAGGCACTTAGGAGATGTTCATGGTGCTTCATTATCTTACAGTCCAACAATGAGTGGCACTGAGCCGAGCCTCATGGTGCTTCATTATCTTTCAGACGCATAGACTGTAACCATGCTCAGGGTGATTTATTGACTTGGCAGACAATGATGTACACTGAGTTGACACGTTTGGCAATAAAAGTCTGTGAGGCTCGCGTTTGGTTTTATACAGTGACAACTAACAGTCTCAGCTCTGTCCGACTTGCACAGACACTGAAATGGGGGCTACTTTTTGAGTAAAATTGCAATAACAAGCCACAGGAACTTCAAGAGTCCAGGCTCGCTCACAAGGGAAAATCTTAACTCCAATCTGATATTGTTTGATTCCGTGTCAGCAGTACATGATATCCTAGGTCACTCAGACACATATCAGGGAGACTGTGACTTTGCAATTTTCTTCCAGCAAAAAAGTAATCTTCCAGGGCTTATAATTTCACTTTGACAGGATGGAGATATTTTTGGGGTGGTCTGTTGAATTTAATCCGGATGAGAGTTTGCCCAGTTCCTGAAGAACATCTAAAAATGTGTTTCTTCCTGGCAATGAGTGATTGATTACTTTAGCCAGGAGGCAAGGAGCCAATATGGAATGAAATCGAAAATTCCCTCGGCACTGCAGGTATTGTGATTATTTCACCAGGGTTTGCAGGATATATCTGCTTGTATCTAACATGGCTATATGGACCTGATCAAAGGTCATATACTGCAGAGCATTTTTGCGCTTATAGTGAGGGGAAGAGCAAGAGGGCACTGCTGATTTATAATTTGACAGTTGGTCGGTTTTAATGGTTTTAACGGTTTAACGGTTTTTTAATCACTACATTTTATCAGATAAAATTAATTCCTTTATTTTTTTTATGAAGGCGCAGCTACACATGGTTTTGTGAAGTAACAGAAAGGTGAACTTTTTTTTAAAGACAAAAGTCATTTTAGTGAGAGTTGGCCATGAATAAAAAATGATCAGTTGTTTTGGAACTAGGGCTTTAAAGATGCTAATATACACAATAAGTGCAAATTATAATAAACACGTACACTGAGCAAGAAAAAGTGTCAAAATAGTCCCTTTCCATATTTGATGAAAGAGAAAAAACAACCATTTTAATGCCGTAGTTCTCAGGTATATGGTATTGTGTCAAACAGTATTATGCCAATGATAAGACAGTAGGCTCTGTCACAATTCACAAAAACTGTCCAACAATATGAATCAATCGTTTAAAGCTTGTTTTAAAAGGAAATCTTCCACAGGGTTCAGGGTTAGCACCCTATCTTCTTTCAGTATATATTTGTCCTTTTTAAATATTAATTAGATACACAATGTATTTTTAATGTGGTGTTTATTTTATATTTATACAGAATTCATCAGCTCTCCCTTGCAAACATTGTAAAGTGAGGAAATTGTTTAAATCCTGATTCAACCTAAATGCTTCACCTGGGGTCAGTACTAGGACCACTCCTATTTTCGTTGTATACAATAAGCTGTTCTCTGTTTGGAGACAATATGTGGACAGTCAGTGGATGGTCAAAGGTCAATGTCACAGTGAATGTACCATTCAGGTCTTTCGGGATAAAGAAAATATGCAATATAGTATACAATAGCCGGAATAATTTTTAATTTCTGCTCCTAAATTAAGATAGAATTTGAATATTAGCTCTGGGTTGGAGACAACTGACATCATTTTCACACAGTGAGCTCTGTTAATATATGGACAGTGACAAAATGTTACAGGGCAGTAATTTGTAGCATATTTATGCAGATGCATTTGCATTAAAGCTTTCTGTCTGCAATGTGCCTTTAAAACTTTATCACTGTTAGAATATCTGCGGTCGGACCACACTGTAACCTTTGCATTCTAACCTTTACAACCTTGATTGCTTCGTTGTGCCGAATGCGGCTGTGAAAGACCTTGGCAAAGCCATTGATTCTCATCTCACATTTCAGGCCCATGATAAATATACCTCCAGTGGGGCCGTCTTTCTTTGCAGAATGTTTCTAAAATCAGGCACTTCCTATCTTTGGAGGATGCGATGAAACTGAAGCAAGCATTTGTCACATCAAGGCTAGAATCCTACGGCAGCTTCCCGGTAAGCTTTCACACTTGGTCTTAAAACTGAATCACAATGCAGCAGCACATAATTTTATGTTGTACTACAGCACTGGCTGCTCCATCCATTAAATAACCCTCTCATTTTAGGGCAGGGTCACTGTCACTGTCTGTCCAGAGGGCTGAAGCTTATCCCAGCGGCCAATGGGCTGGGGGAGGGAACACAGCCTGGACAGCTAACCAATCAATCAAAGACATCACAACCCATTCACTCACGCACTTTAGGGTCACCAAGTTAGCCTGGCATACATGTCTTTGAACTGTGGGAAGAAACTAGAGCACTCGGGGGAAACAACCTCAAACACGGGGAGAACATGCTAACTACAAACAGAAAGGCCCCTGGCCAGATTCAAACCCACAAGCTTCCTGTTGTGAAGCAGCAGCATCATGAGCCAGTACCCCACCTTACCACCCACACTGATTGCTAAATTTCATTGTGCTGAATACCGTAACTTTGAGAGAAAAATACGCATTTTCGCAAATTCTTCTGGAATACTGCATTATTTACCCCTCCTGATTCTCACTTCGGATCTAAGCCCCTTGTAGAGACCAACAGTAGGCAGGAGAAAAGATGTTTAACTATTATTTAACTAACAAAAGAATGCTTGAATGTTGGGTCAAAACCTCAGTAGCATTACCCTGATTTTTGGCAAAAATTGCATTTAAAAATGTCTGAAGCACTGTTGCACCTTATTTAAGTAGGGGAGACCGGGTCTAGTTGTTACACGTCCATGTTGTTACATTCTAAATAGTTCCGATAATAAAACACAGCGGTCTAATTTGGAGGTTAGACCGGAGGTGACCCGCGTCTTTACGTGACAGAAGGACGTACGTCGAAAGTCGCAGGTTAGTGTTTC
Organism: Gymnothorax reevesii; assembly: GCA_029721435.1. Lineage (NCBI taxonomy): Eukaryota > Metazoa > Chordata > Actinopteri > Anguilliformes > Muraenidae > Gymnothorax > Gymnothorax reevesii. Next base: position 22,315,798 of record CM056579.1, on the reverse strand, counting down.
AGAAAAATGCTTGAAAATGTAATTTTCTAGGTGTTTGGGTGATTTTGATTCACATCAAGTGTAATTGATGCATACCCGAGATTTTCTGGATTATGAGAGAGGAAGACATTAGCAGCTGTGTCATGACACACCCATGTAAAGATTGTACTGGAACATTTCAAAATGTTGGGACAATGGCGAAGCATTGCTGATGGACTAGTTGATACACCCAAGTTGTTCCACAAATAACTTGCCCCAAAACCTGTAACAACTTGGACAAGATCAAATTACCTCACTGAATGACTTTCTACCTTTTTGTATTTCAGAAAGATGCTTTGAAATTACAAACGACTAACAAAACATGGCAATGCCATTAGAGAATGATTCCTTACTGTGGCTTGGGATAATAGTAGACGTAAGGCATCCCCCTTAACTTGCCTACTTAAATTGGAAACACATGTCACTTAAGCAAATTCATAGTGTAACAAAATGCCCCACATTCTGCAACAAACTACCCCTCCTGTAACAAACTACCCCATATATGGGGTAGTTTGTTACAGGTGACAGAGGTTTATTTTTTTCCTCACCAGCATTACGCATGTGCAGCATATAGGGGTTGCTGCAAATCAGTTATGTAGTCTAAAAACTTTCCATCTTTACAGTGCCTATTGATAACAAAAACTTGATAATGTCAATTCTACAGCCATTAAAAGAAAAAGTGTAACAACTAGACCTGGTCTCCCCTATAGCTGTGATCATCATCATCACTTTAACAATAACAAAATTCATACATCAACACTCTTTGTAACTGACATTATTTCTTTTGGGGGGGGGGGACAGAACCATAGAAGCCTTGATTAAGCATATTGCTTTGGACTTTGAGTGTAATCGGATATCAGTTCTCCTTGACGAGCTTCATGCTGAAAACCCTCTATGCCACGTTTCAGGATTCCTGCGGCTTAAAACCAACTGAGCTGGGAATCAATAAAATAAGGTTCACTTGATTTCAGATAAATCCTTTTTCATGCTGTAAAACATTGAAAGAACCAGACCTTTCAGCAGTGAATTGTTATGCATGCCAAAAACTGGCAGTCTACCATACATGAGTGATATTCAAATAGGCTAAAATAAACAGAGCCTGAGGCTAAAAAGGCTAAAATAATCTTTCAAATCATTTTTAATGCTGAAACCTGCAACAAAACAGTCGTGTTTATGGTGCATTTTAAATAAAACACAGGCATTTCTGTCCAGCACTAAACAGGGGTATCAATCATTAAATCATCAAACTTTATCAGGAAAAGAAATACCACAATGTTTGTTTTTTTTTTTTTTGTTATTAGCAATGCTTATCTTAATATGCAGTGTTTGATATTTGAATATGCAATCTTAGTATGAGGACGATGACCTCCACTTTAGAATTTTTGCACACTGTGTTCCAGCCCGCTGGATTTACACAAACTGAATAAATCTTAGTAGAAAGACTGCATTAATTTCTGGGTATTTATTTCAATAATGTGGGAATTACAGGCTTTTTACACTGCAGCATTGTCCAAATACTTCTGACCTGCAATGTGTCCACTGTCCATAACCTGAATTCCCAAACAGTAAATCTATGTCCTTATTCAGAGCTCTCGACCAAAAAATCAGTTCAGGCTCGTCCTCCAAATTGCCTCCAAAGAAGCCAGAGTCATTAGTATCGAGCAAAGCAAGTTAGAGAGACACACAGAAAAGTGACCATGAGGGCTCCGGCCTACAGTGCAATGTCATACACAGAAGCAATCCAGTCAAGCCAATCAGAATATGGAAGAATGTCTTCTTTCATGTTTTGGTTTTCAGTCTGAGCAATCCTCGATACCAGTGTTCCCCAACCTTCTCCTGGAGGCCCACCTGTCCTGCTTGTGTTAGATCTCTCCCTGCTCCAGCACAGGTGATTCCAATGATCAGGCTGTCATCAATCAGCTTTAGGGGGTGATTAACGAGCTGATCATTTGAATCACCTGTGCTGAAGCAGGGAGAAATCTGAAGCATGCAGGACAGGTGGGTCTCCAGGAGAGCGTTGGGGAACACTGCTATATACCGCCATTGCTATACCGCCATTGTCCACCTAGATCTATCATGGTAACCAATAACTAGACCATATAGCTGAATGAGTGGGCCAGGAAACAAAAATAGAATTCAGCAGCTAGTAACAAAGGTATTAATATTAATATCTCAGCAAATTCTTCATAATCCAAAAAATCATCGATCTTTCTGAGTACATCTTTTGCAAATGGTACAGATCATACCACAATGCTTACATTTATGAAACTTTATTGACACTTTTCTCCAAAATTTGCAAGCTCTTCGCAGAAATATATGCGAAGCAAATCCAGGCAATATATCCATGTAACCAAAATACTGCAAGAAAAATGTGCCATGACATGCATATGGCTATATTGTTTATTGTTTGACGTAAACGTACATTCAAGCATCTTGCCAAGAAAAACACGGCGAGAAAATATTTAATTTTTCTCGTAATGTACAGTATGTGCATTTTATAGCATACATTTTTGGAGATGCCAAATTTATCTGTCTTCCTCATCGCTGTTACATTCAGTTGTTTTACAACTGTTTTCTTTGTGGTCTTTTTCCCTATCTGTTGCTGAATTTTTACTCCAATATTTTCTTCCAATTTCCAGCACTAGAGTGTGTCCATATATGCCAAATAAAGTCAATTCCAAAACAATTTTGCCTAGTTTAGAAATTGCCCCATTAAAACAAATGAAAACCACGAAAGAAAAATGATCAAAGTCCAAATTTTTCATTTTTAAATATTTTGTATATTATTATAATATTTAGAAAGTAATATTAAATATTATTATAATGTTTCATATATTTTGCTTTTTTTCAGTGCTTTGTTTCTAAGATCATTTTGAATTTTTAATTCATCATTTCTCCACAACATGTAAAATGTGACTCTGATCTTTTTTCCATTGTGGTCTTCAAATTCCTCATTGTGAAAAATGAATCTTTCCACTACTAAATGCATCTATTCATTTATTTATTTTATTTTTTTTTATTTCTAGACCATTGGCTGTCCAGGTAAACTCAATGAGGTTGATTTATCTAATGTGTTTGAGTGAGGGCTGATTGGCAGAAACACTTCCTGTTCACTGAGAGCAGGAGATAATTGTCAGTGGGGGAGTGGCTTATTTTGTTAGTGAAGGGCACCTGTACAATCCACATCCCAGCATTCATACGCAGAAAGGTTAACCGTGGTGAAATTCACTAAGACGCTTAGTTACTATCCCTGAGTCTGCGTAGGTTTAGCGATATTTGCCAAACCTTGCTTGTTTTGCAGATTAAAACTCAAGTTTTGATCACTGGACCTGTCCTGAGGAAAGAAGACTGGTATCAATGTATTTCAACAGATTTAAGCATTGCGATACAATCAAACCAATGGGACAGCAGAGTCAGGCAGAGTGGTGTTATAACAGGTTACAGGACTTTTCGTCCCCGGACTTTTCGTTCCTGTATTTTTTGTCCCCAGACTTATCGTTCCTGAGGACTTTCCCTGGACTCTTTGTCCCCAAGGACTTTTCTTCCCCAAATTTTTGTCCTATAATGATAATGAAATGTGCCACCATTGTTGACAGACAGATGGACGGGCAGACAGACAACGAATGACTATGAGGTGTAGGCTAAGGGTTATAGTGCAGGTAGAGGGTTAAGCATTACTGGGGACGGACAATCCAGGGATGAAGAGTCCGGTGACGAAAAGTTCTTGTTGACAAAATGTCCATGGGACGAAAATTGCGGCAACAAAAAGTCCAGAGACAAAGAGTCTAGAGCCATTATGGAGCAAGAAGAAGTATTATTTTTACAATAGTATTTGCATTATAAACCAGCTTACACAGTAAGAATGTTAGTTTTCGCTTTTTCAAACAATATAGTTTTCCAGTGCAGCTCAATATTTCACCTAAATAAATGCAATAATGGCTCGTGGCCTGCCCTCGAGTCCTGTGCAATATTGTGTTAAAGCATGTTCTGTTGAAATAAGGAGTAAAAACCATATACTGTAATATATATTGTTATCATCCAAAATTCACGATATAATATGATGTAAGTTTTAAGCCATATCACCCAGCCTAACCATGATACAAAATGCAAATATTTCCTATTATAGGTTGGAGACAAAGAGTGGGTATCAATTGTATTACTAGTAATCCCTTACTTTGAGTAGTGGATGAACAATTGAGATATTGTCCAGATCTCCAGGTATCTTTGTATGTTTCAGCTGTGACCTGAAATGGGAACAATTTCACTTCGCAAAACATTTAACCTTGAACTTGAACTGATGAAATGGCTCTTCCAATAGAAAAGTCAAATAATTGCTTTCCTGTCACAAAAAGTTTGGGTCCAGGCTGATTAATGGCACTTGGAAGATAATCGCTAATTCCGTTCTTATTCCTGTCAGCTGAGAAGTAGTGATTTTGAGAAATTTCATTTGCCCGGTATAATTAGCTCCAGGAAATGTAATTTCATTATAGTCTCCACCTGCTCAAGAAAATGTGATCGGTGCAATTAAACGAGACAGATGAAAAGACAAAGAACATGGCTGCTGGATCCCTCCTCAGGTTAAGGTACTGCTCTGTCGCTCAAGGATGGCGATACAAAGTAGTTAGATGAAGTCCAGATGGCGGCAATCTGTGAATGATATGCCACAAATGTCCATTTTAGCGAGAGTTTTTGCATAATTATGAGACTTATAATTTTATCATCACTCTCCAGTAATAAAAAAAAAAAATTCGTTTGTCTGAGGATACTGTGCGCTTGACAAGTGATATTTATCACAATATTGGCAAATATAGAAAAGTGTAAAAATGCAGTTCATCTCATCACTGGCATATACTTTTATTGAGCAAAATAGTAACAGAAATATAATTTTAAGCTTAAACGTAAGAATATAACACCTGTTTTGGCTTTCCCAGAGTATCCTCACAGGACAAAGCCCAATCGGTGATTGAGTCACCCCGGAAACAGTTTGGCAAGATTGGGTTCCCCATGCATTTCAGCAACCCGTGCTACCTAAGGGCAGTACACAGCCGCAATCACCCTAGAGCTCTTCCTCAGACTCCTCCCTCTGCAACCTTGGCTTAAAGGAGGTGTGTCCTGATTACTGCGCCTGCTCCTGTTTGACAGATGCAAATGAGTGAACAAGACCACGAGCGCATGTGACAACTGGCCTGTATTAATCATAATCTTATTCCACTCTACAGGAGATTTTCATCGGAAAACCTCATAAATTAGTATTTTGGCAAACCAAGGCACCTCTTTAGCCGTATGCGTCCATGTTTCGTTTTGGCCACAGAGTTTTTAACTATCATTGTAAGTCGGATTTTAACCACATTTTCACTTTACACGCTTAATCTTTGGGAGACATGAAGTCCACATTATTTGCTTCCTGTTTGCACAGGATAATGCCCCAAGCTCTTACCAGTCTACTAGCACTTGTTATACAACAGCTGAAAGAAAACCAGCCAGATGCCCTTGTGAATAAGCCGGTCGTTTCGGTGGAGAGGCGCGTTCGGCTAAAGCACTATAATAGAGCCTACAATGCAAAATGAAGGCGGATTGAGATCAGAACTGGAATCAGATTTTGACTTGCAGTTGAGTGGATTCGCTTTGTTTGATTTCTTGTTGGGCTGAACAGTTTTCAAAGTTCGGAGCTTGCACATTAATAATGACACAGCTCGTTTAAATCTGTGGAGGGAAAAGAAGCATGTTGGTGACACATCGTGCTTATATGATGTATTACATCACATCTTAAAATAGTCAAGAGCAACATGTAACTGAGCATCGAGTTGTTGAGCATCGGGCAATCCAATCTGCCTGATTAAACCAGAGATCTTACAGAGGGAAGAAACACCTGTTTTCACATGAAAGACTCTTCTATTTTATTTTAGGTGAGAATTCAGATCAGGTGCGTATGCTGTGGCACCTGTCTCATGCATGAGTAAGCGCACTTTTGCAGTAAAGTGTTATTCACGTATAATCCATGGTAGCACATGCGTGTGTGAAGGAGGAATGCATGTCGGCTTAAATGAGAAACATGGTTCTGAATCTGTCAGTCTAGGGCTTGAAACATATATTAAGCAGCTGCTGCCACAACTAGAGCAAAAGAGAGCTAGAATGTGTTTTTACTTGCAAAAAACGGATGTCTCCCCCACGGCCCCCTTCCCTGCCTAACCCACCAGACGGCCGGACAGCCGGACAGACAGACAGACAGGCACAGACCAAAAGGCACCACTGCAGGACCTGAGTAGTAAATATGCAGTGTGGTTAAGATTATGCAAATGGTGTTGGATTTATGCTCCAGACAAGAATTGATTACATCCGGACGGACAGAAAGACAGATGGACAGACAGGCACATACCAAAAGGCACCACTTCAGGACCTGAGTAGTAAGTCTGCAAACTTTAGTTAAGATCATGCAAACAGTTTGGGAGTTACGCTCTGGAAACGAAGTGGGAACGCAAACGCAAATGTGGACGCAAACGCGAACACAAACGGGAACCGTGTCTAAAACAAAATGTCTCCCCTCTCCCTCCGGGGGGCCTCAATGTTCAGTAATACAAAAACGGAACCACAATACGATGACGCAGTGCTAGCAGACCAGGAAAATTAGCCGTGTTGCATGTTTCCTGTTCCTTTCTGTCAGCATCCACTGATGGCCAAGCATGACCTTTCTCAGAAACAAATTACTCAGTGTTGGAGCTGTGCCCAGCATTCAGCTTGAGACTCTAAGTCGCAGTAAAGATACACTGAAGTCATCAAAGCTTGGCATGAGTCTTTCCTAGTTTCAAGTGTTATTTATTGAATGCACTACTCCAGTGTCAAGGGCAAATGTAGCATAATCTGAAACTGCAGTAGATTTTCGTCTTTTATTTTCCATAAACATTTTGTCTGAAAAGAACTAAATGTGCTCCACTTCTGAATAAGTAGGAGATATTGACCCATGGCACAGCACTGCTCAGGAAGTCAAGATTGTGTTCCGGGTGCCCAGGGATGAGCCACTGTTAGATGAAGGTGAGTAGATTGGCGAAACACACACACACACGCGCAAGCTCACACACACGCACACACACACACACACACACACACACACACTATTGTAGCTTGCTTAGTCAGAAGAAAAGAGAGAATGGTAATTTAAACTGCACGTACAGTTAAACCCAGTTCTTCCCACAGACGGTATGATGCATGTGATAGCTTCATATCTGTCTCTCTGTTTTTCATTTGGTTCTTTGTGTGTGGAGAAAAATAATCTGAAACTCAAACGACAACACATCAGGTCTCAGAGAAAATTTAAAATGACATGAAAAATGCGGTCTCCGTACTTTGGTAGGTGACATTTAGGTACGGAAACTCAATTTAAAGCTGAAGAAACATAAAATGACAGGTTTGTGATAATACCAGTTATTATCAGCTGTTTTCCTACAATTGTAAGTTACAAAAGACACTGCTTTGAAAATGTTTGTTTTTTTAGTTGCTGTGTGCTTCTACATTAACCATATAATGCGCAGACACAGACATCATTATAGAAAAAATATGACCCAGTAATATTTTTGAAGTATTGAAGGGTAGTATTCAGATCCACTGTTCATCATTAGGTTTTATGACAGCAAAATATACATTGCTGAACAGAACTTCTTCTAATTCCAGGAGTATCATATCTGATACAGCCAAAAACCAGCACCCCTCCAGAACTCAACACTCGAATTTTCAAATTATTGCTCTCTACTATCTACAGCCTTAAAATGTATAAGAAGAAGTTTTTGTGTCATATTTACCTTGGAATGAAGAAATTCACAGCCATAGTCCAAGGAAATTCATGAATTCCCATTCACATGGGAGCTACTACCTTGAAGTGAGTGACTAGGGGAGAGACTCCTGTAATCTCACTTCTTCCCTCCAGGTGACAGCACTGTGTATCAGATATGATACAGTGAGCAGTCGTGGTTGTGTTACCAGGTGGGCATGATCCTTCAAATTTGGTGTATCAAATATGATACAGGGGGGATTATTGGGTTAAAACTAAAGTATACAACTTTTTGGGAAAACTTTAGGAATAGCCTGTCCAAATAATATGGCCCTGTCCTAAAAGTACATAAAACCCATTTTCTTTCAATGTCGGATACACAGCCAAGACTAAAACTCTAGCAGCAAAGGCCTCCAATTTTTCTTTATACTTCATATTCTGATAACATTATAGCTATTAAATTTAGTGAAAATCCAGAAATCCCCATATCCATAATTTCCTCCACAGCCTAAAGACATGCACGTCAAGCTAACTGGAGACGCTAAATTGCCCACAGGTATGAGTGTGAGAGTGAATGGTGTGTGAATGGTGTGTGTGTGCCCTGTGATTGATTGCTGAGCTGTCCAGAGGAGTCCCTGCCTTTTGCCCACAGTCAGCTGGGATAGGCTCTAGCTCCCCCATGACCCTAGGGAGGATGAAGCAGGTATAGACTAGAGCACTCGGCAACCGAGTACATGTATCCCCTGAAGGCCCCCCAGTTGGGCCCAGATGGTCCCAGAGCACCCAAAAACAATAGGTGTCGTGAACTTACCATAATACATGTCCCTGCAAAATTTGAAAAGAATCGGTGCACTTATGTGGGCTGTAGAGCGTTCACAAGAAAATCTCTGCGGATGCGTGACGAGGCCAAATCCATAGTATCCTCGGACAAAAATGGATGATATATATATACTTATATATATATATATATAGTCGTGCCCAAAATTATTCATACCCCTACCCATTTTTGTTTTTTTTTTGTGATATATATATATATAATTTTTTTTCCATATCAAATTATGGACATTGATTCAAAGGAGCTGTGTCATGATTACTAAGCATGCTCAGAACTTTGAATATTATTTGCCTGATAAAGACATGAAACTAAGTGAATCTGATCATCTGCAAGTCATAATCTGAAGCAGTATTTTAGCAATTTACCCAATGGATATGATACAAAACAAAACAACCAACTGTTTTGCAAGGGCATCCGGCTCATTTTCTTCCAGCTTTGCACAAGTACCGGTAACCTGGAATGGTTTGGAGAATCATTCTGTGCAAATGGGAAGCAAATAATCTGGGTTTAATATCGCCAAAAGACATAGCTTAATCATCCAAAGTCAAAATGTGGTTGAAATTCGACTTACAAAGCCCGTGAAAACTCTGTGGCCAAAACAATAGGCAGACACTTACTGCTAAAGAGGTGCCTTGGTCTGCGGAAGTGCTCATTTCTGCAGTTTTCAGACGGAAGTCCTTAGTGAAGTCTCTAGTAGTTAAACGAAGGTCAATATGAGCTGGTGGTTTTCACTTGCGCGAATGGCCTTGTTCACTCATTTGCATTTGTACAACACAAGCATGTGCAGTAATCGTGACACACCTCCTTTAATATCACAAAACACTGCCAATGCCCAATCCCTAGTCGAACTGAAAGGATCAAGGATTAAGATTTGTTAAATGAGGGTTTTAAAGCTGATCACGACTCTCAGTTAAATGCCTTTATGAGAAATTTGAAAGCAGGAAAATGAATGTTCCCAGAAAGCCCTCCGAGATGAGCGGAAAGGAGAGGCAGGGAGACTCGCGGAAGTCGAGAAGCTAAATTACATCTCCTCTAATATTCATCTCAATCTGATTAAACTTTAAGAACGAACATTAATTTTACAATATCTGGTGTTATTCAGGTTTTATTGTAGTGAGTCAGTTGGATAATTCCACTTGAAAAATGGCATTTCTAATAAGCTCCATATCCCAGGGAACTGTTCCATCTTCCGGAGCGAACGGCGCCATCAATAATGCAGGAAAATGGTACAACTGCGAATGCTAATGTGCTGTGTGTCCATCAGAGCCATACGGTGCTACTTTCTGCGGTCAGCAAGTGCTCATTTTCTCCATAAATACCACCACTCACAATGAGGTGCAGAATTATTAGGACAGGAAAGCTGTGTTAAAAGGGCAGTGATTCTGAAATAGTTCAAACAGTGCTGACTTTAATGAGGTAAAGCTGAGGGTCTCTTCTTGATCTGTTAAATCCAATTAGCCAGTGTATAAAGCCAACAAGCAAACAATCAAGTCAGTTTCTAACGAGTAAGACACATCATTGTATAGCAATGGCTGGCGGAGTATATCTCAGCAAAGCTAAAACAGATGCTGACTATTTACATTATTTTACACAAAGTCAACAGGAAAGCCTGTATGAAACACAGAACACTTTTGCGATGGGCTTTTCAGAAATCCGCCACAGATGTCATGAATGGAATATTTAGACAGATGAATTCTGCAGCTGCCAAACTGTCACCAGCGACTGCATGGAGTGTAATCGGAATATACTGCACAATTTACTATATAATATATAATATATAATATATAATATATAATATACTGGTCCCATGCAATGAAAAATAAAAAAAAGATTTGTTGACCGTCAACTGCTCAAATCAGGCTAAAACCTACACTCATTCCAAAATCCACCAAACAGGATGTAAAATGCCCATCTTCGATAGCTATCTTAAAGAAAATGATATACGAATATTCATATATTGATCAACTTATAAAACAATAAGATCTGAATTTATTAGAAACAGCTGACCTCAAAGATTCAAAATTAAGTAGCTTTTGGGTTTTTTTTCTTGGATTTAGCATATTTTCTGTAAAAACAGCTTGATATGAAATGACAGTTAAAATTTTACATCTGAAACTATTGTTTTTGACAAGCTTTAGACGGACTTGTTTGTTTTGCAGTTTATAAGTGCATTCTCCCAGTTAATGAAAGCACATTTCACAATGCTGTGAAGCTAAGGTTCCCCTTCACACGTAGCTGATGGCTTTGCACCGCAATTTCGAAGCTCCATGACCACCACACACGTCAAAACCCCAACCCCACCTCCCAAAGACAATTTTCTTACCCAAGCCTGACTTTTTCAAGGACGGCTAGTGTCTGCAACAGTGGTCTGTCTGACACAGTTTAATCTATCAGCTCGCAATCTTTCACGGTAACAGCCTCTGTGTTCATTAGCAAAGCCTCCTGCCCGGAGCTCACTCAGCCCTGCAGGGTTTAGCGATATCTACACACACCAGCTCTTTGAAAACAGGCGGGGATTTGATTCTGCAAATTGAGATTTTTTTTTTCATTATTATTTATTTAAAAAAAAAACCTTTGAATGCATTATCTGGACCATGTGGTGGCACATCCAAGATTCTCTTATAATACAGTAAAAAAAAAAAAAAAAAAATGGTTATTAACACGAAGCAGAAATTTCAACACGGCGCAGGTAAAAGTTTACATGGACACGCTCCTAAATCTCGCTCCAAACAGTCAACATCTTGTGTCATCATGAAGAGGTTGAATGTGCAAATAAGACATCAATACGGAATCATTTCAGGATAAAAACTGGATTACATCTGTACATTATTTTTCAGAAGAGTTTGACGTAGAATGGAAATGCAAATGTTCATTAAATTCCTCTATAATTGGTACTGCATGTCATGCAAATGTTGATTGGCGGCACATTCAAAAAGACTGGAGAAGATTGCAAGCATCCACAGGTGAGGTATCACGGGCCAAAAATAAGTTGGATATTCAGCGCCGCTCAAACGGGAGTCAGCAACTTTTCATTTGCATTATTACCGTCACTGAACCGCGATTATGACTCAACTTCTTTCAAAATTGCGACTGCGATATTTGTTTCAACTTAGCCAACATGCCACGCGGCCCACAAGCACAGTCAAACGAAAGATGCAGAAATGTATGCGCTTGAGAGCCCGTAGGCCGTTGCAGAGTGTAAACATTTTCCCTAAATGAGAAATGCTCTGGTAGATGCGGAGCATTTAAACTAAATAATGTCCACGCAAAAAATAAAGCTGTGGGCACTTCCTGTCCAACTTGCGTCCATACGTACGAAAAGTAAATGGTCAAATTAAGTTCCTGAGATTGGTGGATTTCAGGGACTGAGCAATTCCAGCGAGACGATGGAAGGCACGAGCCAAAGGCGTTGCCACGGCAACAAGCGCGGCCTGACAAAGTAGAATCGAGCGCTCACTGAGGCACTATGCGACTGGTTTAACCTCTTAAGTGAAGACGGCAAGCCACGCTCTTTTTGAAAAATGAAAATAAATGACTGGATGGGGGGGAAAAAATAAACGATGTGTCATCATTACAGATCGAGAGAGAGACAGAGGGAGAGAAGAACAAAGAGAGATAGCATGTGGACCCAAGCACGGTGGTTTACAGCAACAGTCGATCACACAGGATTTTTACATGGCATTAGTGTACGTGGATGGAATTTGACTGCCGGGGAAAGCAGTTCAGACCTAAAAGCAAAATCTCACGATGAACGGTAAAGCAAGATTTTTAATAATAACTGCTCACAGTGAATCAAAAATTAATGCCAAGTTGGGGCTGTTAACATTTGAAAATCGAACATTCCGAAGCCCATTTTGGAGGTTCAGATGCGACGGCCTCAGTCTATTTTGAACCCTTTCATGTTCTGAGTTCAGCTCTGTGATTCAGCCAAGCCCACTGCAGTTGCTACATGTTTAACTATAGCCAAGATCAATTCACTTGAAACAAACTACAGCATTTTCAGGAAAGGCTACTTATCGAGTCATCAAACATGAGATTTCTCACCTGGCATATGTTAACCTTGCCACTTAACTGTTACAATGTAAATGATAATTATCCCCTTGACATTCCTTCCCACTTCGTAGGATATTCATCGGAGATAGAAACATGTTCAAGAGGATATTGATAGATGTTTTAAAGCATCTGGCAAAGCCTAAGATTTACTCCTTTTAAGCAACGGAAGTAACCACACCTGATATTGTTTTACAGTCAACCCCTGAGGTGGCTGGGTAACCTAATGGTACACTGTAAAAAAAAAAAAAAGAAATAAAAAGTTGTCTCAACCGAAAAAAGTTAGTGTCCAGACTGCCTTAAAATTTTTAGCTCATTGAACTTGAGATGACCAGTTGAGGTAATATTCAACTTATAATCTTAAATTCAGTTAACTCGAAATTTTAAGGCAGCCGGGACACTAACTTTTTCAGTTGAGACAACTTTTTTTTTTTTTACAGTGTAGGTTGCTTTACTGGAGACCAAATTGTTGCTGTTTCAGGCCCCAGTGTAGCTTCGGATTTTGACTTGAACTGGAGAGACAGAGTTGGGAGTAACTTTGCTGTTGGCCCTTGACCAAGGTCCTAAACCCTAAAACTGCCCCAGGGCTTTACCCCTGTTTCTCTTAAATGTCACAGAGTAGCAGCTGTCCTATCTGGTATTTCTCCAAAAATCTCATTGAGAAAGAGATGCTTGTTCAGACTGAAACTTTCTCTGATTAAATAAAGATTAACGTGCAATAATATCATAGTTATTAACTTGCAGCTTGAAAGGAATCTTTTTTTCTCCCCCTCCAGGGACCACTATCAACATGTCAACAAGAACGTTAGTGGGCAGTCAAACATGGGACTGATGCTAAGGCCATGATAGCTACAAGCCAACAATATGGAAAGGGCACCAGGGTATTTCCCAAAGCAGGATTACTGAGTTAGCTGAAACTGTGTTAACTACAGCTAAAACCTTGCTTTTTTAATAGACTGTCCTTGCTCCAGACTTTGGACAGTACCTAGTTTTTCAGTAAACCTACTTTTGATTCAATGCACTGGCCCTTGTCCATAACAGCTGAAAGAAAGTGAATGCAGTGCGCGATATTGCGTATTGGACCATTATAAAATGCTGCTGCACAGTATGAGCATATAAATTGAATGTTCCATGACAACCTAGCTTCAAAAACAAAGTAAAGTATCTTTCGTTACAATGTAAATAAAATATGAGCCCGACAGGGGTGAGATGCGAGAGATATTTAACTCTGAATATTTTACTTCATATTTATTGCAAAGTGTTTGGCTCTGCAGAAACAATTTATTGGACTAGCGTGTAAATATGAGATTGGAATAAATATTCACAGTGCTCTATTTACCTATGGAGATTGCATAGCTGTGAGGTTGCATTTACTGAACTGCGAAAAAAAGTTTTCCCCCTTCCTAATTTCTTCCACTTTTGCTTATTTGTCATACTTAAATGTTTCAAATCATCTAACTAATTTTAACGGACAAAACGACAATATGAGTGAAGACAAAATGCAGCTTTTAAATTATAATTTAATTTATAGAAGTAAGAGTAATTCAACAACCTGTACCACCCATGTGAAAGCATAATTGGCCCTTCAAACCTAATAAATGGTTACACCACCCTTGGCAAGTTTGCAATAACTGGCAATGAGTCTTTTCTAATGCTGTTGAGGAATTTTGGCCCACTGTTCTTTCCAGGATTGTCTTAATTTAGCCAGATTGGAGGGTTTTTGAACATGTAGTGCCTGTTTAAGGTCATGCCACAGTATTTTAATTAAATTCAAGTCAGGATCTTGACTAGCCAAAACAAGACAGTCTTTTTTTCTTTTTCTTTTTTTGAGCCATTCAGAGGTGGACCTGTGTGCTCTGAATTGTCGTCCTGCTGCATAACCGAACTGCACTTGAGCTTTAGGTCACAAACTGATGTGCTGGAAAATCTCCTTCAGGATCCTCTGGTAGAGAGCAAAATTCATGGTTCCATCAATTATGGCGCCCAGGTCCTGAAGCAACCCCAGACCACCACACGACCACCACCGTTTTTGACTCCAAATGTAATTGTGCCCATGTCTTCAAAAAAGTTCCAATTTTCACTCATCCGTCCCTCAATGTCATCCCAAAAGTCTCAGGAGTCAAGATGTTTTTTTTTTTTTTGGCAAATGTGAGACAAGCGTTTATGCTCTTTTTAGTCAGCAGTGGTTCCCCCCTGCAGCTCTCCCCCGTGTGATCTTTCTTCAGTTTTCGTTTTATTGTGGAATCTTGAACACAGGACTTAATTGAGGCAAGTGAGGTCAGAGGATCTTTAGACATTACTCAAGATAATTTTGTGACCACCTGGATGAGTCGTTGATATGCTCCTAGAGAAAATTCAGTCAGCTAGCCACCCCTGGTAAGGTGCACCATTGTTCCAAGTTTTATCCATTTGAAGATAATGGCTCTCACCATGATTAACTGGAGAATAAGAGCCTCAGAAATGGCTTTGTAGCCCCTTACAGACTGATAGACATCAACGACTTTGCTTCTCTTCTATTCTTGAATTTCTTTATATATCAACATCATGTGATGCTTCAGTTCACATCACCAGACATGCACTCAAAAAAATGAAACCCCTTGAAATGTTTGATTTACTTAATAATGTGATGTCAACTTTTTCCTCAAAACTGAGTTAAGTACATTCCACTCAATGCAATTAATTAAACTGGTCAAAAATGTGAGAAGTTAAACAAAGGTTACGCAAAGCAATTGTGTGGAACCTGTTGACAATACATTATTAAGTAAATCTAACATTTCATGGGGTTTCATTTTTTGATTGCGTTCTACTCAAGTCAAGTTTAGATTCAACAGGCCTAGCAGTCATTATCTCTCAGTGTGTCAAGTGAAATTGAACCGAATTATGAATTAAATCAATTAATTGGTTGATTTAGTTACTAAGGGGCATTTACTTTTTCTTATAGGGCAGAGTAGGGTTGGATTACTTTTTCCTTTAATAAATGACATCATCATTTTATTACTGCATTTTGTGTACACATGGATTATCTTTGTCCAAGGATAAAATTACTTTGATGATGTGAAACATTTAAAATGTGACAAATATGCAAAAACAGAAGAAATTAGGAGGGGGTGAATACTTCTCATCGCACTGTATCTTTAGAATAATGAATATTCACAGTCACCATTTACAGTCATTAAACCCAGAGGGTTTAATTTTATTTAAAGAGCAAGTTCAGTTTGTTTTCTCTCTCCTTAGTTCCCATCCTAAATCTACAGCTCAGTGGCCCAGAGCTGCTTCAATTACAGCTATTACACAAACTAAGCAGGTACAACATTCAGCAGAAGCTAACAAGGCCATCCGTTTGCTTTTCAAAATGGATGACATATGATTCAGGAAATTAGCTATCTTGTTTCTGTCCAAACAAACAGGATGCTAGTAAGTGGTGAGAATTATAGAAACAGAGCCCTACACTAAATCTGCAATGCAAGCACAGTATAACATGGCTGTACAGGGGAGTAATTGTCCCTTATATGTAATTCACTATGAAGTCATAAGTCCGTGTATTTCAGAATCCTATATCGAACACAAGATAAATCGGGTGCAATTCTGTCCCTCAGACGTCAAACCATCTTACATTGTCCAGGCATTAACTGAACATTTAAAGTACTAAGAACAAGAAGGGGATATTTAGTACGCATACAAATAATGCAACACATATCAGGAAAAGGGTTTAGTGCAGGATGTCTAGAGGAGACGCTCAATCACAACCGCACATTGGTAAACCCAGAAATGGCACGAGAGGCTTTGAGACTGAAAACAGAAGGCAGTTGACGACACTCAGTCAGATTGTCATGCTGGTCTACAAGGCCCAGTGGTCGGAATTATACTACGCAACGCTTTAAAGTGCACAGGACCAAGTCCATCGATTTGCATGATGGGGAAGGAGAACAGCATTTAGACCTTTGTATCACTTCTTGGTACATCGCATATTTCTCATCCATCCCCCATACACTAAAAAGCACCAGCACTGACTTGTAGGCATGTTGCCAGCTAATCAAATGATAAGGAATGAAATCTGAGTCATCTTCCAGCACACACTCCCATGCTCTAAAGATTATGCATGCTGATAGGAAGCACTGCACAGAGAGAGATGTAACTGAGATGTGGTAATGACGTGATGTCACAGTGATTGAGATGAGATATCACAGCAGAAAAGTCACAGCAAAAAATCCCAGTGTTAATTCAGCTCCAGTAGAGTTTATATGAGACCATCCCATCCATCTTTGACTCAAATGAACTCTATTGGAGCTGAACTAACACTGGGATTTTTACTCTGGTGGCATTGGATGTCACAATCGAACTGTGTGATGTTGCATTGTGATTTCTCAAGCCAAAGGGTTTTGACTAACTTTTTTTTTTTTTCAGTGTATAAAAACATGTTGAGGGTAAATAGAAATTAACAATGACAAATAATCCCACAAAGTTATGTGGAATGACTGGGTATGGAGTGAAGTATTTTATGCCAATCATTTTTTAGATATCCTTTATTTTCATGTCATCACTTCACCCCATATCTTAAATACATACATGGAACCCTAATTGAATTTCAAACAAAATCTTCAGGTGGCAGTTATAAGGATTAAATTGTATCTCTGACGCCCACAGGAATGAGGGTACTCTTGAATAGTGGGTGATATTACAGCACATCGCTACAGTAGCAGACAATATCTGGAAGATCTCTACAGCCAGCACTGGGCTCAGCTGTTCATGGGGCTTAAATATAAACAGGCAGCAATTCACAGATGAATGCGTGATAAGAAATAGTTACAGTCTGACCCAGGATAATTGGGTTTATACAGTACGTGTTACAAATGACTTGGTGTAACAGTAACTGCTGATGGCAGCAGGGCAGAATTTGTTCTCACAGTAACAGAATCATCTTCTCTGCTCCAGTCTAACCAAAGGCCTCTAAGCTCAATGGATCAATGGATGACCTTTTATTCAACAGCAAGGCAATTGCCCCGGATATCCACAATGGTGATATGACTGACTGATCAAGTCAATCACACAACCTGAATCCAATTAAACATGACTTTCAAATGCTTTTTCCATTTACCCCCCCCCCCCCCCCCCCCCCAAAAAAAAAATGTTGGCAGTACAAGCCTGGCACAGCATCATCAAAGCAGCTACTCAGTTAACAATACAAAAAAACTACCCCCCCCCGAAAAAAAACAAAACAATGGTGCCCTGAAATGGGTACGTATCTGTAAAAAGTAATATAAGGTCCACAAGACAACACCAAAATGGGTGAAAAAAACACCCTATTAAAAAGCTGATGAACAATTTTGAAGGCCAACATATGCTGTGAGAGACATAAGTCATCTAGATTCGACTCAAACATTGTGTAGATTACAGGACCATATGGAAGTAAATAAGTAATGGAGACTTTCATTTGTGCGATTCCCATAGAATAACAATAATACACAAAAAGTCCAGCCAAATGAAGCGCCAGACCTCGCCCAACTTAAATAATTGTGCAAACAAATAGACAGGGAGATTGCACGCTCAAAATTTTGAACGAATATTCACCCTACCTTTTTCTCTTTACCTGGATAATTTTAATTAAAAGAACCCAACCTCTGACGATATCTCAAGAGCATGTTTCCATAACAACCTCAGTTTGATGTCTGAACTATTTATCTTTAGTTTATATAACGCACTATTTATAGACAGTCTTTCAGATGAAAGAAGGTACGGTCGTCCATAGATGTTGCAGAGGCATATGAATACCTGATCTTATCCAACAACAGAAATTATTTATCAAAGAAATAAAGTCAAATCCCCTGACGCGACCACGATAAATTTGTTGCACATAATAGAACTCGATGCTAAATAAATCCCGCAACTCCTACGCAATACTATCTGCACTGACTTCATATTAAAGTAGACCATTCATATTCCATAACTTTTTTTGCGAAAATGCCAACAACGTCTCTGGAGCGTCAGAACAACTCCAACTGGCCTTACCCTGGCGGCTCGGGAGGAATACGGGTCCTCAAACAGATTCCAAATCACCGGCTGCCACTTTTTCCAGCGGCTTACATTGCCGTCGGCTGACACCACGTCCTCAATACCCAATCTTTTATTTATCTCTTCTTCCTCTCCGTCTCCATTGTCCACGTTCAATTCGAACACGTCGAGCGCCTCTTCCGCGTCCCTGTGCTGCCGGTAGGTCATCCAGCAGCAAGGTTCCACGTCGGTCTCATCGATACCCCAAAAGGACAATTCTTCCTCGAAGAGCGGGCCACAGACATCCGCCGGGCAGTGAAGTTTCCCAGTCCTGTAGTAGTTGAGAACGTACGCGAAAACGCCAGGGTGGCGGTCGAAAAAGTACTCGTTGTTCTTGGGGTTGTATTCGATAAAGCCGGGGACTTGTTGCAACTGATCCAAAACGGACTCCGTGTCCGCCTCGGTGGCCAGATGCGCGAGTCGCGTTCCAGGCAAGGTTTTTAGTGTGGTTCGGTACGTCTCGTGCCTGGTTCCCCCAACGTTGAGGATTATCCTCTCGTTGTCATCGATCTTGCCCATCGCTCTGGGTAAGACATGACTCGCAAAATAAGAGCGATTTCGTTTATTTTAAAAAAGTAGGGACAAGCGAAATGCCCACTCAGCTCGACGAGGTTAACATACCAATCTGGAAAAAAAAGGTTTTTTAAATGGAGAAGGTATTATCACTTGGGGGGAAAAATGCAACCGTTCTCTCGTCGTTGTGGCTACTGCTTAGTGGATGCATCGCTGAGTGTTGTTTTAAAATAAAAAGAACACTTTCCATGTGTCATTTCCATTATTTCACCTCGCGCGAGGGATCTCAGCCTTCGGCTCCTTGTCCGCGCGCAGCGCTGGTTCCATTCACGCGCCCCTTTTGCTTCAGACCACCAGACAGGTGAAGTCAGAAACGTGATGACAGCTCCTCGCCCGATCGATCAGTCACTTTCGACGGCGCACCCGAGTGGTTCCGCGCATCACCAGTCTTAGAATGTCGAACTAATCCAATTATTTCCGTTTCTCAAAAAAATTATGCTTATTTTCCCCGAAAAAGGCGTCAAGGGCACACCCTTTACTCTCTCCCTATTTGCTCGCGCTGGCACGCGCTGGCGCTTCTGACGCCCCGCGAAATGAGGAAACGTCTGTCTGTCAACGCCGTTCAACTCCTCAAGGTCGCAGATGTTGTTTTGAAATCGACTGTTTTTTTTTTTTAGTCAGTGTCTTCGTAGCTGTATTAGAACTGCTGACAGCTCGAGGGCATGGCGGTCTTAGTGTGTTTACTCTCACGCGCACGTACTCTCAACAGGTCAGTCAACAACTAATATGATAATCGAAAATATCCGCTTCGTTTCTGACTTAGAAACATTCGTTATTAGTATAAATTCGATCGAATTGCGGCTTCCGCACGATCTGAAGGTGTCGTTTTTGTTGACTAAAAAAACATACTGACTGTATTTGGCAAGTGCGTAACCGCACCATTCTGCCTTGCCTCGAGAGCTGTCCTTCAGAACCACCGCAAAGAGCATTTATTTCAGTCTTGAGAAAGCACGAAAACCGCGTTTCTGAAGAACGTACCAAATTCTGCAAATAAGATTTTTTTTTTCCCCTGGAACACCGTTTATTATGAAAACGCGACAATGGCAGAACAATAAAAGCGGCTCCCAATCTTCTTTTGTCACGAAGCTCGCCTCACTCCCAGTAATGATTCAACAGCTATTTTTATATGGGGTTTCCTGAATCCTTTTGTTTTGTTTTGCGATATTTTTACCATGTTCTCATTGGGCCACCTCATAATACATGAAGATATTTTTTCCAGTAGCTTCTCCGATGTCGCCAAATGTACAACCCCAATTCCGAAATAGTGGGGACAAAGTGTAAATTGCGAATTAAATCAAAACGCAATGACTTTCAAATCACACCAGCCAGTATTTTATTCACAATAAAACAGAGATAACATAGCAAATGTTGAAACTGAGAAATTTTACAACTTTATCCACAAAATGAGCTCATTTCAAAATTTTATGGCTGCCACAGGTCTCAAAATAATTGGGACAGGGGCCTGTTAACTATGGTGGAGTATTCCCTCTTCTTTTTAACACAGTCGAGGCATCTGGGCATTGAGGAGACAAGTTTCTTGAGTTTAGCCATTGGAATTTGATCCTACTCTTGTTTAATACAGGTTTCCAGCTCCTGGAGAGTTTTGGGTCTCCTTTTACAGACTTTTTGTTTAATTGTGCACCAAATGTTCAGTGTAAGATCAGGACTGCAGGCAGGCCAGTTCAGCAAATGGACTTTTCAACTACGAAGCCATGCAGTTGTAATGGCTGCAGTACGTGGTTTTGCATTGTCCTGCTGAAATACACAAGGCCTTCCCTGGAATAGATGTCATCTTGAGGGGAGCATTTGTTGCTCTAAAACCTTTATATACCTTTCAGCATTCATGGTGCTTTTTAAAACATGCAAGTGTCCCACACCATATGCAGTAATGCATCCCTATACTATCAGAGATGCTGGCTTTTGAACTGAACGCTGATAACAGGAGGGGTGGTCTTTCTCCTCTTTAGCCCGGAGGATACAACGCCCATGATTTCCAACAAGAATGTCAAATTTGGACTTGTCTGATTGCAGCACACTTTTCCACTTTGCTACAGTCCAATTTAAATGAGCCTTGGCCCACAGAACACGGCGGCGCTTCTGGATCATGCTCAACAATGGCTTCCTTTTTGCATGATAGAGTTTTAGGTGGCATCTGCGAATGGCATGGCGGACTGTGTTTATAGACAGTGGTTTCTTGAAGTATTCCTTGGCCCATTTAGTAATTTCAGTGACAGAATCATGCTGGTTAGTGATGCAGCGGCGTCTGAGGGCCCAATGATCACAGGCATCCATTAAAGGTCTTCGGCCTTGTCCCTTACGCACAGAGATTTTTTCATTTTTCCTGAATCTTTTGATGTTATGCACTGCCGATGATGAGATCTTCAAAGCCTTTGCAATTTGACGTTGAGGAACATTGTTTTTAAAGTACTCCACAATTTTTTTTAGGCAAACCTTCACAGGTTGAAGAGCCTCTGGCCATCTTTACTTCTGAGAGACTCAGCCTCTCTAAGAGATCCCTTTTATAGCCAATCATGTTACGCACCTGATGCCAGTTAACTGAATTACTTGCTAAATGTTCTTTCAGCTGATTGTCTTATACAAAATATGAATTGCTTTTTCAGCCCTTTTTTGCCTGTGTCCCAACTTTTATGTGACCTGTTGCAGCCAGAAAATTTAGAATAAGCACATTTTGTGGATAAAAATGTAAACTGTCTCAGTTTCAACATTTGAAATGTTATCTATGGTCTATTGTAAATAACATATTGGCTCAATGTGACCTGAAAGTCATTGCATTTTGATTTTACTCACAATTTACACTTCATCCCAGCTATTTCTGAAATTCAAGCATGCTGTGGATTCTCAAATATTTTGGAAAAACATGCAGATATATTTTTTCTCTATTTACTTCCCCATTTCAAGGCAGTATTTCACCTGACAGTACCACTGTGCCACTAGGTGAAGTGATAATCTGGGAATGTGCAAAAAGTGTTTATTGCAATTATACTGTACACAGAAAACATTTTAGTATTCATGTAACTCCTGCAGATTTCATACTGACCCAAGATGAAACAAAATAAAGAAGTTTCTTAATTAAATATTGTCTTTCTGTTGATTTAGCCCTTGATATGTGTTGTGTATGGACCAATCATTATGGAATTCAAGAGCAACTTCTATGGTAATGGGCGACAACTATGCTACAAATCTGAAGTACTGGCATGCAAAATTTTTCCTTCCTTTTTTTTTTCTTCATTTCTTTAGATTGGTTTTAAGGGCCATCAAGCACCTCTCTTATATACCCAGATTGGTAATCGCAGTGAAAACTGAACTGTTCTTCATGTGATTCTTAAAATATTGTATCCTTACAATATTCGTGCCTCATGCCTTTGCCCCTTTCACCATTTACTGTGTGACATCACAAGGGTGTGATTTAGAAAGCCCTTAACCACATATTCTTGTGGTGGTGCAACAATCACAATTGGTGACTGAAAGCAATAACGTTCAAGAAAACCATGTCAGAATTTTGAAATTCTTCTTCTTCTTCAAAAAAAAGCCTACTCTCAATGTCAGTACATTCCCTGGTCCTAATTGGCCCATTCAAAATTAAGGGCACTGTAATGGTCTATAGGGCAGATAGCTCATTGGTCAAAGAGTACAATAGGAGGGTGGCACTAACACTAGTTGAGTGTTTACATTTTACTGGGGTTATGACTGGGGTTAAAATGGGAATTCAAAATCCACCTCTGCATGGTCTGTGTTGGTGTTGGTTTATGCGATTTAATTTGTGTCCTAGTTTGCGAGAGATGCAGGCTCTATAAAAAAATCATGGGCATAAATTGCGTTATGAAATGTAGGAACTCGTAAGGCCAATCAGAGGCCCTCCAGGATTTGCATTTCAAAAATCCTTGCAGCTCTGAGAAATGCTTCTATTGTATGATTCTGCACTACCAGTCAAAAGTTTTAGCACGCCCCAATATTTTCTGTAATTGTTAGAATTTTTTAATATTTTGTTCCTGTATAATAGTTTCATATTGATTATATAACAGAAAGGTGTGAAAACTGAATCCCAAAGTATAAACCATATTTATTACAAAACTAATTAAGAAAAACCAGGATCAGTCATTTTGTCAATATTTAAGCAGTTTGGTAGCGAAGGTCTAATCCAGTGCTTCTCAAACCTCCCCTGGAGGACCACCTGTCCTACGTGTCAGATCTTTCCCTGCTCCAGCACTGGTGATTCACATGATCTTCTCATTATCAAGCAGCTTCAGGGGGTTGATTGCGAGCTGATGATTTCAATCACCTGTGCTGGATTCCTTGTAGATTTTTCTTGTAAATGTTTTATTTGTAATAAACAAGTATTGGGTTCCTGTGATTTGTTTGTTGTAACCATGCATGTACGATAATGACTTGATAAGATTGTAGGGTGCACATAAACTTTTGAGTGGTAGGGTATATGTGTGATAAATGTAACTGCAGATTCTCCAGACATGACTTGTGCGGATTGTGGAATATTCACACAAATTAGCCACTAAATTCACACAAATTAGCCACTAATGGTGCAAAGACTAGAGTACTTGGTGCCACAGTAAGTTCTGAAAAGCCACTGGGAAAGACAGCCAGAGGAAATGCCTCATTGTCAACCTTTTGCAGAATGTATCGTGCAGTCAGTGTTCCCCGTCGGTATTCTTGAACTTGTCTGCTTTAATTGTCAGTGATGATTGTTGAATCAGCAATAGATTGCTAAGAACAATCTGATTGCATGTTAGATGTTTATAATCTCACACCTTAAAGTGGGGTCAGCAAAATCCTGTTCCAGAAGATTTGCTGTTTTCTTGGTTCTTTATTCAAATTTGGGCACTTGATTCTAAAAATCTGCTGCTCACCTAGACAGGCGATGAACTGATATGCAGTATTTGACTTCCTATCCATCCCCAAAACAAACCTAAACTCGAAATGCAATTAAAAGTGTGCTAAAGGGCATTTTGCGGTATGACTCAGAACCAGGGGTCAAAGGTCAAATCCAAGGTCACAAACTGATGAGCAATTAATGACTTTCTATCAGTCTCTCTACATTCCTAAGCCCTAAATGTTACATTAATGGAGATACAGGCCATTTGATACGGCTTTGTCCAATTTGAGCCTTTAATTGTATGCCTGGGCAAATTTGGGGGTATGATGCATTTATCTTTGTTTCACTGCCCATTCTGTCACTGTTATTCCACTGTCCCCACCATATCTGCCACAGCCAGGTCCACGTCCAAAAAGATTTCTTGGGAGTAAACTGCAGGTTGCATTGACAATCAATTTTATTTATACTTGGCATGGGCAATAATAGTGGTGAGGTCTCGCCGCCTATATTTTGGTCAAATATGGATAATAATTTATGGGATAATTATTTACTTATTTAAGAATTGAATTGTCACAAACCTAAACAAAATGGTCCATATCTCACTTCCTTTCACATTTAGGGCTTAGGTTTGAATAGTTGAAGTCAAAAGTTCACATACAGTTAGGTTGAAGTCATTCAAACTAATTTGTAATCCACTCCACAGGTTTCATGTAAACAAATTATAGTCTTGGCTAGTAGGCCAGGTTATCTACTGTGGGGACGTGAAACAAGTCATTTTTCCAACAATTGATTACAGACAGAATAGTGAACTTATGGTGTCACTATATCAAAATTCTGTTGAGTGTGAAGTTTGAACACACAAAGTTGACTGTGCCTTTAAACAGCTTGGAAAATTCCAGAATTATGACATGGTTTAAGAAGCTTCTGATGAGATCAATTTGCAGTCAATTGCAGGTCTAACTTTGGATATGTTTTAAGGCCTAACTTTTAGCTCCTTGCATCACATCATGAGAAAATCAGAAGAAATCAAGTCCTGAGAAAAAAAACTTCAGCCTCAACCTGTCTGGTTCATGCTCAGGAGTAATTTCTAAACACCTGAAGGTATGTCTTCCATCTGCACAAACAATATTATGCAAATATAAACACCATAGGACCATACAACTGTCATACCGATCAGGAAGGAGACACGCTTTGTGTCTTAAGAGATGAGTGAACTTTGATGCAAAAGGGGCTCATCAATGCCAGAACAACAGCAAAAGACCTTGTGAACATGCTGAAAGACACTGGTACAAAAGAATCTATACTCATCGTAAACGAGTCTGGCGTCAACATGCACTACTGGTCAAAATTTTTAGAACACGCCAATTTTTTCAGTTTTTTTTATTGAATATTATGTTGTTTAATGTCTCATTGAACTCTGAAATGAAACCATGGAACAAATAAACAATGATGTGAACAAGGGTTGTCAGAAAGACAACAAAGCTCGCCGGGGCAAGGTTAAAGTTTTTCTACACGCGGACGGACGCGGACGCGGACACCGGGGGTACGACTATAGCTCTCCGGACATTCGTCCCGGCGAGCTAAAAAATCATGGAATCAATCTATAAACCAAAATGTATTTTAAACTTTTGACTCATCAAAGTAGTCACCTTTGGCAGATATAACAGCTGAACACACATGGCATTCTGTCTACAATGGAAATCTCAATGGAACTCCAGAAAGTTCTTCCCAACTCTGTCGCAGAAGTTCCCATAAATGTGCGGCACTTGTAGGTTGTTTTGCTCTCACTCTTCTGTCCAGTTCATCCCAAACAATCTCGATGAGGTTTAAGTCTGGAGACTGTGCTGGCTTCTCCATGTTTTCAAGCTTACCATCTTGTTCTTTTTTCCAAAGGTAGTTCTGGCAGAGCTTGGACTTATGTTTTGGGTCATTATGTCGCTTTAGGACGAACCCCTGATCAACTAGGCACATACCAGAGGCTACTGCCTGGTGCTGCAGATTGCTGCGGTAGCCATTTTGGTTCAGACAGAGGGGTATGAAGTAATCCAGAAAAGTTGGGACTCCTGTGGAAATTGGTAGCACCAACTTTCAGGACTTGATCAACCTCCATTGCTGCAGAAATGCTTGTTCCCAGATAAAGGCCTTTTTGTATAATTCTGAAATGTACCTTATTTTTCACTTTTGGGTAACTACCTTATTTTACCTCTGGCAGTTCACCACTGACCATTTTTCCATTTCAAGCTGTTCATTGGACTTGAACTGCTTGAATTTAAATGAAAAAAACTGGAAAAATTGGGGCCACTCAGGAAGAAGCAACTGCTTCAAAAAAACCGTGAAAAACCTGAATACAGTTTGAAATGCACATGGGAACAAAAGTATTACTGAAGAAATATTCTCTGGTCTGATTAAACAAAAAAATTAACTTTTTGGCCATAATGACCATCATTATGATTAGAAGAAAGAGGGGGAGGCTTGTAAGCTGAAGAACACTTGCCAAACGTCCCGCACGGTGCAGCTGCATCATGATGTGGGGGTGTTTTGCTGCAGGAGGGACTAGTGTACCTCACAAATTAGATGGCATCAAGTGGAAGGTAAATTATGTGGATACATACAATGGATACAAAATCATATATTCTGCATCAGTTTGTGACCTTGGATTTGACCTTTAACTGTTGCTTCCAAGTCAAACATGTAAATTCCCAGTATCTCACCTATTATTTCATTTACAGCATAGGATTTTATGAGGAACAGACAGGAAGTCATCTGTTGTGCTTCAGTTTGTGACACTGGATTTGATCTTTGACCATGGGTTCAAGGTCAAACAGAAAAAACCCAGCATCTTGCTAATTATAGCATTTAAAGCTTAGGTTATTATGCAGGACTGGGATGAAGACTTATATTGCACATCATTTTGCGACCTTTGATTTGACCTATAAAATTGAGTTAAAGGTCACACAGGAACATGCCCTATACCAGGCTTATTATTGTAACTCCAGACAAATTCGGGGATGCTGTGGACTTATGTTAGTTCTGCCACTGTCATCACCACATCCACTGCCGGCGCCAAGTCCATACAGGTTTCTTGCGATCAAACTGCAAGCTGTAATTATGATCCAATTTTGTCCATCGCTGGCATAGATATCAGTGGTGGTAAGGTCAATGAGCATATTAATTTTGGTTAGTAATAAACAATAATTAATAGAACACTTAAAAATTTCGCACTTAAATGGCACTATGGTCCATACAAAATGCTGTGTATCTAATTTGCCATTAAAGGTAATGCCTCGGTTTGTATTAAGGATTAACAGGGACCCATATTTGATGTATCAATTTGAAAATGAAAAAATTAATTTCCTGGATTTGACAACTTATAAAAATGATCAAGGGGGATTATAATCCACAATTTATCGCAAACCATTGAGCAGAAACACTCTTTTACGAGCAGACAGTCACCACCCGAAACAACTCATTAAGAATATTCCCACGGGACAATTTTTGCGTTTAAAACGGAACTGCAGCAGACAGGAGGAGTTTGAAAGCAAAGCAGCAGATATGATTGAGCGCTTCCGTGACAGAGGCTATGCAGAGAAGGACATCATGCCAGCCTACCAGAATGCGATGCGCACCTCCCGACCCCGCCTCCTAGAAAAGAATGAGTGCTCGTCAACACCACGTCTCTGTTTTTCTACGGCATACTCTCCCATTGCAGGGGAAATAAAAAACATTATAAAAAAAAAAACACTGGCGTGTTCTACAATGCGACCCTGCCCTCAAACATATATGCGCTAGACCCCCCCTGATCTCTTTTCGGAAGTCACCATCTCTTAGAGATCGATTGGTGCATTCTATGATGCACCCCCATCCTCCAAATCTACATGGTTGCCCCCTCCACCTATAGGTTTTTATCAATGTGGGCATTGTACCCATTGCTCCAATTCCTCTAACGCCAAATATTTTTGTCACCAGCGGCGGCTCGTCGGCCGTAACAAAGGGAAGCCAGAACCTCGCCCTTCAAAGCTTAATGACTTCAACATTTCGTAGTTCACTTTTCTTTATCAGCAGTTGCTCATACGAATTGGTTGAAGGACAATCAAATTTATTTTCGATAGCAAATGACGACGCAAATTATCAACACGTCTTTATAAATTAGTTTGCGAGGCTTCTGTTCTTTCACAAGAAGCCACGACAGTCCATTTTCTACAATCTTAATATAGAAGAAAAGAATGCGATGTTGCACAGCTTATTGCTTAATGAGCCTCACTAATCAATTTGCGCATCTATGCCGTTTCGTGAGCTTCTTGAGCGCGGAATTTATAGCGTAGGCCTATGGTAATTTATGTCGTAATTTATGTGTGAAAGAAAACCCCTCATAATTTCGTGGTGCAATGTATAACAATGCTATCGAAAATAAATTTGACTCAACTGACTGTTCTTCTAACAATTCGTATGAGCAACTGCTGATCAAGAAAAGTAAACTGCGAAAGGTTTAAGTCATTAAGCTTTGAAGGGCGAGGTTTTGGCTTAACTTTGTTACGGCCGACGACCCTCCACTGTTTAAATGAATGATTGAAAACAGGTGATGAATGATCATTAACATTAAGGGATTGTTTGGGCTTCCCCTGTTGCCAATTCACGAGCCGCCACTGCTTCTGTCCCCAATCGCTTGACTCAATTTGTTACTACTTTAGATTTCCTTATCATATTAGAGTCTGACTAATCCTACTTTACACTCTGATGTCAATTTCATATCACCTTGTTGTCAAGACACAACACACAATTTTCAGGTTTGCACACACTTCTCACATAAAATCTCAAAGCATCAATCCACAACACACAAATATTCAAATCTCTAAACTTTTGCGTCGGGCGAGCAATTAGCAATCATGGACTGCAGCATAAAAGGAGGCTTCACCCTCAGTTTTGTTTGAGCAATGGAGAACATGGGAGACCACAGTCAGAGAAGAAGAGGGGTAAGAATGAGAGGACGAGGACGATGACGAGGACGAGGATGAGGATGACGAGGACGACGAGGACGAGGATGACGAGGATGACGAGGACGAGGACGACGAGGACGAGGACGACGAGGACGAGGAGGACGAGAACGACGAGGAGGGCGAGGACGACGAGGAGGGCGAGGACGACAAGGACGACGAGGAGGGCGAGGACGACGAGGACGACGACGACGGGGACGACGACGACGACGAGGACGACGACGACGGGGACGACGACGACAACAACAACAACAACAACAAGGAGAAGCAAGAGAAAGAAGGAGAATCCAAATCTCCAATGAGATTCGTGCGACCATAATAGACCATGTGCTCAACCATGGGTTGAGCATAAGGGAGGCTAGCCAGAGGGTCCAGCCAAACCTCAGCCGCTTCAGTGTCGACCATCATTAGGACATTCAGGATGGAGAACAGGTACGAAATCTATTTTCCTTGTGTACTGTAATACTGCATTCAATAGACAACAGCACTGTTTCCTAAACAGTGTTTTGGGACGCATTTGTGGGTCGCAGTCACATTGTTTTGGGTCCCTTTATTCTTTGTTTCCTACATTGTTATTAATTATTATTATTTCAAAACATTAAAGTAAAGAAATGATTCCATGAATTACTGCAAAAAGCAAATGTCATTTTTGTCCCCCAGGTACTGTAATTTCATGAAGAAATAACGGAAAAATCCAAGAAACTACATGAATTACAGAATTAGAAAACAAATGTGTACAGTAAAAAGTAGTGAAAATAGCAAATCTACAAGCTCAGAACCCAGTGCAAAGTGATTAGTTGTGAGCTTGTAGATCTGCTGTTTTCACTCGTTTGGGTCTTGGGCTAGTGTCTGCAGTAATCTCTCTTTTTGGTCACGAACTAAAAAGTTTGGGAACCAGTGGACTACAATGTGCTCACAGTATTTATATTTTTCAGGACTGCCAGAGAACCTCATCGTGGAGGAAGAGCTTCAATTGTCACACAGCAACAAGAGACAGCCATTGTAGACATGGTCCATGAAAACAATGGCCTCACACTAAAACAGGTACAAACAAGGGTCCTGGCTGACAATACCATCTTCAATGACCTCCACACAATCAGCATCTCCACAACACATCGCATTCTTCAAAGAAATTTAATGACAATGAAGCAAGTGTACAGGGTGCCGTTCCAACGCAACACAGCCCGTGTGAAGGCCCTACGTCGAGAGTATGTGCTCGTAAGTCCCATATCACTGACACATGCATGCATTGTACCAGTATACATACTGTAATCTACTGTAATAGTGTTCCTTTTCTACATTGTCTCACTGTAGCGTACTGGGTCTCTGTGTCCATAGTGTAACTTGTATTCTCATGCTGTCTGTTTCAGCGCATCCAGGACTATGACACAGCCAATGAAATCTATGAATATATCTTCTTAGATGAGGCTGGGTTCAACCTGATAAAGAAGAGGCACCGGGGAAGAAATGTGATTGGCCAGCGGGCCATAATTGAGGTCCCAGGCCTGCGTGGTGGCAACATCACTATGTGTGCGGCCATGAACCACCATGGCATCATACACAGACATGCCCACCTAGGGGCATATAACACAGCCCTTCTAGTTGAATTTCTAGACGGCCTGAATGATATGCTTGTCCCACCTGATCATGGCATAGATACCCCACAGCGGGTCAACTATGTGATCATTTGGGACAATGTAAGCTTCCACAAGGCTGCCCTGGTGCATGAGTGGTTTCAGGACCACCCACGATTTTCTGTTCTATACCTTCCACCTTATTCCCCCTTTCTCAATCCCATTGAGGAGTTCTTCTCAGCCTGGAGGTGGAAGGTGTATGAAAGGAACCCACAGACCCAGGTCCCACTGCTTCAAGCCATGGAGGAGGCTTGTGGAGATGTGGGCTTTGAGGCCTGTCAGGGCTTCATGCGGCACTCTAGGCGGTTCTTTCAGCGCTGTTTGGACCAGGAGGACATCGCCTGCGATGTTGATGAGGCCCTCTGGCCAGACATAAACCAGAGGCGTTATGCCCCATGATGTTTATGCTTGAATGGTGGTGGGGGGAGAGGGGTGGGGGCGTGTCGTTTAGACCCACAGTTAACAAAATGTTTTCTCTGAATTTGTGTGCTGTTTTCTGTTTCACTATGAGAGAAGTGGGCATACACTGGGTCGTTTTTCAAAAAGGCCATTGGTTCATTTACCAGAGTAATTGTCATTCATTCAGTGTTCCATTTCTATAATTGTGTTTTCAATTTTGCTCTTCAGTGTTCTGTGCATGCTTGGTAGTGTTCAGCCAAAAGCTTAGTTGTGTTTATTCAATGAATGGTATGTGTGCCATGTGAAAATATGGCTGTGTTTACCAAATGAACACACGTTCCATTTTGTGAACATGTTATGAGATTTGATGGAAAGGAGTTGTTTTGCAAAGGGATGCCAGGGTTTAGCAATTTGTGTGTGATGTTTAGAGTTTTGTGTGCAGTTTTGAAGAAAAACACAGTTTTGAAAAATGTGTTTTAGCAATCGAAAAACTGTAAGCCTCCTTTTATGCTGCAGTCCATGATAGCTAATTGCTTGCCAGACCCGAAAGTTTAGAGATTTGAATATTTGTGTGTTGTGGATTGATGCTTTGAGATTTTATGTGAGAAGTGTGTGCAAACCTGAAAATTGTGTGTTGTGTTTTGACAACAAGGTGATGTGAAATTGACATCGGAGTGTAAAGAAGGATAAGTCAGAGTCTAATATGATCAGGAAATCTAAAGTAGTAACAAACTGAGTCAAGCGATTGGGGACAGAAGCAAAGGTTGTGAAAATTGTGCCTAATTTTTGCTTTTTGTGTTTTAGCAATCGAAAAAAAACTGTAATAGTGGTCAGCTCTGTAACTGAAGCAGAGAGATCTCTCAACAGAATCACTGAGGGAGACTCAAGGTTAGGAAAGTATGAACAGTGGAGGGGGGTAAGAGTTTGTGTGTATATTCTGTCCCTATTTGAGATGTGTTATGTGCAAAATCTTCCTTTGCATCTCCAAGAAGTCACAATGCTTACAAAATTTTCACAAAATGAATTGTACTGAAATTAAATTAAATGAATGGGCACTTGTATTACATGATTTACAGTTTTTCACTATTGCTAAAACACATTCCATGAAAAATTGCTCCGTTTTCCCAAAACTCTAAACACAAAACACTTTTCTCAAGCTACGTACACAAAACCTCACATTCTCTTTTCAAAACCAAACTTTCACCTCAAAACAGTAGCCCATATGCTCAAAACCAAACTTTGATGCCAAAATCACTCTGAAAGCCTGCAAAAAAGTAAACACAACGAAGCATCATTACATACTACAACTACAAAACTGAAAACACAATGTTCAGGGTGTGAGAATGATCTTTTTTGTCATGTTTTATGTTCAAGATTGTCTTTTCTTTATTCTTTTTGGTTATTGTATTCTCCGGTTTTCAGTTCATGCCATTTTAAGTTTCATTGCACTTGTCTCCCCTGTCTTGTGATCTAGTTGGTTCAGTCCCTCTCCCCGGTCTGTGTGCTCACCTGCTTCGGGTGATTTCAATGGTTTCTGGTGTTTCATATTATTACTTCAATTCTCGTTTACTTCCTTCACCTTGCTGTTCTTGATTACTAACAAGACTAACATTTGTATTTTGTATCATAGTCTACAAACCCAACTAATTCATGTATATATTACTAACTCACTAACAAGCACTCGAGTTAAATCTGAAAAGTTGCACCGCTACTAATTAGTGCTAATTCAGTCTCAGCAATCGCCCTGTTCTAGTCTCCGCCTCTTGCTTAGCTTTCCCAGTCTCCCTCTGCGTTTCTGTGAGATCTCTGTCAGAACGTTGATCACTATTTCTTTGTGCAGAGCCTCTTGTATGCCATTGATTATTGTTTCTCTTCAACTGTTTCATCCAACCAAGATTCTTGCCATTGCCCTTTTTGTATTGTTTTTGTCTTTCTGGATTCCGACCCATTTTTATATGACC
Organism: Gymnothorax reevesii; assembly: GCA_029721435.1. NCBI lineage: Eukaryota > Metazoa > Chordata > Actinopteri > Anguilliformes > Muraenidae > Gymnothorax > Gymnothorax reevesii. Next base: position 22,282,678 of record CM056579.1, on the reverse strand, counting down.
ACGATTTCTGTGTTTGGATGCCGCTGCTTTGGATATCGACTACAACTTTTTGCCTGCTGTCTATGTACCGTTGCAGCTCTGTTTTTCTGGTTCTGACCCCGGCCTGTGTAGTCGACTTTGGTTTTGGATATCGTTTTGTGGCTTAGCAATTCTTGTGTCTATTAGTTCTGACCCAGCATTCATTAAAGGCATATCTTTTTTGGAATTCCCTCTTGCATGTGGTTCCTGAACGCACCGTCACATTTTTACAGTTTTTCACAACACTGAGACACATTTTTAGAAACCTTATCTGTTCTCAAAATATATTACTGTATAGTATTGGGCATTCATAGATTTGTGTGTTTCATAGAAACAATATGTAAATCAGGAAAATGAAGAAAATACAGTTAGGTAAGGTTTGGATGGACTCTTTGTCCTGCTTCGGTCATTGATAAGTCGTGGACAATGATATGGTCAATGACTGTAGCTCTCATTTCATCCGTAATGACGGTGCGTGATTGTCTTGCTCTCCCTCCTTGCCGCCCGCCTCTCCCTCGTCTGACTGAAACTCCTCCTCCTACGCCTCTGCCTTTGCCTCCGTCCATTGTTGCTGTTTGGAACCTTCAGCGAACGTTGCATTCTGAACTGGCCTATATGTGTGGTCACATCATTTGCAACAAGCGTCTTCAATTTTGAGTGTTTGTGTTTAATCAGTGACACCAGGTGTCTTCAATGTGTTCAAATTTAGCTGACTTTGGGAAGCATTTCGCATCACATGAGCTTCAATGTGTAAAGTGTGTTTATTAATTGAGAATTTGAGCAGAGGTCTTTGCAACATATGTTTTTGCAAGACAAAATGTGTTTAGAGTTATGAGAGAAGGGGTGTTGAGTTTTGTGAATTGTGTCTTAACATCTGAATTTTGTTTATAGTTTTGGCAAATTGGGGCTAGTTTTATTAAATGTGTTTAGGGAACCGGTCATTTGGTTTAGAGAGTTGGGATTTCTGTTTTAGCAATCGTGAAAAACTGTACATTTACACAAGCGCTACTTGTGGTCAGCAGCATGTGAAGATTTTTTTAGTAGGTACGAAAAGACTGGAGCTACTAAAATATTGATAAATGCTGAGATGTACATAAATTTCCGTCTGCGAACAGTTTACACACAAATTCGTTCTGTTCACGTTTCATGAATGAGACCCATTGTGTTATTTGCTGTTGTGTTTAGTTATTTGCGGTTGTTTTTTTATTTGCTGTTGTGGTTTGTACTCAAGGGCCACTGTAGGATACCCATTAGATTCATACAAACTTACACTTTTCTGAAAGCCCTAACTGTCCTGCATTGAATGAGACTACGATAGGCCAGATTGCTGGATTCATTTTTATTCTAAAGCACTGGGAAGGTGGAAAGGCTGGAAAAAGGCCAAATGGACGCTAATTGAAAACCTGACCCAGATTTTTCTTGTAAATGTATTATTTGTAATAAGCAAGTATTGGGTTCCAGTGATTTCCTTGTTGTAACCGTACATGTAAGATATAGACTTAAGATCTTAAGATCTTAGAGTGAGCACAAACTGGTAGTGCACATGTATTGGCGATGGAGACTGATCTGTCATGTTCTTTCATAAATTGTCAAATTTCGACCAAAAGCAGTAAAAATAGAGACCTCAGAACTGCTAATGCCTATGCCAAATATAAATAAAATTTGTTGACAATGTTGACCAGCATTTCGATAACAAGAAACTTCTACAGTCACGGTAGCGACAGATACGGTAGAGATGATTGCAGCGAGGGCTGAACAAACATATATCTATTGTATCCCAGGCATACAATTACATCACTGCCTGTTGAATGAGGTGTGTTTTGTTAGGGTTGGAGTGAAAACCTACCGGGATGGTAGATCACTTGAAACAGGGTAGCCTTGCTCTAGCTCTAGCTGTTGAACGAGGTATCCTTTATTAGGGTCGGTCAACATTCAGTGCAAAGTTTTTTCTTTTTTTTTTGTCTCTGTAAACCAAAAAATCATAGCTATAAATATAAGGTGAATGTGCAACTTCTCCGTTTTAATTTAATTTACCTCTGGTGGCTAGTTCTGCACAAATACTTCTGGACTGCATTTCACTTGAAAAAAACAATATAATAATCATTATTTTCACCTAGAGGGTCTATCCTGCCTGATGTGCTGAATATTACGCTGCAGAAAAATGCTAAAGCCACATCACAAACTCTGCCTGCACTCAAACTTTGTTTCCCTTCAAAATTAATGCTGACGCCACCCAGTGGAGCTTCAGGATATTGCCATCTTCAGCATGCTTCAGATTCAGTCAAACTGAGGCTTTCTTCGAGGTCACACTGTCGCATAAGTATCTAGTCAAAAGAGCTTTACTATGCATAGAATTGTATTGCAATTAATGAGTCCCTGCTTGGTGGAATTGCTGTTATGGTCAACACTTTGTTTTTATTGGCTGTTAGTCTACTCATTAAAGAGGACCTATTATGCTGATCCTTCTCTTAATACATATTAGTCATTTTATAATGTTAGTTGTCCATACTCAACCTCTGAAAAGTTTCTAAACATAAGATACAGAGGTTTGGCTGTAATCCAAGAACGTGATTTCATGAACGTGATTTCCTCTCTGAAAAGCTCCTCCCGAGATCTTCGCGAGATCTGGGCAAAACCTTACGTCAGGTTGTGCTGTCCAATTAGTACAGACCTAGCAAGAGCCAATCACAGAGCTGGACCTGCCCCCACCGGAAACTATTCTAACAGGCACTAACAATGGCAGGTCATACTATACCTAAGTAGCATGTACACTTTTGGAAATACAAAAGGAGAACCGCAGATAATTTGAGGTGCAGTTTTGTCAGTATCTCTCCCAAAGCTGTGTGTCCACAACAATCTATGCACATGAACCAGCAGGTCCTAATACACACCGAAGCAGTCCATAAGTTGTTGGTCCACTTTAAGTTGCTCCTCACTGTCCGTGTTTCCCTCTAAACTCAGACCCACTGGATTTCTACGGTCTTCGGTCTACACTTGGGTTTGTCGACCTGTTCTACAAATGTGTCTCTATGGGGTGGATTCTAGCTTTCCCTCAATCCTAGCTAGAGTAGAAACACCGGTGTACTCACCATAGTAGCCGTAGGTAGAGAGCAAATTCGAGCTTGACCTGCCAGACATTCGCACAGCGTCCTCCACTTTTGCCATTGCGTTTATTAAAACAAGTTAATTTCATTAGATCTATACACATTGACTGCGTTTGATTGCAGAATATGCTCGTCAATTACTTCGAGAGATGCGTCAGTTTCACTCTGATGAGCCGGACCCAGAAAACTGCGTTCTGCTGCCTTGTCCCGCCTAGATCCGCCCTCCACAGAGCTGGCCAGTCAGAAGAAAGTGGGCACACGGAGAGTGGGGGCCATAGCGGAAGAGCCACCCCAATAAGGCGTTTCAGGCAGAGATTACTATGGACTACAAATGGGGTTTTTTGAGGATGGTAGTATAAGAGAAATAAGTACCTTTTTTTACTTTGCGCGATCAGGAGTACTCTAGGGGAGTCAAAGTCCAAAACATAAACTTGGAAAAATAGCATAATAGGTCACCTTTAAGTTTCATGTATTGAGCTGACATTTTTACCCAGTGCAACTTAACCCATTTATGCCTGAATTCTCTTTTTTTACTTTTGTATGTTATTACACTTCAAAATACCACTCTAATAGTCATTCAAACAGGACATTTTTTCTTAAAAGTCCTCATGTGAGGACGCTAGGCATAAATGGGTTAATGTTGATCAGACTATGGGTTACAGGCCTCGATTAAGCCACCAACATGACACTGGAACACTGGGGTTTGAACTTTGAACCACAAACCTTCTGGATCCAGTCGAACATGTAAACCGTCAGTCAATGGGCTGCCCTTTTGCTGAGGTCACCAGAGTCCGTCAGCCTGAGAGACTGCTCAGGAATCATGAAAATGTGCATTACGCTCCCTCGGTCTCCAGCTGTTAATCAAGCAACCTTTCACACAATGACTGATCCAATTACACCGGGACGGCAAAAATAGAAGGTTACAACTCCTGTTCCCATTCTTGGGCAGTTGTGCTGTGTGGTATCTCTGCACTGGCATGACTCAGGATCAATGCTTTCTTTCTCACAGTAGCTGCCAGCACTGCATTTCCAGTGGACATAGTGAAAAATATCAATGCAACCCATCCAGGTTGAAGGAAACGTAGCTAATGGAGTAGAGGTAGAAGTAGTAGTAGCAGTGGTACACATTACGGCATTCCAGTGTGGAAAGAATATGACATGACAAGAGAAAATAACAGCTGAATTTGCAAATGGGAACAATACTCTTTAATTTCCATTTGCATTTCATGCAAGCCATCATCAAACTCATGCAAATCAACAATTCAAAAATAACAAATTCTCAAGCATCAATCTTTCGAGGGTTGAAACGACTTTAGAGTGAGAAGCAATGGATACAGCGGTAATAGAAGGCCACGCTACAGCAGATCAGCATAAGTGGTTGATGCAACTAATAGCTTTAATATGTTAAAGTGTTAGTATGGTCATTCACTGCATTCAGCCCTAAGTGCAGGTCCATATGTGTTACATTCAAGGACATTCTAAATCGATGCAAAACTGTGTCTAAGGGGCGTGGAGTGGGGGCGGGGAAGAGAGGAGGAGTGTCAAGGGAGCAGGCAGTTTTCATGTGCTTGCTTTTAGCGCCCTTTGCTGGGTTTCGGTTGAACTACTACATCAACAAGACTGCTTCTTATTTTTAGCCCGCTTGCCTCTAGGCCAATCAGGCTTATACTGTGGTTAGATGCCTTCGCCGTGGTCTGTTGTGCGTCCGTGCATCCGTAAACATTTTGCCATGTCAGCGCTGCAACACCTTGAGTTTTTCACGAATCCTTTTCATATTTTATATGCATGTAGAAGGGATGAAAATCTAGGCCAAGTTCCATTTTGGCCATGTTTGGCCAATGGGGGCTGTGGCTTTGCCACTTCCTTTAATTTTATATATTTTTTTTCTGCTTATTACTTATTTTAAGAGTATCAGTAACCCTGGCAAACAAGTTGTTTCATTTCAGCGGTAATCTTATGTAAATACCCCTGTTAAATAATTACCCCAAACGGTTTGTGTTTACCCCCTCTGGCAGCTTTTTCCAAAGGTTTTCACAACTGACACAGACTCTCAAACTCGCTAAACCAAGCGAAAAAGCACCAGCCGACGATGCCTTTAATGAGTTTGATCGAGGCACGAAACTAGCGAACCACAGATTGGTTCTGTTCTCTGAGGTCAAAATGTTATTCAAAGAACTTAATAGGAAACAGGACGGACTGCTGGTGATTGTCACTAGCAACCAGAACAGATTAAAGTCTTTGGAGGCCCTGTCCTGCTCAGTTTTCGCCACTTCCATTTCAAAGAGCGTCTAGCATGGGAGGCCATTAAGAGAGGTATACTGACATATTAAGTGTACACATTCAAGGTCCATGAGGACCACTCTCTCCATAGGTGAGAGCGCTCAGTGGAGCGTGTATAGAACCTTTTTCTGTACTAGATGGGACTAAAACCCCCTCTCTTCAACCTTGCCAGACTCCGCATCTCACTGACAGACTGTTCTCACGTCTGATTTGAGTCGGTGGCCGAGGCGGACGAGCTCGTGAAGGTTTTCGATGACTCCTCATAACCACAGAGGTCATCTAGTTGAGTGTTTACGAGTTACAGCCGGAAAGTTAAAGTTTGGAGGATATGAACATTGCACAGTTAAAACTACCTTAAGTTCCAATGCTGCTGCTTTCACCCTGTATTAATGGCACTACTTTTCAATATATTCATATGTAAGGCTAACTCTCAACTGAAATACTTTTACTGGTAACATAAGGGCCAAGTTACTAAATATTTGACAAAACATTTGAAAGGAAATCCAATGTTTAATATCAGAGTGTAGTTTTGACCTTGGCATTTTCCTGCAGCACAATATACAGCATACCAGGGAAAGTCTGCCTGTAAATGAACGTGGTGATCATGAAAGTATGAACAAAAGTTCAATCACAAGACGTAGGACACCGAAGCAATTGCACACACCCTATCGTAACCACCAGTCTTCTATAAAAATACCCATAACTTGTCTCTGTCTGCTGTTTGCAGAGATCTTGCATCACCCAGCACCATGAGCTTCTAACTCTGGCCTCCTCATCATCAAACCCAATTCCCTGCTGACCAGATGCCCCGACCTTCCAACCGGGTGATGAGTATGCAGATCTGCACTCCGCTTCGCTGAAGGGTCCTCAAGGACGAACTCAATGCCAAATATATCATTGAAAGTACTTTTGTATTTCATTGTCAATAAACCTTGAGAACACAAAAATCATCTTTTTACTTTTTACTTTTCGAATTAATTTTAAACAGCATGTTGCAGAGAATTCTTGTTTTACTTCTAAATTAATTCTAACAGTATATTGCTGAGACTCCTCTTTGGGTTACATCTCAAGGAATCAACAGGCACTTCTTGCACAGTGAAGATACTTCCAACGGCGATCCCTGCAAAACAAAAGGACATGTTTCAAAGCCTGTGTGCAATCTTAAAGACGACCTTTGCCTCAGAGTTTGAATAAAGGACTTAGAAATTATTACTTTTTTTACTGACATAATCAAGTCTGAAATAAAATAATTGCATTCCACATTCCACAGGAACAATGGACTACATGGTTAGCTAAACAGTTGATTTATATTTTAGGATTTTGCTTGTGACAGTAGGTGAGGCGCCTCAGAAGCTGTACCTTTCAGTTAGGTGCCCAAAAATGTGACAACGGTAATTTCAGTCACGACTGATTTAATATTGCATTGTATATGCAAGCATATATATATATATATATACATATATATAATATCTATATACACATACACACACAACCTCAATTCCGAAATAGTTCGGATTAAGTATAAATTGTGAATAAAATCAAATCACAATGACTTTCAAATCACACCAGCCAGTATTTGATTCACAATAGAACAGAGATAACATAGCAAACGTTGAAACTGAGAAAGTTTACAATTTTATCCACAAGACAAGCTCATTTCAAATTTGATGGCTGCTACAAGTTTCAAAAAAAGTTGGGACAGGGGCCTGTTTACCATGGTGTGGCATCCCCTCTTCTTTTTAACACAGAGTTGAGGCGTCTGGGCATTGAGGAGACAAGTTTCTTGAGTTTAGCCATTGGAATTTGATCCCACTCTTGTTTAATACAGGCTTCCAGCTGCTGGAGAGTTTTGGGTCTCCTTTGACTGACACTTCGTTTAATTATGCGCCGAATGTTCTCAGTCAGTGAAAGATCAGGACTGCAGGCAGGCCAGTTCAGCACATGGCCTCTTCTACTACTAAGCCATGCTGTTGTAATAGCTGCAGTATGTGGTTTTGCATTGTCCAGCTGAAATATACAAGGCCTTCCTCGGAATAGATGTCGTCTGTAGGGGAGCATATGTTGCTCTAAAACCTTTTTATACCTTTCAGCATTCATGGTGCTTTTTAAAACATGCAAGTGTCCCACATCATATGCACTAATGCATCCCCATACCATCAGAGATGCCGGCTTTTGAACTGAATGCTGATAACAGGAGGGTTGGTCTTTCTCCTCTTTAGCCCGGAGGACACAACGCCCATGATTTCCAACAAGAATGTCAAATTTGGACTCGTCTGACCACAGGACACTTTGCCACTTTGTTACAGTCCATTTTAAATGAGCCTTGGTCCACAGAACTCGGAGGCACATCTGGGTCATGCTCAAAATGGCTTCCTTTTTCACTATAAAGTTTTAGGTGGCATCTTTGGATGGCAGGGCAGACTGTGTCTACAGACAATGGTTTCTTTATGTATTTTTGGGCCAATTTAATAATGTCAATGACAGAATCATGCCTGTGAGTGATGCAGTGGCGTCTGAGGGCCCAAAGATCACAGGCATCCAGTAAAGGTCTTTGGCCTTGTCCCTTACGCACAGAGATTTTTTCAGTCTCTCTGAATCTTTTGATGATGTTATGCACTGTTGATGATGAGCCCTTCAAAGCCTTCGCAATTTGACGTTGAGGAATATTGTTTTTAAAGTATTCCACAATTTCTTTTTTATGCAAACCTTCACAGGTTGGAGAACCTCTGGCCATGTTTACTTCTGAGAGACTCAGCCTCTCTACGACATCCCTTTTATAGCCAGTCATGTTACACACCTGATGCTAGTTAACGTATATATACTGAACTGCAAAAAAAACGCAAGTTGGGTTTCAAATGACCATAGATTTCAATTTTGAGAACATACAACTAATGTCGTTATAAAAAACAGCAGACAAATGATTGTTGATGGAATGTGTTATGTTCTCTGGTCAAACGAATACTCATGTTAACAAACAAAGCACATGAAAGCACTGTACCCACAAACAGCAAAAATGACACGAATAAGTCTTTCAATCAGTAGCGTGTGTGACCCCCATTGGCCTCGATACAGGCAGTACAACGACGTCTCATCGAGTCAACAAGCCTATGGAAGAAGTCTTGTGGAAGTTGATTCCATTTCCTGATCAATCGCGCCTCCAGATCTTCCAGGTTTTGAGGTGGACCAGCAGTGTGAATTCTTCTTCCAATCTCATCCCACACGTGCTCGATCAGTGCCATATCCGGAGACAGAGAGGGCCACGGCAGTACAGCAATGTTGTTAGCTCTCAGGAAGTCCATAGAGACCCGTGCTGTGTGGAGACGAGCAATGTCCTGCTGGAAAACCTGGAACTGCTGTTGGGCGTGGAATAGCGGTAGAACGTGTTGTTGGAGAACTTGATCTCTGTCGACGACGGCAGTGACACGTTGACGAAACACATGCAGCCATGTTCTGTGGTGGTAGCTGAAGCCGCCCCAGACCATCTGATTTCCTCCTCCCCAGCGGTCAGCCTCCACAACGCAGCAGTCGGCGCAACGCAGTCCCGTCTGCTGATGTCTTGCCAGGAGTCTTGTGATTGTGGTGACATGACATCTGAAGTGTCTCGCTACCGCAGTTGCTGTTAATCCGGCATGCAACATCCCAATGGCGATCCCTCTTTCCTGTTGATTTAGCCGCGGCATCTTTTCTCAGCAATCTTCCACTGAAGTTGGTTGTGTGCAGCGCTTTCGAACTGCCTGCCTTATAAAGGGCTAATCAGGCGTGAAAAACATGCATGTTCTCGTTAAGCACGAACATCTTATGCGAAAAACAGGAAAAACGTGACAATCGTCGCGTTTCGGCACTGTGGTCAAGAATAACCGGCAACATTACCAAACCCATCTTGGGTGTGTGGTTTGATAATGGTATCATTTGTTTCGCTAAATTAAATTTATTTCAACTAAATATTTACAAAAGTTCAAACTTGCGTTTCTTTTGCTGTTCAGTATACTTGCTAAATGTTCTTTCAGCTGATTCTCTTAAATATTGATAGCTTTTTCAGCCCATTTTTCCTGTGTCCCAACTTTTTTCGAGACCTGTTGCAGCCAGAAAATTTTAAATAAACTCATTTTATGGATTAAAATGTAAAATGTCTCAGTTTCAACATTTGAAATGTTATCTATACTCAGAGGCAATGAAAACACAACACTAGCTTGGATTAAAATAATTTTGCGACTCCAATTTAGTTTCTTATTTTAACAATTCAAATATGTTGGGTGGGTTGACTTTGATGAATTAAATGTGATAATGGGCCAATTTGGACAATAATAAACAGATGCATTAAACATAACGAGCACAAGTTGAAAATGAAAAATCACAACAAGACTGAACTGAACTCACATTTAAAAATGAACTCAGAAGAACAGTCAGTATCGGGTGTGACCCCCACGAACATCCACACAGGCAGTACAATGTCTCCTCATGGACCTAAACGTCTTAGGTTGTCTCGGGAAAGTTGTCGCCACTCTGCCTGTAGTGCATTCTGGAGCTGCTGCCTGGTTTGAAGTCTGGGTACTCTTGATGAAAGAGCTCGTCCCAGTTGGACGCAGTACACCCAAAACATACTGATGCTGGACCCAAAACGGTGAGCCACTTGCCGAGCACTTCCTCCCCCCTTTAGCGTACCCAGGGCCCTTTTCTGTTGTTCAGTCGACAGACGTGGCATTATGACGCTTAAAAATTTTTTTGTGTGGCTTTTATCATGCCTTTATATAGGGAAGACAACCCCTCCTTCATTTCAACCGCTGTACTTGCACAACTCCTAATCCCATATGTTGTACTCAATATGGATTGATGAGCGTCCAACTCACGCTGTTGAGTTACATAATGATCATTCATGTGTAACGAGGTACACATTGTGACCCCAAAGGTCACTTAAGAACTCAAATTGGACTACTCAGGTCCTGAGCAAAAATAAACCAAAATTTTAAGAGTTGCGTTTTCATTGCCTCTGAGTATATGTTCTATTGTAAATAACATATTGGATGTGATCTGAAAGTCATTGCATTTTGATTTTATTCGCCATTTACACTTTGTTCCAACTATTCGGAACTGGGGTTGTAGACAAGGAAAACCTTGACGTCAATAAAAAAGTACCCATAACAACCAGTCGACCCTAAAGCCAAAAAAGTAAATACATTTTAAAAAGTGGTCCAGCCAATGAAGAAGAGAACCAAAAAAAAAGGACAATGCTGGTCCTTACAGCTCTGGTGCATAAACTTGATTAACAGAGTAACAACCAGGCAACAACATTAATACAAAAACAAAACAATGTGATGCAACTACAAAGAATTCATATTGAGTCCAGGTGTTTCATTAAGGGACCCCAAGATTCTTCCCATTTATGTTGACACTTTAAGTTATTAAATCATAGTTTCTCCATGTGAATGACTGAAACAAGGTCATGTAGCCAGTTTTTAAAACAAGGTGGGGTAGGTGCCTTCCGACCTTTTGAGGATAAGCTTTTTGGCTCGTATCGAGCCCAACAATAGACCTGTCTGGATGTGTGGCGGAAGAGATAGAGAATCCTCTGAGCATCCAAAAACAGCCAAGTCTCTGTCTGGAAAGAGTGTCCAGCGATACACCCCAGAAAAAATGGAAAAAATACCTGACAAAAATGAAAAGATTACAGAACAGTCCCAGAAAAAATGAAGCAAGGTGGCATCATTTGATTTACATTTATCACCAACTGGAGACAAAGAAGAATAAAGCCTATGTAGCATAACCTTACAAAAATGGAAAGGATGAATTACTTTGAACTGTAATAACCTATGTCTACTGTTTATTGAGCACTTGTGTACACGGGAGAATGCAGTCTTCCACATTTTGTCACGCAGTCCAGCATTAATTTCACTGATTTGACAGACACTGCCATATTGGTAAACAGTAAAGAGGACAGTGAGGCATATGGCTTTTTTATCCACAAACGGACAGAATTTAGTGATTCATGGTCTGAAGACCCCCATTGCCAGTATAGCATTGCCAGAGCATTAGCTGCCTAATAATTATCTTCAAATACTGGGAGACCCAGAACTCCGCCCAGAGTGGGTCTAAACAAATGCTTTTTGTTTTTTTGTAACCCCAGATGAAATCTTAAATGATTGATTATATATTTTTTAAAATAGTCAACAGGTATAAATGCCGGTAAGTTTTGAAAAAGATATAGGAATTATGGTAAAGATACCATCTTTATGAAATTTACTCTACTCATCATGGACAGTGGCAGGGTCCTCCAGCATTCTATGTTGCTTTTTAATTTGTCAATGGTTTCATCTAGATTCAGTTTGAGCAGCAATTTGGGATTTTTTGATATCTTAAGTCCAATGTATATAATATAGTCCGAACAATTTTCACTGGGCAGTTTTGTAAAGATATTTCCTCCAATTATTAATTCACTTTTGGCCTGATTTATCGTGTAACCTGTGATTTTACCAAATGAGCAGATGTATTCTTAAAGATAAAAGATACCCTCTTTGGGGTCCGTTAAAGTGACTAGTAGATCATCCCCATACAAATGAACATTCTTCCGTACCGATTGGGTTACCTTTAATATGAGGATGACTTCTTATCCCAATTGACAAAGGTTCTAATGGTAAGTTAAATAACAGAGGAGACAGGCAGTCTCCCTGTCTCACGCCTCGATGTAAACTAATTGGCTCCGATAACACGCCGTTTGTAATGACATATGCTTTAGGGGAATGATAAATCATTGCAATCCAGTCCACAAAATTGTGCCCAAATCCAAACCTCCTCAGAGTTTGCAATAATTATGCCCATTCGATGGAATCAAAAGCTTTCTGAGCATCAAGTGTCAAGACCACTGCTTTGCTGATGTCACCCCTGCCAGAATATGATGTATTTAACAAACGCCTCACATTGAAAAAAGAAAGCCTGCTAGAAATTAATCCTGCTTGATCTGGATGGATAACTGATGCTATATGCTTATTTTGTTTTATTTTTTTTAAGTTGAACCCTTTATTTGGAAACAATTTCAAATTGACACTGGAGTACTGGGCCTACCACCATTTGCCAACAGGTGGCATCTGGTACAAAGGCTCATTCACTGCCACAGGTATAGCTCCAGGTGCTGGGTACAGAGGTGCTGACACTGCCACTGGGGCTGCTGCTGCAGCTGGGGCCTGGTACACATGCGGGGACACTGCCACTACTGGGGCTGGCGCTGGCATCTGGTAGGACATGCTGCTCACTGCTGTGGTCGTTGGCATCTGGTACACAGGCGGAGACACTGCCACTACTGGGGCTGGCGCTGGCGCCTGGTACACAGGCGGGGACACTGCCACTACTGGGGCTGGCGCTGGCGCTGGGGCCTGGTACATGGGTGTAGATACTGCTGGCATAACATGTGAACTGTTGCTCACAGTTACAGTCACCTCCACAAGGTACACAGGTACATCAACTGGGGTTACTGCCGGCATCTGGTAGGTCATGTTGCTCACTGCTGCAGTCATTGGCATCTGGTACACAGGTGCTTCTACTGCCACTGGCAGTACCACTGGGGCTGGCGCTGGGGCCTGGTACACAGGCAGGGACACTGCCACTGGGGCTGGCGCTGCTGGGGCCTGGTGCACAGGTGCCTTTACTGCCACTGGCAGTACCACTGGGGCTGGGGCTGGGGCCTGGTACACAGGTGCCTTTACTGCCACTGGCAGTACCACTGGGGCTGGGGCTGGGGCCTGGTACACAGGCAGGGACACTGCCACTGGGGCTGGCGCTGCTGGGGCCTGGTACACAGGCGGGGACACTGCCACTGGCAGTACCACTGGGGCTGGGGCTGGGGCCTGGTACACAGGCAGGGACACTGCCACTGGGGCTGGCGCTGCTGGGGCCTGGTGCACAGGTGCCTTTACTGCCACTGGCAGTACCACTGGGGCTGGGGCTGGGGCCTGGTACACAGGCAGGGACACTGCCACTGGGGCTGGCACAGGCATCTGATACGCAGATGGTGAGGACTTGCATGGCCGGTTTCTCATTGCTAGTCCAGCTTGGGAAATGTGATGCGATTGCTTGGCCGCAGCACTTGGACTTGCTGAAAGGATTTGATATGTTGTGCTACTCATTGCAGGAGATGCAGGCACTGGGTTTGAAGACTTCACTCCCTCAAATTGAGAACCAGCAGGTTCCAAAACAAGTGGCTGAACATTAGTAGGTGTTGACGAGAGACTGCCAGCTTGAGAGCTGAAAACTGCTCCATTTTTCTCATCTTCAATAGAGGAAATAGGCACAGATTTAGCAGCAACTGAATTTTGTCCTATACAAAAATATCCACACCACACTAATATAACACACCCTAAAGGTACCGTTTGCTTTGCCATGCTGGCTTAAACTTTGAACCGGTAAACCCAAGTATCCCAAGCTATATGCTTATTTAATCAAGTGGCCAGCACTTTTGTAAAAATTTTATGATCAAGATTGAGGGGGGAGATGGGCCTGTATTAGCAGGATCCATGGGATTCTTTCCCTTTTTTCAGAACACGTTTGCCTCATAAAGAGAGCATGGGAGTGATTTTTTTTTGCCATTGAATCATTGATCATCCTGAGTAATAAAGGTGTTAAAATGTCATGGAATGCTTGGTAAAACACAGCACCAAACCCATCCAGTGCAAGACATTTACCTGTAGGAAATGATGTAATCGCTTTGACTGATTCAGCAATAGAAAAAGGTCTTTCCAAACAACACTGGCTAGTCTCACTTATCTGTGGCAAAGTTAAGGAGCAAAAATATTGAGAGTAATCTTCCTCTGTTGCAGTGGAAGTTGAAGCGTAAGGATTGAAATAAAAAAAAATTAATTGATCATAAATATCTTGTTGATCTGTAAATATTTTTCCGTCATCTAACTTTATTTTATGATTAGCCGTTTTTGCCAACTCCCCTTTAAGTTGTCTTGAAAGGAGTTTTTGAGTTCTATTTCATCCTTAGTGACCGCCAGAGGCAGTGCTTCAAGCAATGACTGATCTATCTCGCGCACGCGCAGGTCGAGTGTTTATACCTAGAAAGTCACCCGTGACCCCTGGATGACCCGGGAGAGGCTATATGTTCCGGTGTCATCAGGGGATCTGTTCCATTTCATCTTCTCGCTTCGCAGGTAGACTGCATGTCACCGAGCTAGCAAAAGCTAAGAGTCAATTTTTTGTCGTTCTTTGCTGGTAGCCTTGTGACTTCTCGTCGGAGCAGCGAGCCCTCCAAAGGTTGCAACAAATTACGACAAGAGGTTTGTTGCGGTTTGCCGCGGACACTCCTGCCTCGGATCATCATCCTCAGTCGGCTAAGTACCTAATGTTGTGATAAGTTTACTTTGTTTTGTTGTTCAGTGCAACCTGTTGTACTCGCTTTTGGTTGTATTTTTGTTATTTCGTTGGTGGAGGCAGTGTACTCGTTCCCTCTCCCAGCATTTGTACCGCTAATGTCTATGTGAATCAGCTGTTGGGATTGCATGCACTTGCTCATCAGTATTGAGTATCGCTGCAACCTGTTGCACTCGCTTTGTTGTTTTTTCAATTTTGTTGGTGAAGGTAGTGTACCCGCTCCCTCTCCCAGCATTAGTGCAGCTCTTGTTGTTATTTCATTTACGTGCATTAGTGGTTAGCATTGCAACCGCTCACCCTTCATTATTGACTGATCGGTGTGTTATGTATGAGTATTTTATGAGCAGCATTGTTTATCATTTGTAAATGGAGATTTGTTTCATGCCGTTTTTGCTGCCTTGCTGGTCAGCTATTTATTTTGTTCATTTGGCGCCCTGTGGTGGTGTGTCTGTAAAACATGATCAGATGTAATATCTCTGAAATAGACTAGTGCTTTCTAGAAGCTTCTGGCACCTTCCTGCCTGAAGGGAGCGGGACTTCCCAGGAATCCTGAAGATCTTTCCAGAATGTTGCTAGTCTATATACTTTGTAAATGCTGTGATTTTAGTCAGAGAAAGCACCGCAGAGCAGAAGCAGAGTTTTTGTTTTCGCAACAGAGTTACATAGAGGCATTAGAGCGCTATCAGAGGATTAAACTTGATTTTTTTTGTAGAAGTTTTTTTATTTAGTGAAAAATAAAATTGTTAAAGTTGTCATTGCTGGTTTTCTTTGTTGTGATTTTTTTTAAAAGTCATAACAGGTGCAACGTGGGTGTACCCGCTTTTCGTTGTACTTTTGTTGGTGATGGCAGTGTGTGCGCTTCTACTCCCAGCTTAGTTACGTATAATAATGATAATAATAATAATTTTAAAAAATTAATAAATAAAAAGAAAGAGAGAACACTGAGCTGTTTCCTCGTTTGTAAGTTATTACCAGCATTTTTGCTCTGCCTACTATAGTTGCATATTTTGGTGCCAACTCTGTTGTGCCCACTTTGTGTTGTAACATAGCAGCTACCTCATTAAAACTTAATATGATGAGGGATGCCAGTCTCCTGAGCAAGGGCCTGCACCAGCATTGCTTCAGCAGTGTAAGCGGCAGAAAACCTGCATGCTGGATTTGTGAGCATTCTCACGTACACAGGATTACCCCAATTATCTTAATGGCACCAGCACATGGCAAGAATTTCTGTTTTGGGGGAGAGTATTGATAAGGGTTTTTACGACCTGAAAGGCACCCAACCTTATCAGCCCCTGGCGGGAGCGATCATGGACCCCTGGGTTAGTGGTCAATGTCTGGTTTATTCATTAAACTCTTTGTTAACAAACACTGGCCTGTGCCGGACAATGCCAAAATGCCATCAAGTGGACTTTTTTCAGAGACTACACCAGCGCAATAATTTGCATTGCTTCCTATTCACAAACTTTCAAGGACTTTTCCCCACTGAATTAAAAAAACTAATTTCACGCATAATGTTACAAATATAATGTGAATTTCTGTTATATTGAATGATTAGAGCTGATTGTTAACATTAATACAAATTATCTTTGTAATCATGTACTGTATTGGACCTTTCATGGCAAACAGTTGTGCTAACATATTGTGTTTGGTATCATTCTACTCCTTGAAATTTCCAAAATTGCAAGGGGCAGATTTCAAAGGGAGTAGAATTGTATCAACCGTCATTTAATAACTGTGAAAAGAATATCCCTGATAAAGTTTCCCCTCTGGCAATGTCCTTCCCAAATTTTCTCTGAGGAGGGGTTGCATTTCGAATTCGACTACCCAAGTAATTTACGACCCTACCATATAAGCCATTCAAGAATTTGGCCATAAAAGAGAGGGAAACGAACAATTCGGGAAGATCGCAGACGACTTCCCACACGTGCATCTACAACCCCAATTCTGAAATATTTGGGACAAAGTGTAAATTGTGAATAAAACCAAAACACAATGACTTTCAAAACTCTCCAGCCAGCATTTTATTCACAATAGAACATTGATAACATAGCAAATGTTAAAACTGAGAAATTTTGCAATTTCATCCGCAAAATGAGCTCATTTCAAATTTGATGGCTGCCACAGGTCACAAAAAAGTTGGGACAGGGGCCTGTTTACCATGGTGTAGCATCCCCTCTTCTTTTTAACACAGAGTGGAGGCATCTGGGCATTGAGGAGATAAGTTTCTTGAGTTTAGCCATTGGAATTTGATCCCACTCTTGTTTAATATAGGCCTCCAGCTGCTGGAGAGTTTTGGGTGTCCTTTGACGGACTTTTCGTTTAATTATGCCCCAAATGTTCTCAATCGGTGAAAGATCAGGACTGCAGGCAGGCCAGTTCAGCACACGGACTCTTCCACTATGAAGCCCTGCTGTTATAATAGCTGCAGTATGTGGTTTTGAATTGTCCTGCTGAAATACACAAGGCCTTCCCTGGAATAAATGTCATCTGGAGGGGAGCATATGTTGCTTTAAAACCTTTATATACCTTTCAGCATTCGTGGTGCTCTTCAAAACATGCAAGTGTCTCACACCATATGCACTAATGCATCCCCATACCATCAGAGATGCTGGCTTTTGAACTGAACGCTGATAAAAGGAGGGGTGGTCTTTCTCCTCTTTAGCTCAAAGGACAGGACTCCCATGATTTCGAACAAGAATATCAAATTTGGACTTGTCTGACCACAGGACACATTTTCACTTTGTTGCAGTCCATTTTAAATGAGCCTTGGCCCACAGAACACGGCTGCGCTTCTAGCTTCTAGCTCAATAATGGCTTCCTTTTTGCATGATAGAGTTTTAGGTGGCATCTGTGGATGACACGGCAGACTGTGTTTACAGACAGTGGTTTCTTGAAGTATTCCTGGGTCCATTTAGTAATGTCAATGATAGAATCATGCCGGTGAGTGATGCAGTGGCGTCTGAGGGCCCGGAGATCACAGGCATCCAGTAAAGGTCTTCGGCCTTGTCCCTTACGCATAGAGATTTTTCCAGTTTCTCTGAATCTTTTGGTGATGTTATGTACGGTCGATGATGAGACCTTCGAAGCCTTTGCAATTTGACGTTGAGGAACATTGTTTTTAAAGTATTCCACAATTTTTTTTACGCAAGCCTTCACAGGTAGGAGAGCCTCTGGCCATCTTTCTGAGAGACTCTCTAAGACATCCCTTTTATGACCAATTATGTTACACACCTGATGCCAGTTAACTAAATTACTAGCTAAATGTTCTTTCAGCAGATTCTCTTATATATGAATTGCTTTTTCAGCCTTTTTTTGACTGTGTCCCAACTTTTTTGAGACCTGTTGCAGCCAGAAAATTTGAAATAAGCTCATTTTGTAGATAAAAATGTAAAATGTCTCAGTTTCAACATTTGAAATATTATCCATGTTCTATTATAAATAACATAGTGGCTCATGTGATCTGAAAGTCATTGTATTTTGATTTTATTCGCAATTTACACTTCGTCCCAACTATTTTGGAATTGGGGTTGTATATGCCGCGTGTAGCCTATACTGTTATGGAAGATCGTAAACCGCTTCCCATATGAGCCTCAATATGCAGTGTGTGGGGAAGATGGTAACAACTACCCGCATTTATACTTTGTGTATGTGTGTAGCTTCGCCAGGTATGATTTACTTGTTTCTTTAAATTTTATGTAACTGTATAATTTGGTTCTCTGATTTAAGCTTGTGCCTGCCTGGCAAAATAAATTGTTCTGTTGTGGTTTTCTGACTTTAACTGACTTACATTCTATCAGCCGGAGTCCTGTCACCTAGTGGGGAGTATTGTAGGGCTATGAGGCCTGCCTGATCACCAGGCCTTCCTGCTAGGTACACGGTGGGGTTCAATGATGCGATTGGTGTTATTTTGATTGGCTTCGGGAATACGTCATTGAACTTAAGAGTGCCTGCACGCATCCTTTTCTTTATTTTTGCGTTATACTGAATAATTAGTCCCTGAACGCCTCTTTTTGTCACACTCAAAAGGTTTTTTAAGGTTCACTCAGTTCAAAAAGTTTTTGCTTATTTTTCAAAGAAATGGATCATATGTAGCAAATTAATATGCATCACACATTTGTAAATGCTTTGTATAACTTTTTATCGTTATTTGAAAACTAAGATTTGGCTGGTTCGTACGGTCCTAAGCCCCACCCCTCAAAAAAGTGGAGTGGTTGCACATGGTCTTCTAGTCATATGACCTGTGACATGTGAGAAGTAAGTTGCAAACGTTCCCAGCTGATCGACCAGTGGTTTGTTCTATTCTGATGATTGATTTCACCTTGATCAATCCTTGATTTCTTTGATTTTGAGATAACATCCATCAACATGCCAAATAGGTGTGTAGTAGTAGGCTGTAACAAGACTCCAAACGATGGTATGATGGTACGCATATTTGCTGAATTTAAATCAACGTCAAATAGTTTGAGCCACATGCTTTTTATGGCCTATTTCACTGCCACGTGCCACTTTTTTCACTCAATACAGAGTGTAATTTTGAATAACATAGGAGCTACTTCGAATGCGTGAGACTTGGCATCTCTGAGATCCGTTCTCATGCTTACCCCCCACTTGATCAGCTGCTACCCCATCGGTGGGTAGCCCACGGTCCAGCCCCGCTATACGGCTTCGGTGTTAATGTCAATGTAACAGAGCTGTGAAGACGAGCTGACAAGTGAGCTTGTGTATACGTTGCTTTGTTAGTTACTAGTATCGTTGATCACTGTTGTTGTTGATGACATTCAAATTTTGCATTTGTGTTCATTTCTGAAGCACTGGCCATATCGTGATCCGACTCACCGGGGACTTCGAGGACTTCGGTACGGTACATATTCGAAAGCGAAACCCAAACATAAACACAAGCAGCCGGTCAATGCCAGTGTGAAGTTGTCGTGTTTCTCAGTCACTTACTGTGTTTGAAGTCCTAAATTAGCATTCATTTTGTGAAGTATACAATGCAAGAACGCGTAAAACGATCGTACACGCGTTAACGACTAATGCAAACTTCTCTGTTTGCAATCCCAAATGAGATCAGAGCTTTGTTCGTGGAAAAGTTAAAAACCCACAAAATCTGGACAGTTTGTGTAAATCATTTCATTGGGTATGTAGAAAATGTATCGATAAGAATATTCGTCCTAAATATGATAGTTATAACTTGTCTTTCTTTCACAAATTGGCTGTTGAAATAAGGAGTGAAACAAGTCATTTTCTGCACTAGCTCCGGTGCCACTCACTTTTCATACGTGGCAGCCGATTAGCCAATCGCTCGCAAGTTTTAAGCAGAGGTCTCAAAGTGTCTAGTTTCTTCATTTTTTTGCCAATAGGACATACAATTACGAAAGTTAAATACTGGATTCGTCAATAACAGGCAATAATACATGTCTACACCGTTTATTTTTTTCGAACTTAGTAGACCTTTAATGTACATTAATTCTGGTCCCCGGTGGTCACTGGTGTAATGTGGAGAAGAAAAGCCACTAGATGGCAGTAGTGACTTTTTTTTTTGTTAAGCCCAGTCTGGAGCCAGGTTATGGGCATGTCCTGGGCATGCCTAAGAGGGGAAAGTCCCAGAGAATTGGAAAAAAAAAAGTCTGGAAGGTGGGAGGGGGCTGCAAAAGTGTATATAGGGAGAGAAATTGAGAAAGTAAAGTAGTAGGAGAAATTGCAAGGAGAAATTATGGCAGGATACATTTGACCAGACCTGTCACTCTCTGTACAAGACCTGTGAAGATCGTTTTGTGGATTTTTGCCTGTGTTGGAGCATTTTCCTGTCCCAAGACATCACAGAAAAATAACCCCATCTCAAGGGACTGTTATGGCCCCAATTGTATCAGACAGACAATATTTTAAAACTTTAACAGATTTAATTCAACAAACTGACAACAAACCTACAATTTATACCATTGACCTACTGAACCACTGAAGATTGACATATACAAGGAAAAAAATATTTACAGTCCCTTTGGTGGGGTTGCTTGGTGACGTCCTGGGACAGGAAAATTCTCCAACACAGGAAAAAATCCACAAAAAACTGCACAGGTCTTGAAAAGAGTGACAAGTCTGGTCAAATGTATCCTTCTTGTAATTTCTTCTCCTAATTTACTCTCTCAATTTTTCTCCTTATATACTCTTTTGCAGCCCCCTCCCATCTTTTAGACTTTTTTTTTAATTCTCTGGGACTTTCCCTTTCGGACATGCTCAGGACATGCCCAAACCTAGCTCCAGACTGAGCTTAACAAAAAAAAAAAGGTCAATACTGCCATCTAGTGGCATTTTTTCACATTACAGGACTATAACTATCTTTTTTTATATATTGCAATCTTGGTCAGGGGTTTGTTTTATTAAATCTGTTCAAGTCTTAAAATTTTTGTCTGTCATCCCTTGCTGTCCGATATGTCATAGCAAATTGGGGCCATAACAAATTGGGGGCTCGTCCGGGACAGACCACTGTGTGAGTCATTTCTTGAAAATTTCAAATTGTGAAATTGTTTTTTGAATTTTCCTATATATATAAATATAGATAGATAGATAGATAGATAGATAGATAGATAGATAGATAGATAGATAGATAGATCAACAGCAATGGATGATTTCTTGGCATCACTAACCGTAGAGGTTTTGAAGTCTTTTACAAAGACTACAAAGACAGAACTTCTAGAAACCAGTGACTGCAGGCAGTTAGAGCTGACAGATGTAAAACCAGCCATACGGAAAGCAAGACTGGCCAGGGAGATTGTTGAATATTACATTGATGAAAATGTGTTTGCACCTGGAGATCTGGAACAGTTTCCAGTGGAAAATCCAAATCTAGAAATGGAACTTAAATTAAAAATGCTAGAGATTGAAATAGAGGAAAAAGAAAAACAACAAGAATTTGTGAGGGCAGAAAGAGAGAAAGAAAGGCAGTTTGAGTTCGAAAGCTTCTCGGTCACTTTTGTTGATGGACTTCTTGGAGTTACGTGATGAGACCGCTTCTGGGGATTTCATACTTGTACAAGGTATTGAAGGGAGGACTGTATCTGCACCCCTGCGCTCTGTATTCTTGAAGTCAGATTTAGTTACAGGACAGGTAAAGGTGGGACTTATGTCAAGTCTACCTATCAAGGGTGTTTCTCTGTTGCTAGGCAATGACCTGGCTGGGGGCAATGTAGTTCCCCCTGTTCATCTTACTTCACAGCCGAGCACTGAAGATGGCGCTGAAGACCCATCCCTGTGTTCTTCCTGTGCAGTGACCTGTGCTATGGCCAAGAAGAAGATGATGTGGTGCCGTCCAGCACATTGAATAGTCATGATTCAGGTGGTTCGTCTCATGACTCTGTTCGGCCTACTATGGTTTCAGGAGCAAACTAATGATCCTAAAATTTCTGTACTAAAGAAGAGAGCCCTTCCTGATGAAGAAATAGATGCAGTTCCAATTGGGTATTATCTCAAGGATGGAGTGTTGATATGGAAGTGGCGCCCTGCTGATATCCCTGCCAATGCAGATTAGGCAGTGGTCAAGCAAATTGTTGTTCCGAAGATCTACAGGAATGAAATCTTACAATGGCTCATGGTTTACCTTTAGGAGGTAATCTTGGTGTTAACAAGACTGTAGAGAAGATCATGAAACACTTCTTATGGCCTGGAGTTCGGAAAGATGTTTCCAACTTTTGCAAAACCTGTCACACTTGTCAGGTAGTTGGAAAACACCAGTTAGACCCACCTGTAGCTCCATTGCAGCCTATCCCAGCATTTGGGGAGCCCTTCTCCAAGGTCATCGTTGATTGTTTTGGTCCATTAACCAAGACTAGATCTGGAAATCAGCACTTGTTGACAATTATGTGTGCATCTACCAGATTCCCTGAAGCCATACCTCTACGCAACGTCAAGGCAACTGCAATCTCGAAGGCTTTGATAAAGTTCTTCACGTTGTTTGGCCTTCCAAGGGAAATTCAGTCAGACTAAGGTAGCAATTTCACTTCTGGATTGTTTCAGCAGGTTGTGTATGAACTAGGTGTGAAGCAGATTCTTTCTAGTGCCTATCATCCAGAAAGTCAGGGTGCTTTAGAGCGGTTTCATTCCACTCTCAAGACAATGATGAGGACTTATTGTTATGACCATGAGAAAGACTGGGATGAAGGGGTTCATTTGCTGTTGTTTGCAGCTAGAGAAGCAGTGCAGGAGTCTACTGGTTTCAGTCCGTTTGAGCTAGTGTTTGGCCATGAAGTGAGAGGACCTTTGCTATTGTTAAGTGAACAATAGCAAGAGAAAGAGCTGCATATCAGTCTGTTAGACTATGTTAGCAAGTTCAAGGAAAGACTGCGTGCAGCTTGTGACCTAGCCAAAGAGAACTTGAAATCAAGTCAGGGAAAAATGAAAACTTGGTATGATCATAAGGCTAGAAGCTGTGAGTTTAAACCAGGAGACAAGGTCCTTCTGTTGTTTCCCTTGAAGTCCAATCCTTTGCAGGCTGGATTTCATGGTCCGTATGAAATTCTGACAAAACACAATGATCTCAATTACATTGTGAAGACTCCAGATAGGAGAAAGCCAAAACAGTTGTGTCACATTAACATGCTGAAGCCTTATCATGGAAGGAATGCTAGGGTTGCAGCTGTCACTTCAGATCCTCCTATGACCGAGACTTGTGAAGATGAGGGGGAGTTTCAAGATAATGAACCTAGAATAAAAGCTGAAATTCTTTTATGTAAATTGTCAAATTCTGAAGTGTTGCAAAATCTTGATATAAAACTCCAGCACTTACAACCCTCACAGAAAGACCAGTTTGAGAGGTTGATCAAGAAATATAAAGATCTATGTCCTAATGTTCCAAAGAGAGTTTCTATAGCTTCTCATGATGTAGATGTTGGTGATGCCAAACCAATAAAACAGCATCCATACAGGATGAATCCTGAAAAGAGAAAGATTGCTGAGAAAGAGGTTGAGTACATGTTAGAACATGATATCATCAGACCCTCTAACTCAGATTGGAGTCCACCATGTATTATATGTATATATACACAAGTGTCTACTTAACCATTTTTGTATTGAAAAGAAAAATTGATGAGTCAAAATTTTTCCCTTTTGGAATTGAGGTGTAATGTGAAAAAAGCCACTAGATGGCAGAATTGACTTTTTTTCTTTCTTTTTTTTTTTTGTTAAGCCCAGTCTGGAGCTAGGTTTGGGCATGTCCTGGGCAAGTCTGAGAGGGGAAGTCCCAGAGAATTGAAAAAAAGTCTGGAAGGTGGGAGGGGGCTGCAAGAGAGTATATAAAATATATAAATTCACCCTTTTATACCTTAGATCGTTTATACCCCGGGTCCGCAAAAAGGTCGATTTCAGACTTTTGTTCATGATACTTCAAGCAATTCTCTTCGAATTACAACCAAATTTTATTTACTCTGGAAATGCGTTTTCTGTATAATAATAATTTTGCAAGCATGTTCTAGATTTCTCTACATAGTGACAGAACATGATCCAATACGTGATGGGCGTATATTGCTGTCTCTGACTGCTCTTGTTATTTATAGCAATCTTGACGGCTATAGCAATGACGGCTGTTAAGTGGGTTCTGAGGGGGCCTGTTACCAAGAGCGGGTGTTTTATGGCCCCGCAAATAGGGATGTTCATCCACCCCCTGGCGCTCTCTGGTGCGAAGACTGTAAAAGAATGAACTATGCAGGGTGACTGTCTGCATTGTTAAGTCTGACATAGCTAAAACAAGATAAAGAGAAAATAAATCAAATCATGCGTTCGGTCAGAACGCAGGCCCAAACTTTATGTCCGCTATGTCCATGTTGAACAAAGTTGACTCTTTGGAAAAAAGGGTGAAGGGGATCAGAGAGAAAGCAAAAGTAGAGAAATGGCATGCTATAAGATAAGCTAATTAATAGAAATATACCAATCTTTGCCAAAAGTGACCAAAATCATCTGGTTCCAATACCTTGGGATGAATGTAAATTTAATAAAAATGAATTTTAAAACGGGAGGAAAATTCATCTCCCAAAAAATAATCAATTGTAAGCAATTTAAAATCTAATTACTCACTTCAGTAAAGCTATAAACTTTTCCCCCAGTGGAGGCAGACAATGTAGACTTAATGTCCCACTAGGTATTTAGAACTTCAGATGTTATTTGATACACAGCGGCAATGACGATATAGAAATGGTCAAATAAATATTGAGGGTTTCCGGCAGCGCTTTTTTGGCCAGGCGCCCCGCCCGGTCTGAAATCTGTCGCGCCCGGGCTAGAATGTCGGGCGAAAAAAAAAAAAAATGATGCGATTCATGAAAGCGACACTGCAGCGCTAGAGAACTAATCTACCAGCGCACCTCCGGGCCGGTTTTCTGATTAATTTTGCTACCCATCAAAATATGCTACCTCGTGGTTCAGCACTTGCGCACGCCTGAAATCTCGGGCTGTTTCCTCGCTGATATCTTAAGTATCCTCAAAAATCATTAAAAAATATTTATTTTCAGTGCGCATTTCGACCTGTAAGCGTACATATATTTGCATGTGGGGTTTTCCTGAGAATGCAGAAACTAAATGATAATGCCGTTTTTGGGCAAATATCTTCAAACAAACTAATCCCACTCATTATAACATCTGCTTTTGTTATAATAAGCTGACAAATAACAAAGTTACTATTGTATCCTGATTCATATTGCAATGCCAAGGCGAAAACAAAGGCTTAACTATCGCTTTGCATTACGGAAGTATTTTTTGGCAAGGGAGCAAAATTTGACAGAACACCGGCGCTCGCCAAGACGAAAATCGGCAGCAATTAGACCTGGCTTGTTCTTAATGGTTTTCCTTTATTAACACGTTTTCCAATTTAAGAATAATCAAGTGGCAATTGAAGACACGGCTTCTCTCCCCCATGCGATCTAACAGCGAAAAATGGGCTACATTTAGTTCAGCAGGCGCGTCGTTTGACCTGAAAATTCCGGGGCTAATATCCCTCCCTTTATTGAAAATAATCAGTGCTGGCTAATTCTTGATGGGTTTCCTTCATTAACACGTTTTCCAATTAAAGAATAATCAAGTGGCAATTGAAGACACGGCTTCTCTCCCTCATGCGATCTAAAAGCGACAAAATAATGGGCTACATTCAGCACAGAAAAATAATGTAATTATTATTATGTACATACACCGTCACTCAGCGACAGCATTTCAGAACTCTTCAGCGAATGAAGGTAGCCTAATTTTGACAGTACGTGGTTTCGTCCGTTTACATTTTCCTATCGAACGGCTGTCTTTTTTACAGCGAGCTGAGTGACCATGCTGCAGAAACAGGTGTACGTAGTTGTCGCCTAAATTACCTTCATTAAATGAAGAGTTATGAAATGCCGTCGCCGAGTGATGGTGCATAGACTAAATTATTTTTCGGTACTGATTGTAGCCCATTATTTTGTCGCTTTTAGATCGCATGGGGGAGAGAAGCCGTGTCTTCAATTGCCACTTGATTACTCTTGAATTGGAAAATGTGTTAATAAAGGACAACCGTAATTAATTTCAACAAAGGGAGGGATAATCGGCCCGGAATTTTCAGGTCAAACGATGCGCCTGAGGTCCTACGTGCATTTATGGTCCCCCGCCCCCCCAAAAAAGAAGCTGGAAGTGAAATTAAACAGCGACATCGTCGCAAAGAGGTGAGTAAAGTTATTAAAATACTTGCATAAAGACATAACGTCAAGGATGATTTATGATATACAGACTAAAGACTCGGTGAGATCAGCTCCGAAAACTAAGGCAGGCATTTTAGTAAACGTACACCAACTAGTAACAACAAGAATAATTAAAAGGCCAACAATGCTTAATTGTTTATGATTAATTAAACCAGTCTCATTCAGTCGGCGAGCAATGTTTTAATGTTAATTTCGAGTCGTGATGGCCGGTTGCGGAGATAAGGCAAAGCAGCGGAGGGAGGAAGGGATGAAGCCAACATTAAACCGCGGCAGTGATTGGCCGATTCGAAGGGCGCCATTTTGCTCGTATTTAGAATGAGGACTGTGTCAACCAACCATCTTCCTGGCTACGGGCTACGTCATCCTATTACACGGATTGGCACGGGGGCTGTATCAGCCAACCAGCTCACCGGTGAATAGTCACATGACCCAGTGGGCCGGCTAGGACTTCCCCCTCTGAGGAGGGACCAGCCCACATGCAAACACAACCAATGCCGACTCCCAGATGAAACCACGTTATTTTCCTCAACAAAGCGAGCCAAAATGGCGGGCCGTTCAACTTGATAACCCTTTGTGCAAAGGTTATATGGCAGCTTCAATGCATACCATAGAGAAGCCCAAATTTAAGGCGAATTTCAAAGCTATTATTTCAATTGCTCAATTTGGCGTAAAATGAAAAAATATTCAACCCCTCCAATGATAAGCTCTTACGTCGCTATGCTCAAGACAAATGCTCAAACCGCCTAGCCCAGTTGCATAAAGCACAAACACTCGGCGACCTGAAAACCCACGTGTCACGGCACAACAAACTTTAGCCCACACTGAAGCTGCTGAATATCCCGCTTGCGAAAGGTCGCATAATAAACCTAATAAAGAATTCAACTGTTCACTGCCCCTGACCCGAAAGACTGCCAGCATGAGAACTATCGAATGTATTTAACGTCAAAAACCCAAATGGTGCAGAATGCAACCTACTTAAACTTTGAATGGAAATTACAATTTTCGGAATGCCGTTTTGCAGCTCTCAAGGTGCTAGTCAAGGGAGCGCGCCCACTGGACAGTGAGACCGTATTAACTTTACACAAAGTTTAGCAGCCGAATCACTGAGGCGAATCAAAGCACTAATAAACGTACATGCCACTACCATGCGATTGTTACAAGAAAAATACGTGAAACCAATGATACTTCGAAGCTATACTTCACTCCCCTACATCCAAAATTCCTTCAAAATCACACCGGCATTTCACCAGTGTCCAATAACTCCCAATATTCAGTCAAGATTATCTACAGTTACAGCAGGACCTTGCACTAAATCATATACAAACATATACAATTGCCGATTACTTTCGATACACCTACGCAAACCTTCAAACGCAATACACACGATTTTCCCAGCACAAGTCAAGAGTATTCAACCCCTTCAGTGGCAAGCTTAATCTCTGCCATTGCGTAGCCACAAAACGCGTCCCCCTCAACCGCACAACCTAGGTACGATACAACCAACCAACCTACGGGCTAAGACAAACACGGCCAATGTGCCCCGCAACAACAGATATTCACGTCCTCCTAGGAATGCCGAAACTACCGACTGCACACAGAAACACAATAATCTCTAACTTGCCATTAAACCTTCTACCTAAAAGCACGAAAATACTAAATGGCCCAAATGATTCTGAAGACACAGCAGTCTAAAGAGATAACAGAAAACAACGTAGCTTCACTTTGATCCTTTGAACCTACCCTCCCAGGGCGCAGTTCTAGGCTGGACCCCTTCCCACAAAGATCCTCGCCCAGGCTCCCCCAGGTTGAGAAATCTGCTTTCTGCTTCCCGGCGTCTTCTTTTCAAAGCTCACCGATCACAGAAGCACCACTCACCTACTAACGCATTCGCTTTTGGTTTATGGTGGCCTGACTGTACATTGAGTTGAGCGCGGCGGCCAACGTAAGGGACTTAACTGCCTTATGCGACCCGACCGGCTGGTGACTCAGTCGATAGGGATCCCCGAATCCCGTAGTGGTTGTCAGCCACCCAGGTGGGAGCCGATGGTCTGATCCCGACCCCACTTAGCTATGGGAATAGAAACTTTGACCATTTTCACCGGCCTCGCCTGTTCACAGAGGTCGTACTATGCGTCCCTCTGCTTAGGTGTGGGCTGTCACCCACGTACCACGTGATGCCCACACACTTACATGCGACAACACGCCGACTAGACGGTACCACGGCAGTATGTTAATTCACACTTCACTAGACACGGAGGCCTTCAGTTCACTCCCCCGCACTATAGGAAGATTTAACGTGCCCTCGGAACTTTGCAGTCCCGCTGCCGCCTGTTTTGCACTAGGTTCGGGGGGCCTATTCCCCTCCCTAGTGCAAACATTCCCTCAACTTACACTTCATTCTCTGATCCCGAAAAAATTGAATTAAAACGTGTCTGGTTTCTATGGTCCCAGGCCTTTGGGGATATCTCGATCCCTTAGGTACGGTCTCTATGCGGTGAATCCTAACCTGTATGAACGAAGCAGAAAACACGGCATTACTTACCTAATTCGGATGGAGCTGACCGGGCCGCTTACACCACGATCACCTCGGATATGTAGATTCACACACCAGCCAGCAGAAGGCAGAAGACCTCGGAACGCGTTGGAAAACAGAACCATGCACTCCCGACAATAGGCTTCGCCAGTATGATACGCAAGCCATTACGCCGCAAGATGCAAAGGTTTTCAAAACGACAAATAACAGTTTAAATAATTATTAGACTATCACGTCGGGGTCACCAGCTGTAAGACCTCACAAAACAATACCAACGACGGACATTGCAGTGAGTGAAGGACTCGCGTGTTCTTATTGACTAACTTTAATTACAGCATTCTCCTGACTAGCGTGAATCACAGTATAATGGATAATTTTCACCGTCCAGGGACAGGGCATAGAAACGCAACGGTTACAATCAATCTGACTCCATTAAACAGTAAACATACCAAATTTAGTCGTATCCTCATTAAGTATCTGACTCCAAATTAGAATTAGAATCTATAATTTAGGGAGCACCTGCGTGTACCTCGGGGAGATTATCCCCGGACTCTAAACGTCACTAAAATATATACCCCCGGGTTTTTAGTACTATTTCCGCTGCTTAGGTTCGTCGGTAATACCAGAGGATTAGAAGTCAGCCATCACTGCAACAGGATCTTTTGGCTTGAATTACAGCAAACCCAGATTCAGCCCGCCCATGGGCTCCGCTTATATGAATTTTCAACAGATAACCGACTTTTTCGTCTTATGGGTTTCCTTCAGGCTAAGAATTCCAGAGCCGGCAAACATGTATCCTTATGTTGGTCGATCCTGGCTGCCTATCTAACTTGATTAAAACCGATTCTCATCCCAAAGCCACTGATCAGTCAGTCCTTGGTTGAGCATACCCCTAAGTCTCCGGCATGATGTAGCTAGAAAGAATGTACAAGAGTTAAGAGCCACTCAGACCACTCACGTTTAAAGAAATAACAATTATTTAATTACCAGGTAGGCACAAACTTGAATTAAACAAATCAACGAATTTACTAAAAACTATTTGTTAGGCAAACAATTAAGTCACACCCGTTTGGTGTCATTGTTCATGTTATTAAGTTCAGACTAATTATTTTGAAAGAACTCAAAACACCTGTGATCAGCAGCTGTGATTTGTCTAATTTGATTTGTTTAAGAATGTTTTTTTTTACCTGAAAATCCTCACAATAAAAGCACAATATGCTCAGGGATTTTTATTCTTTACAGCACGAAGGATATGTACATCAAAATGGGGCTCAAGTTAAATAACTGCTCTAAACATGGAAAGTAGCTAATAAAGAAAAATAACAGCTTTTTAAAATTCTACAATTGCAATTGTGGTTTGCACAAGTGCCAGCATACACAGTGGGGCGCCAGAACCAAGTTTGAGAACCGCTGTGATAGAAGCTGAAACCCATCCCATAAAATTAATGATTGGTCACGACCTGTTTTCCATCATTCATTTAAAATACCTTTAAGGAAACTCAGAAAACTCTCAGCACTATCAGGTGTGGCCAGTTTTCATTAATAACGCACACCTATCAACTCTCAGACATTCGGTGTGAGTTTTAGTGGCATATTTACGTTCACCTGCTGTAGTGAAAATAATTACTCAATCAACGCATATAGATATTCACTCCCTGAATATAAGTCCTTGTGCGTTGTGGTTTATCGGTTTCACCTGCGTTATGACTCCCAACTTTTCACGCTTTTCTTTACCGGGGGGTTGGAAGCAATGCATGCGTTTCATGATCTTTTAAATAGTTCAAATGAAAAAAGATCATTGGAAGAAAGACGTTTCAAATTACCTTAATTCATTTAAACAATTTAAACGATAATGAAATATTTGAATTGCTTCCAACTCCTGAGCAAAGAAAAGTGAGATAAGTCGATGCACAAGGACTTCAGTTCCGCGCGAGAATCTTTCACATACACGTTGATTGAGTAATTCCTCACTACAGCAGAGGAACGTAAATATGCCGCTTGAACTCACACCGAATCCGTGAGAGTTCACAGTAACCGTTATTAATGAAACCTGACCGCGCCTGATAATGTTGAGTTTTCGGCATTTCTGTAATGGTAATTTAAATGAATGATTGAAAACAGGTCGCGACCAATCATTAATTTTATGGGATTGTTTTAAGCATCCTCACTTGCCAGTTTAGGAGCCGCCATTAATAAGAACAACAACAACAATAACTACAAAAAAAAAGTGAAAACTGTTCGGGGATATTGGAGTGCGCAACTTTTCTCTCTTCTGCGCCAGGAGGCGGGGAGCAGTGCGCAATGGCGCAGTAAAACACCTTAGAGGGAACAGTGCATACAATCTTTTTACTTTCCCTAGTCAAGGGTGGGAAAGTTTTTGGTTTATGTGCTGGTTTGTTCTGCGATCTCTATTGTTCATGATTTTAGGAAAAAGTACTTTTCAAATTTTCATTTATTTGGCATAATGAAATTGACTCAATTAGTACATCAACTAACTTCAGATCATATACTCATAGAACAAACCTTGATATTACTTTTAATTAAAATGTTTAGTTTTTTTGTCTTTCATATGTTTTTTTCCATGTTTTATGTTAAATCCAACAGTGGTCTCTCTTTCTTTTAATGTCCCAAACCACGCTTCTCTAAATTTTCAATTATACTGCATTGAGAGGAAACATTCCATTTTTATCAGGTGATGCAACTTTCATGAAAAACTCAATTACTCTTAGAATTTGTAATTTATGAGAAATTATTCTTCTATAGTGCCATTTTCTCATGGAATGGCTCTTAAGCATTTCGGCAGATACCCAGCTGTGAACACCTGCTTAAACACCTCACAGCTATACTAATGACGGAAAAATAGCCAGAGGGGAAGGCATAGCTCGTTTTTCCTCAGTTGGTGTAAATCAGAAAAAAAAGATGTTAATTTATTAACTTTGTTTGTAGGAACAGGGCGCATAGTGTTGCAGTTACAACTTAATTGACTCCATATTAAATTTAGAATATAAAATGTCGTTTTAACCACTCGTGGTTACCATTAAACCATGCATTTTGTGAATTCGATCTGACTCCAATTTATGAATTTAAAGTTCTGTTGTGTGTTGTTCTTGTGCGGTGGCTCTTCAAAATAGGGTGGTATACCCCATTTTTGACCCTTGCCAATCTCGCATGTTTAAGAACAGCCATATTTGGATGCCAATATCTTGGGAATGAAATGAGTTGTGAGCTTGAAAAGTGGGATATTATGTTCTTAGCACTCAGGCTTTCAGGATCTGTCATCAGAAAAGTCCTATCTCCTCTAGTTTTTGAGGTATTGGCCCCCAAAGTAGTGGTTTCAATTTTCAGGGGGCAACTGTCATGCTACAATAAATCACAACCGTTTATTGGGGCTACATTCCTTCTATTTAGGCACATGACTATCTGTAGAAAGTTTTTGGACAGTATTGAAATCCTAATTTAGGAGTAATTGAGCTCCAAAAATGGCTCTGACTGAAAAAAATGCAATTTAAGACCAATTTTTAACAGTCAAAATCATAGTGTAGTCATTTACCCAGGACAACAATTTTTTTTTCTATATAATTGTAGATATGTTGTTGAGGATTTTATTTCAGCATTGTTTGTTATATTCGATAATATTGATTATAGATATATTTTATCATTTGCTCATACTAATAATCAATAATTATATTATGCAGGCAGCAGAAAGACACACACACACACACACACACATGACACACACACGCATACATACAAGTAATTCATATACTGCAGTGCAAACACAGACAAATATACAAACAGGGCAATTCAGTTCACACTTGCATGAGCAGTACACACACATAAGCAGGCTTTTTGCTTAGTTGATTCAAAAACCATAATCATAAGATGTATTTGATTTCTGCAGCTTTGATCAATATTTGTTCAGCAAAATCATTATTTGCTACTGAAAACATACTCAATTGAATTATTTGTTTTTAATTTGATATGCATCAAATTCATCCACTGGTATCTTTTTCTTTTGGCTGTATTTTCTGTCTTTGTATCTCTGATCTCTGTATATTTTCCATCTGGGTGAGACAGTAAGTGTCCATTGTAATGCGCATGCATCTCCTGCGTGATTCATGCGTGACATCAAATTCAGAAGGATTACATAATTGCAATCTCAAGTTACTTGACCAATTGTAATGAGGTGAGGGACCATATTTTCCTGTATAAAAACTGTATGCCATAGCTCAGTTGGGGAGTTTTTGACAGGGTTAAAGAAAATTGGGAGTGCTACGGACAGTTCGTGAGGGACCAGATCGGGAGAGGAGGAACCCAGCTTTGCATTTTTCATCATGACACAATAAAGCCTAAGTTTTTACTTTTTAAGAATCTGTCTCTCTCCAATTGCTTGAGGATGGGGGAATCTCAATACGTTAAAGAAAATCCACGACAATATGTCAATCATCAATAATCATCATTAATTGTACATATATGTCAATCATTAATACACATTATATTTGCAACATTATGGGTGAAATAAGTATTTTAAAATCAGTGGGGAAAAGTCCTTGAAAGTTTGTGAATAGGAAGCAATGCAAATTATTGCGCTGGTGTAGCCTCTGAAAAGTCCAGTTTTGGCATTTGGCATTTTGGCATTGTTCGGCACAGGCCAATGTTCGTTAACAGAGAGTTTAATGAATAAACCAGACATTGACCACTAACCCAGAGGTCCATGACCGCTCCAGCCAGGGGCTGATAAGGTTGGGTGCCTTTCAGGTTGTAAAAACCCTTATCAACACTCTCCCCCAAACCAGAAATTCTTGCCATGTGCTGGTGCCATTAAAATAATTGGGGAAATCCTGTGTACGTGAGAATGCTCACAAATCCAGCATGCAGGTATTCTGCCGCTTACACTGCTGAAGCAATGCTGGTGCAGGCCCTTGCTCATGAGACTGGCATCCCTCATTATATTAAGTTTTAATCTCTGTTAGTCCTGTCTTCTATGTGTAAATGCTTTTGTCCTTGATTTGTCAACTCATTCAGCAGATAACACTGTTTATCTAACTATTTCACGTCATTGCAGAACTTGCATTTTCAGCATCACATGGTATAAAAATGATCTGATTTTGTGATCGTATTCACTCTGGCCTCCCTTCATCTTAACAACCATGAATAACATTTGTTTTTTCATTTTCTTGCTCGTTGGACTTCCAGTCAATTGCCAAGGTGAGAAGGATCACATGAAATTTGCTGTTACTTATTTCATTATCTCTCCCACTATGTTGATGGTTTTTTTGTCCATGTCTACATTTTATGAAATGAAAAGGAGCCCCAGGTATCCTCAATGAGAGAATGAACTGATTCTTCTGTTGATACAGTTTCCAGTGAATTTACAGTGAATGAATGTTTCTGCAATGATTGCCTTTAGAATTGATTCATTTGATCTTAACAGGGTGGAATAATGATTATGATGGACCCCTACATTTTGCGTGTCCCTTGTCTGAATCAATATCTAAGATTACCAGGTAAGGAGTACTCATTGTTTTTTTTTACACTGCAATGCAGTTCATTCGGAATGACTTACAACCCAAAGTCAGAAAAGTTGGGACATAAAGTTCAATCAAAAATTAAAACAGAAAGCAGTGATATGTTAATTAACATTGATCTGTTTTATCTTGAAAACCATATAGCAGCACATTGAGATCTTTCACCTTATTAATTTTAATGATTTTTAAAAGAAACATTAACTTCAGTTTTCATTCTTGCGATGCATTTCAACAAGAAGTCATGGCAGTGAAGATTTCTCACTTTTGTAATGTTGCCATTCCTTTCCACAACATTTTATAAACATTTAGGAAACATTTACAGACACTGCGCCTTTGCAAATGGAAAAGCATGCAACAGTGAAATTACAACATATGCCATTTGGTAGTTTCTTACGCAGAAAGAAAAGCATTTGCTTCTCAAGTGGTTGGATGGTGCAAAAGGATGTCTGTCAATGCTTAAACCTTGGCACTGCGTAATTTGTGTGTCACAGACCATATTGCGATTTTAACTTGCCTAACCCACCTTTCACCGCAAACTCTGTTGCTGTATGGTAGATTGATGGGACTTAATTGCTCCTGGAGTAGTTGTTTGCAAATAAACGCATATTGTGTCTGAGACGCGGCAGACTCACAACTCAAAACAGTTGACAATTTTTCCTGAAAATCATAGTCGGGTAATCCAGGTCAAAACCAAACAGTGTGTGTTAGAGCCATAATGTAAATGACAAGAGATTAATTTATTTTGAATATCTGTGATACCATTTGAATACAGGAAACAAAGGCCTGTTGAGTGAATCTGTAATATTATTTGTAATTTAGTGTTGCCGTTGGTGATTGGCTCCTTTATGACGTTGTGTAAGAGCGGATTGGCTCCTTTATGACCTCATGTGCAAGATCGGTAAATAGTGCCGTTGATGGATGATTATTCAGTGCACAGCAGCCTTTGACTGTGACTACAAGGATTTTTCTGTTGCTCCGTGCCTATAACGATTTACTGTTACTCCTGTAAGAATCTTAAGTTATCATTTGATTATCTGTAATGCAACCCCTTTATACTAAACTAAAGATTCTAAACTTTCAAGAAGTCTCGAGTTATTGACTTTAGTCACTCAAGGACAAGAAACAAGTTTTGAATTCAAGAAATTGCAACTACAGTGTGACTTCAGTACAGTGGTGCAAATCCAGAATCGTATTCAGCAAATAGTTCAATAATCAGAGCCAGGAAGCTAAATCACAAAGGGAATGTCAAAACCAAGAAGCCAAAACAGAAATAAATCACACATTATCAATCGTACACAGTAGTGGCGGCTGGTGAACTGGCAATTGGGGAGGCTCAAACCCATCCCTTAAAAATAATGATTGGTCATGACCTGTTTTCAACAATTTTCTTAAATTACCATTACAGAAACTCCAAAAACTCTCAACGTTATCAAGTGTGGTCAGTTTCAGTGCATACCTGTCGAGTCGCACGCATTTGCCATGAGTTTTAGAGGCATATTTACGTGCCCCTGGTGTAGTCAGCAATGATTCAATCAACACATATCAGGGGCTGCACTAGGAAAAAAAATTTTTTAGCCACCGTAGCTAACTCGGCTCAAATTTGTTTAGCCACATTAAAAAAATTTTTTAGCCACATGCATAGTTAAACTTTGTATTAAAAACACAGACATACCAGTCAAAAGTTTGGTCACACCCACATTTTTCTTACAGTACATGTTAAATAAAAAATAAGCAGTCTTTATTTTGCAAAAAAAAATCTTATTCTTAAAACCATCGAACTAAACACCATTTGTTGTCAAACACTGCCCGTCCAAAAAGAAAAGTCACCGTTTGGTTAATAAATGAAGAACAAATTCTATGATTGGATCATTATTGAAGTTATTAATATGTTTCAGCTGGCAATAATCATTTTAACCCTGACTGATGAAGCGCGTTGCTACTCATTTCTTAAGAAATCACATTGGAAGACACATCCCTTAGTGGTTGAAAAGATTTTACAGTATTTCAGAAGGGGCAAGTTATTGGCCTGTATTTGGCTAAGAAAACAATGAATGAGAAAACAAGTATGAGGAATCATTTTCACGGACAAGTTTGCCACCACAAAGTCCTGACCTTAACCACATTGAAAGTTATTGGGATGTGCTGAAGAAAGACCACCAAGTGGTTCAACCATTTTGTCAAGAAGACAAGATCTCGAGCCAAAAATTATGGCATTTCTGATCAAAAATAAATGTTGTCAAAACAATGACAAGATAAATTTGCACTGTAAACAACGCTACAGGGGTTCCAACTAAATATTTGAGTGTGCAACTTTTTTTTTTTTTTGGGACGGGCAGTGTATTTGCGGAACGTTCTCACATTTTTTATTTTAAACAAGGGCAGTCATATAGTGAATTTGCAGCTGCACGACTGTCTAACTTCCTTAAGACGTGCTGCACTTGAGGTGCGCTTTTCATCAACCTTTTTTGCCGAAAAGTCAAAACCACTTGACTTTAATTTCGCCAGTTGGAAAATAGAGGGAGCTTATTTGTCAGTTTACTTTGCAAAATATGGCTTCTTTGAGAATTCCAAAATTTTCATTTAAACAAGTAAATTATTCTCTTTTCACTTCTTGCTGTTAACTTTTGACAAGATTCCATTTGCGAGTACATACAGTAGAGAAGTTAAGCTGTTTAAATTACTGTAAAAACAGTGCTGTGACATTTGCAAAGTGTGTCCAAACTTTTGATTGGTACTGTAAGTTGAGGAGGGACAATTTTGGTTTAGGGGAATAAACTATCATAAATTTAGCACTGACGCCATTTGACTTACATTGCTGCATTGCAGTTTGATTGCACTTCTGAATATCAGCTTTTTGATATTTTCCTGCGCCATCCAATGCATTGTTCGCATCTGTTCAGTGACTGCGCCCTTCACGCTGTCGTGCGCCTTATTTTTATTTTTTTGTGGCCTGTTCAGAAAAAGAAAAAAATAATATGAGGGGGGTTCTTGCTTCGGCTCAATTCTGAAAATGAGAATGAAGCCAACGAAATACGACCGTTTACCATTTGCATGTTCTTTTCAGGACGGTTTCCTTGTCATTTACTTAGTTGTTTAGCCAGAAATAAAGAAGGGCCCTGTAAAAATGAAAGAACAGCTTAAAAAGGCAGGGTGAATAATTCTGTCAGGGGAAAGAGATTTCTTAATTGAAAATTAATTTGCGATTATTTAGTCAGGCTCCATCATCTAAACGCCATATGGCACCTATCAGCAGCAGTTTTATAAACAATTGTACAAGGAAATTCCTTCATAAACCATTCTCAAAATTTTATCGGTCACTATAATGACCGTATTACCCAAATAAGTGCACGCCGTTCTGAACATAATGAACTGTCAAACTCCGGCCAACTGAGCAAGCCTACTTCAATAGCTCATGAAGCCATATGGATTATTGTCATGACATTAAATTAGCATATTTAATTACAGAGAAAGTAACTTACGTCGTTAACACGCTTGTACTCGCAATATCGTCTCATTTCAGAATGTTGGTCTGAATGTTGGTCTTCCCCGAGGCGAATGTACTTTTCTTGCCATGGCCCGTCAGCATTCTCGGTTTGCTCCAGCCATGGAAAATCCTGCAACCATTTGGGCTGAATAGCACTGCTTTCTGTCGTGTGGCTGCTCTGAAAATTTAGCCTTCTTTGATTGGGGAGAGGTCCGGCGCTAGAACAGGGAATTTGGGGGGGGGGGGCACAGACACGTACCTTTATGACAATTAGGATAGTCCTGGCTAGTTCTCAATTATTTTCCTATATTGATGCGTTTTTCAATTATTGGAATTGGCAACTGAAGATGCGGTTTCTCTCCATATGCGATGTAAAAGCGATGTCATCATGGGGTTAACTCAGTAGAACTGAGAATTGGAGTGGATTAAACATCCATTTTAAACAATTATTAGTCATGACCATGAAATGATCGCTGTGCCCTATCTTGATTTAGCTAAGCAGCCATTTTTGCATCGCAATGTAGGAATAATAACTGCTGCTCTTGGCCTCAGTTCACTACGTTCCCGCAAAGAGTATAATTTTGGCTTCTCGCGGTATGTGATTGGCTAAGCACAACTATGCATTATCGCATAAATGCATTGCAAAGCTGAATATTAACGCAAACCGGGGTTTTTGTCTTTCTCACTTTTTATTATCACGAAGGGGCGCTTCTGATTAAACACATCGTAAATACCCCATCTTGGTATTTTTCTCCAGTTACTGTGCCTCGATCAACTGATTAAAGTTTTACTGCTTGTTCGAGTGCTTAGGACAGCTTGTCGGGGGAGGTACCGAGTTTAATTCACTCACGTAGTAAACGACTTGTTTATTCGGTCCGTTTTACTTAAAGGGAACCGGGGCTTTACTCTTTTATCACTTACCCTTGGTTGTATTTGCGGCTAGCTAGCTAGATAAGTACTGTTTGCATTCTTGGCGGGGGATCTGAGATTTAGTATTTAGTTAGTAGTGCAGCAGTCACTTGACTCGTTCGTGAGGTTAGGTTGGAATTTAAAAGGTAAATTTTTTTTTATCTGAATGCTCCGTCTCCTCCAGTTTCTCCTGGGCGTTGGAGACAGTCTATTTTATCTAGGTCTCAGCTAAGCCCTGTGATATTTTTAGTTTGGTATATTAATAGAACTGGGACTATATTAACTCAAGCCGGCTTATTAGGAGTGCTTATTATTACATATAGAGTTTGGCTCAATCTGGTATTTCATTAACTGTTAACTGAAACTAAGCCCCTGTTAAATACTCCATTTACATACTTTCCCCGGGGTTTCTATTGTGACTGCTGCTTAGGGTTTCCTAGGTTAATAAATAAATAAATAATTTAATCAATTATTTGCGGTTCCTCAGCTTCTATCTCGGCATTAGTAATTTTATTTTATCTAGGGTGAGCAAAGTCATTAGGTAGGGGGTTCAAAATGTGGCCAAAACTGTGTGACGGTTGCAGGATGATCGCACTTTTGGAAAGAGATTTCCAGGGTGGGTTTGTCTGCCACCGGTGCCAGCTAATTGAGCATCTGGAGAGCAAGATCCTTGATCTTCAGGGCCAGTTGGCGGCGCTACATAGTTCGCAATCAGTAGAGTTCCTAGAGGAACTATGTCGTTTAGAGAAATGGTGTGTACGCCAAAGCAGGGTGGTACTGGGATCCCAGAGCAGGCAGGGAGAGAAAGTTGGGTGACTGTAGGTCGGCAGCGCAGGAAAGGGCATGCACGCCGTACAGCGACAACTTCTCCAGTGGTTGAGGTGTCCAACCGATTCCAGCCCTTGCAGGAACTTGACTTGGCCCCTGACCCTGAGAGTGAGGGGACTGATGAGCAGCAGGGCACCCTGTTGGCCTCTACCCCTCAGAAAAGAGAGTTATTGATAGTGGGGGACTCAATACTTAGAGGAATAGATACCTTAGTCTGTTCGTGCGACAAGGAGTCTCATACGGTGTGTTGCCTGCCTGGTGCCCTGGTAGGAGACCTCCTGGAGCGTGCGGACAAGCTCCTGGCCAGAGCGGGGAGGGATCCAGTTGTCATGGTCCATGTTGGGACAAATGACATAGGTAAGGGTAGGTTTGAAGTTCTGCAAGGCAAATTTGTGGAATTAGCTGAGAAGCTTAGGAGCAGATCCTCAACGGTAGTGTTCTCCGGGATTCTACCGGTACCACGTGCAAGCAGCGGTAAGCAGAATTTTATCTGGAGGTTTAACACGTGGCTACGAACCTGGTGTACGAAAGAGGGGTATAGGTTTATGGGGCACTGGAACTTTTTCTGGGACAGGGGTGACCTGTTCAAGCCTGACGGGCTGCACCTGAACCGGAGGGGTACCTTTGCACTGGGCCAGCGTATGTTGAGGGTAGCACAGGATTATTTAAACTAGGGACTTGGGGGGTAGGGAGGTTAGTGAGTGTTACAAATAGGGAAATGCAGGCTGCCCCGATGGAAGCTGACAGCGTAACATGCACTATCGATGTTTTACTTTTAAAGCAACAAAGCGTAGAGGGGGGCTCAAGGCGGCGGCCACATGGTAAATCAAGGGGGAAGAGCATTAGTAATAACCTGAAATGTTTTTATTTAAATGCAAGAAGCATAAGAAATAAATTTCCAGAACTTGAGGCTGTAGTGATCAGTGAGGGCTATGACATAGTTGGGATAACAGAGACATGGCTATGTGAAGAGGATGGAGATGAATATAATATAGAAGGTTATAAGCTCTTTAGGAAGGATAGATGTAATAGGCGAGGAGGAGGCGTAGCACTCTATGTGAACGAAAAAATTAATGTACAGGAAATTCCCGAAATTGAACATTCCTTTTCCTGTGAAGATATCTGGGTCAGGCTCATTGGCAAACACGAGACAGGTTGAAACATAGGAGTATGCTATCGACCACCAGCTTTGGACAGTACAGTCAATGAAATGCTTTTTAGGAGGATGACGCAAGCTCGTAGCGGTGGTGGGACTATTATCATGGGAGACTTCAATTATCGTGGTATCAATTGGGAAATGGTGAAAGGACAGGTTGGGGCGGAGGAAGAATTTCTAGATGTTATAAATGATAATTTTTTGGTGCAGTATGTTAATAAACCTACCAGAGAGAAGGCAATTTTAGACTTGGTGCTCTGTAATGACCCCGATAGAATTAGCAATGTTGAGGTACAGGAGCCACTTGGGACATGTGATCACTCTGCTGTTAATTTTGATGTTTCATGGGAAGTTAAAAAGGTGCATTCTAAAACAAAAATTTTCAATTTTAGGCAAACAAACTTTGACAGGATGCGCTCATATCTAGCTGAAATAAATTGGGAGACACTCCTGGACTGTAAGTCTGTAAATGAGATGTGGGAAAGATTTAAGGGGGTTTTACTTGAATCACAATGCAGATTCATTCCAAAGGTGTCCAAAAGTGAGCTGAAAAAGCAGAATCCTCAGTGGATGACCAAAAGTATTCGTAGGATGTTGAGGGAAAAGAGGAATCTTTATGAGATGTACATAAAGGATAACAATGAGAATACTAGGGCTGAATACTGTAAAATGCGGGCTGTGGTCAAAAAAGAGCTGAGGAAGGCTAGAAGACTGTATGAAAGACAAATTGCAGAGGGGGCAAAAACAAACCCTAAGCGCTTCTTTCAGTACTGTAGCAGAAAAAGGAAAGTTAAAGAGCAGGTTAAGTGCATAAAGAATAAGAATGGATCGCTGCTATATGATAACAAGCATATTGCGGATGCCTTAAACAGTTACTTTGTTGAGAATTTTACCTCAGAGGGGGTCTTTATTAGGCCAGAGGGCATGTCAAATGCTCAAGATTATTTAGCGGAAATTGAGGTTTGGGATAACGAAGTATTAGACAAGTTGCATAAACTAAAAGCAGATAAGGCGGCGGGTCCTGATGGCTTATTTCCTAGAGTGCTCAGGGAAGCTGGTGAGTTCATCTTTGAGCGGCTATCCGCCATCTTCAGACGGTCTTTAGAAACTGGAGAAATACCA
Source organism: Gymnothorax reevesii (assembly GCA_029721435.1). Taxonomy (NCBI): domain Eukaryota; kingdom Metazoa; phylum Chordata; class Actinopteri; order Anguilliformes; family Muraenidae; genus Gymnothorax; species Gymnothorax reevesii. The sequence goes on along the minus strand of CM056579.1, from coordinate 22,240,654 downwards.
AATGATTGGAAACAGGGCAATATAATACCAATATATAAGAAAGGGGACCGTACCGAGCCAGGAAACTACAGGCCAGTGAGTTTAACTTGCATTTCGTGCAAAATATTGGAATCTATCATAAAAGATGAGCTGGACTTATTTCTTGAACGTAACAGTATCTTGAGGGATAGTCAACATGGTTTTCGAAAGGGAAGGTCATGCCTAACAAACCTTCTGGAATTTTTTGAAGAGGCCACCAGGACTTACGACCAGAGCAGGGCTTATGACATCATATACTTGGATTTTCAGAAAGCATTTGATACAGTACCGCATAAGAGACTAATTTTTAAAATGAGCTCCATTGGAGTTACAGGAGGTATTCTGAAGTGGATTCAAAACTGGTTACAGGACAGAACACAAAGAGTAGTGGTCAGTAATATCTCATCTGAGCTGGGTATGGTGGGGAGTGGCGTCCCCCAGGGATCGGTGTTGGGACCCCTGCTATTCCTCATTTACATTAATGACCTTGATAGGAATATTGAGAGCAGATTGGTTAAATTTGCAGATGACACTAAATTGGGGGGTTTGGCAAATAGTCTAGGGTCCACTAAAGTGATTCAGGACGATCTGGATAGAATCCAGAATTGGGCAGAAATGTGGCAAATGAAATTTAATCTAGCAAAATGTAAAGTTTTACATGTAGGTAATAAAAACATTAGACGGGATTACTTCATGGGAGGTTTAAAACTGGAATGTGCTGCACAAGAGAAAGATCTGGGAGTGATTGTTAACCAAACCCTTACAGTTTCTAGCCATTGTGCCGTAGCAGTTAAAAAAGCTAATCGGATGCTAGGATACATTGCAAAAAGTATTGAGTACAAATCTAAGGAGGTGATGCTTCTTCTGTACAACACGTTCGTTAGACCACACCTGGAGTATTCTGTACAGGTCTGGGGACCATACTTTAAGAGAGATATAGAGGCTCTAGAGAAAGTTCAGAGAAGAGCCACTAAGCTTATTCCAGGTATAAAAGATGAAAGCTACGAGAAGAGACTGAAAATCCTTAATCTTTTTAGTCTTAGGAAAAGGAGACTCAGGGGTGATTTGATTGAGGTTTTTAAATATGTTAAAGGGATTAACAAAGTGAATCATGCAGGATTCCTTTGGCCAAGTGTTGTTAGTAGAACTCGGGGTCACAAATGGAAGTTGACCAAAGGTAAATTTAGCACTGATATTCGGAAATATTTCTTCACCCAAAGAGTAATTTCAATGTGGAATAGCTTACCTGACCATATTGTTGAGGCAGAGACCTTGGGGGTTTTCAAGAGCAGGCTTGACCTAAAGCTAGATACCATTGAGTCATTTAGTATCTGAAGGGATATATTAACAATAGTATAAAGAAACTGGCAAGCTTAGTTGGGCTGAAAGGCCTGTTCTTGCCATTCATTTTATGTTATGTTATGTTATGTTATGTTAACTCATAGTGAATTTTAATGATACATTAGTGGTCCACGGTGCAGTGCGTGGATCCCAGGGTGATTAGCTGTATGTGATAACAGCAGAAGTGTTTTACACGTTTCGTTTCCGACAGAATTTAGAAGATCGCCGTAACATAGGATTATATTGCCTTTCTACAAAATTTCGGCCTTCGCCAGAGTGGCTTATTCACCGCAAAATTTCTTTGCCACCTTGCTATTTTGTTCGCATTGGCGAACGTGGCGAGCGGCTTGTGCGGCCCCTGCATATGTGAGAGATTCTTCTGCAAAATCCTTGTGCATGGAGGTTTATCAGTTTCACCTGAGTTATGACCCCAGACTTCTCACGCTTTTCTTTACTCAGTGGTTGGAAGCAATGCGTGTGTTTCATTATCGTTTAAATGAAATAAGATAATTTGAAACATCTATGCAATTCCATTGCTTCAAATTATCTTATTTCATTTAAACAGTTTAAACAACCACGAAACACATGCATTGCTTCCAACCACTGAGTAAAGAAAAGCGTGAGAAGTCCGGAAACTTTTGTAAACTGACCACACCTGATAATGTTGAGAGTTTTTGGAGTTTCTGTAATGGTAATTTAAATGAATGACTGAAAACAGGTCATGACCAATCATTATTTTTAAGGGACGGTTTGAAATTCCCCAATCGCCAGGTCACCAGCCGCCACTGGTACACAGAGAGCTAGACAGAATTGGTTGTGATGGCAGTTTCAACGCTCAAGTTTGATCCGTTTTGAACAGGTTTGATACTTCATGTATTGACACAGAATTGCAACAGTGTTTTAAAAATTAGGTCACATGACCAAGTTGCGTCATATGCACCGCAGGAAGGTTTGAATGTTTGCGGAGATTATTACTGGCAATTGTCCCATATGGAAAAAATATAGATAAATTTTCTAAAGTTTTTATCTCTTTTATCTGAAACTTGTAAGTTACACATAAGACGGTCAAACCAGATATAAAATCCTTAGTAAAATTATACAATATGAAACTTTTATGAATTGGGAACTTATAACAATATTTGGTAGTAATTCCACATACAATACCCTTAGTAGATGTGTGTAATGTCAAACTTATGAGTTGGACAACCATCAGTGAAACGAAAATCTTACAAGTATTATAGAAAACACTTACAAGACTTGTGAGGTCCCACATATATAAGACATACAAATAAAAAAAACATCATTTTACGATAAAATTACATGGAAAAGCACAAGATGAATTTTAAAAAAGCTGGGTTTTGACATATAATAATCACAAGAGCTTAAAAACCTAACCCCTTAACTTTGGATAAAGAACACAGAAAATACAGTTGTGCTGCTGCAACTCAAACATTATCTACCTGGAAGTAAATTCTTTTAATGTTATGTCACACTGATTGGCTTTACTCATTATGGGGAAATTGTTATAAGTGAACGGGTCTTGGCCCTGCTTAGCTTTGCCCATGTTCATACAGTAGTAGAATAGTAAAATTTCCACAGTAGAGGTACCAGTAAAACTCAGGTTTTGTTAACTGTAAAGAAATAGGGTTGAAAAATCTGAGAAATTTTCATACTCTGACTGAATATTAGCATTATTTCACTAACAATTGCTTGCTGCTAATAAAGTCTGTTAAATTAAAAGCTTTGTCTAACAGCCATATTTTCAGTACTACAGATATTGAAAAACTGCATTTAAAGATTGCATTTCTGTAACTGGAATGAAATTGTAATGGTAGAAATTAATTGTCCTGGTGTTGTATTGCGATCAGGAACCAGATGCGAGAACCAGGAAGTGCAGTAGAGCTTGTTTTATTGGTAAAGGGGGGTGACCCTCGCAGAGCAAAAGGCAACAGTACTAAGTCCACAATCCAAAAGTCGAAATCCAGTAGGGCAAAAATGGTATCAAAAACCAGGGCAGCAATCACAGTAATCGTAGTCGGACTGAAATGGGTCTGGTACACAGGAATAGTACTATCAGAGAGACAAGCCAGAATCCACAGGACGTAATCCGAATTTTTACCAGGGCAGCAAACAGATCTCGTAGTTGGGCAGAAAAATGGTCAAAACACACAGATGCAACAGTAATCCAAAAACACAAAGGCAAAAATCAAGTCGGGCAATCCAGTCAGAAAGATAAACACTGAGAAATCAAGGCAAGAAACGTGGCACGAGAAAACTAGGGAGAACAATCTGACAAGAAAGTGAACCAAACAGACATCTTATATACACATCCGGGGTAAACACATGACCAGGGAGAACAGGTGCAATCACTGGTAACAATTATCAGGGAGAGACACATGAGGAATAAACTAATTACATGAATTAGGCTGTAGCCAAAACACAGACAGGGATCACAAGACAAACCTAAGTCCAAAACAACAGCTCTGATTAAGGAGTACTAAAGTGCCAAGATAAAAGAAAAGGAAAGCACAAAGTATAAGTGGAAATCCACAGAAACTTGCAGCAGAGATAATTAGGGATAGGAAAGGAGGCGGAGATTAGAATTGAGCGACTGCTGAGAGATCGTTAGTCAATTTGTATGTGCAGCTATACAATCCCGAGTGCATGTTAGAAAGTTAGTAAAAATATACAAGATTAGTGTGGTTAGTAATTTGCAAAAACAATAAACTGTTAGTATGTGTTAGTAAGACAGTAAAAGAGAGAGGAAGGAAGAACACGAGATAATGAAAGAAAATTGCAACCCAGAAACCAATAAATCACCCGAATGAGTGGCACACAAGACAAGGGACCGTGAGCAAAGATACACACATGACAAGACAGGGGAGACAAAGTGCAAAGCATGGAAATGAAATCATGGCATGGAAAACTGAATGATCTAAACATAAAAAATAATAACAAGAAATCTAAATACCAGGAACACAATACACAATACTAAGAATGGTCAGACAGGCAGTGGTCACTAAACACAAGAATCCTAAAGATGGCAGAGCCAGGCACAGAACTTAAACATGACAAGCAAAAAGCAGAATCACAACACCTGGATGCCGACCAGGCAGTCTGTGCCATGCTAGTTTCAACTCAATTTGATCCAATTGCAGTCAGTATAGGGTTAAAATTAAGTCATGTGACTTCAGTATGTGATTCATGTTTTTTACAACATACACTTGTATGAAATTGTATAAATTCATACATTAAAAGTATGTATTTTATGTATTGCTATTGTAAATTTCATAGGCTAAAATATAAGAATTCTTATAGAAAAACATAAAGAAAACATAGTTTATAATGACATATCCCATAACATACAAAAAACTTGTATGTAATGGTACATATTCATATATGTTTTTATACTGATTTTGTCATTTTAATTAGATGACATATAATAAACTTATATAAAATATGTAAAGAAAGCATCATTTCCTTACAAATTATATACTCTTTACATGCAGAAAACCTATATAAAATGGTATTTTTTCATATATGAAAAGCATATGTCTTTAAAACAGACATATAGTTAAAAACTACAAAGATTATATGAAACATGTATGGAAAACATAATTTTCCATTCATTTTCCCTATAGACCACGTAAATAATTTTTACTTGATTCATACTGAATTCTTTTTATTATCCTGTATGAAAAGAATGCAAAAGTGGCCACTTTCAAGAGTTTATCATAGTATGAGACTTATAAGCCTTATAAGATGCACAATACATATAAAACATAAAGATTTACTACTATAGGTGATGGAAACTTCTTATACGTTTTTACTATTTCTTTTCCATATGGGGTTGAACTAGTAAGTTAAATTGATATTTTGACAAAGCATGCGTGTAGATATAAATAGACTACGCCATTTTTTTGCCCGATTTTAACCACGATTCACAGTCTGACCTAGTCTGTTCTCGTCTGTACCAGTCAGCACTAGTTGCGGACGGGCGGCATGGCATTTGGCTCAGAAATCCGTGAGTGCATGAAGGGGTACAGATGCGAATTGACATGAATGTGAGAAGAATAGACCCCTCCCACAGGAAAATGTAGTTTGCTGCCAGATACCAACCGGAAAATTACCCTTTTGGATCCAACAGTATCCAGATGCCAGATACTGACTACATACCACTGAAAAAAGTAGAAAAGTTTCCATTATTTGTAGTATTGCAAATGATTTGATATGGTTAAAAAATGCTCCTGAAGAGTTCTTATTCAAGGGCATCCAGTTTGTATACTCTTACCAGATTCCTACTGGATAGCAAAGACTGTATTTTCCAAAGAGAAGTCTTTTGAAATAGCCTTTGAAATTGGAATATGGGATTTGGGTCACTCCATACTAAATTGTATAATTCACTGTGTTGTATAAGAATGGTCAATAAAAAATGTATTCAGAGAAACAATTTGCATTGTTCATATTTATTCGCTCCCGGATTGAAGATATACATAAGAAAAAAATCAGAGTTATTGGTCCAACAACACAGCAGAGAAAGTGGTGTCCTGATGTCAGCCAAGGCATTGTGAAGGACATATTTTGTTACAAAATTTGCCAGCCAACTTCATGAAATGCTCATGACATATCTGTTGATACCTCGAAAGAAAGTGAAATGAAATATTGCAGAGGAATATCCATAATAACGGTTTCAATTGTCTGCACTAAATTATCGGGATTCGCCTGATCAGAAATGTAATTTGAAATGACCGTCGTGGGGATAACCAGTGGCATCCTCATATGTCACCTTCCTCCCTGTGGGTTAATTTGCATAATGTACGCAAATAGCTTAAAGATGACCTCGGCAAAATAAGGTACTCACTTTCTGCATCAAAATTTCATAAGGCGTCAGACAATCATATATACCATTCTTTTAAAAACAATGATTGAAAAAAGAAGATTTTTTCGTGTCCTTATATTGTGTTCCGACCATAGAAACATTAACAATCTCTGCGCGCTATCATAATAGTCTGTATAAAAAGATGGATGCAGCACCGGGGTCTGAAAAGTGAGGCCAATGGCAGAAATTGCATTCAATTTAATGGCCAGCAGATGGAGTCGTCGGTGGTTGCAGAATTGGAAAAGTTGTATTTGAATTGTCATCACCATTGTAACACATTTGCACAGTTTAGCACTGCATGTTGAAATTCTGACAACAGCAGATAAGATGATGCTGAGCCCACTACGGTGAGTTTCAAATCCAGGATATCATGGGTCGCCAGGCTGACGCTCTAGACCACTGAACTATCTGACTGACCACCTTCACCACTCCCCACCCCCCTGGGGGATGAAGGTTTGAATTAGAGAGCAATTGTGATGTTTTGAATGGACTGGTTTATGATTGGCATTTGAAGGATTCTGCTGTTTCTGAGAAATATAGACCCAGATCCTTATTCAAATTCAAAATGTTCTGCAGAAATTATGGTATTCGGTGACATCCTTTGCCGGATACCATGATCCAAATGTGTCTATAAAATCAACCTTTTTAGGTCTCCTCAACGAAGTTGAGAGAGACCTATTGTACTTATTCAGACTATTATAATTTGCATGATTTTGTGTCTCTTCTACAGGTTTCGCATTTTGACTGATTGTCGTGAAACTTGGTGAGCTCGTGCATACCAATGGGAAGGGGTTCCAATAAGCTTTGGGCTGGATCGGCCCGGGCCTTTTCGAGCAGGAGGCCCGAAAAGATCCGAAATTTAACATGGGAAAAATTTTCAAAATGGTCCTAGAGCGATGAATTTTTTTTAAAAAGATGCGTCATGAAATTCTGATCAAAAAAGTAAATGGCGATGAAGTCGTAGGTCACGTGGTTTTGCTGCCATCTTGGAGTTTTTGCATTTTCCCCTCCTGATCACCCTTCCATTTCCAAAAATCTTCTCCGTAAAAACTGCTCATTGAAAAATTCTGAAAATGACATATAGGAACCTAGAGACTCTCCTAAGCAAACGATCTCGAGCAGAATTTGAAAATGAATTTTACTCTTTAAACTAGAAGCTTTTGAATTTGAGTATGTATGAAAGATCTTTGAGTTTCGATGAAAGGTCTTTCACTTTCGCTCTGGCGTTAAAAAAATATTTCCTTCCACTTCCATTGAAATAAATGTGGGAAGTTTGATGCGACACCCTTTCTTTCTGTCGTGAATAAGATTACTGCCATTCCATGTGCTCCGTAAACTATTACATTTTTTAAACCGTGGTGTGAATTTTTGTATTTTCTTTGAGCCACTTGCCGGGGTTGTCCTTCAGATGTACTTGCTGATTTGCCACCATCCTCTATGTTTTTAATATCAATGTCAATCCTATTGCAGCTTCTTAGCCTCTAGGGGCAATTGGGTAAATGTTTGCCTTTTTGTACTCAGAATTTCAATTTTTTTAAAGGCAAAAAGAGGTAGGTACTATGTCTATATTTCTTTCAGTTGCATGTGCACATATTTTTATGAGTGTAAGTATAACTTTTAACATGTATTACTGCATCACATTTGACTTGTGAATCATTTACAATTTGCTGCAATGGAAGATGCAAGGCTCTAATGCTTACCATACCTGCAGCTTTGTTTTGACAATTTAATCAGTAATTGTTGCTAGTGGAGTTTCATTAATGTGATGCATATGTTAAAAATGTTCCTTGTGTCCATATCGCAAGAATGTATATCAAAAAATTATTGCTAACCTATATAACATGATGTGTTGAACACGTTTTAATACAGTTGTTGGAAACTGTAATAGGTGACTGCTTGAAGAGTGTGAGTTATTGAATTAACTGTTTCTTGTCATCAAACAAAAAAAAAAAAAACCCTCCACATTTACATCGGCTTGTGTGTCTCTTTGACCCTGCGGGCTATGCTGACCAGAGTTTACACTCGTGGTAGGGACAGCCATGTCAGAAAGACCAATGAATAGAGACTCGACTAAACCTGTACAACTTTGAAGCAAAAACAATTTGTTTTTAAATTCTAAAATTTGGAACATTTTCACTATGTTGTCTCTAGTGTCAAACCGGTCATCCTCATAGGTCCAGCTACTATGAGGAGACCGCACTTTAGCCCGCGGGCCAACGTAACACTAGTTTTAATTTTATTTTTGCAAGGTGACTGAGAAATGCTTAAAGAAAAAATTACACTTTTTAAGGTACTAGTGGTGTCCGGTAAGCTGGAGGATACTGGGTGGGTCATTTTTCAGTCAGTATCTGGCACCGGAAACCAGCTTTTTTTCCTGTGTCCCGACTTCAGTCGGGGCAAATCAAATATGTTTGCTTTTTTTGAGCCGACTCTGGACGCAATTGGGAAATACATACTGGTTATCGTCCCAACTGAAAACAATTCTTAAAGACATGGCACTGTTGCACGCCTTATCGTCCCATTTTTTACAAGATGCATTACTCCTTGTTGACTGGGCACAGGTCAAGACTGCAGGCAGGCCAGTCCAGCGCCCACACCTACTTTTAACACTGCCATGGCCATGCCTTTATTATGCATTCAGAATGCTGTTTTGGGTTGTCTTTTTGAGATATGCATGTTGTATTGGAAAAGATATTGCATTGTTGCCAATTGGCAAAATCTATGTGTATTTTCAATTTTTATTTGCGCCTTTGCATAAGTTAAAGTTATCCATGCTCAGGCACTGAAAAAACCCCATACCATGACAGGGCATGACTTTTGTACTTGATGTTCTTAGCAGTCTGGGTGGTGGTTTTCATCCTTGGGATTGGAGCACATAGGGTCATTTTATTCATTTTTAATTTGGGTGTTGATGGAAGTGATGTTTTAAAAGAAAAAATCCTTAAAAACCACGAAGTGCTTGGTATTTTTGGATGGGTCAATTGACAATCTTTGGACCCTCTTTGCTCCTGGAAAACTAGGCATCAGCTATTTCAAATTACATCATTTTTTTTTCTTTATTTAAATTAGTTTGCCACTAGTCCTAAATTCCTCCTGTCCCAAATTTTTTTAAATATGTTGCAACCTTGAATCGCAGGGATGGATCTATGTATTGGTAAATAAAATGATATAAACCATACTAATGATAACATATCTTCTCTTCCTATTGTCTGCATTGAAATACAAGTCAAAGTAAATTTAATGATCACTGTTTTCTGTTTTTTTCCATTCTATACTTATTCCAAATTGTATATATCCAGTAATTATATAGCAATTATATATTGTTTTTGTTTTGCTTCAAGTAAACATGACAATGGACGTGAAGATCGTATCTGGGATCTGAAGTGCGAGCACAGCTTTGACACCGACCCTTTGGAGTGTTACTGGTCTGAATATGTCAATGGGTTTGATGAAGAGTTCTCATTCACCTGTTCCCCAAACTACATTATTTCTGGAATGGAGAGCTACCATGATAATGGACCTGAAGATCGGAGGTTTGGAGTTTTGAAGTTTAAAATGTTGTGAAGTGTGATTTTTATTCAATTGTTTTTTCATTTGACAAGGTTTACTTTTTTAACAAAGAAACTGGCATGGGCATAGGGGATTGCTAATGCGATGCGAGTACCTGAAACAGGTGCTGAAAGGCCTCAGAGCTGATCTAACTAACTAATCGAACTGGGTAATTTAAAGCAACTAGCATGCTTCTGGGTAATGCGCAATCATTACCTTCACGAAGGATGTTCTGTTTTTGACTGTGTTTTTAAAAAAATTTGTCTGGTGACAACTCTGCTCAGAAGTTATTAAATTATTTTGATGAATTTTTGTTTATGATGGGATAGGGTACGGCCCAAAGAACAATGCATTACACTTTGATAGCGATCTGGATTACCATCCCAATCCAAAGTTTTTTAAAAAAGATTCTTCACCATTGTGGGACTGCAATTAAGGGCATGAATGTCATGGGCTCTAATTTCGTAGACCAGGCGCAGGCGCGGCGTATGGGGGCGCATGGCGCAAGTACTCCTCTGTCCCGCCTCTGCCCCTCCTTCCAGCGCAAGTTGGCAAAGAAGGCGACACAGCCGAGTCAAATCTTGCTCACTGGCAAGAGAAACGATGGATAGCGTGTTCCCATTAGTCACAAACTGCTGCTGCTTTAAATTTTGGGATTAACATGCATGGACAACAATGCAAGATGACACATTTATTTTCAATATGTGATCTTAACTCAGTACGCGATCATAGCAATCAGGCTGTATTCCTTTCCCCCACTGAAGACGATGAAACCTAATTGACAATAATAGTAGCCCTAGTATTAAGCCGCTTGCACACTGGACGTGAAACGAATTTTTCGCTCGACAGATTGCGTCTTGTGTCCGAAAGTCTGACAGGGTTTTAATAAATCTCTGTGTCCGACAGTCTATTATTGTTTTTAATTTCTTCAAATCTACTGACTCTTTTAGATATTAAACGTGAATGTTTTAATAAGAGGGCTCAGTTCTTTAAGATGAGTACCGAGAATTTCAATCAATGTTTCTGTGTAAGCTGCTCAATAAAGTGAGTCGACACTGGCGCGAGACAATGTATAATGCCTCCGTGTCTGACAGCCAAAAAAAGAGGACAATTAGAACAGATTGATAACGAAATAAAGAATAAAAAGAAACATTTTAACAACAGAACATCCAATGAACACAGCGATTTATTTATTGGCGGGTCATCTTTGTTGGATATCCTGTTTGTTGGTTTTTGTTCTTTATTAACCTCCGCCGAGGAGGTTTATGTTTTCGGTGCCGTTTGTTTGTTGGTTTGTTTGTGTACAAGATAACTCAAAAACTAATGGCCGGATTTTGATGAAATTTTCAGGGTAGGTGGGTATTAAGTCAAGGAAGAGGTGATTAAATTTTGGCATATCTAGGCCAAAGTACTGCTGAGATATACTCCAAAGTTCAAGATTTCAAGTCTTTCCAATGGGCCGGAGTTCCAATGGCCGTGCTTTAGGCTTTGCTGCCCTCTGGCGGCGGAGGTTCTGCGCTCTCTGAGTGCTCTTCTAGTTTCGTGATAAATCTGTTCTCATATCAATACTTTTACTTTTTGCTTGCTGCTGGACATGGAGTATTTTGCATTTCGCGTCGGACAGTCTTGATCGTGCATGCGATAATTTCTTCACACTGTCAACGGTCATGGAATTGATTTGCTCACGCACTATCTCTGCCGTGGAAATAAAGCGTGAATCTGTTCGGTCCATTTGACTAATTTTCAAAAGAAAGACCGAATAAAGACTGCCGTCTATCTTCAACAAAAACAGACGAATAGGCTAGAAAGACCAAGAAAAGTCGATAGCTATCAATTTGCATTTTGTGAAGGTCGAACACAGACATAAACCAAGTTTGCACGTCTAATAATTCCTGGAATACTCGGAAAAATCAGAACTTATATGACTTTCGGACACGGAGCTATATTAAAACCCTGTCCAACTATCGCGTCTTTGCATTGACTTTGTCTGTAATCAGTCGCGCGAAAAATTCGTTTCGCGTCCAGTGTGCAAGCGGCTTTAATGAGCATAGAATGCAAGCATTCTATATATATATATATATATACACAGTTTGTGGTTGGCTGAGAAAGATGTGAAGTCGTTAGTTTGCATCACAGATTCAGCTGCGTTGATTAAGCTAGGTCAAGTTTCCATTATGCGTGGCAACCACCTTTAATCTGACATCAGGACAATCGATATAGATACTATAATTTATGTCCTTATTCAGATTGTTACATTAAATAGTGCTTCCTGTAATTATTTCTTGCATTGAAATGTGTCTGACATTCTGTAAACCTGCCTGTGAGATTTCGGTGACATGTGCGCACTCTGCGCCGGTCAGCCAAATTACCACTGCACGGAAATTAAACCAGGTTGGAGCTGGCGAGTTTTCTGTGCAACTCCAGCGGAGACTTTTTCTACGAAATTGTCACTGCGTCTTGATGAATATGTGACACCTCCCCCTACTACGCCGCCACACCCATCTCGGCGCACCTTCGTCAACCGAAGGCTGCGCACCTCACGAAATTACCACTACGCGGGCTGCGCCCTACGAAATTACCACTGCGCCGGCTGCGCCTCGCAACGCCACCTGCGCTGTGCCAGGAAATTAGAGCCCCAGATCTTAAAATCTGCTTGACGGTAGTCACTTTCAATGTGGTGAAACTTATGGTTGCCCTTGGAGATTGGTGCTTCATGCAAGAGTAAACTATTAGTCTTGGTAGAGGTCTATGGCATACTTTTGCCACTCTCGTAATGGTAATGCCTCACTGCTGTAACTGTGTTCCGAAAATGCACATTTTGTAATCGATAGCTAAATCTACCTCCTTATTGCTGTTTTCTCCTTCAGATGGAAATTTTACTGCTGCAGATTGGAGGGCATCTGCAATCACCACTGCTACTGGACACCTTACGTGAACTACTTCGACGAGGAATTCACTTATCATGTTCCTCACCTGAACTATCTGGCTGGAGCTGGAAGTTACCATGCAAATCAGCAAGAGTAAGTGTATTATCCTGTTTTTTTAAATTATCTCCCCAGCAACTGAGTCAGCGGTTTGAGTTATTGTAATCAATGCAATTTACGTCGCGTTGCATCTTGGGCAATTTGTGTATGAATGGTGAGCTGAGGATGCAGATTTGAATTGCAGGTGCGTCAATCATAAAAATGCAAAATTCTTTAAGTTTCCGAGAGGAGCTGTGTCATAAGTTATGATAAAATGTGGCAAACACAAAAAAATGACCAAAAAAAAAGAGATGTGGCTGCACGTTAAAACTGACAGGTTGCTAACAACCACAGACTCACTGTTCTGAAGATCACTACAGAAATGAATCAATTCATGTCTGAACTACACTCAACAATGTTATGGCCCCAATTTTTTATTACATTTACACAACAGCGAAGGATGACACAAAAATTTTAGAACTTGAAAAAATTAAATTTTTAACAAAAAAACAACTAACAACTAACTAATATACTGACCAAGATTGAATACAAAAACAGAAATAATTACAGTCCCTTTGGTGGGGTGGCTTGGTGATGTCCTGGGTGAGGAAAATGCTCTAACACAGGCAAAAATCCACTATAAGCTTCACAGGTCTTAAACAGAATGACAGGTCTGGTCACATGTATCCTTCTCCTTGCAATTCCTCCTAATCCTTTACTGTCTCAATTCTGCTCCTTATATACTCTTTTGCAGACCCCACCCACATTTAGACCTTTTTTTTAATTTTCTGGGACTTGCCTCAGACATGCCCAGAACATGTCCAAACATACCTCCAGTCTGGGCTTAACACAAAAAAGGTAAATACTGCCATCCAGTGGCCTATATTCACATTACAACAAAAACATTACAACGTAAACCTCACAAAGCTGGTATTTATGGCGGCATTTATGATTATTTTTTTCTGATGACCTGTTTCCCAAATGGAACTAATCACTTATGTACTACTTATTTTCACATACTCACCAGTATCATGCAATCATCACTCTGGACTGTCTAACTTAAAACTTTGGAGCCCCCAACTCTTTGTACTGTTGCTCTCACTGATTCTCTATGCTTCTCTCTCCACTGTGTAATGTGAAAAGATGCCACTGCATGTCAGTATTGAGCTTTTTTTGTTAAGCCCAGACTGGAGGTAGATTTGGGCATGTCTGAGATGGAAAGTCCCAGAGAATTTTTAAAAAAGTCTAAAAGGTGAGAGGGGTCTGCAAAAGAGTATATAAGGAGGAAAATTGAGAGAGTAAATTAGTAGGAGAAATTGCTAGGAGAAGGATACATTTGACCAGACCTGTCACTCTTTTCAAGACCTGTGAAGCTTTTTGTGGATTTTTGCCTGTGTTGGAGCATTTTCCTCACCCGGAACATCACCAAGCCACCCCATCTCAAGGCACCCCATCTCTTGTAGGTCAGTAGAGTAGATTGTAGGTTAGTGTTAGTCTTTGTTTAATTAAATGTTTTTAAGTTTTAAAATTGTGTCTGTCATCCCTTGCTGTCGTAAATGTAATAACAAATTGGGGCCATAACAACTATATAACCTGCTCTCACCCTCCGCCACCCCAGCCAGCAGCTGTTGTAAGGACCTGCTTTCATAGAAATAGGTGGCGCTCAGGTACTCTGCCAGTAAAGTATGGGAAATGTAGCATGGTAAATAGGATAGGGACAACAGGCGATTGATTTAGCATAAAACCTAAAACTTGCATATATATATATATATATATATATAAATAAAACAGTGGCGGCTGGTGAACTGGCAATAAGGGAGGCTCAAAACAATCCCTTAAAATTTATGATTGGCCATGATGTAAGAGGTTTTCAAACGGAATTGAATTCCTTGTGCACTGGAGGGGTTGAAAGTAATTGAATTGCATAAAGACTACTTTTGTTAATACATTTTTATTGCTTGAACATAAAACACACGCACAACACCAAACAGCAATGCGTAATATAAAAGAAAAACTAACAAAAACAAAACAGAATCGGGGGGGGGGGGGGGGGGGGTACACATACAGTGGTGGCTGAGATGCATGTCTATTATACAAAAAATATATATATATTACTAACTTATATATATATATATATATATATATATATATATATATATATATATATAGGCTACATATCATTACATCAAGGGCTCTAATTTCTTGGCACAGCGCAGGTGGCGAAGCGTGGCGCAGCCCACGCAGTGGTAATTTCGTCCGGCACAGCCCACGCAGTTGTATTTTCGTGAGGTGCAACACCGTGCGCAGACGTACGTGCGCCGAGATGGGTGTGGCGGCGTAGTCGGGGGAGGTGTCACTTATTCATCAAATTTCGTGGAAAAAGTCTCCGCTGCAGTTGCGCAAAAAACTAGCCAGCTCCAACCTGGTTCACTTTCTGTGCAGTGGTAATTAGGCTGACCGTCGCGCAGTGCGCACACGTCACCGAAACCTCACAGGCAGGTTTCCGGAATGTCAGGCACATTTCAATACAGTAAATAATTACAGCAACCACTGTTTAATGTAACTATCTGAATCAGGACATAAATTATAGTATCTATATCGATTGTCCTGATGTCAGATCAAAGGCGGTTGGCACGCGTGATGGAAACTCAACCTGACTTAATCAACGCAACTGAATCAACGATGCAAATTAACGACTTCTCATCTTTCTCAGCCAACCACAAACTGCCTCGGCATCAGGCAGTGCATATATAATGCTTGCGTTCTATGCTCGGTAAAGCCGCTTGCACACTGGACGTGAAACTAATTTATTGCACGACCGATTACAGTCAAAGTCAATGCAAAGAGCTATCGACTTTTCTTGGTCTTTTTATTTGTCTGTTTTCTTCCTTTGAAGATAGACAACAGTCTTTATTCGGTCTTTCTTTTGAAAATTAGTCAGATGGATCGAACAGATTCACGCTTTCTTTCCACAGAAGAGATAAAATGGTGCTTGCAATCAGAGAGCAAATCAATTCCATGACCATTGACAGTGGGGTCTATTCTCCCATTAGCGCTTAAGTCCTTTTTTACGCGATTCGAGTTAAGCGCTTTTGAGTTACGCGTATTCTCCCCTACTCGCTTCGATCACGCCCACAGCGCTTAACTTCAGAATGTAGGCGGCCTTACGAAAGAGGTGTGACTAATCCAAAAGAGAGGCAGACTCATTACAAAGGTCATTGATTATGGCTATCAGGAAAACATGGAACAAGGATTTTCTGATTAATAATGAAAATGCAGTTGTGGTCCATGGAAAACGCAAACCAGACTTTAAACTTGAAAATCGTGGGCCTGCTGATAAAACCTCGTATCTCCAAACTGATAAGAAACAAAAACTTGTATGTCCATTATTCTTACACGCAGAATTTAACATGCTTTATTTTATTTATATTTTAAATTATATTTATCAATTTACATATTTTTTTATATTTATTTATTTTCCTGTGAAGTTTATCATTTTAAAGATTCGAGGTTTTATCAGCAGGCCCACGATATGCGGCTGTAATAGTAGGCCTATGTATGTCTGTGCCAATTACAAGAAGTAAACAGACATCTCTTTATTTTTTACTCTAGCCACCATGGCATTAAAGCTATGCAAACAAACAAATTGCCGCGATAATGAAATAACAAAAAGAATTTCGCGCTTCTCAATCAGCGCAATCAGAGCATTGAATATGTGCCCCTCCTACACCAGCCTGTTTGTTCTGTGGAAAACAGGGAAGGAGACAAATAAAGAAACATTCTTAACAATCAAAGACAGTTCATATGATCTCATTTAGAAATGCGCACTTGAAATCTCAAACTACTCCGATGTCAGGTTTGCAACTAAAGGACATGGAAACGCTTTAACAAAGGATTCTTACCCCGCACGCGGTCATCCCGCCGCCCCGAAACCGCCTCAGCAATCACACAATTCCATATCCGTAGCCTATTATGTCACATTTGATTTGAGCGACACACATTCACTTGAACTTGTGCCTAATACTTTATTATAATCAATTATCCAATTTACTGATAATGATTCTGTGAGGTTTTACGAAATGAACCAAGAGCAAACACCAGTAAAATGCAAAAAGGAGGCTTTATTTCTGAAGGGGGAAACCCCCCAACAGAGCTGGCAACAGTACAATGTCCGCAATCCAAAATCAGAATCCAAAGGGCGAAATCCAGAGTCATACACAGGGCACCAATCACAAAAAATCGTAGTCAGACAAAAGAGGTCAAAAAACAAGAATGCGGCAAAAATACAGGGAGTAGGCAAAGCTCGATATCAAAGACGGTCCAGTCAGAAAGATAAACACTGAGAGATCAAGGCGAGAAACGTGGCACGAGAAAACTAGGGAGAACGATCTGACAAGAGTGTGAAGCAAACAGACATCTTATATACACATCCAGGAGAACACATGACCAGGGAGAACAGGTGCAATCAATGGTAACAATGATCAGGGAGAGACACATGAGGAATAAACTAATCACATGAATTTGGCAAATGCCAAAACGCAGACAGGGATCACAAGACAATCCTATGAACAAACAGCTCCGGTTAAGGAGTACTAAAAGTGCATAGTCTAAAGAAAAGGAAAGCATGAGATATAAGTGGAAAACTGCAGCAGAGATAATTAGGGATAGGCAAGGAGGCGGAGACTAGAATTGGGCGACAGCTGAGAGATCATTAGTCAATTAGTAAGTGCAGCTATACAATCCCAAGTGCTTGTTAGTAAGTTAGTCCAAATATACAAGGTTAGTGTGGATTAGTATTTAGCAAAAACAATAAACTGTCAGTATGTGTTAGTAAGACAGTAAAAGAGAGAGGAAGGAAGAACACGAGATAATGAAAGAAGATTGAAACCCAGAAACCTATAAATCACCCGAATGAGTGGCACACAAGACAAGGGACCGTGAGCAAAGATACACACATGACAAGACAGGGGAGACAAAGTGTAAAGCATGGAAATGAAAACATGGCATGGAATCTGAAGCATGAAAAAATAATAAAACGTGAAATCTAAATTACCAAAAACACAATACATGATCCTAAGAATGGTCAGACAGAGCAGTGGTCACTAAACACAAAAATCATAAAGCATGGCAAAGCCAGGTACAGAACTTAAACATGAGATGCAGAATGCAGAATCATAACATGAGCAAAAAGCAGAATCAAAACAGTACCCCCCCCCCCCAAAAAACGCCTCCTGGCGTTTAACCTGAAAGACGTGGATGAGTGGCATGAAAGTCTCTGATTAAGTCCTTGTCCAAGATGTGATGAGACGGTACCCAACTGCGGTGTTCCGGCCCGTAACCCTCCCAGTCGACGAGGTACTGCAGTCCCCGGCCTCGCCGACGACAGTTCAGGAGGGC
Organism: Gymnothorax reevesii; assembly: GCA_029721435.1. Lineage (NCBI taxonomy): Eukaryota > Metazoa > Chordata > Actinopteri > Anguilliformes > Muraenidae > Gymnothorax > Gymnothorax reevesii. The sequence goes on along the minus strand of CM056579.1, from coordinate 22,222,507 downwards.
ACGGACCGCATAGGCTTCGCCTCCGTCGATGATCCGGGCGGGTGGTGGGGGATCAGGTCCAGAGGACAGGGGGTGGGTTACAGCAGGTTTGACTTGGGACACGTGAAACGTGGGGTGAATACGTCTCATAGACAGTGGAAGACGGAGGCGAACCGCAGTGGGACTCAAGACTTTCAATAGTGAATGGGCCCAAAAACTTAGGGAAAAGTTTGCCCCCATTACCTCTGAGAGGAATGTCCCTTGAAGATAGCCAGACACGCTGCCCGGGTCGGTATGAAGGAGCTGTCGTGCGCCTCTTTTCTGCTTGCTCCTTCATCCGGGCGACCGACCTGAGCAGGGCCTGGCGGGTGGTTATCCATGTGCGCCTGCACCGATGCACAAACTCACGGGCTGAGGGGACAGCTACCTCCTCCTCCTGGGAAGGGAACAAAGGGGGCTGGTAGCCTAGGCAGGCCTTGAAGGGGGAAATGCCAGAGGCAGCAGAGGTGTGGCTGTTCATGGCGTATTCAGCCCATGGCAACTGATGACTCCAGGAGGAGGGGTTCCTAATGCAAAGACATCTCAACACATTTTCCACACATTGGTTAGCCCGCTCGGTCTGGCCATTAGTCTGGGGATGGAAACCTGATGATAAACTAACTGTGGTGCCAAGTGATTTGCAGAATGATTTCCAAAATAGGGCAGTGAACTGGGGGCCGCGATCAGATGTGATATCAATAGGAATACCATGAAGTCTGATGACATGTTGAATGACAAGGTTAGCGGTTTCTTGGGCGGAGGGGAGCTTGGTGAGGGGAACTAGGTGAACGGCTTTGGAGAATCTGTCTACAATGGTGAGAATGGTAGTGTGATGATTGGAAGGGGGAAGGCCAGTGATGAAATCGAGTGCTATGTGGGACCAGGGGCGGTGTGGAGTGTGAAGGGGCTGAAGCAAACCGTGAGGTGGTTGATGTGAGGCTTTTGCTTGGGCGCAGACCGAGCAGGCAGCTACAAAACTTTGGACATCTTGGGAGATTTCTGGCCACCAAAATCTTTGTAAAATAAAGTCCTTAGTACGGCGTACTCCAGGGTGGCAGGACAGCATGGAAGAATGTCCCCATTCCAGAACCTTGGGGCGTAATGCAGCTGGAACATAAAGACAGTTAGTGGGGCAAGCGCTAGGGGCAGCAGTACTGGCTTGGGCATCTCTGACTTCCTTTTCAATATTGACATAGATGGCATTAACAAAGGCTTCTTTGGGCAGATTCGTATCATGACATGGTTCCTCTTCCTTTATCTCAAAACAACGGGACAAGGCGTCGGGTTTAACATTTTTGCTTCCAGGTCTATAAGCGATGTGAAAATTGAAACGGGAGAAGAATAGTGCCCACCTGGCTTGTCTTGGGTTAAGTCTCTTGGCTGTCTGTAGGTATTCCAGGTTTCTATGGTCTGTCCACACTATGAAGGGTACGTTGGATCCTTCTAGCCACTGCCTCCATTCTTCCAAGGCCAACTTTACTGCCAGCAGCTCACGGTTTCCGATGTCGTAGTTTCTTTCAGCAGAGCTTAGACGACGAGAGAAGAAGGCACATGGGTGAATCTTCCCATCCTCAGGGGACCTCTGGGACAGAATGGCGCCGGCTCCAATATTCGAGGCGTCCACTTCTACAATGAACTGAAGTTCTGGGTTAGGGATAATGAGGATGGGTGCTGACGTGAATCGAGACTTTAGTTCTACAAAGGCACTCTCTGCTCTCTTGGACCAAAGGAACTTGGACTTGGAGGAAGTGAGGGCAGTGAGAGGAGCAGCAACAGAACTATAGTTTCTGATAAACCGTCGATAGAAATTAGCAAAACCCAAAAAACGCTGGAGAGACTTACGGTCCTCAGGTCGGGGCCAGTTGGTGACGGCCTCCACTTTGACTGGGTCCATACGTATGGTGCCTGGGGAGATAATGTAACCCAGAAAGGTTGTAGTCTCAACAAAAAACTCACATTTTTCGGCCTTTACAAAGAGACGGTTCTCCAGGAGACGACGAAGCACTTGGCGAACATGTTTCACGTGTTCCTCTTGGGAATCTGAAAAAAATCAAAATATCGTCAAGGTATACAAAAACGAACTTGTTAATCATGTCTCTCAGTACATCGTTTACAAGACTCTGGAACACAGCTGGAGCGTTAGTGAGCCCGAAAGGAAGAACCAGGTACTCCCAGTGCCCCGTGGGAGTATTAAAAGCCGTCTTCCACTCATCTCCCTCCCGGATTCGCACCAAGTGATAGGCGTTGCGGAGGTCAAGCTTGGAGAAAACCTTAGCTCCTTGTAGGAGGTCGAACGCTGTGTTCATGAGGGGGAGAGGGTATCGGTTCTTGACGGTTATCTCATTTAGTCCCCGGTAGTCAATACAGGGCCTCAACGTCCCATCCTTTTTGGCCACAAAGAAGAAACCAGCGCCCGCAGGGGAGGATGATGGTCGAATAATACCTGCAGCCAGAGACTCTGACAGGTACTTTTCCATGGCTTGGGTCTCTGGTCGGGACAGGGAATATAATCGGTCTCTAGGGGGCATTGTACCTGGCTTTAGGTTGATGGCGCAATCGTATGGACGGTGAGGAGGTAAGCTGGTGGCCCTGGACTTTGAGAACACCTCCTTGAGATCATGGAACTCGAGGGGAACCTTTTCTAGGTCGGGGATCTCCTCTGGAGTAGAGTAAGGCTGTAGTTCCGAAGCATTTTGGAGGCATGTCTGAGAACAGTTGGGGCTCCAGCCCTTGATTTCATGCGTTCGCCAGTCAATGTGAGGTAGGTGTTTAGCCATCCATGGGTGACCCAGAATGATAGGAGCATGGGGAGAGTGAAGGAGGAATAATTGAATTGTCTCATGGTGGTTGCCTGATATCTTGAGTTTGATGGGGCTGGTAACATGAGTTATCTGGGCAATTTGCTGGCCACTAAGGGAATTGGCCACTCAATCCGGGAAGATCTTTTCCACCGGAACCCCCCATTCACGAGCCAGCTCCACATCCATGAGGTTTTCCTCTGCTCCAGAATCAATGAGAGCCGTAGTGGATCTGCTCTCCCCTCCCCATTCCAGGATCAACGGAAGGCAGGTGCGGTTTCTTGAATCATGGACTGGTGTAATGTGAATATAGGCCACTAGATGGCAGTATTTACCTTTTTTTTGTTAAGCTCAGACAGGAGTCATGTTTAGACATGTTCTGGACATGTCTGGGGCAAGTCTCAGAAAACTAAAAAAAAAGAGGTCTAAATGTGGGTGGGGTCTGCAAAAGAGTATATAAGGAAAAGAATTGAGACAGTAAAGTAGTAGGAGAAATTGCAAGAAGATGACCAGACCTGCCATTCTGTTCAAGACCTGTGACTTTTTTTTTTTGGATTTCTTTGCCTGTGTTTGAGCATTTTCATTATCTAGGACATCACCAAGCCACCCCACAAAAAGGGACTGTAAATATTTCTTTTTGTTTTTCTTATTTATCAATCTTGGTCTTAGTTGTAGTGAGTAGTTGTTGTCTTTGTCTGTTTAATTAAATGTGTTGAGGTTTTTGAAACTGTGTCTGTCATCCCTTGCTGTTGCTGTTGTGTTATAAATGTAATAACAAATTGGGGCCATAACAAATTGGGGGCTCGTCCGGGATAGACCATTTTGTGAGTCATTTATTAAAAATCTAACATTTCAGATTGTAAAATTGTTTTTTGTGAATTTTCCTAGGTATATATTGACAACAGCAATGGATGATTTCTTGGCATCACCAACCGTAGGGGTTTTGAAGTCTTTTAAAAAGACAGAACTGCTAGAAATTTGCAGACATTTAGAGCTGACAGAGGTGAAACCAGCCATGCGAAAAGCAAGACTGGCTAGAGAGATAGTTGAATATTACATTGATGAAAATGTGTTTGCACCAGGAGATCTGGAACAGTTTCCAGTGGAAAATCCAAATATAGAAATGGAACTTAAATTAAAAATGATAGAGATTGAAAGGGAAGAAAAAGAAAAACAAAGGCAGTTTGAGTTGGAAAAATTAGCAAGAGAAGAGAAAAAAGAAAGGGAGGAAAAAGAGAAAGAAAGGGAGGAAAAAGAGAAAGAAAGGGAGGAAAGAGAAAAAGAAAGGGAGGAAAAAGAGAAAGAAAGGGAGGAAAGAGAAAAAGAAAGGGAGGAAAAAGAGAAACAAAGAGAATTTGAGAGGGAAGAAAAAGAAAAACAAAGAGAATTTGAGTTAGAAAAATTTGCAAGACAGAGAGATTTTGAATTAGAGAAATTCGATAGAGAAGAAAGACTCCAAATGGAGCAACTAAAAATAAAAATTCAAACTGAAAATAAATTTCGGGCTAGCCAGGAGGTAAAACTGGTGCCTCCATTTTCGGAAAAGGATGTTGACAACTATTTCCAGTGTTTTGAAAAGGTAGCAAAGAGTTGCCAGTGGCCAAAGGAACACTGGCCTCTGATGTTGCAAACTGTCCTCAAGGGTAAAGCTCAACAAGCCTATTCGGCTTTGTCTGCAGATGATTCCTCTGATTATGAGGTTGTCAAAAAGGTTATTTTGAGAGCTTATGAGTTGGTTCCAGAGGCTTACCAACAGAAATTCAGAGGTCTGAAGAAATCTGAAAATCAGACTTATGTTGAATTTGCTAATGAAAAGCAGGTTTGCTTTGAGCGCTGGTGTACTTCTATGGAGGTCAAGGATGATTTCAACTCACTAAAAGAGATGGTGTTAGTTGAAGAATTCAAGAACTGTGTTAAAGATGATGTTAAGACCTACCTTAATGAGAAGCAAGCACTGAATTTGCAATCAGCTGCCAAATTTGCAGATGAATATGTTCTCACACATAAGTCCAAATTTCAGTCTAGCAGTAATAATAGATGGTCCCAATTTCAGAAAAAGGGTTATGGTGATACCCCCGATTCCTCACCCAAAGACAAAGACAAATCTGGTGATGGTGCTCAGAAATCCAGTAACAGGTCTGATCAAAGTGTGAAAGCTGACAGTGACAAAAGTGGTCTAGTTTGCAGTTATTGCAAGAAATCTGGTCATGTTACAACTAACTGTTGGTTCCTTAAAGCTAAGAAAGAAAAAGAAAAGGATACCAAACCAAATGCCTTTGTGAAAACAAGGTTAGAAACCCCTGTAGTAGATAACCGATCTGCTAAATTGCCTGCTTCTTGTGGGGCTAAAAAGCCTAATACAGCTGACTTTGTGAGGGAGGAATTTCTTCCATTTGTGTCAGAGGGATTTGTGGCTCTAAATGAGCATACTACTCCTGTCCCCATATATATCCTAAGGGATACCGGAGCTTCTCAGTCACATTTGTTGATGGACTCCTTGGAGTTACGTGATGAGACTGCTTCAGGGGATTTCATACTTGTACAAGGTATTGAAGGGAGGACTGTATCTGTACCCCTGCGCTCTATATTCTTGAAGTCAGATTTAGTTACAGGACAGGTAAAGGTGGGACTTATGTCAAGTCTACCTATCAAGGGTGTTTCTCTGTTGCTAGGCAATGACCTGGCTGGGGGCAAAGTAGTTCCCCCTGTACATCTTACTTCACAGCCGAGCACTGAAGATGGGGATGAGGATCCATCTCTGTATCCTTCTTGCGCAGTGACTCGTGCTATGGCCAAGAAGGCTAAAGAAGAAGATGATGTGGTGCCGTCCAGTACATTGAATAGTCAGGACTCAGGTGGTTCGCCTCATGACTCTGATTGGCCTACTATGGTTTCTCCGTTTGAGGACTTATCAGATACTTTTATCAGTTCTCTATTCAGCCAGCCGGATGGGTCTGGTGATTCTGATGTGTCTGGAGACTTGTCTCTGTCCAGAAAGCGGTTGATTGAGGAGCAAACTAATGATCCTGAAATTTGTGTACTAAAGAGGAGAGCCCTTCCTGATAAAGAAATAGACGCAGTTCCAGTTGGGTATTATCTCAAGGATGGTGTGTTGATGCGGAAGTGGCGCCCTCCTGATATCCCTGCCAATGCAGATTGGGCAGTGGTCAGGCAAATTGTTGTTCCGAAGGTCTATAGGAATGAGATCTTAACAATGGCTCATAGTTTACCTTTAGGAGGTCATCTTGGTGTTAACAAGACTGTTGATAAGATCATGAAATACTTCTTTTGGCCTGGGCTTCGGAAAGACGTTTCCAACTTTTGCAAAACCTGTCACACTTGTCAGGTAGTTGGAAAACACCAGTTAGACCCACCTGTAGCTCCATTGCAGCCTATCCCAGCATTTGGGGAGCCATTCTCTAGGGTCATTGTTGATTGCGTTGGTCCATTACCCAAGACTAGATCTGGAAATCAGTACTTGTTGACAATCATGTGTGCATCTACCAGATTCCCCGAAGCCATACCTCTACGTAACATCAAGGCAACTGCAATCTCGAAGGCTTTGATAAAGTTCTTCACGTTGTTTGGCCTTCCCAGGGAAATTCAGTCAGACCAAGGTAGCAATTTCACTTCAGGATTGTTTCAGCAGGTTGTGTATGAACTAGGTGCAAAGCAGATTCTTTCTAGTGCCTATCATCCAGAAAGTCAGGGTGCCTTAGAGCGGTTTCATTCCACTCTCAAGACAATGATGAGGACTTATTGTTATGACCATGAGAAAGACTGGGATGAAGGTGTTCATTTGCTGTTGTTTGCAGCTAGAGAAGCAGTGCAGGAGTCTACTGGATTCAGTCCATTTGAGCTAGTGTTTGGTCATGAAGTGAGAGGACCTTTGCTATTATTGAGTGAACAATGGCAAGAGAAAGAGCCGCATATCAGTCTGTTAGACTATGTTGGCAAGTTCAAGGAAAGATTGCGTGCAGCTTGTGACCTTGCCAAAGAGAACTTGAAATCAAGTCAGGGAAAAATGAAAACTTGGTATGATCATAAGGCTAGAAGCCGTGAGTTTAAACCAGGAGAAAAGGTCCTTGTGTTGTTTCCCTTGCAGTCAAATCCATTGCAGGCTAGATTTCATGGTCCTTATGAAATTCTGACAAAACTCAATGATCTCAATTACATTGTGAAGACTCCAGATAGGAGAAAACCAAAACAATTGTGTCATATTAACATGCTAAAGCCTTATCATGACAGAAATGCTAGGGTTGCAGCTGTCACTTCAGATTCTCCAATGGTCGAAACGTGTGAAGATGAGGGGGAGTTTCAAGATGATGAACCAAGAATTAAAGCTGAAGTTCTTTCATGTAAATTGTCAAACACTGAAGTGTTGCAAAATCTTGATGTAAAACTCCAGCACTTAGAACCCTCACAGAGAGATCAGTTTGAAAGGTTGATCAAGAAATATGAGGATTTGTTTCCTGATGTTCCAAAGAGAGTTACTATAGCCTCTCATGATGTAGATGTTGGTGATGCCAAACCAATAAAACAGCATCCATACCGGATGAATCCTGAAAAGAGAAAGATTGCTGAGAAAGAGGTTGAGTACATGTTAAAACATGATATTATCAGACCCTCCAACTCCGATTGGAGTTCACCCTGTGTGCTAGTTCCAAAACCTGATGGAAGTACTAGATTCTGTACAGATTATCGCAAAGTCAATGCTGTAACTAGAACTAATGTGTTTCCAATACCTAGGATTGATGATTGTATTGATAGTGTAGGGCAAGCAAAGTTTCTGACCAAGATTGATTTATTGAAGGGTTATTAGTGTGTGCCTTTAACTGAGAGGGCCAAGAGCATCTCTGCTTTTGCCACACCATCTGGATTGTACCAGTATGAAGTCCTACCCTTTGGCATGAAAAATGCCCCAGCCACGTTCCAAAGGATGATACAGTCTACAATCGCCGGATTGCCACACACGGGTGCGTACATCGATGACCTGATCACATGGAGTGACTCCTGGGAAGAACATCTAAAAGATGTAGAGACGTTGTTCCAGCGCCTGACCCAGGCTAACCTGACTGTTAACCTGAGCAAGAGTGACTTTGGTTGTGCTACTGTCACCTATCTTGGCTACGTCATAGGCCAGGGTAAGGTGGCACCCATAAATGCTAAAGTCCAAGCCATCATGGACTTTCCAGTTCCTGACAACAAAAAAGCTTTGCGCCGCTTCCTTGGAATGATCGGGTACTACCGCAAGTTCTGCAAGAACTTTGCTGAGATTGCTCTCAGTCTAACTAACCAACTGAAGAAAGGCGTAAAGTTCACCTGGGATGATGCATGCCAGAGAGCCTTCGATCACCTGAAGTCTCTGCTGTGTCACTTCCCCGTGCTCAAATCTCCTGACTTCAACAAACCGTTCTCCATCGCGGTCGATGCTAGCGACCAAGCTTGTGGATCTGTGCTCCTACAGAGAAGTGACTCTGATGACATTGAGCATCCCGTGGCATACTTCTCCAGGAAGTTCAATCGCCACCAAAGGAACTATTCCACAATAGAGAAGGAACTGTTGGCTCTGGTCCTTTCTTTACAACACTTTGAGGTTTATGTTTGTACAGGACAAAAGCCAATGATTGTGTACACTGACCACAATCCGTTAATGTTTTTGAGTAAGATGAAAAACAAGAATCGGAGATTGTTGAATTGGAGTTTGATTTTACAGGAGTTTGACTTGGAAATTAAGCATGTGAAGGGTTCAGACAATGTAATTGCTGATTGCTTATCCCGTGTTTGAATATGTATATATATATCACATGTTTATTTGAATATTGTATGATATGTATATATAGACAAGTGTTCACTTAACCATTTTGTATTGAAAAGAAAAATTTTGCCTTTATGAGTCAAAATTTTTCCCTTTTGGAATGGAGGTGTAATGTGAATATAGGCCACTAGATGGCAGTATTTACCTTTTTTTTGTTAAGCTCAGACAGGAGTCATGTTTAGACATGTTCTGGACATGTCTGGGGCAAGTCTCAGAAAACTAAAAAAAAAGAGGTCTAAATGTGGGTGGGGTCTGCAAAAGAGTATATAAGGAAAAGAATTGAGACAGTAAAGTAGTAGGAGAAATTGCAAGAAGATGACCAGACCTGCCATTCTGTTCAAGACCTGTGACTTTTTTTTTTTGGATTTCTTTGCCTGTGTTTGAGCATTTTCATTATCTAGGACATCACCAAGCCACCCCACAAAAAGGGACTGTAAATATTTCTTTTTGTTTTTCTTATTTATCAATCTTGGTCTTAGTTGTAGTGAGTAGTTGTTGTCTTTGTCTGTTTAATTAAATGTGTTGAGGTTTTTGAAACTGTGTCTGTCATCCCTTGCTGTTGCTGTTGTGTTATAAATGTAATAACAAATTGGGGCCATAACACTGGCGTAACGCCCACCACTGTTCCATTCCTGGTGCCAGGACGAGGCTTCTTGCTGGGGCACTGAGCTATCTGATGTCCCCCTTTGCCACAGTAGAAACAGGCCCCCTCTCTGCGACGACGGTTCCTTTCCACAGTGGGAATGCGCATTCGTCCGAGTTGCATGGGTTCCGTCTCAGGAGAGGGGCTGCCGTCAGGAGGTGGTGGTAAAAGTGGAGTGGTCCGGTAGGGGTTATTTGGACGACTGTGAAGAACGGACCGTCTACGTTCTTCACGGCGAGCATCCACTCGTATGGCTAGGTCGACCAACTCGTCCAGCTCCTCTGGTAAATCCTGGGACACCAGTTCGTCTTTTATGGCCTCGGCTAGACCATTAAAAAAGGTGTCATATAAGGCTCTTTGGCCCCACCTGCTGTTGGTTGCCAGGGTCTGGAAGTCGATTGCAAAATCAGCCACAGAACGACCACCCTGGCGTATCCGAAGAATCTCCCGTCCCGCCTCATGACCCAACTTTGTGCGGTCGAAAACCCGCTTCATCTCCTCACCCAGTAGACCAGATGTCTGTACACATGGTAGATCTGCCTCCCAAGCTGCAGTAGCCCACTGCTTGGCTCTTCCCGTGAGTTGCGTGATGATAAATGCAACACGAGCCCGTTCAGTGGGGAATGATGAGGGCTGTAGGCTGAATATGAGGTTGCACTGGGTGAGGAATGCTCGACACGCACTGGGGTTGCCGTCGTACCTTTCAGGGGGAGGCAGGCGTGGCTCGCAGACAGGCAGCGGCAGAGTGGAGGAGGGCACAGGCGTGGCGTGGACCGCAGGCTGGGGGGTATGCAGCAGCTGAGAGTCTTGAACTGTTCGAATGAGGTCCGCAACCTGGAGACTCATGGTTTGCATATGCTGCATGAGGGCGCGAAGCTGACGCTCCTGAAATTCGAGCTGGGCTCCCTGTTCCTTGACTGCCTCCTGCAGAGGCTGGATGTTCGCTGGTTCCATCTTGGTCAGATCGTAATGTGAGGTTTTACGAAATGAACCAAGAGCAAACACCAGTAAAATGCAAAAAGGAGGCTTTATTTCTGAAGGGGGAAACCCCCCAACAGAGCTGGCAACAGTACAATGTCCGCAATCCAAAATCAGAATCCAAAGGGCGAAATCCAGAGTCATACACAGGGCACCAATCACAAAAAATCGTAGTCAGACAAAAGAGGTCAAAAAACAAGAATGCGGCAAAAATACAGGGAGTAGGCAAAGCTCGATATCAAAGACGGTCCAGTCAGAAAGATAAACACTGAGAGATCAAGGCGAGAAACGTGGCACGAGAAAACTAGGGAGAACGATCTGACAAGAGTGTGAAGCAAACAGACATCTTATATACACATCCAGGAGAACACATGACCAGGGAGAACAGGTGCAATCAATGGTAACAATGATCAGGGAGAGACACATGAGGAATAAACTAATCACATGAATTTGGCAAATGCCAAAACGCAGACAGGGATCACAAGACAATCCTATGAACAAACAGCTCCGGTTAAGGAGTACTAAAAGTGCATAGTCTAAAGAAAAGGAAAGCATGAGATATAAGTGGAAAACTGCAGCAGAGATAATTAGGGATAGGCAAGGAGGCGGAGACTAGAATTGGGCGACAGCTGAGAGATCATTAGTCAATTAGTAAGTGCAGCTATACAATCCCAAGTGCTTGTTAGTAAGTTAGTCCAAATATACAAGGTTAGTGTGGATTAGTATTTAGCAAAAACAATAAACTGTCAGTATGTGTTAGTAAGACAGTAAAAGAGAGAGGAAGGAAGAACACGAGATAATGAAAGAAGATTGAAACCCAGAAACCTATAAATCACCCGAATGAGTGGCACACAAGACAAGGGACCGTGAGCAAAGATACACACATGACAAGACAGGGGAGACAAAGTGTAAAGCATGGAAATGAAAACATGGCATGGAATCTGAAGCATGAAAAAATAATAAAACGTGAAATCTAAATTACCAAAAACACAATACATGATCCTAAGAATGGTCAGACAGAGCAGTGGTCACTAAACACAAAAATCATAAAGCATGGCAAAGCCAGGTACAGAACTTAAACATGAGATGCAGAATGCAGAATCATAACATGAGCAAAAAGCAGAATCACAACAGATTCTTCCCACGTCGGCTATTCTTTATTGGATAAAACTGATTAACAAATGGGTAGTGCTTTGGTATTGGCCAGGGTAGGGCTCAATCAAGCCTATTTAATAATATCTTTATTCATTAAAATACACAGTATTATCAATGGTAAAAAAAAAAAAAAAAAATTACAAAGACACAAGTTAGTTAATACAGATATCCTGAATTAGAAAATCTTTCTCCTCCCTCGAGAGAATATCACAACTTTTTATATTATCACGAACATATAGGGCAGTCGCATTTGTTAATGGAACATGAAGACAATGATGACGACGTCGAGCCAAAGCCGAAAACCAAATTTCACAGACGCGGACTTACCGGTTCACAAATTATTTCTCTGCACTACCTTGATATAATTTCATCCCCCTTTAGAAATTGTTGTGGCTAATAAAGCCAAAAAAGGCGGAGAATAAATAGGTAATTGCTCTCTCCAACTGTCGCGTACTGTCCATGGAGCTGCTTTCACATCAGACATGAAACAAATTTTTCGCGCGACAGATTCGCTACATTCAAAGTCAATGCAAAGACGCGTATACAGGCGTTATAGTCGCCTTGAAGCAGCTTTCACACCGGACGCGAAACAAATTTTTCGTGTTAAGCAGCTTTCACACCAGATGCAAAACGAATTTTTCGCGCGACAGATTACATTCAAACTAAGTCATGACCGCTTATCAGTTACTGCATGTTAGTTTGCGTGCTCTGCAAATTAAAAATGCTTCTGGTTATCTTATACCCGATCCGACGGTCGAATGACATGGCGAACAGTTGTAGTGCCGTCCGCGGCTATAGTAAAAGTATAGCCTTGTGGAGAAGTATGCATCAGAGCAGACGGCAAAATAACCTTCCAGCGTGAATTGCCGGGCATAATAGCCCTTTAGCGTGAATTGCCCGGCGCCGTGTATATGCCTACAAACTTTATGTCCACATCTGTGACAACTGCTTTTGTCAAGCGGACGTAATGGTAAAATAGCAGAAAAAAACGGAACCGTCAGACGGCAAAATAGAGACTGCCTAGCTTAAATGGAGAGATCTGCGGGGGGCTGTAAAAGCCAGGCTCACTGCACACCGGAGAAGTGTGAACGCAGCAGGTGGTGGACAGCCATCATCCCCTGTGCATTTCACTGCACCGGAGGAGGAGGTGGCACCCTCTCTTTCTGCAGTGGAAGTGCATGGTGAAGAACTAAGAGAGTCAACGAACTGTGTCAGACACCTTGACGCAGACGCATGAGATATGTGCATGACATCACCAGTCACTCTGTGGAACGACCCAGATTGTTTGTAATGCGTTTGTAATTGAACTAACTGGAGAAGAGGCTGTTGCGTAATATCTTTCATTTGATAATTTATTATGGTTATGAGAAATGTAGTTTAGAAATAAGGATGAACAATCGAATATTGAATGTCTCAACCTTTACCATGTTAAATAAAATATAATTAATGTTAAAATTCGGCCTATAACTGACATCAAAAGCAATATTCCATTTCGCCTTATGTTGGCGCTTGACCTTAATACGGCCCTCATAGGTGCTTAACAGAAGAAGCGCGTAAGCCAGGAGGAGAATACGCGTAAGTGTTATTTGCCTGAGAAACGCCCGGAACCCCCCCCCCCCCCCCCCCCGATTTTGCCCTTGCTCCGCCCCAAGCACGTAACTGCCTTCAGGGCGCGTAATGCACAGACTTAAGTCGAGGGGAGAATACGCGTAGGCTGAAAAGCGCGTAGCTACGCGCTTTTTTCGAATTACGCGCATGGGAGAATTGACCCCAGTGTGAATAAATTATCGCATGCGCGATCAAGACTGTCCGAAGCGAAATGCAAAATACTCCATGTCCGGCACCCAGCAAAAAATAAAAGTCTTGATATGAGAACGGATTTATATCGGAATAAAGAATAAAAATACATATATATCACCAACCAACAGAACATCCAAAAAAGATGACCCGCAAATAAATTAATCGCAGTGTTCGTTGGATGTTCTGTTGTTAAAAAGTTTCTTTTTATTCTTTATTTCGTTATCAATCTGTTCTAATCGTCCTCTTTTTTTGGCTGTCAGACACGGAGGCATTGTACATTGTCTCATGCCAATGTCGACTCACTTTATTGAGCAGAGCTTAAACAGAAACATTGATTGAAATATTCGGTACTCATTTTGAAGAACTGAGCCCTCTTATCAAAACATTCACGTTTAATATCTAAAAGAGTCAGTAGATTTGAAGAAATTAAAAACAATAATAGACTGTCGGACACAAAGATATATTAAAACCCTGTCAGACTTTCGGACACAAGACACTGCTTTCAACGCAATCTGTCGAGCAAAAAATTCGTTTCGCGTCCAGTGTGCAAGCGGCTTAATACTAGGCTACTATTATTGTCACTTAGGTTTTATCGTTTTTAGTGGGGGAAAGGAATACAGTCTGATTGCTATGATCTCGTACTGAGTTAAGATCACATATTGAAAATAAATGTGTAACGTATCTTGCATTGTTGTCCATGCATGTTAATCCCAAAATTTTAAGCAGCAACAGGCTGTAATAATAGGAACACGCTATCCATCGTTTCTCTTGCCAATGAGCAATATTTGACTCGGCTGTGTTATACCCAAACACGCCTTCTTTGCCAACTTGCGCTGGAAGGAGGGACAGAGGCAGGAGAGGAGTACTTGCGCCAGGCTACGCCGGGCACGACATTGCAACATACGCCTGGACACACCCCGTCGAGCGGCACACCCCCAATTTGCCGCGCCTGCGCCTGGTCTAAGAAAATAGAGCCCCAAGTGTTTAAAGAAAAGAAAGATATAGCAGCTGACCAGTTATTGATTGTCCGTGGCGTGGCTTTGTGAAATCTTGCTGTAGCACGCTCAAGAATTAGAATGTCCTTATGGGACTGTCCTGAGGTCTTATCATTTTGGCAAAAGGTAGCCCAAGAGTTATCAGAAATGGTGGAGAAAGTTATTCCTCTAGACCAGGGGTTCCCAAACTTTTCCAAATCAGGGCCCACTTGAAAATCTAAAAAATGTCCGCGGCCCACCTTTGTCCTATAAACAGTACATAGACGAAATTATGCATTCTCAGAACACTTAACAGCAACAATAATTGTTGTTGTTGTTAAGAAAATAAATAAAATAAATAAAAAACAACAACAATAATTGTTGTTGCTGTTGTTTTTTTATTTATTTATTATTATTATTATTATTATTATTATTAAGATTCAGGATTGAAATAAAAGCAGGGGGATAAAGGCAGGGGCGAAGCTCGAACCGGGAATTGGGGTGGCACAGACACGTCCCTTTATGACAATTAGGATAGTCCTGGCTAGTTCTCAATTATTTTTCTTTATTGACGCGTTTTCCAATTATTATAATCGGCAACTGAAGACACGGTTTCTCATGCGATCTAACAGCGATGAAGTCATGGGGTAATTTCCGTAAAACTGAGAATTGGGGTGGACGTAACATCTGTTTTAAAGAATTATAAGTCCTGACCTGTTCGCTGTCATTTTCATGATTAACAAAATGTTCAGTCCGAGAGGCTCCGCACTTAACAGGTGCTGCTTGTTCTCCCCGATTAGGTAAGACGACAATCATTCATCTGGACGCGTTTGCATAATTTAAATCAAAGTCAAATAGAGCCGCATGCTTTTTAACGCCAAGTGCCACTTTTTTTCCCACTCAATACCGAGAGTAATTTTGAATAACGTTGATTTAAATTAAGCAAACGTTTCCAGATGAATTATTGTCGTCTTACCTAATCGGGGAGAACAAGCAGCACCTGTTAAGTGCGGAGCGCTCTCGGAGTGAACATTTTGTTAATCATGAAAATGACTGCGAACAGGTCAAGACTAATAATTCTTTAAAACAGATGTTACGTCCATCCCAATTCTCAGTTTTACGGTATTTACCCCATGACTTCATCGCTGTTAGATCGCATGAGAAACCGTGTCTTCAGTGGCCTATGACGATAATTGGAAAACGCGTCAATAAAGAAAAATAATTGAGAACTAGCCATTACTATCCTAATTGTCATAAAGGGACGTGTCTGTGCCACCCAATTCCCGGTTCTAGCTTCGCCCCTGGATAAAGGAAGCCTAAACTTTTACTCTGTGGTGTACACGCAAGACAGAATTAATTATCGAGCACAGTACGTGCTCCTCCGATTATGACCCCCGGTCATGATGACCAGAAAGCTACGTTCCGATCATAAACTACATAAGGTTCCTAAAATATTGTGAGGTCAATAACACTCAATAGGTTATTACTTCTAAATATTTTTTTAAATCGCGCAACAAATATTTTACAATACAAATCATAAAAAATCATATTTGCAAAAATGAATCATATTTTAAATGACCTCTCACGGCCCACCTGCAGGACCACCACGGCCCACCAGGGGGCCGCGGCCCACACTTTGGGAATCACTGCTCTAGACCTAAAAATTCTGTTACTCACAGGTGACTCAAAGATGGAATTTATTGGAAAACAAAGGAAGATTTAGCTTGCGGGTACAACGGCCGCAAAAAAACTTATTGTTCAAAGATGGATCCCTCCTCATAAGCTTCATATAAAAAAATGGTTAAATTACCTTCAAGAGATAATTACAATGGAGTTGTCCACAGCTCGAATCAATAAAGCCAAAGCTAGCGCATTAGGTATATGGGAAAACACTGCCTTAGTCATCAGGCATTTACAAGGAACTCAAAATAGTAATTTAGTTTGATGAGATAATTTGCTCATGTTGTACTTCAGATGAGATGTATTTGAGAATTATGTACTTATGGCGTGTGAGTGTGTATTGTACGGGATTATTATTTTTTTAAATATGTAAATTCTTTTGAATAATTTGAATATGCCGAGGGAGGGGGTGGGAGCTGCCAAAGTGGGAGGGAGTTCTATTAGTTCTGATTGTAAAAGAGAGATTGTGTTTTGATCCTTGGAAAAATAAAAAACATTTTGCTCAAAAAAAAAAAAAAAATTAGAATGTCCAAGGTGTGGGAATGCCAAACGGCTGCCAGATTCATATCAGACTCAAACCAGCCTTTCAAAATGGACGTTTTTGAGGCGGTCAAGGCTACCATTAAAATCCTTTTCTGTTGTAAGCTAAACTAGTAAACAGCTAGTAAAAGTAACCTTTGACATAAAGGCACGTCTTGCATTAAAAATTCTGAAGGTGTTTTAACAACATGTTACCAAAACTTCACAATGGGTGGGCATTCCGAAAAATGTGAAAATAGTCCCCAATAGAGCCTGTGCTGCATTTCTTACAAAATTTATCATGCGACTGTTTTATTAAGTAAGCTCAGTATGGTGTTATATAGACCCTATGGGCAAACTTAAAATGTGCTAACTGATGAGCCAGACATTTGGAAGATGAGAAAATATTAGTCCAGATAGTTTCCCAGTCAGGCTCCACACCAAGTCTGTCAAACTCCCTGAACCAAACTTAAACAGCACCTATGGGAGAATGTTTCTCTGCAGTAAATACATCATACAAATATGACACCAAACCCCTGGTTGCATTAAATTTCTGCAAATGTTCAAGAAGGGGATGATTATCCAAGTGGCTAACCCATGGAACCCCATGGTGTCATGGTTTACACGTACGTTTGTTTGTTGCACCTTTCTTTGTTCTATCATCCGGGACGATATCAGAGTTCTTGTCCATCGAATTTCTGGCCCAGCTGGCTGATTGAGCTGAGGCAGAGTTTTCCGGACTCTCTCAATATATACAAGGGCGTTACTGTGTCTCAAATTTTGGGGGGGACAAGATTTTAAGGGTCTTTTCTTTTTTTTTTTTACCCACAAGCAGACAATGTTCAATGCTGCGCAGTCTGTTAAGATAAAGGCTGAAATTCTCCAAAAACATGCATCTTCAAAGGATTTCTAATCAAGGTTTTGGTTACAATGTTACTTAACATTTTGTCTCGAAAAGGAGCACTGTCTAGGTGAGGAGTGTCCAATCATATCCACGAAGGGCCGCTGTGTGTGTAGGTTTTCATTTTTGCCCAGCGCTACATCACCTGAATCATCTAATTAACTAATCATGGGGTTCAATAAAAACCACAGATTACATTCAAAGTCAATGGAAAGACGCGAATACACGGTCATGCGAAAAATTTGTTTCACATCCGGTGGAAACCAGAGGGGTATTCCACAAAGCTGGCTAACTGAGTAAGCCTGGCTTTTGCACAAAGTAAAACCCAAAAAGCTATATTTATTTCAGTCCATGTTCCAGATTTGAATAATTTCTAGGTTTTACTTTGTGCAAAAGCCAGGCTTACTCAGTTAGCCAGCTTTGTGGAATACCGCCCAGCTTAGAAATGCTACACCTGATGTTAGTTATCAAGGGCTTGTTGAGGATTTTATCTCAGCATTGTTTGTTACATTCAATAATATTGATTATAGATATATTTTATCATTTGCTCATACTAATAATCAATAATTATATTATGCAGAAAGACACACACACACACACACACATGCATACATACAAGTAATTCATATACTGCAGTGCAAACACAGACAAATATACAAACAGGGCAATTCAGTTCACACTTGCATGAGCAGTACACACACACATAAGCAGGCTTTTTGCTTAGTTGATTCAAAAACCATAATCATAAGATGTATTTGATTTCTGCAGCTTTGATCAATATTTGTTCAGCAAAATCATTATTTTCTACTGAAAACATACTCAATTGAATTATTTGTTTTTAATTTGATATGCATCAAATTCATCCACTGGTATCTTTTTCTTTTGGCTGTATTTTCTGTCTTTGTATCTCTGATCTCTGTATATTTTCCATCTGGGCGAGACAGTAAGTGTCCATTGTAATGCGCATGCATCTCCTGCGTGATTCATGCGTGACATCAAATTCAGAAGGATTACATAATTGCAATCTCAAGTTACTTGACCAATTGTAATGAGGGGAGGGACCATAGTTTCCTGTATAAAAACTGTATGCCATAGCTCAGTTGGGGAGTTTTTGACAGGGTTAAAGAAAATCGGGAGTGCTACGGACAGTTCGTGAGGGACCAGATCGGGAGAGGAGGAACCCAGCTTTGCATTTTTCATCATGACACAATAAAGTCTAATTTTTCCTTTTTCAAGAATCTGTCTCTCTCCAATTGCTTGAGGATGGGGGAATCTCAATATGTTGAAGAAAATCCACGACAGGCTCAACACTAACTTTTTTTTTAATTACTCATTCGGGAAAGTAAAATCAGATTTTTAATAGCCAAAAGAAAAATTTACATGCAAAATAAAATATATAATAATAATAATTTAAAAAACATTTCTCAATGACTGGGAACCTTTCCATCCTTTCTATAGCAGGAGGTCAGCCAAGTAAAAGCAAAAATAATGTTTTAAGTTCTGGTCTCTTCAGCATTCTTGCATTCAAAAATGTTTTCTTTTACTGTTCTGTGAAACTATGATTTGTATTCCAGGTCATAATATTTTTCAAAGTGATTTTACTGTTGTGTGTCAATAAATACAAACATATATATTTTTACACACTAAAATGAGTTATGAATTTTCTCACTTTTTTCTACTCAAATCCTCATTTGTTACTTCACAGTCGCCAATAAACACAAGGAAATGTACCAGTGTATAAGAAACCCTTGAAAAATGATATGGCAAATAAAATTTAGCTTTATTTTGTACCCTTTTAAATCCTAATTAAGAAACTCACATATTTACCCTTTAAATGTTTTAGTCTCACAAATTTCTCTTGGGTTCTCTTAAAATTCACCCAACAGGGAAATTGGAAAATACACATAGACTTCACACACAGTGATGTACAACTTTTCACGCAAATTACCGGAAACATCAGAACCTCATTGGTTTAGCTCAAATTTCAACCATGAAATTAATATAAAATGACTTTAAGAAACAATCAGTATCAGTGAAATGATAGCATTGGCACTAAAGTAACGTTAAACCTTAGAAATGTTCAGACAATAACCAAGCACTTGGCTTTGCATTGGGTACCAAACATTAGTGCACATAAATCCTTGATTCGTTTCGATGCAGTGACACTACCTCACGAATACATGAAACAGGAGAAGCCAATCGGAAGCGTTGAGAGGAGAAACCAGTGCAGCATGTGGAACAGTCATCCGAGTAGCCTCCGCAGTTCAGCAAGTTCGTCCTCATTAGGCATTAGCAACGGTTGCGAATTAACATGGTTCTTCCTTGGTGAAAGCTACGCCCAGCATTTTAGCGGAGTCTCTCACAATACTATCTTTAACGTCCACGTCTTCAAAGCTCACACGTTTTCAGACTTCATGAAAACAACAAACGTATTATATTTACCCAGCAACTCTTCACTTCAAGATCGCGTTTAAACGAAAATTTCAGCTGTTCAGCTCTCACGCCACACTCACTCAAAGCGTCTTCAACGTTCTTCACGTTTTTTCTAAATGCACAATCAACAACAAAAGGCTTCTTCTTGGTTCAAGGTGCAATCCTATGGAACAAAATTTGTTCCAACAGAAATTGAATTGAATTTTAGTTTTGAATTGAATTTTATCAGGTTTTGAAATTGAATGAACAAGTAATCTGAAACTGAATCTAATTATTTGAATTGAATTTAACATAAAACTTGAAGCATTTCATTCAGTTCGCATATTCAAAATTCAAATTCAAAATTCAAATTCAAGGTGAGTAACATCACATTTCCTTCAGTTCGCACATTCAATTTCAGTTCCTTAAATTCAAAATTCAAATTCAAGTTGAGTAACATCACATGAACGCGCATGGCGAGCTGCAGTCACGCCTCTGTCCCTCGTGGCTTGCCTTATTTGGAATAAGGTAACTATGTAATTTCCGGGAAGCGCACCTCAGAACGAATTCTAAACCTACCCGACTATACACCGAAAACGTTTACCAAAACTTCGGCTCTTTTTCAGTTTATTTGTTTTGGCTCATCATATTAATCTTCAACAGTTAACCCTGAGTTAGCCTAAGATCATCAGTAAATGCACTCGTTAATTATCCCCCGCCGCGCGATTAGTGCGAAGCGGGGGGTTTAGAATTGGGCTCCATCCCTCTGTACTGACACATAAAATTGTGGTGGCGGGGGATATCGCCATGTTAGTGGCAAACACTTGTTTCTATAGTTTCTTCGGCTAAGTAAATAATGATAACGTCAGTTACGAATGAGTTTCTTTTATCCATCGGTATGTGTAAATGTATTTCGATGGCAGCCTACATGGTAAAGCTCCTGTGCTTCAAGTGTAACGTTATATTCAGTCAAAATCAAAATATTTAGAGCTGTTCAGAACTTAAACTTCAAATTCCTCGGAATTCAGTACTTTCTACCAGTCATCGGCAATGTCACTAGTTCGGTCTCTGTCAGGATAAAACCCTGAAGAAATATGCTGAAGTAAAAACTCGGACATTGCTCACTCACTGTAGAGACGCTGCCAGAGACCGAACTATTGACTTTGCCGATGACCAGTAGAAAAGTATACTGAATTCCGAGGAGCCACCGAATTTACATTGCATTTCATGTTTCCGTGAATGCTGTAGATGATTTGCCGGATATAGCTAGCCAGCTATAAATGAACCTGGAGCGTTTAAAATGCTACTACAGAACCATGTGCATACAATACGTAAATCCGTGTTGGCACCGTATTTCCGCAGAGAGCATATCCCCGTACTCTTATCTGCATATTTTCGTGCATGAGTGAATTTGCATGTGCGTGAAGTACCGCTCCAAATGAGGAATATTTCTTTCACTTGATTCAGCTGCAACCCCTACTGGATTAATAGCAGTCTCTTCTCTTCGCGGGTATGTCATCACTTTGTGACTCTAGGCATTCTGAACCATTAAGCCATATGAAGTTTAAGTTCTGAACAGCTCTATCAAATTATTTTGATTTTGTTTGAATGGAACGTTACACTTGAAGCCCTCGAGATTGAACGCGTAGGCTCGCCAGCTAAAGCCTGATTCATGCTTCTTGCGGTCGGCGCGGTCAGCACGGCCCACACGGTGAAATGACGCAATTGCGGCCGGGGCGACAGAGCGCGTAGGGTCCGCGGAGGCTCTGAACACCTAGCCGCGCACCCGGAGGATTTTGTAACAACGCGGCCGGGGTCGCACAGACCGCGTTGCAATGATTGGGTAGCTTCAGCAGGCCTACCAAAGAAAACGTAGCCTCAGCACTCAAAAACTTTGAAATGCCTACATTAATCGCGGAAATAGCTACAGAAAAATAATACCCCGCTACCGAAACTGCAAAAACCGCAACATACACTGTTGACTCGTAGCATAAGACTATGAAACTGCAACATCTTCTCTCGCATCCGTCTTTGCCATTTACTGCGCTTGCGCGTACCGGCCCAGGCTGCTTTCAGAGATAGCGGAATCAGGCGTGTCGCCTTCGGTTGGTAAGTAAAACTTCCAAATATGACGTTATTGTTAATGCAGATGTTTAACAATGAATTGTAAGACGTAGCTGTTACATCCACGTTCTCGTAAATTCGCTTATTTTAGCATGTCACCCTGCCGAAAATGAACGATGCACTGTCGATTTCGCTATAGTCTTACAGTTGCCTACCTGACGACTTTCTCAAGACGTATACGTACGTCTTGAGTGGACAAACAATCCCGATTTGGAAAGTCGCCAGATTAAGCAAGAAAGTCGTCAAGTTGGCAACTCTAAGACTTATGCTACGAGTCAACAGTTTATGTTGCGGTTTTTGCAGTTTCGGCAGCGGGGTATTATTTTTCTGTTGCTATTTCCGCGATTAATGTAGGCATTTCAAAGTTTTTGTGTGCAGAGGCTACGTTTTCTTTGGTAGGCCTGTTCAGGACCCCGAAGTACGAATACCGATTTAAATTAAAAATGGAAAACTTTAAAGAAAGGCCAGCTGAACATACAAACAGTTGGAAATACATATGACTTCCAACACATGGAAGGAGATCAGAAATTTTCATCAGACGTGTATTAGATAAAATGGAAAACCTTTCGCAACCGGTTTGTGGAGGCACGAAAAAAATTAAGGGGAGGAGTGGAGAGGCTGGGGGAACCAGTGTATCGGCAGTATTTAAGTTACATCATTGTCCTGGCTCATGCTGTTTATAAAACTTAGGGAGACAAAAAATCAAAAGTCTATGTAGCGCTCTGTTTAACCTAAGGTTTTCCGTATTTATTACATTTTGAACGTATTTATCACAGAAATAAGATTCAGTAGCGCAACAGTACAGCAGGTCCGTTCTTGGAGCCGCGTTGACCGCATCAAGCATGAAACAACTCGATGTTCGTGGGGACCGTGCGCGCCGTCCGCACCGCTGAAACCGCGCCGACCGCAAGAAGCATGAATCAGGCTTAAATATATTCTCACATACCGATTGGGAGAAAAAGTGACCCAATTGTAACTAATGTTAGTATTTTTTTTACTACGCCGAAGAAATGCTAGATTATCGAGTGCATTTACTATTAATGATCTTGGGCTGACTCAGGGTTAACTGTTGAAGATTAATATGATGAGCTAAAACAAATAAACTGATAAAGAGCCAAAACCCACCCAACTATACACCGAAGACGCTTACCAAAACTTCGGCTCTTTATCAGTTTATTTGTTTCTTCGGCGTAGTAAAAAAATGCTAACATTAGTTACAATTGGGTCACTTTTTCTCCAAATCGGTATGTGAGAATATATTTAGCTGGCGAGCCTACGCGTTCAAGCTCGAGGGCTTCAAGTGTAACGTTACATTCAATCAAAATCAAAATAATTTGTTAGAGCTGTTCAGAACTTAAACTTCATATGGCTTAATGGTTCAGAATGCCTAGAGTCACAAAGTGATGACATACCCGCGAAGAGAAGAGACTGCAATTAATCCAGTAGGGGTTGCAGCTGAATCAAGTGAAAGAAATATTCCTCAATTGGAGCGGTACTTCACGCACATGCAAATTCACTCATGCACGAAAATATGCTGATAAGAGTTCGGGGATATGCTCTCTGCGGAAATACGGTGCCAACACGGATTTACGTATTGTATGCACATGGTTCTGTAGTAGCATTTTAAACGCTCCAGGTTCATTTATAGCTGGCTAGCTATATCCGGCAAATCATCTACAGCATTCACGGAAACATGAAATGCAATGTAAATTCGGTGGCTCCTCGGAATTCAGTATACTTTTCTACTGGTCATCGGCAAAGTCACTAGTTCGGTCTATGGCAGCGTCTCTACAGTGAGTGAGCAATGTCCGAGTTTTTACTTCAGCATATTTCTTCAGGGTTTTAACCTGACAGAGACCGAACTAGTGACATTGCCGATGACAGGTAGAAAGTACTGAATTCCGAGGAATTTGAAGTTTAAGTTCTGAACAGCTCTAAATATTTTGATTTTGACTGAACGTTACACTTGAAGCACAGGAGCTTTACCATGTAGGCTGCCATCGAAATACATTTACACATACCGACGGATAAAAGACACTCATTCGTAACTAACGTTAGCATTATTTACTTAGCCGAAGAAACTATAGAAACAAGTGTTTGCCACTAACATGGCGATATCCCCCGCCACCACAATTTTATGTGTCAGTACAGAGGGATGGAGCCCAATTCTAAACCCCCCGCTTCGCGCTAATCGCGCGGCGGGGGATAATTAACGAGTGCATTTACTGATGATCTTAGGCTAACTCAGGGTTAACTGTTGAAGATTAATATGATGAGCTAAAACAAATAAACTGATAAAGAGCCGAAGTTTTGGTAAACGTTTTCGGTGTATAGTCGGGTAGGTTTAGAATTCGTTCTGAGGTGCGCTTCCCGGAAATTACATAGTTACCTTATTCCAAATAAGGCAAGCCACGAGGGACAGAGGCGTGACTGCAGCTCGCCATGCGCGTTCATGTGATGTTACTCAACTTGAATTTGAATTTTGAATTTGAATTTTGAATTTAAGGAACTGAATTTGAATGTGCGAACTGAATGTAATGTGATGTTACTCGACTTGAATTTGAATTTGAATTTTGAATTTGAATTTTGAATATGCAAACTGAATGAAATGCTTCAAGTTTTATGTTAAATTCAATTCAAATAATTAGATTCAGTTTCAGATTACTTGTTCATTCAATTTCAAAACCTGATAAAATTCAATTCAAAACTAGAATTCAATTCAATTTCTGTTGGAACAAATTTCGTTCCATACAATCCCGCCTGGCTCAGTTTAGGTTGTTTTTCTTTTGAATTCCACAACGAGTTGAGGACCACCTCCGTCCAGTCGGGAGTCTCCCCGAAACCATCCGCTGGCCGAACCGGGTCACATCATCAGTTGTCGGAGTGGGCACTTATCTTTGACACTTCATCTCCCGTAAAAGCACCTGGACAACCACCTCAATTTGGAGTAGCTCAACTAGTTGAACAAGCAGAAATCTTTTGTTATTCCATATGAAATTTGTACTTAACTTGTCAATGTCCCTAAAAAATGTGGTGGTGGAGTCAGTGGTATAGCAGAAAACAAAAGGAAGAATGTTCATTTTCAACACAGAAATCCTACCACAGATAGAAATTTGGAGTGGGGACCATCTGTTAAGATCATTCTTGATTTTTTGTAACATTACGTTAAAATTGCGCTTGCGAACCTGACTGAGGGAAGGATGAATACTTACACCTAGATAAGTGAAACCAGAGGTTTGGATCTGAATAAGTGAGGAGACAGAAAGATTAAGTTTAGGAGGGGTTGAACCACAAGGCATGAATATAGATTTACTCCAGTTGATTTTGTAGCCTGGAAAAGAGCCAAATCTTTCAAATAAAGCTAAGGCTTGAGGAACTGAGTTATCAATTTCAGAAAGGTAAGGGATAATGGCATCCGCATAAAGTGAGATATGGTGTGTGGTGTTTTTCATATGTATAGGAGAAATTAAAGGGCTCTGTCTGACTGCTTGAGCTAACGGTTCCAGTGATAAAGCAAATAAAATTGGAGAAAAGGGGCAGCCTTGTCAAGTGCCCCTCTCTAGACAGAACTGTGAAGACCATTTGTGACCTGTGGAGGCACATGCAGAGGCTTCTTCATAAAGTGTTTGAACCATATGGATAAATGTGTCTCCAACGCCAAACCTTCTGAGCACAGTCCACAGATAGCACCATTCCAGCCTATCAAAGGCCTTCACAGCATCTAAACTAAAGACCGCACATGCGTTATCATCATCTTTGATGGCATTTATAACATGCAAAAGCCGCCTGACATTGTCAGAGGCCAAGCGGCCTCTGATGAATCCTGTCTGATCCTCATGTACTAAATGAGAGATATATTTGTTCAGCCTGTTAGAGAGAGCTTTAGCATATATACTCAGCAACAAAAGTTTCTGTGACACCAATATTGTTAATTATTTTTCATAACGCAATTATGAAATTGTCATACATGGTGATATCAGACTGAAACAGTACACGTAAACACAACATTGAAATGGAAATCATGAAAATGCGAGAAAATGACTTTGCACGTGAAAATGTGCGTAAATCATGCTTGTGGATGGCAATAAAAGAGAATTTTTGGAATGTTCACATTGTGCCTGATGAACGACGGAAGCATCACTTATCGAAAACACGGCCATTTCGGATCAGGAACTCTACCCTCTAAATGCCAAGACTGTCTGAAAATGATCGGTGGAGGGCCATTGGGATGATTGAATTCGGAACCTCGCAGAGGGAAGTTGCTCATCGCCTGAATGTCCACCGAAACACCATTTGGAACTTATGGCAGCGTCATCAGCAGACAAGACATGTCAGAGACCGTCCTCGCAGCGGCCGTCCACGAGTAACCACTCCCAGACAGGACAACTGGATTCGAACAACCCATCTCCGAAAACCAACCTGCAACCATAACTGTAAGAACGATACCTGGTTTGAGGCGACTGTCTGCACAGACAATCCGTCGCCGTCTCCGTCATTTTGGCATTGTCCCACGTCGGCCAGCAAGACGTCCAATACTCACAGTACAACACCGACGACTGCGTCTACAGTGGGCACAACAACATCGACGGTGGATCCAACGTCAGTGGGATCTTGTACTTTTCACTGATGAATCAAGATTCATGCTGATGTGATGGTCGTTTACGTGTATACCGTCGACGTGGAGAACGTTATGCCAACAACTGTGTTCTGGAATTTGATCGTTTTGGAGGTGGTAGTGTCATGATTTGGGGAGGGATCACGGCTAGAAACAGAACAGATTTGCTTGTTATTGATGGAAATCTGACAGGTCAAAGATATCGCGATGAAGTGCTACGGCCATTGGTGGTACCGTTTTTGATGCAACATGGTCCCGGAATAACGCTGCAACATGATAACGCCAGACCACACGTTGCAAGGATTGTACGGCAGTATCTGATGCAACAACATGTCAATGTCCTGCCATGGCCAGCCAGATCCCCAGATATGTCCCCAATCGAGCATCTTTGGGACGAGATGGATCGACGTTTGCGGCGGTTGGATAACCCGCCAGCTACACTCCAGGAATTGCGACAACGTCTACGTCAGATTTGGAATGACATCCCACAGCAATTTCTGGCACATCTGATTCGGTCCATGCGCCGGAGATGCGTTGCTTGCATCATGGCACGAGGAAGTCACACCCGGTATTGAAGTGTGAAGGTCACAATTGGTTAGACGTCAGACAAGTGCTTCATGACGCATGAAAATGACATTTTTCGTTTTGAGTGACGTTGGCACTGAAAAGTCAGTGTTTCTCCTGTTAAATAAACATATTGATTGCATTGAGATCTTTGCGTGTCATTTATAACATACACATAAATGGTGTCACAGAAACTTTTGTTGCTGAGTATATCTTAATGTCTGAATTTAACAATGATAACTGTCTATAGTTCCTACAGTCCATTGGGTCCTTCCCAGTCTTTAACAACAAGGAAATCAGTGCTGACCTTTGGTTACTTCCTCAGAGACTAATGTCAAATTAGTGTTGGATGGAGGTAAGTAATAAAGGCCCAACCAAGTCCCAGAGCTCTACAAAAAGCTGGTAATTTAAATAAATGATTGAAAACAGGTTGTGACCGATCATTAATTTTAAGGGATTGTTTATCGCCAGTTCACCCCAGCCACCCCTTAATTGGGACGAAGTTTAAATTGTGAATAGAATCTAAATGCAATGACCTTCAGATCACATGAGCCAATATGCTATTTACAGTCGAACATAGATAACATTTCAAATGTTGAAACGGAGACATTTTACATTTTCATTCACAAAATTAGCTCATTTCAAATTTTCTGGCTGCCGCAGGTCTCAAAAAAGTTGGGACACAGACAAGAAAAGGGCTGAAAAAGCGATTAATATATAAGAGAGTATATTTGTCTCCCTTCCACTGTGGAGTGACTGTTTTGCAGTGATGTCATATTGAACTGCTTTACAGGGCACTTTCGGCTATGTGCCTCCTGCCCTGCGTTTCCCTAGTGACAATGGGGTTTTGTATTTTTTTTCTTTTCCCAGGAGTGGGGTATATGTGTGGGGATATGAGGAGAGAGGTGCCGCGACGTGACATGACCTATGTATGTTTTGAGCAGCCAGGGCCCTCTTTATTACATGGAAAACATTGTTGGGCATATAATTATTGCCTATGTGTTTTTTTTTTGTTTGTTTATTTGTTTTGAAACATGTCTAGAAGCATAAACCATAAAATTACGATAACTTCATGGAATGTTCGGGGCCTAGGCAACAACATAAAATGTGGAAAAGTTATGTCTCATTTGAACTCATTAAAGTCAGATATTTTGTTTTTACAGGAGACCCACACTACTAAAGCTACTGAGCATAAATTAAAGGCCAGCTGGATTTCTCATGTGTTTCATGCACCTTTTACCTCTCGAGCAAGGGACGTAGCAATTTTGTTCCGTAACAGAATTCCTTTCCTACTTAAATCCAAAGTTATAGATCCTAATGGGAGATTTATTCTGATTTCAGGCCACATTAGTTCATCTCCTATCACTTTGTTGAATATAAATGTTGTTGAATATATTTATTATTGACTGATCGGCGCACCGTGGGTGTACCCGCTTTTCTTTGTACTTTTGTTGATGATGGCAGTGTGTGCGCTCCCACTCCCAGCTTAGGTACATATAATAATAATAATAATAATAATAATAATAATTAAAAAATAAATAAATAAAAAGAAAGAGAGAATACTGAGCTGTGTTTCCTTGTTTGTTGGTTATTACCGGCGTTTGCGCTCGGCCTACTTTAGTTTGCATATTTTGGTGCCAATTCTGTTGTGCCCATTTTGTGTTGTAACATAGCAGCTACCCTTAACTGGTGAGGGCAGTGCTCTCGCTCCCAGCATAGGTGTGACTTTGTAGTTAGTAGTAGTATTTCCGCTGAAGCTAACTAATTTTATTGCAACACTTGTTGGTGAAGGCTGTGTTTTCGCTCCCTCTCCCAACGTCTGTTGTTTCTCTGTTTGATTTTGGCTGGTTGTCAACCTGCTTGGCACCCACTCTTGCTCGGCCTGTATAGCATCCCTGCAGCTTGAAGATGGCCATGATATGTGTCCCTCATGCCTTGGTCTCGAGCATCTGAGGGAGGGTCTTTCAGAAGATCCCTGTATTACCTGCAGTTTCATGCCTTGGGCAATGAGGGCTGCCAGATTGGCTGAGGTGGAGCAACTGTTGGGCTATGTCCCGTCATCCCAGCAGTTGACCCCAGCCCAGCAATTGACTCCTGCTCAGGCTGGTTGATCTAAACGTCGGGCGGCTGAGACTGGGGGCGTCACCTCCAGGAAGAAGGTAAAGGAGTCCAGGCTTGCCTCCAAGGTGGACCAGTTAACAGAGGATATTAATCACATGAAAGCCCTCTTCCTGGCCTTCCAATCTGGGACTGGTGCAGGGGAGGTGGACGCATAGGCAATTCTATGTGACACTTGATGTTTGCTCTATCAGCATCCCTGCAGGAGGCTACACTGGATGCTTCCATCCACAGTTTCAGCGAAGCCTCTCTGCAGGCATTCGCATTGATGTCTAGAGAGCTGGGGTGGGTGATATCCACTCTCGTGACCCGATCCTGCCTTTTTTCAAAAAGTAATTGAATTACTCCCAGATGATGGTGCATCTAGGGTGTATATCGGTGGAGACTTCAACTGTTATTTGGACCCATCTCTAGATAAATCATCTTCAAAACCTCCTCCAACAATCGATTCAGTTCAAATATTAAATAACTTGATTAAATCCAGGAATATGGTCGATATTTGGAGAATACAACATCCTTACAAAAAAGAATACTCATTTTATTCACATGTGCATCAATCATTACTAGAATTGATTACTTTTTAGTGGAATCTGGCATCATCCCCAATATAAGCAATACACAGTATCATAATAGATTAATTTCTGACCATAGCCTTGTTACAATACAACTGCAATCAGTTGTTTCCAAACCAAAATTTAATTTGAGATTTCATCCTCATATTTTATCGTCACAAAGTTTTAAGGAATACATGATTATAATGCTGAGAGACATTCTAGAGATGAACGATAACGGGGAGGTTTCAGACTCCACTCTCTGGGAAGCACTTAAATGCACCATGGAAAGATTTATTATTTCTTTTGAATCATCAAGGAAAAAGGAAACGAATGAAAGAAATGAAGAAAACATTGAACAGGAAATCACTCATATAGAACAAACATAATACATCGCTACTGCAGTCTGACTACAACAAGATTTTGAAATTATTATCTGAATACAACTCAATTCTTGAAGGTGAGATTAGTAGTTTATTGTTAAAAACAAAACAAAAACAATTCGAGCTAAGTGATAAACCGAAAGTTACATATGTAACTACGGTTCTATGAATCCAGGATGACTCCCAGAAGCGGTGCTTCAAGCACTGAATGATCCATCTTGCACATTCGCAGGTCGAGTGTTTATACTAACGAAGTCCCCCGTGACCCCTGGATGACCCGGGAGAGGCTGTAACTTCCGTTTTTATCAGGGGATCTGTTCCTACAGAGTCTTCTCGCAAGCACACAAGGATTCTGAGTGACAGAACGCTCTGGCGGTCATCCAGGATTCATAGAACCGTAGTTACATACGTAACTTTCATTCTATTTCATCCTTACTAACCGCCAGAGGTGGTGCTTCAAGCACAGGATGACCCATAACAACAAAGTCAGGAGGAATCCCCATAAATACCTCATTGAGGGGAAACAGCAGAGTTCGGCCACAGGACCACAGCCAACAGATGGGGAGTGGCAACATTCACCCGATAGAATCTGGAGAAGGTACTTGGTGATGCGCATGATGCTGCATCACAGATGTCCTCCAGGGGCACTCCACGCAGGGCCGCCCATGATGTGGAGACTGCCCTAGTAGAGTGGCACCTCACTCCGGAAGGCATGGGGTGACCACCTCTTTTATATGTGAGGGTGATGACATCCACAACCCAGTGAGAGAGTCGCTGTTTGGAGAGAGCACAGCCTTTCCTACGACCACCATAGCAGATGAAGAGCTGGTCCGACCGTCTCATACTTGCGGTCACAGCCACATGGACTCTCAGAGCCTGCAAAGGACACAGCAGTCTTAACCTGTCCTCCCCTTCTGGGGGGATAAATTGTGCCAGGTAGATAAGTCGGTTGAGGTTCGATGATGACCGAACCTTAGGGAGAAAAATTGCATTTAGCCACAGGGTGACCCCCAAGCCATCTGAGTTCCACCTCAGACATGAACCACTCATGGACAGAGCATGCAGCTCCCCAACACACTATGCTGAAGGGATAGCAAGGAGAAAGGCAGTCTTAGCAGAGACTCACTTCAGCTCCGTCTGATTCAGGGGTTCAAAAGGACCCAAAGCGTCCAGCATCAGGTGCAGATCCCATGCTGGAGGACGCTGTGCGGGTGGGGGGCATAGCTTCACTGCCCCCTTCAGAGAAAGGGACACAAGTCTGTGGCACCCCACTGTGTCAGTATCCACCCAAGCATGTTGAGAGGAAATGGGTGCCACATATACCCTCAGAGTAGCAGGGGATTAGCCGTCATCCA
Organism: Gymnothorax reevesii; assembly: GCA_029721435.1. NCBI lineage: Eukaryota > Metazoa > Chordata > Actinopteri > Anguilliformes > Muraenidae > Gymnothorax > Gymnothorax reevesii. Next base: position 22,191,101 of record CM056579.1, on the reverse strand, counting down.
AGAGTGACTGGAGGGACTCCAGAATCTTTGGAACTGAACAGTGCACTGGGTCCTCGCCCCTGTCCGAACATCATGCAGTAAACAGCTGTCTTCTATTTTCATACTGCACCCGAGTAGAAGGCGCCCTGGCATTCAGTACGGTATTGCGGACAGCATCTGAACACTCTGTCAGCAGCGGGTTGGGCCCTGTAATGGCCAGACCCATAGCTGCAGGGGAAGAGGGTCGGGATGCCAAATCTGGCCCTGTAACTGAGACAGGGGAGGCGCTATGGTGAGCTGAGGCAGAGCCTGCGCTGCAGTGGAAACCAGGTCCTCCCTGTCCAGAAGGGGGCTACTGACAGCAGTCTGTGGGCCCGCTGGAGGACCCTCTGTAGTGTTGGAAAAATCAGAGGGATCGGTGAAAAAGCACAGAGGGGACCCTCTGTAGGGTTGTGTATGGTCATCTTCACCCGGCCAAAGGTTGAGGGCCGGCATTGGAACTCAAGTTTGTCCTCGTTGGTCAAGGTGGAAAGCACCCAAGGGTCCGTGGTGGCAGCAGCCCAATAACTGAGCTGCTGCTGGGAAAACCATCCGATGACCGGCCCCGGCCCCGGACCGGCTCTGGTGGGGCAATGGACAGCATATGGGGCCTGAGGTTGCTCAGAGGGCAGTCGCTCAGGGGCCCGAAAGGTCTGTGCCACCCGCTGATCAGGCTGTGGAACTGGGCGCTGAGACCTCAGGTAGCCACTGGGGAAAGCCTGTGGTTGAGAGCGGTGCTGGGGGGCAGTTGAAGGAGGAGGCACACTCCTGTGAAGCCTGGACAGCTGCTGTTGAGTCTGTCTATCTTGGACTATGTGCTCAAGCGCCTAAAGAGCCGCAGATCCAAACAGCTCCCCAGGTTCCACTGGAACACTGCGGAGGGTTCTCCAGCATGCCCCAAATAGAGGAGATTGCTCCAGCCAAACCTGGCGGCGAGGCTGGGCGACCAGCTCTCTAGACATCAATGCGAACGCCTGCGGAGAGGCATCGCTGAAACTGTGGATGGAAGCATCCAGTTTCGCCTCCAGCAGGGATGCTGATAGAGCAATCATCAAGTGTAATATAGAATTACCTATGCATCCCATGGCTGCCACCGCATCATAGGCTTTGGAGGGCAGTTCATCTGTACTCGACACTGGGGGTGAGGACACCTTGCATCCGCTCTTAGAGCCTCATCAGGGGAGACAATTAGAGCAGCTATTGTCGGCTCAATCGCTGGCATGCGGCCCAAGCCAAACCTGGCTGTATCCTGCATGGCTGCCAGGGTCCGGCCATCGGATGTTGACTGAGAGATGGCCCGAGAATCCCTCCAGCATGCATGCAACTCCCTCAAATACTCGTACCATAGAGGCACAGTAAAGTTAGCGGTGGCTAGTCCACGCCTGAAGAAAGCACTGCCCGGAGCTGGCTAGGCTTGCGATACATCAAGCTGCAGGCAGGCCAGGGCCATACGAATGATGGCTTCCAATGAGCTGTCCTCGGAACCAACAGTAAAGCTGTCGGCCGAAGAACGGGAGCTCACCTTAGAGGCACGGGAGGCTAGATCCTGTGGAACCACATCCGTACCAAATTCAGCTAACTCAGTGGCTGACGCTGCCATGGAGAGCACATCATCCTCCGGCTCCAAGATTGCTGCCGGAGGAGCAGGAGCATCCGCCTCCCCTGCACCAGTCCCAGATTGGAAGGCCAGGAAGAGGGCTTTCATGTGATTAATATCCTCTGTTAACTGGTCCACCTTGGAGGCAAGCCTGGACTCCTTTATCTTCATCCTGGAGGTGACGCCCCCAGTCCCAGCCGCCTAACGTTTAGATCGGCTAGCATGAGCAGGAGTCAGTCACTGGGCTGGGGTCAACTGCTTGGACGACGGGACATGGGCCAATGTGCACCCATGCTGCACGGATCAGTCAATAATGACGGGCAAGCGGTTGCTACACTAACCGCTAATGCACGTAAATAACAACAGGAGCAGCAAAATACCGGGACAGGGAGCGGGTACACTACCTTCACCAACAAAATTGAAAAAACAACAAAGCGAGTACAAAAGGCTGCACCGATACTCAATACTGATGAGCAAGCACACGCAATCCCAGCAGCTGATTCACATAGACATTAGCGGTACAAATGCCGAGAGAGGGAGCGAGTACACTGCCTTCACCAACGAAATAACGAAAATACAACCAAAAGCGAGTGCAACAGGTTGCACTGAACAATATGCAGCGAGAAAACACCAAGTAAACTTATCACTATGTTTGGTACTTAGCCGACCGAGGATGATAATCCGGGGCAGGAGTTTCCGGGGCAAACGACAACAAACCTCTTGTCGTAATTTGTTGCAGCCTTTGGAGGGCTCGCAGCTCCGACGAGAAGTCACAAGGCTACCAGCAAGAAACGACAAAAAATTGACACTTTGCTTTGGCCAGCTCGGTGACATGCAGTCTACCTGCGAAGCGCGGAGATGAAATGGAATAGATCCCCTGATGACACTGGAAGATATAGTCTCTCCCGGGTCATCCAGGGGTCACGGGTGACTTTGTTGGTATAAACCCTCGCATGCGAGACATGGATCATTCAGTGCTTGAAGTGCCGCCTCTGGCAGTCAGTAAGGATGAAATAGAACTCAAAAACTGCTTTCAAGACAACTTAAAGGGGAGTTGTAAAAAATGGCTACTCAAAAAATAAAGTTAGATGACGGACAAATATTTAGGGATCAACAAGCTATTAATGATCAATTTAAATTTTTTTATTCTAATCTTTATGCTTCAACTTCCACTGCAACAGAGGAAGATTACTCTCAATATTTTAGCTAGATATTTGAGACTAGCCACTGCTGTTTGGAGAGACCTTTTTCTCTAGCTGAATTAGTCAAAGCGATTAAATCATTTCCTACAGGTAAATGTTCTGGACCGGATTGGTCTGGTGCTGAGTTTTACCAAGCGTTCCATGACATTTTAACAAATTGGCAAAAAAAAATCACTCCCACGCTCTCTTTATGAGGCAAATGTGTCTTATTGAAAAAGGGAAAGGATCCCATGGATCCCGCTAATACAGGCCCATCTCCCCCCTCAATCTTGATCATAAAATTTTTACAAAAGTACTGGCCACTTGATTCATGGATTCATTCCTGGCAGGGTTTCTTTTTTCAATGTGAGGCGTTTGTTAAATATATTCTATTCTGGCAGGGGTGAAATCAGCAAAGCAGCGGTCTTGACACTTAATGCTCAGAAAGCTTTTGATTCCATCAAATGGCCATAATTATTAGAAATTCTGAGGAGGTTTGGATTTGGAAACACTTTTGTGGACTGGATTGCAATGATTTATCATTCCCCTCAAGCATATGTCATTACAAACGGCGTGTCATCGGAGCCAATTAGTTTACATCGAGGCGTGAGACAGGGAGACTGCCTGTCTCCTCTGTTATTTAACTTAGCATTAGAACCTTTGTCAATTGGGATAAGAAGTCATCCTCATATTAAAGGTATCCCAGTCGGTACGGAAGAATGTTAATTTGTATGGGGATGATCTACTAGTCACTTTAACGGACCTCGAAGAGGGTATCTTTCATCTTTAAGAATACATCAGCTCATTTGGTAAAATCTCAGGTTACACCATAAATCAGGCCAAAAGTGAATTAATGCCAATTGGAGGAAATATCTTTACAAAACTGCCCAGTGAAAATTGTTCGGACTATATTACATACCTTGGATTTAAGATATCAAAAAATCCCAATGGCTGCTCAAACTGAATCTAGATGAAACCATTTAAAAGCAACATAGAATACTGGAGGACCTTGCCACTGTCCATGATGAGTAGAGTAAATTTCATAAAGATGGTATCTTTACCAAAATTCCTATATCTTTTTCAAAACTTAACAGTATTTATACCTGCTGACTATTTAAAAAATATATAATCAATCGTTTTAGATTTCATTGGGGGTTACAAAAAACAAAAATGATCCAAAAAGCATTTGTTTAGACCCACTCTGGACGGAGGTCTGGGTCTCCCAGTATTTGAAGATTATTATTAGGCAGCTAATGCTCGGGCAATGCTATTCTGGCAATGGGGGTCTCCAGACCATGAATCACTAAATGCTACATAGGCTTTATCCTTCTGTGTCTCTAGTTGGCGATAAATGTAAATCAAATGATGCCACCTTGCTTCATTTTTTCTGGGACTGTTCCGCAATCTTTTCATTTTTGTCAAGTATTTTTCCTTTTTTTCTGGGGTGTATCGCTGGACACTCTTTCCAGACAGAGACTTGGCTGTTTTTGGATGCTCAGAGGATTCTCTATCTCTTCCGCCACACATCCAGACAGGTCTATTGTTGGGCTCGATACGAGCCAAAAAGCTTATCCTCAAAAGGTCGGAAGGCACCTACCCCACCTTGTTTTAAAAACTGGCTACATGACCTTGTTTCAGTCATTCACATGGAGAAACTATGATTTAATAACTTAAAGTGTCAACAGAAATGGGAAGAATCTTGGGGTCCCTTAATGAAACACCTGGACTCAATATGAATTCTTTGTAGTTGCATCACATTGTTTTGTTTTTGTATTAATGTTGTTGTCTGGTTGTTACTCTGTTAATCAGGTTTATGCACTAGAGCTGTAAGGACCAGCATTGTCCTTTTCTATTATCCCACCGGTATGTAATACCGTGAGATATAGTCATCGCCCTATCCGTCTGTTCGTCCGTCCGTCCGTCCGTCATCATTTTCATTTCCGGAGCAGAACTCAAAAACTATACCACTTACAAACTTCAAATTTCCTATGGAACTTACTCTTATGGTGGAGTTGTGCCTTTTGGGGGTTTCAGTTGCATTCTTCCCAAAATTTTTGATTTGTATACCAAAAACAGCCCAAAATTTGGACTTTGTCCCTTTTCTAGAGCAGAATTAAAAAACTCTGCCACTTTCAAACTTCATATTTTGTATGCATGTTATTCCAGTGATCCCATTGTGCCTTTTGGGCATTTTGAAATCATGGTGCCCAAAATGTATCCGTCCGTCCATCCGTAATCATTCTCATTTCCGGAGCAGAACTCAAAAACTATACCACTTACAAACTTCAAATTTGCTATGGAACTTACTCTTATACTGTAGTTGTGCCTTTTGGGGGTTTCAGTTCTATGCCGCCCATAATTCTTTAAATTTTCACCAAAAACAGCCCTAAAATTGGACTTTGTCTCGTTTCCGGGACAGAACTCCCAAACTATGCCACTTAGAAACTTCGAAAACTCCAAAAGTCTCAGCTGACACAGACCAAGTGAAATAGAGTGAAATTTCCTTGTCGTATCTCACATCCCAGCCATGGGATGAGGAACACACAGAACTGTCAATTACCTAGGACTCAGTAGCACACCAGCCATCGCTATTGAAAGAGTATGGGTTACAGAACACTGTCAAGTTTGTGGTAGACAAGATATCACTATGGAAATTACATCATTGATTATTTATAAAGGTAAGTATATGTTAACATATACGGAAATAGGTGTTCCATTTAATACAGTGGTAATAGCAAATCTCACATTATTATTATCCCACCGGTATTTAATACCGTGGGATATAGTCATCGCCCTGTCCGTCTGTCTGTCCGTTTGTCCATCCATAATCATTTTCATTTCCGGAGCAGATCTCAAATACTATACCACTTACAAACTTCAAATTTGCTCTGGAACTTGCTCTTATGGTGTAATTGTGTCTTTTGGGGGTTTCAGCTCCATTCTACCCAAAATTTTGGATTTTTAACCAAAAACAGCCCACAAATCACAGAATTACGTGGAACCGGTGGGATATGTCATCTTCTGATGACTCTTGTTTTTTTTTTTTGGTTCACTTCTTTATTGGCTGGAACACTTTTTAAAATGTATTTACTTTTTGGCTTTAGGGTCGACTAGTTGTTATGAGTACTTTTATATTGACGTCCAGGTTTTCCTTGTCTACAACCCCAATTCCGAAATAGTTGGGAAGAAGTGCAAATTGCGAATAAAATCAAAATGCAATGACTTTCAGATCACATGAGCCAATATGTTATTTACAATAGAACATATCCTCAGAGGCAATGAAAACACAACACTAAAAATTTTGTTCATTTTTTCTCAGGACCTGAGTAGCCCAACTTGAGTTCTTAAGTGACCTTTGGGGTCACAATGTGTACCTCGTTACACATGAATGATTATCATGTAACTCAACAGTGTGAGTTGGACGCTCATCAATCCATATTGAGTACAACATATGGGATTAAGAGTTTTGCAAGTACAGCGGTTGAAATGAAGGAGGGGTTGTCTTCCCTATATAAAGGCATGATAAAAGCCACACAAAAAACATTTAAGCGTCATAATGCCACGTCTGTCAACTGAACAACAGAACAGGGCCCTGGGTATGCTAAGGGCAGGAGTAAGTGCCCAGCAAGTGGCTCATCATTTTGGGTCCAGCATCAGTATGTTTTGGGTGTAGTGCGTCCAACTGGGACAAGCTTTTTCATCAAGAGTACCCAGACCTCAAACCAGGCAGCAACTCCAGAATGCACTACAGGCAGAGTGGTGACAACTTTCCCGAGACAACCTAAGACGCTCTGTCAGGTCCATGAGGAGACGTAATACTACCTGTGTGGATGTTCATGATTCAGATTCAGAGTATTTATTGTCATTGTCACAAGTACAACGAAATTGCGTTTGGAGCATCCGTACAAACACCCACTAAAATACCCTTAAATAGCCCCGTGTAAACATTGACCCAGCATATACATAGTGCAACACATAAACTACAGCAGCATAAGGTATGTCCATGATAAAGTGCAGAGCGGGAAATTCAGATACAGTTGGGGGACGGAGGGTGAGGGTGGGTGACAGGAGAGTAGTGGATAATGACATTCTGCAACAATGCAAACCGGTACAAAGATGTTACTTGGTGGGTATGAGTGTCGTTATTGACCGTAAGGGGGGGGGGGGGGGGGGCACAGGGGGGGAGGGAGGAGGAAGTAGTGACATTCTGCAACAATGCAACCAGTTCAAAAACCTAAATTATTATTGTGGATATGGGTTAGTGCCCATAAGAGGAAAGAGGGGAGGGGCAGAGTTCAGTAACCTCACAGCCTGTGGATACAGACTGTTAGCCAGTCTTGATGTTCTGGCCCGTATGGACCTGTACCTTCTCCCTGAGGGCAGCAGGTGGAAAAGCTGGTGTGCGGGATGGTGCTGGTCCCGCAAAATGTTGCGCACTCTTCCCAGGCAGCGAGTGGAGAAGATAATTCGGCGGCACGTTGGCATAGTGGTTAGCACTACTGCCTCACAGCAAGAAGGTCGTGGGTTCGAATTCGGCCTGGGGCCTTTCTGTGTGGAGTTTGCATATTCTCCCCGTGTTCGTGTGGGTTTTCTCCGGGTACTCCGGTTTCCCCCACCCACAAAACATGCAATATAGGAACCCTCCCTCCCTCCTGTATGGCTGTGTGTGAATGTTTGGTGGTGGTCGGAGGGGCCGTAGGCGCATACTGGCAGCCACGCTTCCGTCAGTCTGGCCCAGGGCAGCTGTGGCTACAAAAACGTAGTTTACCACCATCAGAGCGTGAATGTGTGAGTGAATGAATAATGCCTCCATTGTAAAGCGTCTTTGAGTGTCCAGAAAAGCGCTATATAAAATTGATGCATTATTATTATTATTATGATGCTAATCTCCGGGAGAGTCGTTCCAATGATTCTCCCTACAACTTTCACCACTCGTTGAAGAGCCTGCTGGTCCGACTTAGTGCAGCTGGAGAACCACACTAGGAGCCCATACGTCAGAACACTACTGATGGCACAGTTGTAGAAGTTTACCATCAGGTGTCTGGAGATGTGAGTGCTCCTCAGCTTCCTCAGGAAATAGAGGCGTTGTTGTGCCTTGCCCACCGCTGAGGTGATGTGGTCTCCCCAGGACAGGTCCTCAGTCACTGTCACCCCCAAGAATTTAAAACTCCTCACCCTCTCCACCACCTCGTTGCCTATGGAGAGAGGTAGATGGGTGGTGCTTCCTCTCTTGCGGAAATCCACGACCAGCTCCTTGGTCTTTTTGGTGTTCAGAGCGAGGTTATTACTCTGACACCATGACTCAAGATGTTTCACCTCTCTCCTGTAGTCTGCCTCGTCGTCGTTGGTAATGAGACCGAGCACTGTGATGTCGTCGGCAAACTTGACGATGAGGTTGCACACAGAAGAGGCAGAGCAGTCGTGTGTATACAGGGTGTAGAGCAGAGGGCTTAGAACACACCCTTGAGGGGCCCCGGTGTTGATGACAAGGGTGGGGGAGGTGTTCTTGCCCACTCTGACACTCTGTAATCGGTTTGTCAAAAAGTCCACAATCCAATTGCACAGGGTGGCATCGAGTCCCAGTTGGTGGAGTTTGGACCGGAGTTTGTACGGCCGAATGGTGTTGAAGGCCGAGCTGTAGTCCACAAAGAGGAGCCGTGCATAGGTGTTTTTATGCTCCAGGTGCTCCAATAGTGTGTGCAGCACCATGGCAATGGCGTCCTCAGTTGAACGATTCTCCCTGTATGCAAATTGGTGTGGGTCCAGTGTTGGCAATAAGGCGGATTTGATGCGTTTGATGACCAGTCTCTCCAGGCATTTGGCAGGGATGGAGGTGAGAGCTACAGGTCTGTAGTCATTCAGACATGTGATGTTGGGCTGTTTTGGAGGAGGGACTATTGTGGCTGCTTTAAAGCAGGCAGGGACCATGGAGCAGGACAGTGAGATGTTATAGATGGAGGTGAAGACGTCCGCCAGCTCCGCCGCACAGTCTTTCAGCACCCGGCCCAGCACTCCATCTGGACCGGCCGCCTTTCTGGTGTTAATGAGGCGGAAGGCACACCTCACCTCATGCCCGCTGAGGACTGGAGCAAGATCGGTCGAGGGGAGGGGGGGCAGGACAGGGTCGGTGTTCTCCCTGTCAAAGCGGGCATAAAAGACGTTTAGATCCTCAGCCAGAGTGGGACTATCGGCTGAGGGTGGTGGTGATTTCCTCCCGTAGTCCGTGATGGCCCTGATGCCCGCCCAGATCTGTCTCGGGTTTGTGGTGTTTTCAAACCTGGCCTCAATACGCCTCCGATATTGGTATTAAACAAGAGTGGGATCAAATTCCAATGGCTAAACTCAAGAAACTTGTCTCCTCAATGCCCAGACGCCTCCACTCTGTGTTAAAAAGAAGAAAGGATGCTACACCATGGTAAACAGGCCCTTGTCCCAACTTTTTTGAGACCTGTAGCAGCCATCAGATTTGAAATGAGCTTGTCCTGTGCATAAAATTGTAAAATTTCTCGGTTTCAACATTTGCTATGTTATCTCTGTTCTATTGTGAATAAAATACTGGCTGGTGTGATTTGAAAGTCATTCTGTTTTGATTTTATTCGCAATTTACACTTAGTCCCAACTATTTCGGAATTGAGGTTGTGTGTGTATGTGTATATAGATATTATACATATATATATATATATGCTTGCATATACAATGTAATATTAAATCAGTCTTGAATGAAATTACCGTTGTGACATTTTTGGCCACCTAACTGATAGGTACAGCTTCTGAGGCGCCTCACCTACTATCACAAGCAACATCCTAAATTATAAATCAACTGTTTAGCTAACCATGTAGTCCATTGTTCCTGAGCAATGTGGAATGCAATTATTTTATTTCAGACTTGATTATATGAGTAAAAAAAGTAATAATTTCTAAGGCCTTTATTCAAACTCTGAGGCAAAAGTTGTCTTTAATTGAAGGAGATCAAATTGGGGAGGAAAAACTGAACCGATTTGGCTTTTTTATTTCCTCAGATATATATTACCCGTGAAAGGTGCACAGATTAGTAGAGCGGTCAGATTGCGCACAGGCTTTGAAACGTGTTCTTTTGTTTTGCAGGGATCGCCGTTGGAAGTACCTTCACTGCGCAAGAAGTGCCTGTTGATTCCTTGAGATGTAACCCAAAGAGGAAGTCTCAGCAATATACTGTTAGAATTAATGTAGAAGTAAAACAAGAATTCTCAGCAACATGCTGTTTGAATTCATTTGAAAATTAAAAAGTAAAAGATGATTTTTGTGTTCTCAAGGTTTATTGACAATTAAATAAATTCAATGATATATATGGCGTTGAGTTCGTCCTTGAAGACCCTTCAGCGAAGCGGAGTGCAGATCTGCATACGCATCATTGGTTTGGATCTCATCATTGGCTTGGGATTCCTTGGCTGACCTCTTGGCTGTGCTGAAGCGCTGTTTGTTGGTGATCACGCTGCTAGAGTTGAGAGAGGAGGAGAGGAAGTCGTGTGGGATTGAAGCTGAGAATTTACCTTTGTGTTTACGGGGTTTTCTTAAAATAATTTGTGTGTTAAGACTCAAACAATAATAGAGATTAGACGATTTGCTCCCGAGGTATAACCTTTGTCGCAGTAGGGAGAGGGAGAATCTTCCCCCCTTAACTTTCCCCTTTTTTTCCCCCTGTAACAACTCGGTGAGCAAACAGCCAAATTAAGTCGCTAATCTGGTCAAATAAAAGCGAAGGGGGTTTTTTGGGGTTTTTGGGGGGGTTTCAGTCTCCTGGGAGCAAAGCAAAGTAAGGTAAAGTAAAATGAATTTAAACGCTTAATTAAGAGAATAAATTAAATGCTAAATAATTGTCAAACTAAGTGAATTGTGCGGTATACAAAGTAAAACAGTTTTCAGGGACTGTGATACTCGCCTGTTTTTTTTTTTTTCTGTAGCTGATTGAGCAAACGAACCCTTGCAAGCTCTCAACGCCAAGAATATAATCGAATTACCTGGATATCTAACTATATCCCGGCTTGGTTCATACTTGGTTGCTTGCCTTTCATACAGTCTTCTAGCCAATAAATATTAACGTTCGCCGGGGTTTTTAATCACCTTCGTTCTCTATCCTGACTGCATTGCCGCATAAATGCATTGCCAAGCTGAATATTAACGCGAACCAGGGTTTTTGTCTTTCTCGCATTTTATTATTACCAATTACCGATTTAATCTTCTGATTAAACACATTGTTAATACCATATCTTTGTATTTTCCTCCGGTTGCTGTGCCTTGATCAGCTGATTAAAGTTTAACTGCTTGTTTGAGTGCTTAGGACAGCTTGTTGGGGGAGGTACCGTGTTTATTTCGCTCACATAGTAAACGACTTGTTTATTCGGTCCGTTTTAATTAAAGGGAACCGCGGCTTTACTCTTTTCTTGCTTACCCTTGGTTGTATTTGCGGCTAGCTAGCTAGATAAGTACTGTTTGCATTCTTGGCTGGGGATCTGAGATTTAGTGTTCAGTTAGTGGTGCAGCAGTTACTTGACTCGTTCGTTAGGTTAGGTTGGAATTTCAAAGGTAAGTTTTTATCGGAGTGCTCCGCCTCCTCCAGTTTTTCCTGGGCGCTGAAGCCAGTCTGTTTTATCTGGGCTCTCAGCTAAGCCCTGTGATATTTTTAGTTTAGTATATCAATATTATTAGGACTATATAAACTCAAGCCGGCTATGAGGAGTGCTTATTACATATAGAGTTTGGCTCAGTTTGGTATTTCATTTCTGTTAACTGAAACTAAGCCCTTGTTAAAAGAGGCTTATAATCCATTTACATTGTTTCCCCGGAGTTTCTATTGTGACTGCTGCTTAGGGCTTCCTAGGTTAAAAAATAGATTAATAAATTGTGGTTCCTCGGCTTCTATCTCGGCATTAGTAATTTTCTTTTATTTAGGGTGAGCAAAGTCATTTGGTAGGGAGTTCAAAATGTGGCCAAAACTATGTGACAGTTGCAGGATGATCGCACTTTTGGAAAGAGATTTCCAGGGTGGGTTTGTCTGCCACCGGTGCCAGCTAATTGAGCATCTGGAGAGCAAGATCCTTGATCTTCAGAGCCAGTTGGCGGCGCGACATAGTTCGCAATCAGTAGAGTTCCTAGAGGAACTAAGTAGTATGTCGTTTAGAGAAATGGTGTGTACGCCAAAGCAGGGTGGTACTGGGATCCCAGAACAGGCAGGGAGAGAAAGTTGGGTGACTGTAGGTCGGCAGCGCAGGAAAGGGTGTGCACGCCGTACAGCGACAGCTTCTCCACTGGTTGAGGTGTCCAACCGATTCCAGCCCTTGCAGGAACTCGACTTGGCCCCTGACCCTGAGAGTGAGGGGACTGATGAGCAGCAGGGCACCCTGTTGGCCTCTACCCCTCAGAAAAGAGAGTAATTGATAGTGGGGGACTCAATACTAAGAGGAATAGATAGCTTAGTCTGTTTGCGCGACAAGGAGTCTCGTACGGTGTGTTGCCTGCCTGGTGCCCAGGTAGGAGACCTCCTGGAGCGTGCGGACAAGCTCCTGGCCCGAGCGGGGAGGGACCCAGTTGTCATAGTCCATGTTGGGACAAATGACATAGGTAAGGGTAGGTTTGAGGTTCTGCAAGGCAATTTTGTGGAATTAGCTGAGAAGCTTAGGAGCAGATCCTCAACGGTAGTGTTCTCCGGGATTCTACCGGTACCACGTGCAAGCAGCGGTAAGCAGAATTTTATCTGGAGGTTTAACACGTGGCTACAAACCTGGTGTAGGAAAGAGGGGTATAGGTTTATGGGGCACTGGAACTTTTTCTGGGACAGGGGTGACCTGTTCAAGCCCGACGGGCTGCACCTGAACCGGAGGGGTACCTTTGCACTGGGCCAGCGTATGTTGAGGGTAGCACAGGATTATTTAAACTATTGACTTGGCTGGGAAAGGAAGGTTAGTGAGTGTTACACATAGGGAAATGCAGACTGCCCCGATGGAAGCTGATGGCGTAACATGCACTAACGATGTTTTACTTTTTAAGCAACAAAGCGTAGTGGGGGGCTTGAGGCGGCGGCCACATGGGAAATCAAGGGGGAAGAGCATTAGTAATAACCTGAAATGTTTTTATTCAAATGCAAGAAGCATAAAAAATAAATTTCAGAACTTGAGACTGTAGTGATCAGTGAGGGCTATGACATAATTGGGATTACAGAGACATGGCTATGTGAAGAGGATGGAGATGAATACAATATAGAAGGTTATAAGCTCTTTAGGAAGGATAGATGTAATAGGCGAGGAGGGGGCGTAGCACTCTATGTGAACAAAAACATTAATGTACAGGAAATCCCCGAAATTGAACATTCCTTTTCCTGTGAAGATATCTGGGTCAGGCTCATTGGCAAACACGAGACAGGTTTAAACATAGGAGTATGCTATCGACCACCAGCTTTGGACAGTACAATAAATGAAATGCTTTTTAGGAGGATTACGCAAGCTTGTAGTGGTGGTGGGACTATTATCATGGGAGACTTAAATTATCCTGGTATCAATTGGGTAATGGTGAAAGGACAGGGTAGGGGGGAGGAAGAATTTCTAGATGTTATAAATGATAATTTCTTGGTGCAGTATGTTAATAAACCTACCAGAGAGAAGGCAATTTTAGACTTAGTGCTCTGTAATGACCCCGATAGAATTAGCAATGTTAAGGTACAGGAGCCACTTGGGACAAGTGATCACTCTGCTGTTAATTTTGATGTTTCATGGGAAGTTAAAAAGGTGTATTCTAAAACAAAAATTTTCAATTTTAGGCGAGCAAACTTTGACAGGATGCGCTCATATCTAGCTGAAATAAAATGGGAGACACTCCTGGACTGTAAGTCTGTAAATGAGATGTGGGAAAGATTTAAGGGGGTTTTACTTGAATCACAGTGCAGATTCATTCCGAAGGTGTCCAAAAGTAAGCTGAAAACGCAGAATCCTCAGCGGATGACCAAAAGTATTCGTAGGATGTTGAGGGAAAAGAGGAACCTTTATAAGATGTACATAAAGGACAACAATGAGAATACTAGGGCTGAATACTGTAAAATGCGGGCTGTGGTAAAAAAAGAGCTGAGGAATGCTAGAAGACTGTATGAAAGACAAATTGCAGAGGGGGCAAAAACTAGCCCTAAGCGCTTCTTTCAGTACTGTAGCAGAAAAAGGAAAGTTAAAGAGCAGGTTAAGTGCATAAAGAATAAAAATGGATCGCTGCTGTATGATAATAAGCATATTGCGGATGCCTTAAACAGTTACTTTGTTGAGAATTTTACCTCAGGGGGGGTCTTTTTTTGGCCAGAGGGCACGTCAAATGCTCAAGATTATTTAGCGGAAATTGAGGTTCGGGACAACGAAGTATTTGACAAGTTGAATAAACTAAAAGCAGATAAGGCGGCGGGTCCTGATGGCTTATATCCTAGATTGCTCAGGGAAGCTGGTGAGTTCATCTTTAAGCCGCTATCCGCCATCTTCAGACGGTCTTTAGAAACTGGAGAAATACCAAATGATTGGAAACAGGGCAATATAATACCAATATATAAGAAAGGGGACCGTACCGAGCCAGGAAACTACAGGCCAGTGAGTTTAACTTGCATTTCATGCAAAATATTGGAATCTATCAAAAGATGAGCTGGACTTATTTCTTGAACGTAACAGTATCTTGAGGGATAGCCAACTTGGTTTTCTGAAGGGAAGGTCATGCCTAACAAACCTTCTGGAATTTTTTGAAGAGGCCACCAGGACTTACGACCAGAGCAGGGCTTATGACATCATATACTTGGATTTTCAGAAAGCATTCGATACAGTACCGCAAAAGAGACTAATTTTTAAAATGAGCTCCATTGGAGCTACAGGAGGTATTCTGAAGTGGATTCAAAACTGGTTATAGGACAGAACACAAAGAGTAGTGGTCAGTGATATCTCATCTGAGCTGGGTATGGTGGGGAGTGGCGTCCCCCAGGGATCGGTGTTGGGACCCCTGATGTTCCTTATTTATTTTAATGACCTTGATAGGAATATTGAGAGCAGATTGGTTAAATTTGCAGATGATACTAAATTGGGGGGTTTGGCAAATAGTCTAGGGTCCACTAAAGTGATTCAGGACGATTTGGATAGAATCCAGAATTGGGCAGAAATGTGGCAAATGAAATTTAATCTATCAAAATGTAAAGTTGTCCATGTAGGTAATAAAAACATTAGACGGGATTACTTCATGGGAGGTTTAAAACTGGAATGTGCTGCACAAGAGAAAGATCTGGGAGTGATTGTTAACCAAACCCTCACAGGTTCTAGCCATTGTGCCGCAGCAGTTAAAAAAGCTAATCGGATGCTAGGATACATTGCCAAAAGTATTGAGTACAAATCTAAGGAGGTGATGCTTCTTTTGTACAACACGTTCGTTAGACCACACCTGGAGTATTGTGTACAGTTCTGGGGACCATACTTTAAGAGAGATATAGAGGCTCTAGAGAAAGTTCAGAGAAGAGCCACCAAGCTTATTCCAGGTATAAAAGATGAAAGCTACGAGAAGTGGCTAAAGATCCTTAATCTCTTTAGTCTTAGGAAAAGGAGACTCAGGGGTGATTTGATTGAGGTCTTTAAATATGTTAAAGGGATGAACAAAGTGAATCATGTAGGATTCCTTCGACTAAGTGTTGTGAGTAGAACTCGGGGTCACAAATGGAAGTTGACCAAAGGTAAATTTAGCACTGATATTCGGAAATATTTCTTCACCCAAAGAGTAATTTCAGTGTGGAATAGCTTACCTGACCATATTGTTGAGGCAGAGACCTTGGGGGTTTTCAAGAGCAGGCTTGACCTAAAGCTAGATACCATTGAGTCATTTAGTATCTGAAGGGATATATTCACAATAGTATAAAGAAACTGGCGAGCTTAGTTGGGCTGAAAGGCCTGTTCTTGCGATTCATGTTATGTTATGTTATGTTATCACCTGTTTGGAAGGTCAGGGCATCTGGTCAGCAGGGAAATGGGTTTGATGCTGAGGAGGCAGGAGTCAGAAGCTGATGGTGGTGGGTGATGCGAGATCTCTGCAAACAGCAGAGAGAGACAAGTTATGGGCATTTTTATAGAAGACTGGTGGTTACGATAGGGTGTGTGCAATTGCTTCGGTGTCCTATGTCTTGTGATTGAACTTTTGTTCATACTTTCATGATCACCATGTTCATTTACAGGCAGACTTTCCCTGGTATGCTGTATATTGTGCTGCAGAAAAATGCCAAGGTCAAAACTACGCTCTGATATTAAACATTGGATTTCCTTTCAAATGTTTTGTCAAATATTTAGTACCTTGGCCCATACATTACCAGTAAAAGTATTTCAGTTGAGAGTTAGCCTTACATGTGAATATATTGAAAAGTGGTGCCGTTAAAACAGGGTGAAAGCAGCAGCATTGGAACTTAAGGTAGTTTTAACTGAGCAATGTTCATATCCTCCAAACTTTAACTTTCCGGCTGTAACTCGTAAACACTCAACTAGATGACCCCTGTGGTTATGAGGAGTCATCGAACACCTTCACGAGCTTGGCCGCCTCGGCCACTGATTCGAACCAGGCATGAGAACCGTCTGTCAGTGTGATGCGGAGTCTGGCAGGGTTAAGGAGAGGGGGTTTTAGTCTCATCTAGTACAGAGAAGGGTTCTATACGCGCTCCACTGTATATAACTCTACTTTTAGTTATATTTGGCATAGCCATTAGCAGTGCTGAGGTCTCTATTTTTCCTGCTTTTGGTCGAAATTTGAGAACAATTTATAAAAGAACATGACTGATCAGTCACGATCGCCAATACATGTACACTACCACTCCAAAGTTTGTGTACACCCTAAGATCTTATCAAGTCTTCATCTTACATGTACGGTTACAACAAGGAAATCACAGGAACCCAATACTTGTTTATTACAAATGAAACATTTACAAGAAAAATCTGGGTCAGGTTTTCAATTAGCGTCCATTTGGTTTTTTTCCTGCCTTTCCACCTTCTCAGTGCTTTAGAATAACAAGAGCCATCTGGCAATGGCATATTCCCCCAGCCCCCCACATTCATGGATTAACTGCTCAAGAAATTCCTAAATCACCGAAAGGCACATCTACATATGACACCTGACCTAACAGAACGGTTTTCAAGTTATGCTCTGGACAAAAGAATGTTTACAGACGGACGGACGGACGAACAGACAGACGGACGGGCGGACAGAGCGATAGCTATATTCCCCCGCATTATATGCCAGGGGGATAAAAATGAATCCAGCAATCTTGCCTATAGAAGTCTCATTCAATGCAGGACAGTTAGGGCTTTCAGAAAAGTGTACGTTTGTGTGAATCTAATGGGTATCCTACAGTGGCCCTGAAGTGCAAACCACAACCGCAAATAACTAAACACAACAGCAAATTAAAAAACACAACCGGAAATTAAAAAACACAACCGCAAATAACTAAACACAATGGGCTCTAATTTCGTAGACCAGGCGCAGGCGTGGCGCAGACACGGCGAATGGGGGGTGCGCCGCGCCAACGGGGTGTGTCCAGAGGTATGTTGCAATTTCGTGCCCGGCGTAGCCTGGCGCAAGTACTCCTCTGTCCCGCCTCTGTCCCGCCTTCCAGCACAAGGAGGCAAAGAAGGCGTGTTTGGGTATAACACAGAGTCAAATACTGCTCATTGGCAAGAGAAACGATGGATAGCGTGTTCCTAATATTACAGCCTGTAGCTGCTTAAAATTTTGGGATTAACATGCATGGACAACAATGCAAGATACGTTACACAATTATTTTCAATATGTGATCTTAACTCAGTACGAGATCATAGCAATCAGACTGTATTCCTTTCCCCCGCTAAAAACGATAAAACCTAAGTGACAATAATAGTAGAGTATTAAGCCGCTTGCAGACTGGACGTGAAACGAATTTTTCGCTCGACAGATTGCGTTGAAAGTAGTGTCTTGTGTCCGAAAGTCTGACAGGGTTTTAATATATCTCCGTGTCCGACAGTCGATTATTGTTTTTAATTTCTTCAAATCTACTGACTCTTTTAGCTATTAAACGTGACCCAGACAGCAAGCACCTCCGCTCAGAATCTAGCCCGGCTCTGGGCCGGATCAGCTGGAGTCGGCCCAGAGCCGGGCCAGAATCCGGAGCCGTGGTGCTTGCTATCTGGGGAATGTTTTGATAAGAGGGCTCAGTTCTACAAGATGAGTACCGAGAATTTCAATCAATGTTTCTGTTTAAGCTGCTCAATAAAGTAAGTCGACATTGGTGCCGGACTTTGTTCAATACCTCCGTGTCTGACAGCCAAAAAAAAAAAAGAGGACGATTAGAACAGATTGATAACGAAATAAAGAATAAAAAGAAACATTTTAACAACAACATCCAACGAACACTGCGATTAATTTATTTGCGGGTCATCTTTTTTGGATGTTCTGTTAATTGGTGATGTATATGTATTTTTATTCTTTATTCCGTTATAAATCTGTTCTCATCTCAATACTTTCATTTTTTGCTGGCTGGTGGACATGCATTTCGCGTCAGACAGTCTTGATCGCGCATGCAATAATTTTTCACACTGTCAATGGTCATGGAATTGATTTGCTCTCTGATTACAAGCACTATTTTATCTCTGCTGTGGAAATAAAGCGTGAATCTGTTCGATCCATCGGACTAATTTTCAAAAGAAAGACCGAATAAAGACTGTTGTCTATCTTCAAAGGAAGAAAACAGATGATTAAAAAGACCAAGAAAAGTTGATAGCTCTTTGCATTGACTTTGACTGTAATCAGTTGTGCGTTTTTTTGTTTCGCGTCCAGTGTGCAAGCGGCTTTACCGAGCATAGAACGCAAGCATTATATACACACTGTCTGATGCTGAGGCAGTTTGTCGTTGGCTGAGAAAGATGTGAAGTCGTTAATTTGCATCATTGATTCAGTTGCGTTGATTAAGTCAGGTCGAGTTTCCATCACGCGTGCCAACCGCCTTTGATCTGACATCAGGACAATCGATATAGATACTATAATTTATGTCCTGATTCAGATAGTTACATTAAACAGTGGTTGCTGTAATTATTTACTGTATTGAAATGTGCCTGACATTCTGGAAACCTGCCTGTGAGGTTTCGGTGACGTGTGCGCACTGTGTGCCGGTCAGCCAAATTACCACTGCACAGAAAGTTAACCAGGTTGGACCTGGCGAGCTCTCTGCGCAACTGCAGCAAAGACTTTTTCTACAAAATTGTCACTACCTCTTGATGAATAAGAGACACCTCCCCCTACTACGCCGCCACACCCATCTCAGCGCACGTTCCTCTGCGCAAGGTGTTGCACCTCAAGAAATTACCACTGCGCGGGCTGCGCCGGACGAAATTACCACTGCGTGGGCTGCGCCACACTACGCCACCTGCTCTGCGCCAGGAAATTAGAGCCCAATGGGTCTCATTCATGAAACGTGAGCAGAAGAAATTTGTGTGTAAACTGTTCGCAGATGGAAATTTACGTGCATCTCTGCATTCATCAATATTTTAGTAGCTCCAATCTTTTCGTAGCTACTAACAAAATCTACACATGCTGCTGACCACGCGTCGCGCTTGTGTAAATTTACAGTTTTTCACAATTGCTAAAACACAAATCCCAACTCTCTAAACCTAATGACCGGTTCCCTTCACACTTTTAATAAAAATAGCCCCAATTTGCCAAGACTATAAACGAATTTCACATGCTAAGACACAATTCACAAAACTCAACCCCCCTTTTCTCAACACATTTTTTTTTGCTAAAACACATGTTGCTAAAACTTCTGCTCAAATTCTCAATCACTCAACACACTTCGCACACTGCAGCTCATGTGATGCAAAATGCTACCCATAGTCAGCAAAACCTGAACACAATGAACACACCTGGTGTCATTAATTAAACACAAAGACTCAAAATTGAAGACACTTGTTGCAAATGATGTGACCACACATATAGGCCAGTTCAGAATGCACCGTTCGCTGAAGGTTCCAAACAGCAACAATGGACGTAGGCAGAGGCAGAGGAGGAGGAGGAGTTTCAGTCAGACAAGGGAGAGGCGGTCGGCAAGGAGGGAGAGTAAGACGATCACGCACCGTCATTACGGATGAAATGAGAGCTACAGTCATTGACCATGTCATTGTCCACGGCTTATCAATGACCGAAGCAGGACAAATAGTCCATCCAAACCTTACCTAACTGTATTTTCTTCATTTTCTTAATTTACATATTGTTTCGATGAAACACACAAATGAATGCCCAATACTATACAGTAATATATATTTAGAAAAGAAAAGGTTTCTAAAAATGTGTCTTGGCAGTTGTGAAAAAGTGAAAAAGATCATTCTCAAACCCTGAACATTGTGTTTTCAGTTTTTTTGTTGTAGTATGTGTTATGGCCCCAATTTGTTATTAGATTACAACACAACAGCAACAGCAACAGCAAGGGATGACAGACACAGTTTTAACAACTAAAACACATTTAATTTTTAACAAAGACAATAACTAAACTAAACTGACCAAGATTGAATAGGAGAAAAAAAAATATTTACAGTTCCTTTTTGTGGGGTGGCTTGGTGATGTCCTGGATAATGAAAATGCTCAAACAAAGAAATCCACAAAAGAAGCGTCACAGGTCTTGAACAGAATGGCAGGTCTGGTCATCTTCTTGCAATTTCTCCTACTCCTTTACTGTCTCAGTTCTTTTCCTTATATACTCTTTTGCAGACCCCACCCACATTTAGACCTCTTTTTTTTAACTTTCTGAGACTTGCCCCAGACATGTCCAGGACATGTCTAAACATGACTCCAGTCTGAGCTTAACAAAAAAAGGTAAATACTGCCATCTAGTGGCCTATATTCACATTACACCTCCATTCCAAAAGGGAAAAATTTTGACTCATAAAGGCAAAATTTTTCTTTTCAATACAAAATGGTTAAGTGAACACTTGTCTATATATACATATCATACAATATTCAAACACATGATATATATATACACATTCAAACACGGGATAAGCAATCAGCAATTACATTGTCTGTACCCTTCACATGCTTAATTTCCAAGTCAAACTCCTGTAAAATCAAACTCCAATTCAACAATCTCCGATTCTTGTTTTTCATCTTACTCAAAAACATTGACGGATTGTGGTCAGTGTACACAATCATTGGCTTTTGTCCTGTACAAACATAAACCTCAAAGTGTTGTAAAGAAAGGACCAGAGCCAACAGTTCCTTCTCTATTGTGGAATAGTTCCTTTGGTGGCGATTGAACTTCCTGGAGAAGTATGCCACGGGATGCTCAATGTCATCAGAGTCACTTCTCTGTAGGAGCACAGATCCACAAGCTTGGTCGCTAGCATCGACCGCGATGGAGAACGGTTTGTTGAAGTCAGGAGATTTGAGCACGGGGAAGTGACACAGCAGAGACTTCAGGTGATCGAAGGCTCTCTGGCATGCATCATCCCAGGTGAACTTTACGCCTTTCTTCAGTTGGTTAGTTAGACTGAGAGCAATCTCAGCAAAGTTCTTGCAGAACTTGCGGTAGTACCCGATCATTCCAAGGAAGCGGCGCAAAGCTTTTTTGTTGTCAGGAACTGGAAAGTCCATGATGGCTTGGACTTTAGCATTTATGGGTGCCACCTTACCCTGGCCTATGACGTAGCCAAGATAGGTGACAGTAGCACAACCAAAGTCACTCTTGCTCAGGTTAACAGTCAGGTTAGCCTGGGTCAGGCGCTGGAACAACGTCTCTACATCTTTTAGATGTTCTTCCCAGGAGTCACTCCGTGTGATCAGGTCATCGATGTACGCACCCGTGTGTGGCAATCCGGCGATTGTAGACTGTATCATCCTTTGGAACGTGGCTGGGGCATTTTTCATGCCAAAGGGTAGGACTTCATACTGGTACAATCCAGATGGTGTGGCAAAAGCAGAGATGCTCTTGGCCCTCTCAGTTAAAGGCACACACCAATAACCCTTCAATAAATCAATCTTGGTCAGAAACTTTGCTTGCCCTACACTATCAATACAATCATCAATCCTAGGTATTGGAAACACATCAGTTCTAGTTACAGCATTGACTTTGCGATAATCTGTACAGAATCTAGTACTTCCATCAGGTTTTGGAACTAGCACACAGGGTGAACTCCAATGGGAGTTGGAGGTTCTGATAATATCATGTTTTAACATGTACTCAACCTCTTTCTCAGCAATCTTTCTCTTTTCAGGATTCATCCGGTACGGATGCTGTTTTATTGGTTTGGCATCACCAACATCTACATCATGAGAGGCTATATAAACTCTCTTTGGAACATCAGGAAACAAATCCTCATATTTCTTGATCAACCTTTCAAACTGATCTCTCTGTGAGGGTTCTAAGTGCTGGAGTTTTACATCAAGATTTTGCAACACTTCAGTGTTTGACAATTTACATGAAAGAACTTCAGCTTTAATTCTTGGTTCATCATCTTGAAACTCCCCCTCATCTTCACACGTTTCGACCATTGGAGAATCTGAAGTGACAGCTGCAACCCTAGCATTTCTGTCATGATAAGGCTTTAGCATGTTAATATGACACAATTGTTTTGGTTTTCTCCTATCTGGAGTCTTCACAATGTAATTGAGATCATTGAGTTTTGTCAGAATTTCATAAGGACCATGAAATCTAGCCTGCAATGGATTGGACTGCAAGGGAAACAACACAAGGACCTTGTCTCCTGGTTTAAACTCACGGCTTCTAGCCTTATGATCATACCAAGTTTTCATTTTTCCCTCACTTGATTTCAAGTTCTCTTTGGCAAGGTCACAAGCTGCACGCAATCTTTCCTTGAACTTGCCAACATAGTCTAACAGACTGATATGCGGCTCTTTCTCTTGCCATTGTTCACTCAATAATAGCAAAGGTCCTCTCACTTCATGACCAAACACTAGCTCAAATGGACTGAATCCAGTAGACTCCTGCACTGCTTCTCTAGCTGCAAACAACAGCAAATGAACACCTTCATCCCAGTCTTTCTCATGGTCATAACAATAAGTCCTCATCATTGTCTTGAGAGTGGAATGAAACCGCTCTAAGGCACCCTGACTTTCTGGATGATAGGCACTAGAAAGAATCTGCTTTGCACCTAGTTCATACACAACCTGCTGAAACAATCCTGAAGTGAAATTGCTACCCTGGTCTGACTGAATTTCCCTGGGAAGGCCAAACAACGTGAAGAACTTTATCAAAGCCTTCGAGATTGCAGTTGCCTTGATGTTACGTAGAGGTATGGCTTCGGGGAATCTGGTAGATGCACACATGATTGTCAACAAGTACTGATTTCCAGATCTAGTCTTGGGTAATGGACCAACGCAATCAACAATGACCCTAGAGAATGGCTCCCCAAATGCTGGGATAGGCTGCAATGGAGCTACAGGTGGGTCTAACTGGTGTTTTCCAACTACCTGACAAGTGTGACAGGTTTTGCAAAAGTTGGAAACGTCTTTCCGAAGCCCAGGCCAAAAGAAGTGTTTCATGATTTTATCAACAGTCTTGTTAACACCAAGATGACCTCCTAAAGGTAAACTATGAGCCATTGTTAAGATCTCATTCCTATAGACCTTCGGAACAACAATTTGCCTGACCACTGCCCAATCTGCATTGGCAGGGATATCAGGAGGGCGCCACTTCCGCATCAACACACCATCCTTGAGATAATACCCAACTGGAACTGCGTCTATTTCTTTATCAGGAAGGGCTCTCCTCTTTAGTACACAAATTTCAGGATCATTAGTTTGCTCCTCAATCAACCGCTTTCTGGACAGAGACAAGTCTCCAGACACATCAGAATCACCAGACCCATCCGGCTGGCTGAATAGAGAACTGATAAAAGTATCTGATAAGTCCTCAAACGGAGAAACCATAGTAGGCCAATCAGAGTCATGAGGCGAACCACCTGAGACCTGACTATTCAATGTACTGGACGGCACCACATCATCTTCTTCTTTAGCCTTCTTGGCCATAGCACGAGTCACTGCGCAAGAAGGATACAGAGATGGGTCCTCATCCCCATCTTCAGTGCTCGGCTGTGAAGTAAGATGTACAGGGGGAATTACTTTGCCCCCAGCCAGGTCATTGCCTAGCAACAGAGAAACACCCTTTATAGGTAGACTTGACATAAGTCCCACCTTTACCTGTCCTGTAACTAAATCTGACTTCAAGAATATAGAGCGCAGGGGTACAGATACAGTCCTCCCTTCAATACCTTGTACAAGTATGAAATCCCCTGAAGCGGTCTCATCACGTAACTCCAAGGAGTCCATCAACAAAAGTGACTGAGAAGCTCCGGTATCCCTTAGGATATATATGGGGACAGGAGTAGTATGCTCATTCAGAGCCACAAATCCCTCTGACACAAATGGAAGAAATTCCTCCCTCACAAAGTCAGCTGTATTAGGCTTTTTAGCCCCACAAGAAGCAGGCAATTTAGCAGATCGGTTATCTACTACAGGGGTTTCTAACCTTGTTTTCACAAAGGCATTTGGTTTGGTATCCTTTTCTTTTTCTTTCTTAGCTTTAAGGAACCAACAGTTAGTTGTAACATGACCAGATTTCTTGCAATAACTGCAAACTAGACCACTTTTGTCACTGTCAGCTTTCACACTTTGATCAGACCTGTTACTGGATTTCTGAGCACCATCACCAGATTTGTCTTTGTCTTTGGGTGAGGAATCTTGGGTATCACCATAACCCTTTTTCTGAAATTGGGACCATCTATTATTACTGCTAGACTGAAATTTGGACTTATGTGTGAGAACATATTCATCTGCAAATTTGGCAGCTGATTGCAAATTCAGTGCTTGCTTCTCATTAAGGTAGGTCTTAACATCATCTTTAACACAGTTCTTGAATTCTTCAACTAACACCATCTCTTTTAGTGAGTTGAAATCATCCTTGACCTCCATAGAAGTACACCAGCGCTCAAAGCAAACCTGCTTTTCATTAGCAAATTCAACATAAGTCTGATTTTCAGATTTCTTCAGACCTCTGAATTTCTGTCGGTAAGCCTCTGGAACCAACTCATAAGCTCTCAAAATAACCTTTTTGACAACCTCATAATCAGAGGAATCATCTGCAGACAAAGCCGAATAGGCTTGTTGAGCTTTACC
This sequence comes from Gymnothorax reevesii, assembly GCA_029721435.1. Classification (NCBI taxonomy): domain Eukaryota; kingdom Metazoa; phylum Chordata; class Actinopteri; order Anguilliformes; family Muraenidae; genus Gymnothorax; species Gymnothorax reevesii. The sequence continues at coordinate 22,166,132 of CM056579.1, read as the reverse complement.
CTTGAGGACAGTTTGCAACATCAGAGGCCAGTGTTCCTTTGGCCACTGGCAACTCTTTGCTACCTTTTCAAAACACTGGAAATAGTTGTCAACATCCTTTTCCGAAAATGGAGGCACCAGTTTTACCTCCTGGCTAGCCCGAAATTTATTTTCAGTTTGAATTTTTATTTTTAGTTGCTCCATTTGGAGTCTTTCTTCTCTATCGAATTTCTCTAATTCAAAATCTCTCTGTCTTGCAAATTTTTCTAACTCAAATTCTCTTTGTTTTTCTTTTTCTTCCCTTTCAAATTCTCTTTGTTTCTCTTTTTCCTCCCTTTCTTTTTCTCTTTCCTCCCTTTCTTTCTCTTTTTCCTCCCTATCTTTTTCTCTTTCCTCCCTTTCTTTCTCTTTTTCCTCCCTTTTTTCTCTTCTCTTGCTAATTTTTCCAACTCAAACTGCCTTTGTTTTTCTTTTTCTTCCCTTTCAATCTCTATCATTTTTAATTTAAGTTCCATTTCTATATTTGGATTTTCCACTGGAAACTGTTCCAGATCTCCTGGTGCAAACACATTTTCATCAATGTAATATTCAACTATCTCTCTAGCCAGTCTTGCTTTTCGCATGGCTGGTTTCACCTCTGTCAGCTCTAAATGTCTGCAAATTTCTAGCAGTTCTGTCTTTTTAAAAGACTTCAAAACCCCTACGGTTGGTGATGCCAAGAAATCATCCATTGCTGTTGTCAATATATATGTATTCAATTAAAAAAAATCAATTTTACAATTTGAAATGTTAGATTTTTAATAAATGACTCACAAAATGGTCTATCCCGGACCTTGAGCCCCCAATTTGTTATGGCCCCAATTTGTTATTAGATTACAACACAACAGCAACAGCAACAGCAAGGGATGACAGACACAGTTTTAACAACTAAAACACATTTAATTTTTAACAAAGACAATAACTAAACTAAACTGACCAAGATTGAATAGGAGAAAAAAAAATATTTACAGTTCCTTTTTGTGGGGTGGCTTGGTGATGTCCTGGATAATGAAAATGCTCAAACAAAGAAATCCACAAAAGAAGCGTCACAGGTCTTGAACAGAATGGCAGGTCTGGTCATCTTCTTGCAATTTCTCCTACTCCTTTACTGTCTCAGTTCTTTTCCTTATATACTCTTTTGCAGACCCCACCCACATTTAGACCTCTTTTTTTTAACTTTCTGAGACTTGCCCCAGACATGTCCAGGACATGTCTAAACATGACTCCAGTCTGAGCTTAACAAAAAAAGGTAAATACTGCCATCTAGTGGCCTATATTCACATTACATATGTAATGATGCTTCGTTGTGTTTACTTTTTTGCAGGCTTTCAGAGTGATTTTGGCGTCAGTGTTTGGTTTTCAGCATATGAGCAACTGTTTTGATGTGAAAGTTTGGTTTTGAAAAGAGAATGTGAGGTTTTGTGTAAGTAGCTTGAGAAAAGTGTTTGTGTTTAGCGTTTTGGGAAAATGGAGCAATGTTTCATGGAACGTATTTTAGCAATAGTGAAAAACTGTAAATCATGTAATACAAGTGCCCATTCATTTAATTTCAGTACAATTCATTTTATTTGTGAAAATTTAGTAAGCATTGTGACTTCTTGGAGATGGAAAGGAAGATTTTGCACATAACACACCTCAAATAGGGACAGGATACACACACACCCAGGTACACGCACACACACACACACACACACACATGCACTCACACACACCCTAACCCTAACCCCCCTCCACTGCTCATACTTTCCTAACCCTGAGTCTCCCTCCGTGATTCTGTTGAGAGATCTCTCTGCTTCAGTTACAGAGCTGACCACTATTAGAAATTGGGAACAAATACAAGTATTGAGTCCTGACGTCCCCTACAGAGGGCGTTGATGAAGTAGCTGTTTTTCAATATGAAAATATAGTAGCTCTGTTCTGCTTTTTTTTTCATACAGATCACAATTGAGATGTTTTCTAACTAAATCAATTAAAATATAACATTGAAAAAATATTTTAATTAGGAAAATCATGCTTGCCTCTCCTTTCTCCATAAAATGTGCTGCACTGGATTCCTGCCATTTTGAAAAGAGCGGGAAAAAGAAGTTGTAATGGCCACACCCCCCAAATACGATATCACTGTTTAGCCACAGTTGACCTCTCTCAGGAGCAGCAGAATTTATTAAAGTGCTGTGTAGTATAGGAGATATTAGCAAAAACCTAACGTCCTCTACAGAGGACAAAAATGAATAGCCGGGTCTCAGGTGGTTATATTTGGCATAGGCATTAGCAGTGCTGAGGTCTCTATTCTTATTGCTGTTGGTCAAAATTGGAGAACAATTTATGAAAGAACATGACAGATTGGTCACCATCGCCAATGCATGTATACTATCAGTCAAATGTTTTTGCACACCCTAAGGTCTAGTCAAGTCTTCATTGTCTACACATTGGGCTTCAGTTTTCCAACCTGTCATACAACCAATATGAGACTATAACACAAGAACAAAATATTTAAAAAATGTAACAATTACAAAAAATATTTGGGTGTGCTAAAACTTTTGATTGGTAGTGTATACCCGAATGCTTGTATTGCTTGGTCCCCCAAGCAACACTGAAATATTAGCATTTGGAACTGAGCATTAAGTCAAACTTAAGACCTAAAGTCTCAAACTGATACATCAAATATGGGTTCCTGTTATTACTTAATACAAACTGTAGAACCTGAAAGTTTGATTTGGCTTACAACATAGGTCAAAAATCCTAGTGTTGCAACACATGCTCATTACGCTGGTAAAATCTGAATGCTTGGGTGATCTGACACAATCCCGAGCCAGCGGTAAACTTTTATAATCCTACAGCCTGCCGGTGAGACTGGAATCTTTTGCTCTGTTCACAGCAGGAAGCCGGAGCCATTACGTCCAGGCTGCCCAGTGTTCCTCAAAGTTGTATCACAGTCCCCATTGAAGTTTAAGCCCAGCTACATTTATTGGCTTAAAACAATCTAAATCTCTGTCAAATTCATATTATGTTTACGTTCAATATCTTAGAAAGGAACCTCTTATATATTTATCATACTATTAGGCTATAATATTCCATTTTAAGGCTTTTCCATGACAACTGCATCATTTTAGCACATATTCATATCATGTTTGGTCTCTTTATTCTTGGAGAAATCTAAGGAATTGAATGGAACATGTTTCATTTCCCTTGGAATTATGGTACATCTTGTTTGCAAGATTCATTCGGGCAACTACCTAGTCTCCTCTCTATGTAAATTAATCTTATCACCTAGGCCAGTAAAACTCTGATTTGGCCAGCCCTTTCCTCTACCTTGTTCGGAGGTGTGGTTTGGAATCTTTAAAGGCACGAGATCCTAAGGGGGCGCTCTCTTCTTTTTCCTGTCTCTCTTCTTTGGGCTCTTCCTTTTGACCGTTCTTGAGGTAAGTCACATGTTGCCTTGTTCCGGAGCGAGGGAACATTTGAGTTCTCCCCGACCACGTGGAGCGATTTTAGCTCCACATGGTCATTCATCTTTTCCAGGTATGAAAATGCTCTAAATCCTTCTAAATTATATGTAACGGTAACTGGCTTATCATTGATGTGTTTGATCCAAGTTGTGCCTGCCTGGTGAATAAATTGTTGTTATTCCTTTTTCAGCTTGCGTGTTTTTCCTTGATTTGTAACACTCGTATATTCTAGCCTTGTTGCGACCGGGACTTAAGGGGACATTCCTACTAAGGCATGTGTAGGTAATGATACGTCTAAGTTAGATTTGGGATTATGTTCTACCCCTTAAGGATTTATGGAATACCGGCTCTTAAGGTTTGGCTATTAAAGATACCCTTATATGTCGGTATATGGCTGATCTTTCTAAGGAGCCCTTAAGTATATATATAAATCTGGGTTCTTGATACGTTCACGCTCAGGGCTGCAATTTCGTTTGAGCCTCGATGCTGCTATCAAGGTAGTCCCGTTTAACCAATGGATTTATCGTCGAATTGATTCCAGGACAGTTACGTTTAATTAACCCTGGGGACGTATTTACTGAGCAATGATGGTTTGCGCTGCCGTATCTGATGGCAGATTTGTCTCGAAATCCACGCAGGTGTTCCCTAAATTATCAATTCTAATTCTAATTTGGAGTCAGATTCTTAACGAGGATATTGCAAAATTTTATATTCTACTTGTTCCTTGGAGTCAGATTAGTCGTAACCATTGCGTTTTCATGCCCCGTCCAAAGACGGTGAAAAATATCCATTATATTGTGACTCACACCAGCCAGAAGAATGCTCTAATTAAAGTTAGACCAAGAGAACACGTGAGGCCTTCAACCCGGGCAATATTCGACGTTGGAATTGCTTTGTTTGGGGTTTTACAAAACCGAGCCATTAACTCTAATGGTAAATTAGATACAGAGCATTTTGTTTGGACTATAGTGCCTTTTAAGTCCATAATTTTTAATTGTTCTATTAATTATTGTTTATTACCAACCAAAATTTATATGCTCAGTGACCTTACCACCACTGATATCTATGCCAGCTATGGACAAAATTGGGTGTTATGGCCCCAATTAGTTATGACATATAAGACAGCAAGGGATGACAGACAAAATTTTAAAACAAACAGATTTAATTAAACAAAGACTGACAACTAACCTACAATTTATACTACTAACCAAGATTGACATATACAAGAAAAAAAATATTTACAGTCCCTTGAGATGGGGTTGCTTAGTGATGTCTTGGGACAGGAAAACGCTCCAACACAGGCAAAAATCCACAAAAAAACTTAACAGGTCTTGAAAAAGAGTGACAGGTCTGGTCAAATGTATCCCTCTCCTTGCAAATTCTCCTACAACTTTACTCTCTCAATTTTTCTCGTTATTTATACTCTTTTGCAGCCCCCTCCCACCTTTTAGATTTTTTTTTTCATTTCTCTGGGACTTCCCCTCCCAGACATGCTCAGGACATGCCCAAACCTAGCCCCAGACTGGGCTTAACAAAAAAAAGGTCAATACTGCCATCTAGTGGCTGTTTTACATATTACACCTCCATTCCAAAAGGGAAAATTTTTTCTTTTCAATACAAAAATGGCTAAGTAGACACTTGTATTTATGTACATATAATACAATATGCTAATAAACACATGATATATACTGAGTACAAATGAAAACACACCACTTGAAAAAAGCCAATATTTAAGTTCAAATGAACTTCAATATAATTTTTATACAACAACAACACTACAGTGACATCACCCGGTATGCCAGGTGCGAGAAATGCGAGAATTTCAAGTTAACTGTAACGCTAGGCAATTTTTTGCAAAAACGCAACATCCTGCACGCACACCACGGGAAAAATGAATTTCACTCTGAATTTGTGCACACGTTGCCTTTAAAAGCATGTGAATCCGAATAAAATTTCACTTCTTCACTGACACTTGTGAAACGTCGACACTATGCCGCGACTTACAGCCCCTGAACGGAAACGTACCATAGGCATGCTTCAATTTGGCGCCAGCACCAGGGAAATTGCCAGACGACTACACTGCGCACACACAACGATCGCAAGACTCCATCAAAAGTTTCTGCAAACGTGGAGCACTCGGGACCGGCCTCGACCGGGTCAACAACGTGTGACAACAGCACGTCAGGACCGTCAGATCGTACGGGATCATGTAATAAGAATAATAATAATACATTTTATTTAAAGCGCCTTTCAAGATACCCAAGGACACTGTACAATAAATTGGGAGGGCAAACAAGCAATAAAAAAGAGCCTAAACAATAATGACAAAACAACAAAGACAATACAAGGCATGACAATAACACGGTAAGGTAATGAATTACAAATAAAAACCCCAAAAAAGAATTATGCCTGAAAAGCAAGAGTGAAAAGATGAGTTTTGAGCCTTGTTTTAAAGGTAGAGAGAGAAGTGCACTGTCGTAGTGAGAGTGGGAGAGAGTTCCAGAGTTTAGGGCTGGCTATACTAAATGCCCTGTCACCCATAGAGCGAAGATGTGTGGTGGTGGTGGAGAGAAGGTGTGTATCAGCGGAGCATAGAGTGCAGGTGGGTTGGTAAGGGGAGAGGAGATTTGTGAGGTAGGGGGGTGCGAGGTTGTGCTGGGCCTTGAAGACTAGAAGGAGGATTTTGAACTGGATGCGTGACTGAACGGGGAGCCAGTGTAGCTGATGGAGGACAGGTGTGATGTGTTGCCAAGATCTGGTGTGGGTCAAAAGTCTTGCTGCAGAATTCTGGATGTATTGTAATCTGTTTATTAGTTTGGCTGGGAGACCCACAAGAAGGGCATTGCAGTAATCCAGTCTGGAGGTTATGAAGGCATGAATGAGGGTTTCTGCAGTGGCAAGACTGAGTGAGGAATGGACTTTAGAAATAGTTTTCAGATGGAAGAATGCTGTTTTGGTGACATATCTAATGTGGGAGTCAAAAGCAAGTGATGAGTCCATGATTACGCCAAGATTTTTTACTTCAGAGGAGGTGGTGGTGAAATAGCCCGGGATGGAAAACTGTGAGTGATTTAACTTCTTGAGTAGTGTGGGGGTAGCAATAACTATGGCTTCTGTTTTGTTGTTGTTGAGTTTGAGAAAGTTGCGGGTCATCCAGTTGCTGATATCATCAAGGCAGGTGGCCAGATCAGAGAGGGAAGGTGGCTGTGAGGGCTTAGTGTGGATGTAAATTTGTGTGTCATCGGCATAACAGTGGAAGTGTAGGCTATGCCGACGGAGGATGTAGCCAAGGGGGAGAATATAGATAATGAAAAGCGGGGGACCTAGGACAGAACCTTGTGGAACACCATGTGTGAGGGGTGTACTAGGGGACCGGAATTCACCAACAGTGACAAATTGTTCCCTACCCGTGAGATATGACCTAATCCAGGAAAGTGCAGTGCCCGTTATGTGCATGTCCGAGACCGAACACTACCAGCGACAAGAACGGCTGCTCAAGTCCAAGGACGACGTGGATTCATTCACCCCAACACCGTACGGAACCGTCTGCGAGCTGCAGGCCTGCGTGCACGACGTCCTTATTTCGGCCTCATATTGACGGATCGTCACCGAAACCAGCGTCTACAGTGGGCAAACAGGCACCAGAATTGGCGACTACGACAATGGCACGGTGTCATCTTTTCTGACAAATCACGATTTCACTTAAGGAACGTAGATGGCCGTATACGTGTTTGTCGGAGACGTGGTGAACGTTATAACCCCGAATTTGTCGTTCAAACGGACAGTTGGGGTGGTGGTAGCGTTATGGTGCGGGGTGGAATAAGCTACCATCACAGAACCCCTCTCCATATCTGCAGAGGAAGGGTGAACGGCGTCTACTACCGGGACCAGGTGCTGCAGAACCATGTTGTGCCGTTCTTCAACCAACACCACGATGTCCACATGTTCCAACAGGACAATGCTAGGGCACACACTGCAAGGGTGTCCATGCAGTACCTTGCACAGCAGAACATCCCCATGCGTCAGTGGCCAGCTCTGTCACCCGACCTCTCCCCTATCGAGCACTTATGGGATGAAATTGGACGATGTCTTTCACGTCGACGCCAGATGGACAACATCCGAGAACTTGAGGTTGCCCTTGTTCAGGAGTGGAATGCTATCCCTCAGAACACTATCCAGAGACTGATCAACTCCATGCGACGACGATGCACCGCATGTGTCAATGCAAATGGCGGTCACACCCGTTATTGACTTTCCTGTTTGACCCCTACACCAGTTAAACCTCTCTCGCGCATTAACATTATCGTGAATGAAATTTAATGATGTTTACATGTCTTCTTAAATCATTCATTATCTCAAATGCATCATGCGTATATACTTCACATTTCAATCCTTGGGGCTATTCCAGATTTCGTGAGTGGTGCGTTTTCATTTGTACTCAGTATATATACATATGCAAACACGGGATAAGCAATCAGCAATTACATTTTCAGTACCCTTTACATGCTTAATTTCCAAGTCAAACTCCTGTAAAATCAAACTCCAATTCAACAATCTCCAATTCTTGTTTTTAATCTTAAAGATTCAAGATTCAAGAACTTTATTGCCATGTCAACAAGTTGATAGGAATTTGTCTTAGTTCATGCTCCACATATACAGACACAACACATACAAGAGGACAACAAGAGACAAAACAGTGCAAAAACCAGCAGCATAGAAAATACATCCGGTCGTTTAAAGTGCCGTGTGCATTTCAACTTGTTACATACAAGCATCATTACAGCTGTAACCAAGCAAGTTGAGTTCAGATGTCTAATAGCTAATGGGTAAGTGCTATCTCTGAAGCGAGATGTTAAGCAGTTAATACTTCTATACCTCCTGCCTGATGGGAGGAGATTGAAGAGGTGGTGAGCGGGGTGAGAGTTATCAGCTATGATTTTATTTGCCTTTCTTATTATTCTGGTGTTGAAAAGTGAGGACAGTGTTGGGAGGCTGCATCCAATAATTTTAGATGAGCGTCTGACAACTCTTTCCAGCTTGATCTTGTCCTGCGAGGTTGTGTGACCGAACCAGACAAGCATGGAGAAGGTGAGAACACTCTCGATAGTGGCCCTATAGAAGTGAGTCATTGCTGCTTGGCTGACTTTGAACTTTTTGAGCTGCCGTAGGAAATACAGACGCTGATAGGCTTTGCTTATGATAAGGCTGGTGTTTGATTCCCATGATAGGGATTCATGGATGGTTGTCCCCAGAAATTTGAAGGAGGAGACTCTTTCTACCTCCTCCCCATTGATAAAGAGGGGGGAGAGTGGGGTCGAGATCTTCCTTCTGAAATCAATGATCATCTCTTTGGTTTTAGAGATATTCAGGATCAAGTTGTTTACCTCACACCACCTCACCAGCTCAGCTATTACTCAAAAACATTAACGGATTGTGGTCAGTATATACAACCATTAGCTTTTGCCTTGTACAAACACAAACCTCAAAGTGTTGTAAGGATAGAACCAGAGCCAACAGCTCCTTCTTTATTGAGGAATAGTTCTTTTGGTGGCGATTGAACTTCCTGGAGAAGTATGCCATTGGATGCCCAATGTCATCAGAGTCACATCTCTGTTGGAGCATATATCCAAAAGCTTGGTCGCGAGCATTGACCACGATGGAGAACAGTTTGTTGAAGTCAGGAGATTTTAGCACAGGGAAGTGACACAGCAGAGACTTCAGGCGATCGAAGGCTCTTTGGCATGCTTCATCCCAAGTGAACTTTACACCTTTCTTCAGTTGGTTGGTGAGACTGAGAGGAATCTCAGCAAAGTTCTTGCAGAACTTGGGGTAGTACCCAATCATTCCAAGGAAGCGGCACAAAGCTTTTTTGTTGTCAGGAACCGGAAAGTCCATGATGTCTTGGACTTTTACATTTATCGGTTCCACCTTACCCTGGCCTATGACGTAGCCAAGATAAGTGACAGCAGCACAACCAAAGTTACTCTAGTTCAGGTTAACAGTCAGGTTAGCCTGGGTCAAGTGCTGGCATCTCTACACCTTTCAGATGTTCTTCCCAGGAGTCACTCCATGTGATCAGGTTATCGATGTACGCACCCGTGTTTGACAATCCGGCAACTGTAGACTGTATTATCCTTTGGAACGTGGATGGGGCATTTTTCATGCCAAAGGGTATGACTTCATACTGGTACAACCCAGATGGTGTGGCAAAAGCAGAGATGCTCTTTGCCCTCTCAGTTAAAGGTACACACCAATAACCCTTCAATAAATCTTACCTCTATCAATACAATCATCAATTCTAAGTATTGGAAACACATCAGTTCTAGTTACAGCATTGACTTTGCGATAATCTGGACAGAATCTAGTACTTCCATCAGGTTTTGGAACTAGCACACAGGGTGAACTGCAATCTGAGTTAGAGGGTCTGATAATATCATGTTCTAACATGTACTCAACCTCATTCTCAGCAATCTTTCTCTTTACAAGATTCATCCAGTACGGATGCTGTTTTATTGGTTTGGCATCACAAACATCTACATCATGAGAGGCTATAGAAACTCTCCTTGGAACATCAGGAAAGAGATCTTTATATTTCTTGATCAACCTCTCAAACTGATCTGTCTGTGAGGCTCGTATGTGCTGGAGTTTTACATCAAGATTTTGCAACACTTCAGAATTTACATGAAAGAACTTCAGCTTTAATTCTAGGTTCATCATCTTGAAACTCCCCCTCATTTTCACAAGTCTCGGCCATAGGAGGATCTGAAGTGACAGCTGCAACCCTAGCATTCCTTTCATGATAAGGCTTCAGCATGATAATGTGACACAACTGTTTTGGCTTTCTCCTATCTGGAGTCTTCACAATGTAATTGAGATCATTGAGTTTTGTCAGAATTTCATACGGACCATGAAATCTAGCCTGCAAAGAATTGGACTGCAAGGGAAATAACACAAGGACTTTGTCTCCTGGTTTAAACTCACGGCTTCTAGCCAAATGATCATACCAAGTTTTCATTTTTCCCTGACTTGACTTCAAGTTTTCTTGGGCTAGGTCACAAGCTGTACGCAGTCTTTCTTTGAACTTGCTAACATAGTCTAACAGACTGATTCTCTTGCCATTGTTCACTCAACAATAGCAAAGGTCCTTTCACTTCATGGCCAAACACTAGCTCAAATGGACTAAATCCAGTCGACTCCTGCACTGCTTCTAATAAGAATAATTATAATAATGCATCAATTTTATATACCGCTTTTCTGCTTACTGGGCACTCAAAGATGCTTTACAAGGATACATTATTCATTCACTCACACATTCACGCTCTGATCGTAGTAAACTACGTTTTTGTAGCCACAGCTGCCCTGGGGCAGACTGACGGAAGCGTGGCTGCCAGTATGCACCTACAGCCCCTCCGACCACCACCAAACATTCACACACAGCCATACAGTATTCCTATATATTGCATGTTTTGTGGATGGGGGAAACCGGAGTACCGGAGAAAACCCACGCGAACACGGGGAGAACATGCAAACTCCACACAGAAAGGCCCCAGGCCGGATTCGAACCCACAACCTTCTTGCTGTGAGGCAGGAGTGCTAACCACTGTGCCACCATGCCACCAAGGCACCCTGTCACTCTGGATGATAGGCACTAGAAAGAATCTGCTTCGCACCTAGTTCATACACAACCTGCTGAAACAATCCGGAAGTGAAATTGCTACCTTAGTCTTACTTAATTTCCCAGGGAAGGCCAAACAATGTGAAGAACTATCAAAGCCTTCGAGACTGCAGTTGCTTTGATGTTGCGTAGAGGTATGGCTTCAGGGAACCTAGTAGATGCACACATGATTGTCAACAAGTACTGATTTCCAGATCTAGTCTTGGGTAATGGATCAACACAATCAACAATGACCAAAGAGAAGGGCTCCCCAAATGCTGGGATAGGCTGCAATGGAGCTACAGGTGGGTCTAACTGGTGTTTTCCAACTACCTGACGAGTATGAAAGGTTTTGCAAAAGTTGGAGTCATCTTTCCAAAGTCCAGGCCAGAAGAAGTGTTTCATGATCTTATCAACAACAGTCTTGTCAACACCAAGATGACCTCCTAAAGGTAAACTTTGAGCCATTGTTAAGATCTCATTCCTGTAGACCTTCGGAACAACTATTCGCTTGACCACTGCCCAATCTGCATTGGCAGGGATATCAGGAGGGCGCCACTTCCGCATCAACACACCATCCTTGAGATAATACCCAACTGGTACTGCATCTATTTCTTTATCCAGAAGGGCTCTCCTCTTTAGGGCACAAATTTCAGGATCATTAGTTTGCTCCAGAATCAACCGCTTTCTGAATAGAGACAAGTCTCCAGACATATCAGAATCACCAGACCCATCTAGCTGGTTGAACAAAGAACTGATAAACGTCTCTGATAAGTCCTGAAACGGAGAAACTATAGTAGGCCGAACAGAGTCATGAGGCGAACCACCTGAGTCCTGACTATTCAATGTGCTGGACGGAACCACATGATTTTCTTCTTCAGCCTTCTTGGCCATAGCACGGGTCACTGCACAGGAAGGATACAGAGATGGGTCTTCATCGCCATCTTCAGTGCTCGGCTGTGAAGTAAAATGAACAGGGGGAACTACATTGCCCCCAGCAAGGTCATTGCCTAGCAACAGAGAAACGCCCTTGATAGGTAGACTTGACATAAGTCCCATCTTTACCTGTCCTGTAACTAAATCTGACTTCAAGAATACAGAGCGCAGGGGTACAGATACCGTCCTTCCTTCAATACCTTGTACAAGAATGAAATCCTCAGAAGCGGTCTCATCACGTAACTCCAAGGAGTCCATCAACAAAAGTGACTGAGAAGCTCCGATATCCCTTAGGGATATATATGGGGACAGGAGGAGAATGCTCATTCAGAGCCACAAATCCCTCTGAAACAAATGGAAGAAATTCCTCCCTCACAAAGTCAGCAGTATCAGGCTTCTTAGCCCCACAAGGAGCAGACAATTTAGCAGATCGGTCATCTACTACAGGGGTTTCTAACCTTCTTTTCACAAAGGTGTTTGGTTTGGCATCCTTTTCTTTTTCTTTCTTAGCTTTAATGAACCAAAATTTAGTTGTAACATGACCAGATTTCTTACAATAATTGCAAACTAGACCACTTTTGTCACTGTCAGCTTTCACACTTTGATCAGACCTCTGACTGGATTTCTGAGCACCATCACCAGATTTGTCTTTGGGTGAGGAATCTTGGGTATCACGGTTACCTTTCTTCTGTAATTGGAACCATCTATTGTTACTGCTAGACTGAAATTTGAACTTATGAGTGAGAACATTTTCATCTGCAAATTTGGCAGCTGATTGCAAATTCAGTGCTTGCTTCTCATTAAGGTAGGTCTTAATATCATCTTTAACACAGTTTTTGAATTCTTCAATTAACTGTTGTGTTCCGTGGGTCTGTGTGTTTGGTTAGTCAATTTTAGGTTTTTATTATTTTTGTGATGTTGGTTTTTAGTCCATGTCTTAGTGATCACATTTCATTCCTCTCCCGTGTTATTCTAATCCATGTCTTACCCATGTACTGTCTTTGCTTTCTCCCTGGTCGCATCATTGTTTGTAGCAGTTTTCTGTCTTAATTGATTGTGACACTATTTTGGGTGATTTCATGGATTCTGGGTTTCAGCCTTCCTTCCTTTCTTGTTTACTAATTTCCCCTTGCTTTTCTATATTACTAACCCCTTCTAACAGTTTGTTATTTTCTAGAATTTACTAACCAAACTAACATTGTATATTAGACTAACCTACTAACGAGCTCCCGGGATTGTATAGCTGCACTTACTAATTGACAAATGATCTCTCAGCATTCGCCTGTTTTAGTCTCCGCCTCTTGCTTTTCTTTCACTGGCTTTGCTGTGTTTTCCTGCAGAACCTTCTGCATTTATCTTATCTGTCCTGTCTCTTTCTATTCACTGTGAAATATTTATTTAGTTTATCCCGCCTTTGGGATTGTCTTGTGATCCTCGTCTGGGTGTAAATGTTTATCTGTTTCATGTAATTAGGTTTCCCTTATGTTCCACCCCTTGTTAATTATATTAAGTTCCTGCACCTGTGTCTGCCCGTGCCCCTGCCTATATCTGTTCCTGCAGCAAGCCAGTTTCAGATCTGACTTCGCCCGCGCCTCACCACTCCTTGCCCCTATGCACGTTCCCTCTGGTCCCCATAATCTTCTCTGTGTTCTCTATCAGCCTCATGACCCAGCCCAGCCTGCCCCGCCTGCCGTTTTCCGCTCCAGTCTGTCTGAGTCTGCCCCCCCGCCTGCTGTTTTCAGAGCCTTCTCCCGCCAGCTGTGCCAGTCTGCCGGCTGTGCCGTTCAGTCCTGTCCGCCCTGCCTGTTGTCTCCAAGCCCCCTGGTGCCCCCTAATGTCTCCCGAGCCCCTAGTGTTCCAGACGTCTCCCGAGCCCCAAGTATTCCAGTCGTCTCCCGAGCCCCAAGATGTTCCTGTCGCCGCCCCAAGATGTTCCTGTCGACCAAGTCTGCCCCCCCCGATGTCTCCCCGCCTTCTCCTGCCAGCTGTGCTCTCCGAGCCAACCATCTGCAAGCTGTGCCCTTCTCGTCCTGTGCCTGCCCTCTTCCTGAAATCTCCAGCCTCCCTACTCCCGAGCTTTCCCTCTCCCGAGATCCCCCTCTCCCGAGATCCCCCAGTCCCGAGCTCCCCTGTCCCGAGTTCCCCTGCCCTGAGCTCCCTCTGTCCTGTATTGCCCCTGTCTTGTCCGAGTTGCCCCTGTCCCATCTGAGTTGCCCCGAGTCTGCCCCCTAGTGTTTCCCATAGTTTTGATTCCTGAGTTCTTCCCCTTTCAGTGCAGTAGCACGGTGTCTCTGTTGGCCAGAGTGCCCCGTTTTTCCCCCTTTCTAGTTTTTTAGTTTATTTAATAAATTCTTTTGGATCCCTGCATATGGCATCTCTCCCCCTTGTCTCATTGTTCCAGTGTTTCCCGAGTCCAGTTCCGTGGTGTCTGAGTTCCTAGTGTTTTCCCTCCCAGATCCCTAACATTAACACCATCTCTATTAGTGAGTTGAAATCATCCTTGACCTCCATCGAAATACACCAGCATTCAAAGCAAACTGTCTTCTCATTAGCAAATTCCACATGAGTCTGACTGTCAGATTTCTTCAGACCTCTGAATCTCTGTCGGTTAGCCTCTGGAACCAACTCATAAGCTCTCAAAATAACCTTTTTGACAACCTCATAATCAGAGGAATCATCTGCAGACAATGCCGAATAGGCTTGTTGAGCTTTACCCTTGAGGACAGTTTGCAACATCAGAGGCCAGTACTGGCAACTCTTTGCTACCTTTTCAAAGCACTGGAAATACTTATCAACCTCTTCCTCTGAGAATGGAGGCACCAGCTTTACCTCCTGGCTAGCCAGAAATTTGTTTTCAGTTGCTATTTCTATTTTTAGTTGCTCCATTTGGAGCCTTTCTTTTCAATCGAATTTCAGTCAATCGAAATCTCTCTGTCTTGCCAATTTTTCTAACTCAAATTCTCTTTCTTCCCTCTCAAATTCTGTTTTTCTTCTCTTGCTAATTTTTCTGACTCAAACTGCCTTTTTTTTCTTTTTCTGTTTCTGCCCTCTCAAGTTCTCTTTGTTTTTCTTTTTCCTCCCTTTCTCTTTCTGCCCTCTCAAATTCTCTTTGTTTTTCTCTTTCCTCCTTTTCAATCTCTAGCATTTTAAATTTAACTTCCATTTCTATATTTGGATTTTCCACTGGAAACTGTTCCAGATCTCCTGGTGCAAACACGTTTTCATCAATGTAATATTCAACAATCTCTCTTGCCAGTCTTGCTTTTCGCATGGCTGGTTTTACCTCTGTCAGCTCTAAATGTCTGCATATTTCTAGCAGTTCTGTCTTTTTAAAAGACTTCAAAACCTCTACGGTTGGTGATGCCAAGAAATCATCCATTGCTGTTGATCTGTCAGCATATATATATATATATTTATAGGAAAATTCAAAAAACAATTTTACAATATGAAATGTTAGATTTTCAATAAATGACTCACACAATGGTCTATCCTAGACTTGAGCCCCCAATTTGTTATGGCCCCAATTTGTTATTACATTTACGACAGCAAGGAATGACAGACACAATTTTAAAACTTTGTTGTGTTCTGGCCTTTGGCCAGGACAGCATTTATGGTTTTAACAGTTTCATGTTCAAGAGTTTCATAGTTTCATGGTCACAGTTTTAACAGTTTCTTGTTTCAGGATTTCACATTCCATGTCCATGTTTTTGTTTTCGCCAGGTCTGCCATGCCACTCCACCGCTTGTCTGCGTTCTGCCCCGTGCCTTTGTTGTTGCACATTTCTGAGCTCTGGTTGGCTTTGGTATTTCCCCTTCCTTCCATGCTGTGCTGGATTCGGGCCTCTCTAAGCTTAATTGGCAATTAACTGTTTTTAAGTTACTAACATTTACTAACACTCACTGGGTGGTGTAATTCTTAGATAGGCACATTACTAATATTACTAATTTAGACAGGGAGTTTATTGTCATGATTCCTGCTTTGCTATTTCAAGATCTTGCTGTGCTTTTCTGTTCTTAACATTCATGCTTGCTTCCAAACTGCATACTTAATTGGTACTTAAGCTGAGCACGCTCATTCTCTTAATGAGCAAGTCTTGTCAACCAATCTTGTCCATGTCTTGATCTTGCCATGCCTCTTGTTTCTCTCTCTCTCCAGGTGTTACCCCTCATGTCATGATTTCCAAGCCTTTATCTGGTTGCGGTGGAAGTTGGCTGGCAGACAGTGTCTCGCGTCTCGTTGCATGTGCAAGTTTAGCCAAGTTCTTGTTGTCAAGTTCCCTAGCATTTCTAGTTTCAAGTCTTGTCCTAGCCTCTTGTTTTGTGTATATATATTTAGTCTTGTTATTTACTTTTCTTGAGCATCTTGCCTGGAGTTTCCAGTGCCTTTTGTTTTTTGCCTTTTTGCATTTATTGTTTATAGCTCTGTGTAGCTTCCTCAGTTTGTTTTTTGCAACCCTTTGGGCCAAGTTTTTTGTTGGCCCTCGTGCCTGTTTTGTTTTGGTTTATCAATAAATCCTCATTCCCTTTTCCCGCATCTGGTGTCACTGATTCCATATCAAACTTAAACACATTTAATAAAACCAAACACTTTTAACTAATCTACTATCTACTCTACTGACCAGGATTGATATATAAAAGAAAAAATATTTACAGTCTCTTTGGTGGGGTTTCGGGTGAGGAAAATGCTCGAACACAGGCAAAAATCCACAAAAAGCTTCACAGGTCTTTGAACAGAATGACAGGTCTGGTCACATGTATCTTTCTCCTTGCAATTTCTCCTTCTACTTTATTCTCTCAATTTTCCTCCTTATACACTCTTTTGCAGACCCCTCCCACCTTTTAGACTTTCTTTAATTCTCTGGGACTTTCCGTCTCAGTCATGCCCAGGGCATGCCCAAACTGAGTTCCAGACTGGGCTTAACAAAAAAAAAAAGGTCAATACTGCCTTCTAGTGGCTTCTTTTCGCATTACACCAGTCAAAGGTTTGTGCGCACCCTACAATCTTATCAAGCCTTTATCGTACATGTATGGTTATAACAAAGAAATCACTGGAACCCAATACTTGTTTATTACAAAAAAATTTCCATGAAGAATCGACAAGGAATCCAGCACAGGTGATTCAAATGATCAGCTCACAATCAACCCCCTGAAGCTGCTTGATAAGTAAATAATTTAAGAGATAAGAGTAGATCATTTGAATCGCCTGAGCTGGAGCAGGGAGACATCTAACACATGCAGGACAGGTGATCCTCCAGGAGAGGTTTGAGAAGCACTGGATTAGACCATCGTTACTGATCTGCTTAAATACTGTCAAAAATGACTGATCGTGGTTTTTCTTAATTTGTTTTGTTATATATATGGTTTATACATTGGGCTTCAGTTTTTGTACCTTTCTGTTACACAAGAACTAAATGTCAAAAATTGTAACAATTACAGAAAATGTTGGGGTGTGCTAAAACTTTTGACTGGTAGTTTAGAATCATACAGTAGAAGCATTTCTCAGAGCTGAAAGGATTTTTGAAACGCAAATCCTGGAGGGACTCTGATTGGTCTTACGTGTTCCTGCATTTCAGAGCGCAATTTATGCCAATTATTTTTTATAGCGCCTGCACATCTCGCAAACTAGGACACAAATTAAATCACATAAACCAACACCTACACAGGCCATGCAGAGGTGGATTTTGAATTCCCATTTTAACCCCAGTCAAATTTAAACACTTAACTAGAGTTAGTACCACCCTCCCATTGTACTCTATGACCAATGAGCTATCTGTCCTATAGACCATTACAGTGTCCAGTGCCCAGCTCTCAAGTAACTGCGCTATAATGGCTAATTAGCTGAGCACAATGGAAAATCCCACATTTCCTCAAAGATTCAATATTCTAAGAACCACATTAAGAACGGTTCAAACTGACTGCAATTACCAATCTGGGTATATGTGAAGAGAGGTACTTGAGGGAAAATGATGGCCCTTAAAACCAATATAAAGAAATGAGAAAAAAAAAAATGGAAAAATTTTGCATGCCAGTACTTCAGATTTGTAGAATAGCGACCGCCCCATTACCATAGAAGTTGCTCTTGAATTCCATAATGAATGGTCTATACACAACACATTTCAAGGGCTAAATCAACACCAAAGGAGAAGATATTTAATTAAAAAACTTCTTTATTGTGATTCATCTTGGGCCAGTATGAAATCTGCAGGAGTTACATGAATACTAAAATGTTTTCTGTGTCCAGTATAATTGCAATAAACACAATTTGCACATTCCCAGATTATCACATCACCTAGTGGCACAGTGGTACTGTCAGGTGAAATACTGCTTTGAGAAAAAACATATCTGCATGTTTTTCCAAAATATTTGAGGATCCAACATGCTTTAATTTCAGAAGCGACTCTGTGTACCTCAATCATGCAAATGACTCGAATGACCTGCTCATAAAACAAAAAGAAATAATAATAATAATAAAAACCACTTGGCCACAGATTCAACTCCTTCAATACACCGCAGTGAAGTAGAAGTCAACAATATTCCAACCAGAGCGTGCTTATTGAAGACATTCAAAACTCATACTGCAGTTCTCATAAAGATCAGCTGGCTTTCTGTCTAAATTAAGATTTGAACCGGAGATTCCTGAAATGCTACAGCTTGAATAATAATAATAATAATAATAATAATAATAATAATAAAGGACTTTCCAGACAACCTCAATACTGATTGCAATGGAATGTCTGATCAAGTGGATCAATTTTAACCTTTTCCTTCAGATATTGTTTGGGTACACATTGTTGACATAAATACAAGGACGAGTTAACTTATTATATGGGCACGTACTCGAAAAAAAAAAAAAAGATGACAAGAGCTTCAAACTTATTGTAAGTACATTGGGCGACATCGGAGAAGCTACCGGAAAAAATTATCCTTATGTATTATGAGGCGGCCGAATGAGCACATGAGCTGGTAAAAATATTGCAAAACAAAAACAAAACAATTCAGGAAACCCCATATAAATATCGCTGTTGCATCATTACTAGGAGTGAGGTGAGCTTCGTGACGAAAGAAGATGAGGAGCCGCTTTTATAGTTCGGTCATTGGGTTTAAATAATACACGGCGTTACAGAAAAAAAAAAATTGCAGAATTTTGTACGTTCTTCAGAAATGAAGTTCTCGTGTTTTCTCAGGACCGAAATAAATGCTCTTTGCGGTGGTTCTGAAGGACAGCTCCCGAGGCAAGGCAGAATGGTGCGGTTACGCACGCGCCAAATATAGTTAGTACGTTTTTTAGTAGAAAAAAATTTCACCTACAGATGATGCAGAAGCCGCAATTGCGATCGTGACGAAGCTCTTAGTTGTTGACTGACCTGTTGAGAGTACGTGCGCGTGAGAGTAATCACACTGAAACCGCCATGCCCTCGAGCTGTCAGCAGTTCTAATACAGCTACGGAGACACTGAGTTAAAAACAGTCGATTTCAAAACAACATCTGCGACCTTAAGAAGTTAAATGGCGTTGACAGACAGACAGAGACAGTCGTTTCCTCATTACGCTAGGCGTCAGAAGCACCTGCGCATGCCAGTGTGAGCAAATAGGGAGAGAGTAAAGGGTGTGTCCTTGACGCTTTTTCGGGGAAAATAACCATTATCTCTGAGAAACGAAAATAATTTGATTAGTTCCACATTTCTAAGACTGGTGATACGTGAAACATCTGGGGTGTGCCGTCGAAAGTGACTGATCAATCAGGTGTAGAACCTGAAAGTTCGATTGATTTAGCTCACAACATATGTCAAAAGTAAAAAAAAATATTGCTGGAACACATGCTCATTTACGCATGTAAAGTCTGCATGTTTGTTTGATCTAGCTCCATTCAGAGCCAGCAGTAAACTTTTACAACCTAGGGTGTTCTTGCAGTTTGCCGGTGGGGGTAGCATCCCTCGTTCTGCTCAGCAGGAGGCCGGAGCCATTGAGTCCTTGCTGCCCAGCTTCTCCTCTGAAACTTGTATCACTGAAGTTCAAGTCCAATTACATTAATCTGTTTAAAATAATCGAAATCTTTGTGAAATTCATAATATGTTTATGTTCAATATCCTGTAAAGAAATCACTTATATATTTATAACATAAATATATATAACATATATAAGTCTGTGCGTAAGCAGCGGATCTCGGTGGGTGGGGAGGGATGGCATTTGAGTTCACCCCGGCCACGTGGTACGCTTTAGTTCCGCGTGGCCATTCATCTTTTCCAGGTATGAATTTATTCTCTCTTTCTAAATTATGTGTAACTGGTAATTGGCTTAACGTTGATTTGTTTGATCCTGAAGATTTAGCTCTTAAAAGGTGCCCTTGGGCGCATAAGCCGGTACCCGGTTAAATATTCTTAAGGGACCCTTGGGTGTACATAAACCCTGGGTTCGTGATATGTTCATGCTCAGTGCTACTTTGTTTATGCCTCGATGCTGTTATCATGGTAATTTCCTCTATCCGATGGACTTATCGTCGAATTGAGTTACGACAGTGACGCTTATTAACCCTGGGGGCGTTTTTGCTGAGCACGATGGTTTCCACTGCCAAGTCTGATAGCATAGCTGTCTCGAGATTCACGTATGCTGTCCCAAAACTATCAATTCTAATTCTAATTTGGAGTCAGATATTTAACGAGGATACAACTAACTTGGGCATTCTAACTGTTTATGGAGTCAGATTGTAACCGTTGTGTTTTTACGCCCCGTCTTTGGACGGAGAAAAATATCCATTATATTATGATTCACACCAGCCAGGAAAATGTTCGAATTAATGTTAGCCAAGAAGAACACGTGAAACTTTCAGCGCTCTGCAATGTCCATCCTTGGTATTGTTTTGTGGGGCTTTACACAGGCAAGGAACTGTCATCAAGTTTCTGACTTCACCTGTCTGGTGGTCTGCTGAAACAGGGACGCATGAATAGAACCAGGGCTGCGCGTGGACAAAAAGCCGAAGGCTGGGATCACTCGCAGAAGGTGAAATAATAGCCCACTAAGCAGCTATGACACATGGAAAGTGTTCTTTTTATTTTAAAATAACATTCAGCGATGCATCCACTAAGCAGTAGCCACAACGACGAAAGAACAGTTGCATTTTTTTTCAAGTGAGTATGCCTTCTCCATTTTAAAACCATTTTTCTGATGAGTATGTAAACCTCGTTGAGCTGAGTGGGCATTTCGCTTATCCCTAATTTTTAAAATAGACGACATTGCCCTTATTTTGCCAGTCATGTCTTACCCAGAGCGATGGGCCAGATCGATGACAGCGAGAGGATAACCCTCAACATTGGGGGAACCAGCCACGAGACATACCGAACCACACTAGAGACCTTGCATGGAACACGACTTGCTCATCTGGCCACCGAAGCGGACACGGAGTCCATTATGGATCAGTGGCAACAAGTCCCTGGCTTTATCGAATACAACCCAAAGAACAACGAATATATTTCGATCGCCTCCCTGGTGTTTTCGCTTATGTTCTCAACTACTACAGGACTGGGAAACTTCACTGCCCGGCGGTTATCTGTGGCCTGCTCTTCGAAGAGGAATTGTCCTTTTGGGGTATCGATGAGACCCATGTGGTACCTAGCTGCTGGGCCTTCTTCGACTTGTCATCTCGCTGATCAACAATTGTCACCATAGAAGTCGAACGCACCATAGTTTGACCCTGGTTTCGCACCAATTTCGTCACATCCGGCCAACAAAGTTAACTGTGCTCCAGGGCATTGTTGCTGTGGTCGACAAAATGGCGTTGAGAAATCTGTAAGTTTTACAAATCAAAATTTTCGATGTGAAACGCAAAGTGGGATTTTAACTGTTTGCATTTTATACAACTATAGATTACGCATTAGATGTGAACAGTGGGAAAAAGAAACTCGCCTTCAAAAATGAATGTTTACATGGCAAAATTGCGCATGGACATGCATATTAATACGGAAGGCAATTCGGGCAATATTATTGCACCGCAAACGATTGATGTTTGATGATGATGTACTCGTCATCAAAAATGGCATGGGTTGTCAAATGTAAATCGGCTCCAGCCCTCAAATACGCTATGGCCGTTTCTCAATACCAAGAATGCTAAGAACGAATTTGCATTCTTAGGAGGAACGTTTTCGCTAGTCGTTCTAGGAAGAGTGCACTTCCAAGGCTACAAGCACTCAGAACACTATCGATGGTTTGAGATGATGCATTCTCGTTGGTATTACGCAATACGTCAGCCAGTGGGCCGCAACTTTCTCCGCCAACAGGCTTTTTTTCCCTAGTAATGTTACCTGTGGGGGAAGAGGGGTCTGTGAGCGTGAGCTAGTTAAGGTGCTAAGCTTAGCTACGTTCCGGCAGCTGTTGCGGAGTTTCTCTACTACGAAAACATTGGAGCATATTCAACATAAAACATTGTAAAGCAGCCAATATTCCAAATGTACTCTGATAATAGTTCCTCACCTGAAAATGAGCAGAATTGTATTTAGCTAAGAAATAGCGAACGAATACTGACAGATTACATTCATAGTCAATGCAAAGACACGAATACATGCATTTTGCGTGTATTTGCGTCTTTGCATTGACTTTGAATGTGAACCTGTCGTGCGAAAAATTTGTTTCGCGTCCGGTGCAAAAGCAGCTTTACTGATCCTGGGGTGCATTTCCCGAAATCACAGATGCTAACTTACATAGTTGGACCCATTGACTGTGAATGGATGAACTATGTAAATTGCTAATTTTATTAGCAACTACGCTTTAGAAAACATAACCCTGGCCTTCTCTCTCAGGGGTGTCCCGATTAGATGCCGAAAGGAATTCTGGGATATGCGTGCTGTGAAGTTCACACAAGATACCATCCGATGCATCCTTGGAAAAAATGGCCGTTTCAAGAACACTTCCGGGACTGGTAACCGTTCTTGTCGAGATGCGAACTTTGAATTGAGACAGTGCATGGTCTCAAAGGGATGACGTTTTTCAAGTTCACAGGAGCAGAAGTACAGGGAAGAACGCATATTGAGAAACGGCCTATGTCTCCACGTAAGAGTCGACCACCATACACCGAGTGCTGCAACGTCTATTCAACTGGTTTGACGAATACGCATGCGTATTATGACGTATTCATTCCATAAATAGTGACCATGGTTGACAAGTCGAAGGAGGCCCAGGATGACCTACCAGCAGCACAGCGACGCGGAAGAGGCACTCGACGTGTTCAAATTAAGGGCTGCATCCGAATAGTCCTTTTTGCTTTGGAAAGTCCTAACTCCTAGAAAACGATCCGTAAGTATTGACGTGGCAGCCATGATAAGTGTGTTCGGTGGATTCTTTAAATGTGAAGGAAAGGTACTACAATGCTTCCTACTTTATCATCTTTAGCATAAGGTGCACTGAACCATCCTTTTTGAAAAGAAAGGACAAAATGCAATTCCGCGATGACCGTCCATACGACCAATCACTGTGCCTAGTGTAAGTGCATTCGGATTCTCTTATTTGTGCGGTTCTCTTCCTAAGCTATAAAAGAGTCCCCTCTACACCTTTCCTTTACCTCATGACGTTTTACACAAAGAAAGGGGATTAGGAATTAGATGATAGGCCGGAATTTTTTTTTACTTTCCCGATGCAGCCAAGGACTGTTTAAAACATGGACAGCCGAACGTTCCCAGAAGCAATATTTTTTTTCCGTACCGTTAATGCGTCGCTACTCTGGAATTCTGGTCCCCCCACGTGACATTCGTCTCTTAATGTGCGTCATTTTGCGTCATGATTACGCCTAGAAATAAGGCTACAGTTTGCTTCCAGTCTTACTCCATAGCTAGCTAGTTGGCTACCAAGCCAGCAATAGCATAGCTAGCGCACCAATGTTAGCTACATAGCCAATTGGCTAGCTAGCTGAAAAGGCTGCAGTTCGCTTTCAATGACCGAAGTATTCACAGAAATAATTACGCTGACAAAATAAGGCTACAGTTTGCGTACACTGTCATACTCGTTAGCGAGCTAGTTGGCTTCCTAGCAAGTGATATCGAACTGTGTGTCATAACTAGCACACCAATGTATGGCGTGGCCAACTGGCTTGCGAGCTAAAAAGGCTACAGTTCGCTCACAATGGAATACTCGCGAGCTATTTGGTTAGCTAGCTAGATGAAGAGACATCCATATCTATGTTATAGCAAGCATGCCAATTATTTAGCATCCTAAAGTCGATTTTACACCTGACGCAAAACAATTTTTTCGCATGACAGATTACATTCAGAGTCAATGCAATGACGCAAATACTTGCGACAACGCGTGAATTTGCGTCTTTGCATTGACTTTGAAAGTAACCTGTCTTACTAAAAAATCATATCCGGTGTGAAAGCACCTTAATTGTCCTCATTTCAGGAGGACATTATCACTAGAAGTCATTATTATCACTTCAACGACGAAAAGATGTCGTGCCCAGTTTTCTTCACATTGAGTATTAGGAACAATGTGGACTATGAGTTATTTTAGAAGACTTTTTTTTCCTTGGTCTTTGAAATCGTGATGCATCAACGGTACAGGAAAAAAAAAATGCAGCCTGCGAAAAGGACTTGCCAAAACAAAAAAGGCTGAAAATGCTATTTATTACTATTCTTTCCACAAATTTTGATCTAAATTTTTGTTTTTACTGCCGAAATTCTTCTCTTTTTTTCTTTTTGCCAACTTTCAGCAATGTTCTTTTGTGGATTGATCTGTAAAGTAGTTCTTTTCAATCTCATGCTTGCAGGAATTTTAAACAGTGCTTTTTATACGTCCCAAGAAACAATAACGTTACTGTCCTCCAATACCATACATGACTCTACAATCCTAATCACATTTCATGTGACATCATGAGCAGGTGAGATATAAAATGGCATTTACAATATTCAGCGCTGTAAAAAAAAAAAAAAAAAACATTTGCCTTTTCCCCCCTTTTACACTTCAGTGTTTCAGATCATCGAACACATTTCAATATTAGACAAATATAACCCAAGTAAATACAAAATGCAGTCTTAAAAATGATGATTTCATATATTAAGGGAAAAAAGTTATCCAAACCTACCTGGCCAACTGTCAAGATAATTCATGTAAGTGAACAATACAGTGGCAAACACACTCATATGTTGCTCTACCATCAGTTTTAGAGCATGTTGACTTCACATGCACACATGAAATATGCAGCTTACATATGAACCTTGACCTCCTGGCCCCAAAAGTAGCTCAGATTATCTGTACCTAAATATCATTCATGAATAAGGTTCATGCAGGCCCAACAAACTTTGTTAGCATCGAGGTTACTGCAATCAACAACAAGAACAAGACATATGAATTCAACTGCAACCTGGGGACAAATATGCCTTCATTGCTGAAACGTGGTATTTTTTTTAAAACTCAAACTGACCTTAATTCATCCTAACCTTAACTTCTTTTCAGGTAATCTTCACATAGTTATACAACTATCTGATATGCGTCCATATTTTCATAGTTTTGTTATGTTATGCTCTGCTCTGTATTTTGCCACTTGACCATCGTACATTACTTGATAAAGTGTCTAATAAGCCCATGAGGGCTGGGCACCAAACAAAGCATTTGACACGTAAATAAAAAGTCTATCTATCTGTCTGTCTGTCTGAAATAGGACCAAGCTTCATTATAATTACTCATAGCATTCTTCAGTTATGGCTGACAATGCTATTTTTATTAACATACAAAACCCAAAACCAGTGAAGTTGGCACGTTATGTAAATCGTAGATAAAAACAGAATACAATGATTTGTATTCAATTGAATACACTGCAAAGACAAGATGGTTAATGTACAAACTAAGAAATTATTTTTTGCAAATAATCATTAACTTAGAATTTAAAGGCAGCAACTCATTGCAAAAAAGTTGGCACAGGGGCCTTTTTACCATTGTGTTACATCGCCTTTCCTTGTAACGACACTCAGTAAACGTTTGGGAACTGAGGAGACCCATTTTTGAAGCTTTTCAGGTGGAACTCTTTCCCATTCTTGCTTGATGTACAGCTTAAGTTGTTCAACAGTCCGGGGTCTCCGTTGTCGTATTTTACGCTTCATAATGTGCCACTCATTTTCAATGGGAGACAGGTCTGGACTACAGGCAGGCCAGTCTAGTACCCGCACTCTTTTATTACGGAGCCATGCTCTTGTAACACGTGCAGAATGTGCCTTGGCATTGTCTTGCTGAAATAAGCAGGGGCGTCCATGAAAAAGACGTTGCTTGGATGACAACATATGTTGCTCGAAAACCTGTATGTACCTTTCAGCATTAATGGTGCCTTCACATGTGTAAGTTGCCTATGCCTTGGGCACTAATACACCCCCGTACCATCACAGATGCTGGCTTTTGAACTTTGCGCCTATAACAGTCCGGATGGTTCTTTTCCTCTTTGGTCCGGAGGACACGACGTCCACAGTTTCCAAAAACAATTTGAAATGTGGACTCGTCAGACCACAGAACACTTTTCCACTTTGCATCAGTCCATCTTAGATGAGCTTGGGCTCAGCAAAGCCGGCGGCATTTCTGGGTGCTGTTGATAAATGGCTTTCGCTTTGCATTGTAGAGTTTTAACTTGCACTTGCAGATGTAGCGACGAACTGTAGTTACTGACAGTGGTTTTCTGAAGTGTTCCTGAGCCCATGTGGTGATGTCCTTTACACACTGATGTCAGTTTTTGATGCAGTACCGCCTGAGGCATCGAAGGTCATGGGCATTCAATGTTGGTTTTCGGCCTTGTCGCTTACGTGCAGTGATTTCTCCAGATTCTCTGAACCTTTTGACGATATTACGGACCGTAGATGATGAAATCCCTAAATTTCTTGCAATAGCTTGTTGAGGAATGCTGTTTTTAAACTGCTCGACAATCAGCTCACGCATTTGTTCACTAAGTGGTGACCCTCGCCCCATCCTTGTTTGTGAATGACTGAGCATTTCAGGGAAGCTGCTTTTATACCCAATCATGGCACCCACCTGTTCCCAATTAGCCCGTTCACCTGTGGGATGTTCCAAATAAGTGTTTAATGAGCATTCCTCAACTCTCTCAGTCATTTTTTGCCACTTGTGCCAGCTTTTTTGAAACATGTTGCAGGCATCAAATTCCAAATGAGCTAATATTTGCAAAAAATTACAAAGTTTACCTGTTCGAACATTAAGTAACTTGTCTTTGCAGTGTATTCAATTGAATATAGGTTGAAAAGGATTTGCAAATCATTGTATTCTGTTTTTATTTACGATTTACACAACGTGCCAACTTCACTGGTTTTGGGTTTTGTACATAAGTATTCCTGTGACCTCGAGCCTAACCTGAACCCCTTCAGCCTTGAGCCTCTGGCTTGAAAATTACATGTTAAAAATGAAATGACTATATACTTGCAACAAATTGGTCGATTTGAATAACCTTGATATCTTAATAAAGGTAACACCTTGGGGATTTTTGTCATGGTGCAAAAAATCAGCGTATAGGTCACTACGCCAGAGTAAATGCAGATGGAACACTTCATGAATGAAAAACCTTTTTTGCACCAAACAAAGTTTTACTTTTATCTGTCATAAAATTATTCAGCTGCAGTCTGAAACCCCTAAAAAATTACGGCACAGGATCTCACTATTATCTGTGCAAAAGTGTATTCTAACCAAGTAAATCATAGCAAAATTAGAGTTTTGAGTACGGGAAATTCTAGGTGGCCTCTCCAAGCTGCCTGGGTGTTCTCAGATACGAAACTGTAGAAATAATTTAATTTCACTTATGGTTAAATCCATGCCAAATCATTAGATTTCAGAGAAAGTTCCCAACTGATTATCTCAGATTTTGTTCATAGTTTTTTATTTTAATATTCTTGTTACTAATAACTGCTGTGCTAGATTTTAGGCAAATATCTCCGCTAGTTTTGGAGATATTAACCCTTCAAAAAGGGGATGTGGCCCCATATTTGGCATAAAAACAAGTACCACAATCAAACATCCATAGTTTGATGGCTAATAACTTTTGAACAGTTCGCACTAAATATTTCAAATATACACACAATTCTTTGATATACTAAGGCTCTGTACACAGAAGGAGAGCTTTGTATGTGACATATTTGCAGATTTATGGCATGCCAAATATGGCTTTCTGGAATGCGCGTTTGTCCATGGTAGCACTTTTGGCTCTCTATATCTCCAGATTTAATGATACCAGATGTCAGATTCATTTTAATATATGAGACATGTCATAGTACTATCAGGAAAATATGTTATATCTGAAACAAAAATCATACTATCTCATGAATGGAAAAAAAGCTTGTCGCGTCAGTATATTTACTCACACATCCGTTGGGAGCAAATCCATGACAATGTAACCTTGTAAATGGCATTTTCGCATGTCATAAAACATTCTACAACCCCATGTTCAAAATAGTTGGGACAAAGTGTAAATTGTGAATAAAATCAAAACGCAATGACTTTCAAATCACACCAGCCACTATTTTATTCACAGTAGAACAGAAATAAGATAGTAAATGTTGAAACTGAAAAATTGTACAATTTTATCCACAAAATGAGCTCATTTCAAATTTGATGGCTGCTACAGGTCTCAAAAAGTTGGGACAGGGCCCTGTTTTCCGTAGTGTAGCATTCCCTCTTCTTTTTAACACAGAGTGGAGGCGTCTGGGCATTGAGGAGACAAGTTTCTTGAGTTTAGCCATTCAAATTTGATCCTACTCTTGTTCAATACAGGCTTCCAGCTGCTGGAGAGTTTTGGGTCTCCTTTGACCGACTTTTCTTTTAATTTTGCGCCAAATGTTCTCAATCGGTGAAAGATCAGGACTGCAGGCAGGTTAGTTCAGCACTCGAACTCTTCCACTACGAAGCCATGCTACTGTATGTGGTTTTGCATTGTCCTGCTGAAAAACACAAGGCCTTCCCTGAATAGATGTCGTCTGGAGGGGAGCATATGTTGCTCTAAAACCTCTCTATACCTTTCAGCATTCATGGTGCATTTTAAAACATGCAAGGGTGCCACACCATTTGCACTAATGCATCCCCATACCATCAGAGATGGTGGCTTTTGAACTGAACACTGATAACGGGAGGGGTGGTCTTTCTCCTTTTTCACCCGGAGGACATAACACCCATGATTTCCAGCAAAAATGTCAAATTTGGACTCGTCTGACCTCAGTACACTTTGCCACTTTGCTACAGTCCATTTCAAATGAGCCTTGGCCCACAGAATATGGCGGTGCTTCTGAATCTGTTGTGATCCTGCGTTTTCTGTCTGTGCCTTGCCATACTCCATGTCCATACCCCTGCCCATGTCTAGTTCAAGTTCTGTGCCTGGCCTAGTGCCATGATGGATTGATTCTTGAGTTTAGTGACTACTGGCTTTGTCTGACCATTCGTAGGATTGTGTATTCTGTATTTGGATTTCATGTTTTATTTTCATGTTTTTGTTATCAGTCTCCATGCCATGTTTTGTTTTCATAGCCATGTTCAATTTCCTTGCTTTTTTCGTCTATTATCTCTGCTGCGATTTCCTGTGGGTCTACACAATTGCTTTGAGCTTTCCTTTCTCTAAACTATGCACTTTTAGTACTCCGTGACTAGAGCTGTTTGTCTGTTCATAGCTTTGTCTTGTTATCCCTGTCTGCGTTTTGGCTACGGCCAAATTCATGTGATTAGTTTATTCCTAATGTGTCACTCCTTGATTATTGTTCCATTGATTACACCTGTGTTCCCTGATCATGTGTTCTCCCGGATGTGTATATAAGATGTCTGTTTGATTCACTTCCTTGTCAGATCGTTCTTCCTTGTTTCCTGTGCCACGCTTCTCTCGCCTTGATTCATAGTGATTTATCTTTCTGACTGGACCGCCCTAGACACCGAGCTTTGCCAATTCCCTGTACTTTTGCCTCATTTTTATTCTTTGACCTCTTCTTGTCTGACTAAGATTTTGTGATTGGTGCCCTGTGTATGACTGCGGATTTCGCCCTTTGGATTCTGGTTTTGGATTGCGGACATTGTGCTGTTGGGGGGGTTTCCCTCTTTAGAAATAAAGCCTCCTTTTTGTATTCTACTGGTTTTCGCTATTGGTTCATTGGTAAAACCCTACATTACGATCTGACCATAACGGAGCCAGCGACTAACCAGTCTCTGCAGGAGGCAGTTAAAGAGCAGGGAATTCAGCTCGAGTTTCAGGAGCGTCAGCTTCGCGCTCTCATGCAACACATGCAAACTATGAGTCTCCAGATGGCGGATCTCACTCACTCGGTGCAAGACTGTCCACGCCACGCCTGTGCCTGCCTCAACTCCACCACTGCCTGTCTGAGCCACGCCTACCTCCACCTGAAAGGTACGATAGCAACCCTGGCTCATGTTGAGCGTTCCTAACGCAGTGTTATGTATGAGTATTTTTTGTACAGCATTATATTTCATTTTTAAATGAAAATTTGTTACATGCTGTTTTGCTGCCTTGCTGGTCAGCTATATTTATTTTGTTCATTGGTACCCTCTGGTGGCGTGTCTGTAAAATCATTAAGAAAAGACTAGTGATTTCTAGAAGCTTCTGGCACTTTCCTGCTTGGAGGGGCGGGATTTCCCTAGAATCCTGTGGATCTTTCTAGAACAGGGGTGGGCAATCACGGTCCTGGAGGGCCGGTGTGTATGCAGGTTTTTATTCCTATCAATTACCCTGACTAATTGAGTTAATTGATTGCATGCACAAATATAGATTTTCACAATGATACGATCAAAGGAAAATGTTTTATGAAGGGAGACAAGACTAGTCTTTGTCGTTTCATGATAATTTAAAGACATGCACATGAAACGTCAGATTTCATAAATGGTTTGGCTAATTGAGACAATCAACTAATTAAAGGCCAGACGTTGGTGTGAAAACCAGGGACAGATACGGCCCTCGCTGCCCACCTCTGATCTAGAAGGTTGCTAGTCTATATAAATGCTGTGATTTTGAGCAGAGAGCAGACAGCAGAAGAGAGCAGACCAGAGTTTTGTTTTGGCAACAGTCAAATAGTGGCATCAGAGTGTTATTAGAGAATTGAATAGTGGATATTTTTTTAAAGAACTTTTTTTTATTAAAGAATAAACTTTTTTTAGTTGTACTTTCTGGTTTTCTTTGTTGTGATTTTTCCAAGTCATAACAAATTGGACGTCCCACCGAGATTGGATTCACCAAAGATTATTATTTTAAATCTTGTGACTAGTTTAAGAACCAGCAATCATGACTTTTGATTTGGAAAGTTTTTTGAAAACTCCAACCCAGGAATTAATTGTGCTGGCAAAGAAGAAGGACTTGCTGCAAATAGCCTCAACCCTTGGATTATCTGATGTGAAGTCATCAATGAAGAAACAAGAAATATTCAACATTTTGGTGCAACATTTCATCGATGAAGACATCTTTGGGGAAGAAGCAGCAGAATTAATTAAAGCTGTGGAAGTGCCTGCAACAGAGCTGCAAAGGCTTTAATTTCAGCAGCGCCTGAAAGAGCTGGAAGAGAGAAGGCTGGAAAAGGAAAGAGAACTGGAGAAAAGAAGGATGGAGATGGAAGAAAGAAGGTTGGAGAGGGAGAAGGAGAGAGAACTGGAAGAAAAAAAGATGCAGTTCTAATTGGAAATGAAGAAAATAGAAGCAGGTACTGTTCCAAAATCTTTTGGACTTCCTGATCATTTTGATGTTGTTAAACATATCAGACTTGTTCCTCCTTTCTTAGAAAATTATGTTGACCAATACTTTACCCATTTTGAAAAAATTGCTGAAAATTTTAAATGGCCAAAAGAGCAGTGGACAATGATGTTACAAAGTGTTCTTACTGGTAAAGCTAGAAAAAATCTATAACCAGTTATCTGTCCAACAGTGTGCTGATTATGATTTTGTAAAATCTGCCATTCTGAAGGGTTATGAATTGGTCCCCGAGGCTCACAGGCAAAAATTTAGGAATTCTCGCAAGGAAGCCAGTCAAACTCATGTTGAATTTGGCAGGTTAAAGGAACAGTTGTTTGATCAGTGGTGTAATTCCATGAAAGTTGAAAAAGATTTTGATAGAATGAGGCAACTTATTCTGGTTGAGGAATTCAAAAGGTGTGTCCAGCCTGATATTAAGATTTTCCTTGAAGAAAAACAAGCCAATACTTTGCAAGATGTTTCTACGCTAGCTGATAGTTATGCATTGACTCACAAGTCTTCTTTTGTGCAAAAATCCACTTTTTCGAAATTTCAAAGCAAGTTTCAGTCCAAGACTTCTTCTAATAACACTTCTAATGATTCTAAGACCACTTCTGAGAGGAAACCTTCCAGTGAGAAGCAATCCTCTGATTCTTTACCCTCTGTGTCTTGCCAATACTGCAACAAGCAAGGTCACCTTATTTCTGAGTGTTATGCTCTCAAGAAAAAACAACAACGAGAAGAAACCAAGCCAACGGCTTTCACAAAGAGAGAATCTCTTGTATCAATAGTCAGTTCACCTGATCTTCTACCTTCTGTGTCTGATTCTGTTATGGAGGGTTTTGAGCCATTCATCACCGATGGTTCTGTCTCACTTTCACATGATTTTTCCTCATCTGCTCCAGTTCGAATTCTAAGGGATACTGGGTCTTCCCAACCTCTTATTCTTGCAGATATTCTGCCTTTCTCGGACAAATCGTCTACTCAGGCTAATGTCCTTATTCAAGGAGTAGAATGTGGTTTTACAAGTGTACCTCTCCATAATGTTCATCTCAAATCAGACTTAGTCTCTGGACCTGTTACTCTTGGTGTTAGGTCTTCTCTTCCTTTCAAAGGCATTCATTTGCTTCTTGGTAATGATCTTGCTGGGGATAAGGTTGTGCCCTGCCCTATTGTAACTGACACTCCTTTGATTCAGCAAGAGTCTGACTCTATAGAGGAGGAAATTCCAGACCTCTATTTTTCATGTGCAGTTACTCGTTCTATGGCCAAAAAGGCTATTCAAGATGATGCTGACCTGGACTTTAACCTGGCTGACACCTTCATTGGGCAGTCTTTTCATCAGGAACCTTCCAGTCCTGAGACGTCTGGGAAATCTTCAGACTTGTCCTTGTCAGGTCATTGTAATGACATTTTGTCTCGTAAACAACTTATTCATGAGCAACAACAAGCTCGTGACCTAGCGCATCTTCTACCACAGGCTGCAAGTGAACAAGAGGCTACTCAAGTTCCTGTCTGTTTTTACTACAAAAATGGTGTGCTTATGAGAAAGTGGCGTCCACCTGATGTTCCTGCAGATGAAGAGTGGATGATCACCCATCAAATTGTTCTTCCAATGTCTTATCGTCAAGAAAGTCTTAGTCTGGCCCATGACAATCCTATGTCAGGTCATTTGGGTATCAAGAAGACCCTTCAACGTGTCAGAAACCACTTCTTCTGGCCTTCCATGAGGTCTGATGTGCAGGAGTACTGCAAATCCTGTCATACTTGTCAAATGGTTGGGAAGCCAAACCAGAATATTCCAAAGGCTCGACTTAAGCCCATTCCCGCTTTTGAAGAACCTTTCAGTCGGATCATCATTGACTGTGTTGGACTTGCTTCAGTATGTCTCTGACTTTCATAATCGTCTCTCTAAGGCTTGTGACTTTGCTAAGTCTAATCTCAAAGAAGTTCAGGGCAAAATGAAAGCCAGATATGACCTTCATTCAAAAGATAGAAGTTTTAAAACTGATGACAAAGTTCTTGCACTTTTGCCAGTTCCTGGAGACTCCTAAGAGGCCGATATTTCGGCCCTTACACTGTCCTCAAAAAGGTCAGTGATCTAAATTACATAATTATAACTCCTGGAAGGAGGAAACAAAAACAAATGTGTCACATCAACATGCTGAAAGAATACATTGATAGAGACACTCAGCAAAAGCCAGTCAATGCGGTAAATACAGTTGAACTGGAAAATTTCAAAGAAGATTGTGACTGCCCCTTAGAAAATGAACCTGATCCAGTCAAACTTGAAAATTCAGACATTCTTCAAAATATTGACGCCAAGTTGTCCCACCTGGACCCTTTTCAACAACAACAGCTACAGCAGCACATATTTGAATATAGTCACATTTTCCCTGACGTTCCATCAAGGACTGATTTGGTTTACCATGATGTCATCCTACAAGATGATGCCAAGCCTGTAAAACAGCATTCCTACAGAATGAATCCAGAGAAGCAGAAATACCTTAAACAAAAAGTCAAATATCTGCTTGAAAATGACTTTGTTGAACCAAGTTACAGTGACTGGAGTTCTCCGTGCATCCTAGTTCCCAAACCCAATGGAACAAATAGAATGGTGACAGACTACAGGCAAGCGAACGCTCTATCAAAAATGGACTCATATCCTATCCCCAGGATTGATGACTGCATTGACAAAGTTGGACTGTCAAAGTATGTCACAAAATTTGATCTCCTCAAGGGCTTCTGGCAGATCCCTCTAACAGACAGAGCAAAGGAGATTTCTGCCTTTGTCACACCCGATGGATTATACCAATACAAGGTCATGCCATTTGGAATGAAAAATTCTCCGGCCACCTTCAAACGTCTGGTTAACAGAGTGATTGCTGGACTGCCAGGATGTGAGGCCTATATCGATGATATTATCATCACCAGTGACAGCTTCCAAGAGCACCTCACCTACATCAGAAACTTCTTTCAGAGAGTGAGTGATGGCAAGCTGACTATCAACCTTGTTAAAAGTGACTTTTGTAAAGCTACAGTTGTTTACTTAGGTCATGTTGTAGGACAGGGTCAAGTCAAACCAGTTGATGCAAAAGTCAAAAGACAGCTCATGAGATTTCTAGGGATGGCTGGCTACTACAGAAAATTCTGTAAAAATTTCTCTATCATCTCTGAACCTTTGACAAATTTAGTGAAGAAAAATGCTAAATTTGTTTGGGATGAAAAATGTCAAAATTCATTTGACCAGCTGAAAGCTATTCTCAAAAATGCACCAGTTCTGTTATCTCCCAATTTCAAAAAGGAGTTCAAGTTGGCAGTTGATGCCAGTGACATTGGTGCAGGTGCAGTTTTACTGCAAGAAGACACTGATGGAGTAGATCATCCTGTTTGTTACTTTTCCAAAAAGTTTGATCAACATCAGAAAAACTACTCAACAATTGAAAAAGAATGTTTGGCACTTGTTTTGGCTTTACAACATTTTGAAGTCTATTTGACTTATTCAGCTACTTCCATCAAGGTCTTCAGTGATCACAATCCCCTCACATTCTTGCACAAGATCAAAAACAAAAATCAAAGATTACTGAGATGGAGTTTACTTTTGCAAAGAGTATGATTTGGATATTTCTCACATCAGGGGAAAAGATAATGTAATCCCAGATGCACTTTCACGCATGTAATTTTATTTCTTTACTTGATTGTGAAAAATGTAATTTTACTTTTCTATTTAATTGTGAGACTTGCACTGGTTGTTATGTATATGATTGTTATCATGATCAATGATACGTTTGTGTAAAGTTCAAGATTGTTCTGATTATAAAACTGTGTTAATTTTAACAAAAGAAAGCTTTGAGCAAACCTTTCTTTTCTTAAAGAGGGGAGGTGTTATGTATGAGTATTTTTTGTACAGCATTATATTTCATTTTTAAATGAAAATTTGTTACATGCTGTTTTGCTGCCTTGCTGGTCAGCTATATTTATTTTGTTCATTGGCACCCTCAGGTGGTGTCTGTAAAATCATTAAGAAAAGACTAGTGATTTCTAGAAGCTTCTGGCACTTTCCTGCTTGGAGGGGGCGGGATTTCCCAAGAATCCTGTGGATGTTTCTAGAAGGTTGTTAGTCTATATAAATGCTGTGATTTTGAGCAGAGAGCAGACAGCAGAAGAGAGCAGACCAGAGTTTTGTTTTGGCAACAGTCAAATAGTGGCATCAGAGTGTTATTAGAGAATTGAATAGTGGATATTTTTTTTGAAGAACTTTTTTTTATTAAAGAATAAATTTGTTTTAGTTGTACTTTCTGGTTTTCTTTGTTGTGATTTTTCCAAGTCATAACAGCAGTGGCACCTCATCTTCAGCCTACAGCCCTCATCATTCCCCACCGAAAGAGCTCGGGTTGCCTTCATCATCACGCAACTGACGGGAAGGGCCAAGCAGTGGGCTATGGCAGCATGGGAAGCAGATCTACCCTGCGTACAGTCATCCGGTCTACTGGGAGAGGAGATGAGGCGGATTTTCGACCGCACAAAGTTGGGTCACGAAGCGGGGCGAGAAATTCTACGCATTCGTCAAGGTAGTCGTTCTGTGGCCGACTACGCGATCGATTTCCAGACCCTGGCAACCAACAGCAGGTGGGGGCGTAGAGCTTTGTATGATGCCTTTTTTAAAGGGCTCTCTGAAGCTATAAAAGACGAGCTAGTTCCCCGTGAACTATCGGAGGGATTGGATGATTTGGTCGACATGGCGATACGAGTGGATGCTCGATTAGAAGAATGCAGATGGTTCGTTCCCCGCAGTCGGCCAGTCCATTGCTTCTAAACCTCTCCACCACTACCGCTGTCTGTGCCTTGCCATGCTCCATGTCCATACCCCTGCCCATGTTTAGTTCAAGTTCTGTGCCTGGCCTAGTGCCATGATGGATTTATTCTTGTGTTTAGTGACCACTGGCTTTGTCTGACCATTCGTAGGATTGTTTATTGTGTATTTGGATTTCATGTTTTAGTTATCAGTCTCCATGCCATGTTTTGTTTTCATAGCCATGTTTCACATTCCCATGCCATGTTTATTTTCCATGCTTTGCACTTTGTCTCCCCCGTCTTGTCATGTGTTTATCTTTGCTCACAGTCCCTTGTCTAGTGTGCCACTCATTCGGGTGATTTATTGGTTTCTGAGTTTCAATCTTCTTTCATTATCTTGTGTTCTTCCTTCCTCTTACTATCTTACCAACACATACTAACAGTTTGTTGTTTTCGCTAATTACTAACCCACACTAACCCTGTATATTTTGACTAACTTACGAACAAGCACTCGGGATTGTATAGCTGCACTTACTAATTGACTAACGATCTCTCAGCAGTCGCCCTATTCTAGTCTCTGCCCCCTTGCCTTTCCCTATTATCTCTGGAACTATCAATTTTCTGTGGGTCTCCACAATTGCTTTGTGCTTTCCTTTCTCTAAACTATGCACTTTTAGCACTCCGTGACTGGAGCTGTTTGTCTGTTCATAGCTTTGTCTTGTTATCCCTGTCTGCGTTTTGGCTACGGCCAAATTCATGTGATTAGTTTATTCCTAATGTGTCACTCCTTGATTATTGTTCCATTGATTACACCTGTGTTCCCTGATCATGTGTTCTCCTGGATGTGTATATAAGATGTCTGTTTGATTCACTTCCTTGTCAGACTGTCTTCCTTGTTTCCTGTACCACGCTTCTCTTGCCTTGATTCATAGTGATTTATCTTTCTGACTGGACCGCCCTAGACACCGAGCTTTGCCAATTCCCTGTACTTTTGCTGCATTCTTGTTTTTTGACCTCTTTTTGTCTGACTACGATTTTGTGATTGGTGCCCTGTGTATGACTCTGGATTTCGCTCTTTGGATTCTGATTTTGGATTGCGGACATTGTACTGTTGCCAGCTCTGTTGGGGGTTTCCCACTTCAGAAATAAAGCCTCCTTTTTGTATTCTACTGGTTTTAGCTATTGGTTCATTTCGTAAAACCCAACAGAATCATGCTCAACAATGGCTTCCTTTTTGCATGATAGAGTTTTAGCGGGCATCTGTGGATGGCATGGCGGACTGTGTTTACAGACCGTGGTTTCTTGAAGTATTCCTGGGTCCATTTAGTTACATCAAGTACAGAATCATGCCAGTGAGTGATGCAGTGGATTCTGAGGGCCCAAAGAACACAGGAATCCAGTAAATGTCTTCAGCCTTGTCCCTTACGCACAGAGATTTTTTTTTCCATTTTCTCTGAATCTTTTGCCACTGTCGATGATGAGACCTTCATAGCCTTTGTAATTTGACGTTGAGGAACATTGTTTTTAAAGTATTCCACAATTTTTTTACGTAAGCCCTCACAGGTTGGAGAGCCTCTGGCCATCTTTACTTCTGAGAGACTCAGCCTCTCTAAGACATTTCTTTTAAAGCCAATCATGTTACACACCTGATGCCAGTTAACTTAATTATCTGCTAAATGTTCTTTCAGCTAATTCTCTTATATATCAATTGCTTTTTCAGCCCTCTTTTGCCTGTGTCTTGACTTTTTTGAGACCTGTTGCAGCCAGAAAATCTGAAATAAGCTCATTTTGTGGATGAAAATGTAAAATGTCTCAGTTTCAACATTTGAAATGTTATCTATGTTCAATTGTAAATAGCACACTGATTAATGTGATCTGAAAGTCATTGCGATTTGATTTTATTCACAATTTACACTTCGTCCCAACTACTGCAGAATTGGGGTTGTATATACCCAGTGGTGGATTGTGTTTTTGCGCGCCTACGTTTCGAGTGAGTATTGAATGTCTTCGTTTGAACGGAGAGATCCTTTCGCCTAACCCGTAGGGAATGCTATCCCTATCCCTATGCCTAACCTTAACCTAAATTATAGGGAATGCTATCCCTATCCCTGTGCCTAACCATAACCCAACTCAGCCACAAACAATGGTTTGTCCTGCTCAAATTATACTACCCAGTGTCAACAGATCGGCCAACTCACCAGCATGAAAGACATCAAAATGGATGTTCACTCGACGTCTCCTCAGTGACAACAATAAATAGAAGAAAAAAAAGAATATATTATTTCTATATATATAATGTGACTGGCCAGCGTTTTAGAACGTGGTTTTGCGTGCTTTCCCCTGCCCTCTTTGGAGTGGCTCGCCAATTAGGTCATTTCCCGTAAAAGAAAACTTACAGGTTTCTTAGGGTATTGCTTCCTGCTCTGGTGCCTGCCTGTTCCCTTTGGAGTCTTCCTGGGAGGTACGTGTAGCCATGTGTGCTGTTGTGTGCTACTAATTGCAATGTTAGATAAATCATCTATTGTCTTTGTATTTGTAGTTGCTGTTGGTCTAATGGGTTGCTGTACCCTGAGGTTTGTGAGCTGTTACTGCTGCGGTTGCTGATAGGTATGTGGGAGGGACTGCAGATTAAATTATGTGTGTTACTTCTAAATAAGTCCCTTTTTCTTTTATCTGTAAGTGGGCATGCGGTTGATTTGCGGGGCTGAAGAACTGATAGGGAGCAGTCTTTTAGCAGCTTGTAATAGCCTGGCGCTGTGGTAAGAGGGATGATGTTATGACAATTTCTTCCGGGTCCAGTGGGGTGGTTCCCTTTCATTCACGGAGTTGTTTCTATCTCTTTAGGGTTCCAGTGAACTGCGGTCTTGCCTCTTTATTCATGATAAATTTATCCATAGGTTTTTTACACTTCTCCATGTGTGCATGTTGTAGAATGTATTTCTTTATTTTTGTTTAATGGTGGTGCTGCGGTTTGTGCGCCCACCTAATGGGAAGTTTGAAGTTGCCCCATACTAGAGTATGAACTAACTGGTTCGTTCTTTTATTCCGTTTTAATTAGGTTTGTTAAATTTCAGAGCCAGCGCGTATGGTGGGCCCAGTTGGTCTTCGGTGGGAAGGTTAGCTGGTGGTTGTCCTTGTCACGGTTCTTGTTAATGCCAATTGCACTGAATCACGTATTAACACTAATTTGATTGTGTTCCAGATGAGCGTGCACGTCTGGTGGTAAGTAGGATCACCTGGGTAATGTAGTATACCTCCCACGAGGTTCCTTGGCCTGCTTAAGAGTGCCACCTGGTGGCTATTTTTAATACTTCCCTGTCGTAACCGGAGCTTGGAGGTTATGCATGCTACTTGTATTAATAAAATATTCGTATTTTTCCTTGTATTGCTTTGCATTAATTCATAGTTTTATTGAAGTGGCTCTTCCAGATGGGTAAGTCCAGTTTTTGCTTAATAAAAGTAGTTATTTGAACCATGTCTCTGTCTTCCTTCAATAAAAAAAGAACCTGGGAATTGCTGCTCTATTAGTGACTAGAATGTCTTTGGGATTATCACACACTGGCGTAATCGGTAGGATATTGTAAAAGCAGAGACGTGTTCTTGTTTTTGAACCAGTTGGTCCATTTGGAGGGTGGAAGTGCGTGCAGGCATTTTAAATAAAGAGGCAAGGCAGCAGTTGATGTCAGCGGGACCAGGGCAAATTGAATGCATCCCTCCTGATCTGCTGTTCCATGGTCTGTTTCAGCTTCAGTTTTCCTTTGTTCCAGGTTTGTTTTTCTTTTTTTTTCTTCAAGTTTTGGGTTCTGTAATTATCTTGGCATCATATCATGGCCAAATTGACAACTGATAATGAACGATTGCTACGTGAGCGAGCAACAATGCCATTGGACTTTAATGCAGCTCCTCCCTCACTGTCAGCACCACCTCCTTTTATTCCTCCAACTAATGTGAACTCTTACAGAAAGATTGGTGTATATCCCTAGAGATCGGAAGTGCCCAATGTTTAGTGGCAAGTCAGGTATTAGTATTGATGAATGAGTGGATGAGGTGCAGGCCTGTATGCGAGCCCGTCACCTGTCTGTCACTGACCAAGCATTCTTTCTGTTTGATCATTTGGAAGGGGAGGCTAGGGAGGAGATAAGATATCGCACTGGTGAAGAGCGGGGTGACCCTATGAAAATTATAACCATTTTGCAAGGGCTGTATGGTTGCTGTCAGTCCTATGTAGCCCTGCAGGAGGCTTTCTTCTCACGAAAGCAACAGGAGGGAGAGACGCTACAAGAATTCTCATTGGCCTTGATGTGCTTGATGGAGAAGGTGAAACGCCATGCTCCTAGTGCTATGCCTAATGCAGAAGTATTGCGTGATCAATTTGTTGAACATGTTTATGACTGTGCCCTCCGCAGGGAGCTAAAACATTTGGCGCGCCGCCAGCCAGCTGCCACACTGCTCGAGGTTCGTGAGAAGGCCATTAGGTGGGAGCTGGAGGGTTTGCCTGGGGGTGCCTGGGGCCGTAGTTATTCTGTTCAATCAACTTATGGGGTCCAGTATGGTGTGCAGGGGAGTTGGGAAACTCTCTCCTCCACTCTAAGCAATCTGAGACTAGAAAAATGATTAGGAAGGAGATGAGTTCTAGGATGGAGTTTAAGGATCACAATGACTTTTTCAGTTTATTTCTAGAGCCAAAAAGAATCAATTCTGTTTTTCCAAGGTGGAGAGACAGCTCACTGTCTATTAACCTCCAAGCGCAGAAGCAAAATTTGGCTATTTATGGGTTACCCAATTTATTACTTCATAATTCAAGATTTAAGCTTCATAAAGAGGAAAAATGTGGCTCAACCCAGAAAAGGCACTAACAGCATTTAGAATTACATTGTATTTCAGTTTATTTTCATGATTTTGGGAGAGAAAATTGGCTGCAAACATTTTCATTAGAATTCACCATTGAAATAGCAAAAAAAAAAAAAAAAATACTGAGAATTGAAAAACTGCTGGGGCTTAAATCTATACATTTCTGGGATCATAAACTCCTTGTCTTCAAGTAGAATTCATCTTCAACATTACATTCTAGATTACCTAAATGCTATTAGCCAAATTATATAGCTATCCAAGTGTCTCCCCAAAGCCTGAGATTCCTCAACATTTTGCACTGTCAAATCAAAAAATGATCATGTATTTACCGCAATTAAAGTTTTCAGGCATGAAATTTAATATAAACTAATGATTTTCTGGTTGAGTTTAGCATTAATTGATATCAGTGCAGTTGAACATCAGTGGTCACCAGTAACCTCTCCAAACACAAAACATGCCTTTTCTCCATAGTAAGGTTCAGAGTTTTGTCCATTTTTCTTTCAAGTCCCCCAAGCCAGCACAAACACTCATTGCATTATATAAACTGCTGATTAAACGGTCAGAACATTCACCCTGTAATGGAAGTTACCAGTTTCCAACCTCACGACCTCATTTCAACCCTTATAAGGAACAAGTACAACTCACTAATGAGTGTAACTAGTTCAGGCAGGAAACTGGAGAAGAGCTACATCA
This sequence comes from Gymnothorax reevesii, assembly GCA_029721435.1. Lineage (NCBI taxonomy): Eukaryota > Metazoa > Chordata > Actinopteri > Anguilliformes > Muraenidae > Gymnothorax > Gymnothorax reevesii. Next base: position 22,124,067 of record CM056579.1, on the reverse strand, counting down.
GCTGACAGCAGCCTGGTAAGCTACCAGCACGTCAGCATCAGCAGGCACACAATTGGAGGATACACATCACGAGGTCATGCAGCGGTCTATTTGAAAGACGTCAAGCTCACTTGCTTCCGCTGCTGTTCGCAATGACGCTTCATGCTATGCAACATGCTGTTTGGTTTTTGCTTGATGTTTATACTGGCGCTTGCAGCAGTCCCTCGCTACGCAGATTGCTTTTGCTGTCTTTGTTGGTTATTATGCAGCTATTCTGTTTCTGCTAAGTTTACAATATGTTGTTGCTTGTGCTTCTTCTTGGCTTTTGGCGTGTATTCTCTGTGTTCCAGGATTAATGGGCGCCTGATGAAATTGAATTAGCCTACTGCTGCAATCATATTTTATCCTGTTAGAGTTGCGACCGGTAAAGTGCGCGTGAACGCCCCTCAAACGCTATTTTTAAATCGAAAACCCAAGATAATCCTGATTCAAGTGAGGTTCCTTCTATAAGTCAAAATGACGGTCTATGGACTGATTCAGTTGGAGACCTGGTTCCTGTCTAGACGCGCAACGCCAATTTCTCCAAACCGAGGGAGTCCGTTTACCACATCGGCAGCTTCTGTGCAACCCTGGAATCCAAATATGCAGGTAATTTTAAATTTTGCGTTTAATTCTGCTTTATGTGCTACTTTGTTGACTGAAGGCTGCTTAATTGTGGATATAAATCTGTTCCTTTTAGTTGCTAAGCATGTCCCTGTCTCTCATAAATTAAATAAATTCATAAAATACAAACACTGGACTTTAATAGCACGAGGGCAGTGCATGGATACTTATGCGATCTTTTCCTTCAAGATTCATGAATTGTGTGCTGACCTAGTGTTTGTTTTGCTTCACAGAGAAGGTGGTACTTTTATTCATAGTCCTAGTTTTTCTGTGAAGCGTTTTGTACTAGGATTTAATTCTTAATTTGCGAACTTGAATGGTATGGCAGTCGCGCTCGGGCTGTAGTTTGCGGACTACGTTCAGGGACCTGAAAATCGCTAAATTCCATGCTTTTATGCCTGTTGAAATGGTGTGGTTATATCGTGATGTTCGGATGATCATCAGTGAACATAACGTCAGAAAGTGGTTTGCGTCGTGGTGATTCATTGTTGCAGATGGATGTTTGACAGCAGACATTAACAGGGCATATGGGCAACAATGTTGACTATACTGCCTGGATTGCTGTTATTGTTAACAAGTAACGGGTGGAAACCGTATGAATACTCACTCATACGACTACGCGGCGCGAAGAATTCCTGTTTCCTCAATTCTACAATCTTTCTGGCCAACTGATTTATTTAAAAAAAAAAAAAAAAAACTCCCCAAGTCATTGCTTCAATTGTATGCAAAATTAGTCCGCATTTATTTTTTAACAGTCGAATGCATACATGATTTATCGAGTTGAGTAATGTTTTGTCCATTGTAAATGCGCCTAAGACAAAACTGAGCATGAATGGTCGTTTCCGTCTATGGTTTGTTCAGTACCAGAGCATTAAGCTGTTTCCATTAATACGGCTGAAGTCCGGCTGCTACAGACACGGGACATCGCATGTGCCCCATGGTGCGTCCTCGGTGTTCCTTCTAAACAGCTGAACTCCGCTATTCCTCCGTTTTCGTCCTCATGGCAGGACCCGACGCAGCACTACTTGAACAGCACCTCATGGAGGACGAAGAGCTCATATCATAATAAATAAAATCATCACTTCAATACAGAAGAAGAAACTAACTCAAAGAAAGCACCGTTAAAGATGATAAGATGAAAAAGATGGCTGGAATTATGTCCTGTTGAATGTTGGTCTGATTCTGAAGCTTCGGCTTCATCTTCTGAATTTTAAGAATTAGATGACATGTTAGTATGTCATATTAAAACCACCAGGCCTACTCTGTTATCTCCTAACAAATTTAAGCGCGTGACACGCATGAACACTTCTGCTGAACAGGAATCACACAGGTATCGTGGCATTACAAAGCTCAGATCCTAATTTAACAGCAGTATGCATTTGATTCACTGAGAACGGTAAATACATGTATGTTGCTGCTGAAACTTCGGCTCTGCTCTGAACAGGGCAATAAATACACATCGCTTCAAAGGTACTCATTTGTTAAAATAAAGTGGGGTAACCCCTTTGAACTTTAGGAAATTCCTCATACGATTCGTGTGCGTTGGAGCTGGAATCGCTCCCTTAAGAGGACTCGGTGGGTATTATCAGTGTCTGAGATCCTTGCACATTATAACCTTTTTGCAGCGTAAAATATGGCGTCATGGTTAGCTCGGTATTCGTTCATTAGTGTTTGCTCTTCGCTCATGTCTGCTGCAGCCGGCCTCTTCTGGTTCAGTGTTCTATTAAGACTCCCAGGAGTAGCAGGTATAATAATTAGCAGGTAGCAGGTATAATTAATTAGTTAATTGCCTTAATTGGCAAAAGCACTTTTTAAAATCTGAAGTTTCTGCGGCATCACTAATTTCACAAGATGGACCCCCCCCCCAAAAAAAAAAAAGAGAAATGAATGAATAAATAAAAACTTGGCGCCCTGTGTGAAACATTCTCTCTACTGCATGAGAGAATTTGTTTTTGTATATAACCCTTTTATTCAATTAGTCATTGAAATTGGAAGAAATACAACCTTCATTACACACTGGCCTTCAGGACCAGAATTGTCCTCATGAAACTCGTGGTTTTGGGGGTTTTGAAGTATGATGAATCATTACTTGCTTAAACCTAGGATTAAAGGTACTTGATGGTTTCTTTCTAGTAGAATTATAATGCAACAAGCGGATGGAGGGGCGTTGACTGTTTATTACCAATTGTTCCTAAATTCTTACTTGGCACTCGAGACAGGACAGTATTTCTATTTTATGCAGTAGTTTTATCCAGTGCCTCACCCCCCCTTTTTTCTGTGTCTCTCTTTCTGAGGATCTTTCCCTCCACTACGGAGTCCTGGACCATCTGAGCCCTGTCCTTCAACATAAGCGCTGGCTGCTGCTGTCCTGCTGTCCTAATCTGGTCCGGATCTAGTTCAGCTCCTGCCTCGACATCCCACTTCCTGGAGCTAGACACCACTGTTTTGATGCCATTTTATTCTATTATTGCTTTAATTAGCTAGCCCGCGGAGGATGGGCTCCCCCACTATAGCCAGGTTCCTCCTGAGATTTCTTCCCACTGGGAAGTTTTTTCTCACCACTGTTTGAGGATTTTTCTCCCTACTGGGAGTTTTTTGCCTCATTTTGCTCTAGTGGGGATTAGGTTGGGCACTGCCCTTTCATTTATTTAATCGCTCAACATAAAGCCTCTTTTTGATAGTCTGTGAAAAGCGCTATACAAATAATTGAATAGAAAAATTTGAATTGAATTAAAAATAATAAATTGCTTGCGCAGGTGGTTGGCTGGCCATACTTAATGGTAGAATGTCCATACTTGATCCAGGCAATCTGCATTGGTGGTAGCAGACGTGCGCTAAAGGCTGGGCAGCCTTTAGCAGCCAATGTTTGACCCTGGATATCTCTATGGACTTCCTGGTTACCCAGGAGGCAGTGGGTGCTCCGGCTGTACACATAGTTTTTTCTCACTAGGTAGAATGTTCTTCAGGACCAAGATGATGTTCATCTTGCCTTCCGCATCTGTAAGGGTTGCAGACATGCACTAGAGGGAGCGGCGTGCGCCTATTCTTTAGAGGATCTGGCCAAGCATCCAGACTAACAGTGAGGCCCTGCCCGCAAGTACAGATGTGAGGGCACCAAGCGGTGTGTTTTCTGGAGAATGAGCCTAACGGGTCCCCGCAGTGGAACCAGGCAACACATGGGAGGTCATGTACATTAATGGTAAAATGTCCATTTTGATCCAGGTAATCTGCATTGGTGGCAGCAGACGTGCGCTAAAGCCTTTAGCAGCCAATGTTTGACCCTGGATATCTCTATGGACTTCCTGGTTATCCAGGAGGCAGTGGGTGCTCCGGCTGTACACATAGTTTTTCTCACCAGGTAGAATGTTTTCTCAGGACCAAGATGATGCTTCATCTTGCCTCCCGCATCTGTAGGGGTTGCAGACGTGCACTAGAGGGAGCGGCATGCGCCTATTCTCTAGAGGATCTGGCCAAGCATCCAGACTAACAGTGAGGCCCTGCCCGCAAGTACAGATGTGAGGGCACCAAGCGGTGTGTTCTTGAGGAAACAAGCCTAACGGGTCCCCGCAGTGGAACCAGGCTACATATGGTGAGGTAATGTACATTAATGATCATATGTCCATTCTTGATCCAGGTTATATGCATTGATGATAGTAAAACTGCACTAAATACTTGGCAGCCTTTAGTAGTCAATGTTTTGACCCTGGATATCTCTATGGATTTCATGGTCATTCAGGAGGCAGTGGGTGCTCCACTGTATAAATGGTTTAGCACTTGGCGGTGGTTGCTGTTTTGGGGGATTTTGATTTCTGTTCCTGACTATGTTTGTATGTTTGCTGTGCTTAAGTAGATTATTCCTCCAGAGCAGAACTGTTGCCAAAATACAATGTAATGCTCATATCCATGAATAAATTGTTCTATTTTATTGAAACGTGAGTTGTCCTGACTGAAACTCAGTAATATCTGAATTCTGAAATAGACCTTATTTCAATAGAACAGACATTGCACTTTCAGGGAACATCACACAATATATAGTCCTCCCTAGATTCAACAGAACGGTGGAATGACCGTACCAGGGGGTCCACCTAAATGCATGGGCAGTTCACTTTTAAACAGGAAAAAACGTCGGCAATCAACTTTGTTGAGTACGGTATACATTCCAAAACAGAAACCAAAAGTAGCAGCCTACCCTTTATCACAAATCCCTCTTCCAGTAGAAGGAACCCTTCGGTCGTGTTTCATTCAAAATAATTCCCATTGACCATGTCCTTATCTGATTTAAATAATCTAAATATAACTGAACACTGCAAGGCCAGTTTTGCGGGTCTTTTTTTCTATGTATAGCCTCTATTTCAGCCGCGTAATACGCGCAACTTAAACAGGATACAACCAAGCCTGCTGATACGCATAAGCAACGTAGAACGTTTAAATACTCGGGAATTGGATAAGAAACGAGCCAATCAATTCATTGTTACCGCAGAAGTTTTACGAGGACGTGAAGTCTAACCGTGCAGTTATGCAGAAGAGCCTGAATGTATGATTGAGTAATTGGCTATCAACGCCAGTACTCGGGTGGATATAAGGAAGCGCTGGATTTTTCAATGAAGGAATCTACACAAAAATCCACGGTAGGGAACTTCGCATTTTTTGCATGTGATGACTGTAATTGACGGTCGAATGTGAGAGAATCAATACCATGTTGATTTTTTTTGCTTCAGAAAACAGATTTTTCTGGAATTGGAATACCGTTAGCCACTGTAGATAAAGTGGTTGCTACATAGGACAACGATTTTTTCTGTCGCAAAAGATCTTTTTTTTAAAACTGCTGGATCGATACTATAGGCAAGGATACTGACCAGTTTGCACATCAAGCTTAGCTGAGGCGTTTAATTCATGCAACTCTCGAGAAACGGAGTGGAGTGAACTTCCCCATATTCAAAACCGCGTTCGAGGTCTGCTTGCTTGTGAACATTCAATAACTGATCCGGGGGTGCTATCTAGTGATTGAGTTCAGTAACAGCGTGCTTAAATTTGCAGGTCTATAGACGCTAGCGTCTACATGTGCAGAAAGTGGTTTTTAATCAAGCCCTGAGGTTAAAGAGTTCTTGACTAAGCAGCCTTTCCACCTCTGATTTCTCTTTGAGAGACTAGGATAGCTGAATCATCTGCAAATAAAAACAAATTACAATCTAGTAGTAGTAGTTTTATGTATTTTAGAACATGCATGTGTACATTTTATTCTTCATGGCATTCATGCTCAACAGCATAATAAAAGAAAAAAAAGTAACATCAAAACGGAGAATTGGTGGGTTCTTCATTGGTGAAATTATGAACATATGGTCGCAAAAACTAACCATTTCCTTGGTGGGCACATTAGTCCAATCTATTGTCTTTCATGTATATGTTTAGGTCAAGAAAATAATTTTGAAATAAATGAAACACTTGTGTTCAGGTACTTAAGTTGAAGATACAGTGCCCTCCATAATTATTGGCACCCCTGGTTAAGATGTGTTCTTTAGCTTCTAATAAATTCAGTTTTTTTTTTTTTTTTTCAAAATAATATAGGACCACAATGAAAAAAAAGGAAAATCCAACCTTTAATTCAAGGGCATTTATTCAGTGGGGAAAAAATCCCACATTAAGAAATAATTATTTTACTTCAAATCATGCGTGCCACAATTAGCACTCCTGATGTTAACACTATGTACAACCCCCTTTTGCCAACAAAACAGCATCTAATCTTCTCCCATAATGTTTCACAAGATGGGAGAATACAGAAAGAGGGATCTGTGACCAATCCTCTTTGGATCTCTCTAAATCATCCAGCGACCTGGGTCCTCTCCTCTGCACTCTCCTCCTCAGCTCACTCCACAGGTTTTCAATGGGTTTGAGGTCTGGGGACTGAGATGGCCATGGGAGGAACTTGATTCTGTCTGGTGAACCACTTCTGTGTAGATTTGGCCACATGTTTAGGGTCATTATCTTGCTGAAAGACCCAGTGACGACACATCTTCAGCTTTCGGGCAGAGGCCACCAGATTTTGATTTAAAATGTACTGGTAATTCAAAGCATTCATGATGCCATGCACCCTAACAAGGTTCCCAGGGCATCTGGAAGAGAAACAGGCCCACGGCATCACCGACCCTCCACCATACTTCACAGTGGGCATGAGGTGCTTTTCTGCATACTCATCTTTTCTGTTCCGCCAAACCCACTTAGAGCTTTTGGCAAAAACACTCTATCTTGGTCTCATCTGACCAAAGCACACAGTCCCAGTTGAAGTCCCAATACCGCTTAGCAAACTCCAGACATTTGCATTTATGATTGCAAGTGAGAAAAGGTTTCCGTGCATGCCACCCAAACAGCTTGTTGGCATGTAGATGGCACCTGATGGTTGTTTTGGAGACTTTGTGACCCCAAGATGCTACCATTTGTTGCAATTCTTTAACAGTGAGCTTTGGAGAACTTTTTATTTCACTTACCATCCTCCTCACTGTGCGTGGTGGCAAAATAACCTTGCTTCCATGTCCAGACTTGTTTACCACTGTTCCACTTCTTAATGAATCCTCTGACAGTAGATATGGGCAGGTGCAGGCGAGTGGCTATTTTCTTGTAGCCATTGCCTGACTTGTGAAGGTTGGCACACATCTGCCTTACTTGAATGGCGTGTTCCTTTGTCTTTCCCATGTTGAAGAGCGGATAAGAGAAATGGCCTCTGTGTCACGTCATATTTATACCCCAGGGAAACAGGAATTGATGAATTCCTAATTAAATGTTCCTAGATACTCTGATCAACTTTGTAAACTACTGTAGAAATAACAGAAATACTTCAATTACATTTAATTCCTAGGAATTGTTAGGGGTGCCAATAATTGTGGAACAGGTGATTTTATGAAAAATAATTATTTCTTAGTCAAGGATTTTTTTTCCCCTTAAAATTCACTTGAGTTGAAGGTTACATTTTTCTACAATTTTCAGCATGAGAGTATGCTTCTGCAATAAAAATTGAATTTATTTTAAGGCTTTTAACACATCTTAACCAGGGGTGCCAATAATTATTGAGGGAGTTGTACACAACCATCCCCTCAAATGTTTTGTCAAATGTATACTACTTTGACCCTTGCATTACCAGTAAAAGCATTTCAGTATGCATACAGCAGAACAATGAAATAAATCCATTATTTCATTTCTTGGAGTGTAGTGAACAAAAATAGGAGTACAGGATATATATGGAAGAATGCACATATACTGCAATGCAAATAAACGTAGTTATGATGAGTATGTATTTAATTATCTTTAAATTTTCTTTTCATTTTCATTTCATTGAATTTGCATTCATTTTGAAAGACAAAACAATGGAGTTAGTGTTTGTATTTTTTTAACTATTTTTGGATCAGTTCCAGTTTGTGTTTGTCCCGTTATACAGTGATGTAAAAAAGTATTTGCCCCCTCTCGATTTTATTTGTTTATTTATTTATTTATTTATTGTCAGATTTTAATTATTCTGTTAGTAAATGTAAAGAATTAGCGCACTTGTTAATTTCTTCAATAATACCAGAATTTTTGACTCCATCCTTAGGCATAAATATTTGTATTCCAAATTTCTGACTTTGAACGTCTTAACTTGTTTCATTTGAGGTGGTTCACAGCAGTATAAATCCTTAATTTTCTCTAAAAACAGCACAGTACCTGTCATGCCTCGCCCACAACGATCCGCGTCACCTGAGTTCTGAGTACCAGGCAAGTTCCTCATCACTCTCCCGTGCCGCTTAAGTGAATCTCAGTGATTCAATAAAGCGCAGTTCAGGTGCAAAGTTTCAGTAACCCCTTACCCCTTTTCATTTCATTTTAATTTCATTTAATTTGCATTCATTTTGAAAGACAAAACAATGAAGTTCGTGTTTGTATTTTTTGTAACTATTTTTGAATCAGTTCCGGCTTGTGTTTGTCTCGTTAGCTTGTGTAGTGTTGTATTGCTGTTATTTTGATAGTCTATGAGTGTTTCTAACAGTGCTAACTGTGTATTTGTATTGGGGATTGTTTTCCACGTGTTTGTATATTCAACTGTGTTTGTGCCTTAGGCACCACTTCAGCCTTGTTAATAAATAATCTAAAACTTTGCGCCTAGATCGTGTTCTCACTCCTCGCGTTCAGTGCTGCAGCTAAGTCACTGAAAGTGTTACAGCACCAGTCAGTCCGTTAAGTGTGTTCAAGAGTTCAACTTGTTCTGCATACTGTTCGCCTCAGATTTTTTTTTTTGTTTGGATTTTTCATTTCATTTCCCCCCGAGACCTTTATGTTCCAGTCATAAGAGAGCTGACACTGGCTCAGGAACTCCTGGCAAATTCTCCTATGGAAATGCCATCAAGATGAGACACTGCACTTTTTTTTCTCATCAAACAATTTCCTCTTAAAGGGATTAAGTGAGCTGGAGCAAATGCTTAGCAGAGTCCTGTCGATAAACATTTACCATACTAAGGTGCGATATTAGTGTGATATCAAGAAATTCAAACACCAAGCTAATTTGTATGAGAATAAAGCTGACCTCCACAACATTTTTGTTTGACATTTGATGACATCTTAGCTAAACTTTGATTCCTGTTGTGCAGCTGTTATTGGTCCTTTTTCGACCGCTCCCAGTTTGACGGCTACCACGGGAAGACATAACAGTCAGTGTAGTCCTGGATGTAGTCCAACTTTAAAGAAATAATAATAATGCTCATTGAGCCCAAACTCCTACAAAATGTTGCGACAAACAGGTTCTATCAACAATAAAAACAGTGGCTTGGTAAAAATTTCTGAGAAATTCTCAAGGATGAACAGGGATGCAAACAGATTTAAACTCCAACACAAATTCACCGACGGTATTGAATTAGTTTACCTTATGCTTTAATTTTATTTTTGCCCAATGAAATATGGATGGATAGCATCATTTTATCATTGTGGGTTTCAGCATTGATAAAATTTGTCTACTCCAGCAACTGGACGTTTGCAACCATCTTCAGTCTTGAAAACGGCGACGAAAGTAAGCTTTATACAAGTACAAATAAGCTTGGGCTTCGTATTTCTGCTCCGCTGATATTGCACTATTTAGACTAGACTTGGCGGCACATGTGCCCCAGCTGACATAGTCCCTCGAAGTTATCGCTTTGTTCACATTAATCTTAACCATTAAGCAGGTGTTCTTTTCACAGCTGAGGCAATGCTGGTACAGGCCCTTGCTCAACAGACTGGCATCCCTCATCGTGTTAAATTTTAATCTCTGTTAGGCGTATCACCTATGTGCAAATGCTTCTGTCCTTGATTTATCACCTCATTCTGCAGATAACACTTTATCAAACTACTTTACAGCTTTGCAGAACTTGCATTTTCAGCATCACAGGGTATAAAAATGATACGATTTTGTGATGGTATTCACCCTGGCCTCCCTCCATCTTTACAGTCATGAAGAACATTTGTTTTTTCATTTTCTTGTTCGCTGGACTTCCAGTCAATTGCCGAGGTGAGCAGGATCATATGAAATTTACTGTTACTTATTTCTTTGTATTTCTTGCAATGTTAAAGCTTTTTGTGTCCATGTCTACATTTTATGAAATGAAAAGGAGCCCCAGGTATGCTCAATGAGAAAATGAACTGATTCTTCTGTTGATTCAGTTTCCAGTGAATTTACAGTGAATGCTTGTTTCTGCGATGATTGCCTTTAGAATCAATTAATTTGATCTAAACAGGCTGGAATAATGAATATGACGGACGCCTATATTTTGTGTGTCCCTCGTCTGAATCAATATCTACGATTACCAGGTAAGGATTACTCAGTTTTTTTTTACACAGCAATGCAGTTCATTTGGAATGACTTACAACCCCATGTCAGAAAAGGTTGGGACATTAAGTTTAATCAAAATTAAAACAAAAAGCAATGTTAATTAACGTTGATCTGTTTTATCTTGAAAACCATATAGCAGCACATTGAGATGTTTCACCTTATTAATTTTATTGATTTTCAAAATAAACATTAACTTCAGTTTTCATTCTTGCAATATTTTTCAAAAAGAAGTCATGGCAGTGAAGATTTTTCATTTTTGTAATGTTACCATTCCTTTTCAGGACTTTTTGTAAACATTTAGGAACTACAGACACTGTGCCTATGCGAATGGAAAAGAATGCAGTAGTGACATTACAACATACTATCCCATGTTGTAGTTAGTTGCGCAGAAAGAAAAGCATTTGCTTCTCAAGTGGTTGGATGGCACAAAAGGATTTGTGTCAATGCTTAAACCTGGCACTGCGTAATTTTTGTGTCACAGACCTTGTTGCAATTTTGACTCACTCAAACCAACTTTCACCGCAAACGCTGTTGCTATATGGTAAATTGATGGGACTTTATTGCAGCCGAAGACGCATATCGTTTCTGACGTGCGGCATACTCACAACTCTTGCGCAGATGATCATCCAGTTGACAATTTCTCCCGAAAATCATAGTCGGGCAATTCAGGTCAAAACCAAACAGTGTGCCTTCAGTACTGTGGTGCAAATCCAAAATTGCATTCAGCAAACAGTCCAATAATCAGAGCTAGGAAGCCAAATCACAAAAAGAATATCAAAACCAAAAAGCCAAAACAGAAATCAATCGTGTTATCAATCGTACACAGCAGTGGCGGCTGATGAACTGGCGATTGGGGAAGCTCAAACCCATCCTTAAAAATAACGATTGTTCACAACCTGTTTTCAACAATTTGCTGAAATTACCATCACAGAAACTCTGAAAAAGTTTGAATGCTTGTGGAGATTGTTATTGCCCATTGTTGAACTGGTAAGTTAAATGGATATTTTGATGAAAGTTTGCTGGTAGAAATAAATAGACTACGCCATTTTTTCCCCCGATGTTAACCACGATTCACTGTTGGACATAGTCTGTCCTTGTCTGCACCAGTCAGCATGGCATTTGGCGGATAAATCTGTGAGTATATTAAAGGGTACAGACGCAAATCTGCATGTGTGTGAAGAAAACAGACTGCTCCCATGGAAAAACATAGTTAGCTGCCGTATACCTGCCGGATACCAACAGGAAAATAACCCATTTGACGTAAGTGATGTTTTTAAAGGAAAAATTCTTAAAACCCAGGAAGTGCTTGGTATTTGTGGATGGGTCAATTGACAATCTTTGGCCCCCCTTTGCTCCTGGAAAACTAGGCATCAGTTATTTCACATTACATCATTATTATTTTTTTTTTTATTAATTTGCGACTAGTCCTAAATTGCTCCGGTCCCAACTTTTTTTTCGAATGCATTGCAAGCTTGAATAGCAGGAATGGATGTATATATTTGTACAAAAGTAAATAAAATGAAGTCAACCATACAAATGATTACATATCTTCGCTTCTACAGTGAAACACAAGTCAAAGTCAATTTAATGATCACTGTTTCCTTTCTTTGTTTTTTTTTTCATTCCATATTTATACCAAATTGGGGTTTTATAACCAGTAATTATTATAAATTATTTTTGTTTTGCTTCAAGTAAACATGACAATGGACGTGAAGATCGTATCTGGGATCTGCGTTGCAAGCGCAGCTTTGACACCAGCCCTTCAGAGTGTTTCTGGTCTGAATATGTCAACTGGTTTGATGAAGCGTTCTTATTCACCTGTCCATCAAATTACATCATTTCTGGCATGGAGAGCTACCACCAAAATCAACAAGAAGATCGAAGGTTTGGAGTTTTGAAGTTTAAAATGTTGTGAATTGTGACTTTCATTCAATTGTTCTTTTTTCATTTCACAAGGCTTACTTTTTAGCGAAGACACTGGCATGGGATCAGGGGATTGCTAATGCAGTGTGAGTCCGTGAAACAAGACCTGAAAGGGCTCAGAGCTGCTAAGCTAACTAATTGAACTGGGTAATTTAAAGCGACTTGCATGCTTCTGGGTAATGCACAATTATTACCTTCATGAAGAATGTTGTTTTTGACTTTTTTTTTTCTTTTTGTAATCTGTCTGGTGACAACTCTACCCAGAAGTTATGAAATTATTTTGATGATTTTTTTTTTTTTTTTTGATGGGACAGAGTTCAGCCCAAAGAACAATGCATTACATTTTGATAGTGATCCAGATCACCATCCCAATCCAAGATTTTTTTTTTTTTTTAAAGATTCTTCATTATTGTGGTACTGCAATTAAGGGCATGAATGCCATATCCTAAAAAATGGTAGTAACGTTCAATGTGACAAAATTTATCCAATTGCAGCAATACAATGGTTGCCCTTGGAGATTGGTGCTTCATACAAGAGTCAACTATTGGTCTTGGTGGAGCTCGATGCCATACTTTTGCCACTCTTGTAATAGTAATGCATCACTGCTGTTACTGTGTTCTGAAATTGCACATTTTGTAATCAGCAGCTAAATCCACCTTCTAATTGCCGTTTTGTCCTTCAGATGGAAATTTTACTGCTGCAGACTGAATGGCGTCTGCAATCACCACTGCTACTGGACACCCTACGTGAACAACTTTGACGAGCAATTCACTTATCATGTTCCTCACCTGAACTACCTGGCTGGAGCCGGAAGTTACCATGCAAATCAGCAAGAGTAAGTGTTTTATCCTGTTTTTTTTAAATTATCTCCCCAGCAACCAAGTCAGCGGTTTGAGTTATTGTAATCAGTGTGATTTGTTTATTGGTTTGTTTGTTATACGCCCGTCTTGAGACGGGACGTATTATGTCATCACCCCCCGTCCGCCCGTCCGTCTGTCTGTTGTCTGTTAGCAATTTCTTGTTCGGGGCATAAGTCCTGAGCCGCTTGAGCTACATTCGTGATACTTCACATACACGTGCACCATCACTAGGCGCTGTGCCGCGCACCATGATTTTGTTCACCCGGTCAAGGTCAAGGTCACTGGCAAAAATTTTCATTTTTCTTGTGCTGGTATGACAATAAACTGATTCTAATCTATTCAACACCGTTGCACTTATTGACTTTGAACTCTCAGAGCAGGTGGGCAATGGTCCATACATTACCTGATCAAATTTTGGGGGTGATCAGATCAAGGTTAAGGTCATCAGAAATGTCAAAATTGTTTTTTTTTCTTTCACTTTCTTCAAATTCATCACATTGACTTCAAAACAAAACCAGATCAACATTAAGCCAATTATAAGTTACACGCAATTTAGAAATAGAGGATAAAGTCATACCTGGAGGAAAAGCCACCCGTGTGAGGGAAGAGCCCGGACATGACTCTCCCCGACCACACTGACCGGCCACTTACACACGCACTCACGCACGCGGGGAGTGATCGAGTACGATTCTCCCCGAACAACTCATTTCTCTATTCTATAAACCAAACCAGCTACCCCCTCCTCCAACCAGAGAGCCCCATAAGTTGACCAGGTGGGATATCGGGTTACAGTTCCCAGAACTGAGACAGAGTCGGGCAATTTGATTCAGACAAAAGAAATGAAACTTAATTACCCGAGAGCAGATTTTGCCTTACCCAAATTCAGAGAGTTTCTAAAAGTGAATGAATTATAATTTCATTGGATATGAAATATATGCCATTCAACTCCTTGAATCATAACAAAAATATACATACCAAACAAGCCAGGAAAATGTATGAGTATGATGCAGTTGTCATGAAAAAGTCTTAAGCTGAATTATTATGAAGGTAAATTATGTTATAAGTACAGAAGTGATTTCTTTGCAGTAAATTGAACATATGAGCATATTGTGAAGTTCCCAGAGGTTTAGATTATTTAAAACAGATAAGTTAGGGTCCAATCTTACAAAGATGACTGAGGGCAATATGGAGCACAGGGTAAGCCAAAGGCCTCCCATGCAGGGTGACCTCAAAGGTGCAGAAACCATGTAAACCCCCACTCCCAGCTCAGAGACCGGGTTTATTGCCTCCTCCTGTCCGGCCATTCACAGATAGTTTGCTCACACTTTGCATCCCCCAGTTCTGGTCTCCAGTCTCTTACGGGCATAAACCACCCCCGCCTCCCTTCACACGAACCCCAGCAAACAACAAGCTGCTTGTCATCAGGAACTCTACACTTTGTTATATTACATGATGTTGAAGTCTTTTGATACGCAGAAGGCCCGCCAGTCCTGCTGCAGTGTCACAGATACTCTCATCAGCGCCAGCGGTGCTGCAACCGCCCTTTTCCCCTCTTGCATCGCAAACACAAAGAAATGACAAACAAAAAAAATATGGCTGCAAGTTAACGCTGACAAGTTGCTAACAACCACATGCCCACTGTTCTGAAAATCACCTCAGAAATGAATCATGTCAGAACCACACTCAACAAAAACACAACATTCAGCCTCACAAAGCTGGTATTTATGGTTGCGTTTCTGATCATTTGTTTCTGATGGCCTGTTTCCCAAATGGAACTAATCACTTATGCTCTACTCATTTTCTCATACTCACCAGTATCATGCACTCATCACTCTGGAGTGTCTAACTTCACACCCAGCTCTATAACTATTGCTCCGGCTGGATCTCGATGCTTCTCTCTCCACTGTGTAACCTGCTCTCACCCTCCGCCACCCCAGCCAGCAGCTGTTGTAAGGACCTGCTTTTATAGGAATAGGTGGTGCTCAGGTACTCTTCCTGTATAGTATGGGAAATGTACCGTGGTAAATAAATTAGGGACGCACAAAACTTAAAACTTACATATACAATGTGTATGTATTGTGTGTGTGTATAATATATAGTAGATTTATATTTTAGGAATAAATATACACAAATTGTTGAGCTATGGAGTCCATTGTTCCTGACTAATGTAGAATGCAATTACTGTATTTCAGACTTGGCTATGTGAGTAAAAAAGTAATACTTTCTAGGACCTGTGTTCAAACATTAAAGCTAGAGCGCAATCTTGGAACAGCGAGCAAGATTTGAATGTAGCCTCACCTCTAAACCCACCCCCTCCCCTCAAGTCTCGGACCATAGCCACGCCCCCTGATTCATTGCTTCGGTAAAACTCCAGAGGCCGGATGTACACACAGGTTAAAAGCGTAAGGGAGGGGCGGCCCGCTTCGTGTGCACGAGAAATGATTGACATCGTCAGTCACTCCTCCTAGCTCCGATTGGTTGTTTTGTCCCGGTAATCTTGCAGAAGGAATTAGAAGCACTAGATAGAGCCAGATGACTCTGATTTTCACAAAGATCATCTGACTCACATCCCATTGTCAGGTCATTGTAACAGTTTTAACAAACATGACAAAATGTGATTTTTTTAAAAATTGCAAACTCCAGCTTTAAGGAAAAGGTAGTCTTAATTGAGAACAAATTGGGGAGGAAAAACTGAACCGATTTGGCTTTTTTTTATTTCCTCAGATATATATTACCTGTGAAAGGTGCACAGATTAGTAGAGTAGATTAGTCAGATTGCGCACAGGCTTTGAAACGTGTTTTGTTTTGCAGGGATCGCCGTTGGAGGTATCTCCACTGTGCAAGAAGTGCCTGTTGATTCCTTGAGAAGAAGCCAGAAGAAGAATTCTGAGCAACATGCTGTTAGAATTAATTTAAAAAGTAAAAAGGTGACTTCTGTGTTCCCAAGGTTAATTGATAATTAAATAAATTCAATAATATATTTGGCGATGAGTCCATCCTCGAGGACCCTTCAGCAGGGTGGGGTGCAGATCTGCCAGCGTAGCAGATACAGGTGACATATTGTTATGGCCCCAATTTGTTATTACATTTAACACAACAGCAACAGCAAGGGATGACACACAGTTTTAAAAACTTAAACACATTTAATTAACAAACAAAGACTAAACTACTATCTACAACTGACCAAGATTGATTATACAACAACAAAAGAAATATTTACAGTCCCTTTGGTGATGTCCTGAGTGAGGAAAAATGCTCAAATACAGGCAAAAATCCACAAAAGAAACTTCTCAGGTTCTGAACAGAAATGACAGGTCTGATCACATGTATCCTTCTTCTTGCAATTTCTCCTACTACTTTACTGTCTCAATTCTCCCCTTTATATATTCTTTTGCAGACCCCACCCACATTTAAACCTCTTTTTTTTATTTTCTCTGGGACTTGTTTCAGACATGCCCAGGACATGTCTCAACATAACTCCAGTCTGGCCTTAACAAAAAAAAGGGTAAATACTGCCATCTAGTGGCCTCTATTCTCATTACACCTCCATTCCAAAAGGGAAAAATTTTGACTCATAAAGGCAAAATTTTTCTTTTCAATACAAAATGGTTAAGTGGACACTTGTCTATATATACATATCATACAATATTCAAATAAACACATGATATATATATACATATTCAAACACGCGATAAGCAATCAGCAACTACATTGTCAGTACCCTTTACATGCTTAATTTCCAAGTCAAACTCCTGTAAAATCAAACTCCAATTCAACAATCTCCGATTCTTGTTTTTCATTTTACTCAAAAACATTAACGGATTGTGGTCAGTGTATACAATCATTGGCTTTTGTCCCGTACAAACATAAACCTCAAAGTGTTGTAAAGAAAGGACCAGAGCCAACAGTTCCTTCTCTATTGTGGAATAGTTCCTTTGGTGGCGATTGAACTTCCTGGAGAAGTATGCCACGGGATGCTCAATGTCATCAGAGTCACTTCTCTGTAGGAGCACAGATCTACAAGCTTGGTCGCTAGCATCGACCGCGATGGACAACGGTTTGTTGAAGTCAGGAGATTTGAGCACGGGGAAGTGACACAGCAGAGACTTCAGGCGATCGAAGGCTCTCTGGCATGCATCATCCCAAGTGAACTTTACGCCTTTCTTCAGTTGGTTAGTTAGACTGAGAGCAATCTCAGCAAAGTTCTTGCAGAACTTGCGGTAGTACCCGATCATTCCAAGGAAGCGGCGCAAAGCTTTTTTGTTGTGAGGAACTGGAAAGTCCATGATGGCTTGGACTTTAGCATTTATGGGTGCCACCTTACCCTGGCCTATGACGTAGCCAAGATAGGTGACAGTAGCACAACCAAAGTCACTCTTGCTCAGGTTAACAGTCAGGTTAGCCTGGGTCAGGCGCTGGAACAACGTCTCTACATCTTTTAGATGTTCTTCCCAGGAGTCACTCCATGTGATCAGGTCATCGATGTACGCACCCGTGTGTGGCAATCCGGCGATTGTAGACTGTATCATCCTTTGGAACGAGGCTGGGGCATTTTTCATGCCAAAGGGTAGGACTTCATACTGGTACAATCCAGATGGTGTGGCAAAAGCAGAGATGCTCTTGGCCCTCTCAGTTGAAGGCACACACCAATAACCCTTCAATAAATCAATCTTGGTCAGAAACTTTGCTTGCCCTACTCTGTCAATACAATCATCAATCCTAGGTATTGGAAACACATCAGTTCTAGTTACAGCATTGACTTTGCGATAATCTGCACAGAATCTAGTACTTCCATCAGGTTTTGGAACTAGCACACAGGGTGAACTCCAATCTGAGTTGGAGGGTCTGTTAATACCATGTTCTAACATGTACTCAACCTCTTTCTCAGCAATCTTTCTCTTTTCAGGATTCATCCGGTATGGATGCTGTTTTATTGGTTTGGCATCACCAACATCTACATCATGAGAGGCTATAGTAACTCTCTTTGGAACATCAGGAAACAAATCCTCATATTTCTTGATCAACCTTTCAAACTGATCTCTGTGAGGGTTCTAAGTGCTGGAGTTTTACATCAAGATTTTGCAACACTTCAGTGTTTGACAATTTACATGAAAGAACTTCAGCTTTAATTCTTGGTTCATCATCTTGAAACTCCCCCTCATCTTCACACGTTTCGACCATTGGAGAATCTGAAGTGACAGCTGCAACCCTAGCATTTCTGTCATGATAAGGCTTTAGCATGTTAATATGACACAATTGTTTTGGTTTTCTCCTATCTGGAGTCTTCACAATGTAATTGAGATCATTGAGTTTTGTCAGAATTTCATAAGGACCATGAAATCTAGCCTGCAATGGATTGGACTGCAAGGGAAACAACACAAGGACCTTTTCTCCTGGTTTAAACTCACGGCTTCTAGCCTTATGATCATACCAAGTTTTCATTTTTCCCTGACTTGATTTCAAGTTCTCTTTGGCAAGGTCACAAGCTGCACGCAATCTTTCCTTGAACTTGCTAACATAGTCTAACAGACTGATATGCGGCTCTTTCTCTTGCCATTGTTCACTCAATAATAGCAAAGGTCCTCTCACTTCATGACCAAACACTAGTTCAAATGGACTGAATCCAGTAGACTCCTGCACTGCTTCTCTAGCTGCAAACAACAGCAAATGAACCCCTTCATCCCAGTCTTTCTCATAGTCATAACAATAAGTCCTCATCATTGTCTTGAGAGTGGAATGAAACCGCTCTAAGGCACCCTGACTTTCTGGATGATAGGCACTAGAAAGAATCTGCTTTGCACCTAGTTCATACACAACCTGCTGAAACAATCCTGAAGTGAAATTGCTACCCTGGTCTGACTGAATTTCCCTGGGAAGGCCAAACAACGTGAAGAACTTTATCAAAGCCTTCGAGATTGCAGTTGCCTTGATGTTACGTAGAGGTATGGCTTCGGGGAATCTGGTAGATGCACACATGATTGTCAACAAGTACTGATTTCCAGATCTAGTCTTGGGTAATGGACCAACGCAATCAACAATGACCCTAGAGAATGGCTCCCCAAATGCTGGGATAGGCTGCAATGGAGCTACAGGTGGGTCTAACTGGTGTTTTCCAACTACCTGACAAGTGTGACAGGTTTAGCAAAACTTGGAAACGTCTTTCCGAAGCCCAGGCCAAAAGAAGTGTTTCATGATCTTATCAACAGTCTTGTTAACACCAAGATGACCTCCTAAAGGTAAACTATGAGCCATTGTTAAGATCTCATTCCTATAGACCTTCGGAACAACAATTTGCCTGACCACTGCCCAATCTGCATTGGCAGGGATATCAGGAGGGCGCCACTTCCGCATCAACACACCATCCTTGAGATAATACCCAACTGGAACTGCGTCTATTTCTTTATCAGGAAGGGCTCTCCTCTTTAGTACACAAATTTCAGGATCATTAGGTTGCTCCTCAATCAACAGCTTTCTGGACAGAGACAAGTCTCCAGACACATCAGAATCACCAGACCCATCCGGCTGGCTGAATAGAGAACTGATAAAAGTATCTGATAAGTCCTCAAACGGAGAAACCATAGTAGGCCAATCAGAGTCATGAGGCGAACCACCTGAGTCCAGACTATTCAATGTGCTGGACGGCACCACAACATCTTCTTTAGCCTTCTTGGCCATAGCACGAGTCACTGCGCAAGACGGATACAGAGATGGGTCCTCATCCCCATCTTCAGTGCTCGGCTGTGAAGTAAGATGTACAGGGGGAACTACTTTGCCCCCAGCCAGGTCATTGCCTAGCAACAGAGAAACACCCTTTATAGGTAGACTTGACATAAGTCCCACCTTTACCTGTCCTGTAACTAAATCTGACTTCAAGAATATAGAGCGCAGGGGTACAGATACAGTCCTCCCTTCAATACCTTGTACAAGTATGAAATCCCCTGAAGCGGTCTCATCACGTAACTCCAAGGAGTCCATCAACAAAAGTGACTGAGAAGCCCCGGTATCCCTTAGGATATATATGGGGACAGGAGTAGTATGCTCATTCAGAGCCACAAATCCCTCTGACACAGATGGAAGAAATTCCTCCCTCACGAAGTCAGCTGTATCAGGCTTTTTAGCCCCACAAGAAGCAGGCAATTTAGCAGATCGGTTATCTACTACAGGGGTTTCTAACCTTGTTTTCACAAAGGCATTTGGTTTGGTATCCTTTTCTTTTTCTTTCTTAGCTTTAAGGAACCAACAGTTAGTTGTAACATGACCAGATTTCTTGCAATAACTGCAAACTAGACCACTTTTGTCACTGTTAGCTTTCACACTTTGATCAGACCTGTTACTGGATTTCTGAGCACCATCACCAGATTTCTCTTTGGGTGAGGAATCTTGGGTATCACCATAACCCTTTTTCTGAAATTGGGACCATCTATTGTTACTGCTAGACTGAAATTTGGACTTATGTGTGAGAACATATTCATCTGCAAATTTGGCAGCTGATTGCAAATTCAGTGCTTGCTTCTCATTAAGGTAGGTCTTAACATCATCCTTAACACAGTTCTTGAATTCTTCAACTAACACCATCTCTTTTAGTGAGTTGAAATCATCCTTCACCTCCATAGAAGTACACCAGCGCTCAAAGCAAACTTTTTTCTCATTAGCAAATTCCACATAAGTCTGATTTTCAGATTTCTTCAGACCTCTGAATTTCTGTCGGTAAGCCTCTGGAACCAACTCATAAGCTCTCAAAATAACCTTTTTGACAACCTCATAATCAGAGGAATCATCTGCAGACAAAGCCGAATAGGCTTGTTGAGCTTTACCCTTGAGGAAAGTTTGCAACATCAGAGGCCAGTGTTCCTTTGGCCACTGGCAACTCTTTGCTACCTTTTCAAAACACTGGAAATAGTTGTCAACATCCTTTTCCGAAAATGGAGGCACCAGTTTTACCTCCTGACTGGCACAAAATTTATTTTTAGTTTCAATTTTAATTTTTAGTTGCTCCATTTGGAGTCTTTCTTCTCTATCGAATTTCTCTAATTCAAAATCTCTCTGTCTTGCAAATTTTTCCAACTCAAATTCTCTTTGTTTTTCTTTTTCGTCCGTTTCTATTTTCTCTTCTCTTGCTAATTTTTCTAACTCAAACTCCCTTTCTTTCTCTCTTTCTTCCTTCTCAAATTCTCTTTGCTTTTCTTTTTCCTCCCTTTCTTTTTCTCTTTCCTCCCTTTCAATCTCTAGCATTTTTAATTTAAGTTCCATTTCTATATTTTGATTTTCCACTGGAAACTGTTCCAGATCTCCAGGTGCAAACACATTTTCATCAATGTAATATTCAACTATCTCTCGAGCCAGTCTTGCTTTTCGCAAGGCTGGTTTCACCTCTGTCAGCTCTAAATGTCTGCAAATTTCTAGCAGTTCTGTCTTTTTAAAAGACTTCAAAACCCCTACGGTTGGTGATGCCAAGAAATCATCCATTGCTGTTGTCAATATATATGTATTCAATTAAAAAAAATCAATTTTACAATTTGAAATGTTAGATTTTCAATAAATTACTCACAAAATGGTCTATCCCGGACCTTGAGCCCCCAATTTGTTATGGCCCCAATTTGTTATTACATTTAACACAACAGCAACAGCAAGGGATGACACACAGTTTTAAAAACTTAAACACATTTAATTAACAAACAAAGACTAAACTACTATCTACAACTGACCAAGATTGATTATACAACAACAAAAGAAATATTTACAGTCCCTTTGGTGATGTCCTGGGTGAGGGAAAATGCTCAAATACAGGCAAAAATCCACAAAAGAAACTTCTCAGGTTCTGAACAGAAATGACAGGTCTGATCACATGTATCCTTCTTCTTGCAATTTCTCCTACTACTTTACTGTCTCAATTTTCCCCTTTATATATTCTTTTGCAGACCCCACCCACATTTAAACCTCTTTTTTTTATTTTCTCTGGGACTTGTTTCAGACATGCCCAGGACATGTCTCAACATAACTCCAGTCTGGCCTTAACAAAAAAAAAAGGGTAAATACTGCCATTTAGTGACCTCTATTCTCATTACAATATCATCCGTTTAGAAGGTCGGGGCATATGGTCAGCATGGAAATGGATTTGATTCTGAGGAGGCCAGAGTTAGAAGCTGATGGTGGTGGGTGATGCGAAATCTCTGCAAACAGCAGACAGAGACAAGTTATGGGCATTTTTATAGAAAACCGATGGTTACAATTGGGTGTGTACAATTGCTTGGGCATCCTACGTCTTGTGATTGAACTTTTGTTCATATTTTCATGACCACCACATTCATTTACTGACAGACATTCCTTGTTATGCTGTATATGTTGCTGCAGAAAAATGCCAAGGTCAAAACTACGCTCTGATTTAAAAATATTTTGTCAAATATTTAGTACCTTGGCCCATACATTACCAGTAAAAGTATTTCAGTTGAGAGTTAGCCTTACATGTGAATATATTGAAAAGTAGTGCAATAAAAACAGGGTGAAAGCAGCAGCATTGGAACCTGTGATAGTTTTAACTGTGCAATGTTCATATCCTCCAAACTTTAACTTTCCGGCTGTAACTCAAACACTGAACTAGATGACCCCTGTGGTTATGAGGAGTCATCGAACACCTTCACGAGCTTATCCACCTCGGCCACCGATTCAAACCAGGCATGAGAACCTTCTGTCTGTGTAATGCGGAGTCTGGCAGGGTAAAAGAGAAAAGGTTTTAGTCTCATCTAGTACAGAGAAGGGTTCTAGACACGCTCCACTGAGTCTTCACCTATGGAGAATGGTCCTCATGGACCTTGAATGTGTACACCTGATATGTCAGTATTCCTCTCTTTCTGGCCTCCCGAACCAGAAGCTCTTTGCAATGGAAGTGGAGAAAACGGAGCTGAACAGGCCAAGGCCTGCCCCTGGGGCCTGGACTGGGAGGTAGGCTGTGGTGAGCCATGTCCAACTCCAGGGTGGAGGAGAAAACATCTTCACCAACAGCATCCTTCAGTACCTGGGAAAAGAACTTTGTAGGTTGGGGGTCTTCACTGCCCCAGGGGAGGTTGACTAGTCGAACATTACACCCTCTACTCCTCTCTTCCAGGTCGGTTCGCTTAGTCATCAGTCTCTGGATATTAGCTTGGAGCATGTAGGCTAGCAGGTGGTCTCCACCTCCTCCAGCTCCAAGTGGAGAGACTTTGCGTTTTCCTCCAAAGACTGTAGTTTGTTCTGGTTGCTAATGACAATCACATGCAGTCTGTCCTGTTTCCTACTGGGTGCCCTGTGCATGATATTTCATGAAGTTGATAAGAAATAAAAATGTAAAAAACCCAGCCATAACATAGTGCAAAAACTAATTCACTTTAGCGAGATGGAGTAGTCCTGCAATTTATCTCTTACATGAAATAAATACCTTGTCAACTTTTCTGTTGGTCTTTTTTTTGGGGGGGGGCACCCTGTATTAAGTTCTTAGAATTACATTTTGAGCTCTGAGAACAGAGCCGATCTGTGTTTAGCTAGTATCGCGCCTAGATCAGGCTGGCAAATGGCATCATCGGCGTATGCTTTCTCGCTCGGTTTAGAGAGTTTGAGAGCCTGTGTCAGCCAGGAAAACATTGAAAAAAGCTGCCAGGGTTGGTAAACACAAATCGTTTTGGGTAATCATTGAACATGGCATTTAGATCCCAATGAAATGAAACTACTTGTTTTCCAGTCAGTGGCGGATCTAGAAAATTTTACATGTGGTGGCAAAGGGGTGGCAAGAGGTCTGGGAGAGGTGGCATGGGACGTCCTTAGTGCGATATTATGAAATCCCCAATTCCACTTCCAAGTTGGGATATAGTGTAAAATGTGCATAAAAACAGAATACAATGATTTGCAAATCTCATAAACCCATATTTTATTCACGCCAGAGCATAGACAACATATCAGATGCTGTAAGTAAAGATAGGCAGAGGTTCACCAATGTGCCAAAAAACTGCATCTAAAAATTGGGGAACAATTTCAGAAAATATTCTTTAATATATTTATTGTACAGTGTGTCCCAAAAAAAGGAAACCAAGATGGTTAATACTATAACAATTCTTAACATTCTTTGATTAAAAATGGCATTTGTTGTTATAAATATGCCTTATGTCTAATGATATCCAATAAGTGGAGCTTGTGCCGCTCTCAACTGCACAACAATGACACTTTTGGAGTAAGTCAGTAACCACTTTGTACCAGATTACATAATATGATGACAGGCCTAAACACAGATGAACTGGGATGATCAGTTTCAAGTCAACATTTCATTGTCGGGGCCATTAGTGCTTTAGGATGTGTAACGTGCACTGCTTTAAATGTAAACCCTACTTGCTGCATGACAGATGAGCTCAAATCATGCAGCTGACAACAGAACGAGGAGTTCTGACAACAATGCATGACTAATTTTGTTTTCTTTGGATGTGAATAAGTACACAGTTGTGTAATTAAGTCCTAATTGGTTTTATAGATGCTAAGTTTCAACAGAATACTTCTCATTTTATTCCCAGTTTCCTTTATTTCTGGACGCACTGTATTATTATGCCTTCAAAGATGTAGTAGAGTGAATATTTAGACCTAATGAAATAAAAGTACTGTAGCCTGGCGAACTTAACATAAGACAGGACACAAAACTAAATTTGGGGTTCTTTATTACCCGACTGCTCTCATGAAAGGGAGAACAGCATTAACCCCTTAAGCCCTGAGCCTCTTTTTTGAAAATGGCAAGCCCAAAATGAAATGAGTATATCTCTGCGATTGCTTGGTCCATTTGAATAATCTTGGTATCGTAATAAAGGTAACACCATTTGGGATTTCATACCTGGTGTAAAAATCACTATACATGTCACTGAGTCAGAGTAAATGGAGATGGAACACAGTGTAAATGAAAGATCTCATTTTGCACCTAACACATTTTTACTTCGATCCCTTGTAAATTTGTTGAGTTGCAGCCTGAAACCTCTAAAAATTACAGCACAGAATGTCATTATCTGTGCCAAAGTTTATTCTGATCAGGTAAATCAGAACAAAATTAGAGAGGCATGTCTAGGTGGCCTCTCCATTTTGGCAATTTAGGTACCTTGTGTTCCATTTCAGATTTCTTACATACCAAGCTGTAAAACCCATACAATTTCACTACAGACATCCATTCCAACCAAATACAAACATTTTTTAATTTTTAGAATTAAAAAAAAAAAAATTAATTTGCCAGTTTTGTTGCCTATACAATTTCCCATTCAAAGATAATACATACAATGAAAATTAAGTTTGACTCCACTGGAGCATATTTATGAAAAAACAAAAAAGTAAAATGATAAATACAAAGGCAGTGTGAAAATATGTTAAAGAAAAGTATGAATAACAAAAACCCCAGCGATTATTTGTAGAAGGCAACTGCGATTATTTCCAAAAAATAAATTAAAAAAACCCCGATCAGGAATTGTACCTTCTCAATTTCCTTTCAGCAGCGCAGCATTTTATCCAATAAGCTGCGCCACTCGACAACAGTCTATGGTGAAATTGCCCATTCAACGAATGGGTAAGGAAAATACGTAGGCTACTGTACTGTTGTAGGCTCAGTATTTGTCCGGAATAGTGCAAAGATTCTGTCAGAAAACGACTTTGAAAATGAATGTTGAATATTCAGCGGATAATTATTCGGACAATACCTCAAACTAACTAGTTATGCGTTCATATTATCGCGCTATTCAAGAACATGCATATGTTCCATGTGTAATGAACGTACGGAGACTCCAATTGCGGTTCAAGCTCGGAAGAGCGTCTTTTATTAACATTACCGTTGCTCATGGTCAGAAAGAAACAGGTCAATAGCCAGAAATCAGGAATATCACAGACACGCTCAATCTTAGTCAGGGACAGGCAAAATGTCAAAAAAAAAAAAAAAACAGGAAAATCAGTCAGCACAGAATGCAGAAACAACGGGAAACTAACCTAAAGGAATGGGGAAAAGGGAAAGGGGAATTGGAAGGGAAGAGGGAGACAGAAGTTAACTAAACAGTCAAAGTATAAAGGGAACTGGTGAAAACCAGAGACTCTCAAACTCACCACACTCACTCCACGAAATACAATCAATAACCAGAGTACAGAAAATTACAAAGGACAAAAACTCTCAATAATCACAACAACACACTGAGAAAAAGCGCAGAGACGGAACGACCAGGCAGAGCAAGGAACGGTAGTGTTGTTACCTCCGACCCTCCAGCTTCGAAGCTTGAGTCAAAGCATGAATCAGTTCAAGGCAAAGCAAATGTATCGGTGCTTGGTTCGTTTGCTGCTGATCACGTGATCAGCGACGTCCGAAGCTTCGTCCTAGCTCACACTCACGTGACCGCTTCGATTTGATTCAAAGATGTGCGAAACAGGGCGCGCGCTTGTGGGTGTGAAGTAATCGAAAGCAGTGTTGCGAGTCAGTCGTAGCAAACAGCAGATTATAATGGAACCTGTAGCAAAGAGAGGTCGCTCTGAGATGTGGGAGCACTTTAATTTGATTTCCCATAACAAGGTTGGCAATAGACAGGCTATAATTTTTATTACACAAATATGGACACAATTAAAACAGGGAAAACAACAGTTTTATTCATATAGGAATCCGTGTATTTATTAGATAATGTATTGGTTCAAGTTTTCATAACCATGATCAACCCACAGAGACTGGGCCAAAATATACCGGCAGGCTATTTCAAACATACTGCACTACAAGTTTTGAACAGCAGAGGTCATCCTAGAGTTTGAGGCATTGAATGAATGAACCTTTTTCCGATACAATTGGCTGGAAAGCTTCACTGGTTCAGAACGCTTCACTCTGCCATCACTAAGGAACGGTCAGGAATCGACAAAGACAAGCGGAAAAGTGGGGTCTTTATAAACAAACTAATTAGAGTGTTTAGCCCAAGAAATGAAGGGCAGCTGAGAGGAGGCAGAATCTAGAACAGCAAAGGAAAGTGATAGGACAGATTGAACAAGTAGGTGTACCCTGCTTCTTCAAACTAACTAATCACCGCGCCTAACTACTCTGCCCTAATGTGTAGTCCTTCCCATTTCTAATCACCAGTGCCTCAGCTAAACTATTCTCAGGTGCAGACAGTTAACAAGCACAGGAAAACGGAAGCAGGAAGTACCCAACCAGAAAAGACTGTGAATGGAAACAAGACACCACACTTAGACACACAAGGGAGCGAGTGACAAAAGACAAGCATTCATGAAACATGAACAATCACACTAGAAGTAAATCTAACACTAAGAAACAAATAATTCTAAACATCATGAAACTGAAAACATACAAAAACAAAGCATAAATACTTAATTCACAACACCATGGACTCAGTTTGACGCACTCAGAACGCAAGGCTGTAGCTCAGGCTCGGTTTCTGCCATTAAGGTGGTTTAGAGTTCGTTAGAATCATCAGGACTCATACAATCAAATTCCTACCGGCATAGTCTTGATGACAGCATTACAAGCCGAAATCAGATCGGAAAGTACATTGCAAGGAGGCGGAATGCTACGGGGCTGAGATATTAGAAGCAACGCCCTGGGAAAGAACATGCTAGGATCCCGGCAGATCTAGTTTAGTTATAACACGAACACATTGGCCTAACAATAGCAAGCACAGATTTACCCTCGAGTAGTTTTTTATTGCAAAATATCAAAGGTAAGAATTTTTTTCCGCTCATCTGTGTAGACTGTAAAGTGTATACTGTACTGGGGCACAAACTATTTTAGCACTAATTTATCATAAAAAGCATAAATAGTGCTTCAAATTATACATTCATGTCAGATTATCTTGTTGTCTGGATCTATGATTAACCACCTGAAATAGACTGATGCATTTTGCACTTTACTCCAGACCTTTAAACCTGGTACAAGCAAAAAAAGACTGTACAACATTAAATAGCTCTTCCATTACTCTAAATATAAACTGTATGTTTACGTGCCTGGCAGGCCAAAACACTAAATTATCCATGCCATACAAACATACACTGAGGAAAACAGACAAAACATTTCCTTATCAACAGTTTTGAATCAAGGCACAAAGTGTGCAAAGCTACACCAAACAACTGACTCACATTCAAATCACATTTCATTTTCACTGCAGTATTAATTGTAGGCTAAACATTCATTGTGTAATTCAAGTAAACCATTTCATCAAGGTACCAATAACTGCAATCATTAAACTGTATCTGATATGTTCCATTCTAATCAGTGCATCTTCACTAAATATAAAACTATATTCACTAGTGTCGGCTATAACAGTAGGCTCTCTCCCACTGAGCAATAGACGTCTAATAGTCGTCTAGTTTTTTTTTAGACGTAATTTAGACCGTCTATATGCCATCTATATTTAGACCGTAACTAGACTTTGCCATTTTTTTGAATTTCCAATTACTATTTCTCAAAATAACAACAGTAAGCTGCACAACGCATCTCCTTATTTTGGAGACAAATGATTCTGATATCCGTTCATCAATCTAAAGTATAGTTTAGATTTAGCCAAGATTTAAACGTCGAAATCTACACCGCATATCAACGTCTATATTTATACCTAATTTAGACGATAGAAATCAAACGTCCTTTTCAATAAATATATATCTAAGAATTAACTGCACGAAGCAGAACTGAACTCCAAATATAGTTCTGAAATTATTTTGATAGTCACTCTTCACTATAAGGTGCATGTCTACATTTAGACGTGTAATATACATCTAAATCTATACCGCATATCAACGTCTATATTTAGACCTAATTTAGACCCAATTTTTCAATAAGTATATGTTTCGGAATTAACTGCATTTAGTAGAATTGAACTCCAAATATAGATGTAAAATTAATTTAATAGTCATTCTTCATTATAAGGCTAGATCTAGTCTAATATACATATTTTCAACGTCTGTGTTTAGACCACGTTTTAAAAAATATAAATGCAAATTCATCTTAGAAAAACGAACCTTAATATAGTAAAATAAGATGTGTTAGGCAGATCTGTCTATATGCAGTGCCTTGGAAGAGCTGTGGTCGGCAGCTCACTGCTTCCGTGTACTGCGCATGTGCAGAGACTTCGCAGGCGAGCGAAGCATATCTGTGGAGCGAAGCGCCTCATCACCATCACTGCGCATGCGCGTAAACTTCGAGCTAAGCGATTTTAATTGCCACCGCGTCGAGATTCGCTGGCTGCTCTGCAAGAGGAAATTTAGTCATTTTTCCGCGTAAACAGAGGAGTGTGTTTAAGGACAGGTTACTATAAATGTTTAATTTGGAAATCTTTGAAAATCTTGGCCCTTTCATCGTCATGCATCAGTTTAGCAGCGTGTTTGTTAGGATGAGGCCTACTTGTCGCTACTCCTTAGGGCCCGACCCGACGCGCTGCAAGCAGCGAGCGAAGGCCCTTTTGTTCCGAGTTTTTTTTTTTTTACTTAATGGGAAGAAATGCGCTGGCAAAATGTTTGTTTAAACTTGTCGCTTCTCCCTGCACGATTGAAGATAACAAAATGCTATACTGGAAAGAAAAAATGGCCTAAATTCGACGTTGTTTTGATGCAGTTGCACAAGAATTAGTTTCCTGGTCGTATTCAAGCCCTTTCCAGCCAGTTAGCCAGCATAGCATTTGTAATGCCGAGCCGACGCGTTGCAAGCAGCGGGCGAAGGCCCTTTTGTTTAGCATTGTTGTTGGGCAGTTTACAAACCGACTGGGTTTAGTTTTACTAAGCACATTAAGACATAACTAGATTTCTTTTGTGAAAATGTGACTTATACATGACTATTAGGGCTGTATTCGTTTTGATAGAGCCATGGTTATGTGCTTCTATTAAACATTTTTTCCAAAACTTTTAGTATTAGATTTCAGTAATGAAGTGTATTTGGATGCCATTACGTAATTATTTATATACAATTAACATTTACCGGCTTGTGTCAACCATCAATGGATGTAATTTCAGTATAATGAATCTTACATTTTTAATTGAAGAAAATTATTTTAATATTGAGTTGGGGTCCGGTTGCATCAATGCATTGTCTCATGCTCTAAGTGTAATGCAAAGCTTGCACAAACAAGAATTTCACCAAGGTTACCTGCAACTTCTTGAGACAATAAAGTTTGATTCTGATTCTCTCTTCTTCATCATTTTATCTCCTGCCTCCTCTCTTTTTTCCTATTTTGTTTTTCTTTCCAGACATTTTTAAAATGGCCTCCAATTACTTGAAAAACTGGAGGAGGAAACGTGCTAGGACAGGTGATTTTTTAGATCAGTTTTCCAGTGATGAAGAGGTGTCGCAGGAGAACACACAAGGGGAGAGTGGGGCAAGTCAATCTTTGATGGACAGCAGTTGGAGGATACGCAGCAGGGTAGGGCAAGTCAATTAGTCCACCCGCCAGATGAGACCCCAGGAAGTACATCCCTTGGCACAAGCATGGAAGAAGCTCCACAGCATGGACTAATTGGAATACCAGCAGCAAACTGTTTACAGGAGTGGTTCTCAAGTTCAGTCCTGGCGCCCCCTGTGTATGCTGGTTTTTGTTCCAGCCACAACTGCAATTCTAGGATTTTAACAAGCTGTTGATTTGTTTTAATTAGGCGCATTTATGCAAATATCCACATTGGCATATATTGGCAGAGAGAAACAATTTAACCAAACCTTTAATCAACATAAATAATCAAAAGGTTCCTCATTGGTGAAACTCTTGACACATGGTAGCAAAACCCGACTATTTACTTGTCAAACAATGGAGTCACACCTGTTGCGTTTCCTGTTGATTTTATTTGGTTCAGGCAGGTTATTTGGGAAAAACTCAAAACACTTGAAACCTAATTTGGAGCTTATTGATTTTCTCAGAGTCTAATTTGATCTGTTTAAAAATTTTCTCACCTGAAAATCCTAGCAATATTGAAAATTAAGCACAATATGTTCAAGGGTTTTTATTCTTCATAGCAGAATGCATATGTCCATCCAAATGTGACTTAAGATGGTAAATAACTACTCTAAGCAAGGAATGCTGCTAATTAAGACAAAGTAGCAGCTTTTTAAAATCCTAGAATTGCAGAACAAAAGCGAGCATACACAGGGGGGCGCCAGGACCGAACTTAAGAACCACAGGTTTAGAGACTAACAGCTGGTAACTCGCCCACTCACCGATTCCTGTTATAATTACAAAGGAATAAAAGTTAAAGAAATTAGTCTGCAACATTGAAGAAGGGCTGTAGTGGCTGAACTAACCAGTCAACAACCCCCAGAAGTGCAGTGGACCATCATTGGCATATTACAGAGATTGAGTGGCTACATCAGAGAGCACAGAGCCCAGCGGACACACCCCATATCCCACCAGCAATGCCAAGACTAAGCTGGCATCCAAACCAGCTATCTATGTCCATTACATTTTTCATGGCAAAACTGAGGTATAACATTGTATTTGCCATCAGTACTGCATCAAAATACTAACATTTCCTCTGAAATGTGAATGTAATGAATGTAACCCTAACACTAACACTTCTAAAGAGAGAAAATCAAAATTGATTTTCTACAAACTTAAAAGAACTTGTTCTTGGCTGGGCCTTTCGAGCAGTGTACACCATTTCTAAATATTTGGATTCTAACACTTATTTTAACAGTTTGCCTGATTATGTTGCAGTTGAAGTGAGCACACTATTTTTGTAATAAAACATTTACGCCTTTGCATCTTGAAAAATGCTAATTGACTGTTAACAATAGCCTAACAGTTTTTCTTTTCATTTAGAATGTCATTTATAATTTTTATTTATCTTTTTTCCCCCCAATTTACAGGTCATGTCACAGCGGAAGACTACACGCGTAATAAAAAAGAAGACCTTCCCTGACTGTGTTGAAGGTAATCACATACTATACAAATATATATGGACACAACACACACATTTGCATAACATATTGATATATTTATTTTTTGAAATTTATATGTACATGCCATTGGTTTCTAGGTCCCAGCTATCCTTCACCCCCTAAAAAATTTAGGAAGGGGTCCCACACAGTGCCCTCAAAAGGTCATTCAAATTTTATATCCTAATTCACCAAGCAACTTCAATGCTCTGATCTTCTATGTGTTCTGATTCCTATCAGTTATTTACACTAATGCATGCTTCTTTATAAGACCCTGTTACAACACAATCCTTAAACAGGGCTACTGCCACCACCACAAACTACTGACACCAAATTAACCTTATTGCTACAGGACACGATAAAGCACCAGGGAGAGGAACTGCCCCCCCTACTATTCCTAGTGAGTTCTGTCTGTCTGTCTGTCTGTCTGTCTGTCTGTCTGTGTCTTTCTCATAATCACACATTTAGATTTGTTTTGGGATCTTCTATCAAACTGCAAAATGTTGAACCAATGTCGATTACACATAATGGCAGATGGACTCCTTGGCTTCCAGTGTGGTCTCTTGACTCCGCTTAAGACAAACCGCTTGACCTCCTTTGAAATTGGATTTGATTCATTAGCAATTTTCCTGTAAACCCTTTTTTGGAATTAAATAATTCTCTGCACTAGATGTGCTATAGTTAATGATTTCATTTTAATATATGGTGTCCAATATAGGATTTTTAAAACTTGAATTGTATAACAAATTTATTGTCCTTTCAGACACAGAGATGCCCTACTCAGAGGATCTTTTTGAATCGTCTTGTGACACCACAGATGCTGAGCTTTCTAAATGTAAGACTGAGCATGAAGAAAAAAGAAATGGTTGGAGTTCCGAACATTGTTTTATACAATTTTACCCCCCCCCCCCCCCTTCTTTTTAATTAGCATGGAAGCCACCGCAAGATGATGATGATGTTACACAGCTGCCCTGTGAGTTAAAAATTCGTACTTTTGATAGAAATATAACAAAAGGGCTTGCATTAACAGTACTTGCCATTTAAATTAATTGTAACAATGTACATATTCAATTAATATCCTCCCCAGGCGATTCCCCTGATGAATCGCTACCAAGTCCGAAAACTGTCCTGTCTGCTCCGAAACAAACTTCCACACCGGGTATGAATGTAATGTTAATTGAATTGTAACCATACCCCTTTTGGCTACCTGTGCAATAATGTCGTTTTAATCTGTACACCATATATTGCTAATTATGTAAGCCAACTTTTGCTGTCTTTATCCCCCCTCAACATATAGAAAAGTGTGGTCAAATAGACTTTGGTCCACACCACAGATGAATAACTTTTACTATTTTTCCTCTATTCCAGCTGTTGATCGTGGTAGAGGGGGCAGAGACAGAATTCCTATACAGACGTGTCGGACCCCAAAGGGTAAAATGTTTTTGATTTTAGCATAGGTTACAATGTTGACTGTTGTTTCCAATACTAACCCCTCCCTTGTGTACATTTCATAAATAATGTCGTTTTAATCTGTCCCGCATATGTCGCTGCGGGACAGATTAAAACGACATTATTTATTATTACTTCTATGGCAGCTGTTGATCATGGACAGAGGACGCCAGTGCCTCATGGCAGGGGGGGTAGTCAAGGGCGTCTACGACAGACTCCTGGATGGACACCACCAGGTATAATATTAAAAATAGCATTGAGCAGTCAGTTTTTTTCACTGCTCCTATCTGCATATTAATAGATATTAGTGAGGTGATTATGAACATGGTGAGATTAATACATGCACATCATCTTCACCTTTACAGCAGTTACTCCGAACTATCAAGCGCAGACTACCCCTGTAGTACATGGCAGGGGTGGTAGACGGAGTCCAATACAGACTCGCGGATTGACCCCACAAGGTAAAACTGTTATAGATAGTGGTTCTCATGCTTTTCATGCCAAGTACCACCTCAGAAAAAAAAATATATATATAATACCACCAGTGGTACGCATACCACAAGTTGAGAACCACTGTTAGAGATTAAAGCATCCCCATCACAATGTTTAATGTAAATAAGAACTTTCATTTGTTTTGCTGCCCTCGCCCTTCCGTTTATTTCAACAATAATATCTCGCATATTGTAGATGTACTTCAAAGTGTAAAATGTCATTAATATTGTCATTGTTTTCAAAACTGTACAGCATATGCAGGATATGACTAATGGTGCAATGAAAAGGTTTAACTTGTGTTGCTTTTACTCCAAGCAGATGAACGCAGACGAAGGCCTCCTCTTCGGACCCGGCCAGTGACTCCAGAGGGAAAAAAATGATCAATTAAAGCAGCTGTTCCAATTTCTAGTGTAAGAATTTGAAATTTAATTTGCCTTTAATTGTTTTCAGATATCAATAAAAGATTGTCACAGGTAGCCAGGCTTGTGATTTCAAGGAAATCAAACGGTAAGTTTACATGGCCAAGTAGACATTTTGGGATGGCATTGACAAGATTAGATGTTTAATTACCCTACTTTCCACCTTCTTGTAGTGACGCGTCAGATATCCCCAGTTGTCACTCCCAAAGTAAGATTTTTAGATCCTCGAACAGTGATGATATTCGTGTGTTTTAATGAACTTGTTGTATCAACATTGTTTTATCCTCAAAATTTTCTTGTGCCCGTGGAAAAAGGATTCAAGGTAAGAG
This sequence comes from Gymnothorax reevesii, assembly GCA_029721435.1. Classification (NCBI taxonomy): domain Eukaryota; kingdom Metazoa; phylum Chordata; class Actinopteri; order Anguilliformes; family Muraenidae; genus Gymnothorax; species Gymnothorax reevesii. The sequence continues at coordinate 22,089,250 of CM056579.1, read as the reverse complement.
AGTAATGGATTATCAGTACTGATTATACTCTAACTGGTAAACTGAGTGTTTCCTTATATCTTCCCAACAGAGCCTCTGACTCCCGAATTTGAACCCAGGCATTCTGTTCGCCGTACTCCACAAGGTACTAGTTCACTTTTAGTGTAATATTTGATTGGGATGTCGCTAGTATGATTTCTAATTGCTGTGTCTTTCAGCCTCAGCAAGTCGGCGCCAAAGAAGTCCGTGTATTAGAGTTACATTTTTATCCAGCTTGGTAGTGATTTTTACCCGTCTGGCGAATTATGAAGTTGTAATGAAATATTACTTCACCCAGAATGAAGCCTTTCATCCAGTATCTGTTTATTGTTTCTTCCTTAATTTTAGCAGCAAAGAAGAGGACCTATGAATACCCGATGACGTATAAAAGTAAGAATGGAAGTATTGTTTAAAATAACTCAAAACACGTCTGTTCTGTCTTTACGAATGAAACTTTTTGTCATAACTACATTTGTTTTATTCAGTGTTTCAAAAGGTGGTGGTGGAGACCCTTTTGAAAATTCTCGACCAACTTAAGATGCTGAACTGGGGGTCAGAGAATGACGCAGACGGAGTCTTACCGCTATCTTCGGTGGAGGAGTTTGACAGAATGTCAAGGGAACTGGAGAAGCGGAAGACTTTGAGGACTTCAATGGTAAATCAAATATAGATCCTTTAAATAACAATTCCAAATATTTGACACTATCAATAATTTGTAATATCTTACAGATCAAGAAGCTGGCATGCATTGGAGGGAGGGATGTCAGGTCCTGCACCAGGAAGGTCCTTGACAGGTATGAATACAAATTGAAAACACAAAACTGTAGAAAAAACAATACGTGAAAAGGTTAAAATGATGTTAGAGTAGCACCTTTTATTATATTTGCATGTTTCAGACTTTTCACCAACGCTCTGATGCGCCATTTTAACATGCTGGGTGGTGGGACTCATGGAAAGAGGAGGTTCAAGTCCACCGTCTTCTGTTCAATTGTTTCTGGTAAAAATATGAGCACATCGAACCAGGTCTTCGTTAATTGCTCCTATAAATGTGTTATGTGATGTACAAATGGTGTATATGGCTTCTCTCCCACTCCCGTTTCCTTTTCCCCTTCCGCAATAGCAGAAGCTGTGCTGAAGACATTCAGTGGCGCAACTGAAGCCGAGATCCAAACTGCAATGGGCGAACATTTTAAACAGGCGCCGGCCCGATCTGGTGGAGGGGGGTTCAAGAAATAAATTAATTGTTTTTGCACTGTTCCTGATTTTGTTATTTAAAAGTTATATGTTCTATTGTTTACACATGTTGTTTTAAAATTTATTTATGCACTGTTCTTTGCACTGTTCTATTCAATTCAATTCAATTCAATTCAATTGTTTATTTCAAACTTGAAGTTCATAGTATGGTACAAAAATACAATAAAAATAACTATAATAATAATAATAATATGATACAGTGACTAGATAAATATAAAATGGTTCGCCACCACTTCCAGACGTTGGAATGTAGTGGGGTTGATGAATTAACAAGTGCAACAATAAAACAATTTGAACACGATTGGAGTCGCCTGATAAAATTATACACATTTTTACGCAACAGTTCACCAAAAGACGGAATATTGACTAAGACAAACATATCACTTGCACTCGCTCGCCTAGGAACACCTAACAATCTCCTCAAAGAGTTATTATACGCAACACGTAACTTATTGTGAACAGTAACATTGGTGCTAAACCACAACGGTGAGCAATACATGGATGTACAATAAGTTTTAAATAACATACATTTCACTTCTGGTGAACACCTATTGAAAGTTCTAATCAGTAAATTAGTCTGAGCATACATTTTCCTGATCTGCCTACTACAATCAGCATTGGTTTTGTGACATTCAAACCAGACGCCCAGGTACTTTGCCTTCTCAACAAATTCTAATGGATTTCCACAGAGCAACATAACTGGGTCAGAGGTTTTCACACCTCTGGGCTTAGAAGACATACACATGGACTTCTTGGCATTGAACAAAATGTCATTTTCAGAACCATAACCTTCACAAATTGATAGAAGTTGCTGCATCGCAGCAGTGCTAAGACTCAACAAACAAAGATCATCGGCATAGAAAATGTGATTCAGTTGAGTATCATGCAATAGACCACCAAGTTTGATATCATTCAACAAAGTAGACAGATCGTTAACATACACATTGAACAACAACGGCGAGAGAATACTACCTTGTTTTACACCATTGGTAACACAGAACTTCGAAGAGATCACATTTCCCCACCTAACAAACATCGTTTGACTTCTTTACCAATATAACAAAATATCAACAATATAAATAGGAACACCTCGATCAATAAGTTTCCTAAACAGTGACCAATGATTGATCTTGTCAAATGCCTCACTAGCATCAAGAAATGTAACATATACACTAGTAGAGCGACTCCTAAATTCGTGCAGTAGATAAGCGGCCTTATCTGCGGAATGAGCAGGTTTAAAACCAAACAGGTTGTCGTTAGACCACAGGTAATCCTCAATCCTGTTCAGAATTAGACCTTCTAACACTTTTGAGATAACATTGGCAATAGCAATGGGCCTGTAATTGTTCATATCTGAGAGACTAGCACACTTATTCTTAACAAGAGGAATAATAACAGACTCAATCAACATGGCCGGCATATATCCATGAACAAACATACAATTAAAACACAGAGATAAAGAGAGTTCTTTATACTGTTTGCCAAATGTTGAATTTTATATATTTATATATTTTTTTTTGTTTAGACAGAATCACAATAAAAATAAATTCTCAACAATTAAATGTTTTTCATTCTATTGCACTTTTTATTGATGCTCTTATATAATGATGACCGAGAACCAACGTTATGCTAATTAACTGTCAGATCAGCCTGGATACATCAACACAACCATCAAGGTACGGACAATAAGCAAAGTTTGGTCTGTAAGATTGGTCCAAATATCATTTTGGGTCTTTTAAAGGTTGCTTGTGAATATTTTAATACTAAATCAGTATAAATAAGTTTTAATATAAAATTTTATTATCGTTTTTAATGGTCGCCTAGTAAATGTCTGTAGTCTATAACCCTTGTATAGATTTGGTCCAGATATCATTTTGGAGCTTTTTAAGGTTGCTTGTGAATACTTAATTACTAAATCTGTATAAATAAGTATTAATATACAATTTTATTATCGTTTTTTAATAGTCGTGTAATAAATGTCTATAGTCTATATAACCCTCGTATAGATTAGGTCTAAATATGAACGTATAAACCATGTCTATAAATAGACGTGTCTATTTATTCGTCTATTAGCGGTTGTTTCAACGTCCATATATAGAGGTGTGTCTATATATAGACGTTTTTTAGACGTCTATATATAAACAAGTTTATACATAGACGTTTTTTAGACGTCTATATATAGACACACGTCTATACATAGAAGTTGTTTAGACGTCTGTTTATAGACACACGTCTATACATAGAAGTTGTTTAGACGTCTGTTTATGGACACACGTCTATACATAGACGTTGTTTAGACGTCTAATAAACGTCTAGTCTAAATATAGACGTCTGAAAAACTTTCATTTCTGCACCATTATTACACCATTTTTAGACGCGGCGTCTTGGTGACGAATAGCCGTCTATTAGACGTATATTAGACCTAAAAATGCTCGCTGGGCTTTAAGTCTTTACCAAAACTGTATACTCTCCTTTGTTTTCCTCAATGTCTCATAACCAAAGTACTCGATGAGCCCGATTCTCTGTTCATACAGAACTCATGTTTTAACGTGAAATAGCTCATATATGCTCATCAAACATCGATAGCAATCTCCAGACACCGAGTTGACAGAGCTGGCTAACCATTATGAATCAACGTTATGCATATGGCGAGTCCGTTAGCTATAGGGCGGCAGCTAACGTCTGCACTAGGCTACTTCAATTAAGACGGCAGCTTAAAGTTTAAGCAAAGTTGTGACATTTGAATTCCCATGGAAATGGCGACGCAGAAGAGAAAACACACAATAAGGACAGGCAGTTGCCCAGCACTAACCTGAAGACAGGTGAACGAATGACGGTGAGAGCAGTCAGCACTGACAGACACCGCTGTGTGCGTGACCTTGTGTTCCGAAGTTCTGAAGTGAGCCGAATCCAGCCAAAGCCGCGTGAATATTAAGTAGCCACGTGCCATTGTGTACTATACGGAGTGAAGTGAATAAAGTAGCAACGAGTTACAGTTATCATATTAATTAGTTGTGTGCCTATGCACTCTGTTTCTGTAAATTCTCTTGCTGTAGATTATGTGGACATGTAGACTTAAAACGTGATTTTTTTTTTTTTTTATCCCTTAGGGAAAATTATACTGGGGCACTGCAGACCAATAATGGGGCACGTGCCCCAGTAAAATGTCTGGTTCCGCCGATGGTTTGAACTCCCATGGTTACTGAGCCATGTTTTCATTATACGGAACAGACAGCGTTTCAGCATACAGCTCGGCTATCTTCGCTGGCAATCATAGAAAGCTAGCCAGTTTGGTTGACTGCCTTAGCTATAATTGCGCTATCGTAATAATTAAAAAGAAAACTCACAGCTTGCTCACTTAATAGTCCCTAGATAGGCAGATGCCTGTTAAGGATGCTGCTTTTGCACAATTCATCCAGAATGAACACGTTACATAATCGTTTCTGCCAGGTCATTCGCTATGGCTAATTCTATGTGTATATGCAACTTGGGTTTATTGTGCCAAGTTTATCTATCCAGCTAAATTACAGTAAAGTTTGCGATCACAGCCGTCTACAGCGACCCGATTACCTATCAAGCCAGCTAGACAAGTGGCTAGTAAGTGTTGCGCTTCCAATGATTAACACGTGTTATATGCTCGACTTCTCGAACAGTGTCATGTAAAATTGTGCATTAATTTATATTCTTAAATGTTTTTCGATCACAACTATGTTGAAATTGTTTCGGAAGACCCCTTCGTTAGTCTCCATAGGAAATTCAGAAGTGCGGTGCACTTCACGCCATATTGGTTTCTTCAACTACGCTCATAGAAGGATACTTCTTCTTCTTCTTCTTCATTCCTTTTTTTTGGCGGCTGACAAACCAACTTAAGGTATATTACCGCCTCCATCTAGACTGGAGTGTGTATCGAGATTATGCAGGGGAAAAAAGAAAGAAAGAAAAAAACCTAGATTCTCTTATAAAAAACAGTTTCTTTTAGAACTATAATGATGTCCGAGAGTATCTTGCATGCGGTTTTCCCCAACAGACCGATTAGTGAAAAATCATGGTGTTCTTTCTTCTTTAGTGACTGAAACAGATGATTTCTTTCATGAATGTATTTTCTACACTGAAGCAGCACATGAACGATCGTTTCTAACTGTTCACAGTGAATACATTTCCCGGTTGGGTGCTTCCCTATTCTGTATAAATTTTGATTAAGCCCTGTGTGGCCAATTCTCAAGCGAGTTATAATATTTTCCTCCCTTCTTTTCCAGCCCACCATCCTACCAGCACCAACTTGTCTTTGGATGTTATACAGATGCCTTCCAGCAGTAGCGGCTCTAGACCCGGGAATGGCGGGGCGCACTCACGTCCCTTTATGACAATTAGTCCTGGGTAGTTCGCAATCATTTACTGACGCGTTTTCCAATTATCGTACTTGGCAACTTAAGACACGGTCTCTCCAAATGTGATCGAACAGCGATGAAATCATGGGCGAAATTCAGCTCAGTGGCGGAACCTGAACTGAGAATTGTGACAAAACATCTGTTTAAAACAGTCGTTAGTCCTAACCTGTTCTCAGTCATTTTCATGAGTAACCGAAGGTTCGCTCCGAGAGCATTCCGCAGTTAACAGCTGCTGCTTGTTCTCCCCGATTACGTAAGAAGACAATCATTCATCTGGACGCTTATTTGCTGTATTTAAATCAACGTTAGTCAAACTTGCATACCTGACGACTCTCACGCAAACAGCTTGAGCAGCACGCTGCCTATTTAACTGCCAAGTGCCACTTTTTTATCAACCCACACAATACCGAGAGTGAAAACTGGAACACGGACCTGATCAATCAACGCGAAGCACTGGCCTATTAATAAGTAAATTTTTTTTCTGTACTGAATTTCGCCCATGATTTCATCGCTGTTCGATCACATTTGGAGAGACCGTGTCTTAAGTTGCCAAGTACGATAATTGGAAAACGCGTCAGTGAAGGAAAATGATTGCGAACTACCCAGGACTAATTGTCATAAAGGGACGTGTCTGCGCCCCGCCATTCCCGGGTCTAGAGCCGCTACTGCCTTCCAGTATCACAATCGTCCCAGTACTCCTGCCATACAGATTGCGCATACTTCCTGATAAAGGCTTTGGTTTCAGATTTACTTAATGGTACTTGCACGTCTATCTGCTTTATTCGAAGTGTTTGTTGAGCAAGAATGTCCACCTGCTCATTACCCTCCACACCAACATGAGCAGGAACCCAAAGGAAGCGTGTTGATACACCCTTGCTTTCCATACTATACATTACATTGAATATTTCATTGATTATATCTGCTCTTACCAGTGATTTACCATATTGTATGCTCTTAAGTGCCGAATAACTGTCAGAAGCGATAACCGTGTATTTAATTTCCTTCTCTTCTATCCACTGTAAAGCCAATAATATTGCCATTAGTTCAGCGGTATAAACTGATATATGGTTTGATAACCTTTTCTTTATGCATGTTTCACTCACCGGGATATATACTGCAGCACCTACACACCCTGTACCTGGATCCTTGGAGCCATCTGTAAATATAAAAACTGCACCTGGAAAATGTTGTTCACAATATTCCTGGACCATATACCAAACCGGACTATGCTCCGATTTCTCCTTCAATTCTTGTTGAATATTCAGGTCAATAATTGGCAAAGGGAATAACCAGGGAGGAATGGGAGAGATTGCAACTGTGGGGCTGTACTGTAGTTGTTTTAGTCCCAAGTTCTCTGCCTTTGCATCACAAATCCAGCCGAAACTCATAAAATTGGACTTGTTATATTCCCAACAGTCTTCTAACACACTCTTGACAGGATGTGTAGCATATTGTCCCAGGAGATTAACCCAGTATGCTAGCATTAACTTGATCCTTCTGATCCTTAAAGGCATTTCCCCCCATTTCAACCTGCATAGCTGATACTGGAGATGTTTTAAAAGACCCGCTACAAATCCTCAGGGCCTGAGCCTGCAATATTTCTAACTTCTTCAGGTTGGTTTCTGCTGCTGACATGTAGGCTATGCAACCATAGTCCAAAGCAGATCTCAGAAGAGCCCAGTATATGTTCAGTAAAGATGCTCTGCTTGCTCCCCACTCCTGCCCTGACATAGAAAGATATGGCGGCCGCCCCTCCAGTTCTACGTACATTCATTGGCATAGACAGAGCAGCGGCGGCGTCAGTTGATGACATCATCACAAGGCTACTGGGAGAAGTATTTTTGGCAACAATATTGAACGCCCGTTATTCCTTACCAAAATGAACTCGTTCAGGGAATCGTTCGTTTTCGGCAGATGCGTACATTCAGTTCATCGTTCGTCAAAATAATGAACGAGTTCATGAACATCGTTCTTTTTTCCCGTTCATGCACAACACTGAAAATGCACCGGTAGTTTATTAAAAAATACTATTTATGCAAACAGTACCTCAATTCAGTTTCCAGTCGCCTCCATCTTGAAAGTCACAATAAGTCGATTGACTAGCACGAACGAATAGGAAGGATATGGGAACAGATTGCAATCTATTCGTTCGTGCTCGTCAATCGACTTATCGTGAGTTTCAAGATGGAGGCGACTGGAAACTACATTAAGGTATTGTTTGCATAAATAGTCTTTTTTAATAAGCTATTCGTGCATTTTCAAAGTTCTCAGTGCCTTGTTTTAAATGTCAGGGCCCTCGGAATTCTATCCTGCGTATTGTCTGCGTACGGAGGTGGGGTATTTGATAAAAGTTAGTACTCATTATCATGTTTCAATACACCCCAAGTCAATTTCACACTGGAATTTCAGTCCCACAATGATGAACAATCTTTTTTTAAAAAACCTTGGATTGGGATGGTGATCCAGATCACAATCAAAATGTAATCCATTGTTTCTTGGGCCGTACCCTAGCTCATCAAATAAATAAATAAATAAATAATCAAAATAATTTCATAACTTCTGAGCAGAGTTGTTACCAGACATATTTTTAAAAAACATAATATCCTTCATGAAGGTAGTTTGATTAGTTGAGCCTTTCAGCTCCTGTTTCAGGTACTCAAACTGCATTAGTAATCCCCTGATCCCATGCCAGTTTCTTTGTTAAAAAAGTAAGCCTTGTAAAATGAAATAAAAGAACGCTTGAATTAAAATCACACTTCACAACATTTTAAACTTCAAAACTCTGAACCTTCGATCTTCAGCTCCATTATAATGGTAGCTCTCCATGCCAGAAATGATGTAATTTGGTGGACAGGTGAATAAGAATTCTTCATCAAACCAGTTGACATATTGAGACCAGTAACACTCCGAAGGGCTGGTGTCAAAGCTGTGTTTGCACTGCAGATCCCAGATACGATCTTCAGCTCCATTGCTATGTTTACTTGAAGCAAAACAAAAACAATATATAATTGCTATATAATTACTGGGTATACAACCCCAATTTGGAATAAGTATGGAATGGAAAAAAAAACAGAAAACAGTGATCGTCAAATTTACTTTGACTTGTATTTCATTGCAGACAATAGGAAGAGAAGATATGTAATCATTTGTATGGTTGAGATCATATTTATTTACCAATATATACCTGCGATTCAAGCTTGCAACTCATTCGAAAAAAAGTTGGGACAGCCAAGCTGATGCCTAGTTTTCCAGGAGCAAAGAGGGGCCAAAGATTGTCAGTTGACCCATCCACAAATACTAAGCATATCCTGGATTTTAAGGATTTTTTCTTTAAAAACATCACTTCCATCGACACTCAAATTAAAAATGAATAAAATGACCCTATGTGCTCCGAACCCAAGGAAGAAAACCACCACCCAGACTGCTAAGAACGTCAAGTCCAAAAGTCATGCCCTGTCATGGTATTGGGTTTTTTCAGTGCCCTGAGCATGGATAACTTTAACTTCAGCAAAGTCGCAATTAAAAATGGAAAATACACTTAGATTTTTCCAAGTGGCAACAATACAGCATCTTTTTCATGGTGTCCCATGTATATCTCAACAAGACAAACCAAAATAGCATTCTGCATACATTATAAAGGCATGGCAGTGTTGAAAGTGGGTGTGGGCGCTGGACTGACCCGCCTACAATCTTGACTTGTGCCCAGTCACCAAGGAGTAGTGCATCTTGAAAAAAATGGCAACACGATAAAGAGGCAACACTGTTGCGCGTCTTAAGAATTTTTTTCAGGGAGAAGGGGACAAAATTACACTTGAAACATGAAAGGGCTTTGTTTTGCAAGCCTGAACACTGGTGCTTATTACCATCCCGTTTTCACTGGCTGTTGGCAACATGTTTTTGCAGTTAAGATGATCACCAGTATGCACAACCCAATTGTGTCCAGAGTCGGCTCAAAAAAAGCAAACGTTTGATTTGCCCCGACTAAAGTCGGTACAGGGAAAAAAAACTGGTTTTCGGTGCCAAATACCAACTGAAAAATTACCCATCCGGTATCCTGCAGTATCCAGCTTACCCGACACCGCTGGATACCTTAAAAAGAGTAATTATCCCTCTAAGCATTTCTCAGTCATCTTACTAAAATATAATAAAAAAAGGTTGATTTATAGACACATTTGGATCATGGTATTCGGCAAAGGATATCCCTGGATACCATAATTTCTGCAGAACATTTTGTATTTGAATAAGGATCTAGGTCTGCATTTCTGATGAAACAGCTGAATCCTTCATATGCCAATCATAAACCAGTCCATTCAAAACATCACAATTGCTCTCTAATTCAAACCTTAAACCCCCAGGTGGATGGGGAGTGGTGAAGGTGCTCGGCCGAATAGTTCAGTGGTCTAGAACGTCAGCCTGACGACCCATGAGATCCTGGATTCAAAATTCACCATAGCGGGCTCAGCATTATCTCATCTGCTGCTGTCAGAATTTCAACATGCAGTGATGCAGCGTGCGCAGTTGCACTGCGGTATCACCCTTGGTTTGCCAGGATCAGCCGAAGTCCATGGGTTTAGCTGTATCAATTTAATCACTTCCCCTCTTATGATACAGGCTCTCTTCGCCGTATCAATTCATGCAGTTACTCGCAGTTACAATACAGTCCTAATCATCATAATTTTGGGGGGAAGCTAAAGCACATGAGATCTGATGCCAGAGATGCAATAACTGAGATATCCCATATCCTGATTTCAAAGGCTATCTCAAAAGACCTCTCTTTGGAAAATACAGTCTTTGGTATCCGGAAAGAATCCGGTAAAAGACGGAAACACCTCACTTGATGGTATTATCATAAGAGTGGCATGACACTGTCATAACTGTTACATGACACAGTCATGAACATGTCATAAACATTATGTCAATGTCATAAACATTTATGACTCAAGACAACCCAAACATTTTCAACTTCTCATTACAAAAACCGAATGACACTTAATGACAACAGTCATAAACGTTTATGACATTAACATAATGTTTATGACCCGGTCATGACTGTGTCATGTAACAGTTATGACAGTGTCATGTCACTCTTATGACGATACCTTCAAGTAAAGTGTTACCGAGTATACCAACCGGATACCCTTGAATAAGAAGTCTTCAAGAGCATTTGTCTTAACCATATCGAATCATTCTCAATACAATATATAATGGAAACTTTTCCATTTTTTCAGGGGTATGCGGTCAGTACCTGGCATGTAGGTACTGCTGGATCCCTGTTTGAAACAGATCGAACTTGAGAGTTGAAATCTCGCTCTCTGTGTACCAGTGGTGGCTGGTGAACTGGCAATTAGGGGAGGCTAAAACCAACCCTTAAAATGAATGATTGGTCATAACCAGTTTTCAATCATTCATTTACATTACCAATACAGAAACTCCGAAAACTCTCAACATTATCAGGTGTGGTCGGTATTCAATAGTTTCCGGACTTCTCACGCTTTTCTTTACCCAAGGGTTAGAAGCAATGCATGTGTTTCATGGTCATCTAAACTGTTTAAATGAAATAAGATCATTCGATGCAATGGAATTGCATCAAGACGTTTGGATTTATTTTATTTCATTTTAACTATTTAAACGATAATGACACACATGCATTGCTTCCAACCTGAGTAAAGAAAAGCGTGAGAAGTCTGGAGTCATAACGCAGGTGAAACTGATAAAACCCCATGCACAAGGACTTCGGTTCTGTGTGAGAATCTCTCACATATGCATTGATTGAATCATTAACAGAGTTAAACTCGCATGCATAGCCAACACTGCTGCCAAAATCATAGGTCTCCCCACTCCCAATCTCTCTGAACTGAATGACAAGGCCATCACACGCATTGCAAACACAATAGCACAGTACTCCACCCACCCATTACACTGTCACCTCACTATTCTGCCCAGTGAGAGGAGATACAGGACTCTGAAATACAGAAGAGCACGTTTCAGCAGGAGCCTGATACCCTCTGTCATAGCCACTCTTAACAGAAGAAAGTGCTAAGGTATCCATCTTATCACCCACTGCACAAACTGGCCATTTGAACCCACCACAACCCTCTACTATGTGTATGATATATGTCTCCATTGTATGCTTCATAATCACTGAATGTCTTTTTTATGTTTATCCTGTTAATTTGTACAGTCTCTGTGAAAACTAATTTCCCCTCAGGGACAATAAACTTAACTACCTAACTAACTAATTGCTGACTTCAGCAGGGGAACGTTATTAATGAAAACTGACCACACCTGATAATGTTGAGAGTTTCCTAAGTGTCTGTAATAGTAATTTAAGAGAATTATTGAAAACAGGTCATGACCAATCATTATTTTTAAGGGATTGGTTTGAACCTCCCCTATCGCCAGTTCACCAGCCGCCACTGCTGGGTACGATTGATAACGCGTGATAGATTTCTGTTTTGGCTTTTTGGTTTTGATATTCTCTTTGGGATTTGGCTGCCTGGCTCTGATTATTGGATTGTTGGCTGAATACGATTCTGGGTTTGCACCACTGTACTGAAGTCACACTGTTTGGTTTTGACCTAGATTGCACGACGATGATTATCAGGAAAAATTGTCAGATGGATGTTCATCTGCGTAAGAGTTTTGAGTCTGCCGCATCTTAGAAACCATATGCGTTTATTTGCAAACAGCTACTCCGGCTACAATTAAGTCCCATCAATCTACTATACAGCAACAGAGATTGTGATGAAAGGTGATTTGGGAGAGTCACAATCGCAACAAGGTCTGTGACACAAAAATTACACAGTGCCAAGGTTTAAGCATTATGCGCAAGAAACTACCAAACCACATAATATGTTGTAATTTCACTGCCGCATGCTTTTCTGTTCGCAAAGGCGCAGTGTCTGTAGTTCCTAAATGTTTACAAAAAGTCCTGAAAAGGAATGACAACATTACAAAAGTGAAAAATCTTCACTGCCATGATTTCTTGTTGAAATATTTTGCAAGAATGAAAACTGAAGTTCATGTTTATTTTGAAAATTCAATAAAATTAATAAGGAGAAACATCTCAATGTACTGCAATGTATTGAAGATAACACAGGTCAATTTGAATTAACATATCACTGCTTTCTGTTTTAATTTTGATTTAAAATTAACATAATGTCCCAACTTTTTCTGCTTTGGGGCTGTAAGTCATTCCAAATGAACTGCTTTGTTGTGTAAAAAAAAAAAAAGAATAATCCTTACCTGGTAATTGTAGATATTGATTCAGACGAAGGACACGTAAAATATAGGCGTCCATCATACTCATTATTCCACCCTGTTTAGATCAAATTAATTGATTCTAAAGGCAATCATTGCAGAAACATTCATTCACTGTAAATTCACTGGAAACTGAATCAACAAAAGAATCAGTTCATTCTCTCATTGAGGACACCTGGGGCTCCTTTTCATTTCATAAAATGTAGACACAAAAACCATTTACACTGTGGGAAATATAAAGAAATAAGTAACAGTAAATTTCATATGATCCTGCTCACCTCGGCAATCGACTGGAAGTCCTGCGAGCAAGAAAATGAAAAAACAAATGTTCTTCATGACTGTAAAGATGGAGGGAGGCCAAAGTGAATACCATCACAAAATCAAATCATTTTTATACCCTGTGATGCTGAAAATGCAAGTTCTGCAACGATGTAAAATAGTTTGATAAAATGTTATCTGCAGAATGAGGTAACAAATCAAGGACAGAAGCATTTGCACATAGGAGATAGGCCTAACAGAGATTAAAATTTAACATGATGAGGGATGCCAGTTTCTTGAGCAAGGGCCTGTACCAGCATTGCTTAAGCAGATACCCAACTGTGAAAACAACACCTGCTTAATGCTTAAAATTAATGTGAACAAAACGATAACTTCGAGGGGCTGTGTTAGCTGGGGCACATGTGCCGCCAAGTCCAGTCGATACAGTGCGATATCAGCGGAGCAGAAATACAAACCCCAAGCTTATTTGTACTTGTATAAAGCTTACCTCCGCCGCTGTTTTCAAGAATGAAGGTAGCTTGCAAACATCAAACTGCTGGAGTAGCCACATTTTATCAATGCTGAAACCCATACAGAAAAAATGATGCTCTCCATCCATATTTCTTTGGGTGAAAATACATTGAAAGTGTACAGTTAACTATTTCAATACTGTTGGTGAATTTGTGTTTGAGTTTCAATCTGATTGCTTCCTTGTTCATCCTCGAGAAGTTTTCAGAAATTTTTACCGAGCCACTGTTTTATTGTTGGTAGAACCTGTTTGTACAACATTTTGTTAGAGTTTGGGCTTCTTGAGCATTATTATTGCTTTTAAGTAGGGCTACATCCAGGACTACACTGACTGTAATGTCTTCCACTGGCAGCCGTCAAACTGGAAGCGGTGGAACAAGGATCTACGGCAGCAGCACCACAGGAATCAGAGTTTGGCAAAGAGGCCATCAAAGAATATGTCAAACAAAATGTTATGAAGGTCAGCTTTATACACATACAAATTAGCTTGGGGTCTGAATTTCTGCTCCCTTGGTATCGCACCTTGGTATGGTAAATGTTTATTGACTGGACTCTACTATGCATGTGCCCCAGCTGACACTGTCCCTTTAAGAGGAAATGGTTTGATGTGAAAAAGAAGTGGAGTGACTCATCTTGATGGCATTTCCACAGGAGAATCTGCTAGGAGTCCTGAGCCAGTGTCAGCTCTCTTATGACTGGAACATAAAGGTCTCAGGGGGAAATGAAATGATAAATCCAAACAAAAAAATCTGAGGCGAACAGTATACAGAACAAGTTGAACTCTGAGACACACTTAACCGATTGACTGGTGCTGTAACACTTTCAGTGACTTAGCTGCAGCACTGAACGCGAGGAGCGAGAGCACAATCTAGGCGCAAAGGTTTAGATTATTTATTAATATGGCTGAAGCGCTGCCTTAGGCACAAACACAGTTAAATACAAACTCGGGTAAAACAAGCCCCAATACAAATACATGGTAAGCACTGTTAGAAACACTCATAGACTATCAAAATAACAGCAGTACAACACTATGTCTACACAAGCTGAATGGTAAGGGGTTACTGAAACTTTGCACCGGAAATGCGCTTTATTGAATCATTGGGAATCAATTAAGCGGCGGGGGAGAGTGAAGAGGAACGTGGCCGGTACTCAGTACTCAGGTGACGCGGATCGTTGTGGGCGAGGCATGACAGGTCCTGTGCTGTTTTTAGAGAAAATTAAGCATTTCAACTGCTGTGAATCACCTCAAATGAGACGTTCAAAATCAGAAATCTGAAATACAAATATTTTTGCCAAAGGATCAAGTCAAAAAATTCTGGTATTATTGAAAAAATTAACAAGTGGGCTAATCCTTTACATTTACTAACAGAAGAATTAAAATCGAACCTGATACACGTTGTAACTAAAGATTCTGGGGGAGGGGCAGCACATCTGTGACATCAGGACAAACACAAGCTGGAACTGATTCAAAAATAGTTACAAAAAATACAAACACTAACTTCATTTTGCGTTTCAAAAAGAATACAAATTAAATCAAAATAAAAGGAAAAGTTGAAGATGGTGATGATGAAGATGCATTTAATTCAGTTTATTTGTATAGCAGTATATGTGCATCCTGTACTCCAAGAGATGAAATAATGGGTTTTTTTCATTGTTATACTGTATGCAAACTGAAATGCTTTTACTGGTAACGTAAGGGCCAAGGTACTAAACATTTGACAAAACATTTGAAAAGAAATCCAACAATAATGTTTGGAGTGTGGTTTTGCCCTTTGCAGTTTTCTGCAGGACAATATACGGTACATCAAGGTAGGTCAGTCTCTAGATGAAGGTGGTGGTCATTATGTAGTGTTCATTTATTTATTGGTATTTTCAGACTTTAAAAATACAGCTTTAATGAAGTAAAGAAGTCTGTCAACAGAAAACACAGATATCATCTTTTTAATTTTTTACTTTTAAATGAATTCTAACTGTATATTGCTGAGAATTTTTCATTGGGTTACATCTCAAGGAATCAACAGGGACTTCTTGCACAGTGAAGATACTTCCAACGGCGATCCCTGCAAAACAAAATAATTCTGCTCAGTGTAACCATTCTTTTGATCTACCTTTCACAGGTAATATATCCAAAAAAAATAAAAAGGCCAAATCCAATAAGTAATTCCGCCCCTATTTGATCACAATCGATTATGACTACCTTCGCCACAAATTTGAATAGAAGACTTACAAAAGATAACTTTTCTCCTTATTAAATCAAGTCTGAAAAACAAAATAATAATTGCGTTCTACATTGCTCTAAAACAATGAACTCCTCAGTTAGTCCAACACTAAACATATATTTTAGGAATACACTGGCTGTTCTTGACCTGTGGTGGTAGGTGCGGCACCTCAGAATCTGCACTCATCATTTAAGTGGCCAAAAATGTGACCCCGCTCAATCAGTCAAGACTGATTTAAGAGTGTGTTGTATGTGCAAGCAGAACAGCTTTTAGATTTAGTGTTGAATCGTCCCATCATACACTGCAAGTGATTTGAGTTTTTGAGTAAGATTGGAAAATTTATTATTTTCACCAATGACCTTGACCCCCTTGTCATTTAACACCAAACTGCTAGGAACTAACAAAGCTAACAAATGATTGGAAGAAAAATTGAAAGATGCACATTTTGGTTCTTATTTGAAGTCAATATGATAAATTTGACGAAAGTTATGGCAAAAAAAAAAGATTTTGACATTTCTGATGACCTTGCCCTTGACCTGATCACCCCTTAAATTTAATAAGGTAATATATGGAGAATTTGAATTCAATCAGTGCAACAGTGCACACGCTAGATTGTTAATACACGGACACACAAACAAACAAGCATATAAACAGATAAGCCACACTTATTACCATTCCTCGGCCCACTGACTTGGTCGCTGGCAAGGTAATAAATAAAAGTCTACAGACCTCGTAGCTTACATGGTTATTCAGACTGCAAAGAATTTTCATTATGTGTAAACTGATTGGTATGCAAATGTGAAAAATATTGGTAAAAACATTACTACTAGTGATCCAAAAAGGGTTTATGGCAGAAAATGGCAAAAATGTTTACAGGCATTGATGATTTTTGAAACTAAAGGCAGATCAAAGTTGGCACGAAATGGTCACAGGTCTCAAATTACCCCTGGTAACTGAAAAGGATTGTATTTTGGCCTCAAATATCTAAATTGTTTTTGAAAAAAAAAAAAAATTTGTGAAAGTGGGACTGGATTGAAGCCCTGGGGGCGCAAATGGGCTGTAGTTTGACCCAAAACACCCAAAATGTTGATCAAAATTGAAAATTTGTGAAAGTGGACACGGTTCAAAGTTGGGCTGAAATGCTCCCACATTATCCCTGGTAACCTAAAGTGTTCATACTTTGGCACAAACACCCCAAAGTTGTGAATTTTGAGCTGGATTGAAGTCAGCTCAAAAAGGTGCCAGGTGACCCCTGGTGACCCCAAAGGTCACATTTTGGCCCAAAACACCCAAGAAGTTGACCGAAAAAAAAAAAAAAATGCATGACAGTTGAGCCTGGTTAAAGTTAGCCTGAAATGGTGCCAAATGACCAGTGGCGACCAAAAATGGTGATATTCTGGCGCAGAATACCCTAAAAGTTGACCAGTGTGGAAAAATTGTGAAAGTGGAGTCCAATCCAAGTTGGCCTGAAACGGTCCCAGATAAAGCCTGGTGAGCCAAAAGGGTCTATTATACACCACTGCAAAAGTTCATCAAAATCAAAAGATTCAACACAAAATTGACTTGTTTTAAGCAAAGCGACATGGTTAATAGACCATTTCAGAGGAAGCACGAGATTTTTTTCTGCGCGTATGTAAGACAAAGTTTGTATGGCAAGAAGAAGAGTCACAGCGTCTGTCAAAACCTGTGTTAAGGAGCGATAAGCAATTTCACGGGTTAAAGTGTAAGAATTATGGCAGATGTGCAAGGATTTGAACATAAATTGCGTGGGAATGAAAAAGGCTGAACTGATTGAAGAGATTATTGACAAACAGAGCCTCACAAAAGAAAATATAGGCCCCACAACCGAGACTATAAGTGCTACCGCAGCCTTCGAGGAGGTCGGATATATCGCTGATTTGACCACTGATTTAATGCTCCCAATTAAATTTCTTCATGTGTATGATCACGTTGTGGAGAAGAGTGGCAGAAACATCAAGTGTTTAGACCGGGTTATTTAACACTTTGATGAAGGTGACATCCAGGAATGCTGCTACAAACAGGTAGGCATCACTAGCTGTCATTGGACATGTTGGATAGCAGTGATAATTATATGCATACAGTTACAGCCTGCTGGCTGTTAAACCCCTTTGAGTAGATGTAGACGTCCGCGGACACTGAGGTGTTCTATTTACGTGCGCAGTTAGAAAATGAGTCAGGTTGAATGGAAGTACATGAAGCCCAAGAGAGCAGAAGCGCATTAACTTGCTGTGTAACCAACTGAACTACTAAACAGATGATGCGCAGATAACCCGTCTGAAGATCGACAAATCTGAGTGTACGCAATTTCAGTGGGAGCATCGCTAATCCAAGCCCACACAGGGGTAAATGAGTGCGAGAGCAGTGTCTTTCGGGGAAAAACTTTAGCTATGCTTTCAATCAAACTCCGCAATGTCCAGGGGGGCGTCCATGCACAGTCAGTGGCTCCAACTATGTAAATTGACATTTGTGCTTTGACATAAAAGTGTGTGCAGCAGGAGTTTCCCTCTGACTGATAACCAACAAGATCGCTTGTATTTGTTAATATCCAATCCATACCAAATTGTGGAGGAAGTCCCGCCGTCTCACCGACAGGCCACACCCAACCATGGAGGGTATTTTCTTTTCAATTTTATTAGGAGAAGTGCATGGGACCTCAATATCGAAAATGCAAAGTCAGGCAGGGCAGTCTCACAAAAATGAAAAAGAAAAGTGGAAAACTTTGTTAGCGATTTAGTTATGAGAAAGATATTGCGTCTGCTTCTTGAAAAAGAAAAAGGATTTCCGAGAATGTATTTGCTGTATACGATTTGTGTTTTCGTTTTCAGTTTGTTAGTAATATTGCAGGGCACTTCTCAAAAATGTAAATGAGGAATGTACTTTAATTTTCCAATTGTTATAAAAATTGCATACATGGACTTGAAAATGAAAATGTAAAGTGGAGGATCACATTTGCATTTTCATTATGATACAAATGATGCGCTTGTATCTTGAAAATGAAAATGCATTTCTGACATTGCATTTTCATTTTCATTTTGTTCAAAAAAAAGGCGTGAAGGGAAAAATAAACTCTTTTAACTCACTGCCCCTCACAAATAGAGACAGATATTACAACATGGAAAAAAAAAACTGTGATATGAGAAATCCATTCAATGTATATTTTAACTCTTCATTCATTATTTAAAAAGTTCTCTGTCAGCAAAATTCTTTGCCTCAACCGTTGATAGTTGAATATTGCCCTAGATAGCGCACATGGAGCGTAGCTGGGAAGCACAGCAAGTGCCGAACCTCCTCCTCCCGCAAGTGCTGTAGCACGTCGCGGAAAATGCACCGCCACTGCATCACCTCCGCGGTGTAGCTATGGAAGATTAGGATGTGGTAACCTCCGTAATCCAGCGAACACTGCATCCTGAGCCGCAGAATTTTCTCTTTCTCCAGTGCAAGGTGCACTCGTGCCATTATCGTGCAAGATCTGGAGCTATCCGGTGTTTCGGGCTGTTCAAGACGATGTGCCCTATCGATTACAAAGGGCTAAGTAAAGTTGTTTTCCCCCACCAGCCTCCCCTCACCTTCCGGAACCCCGACAATCTTTATGTTGTTGCGCCTGGGTCTCCCGTCGAGATCCAACAGCATAGCCTGCAGTCTATTCCCGCAGCTCAGAAACTTAAGCTTCGACCGTATGAATCTTCTGCTCATGGTTCACCACTTGGTTTTTAGTGCTGCATACCCTCTCAGTGAGTGTCTGCTGAGCGGACAAAAGATTTTGAAAAGTCAGCTCGAACTTGTCGAACCGTTCGTTAAAAGACTGCAAGAACTTATTTGACATTTTTTTGCCCCAAGTAGAAGTTCGTCTTCCTCTTCAAGTGAGGAAATATCTGAAGGCTTCATGTCAGCTTGGTCATGGCTAACAATAGCAGTTGCTGGTGGTGGTAGCAGCTCCCTTTACACCTTGTGCAGCTTTACTTGGCATATCGACATTACACTTTTAGCAGCGTGAACGTAAAGCAAATAGAAAGGTTTCATTTTAAAAATGTAAGACTTTGATCGGCTCAAAAAAAACCAGACTGCACTTCAATCATCTCACTAGCACCCCCCTATGCATTATTTCAGAACAATCTGTCCAGTAGTTTTGGACATATAGGCAAATGAAATTCCGTAACCTTGAATTTGACCTTTCAAAGTCATCTGAGCTCAAAAGTCAAGTTGTCAAATTGAAGCCCATATGTGACTTCCTATTTAAGGTTAATAGTAAGTATGACCTTATCTCTTACCGTTTCAAAGACATAGCCCATCAAAAATTTCCCTCCCATAGGGCTCCATTGAAACAAAAATTTCTCAAAAATTCAATTCTAAAAATTTTCAAAAGCCATAAACAAATTTTAGTCCCATACTGA
Source organism: Gymnothorax reevesii (assembly GCA_029721435.1). Lineage (NCBI taxonomy): Eukaryota > Metazoa > Chordata > Actinopteri > Anguilliformes > Muraenidae > Gymnothorax > Gymnothorax reevesii. The sequence goes on along the minus strand of CM056579.1, from coordinate 22,068,913 downwards.
TACCGAACATCCACAAAAAATTTCTGAACAATCCATCAAGCAGTTTCGGAGACTACCAAAGTTTACGGACAACGGACTACGCCAGACACAAACCCATTACAATAGCTTATATGGCCTTCAGCCATGTAAGCTAAAAAAGGATAAAATACTTACTCCTGCCGATTTGCATGGTAACTTCCAACTCCAGCCAGGTAGTTCAGGTGAGGAACATGAAAAGTGAATTGCTCGTCAAAGTTGTTCACGTAGGGTGTCCAGTAGCAGTGGTGATTGCAGACGCCACTCAATCTGCAGCAGTAAAATTTCCATCTGAAGGAGAAAACAGCAAGTAGAAGGTGGATTCAGCTGTTGATTACATAATGCTCAATTTCAGAACACTGTAATAGTGGTGATGCATTACCACAATTAGAATGACACAAGTAGAGCATAGACCTCCACCAAGACAAATAGTCTACTGTTGTATGATGCATTAATCTCCAAGGGCAACCACTGTATTGCTGCATTTGGATAGGTTTTGTCACATTGAAAGTTACCACCGTCTAGCAGATTTTAAGATATGGCATTCATGCCCTTTCTTGCAGTCCCACAATGGTGAAGAATCCTTTTTAAAAATCTTGGATCGGGATGGTGATCCAGATCACTATCAAAATGTAATGCAGTGTTCTTTTTCATTACTTCTGAGTAAAGTTGCAATCAAACAGAAGGAAAAAAGAAATAAATAAATAAAAAGAAATGTAAAAACATTCAGGCAAAAGCATAGCATTCTTTGTGAAAGTAATAATGGCGCATTACCCAGGAGCATGCTAGTTACTTTAAATTACCCAGTTCGAATAGTTTGCTTATCAGCTCTGAGGCCTTTCAGCTCCTGTTGCAGGGACTCACATTGCATTAGCAATCCCCTGATCCCATGCCAGTTTCTTTGTTAAAAAGTAAGAAATAACGCTGCCGGGTGGCTCACACGGATAAGGCACTGCTCTGCAGTGCAGAGGTGATCACCACGTCGCGAGTTTGAGCCCCAGTGTACCCACTGGCAGGGGTCGGCAGCTTTTTCAGAGTAGCGCACAATTGGCTATCGCGCTACAGGGTTTCAAATTGGGAAGGGACTGCCGGATTTGGGTGTACAATATCTATATCAGCTTTGTTCGTTGCTCCAGCGCCTCCTGTTGGCCAGACGGGCGCTCGTCAGGAAGACTCCGGGCTGGTTCATGTCCGGGTATCCTCCGCCCTAGTTCTGATTCAACCAATGAGTGTATAAGAGTCAGTGGCAGACAGGCACGTGCTTCGGAGGAGAGCCGTGAACTGTCTCACTATCCTGAGTTGGCAGCAAGGGGTCACATACGAGCAAGCTTTGTACATAGTTCCCAAATTGGGCATTCCAGATTCGGGTGGGATTGGAGATGCCAAATTTATTAAAAAAAAAAAAAGTAAGAAATAACAATGAATAAATATAGGCGCAAGCACAAGCGGTTCAAGGCAAGAAAGATCATTAGTAGTTGAAAGCTTTAACATCAGAATTAACAAGTGTTGCCACTAAACGTGGCCATGTCCCCCCGCCAGGTGACGAAAATCTACTGGGGTCGGCGTTTTACACAAATACACATTGAAGCCAAAGGTGAATAAAATTGGTCAAAGCGTTCTTGAGATTTCGCATTCACAATAAACGGGATGTGACAGAAGGACGGCCTGACGGATGGACTGACGGAGCTGAATACTATGTCCCCCGGCCCTAATACACCTTGACACCAAAGATGAATGGAATCGATCAAACCGCTCTTGAGATATCGCACTCACAACAAACGGGACCTAACGGACGGCCGGACGAAGCTGAATACTATGTCCCCTGCTACCACGGTGGCGGGGGACAAAAACCACTTAAAGAGTATGTTGCAGGTATTTATGTGGACCTTTTTTGCCAGTGTAATGATTGGACCAACAACTTATGATGTATAGTCTGATTTGTGTTATGTCATGCTATATTGTGCATTTGTGGCGCCACCTGCCAGTCGATTTGATTGAAACTTTCAGTCTATGTTTCAGGTTCCTTTGTGGACATATCCTGTTAGTTTTGTAATGATTGGGAAAACTGTTTATGGTTTATTGTCTGATTTGTGTTATACCACTTGAATTTGAATAAAATTTTAGGGTATGTTTCAGCTACTTATATGAATATATCCTGTGAGTTTATTGATGTAGGACAAACAATTGCTGATTTATAGTCTGATTTGTGTCATGCTATGCCCATTTTTTGCATTTATAGCGTCCCCTATGGGTCGATTTGCATCGAACTGTCAATGTATGTTCCTGGTACTTATATGGACATATTCTGTGAGTTCTGTGATGATTGGCCAGATGGTTGTTGAATTTATGTGTTAAGCCATGCTCCAGTGGAAGTTCATTGGTCAATATCTTGAAATGAGATTCCAACAAGCCCTATGCAATCTTTGAAAAGCTGTTTGGGTCATTCCGTGCCAACTCACCTAAGGGTCCCCACATCACCGTCTCAGATTTTGCTCAAAAAATTCTATAATCAAGAATCATATGTTTGTACCACACGTGCAAAATAGTAGCTCCCAATTCATTGTAGTTTTGGAACTACAGGCCTTTGAAATTTTGATGTGAAAATACCACGACGAAATTGGCTCTTTCCCCAACTTCAGAGACCCATAACTTTTTATTGCAGCTATCTAGAAAGTTGTGTTTGCAGATTCTTACTGAATGATACCCACTATTTTCAAATCTCTTGCCAGAAAGCCTCTGAAGGACATAATTGTTGCATAATAGGAAGCCAAAAATGACGTTTTGGCCAAAATCACTTAAAATTCATTAAAACTCTAGGGGGCATAGTAGAAATATGAAGCTAGTTAGATTTTTTTCCTCATTACATAGTAATTGTAGGGTTGGTATCTGTTCACAGAAACATATTTTGCCATGAAATTTTAATTCCTGAATTTAAAAATTTTTTTTTAACATCTTACGTCCTTTCCGAGGGGGCTAAAATAGGGCATTTTTGCCATCTTATTTGGTCATGTAGCTAGGGGTTTAGGATCTTCTTATTTTTTGTGAAGATGCTCTCATATAAGATGTAACTACTCCCTGATTTTTTTTAACAAACGCCCCTTGCTTCATATTTTAATATTTTTTTTGTACATGGACAGTTTCATCATTTTTCACTTTTTTCCACATTCAGAACTCTGTAACTCTAAATTGGAAGATTCCTACTAGCAGCTATTTCAGATTTACATACACTGACATACAAATTTTCATATTTTAGTAGTAGTATGCCCAAGAAATTCATATTTTTCTTTCTATTGGGACCTAAAAACAGCTATTTGGCCAAAAATGACAAAAACGCTGGGCAGCTTTTAATAAACAAGGGAATAATGAAGGGGTGTTTTGCACACAAATTAAGGCTTATCAGAACCTATTATAGGCATACACATTTCCTTAACAACTTTTACTGTATTGTATAGTATTTTTTGCAATTAGAAAATTTTTGGTATAATTGCAATTTTTGTTGAATATCCTTGGAAAATATAGAAAAATAACAAAATTCTGGAGTAGTATTTTTAATATACTTCAAGGTTATGTAAGCACAAAACATTTAGCAATGAGGTTTTATTTACATATTAACACATTCAATGATCCATGATCATGATGTTGAAAAACATCACAAGATTTGTACATAATTTAAAGTCAAATATGGGGATCCGTGATAATGGGTAATTCATTCACAGGCAGTACAGTTTCATGTGATGTGCTAAGACACTCATAAACTGTCATCTAGCAGTACATGAGTTAAAACTTAAGTCTTTCACAAGTTTGAAGTCATCCTCTGTTAGTTGGTATTGGCGTTGCCCACTTTTTATGTTTGGGGCCTCTACCACACAAAGGACATGAAGCAAAGGCACCCAACATTCATCTTTCCTGCTTTGTGGTGGCCATGAGAATGTGTTGCCTCGTCCTTGTCTCATGAAATTGACATACACATCATTTTCTTCTTCATTTCTGGTGAAAATATTTCCAATGTACCATTTTCTGTCATAAACACAGGCAATATATTTACCCAGCTGGTACATATTTGGTGCAGATTGGGACATTTGGCTTGGGGCCTGTAACTGGGACTGTAGAACTGGTGTGGTTTCAGGTCCTATGTCCACTACCGATGATGGTACCACATCAGAAGAAACCCTTCTCATCTCCAGCTGAGTGGGTGCAATTGGGCAGAAGCTGTGATGAGATCTTGTTCCAGGAAAGGTTGAAACATTTTTGAAACGCTGTTCCAACTTGTATGCCACAGCATTGTGAAGAATTTATTCCGCAGAGACAAAGAAAAACTTGATTCCCATGATATTCTGGTCAGCCCATTTATACATTGCTTCAGCTGTGAGAATTTGGTTATGGTCAGCTGCTTGCAAACTACCCCCTGGCAACAAGTCGTTTCACTGTGCCCCCAATACCGTCACACGGACTTTTTCCGTGGCTGGTGGCAAAAAAATGCCACTCAGCCTCCAAGTTGAAGTCATTCTGATGGTGCAACAAATTGCTAAAGTTTTTATAGTTTTTATACTGGGATGCTGCACCATCGCTAAAGTACAGTACCTTCTTAAGGTGTGGCAGTGTTTGTTTCAGGTGTGCTAAAACTTTTCCAATAAAAGCATGCACTGTCGTGGTGTCATGCTTCAGGCACTCTGAAATAACACACAATGAAATAGAGACAAGGTTTCCTGATGCTCCTTTGACATAAATGCAGAAGGGGTGAAGTAGTGCTTGACTATTGTCTCAGTGGTGACCTTGCACTGCATCCTGTACTATGAAACTATAGTTTTCTGCAAAGTCCGGAAGAACAATAGCAGAATCATGGGGAAGGGTGTCCTTTAGTTCACGCAAAAAAGCTGATTGAGCTTTAGCAACAAAATGGTGAGCACGGAGATCATTGAACTGTTGGCACACCTGTGGGATAAATTCACTCACTGGCAATTGCAAAGTCACTAGAGCGGTCCTGTCAGTATGTACCCATTGCTTGTAAGTTATGATGTCCTCGGGCTCAATGTCATTTGTTGCGAAAAGCTCAGTTAAATAGGTTACTAGACCGTCCTTTCCTGGGCAGTTGTCGCAATAATGCAGCATACACTCTCTGTTCTCGGTAGAACAAACCATCTTGCTTAACAATTCTTTGTAGTCAGTTATTTCTGGAATCACACTGCAGCATAACTTAGTGTTCTGGTGATGTTGGCAGGCACAAACAGAATGCATGCCTGAACTGGTCACAGGCACACACCACTGAGGGCGAAGTTCATAGAATTTGGATATTCCAATCTTGTCTCCAGATTCTTTGATGTACTCTGAGTAGAGCTCATTTACATTAACTAGAAGAAGTCGTTTCTGCATTTGATGTCTTTCCCCATCAATTTTGACTGACACATATTCTTTCTTGCCTGGGCACATCCTAGAGAACTCATCGTTTTGGTAGAATGCGGTCACTCGTGCCTTTACAGCTTCATCCAGCTTACGGCCAGCTTTACTGTCCGGATCTGCTAGAATGCCTTTGTTTTTCTTAAGCTCTCTTGCCTTCTTAACAAGATGTTCAGTGACACTGAATTCTTCAACTGTTCTTTGAATGGTCCAACTCTCAGGGGCAAGAGTTAGGATTTTAATCTTTTCCTGGTAGGTTGCTGTGGCACATTTCTCCTTCAAAAGTGTCACCATTCGGTCCAGGTCTTTGCACCGATCACAGCCTCCCTCATCCTGACTCGAAGTCAGTTCTTCTGTTGGGATGTATAGGACTTCAGCAATTTTTGATTTTGCCGCTGATTTGATGTCTTTTGCTTTCCTTTTCGCATACCCAGGCTTATCCCTCTCACTTTTACGTTTTAGGGGGGAAATTCCTAACAGCTGTACACTTTGGTCCAGAGAATCATGTGCCACTTCTTGTGGTTCAAATTCTCCACTGGACTGACTAGTGGAGTCTTCTGCGGGTGTTTTCTCAGCACACTTCTTTTCACACCGTTGACACACTTTTTGTCCTGGTTTTAACTTGAATGTCCTGGCAGCCTCTTCCTGCACAACTTGGAGGTTAGCTGGAAAAAAAAAAAATTGATTAGTTTTTGAGCTTTGACTAATTTTTGATAAAACCAACTCACTAGAAGGTTTCAGTGATTAAGTTTGTCTATGATATTCATATACATATACATAGGATTCTGCAGCATATAATGCACTAGTCACCACGGCCCCTACACAGACTGCACTATAATGGTGCCTAAATATATGTAAAATTCCCCACCCCCTGCATAATGCATAATAAAATCATGGACAGGATAAACTTTGTGACTTACTTCGAACACTTTTCTTGTGCATCTTCAATGGATCACAGCAAGAGGTCTGCCGGCTCTCATATCGGATGAGGTATAAAGCTTCATGATGTAGGCAGACAGTATCCTCTAGACTAAAGGTAATATTTGCCCTCCATGAAAGAAGTTCCTGAGTCTTCTTCTCCAAAGAAGCAACTGGTTTCAGTCCAGATTTCCTTGTGTAGTAAGTCCTGTGACATTCCTCTTGCAACTTTCTTCCCACAGTGCATGAACTTTGCACATTTGAGCTGCTAGGCCTAGGTTTTTCAGCATCAATTTTTTCTCCCTTTGTTCTCCCTTTGTTCTCACTTTTTTCTACTAGCAGACACACAGACAGACAGACAGTGCTGCCTCTTGTGGTTAACTGTAAAGACCGACCAGTGCTCCATCTGGTGGAGCAAGTCGTAACTATTATGATTTCAAATAACAGGTATGTAAGACACATTTTTCAATTAAAAATCGACATTTGCTAAGGATATCATTGCTAATATATATATATATATGGATAGAAAAAGTCACCATGATCATTAATTTATGAGGAAAATAGCCCATTCCCTCCAAAACTTGAAAAATATCAAGTCAATATTTTTGTCATTTTTGGCCAAATAGCTGTTTTTAGGTCCCAATAGAAAGAAAAATATGAATTTCTTGGACATACTACTACTAAAATATGAAAATTTATATGTCAGTGTACGTAAATCTGAAATAGCTGCTAGTAGGAATCTTCCAATTTAGAGTTATAGAGTTCTGAATGTGGAAAAAAGTGAAAAATGATGAAACTGTCCATGTACAAAAAAAATTATTAAAATATGAAGCAAGGGGCGTTTGTTAAAAAAAATCAGGGAGTAGTTACATCTTATATGAGAGCATCTTCACAAAAAATTAGAAGATCCTAAACCCCTAGCCACATGATCAAATAAGATGGCAAAAATGCCCTTTTTTAGCCCCCTCGGAAAGGACGTAAGATGTAAAAATTTTTTTTAAAAATTCAGGAATATAATTTTCATGGCAAAATATGTTTCTGTGAACAGATAACAACCCTACAATTACTATGTAATGAGGAAAAAAATCTAACTAGTTTAATATTTCTACTAGGCCTCTTAGAGTTTTTATGAATTTTAAGCGATTTTGGCCAAAATGCCATTTTTGGCTTCCTATTAAAAATGATAAAAATGCCTTAGGCAGCATTTACACACAACTTCCAACCAATGTGCAAAATTTCAGGTCTCTAACATTTATAACATCTAACATCTCATGGGAATTTGCAAAACCATTTCTGAAGAAGAAAAGAAATAATAATAATAATAATAAGAATAATAATAATAATAATAAACCAGCACAAAAACAATAGGGTTTCAGCCCTACGGGCCTGAACCCCTAACAGATCCACTTCACGACATTTTAAACTTCAAAACTCCAAACCTTCTATCTTCTTGTTTATTTCTGTGGTAGCTCTCCATGCCAGAAATGATGTAATTTGGTGGACAGGTGAATGAGAACTCTTCATCAAACCTATTGACGTATTCAGACCAGAAACACTCTGAAGGGCTCCTTTCAAAGCTGCGCTTGCAGTCCAAATCCCAGATACGATCTTCACGTTTATTGTCATGTTTACTGGAAGCAAAAAGATAACAACATATAATTGCAGTATAATTACTGGGTATGTTATACAACCAGTATGCAACCCCAATTTTGAATAAGAATGGAATGGAAAATGCACAAAAAAAAAAACCAGAAAACCGTGATCATTAATTCACTTTGACTTGTATGGAATCAGATTTGTGTCAAAACTATAGAACAAAACTTTTTGGATATCAAATAAAAAGTAAAAATTGAGAGAGAATACTAACTGAAGAAAAAAAAGTTACCTCAAAGGCAAAACTAAAACCGTGGCCTACTAGACTTGTATTTCATTGCAGACCGTAAAAAGACAAGATATGTAATCATTTGTATGGTCAACTTCATTTTATTTATTAAAATATATCCATTCCTGCTATTCAAACCTCCAACTCATTCCAAAAACATCACTTCCGTCGACACTCAAATTAAAAATGAAAAAAAAAAAGATGCTATGCGCTCTGAACCAAGGACGAAAGCATTCCAGGAAGTGGTTAAGAGCAGCAAGCCCAGTGATGGTATGGGGTTGTGTCAGTGCCCGTAGTAAGGGTAACTTAAACTTCTTCAAAGGAGAAGTTAAAAATGGAAAATGTACTGAGATTTTGGAGCGACGTATTCGGTCAACAATACAACTTATTTTTTCGGGATGCCCATGCATATATCAACAAGACAATCCAAAACAACATTCAGCACGTTTTGTCAAGGCATAGCCATGGCAGTGTTAAAGGAGGGTGTGGGCGGTGGACTGGCCTGCCTGCAGCCTTGCCTTGTGCCCAGTACAGAAGGAGTGGCGTGTTTTTAAAAAAAAATGGGACAATGAAGACCCCAAACTGTTGCACGCCTGAAGAATTGTTTTCATGAATTAAGGGGACAAAATTACACCTAAAACACGAAAGGTCTTTGTTCTGACAATTACCAGCGCTTATGGCATCGTAAATCAATTGTCTATTTATCATGTTGCATCATTTGGTTTTAGCAGTTCTTTGTATTACTTTAGCATTCCCAGTTCCCCCTCTAATTTACTGTCTTTTTCCCTCTCATTCACTTGCACCACCCTTCCTTCATTGCTGATTGTTTAATTTCCACCCTATTTGTGACCACACCTCCCTGCATACGCTCAGCTTCCCTGCACACCTGTTTCCCATCCAATTAGTCACTCAGCTCTCCTTTACATACCTCTCAATCCCTATTCCAGATTGGTGGTTTATTTCAGCCTGTCTCCCAGTGTCTATTGTAAGCGGCAAGGAAAGGCAGAGAGGACTACATGTACCTGGCACATAGTCAGGATTCTAGCAATCAGACCCTTGTTGTTATAAGGGCCTCAGCACCTGGCAGAGACCCTCCAGGGTCACGGGAGCAGACTGAACTAGGGTCTGTTTGGCACTAACTTAGTTTGCCACAGCTGAAGCGGCCACCTGCCTCGGAGGTGAGGGACAATCTCTGGGGTAATGGTTGGCTCAAATGTCTTGCGAACCACCAAAAACTGCTTACCACAAACTTTTGGCCTGTGCTGCCCATGCCGGACAACGCCACATTGCCATCCAATGGACTTCGACAGGACTGTACCCTTAAAATTACAATGCATTGCCTTCTGTGTAAAAATTTCTAAAGACTTTTCATTTTCTGAGTTATAACACTCATTTTGCTCACAATGTCGCAAAAATAATGCGCATTTCTGTTATACTGTATGATAAGAGCGGAATAATGGCATTACTGCGGATTATTCTTGTAATTCTGTATTGTATCGGACGTTTCAGGACCAACTCGAACGCAAGCATGTCTTGTTTGGTGTCACTTTAATCCTCTAAATTTCTGGAATCGCATAGGGCATATTTCAAAGGAATTAAAATTGTATCATACCCTCATTCAATAACTTTGGAAAGAAATATACTTCAGTTTCCTTGTGGTAATGTCTCCTCCCAAAGCCCCTCCGGAGAGAGGGAGCCTTTTTGGTTCGAATTACCCATCGACCTATGACCCTGCCCTAGGACGCAGTCTGGAGTTTGGGCATAAAAGAAAGGTGAACAGGGAAGTCGGGGAAGCTTGTATTCATCCTTCCCTCATATACTTTGTGTATATGTGTAGTTTTGAGCTGCGCCAGGTATGAATTGACTTCTTTTTATCGTTTCTGTAATGATGTAATTGGGTCTTGTGATTTAAGCTTGTGCCTGCCTGGCAAAATAAATTGATATCTGCATCGGTTGTGTGTTTCTGACTTTAAACGAACGTATACTTTCCGGTTCGGACTCCTGGCTCTCAATTGAGTAACGTAGTCCGTAATTGCGTGCCTGATCAACACGCTTGGCATCTGCGTTATAAGGTGGATTTTCCATGCTGTGTATGGTGTTATTAAAATTGGCTTCGAGCAAGATTCCGTTTATATCTTTGGGTGGAATTCTTAAAAGACGCAAGGCCTCTGAACGATGAGAATATCGTTATGCCTTGTAGTTGCTCGCTTTGAGCCCCGGTAATGCCTAGTCATAGCAAATTTCTATATCAAATTATTGTACTTAATAGGGCCGCCAGCCTCTGAGTTCATCCGCCGAATTGGGTCGTTCAGATGGTTTTGGTCCGGCAGAGTAAGGTATAGACCAGTTATGAGTCCAATGCACAACGGAGCTCCAAATTTAGTAATAAATTGACTAATAAATTAATCAGAATCAGATCATATTTATGCAAATGCATGGTAACCGCAAATGATTGCAACTATAATTTTGTATCCTAAATTTGATATGGAGTCAGATATATTGTAACCGCTAAGATACTAGGGCTGCAACATTCGCTAGGCACGTTTCAGGCCGTTTAAAAGCAGAACGTGAAAGACGTCATCACGTGTGGCCTGAGGCAGGGGTCTAGTGGTGACGCTGTCGCCAGACCCCATTATTATAATGGAGACCGCGAGGACCATCTTTTACCTGGCTGTTAAGGCAAACACGCTGAGTCCTTCCGCCTCAGCTAAGGACCCTCCTTGGCCTAGTTGCATGGTGTTTACACTATCAATTATGGCTATAAGTCTTAATTTCTGATTACAATTATACCATAGTTTATAATAAGAGCATTTACAACTAGGCCTACGCTGTCGGCGGCCCACAGCAAGGGGTATATATCCCGAAATTCCCCAATCCTTGAAGCCCCCTTTATTAGATTCTCCTTTACTAGACCTTCAATATGAGGCAAATTTGAGGTCTGTGTAATTGTTCCAGAGATTAAAAAACTGATTTTTGCAATACATAGTGCCACCTGGTGGAAAACCTAAGAGTGCATACTTGCCTAAAATCTAATCAGTTCATCCTCCCTACCATGTCTACCCATATAGTAACAAGAGCATCGCAGAGCGTGGCATATGCCCCTGCCTGTATGTTGATCAAGGGCATTTAGAGATGGCTGCTGTGGCGGCCATATTAGATATCGCACGACGCTGGTTTTCGAAAGGAATCTTCCATCTTCCAGAATCTTCTAGCCACTCCCAATACGCCATTTAGAAATGCCATCAATCCGAAGAGGGATTCTATAGCTATCCCGCAGAAACAGAAAGTTAACGGACGACGGACGGACGGACGACGGACGGACAGGGTGTCGACATAATTCCCCCTTTCCTCTTTGGAGGGCGGGGGCATAAAAATGTGAAGCCAATGTGAAGTATTTTATGAGTTATTGCGCTAAAGGCTAAAATCTGCGGACGTGGCGGCGGATGGGGCGAAAACATGATATGCACGAAACTCGTATTTCGGGGATATAAATATAAACTGTGATGGTTAATTTTTACTGCATTCAATTTAATTGAAATGGGCTGACATTCACATTGTGCACCTTTGCATCCCATAAAACTAACGGATATTTTAGTTTCAGATCATTTTCCCATCAGATCAGGGACCATTTATTGAACAAATCACACATCGTTTTTTTTTTTGTTTGTTTGTTTGCTTGTTTGTTTGGTTTATTTTCACTGTAATTTTAATGGAGGGATCAGAAGATAAATCTTTTTTTTTTAAATCGCTGCTCTGCTTGGAGAGAAAATATGACATACTGAAAATCAAAAAGTTCTGAAAGTCTCCATTTCGAAATTGTGATGAAGTTGTTTCCATAATTTTGGATAGAATTAGATATAGAAATAGAAATCCAAGAGATGTTCAGTTTTCAAATATATTTCCAATTGGAAGAAAACTTTTGAACCAGGGCAACAATGGATATACGTAAGCTATTTTATAAACCTAGGTGTAATAAATAGCCTGGCCTATGTCACTGTAAAATAGGCTATCTGTATATATATATATCTACCTGCATTGTCTAATCAAAATATCCATTTAACGTACTTCTTAAACAATCGCCAGTAACAATCACAAGCATTCAACCTTCCTGCCGTGTGTATGATGCCATTTGTGTCAAAAACGAAAAGCTGCAAACAGCAAATCTGGCTGCGATTCAGTTCTATAAATCTACCATACAGGAAAAAAATTTGTGGTAAAAGGTGGTTTGGGTGAGTCAAAATCGCAACAAATGTCTGTGACACAAAAATTATGCAGCACTAAGCTTTACACTTTGACACCTTGACCCTTCATTCTGCTCCATCCACCCACTTGAGACGCAAATGCTTCTTTTTTTTTCTGTGCAAGAAACTACCAAACTAAGCAAAGGCCATAATTTGTAATAATCTTAGCACTGCATGCGTTTCCATTGGTGAAGGCAGTGCCTATAATTCCTATGTTAACTAAGAGTTTTGAAAAAGAATGTCAACATTAGAGAGATGAAAAATCTTCACTGCCATGACTTCTTGTTGAAATGCAATGCAAGAATGGAAATTGAAGTTAATGTTTATTTTGAAAAACCTACATAACTAATAAGGTGAAACTTCTCTTTGTGCTCTTGTATGATTTTCAACATAAGATGGGCCAATGATAATAAATCGCTGCTTTCTGTTTTCATTTTGATTTACATAACATCACAATTATTTCTGACTTAGGGTTGCAAATCATCCTAACTGAACTGTATGGTTGTATCATAAACAATTAATAATCCTTACCTGGTAATTGTAGATATCGATTCAGATGAGGGACACGTAAAATATAGGGGTTCATCATATTCACTAATCCACCCTGTTAGATCAAATGAATTGAGTCAAAAGACAATCATTGCAGAAAGATGCATTTATTGCAAATTCCCTAGATACTCAATCAGCAGAGGACTTCGTTTATCCTCTCATGGAGAATATTCAAACCTGGGTCTCCTTTTCATACCATAAAATAAAGACATGGACACAAAAACATTAACACTGAGGGAAATATAAATAGTTAACAGTAAATTTCAGATGGTCCCGCTCACCTTGGCAATCGACTGGAAGTCCTGCTAGCAAGAAAATGACATAACAAATTTTATTCATGGTTGTAAAGATGGAGTGAGAACAGAGTGAGTACAAACACAAAATCAGATCATTTTTATACCCTACGATGCTTAAAATACAAGTCTTGCAAAGTTGTGTAATAGTTTGATAAACAGTGTTATCTGTAGCATAGGGAGACAAATTAAGGAAAGGAGAATTTACACAGTTAGGAGACAGGCCTTACAGAGATTAAGATGACATTAAGATTTATCAAGATGAGGTATTCGAATCTCTTGAGCAAGGGCCTGTACCAGCATTGGTTCAGCAGATACCCAACAGGGGAAAGTACCCTTCCCTACCCAAAATTTATGTAAACAAAAGGATAACTTGAGAGGAAATTATTTGATGTGATAAACAGTGGAGGAGCTTGACTTGATGACATTTCCACCGGAGAATCTCCCTGGAGGTCCTGAGCTACTGTCAGCACATGTGACTGGAACATAAACGTCTCAGAGGCAAATGAAATCACAAAATATCTCAAAACAGACAAAAAAAAAAAACTCTGAGGCTAACGGTGCACAGAACCAGTCGAAAGCCTGGGCACACTTAACTGTTTTAATGGCACTGCGCTGCTTTTTAGAGAAAATTAAGCATTTTAACCTCTGTGAATCACCTCAAATGAGATAAGGTAAGATGTTCGAAGTCAGAAATTAAGAATACAAGTATTTATGCCACGGTATAGAGTCAAAAATTTTGGTATGACTGAAAAGAAATTACAAGTGGGCTAATTTTTTTCCCATTTACTAACAGAAGAATTAAAATCTAACCTGATACATGTTGGAACTAAAGGTCCAGAGGAAGGGTAGCACATCTGTGGGAACTCGCTGGAGTGAACACTCAGAGCCACATAACAAAGCTGCAGAAAAGATGATATATGACTATGCATGCTCGGCAATTTTCAAAATTTGGGTCATGTTGATAAAATTGAACTGTGAAAGGAAAATATAAAAAATGCATACCATAGTTGGATGATCTGAAACATTTAAATTTGACAAAAAAAGGAAGTAAATAAAAGAAATCCAGAAGGGGCTAATACTGTTCAACAACACTGTCTAACAGGACAAACACAAGTTGAAACTGATTCAAAAATAGTTAAGAAAAATACAAACACCAAGTTAGTTGTTTTGTCTTTCAAAATGGATGCAAATTAAATATTAGAAAAAAAGGGAATGGAAAAGTGAACTGATTTTTATGTTGAAAATGCATTTAATTCAGTTTATTTGCAATGCAGTATATGCGCATACGTCTAGTCAGGGACGTGCACAGACATTTTGAGGGGCTTTCGCTCAACCTGAAAAAAGGCCACCTTGTGATGTGCGGACCTCAGACTCTAAGGTTGATAAAGGTTGATCCTACAAATTGCTCTGGCTATCAAAAAATTTAGCAATTTAATTATTATTTAATATCTTTTGAGTTAATTAGTAAATAAAAAATGAATTAATTTGTACTACATGTTAAATAAACGAGGGGTTTTAACAGCTGAAGCGCTTGTGTTTATTATTCAGAGTGCCAGACATTAAGCGTGGGCATCTAACTGCCAAATTTTGAACAAAATGGCCGCCGGCAGCCATATTGGATGTCCAAAAATCGGTCTTGTGCATATATATATATATATATATATATATATATATATATATATATTAGGCCATATTGAACAGTGAACAGTCTTGTAAGCAGTCTTTTGCTCTTTCTCCAGGACCAAAAACAGTTTTCGGATCAGGAGAACATGGGGTTGAGTTGGTTGGCGAGGCCTAGCCATCACAGGATTGCATCATGTATGAATGCTTGGAACTTATATTACTAATTAAAGAGGGCATTTATTTTCAGTCTTCTTTCATAATCTGTTTAACAAAATGTCAAAACGAAATACAGATCTTCGGAAACCTCTTACAATCACCGCAGTTTATCTTGCTAAACAAACAACAAAATACTTCATAAGTATTTAATGTGCGGTTCAGCCACGGTTAATGCCATGAAGTATCCACGCTGAAAATGTGTTTTTGCTCCTTGGTAATGTTCGCATTGTTTCCTTTCTTGCTAATTGAGTTCCCTGAAGTTTACATGCGAACTGAAGCATGCCTAAATTTTGCCAGCTTACCTACCCAAATACACCACTGGCAACTTGTTTCTGGCAGCGACTAACGTTCAATGTTCTTATACGAGACCATGAACTAAAACATCATGGCTCTGTTCGTCAGGCAATTTCATGCACTTCTGACATTTTAAGCACCGTCAAAGTTCTGCCCGCAATGGTCTTTGGGTAACGTAGTTCAATAGATTTGTCGCTCCGATCAAAGTACTTCAGAAAGACAATTCAGAAAATAGACTAATTCAGCCGCCATAGATGACCATGGCAAGTCAAGCTAAAAGTGAATTAAACACAGGTGCAGAGGTGTATAATCCAGGTTCAGAAAGTAAAAGTCCATCCCAGGATATTGTTCCAGCCACAAAAGACCTGTCAGTTGGCCCTATTCTTCAGCTGGGAGGTAAAACTAACAAGTGAAATCTGCTGGCAGGAGTTTACGGGTGGAATGAAAACATGGCAGGATTTTTACTTTCTGACCCCTGGATTATACCCCTCTGCACAGGTGACTGCTTTGTGAATGAACTATTATGCTATGTTCTACATTACATTCGCAAACGTTCCAAGTATAATCTGGTGAAAGCGGTGATAGGCTTTTATGACACCGATGAAATACTGAAAGCCAAGAAACTTTTGTGGGAAAAATTCAGTGACAATTTGCCACAGTGGATTAACAGAATCAGTAAGAATGGAAAAAGTGCCTATGAGAAGGAGTCTGGGAACATCTTTGATGCAGTGAAGCTGCTCATTGATGACACCTTGAGTGATGCATCAGTCTTTTTAGCTAAAGACTTATTCTGTATTCCAAAGGCTGGTACAGAGGAGTTAGATCTTTAATCAGATGTCACTAGGCTGAATAAACTGGAGCAGATGGTGCTGACGGGAGGATGGCCAAATACAGCGAGGATATCGACAAGCTGAAGGAGGGCAGGGCAGCAACCTATGCTGAGGCAACATTGGTCCAACCACCAAACCTGCCCCAAGGGGGTGCTGGGCCTGGAGGTCACCGGGGTGGCCGGATCCAAACCAAACAGGGTCGTGGTCGTGGTTGAGGAGACATGACCCGGCAAGCATCCTCTGACTCCTTTCCAGATCTCAAAAGGAACATCCCAGGACGACTGGATGGTAGAGGAGGCTCTGCCCTACCCCCCAGAGACTCCATGCGAGGCGCCACACCATCGCACATGGACGCTGTGCACATGGGTGGCTCTCCCTTGCAGGAGGTTAACAGACCACAGCAGCACATAAGAGATGACAGACAGAGGCAAGCAGGAGAAGGCAGTGTTTGGCAGGGAAACAGACCAAACATTCAGTGGAAATCCAGAAATTAGAGAGATTTTCATGTTTAACTGTAAGTGTGAAACCAATGTAGGTATTGTCAAAACATTCCTCATTGAAAATGAGATACTTGTTTTAAATATTGAATGTACATCACATCAGCATCAAAATCTTTTAGATTAAAAGTAAAGGCAGGTGAAGTGGAGAGGACAATGTCAGCTGATTTCCTGCCTGACGGAGTGGGATGTAGGCTGGGGAGAAAGAAAAAGAGTAATGGCAATAGAGATAGAGATGATGAGCTGACTGGGAGTGTGTTTTAAATGTTTTTTAAATACTCACAGTTTTTAATATGCAATGACTGACTATTGCAAGTTTTAACTGCTCAGGAGTGAGAGAAAATTTACCATATATTCAGGATTTTATTAGTCATGACCAACCTGATATAATTTGCCTCCATGAGACCTGGTAAACTCAAAATTTAGCAATTCAGGGCTTAAGTTAAATTAGCAGTCAATACTTATTTACCCAGAATTCAATACGTGACCAAGATAAAGTTTTGTATGGTAGAATTCCTGGAGGCGTGGAGATTTTGTGGAGTCAGAATATTGCTAGGAATGTTAATCACCTTACATTAAGCACTTGGCGCAGAAGCCAAATCTGGCTATTCGGGGAGTTACCTTATTAAGGCTTTACAATTCAAGACTGCAGCTTCACAGACAGGAAAGGAGTGGCTGAACTGAGTCTAGACACTTAAAGCATTTAGACTCCCATCGTTTATTTTCATGATTTTGGTGGAGAAAAGGGGCTGCAAACACAAAAAATCTTCATAAAATTCAACATTGAAATTGCAAAAAAAAAAAACAAGGCAATCAGAGATAGCAGACCTGGCCCCAGCCACGGGCTGACAGACAGACTGACAGACACACACACACACACAGACATGATCATTGCTTAACCTGGCCCCCTAGGGGAGGGGCCAGGTAATAATAATAATAATAATACAGAGAATTGAAAAACTGTTGCTGTCATGGTTTGTGGGGTGTGCGTGTGGTTTGTACTTTTCCCGGGACGATATCAAATTCCTTTTCAATTGGATTCTTTACCCAGCTTGCTGATCGAGCTGGAACGGCGCCTCCCCGGACTCTATATAAGCAAGAAGTCCGGCACGCCCCCTTCACTAGAGTGCCTGTTTTTAGCTTTGCACTATAGCCGAAGATATCTGTAGTCAAGTTTTGTATGACTTTCTATCTTCTAATTATTGGAGTTTCTTCTCACTTTTTTCTATCTTGTTTTGCTTCCGTTTTTCGGACTATTATACATCCTTTAGAAGCGCAAGTACCTCCGTTTGGTCTGTATTTTTCTCTGTCTTTGTACAGTGTCCGTGCTGCTCACTTTCTCTCTGGCCATTGCGTTTGGCCTCCTAATTTTACCAGCCATTACAGAACACTCCAGCCAGCATGGAGATGTCAGCAACAGCTGCGTTAGAGAAAGTTGTGGCTAATCAACAAGCAGTTCTCTCTGGTTATGGCAAGGGTCTTTCTAGCTGGAACAATCAGCAGACAGAGTTGGCGGCGAGAGTCCGCCTTCAGGCGAATGCCATGGAGAGACAGGAAAACGTTCTGTTTACTCTCACTAGGAGTATTACAGCCTTGTCCACTCAGATCACATAGAATATTGCGCAAGCACAATTCATACACCTTCCCCGAGAGCCAAAACTCTAGTTACCCCCAAGATATGGAGGCATGGCAGGAAGATGCAAATATTTCATTGCCCAATGTGAAATCGGTTTTAAAGCGCAGCCTTCGCAGTTCGTGAATGAAGAGTCTCGGGTTTCATTTATTTTATCCCTGTTGACCGATACAGCACTCACTTGGGTCGGCCCACTTATTCTATTTAATTAACAGTCGTGAATACAGTGCAGACTTTCGTCAGACAAAATGGTATCTGTGTTTGATCAGGATGTTTGGAAATGTAGCTAAAATGTAAAATGTAGCTAGTAGTAGTAGTAGTAGTAGTAGCAGTGTGATGCATTACAGCATTTCAATGTGATAAGATTATGACATGACAATAGAAAATGACAGCTGACTTTGCAAATGAGAACAATACTCCTCAATTTCTATTTGTATTTCATGCAAGCCATCATCAAACTCATGCAATTTTGCAACTCAAAATTAATAAATGATCAAGCATCAATCTTTCCAAGGTTGAAACAAATTTAGTGTGAGAAGCAATAGATACAGCAGTAATTGGATACAGCACACAACAGATCAATTAATAGCTTTAATGCGTTAAAGTGTTTGTACAGTCATTTACTGCATTCAGCCCAAGTGTCGGTCCATATGTGTTACATACAAGGACATTCTAAATTGATGCAAAACTGTGTCTAAGGGGAGTGGAGTGGAGGCGGGGCAGAGAGGAGGAGTGTCGACGGAGCAGGCAGTTTTCAGGCACTTGCTTTTAGCGCCCTCTTCTGGGCCTCAGTTAAACTACGACATCAAAAAGACAATGCTACTTATTTTTAGCCCGCTTGGCCTCTAGGGCCAATCGGGCTTATACTGTTAGATACAGTCAATGGGTTAAATGCCTTCGTGGTGGTCTGTCGTGCTCCCGTGCATCCATAAACTTTGTGCCTTGCTAGTGCTCTACCGCCTTCAGTTTTTCAGGGATCTTTTTCATTACCCTGCCTGCAAACAAAGTGCAGGAAGGGTATTGTATTTGTCTCCGTTCATTTATCTGTGTGTGTGTGTGTGTGTGTGTGTGTGTGCGCGCGTGTGTGTGTGTGTGTGTGTGTGTTTGTCTGTAGACAGCCTTTAGGCTGCAGTTTTGGTTGGATCATTTTCATATTTCACAGAGGGATTGGTAATGGTCCAAGTGAGAAGTGATTCTTTTTTGATGCAGGTCCAAAATGTGGATTCTGGATTTCTGCTTTTCAGTTAATTAAAGAGTATCAGTAACTCAAACAAATAGTTTCATTTCATTGGTAATCTTATCTAAATACCCCTGTTAGATAATTACCCAAAACAATCAGTGTTTATCCCCTCTGGCAGCTTTTTTCAATGGTTTTCACTGCTGACACAGGCTCTCAAACTCGCTAAACTGAGCAAGAAAGCATATGCCGATGATGCCATCAGCGAGCCTGATGTAGGCGCGATACTAGCTAAACACAGATCGACTCTGTTCGCTGAGCTCAAAATGTCATTCAAAGACCTGAATAGGAGACAGGACGGACTGCAAGTGATTGTCACTAGCAACCAGAACAGACTAAAGTCTTCAAAGGAAAATGCAAAATCTCTCCACTAGGAAGTGGAGACCACCTGCTACATGCTAAAAGCTAATAACCAGTGTTATGGCCCCAATTTGTTATGACAAATAAGACAGCAAGGGATGACAGACAAAATTTTAAAACTAAAATGATTTAATTAAACAAAGACTGACAACTAACCTACAATTTATACTACTGACCAAGATTGACATATACAAGAAAGAAAACATTTACAGTCCCTTGAGATGGGGTTGCTTGGTGATGTCCTGGGAGAGGGAAATGTTCCAACACAAGCAAAAACCCACAAAAAGCTTCACAGGTCTTGAAAAGAGTGACAGGTTTGGTCAAATGTATTCTTCTCCTTGCAATTTCATCTACTACTTTACTCTCTAAATTTTTCTCCTTATATACTCTTTTGCAGCCCCCTTCCACCTTCCAGACTTTTTTCCCCTCTCAGACATGCCCAGGACATGCCCAAAACCTAGCTCCAGACTGGGCTTAACAAAAAAAAGGTCAATACTGCCATCTAGTGGCATTTTTTTCACATTACACCAGAGACTGAAGGCTAAGGCAACTGACCTGGCAGAGAGGAGTAGAGGGTGTAATGTTCAGCTGGTCGTGCCACCCGAGGGCAGTTAAGACCCCCAATCTACAGCTACTGAAGGATGCTGTCGGTGACGATGTTTTCTCCTCCACCCTGAAGTGTCATGGTTCTGCCTGCAGGCCCTTCCCCCTGTTACATTCCTCGCCATCACCTTAACGGGCAACAGCTGTGGCTCGTTAAGGTAGAGGTGAGGTTCTATTATTTAAGGGCTGGCTGCACCTCATTTGGGTGCAGCAGTATTCTTGTGTGGAGCCCTGTGATGTGTTGTGTGCTGCTGCACCCCTCCTGGAGTTGGTTTTATAATTGAAATTAAAGATTTTTATATTTTTACTCAGCCTGTGAATTTGGGTCCTTGGTCCTGCCTTTGGGTACATGGTCCCAGTCCCCGCCGGTTTCTTGTCTTCAGCCGGCGGGGGCAGAACCACGACATGGAGCTAGACGTGGCTCACCGCAGCTGGGCTCCCAGTCCAGGCCCCAGGAGCAGGCGTTAGCCTGTCCTGCTCCGTTTTCTCCTCTCACATTGCAAAGAGATTCTGGTTCGGGAGGCCAGAAAGAGAGGAATACTGACATATCAGGTGTACACACTCAAGGTCCATGAGGACCACTCTCCATAGGTGATGACGCTGTGGAGCGTGTCTAGAACCCTTCTCTGTACTAAATGGGATTAAAACCTTTTCTCTTTTACCCTGCCAGACTCCGCATTACACAGACAGAAGGTTCTCACGCCTGGTTTGAATCGATGGCCAAGGCGGACAAGCTCGTGATCGACTATGGGGCATGGCATCAATTTGTTACCAGAAAACCAATCTTGTGACCCCCTCCTGCACACTACCTGAATTTAGTCTTAAAATGTGGGAAAAGTATGTCTTATCACTCTACCCACATTTCCCATGCCAGTACGTGGAGAATTTCCCGGGAATTCCCACTGAAATGAAATGTCATGAAACAAGTAGTTCTTATAAAAAGACAAGCCAAGTCAATATCATGAATATGTAAACTGTTTGGATTCACTCTATGGTATGTATATTGACTTGCAAGTATCATCAGGTTTTGAATTTTTGTCAATGTCAGTGAAAGAAAAGGGCTGGAAAAGCAATTAATATAAAAAAGAATCAGCAAGTAATTAAGCAAGTAATTAAGTTAACTGGTGTGTAACATGATTAGCTATAAAAGAGAGGCTGAGTCTCTCAGAAATAAAGATGGCCAGAGGCTCTCCAACCTGTGAAGGCTTGTGTAAAAAAATTGTGGAAGTCTTTAAAAACAATGTTCCTCAACGTCACATTGCTAAGGCTTTGAAGATCTCATCATCGACAGTGCATAACATCATCAAAATATTTAGAGAAACTTGAAAAATCTCTGTGCATAAGGGACAAGGCCGAAGACCTTTACTGGATGCCCGTGATCTTCGGTCCCTCAGACGCCACAGCATCACTCACATGATTCTGTCATTGACATTACTAAATGGGCCCAGGAATACTTCAAGAAACCACTGTTTGTTAATACAGTCCACCGTGCCATCCACAGATGCCATCTAAAACTCTATCATGCAAAAAGGAAGGCATTGTTGAGCATGATCCAGAACTCCCGCCATGTTCTCTGGGCCAAGGCTCATTTAAAATGGACTGTGGCAAACTGGCAAAGTGTCCTGTGGTCAGACGAGTCCAAATTTGACATTCTTGTTGGAAATTATGGGCGTGGTGTCCTCCGGGCAAAAGAGGAGAAAGACCACCCCTCCTGTTATCAGTGTTCAGTTCAAAAGCCAGCATCTCTGATGGTATGGGGATACAACAGTGCATATGGTGTGGGACACTTGCATGTTTCAAAAAGCACCATGAATGCTGAAAGGTAGATAAAGGTACTAGATCAACATATGCTTCCTTCCAATGACATCTGTTCCAGCAAAGCCCTCATGTATTTCAGCAGGATAATGCAAAACCACATACTGCAGCTACGTATTATAACAGCATGGCTTCATAATAGAAGAGTCCGTGTGCTGAACTGGCCTGCCTGCAGTCCTAATCTTTCACCGATTGATAACATTTAGCGCACAATTAAACGAAAAGTCCATCAAAGGAGACCCAAAACTCTCCAGCAGCTGGAAGCCTGTATTAAACAAGAGTGGGATCAAATTCCAATGGCTGAACTCAAGAAACTTGACTCCTCAATGCCCAGACGCCTCCACTCTGTGTTAAAAAGAAGAGGGGATGCTACACCATGGTAAACAGGCCCCTGTCCCAACTCCCAAGACCTGTGGCAGGCATCAAATTTGAAATGAGCTCATTTTGTGAATAAAATTATAAAATCTCTCAGTTTCAACATTTGCTATATTATCCGTGTTATTTTTGTGAATAAAATACTGGCTGGAGAGATTTGAAAGTCATTGCATTTTCATTTTATTCATAATATACACTTTGTCCCAACTATTTTGGAATTGAGGTTGTATAAACAAACACTGAAACTTTAAAATGGTCTTAATTTTTCCTTTATATTTCACCAGGATGCAAATCGGGAGTTTTGGATTTCGACTATGGTGGATTATAGGATGGTTAAATTGATGCCAATGCCTGTAGTTCAGCTGTTGTCTCCTACATGTATCCCATTGTCAATTTTACCCTTGCACAATAATAAGTAGAACCTACCATTGTCAAAATCTAAAATTCCCAAATAAAACACACACACATGATATTATACGCACAGCTTCAGCCTCAGAAGTTCTAGTCTTTTGAACTTTTTCTTTTATGCACAGCTTTATACATCAAAATTTTACCATTAAAGGTCCTTTGACAGATGATCACATTGGCTGGTATTCCTAAAGGAGGAATACAGTTATTCCAAGAACAAAATTTATTTGTATAGAAACTAAGTCTTGAAATTGTCCAGGAATAAGTCTATTTGATACGACTTAGTCAAGGACTCAGTGGCTTCATTCCATATCGGCGTGTGGTGTATTACATTGGTATACACCATATGCCACTATGGAATGAAGCTGATGGACTAAACTTTAGTCCATGATTTATTTTATTCCAGGAATACACATATTCATTCTTTGTGAATAACAGTCATTGGCTAACATTCTAAACACTTGGTGTAAGGTGTAAGGGTGGACTAAATTCAGTCCTGATCGTATTTGATAGCCTATGCACTATGATCTAGTTCCTGAACGACTGCCAACATTATCATAATAAGTCTCTGCAGGGTCAGACATAGGTCAGAACTAAATTCAGTTAATCCTTACAAACAATGCACAAGTTTTCTTAGTAAACAGCAAATGATATCATAAATCCAAGTATCTTGGATGCCCGTGATCTGCTCAGTTTTATGCTAGAAGCAGAGGTCTTTGTGTAATTATCAAATCATTGTAGATGTATAAATCAAGAGGGTTATTCTTGGCACCAAAGGCTCTTCGAGGATGTGGTAAGTTATCTATAAATTGGTGACATACCTTTTGAAATGTTATTTTTGAGACTCACATTATATTAGCTTTTATCAAAACTAGATATTACATAAGTAAATTACAACTGAAAAAATGAATCTGTAATGAATAGAAATCTATGATAACATTTGTATGAATATTATTCAAATCTGTAAAATAGTAACTTGAATAATAATCATACAAATCTATCATTTTTACAATAATACAACTTATATAACATAAATAAATTAAATAATATAAGGATTACAAATCAGAGTTTGACTAATGACGAACGTGATCGGTACATTCGGCGATATCCTTCAATGTAAACATTTTATACACCAATCGGAACAATTAACTGCGGCAGCGTTAGGATAGCGTTAGTTGGCAACAAAGATCGATGAAAAGGAGCATTTTATTGGTTGAAATTTGCTTTGATAAATTTCATTGATGAATTCAGTCATTGATTTTACCATTAAAAAAAAAAAGCTCCACTTCTCGATGCGGGAAACACACTGATAAAATTTAATAAAACCATCTGTGGATTGTAGGACCAAATTTAGGTGGTGTGCGTATGGGGGTCGCAAGGAAAGCGTTCTGACCGGCATGCCCCATAGTCTATGAAGGTGTTCGGTGACTCCTCATAACCACAGGGGTCATCTAGCTCAGTGTTTACGAGTTACAGCCGGAAGGTTAAAGTTTGGAGGATATGAACATTGCACAGTTAAAACTACCACAAGTTCCAATGCTGCAGCTTTCACCCTGTTTTAATTGCTCTACTTTTCAATATATTTGCACATAAGGCTAACTTTCACCTGTAATACTTTTACTAGTATCGTAAGGGGCAAGGTACTAAATATTTGTCAAAACGTTTGAAAGGAAATCCAATATTTAATATCAGAGTGTAGTTTTGACCTTGGCATTTTCCTGCAGCACAATATACAGTATACCAAGGAAAGTTTGTCAGTAAATGAACGTGGAGGTCATGAAAGTATTAACAAAAGTTCAATCGCAAGACATAGGATGCCCAAGGAATTGCACACACCCAATTTTAAACATCAGTATTCTTTAAAAATGCCCATAACTTGTTTCTCTCTGCTGTTTGCAGAGATTTCGCATCACCCACCACCTCCCCACCACACCAGCTTCTGATCCCGGCCTCCTCAGCATCAAACCCAATTCCCTGCTGACCAGATGCCCTGACCTTCCAAACGGGTGATACGTCGCCTTTATCTGCTATGCTGGCGGATCTGCACCCCACCTTGCCGAATGGTTATTGAGGACAGACTCATCGCCGAATATGCTATTGAATTTATTTCATTGTGAATTAACCTTGGGAACACAGAAATCACCTTTTAATTTTCAAATTAATTCTAACAGCATGTTGCCCCAGAATTCTTCTTCAGGCTTCTTCTCAAGGAATCAACAGGGACTTCTCGCACAGTGAAGATACCTCCAACGGCGATCCCTGCAAAACAAAAGAACACATTTCAAAGACTGTGCGCAATCTGACTGTTCTATTAATTTGTGCACCTTTCACAGGTGATATATATCTGAGAAAATAAAAACGCCAAATCGGTTCAGTTTTTCCTCCCCAATTTGATCTCAATCAATTAAAGACGACCTTTGCCTCAAAGTTTGAATACAGGCCTTAGAAAGTATAACTTTTTTTTTACTCACATAATCAAGTCTGAAATAAAAACATTTCATTCTACATTGCTCAGGAACAATGGACTCCATGGTTAGCTCAACACTTATTTATATTTTAGGAATAAATTAGCTGACTCTTTGCTTGAGATAGTAGGTGAGGCGCCTCAGAAACTGTACCTGTCGGTTCGGTGGCCAAAAATGTGACACCAGTAATTTCAGTCAAGGCTGATTTAATATTGCATTGTATATATGCAAGCACATATACATACACACATATTGGATATGCAAGTTTTAGGTTTTGTGTGTCCCTAATTTATTTACCATGGTACAATTCCTATTCTGCACAGGAAGAGTACCCGAGCGCCACCTATTCCTATAAAAGCAGGTCCTTACAACAGCTGCTGGCTGAGGTGGCGGAGGGTGAGAGCAGGTTACACAGTGGAGAGAGAAGCATCGAGATCCAGCCGGAGCAATAGTTATAGAGCTGGGTGTTAAGTAAGACGCTGCAGAGTGATGAGTGCATGATACTGGTGAGTATGAGAAAATGAGTAGAGCGTAAGTGATTAGTTCCATTTGGGAAACAGGCCATCAGAAACAAATGATCAGAAACGCAGCCATAAATACCAGCTTCGTGAGTTCAGACATGAATTGATTCATTTCTGTGGTGATTTTCAGAGCAGTGGGTTTGTGGTGGTTAGTAACCTGTCAGCGTTAACTTGGAGCAAAATTTTTTATGTCTTTTTTTTTGTGGTTGCCACATTTTGTCATAACTTGTGAGACCATCAGCTTCATTCCATAGTGGCATATGGTGTATACCAATGTAATACACCATACACCGATATGGAATGAAGCCGCCGAGTCCTTGACTAAGTCGTATCAAATAGACTTATTCCTGGACAATTTCAAGACTTAGTTTCTATACAAATAAATTTTGTTCTTGGATAACTGTATTCCTCCTTTAGGAATACCAGCCAATGTGATCATCTGTCAAAGGACCTTGCAAACAAATAATTTAGCTTTTTGTGATTGACGCACCAGCAATTCGGGCACCAACAGTTGAGCCCCTCTGGAATTGTGTTAGCATCATCATCATGCTCTGAATCCTTTACTGCTTAAGTGCAGTTGGCTAGGCCCCTCTTTAGCAGGGGTTCATTTGATAAAAATACAGCCTTTTTGAATGTGACAGTTGAGCTATGGGAGTAGTAACATTTTGAGGTACAATGTCACATACCACTACATTTTGGGTTGTATTCAAATACTCCAGTGGAGCTTTCAGCGATCATCTCCAGGCATTCAAAAGTGCTGTTGGGCCCCAAATCATAAGATACCACCACAGACAGAGTTCAGAAGATACCAAACCAGAAAATGTTACGACATGTGAACCAATAGAAGAAAAACTGGCGTATATTCATAGCTATATTGAACTTAAGTTTTGCCAGAAAAACAAAACTAGCCCGACAACACTTATTTTAGTGCTTTTGATACTGACTCACTTTTACAAGTGTGACCTCGCCTGTTTTTAAGTCCTAGTCCTTTCATAATCTGTGACCTTCAGTTTGACCTTTCAGGATCACTGAAGGTCAAAGATCAAGGTGTGAAATAAAAGTCAATATAGAAGTTCCTATATGCTCATAATGGTGAACATCTGTCCATCTGCAACCGGTTTTGAGTTAAAATGGAAAATATATTATTTTTAAGGATGACTTTGACCCCGCCGTCATTTAACCCCCGACCGACAGGGAGACTATCATTCAGCAGAATTGAAAGATGTACATTTTGATTTTGGTTTGAAGTCAATATGATGAATTTGAAGAAAGTTATAGAAAAAAAATTATTATTTCGACATTTCTGATGACCTTGTCCTTGATCTGATCACCCCCAAAGATTTGATCAGGTAATGTACGGACCATTGCCCACCTGCTCTGAGAGTTTAAAGTCAATAAGTGCAACTGTGTCGAATAGAATAGAAAAGAATCAGTTTATTGTCATACCTGTACAAGAAAAATTAAAAGAGCTTCCGTAAAACATCAATGCACACATTCATACATACTTAATCATACTTAACTGAATAAGTGAATGAATGCCTGAATGAACGAATAAATAAATAAATAAGAATGTGGGCACTTTATTGTACGCTGGAAGTTTGGGACAGAGTTAGGCGAATAAGTCCTTGTGGTATGGAGGGAATGGGTGGGGGGGTGATTTCAGAGTCTGTTGGTGTTTAGATCAGCAATGGCTCATGGGAAGAAATGCTGAATTGTTAACACACAGACATGCAAACAAACCGACAAACAAATCGCACTGATTACAATAGCTCAAACCATGGACCCAGTTGCTGCGGAGATAATTAAAAAAAAAAAAAACAGGATAAAACACTTACTCTTGTCGATTTGCATGGTAACTTCCAACTCCAGCCAGGTAGTTCAGGTGAGGAACATGAAAAGTGAATTGCTCGTCAAAGTGGTTCACGTAGGGTGTCCAGTAGCAGTGGTGATTGCAGACGCTATTCAATTTGCAGCAGTAAAATTTCCATCTGAAGGAGAAAACAATTAGAAGGTGGATTTAGCTGTCAATTACAAAATGTGCAATTTCAGAACACAGTAACAGCAGTGATGCATTACCATTACAAGAGTGGCAAAAGAATAGCATAAACCTCCACCAAGACTAATAGTCTACTCTTGTTTAAAGTTCCAATCTCCAAGGGCAACCACTGTATTCCTGCAATTGGATAAGTATTGTCACATTGAAAGTAACTCCCATCTAGTAGATTTTAAGATATGGCATTCATGCCCTTAATTGCAGTCCCACAATGGGGAAGAATCTTATTAAAAAAAAAAACCTTGGATTGGGATGGTGATCCGGATCACTATCAAAATATAATGCAGTGTTCTTTTGGATGAACCCTATACCATCAAAAACAAAAATTCATCAAAATAATTTCATAACTTCTGATCAGAGTTGTTATCACACAGTTTTTTTTTATGAGACACAGTCAAAAACATAACATTCTTCGTGAAGGTTATTGCGCATTACCCAGAAGCATGCAAGTTGCTTCAAATTACCCAATTTGATTAGTTAGCTTATCAGCTCTGAGGCCTTTCAGCTCTTGTTTCAGGGACTCACACTGCATTAGCAATCCCCTGATCCCATGCCAGTTTCTTTGCTAAAAAGTAAGCCTTGTAAAATAAAATAAAAAAATAAAAAAAAAACAATTGAATAAAAATCACACTTCCCAACATTTTAAACTTCAAAACTCCAAACCTTCGATCTTCTTGTCTATTTTGGTGGTAGCTCTCCATGCCAGAAATGATGTAATTTGATGGACAGGTGAATGAGAACTCTTCATCAAACCTATTGACATACTGAGACCAGAAACACTCCGGAGGGCCCCTTTCAAAGCTGCGCTTGCAACTCAAATCCCAGATACGATCTTCACGTCCATTGTCATGTTTACTGGAGGCAAAAAGATAACAACATATAATTGCAAAATAATTACTGGGTATGTTATATAACCCCAATTTGAAAAAGATTGGAATGGAAAATGCACAAAAAAAAAAAAAAAAAACCAAAAAAACAGAAAACCGTGATCATTAAATACACTTTGACTTGCATTTCATTGCAGACAATATGAAGAGAAGATATTTAATCATTTTTATGGTTGTCTTCATTTTACTCTCAAATATATACATCCATTCCTGCTATTCAATCTGGAAAAAAAATAAATAAATTGGGACCGGATCAATTTAGGAGTAATTGCAAATTAATGAAAAAATTAAATAATGATGTAATTGATTGGGTCATTCCATGACAGATGTCCAAATGGCTCCCACTTGACCATCTCAGAATAATTTAAAAAATGTTAAGGCTTGAAAATGAAAAAAAATGGAGCTATTTTTAACATTTTTTTCCAAAAAATGACACAATCCACCAACATCAAATTGACTGTTTTTGAAAGATTTGATGGCTATTATTAACATATCCAAAAAAAATTTTATGGTGTTCTGCTTTATTTTCATTAAATTAAATATGGTTTATTATATTTGAGTTCATTAAATATGTTGTAACTTTCAGCTGAATCTGAAGGGGTGGTGCGGGAGCCACTTGTTGAAATTATAAGGACTGACCCAAAAGTGAAAAATCTTCACTGCCATGACTTCTTGTTGAAATACTTTGCAAGAGTGAAAACTGAAGTTAATGTTTACTTTGAAAAATCAATAAAAATAATAAGGTAAAACATCTCAATGTGCTGCAATGTTTTCAAGATAAAACAGGTCAATGTTAATTAACATATCACTGCATTCTGTTTTAATTTTGATTTACAAAAGTAACATGAACATAATGTCCCAACTTTTTCTGACTTGGGGTTTTAAATCATTCCAAATGAACTGCATTGCTGTGTAAAAAAAACAATGGGTAATCCTTACCTGGTAATCGTAGATATTGATTCAGACGAGGGACACACAAAATGTAGGTGTCCATCATATTCATTAATCCACCCTGCTAAGATCAAATGAATTGATTCTAAAGGCAATCATTGCAGAAACATTCATTCACTGCAAATTCACTGGAAACCGAATCAACAAAAGAATCAGTTCATTTACTCTTTGAGGACACCTGAGGCTTCTTTTCATTTAATAAAATGTAGACATGGACACAAAAACCCTTAACATAGCAGGAAATATAAATATTGAGTAACAGTAAATTTCATGTGATCCTGCTTACCTCGGCAATCGACTGGAAGTCCTGCGAGCAAGAAAATGAAAAAACAAATGTTCTTCATGACTGTAAAGATGGAGGGAGGCCAGAGTGAATACCATCACAAAATCAGATCATTTTTATACCCTGTGATGCTGAAATTGCAAGTTCTGCAATGATGTGAAATAGTTTGATAAGGTGTTATCTGCAGAATGACGTTACAAATGACAGAAGCATTTACACATAAGAGATAGGCCTAACAGAGATAAAAATTTAACACCATGAGGGATGCCAGTCTCTTGAGCAAGGGCCTGTACCAGCATTGCTTTTTCATGTCTTCCCGACCAGATGTTTTCCTATTTTTGAGGACCCCTTGTCCGTAAATAATCGGAGAGAGACAAAGTCTTCAGAAGTTATCTTTATTCCAGCCTTGAATCATGCAATAATCCAAACCTGGTGAGTAGTTCTTGCGCAAGAAGTACAACCCCAGTGTTCCCACACAGCCATATTTATGGAAAAACCCCATCAAACTTCCGATCACAAAACATGGGTTGTGCATCGATTATCTCTTCAGTATTTTCTTTTCGCTATAGGTTTGCAGCTCTCTGTGGGATTCTCTGGAAAATATTGGTGGCGCACAGAAGTATAGGTCTCATTAAAAAAAGAAAGAATTACAAAAAAGGAGAGGAAAAAGCATTTTGATCCTTCGAACCTCCCTCTCCCAGAGTGCAGTTCCAGGCTAGATCCCTTTCCACAGAGATCTTCGCCCAGGCTCCCCCAGGTTGAGAACTCTGCCTTCTGCTTCCTGGTGTCTTCTTTTCAAAGCCCACCAATCACAGAAGCACCACTCGCCGAGTGATGCATTCACTTTTGGCTTCTGGTGGCCCGACTGTACATTGAGCCGAGGGCGGCGGCCACCCCTCTCTGTGGTATTACAGCCCTCTGCGACCTGACCGGTCGGTGACCCAGTCGATAGCGATCCCGGAATCCCGCAGTGGTTGTCAGCTACCCATGAAGTACAGACAAAGATGACATGTTTTGACAAGACGCCCTCACAATGGCTTTACAAAGGGCAAAATGGACACGCGAATTCAACACGAAAATGAATCTTCGCAAGGTCACTCAGCAATTTTTTGGAATGCCTAAGATTTTGCCACCGCTCACAAAGTCGCTGCCGGAGCCTGAGAAACTCAACCGTCGGTCATACGATGGCTTAAGATGCCCTCACGAATGGCCCAATGTTTTTACGTTTAGATCCGAATTTGAACATTTCCTTTATCGTGTGTCTATCTGGTGTCAATTTTGGGACAGTGTGATGCCTGCTTGAGGATTTGCCTCTGCTCTGTATCTTTGACGTGTAAAGATACTCTGCCAATTTGTAATCTCTTTCTAGGTTGAGGATAGCATTCTAATTTAGATTGATTTGGTTTGGTTGCTCCATTGTTCCAGGTATGCTTTCTTACTTTGTTTCATAATTGGAGCCATTTTGATTTGATTTTAGTGCTGGTCTGGGAATTGCAGGTTAGTGTGTTAGTTAACTTCAGAATCAACTGGCAAAGGGGACTAGTTTTAGGGCTAACCTCTTGGGTTTTGTATGCTTGAAACTTTATTGTGTTCTCAGCACTAGACTTTTGGTGGATCCAGAATTTGAAGGATCTTTTTTGTATATTTAATGCCAATGGAAATCGGCCTAATTCTGCCCTGCGTGCAGTTGTAGGTGTTTTTCTTTGGACTCTGAGAATGCTTCTAATAAATTTTGAATGCAGGGATTCAGTGGGATGTTTGTCCCATGTCGTGTAGTCGAGCTTACTGAGTGGACCCCATACCTCACATCCATATAATGCAATCGGCGAAATGACACTGTCAAATATTTTGCACCAGATTTTAATTGGGATTTGTATTTTATGGAAATTCCTTTTGATGGCATAGAGAGCTCTACGAGCTTTATTTTTTACTGCATTTACTGCAAGGTCAAAGGACCCTGAGGCACTGAGTTTCAGGCCTAGATAGTCATAAGATAAAGAATGCTCTAGAGCGGTGTTTCCTAAAGTGAAAAGGGGTCTGCCTGCCTGGAATTTGGCTTTCTTTTGGAAGATAATCTTTGTTTCGGCCAAATTTACTTCTGTATTCTTTAGGGTGAGTCCAGGAGCTGCAGATTTTTCCAATACCACCAATAACTCATCTATGTAGATATTGAACAGAGTTGGACTCAAGCTACAGCCCTGTCTCACCCCACGCCCCTGAGTGAAGAATTATGTTCTGCTATTATCAATTTTTACAGCATTTTTAGTGTCCATGTACATAGATTTTATTAGATCAAAAGCTTTACCTCCTACGCCACTTTGCATATAAAATAATCCATTGTGCCAAATTGAATTGAATGCTTTCCTAAAGTCCACAAAGCATGCATAGATTTTCTTTTGTTTCTTTTGTAAAACATGGATGTTTATTAGGGTGTGTTGGGTGTTAATGTGGTCAGTGGTTCTGTGTTTTGGTAGGAAGCCAATCTGACCTTTACTCAGGGCATTGTGCTTGATAAGGCAGGCCTGTATAGCCTACGGGTGTTTAGAAAAAAGCAGAAAACCTTCCCCAGGTTTCTGTTCACACAGATGCCTCGGTAGTTATTGGGGTCGAATTTGTCTCCATTCTGGCGAGCGTAGTTGGTCTGAAAAGCCTGTTCTCGCCATTCATGTTTTATATTGGGGATTTTAACCCCCTGTTCCAAACCTCGGGAAACCAGCCAGCTTGAACAAGGTTAAAAAGTTTTAAAATGACCCTGTGCAGCTCAGGGGTGCAGTTTTTCGGTATTTCAG
Organism: Gymnothorax reevesii; assembly: GCA_029721435.1. NCBI lineage: Eukaryota > Metazoa > Chordata > Actinopteri > Anguilliformes > Muraenidae > Gymnothorax > Gymnothorax reevesii. The sequence goes on along the minus strand of CM056579.1, from coordinate 22,035,778 downwards.
TCTTTATTTTATCAGGTCCACATGCTTTTTTGTGTTTGAGTTGGACAAATATGCAAACAGATTTCCTAGACAGATGCTCTTCAAGAATCCATTGACTCAGATTGAGTAGACCATGGACCATGGTATTGGATTTTCCATGAGTAGGCAGAGACAATCACATTCAGCAGCGAGGACAAGTTCATTTTTTGCATGCTCAGATGCCAGGAAATCACGTTTCCTGCACTCTATCCATAAAAATTTTTCGGGGGACAGTCCCCGGACCCCCCCTTGCGTGCCTTCGCGCCTTTGGCGCTTGCATTTTCATGCCTTCGGCGATCGGGCTATGGGCCTTCCGGCCATAAGCGCCCCCCCTTTCCAAAAATCCTGGATCCGCCCCTGTCAATACAGCTTTTTTTAGCAACAACCACAACAATAATAATATTAATAATAATAATTCAAATAGTATGAGTAGTAAGTATTCTCCATTACATTTGTAATATTGGCCAATGAACATTTCTATTCAGACTATTCTTAGTCTCAACTACTGACAAAGGTTTTATATAATTCCCATGAAAATGCCTCACACACTGTAGACACACCATAACCACAGATTTATCCACATGATTTTACCCTGTAGCCATCCATTTCATCATCAAGGACACACTGATAAATTCACCTGTTGGTCCAGGGACAGGTTGGTAGTGGCTGGCCTAAATCTAGCTGAGTCTTCACCAGTCTCTGTGGCTGTGACTGTGGCTGCTGCCTGTTCCACACTTTTGCGCAAAAATTCTGTCTCTTGCTGTTCCTCCCTTGTAGGGATGCAGTCATGTTCTGGCTCTGAGTCTCTTCTCCTTTCATATTATCTTGCTGCAAGCGCTACAATTCCCGCTGCCTCGCCGCAAATGGATTCATTCCATTTTCAGTGCGATTACGGATACGGTATCAGTATGACTTTTATATAGAGCGGCTAGCTAGCTTTATAGCAAATTAAACCTAAGAGAAAAGGCTCTGTTGAGGTCCAGAAGTACATTAATTTAGACGACACGAAAGAAACGTTGCAAGTCACATTGGTATCGTTGGCTAATATAAAGGTCATAAATTAGCCGGGTAGCTGCTGAAATAACCATGGTTTAGCCTTGAAGCCAAATGCCCAGCTGTGCTGGCATTGACAACCCGTTCCTATGTTGGCCACAGAAGCCAATTAATTCGGCATTCACCGAATTCAAAATGTAGGGTGAGAGATCAAAAATATGCCTGTGTGAGGAATGAAAATAAAGGTCCATCACCATGCTTGCTAGTTCTGAACTTCTTACTCCTAGGGGTGAGACATCTGTCACAACTTCCCAGCGGTGTACAGCATTCGTCTCGCAATCTCTTCACGGGAATAAACAGCGTTGGACTTGCCACCTCAAGCAACTTGGCGGGCTCCTTTACTTTGCGAGGACAGATATGACCTCGCATCTCGGCCATAGCCAACTATGTAGCATCGAACTGAGTTGGCTTCTTAGCCTGCTTCGCAAGCAGTAGCTGGCTTGGTAGCTTCGATCTCTTTCAGCAACCGAGCTCCAGCAACGGTCCACCTTTTTGACCATTTTTGGACCAGCCGGGAGGTAGGCGGAGTCAGGTAAATGTCAGATTGGCGACCAAATGAGCTTCACAGTGGATATTCAGAAACCTATGAGTAACGTCACGGAGGCTACGTCCATGTTTCATACAGTCAGTACTCTGGGGGGGCCAGTGGGGTGGCCAGCAGTTTTGGGGGCGCCATTGGGTATATGGGAAACAGACAAAGACAAGGCAAAAACAAAACGTGGCATGGAATCCGTGTCAAAATACAAATTACAGAGCATGGTCAGACAAAGCAGAATACATAATCAAACAGGGGAGTCTGGCAGAAACAAAAAACATGGTCAAGCAGAACAGGATCATAACAAGTGGTCTGTGATTTTTCCTCATAATATCACACTCCAAACCATTGCTCTTTGTGGACTTTGTCTTTAGGTTTGGAGATACCTCTGAAGAGGTTTGCGTTGTGGGCAGTTGTGTGGTATATTTCATTTACTTGAGTAACAGCTGTTTTAACAGCTTTTGGATGTGGATCAAATTTTGGTAGGAAAAAACTGTTAATTTTGTCAGTAATTTCAATAGAGTTGGCTGCAAAGGTGAATTCAGGAGCACTGTCAGATGTCCATTTATAGGTTGGTTTGAGTTTGATAAGTTTTTTTGTGTCTGTGTATTAATCTGCATAATTATTTTTAGGTAAACAATGATCTGACAGTGATCTGAAAGAGGAAGCTGTGATCTTACAGTGAGTGTGATGATGGAGGAAGGGTCCATGTCAGTAATAGCATAACCAACTACACAAGACCCAAGAGATGAGCAGTATCTGAAGCAACCTAATGAGTCCCCTTTCATCCCACCATTGAGGAAGTACAGGCCTTGGCCTCGACAGAGATGCACTCACTCCTTACCGTATTTGTTGATGACAGAGTCGGGGTTGTGTCTTGGGTTTGCTTGTATTCCCAAGTCCGGTGACGAAATAAATTAGTTTTCTTTATCATCTATTTCAACTATCTCATTTTCAAGGCCGGCTCTGGCATTGAAATCACCACAGAGGAGCACATTCCCCTGAGCCTGGAAATGGCTACATTCTGGTGTTAGGCTGCTGAAAAACTCTTCCTGGAGGTATGGTGACTCTGCAAGTGGGGTGTAGGTCACCTTCTTGACTTACATCCCCCTTTTTAAACTTTAACCGTGTTCGAGTTTTATCTCTCTCTCTCACCAAATCTACTGAACAGAATAGATACTAATCATAGCCACAGAAGCCCACTGCTTATGTTTGTGTGAGCTGCTCATTCGTGTGTGAACTGCTTATATGTTGTGTGTGTTATATGTGTGTGTGTGTGTGTGTGTGTGTGTGTGTGTGTGTGTGTGCACGTGTGTCTCTATGCACTGCTCGTGCGTGTGTGAACTGCTTGTATGTGTGTGTTTTATATGTGTGTGTGTGTGTGTGTGTCTGTTTGCATGTGCTTGCATGTGTGTGTGTGTGCCTGTGCGTGTGTAAGGGTGTTACTGCTGCTTACATAATATGGTTACTGATTATGATTATTAATTATGGTTATTGATTTACTGATGATTATGATGAGAAATATTGAAATATAATCCTCAACGTTCCTCCCGTTGAGGCCATCCAAATCGTGGCCTTACAGCAATAATGGTCGAAAAATGGCGCAGCATTGTCTACCCATAGTCTATGACCCCCATACTACACACAAGTGAGTTTCTAATGAGACCTAACATAAGATATGGTTGGTTGGTTGGTTCTTTCCGACTCCAACACTTCGAGTGAAAACTGTCTTGTACGCCAGCATGTGACTCAAGTTGTTTTTTTGTCAGGCTTTCTCAAGGCTTTCTGTTGCTCTGATAAATAAAGTCCCAGTCTAATGTCTCACTTGAATCTAGTCATTTTGCTAATTGCAGGTAATCAGTCCAAAGTCCAAGTCCATATTCAACACTGATTTGGGATTTTTTCATCTCGTTGTTTTGGTGAACGAGCCTTCATGACTGGAACAACTGTTTCAGCATATTCATTCAAAACGTCTGGGAGGCTCCAGGAAGGAGAGGGCCTTGACCGGCTGGTATGTTAAACTGGCACGCGACCGTCACTGGAGTGAGAAAATAAAACCCAAACACAGGTACATGCAGATACATTATGCACTCGGCAAATACAGAATGAGGGTCATTTACACCAGCATAATTTATCATTAGATGTACCAGATTTTATCATATTTACTTTTACTGCAAAGATTGTGCAGACGATTTGGAGTCAGAACATTTCAAGAACAGTTTCATCCAGGCCTTTCCGAAGACTTACGTTTAAGATACCATGGCGCCATGAAACTGCTTGGACGTGTATGTGTTATGTGTGTGTGTGTGTGTGTGTGTGTGTGTGTGTGTGTGTGTGTGTGTGCGCGCGTGTGCCTGTGCATGTGAAAGTGTGTTACTACTGCTTACATAATATGGACGATTACTGATTATGAATATCGATTAAGGTTATTAATATCCTCAACAACTTCAGCCGATACCCAGCTGTGAAAAGAACACCTGCTTAAAGGAGGAGACCGCACCTCAGCGAAGTATATTTCAGCGGAAAGTAGAATTCTTGAAATGTCTAAACCGCATAATTTTATAAATTTTAATTTGGTAATGATTCAGTGCAACGCATTTTTAAACTAGAAAGTCTTCAAATCAACGTCAATACCAGGAGGCAGACATTTTTACTTGGGGAATCTAAGGCTGCGTTCGGAATGCACACTTGTGCACTCGCTCACTCACTCACTCTCTATATTGTTTTCAGTGTGGAACATTCACTACATAGTGCCATGTATAGTGGGTGTGTGTGCATTTCAAATGCATTAACCAATCAAAAGCCAGTGCCGCGGAGCTTGTGCGTTAGTAATTCTTTTTCGTGACGTCAGTTGTTCTCTTTCCTTTCAACCGGGCCATCGAGGAGTTCAGAGGGCTTTCAATAAGCTTGCCCTTAATGGCTTGGCTGCCCGCAAGCTGTTTTTATTTAAGCTGGCCTGATTAACAATCAAACAGTTTATCGACTGAATGACCAAGACCCCAATACATGACCTATAATTAGAAATAGTGATGGAAGGTGAATTCCCATCGCCTAAATTTATGTAATTGATGTGGCATTGTAATTGCAAAACTTTTGCTGACTTCGCAGCATTTGTTTTCACCATCCTTGGGATCTCTGCAAAAAATGTGCTATAGGAATCCTATATGACAGTTCAATTGAATTCTATAGAACTTTAGTACCTCAAGACTTATAGAAAAAAAAGTTCTATAGAAAATTTATATAGGAAACAGTTCCATAGAAAATCTCTTGCAGACTTTTTTTTCAGTTTGGCATCTTCAATCTCGCCCGAATTTGGAAGGCAACCATTCCAATGGGGGAAAAAGCCACTAGATGGCAGTATTGACATTTTTTTATGAAGCCAGTCTGGAGCTAGGTTTTGGGCATGTCCTGGCCTTTGGCCATCCAGAGGGGAAAGTCCCAGAGAATTGAAAAAAGTCTGGAAGGTGGGAGGGGGCTGGAAAAGAGTATATAAGGAGAGAAATTGAGAGAGTAAAGTAGTAGGAGAAATTGCAAGGAGAAATTGTAGAGGGATATATTTGACCAGATCTGCCACTCTTCTCAAGACCTGTGAAGCTTTTTGCGGAACTTTGCCTGTGTTGGAGCATTTTCCATCACAAATTGGGGCATAACACCATTTCATATTACATCTCTCAGCAATCCTTTCCCAGCTTGCATCCCTGAAGCACAATGACCACTCGTGTGCTACTCTCACCAGGGCTCAAACGCAGACTTCTGCTCCGCAATTCGGGGCTTTCACCAAGTGAGCCATTTGGGAGCTTGTACATTCATGATTAGAAATAACCTTTAGATGTATAAAGATGGTGGGAATAAGTCTCAGCAGACCTCAAATTGTATTCAAATTAATTCTAAATCTGTATATAATCTGCAATCACATGCATGTGAATGGAAAGGAATAATTTGATTGAATTTTTAAAATTATGGAAAAAGTTCAAAAGGTCAAACTTTCAGCGTAATTCTGTCTTCGTAAGCAAAAGAGGAACACAAGTTTTCCATTATAGCATAATAAAGTTGTAATGCCTTACATTTATATTTTTGAATTGCTGCCTAGGGAATGGAAAGAGGTCTTCATTTACCGTAACTGAAATACTGCGAAGTTGTGTGATCAGTCAGTCAATCAATCATCTGATCAGAGAATCAATGAGTTGGTATGTGCCTGGTACCCCATGTGCTCAAGCACACCTTAAAGTTAAAAGGGACAAGATTTCCTTGCTACTTCAGTATAGTGGATATCACTGCATATTGCACATTTCCTAACCATTAGTTCAGTTTCTCACTTCTAGAACCCTGGTACACATAAAATAAATTGACCCTCGACAGAGCATTGCAAGTATTCATCAGATTTATATTTATTGAACCCTTATTTAAGATGTCTTTCCCATTAAGCTTTTGTTCTATTAGAAGATCCTAAAGACCATCAAAGTCCTATAGAACAGGTTTTTCAACTAGGATGTTCTCTAGGAAGGTCTTATAGAACAGCAATAATCTTACAGGACTTTCTTTTCCATAGAGGTGCTCTATAGGTTTCTAGCAAATTCCTATAGAACATCACGGAAAATCTTATAGAACATGCTGTTCTACTAAAATGCTCTATAGAGTTCCATTGATGTTCTATAGAGTTCTATAGAATTCCATAGAAGTCCTATAGAACATTTTTTGCAGGGATTGTCACACAGCTGTGCAACCTTACAGTGCCCTTTAGCCGTAACAACATTCAGAATATAGAACGGATCCTCGCAGCCTCACAAACTAATTTCCGGAAATGTGCTGCTTAACGAGCAACATTAGCGCTGAAATTATAAACATCTATTGATATTTTACGTCGTCATTTATGGGCAGAAGATGCCTCATAATTTTGTGGTGCAATGCATAACAATGCTGTTGTTAGAATGACTTTGTAGCAGTTGAGAATTCAGTGCAAGAAGACTCAGAGAGAGGAGGTAAAGTGTGCCAGACCAGAAGTTTTATTCACCATCAGCAGTATATATTTTTTCAGCAACACAGGACCATGACATCACCAGCAGCACAGACAGTTGTAAAATGGCGCATTTTATACTGTGCCACAGGAAATGAGCCGTGAAAACTACCATCGACAGGGTGCTTTAAATGTTATTTACTGAATCTTATCACACACACAAACAAAGTAGAAAAGCTGATAACATTTAATTCAGGCCCCCCCATCTACAGCTGTTTAACCCAGCATGATCCTCCACCATATTTACAGTGAGTTATTAATGCACACCCTATGTGCCCAAATCCCCCCTCCTGTCATGCAACTTAGTCTGCCCCGGAACCTTTATATTTGTTTTCGTTGGCCTTGGGACTCTTTTGGCCTGAACACCCTGGAGCAGACAAGATAGGAAAGGTAAGTGAATGAACAAACAATTCAACTTCTTTTCCAAATGACTGTACTTTAGCACTTGTTTCATTGCACAGTATTTAAGCATTCTTGCACAGAACCCACATATAATTGCTGTTTGACAATTAAAATCTGTTTGTATTGTCACCAACTAATAGTTTTCCTTTTCTTTCAGGGCAAGCCATGTGCTCTCTACCAAACCTGCTGAGACAATCAAGGGTCCATGTTTTCAAAAAAGATTTTCAAAAATACCACAATAAATAATCAATAAATATCAATAAATACCAATAAATACAAGATACAAAAATGTGCAAATACGCAATGTGCAAAATGTTCTGTGCAAACCAATAAAGTGCCAATGCTGTCAATAAAGTACAAAGTGCCATTAAGATACAAAGTTAAATTATTTGTTTAAAAAGTGCAATATATAAAACCCCATGGTGCATATTTACATGGCTACAGCCACCCACTATAAGTAGCGAAGTGCTCTTCGTTACAGCTATCAAAAGTAAATACCAATTAATCTGAGCAACTGTGGCTAATCAGGAGATGTAAACTGCGAAAGGTTAAGGTTATTAAAAATTTTTAAAGGAGAGATTTCCAAAGATCAAATTCAAAATCAGAAGATTCCCCAAGTAAAAATGTCTGCCCCCTGGTATTGAAGCCAATTTGAAGACTCAGTGGTTTAAAAATGCATCGCACTGGATCATTACCAAATGAAAAATTTTAAAACTATTTTTAGACTCTTCAGGAATTGAAGCACTGATTACTAAAACCCCACAAGTCAAGTCAAGTGTGACTTATGGGGTTTTAGTAATAGGTGCTTCAATTCTACTTTCCACTGAAATATACTTTGCCGAGGTGCTGACTCCTCCTCCTTTGATGCTTAAAATTAATTAATTAATTAATTAATTAATTAATCACATTATGTACCATTTCAGACAGGGCCGGCACTAGACCTAAAAATTCGGGGGCAAATATCCATCCCTTTATTGACAACAATTTGTCCCGGCTAGTTCTAGATGGTTTTCATTTATTAACACGTTTTCCAATTTAAGAATAATCAAGTGGCAATTGAAGACACTTGACACGGGGAAGAAGTTCAGCGATTGGTTGGCCGACAGAGAATAACTTCAATGATTGTTTGGCCAACGACTGCCTGGCTGGCTGTTCAGCGATTGGTCGGCTGGCGGGGAAGAACTTAAATGATTGGTTGGCTGATGATCAGCTGGCTGGCTGGCTGGGCATTCTGGGGTTACTGCAGCCCCCCTTCCCTTTGCAGCCCTTCCCAGTGATGGCTACTGGATTATAGCATTTTCAATGTAAAAGTAACTTTAAACAGTAATAATTAAGACAGAAAAATAAAAACATGAATTGTGTTAAATACTGCTTTACACAATCTATGTCTAAAACCTTTGTTAAAAAAAATCTGGCTTGAAATATTTTTTCATTTTTACCCATGCCCAACCAGGCAGCGTGGGTATACAGTTTAGCACCGTCTGTCTGTCTGTCTGTCCGCGCGACAGCTCGGCCACCACTGAAGCTAGGGTGATCAAACTTTGTGGGGTAGATGATCCTAGGGTACCCTGTCCAAATTTGCATTTTGAAGTCGAAAGGTCAAAGGTCAAGGTCAACAAGAGGCGTGGGTTAGCATCTCTATAGAGTGTGCATCATCCAGTTTATTATGTATTGACGGAACGCTTTTTCAAGGAAGCGGAAGGCGCTGACACAAACACAGTGGGAAGCAAAAACGGCGAACAACAGCAAGCAAAGAGGGACATCTGTTTTTCTGCACCAAACAATATTTCAAAGAAATCTAAAGTAACTTATACAAACACTAATTTTACTCGAGGATGCAAGGACAGTGATGAAAATAACATTACAGATGAAAGAAGCAACAATACTATCACCGCAATAGCTTGCTTTGAGCACCATTATGTTTCAGTATTATCAAGAATACCGTTATGATGCCTCAACTGGTTTCCAAATTAGATTATACCCTTGCGCGTTCGTGAGTTGGTTCGCTTGAACGGAAGCACTTGTGGTGGCTGCTTTGATGGTATCTATGAGAGTGACTTTAACCAAAACTAATGAAAACAATAAATTTAAGAAAATATAAATTTAAAAGATCGCGCCAAGCTGGATTCCACACCCCGTGATTAAGGTAGCTACTTCTACTCTAAGTTGTTGTCCCCACTACGCCATCATAACCAACAGAACCAGAATTTGAATCCAAACTAGCAAGAAACTGCAATAATCAGGCAAATTACTGTTAAATTAAAACACATTTTTGCATGTACAGAATGTTCACAATGTCCAAATATTCACGCCGATGAATGTTTCCTGGCGATATTGGTCATCATTTTACAAAAATTAATGCGTATTTCTTCTACTGAACAGATAAGGTGGATTAAATATTAATATAGCAGATTCATATGCTGCGGTCTTTTAAAAAGTTCCATTCCAGTTTGTTGCATTACGAGCACAATCTGACCATTATTAGGCTAATTTTCTTTCATGCTGGTTTGATTCGGTTTGTTTCAGTCCTTCATGCTTGTTTTCTCATGTACCGGTTACGAGATTTCATAGAGATAGAGGAATGTAACACATCGTACCAATCAAGCGTGAAAGAATCATAACAATGGTCGGAACATCCGTGTTTTTCATTTCCTTATTCAATCTCGCAACCGATACCACAGTTAACAAGCATAGAAGACAGTCGGTTGCGGGATTGAATAGGGAAACACATAAAAACTTGCACTTCATATAATAGCGTGAGCTTTGCCTCATTTAGCACCCTTTTCTTAGGCGCATATTCTCATATAGCACTTGGCGGCCCTGCCATATATTAGGTTGCACCTAGTCTTGTTTACAGCAAGTTACATGACCGTGTTGTAAAAAGAGGTGTACGTACTTGTCGCCGAAATTACCTTCATTCGCAAAAGAGTTCTGAAATGCCGCTCTCGCTGGAAAAAAAATACCGTTGCTGAGTGCCAGTGAATAGACCTATTTGTAATAAAATTTTTTTTCTGCACTGAATGTAGCCCATTATTTTGTCACTGTTAGTTTTTTTTTTTTTTTTTTCTATCCCGCCACCACCCCCCCACTATTGTATTTTTTTTCATTTTTTTTTTTTTTTTTTTTTTGTGGGTGTGTGTTTTGTTGGGTGATGGTAGGAGGATTCATACTTAATTATATAACTGATTAAATTAATAAAGTTGTCACTGTTAGTTTGCAAGGGGGAGAGAAGCTGGGTCTTCAATTGTGACTTGATCATTTTTAAATTGAAAAAATGTGTTAATAGAGGAAAACCATTGAGAGCTAGCCAGGACTAATTGTTGACAATAAAGGGATCTCTCCGAATTTTCAGGTCTGGAACCGGCCCTGATTTCAGAACATTGGGATCGCATTTAATGTATTTCCCTTATAATTGATCACTACCCAGAAGCATTCTAACTGCTTCAAGTAGGCCAGTTTGATTGAATAAAAGTGGCTGTCTACATTATTAACAAGGCAATCAGAGATAGCAGACCTAGCCCCAGCCACGGGCTGACAGACAGACTGACAGAAACACACACACACACCCACACACACAGAGACATGATCATTGCTTTACCTGGCCCCCTAGGGGAGGGGCCAGGTAATAACATAATACAAGTCACCACTGCTTTTCAGCTTCCTTTTTAGGAACTCACTTGTCATAAACAATCCAACAATCACATACCCGTTTATTTGCTAGTTTTTTTTTTTTTTTTTAAGTTTATTTGTCTCCAGCGTCAACAACAAAAAAGACTACTATATATAAAAAGATTTTTTAAAAAAAATACATATATATAATACAATACATCACTTGGTATTCATCAGAAGAACTGAAAATTTGTAATGTGCTCAAGAGGGAGCAGGAAGAAGCAATAATGTATATCAAGTCCTACCCAATCACTACAGTATCAGTTTAAATAAGGCTATTTCTTTTATACCCAAAAGTAATACTCACTAAGATATCTTTAACATTGCAATTGCAACGTACCTTGCATCATTAAATCATCTTTTTTTTTTTGCTCCCCCTCATCTCTTTATTTGTCCATGATTGATTTCTTACATTTGCTTTTAAAGGGGACGTAATTTGCTTTTTTTCCAAGTTTATATTTTGGTCTTTGACTCCCCTAGAGTACTCCTGATTGCGCAAAGTAAAAAAGGGGTACTTATTTTGCTCATACTGCCATCCTCAAAAAACCCCATTTGTAGTCTAGAGTAGTCTCTGCCTGAAACGCCTCATTGGGGTGGCTCTTCCGCTATGGCCCCCACTCCCCGTGTGCCCACTTTCTTCTGACTGGCCAGCTCTGTGGAGGGCGGATCTAGGCGGGACGAGGCAGCAGAATGCAGTTTTCCTAATCCGGCTCCAAAGTAAAACTGACGCGTCAACCGAAGGACTTGACGGGCATATTCTGCAATCTAACGCAGTACATGTGTATAGATCTAATAAAATTAACTTGTTCTAATAAACGCAACGGCGAAAGTGGAAGACGCAGTGTGAAAGTCTGGCAGCTCAAGCACGAATTTGCTATCGGGTACAGTTTGCTACGGCAACAGTTGGTGAGTACAGCGGTTTTACTACTCCTTAGCTCGGATGCAGGGAAAGCTAGAATCTACCCCATATAGACACATTTGTAGAACGGGTCGACATGCCCAAGTGTTGACCGGAGACTGTTGAAATCCGGTGGGTCTGAGTTTAGAGGGAAACATGGACAGTGAGGAGCAGCTAAAGGTGGACCAACAGCTTATGGACTGCTTCGGTGTGTATTAGGACCTGCTGGTTCGTGTGCATAGCTGTGATGTGTTGTCAGCACGGAGAAACGAACAGCTTCCGCGGTGGTATATGATAGAGGGCCGAAAGCTCCAGGCTAAACTGCCTTTTCGGAAATTGCCCGTGGTAATGGTTTACTTATTCCTTCAGAATGACCAGCTTTTCCTCGCAGAAAATGGGCGCATTATGGATAGCATGCGAGAGCTAGACAGAGCTCCGGTTATGTCGTGATCATGATACAGGTTTTACAGACCGTAAGTTCCGTCTGCGTGAGCCGTTGCTTCAGTGGAGCTAGCGAATCGATCACTTTTACAGGAAAGAATTTAATATTCAATTGATGGCAATGCAGCATTTGTTATACGGGACACGTGCGCCTGTGCGCTTCCCTATTGCTTTCACCGGTAGTATCAGAGAGCTTGGCCAGCCATTGGAGATGTATCAGGCTTACCCCGGTCATGGATAAGTCAAGCGATTGTTTCACAAGCACCCAAAAACGCACCCCAAGCTCGGCTAAATCTACGTCTGGTCTAACTGCAGCCCATCTCAGCAGACACATACAGCACCCGTTTAGCTTCAACTGTAGTGGCTACAATCAGGGAACGTTATGATGAAGCTGTCACATTGATGCTTACCAAAGTAACACAAGCATACCGATCATAATTGCTGCATATAAGTTAACCAGGAGCATTTTTAATTTGCAGAACACGCAAACTAATATGCAGTAGCTGCTAAGCGGTCATGACGTTGAATTTAATCTGTCGCGTGAAAAATTTGTTTCGCGTCCAATGTGAAAGCTGCTTCTTCATGCGCGCATAACACCTGAATTCGCATCTTTGCATTGACTTTGAATGTAGCTAATTTATCGCGCAAAAAATTAGTTTCGGGTCCGGTGTGAAAGCAGCTTGACGTCCCATAACTTGTATTCGTGCCTTTGCGTTGACTTTGAATGTAGGCTAATCTGTCCTGCGAAAAATTTGTTTCGTGTCTGATGTGAAAGCAGCTTTATGGATAGTACGCGATGGCTAGAGAGAGCTCGGTTATGTTATGAACATTATACAGGTTTTGCAGACTGTAAGTTCTGTTAGCGTGGACAAGTTGCTTATGTGGAGCTAGCGAATTGATCACTTCTACAAGAAAGAATTACCTATTTAATCTCCGCCTTTTTTGGCTTTTTATTAGCCACAACAATTTCTAAAGGGGGATGAAATTATGTCAAGGTAGTGCAGAGAAATCGTTTGTAAACCGGTATAGCTTCTGCGTTTCGCATTGAGAGCTTGATCAGACAGTAGTATCCGTTTGATCTTGGTCATGGATAAGCAAGACGATCACTAACTGTAGTGGCTTCAATCGTGCAACGTTACGATGAAACTGCCACATTGATGCTTACCGAAGTAACACAAGCATACCGATCAGAATTACTGCAAAAAAGTTAACCAGGAGCATTTTTAATTAGCATCACACGCAAACTAATATGCAGTAGCTGGTACCCAAGCAGTCATAACCACAGAGACAAACCCTTGCAATGCAGGTTTACAGACAGCAAGTTCTTTTACTATGAACAGTTGTACCAAGCATCCAAATTACAAACAAGTATTAAAAGTTAGCTTCAAATGAGGTTGATGTTCACACAGCTTCTGTAGAATTTCCCCTGATATCACTCTTGCATATTTAGGACACAAACATTAACAACAGTAACTTGGCTACGTTAGCCGCTATGCTACAGCCACAATAAACTGGAAATCACGTCAGGTTAACTTATGCAGTAAATGCAACTTACAGCTTCTGTGTCTGTGAGTCACGGACAGTCGTGACCGATACAGGCTTCTCTTCAGATATTTTACAAAGCCAGCATTTGAGGCCAGTTGTTAGTGCAAACTATCGCTAGTGGTCTTGCTAGCCTCCCATAACACGTTGGCTTCACTTACATTATTTGCTGTTATATGGTTACTCACAGCTTGTGGCTCCGAGCGCTTGATTGATGCAACTGCTTCAGGTTTGAGATGCAGCTGAAATGCTTATTCTGTGTCGAATTATCCTTTATTGATAAAGCTGTCTGTAGTGAAATGCTGAGCACAAACAGCAAACATTCCCTTTGGCCATGGCTGTTGGCTGCCAGCAAAGAAACTAGTAGATCAGAAGGATCTAATAGCTGCGACCTCGCCTAGCATCCATCACGTGGCCTAGTGTCCATGACTGGTGGTTTCTTGTACAAGTGTGATCTTGAAATTGGCAAATGACCTTGAAAATCAATAGGGGACCCTTCCTCTGTAACAAGAAGCTTGTTCTAAGATGTAATAGCCGTCCATGAAGTTAGAGTGGAGTTACGGTGCGAAAACTGTGAAATCGGGGCAAAATCAACACTTTTTTGACCGGTGTGACCTTGGGATTCAACAAATGACCTTGAAAATCAATAGGGAACCCCTCCTCTACACCAAGAAGCTTGTTCTAAGATTTCATAGCCATTCATTGTAGTAAACTTGAGTTACGGTGCGAAAACCGTCAAATCGGGCAAAATTGGCACTTTTTTTGCCTTTGTGACCTTGGGATATGACAGGTGACCTTGAAAAACAATAGGGAACACTTCCTGTATGCCTAGAAGCTATTTCCAAAATTTCATAGCGATTCATTTCCAGTGTGGGCAGGTCCAGTGCCGTGATTGGCTCTGGCTGGGTCTGTACTAATTGCACGGCACAACCTGTCATCAGGTTTTGCCCAGATCTCGCGAAGATCTTGGGAGGAGCTGTTCAGAGAGGAAATCACGCTCACGCAATCACGTTCTTGGATTACAGCAAAATCCCTGTATCTTATTTTTAGAAACTTTTTAGAGGTTGAGCATGGACAACAAAAATTATAACATTACTAATATGTAACCAAAGAAGGATCAGCCTGTTAGGTCCCCTTTAAATAGTGTAATATTATTGATTTGCTTAATGTAATCATCAAGTTTATTCCACAGGATCACCCCATAAACTGATATGCACATGCTTTTTTTAGGTTGTTCGGGCACGAGCTTGTTTCAGATTTAATTTCCCTCTTAGTTCATATCTCACCCCTCAGTCACTGAATAATTTTTGAAAGTTACTTGGTAGTAGATTGTGTCCTGCTTTCACTGTAATTGTTACAGTTTAAAATTTAATTAGATCCATGAATTTTTGAATGTTTGATTTTAAAAATAGTAAAAAAAAAAAAAAAATTGTGTGTTCTCTGTATCTCACATGATGCATTAACCTTTTTGCTCTTTTTCAGCAGTGTGCATATTTTTTCAAGTTGCTCCTGTAGATATTACCCCAAACTTCCACACAGTAGCTGAGATATGGTAGAATTAGTGTGTTATACAGCATTTTTTGGTTCAGTATATATTTAGTTTTCCACA
The DNA here is from genome assembly GCA_029721435.1 of Gymnothorax reevesii. Classification (NCBI taxonomy): domain Eukaryota; kingdom Metazoa; phylum Chordata; class Actinopteri; order Anguilliformes; family Muraenidae; genus Gymnothorax; species Gymnothorax reevesii. The sequence goes on along the minus strand of CM056579.1, from coordinate 22,020,597 downwards.
GTATCCCAACACTTTTGCAGATCTTAGAGCACAGATATTTAACATGAGATTTCCAACAGAGCTTATGATCGAATACAACCCCCAGAAACGTATATTCATAAACCCTTTCTATCTTTACTTTATCAATTTTAACTCATACTCCTGTATTTATTTTACGCTTACCAAACAACATGTATTTTGTTTTGTTCAAGTTTGAGGATAATTTGTTTTTATCAAACCAACATTTAATTTTACCCATTTCTTTTGTGACCACCTCTAATAGCTGCTGTAAATCCATTCCAGAACAAAAAATATTTGTGTCATCAGCAAAAACAACAAATTTTAGCAAATCCGATACTTTGCAAATATCATTGATATTTAAAATAATTTGGGACCCAGTACTGACCCCTGTGGGACCCCACAAGTAATCTTGAGGCAATTTGATTTGCGTTGGCCCATCTGCACAAATTGTTGCCCATTGGCAAAGTAACTTTTCAGCCAGTCAAGAGCTACCCCTCTGATACCATACCCTTCCATTTTTTCAAGTAAAATAACATGGTCTATTGAATCAAATGCATTTTTAAGATCAACAAATATTCCCACAGCATATTTTTTATTTTCAATACAACCTGTTAATTCCTCAACTAACTCCATTAAAGCCATTGAGGTTGATCTGGCTGATCTGAGACCATACTGACTGTCCATTAATAAGTTGTTTTGTTCAATAAAATTGTCCAACCTTGCATCAAAAAGTTTTTCAATTACTTTTGAGAATTGGGAAAGGAGATATATCGGCCTATAATTGGTATAAAGATGTTTATCATTTGCTTTGTATACTGGGATAACCTTGGCAGTTTTCATTATATCTGGGAATGTACCGGTTTGAAATGATAAATTGCATATTTGAGTTAGTGGATCTATAATTCCTTAAATTGTTTTCTTTATCAAACTAGTGTCAATATCATTCCAATCTGTGGACGTTTTATTCATACATCAATCATTATTTCTATAATTTCATTTTCTCCTATTGTTTCCAACAGGATTGAGTTTGGATTTCTTTCTCCGTGTCCTCGACAACATATCTCTCTCCAGCATTATTTATTTTGCAAGCCAGTTTTGGACCAACATTGACAAAAAAGTTATCAAATCCTCCAACTGCCTCATTCATGTTTTTAATCATTGTGTCATCGTCAGTAAAAAGTTCTGTAAAATTTGGTTTGGTTTGTTTGTTCCTAATAATTCCATTTTATGTATTCCATGTTCCTCTAATGTTGTTTCTGTTATTCTCTAATATTTAGGTATAATAATCCCTGTTACACATGTGGCGTTAGCCCCGCATAAATAAATAAAAAAAGGTTGAAAAAATAATGAATAATCACCGGCACTCAAAATGTACGCTTAATTACAATTTATAATGAAAAACTTCAAACCTTCGATCTTCTTGTGAATTGCTGTGATAGCTTTCCACTCCAGAAATTTTCTGGACAGTTGTATGAGAACTGGTGATCAAACCAATTGACATATTCAGACCAGAAACATTGCGAAAGGCTGGTGTCAAAGCTGCTCTTGCGATTAAAATTCCAGATGCGATATTCACGCCCATTGTCATGTTTACTAGAAACAAAACAAAAATTATCAACAAATATTATGAAATGACTGGCTATGCTTAAAATCGTTCCAAATCAATTGTATTGCTGGCTATACAATTTGTAATCTTTACCTAGTTGTTGTAGAAATGGATTCCAATTATGGATCCCAAGGACAGAGCACGAGAAGAACAACATATACAGAACGCACTCAAAACATGTCAGTACCCACAATGTGTAATATGGAAAGGAACATGGCAGGTAAAGGAAAAAGTGGCAGCACAGACGAAGAAGAGCAAAAAACACAGGGAACATGAATCGGAGAGTAGAAAAGTAGTGACGCTACGGTATATCAGAGGGGTCAGTGAGCGCATCCAAAGAGCAATGCGGAAACACCATATCAACAAACCGGTAAAACCACACTCAAAACTACAACAGCTGCTAGTCCACCCGAAGGACAAAATCGGACAACACAAAAAATGCAATGTCATATATGGGATACCATGCCAATCATGCATTAAAACCTACATTGGGGAGATGGGAAGGAGTTTTGTCACACGCAAAAAAGAACATAAAAAGGAATGCGAAAAGGAGACGGCACAGAGACAAACCAGATCAATAAAAGTCCCAGCAGGAAAACCTCAAATCAGCCATAACAGACCATTGCAAAAGAGAGAACCATATCATGGATTGGGATAACGCCAGAGTCATCAAACAGGAAAACAACCGATACCACCGCTGGATAAAGGTGGCGAATGAAATGAAGCTTAGCGAAAGTTCAGTCAGGAAGACTCTCTTTCGCGCTCGTCAACCTCGTCTATTTTGTTCATGCATGTTCACTCCTGATTCTCTGCAGACAATATCCGGGGCTGTCAATGAGCAGTCAGCTGGCATTGCAGCTGATTGCTTCTATCCAACCAGGGCACACTTCAGTCGCATCGCTAGCCAATCATCTTGCTGCCGTCTTTTTAAATATGTTATTTTCTCCGCCCTAGTTCGCCCATGCTGCCGCTCGCTGACCCTCCTCCGCCCCAACGCCACCCTACTCATCAGACCTCCCGTTCCGCCACTCCAGCTTCACCAGTCTTCAGCCACCACCACCACCAGTGTCTGGATTCTTCGGGGGGATTTCCTGCGGCTGCTCTGGGCAGTGCTCCTGATCTTCGAGTCTTCCCAAAGAGTCCAAGCACCAAAGACTTGATTCGATTAACCGTGTTACCCCTTCATGCTCAAAGGATGATAAATATTTTCTTGATTTCACTTGAGTCTCTCCTGGTTGAAATAAGAAAGCGGAGCCCGAGGAGGATGAACAGGGAGCGCCATCCTGGGGGGGCGGACTGACAGCGGGAGGTGTGACCCATCTGTCAAAAACTGACTGGGGAGTCACACCTCCGTAACATCAGCTGATAAGAACATGTCACACAATTCCACCTGTGTGACCTTCTGATAAAGACGGAAGCTAGCCGTTGAAACATGTCAAGGTAGGAAAAATACCATCAATCCATGCACGTCTATGATAAAAGAAAATACCAATAATCTTCACATTGTTTCATCATTCCGTGTCTCACGTGTCTCTGCATGTCTATTATCACCCCGACCACCCCCCCCCCCCCCATGATGTGTATCAGCAGTTTACCTTTCATTCATCCCATAGATACATCTTCGATTCAACCACTCCTTTCTATTAAGCTGCTATCATTCTGCACTCATATCATCCTTATTACGCTGTAAAATGCCATTCGACTCGCAGTGTTTTTGCGACAGATGTGATGTTGGCTCTATTCTTACAGGAGAGTATGCATTAAATGAAGCTGCACTGCTGACTGCATATGAATTGGTGTCAGGAGCCAATGATAGGAAATTTTGTGAATCTATAGGGGAACTGCCTTGCAGACTTATGAAGATGCATATTGCCTCAGGAATTTCAAAGTGTTCACCTGATTGGGTGGCAGTGCATTTACATGAATTAATGAATGAAAATGAATAAATATATTCATTTCAGTTTTTAGTGTGCATTTTCATCTAATTATGTTAAGAGAATGTCTACAAATTCAAAAATAATTTTAAATCAAATTCCAAATGCGCAATTTATTACGCAAGAGCTTAAGGTGTCATTTGGAATCCAGTGCAAGACTGGGTGCTACTAGGACATTTAAAAATGGTGTTAAGCGGCTGAAATTTTATTTAATGGATATTTGTTTATAATCAGTGAGTGTATGATCTGTCATATTATCACTTGACTGGTGTATGGAGAAAAAGCATGTCTTCAAAATAAATAATTATCATTCATTCTAAAGACCCTTTGGCAACCAAACCAAAAAGGGCTTGCCTAGAAAGTGGAAAAATACCCAATCTCTTAGGCTTGAAGATATTATTAATAATATTATTATTTTTACACCAGTAGTCAGCATATACAGGACCCCCAAAGAAGTGCAATTTTATCCATAATTGTCGAACCATGTCAGGAAAAAATTCTACAACCTGATTCCAAGAAATTGTTTCTAATTTATTATTATTTTATTTAATATTTATTTATTTATTTATTTATTGAATTTATGTACAAATATTGTTGAAACGAAATATCAGGTTCTGTACTTTGGCTATAACTAACTGTTTGGTGGTGTACCTCCCGTGTTTTAAAACAATGAACCATATTTCTTACCTTTTTAGTGTTTGATATACTGGGCTTTCTATGATACGAGATTTAAAAAAAAACGGACAATCATGGGCTCTTGTAATTTTTTATTTTTTTTTAATGAATTTTTTTTCTTTAACCAGGGAAGTCTCGTTGGGATTAAAATCTCTTTTTTTAAGGCAGCCCTGGGGGTGGAGGTGAGGAGGGAGAGGGCAAATTGGGCAGCCAATTTGATCAGGCGATGACTAGGGGGCAGGTTGAAAGAGCCAGGTAAGGACTTTAGCCATGACACCTGGGAACCCCTTACTCTTGTCAAGAAGCATCATAGGATCTTTAATGACCACAGTGAGTCAGGACCTTAGTTGAACGTCTGATCCAAAAGACGGCATTTCCTTCAGCACAGTGTCCTCATCACTACACTGGGCATTGGGGATTATTCCACCATAGGGACGATTGCAAGCTACCTGCTTAGCTTCAGCTGCGTAGCTGGTGCAGATCGAATAGCAGTATGGCTTTTGAGAGATTTTTCTACTGTTAGTCTCTAGATGTGAGACCTGGGCCCTGTACCATAAAACTGGATTAGAAATTATCACGGTAACTTCAGGTTTTACCCTGGGTTTTCTGTACCATGAAGGCGGCTCACTTCTTACTGAGGTATATCACCGCGGCAACATAAGCTGAACGGCTTACCTGCTCCGGAGCAGGTTTAGTTCTAGATTCAGATCACAGCGTGCAAAAGCACCGCCTACTGACCAATCAGTTCTCTAAGAAAATGGCATCACTGTCCGCTGAGGTTTCAGCTGAGTTCCGTGCGCAGATGAAAACCAATATGAACGATACAGGTTCTCATCTGAGGGTTTGACACGTGGCGAACGCAGCGGAGTCATGCGCAAATACAGCGCCCTCCATAATTATTGGCACCCCTGGTTAAGATGTGTTCTTTAGCTTCTAATAAATTCTGTTTTTTTCTAAATAATATAGGACCACTCGAAAAAAAAGAGGAAAATCCAACCTTTAATTCAAGTGCATTTATTCAGTGGGAAAAAAAATCCCACATTAAGAAATAATTCTTTTGCATCAAATCATGTGTGCCACAATTATAAGCACCCCTGATGTTAATACTTTGTACAATTCCCTTTTGCCAACAAAACAGCACATAATCTTCTCCTATAATGTTTCACAAGATGAGAGAATACAGAAAGAGGGATCTTCGACCATTCCTCTTTGCACAATTTCTCAAAATCATCCAGCGACCCGGGTCCTCTCCTCTGCACTCTCCTCTTCAACTCACTCCACAGGTTTTCAATGGGGTAGAGGTCTGGGGACTGAGATGGCCATGGGAGGAGCTTGATTCTGTGTCTGGTGAACCATTTCTGTGTAGATTTGGCCACATGTTTAGGGTCATTATCTTGCTGAAAGACCCAGTGACGGCCCATCTTCAGCTTTCGGGCAGAGGCCACCAGATTTTGATTTAAAATGTCCTGGTATTTCAAAGCATTCATAATGCCATGCAGCCTAACAAGGTTCCCAGGGCCTCTGGAAGAGAAACAGGCCCACAGCATCACCGATCCTCCCCCATACTTCACAGTGGGCATGAGGTGCTTTTCTGCATACTCATCTTTTGTGTTCCGCCAGACCTACATAGAGTGTTTTTTGCCAAAAAGCTCTATCTTGGTCTCATCTAACCAAAGCACACGGTCTTAGTTGAAGTCCCTGCACCACTTACCGAACTCCAGAGGTTTGCGTTTATGATTGTGAGTGAGAAAAGGTTTTTTCCGTGCATGCCTCCCAAACAGCTTGTTGGCATGTAGATAGCGCCCGATGGTTGTTTTGGAGACTTTGTGACCCCAAGATGCTAACATTTGTTGCAATTCTTTAACAGTGAGCTTTGGAAGAACTTTTTATTTCTCTTACCATGCATGGTGGCAAAATAAACTTGCGTTCTCGTCCAGGCTTGTTTACCACTGTTTCAGTTGTTTTAAACGTCTTAATGATTCCTCTGACAGTAGATATGGGCAGGTGCAGGTGAGTGGCTATTTTCTTGTAGCCATTGCCTGACTTGTGAAGGTCGACACACATCTGCCTTACTTGAATAGTTTGCTCCTTTGTCTTTCCCATGTTGAAGAGTGGATAAGAGAAATGGCCTCTGTGTCACGTCATATTTATACCCCAGGGAAACAGGAAGTGATGATTTACTAATTAAATGTTCCTAGACACTCTGATCAACTTCGTAAACTACTGTAGAAATGACAGAAATACTTCAATTACATTTGATTCCTAGGAATTGTTAGGAGTGCCAATAATTGTGTAACAGGTGATTTTATATTAAAAAAATTATTTCTTAGTCAGGAATTTTTTTCCCTTAAAATTCACTTGAGATGGAGGTTGCATTTTTCTACAATTTTCAGTGTGAGAGTATGCTTCTGCAACATTACAGATGCTTTTAAAATTATGCCTCTGTACCCCTGTCAGTGAAATCTCTTTGGAGTTAATTGGGGGGGAAAAAAAGCGTATTTTGCAGTAAGTCTGACCTTTGAATGCTGTAGCAGCCCCTGCATTTTCGATACTCTATCCGAGGCTTTTTGCTGGATACTTCTGAATGTTAACAAACTGCCCTTCGTTTTTCATTTATTAGACGACTTTTGGATAATGGACTTTCCCATAGTAATGGGAATTTGTATTGAAAATTGGTTCACTACTCGAAGCTTCATTCATTGAGCACGTGGGTGACATCTGCTGGCACAGATATTGTTGTACAGCTTTGCAAAGGTGACTATGGGGGCATTATTGTAGCAAAACTATTTACAAATGTGTAAAAAAAATCCATGTCCGTAACGAGATTCACAAATGTGTAACCGGATGCACAAATGCGTAAAAATAATTTGTATTTCGATCCACAAATGTGTAACCGGATGTACAAATGCGTAAAAACAATTTGTATTACGTTCCACAAATGTGTAGAAGTATCCGTGTCTGTAACTAGATCCACAAATGCGTACAACAAACTGTGTAAATATCAGGCACTGGGATTGAATGGGTTCTTACATGTGACGTTTGCTACACTTCTGCCGCGGAAGATCCACAAATGCGTACAGCGATTCACAAATGCTGGGGTAAGCACCCGTTCACAGAGCTCAAAAGGACCTCATTAAAATGCAAACCACGTGATTTCAATGAACTGGTATATTCACTAAACTCGGAGATGCCAGCGTCACGCATTCGGCGTAGGTCTAACGCAATTTTTAGGCTTATTCACCGTAGTCCGTAATTATCCATTGAATGCCGAGTGAGATTCTCATGCGGAATTAAAATCCTTGTGCATTGAAGCTTCCGTTTCACTTGCGTAAAGGCGCACCTCATAACAAGTAACATGGAAAGCGATTATGACTCCGGACTTCCCGTGCTCTTTAATCAGGGATTGGAAACAATGCATGTGTTTCATGATCGTTTAAATTGTTTCAATGAAATAAGATCATTTGAAACGTTTTTATGCAATTCCATTGCTTTTAATCCCTCAGTAAAGACAAGCCTGAGAATTCCCGAGTCATAATCAATTTCCGTGTCATTAGTGGGGAAATCCACCGAAATGCATGTGAAACTGATTAACTTGATGCGCAATGACTCAAATTCCGCGAGTGAATTTCCTCGGTGCGCTTTGATTGAATAATTGCTGACTACAGCACAGAAAAGTGAATGTCACTAAGAGGAGAAACTCACGCATAGGACGTAAGCATTGGCATTTCTGTTAACTTCGTCCAAAACATCAAAGTTCAAGGTTTCAAGGTGTCAAATCCTATCTTTGTGGATTCCTACCACATAAATCAAACTTGCAGGATTTTTTAATGAGAACTTCGATTTTAAATTTGATTTCCGCATCCGGTTACACATTTGTGGATCAAAATACAAATTATTTTTACGCATTTGTGCATCCGGTTACACATTTGTGAATCTTGTTACAGGCACAGATTTTTTTTTACACATTTGTGGATCGAAATACAAATTGGTTTACGCATTTGTACATCCGGTTACACATTTGTGAATCTCGTTACAGACATTGATTTTTTTTACTCATTTGTAAATAGTTTTGCTACAATAATGCCCCCATAGGTGACGCTGACGCACCTTGCGTGTGTAATTTGAGTTTTATTGTATTGTGAAAAATACTTAAAGCTGAAATTTAACTTCGTTTCACGTGTGTTGTTTTTCTTCCTTACCTTAATAGTTCATATTATATTGTACTGTATTAACATTAATTACATCCACAGCCTCATTATTTGCTGTCCCCCCAAAAAGAAAAACGTTATATTATGTTTTTGATTAGCTTAGTGTATGCTGGGTGTGCTCGTGCGACTTAGGCATTTTTATTCAAAAATGATAACAGAGCGCTGTTTTGTCGATCTTAAATATATTTGAATTGCGCCAATGTTTCCAAGCTCCATAACCGGTCAGCTGATTCAGTCTGATGAAGTAGTTTGAACGTCATCAGTCACTTGGTTTTCCCTGATATGAAGAAAGCTCCAGCAAATTGCTTCAGAAAAATACCCTGTCGAGTTTGAGGCGAGCTTCGGAGCCTCGTTATCAGAGGTAACATCACTACTTTCCCAATTCCAAGTACCAAGTCGCAGCATCTTTACACTTAAAGTTGTTTTCAAGAAACTGGGGTACTGCGCAGGAACTGGAGTTTTGGGTATTTCTCTTGACTCAGTTAAAATGCAAGTGTCTCCACCCCAGGATAAATGGCGCAGAATCAGGGAAGTTATAGAGAGTGCACTGTCGGCTTCGTCAATGAAAAAGCGCAAATTGTTGTCCCTGTTGAGGCACCTGAACTTCCTATGTGTACCGGCTTCTCGACCTCTCTTAATCTGTAATCAATTTGCAAAAAACTGTCAAATTAGACGAAGGTTAAAATCTGATTTGCGCTTTTGGTCACGGTTGCGCAAGCACTGGAATGGCATTTCGTTCCTTTATAAGGATAGGCTGGAGTCATCGGTCGCCTTCGGGTCTTCACTGATGCGGCTCCCTCCGTTGGTTTTGGGGTTTTGGTGGGCTTCTGGAGGTTTGGATTGTCAAATCGAATTAAAAGTTTATGAAGCTGCTGGTCGTACTTCTCTTTTGTGCAGGTTTTTAATCCCAGTTTAATCCCAGCCAGATATCATTTCCATGATCTGTACCTTTATAATGCATTGTTCAGAGTTTCATAAAATTAATCCCTGTTCTACAAAAGCATGAATTGCTGGGGTCTAGTTTCACTTAAGATATTTAGATCCTTCAGTCAGTAGCTTGCTTGGAAATCCCTCCATTCGCCTGAGAACGGATTGAAGAAGGTTCATCCAGAAGGCAATGATCCAGAAGGCAATGATAGGCGTTTTCCCTCACAGTTTATTTGGTGCAAAAGTTTTTATCGCACTTAAGAGCTGGGTGTTTTAGTCCTTATGTAGATATATTGTTGGAAGTAGTCTTTCTTCGGGGTTCTTTGATGTGGGGAATTAACTACACTTTCAGAGAAATTTAATCCTTTACACGACCTCACCATTTCTGATTTTCTCCTCCGATAACTGTATGTTCACTAGCAACCTCAAACATTCCAAAAACTGATGAATGTGGTAAAGGCACTTCTGTGGCCATTGCCAGAACTTACACTGCATTTGTCCTTTTCTCCTATTTCCCGGCCCCTGAAATGGCGAGCCAATGTAAGAGGAGATAAGCCCCTGTTCATGACTGATTCTGGGAGGGCGATGTACAGAGTTTGGTTGCTCTTCATCTCTGCATACCCTGCAGTGCTGCGGTCTGCCCCCAATCCTATGCACCACACATTCCTTTCACATCAGCACTGCAACTACGGCTGCCTCTGTAGTTCCAGCATCTGTTATCCTAACCCTGTGTCGCTGGTCGTCCGGAGTATACCAGAAATAAGTCTGTCTTAATACTAGTGAATAATTTATGTAATTGGTAAATTGCAGTTCTCCTAGGAGGTCTGCACTTTTGAACTGTTCTTATGCACTTTTTACGTCGCTCTGGATAAGAGCGTCTGCTAAGTACCTGTAATGTAATGTAATGTAATGTAATGTTGCCACCCCGAATTTGGTGTCAGTCAACTGTCATGGGCCATAGGAAAATCAACGCATGCAAAATTCATAGGTATTGTCCAATCCGTTCAACTTGGGGAAACTGGCATTTCATTCATATCGATTCACTATCTGCATCCGCCTTCTGTCCATCTAAAATTTAAAATATCAATGTATTTTCCACATGTAAACTCATCTCTCATAGCATATTTCCTTTGCATCAAGTCTCTCATGAGGGACTTGCCGAATGTTCGTCTGCTTGCATTCAGCCTGCCGCTGATGTCCAGCATCCAGAAGAGAAGGTCATGCATGCTTGCATGAATTCAAAGGAAATGCAACATGCTTGTCACTACACACATCCTCATTCTCACATAGTATATTTCCTTTGTATCAAGTCACTCGTAGTGTCTTGCCGACGGTTCTTCTGCTTACATTTAGCAGGCCGCTGATGTCCAGCATCCAGAAGAGAAGGTCATGCATGCTTGCATGAATTCAAAGGAAATGCGACTTGCTTGTCGCTACACACATCCTCATTCTCACATAGTATATTTCCTTTGTATCAAGTCACTCGTAGTGTCTTGCCGAAGGTTCTTCTGCTTGCATTTAGCAGGCCGCTGATGTCCAGCATCCAGAAGAGAAGGTCGTGTATGCTTGCATGAATTCAAAGGAAATGCGAAATGCTTGTCGATACACACATCCTCATTTTCACATCGTATATTTCCTTTGTATCAAGTCACCCAGTGTCTTGCTGAATGTTCTTCTGCTTGCATTTAGCAGGCTGCTGATGTCCAGCATCCAGAAAAGAAGGTCATGCATGCTTGCATGAATTCAAAGAAAATGCGACATGCTTGTCACTACACACATCCTCATTCTCACATAGTATATTTCCTTTGTGTCAAGTCACTCGTAGTGTCTTGCCGAAGGTTCTTCTGCTTACATTTAGCTGGCCGCTGATGTCCAGCATCCAGAAGAGAAGGTCATGCATGCTTGCATGAATCAAAAGAAATACGACATGCTTGTCGCTACACATATCCTCATTTTCACATAGTATATTTCCTTTGTATCAAGTCACCCAGTGTCTTGCTGAATGTTCTTCTGCTTGCATTCAGCAGGCGCTGATGTCCTGCATCCAGAAGAGAAGGTCATGCATGCTTGCATGAATTCAAAGGAAATGCAACATGCTTGTCGCTACACACATCCTCATTCTCACATAGTATATTTCCTTTGTGTCAAATCACTCGTAGTGTCTTGCCGAAGGTTCTTCTTCTTGCATTTAGCAGGCCGCTGATATCCAGTATCCAGAAGAGAAGGTCATGCATGCTTGCATGAATTCAAAGGAAATAGGACATGCTTGTCGCTACACATATCCTCATTCTCACATAGTATATTTCCTTTGTATTAAATCACTCAGTGTCTTGCTGAATGTTTTTCTGCTTGCATTCAGCAGACGCTGATGTCCAGCATCCAGAAGAGAAGGTCATGCATGCTTGCATGAATTCAAAGGAAATGCGACATGCTTGTCGCTACACACATCCTCATTCTCACACAGCATATTTCCTTTGTATCAAGTGACTCGTAGTGTCTTGCCGAAGGTTCTTCTGCTTGCATTTAGCAGGCGCTGATGTCCAGCATCCAGAAGAGCAGGTCATGCATGCTTGAATGAATTCAAAGGAAATGCGACATGCTTGTCACTACACACATCCTCATTCTCACATAGTATATTTCTGTGACGGAGTGATCCCCACCGTCACGTTCCGAAAGCGTTTGGGGATAAAAATAGCGCTTGTGGCAACTGAATGCACTGTGTTAATTATGGACAATGTTGGCACTACAAACTTTTCCGATGTTTGCCACTGTTTTAAAAACACACGGGGGGACACAAAGGGTGCTACGTGGTGCAGCAAACATGGGGGTGCCGCGGCACAGAGAAAGCGGCATGAGAAATATGAACTCGTTTTACTCGTGTGCTAATGTAACTTGTGAATTGTGCTTGTAACATACTATCTGCAATCTCGGCATGAAGTGCGCCATGCTTTATGTCTGCAAGCACGAACACTCGGACAATGTTAAAATCCCAACAAGAGAAACAAAGACCGATACTGACCTGTGTGTGTTCCTGCCTCGGCCAAGCCGAATGAATGGGTCACCACTTCCTTATTCGCAAGGAGGTGCGAAAACCGCGGAGGGATACATGGGGATAAGTGGGATGTTGTATGTGATTGTGTTTATGATTTTTTTTTGCTGTTTTAAAGCATGTAGTTACATTTTCATTATTTTGTAACTTTTGTTTTCACAGTTTATTTGTGTTTAAAATTGTTTTGGACCAAACATATGTGTCAGGTGAGGTAACTATTGTTTATTGATAAGTTAGTCCTTTAGGGGAGGAGTTTGGCTCAATATTAACTGTGCCATTGTGATGGAGGGGAGTCTGATTCCGGCCTCTGATGTCAGAGGGTCTCCAGTGCTCTGTGTCTGCTCTAGATAATTGACTTCTTGTATTTCTTTTTTTTTTTTTGTAATTTATTTATTAATTTATTTTGTTAGTGTTGAGTGTTTAAATGTCGGTTCATCTTGGTTCTCAACCTGCCGGCAGCCTACAAGGAAAAATAAGATCTCTGCTTTGCTTGGGAAACATCTGCTCCTGGTGACTACTTCAACCGCTCAACTACACTATCCGACAATTTCCTTTGTATCAAGTCACTCAATGTGTCTTGCCGAAGATTCTTCTGCTTGCATTCAGCTGACTGCTGATCTCCTGCATGCAGAAGAGAAGGTCATGCATGCTTGCATGAATTCAAAGGAAATGCGACATGCTCATTACATTCACATTGCTTATCTCCGCGTAACACACTTACCGCATATCGATTTTTGTCTATTATAGTTCCAGTCAATGTCACATCTTCTATTCATTGATCATAGAATGAGCTTGTTTGTTATTTATATCCAGAATTTAAAGGATCGAAACGCACTTCATGTTCAGCTCTCCGTGGGTGACTCTGCTCATCTGCTCCCTGCAGGAGCACGAGTTTGGGGGTTGTGATCTCCTGGGATGTCTGTCATGCTTGCTCAGATTGTTCCAGAGTATCACTTGAGCAGAGTCACCGCCAAATCCAAATGTATGTCATTCCAAATAAATGGTTAAGTCTGACGTGAGTGTCCTGTCTGAAATGGAGCGTCAGCGTTAGTACAGACAGGCACGGAAGTCAGTCTTTGCTCCACCCCTTGTCTAATCACATAGGACTTCAGTGTCACGTATCTAATTTGTGCGTCTTTTTAAGTAAGCCGACGTTCAACTAGCCAAGCTCTACCATTTCCACCAAGACCCATTACAGATCTAGGCAAACATCCCCCTCCACCGTCCCAGCCTCCTCCTTTCCAACAGCACAGTCTTTGGCAGTACTTGTGTCATACTCTTGTCTTTATATGATATTGGCATTGTTTTTTATGTAATCGGCATTGTTTGTAAACTGTATTGTCTTTCATTTCATTTTGAGCGCTGGCTGCTGCTGTCCTCTGTTGAGCCGGTCCTGATCCAGTTCTGCACCATCCTCGATATGCCACTTCCTGGAGCTGCAGATGCCACTGTTCAGATTGACTTAAATGGAACTCTTTTTGCCATTTTACTCTTTTTGACTTTATCTTGTTATTGAGCTAGCCCGCGGAGGATGGGCTTCCCCACTATAGCCGGGTTCCTCCTGAGATTTCTTCCCACTGGGGAGTTTTTTCTCACCACTGTTTGAGGATTTTTCTCCCTACTCCCTACTCATTACTTTTGCTGTAGGGGGAATAGGCTGGGCAGTGCCCCTTCATTTATTTAATCTTAATCTAAAGAGTCTTTGTGACAGTCTCTGTGAAAAGCGCTATACATGCGCTATACAAATCTAATTGAGCTGAATCAAATTTTTTTAACACTGTGAACCAGGCTCTGCCGGGGGGGGGGGGTTGGGATCTCCTGGGGATGTCTGTGTCATGTTTGCTCAGATTGTTTCAGAGTATCACTTGAGCAGAGTCACCGCCAAATCCAAATGTATGTCATTCCAAATAAATGGTTAAGTCTGACGTGAGTGTCCTGTCTGAAATTGATACTATTGCGTGTAGTTCAGCTGTTGTCTCCTACATGTATACCATTGTCAATTTTACCTTTGCACAATAATGAGCAGAACCTACCATTGTCAAAATCTAAAATTCCCTAATAAAACGCAAACACACAATATTAGAAGCACCGCTTCAGCCTCAGAAGTTCTAGTCTTTTGAACTTTTTCTTTTATGCACAGCTTTATACATCCAAATTTTACCATTAAAGGTCTTTTGACAGATAATCACATTGGCTGGTATTCCCAAAGGAGGAATACAGTTATTCCAAGAAAAAAATCTATTTGTATCGAAACTAAGTCTTGAAATAGTCCAGGAATAAGTCTATTTGATACGACTTAGTCAAGGACTCGGCGGCTTCATTCCATATTGGTGTATGTGTTGTGATTCTGTCTGTCCCATGCCATGTTCAAGTTTTGTGCCTGGCTTTGTGCCATGTTTTATTACCTCCGCCAAGGAGGTTATGTTTTTGGTGGTGTTTTTTTGTTGGTTTGTTTGTGTACAACATAACTCAAATACTTATGGCTGGATTTTGATGAAATTTTCAGGGTAGGTGGGTATTAAGTCAAGAAACAGGTGATCAAATTTTGTCATATCTAGGCCAAAATACTGCTGAGATATATGCCAAAGTTCAAGATTTCAAGTTTTTTCAATGGGTCTGAGTTCCCATCGCCATGCTTTTGGGTTTGCTGCCCCCTGGCGGAGGTCTGCGCTCTCTGAGTGCTTTTCTAGTTGACCCATGCATTTCTTGACCTCTGCTTATGTCTGACCATCCCTAGATTACGTATTGTGTTTTGGTATTCTGATTTTCATGTTTTGTTTTTCATGTCTTAGTTCTGTTCATAGTATTCATATGTTTCCTTTTCCATGCATTGCACTTCGTCTCCCCCGTCTTGAGTGTTGTATTTGCTCACAGTCCCTTGTCTTGCGTGCCACTCATTCGGGTGATTTATTGCTTTCTGGGTTTCAATCTTCTTTATCTCGTGTTCTTCCTTCCTCTTACTTTTGCTTTCTTACTAACACATTCTAACAGTTTGTTATTTTTGCTAGATTACTAACCAACACTAACCTTTTATATTTTGACTAACTTACTAACAAGCACTAGGGATTGTAAAGCTGCACTTACTAATTGACTAACGACCTCTCAGCAGTCGCCCTATTCTAGTCTCCGCCTCCTTGCCTTTCCCTAATTATTTCTGCTGCAATTTTCTGTGGGCCTCCACTAATACTTTGTGCTTTCCTTTCTCTAATCTATATACTTTAGTACTCCTTGACCGGAGCTGTTGTTCTGTTCATAGGTTTGTCAAGTGATCCCTGTCTGCGTTTTGGCTACAGCCAAATTCATGTAATTAGTTTATTCCTAATGTGTCACTCCCTGTTTATTGTTATCATTGCTTGCACCTGTTCTCCCTGGTCATGTGTTCTCCCCGGATGTGTATTTAAGGTGTCTGTTTGGTTCACTTCCTTGTCAGATTGTTCTTCCGTGTTACCTGTGCTACGCTTCTCTCGCCTTGTTTCATTGTGATTTATCTTCCTGACTGGACCGTCCTTGATATCGAGCTTTGCCTATTCCCTGTACTTTTGCCGCATTCCTCTTTTTTGACCTCTTATGTCTGACTACGATTTTTGTGATTGGATTTTGCCCCTTGGACTCTGATTTTGGATTGCAGACTTTGTACTGTTGCCAGCTCTATTGTGGGGTTTCCCCCTTCAGAAATAAAGCCTCCTTTTGCATTTTACTGCAGTTTGCTCTTAGTTCATTTCGTAAAAACCTCACAGTATGGTGTATTACATTGGTATACACCAGTGCTTCTCAAACCTCTCCTGGAGGACCACCTGTCCTGCTTGTTTTAGATCTCTCCCTGCTCCAGCAC
This sequence comes from Gymnothorax reevesii, assembly GCA_029721435.1. Taxonomy (NCBI): domain Eukaryota; kingdom Metazoa; phylum Chordata; class Actinopteri; order Anguilliformes; family Muraenidae; genus Gymnothorax; species Gymnothorax reevesii. The sequence goes on along the minus strand of CM056579.1, from coordinate 22,004,366 downwards.
AGGTGATTCAAATGATCAGGTTGTCATCAATCAGCTTTAGAGGGTGATAAATGAGCTGATCATTTGAATCCCCTGTGCAGGAGCAGGGAGACATCTAAAACATGCAGGACAGGTGGTCCTCCAGGAGAGGTTTGAGAAACACTGGTATACACCATATGCCACTATGGAATGAAGCTGATGGACTAAACTTTAGTCCATGATTTATTTTATTCCAGGAATAAACATATTTATTCTTTGTGAATAACAGTCATTGGCTAACATTCTAAACACTTGGTGTAAGGTGTAAGGGTGGACTAAATTCAGTCCTGATGGTATTTGATAGCCTATCCACCATGATCTAGTTCCTGAACAACTGCCAAAATTATCATAATAAGTCTCTTCAGGGTCAGACATAGGTCAGAACTAAATTCAGTAAATCCTTACAAACAATTCACAGGTTTTCTTAGTAAACAGTAAATTATGTCATAAATCCAAGTATCTTAGATGCCTGTGATCTGCGCAGTTTATGCTAGAAGCAGGGGTCTTCGTGTAATTATCAAATCATTGTAGATGTATAAAGCAAGAGGGTTATTGTTGGCCCAAAAGGCTCTTCGAGGATGTGGTAAGTTATCTATAAATTGGTGACATACCTTTTGAAATGTTATTTTTGAGACACATTATATTAACTTTTATCAAAACTAGATATTGCACAAGTAAATTACAACTGGAATAATGGATCTGTAATGAATAGAAGTTTATGATAATATTTGTATTAATATTATACAAATCTGTAAAATAGTAACTTGTATAATAATCATACAAATCTTTCATTTTTATAATGATATAACTTGTATAACATAAATAAATTAAATAATATAATGATTACAAATCAGAGTTTGACTAATGACGAACGTGATTGGTACATTCGGCGATATCCTTGAATGTAAACATTTTATCCACCAATCGAAACATTAACTGTGACTGCTTTAGGATAGCGTTAGTTGGCAACAAAGATCGATGAAACAGAGCATGTTATTGGTTGAAATTTGCTTCGATAAATTTCATTGATGATGAATTCAGTCATTGATTTTTCTTTTTTTTTTATGCTCCACTTCCCGATGCGGGAAACACACTGATAAAATTCAGTTAAAACATCTGTTGATTTTTAGTACCAAATTAAGGTGGTGTGCGTATGGGGGTCGCAAGGGAAGCGTTTTGATCGGCATGCCCCATAGTCTATGAAGGTGTTTGGTCACTCCTCATAACCACAGGGGTCATCTAGCTCAGTGTTTACAAGTTACAGCCGGAAAGTTAAAGTTTGGAGGATATGAACATTGCACAGTTAAAACTATCACAGGTTCCAAAGCAGCTGCTTTCACTCTGTTTTAATTGGTACTAAATTGGCAAGGTACTAAATATTTGTCAAAACGTTTGAAAGGAAATCCAATATTTAATATCAGAGCGTAGTTTTGACCTTGGCATTTTCCTGCAGCACAATATACAGCATACCAAGGAAAGTCTGTCAGTAAATGAACGTGGTGGTCATGAAAGTATAAACAAAAGTTCAATCGCAAGACATAGGATGCCCAAGGAATTGCACACACCCAATTTTAAACATCAGTCTTCTATAAAAATGCCCATAACTTGTTTCTCTCTGCTATTTGCAGAGATTTGCATCACCCACCACCTCCCCACCACATCAGCTTCTGACTCCAGCCTCCTCAGCATCAAACCCAATTCTCTGCTGACCAGATGCCCTGACCTTCCAAACGGATGATACATTGCCTTTATCTGCTACGCTGGCAGATCTGCACCCCACCTTGCCAAATGGTTATTGAGGACAGACACATTGCAGAATATGCTATTGAATTTATTTCATTGTCAATTAACCTTGGGAACACAGAAATCACCTTTTTATTTTTTAATTTTCAAATTAATTCGAACAGCATGTTGCTGAGAATTCTTCTTCTGGCTTCTTCTCAAGGAATCAACAGGGACCTCTAGTACAGTAAAGATACCTCCAACGGCGATCCCTGCAAAACAAAAGAACACGTTTCAAAGACTGTGCGCAATCTGACTGTTCTATTAATTTGTGCATCTTTCACAGGTAATATATATCTGAGAAAATAAAAACGCCAAATCGGTTCAGTTTTTCCTCCCCAATTTGACCTCAGTCAATTAAAGACGACCTTTGCCTCAGAGTTTGAATACAGGCCTTAGAAAGTATAACTTTTTTTACTCATATCATCAAGTCTGAAATAAAAACATTTCATTCTCCATCGCTCAGGAACAAAGGACTCCATGGTTAGCTCAACACTGATTTATATTTTAGGAATAAATTGGCTGACTCTTTGCTTGAGATAGTAGGTGAGGCGCCTCAGAAACTGTACCTGTCGGTTCGGTGGCCAAAAATGTGACACCAGTAATTTCAGTCAAGGCTGATTTAATATTGCATTGTATATATGCAAGCACATATACATACACACATATTGGATAAGCAAGTTTTAGGTTTTGTGTGTCCCTAATTTATTTACCATGGTACATTTCCTATTCTGCACAGGAAGAGTACCCGAGCGCCACCTATTCCTATAAAAGCAGGTCCTTACAACAGCTGCTGGCTGGGGTGGCGGAGGGTGAGAGCAGGTTACACAGTGGAGAGAGAAGCATCGAGATCCAGCCGGAGCAATAGTTAAAGAGCTGGGTGTTAAGTAAGACGCTGCAGAGTGATGAGTGCATGATACTGACGAGTATGAGAAAATGAGTAGAGCATAAGTGATTAGTTCCATTTGGGAAACAGGCCATCAGAAACAAATGATCAGAAACGCAGCCATAAATACCAGCTTCGTGAGTTCAGACATGAATTGATTCATTTCTGTGGTGATTTTCAGAGCAGTGGGTTTGTGGTGGTTAGTAACCTGTCAGCGTTAACTTGGAGCAAAATTTTTTATGTCTTTTTTTTTGTGGTTGCCACATTTTGTCATAACTTGTGAGACAGTTCCCCTTGCAAACAAATAATTTAGCGTTTTTGTGATTGACGCACCAGCAATTCGGGCACCAACAGTTGAGCCCCTCTGGAATTGTGTTAGCATCATCATCATGCTCTGAATCCTTTACTGCTTAAGTGCAGTTGGCGAGGCCCCTTTTTATCAGATTTGGGGAACTGCTTTTCATTCAAATTCATGGGAATTAGAAGTGCAGATACATTTGTAATTGAGGACATTCTTCAGGGGTTCATTCGATAAAAATACAGCCTTTTTGAATGAGACAGTTGAGCTACGGGAGTAGTAACATTTTGAGGTAGAATGTCTTACATTTTTGGGCCAGTGGTACATATCACTACATTTTGGGGTGTATTCAAATACTCCAGTGGAGCTTTCAGTGATCATCTCCAGTCATTCAAATGTGCTGTTGGGCCCCAAATCATAAGATATCACCACAGACAGAGTTCAGAAGATACCAAACCAGAAAATGTTACAACACATTAACCAATAGAAGAAAAACTGGCATATATTCATAGATATATTGAACTTAACAAGTTTTGCCAGAAAAACAAAACTAGCCCGACAACACTTATTTTAGTGCTTTTGATACTGACTCACTTTTACAAGTGTGACCTCACCGTTTTTAAGTCCTAGTCCTTTCATAATCTGTGACCTTCAGTTTGACCTTTCAGGATCACTGAAGGTCAAAGATCAAGGTGTGAAATAAAAGCCAATATAGAAGTTCCTATATGCTCATAATGGTGAACATCTGTCCACCTGCAACCGGTTTTGAGTTAAAATGGAAAATATATTATTTTCAAGGATGACCTTGACCCCGCTGTCATTTAACCCCCGACCGACACGGAGACTGTCAAAGCTACACTATCATTCAGCAGACTTGAAAGATGCACATTTTGATTTTGGTTTGAAGTCAATGTGATGAATTTGAAGAAAGTTATAGAAAAAAAATTATTATTTCGACATTTCTGATGACCTTGTCCTTGATCTGATCACCCCCAAAAATTTGATCAGGTAATGTACGGACCATTGCCCACCTGCTCTGAGAGTTCAAAGTCAATAAGTGCAACTGTGTAGAATAGAATAGAAAAGAATCAGTTTATTGTCATTCCTGTACCAGCTCAAACCATGGACCCAGTTGCTGCGGAGATAATTAAAAAAAACAGGATAATACACTTACTCTTGCCGATTTGCATGGTAACTTCCAACTCCAGCCAGGTAGTTCAGGTGAGGAACATGATAAGTGAATTGCTCGTCAAAGTGGTTCACGTAAGGTGTCCAGTTGCAGTGGTGATTGCAGACGCTATTCAATTTGCAGCAGTAAAATTTCCATCTGAAGGAGAAAACAATTAGTAGGTGGATTTAGCTGTCAATTACAAAATGTACAATTTCAGAACGCAGTAACAGCAGTGATGCATTACCATTACAAAAGTGGCAAAAGTATGGCATAGAGCTCCACCAAGAATAATAGTCTACTCTTGTATGAAGTACCAATCTCCAAGGGCAACCACTGTATTGCTGCAGTTGTATAAGTTTTGTCACATTGAAAGTAACTCCAGCCTAGTGGATTTTAAGATATGGCATTCATGCCCTTAATTGCAGTACCACAATGGTGAAGAATCTCTTTTTAAAAACCTTGGATTGGGATGGTGATCCGGATCACTATCAAAATGTAATGCAGTGTTCTTTTGGACAAACCCTATGCCATCAAAAACAAAAATTCATCAAAATAATTTCATAACTTCTGATCAGAGTTGTTATCACACAGTTTTTGTTTTTTTTTAAATGAGACACAGTCAAAAATATAACATTCTTCATGAAGGTTATTGCGCATTTCCCAGAAGCATGCAAGTTGCTTTAAATTACCCAGTTTTTTTAGTTAGCTTATCAGCTCTGAGGCCTTTCAGCTCTTGTTTCAGGGACTCACACTGCATTAGCAATCCCCTGATCCCATGCCAGTTTCTTTGCTAAAAAGTAAGCCTTTTAAAATAAAAAAATAAAAAATAAAAAAAATGAATAAAAATCACACTTCACAACATTTTAAACTTCAAAACTCCAAACCTTCGATCTTCTTCTCTATTTTTGTGGTAGCTCTCCATGCCAGAAATGATGTAATTTGATGGACAGGTATATGAGAACTCTTCATCCAACCTATTGACGTATTGAGACCAGAAACACTCCGGAGGGCCCCATTCAAAGCTGCGCTTGCAACTCAAATCCCAGATACGATCTTCACGTCCATTGTCATGTTTACTGGAGGCAAAAGGATAACAACATATAATTGCAAAATGATTACTGGGTATATTATATAACCTCAATTTGAATAAGACTGGAATGGAAAATGCACAAAAAAAAAAAAAAAACAGAAAACCGTGATCATTAAATACACTTTGACTTGCATTTCATTGCAGACAATATGAAGAGAAGACATGTAATCATTTGTATGGTTGACTTCATTTTATTCTCAAATATATACATCCATTCTTGCTATTCAATTTGAAAAAATAATAAATCAATTAAAATAAATAATAAATAAATAAATTGGGACCAGATCAATTTAGGAGTAATTGCAAATTAATGAAAAAATTAAATAATGATGTAATTTGAAATAGCTGATTGGTTCATTCCATGTCAAATGTCCGAATGGCTCCCACTTGACCATCTCAGATTAGGCTGAAAAAAAAAATCCAAAATTTTAGCTCTCAACTTCTGATGGTTTTGTCATAAAAAAATATTTCTGCAACTATGTTCCAGCCTTTTTTGAACAGCCATTTTTGAGGAGCCATTTTCACTTGGCTATATGTAGAAAAGTATTTCAGCTAAGTCCTTCAAATTTTCAAGGTTGAAATTCTGCTACTATAACCTGAGGAATATGGACTAATAAAAGGTGTACCTTCAGTTTATCATGTATTTTTCGGTGCTTAAATTTGCTCCAAAAGTTTACTCTGTGCTCTGCAGTAGCATATTTGAAGTACTGCAAAAAGCCTAATTTTAAAGATGGGGATTTGGTATTGCACATACAGCTTCCCATATATGTTGTGTATTTTGTATTCTAATTCTGCCCCTCTTTTATGAATAATTTAGAAAATGTAAAGGCTTGAAAATGAAAATAAATTGTGCTATTTTTAACATTTTATACCAAAAAATGACGCCCTCCATCTATGTTTTTGAAAGATTAGATGCCTATTATTAACATATCCAAAATTTGTTATGGTGTTCTGCTTTATTTTCATTAAATACGGTTCATTAAATTTGGGTTCATTAAATATGGCATAGTTACTGTGCTGAAACTTTCAGCTGAATCTGAAGGGAAAGTGCGGGAGCCACTTGTTAAAATTATAAGGAATGACCCAAAAGCAAAAAATCTTCACTGCCATGACATCTTGTTGAAATACTTTGCAAGAATGAAAACTGAAGTTCTTGTTTATTTTGAAATATCAATAAAATTTATAAAGTAAAACATCTCAATGTGCTGCAATGTTTTAAAGATAAAACAGGTGAATTTTAATTAACATATCACTGCTTTTTTTTATTACGATTTAACATTAACATAATGTCCCAACTTTTTCTGACTTGGGGCTGTAAGTCATTTCGAATGAACTGCATTGCTGAGTAAATAAAACAATGGGTAATCCTTACCTGGTAATCATAGATATTGATTCAGATGAGGGACACACAAAATGTAGGTGTCCATCATATTCATTAATCCACCCTGCTAAGATCAAATGAATGGATTCTTAAGGCAATCATTGCAGAAACATGCGTTCACTGTGAATTCACTGGAAACTGAATCAACAGAAGAATCAGTTCATTTACTCATTGAGGACACCTGGGGCTCCTTTTCATTTCATAAAATGAAGACATGGACACAAAAACCATTAACATAGCGGGAAATATAAATAAATAAGTGACAGTAAATTTCATATGATCCTGCTCACCTCGGCAATCGACTGGAGGTCCAGCGAGCAAGAAAATGAAAAACCAAATGTTCTTCATGACTGTAAAGATAGAGGGAGGCCAGAATGAATACCATCACAAAATCGGACCATTTTTATACCATGTGATGCTGAAAATGCAAATTCTGCAATGATGTGAAATAAAGTGTTTTCTGCAGAATGACATTACAAATGACAGAAGCATTTACACATAAGAGATAGGCCTAACAGAGATAAAAATTTAACATGATGAGGGATGCCAGACTCTTGAGCAAGGGCCTGCACCAGCATTGCTTTGTTCTGTCTGCCCGACCAGATGTTTTCATATTTCTGAGGACCCCTTGTCCGTAAATAATTGGAGAGAGACAAAATCTTCAGAAGTTATCTTTATTCCAGCTTTGAATCATGCAAAAATCCAAACCTGGTGAGTAGATCTTGCGCAAGAAGTACAACCCCAGTGTTCCCACACAGCCATATTTATGGAAAAACCCCACCAAACTTCCGATCACAAAACATGGGTTGTACATCGATTATCTCTGAAGTTTTTTCTTTCCCCTATTGGTTTGCAGCTCTCTGTGGGATTCTCTGGAAAATATTGGTTGCGCACAGAAGTATGGGTCTCATAAAAAAAGAAAGAAAATACAAAAAAGGATAGGAAAAATCACTTAGATCCTTCAAACCTCCCTCTCCCTGGGATATTGATCAAAGCTACAGAAATCAAATACATTTAACCCTCCTATTATCCTTGGGGTTAATTTGACCCCATTCAATGTTTATCATTCAAAAAATAATAGTTGACATTTTTTTTTGCTTCATATTTCATGACTTTTCCTAATTTGATGGGGACAACTGATCTAGCATAAAATTATCATGATGATATTTTTTCAATGTGCTGAACACATATTGCATGCATTGGTGTTCCTCTGGGGTCAATTTGACCCCAAGGTGTTTTAGCTGTGTAAAACTTGTCTGTCTCTGTGTGTGACCTAACATCCCTACACCTGCAGGTGCAGAGTTGATACTTTTGAGTTGAGTCATGACGGGGGGGTGGGGAAAACAACTATTCCCTCTAGAACTTTGATACTTCTCGTGGTGTGGGCATGTGGGAAACAAATTGACTTGTGAACTCTTGCCAAAATGAGGAAGCCAATGTAGGCTTGCGAGCTGCTCACATCCAAGTCTTTCTAACTACACATGCCTCCCCTGTAAAATTATCATCTCAAGTACAATATTTTCAATTGATGGCTATATGAAGAGCTTGAATAATGACTCTACGTCTTCAACATGGCTGACTGTGTGTCTGGTGGGACACTCTTAGCAGCACATCTACCTTGTTGTTGAAGTGAGTAAAGGGACCATAATTTTTCATTTTTGGTGCTAACGTGACATGGGGGAGGGGGAGACAATATTTAAACAGACATATAAATGCTTGCATGGCAGCCCTCTATCCAAATCATTCCTCATTGTGCTCTGTGTGTTCTGCAATCTGCATGCACTCCCACTTGAAAATGTCCTCTGGGAAAAGGTTTACTTTCCATGAGGTTTTGGAACAGCTCTTTGACAGTGAACATGACATAGAGGAGAATGTGTCTGAGACAGAGGATTGTGTTGAGGAGGTCCCTGAATTTGAGGCATTCTCATCTGATAAGGATGAGAGTGTTGACCCTCCTGTTGTCTCTCAACCACCAGCAGACACGATCCCTTCTAAAAATGGGAAGATAATATGGTCCCTTTCCCCACTTCAACAGCGGGGTAAACTTAGCGCTGCCAATATAATATTAAAAAATAGATTTAAAAAGTAAATAAATATTTTTTGAGAGGGGGGGGGTCAACAACATCAATCAATATAGTTCATTCTGTGAGAGTCATGAATGTGCGCCCCAAATTAGAGAAGATTTCGATGAAAGATTTTCAAGATACATTAACTCTAAAACTGAAAGTGATTTTTTGGCATGCCAAAGATTTTGCCACCGCTCCAAAAGTTGCTGCCGGAGCCTGAGAAACTCAACTGGCAGTCATACGATGGCTTAAGATGCCCTCACAAATGGCCCAATGTTTTTACGATTAGTTCCGAATTTGAACATTTCCTTTATTGTGTGTCCATCTGGTGTCAATTTTGGGACAGTGTGATGCCTGCTTGAGGATTTGCCTCTGCTCTGTATCTTTGATGGTGTAAAGATACTCTGCCAATTTGCAATCTCTTTTTAGGTTGAGGTAGCATTCTAATTTAGATTGTGATTTGGTTTGGTTGCTCCAATGTTCCAGGTATGTTTTCTTACTTTGTTTCATAATTTGAGTTATTTTGATTTGATTTTAGATTTTAGGCTGGTTTGAGTTTGATAAGTTTTTTTGTGTCGGTTGTCTTAATTTTCTTAATTATTTTCAGGAAAACAATGATCTGACAGCGATCTGAAAGAGAAAGCTGTGGTCTTACAGTGAGTGCGTTGATGGAGGAGGGGTCCATGTCAGTAATTTTGACAAAGACAAAGACAAATCTGGTGATGGTGCTCAGAAATCCGGTAACAGGTCTGATGAAAGTGTGAAAGCTGACAGTGACAAAAGTGGTCTAGTTTGCAATTATTGCAAGAAATCTGGTCATATTACAACTAACTCTCGGTTCCTAAAAGCTAAGAAAGAAAAAGAAAAGGATACCAAACCAAATGCCTTTGTGAAAACAAGGTTAGAAACCCCTGTAGTAGATGACCGATCTGCTAAATTGCCTGCTCCTTGTGGGGCTAAAAAGCCTAATACTGTTGACTTTGTGAGGGAGGAATTTCTTCCATTTGTGTCAGAGGGATTTGTGGCTCTGAATGAGCATTCTACTCCTGTCCCCATATATATCCTAAGGGATACCGGAGCTTCTCAGTCACTTTTGTTGATGGACTCCTTGGAGTTACGTGATGAGACCGCTTCTGGGGATTTCATTCTTGTACAAGGTATTGCAGGGAGGACTGTATCTGTACCCCTGCGCTCTGTATTCTTGAAGTCAGATTTAGTTACAGGACAGGTAAAGGTGGGACTTATGTCAAGTCTACCTATCAAGGGTGTTTCTCTGTTGCTAGTCAATGACCTTGCTGGGGGTAAAGTAGTTCCCCCTGTACATCTTACTTCACAGCCGAGCACTGAAGATGGCGATGAAGACCCATCTCTGTATCCTTCTTGTGCAGTGACTCGTGCTATGGCCAAGAAGAAGATGATGTGGTGCCGTCCAGCACATTGAATAGTCATGACTCAGGTGGTTCGCCTCATGACTCTGTTTGGCCTACTGTGGTTTCTCCGTTTGAGGACTTATCAAATACTTTTATCAGTTCTTTGTTCAACCAGCCAGATAGGTCTGGTGATTCTGATGTGTCTGGAGACTTGTCTCTCTCCAGAAAGCAGTTGATTGAGGAGCAAACTAATGATCCTGAAATTTGTGTACTAAAGAGGAGAGCCCTTCCTGATAAAGAAATAGACGCAGTTCCAATTGGATAGTATCTCAAGTATGGTGTATTGATGCGGAAGTGGCGCCCTCCTGATATCCCTGCCAATGCAGATTGGGCAGTGGTTAGGCAAATTGTTGTTCCGAAGGTCTATAGGAATGAGATCTTAACAATGGCTCATAGTTTACCTTTAGGAGGTCATCTTGGTGTTAACAAGACTTTTGATAAGATCATGAAACACTTCTTCTGGCCTGGACTTCGGAAAGATGTTTCCAACTTTTGCAAAACCTGTCATACTTGTCAGGTAGTTGGAAAACACCAGTTAGACGCACCTGTAGCTCCATTGCAGCCTATCCCAGCATTTGAGGAGCCCTTCTCTAAGGTCATTGTTGATTGTGTTGGTGCATTACCCAAAACTAGATCTCGAAATCAGTACTTGTTGACAATCATGTGTGCATCTACCAGATTCCCTGAAGCCATACCTCTATGTAACATCAAGGCCACTGCAATCTCGAAGATTTTGATAAAGTTCTTCACGTTGTTTGGCCTTCCCTGGGAAATTCAGTCAGACCAAGGTAGCAATTTCACTTCCGGATTGTTTCAGCAGGTTGTGTACTAGGTGCGAAGCAGATTCTTTCCAGTGCCTATCATCCGGAGACTCAGGGTGCCTTAGAGCGGTTTCATTCTACTCTCAAGACAATGATGAGGACTTATTGTTATGATCATGAGAAAGACTGGGATGAAGGTGTTCATTTGCTGTTGTTTGCAGCTAGAGAAGCAGTGCAGGAGTCTACTGGATTCAGTCTGTTTGAGCTAGTGTTTGGCCATGAAGTGAGAGGACCTTTGCTATTGTTGAGTGAACAATGGCAAGAGAAAGAGCCACATATCAGTCTGTTAGACTATGTTAGAAAGTTCAAAGAAAGACTGCGTGCAGCTTGTGACCTAGCTTTCGAGAACTTGAAATCAAGTCAGGGAAAAATGAAAACTTGGTATGATCATAAGGCTAGAAGCCGTGAGTTTAAACCAGGAGACTAGGTCCTGGTGTTGTTTCCCTTGCAGTCCAATCCATTGCACGCTAGATTTCATGGTCCGTCTGAAATTCTGACAAAACTCAATGACCTCAATTACATTGTGAGGACTCCAGATGGGAGAAAGCCAAAACAGTTGTGTCACATTTATATGCTGAAGCCTTATCATGACAGAAATGCTAGAGTTGCAGCTGTCACTTCAGATTCTCCTATGGTCGAGACGTGTGAAGATGAGGGGGAGTTTCAAGATGATAAACCTAGAATTAAAGCTGAAGTTCTTTCAGGTCAATTGTCAAATTCTGAAGTGTTGCAAAATCTTGATGTAAAACTCCAGCACTTAGGTCCCTCACAGAAAGATCAGTTTGAGAGGTTGATCAAGAAATATCAAGATCTATTTCCTGATGTTCCAAAGAGAGTTTCTATAGCTTTGTAGAACCTGAATATTTGATTTGGCTCACAATATATGTCAAAAATTATATTGTTGGAACACGTGCCCATTACGTGGGTAAAATCTGAATGTTTGGGTGATCTGACACAATCCAGAGCGAGCAGTTAACTTTTATGATCCTACAGCCTGCCGGTGAGAGTGGCATCTTTTGCTCTGTTCACAGCAGGAAGCCAGAGCCACTACATCCAGGCTGCCCAGTGTTCCTCAAAGTTGTATCACAGTCCCCATTGAAGTTTAAGCCCAGCCACATTAATCGGCTTAAAACAATCTAAATCTCTGTCAAATTCATATTATGTTTACGTTCAATATCCTAGAAAGGAACCTCATATACAGTGGGGGAAATAAGTATTTGACCCCTTGCTGATTTTGCAGGTTTGCCCACGAACAAAGAGCGCAACGCTCTATAATTTTAATGATAGGTTTATTTCAACAGTGAGTGACGGAATATCACCAAAAAATTGGAATAAGAAATTGTATGCATTTTCGGAAATTATAGATCGTTGCATTCTTTGTAAGTGGGCAAACCTGCAAAATCAGCGAGGGGTCAAATACTTATTTCCCCCACTGTATATTTATCACACTATTGGGCTATAATATTCCATCTTAAGGCTTTTCCATGACAACTGCATCATTTTAGCACATATTCATATCATGTTTGGTCTCTTTATTCTCTGAGAAATCTAAGGAATTGAATGGAACATGTTTCATTTCCCTTGGAATTATGGTTTATCTTGTTTGCAAGATTCATTTGGGCAACTACCCTAGTCTCCTCTCTATGCAAATTAATCTTATCACCTAGGCCAGTAAAACTCTGATTCGGCCACCCTTTCCTCTACCTTGTTCGGAGGCGTGGTTTGGAATCTTTAAAGGTATGAGATCCTAAGGGGGCGGGCTCTTCTTCTTTCCTGTGCCTTCTTTGTCAACTTCTGACACGCGTAGGTAAGTGGGGAAAAGTCACATGTCACCTTGTTCCGGAGCGAGGGGGCATCTGAGTTCTCCCCGACTAAGCTGGGCGACTTTAGCTCCGCGAGGCCATTCATTTTTCCAGGTATGAAAATATTCTAAATCCTTCTAAATTATATGTAACTGGTAATTGGCTTAGCGTTGATTTGTTTGATCCAAGTTGTGCCTACCTGGTGAATAAATTATTGTTATTCCTTTTCGAGCTTGCGTGGTCTGTATGACTCTTAACTCTTGTACCTTCCTTTTTAAGCTACGTCATGCCGGATGACCTAGGGGTATGCTCAACTAAGGACTGACTGATCAGCGGCTTTGGGATGAGCATCGGTTTTAATCAAGTTAGATAGGCAGCCAGGATCTACCAACATAAGGATACATGTTTGCCGGCTCTGGGAGTTTTAGCCTGAAGAAGACCCATGGACGAAAAGTCGGTTATTTGTTAAAAATCCTATGAAAGAGTCCATGGGCGCATTGAATCTGGGTTCGCTATAATTCCAGCCAAAAGATGCTGTTATAGTGCTGACTGACTTCTAATCCTCTGGTATTACCGACGAACCTAAGCAGCGGAAATAGTACTAAAAACCCGGGGGTATATATTTTAGTGACGCAGGCTTGCAGTTATGAGTCCGGGGATAATCTCCTCGAAATCCACGCAGGTGTTCCCTAAATTATCAATTCTAATTCTAATTTATAGTCAGATTTTTAATGAGGATATAGCTAAATTTTGTATTCTACTTGTTCTATGGAGTCAGATTAATTGTAACCATTGCGTTTTCATGCCCCGCTTTGCGTTTTCAAGCAAAGTTTCTGACCAAGATTGATTTATTGAAGGGTTATTAGTGTGTACCTTTAACTGAGAGAGCCAAGAGCATCTCTGCTTTTGCCACACCATCCGGGTTGCACCAGTACGCAGTCCTACCCTTTGGCATGAAAAATGCCCCAGCCACGTTCCAAAGGATGATACAGTCTACATTTGCCGGATTGCCACACACGGGTGCATACATCAACGACCAGATCACATGGAGTAACTCCTGGGAAGAACATTTGAAAGATGTAGAGACATTGTTCCAGCGCTTGACCCAGGCTAACCTGACTGTTAACCTGAACAAGAGTGACTTTGGTTGTGCTGCTGTCACGTATCTTGGCTATGTCATAGGCCAGGGTAAGGTGGCAACCTGAGATTGCTCTCAGTCTCACCAACCAACTGAAGAAAGGCGTAAAGTTCACTTGGGATGAAGCATACCAAAGAGCCTTCGATCACCTGAAGTCTCTGCTGTGTCACTTCCCCGTGCTCAAATCTCCTGACTTCAACAAATCGTTCTCCATCGCGGTCAATGCTAGCGACCAAGCTTGTGGATCTGTGCTCCTACAGAAAAGTGACTCTGATGACATTGAGCATCCCGTGGCATACTTCTCCAGGACGTTCAATCGCCATCAAAGGAATTATTCCACAATAGAGAAGGAGCTGTTGGCTCTGGTTCTATCGTTACAACACTTTGAGGTTTATGTTTGTATGGGGCAAAAGCCAATGATTGTGAATACTGACCACAATCCGTTAATGTGTTTGGGTAAGATGAAAAACAAGAATTGGAGATTGTTGAATTTGAGTTTGATTTTACAAAAGTTTAACTTGGAAATTAAGCATGTAATGGGTACTGACAATATAATTGCTGATTGCTTATCCCGTGTTTGAGTATGTGTATATATCACGTTTATTAGCATATTGTGTTAAATATATATGTCTACTTAAAAATTTTTGTATTGAAAAGAAAAATTTTGCCTTTATGAGTCAAAATTTTTCCCTTTTGGAATGGAGGTGTAATGCGAATTGAAGAGTATTGTTGACCTTTCTTATGTTAAGCCCAGACTGGAGCTAGGTTTGGGCATGTCTGGGACAAGTCCCAGAGAATTAAAAAAAAAAGAGGTCTAAATGTGGGAGGGGTCTGCAAAAGAGTATATAAGGAGGAAAATTGAGGGAGTGGAGTAGTAGGAGAAATTGCAAAGAGAAGGATACATGTGACCAGACCTGTCATTCTGTTCAAGACCTGTGAAGTTTTTCGTGGATTTTTGCCTGTGTTGGTTAATTTTCCTCACCCTGGACATCACCAAGCAACGCAACCAAAGGGACTGTAAATATTTTTGTTCTTGTATTAAACAATCTTGGTCAGTAGAGTATATAGTAAATTAGTTAAAAGTATTTGTTTTATTAAACCTGTTTAAGTTTTAAATTTTGTCTGTCATCCCTTGCTGTCATATATGTCATAACAAATTGGGGCCTTAACAGTATGCGCTTGTGTGTGTGTGTGTGTTTGTGTGTGTGTGTGTGTGTGTGTGTGTGTGCGTGTGTGTGCGCTTGTGTGCGTGTGTATGTGTGTGTGTATGCGCACGCGCACGTGCATGTGTGTGTGTGTGTGTGTATACAGGGAAGGCCCTGCTGGCCTTGCATTGACTCACTATTAATTTACAATAATTACGTGACAGTTTTGACTAACAGATATGTAACCTGGAACTGTTACATCCTTACATCCTGATTGCTGCTTTGTTTTTTTGTAGTGCAGCTGACTGCGTCGGTTACAGTTTTGTTTTGTCTCTGTTTCTCCGTTACCTCATTCATCATCCCTCTCGTTGTGCTTCTTCCCTGTGCTATTCAACACTCATTGCCACCTTGTAAGTTACGTTGTATTTTCTTCGTGAACTTAAGTGCCTGGTCTTCCATTCCCCTTTCCTGCTCTGACGTCTCTGTGTTTGGGTGTTTAAACTCCAGCTGCACAGGATCTGTTATGATGGATTCTACTCCAAGTGCCTACGGTCCTGGCGAGTGACATTTATCCCAGTTTTTCCTGCATCTACGTCTGAGATTGTGCATCTGCCCTGCCTGCCCTGATCAATTTGGCTTGACACACTGACAACTGACCTTGGACTAATCCTTTCTACAACTATACTTGATGATAATTCAAGATTTATTTTTTCTATTTACTAGCACTCTGCCCGTGGGGATCCACGGGTTCTATTTTATGTATCTTTGTGCTGCATTATGATGTCATCACATGCACTCGTATGATGTCATCACGTTGCTATGGTGTCTCCATAAACACCAAGGTGTCTGCCACAAGACCAATGTTTTTCTAGTCACTGAAACTTACTATCAAGGGGAATACGCAGCGATGACATTCCGCGCTCAGTGGAACACGAAGTCGCCTGCAAGACGGAGCAAAATAGCATCGCTCACATTATGCAGCAGATTACATGCTACTTTCTCTTGCGGCCTGGCATCTGTGTTTTGGGATTCGGGACTCCTGTGGATGAATTGGCTTGGGTTCAAAAGGGGGTTATTTTTCGCAGAAATAATAAAATACCACAGTTATGCTTCAAGTAAGCTCACACATTCAACGGAAGTCCTGTCGTCCGGCTCGTTCCCAGAGACTAATAAAGTTTTTGAAACATGTCTACTCCCTTCTCTGAAAAACTATATTATTCTCTGGGAACGGGCTGGGAGGCGGGATTTCCGCTGAATGTGCGAGCTTACTTGAAGCATAACTGTGGTATTTTATTATTTTTAGCAAAAAATAACCGCGTTTCCAGAGTTCTGAGAATACGAGTGGACAAAGCAGACTTGGATACTGGACAATGCGCTGGACGATGGTTTGAAAGTTTGTCGACAGACGTTTTGTGGAGTTTTGTCGTTGCTACTGGGTGACCCCATTTGCTTCCAGCAAAAAAGGAATTTGGATCATTTTTAAAAGCTCTCCAGTGGCCATAAAGTTGCGCCAGGTGAAAAACAACCTCATCCATTCGAGACATCTAATGGTGAGTAACTGATATACAAATTATAGTTTTTGGGTGGAGCATCACTTTATGCTTGATGCACCTATTACACTCCACACTTTACCTGCTGCAAATACTCCATTGTTATGGGTGGCTTATGTTGTTATTCAATCAATGGGACGCCATCAAGCAAAGAGGGGGTCGTTGTAAGGAGGTGAATTAATTAGGGTAGTTACCAGAGTGCACTCTCATATATTTGAACTATTTTGGTTATGGTACAGCCAGTGTGGTTGCCCTTGTTAGTTAGTTAGTTGTGGCCATTAGGTCACAACTCTGTTCTCATTTTACAAGGTAGGAAGTGAAATTCATGTGCTCTCACAAATCAATTTAAAATCAATAAATTAGACTAGCCATCCATGTAATTTGACACATAAATATGAATGCAGGGAAGTATATTATTGTGTTGCTGTAAGTAGTTGCTAGAAAATCTTGTGAGTTTAATGCCATTGTTGAGCGAGTGTGGTAACTAGCTGGTCAAACTGAAACCACGGTTAATACAAATGAAGCATGTTGGCTATTCTCCCTGTACCATTTGTGTTGCAGTTACCTTTTAACTGTAACCTTATTTGGCATTGAAGTTATGTGTAGTAGTCCTGAAAAATATGTGCTTCCGAGTTAAAAAATTAGCACTGCAAATTTCTGTGATGGTGTGGCTACTGTAAAATCATTAAGAATTGTTGAATTGTGTGATACAACTCTGTTCTCATTTTGCAAGGTGACCCGCTGTAATACATAGAGATCCTCTGCACTGTTCTACTGCAAAAGAAGGACTTCAAGGCCTGTTTATTCGCCCTAATCCACAAACGAAAGGAACTAACACAATGCAGAGACTGGGACATTTCAGTTGAATTAGGTCTAAGGAGGTTTTGGCCCGGGTTACATATATATCACGGAGTCAGAGTAAATGAAGTTGGAACACTTCATACACGAGAGATCTCATTTGCACCGACAAAGTTTTACTTTTATTTCTTTTGAAATTATTCAGTTGCAGTCTGAAACCTCTTTAAAAAATACAGGACAAAATCTCACCATTATCTGTGCCAAAGTTAATTCTAATCAAGTAAATCAGAACAAAATCAGAGAGTTTTTAGTTCGGGAATGTCAAGGTGGCATCTTCAAATTGGCACTGTGTGCGATTTTTCATTTCTCAGGTATCAAACTGTAAAATCTAATTGAATTTCACTTATATGTCACTACAAGTTTGACTCCACTGGAGCAGATTTATTTTCAATAAAACAAGCAAATAAATAAAATCATCAAGACCAGATAAGGTACAAAATGTTAAAAAGTAAAAACAAAATACACCCAGGAATTATTACACAAGAACTATGCTCTACTGCTCAAAAATAACAGTCCTGCCTGAACCAAGATTTGAACATCAGACCTCCTGCATTTGAATTCAGCGCCTTAGCCACGCAGGTAGCTGATTAGACAGTCTCAGTGTTGCCGCATTTTGGACCCCAAGAGTGAGTCAGCAAAACATGTCATGCACTCCCAACCAGTGCTTGTATTTTAGTGTTTTCTCAGTAATTGCGAGTAACTGCGAATCGACGACTTTGAAAATGAATGTTGAATATTTAGTGGAGAAAAATCACAATCACAAAAAACACCCCAGCCACTAAGCATACAAAAACTGGGTTTGCAATGGTGAATGCTCAACTATGTATGCTCAAAATGCAAGTATATATACGGCTGTCACCTGCACAATAGCTCAGTGACTTACCCACTAGGCTGTTTGCAATGAGACATCCAGTTTACTTCATCGCCTGCAAGCCATAAAAACTACTTTGATGATGTCTGCTGAATGCTTAGTGGATAATTATACAGAAAATGCCAAAAACAAATCAGCTCAACATTAATATTGTTGCGGTCTATTAGGGCATGCGTAATGGCGCATGGACTCTGAATTTCAGGAACCGGGAACACAATGCTCCATCTAAGGCTAGATTTGTGTGATTATGGTCATTGAGGGCTCGTTGGAAATGTCAGAGCCCATAAAATCAAATGGCCACCCCCAAAATCAAATTGACTGCATCACAAGCTAATCTCAGAAGAGGAAATACATTAGTGCAGTGGGAAAGCTCAGGGCTTGTCCTCTTTGGAAGTAGTGCACTGGAAAAAAAAAAAACATGCATGGAGACTGGGAGATGTAGTTTCAAAAAACACGGACGGGTGGAATAGCAATAGACAGCATAGATTTACACTTGAACACAATTTTTACTCCAAAATAGCAAAGGGAAAAAGTTAAAAATGTTTTGCTCATCACTGTAGAATGTAAAGTCCATGCCTGCCGTTCTTAGAGTGTGGTGTGGGTTTAAAATGACAAAGTCGCTTACTCAAATATTTAGTTGGAACCCCTGGAGCTTTGATTACAGTGCAGATACGTCTTGTCATTGTTTTGACTACTATATACAATGCCAGAACATTTATTTTCGATCAGAAATGCCATATTTTTGGCCGAGATCTTGTCTTCTCGACACAATGGTTGAACCACTCGGTGGTCTTTCTTAAGCACATCCCAGTAACTTTTAATGTGCTTAAGGTCAGTACTTTGTGGTGGCAAATTTGTGAAATTATTTGTGAAAATGATTCCTCATACTTGAATTATAGAATTTGTTCATTAATTTCCAAACGGTGACTTTTTTTTGGCCGGGCTGTGTATCTTTGAATTCTGTGGACCTTCCTCCTTCATTTGATGCATCGTTTGCATGCATAGCACAAATTCAGTGGAAATGCTAGTGATGGATCTCTGATATTATTTTATCCTATGTTTTGTTACATGCTTATTTACTTACTTGGTGTCTGGGACAGTGCCCGGCCTCATATGGCTGTTGGCAGCTGTTGGATGATGAGGGTATTGATGCCATTGACTAATCCTGATCCTGACTGACCTTCACTGGCTGCCTGTCAAATTTAGAATTTAATATAAAATTCTACTGCTTACCTACAAAGCCTTAAATGATTTGGCCCCAGAATATCTTAGTGCACTTCTCATTCCTTACTCCCCTCCAAGATTACTTCGTTCCCAAGGTGCTGGATATTTGAAAATTCCAAATATATCTGGAGATACATTTGGAGGCAGAGCATTCTCCTACAAAGCCCCAATCTTGTGAAACAATCTCCCAACAACCATCCGGGCCTCAAACACAGTCTCTGTGTTCAAGAGTAGGCTAAAAACTTGCCTTTTCAGTCAAGCCTATGATTAGATCATGATTATTTATGTATAAACATTACTTGGCTCTGATGGGACTGACTAAAGCCTAGTGTCATGATGGGTTTACAAGATATTGGAAGCCTGAGTTAAGTAAATCCATGTGGAACCGGTGGCACTGAGCATGCATTAACGGTCCCATCGGGGCTTGCTACAGCCTTAGTCACTGGGGAGGTCCATATGGCACTGGTGTAGTGTTAAGTAAATCCATGTGGAACCGATGGCACTGAGCATGCATTAATGGTGCCAGTTGGGCTTGCTACAGCCTTAGTCACCGGGGAGGTCCATATGGTACTAGTGTTTAGAAAATCAAAAGTAATCTAACAGCCTGTAATAAGTGTTGGGCCTCTGTGCTGCAGGAAGTGGATGGAGGGGTGTTGACTGTTTCCTGACCAGTCTGCTTATAACTTCTCACTTGGCACATGACAGAGGACTGTACTTTTACTATCATGCAGTAGTTTTATACAGTGCCTCACACCCCTTTCTTCTGTGTCTCTCCGAGGATCTTTCCGTCCACAACCCTGAGTCCTGGATCATCCGAACCGTGTCCCTCACCATGAGCGCTGGCTGCTGCTGTCCTGATCCGATCCGGTGCGGCCCTCGTCCAGTCCTGCACCATCCTCGACTTGCAACTCTGAAGCTACCGTTGCCATGGTTCAGATGGACTTAATTGGAACTCTTCTGTCGTTTCATTCTATTTTCCTTTGTAGTTCTTATTTAGCTGCCCGCGGAGGATGGGCTCCCCCACTAAAGCCAGGTTCCTCCTGAGATTTCTTCCCACTGGGGAGTTTTTTCTCACCACTGTTTGAGGATTTTTCTCCCTACTGGGAGTTTTTTGCCTCATTTGCTGTAGTGGGGAATAGGCTGGGCTCTGCCCTTTCAGTAACTCATCTCTGACTGTAAAGCGTCTCTGTGACAGTCTCTATACAAAATAAATTGAATTGAAAATTGAATTGATCCTCTTGTTCCCCTGACTTAAATCCAATTGCACAACTATGGGACATTATGTATCGTGCATCCGATGCCGCTAAGTACCGCCATGAACTGTGCAGGAGTCACTGATGCCCTGATCCAGGTCTGGGAGGAGATCCCCCAGTATGCAATCCGCAGAGGCGTCAGAATCACGCCCAGACTTTGTCGGGAGTGCATACAGGCCGTACTCACTCAGTCACATTATGAGTTGTTGTGATAAAATTTAAGCAATCTGGATAAGCCTGTGATTGCAATTTTTTACTTTCATTTTCAGGGTGATTTTGAATCCAGCCCTCAGTTGGTTGATGATTTTGGTTTCCATTAACATTGTTAAGTCATTTTTTTCTGAACAAATTGTACAATGTACATGAGTAAAGATTTGAATAATTCATTCATAAAGATCTGATATGTAATTTATGTGTTCCCTTCTCTTTTTATACATATGTACACATACACTCACACACACACACACACACACACACACGCACGCACACACACATTGTATATGGTATATACTGCATAAAAGAATTTTTTTTTTTTTTGGCTCATGAAATACTCCATGAGACATTTGATAAATAGCATTTTTGCACCTTTGTTTAAAATGATACATAATACATAGGTACTTACTTTAGATCAAGTTCTTCCTCTAAAACTTGTAACAGGTACCTGAAACAGAAGTAAAGTTGTTGCCAAGGGAAGGTTGTCTGAGAGGCTGGTGTGCAATACATATTTTTGTATCAGCTTGAAATGGGGCGTTTCTCAGTACGTACAGGAGAGGATATTGAAATGGGGCGTTTCTCAGTACACACAGGAGAGCATGTTGAAATGGGGCATTTCTCAGTACGCATAGGAGAGGAAATTGAAATGGGGCGTTTCTCAGTACTTACAGGAGAGGATAGCTTTTGTTTGGTTTAAGCAAACAGCCAAAATTGAATGGAGAGGAACTGAATTTCTTTCAGACATATCCTACACTTTTAGCAATGGGAAAGAGGATGGAGCCAAATTTTTTAAATCATGCAACCACATTCCAAAACTGTCATATGAGTAAAATATCAAATTTATCAGTATTTCATGAATTCACTCTATTCCCTTCATGGTTTTCCACCACATCTCCATTCATGGTGGAAAAATCGCCTTCAGATTTTCAAACAGGGCACCTACAGGTCCTGGAAAACCTTGAAAATTCTTAAATTTTAATATGGTGTTTTCAAGTTTAGAAAAGTGCTTGAATTTTTATCAAAGTGCTTGAAACTGCTTCAAATTATATTAATTGCATTATTTTAATAATAAATCATTATCTGATTGAGTGCTGTGATGAATATATAATTTGCCACAGCAGCAAGGAACAGCTTGAAAATATAGTTTGAAAACGTACATTGAAAGTACCAGAATTAGACTTTGGAAAAGGCACAGGAGCCCTGTTCAGAAGGAGCTGTTTGGCATCATATTAGAGCTGAGCTTCAAAAGCTTCTCAGTGGCCTCGGACAGTCACCCTTAAATCCCGGGATCCTCCAATCAGGACCCTGAATTCAAATCCAGGCCAGATTTTCTTCCCTTATGGGTAATTCACTAAACAATTAGCAATGCTGATTGGCCAGACTGGCTCACACCTGACTCCCAGCAAAGGAAAGGAGGGAAACCAGCAGCTCTCAGACCTTGAGGACCCTGATTTCAGGAACAGGGTTTCAAACTGAACCTTCGGTCTTATGGCCTAAACAGCTGTGGGAGACTGGGCCAATCAGACGTACTGTCTGAGAGCCTTAATTTGGGGGGATATATGGCTGATAATGTTTAACCTCTTCCACTCCAGAGTTGTCATCGGAGGAATCCTGGCACTGTTCTTACCACACCTAAAGGCACATTACATCTCCAAACCCATTCCCATTTAGGTTTCCTAATGATTAACTAAGGTTAATGTGTTCAGATGCAAGCATCAATCCGGATCAAATCCTCCTCAGCTTACATTATTGTTATTTGTGACAATTATCAATCATTTTCCTATCCACATTAATGTAGAGTTAACATAAAATGTCAACGTCTTACGAAGGCTCTGAATTTCTGCAGCTCAGAAAACGGTATTTTTTATGCATTTATGTCCGATCGGATCAATGCACCGAAGAAAACCTTTCTAGTAATGCAGGTTTGCTAAATCAGGTCCACGTGTTAAGGCTGCTTATGTTAAAAATATAACTCTGTCCAGAACTAGTGACATTACGATAATGCAGGTTAACACTCAACCAATTTCTGAGTAAGAATCGGATACTAGATTGAGCTATTCAATCAGCTTTGCGTCCATGAGGAGGGCTACAATAAGAGATTGCATGGATGATGGTTAATTGAAATTTCTCAAAATTTTATCTTGAAGTAGAATGAAATGTAGTAAATGCTGTTGAGAGAGGTATTTAGATAAGGTTTAGATTTTGTTTAATTAGACAATTGCATCTCAGAAGTTTGACTATAAAGACCTTATGAATAGCTTCGCTACCTTGAAAGTTTGACATTTGGCATGCAGATTAAATGATTTTAAATGTTTGCCGTGCCTCAAACTTTCACAATGCACTGATAACCAATTCACGCAATTATTCATTGACCAATGCTTCAACTAAGGAGCATTAGTAATTTAATGAATTAATTATTATCACTTGGCATGGCAGCCAGTGTGCAACTATGCCTAGCTGCAAATTCAACCATTTCTTTGGAACACTGAAAACATTAGGATTAATGAAATCTTAAAATGAATTAGGTTGCACTGCTGAAAAAATCCTACAATGGGAGATGGAATTCAAAGAGAGCACTGGGTTAATTGATTATTTTACATTATTTTCATTATTTCTTTATTTTTTTTGCTGCATCCATACAACATTACTATTAAGTACATTGTCATTGCTACCCTTCAGTCCTCAGTGACCTGACATTTCTTAATACTTTCTTAATAATCACAGGCTAATATATTAGTCTTCATTATTTAGTAAATAAATTGAGTGATTATTAATCAAACGATCTTGAACAGAAACAGCTCAAAAGCAATCATAAGTTTAAGGGTCAGAGGCTCACGGTAACTCATTTTTGTTGTGTTCCGGGGTTCTGGCCTTTGGCCAGGACAGCATTTATGGTTTTAACAGTTTCATGTTCAAGATTTCATAGTTCATAGTTTCATAGTTCATGTCACAGTTTTAACAGTTTCTTGTATCAGGATCAAGTATTACATTATTCATGTTTATTGTCCATGTTTTTACTTTTCCATGTTTTTGTTTTTGCCAGGTCTGCCAAGCCACTCCACCGCTTGTCTGCGTTCCGCCCTGTGCCTTCGTTGTTGCACATTTCAGAGCTCTGGTTGGCTTTGGTGTTTCCCCCTTCCTTCTGTGCTGTGCTGATTCGGGGCTGTCTAAGCTTAATTGGCAATTAACTGTTTTTAAGTTACTAGCATTTACTAACATTCACTGGGTGGTGTAATTGTTAGATAGGCACATTACTAATAATACTAATTTAGACAGGGAGTTTATTGTCATGATTCCTGCTTTGCTATTTCAAGTCTGCTGTGCTTTTCTGTTCTTAACATTCATGCTTGCTTCCAAACTGCATACTTAATTTGTACTTAAGCTGAGCACACTCATTCTCTTAATGAGCAAGTCTTGTCATCCAATCTTAGTCCATGTCCAATGATCTTGCCATGCCTCTTGTTTCTCCTTCTCCAGGTGTTGCCCCTTTCTTACCCTTTATCTGGATGCGGTGGAAGTTGGCTGGCAGACAGTGTCTCAAGTTTGTTCCAAGTTCATGCTCAAGCTCATGTTCAAGTCTTTGCTTTTCGTAACCATAGTTTTTTTGTATATAGCATTCTGTTTTCTTATCATAGATATCTTTAGTCTTTTATTTCTTGGATTTCTTGTTGTGAATCTGCATTTCGGTCATACCTTTCCTAGCTCCATGTTTAAGTTTTGTGCCTGGCCATGCCACGTATGCTGTCTGTTTAAGTGACCACTGCCTGCCTTTGACCATCCCCATGATTATGTATTGTGTTTTGTTGTTTGATTTCATGTTTTATTATGTTTCATGTTTTGTTATTTATGTCTTTGCCATGTTTTATAGTCTTGCCATGTTTCACAGCCTTGCCATGTTTTCATAGCCTTGCTTTTAGTTTTAGTCCTGCACTTCGTTTACCCTGTCTTGTCTTGTGTAGGTCTTTGCCCACGGTCCCTTGTCTGACGTGCCACTCATTCGGGTGATTTCCTGGTTTCTGGGATTTCAATCTTTCTTCATATCTCGTTTTTCTTCCTTCCTCTCTCTGTTACTATCCACTAACCATACTAACAGTTTATTGTTTTCGATTATTACTAACCAAGATTAACATTGTATATTTTTACTAACGGACTAACTTGCACTCGGGATTGTATAGCTGCACATACTAATAGACTAACGATCTCTCAGCATTCGCCCAATCTGTATCTCCGCCCTCCTTGCCTATCACTAATTATCTCTACTGCAGTTTCCACTTATATCTCAGGCTTTCCCTTTTCTTTAGACTGTACACTTTAGTACTCCTTAACCGGAGCCGTTTATTCGTTCATAGGAATGTCTCGTTATCCCTGTCTGCGTTTCGGCATTCGCCAGATTCATGTAATTAGATAAACCCTCATGTGTCAATCCTGATTATTGTTTCACTGATCGCACCTGTGCTCCCTTGTCATGTGTTCACCCCGGATGTGTATATAAGGTGTCTGCACTTTTAGTTCCTTGTCAGATCGTCTTTACTCCTTTTGTCTTGTGCTACGTTCCTCGCCTTGCTCATTGTGATATTTTCTTTCTGACTGGATTGCCCGACACTTGTTTTTGGTTTGCCCTTTTGGATCTGATTGCCTTTGTGAGTTTTGACCTATTTTGCCCGACCACGTCTATTGTCTTTTGCTGCCCTGGTATTTGGATTCGGACTGTTTACGGCTAATGAGTTTGCCTCTCCACCAAACCCACGCCTGTGTACCGAACCGTTTTTGCCTGACCTTGAGTTTTGTAATTGGTGCCCTGGTTACAGTTTTGGATTTTGCCCGTTGGATTCTGCTTGTGGATTGTGGACATTGTACTGTTGCCAGCTCTGTTGGGGGGTTTCCCCCTTCAGAAATAAAGCCTCCATTTTGCATTTATCTGGTTCTCGCTCTTGGCTCATTTCGTAAAACCTCACATTTCTGCCTGGAGTTCCCAGTGGCCTTTTGTTTTGCTGTTTTTTGATCTTTTCGTTCCTAGCTCTGTGAAGCTCTCTTTAGTTTGTTTTTTGCAACCCTTTGAGCCAAGATTTTTGTTGGCCCTCGTGCCAGTTTTGCTTTTGTTCAAATAAATTCCCTTTCCCTTCCACCTCACATTTGGTGTCTTCCTGATCGCGCATCAATTTTAATATCCTGTAATGCTAGCGTTACCGCTAGAGGGATGTAGGGTTTTAGGAAGTTAAAAAAGGATCCGTTTCCAAGCATATATTTAGAGATTACTATCATGCAATCAACAGCTTACCGTTACATGTAAATTTTGAGGGCCAAATCTTCTACAGTTCACACTTGGTCTGGCATCTGTCAGCAACAACTGATTTTCCAGACAGGATCAGAGTCTGATCTTATGTTTTGTATATAGACCTAAAAATTGTGGATTCATTTCTTTCTTTCAAGGGCTAAGAGCGCAATAAAAACTCAGAACACATTTTTGCAGTGCTCCTCAAATGCAGTCCTCAGAGCTCTAGATGGTCTTCATTCCTTCCACGACTGCGATCCGCGAATTTTAACGAGCTGTTCATTTTTAACAGGAGTACTTCATGTGGGATTAGTTAAACTTGTTAAATAGTGATACATGAATTATTATATATATATACAGTGGGGGAAATAAGTATTTGACCCCTTGCTGATTTTGCAGGTTTGCCCACGAACAAAGAGCACAACGCTCTATAATTTTAATGATAGGTTTATTTCAACAGTGAGTGAGAGAATATCACCAAAAAATTGGAATAAGACATTGTATGCATTTTCGGAAATGTATTTGCATATCTTTGGTCAAAAATAAGTATTTGACCCCCTTGACAAACAGCGTGCTCATATTTTGTAGAAAAGCCATTATTGGCCAGCACAGATGTCAAACAATTTTAATGGTTGTTGGCAAGGTTTGTACACATTTTGGCAGGGATGTTGGCCCACTCCTCCCTGCAGACAGCCTCCAAATCATTCAGGTCCCGAGGCTGTCGCCTTGCAACCCGAATTTTAAGCTCCCTCCAAATATTTTCAAGTGAATTCAGGTCTGGAGACTGGCTAAGCCACTCCAGACCCTTGATGTACTTCTTCTTCAGCCACTCTTTTGTTGCTTTGGCGGTGTGCTTAGGGTAGTTGTCGTGCTGAAACACCCATCCTCGACCCATGTTCAGCTCTCTCACTGAGGGAAGGTGCTGTTGGTCCAGAATTCCACGGTATTTGGCCCCGTCCGTCCTCCCCTCAATGCAATGGAGTTGTGCTGTCCCCTTGGCTGAAAAGCACCACTGTGCTTGATGGTGGGGATGGTGTTCTTTGGGTTGTACTCTGTGTTCTTTGCCCTCCAAACACGGCGAGTTAAGTTGAGCCCAAAAAGTTCTATTTTGGTCTCATTTGACCACATCACCTTCTTCCAGGCCTCTTCTGAGTCATCCAGGTGGTCAATGGCGAACTTTAGGCGGACCTGTACATGTGCCTTCTTGAGCAGGGGGACCTTGCGTGCGCTGCACGATTTCAATCCATGACCGTGGTGTGTTATCAACTGTTTCTTTTGTAACTGTGGTCCCAGCTACCTTCAGTTCATTAACCAGTTCCCCCCTTGTGATTCCTCACCGTTCGCATGATCAGGGACATCTTACAAGGCGAGACCTTGCATGAAGGCCCAGACCGAGGGAGGTTGGCGGCAGTGTGGTACTTCTTCCATTTCCTGATAACTGCACCGACAGTTGATCTTTTCTCTCAAAGTTGCTTTCCGATTCTCTTGTAGCCCATCCCAGCCTTGTGTAGGTCAACAATCTTGTCCCTGATGTCCTTAGACAGCTCTTTGGTCTTGCCCATGGTGGAGATGTTGGGATCTGGTTGTTAGGGAGTAGATAGGTGTCTTTTATACAGGTAATGAGGCAAGGCAGGTGTATTTGATGTAAATAATTAGTTGGAATTGGGGGTGTGTCTTAAAGAAAGACTAGCTGGCTTGTAGGACCCAGAATACTTGCTGTTTGGTAGGGGGTCAAATACTTATTTTTCCTCATCAGATGGATATCAATTTTTATAAATTCATATGATGTGATTTTCTGGAATTTTCTTTGTGATTCTGTCTCTCACTGTTAGAATGTATATACGATTAAAATTATAGATCGTTGCATTCTTTGTAAGTGGGCAAACCTGCAAAATCAGCGAGGGGTTAAATACTTATTTCCCCCACTGTATAACATAACATGAATGGCGAGAACAGGCTGTTCAGCCCAACTACGCTTGCCAGTTTCTTTATACTATTGTGAATATATCCCTTCAGACACTCAATGACTCAATGGTATCTAGCTTTAGGTCAAGCCTGCTCTTGAAATCCCTCAATGTCTCTGCCTCAACAATATGGTTAGGCAAGCTATTCCACATTGAAATTACTCTTTGGGTGAAGAAATATTTCCGATTATCATTGCTAAATTTACCTTTGGTCAACTTCCATTTGTGACGCAGAGTTCTACTCACAACACTTGGTCGAAGGAATCCTACATAATTCACTTTGTTAATCCCTTTAACATATTTAAACACCTCAATAAAATCACCCCTAATAGCTTTCATCTTTTATACCTGGAATGAGCTTAGTGGCTCTTCTCTGAACTTTCTCTAGAGCCTCTATATGAATTGTATAATAATAATGATAATTGTATAATAATATGTGTAGAATAATAATGTATAATAATAATAATTGTAGAATAAAGTGTCAGACAGGCATGTTGTGCTTGTTGGACCATTTTTAATTGGTCATTGGACCAATTAATGCAAATATTTGCCTGAAGTTTCATTTTAGAAGATTAAAAATGATTATTTTTGAATTATTATTCATCCGTAAATGAGCATTTTATAGACTGAGAATCAAAGGGCTTCTAACTGGTGAAAGTGTGGACACCTGGACTCCAAACCAAACCATCAGGAAAACTGGAGAATTCAAAGACAAAGCAGATGATCAGTAGGTAATTCTGCACTGTGCAGATGTTTGAGAAAAAAAATACAAGTAAAATTTAACACAACAATGTCCATCAAGTGAAGAGCATATAAACCTTGTCTTCTCTATGTCACCTCTTCTTATGAAATCGTTTGCCTTCTAGTTCAATAATCTCAATATTTACTTGGGCATTACATGCTATGCAGCGATGCCAAGTTACATCTGAGCGAAAGTGTATTTTGAAGGAGAAATCTCTGCTTGAAATCCGAAGCACCTAATTAAGAAAAATGAAGAGTATGTTAAAATTCTGAGATTGCAATTGTGCTTGTTACAGAATCAAAAATACAGTACATGAACGAGTTTGAGAACCAGTAACTGAAGAAGTAATGGAAAACTATCCAATAGGATATTGTAATTTGTATCCTTGAGATATTGTTTGAATATTATTAGGTGTGACCACAAATCTCAAAGTGTCAAATCACAGAGAAAACATGATCACGCCCTCTTCTTACTAAGACGCGGAGTTTATAGAACTGGACTGGATGCTAATTGTGTTGGTACAACATATTTCAGGTGAAGTGCTGTGTGTAATGTACCAATCAGGAACCAGTCGCGAGAACCAGGAAATGCAGTAGAGCTTGTTTTATTGGTAAAGGGGGAGAACCCCCGCAGGGCAGAAAGCAACAGTACATAGTCCACAATCCAAAAGTCAAAATCCAGTTGGGCAAAAATAGTATCAAACACCAGGGCAGCAATCACAGTCGGACAGAAATGGGTCTGGTACACAGGAATAGTTCTATCAGAGAAACAAGCCAGAATCCACAGGACGTAATCTGAATCGTTACCAGGGCAGCAAACAGTTCTCGTAGTCGGGCAGAAAAATGGTCAAAACCCACAGATGCAACAATAATCCAAAATCACAAAGGCGAAAGTCGGGCAATCCAGTCAGAAAGATAAATCACAAAGAATCAAGGCGAGAACAAACGTGGCACAAGAAGCTAGGAAGAACAATCTGACACTGGAAGTGCTAGAAAAGACATCTTAAATACACATCCGGGGTGAACACATGACCAGGGAGAAACAGGTGCGATCAATGATACAATAACTAGGAGTGACACATGAGGAATAATCTAATTACATGAATTTGGCAAATGCCAAAACGCAGACAGGGATCACAAGACAATCCTATGAACAGAACAACAGCTCCGGTTAAGGAGTACTAAAGTGCATAGATTAAAGAAAAGGAAAGCACAAAGTATAAGTGGAAATCCACAGAAACTTGCAGCAGAGATAATCAGGGATAGGCAAGGAGGCGGAGACTAGAATTGGGCGACTGCTGAGAGATCGTTAGTCAATTAGTATGTGCAGCTATACAATCCCGAGTGTATGTTAATAAGTTAGTGAAAAATATACAATGTTAGTATGTGTTAGTAATTATCGAAAACAACAAACTGTTAGTATTGGTTAGTAGATAGTAAAAGAGAGAGGAAGGAAGCACACAAGATATTGAAAGAAGGTTGAAACCCAGAAACCAATAAATCACCCGAATGAGTGGCACGCAAGACTAGGGACCGTGGGCAAAGACCTACATAAGACAAGACTGGGTAGACGAAGTGCAATGCATGAAAATAAAAACATGGCATGATAACTAAGCCATGAGAAAATAATAAAACATGAAATCCAAATTACCAAAAACACAATACGCAACCCAAAGAATAGTCAGACATATGCAGTGGTCACCAAACACAGAATCAAACAACATGGCATAGCCAGGCACAGAACTTAAACATGGCATGACAGAAATACAGATCACAACACTGTGGACTTTTTACAAAATTTGGTGGCATCTGGAGTTGGTCACAGTTTTGCCTGGGCCTCAGACGAGGTGACCCAAAAGGGCCCCCCCCCGGCCACCGCCCCACCATGCCCTGCCACAACTAACGCACACACCCTGCCCCCCAGATAAAGGCACTAGGGACGTTCTCATACATGAAATCAATGATTGTTAATAAACCACTTTTGTTTTTTAGTCAATCTTTCAAATATAAATATGTACAACAGATTCTCAGATACTGGTTGTGTTACAAATGCAACGCTCAGAGACTCATACATACGCACGGTATTACTGAGCAAAATAGGCTCGTTATAGTGATTAACTGATGTAACCCACAACAGATCATATTTTGATGTCGAAAAGAAGCTGTCAAAATCATGACCCAAAAATGTTTTCGACCACAATGTCAAGGAAAATTAGGACAAAATAAAGGATCTGTGCAGTATAGCGCTTTAGCACTGATGGGATTAGCCATTCCATCCAGTGGCCAGTTCCCCTAGAGCCCTGGTCCTCAAATCACACCCTACGAGGTCTGAGAACTACTGGTTTTCCACCCTCCCTTTCCCTGGGAGTCAGGTGTGAACACAGTCTGGACAATCAGGCACTAACTGCTCATTTACTTGCCTGGGATAACAGAAAACCTGGGCTGGATTAAGATTCTAGGTCCAGACTTGAGGATCCCTGCTCTAGCTGGTGCTTAGCAGATGGCCTCCCTGCTTTATTCACTCTCGTTTGTGCGGGCGACAGGAGGGCTTGCAGAACTGCGCCCTTCCCAGCAGAAACAATGGTATTGCCATTATGCTAATAACTGCAATGTTGCTGAAAGAAATCCCAACCAAAATTGCACCTCTCTTGTGGTTTGTTTAATTTTTCTCTTGACTGATCCTTCAAATACGTTTTAAACTGGTCAACATCATTTCTCTGTTTACTGTAAATGGACCACCTTTTACCTAGAATTAATCAGCATGTTTTATCAAACCAGCTCAACCAGAAAGGAGCACAATTACGCCCATTGTGCAAACATGCTGGTTTCCTTCATCGCATCATTTGATTTAGTTTAATTCACATGGGGCTGCCACAGCCTTAGTCACCGGCAGTGGCGTAGCGTGGAGGCGCTGGGCCCCGGTGCGAGAATGGCGCTAGCCCGCCCCCCAGGCCTATCCGCGAAGCAGAGGTGTAATTGTAACAGAGCTTTAGTTTTTTGAGGATTTGTACTTTACCTGAGTTCCTTTTTAAACCTGGACTTTTACTCTACAACATTTAAAACTTAAAAATTATCATTTTACTTCGTAACTTTGACACTAGCCACTTCGTTACGAATTAAAATATGAACGCAATTCATCGTTTAAGATTTATCTGGATTTAGCGTCTTCGAGAAGAACAGCAGTGCTCGGCAGCAGGGTATGTTAGTGCGGGGACAGGGAGCTGCAAATTTATGCACGTAGTTACAATATTCTATCACTAGATAGCACACCCGCATCAGTTTGCAGTATATTGGATATTCACAGAAACAATCGTCCTCTGTAGCCAACCACTTCAGCTACAGTGAGCCAGTAGGTATCCAAATCAGCAATTAAGAAAAATCAGTTTTCTGAAAAACGCAGACACCCATAATTATTAGGGCTATTAGAACCATGGACAATGAATATTTGCACAGCATCTCAACATCACACAACACGTTAGGCTGTTTGAACCATGAACAACAGTGACAATACATTGCCAATGAAAATGCGAAAAAGATCCATACGGCTGAACAGTCAACCGTATTTCCCTAACAGCACAACAGTGGCCAAATCAAAAAGTAAACAGATAGATAGACACACATCCTGGCACAGCAGCCATTTAACCACAACCGGCAAGCTGATCACTTGCAGTAGCCTAATAAAAAACTGCACTCACCCATTCAGAAGTTAACTCTGGGTGCCTTCTGCTCTGCAAAGTCGTTGAGCAAGAGGGCAATGAGGTGGTAGCATTAGCCTCCAAGTCTGACTGCTGCGTGTCGCCGCTGTCATTCACAACGCTAGCAGGAGCTGGATCTGGACCAGATGACTGTTTGAAAAATGTGTTCAATTTCGCCAATTTGGAGTTCCGTACATCGAGCTCTTTCTTTCTTGTCTTTTTTGAGCACCGCTTTTGTGCTGCTCAGCATGGTGCTCAAGACTTTTCACCTCTAATACTAAGCTAAAGGGTTAGCTCAGCTGATCTCTCAAAAAAGAACACTTCACGAGCAAGCGCGTAGCCTACGAAGCTACGATCAGAAAGGTATAAGCGAATGTCAACTGATTGGACAAACACATTTCCCAGCAGGCCATGTTCTTTTGAAAATGTTGGGAATAAAACAATCAAATATATGAGTAGTAATTGTGATTATAACGGACAAAGTATCATTACTGAAATACAAAAGACATATATCAAAGAAAAGAGGAAAAATGGCCAGTATGTGTGTGGGGGGGGGGGGGGGGGGTTGTTACCATGACTGTGTTGTATAAAACAGTAGAACAATATATAAACTCATCAACTCGTCAGTATCATCATATCATAATTAGGTGACACGAAATTCTCGAGAAAGACGCTTAGGTAAAGATATTTTCTTTATGTGTTGTGAAAAGAAGAGTGGTCTAGTTAATCACCCTGGGCCCTCAGCACTCGTCGGGGCCCCGGTTCTGCGCACCGGCGGCACCAGCAATACCTACGCCACCGCCTCCGAGCCCTGTTACCCTGACCCTCACCATGAGCGCTGGCTGCTGTTGTCCTGCTCCGGTCCTGTTCCGGTTCTGCTCTGGCTCTGCTCCATACTCAACATGCCACTTCCTGGAGCTACAGATGCCACTGCTTGGATGTTTTAGTCGGTTTTAATGGACTTTAATTGAACTTTATTACCATTCCTGACATAGGTGGTGCCTTTATAGTCACATGCTTTCCATGTATGGTGTCCAGGGATGGGTGGATGCAACAAAATCATCCTTTTAAGCTTCCCAAATGGCGAGGCATGTTTCATGGAATGCTTTGTTTACGATGGCCTTTCCTAAATGGTAACTGTCTGCTACGCTCTGCTGTGAATTGCCACTTGCAAGTATTCGCAGGGTCAATGAAAGTC
Organism: Gymnothorax reevesii; assembly: GCA_029721435.1. NCBI lineage: Eukaryota > Metazoa > Chordata > Actinopteri > Anguilliformes > Muraenidae > Gymnothorax > Gymnothorax reevesii. Next base: position 21,970,499 of record CM056579.1, on the reverse strand, counting down.
GTTCTGCTGCAGACACCGGGACGCTGTGTGCCTTAGCATGTGTAATAAGTGGTCATAATCTATGCAGCGGATTATCAAATCTGTCCATCGACATACGAGAATACCTGGATTGCACTGTGTTATCTTGTAAAATACACGTCCTGGACTAGAGAATGGTGCTCTCCGTTGTCTGGCTTGGTTTTGTTGAGTGGACGAACATACCCCTCCCTCCTCTTTTCCCCCCTTTGCTCGCTCTTTTGCCTCCATAGCAGGTGTATGACCATAGACTGTATCAAAAGATGGACAAAGCAACGGTGACGTCAGTCATTGGTTCCAGCATACCATTTAGGAAGCCTCGATTTTGGCAATTTGAACAGCACTGTTTTGTCATTTTGAAACCAGATGTGACTCCTATTGGGCGAGAGCATGAATTTAAGATCCGAGGAGGACTGTGGCTCTGGATCTGACTGTATTTGTCGAGGACCAGAGGATAGCCACGCCCCTAAAGCATATTCTGGCTTTATCCTCTAGTCTACTTGGAACTATAATTTATAAAAATGAACATCACAATATATCGAAGGCGACTTGAAACTTGCGATAGATATCATAAAAAATATTTGGAAAATCATTATTGAAATAATAAATAAGGTGGCAAAGTAGGGTCATTTTCTCATAGACTTCAATAGCGTTGAACGTCTTTCTGCAACCACCGACGTCGCCATATGCTGGCCATTAAATAGAATGCAAAACTTTGAGATTTCCGCATCGGCCTCACTTTTCTGACCCGGGTGCTGCGTCCATCTTTTTATACAGTCTGTGTATGACTAAGACATCGTCCATCTTGAGCAGTGGTTCTCAGACTCAGTCCTGGTGCCCCCCTGTGTATGCTGGTTTTGTTCCAACCTCAATTACAATCATATGTTTCAATAAGCCGTTAATTTGTCCTAATCAGCTGCATTTAATGTTTAATGCAGTAATTTAACATTGTCAGAAATATCCTTGAGGAATAAAAGGTCCTTCAACATATTGCATTTATATTTCTATATTGTAAGCAATTTCAGGACATAAATGAAGACCACAATTATTATAATTGTATAATATGTGTAGAATAATAATGTATAATAATAATAATTGTAGAATAAAGTGTCAGACAGGCATGTTGTGCTTATTGGACCATTTTTAATTGGTCATTGGACCAATTAATGCAAATATTTGCCTGAAGTTTCATTTTAGAAGATTAAAAATGATTATTTTTGAATTATTATTCATCCGTAAATGAGCATTTTATAGACTGAGAATCAAAGGGCTTCTAACTGGTGAAAGTGTGGACACCTGGACTCCAAACCAAACCATCAGGAAAACTGGAGAATTCAAAGACAAAGCAGATGATCAGTAGGTAATTCTGCACTGTGCAGATGTTTGAGAAAAAAAAACAAGTAAAATTTAACACAACAATATCCATCAAGTGAAGAGCACATGAACCTTGTCTTCTCTATGTCACCTCTTCTTATGAAATCGTTTGCCTTCTAGTTCAATAATCTCAATATTTACTTGGGCATTACATGCTATGCAGCGATGCCAAGTTACATCTGAGCGAAAGTGTATTTTGAAGGAGAAATCTCTGCTTGAAATCCGAAGCACCTAATTAAGAAAAATGAAGAGTATGTTAAAATTCTGAGATTGCAATTGTGCTTGTTACAGAATCAAAAATACAGTACATGAACGAGTTTGAGAACCAGTAACTGAAGAAGTAATGGAAAACTATCCAATAGGATATTGTAATTTGTATCCTTGAGATATTGTTTGAATATCATTAGGTGTGACCACAAATCTCAAAGTGTCAAATCACAGAGAAAACATGATCACGCCCTCTTCTTCCTAAGACGCGGAGTTTCTAGAACTGGACTGGATGCTAATTGTGTTGGTACAATGTAGTTCAGGTGAAGTGCTGTGTGTAATGTACCGATCAGGAACCAGTCGCGAGAACCAGGAAATGCAGTAGAGCTTGTCTTATTGGTAAAGGGGGAGAACCCACGCAGGGCAGAATGCAACAGTACAGAGTCCACAATCCAAAAGTCAAAATCCAGTTGGGCAAAAATAGTATCAAACACCAGGGCAGCAATCACAGTCGGACAGAAATGGGTCTGGTACACAGGAATAGTTCTATCAGAGAAGCAAGCCAGAATCCACAGGACGTAATCTGAACCATTACCATGCAGCAAACAGAGATCTCGTAGTCGGGCAGAAAAATGGTCAAAACCCACAGATGCAACAATAATCCAAAATCACAAAGGCAAAAATCGAAAGTCGGGCAATCCAGTCAGAAAGATAAATCACTAAGAATCAAGGCGAGAACAAACGTGGCACAGGAAGCTAGGAAGAACAATCTGACACTGGAAGTGCTAGAAAAGACATCTTAAATACACATCCGGGGTGAACACATGACCAGGGAGAAACAGGTGCGATCAATGATACAATAACTAGGAGTGACACATGAGGAATAATCTAATTACATGAATTTGGCAAATGCCAAAACGCAGACAGGGATCACAAGACAATCCTATGAACAAAACAACAGCTCCGCTTAAGGAGTACTAAAGTGCATAGATTAAAGAAAAGGAAAGCACGAAGTATAAGTGGAAATCCACAGAAACTTGCAGCAGAGATAATCAGGGATTGGCAAGGAGGCGGAGATTAGACTTGAGCGACTGCTGAGAGATCGTTAGTCAATTAGTATGTGTAGCTATACAATGATCAGTCACATTGTGGGGAAAAGCACACACACACACACACACACACACACACACACACACACACACCCAGTTTTGAGGGTGGACATCAAGTGCGAGACCGCAACTTGGTCTTGAATTTTTTTCTTGAAACAGAAAACAAAACAAAACAGGAAAGATGGCCAACAAAAAACTCGGCCCAAAGGGTTGCAAAAACTAACCAAGGACAGCTTCACAGAGCTGATAACAAAATGTACAAAAAACGAGAAAAATAAAAAGCCACTAGAAACTCTAGGGAAGTAAACCAATAAACAAAAATAAACAAACTCAGCGATGGCACTAGGCACATGCGAAAATACAAAACGAGAACTATGAAGAAACTTCAAGGCAAGACTATGGGCATGAAACACAAGCGTGAGGCGAAGCATGAAACGAGACTCCGTCTGCCAGCCAACTGCAGCCTCTCCCCAGATACAGCAGAGGGAATCACGAGACAGTGATGAGCTCCTGTAGAGCGACGGGGAGAAACGAGATCGCATGATGACGAGGCACGAGAGAGGAAAAACAGCTGTGGCGTGACGAGACAATAAGAGCAGGTATTTGCTCATTAAGAATAATGAGCGTGTTGCAGCATATAAGAGCCCAATAAGATACTATGAACAGTTAAAGTGTTAAACTGGATAACAGTAAAGCACAAGTAAGAATGTAGTGAAAGCAGGAAGCCTGCGAGTTAAATCCCTGTGTAACCATTAGTAATGGTTAGTGCATGCCTATCTAATGGAAACACCCCCTGTGATTAGTAAGTTGTTAGTAATAAATTAAAATAATTAACAAGCATGAAGACTCGAAAGCCCGGAAGGAAGAAACTTCAGAAAGAAGTTTGAAACCGTAAGCCGCTCCCGAATGTAGTACGAGAAGTAAAACACGGACAAGACCGCGCAGACACTGGAGAGGTGGATTGGCTGAGCAGACCGGACCTGGTGAAAAACAACGGAAAAGTAAAAACATGAACTATAAACATATGAACTATGAAATACGAATCCTGATACAAGAAACTGTTAAAACCATGACATGAATAATGACTATGAACTATGAAACCTGGCACGAGAAACTTAAAATCCCAACAGTGTCCTGGCACAGGGCACTGGAATCACAACAGCTTTGTGGTCTTCAAATGTTTTGAACAGATGAAATTGGACACTGAGAAAATCAGTCAGCTCCAATTTAGGTTGCTGAACACAGGTGTTTCGAGTTCTTTCAAAATACTTAGCTTAAACTCAATAACAAGTATGACCCAGAGCAGGTATGACTCAACCCTTTGTTTGCCAAATAAATTGTCAGTTTAAGGGGAGACCCATACATTCCTCGCTGAAATCCTTATTTCTCAATGGATCCACACCAGACTTAGCCTGAATGTGTCATTTTGGCTAAAAAAAGTAATGGTAGCATTGTTTCCAATATCTGGACCACAATTTTGGCAATGGCAGCGATTTTGAATTTATAATTAGGTCCATCCAGAAACCTTTGTTTCTCAGGAACCATGCACCATAGAAAGATGCAGTCAAGTTTATTTCATGCGTAAGATGCCCCTTGAAAAGTTGAAGCATTGATATTGACCTACCTTTAATACTTTCTGATATAAAAGATAAAATGTTGCAGATTATGCTAAATCTAGAACTGTCATTATTTTGAACACCCCAGCGTGGGTCTGAAACTTCTCCTGGAGCAAAACCCATGCTATAATTTGATGGTCATATAGTATAGAGTAGGCAAGCTGAATTTCAGGTCAATTGCTTGTTTCTGTGAGGAGAAACAAAGGTTTGTGTTCCACAGTAACAGTGAAATAGGTGAATATTTATTAAAATTAAATTAATATTAAAAAAATCATATATTATTATAATAGACTGACCAAAACATCCAACGCAACACATACAATTTTGAAATATTTGGTGTAATAAATGGGATATTGGTGTTGAGTCGTGATACATCAAATACAACTTAAAAGCTGAGAAAATTGTTTTGATTTTGTCGTGTGGGCAGCTCGTTCCGCTTGATTGCACATTTAGAATTTTGCCTATCCCGTCAGGTTGAGTAGAACTCATTGACCAATCCTTTGAGAATTTGGTCAATAAAAAGCCGTAGCAATGGGCAACTTAAATATTCCTTTGCATTATCCTGGGTCAACATGTGACCATGCCGCGCCTAGGTCAAATCAGCCAGAGCGAGCCGTTGGTATGCTCACTGGTGGAATGTCGCAAAGACGGGTTGCAAGGAACCTGGACGTCCACGTGTCGACCATATCACGTCTCTGGAGCCGGTATAATGAAACGAGAAGCACCGGTGATGGACCACGTGTCACCACCCCTCAGCAGGATCGCCATATTCGCCTCCAGCACCTGCGCAATCACTTCCTGCCAGCTACAGTCACTGCTGCTCAGACCAGAGGTCGTCACCAGAACTTGATTAGCAACCAAACCGTAAGCAACATTCTGGAATTTTTTGAAGAGGCCACCATGACTTATGATCAGAGCAGGGTTTATGACATCATATATACATATACATACTCCATAATACATTTAGAATACCAAATTTAGTTACATCCTCGTTAAATATCTGACTCCAAATTAGAATTAGAATTAGAATTGATAGTTTGGGGACAGCATGCGTGAATCTCGAGGCCGTTATGCCATCAGAGGCTCGTCTGCGAAAACCATTGTCACTCAGCAAAACACCCCCAGGGTAAAAAACGCAGCTGCCGGATCTTATTTCGGTGACATTTCTAGAGGATGGAGAAAATTACCATGATAGTAGCATCTAGGCATAAACGAAATAGCACTGAGCATAAACATATCACAAACCCAGGTTTATGTACCCCAAAGGGCCCCTTAAGGAGATTAATCAAATACCGGCTTCTCAGCCCAAGGGTATTCTTTTAGGTACAATCTCCAGGACCTGTAATACAAAAACCCTTAGGGGTAGAACGTAATCTACAATCCAACTTAGAACATATCGCTACCTACACATTGGTAAGGGGTCGCCCCATAAGTACCGGTTGTAACAAGGCTAGAAAGAATGTACAAGTGTTAAGAGTCATGGAGACCACGCAAGCTGTAAAAAATAATAATAATTTAATCACCAGGTAGGCACAAACTTGGATCAAACAAATCAACGTTAAGCCAATTACCAGTTACACACAATTTAGAAAGAGAGAATAAATTCATACCTGGAAAAGATGGAGGCCACGCGGAGCAAGGCCGCACCGCGTGCCCAGGAAGCACTCAGATGCCATCCCTCTCCGCCTACCTAGATCCGTTACTTACGCACAAACCCAGGAAAGCGGAGCGAGGCAGCATGTGATTCTCCCTAACTCACCTTTCGCATGCGAGATCTTGAAAAAGAAGAGCCCCTCCGGTTAGAATCTCTTGCCTTTAAGCACTCAAAACCACGCCTCCGATGAAGGCGGAAGAAGGGAGGGCCGAATCTAAGTTTTCCTTCATGGAGGTGATAAAACCATCTAGCATAGAGAGGAGAGCGGAATCTGACCACTTTTCAGGAGTTTTCCAAAGAGAATGAACCATAATTTCAAGGGAAATGAAACATGCTACATTCAACTCCTGGATTCCCCCGAGAATAACAAGACCAAACATGATAGGAATATGTAATAATATGATGCAGTTGTCATGAAAAAGCCTTAAGATGGAGCATTAGGTTATAAGTATATAAGTGATTTCTTCACGGGACATTGAAAATAAACATATTATGAATTTCCCAGAGATTTAGATTATTTTACACAGATTAAAGTAACTGGACTTTAACTTCAGTGGGGACAGTGATTTGACTTTTACAGGAGACATGGGACCCGCAGAGCTTTGTAGCTCATGGGAGGTTTAAAACGCGAAATGAGCATGTGTTCCAACAATATAATTTTTGACATTTGACATATCTGTTGTGAGCTAAATCAACCAAACATTCAGATCCTACACTTCCGCCTGTGCTTGATTCTGGGTCTCGCTAAACTCTGAGTTAATGCGTTCTCTGGTAGGTTAATTACTAACCCGTACTAACCAGCACTTATTTTAGGGTGATTGTAAATATTTAGTCATGTATTATTAACCTTTATTAACTCATTAGCAAGTGCGAGTGTTTCTAGCTTTTGTTTTCCTGCCTAAGCTTTCCCTGATTAACTGCGTTTAAAGCTGTGCTTTCCTTTGCTTCTCTCGTGGTGCTTTTTACTCGTCACGTTTAGACTACCTTAATTTAAACTGTCTAGCTTGATTGTTGGTATCAGCGTCTTGTCTCGAGTCATTTCTGTTAACCCGGTTCTCGTGTAATTGTTTATTAATCCCATGTGTTTCTTTTTCAGTCGAGATTACATTCCGAGTCCCCGCCTCCTCTCGAGACTATATTTGTGATAAAGGTAAAGTTCCCGAGTCATTCCTTTGTATGATTCCCGAGACTTGTGTTTTGCTGCGCCCACGTCTTGTCTGCCCTGTATCTAAGTCTCCCAGTGTGTACCGTCAGATTAGTTAGGTTCAGTTTTTGTTTTTCTAGTAAAGCCATTCTTGGAGTGTGTACATTAGTTTTCCCAGTGGTTCAGTGCATGTGCACGGTGCTTCATTTGTGGCTTGTTGCCTACCTTTCTCATTCAGTGTTTGGTGTTTCAATAAACACTTCTGGATCCTGCATCTGGTGTTCCCCTGACCTCTTCTTAACAAGTGGATTGAAAACTGGTTACACTACAGAACACAAAGAGTGGTGGTCAGTGGAATTTCATCTCAGCTAGGTATGGTGGGGCGTGTCATCCCTCAGGGATTGGTGTTGGGACCCCTGCTGTTCCTCATCTACATTAATGACCTTGATAGGAATATTGAGAGCAAATTAGTTACATTTGCAGATGATACCAAATTGGGAGATTTGACAAATAGTTTAGAGTCCACTAAAGTGATTTTGGATGATTTGGATAGAATCCAGAATTGGGCAGAAATGAAATTTAATGGAGCAAAATGTAAAGTTGTACATGTAGGTAATAAAAACATTAGACAGGATTACTTCATGGGAGGTTTAAAACTGGAATGTGCTCCGCACGAAATAGATCTGGGAGTGATTGTTGACCAAACCCTCACAGGTTCTAGCCACTGTGCCGTAGCAGTTAAAAAAGCCAATCGGATGCTGGGATACATTGCCAAAGGTATTGAGTACAAATCCACGGACGTGATTAGGATGTGATTGTACAACACATTCGTCAGAACACATCTGGAGTATTGTGTACAGTTCTGGGGACCATACTTTAAGAAAGATTTGGAGGCTCTAGAAAACGTTCAGAGAAGACCCACTAAACTAATCTCGGGTATAAAAGATGAAAGCTATGAGAAGAGGCTGAAGATCCTCAATATCTTTAGTCTTAGGAAAAGGAGACTTCGGCCAAGTTTTGTTAGTAGATCTCGGGGTCACAAATAGAAGTTAACCACGGGTAAATTTAGCACTGATATTAGGAAATATTTTTTCACCTAAAGGGTAATTTCATGATGGAATAGCTTGCCTGACCATATTATTGAGGCAGAAACCTTGGGAGTTTTCAAGAGCAGGCTTGACTTAAAGCTAGATACCATTGAGTCATTGAGTATCAGAAATGATAGATTCACTAATGTAATGATAAACTGCCAGGCCTGGTTGGGCTGAAGGGCCTGTTCTTGCCACTCATGTTATGTTATGATATGTTATATACTGGCAGGTTCACGAGACTCAACTGAGAACAAATGCAGTGGAAGGGGTGTGGTCAGGCAGTGGCAGAGCAGATTGTGACACTATCAGTGGTAATACCGGCTGTGGAGGCATTAACATTTACCATAATGTCTCTACAAAGGAAAGCGGCAAAATCTCGAAAACATATCATGCATTGTAAATTGCCGCACTGTGAATAATGTGTAAGTGTTCATCCATTTGCTCCTAAAGTAGCATTGGAATTCATACCAGGTGTGCAAAAGGTGTGTTGAAGGTGTGCAAAGGAGAGCCACTAAGTACATTCTTGGTTATAATGATTGTGTTGATAGCAATTATAAAGCCCGACTAATGAAGCTTGATCTTTTACCGCTGGGCTACAGACGTGACATATTTGATTGTGTATTCTTGTGCAAATGCTTGAAGGGGGAATATGACATTAACTGCAACCATTTTGTTTCATTTCAAAATGAGGATACATTTTTAATGAAAATTCCAAAATTTAGGACTGAAACTTTTCGCCATTCATATTTTAACAGATTATTTTATTTGTGGAATGCCAGTCACCTCTATCAAATTTCTGATACTACAGCTGCTTTTAAATCGAAGCTATTTCATTTTTATACAGAAAAGTTCAACAACTATTTTTCTTCTGATGATTCATGTACATGGGTTGGCAAATGTCATTGTTCACGTTGTCGTCTGTCCCTCTGATGTTACTTACACTTGCTGATAAACTGTCTTATTTTATTATGTATATATGATTTTTTTTTTTCTTTTTTATTTTTTTTTCTTCCTTCTCATTGTTCAATTGTCTGTACATGTTGTGGGATGATTGCCTCACAATAGGTGCCTTGCCACCTGTGCGATCATTTCCTGACTTCTGTCAAAGCTTAATAAATTAAATAAATAAATACCGTACGGTAATAATAATATTATACAAATAATACAGGGATGAGGACAAACTCTCTCACTATCACTTTACCCTTCACTGGGGACGTTTACCATATTCCAGTCAGTTCAATTGGTTTTAATTTAATGTAAACAATATTCTAATTGTTTTATGCTATTTAATCTTTCTCAGCCTACCCAAGTTCTCTGAGAACATAAAGATGCACTATGCAAGTTTGTTTACTTTCTGTGTTTTTTGTCTTAATTCGCCAACATCTCTCCATGATCCGCTAGCTGCCTGCCGGTAAATTCACTGTAAAAAAAAACCCGGGCTCTGGAGACCATACAGGCTTCACAAACTGCAGATAAACACAAGGGTCACAGGCTGTGCCCCATAACATAACAAACTGTCCTGGCCAATCACCAACAAGAGTTGACAGTTATGGACACATGGGAAGGAGGCAACTGTGGGAGGAAGGGGCGGGCTACCTCTGTTTTGTTTGAGTTTTAATGCCAACAGAAGTGATGTCAACAAACTTGCATAGTGCACCTTTAAATGTGTTGCAATTTTCTGTTGCTTACTTCGGTTTTACCAGTGCATTCATGTGTCTTAGATAACTTTTTTCATATGATTTATCTGAAGAAATGCCACTCATAAAAAATGAGGTTTTAACTAGGTTGGTCAAAGCATGACCTAAACAGCTAAAAACTATGCTTCCTGCCATGCTATTGTTGCCCCTGGACGAAGTCGGGCAGTTACTGTGGATTCATGGTCGCTATCTGCTTTGCTGCCACCGCATTTATTGAGATTTTCTTGTGGACGCTCTGCAGGCCACAAATTTCACCCTATTACATTAATTTTACAAAAGGTGTGGGCAGAGGTTGTAGTTCGGTCTTGACTCACCTCAATTGTGGTTCCCATGGCAGCAGAATAGGTCAAAATAAAGGAAAATTAATCTACTTTATCTGGACTTAATAAATCACTGGAATACTGTATATAGCATGAATGATGTGGATGGTGCTTTTGAAACATTTTTGGAAATTTTCAGTGCAGCATATAATAAAAATTGCCCACTTCAGCAATTTAGTTGCAACCATAAATCTATAAAATGCCCATGGTTAACCAAGAGCTTACACAATGCTTGTAAGAAGAAAGACACTTTATATAGACAGTTCATTAAACTAAGAACCAAGGAATCTGAACATCGCTACAAAACATATAAAAACAAACTCACAGCTATATTAAGAACTTGTAAGAAATTATATTATACCAATCTATTATATAAAAACAATAACAATACTAAAGGGGTGTGGGGAATACTAAATACTATAATTAAAGGCAATACAAAGAACAATTTATATGCAGACTACTTCATTGATGGGAATAGTGAGAATTATAATATGAATGAAATTGTGGAGAGTTTTAATAGCTTTTTTGTAAATATTGGGCCAGATTTGGCAGCAGAAATTCCTGAGTGTAATGGCAATGAAATTGAGTCACTGATAGAAATGAATTCAAATACTATGTTTTTGTGTGAAGTGACAGAGACAGAAATATTAGATTTTGTTAACAATTGTAAAAATAAATTATCTACTGATTGTTTTGACATAGACATGGCACTAGCTAAACAAATTATACATAGCATTGTTAGACCATTAACTTACATATGTAATTTATCATTTCAAACAGGAACATTTCCAAATAGAATGAAAATTGCTAAAGTCATACCAATACATAAAAATGAAAACAAACACATCTTCACTAACTACAGACCTGTCTCTCTGCTACCTCAGTTTTCAAAAATATTAGAGAAACTTTATAACAATAGATTAGATAAATTTATAGATAAGCATAAATTAATTCATGAAAGTCAATACGGTTTTAGGGCAGGAAGGTCAACTTCTATGGCCGTCATTGAGGCAGTAGAAGAGATTACTAATAGTATAAATAGAAAGAGATATGCAGCTGGGATATTCATCAATTTAAAAAAAGTATTTGATACTCTTGATCATAAAATATTAATCAAAAAATTAGATAGATATGGCATTAGGGGAGTGGCTTTGGATTGGATCCAAAGTTATTTGACCGGGAGACAACAGTATGTGAGGATGGGGGAGTTTGCATCTGGGTATTTGGACATTGTTTGTGGGGTGCCACAGGATCGGTTTTGGGTCCAAAGTTATTCAATTTATATATTAATGATATTTTTAATGTATCAAATTTATTAAAATTAGTCATATTTGCAGATGACACCAATATTTTCTATTCTAACGACAATTATAGTAATTTAGTATCCAATATAAACAGTGAATTAATTAAATTTAAAACATGGATGGATATTAACAAATTATCTCTAAATTTAAATAAAACAAAAGTGATGTTCTTCGGTAATTGCAATATAATTTAGATCGAGAAATAAAAATAGATGGTGTGGTCATAGATAAAGTGTCAGAAATAAAATTTCTAGGAATTACTATTGACAGTAAATTAAGCTGGAAATCACACATCAGACACATACAAGGCAAAGTATCTAAAAGTATATCAATCATTAATAAAGCCAAGTTCTTCTTAAACTACAACGCATTGTTATTATTATATTGTTCATTAGTTGTTCCATATGTAACTTATTGTGTAGAAGTCTGGGGCAATAATTACAAAAGTTTACTGCATCCCCTTGTTATACTCCAAAAACGTGCTGTAAGAATGATACATGAGGCAGGATACCGTGATCATACTAATATTTTATTTCTGCAGTCTAAGCTGTTAAAAATGCTGGACTTAGTTGAGTTCTCTACTTGTCAACTTCTGTTTAAAGCGAGCAAAGGTATGCTGCCTGAGAATATTCAAAAGCTCTTTACACATAAAGAAGGGAGTTATAACCTGAGGGGGTGTGGTAACTTTAAGATTCAACTGGTGAGAACTGCCAGGAAGAGTTTGTGTGTGTCTGTATGTGGGGTGAAGCTTTGGAACAGACTGGAGGCAGGGCTCAAACAATGTCCAAATATTTATCAGTTCAAATCAAGATACAAAAAACTTATATTGTCAAAGTACAGAGAAGAGGACAATGGTGTTTGATTGTGATAAGTGATATAGCATGGTATACAGTTAATGGATCAAGTGAATTAACCTAACTGATTATTACTATATGTGAGAGGGCATAAGCTACAACACAGTGAATAATGGAACCAGGTTATTAGGAACCAGGCCCCCCTCTGGCAGCAGGGGAGCGGTGCTGCTGAGGATAACCCCCTCTGGCTGCAGCTCCCAATACTGTCTCTTTTAATGCACAGCAAAGGACACTGAGCAGAGAGTGGTCCTGTGGCTCGGGGGCACCACCCTCTGGCAGCAGGGGAGCGGTGCTGCTGAGGATAACCCCCTCTGGCTGCAGCTCCCAATACTGTCTCTTTTAATGCACAGCAAAGGACACTGAGCAGAGAGTGGTCCTGTGGCTCGGGGGCGCCCCCCTCTGGCAGCAGGGGAGCGGTGCTGCTGAGGATAACCCCCTCTGGCTGCAGCTCCCAATACTGTCTCTTTTAATGCACAGCAAAGGACACTTAGCAGAGAGTGGTCCTGTGGCTCGGGGGCGCCCCCCTCTGGCAGCAGGTTCACAAAAAACACATTGGATCCTCTGATGGACAAGGCACACCATCAAAACTAAAACTTGTCACCATGGTCACCAATCTGTGATTACTATATGTACTTCTCCTGAATAACATGGATTATATGTTATATGCTATCAAAAATGATATTGTTGAAGTTAAACATTTATAATTATCTATAATTACTGTATGATGATGATGATGATGATGATGATGATGATGATGACCATTCTGGAGAGGGGGCTGTAACATTTTGTGTACTGTACTGTCCTGTAACACGGACCAGTGTAATTACTATCCTGCTCCACTAGGGGGCTGGTCCGGACCACTGGTCTTTGGAGCACGGACCACTGCAGTAACTGTCCTGCTCCACCAGGGGGCTGGTCCGGACCACTGGTCTTTGGAGCACGGACCACTGTCGTAACTGTCCTGCTCCACTAGAGGGCTGGTCCGGACCACTGGTGCGAAGTGTCTGGAGACAGTGAAATTCTCGAAACTACTGACTGATCAGTCCATTCTCGGAATACTGCAATTAGATGATAAATTTGGCTTCGCAGTAAACACTACAAAATAATGATTTGTACCATTCAATCTTTCCGAGCGATGGATAAAAATGTTTAGATTTTCGGTGGGGGCAGGGGTGGGGGTGTGTTTTAGTGATCGGAGTGGCTATTCGCACAGCCGCTGTGCCAATATTGGGTCAAATTATTTTATTCGCACAGCTGTGCCAATGCACAGTGCAGAGTAGCTGTGCCAATAAGGATGGGCAGTAATATTATTCGCACAGCGGCTGTGCGAATAGCCACGTCCTTAAGCGATGAGCTCTGGCCATCAGAGATTAGACTGACTCACCCCGTGACTTTAATAAGGTGTAAGACCATTAACCCTCTCTAGCCCAATTTATTATTTTGAGATATGAAAAATCTTTCATTTGTGGAGAAAAGTTCTCATACACTAGTGGCTGCAGGTGGAACTAATGTTGTATTTTTGCAATACGGAGCTGGAAGGGTAACTTTATCAAACCATTTCCCATGTGGTCTTTATATTTTATAGTCAGTCATCAATTGATTTATTGTTGCAAATTTGCAACATGAGCCTGGAGAGGGTTAACCGCAACTCGAAGTATAGTAGACAGCGACCCAGATTAACAATGAATAACTCGGGTCAGTGTTCATATCACTGCTATAAACTTGCAACTTTTTTGCCAGTTATTTCAACTGTAATTTTACAACCAGTTTATAACTCAAGTTCCGCGTATGTTAACTGTAAACCACAGTTAAATTCGCGCAGGACTCTGCTTACAGTTAAAATAACAAGGAGACAATGCGTTAAATTAGCTGTAAAATTCAGTCCATTTATAACTGAGCGATAATAATATAATTAAAATTGAGTTTTGATAACTTTGTATAGGCTAATTTGAATATGCGGTGCCGTTTCCGAAGAGAAGGGGCAAAAAAAAAACATGAAAACAAGAGGTTGCTCGCTGATAAATATTATGACCTTGGTAGTAACAACAGTCACGCTGCACTGTTATAATATTGCACCATTTTGCCTGTTATTTTGACTGTGATCTTACAATGAGCTTATAACAGAGGTTCCGGTTATTTATTAATAATATAATATTATTTTGTTATTTTTCAAAATAAAAGAATACAACCCTGAGGGTCACTGACTTTTCCTAAAAGTGTCAATATTTTAACGTGCAATAGATTTTAAATAGATTTCACCTACGGTGCATAAAATACCACCAAATCTACCTATTTCTGGCATTAGCGTTCTCACTGACCGTACAGTTTTGCGGCTGTTATATTTTTTAAAAAAATTATCTTTTGGTTGCCTAGCAGCTAACCGATGCCACTTTCAGAGTTGGTAGAGTAGAGCCATCTAGAATTATTTTATTAGGCAGCACTGGCAAAAAGTTTGAGCCAGCAGTAGCGGGACACACTGGCACCAAAACGGAGGCAGTGCCAGGTCTGCAGAAGCTGCTCACAAATTAAGACGCTCGTCACCTGCTGAAGATGCTTCAGACCCGTCTGTGGGAATTGCTCCAGGAGAACGGAGGTCACCTACGCAGACCTTTATGAGTAGACTAAATAATACGCCACGCCAGTAAATAAAACGCAGTGTCACACTTGTCCGAAAGTCGGAAAGGGTTTTAATATAACTCCGTGTCCGACAGTCGGATAGTTTCAATATAACTCCGTGTCCGACAGTCGATTATTGTTTTTAATCTCTTAAAATCTTTTGAAACTTTTAGATAATAAACGTGAATGTTTTGATCAGAGGGCTCATTTCTTCAAGATGGGTACTGAGAATTTCATTGGCATTGGTGCGGGACTTTGTGCATTTATGACGAATTTAGCGTCTGTCGAACAGAGATTCTAAAATACTCCGTGTCCGATAGTTATAGGAGTTTTAATTTTTCGAGTATTCCAGCAATAATTAGAGGTAAAAATTTGGCCATGTTTGTGTTCGACCTTCACAAAATGCAAATTGATAGCTGTCGACTTTTCTTGATCTTTTTATTCGTCTGTTTTCTTCCGTTGAAGATAGACAACAGTTTTTGTTCGGTCTCTCTTTCGAAAATTAGTCAGATGGATCGCACAGATTCTCGCTTTATTTCCAGAGATAAAATAGTGCTTGTAATCAGCGAGCAAATCTATTCCATGACCATTGACATGTGAATTAAATATTGCATGCACGATGAAGACTGTCGGACGCGAAATGCAAAATACTCCATGTCCGGCAGACAGCAGAAGGTAAAAGCATTGATATGAGAGCAGATTTATAACGAAATAAAGAATAAAAATATATCACCAACAAACAGAACATCCAACCAAGATGGCCCGCAAATAAATAAATCGCAGTGTTCATTTGATGTTCTTTTTGTTGTTAACTGTTTTTATTCTTTATATCGTTATCAATCTGTTTCTAATCGTCCTCTTTTTTTAAGGCTGTCGGACACGGAGTATTTTGCTTTTAATGGCCGACAGGCATCGCACGGACTTCATTGTATTTATAAAAATTGCCCAAATAAATTGATTGCAGAGCACTTTGGATATTCTGATTGTTTTTGATTGACCTATCTTGAAGAAATGAGCCCTCTGATCAAAAATTCACGTGTAATATCTAAAAGATTCAGCAGATTTTAAGAGATTCGACTGTCGGACACGAGTTAAAACCCTGTCCGACTTTCAGCACGTAGACACTGCGTAAATAAATAGGTAAAAAAAAAAGTTCAGCACCTACCTATTGTTTTCTAATTCCGTGTCATTGTTCCGAT
The DNA here is from genome assembly GCA_029721435.1 of Gymnothorax reevesii. Taxonomy (NCBI): domain Eukaryota; kingdom Metazoa; phylum Chordata; class Actinopteri; order Anguilliformes; family Muraenidae; genus Gymnothorax; species Gymnothorax reevesii. The sequence goes on along the minus strand of CM056579.1, from coordinate 21,954,299 downwards.
TAATTATTTCATAATAAATAAGATATTCCATATGGTTATGTTGTTAGGCTATAAATGTTGAATCCGAATGTGTATTAATCAAAATAGACGTTTTTAGTTGTTTTTGTCGTTCTGAATTGTTTAATTATTTCTTGACCCGAAAATATTGTTGTGAATGTTTACAATAAAGCCGCTTTCACAGTGGAGGCGAACAAATTTTTCGCATGACAGATCACTTTCAAAAGTCCATGCAAAGACACGAATCCGCGCGAAACAGGTTGAATTTAAATGTCATCAATGAATTTGCATTGAATTTGAATGTAATCTGCTAAAAATTTGTTTCGAGTCCGGTGTGATAGCAGCTTAACTCATGTTAATTATATATAATTCTATTGCCTAAATATAATTATATATAAGGCTGGCTCAAGACAGCGGTGGGTTTCAGTCTCTGAACCAATGACCATGCAGTCCATTCTCGTAATACTAGAATTACATAGTAAATGCTTACAATACTCTCAGAACTGTGGGGTAATTCACCTATCTGGCCAGTCATTTCAAAAAATAAACTGTTCTCAGTGTAGTTATTCAAAATGCCTCAAGCGGGTAAAATGAGCTAGTTACAATGATCAATGTAACAATGCTGCAGCTTGCTGCTTTTAAATGTATTATTTAGGCATAAGCTAGCAAATGACACTGTGACACGGATCACTTCCAATCATTGTCCTACTCCACTGGTCTGGACCACTGGTCTTTAACTACTGTCCTGTTACACGGACCACTGTTATTACTGTCCTGCTCCACTAGGGGACTGGTCCGGACCACTGGTCTTTGGAGCACGGACCACTGCAGTTACTGTCCTGCTCCACTAGGGGACTGGTCCGGACCACTGGTCTTTGGAGTGCGTACCACTGCAGTAACTGTCCTGCTCCACTAGGGGGCTGGTACGGACCACTGGTCCGGAGTATCACAGCCCCGATTGGCCTTCCACCGGTCTCGGAACCACTGACTGTACAGTCCATTCTCGGAATACTGTAATTACTTTGTAAATGCCTGCCTTACCCTCAGCAAAACTGTTGGCCAAATAATTTATTTGGCCACTATCTGGATAATTAAATCGTTAGGACTGTAGGTGTAGTTGTTCAAAATATTTTAAGCCAGTGAAATAAGCTCGTAACAATCAATGTGGCCTGACAATATGCAGCTTGCCGCTTTTCACTGCGCAGTCAGCTGTCTGATTGGAAAACATAAATGAAGGACACCACACTCATCACCGAAATTACCTTAATTCGCATAAGAATTTTGAAATGTCGCTCTCGCTGGAAAAAAAAATACCGTCCTTGAGCGACAGTGCATAGACCTAATTGTAATTAAATTAGCCTATATTTCTGTACTGAATGTGGCCCATTGTCACTGTTAGATCGCACGGGGGTGAGATAATTCTGGCACCGGCCGTGTTAAGAGGCAATTTCAACTGTACAATTATTAGACTTGAACAAATTTTTCTATTACACTTGTATTACATTTCTGATAGACGGAGTCATGGCCTCCTGCCATAAAACTTTTTTTTTTTTTTTTTGCGGTAAAAAGAAGCGCCTTTACTGAGGTAATCTACTGGAAAACTTGTGATTAGTTTTTAGGATAATTTGTTTTTATCAAACCAACATTTAATTTTACCCATTTCTTTTGTGACCACCTCTAATAGCTGCTGTAAATCCATTCCAGAACAAAAAATATTTGTGTCATCAGCAAAAACAACAAATTTTAGCAAATCCGATACTTTGCAAATATCATTGATATTTAAAAGAATTTTGGACCCAGTACTGACCCCTGTGGGACCCCACAAGTAATCTTGAGGCAATTTGATTTGCGTTGGCCCATCTGCACAAATTGTTGCCCATTGGCAATGTAACTTTTCAGCCAGTCAAGAGCTACCCCTCTGATACTATACCCCTCCATTTTTTTCAAGTAAAATAACATGGTCTATTGAATCAAATGCTTTTTTAAGATCAATAAATATTCCCACAGCATATTTTTTATTTTCAATACAACCCGTCAATTCCTCAACTAACTCCATTAAAGCCATTGAGGTTGATCTGGCTGATCTGAGACCATACTGACTGTCCATTAATAAGTTGTTTTGTTCAATAAAATTGTCCAACCTTGCATCAAAAAGTTTTTCAATTACTTTTGAGAATTGGGAAAGGAGAGATATCGGCCTATAATTGGTATAAAGATGTTTATCATTTGCTTTCTATACTGGGATAATCTTGGAAGTTTTCATTATATCTGGGAATGTACCGATTTGAAATGATAAATTGCATATATGAGTTAGTGGATCTATAATTCCTTCAATTGTTTTCTTTATCAAACTCATGTCAATATCATTCCAATCTGTGGACGTTTTATTCATACATCAATTATTACCTTCGCCAGCGACTTCGCTGACGAAGGTAATGTTTTGATCCCTGTGTATTTATTTGTTTGTGTGTCTGTCTGTATGTATGTATGCGTATCGAATAACTCAAAAAGTACCAAACGGAATATCATTAAATTTGGTGGGTTGATTTGGCATGACCTGAGGATCAATCGATTAGATTTTGGGAGTGATCAGGTCAAAGGTCTAGGTCAAGGCCACGAAAAGGTCAAAACCGACTTTCGGCCATATCTCGGTCAATTTTTATCCGATCGGCATGAAACCAATGCCAGTGGCGAGGGATTCAGTGGCGTCGGCGAAGGTATGCGCTCTACCGAGTGCCCGTTCTAGTTATTTCTATAATTTCATTTTCTCCTATTGTTTCCAACAGGATTGAGTTTGGATTTCTTTCTCTGTGTCCTCAACAACATATTTCTCTCCAGCATTATTTATTTCACAAGCCAGTTTTGGACCCACATTGACAAAAAAGTTATCAAATCTCCAACTGCCTCATTCATGTTTTTAATCACTGTGTCATTGTCAGTAAAAAGTTCTGTAAAATTTGGTTTGGTTTGTTTGCTCCTAATAATTCCATCTTATGTGTTCCATGTTCCTCTAATGTTGTTTCTGTTATTCTCTAATATTTAGGTATAATAATCCCTGTTACACATGCGGTGTTAGCCCCGCATAAATAAATAAAAAAAGGTTGAAAAAATTATGAACAATCACCGGCACTCAAAATGTACACTTAATTACAATTTATAATGAAAAACTTCAAACCTTCGATCTTCTTGTGAATTGCTGTGATAGCTTTCCACTCCAGAAATTTTCTGGACAGTTGTATGAGAACTTGTGATCAAACCAATTGACATAGTCAGACCAGAAACATTGCGAAGGGCTGATGTCAAAGCTGCTCTTGCGATTAAAATTCCAGATGCGATATTCACGCCCATTGTCATGTTTACTAGAAACAAAACAAAAATAATTAACAAATATTATGAAATGACTGGCTATGCTTAAAATCGTTCCAAATCAATTGTATTGCTGGCTATACAATTTGTAATCTTTACCTAGTTGTTTTAGAAATGGATTCCAATTATGGATCCCAAGGACAGAGCACTAGAAGAACAACATGTACAGAACGCACTCAAAACATGTCAGTACCCACAATGTGCAATATGGAAAGGAACATGGCAGGTAAAGGAAAAAGTGGCAGCACAGACGAAGAAGAGGAAAAAACACAGGGAACATGAATCGGAGAGTAGAAAAGTAGTGACACTACCGTATATCAGAGGGGTCAGTGAGCGCATCCAAAGAGCAATGCGGAAACACCATATCAACAAACCGGTAAAACCACACTCAAATCTACCACAGCTGCTAGCCCATCCGAAGGACAAAATCGGACAACACAAAAAGTGCAATGTCATATATGGGATACCATGCCAATCATGCATTAAAACCTACATTGGGGAGATGGGAAGGAGTTTTGTCACACGCAAAAAAGAACATAAAAAGGAATGCGAAAAGGAGACGGCACAGAGACAAACCAGATTAATAAAAGAAAAGTCCGAGCAGGAAAACCTCAAATCAGCCATAACAGACCATTGCAAAAGAGAGAATCATATCATGGATTGGGATAACGCCAGAGTCATCAAACAGGAAAACAACCGATACCACCGCTGGATAAAGGTGGCGAATGAAATAAAGCGGAGCCCGAGGAGGATGAACAGGGAGCGCCATCCTGGGGGGGGGGGGGGGGGGGGGGGGACTGACAGCGGGAGGTGTGACCCATCTGTCAAAAACTGACTGGGGACTCACACCTCCGTAACATCAGCTGATAAGAACATGTCACACAATTCCACCTGTGTGACCTTCTGATAAAGATGGAAGCTAGCCGCCGAAACATGTCAAGGTAGGAAAAATACCATCAATCCATGCACGTCTATGATAAAAGAAAATACCAATAATCTTCACATTGTTTCATCATTCCGTGTCTCACGTGTCTCTGCGTGTCTATTACCACCCCGACCACCCCCCCCCCCCCCCCCATGATGTGTATCAGCAGTTTACCTTTCATTCATCCCATAGATACATCTTCGATTCAACCACTCCTTTCTATTAAGCTGCTATCATTCTGCACTCATATCATCCTTATTACGCTGTAAAATGCCATTCGACTCGCAGTGGTTTTGCGACAGATGTGATGTTGGCTCTATTCTTACAGGAGAGTATGCATTAAATGAAGCTGCACTGCTGACTGCATATGAATTGGTGTCAGGAGCCAATGATATGAAATTTTGTGAATCTACAGGGGAACTGCCTTGCAGACTTACGAAGATTCATATTGCCTCAGGAATTTCAAAAGTGTTCACCTGATTGGGTGGCAGTGCATTTACATGAATTAATGAATGAAAATGAATAAATACATAAAAAGTAGACTCAGCTTTAAAAAATAAAGTAACCACCTGAAGTTAGCTTATTATCTGGTTCTAACTTCTGTCAAAAATGAGTTTGTGCAGCTTCTGGGACTAGAGGTTGAGCAAACTCAAAAAAAGCTCTGAAGCTGGTTACCTTACTGTTTTAAGTTTCGTGAACTGTATTTGTACGATGTCAAGTGAGGCGGTTGGATGGCGAATGAATTTATGCTGACCAAAAAACATTTGTTCGTAAATTCCCGAGATGAAATAAGAGTAATGGAGAGTTCAGTCATGAGATTTAAAAAAGTGCGGGTATTTCTATTGTCATTACATGGGTCATGTAATTGCAGACTGTTTTGCGATTAAATATTGGCACGAGGTTAATGATCAAAGATTCTAAATTGAGTACCTGTGAAGATCGTGGTGATCGAAATGTTGTTGATGTCTTGGTAATAAACTTTTGGCGAGTAAGTCTTACAGTGTGCAGACTTCATTATATCATTAGGTTTCACACGGCACTCATACATTCATTATGCCTTCCACTGTTCTTGCTAATGTGTTATATTCACAAACAGGTAAAGCAAACTCTATATTCCTGTAAGGAAGTCATATTTTCTGGGTCAGCCCTCTTTCCCAATGGAAGGCAGCACTCCTGGGCTGTTTCCTTCCCTTTGTTCCAGGGTTGAGGCTATTCTCCGCAGTCACAATGGTTCCAAAGTTATTTTCCTTTGCCCTAGATCTAGGTTTTTAGCTGGTTTGGTTCATGCCATTTCTTGATACTGGAAATGTGCCTTGAATATTCCCAAACACGGGGTGTGTTACGTTCAGCATTTCATTGAAAAGAGCAGTATCATTGAATGCTGTCACGCCTTCCTTGTATTTTGTAACCTATTGCTGGTTTGGTCCAAGCCTTAGTTCCACGGGGGAAATAGGTGATTTTAACTTGCTTTGACTACTGTTAGAAAAAGCTCCATCTTGAAAACTAAAAATACTGGACATATTTTTTTTTTAAACTGGAGAACTGAATCTTTATGACCAAGCAGTCATTTTCCATCTAGGTTCAGTTTTTAGTGTGCATTTTCATCTAATTATGTTAAGAGAATGTCTACAAATTTTTAAAAAATTTTAAATCAAATTCCAAATGCGCAATTTATTGAGCATAAGCTTAAGGTGTCATTTGGAAGCCAGTGCAAGACTGGGTGCTACTAGGACATTTAAAAATGGTGTTAAGCGGCTGAAATTATATTTAATGGATATTTGTTTATAATCAGTGAGTGTATGATCTGTCATATTATCACTTGACTGGTGTATGGAGAAAAAGCATGTCTTCAGAATAAATAATTATCATTCATTCTAAAGACCCTTTGGCAACCAAACCAAAAAGGGCTTGCCTAGAAAGTGGAAAAATACCCAATCTCTTAGGCTTGAAGATATTATTAATAATATTATTATTTTTACACCAGTAGTCAGCATATACAGGACCCCCAAAGAAGTGCAATTTTATCCATAATTGTCGAACCATGTCAGGAAAACATTCTACAACCTGATTCCAAGAAATTGTTTCTAATTTATTATTATTTTATTTAATATTTATTTATTTATTTATTTATTGAATTTATGTACAAATATTGTTGAAACGAAATATCAGGTTCTGTACTTTGGCTATAACTAACTGTTTGGTGGTGTACCTCCCGTGTTTTAAAACAATGAACCATATTTCTTACCTTTTTAGTGTTTGATATACTGGGCTTTCTATGATACGAGATTAAAAAAAAAACGGACAATCATGGGCTCTTGGAATTTTTTTTTTTTTTTTTTAATGAATTTTTTTTCTTTAACCAGGGAAGTCTCGTTGGGATTAAAATCTCTTTTTTTAAGGCAGCCCTGGGGGTAGAGGTGAGGAGGGAGAGGGCAAATTGGGCAGCCAATTTGATCAGGGGATGACTAGGGGGCAGGTTGAAAGAGCCAGGTTCGGAATTTAGCCATGACACCTGGGAACCACTTACTCTTGTCAAGAAGCATCATAGGATCTTTAATGACCACAGTGAGTCAGGACCTTAGTTGAACGTCTGATCCAAAAGACGGCATTTCCTTCAGCACAGTGTCCTCATCACTACACTGGGCATTGGGGATTATTCCACCATAGGGACGATTGCAAGCTACCTGCTTAGCTTCAGCTGCGTAGCTGGTGCAGATCGAATAGCGGTATGGCTTTTGAGAGATTTTTCTACTGTTAGTCTCTAGATGTGAGACCTGGGCCCTGTACCATAAAACTGGATTAGAAATTATCACGGTAACTTCAGGTTTTACCCTGGGTTTTCTGTACCATGAAGGCGGCTCACTTCTTACTGAGGTATATCACCGCGGCAACATAAGCTGAACGGCTTACCTGCTCCGGAGCAGGTTTAGTTCTAGATTCAGATCACAGCGTGCAAAAGCACCGCTTACTGACCAATCAGTTCTCTAAGAAAATGGCATCACTGTCCGCTGAGGTTTCAGCTGAGTTCCGTGCGCAGATGAAAACCAATATGAACGATACAGGTTCTCATCTGAGGGTTTGACACGTGGCGAACGCAGCGGAGTCATGCGCAAATACAGCGCCCTCCATAATTATTGGCACCCCTGGTTAAGATGTGTTCTTTAGCTTCTAATAAATTCTGTTTTTTTCTAAATAATATAGGACCACTCGAAAAAAAAGAGGAAAATCCAACCTTTAATTCAAGTGCATTTATTCAGTGGGAAAAAAAATCCCACATTAAGAAATAATTCTTTTGCATCAAATCATGTGTGCCACAATTATAAGCACCCCTGATGTTAATACTTTGTACAATTCCCTTTTGCCAACAAAACAGCACATAATCTTCTCCTATAATGTTTCACAAGATGGGAGAATACAGAAAGAGGGATCTTCGACCATTCCTCTTTGCACAATTTCTCAAAATCATCCAGCGACCCGGGTCCTCTCCTCTGCACTCTCCTCTTCAACTCACTCCACAGGTTTTCAATGGGGTAGAGGTCTGGGGACTGAGATGGCCATGGGAGGAGCTTGATTCTGTGTCTGATGAACCATTTCTGTGTAGATTTGGCCACATGTTTAGGGTCATTATCTTGCTGAAAGACCCAGTGACGGCCCATCTTCAGCTTTCGGGCAGAGGCCACCAGATTTTGATTTAAAATGTCCTGGTATTTCAAAGCATTCATAATGCCATGCAGCCTAACAAGGTTCCCAGGGCCTCTGGAAGAGAAACAGGCCCACAGCATCACCGATCCTCCCCCATACTTCACAGTGGGCATGAGGTGCTTTTCTGCATACTCATCTTTTGTGTTCCGCCAGACCTACATAGAGTGTTTTTTGCCAAAAAGCTTTGTCTTGGTCTCATCTAACCAAAGCACACGGTCTTAGTTGAAGTCCCTGCACCACTTAACGAACTCCAGAGGTTTGCGTTTATGATTGTGAGTGAGAAAAGGTTTTTTCCGTGCATGCCTCCCAAACAGCTTGTTGGCATGTAGATAGCGCCCGATGGTTGTTTTGGAGACTTTGTGACCCCAAGATGCTAACATTTGTTGCAATTCTTTAACAGTGAGCTTTGGAAGAACTTTTTATTTCTCTTACCATGCATGGTGGCAAAATAAACTTGCGTTCTCGTCCAGGCTTGTTTACCACTGTTTCAGTTGTTTTAAACGTCTTAATGATTCCTCTGACAGTAGATATGGGCAGGTGCAGGTGAGTGGCTATTTTCTTGTAGCCATTGCCTGACTTGTGAAGGTCGACACACATCTGCCTTACTTGAATAGTTTGCTCCTTTGTCTTTCCCATGTTGAAGAGTGGATAAGAGAAATGGCCTCTGTGTCACGTCATATTTATACCCCAGGGAAACAGGAAGTGATGATTTACTAATTAAATGTTCCTAGACACTCTGATCAACTTCGTAAACTACTGTAGAAATGACAGAAATACTTCAATTACATTTGATTCCTAGGAATTGTTAGGAGTGCCAATAATTGTGTAACAGGTGATTTTATATTAAAAAAATTATTTCTTAGTCAGGAATTTTTTTCCCTTAAAATTCACTTGAGATGGAGGTTGCATTTTTCTACAATTTTCAGTGTGAGAGTATGCTTCTGCAACATTACAGATGCTTTTAAAATTATGCCTCTGTACCCCTGTCAGTGAAATCTCTGGAGTTAATTGAGGGGGAAAAAAGCGTATTTTGCAGTAAGTCTGACCTTTGAATGCTGTAGCAGCCCCTGCATTTTCGATACTCTATCCGAGGCTTTTTGCTGGATACTTCTGAATGTTAACAAACTGCCCTTCGTTTTTCATTTATTAGACGACTTTTGGATAATGGACTTTCCCATAGTAATGGGAATTTGTATTGAAAATTGGTTCACTACTCGAAGCTTCATTCATTGAGCACGTGGGTGACATCTGCTGGCACAGATATTGTTGTACAGCTTTGCAAAGGTGACTATGGGGGCATTATTGTAGCAAAACTATTTACAAATGTGTAAAAAAAATCCATGTCCGTAACGAGATTCACAAATGTGTAACCGGATGCACAAATGCGTAAAAATAATTTGTATTTCGATCCACAAATGTGTAACCGGATGTACAAATGCGTAAAAACAATTTGTATTACGTTCCACAAATGTGTAGAAGTATCCGTGTCTGTAACTAGATCCACAAATGCGTACAACAAACTGTGTAAATATCAGGCCCTGGGATTGAATGGGTTCTTACATGTGACGTTTGCTACACTTCTGCCGCGGAAGATCCACAAATGCGTACAGCGATTCACAAATGCTGGGGTAAGCACCCGTTCACAGAGCTCAAAAGGACCTCATTAAAATGCAAACCACGTGATTTCAATGAACTGGTATATTCACTAAACTCGGAGATGCCAGCGTCACGCATTCGGCGTAGGTCTAACGCAATTTTTAGGCTTATTCACCGTAGTCCGTAATTATCCATTGAATGCCGAGTGAGATTCTCATGCGGAATTAAAATCCTTGTGCATTGAAGCTTCCGTTTCACTTGCGTAAAGGCGCACCTCATAACAAGTAACATGGAAAGCGATTATGACTCCGGACTTCCCGTGCTCTTTAATCAGGGATTGGAAACAATGCATGTGTTTCATGATCGTTTAAATTGTTTCAATGAAATAAGATCATTTGAAACGTTTTTATGCAATTCCATTGCTTTTAATCCCTCAGTAAAGACAAGCCTGAGAATTCCCGAGTCATAATCAATTTCCGTGTCATTAGTGGGGAAATCCACCGAAATGCATGTGAAACTGATTAACTTGATGCGCAATGACTCAAATTCCGCGAGTGAATTTCCTCGGTGCGCTTTGATTGAATAATTGCTGACTACAGCACAGAAAAGTGAATGTCACTAAGAGGAGAAACTCACGCATAGGACGTAAGCATTGGCATTTCTGTTAACTTCGTCCAAAACATCAAAGTTCAAGGTTTCAAGGTGTCAAATCCTATCTTTGTGGATTCCTACCACATAAATCAAACTTGCAGGATTTTTTAATGAGAACTTCGATTTTAAATTTGATTTCCGCATCCGGTTACACATTTGTGGATCAAAATACAAATTATTTTTACGCATTTGTGCATCCGGTTACACATTTGTGAATCTTGTTACAGGCACAGATTTTTTTTTACACATTTGTGGATCGAAATACAAATTGGTTTACGCATTTGTACATCCGGTTACACATTTGTGAATCTCGTTACAGACATTGATTTTTTTTACTCATTTGTAAATAGTTTTGCTACAATAATGCCCCCATAGGTGACGCTGACGCACCTTGCGTGTGTAATTTGAGTTTTATTGTATTGTGAAAAATACTTAAAGCTGAAATTTAACTTCGTTTCACGTGTGTTGTTTTTCTTCCTTACCTTAATAGTTCATATTATATTGTACTGTATTAACATTAATTACATCCACAGCCTCATTATTTGCTGTCCCCCCAAAAAGAAAAACGTTATATTATGTTTTTGATTAGCTTAGTGTATGCTGGGTGTGCTCGTGCGACTTAGGCATTTTTATTCAAAAATGATAACAGAGCGCTGTTTTGTCGATCTTAAATATATTTGAATTGCGCCAATGTTTCCAAGCTCCATAACCGGTCAGCTGATTCAGTCTGATGAAGTAGTTTGAACGTCATCAGTCACTTGGTTTTCCCTGATATGAAGAAAGCTCCAGCAAATTGCTTCAGAAAAATACCCTGTCGAGTTTGAGGCGAGCTTCGGAGCCTCGTTATCAGAGGTAACATCACTACTTTCCCAATTCCAAGTACCAAGTCGCAGCATCTTTACACTTAAAGTTGTTTTCAAGAAACTGGGGTACTGCGCAGGAACTGGAGTTTTGGGTATTTCTCTTGACTCAGTTAAAATGCAAGTGTCTCCACCCCAGGATAAATGGCGCAGAATCAGGGAAGTTATAGAGAGTGCACTGTCGGCTTCGTCAATGAAAAAGCGCAAATTGTTGTCCCTGTTGAGGCACCTGAACTTCCTTTGTGTACCGGCTTCTCGACCTCTCTTAATCTGTAATCAATTTGCAAAAAACTGTCAAATTAGACGAAGGTTAAAATCTGATTTGCGCTTTTGGTCACGGTTGCGCAAGCACTGGAATGGCATTTCGTTCCTTTATAAGGATAGGCTGGAGTCATCGGTCGCCTTCGGGTCTTCACTGATGCGGCTCCCTCCGTTGGTTTTGGGGTTTTGGTGGGCTTCTGGAGGTTTGGATTGTCAAATCGAATTAAAAGTTTATGAAGCTGCTGGTCGTACTTCTCTTTTGTGCAGGTTTTTAATCCCAGTTTAATCCCAGCCAGATATCATTTCCATGATCTGTACCTTTATAATGCATTGTTCAGAGTTTCATAAAATTAATCCCTGTTCTACAAAAGCACGAATTGCTGGGGTCTAGTTTCACTTAAGATATTTAGATCCTTCAGTCAGTAGCTTGCTTGGAAATCCCTCCATTCGCCTGAGAACGGATTGAAGAAGGTTCATCCAGAAGGCAATGATCCAGAAGGCAATGATAGGCGTTTTCCCTCACAGTTTATTTGGTGCAAAAGTTTTTATCGCACTTAAGAGCTGGGTGTTTTAGTCCTTATGTAGATATATTGTTGGAAGTAGTCTTTCTTCGGGGTTCTTTGATGTGGGGAATTAACTACACTTTCAGAGAAATTTAATCCTTTACACGACCTCACCATTTCTGATTTTCTCCTCCGATAACTGTATGTTCACTAGCAACCTCAAACATTCCAAAAACTGATGAATGTGGTAAAGGCACTTCTGTGGCCATTGCCAGAACTTACACTGCATTTGTCCTTTTCTCCTATTTCCCGGCCCCTGAAATGGCGAGCCAATGTAAGAGGAGATAAGCCCCTGTTCATGACTGATTCTGGGAGGGCGATGTACAGAGTTTGGTTGCTCTTCATCTCTGCATACCCTGCAGTGCTGCGGTCTGCCCCCAATCCTATGCACCACACATTCCTTTCACATCAGCACTGCAACTACGGCTGCCTCTGTAGTTCCAGCATCTGTTATCCTAACCCTGTGTCGCTGGTCGTCCGGAGTATACCAGAAATAAGTCTGTCTTAATACTAGTGAATAATTTATGTAATTGGTAAATTGCAGTTCTCCTAGGAGGTCTGCACTTTTGAACTGTTCTTATGCACTTTTTACGTCGCTCTGGATAAGAGCGTCTGCTAAGTACCTGTAATGTAATGTAATGTAATGTAATGTTGCCACCTCGAATTTGGTGTCAGTCAACTGTCATGGGCCATAGGAAAATCAACGCATGCAAAATTCATAGGTATTGTCCAATCCGTTCAACTTGGGGAAACTGGCATTTCATTCATATCGATTCACTATCTGCATCCGCCTTCTGTCCATCTAAAATTTAAAATATCAATGTATTTTCCACATGTAAACTCATCTCTCATAGCATATTTCCTTTGCATCAAGTCTCTCATGAGGGACTTGCCGAATGTTCGTCTGCTTGCATTCAGCCTGCCGCTGATTTCCAGCATCCAGAAGAGAAGGTCATGCATGCTTGCATGAATTCAAAGGAAATGCAACATGCTTGTCACTACACACATCCTCATTCTCACATAGTATATTTCCTTTGTATCAAGTCACTCGTAGTGTCTTGCCGACGGTTCTTCTGCTTACATTTAGCAGGCCGCTGATGTCCAGCATCCAGAAGAGAAGGTCATGCATGCTTGCATGAATTCAAAGGAAATGCGACTTGCTTGTCGCTACACACATCCTCATTCTCACATAGTATATTTCCTTTGTATCAAGTCACTCGTAGTGTCTTGCCGAAGGTTCTTCTGCTTGCATTTAGCAGGCCGCTGATGTCCAGCATCCAGAAGAGAAGGTCGTGTATGCTTGCATGAATTCAAAGGAAATGCGAAATGCTTGTCGATACACACATCCTCATTTTCACATCGTATATTTCCTTTGTATCAAGTCACCCAGTGTCTTGCTGAATGTTCTTCTGCTTGCATTTAGCAGGCTGCTGATGTCCAGCATCCAGAAAAGAAGGTCATGCATGCTTGCATGAATTCAAAGAAAATGCGACATGCTTGTCACTACACACATCCTCATTCTCACATAGTATATTTCCTTTGTGTCAAGTCACTCGTAGTGTCTTGCCGAAGGTTCTTCTGCTTACATTTAGCTGGCCGCTGATGTCCAGCATCCAGAAGAGAAGGTCATGCATGCTTGCATGAATCAAAAGAAATACGACATGCTTGTCGCTACACATATCCTCATTTTCACATAGTATATTTCCTTTGTATCAAGTCACCCAGTGTCTTGCTGAATGTTCTTCTGCTTGCATTCAGCAGGCGCTGATGTCCTGCATCCAGAAGAGAAGGTCATGCATGCTTGCATGAATTCAAAGGAAATGCAACATGCTTGTCGCTACACACATCCTCATTCTCACATAGTATATTTCCTTTGTGTCAAATCACTCGTAGTGTCTTGCCGAAGGTTCTTCTTCTTGCATTTAGCAGGCCGCTGATATCCAGTATCCAGAAGAGAAGGTCATGCATGCTTGCATGAATTCAAAGGAAATAGGACATGCTTGTCGCTACACATATCCTCATTCTCACATAGTATATTTCCTTTGTATTAAATCACTCAGTGTCTTGCTGAATGTTTTTCTGCTTGCATTCAGCAGACGCTGATGCCCAGCATCCAGAAGAGAAGGTCATGCATGCTTGCATGAATTCAAAGGAAATGCGACATGCTTGTCGCTACACACATCCTCATTCTCACACAGCATATTTCCTTTGTATCAAGTGACTCGTAGTGTCTTGCCGAAGGTTCTTCTGCTTGCATTTAGCAGGCGCTGATGTCCAGCATCCAGAAGAGCAGGTCATGCATGCTTGAATGAATTCAAAGGAAATGCGACATGCTTGTCACTACACACATCCTCATTCTCACATAGTATATTTCTGTGACGGAGTGATCCCCACCGTCACGTTCCGAAAGCGTTTGGGGATAAAAATAGCGCTTGTGGCAACTGAATGCACTGTGTTAATTATGGACAATGTTGGCACTACAAACTTTTCCGATGTTTGCCACTGTTTTAAAAACACACGGGGGGACACAAAGGGTGCTACGTGGTGCAGCAAACATGGGGGTGCCGCGGCACAGAGAAAGCGGCATGAGAAATATGAACTCGTTTTACTCGTGTGCTAATGTAACTTGTGAATTGTGCTTGTAACATACTATCTGCAATCTCGGCATGAAGTGCGCCATGCTTTATGTCTGCAAGCACGAACACTCGGACAATGTTAAAATCCCAACAAGAGAAACAAAGACCGATACTGACCTGTGTGTGTTCCTGCCTCGGCCAAGCCGAATGAATGGGTCACCACTTCCTTATTCGCAAGGAGGTGCGAAAACCGCGGAGGGATACATGGGGATAAGTGGGATGTTGTATGTGATTGTGTTTATGATTTTTTTTTGCTGTTTTAAAGCATGTAGTTACATTTTCATTATTTTGTAACTTTTGTTTTCACAGTTTATTTGTGTTTAAAATTGTTTTGGACCAAACATATGTGTCAGGTGAGGTAACTATTGTTTATTGATAAGTTAGTCCTTTAGGGGAGGAGTTTGGCTCAATATTAACTGTGCCATTGTGATGGAGGGGAGTCTGATTCCGGCCTCTGATGTCAGAGGGTCTCCAGTGCTCTGTGTCTGCTCTAGATAATTGACTTCTTGTATTTCTTTTTTTTTTTTTGTAATTTATTTATTAATTTATTTTGTTAGTGTTGAGTGTTTAAATGTCGGTTCATCTTGGTTCTCAACCTGCCGGCAGCCTACAAGGAAAAATAAGATCTCTGCTTTGCTTGGGAAACATCTGCTCCTGGTGACTACTTCAACCGCTCAACTACACTATCCGACAATTTCCTTTGTATCAAGTCACTCAATGTGTCTTGCCGAAGATTCTTCTGCTTGCATTCAGCTGACTGCTGATCTCCTGCATGCAGAAGAGAAGGTCATGCATGCTTGCATGAATTCAAAGGAAATGCGACATGCTCATTACATTCACATTGCTTATCTCCGCGTAACACACTTACCGCATATCGATTTTTGTCTATTATAGTTCCAGTCAATGTCACATCTTCTATTCATTGATCATAGAATGAGCTTGTTTGTTATTTATATCCAGAATTTAAAGGATCGAAACGCACTTCATGTTCAGCTCTCCGTGGGTGACTCTGCTCATCTGCTCCCTGCAGGAGCACGAGTTTGGGGGTTGTGATCTCCTGGGATGTCTGTCATGCTTGCTCAGATTGTTCCAGAGTATCACTTGAGCAGAGTCACCGCCAAATCCAAATGTATGTCATTCCAAATAAATGGTTAAGTCTGACGTGAGTGTCCTGTCTGAAATGGAGCGTCAGCGTTAGTACAGACAGGCACGGAAGTCAGTCTTTGCTCCACCCCTTGTCTAATCACATAGGACTTCAGTGTCACGTATCTAATTTGTGCGTCTTTTTAAGTAAGCCGACGTTCAACTAGCCAAGCTCTACCATTTCCACCAAGACCCATTACAGATCTAGGCAAACATCCCCCTCCACCGTCCCAGCCTCCTCCTTTCCAACAGCACAGTCTTTGGCAGTACTTGTGTCATACTCTTGTCTTTATATGATATTGGCATTGTTTTTTATGTAATCGGCATTGTTTGTAAACTGTATTGTCTTTCATTTCATTTTGAGCGCTGGCTGCTGCTGTCCTCTGTTGAGCCGGTCCTGATCCAGTTCTGCACCATCCTCGATATGCCACTTCCTGGAGCTGCAGATGCCACTGTTCAGATTGACTTAAATGGAACTCTTTTTGCCATTTTACTCTTTTTGACTTTATCTTGTTATTGAGCTAGCCCGCGGAGGATGGGCTTCCCCACTATAGCCGGGTTCCTCCTGAGATTTCTTCCCACTGGGGAGTTTTTTCTCACCACTGTTTGAGGATTTTTCTCCCTACTCCCTACTCATTACTTTTGCTGTAGGGGGAATAGGCTGGGCAGTGCCCCTTCATTTATTTAATCTTAATCTAAAGAGTCTTTGTGACAGTCTCTGTGAAAAGCGCTATACATGCGCTATACAAATCTAATTGAGCTGAATCAAATTTTTTTAACACTGTGAACCAGGCTCTGCCGGGGGGGGGGGGGTTGGGATCTCCTGGGGATGTCTGTGTCATGTTTGCTCAGATTGTTTCAGAGTATCACTTGAGCAGAGTCACCGCCAAATCCAAATGTATGTCATTCCAAATAAATGGTTAAGTCTGACGTGAGTGTCCTGTCTGAAATTGATACTATTGCGTGGAGTTCAGCTGTTGTCTCCTACATGTATACCATTGTCAATTTTACCTTTGCACAATAATAAGCAGAACCTACCATTGTCAAAATCTAAAATTCCCTAATAAAACGCAAACACACAATATTAGAAGCACCGCTTCAGCCTCAGAAGTTCTAGTCTTTTGAACTTTTTCTTTTATGCACAGCTTTATACATCCAAATTTTACCATTAAAGGTCTTTTGACAGATAATCACATTGGCTGGTATTCCCAAAGGAGGAATACAGTTATTCCAAGAAAAACATCTATTTGTATCGAAACTAAGTCTTGAAATAGTCCAGGAATAAGTCTATTTGATACGACTTAGTCAAGGACTCGGCGGCTTCATTCCATATTGGTGTATGTGTTGTGATTCTGTCTGTCCCATGCCATGTTCAAGTTTTGTGCCTGGCTTTGTGCCATGTTTTATTACCTCCGCCAAGGAGGTTATGTTTTTGGTGGTGTTTTTTTGTTGGTTTGTTTGTGTACAACATAACTCAAATACTTATGGCTGGATTTTGATGAAATTTTCAGGGTAGGTGGGTATTAAGTCAAGAAACAGGTGATCAAATTTTGTCATATCTAGGCCAAAATACTGCTGAGATATATGCCAAAGTTCAAGATTTCAAGTTTTTCCAATGGGTCTGAGTTCCCATCGCCATGCTTTTGGGTTTGCTGCCCCCTGGCGGAGGTCTGCGCTCTCTGAGTGCTTTTCTAGTTGACCCATGCATTTCTTGACCTCTGCTTATGTCTGACCATCCCTAGATTACGTATTGTGTTTTGGTATTCTGATTTTCATGTTTTGTTTTTCATGTCTTAGTTCTGTTCATAGTATTCATATGTTTCCTTTTCCATGCATTGCACTTCGTCTCCCCCGTCTTGAGTGTTGTATTTGCTCACAGTCCCTTGTCTTGCGTGCCACTCATTCGGGTGATTTATTGCTTTCTGGGTTTCAATCTTCTTTATCTCGTGTTCTTCCTTCCTCTTACTTTTGCTTTCTTACTAACACATTCTAACAGTTTGTTATTTTTGCTAGATTACTAACCAACACTAACCTTTTATATTTTGACTAACTTACTAACGAGCACTAGGGATTGTAAAGCTGCACTTACTAATTGACTAACGACCTCTCAGCAGTCGCCCTATTCTAGTCTCCGCCTCCTTGCCTTTCCCTAATTATTTCTGCTGCAATTTTCTGTGGGCCTCCACTAATACTTTGTGCTTTCCTTTCTCTAATCTATATACTTTAGTACTCCTTGACCGGAGCTGTTGTTCTGTTCATAGGTTTGTCGTGTGATCCCTGTCTGCGTTTTGGCTACAGCCAAATTCATGTAATTAGTTTATTCCTAATGTGTCACTCCCTGTTTATTGTTATCATTGCTTGCACCTGTTCTCCCTGGTCATGTGTTCTCCCCGGATGTGTATTTAAGGTGTCTGTTTGGTTCACTTCCTTGTCAGATTGTTCTTCCGTGTTACCTGTGCTACGCTTCTCTCGCCTTGTTTCATTGTGATTTATCTTCCTGACTGGACCGTCCTTGATATCGAGCTTTGCCTATTCCCTGTACTTTTGCCGCATTCCTCTTTTTTGACCTCTTATGTCTGACTACGATTTTTGTGATTGGATTTTGCCCCTTGGACTCTGATTTTGGATTGCAGACTTTGTACTGTTGCCAGCTCTATTGTGGGGTTTCCCCCTTCAGAAATAAAGCCTCCTTTTGCATTTTACTGCAGTTTGCTCTTAGTTCATTTCGTAAAAACCTCACAGTATGGTGTATTACATTGGTATACACCAGTGCTTCTCAAACCTCTCCTGGAGGACCACCTGTCCTGCTTGTTTTAGATCTCTCCCTGCTCCAGCACAGGTGATTCAAATGATCAGGTTGTCATCAATCAGCTTTAGAGGGTGATAAATGAGCTGATCATTTGAATCCCCTGTGCAGGAGCAGGGAGACATCTAAAACATGCAGGACAGGTGGTCCTCCAGGAGAGGTTTGAGAAACACTGGTATACACCATATGCCACTATGGAATGAAGCTGATGGACTAAACTTTAGTCCATGATTTATTTTATTCCAGGAATAAACATATTTATTCTTTGTGAATAACAGTCATTGGCTAACATTCTAAACACTTGGTGTAAGGTGTAAGGGTGGACTAAATTCAGTCCTGATGGTATTTGATAGCCTATCCACCATGATCTAGTTCCTGAACAACTGCCAAAATTATCATAATAAGTCTCTTCAGGGTCAGACATAGGTCAGAACTAAATTCAGTAAATCCTTACAAACAATTCACAGGTTTTCTTAGTAAACAGTAAATTATGTCATAAATCCAAGTATCTTAGATGCCTGTGATCTGCGCAGTTTATGCTAGAAGCAGGGGTCTTCGTGTAATTATCAAATCATTGTAGATGTATAAAGCAAGAGGGTTATTGTTGGCCCAAAAGGCTCTTCGAGGATGTGGTAAGTTATCTATAAATTGGTGACATACCTTTTGAAATGTTATTTTTGAGACACATTATATTAACTTTTATCAAAACTAGATATTGCACAAGTAAATTACAACTGGAATAATGGATCTGTAATGAATAGAAGTTTATGATAATATTTGTATTAATATTATACAAATCTGTAAAATAGTAACTTGTATAATAATCATACAAATCTTTCATTTTTATAATGATATAACTTGTATAACATAAATAAATTAAATAATATAATGATTACAAATCAGAGTTTGACTAATGACGAACGTGATTGGTACATTCGGCGATATCCTTGAATGTAAACATTTTATCCACCAATCGAAACATTAACTGTGACTGCTTTAGGATAGCGTTAGTTGGCAACAAAGATCGATGAAACAGAGCATGTTATTGGTTGAAATTTGCTTCGATAAATTTCATTGATGATGAATTCAGTCATTGATTTTTCTTTTTTTTTTATGCTCCACTTCCCGATGCGGGAAACACACTGATAAAATTCAGTTAAAACATCTGTTGATTTTTAGTACCAAATTAAGGTGGTGTGCGTATGGGGGTCGCAAGGGAAGCGTTTTGATCGGCATGCCCCATAGTCTATGAAGGTGTTTGGTCACTCCTCATAACCACAGGGGTCATCTAGCTCAGTGTTTACAAGTTACAGCCGGAAAGTTAAAGTTTGGAGGATATGAACATTGCACAGTTAAAACTATCACAGGTTCCAAAGCAGCTGCTTTCACTCTGTTTTAATTGGTACTAAATTGGCAAGGTACTAAATATTTGTCAAAACGTTTGAAAGGAAATCCAATATTTAATATCAGAGCGTAGTTTTGACCTTGGCATTTTCCTGCAGCACAATATACAGCATACCAAGGAAAGTCTGTCAGTAAATGAACGTGGTGGTCATGAAAGTATAAACAAAAGTTCAATCGCAAGACATAGGATGCCCAAGGAATTGCACACACCCAATTTTAAACATCAGTCTTCTATAAAAATGCCCATAACTTGTTTCTCTCTGCTATTTGCAGAGATTTGCATCACCCACCACCTCCCCACCACATCAGCTTCTGACTCCAGCCTCCTCAGCATCAAACCCAATTCTCTGCTGACCAGATGCCCTGACCTTCCAAACGGATGATACATTGCCTTTATCTGCTATGCTGGCAGATCTGCACCCCACCTTGCCAAATGGTTATTGAGGACAGACACATCGCAGAATATGCTATTGAATTTATTTCATTGTCAATTAACCTTGGGAACACAGAAATCACCTTTTTATTTTTTAATTTTCAAATTAATTCGAACAGCATGTTGCTGAGAATTCTTCTTCTGGCTTCTTCTCAAGGAATCAACAGGGACCTCTAGTACAGTAAAGATACCTCCAACGGCGATCCCTGCAAAACAAAAGAACACGTTTCAAAGCCTGTGCGCAATCTGACTGTTCTATTAATTTGTGCATCTTTCACAGGTAATATATATCTGAGAAAATAAAAACGCCAAATCGGTTCAGTTTTTCCTCCCCAATTTGACCTCAGTCAATTAAAGACGACCTTTGCCTCAGAGTTTGAATACAGGCCTTAGAAAGTATAACTTTTTTTACTCATATCATCAAGTCTGAAATAAAAACATTTCATTCTCCATCGCTCAGGAACAAAGGACTCCATGGTTAGCTCAACACTGATTTATATTTTAGGAATAAATTGGCTGACTCTTTGCTTGAGATAGTAGGTGAGGTGCCTCAGAAACTGTACCTGTCGGTTCGGTGGCCAAAAATGTGACACCGGTAATTTCAGTCAAGACTGATTTAACATTGCATTGTATATATGCAAGTAGATATATATACACACACATTGGATAAGCAAGTTTTAGGTTTTGTGTGTCCCTAATTTATGTACCATGGTACATTTCCTATTCTGTACAGGAAGAGTACCCGAGCGCCACCTATTCCTATAAAAGCAGGTCCTTACAACAGCTGCTGGCTGGGGTGGCGGAGGGTGAGAGCAGGTTACACAGTGGAGAGAGAAGCATCGAGATCCAGCCGGAGCAATAGTTAAAGAGCTGGGTGTTAAGTAAGACGCTGCAGAGTGATGAGTGCATGATACTGACGAGTATGAGAAAATGAGTAGAGCATAAGTGATTAGTTCCATTTGGGAAACAGGCCATCAGAAACAAATGATCAGAAACGCAGCCATAAATACCAGCTTCGTGAGTTCAGACATGAATTGATTCATTTCTGTGGTGATTTTCAGAGCAGTGGGTTTGTGGTGGTTAGTAACCTGTCAGCGTTAACTTGGAGCAAAATTTTTTATGTCTTTTTTTTTGTGGTTGCCACATTTTGTCATAACTTGTGAGACAGTTCCCCTTGCAAACAAATAATTTAGCGTTTTTGTGATTGACGCACCAGCAATTCGGGCACCAACAGTTGAGCCCCTCTGGAATTGTGTTAGCATCATCATCATGCTCCGAATCCTTTACTGCTTAAGTGCAGTTGGCGAGGCCCCTTTTTATCAGATTTGGGGAACTGCTTTTCATTCAAATTCATGGGAATTAGAAGTGCAGATACATTTGTAATTGAGGACATTCTTCAGGGGTTCATTCGATAAAAATACAGCCTTTTTGAATGAGACAGTTGAGCTACGGGAGTAGTAACATTTTGAGGTAGAATGTCTTACATTTTTGGGCCAGTGGTACATATCACTACATTTTGGGGTGTATTCAAATACTCCAGTGGAGCTTTCAGTGATCATCTCCAGTCATTCAAATGTGCTGTTGGGCCCCAAATCATAAGATATCACCACAGACAGAGTTCAGAAGATACCAAACCAGAAAATGTTACAACACATTAACCAATAGAAGAAAAACTGGCATATATTCATAGATATATTGAACTTAACAAGTTTTGCCAGAAAAACAAAACTAGCCCGACAACACTTATTTTAGTGCTTTTGATACTGACTCACTTTTACAAGTGTGACCTCACCGTTTTTAAGTCCTAGTCCTTTCATAATCTGTGACCTTCAGTTTGACCTTTCAGGATCACTGAAGGTCAAAGATCAAGGTGTGAAATAAAAGCCAATATAGAAGTTCCTATATGCTCATAATGGTGAACATCTGTCCACCTGCAACCGGTTTTGAGTTAAAATGGAAAATATATTATTTTCAAGGATGACCTTGACCCCGCTGTCATTTAACCCCCGACCGACACGGAGACTGTCAAAGCTACACTATCATTCAGCAGACTTGAAAGATGCACATTTTGATTTTGGTTTGAAGTCAATGTGATGAATTTGAAGAAAGTTATAGAAAAAAAATTATTATTTCGACATTTCTGATGACCTTGTCCTTGATCTGATCACCCCCAAAAATTTGATCAGGTAATGTACGGACCATTGCCCACCTGCTCTGAGAGTTCAAAGTCAATAAGTGCAACTGTGTAGAATAGAATAGAAAAGAATCAGTTTATTGTCATTCCTGTACCAGCTCAAACCATGGACCCAGTTGCTGCGGAGATAATTAAAAAAAACAGGATAATACACTTACTCTTGCCGATTTGCATGGTAACTTCCAACTCCAGCCAGGTAGTTCAGGTGAGGAACATGATAAGTGAATTGCTCGTCAAAGTGGTTCACGTAAGGTGTCCAGTTGCAGTGGTGATTGCAGACGCTATTCAATTTGCAGCAGTAAAATTTCCATCTGAAGGAGAAAACAATTAGTAGGTGGATTTAGCTGTCAATTACAAAATGTACAATTTCAGAACGCAGTAACAGCAGTGATGCATTACCATTACAAAAGTGGCAAAAGTATGGCATAGAGCTCCACCAAGAATAATAGTCTACTCTTGTATGAAGTACCAATCTCCAAGGGCAACCACTGTATTGCTGCAGTTGTATAAGTTTTGTCACATTGAAAGTAACTCCAGCCTAGTGGATTTTAAGATATGGCATTCATGCCCTTAATTGCAGTACCACAATGGTGAAGAATCTCTTTTTAAAAACCTTGGATTGGGATGGTGATCCGGATCACTATCAAAATGTAATGCAGTGTTCTTTTGGACAAACCCTATGCCATCAAAAACAAAAATTCATCAAAATAATTTCATAACTTCTGATCAGAGTTGTTATCACACAGTTTTTGTTTTTTTTTAAATGAGACACAGTCAAAAATATAACATTCTTCATGAAGGTTATTGCGCATTTCCCAGAAGCATGCAAGTTGCTTTAAATTACCCAGTTTTTTTAGTTAGCTTATCAGCTCTGAGGCCTTTCAGCTCTTGTTTCAGGGACTCACACTGCATTAGCAATCCCCTGATCCCATGCCAGTTTCTTTGCTAAAAAGTAAGCCTTTTAAAATAAAAAAATAAAAAATAAAAAAAATGAATAAAAATCACACTTCACAACATTTTAAACTTCAAAACTCCAAACCTTCGATCTTCTTCTCTATTTTTGTGGTAGCTCTCCATGCCAGAAATGATGTAATTTGATGGACAGGTATATGAGAACTCTTCATCCAACCTATTGACGTATTGAGACCAGAAACACTCCGGAGGGCCCCATTCAAAGCTGCGCTTGCAACTCAAATCCCAGATACGATCTTCACGTCCATTGTCATGTTTACTGGAGGCAAAAGGATAACAACATATAATTGCAAAATGATTACTGGGTATATTATATAACCTCAATTTGAATAAGACTGGAATGGAAAATGCACAAAAAAAAAAAAAAAACAGAAAACCGTGATCATTAAATACACTTTGACTTGCATTTCATTGCAGACAATATGAAGAGAAGACATGTAATCATTTGTATGGTTGACTTCATTTTATTCTCAAATATATACATCCATTCTTGCTATTCAATTTGAAAAAATAATAAATCAATTAAAATAAATAATAAATAAATAAATTGGGACCAGATCAATTTAGGAGTAATTGCAAATTAATGAAAAAATTAAATAATGATGTAATTTGAAATAGCTGATTGGTTCATTCCATGTCAAATGTCCGAATGGCTCCCACTTGACCATCTCAGATTAGGCTGAAAAAAAAAATCCAAAATTTTAGCTCTCAACTTCTGATAGTTTTGTCATAAAAAAATATTTCTGCAACTATGTTCCAGCCTTTTTTGAACAGCCATTTTTGAGGAGCCATTTTCACTTGGCTATATGTAGAAAAGTATTTCAGCTAAGTCCTTCAAATTTTCAAGGTTGAAATTCTGCTACTATAACCTGAGGAATATGGACTAATAAAAGGTGTACCTTCAGTTTATCATGTATTTTTCGGTGCTTAAATTTGCTCCAAAAGTTTACTCTGTGCTCTGCAGTAGCATATTTGAAGTACTGCAAAAAGCCTAATTTTAAAGATGGGGATTTGGTATTGCACATACAGCTTCCCATATATGTTGTGTATTTTGTATTCTAATTCTGCCCCTCTTTTATGAATAATTTAGAAAATGTAAAGGCTTGAAAATGAAAATAAATTGTGCTATTTTTAACATTTTATACCAAAAAATGACGCCCTCCATCTATGTTTTTGAAAGATTAGATGCCTATTATTAACATATCCAAAATTTGTTATGGTGTTCTGCTTTATTTTCATTAAATACGGTTCATTAAATTTGGGTTCATTAAATATGGCATAGTTACTGTGCTGAAACTTTCAGCTGAATCTGAAGGGAAAGTGCGGGAGCCACTTGTTAAAATTATAAGGAATGACCCAAAAGCAAAAAATCTTCACTGCCATGACATCTTGTTGAAATACTTTGCAAGAATGAAAACTGAAGTTCTTGTTTATTTTGAAATATCAATAAAATTTATAAAGTAAAACATCTCAATGTGCTGCAATGTTTTAAAGATAAAACAGGTGAATTTTAATTAACATATCACTGCTTTTTTTTATTACGATTTAACATTAACATAATGTCCCAACTTTTTCTGACTTGGGGCTGTAAGTCATTTCGAATGAACTGCATTGCTGAGTAAATAAAACAATGGGTAATCCTTACCTGGTAATCATAGATATTGATTCAGATGAGGGACACACAAAATGTAGGTGTCCATCATATTCATTAATCCACCCTGCTAAGATCAAATGAATGGATTCTTAAGGCAATCATTGCAGAAACATGCGTTCACTGTAAATTCACTGGAAACTGAATCAACAGAAGAATCAGTTCATTTACTCATTGAGGACACCTGGGGCTCCTTTTCATTTCATAAAATGAAGACATGGACACAAAAACCATTAACATAGCGGGAAATATAAATAAATAAGTGACAGTAAATTTCATATGATCCTGCTCACCTCGGCAATCGACTGGAGGTCCAGCGAGCAAGAAAATGAAAAACCAAATGTTCTTCATGACTGTAAAGATAGAGGGAGGCCAGAATGAATACCATCACAAAATCGGACCATTTTTATACCATGTGATGCTGAAAATGCAAATTCTGCAATGATGTGAAATAAAGTGTTTTCTGCAGAATGACATTACAAATGACAGAAGCATTTACACATAAGAGATAGGCCTAACAGAGATAAAAATTTAACATGATGAGGGATGCCAGACTCTTGAGCAAGGGCCTGCACCAGCATTGCTTTGTTCTGTCTGCCCGACCAGATGTTTTCATATTTCTGAGGACCCCTTGTCCGTAAATAATTGGAGAGAGACAAAATCTTCAGAAGTTATCTTTATTCCAGCTTTGAATCATGCAAAAATCCAAACCTGGTGAGTAGATCTTGCGCAAGAAGTACAACCCCAGTGTTCCCACACAGCCATATTTATGGAAAAACCCCACCAAACTTCCGATCACAAAACATGGGTTGTACATCGATTATCTCTGAAGTTTTTTCTTTCCCCTATTGGTTTGCAGCTCTCTGTGGGATTCTCTGGAAAATATTGGTTGCGCACAGAAGTATGGGTCTCATAAAAAAAGAAAGAAAATACAAAAAAGGATAGGAAAAATCACTTAGATCCTTCAAACCTCCCTCTCCCTGGGATATTGATCAAAGCTACAGAAATCAAATACATTTAACCCTCCTATTATCCTTGGGGTTAATTTGACCCCATTCAATGTTTATCATTCAAAAAATAATAGTTGACATTTTTTTTTGCTTCATATTTCATGACTTTTCCTAATTTGATGGGGACAACTGATCTAGCATAAAATTATCATGATGATATTTTTTCAATGTGCTGAACACATATTGCATGCATTGGTGTTCCTCTGGGGTCAATTTGACCCCAAGGTGTTTTAGCTGTGTAAAACTTGTCTGTCTCTGTGTGTGACCTAACATCCCTACACCTGCAGGTGCAGAGTTGATACTTTTGAGTTGAGTCATGACGGGGGGGTGGGGAAAACAACTATTCCCTCTAGAACTTTGATACTTCTCGTGGTGTGGGCATGTGGGAAACAAATTGACTTGTGAACTCTTGCCAAAATGAGGAAGCCAATGTAGGCTTGCGAGCTGCTCACATCCAAGTCTTTCTAACTACACATGCCTCCCCTGTAAAATTATCATCTCAAGTACAATATTTTCAATTGATGGCTATATGAAGAGCTTGAATAATGACTCTACGTCTTCAACATGGCTGACTGTGTGTCTGGTGGGACACTCTTAGCAGCACATCTACCTTGTTGTTGAAGTGAGTAAAGGGACCATAATTTTTCATTTTTGGTGCTAACGTGACATGGGGGAGGGGGAGACAATATTTAAACAGACATATAAATGCTTGCATGGCAGCCCTCTATCCAAATCATTCCTCATTGTGCTCTGTGTGTTCTGCAATCTGCATGCACTCCCACTTGAAAATGTCCTCTGGGAAAAGGTTTACTTTCCATGAGGTTTTGGAACAGCTCTTTGACAGTGAACATGACATAGAGGAGAATGTGTCTGAGACAGAGGATTGTGTTGAGGAGGTCCCTGAATTTGAGGCATTCTCATCTGATAAGGATGAGAGTGTTGACCCTCCTGTTGTCTCTCAACCACCAGCAGACACGATCCCTTCTAAAAATGGGAAGATAATATGGTCCCTTTCCCCACTTCAACAGCGGGGTAAACTTAGCGCTGCCAATATAATATTAAAAAATAGATTTAAAAAGTAAATAAATATTTTTTGAGAGGGGGGGGGTCAACAACATCAATCAATATAGTTCATTCTGTGAGAGTCATGAATGTGCGCCCCAAATTAGAGAAGATTTCGATGAAAGATTTTCAAGATACATTAACTCTAAAACTGAAAGTAATTTTTTGGCATGCCAAAGATTTTGCCACCGCTCCAAAAGTTGCTGCCGGAGCCTGAGAAACTCAACTGGCAATCATACGATGGCTTAAGATGCCCTCACAAATGGCCCAATGTTTTTACGATTAGTTCCGAATTTGAACATTTCCTTTATTGTGTGTCCATCTGGTGTCAATTTCGGGACAGTGTGATGCCTGCTTGAGGATTTGCCTCTGCTCTGTATCTTTGATGGTGTAAAGATACTCTGCCAATTTGCAATCTCTTTTTAGGTTGAGGTAGCATTCTAATTTAGATTGTGATTTGGTTTGGTTGCTCCAATGTTCCAGGTATGTTTTCTTACTTTGTTTCATAATTTGAGTTATTTTGATTTGATTTTAGATTTTAGGCTGGTTTGAGTTTGATAAGTTTTTTTGTGTCGGTTGTCTTAATTTTCTTAATTATTTTCAGGAAAACAATGATCTGACAGCGATCTGAAAGAGGAAGCTGTGGTCTTACAGTGAGTGCGTTGATGGAGGAGGGGTCCATGTCAGTAATTTTGACAAAGACAAAGACAAATCTGGTGATGGTGCTCAGAAATCCGGTAACAGGTCTGAT
Source organism: Gymnothorax reevesii (assembly GCA_029721435.1). Taxonomy (NCBI): domain Eukaryota; kingdom Metazoa; phylum Chordata; class Actinopteri; order Anguilliformes; family Muraenidae; genus Gymnothorax; species Gymnothorax reevesii. The sequence goes on along the minus strand of CM056579.1, from coordinate 21,926,316 downwards.
GAAAGTGTGAAAGCTGACAGTGACAAAAGTGGTCTAGTTTGCAATTATTGCAAGAAATCTGGTCATATTACAACTAACTCTCGGTTCCTAAAAGCTAAGAAAGAAAAAGAAAAGGATACCAAACCAAATGCCTTTGTGAAAACAAGGTTAGAAACCCCTGTAGTAGATGACCGATCTGCTAAATTGCCTGCTCCTTGTGGGGCTAAAAAGCCTAATACTGTTGACTTTGTGAGGGAGGAATTTCTTCCATTTGTGTCAGAGGGATTTGTGGCTCTGAATGAGCATTCTACTCCTGTCCCCATATATATCCTAAGGGATACCGGAGCTTCTCAGTCACTTTTGTTGATGGACTCCTTGGAGTTACGTGATGAGACCGCTTCTGGAGATTTCATTCTTGTACAAGGTATTGCAGGGAGGACTGTATCTGTACCCCTGCGCTCTGTATTCTTGAAGTCAGATTTAGTTACAGGACAGGTAAAGGTGGGACTTATGTCAAGTCTACCTATCAAGGGTGTTTCTCTGTTGCTAGTCAATGACCTTGCTGGGGGTAAAGTAGTTCCCCCTGTACATCTTACTTCACAGCCGAGCACTGAAGATGGCGATGAAGACCCATCTCTGTATCCTTCTTGTGCAGTGACTCGTGCTATGGCCAAGAAGAAGATGATGTGGTGCCGTCCAGCACATTGAATAGTCATGACTCAGGTGGTTCGCCTCATGACTCTGTTTGGCCTACTGTGGTTTCTCCGTTTGAGGACTTATCAAATACTTTTATCAGTTCTTTGTTCAACCAGCCAGATAGGTCTGGTGATTCTGATGTGTCTGGAGACTTGTCTCTCTCCAGAAAGCAGTTGATTGAGGAGCAAACTAATGATCCTGAAATTTGTGTACTAAAGAGGAGAGCCCTTCCTGATAAAGAAATAGACGCAGTTCCAATTGGATAGTATCTCAAGGATGGTGTATTGATGCGGAAGTGGCGCCCTCCTGATATCCCTGCCAATGCAGATTGGGCAGTGGTTAGGCAAATTGTTGTTCCGAAGGTCTATAGGAATGAGATCTTAACAATGGCTCATAGTTTACCTTTAGGAGGTCATCTTGGTGTTAACAAGACTTTTGATAAGATCATGAAACACTTCTTCTGGCCTGGACTTCGGAAAGATGTTTCCAACTTTTGCAAAACCTGTCATACTTGTCAGGTAGTTGGAAAACACCAGTTAGACGCACCTGTAGCTCCATTGCAGCCTATCCCAGCATTTGAGGAGCCCTTCTCTAAGGTCATTGTTGATTGTGTTGGTGCATTACCCAAAACTAGATCTCGAAATCAGTACTTGTTGACAATAATGTGTGTATCTACCAGATTCCCTGAAGCCATACCTCTATGTAACATCAAGGCCACTGCAATCTTGAAGATTTTGATAAAGTTCTTCACGTTGTTTGGCCTTCCCTGGGAAATTCAGTCAGACCAAGGTAGCAAATTCACTTCCGGATTGTTTCAGCAGGTTGTGTACTAGGTGCGAAGCAGATTCTTTCCAGTGCCTATCATCCGGAGAGTCAGGGTGCCTTAGAGCGGTTTCATTCTACTCTCAAGACAATGATGAGGACTTATTGTTATGATCATGAGAAAGACTGGGATGAAGGTGTTCATTTGCTGTTGTTTGCAGCTAGAGAAGCAGTGCAGGAGTCTACTGGATTCAGTCCATTTGAGCTAGTGTTTGGCCATGAAGTGAGAGGACCTTTGCTATTGTTGAGTGAACAATGGCAAGAGAAAGAGCCACATATCAGTCTGTTAGACTATGTTAGAAAGTTCAAAGAAAGACTGCGTGCAGCTTGTGACCTAGCTTTCGAGAACTTGAAATCAAGTCAGGGAAAAATGAAAACTTGGTATGATCATAAGGCTAGAAGCCGTGAGTTTAAACCAGGAGACTAGGTCCTTGTGTTGTTTCCCTTGCAGTCCAATCCATTGCACGCTAGATTTCATGGTCCGTCTGAAATTCTGACAAAACTCAATGACCTCAATTACATTGTGAGGACTCCAGATGGGAGAAAGCCAAAACAGTTGTGTCACATTTATATGCTGAAGCCTTATCATGACAGAAATGCTAGAGTTGCAGCTGTCACTTCAGATTCTCCTATGGTCGAGACGTGTGAAGATGAGGGGGAGTTTCAAGATGATAAACCTAGAATTAAAGCTGAAGTTCTTTCAGGTCAATTGTCAAATTCTGAAGTGTTGCAAAATCTTGATGTAAAACTCCAGCACTTAGGTCCCTCACAGAAAGATCAGTTTGAGAGGTTGATCAAGAAATATCAAGATCTATTTCCTGATGTTCCAAAGAGAGTTTCTATAGCTTTGTAGAACCTGAATATTTGATTTGGCTCACAATATATGTCAAAAATTATATTGTTGGAACACGTGCCCATTACGTGGGTAAAATCTGAATGTTTGGGTGATCTGACACAATCCAGAGCGAGCAGTTAACTTTTATGATCCTACAGCCTGCCGGTGAGAGTGGCATCTTTTGCTCTGTTCACAGCAGGAAGCCAGAGCCACTACATCCAGGCTGCCCAGTGTTCCTCAAAGTTGTATCACAGTCCCCATTGAAGTTTAAGCCCAGCCACATTAATCGGCTTAAAACAATCTAAATCTCTGTCAAATTCATATTATGTTTACGTTCAATATCCTAGAAAGGAACCTCATATACAGTGGGGGAAATAAGTATTTGACCCCTTGCTGATTTTGCAGGTTTGCCCACGAACAAAGAGCGCAACGCTCTATAATTTTAATGATAGGTTTATTTCAACAGTGAGTGACGGAATATCACCAAAAAATTGGAATAAGAAATTTTATGCATTTTCGGAAATGTATTTGCATATTTTTGGTCAAAAATAAGTATTTGACCCCCTTGACAAACAGCGTGCTCATATTTTGTAGAAAAGCCATTATTGGCCAGCACAGATGTCAAACAATTTTAATGGTTGTTGGCAAGGTTTGTACACATTTTGGCAGGGATGTTGGCCCACTCCTCCCTGCAGACAGCCTCCAAATCATTCAGGTCCCGAGGCTGTCGCCTTGCAACCCGAATTTTAAGCTCCCTCCAAATATTTTCAATTGAATTCAGGTCTGGAGACTGGCTAAGCCACTCCAGACCCTTGATGTACTTCTTCTTCAGCCACTCTTTTGTTGCTTTGGCGGTGTGCTTAGGGTAGTTGTCGTGCTGAAACACCCATCCTCGACCCATGTTCAGCTCTCTCACTGAGGGAAGGTGCTGTTGGTCCAGAATTCCACGGTATTTGGCCCCGTCCATCCTCCCCTCAATGCAATGGAGTTGTGCTGTCCCCTTGGCTGAAAAGCACCACTGTGCTTGATGGTGGGGATGGTGTTCTTTGGGTTGTACTCTTTGTTCTTTGCCCTCCAAACACGGCGAGTTAAGTTGAGCCCAAAAAGTTCTATTTTGGTCTCATCTGACCACATCACCTTCTTCCAGGCCTCTTCTGAGTCATCCAGGTGGTCAATGGCGAACTTTAGGCGGACCTGTACATGTGCCTTCTTGAGCAGGGGGACCTTGCGTGCGCTGCACGATTTCAATCCATGACCGTGGTGTGTTATCAACTGTTTCTTTTGTAACTGTGGTCCCAGCTGCCTTCAGTTCATTAACCAGTTCCCCCCTTGTGATTCCTCACCGTTCGCATGATCAGGGACATCTTACAAGGCGAGACCTTGCATGAAGGCCCAGACCGAGGGAGGTTGGCGGCAGTGTGGTACTTCTTCCATTTCCTGATAACTGCACCGACAGTTGATCTTTTCTCTCAAAGTTGCTTTCCGATTCTCTTGTAGCCCATCCCAGCCTTGTGTAGGTCAACAATCTTGTCCCTGATGTCCTTAGACAGCTCTTTAGTCTTGCCCATGGTGGAGATGTTGGAATCTGGTTGTTTGGGAGTGGACAGGTGTCTTTTATACAGGTAATGAGGCAAGGCAGGTGTATTTGATGTAAATAATTAGTTGGAATTGGGGGTGTGTCTTAAAGAAAGACTAGCTGGCTTGTAGGACCCAGAATACTTGCTGTTTGGTAGGGGGTCAAATACTTATTTTTCCTCATCAGATGGTTATCAATTTTTATAAATTCATATGATGTGATTTTCTGGAATTTTCTTTGTGATTCTGTCTCTCACTGTCAGAATGTAAATACGATTAAAATTATAGATCGTTGCATTCTTTGTAAGTGGGCAAACCTGCAAAATCAGCGAGGGGTCAAATACTTATTTCCCCCACTGTATATTTATCACACTATTGGGCTATAATATTCCATCTTAAGGCTTTTCCATGACAACTGCATCATTTTAGCACATATTCATATCATGTTTGGTCTCTTTATTCTCTGAGAAATCTAAGGAATTGAATGGAACATGTTTCATTTCCCTTGGAATTATGGTTTATCTTGTTTGCAAGATTCATTTGGGCAACTACCCTAGTCTCCTCTCTATGCAAATTAATCTTATCACCTAGGCCAGTAAAACTCTGATTCGGCCACCCTTTCCTCTACCTTGTTCGGAGGCGTGGTTTGGAATCTTTAAAGGTATAAGATCCTAAAAGGGCGCTTCTTCTTTCCTGTGCCTTCTTTGTCAACTTCTGACACGCGTAGGTAAGTGGGGAAAAGTCACATGTCACCTTGTTCCGGAGCGAGGGGGCATCTGAGTTCTCCCCGACTAAGCTGGGCGACTTTAGCTCCGCGAGGCCATTCATCTTTCCAGGTATGAAAATATTCTAAATCCTTCTAAATTATATGTAACTGGTAATTGGCTTAGCGTTGATTTGTTTGATCCAAGTTGTGCCTACCTGGTGAATAAATTATTGTTATTCCTTTTCGAGCTTGCGTGGTCTGTATGACTCTTAACTCTTGTACCTTCCTTTTTAAGCTACGTCACGCCGGATGACCTAGGGGTATGCTCAACTAAGGACTGACTGATCAGCGGCTTTGGGATGAGCATCGGTTTTAATCAAGTTAGATAGGCAGCCAGGATCTACCAACATAAGGATTCATGTTTGCCGGCTCTGGGAGTTTTAGCCTGAAGAAGACCCATGGACGAAAAGTCGGTTATTTGTTAAAAATCCTATGAAAGAGTCCATGGGCGCATTGAATCTGGGTTCGCTATAATTCCAGCCAAAAGATGCTGTTATAGTGCTGACTGACTTCTAATCCTCTGGTATTACCGACGAACCTAAGCAGCGGAAATAGTACTAAAAACCCGGGGGTATATATTTTAGTGACGCAGGCTTGCAGTTATGAGTCCGGGGATAATCTCCTCGAAATCCACGCAGGTGTTCCCTAAATTATCAATTCTAATTCTAATTTATAGTCAGATTTTTAATGAGGATATAGCTAAATTTTGTATTCTACTTGTTCTATGGAGTCAGATTAATTGTAACCATTGCGTTTTCATGCCCCGCTTTGCGTTTTCAAGCAAAGTTTCTGACCAAGATTGATTTATTGAAGGGTTATTAGTGTGTACCTTTAACTGAGAGAGCCAAGAGCATCTCTGCTTTTGCCACACCATCCGGGTTGCACCAGTACGCAGTCCTACCCTTTGGCATGAAAAATGCCCCAGCCACGTTCCAAAGGATGATACAGTCTACATTTGCCGGATTGCCACACACGGGTGCATACATCAACGACCAGATCACATGGAGTAACTCCTGGGAAGAACATTTGAAAGATGTAGAGACATTGTTCCAGCGCTTGACCCAGGCTAACCTGACTGTTAACCTGAACAAGAGTGACTTTGGTTGTGCTGCTGTCACGTATCTTGGCTATGTCATAGGCCAGGGTAAGGTGGCAACCTGAGATTGCTCTCAGTCTCACCAACCAACTGAAGAAAGGCGTAAAGTTCACTTGGGATGAAGCATACCAAAGAGCCTTCGATCACCTGAAGTCTCTGCTGTGTCACTTCCCCGTGCTCAAATCTCCTGACTTCAACAAATCGTTCTCCATCGCGGTCAATGCTAGCGACCAAGCTTGTGGATCTGTGCTCCTACAGAAAAGTGACTCTGATGACATTGAGCATCCCGTGGCATACTTCTCCAGGACGTTCAATCGCCATCAAAGGAACTATTCCACAATAGAGAAGGAGCTGTTGGCTCTGGTTCTATCGTTACAACACTTTGAGGTTTATGTTTGTATGGGGCAAAAGCCAATGATTGTGAATACTGACCACAATCCGTTAATGTGTTTGGGTAAGATGAAAAACAAGAATTGGAGATTGTTGAATTTGAGTTTGATTTTACAAAAGTTTAACTTGGAAATTAAGCATGTAATGGGTACTGACAATATAATTGCTGATTGCTTATCCCGTGTTTGAGTATGTGTATATATCACGTTTATTAGCATATTGTGTTAAATATATATGTCTACTTAAAAATTTTTGTATTGAAAAGAAAAATTTTGCCTTTATGAGTCAAAATTTTTCCCTTTTGGAATGGAGGTGTAATGCGAATTGAAGAGTATTGTTGACCTTTCTTATGTTAAGCCCAGACTGGAGCTAGGTTTGGGCATGTCTGGGACAAGTCCCAGAGAATTAAAAAAAAAAGAGGTCTAAATGTGGGAGGGGTCTGCAAAAGAGTATATAAGGAGGAAAATTGAGGGAGTGGAGTAGTAGGAGAAATTGCAAAGAGAAGGATACATGTGACCAGACCTGTCATTCTGTTCAAGACCTGTGAAGTTTTTCGTGGATTTTTGCCTGTGTTGGTTAATTTTCCTCACCCTGGACATCACCAAGCAACGCAACCAAAGGGACTGTAAATATTTTTGTTCTTGTATTTAACAATCTTGGTCAGTAGAGTAGATAGTAAATTAGTTAAAAGTATTTGTTTTATTAAACCTGTTTAAGTTTTAAATTTTGTCTGTCATCCCTTGCTGTCATATATGTCATAACAAATTGGGGCCTTAACAGTATGCGCTTGTGTGTGTGTGTGTGTTTGTGTGTGTGTGTGTGTGTGTGTGTGTGTGTGCGTGTGTGTGCGCTTGTGTGCGTGTGTATGTGTGTGTGTATGCGCACGCGCACGTGCATGTGTGTGTGTGTGTGTATACAGGGAAGGCCCTGCTGGCCTTGCATTGACTCACTATTAATTTACAATAATTATGTGACAGTTTTGACTAACAGATATGTAACCTGGAACTGTTACATCCTTACATCCTGATTGCTGCTTTGTTTTTTTGTAGTGCAGCTGACTGCGTCGGTTACAGTTTTGTTTTGTCTCTGTTTCTCCGTTACCTCATTCATCATCCCTCTCGTTGTGCTTCTTCCCTGTGCTATTCAACACTCATTGCCACCTTGTAAGTTACGTTGTATTTTCTTCGTGAACTTAAGTGCCTGGTCTTCCATTCCCCTTTCCTGCTCTGACGTCTCTGTGTTTGGGTGTTTAAACTCCAGCTGCACAGGATCTGTTATGATGGATTCTACTCCAAGTGCCTACGGTCCTGGCGAGTGACATTTATCCCAGTTTTTCCTGCATCTACGTCTGAGATTGTGCATCTGCCCTGCCTGCCCTGATCAATTTGGCTTGACACACTGACAACTGACCTTGGACTAATCCTTTCTACAACTATACTTGATGATAATTCAAGATTTATTTTTTCTATTTACTAGCACTCTGCCCGTGGGGATCCACGGGTTCTATTTTATGTATCTTTGTGCTGCATTATGATGTCATCACATGCACTCGTATGATGTCATCACGTTGCTATGGTGTCTCCATAAACACCAAGGTGTCTGCCACAAGACCAATGTTTTTCTAGTCACTGAAACTTACTATCAAGGGGAATACGCAGCGATGACATTCCGCGCTCAGTGGAACACGAAGTCGCCTGCAAGACGGAGCAAAATAGCATCGCTCACATTATGCAGCAGATTACATGCTACTTTCTCTTGCGGCCTGGCATCTGTGTTTTGGGATTCGGGACTCCTGTGGATGAATTGGCTTGGGTTCAAAAGGGGGTTATTTTTCGCAGAAATAATAAAATACCACAGTTATGCTTCAAGTAAGCTCACACATTCAACGGAAGTCCTGTCGTCCGGCTCGTTCCCAGAGACTAATAAAGTTTTTGAAACATGTCTACTCCCTTCTCTGAAAAACTATATTATTCTCTGGGAACGGGCTGGGAGGCGGGATTTCCGCTGAATGTGCGAGCTTACTTGAAGCATAACTGTGGTATTTTATTATTTTTAGCAAAAAATAACCGCGTTTCCAGAGTTCTGAGAATACGAGTGGACAAAGCAGACTTGGATACTGGACAATGCGCTGGACGATGGTTTGAAAGTTTGTCGACAGACGTTTTGTGGAGTTTTGTCGTTGCTACTGGGTGACCCCATTTGCTTCCAGCAAAAAAGGAATTTGGATCATTTTTAAAAGCTCTCCAGTGGCCATAAAGTTGCGCCAGGTGAAAAACAACCTCATCCATTCGAGACATCTAATGGTGAGTAACTGATATACAAATTATAGTTTTTGGGTGGAGCATCACTTTATGCTTGATGCACCTATTACACTCCACACTTTACCTGCTGCAAATACTCCATTGTTATGGGTGGCTTATGTTGTTATTCAATCAATGGGACGCCATCAAGCAAAGAGGGGGTCGTTGTAAGGAGGTGAATTAATTAGGGTAGTTACCAGAGTGCACTCTCATATATTTGAACTATTTTGGTTATGGTACAGCCAGTGTGGTTGCCCTTGTTAGTTAGTTAGTTGTGGCCATTAGGTCACAACTCTGTTCTCATTTTACAAGGTAGGAAGTGAAATTCATGTGCTCTCACAAATCAATTTAAAATCAATAAATTAGACTAGCCATCCATGTAATTTGACACATAAATATGAATGCAGGGAAGTATATTATTGTGTTGCTGTAAGTAGTTGCTAGAAAATCTTGTGAGTTTAATGCCATTGTTGAGCGAGTGTGGTAACTAGCTGGTCAAACTGAAACCACGGTTAATACAAATGAAGCATGTTGGCTATTCTCCCTGTACCATTTGTGTTGCAGTTACCTTTTAACTGTAACCTTATTTGGCATTGAAGTTATGTGTAGTAGTCCTGAAAAATATGTGCTTCCGAGTTAAAAAATTAGCACTGCAAATTTCTGTGATGGTGTGGCTACTGTAAAATCATTAAGAATTGTTGAATTGTGTGATACAACTCTGTTCTCATTTTGCAAGGTGACCGGCTGTAATACATAGAGATCCTCTGCACTGTTCTACTGCAAAAGAAGGACTTCAAGGCCTGTTTATTCGCCCTAATCCACAAACGAAAGGAACTAACACAATGCAGAGACTGGGACATTTCAGTTGAATTAGGTCTAAGGAGGTTTTGGCCCGGGTTACATATATATCACGGAGTCAGAGTAAATGAAGTTGGAACACTTCATACACGAGAGATCTCATTTGCACCGACAAAGTTTTACTTTTATTTCTTTTGAAATTATTCAGTTGCAGTCTGAAACCTCTTTAAAAAATACAGGACAAAATCTCACCATTATCTGTGCCAAAGTTAATTCTAATCAAGTAAATCAGAACAAAATCAGAGAGTTTTTAGTTCGGGAATGTCTAGGTGGCATCTTCAAATTGGCACTGTGTGCGATTTTCCATTTCTCAGGTATCAAACTGTAAAATCTAATTGAATTTCACTTATATGTCACTACAAGTTTGACTCCACTGGAGCAGATTTATTTTCAATAAAACAAGCAAATAAATAAAATCATCAAGACCAGATAAGGTACAAAATGTTAAAAAGTAAAAACAAAATACACCCAGGAATTATTACACAAGAACTATGCTCTACTGCTCAAAAATAACAGTCCTGCCTGAACCAAGATTTGAACATCAGACCTCCTGCATTTGAATTCAGCGCCTTAGCCACGCAGGTAGCTGATTAGACAGTCTCAGTGTTGCCGCATTTTGGACCCCAAGAGTGAGTCAGCAAAACATGTCATGCACTCCCAACCAGTGCTTGTATTTTAGTGTTTTCTCAGTAATTGCGAGTAACTGCGAATCGACGACTTTGAAAATGAATGTTGAATATTTAGTGGAGAAAAATCACAATCACAACAAACACCCCAGCCACTAAGTATGCAAAAACTGGGTTTGCAATGGTGAATGCTCAACTATGTATGCTCAAAATGCAAGTATATATACGGCTGTCACCTGCACAATAGCTCAGTGACTTACCCACTAGGCTGTTTGCAATGAGACATCCAGTTTACTTCATCGCCTGCAAGCCATAAAAACTACTTTGATGATGTCTGCTGAATGCTTAGTGGATAATTATACAGAAAATGCCAAAAACAAATCAGCTCAACATTAATATTGTTGCGGTCTATTAGGGCATGCGTAATGGCGCATGGACTCTGAATTTCAGGAACCGGGAACACAATGCTCCATCTAAGGCTAGATTTGTGTGATTATGGTCATTGAGGGCTCGTTGGAAATGTCAGAGCCCATAAAATCAAATGGCCACCCCCAAAATCAAATTGACTGCATCACAAGCTAATCTCAGAAGAGGAAATACATTAGTGCAGTGGGAAAGCTCAGGGCTTGTCCTCTTTGGAAGTAGTGCACTGGAAAAAAAAAAAACATGCATGGAGACTGGGAGATGTAGTTTCAAAAAACACGGACGGGTGGAATAGCAATAGACAGCATAGATTTACACTTGAACACAATTTTTACTCCAAAATAGCAAAGGGAAAAAGTTAAAAATGTTTTGCTCATCACTGTAGAATGTAAAGTCCATGCCTGCCGTTCTTAGAGTGTGGTGTGGGTTTAAAATGACAAAGTCGCTTACTCAAATATTTAGTTGGAACCCCTGGAGCTTTGATTACAGTGCAGATACGTCTTGTCATTGTTTTGACTACTATATACAATGCCAGAACATTTATTTTCGATCAGAAATGCCATATTTTTGGCCGAGATCTTGTCTTCTCGACACAATGGTTGAACCACTCGGTGGTCTTTCTTAAGCACATCCCAGTAACTTTTAATGTGCTTAAGGTCAGTACTTTGTGGTGGCAAATTTGTGAAATTATTTGTGAAAATGATTCCTCATACTTGAATTATAGAATTTGTTCATTAATTTCCAAACGGTGACTTTTTTTTGGCCGGGCTGTGTATCTTTGAATTCTGTGGACCTTCCTCCTTCATTTGATGCATCGTTTGCATGCATAGCACAAATTCAGTGGAAATGCTAGTGATGGATCTCTGATATTATTTTATCCTATGTTTTGTTACATGCTTATTTACTTACTTGGTGTCTGGGACAGTGCCCGGCCTCATATGGCTGTTGGCAGCTGTTGGATGATGAGGGTATTGATGCCATTGACTAATCCTGATCCTGACTGACCTTCACTGGCTGCCTGTCAAATTTAGAATTTAATATAAAATTCTACTGCTTACCTACAAAGCCTTAAATGATTTGGCCCCAGAATATCTTAGTGCACTTCTCATTCCTTACTCCCCTCCAAGATTACTTCGTTCCCAAGGTGCTGGATATTTGAAAATTCCAAATATATCTGGAGATACATTTGGAGGCAGAGCATTCTCCTGCAAAGCCCCAATCTTGTGAAACAATCTCCCAACAACCATCCGGGCCTCAAACACAGTCTCTGTGTTCAAGAGTAGGCTAAAAACTTGCCTTTTCAGTCAAGCCTATGATTAGATCATGATTATTTATGTATAAACATTACTTGGCTCTGATGGGACTGACTAAAACCTAGTGTCATGATGGGTTTACAAGATATTGGAAGCCTGAGTTAAGTAAATCCATGTGGAACCGGTGGCACTGAGCATGCATTAACGGTCCCATCGGGGCTTGCTACAGCCTTAGTCACTGGGGAGGTCCATATGGCACTGGTGTAGTATTAAGTAAATCCATGTGGAACCGATGGCACTGAGCATGCATTAATGGTGCCAGTTGGGCTTGCTACAGCCTTAGTCACCGGGGAGGTCCATATGGTACTAGTGTTTAGAAAATCAAAAGTAATCTAACAGCCTGTAATAAGTGTTGGGCCTCTGTGCTGCAGGAAGTGGATGGAGGGGTGTTGACTGTTTCCTGACCAGTCTGCTTATAACTTCTCACTTGGCACATGACAGAGGACTGTACTTTTACTATCATGCAGTAGTTTTATACAGTGCCTCACACCCCTTTCTTCTGTGTCTCTCCGAGGATCTTTCCGTCCACAACCCTGAGTCCTGGATCATCCGAACCGTGTCCCTCACCATGAGCGCTGGCTGCTGCTGTCCTGATCCGATCCGGTGCGGCCCTCGTCCAGTCCTGCACCATCCTCGACTTGCAACTCTGAAGCTACCATTGCCATGGTTCAGATGGACTTAATTGGAACTCTTCTGTCGTTTCATTCTATTTTCCTTTGTTGTTCTTATTTAGCTGCCCGCGGAGGATGGGCTCCCCCACTAAAGCCAGGTTCCTCCTGAGATTTCTTCCCACTGGGGAGTTTTTTCTCACCACTGTTTGAGGATTTTTCTCCCTACTGGGAGTTTTTTGCCTCATTTGCTGTAGTGGGGAATAGGCTGGGCTCTGCCCTTTCAGTAACTCATCTCTGACTGTAAAGCGTCTCTGTGACAGTCTCTATACAAAATAAATTGAATTGAAAATTGAATTGATCCTCTTGTTCCCCTGACTTAAATCCAATTGCACAACTATGGGACATTATGTATCGTGCATCCGATGCCGCTAAGTACCGCCATGAACTGTGCAGGAGTCACTGATGCCCTGATCCAGGTCTGGGAGGAGATCCCCCAGTATGCAATCCGCAGAGGCGTCAGAATCACGCCCAGACTTTGTCGGGAGTGCATACAGGCCGTACTCACTCAGTCACATTATGAGTTGTTGTGATAAAATTTAAGCAATCTGGATAAGCCTGTGATTGCAATTTTTTACTTTCATTTTCAGGGTGATTTTGAATCCAGCCCTCAGTTGGTTGATGATTTTGGTTTCCATTAACATTGTTAAGTCATTTTTTTCTGAACAAATTGTACAATGTACATGAGTAAAGATTTGAATAATTCATTCATAAAGATCTGATATGTAATTTATGTGTTCCCTTCTCTTTTTATACATATGTACACATACACTCACACACACACACACACACACACACACGCACGCACACACACATTGTATATGGTATATACTGCATAAAAGAATTTTTTTTTTTTTGGCTCATGAAATACTCCATGAGACATTTGATAAATAGCATTTTTGCACCTTTGTTTAAAATGATACATAATACATAGGTACTTACTTTAGATCAAGTTCTTCCTCTAAAACTTGTAACAGGTACCTGAAACAGAAGTAAAGTTGTTGCCAAGGGAAGGTTGTCTGAGAGGCTGGTGTGCAATACATATTTATGTATCAGCTTGAAATGGGGCGTTTCTCAGTACGTACAGGAGAGGATATTGAAATGGGGCGTTTCTCAGTACACACAGGAGAGCATGTTGAAATGGGGCATTTCTCAGTACGCATAGGAGAGGAAATTGAAATGGGGCGTTTCTCAGTACTTACAGGAGAGGATAGCTTTTGTTTGGTTTAAGCAAACAGCCAAAATTGAATGGAGAGGAACTGAATTTCTCTCAGACATATCCTACACTTTTAGCAATGGGAAAGAGGATGGAGCCAAATTTTTTAAATCATGCAACCACATTCCAAAACTGTCATATGAGTAAAATATCAAATTTATCAGTATTTCATGAATTCACTCTATTCCCTTCATGGTTTTCCACCACATCTCCATTCATGGTGGAAAAATCGCCTTCAGATTTTCAAACAGGGCACCTACAGGTCCTGGAAAACCTTGAAAATTCTTAAATTTTAATATGGTGTTTTCAAGTTTAGAAAAGTGCTTGAATTTTTATCAAAGTGCTTGAAACTGCTTCAAATTATATTAATTGCATTATTTTAATAATAAATCATTATCTGATTGAGTGCTGTGATGAATATATAATTTGCCACAGCAGCAAGGAACAGCTTGAAAATATAGTTTGAAAACGTACATTGAAAGTACCAGAATTAGACTTTGGAAAAGGCACAGGAGCCCTGTTCAGAAGGAGCTGTTTGGCATCATATTAGAGCTGAGCTTCAAAAGCTTCTCAGTGGCCTCGGACAGTCACCCTTAAATCCCGGGATCCTCCAATCAGGACCCTGAATTCAAATCCAGGCCAGATTTTCTTTCCTTATGGGTAATTCACTAAACAATTAGCAATGCTGATTGGCCAGACTGGCTCACACCTGACTCCCAGCAAAGGAAAGGAGGGAAACCAGCAGCTCTCAGACCTTGAGGACCCTGATTTCAGGAACAGGGTTTCAAACTGAACCTTCGGTCTTATGGCCTAAACAGCTGTGGGAGACTGGGCCAATCAGACGTACTGTCTGAGAGCCTTAATTTGGGGGGATATATGGCTGATAATGTTTAACCTCTTCCACTCCAGAGTTGTCATCGGAGGAATCCTGGCACTGTTCTTACCACACCTAAAGGCACATTACATCTCCAAACCCATTCCCATTTAGGTTTCCTAATGATTAACTAAGGTTAATGTGTTCAGATGCAAGCATCAATCCGGATCAAATCCTCCTCAGCTTACATTATTGTTATTTGTGACAATTATCAATCATTTTCCTATCCACATTAATGTAGAGTTAACATAAAATGTCAACGTCTTACGAAGGCTCTGAATTTCTGCAGCTCAGAAAACGGTATTTTTTATGCATTTATGTCCGATCGGATCAATGCACCGAAGAAAACCTTTCTAGTAATGCAGGTTTGCTAAATCAGGTCCACGTGTTAAGGCTGCTTATGTTAAAAATATAACTCTGTCCAGAACTAGTGACATTACGATAATGCAGGTTAACACTCAACCAATTTCTGAGTAAGAATCGGATACTAGATTGAGCTATTCAATCAGCTTTGCGTCCATGAGGAGGGCTACAATAAGAGATTGCATGGATGATGGTTAATTGAAATTTCTCAAAATTTTATCTTGAAGTAGAATGAAATGTAGTAAATGCTGTTGAGAGAGGTATTTAGATAAGGTTTAGATTTTGTTTAATTAGACAATTGCATCTCAGAAGTTTGACTATAAAGACCTTATGAATAGCTTCGCTACCTTGAAAGTTTGACATTTGGCATGCAGATTAAATGATTTTAAATGTTTGCCGTGCCTCAAACTTTCACAATGCACTGATAACCAATTCACGCAATTATTCATTGACCAATGCTTCAACTAAGGAGCATTAGTAATTTAATGAATTAATTATTATCACTTGGCATGGCAGCCAGTGTGCAACTATGCCTAGCTGCAAATTCAACCATTTCTTTGGAACACTGAAAACATTAGGATTAATGAAATCTTAAAATGAATTAGGTTGCACTGCTGAAAAAATCCTACAATGGGAGATGGAATTCAAAGAGAGCACTGGGTTAATTGATTATTTTACATTATTTTCATTATTTCTTTATTTTTTTTGCTGCATCCATACAACATTACTATTAAGTACATTGTCATTGCTACCCTTCAGTCCTCAGTGACCTGACATTTCTTAATACTTTCTTAATAATCACAGGCTAATATATTAGTCTTCATTATTTAGTAAATAAATTGAGTGATTATTAATCAAACGATCTTGAACAGAAACAGCTCAAAAGCAATCATAAGTTTAAGGGTCAGAGGCTCACGGTAACTCATTTTTGTTGTGTTCCGGGGTTCTGGCCTTTGGCCAGGACAGCATTTATGGTTTTAACAGTTTCATGTTCAAGATTTCATAGTTCATAGTTTCATAGTTCATGTCACAGTTTTAACAGTTTCTTGTATCAGGATCAAGTATTACATTATTCATGTTTATTGTCCATGTTTTTACTTTTCCATGTTTTTGTTTTTGCCAGGTCTGCCAAGCCACTCCACCGCTTGTCTGCGTTCCGCCCTGTGCCTTCGTTGTTGCACATTTCAGAGCTCTGGTTGGCTTTGGTGTTTCCCCCTTCCTTCTGTGCTGTGCTGATTCGGGGCTGTCTAAGCTTAATTGGCAATTAACTGTTTTTAAGTTACTAGCATTTACTAACATTCACTGGGTGGTGTAATTGTTAGATAGGCACATTACTAATAATACTAATTTAGACAGGGAGTTTATTGTCATGATTCCTGCTTTGCTATTTCAAGTCTGCTGTGCTTTTCTGTTCTTAACATTCATGCTTGCTTCCAAACTGCATACTTAATTTGTACTTAAGCTGAGCACACTCATTCTCTTAATGAGCAAGTCTTGTCATCCAATCTTAGTCCATGTCCAATGATCTTGCCATGCCTCTTGTTTCTCCTTCTCCAGGTGTTGCCCCTTTCTTACCCTTTATCTGGATGCGGTGGAAGTTGGCTGGCAGACAGTGTCTCAAGTTTGTTCCAAGTTCATGCTCAAGCTCATGTTCAAGTCTTTGCTTTTCGTAACCATAGTTTTTTTGTATATAGCATTCTGTTTTCTTATCATAGATATCTTTAGTCTTTTATTTCTTGGATTTCTTGTTGTGAATCTGCATTTCGGTCATACCTTTCCTAGCTCCATGTTTAAGTTTTGTGCCTGGCCATGCCACGTATGCTGTCTGTTTAAGTGACCACTGCCTGCCTTTGACCATCCCCATGATTATGTATTGTGTTTTGTTGTTTGATTTCATGTTTTATTATGTTTCATGTTTTGTTATTTATGTCTTTGCCATGTTTTATAGTCTTGCCATGTTTCACAGCCTTGCCATGTTTTCATAGCCTTGCTTTTAGTTTTAGTCCTGCACTTCGTTTACCCTGTCTTGTCTTGTGTAGGTCTTTGCCCACGGTCCCTTGTCTGACGTGCCACTCATTCGGGTGATTTCCTGGTTTCTGGGATTTCAATCTTTCTTCATATCTCGTTTTTCTTCCTTCCTCTCTCTGTTACTATCCACTAACCATACTAACAGTTTATTGTTTTCGATTATTACTAACCAAGATTAACATTGTATATTTTTACTAACGGACTAACTTGCACTCGGGATTGTATAGCTGCACATACTAATAGACTAACGATCTCTCAGCATTCGCCCAATCTGTATCTCCGCCCTCCTTGCCTATCACTAATTATCTCTACTGCAGTTTCCACTTATATCTCAGGCTTTCCCTTTTCTTTAGACTGTACACTTTAGTACTCCTTAACCGGAGCCGTTTATTCGTTCATAGGAATGTCTCGTTATCCCTGTCTGCGTTTCGGCATTCGCCAGATTCATGTAATTAGATAAACCCTCATGTGTCAATCCTGATTATTGTTTCACTGATCGCACCTGTGCTCCCTTGTCATGTGTTCACCCCGGATGTGTATATAAGGTGTCTGCACTTTTAGTTCCTTGTCAGATCGTCTTTACTCCTTTTGTCTTGTGCTACGTTCCTCGCCTTGCTCATTGTGATATTTTCTTTCTGACTGGATTGCCCGACACTTGTTTTTGGTTTGCCCTTTTGGATCTGATTGCCTTTGTGAGTTTTGACCTATTTTGCCCGACCACGTCTATTGTCTTTTGCTGCCCTGGTATTTGGATTCGGACTGTTTACGGCTAATGAGTTTGCCTCTCCACCAAACCCACGCCTGTGTACCGAACCGTTTTTGCCTGACCTTGAGTTTTGTAATTGGTGCCCTGGTTACAGTTTTGGATTTTGCCCGTTGGATTCTGCTTGTGGATTGTGGACATTGTACTGTTGCCAGCTCTGTTGGGGGGTTTCCCCCTTCAGAAATAAAGCCTCCATTTTGCATTTATCTGGTTCTCGCTCTTGGCTCATTTCGTAAAACCTCACATTTCTGCCTGGAGTTCCCAGTGGCCTTTTGTTTTGCTGTTTTTTGATCTTTTCGTTCCTAGCTCTGTGAAGCTCTCTTTAGTTTGTTTTTTGCAACCCTTTGAGCCAAGATTTTTGTTGGCCCTCGTGCCAGTTTTGCTTTTGTTCAAATAAATTCCCTTTCCCTTCCACCTCACATTTGGTGTCTTCCTGATCGCGCATCAATTTTAATATCCTGTAATGCTAGCGTTACCGCTAGAGGGATGTAGGGTTTTAGGAAGTTAAAAAAGGATCCGTTTCCAAGCATATATTTAGAGATTACTATCATGCAATCAACAGCTTACCGTTACATGTAAATTTTGAGGGCCAAATCTTCTACAGTTCACACTTGGTCTGGCATCTGTCAGCAACAACTGATTTTTCCAGAAAGGATCAGAGTCTGATCTTATGTTTTGTATATAGACCTAAAAATTGTGGATTCATTTCTTTCTTTCAAGGGCTAAGAGCGCAATAAAAACTCAGAACACATTTTTGCAGTGCTCCTCAAACGCAGTCCTCAGAGCTCTAGATGGTCTTCATTCCTTCCACGACTGCGATCCGCGAATTTTAACGAGCTGTTCATTTTTAACAGGAGTACTTCATGTGGGATTAGTTAAACTTGTTAAATAGTGATACATGAATTATTATATATATACAGTGGGGGAAATAAGTATTTGACCCCTTGCTGATTTTGCAGGTTTGCCCACGAACAAAGAGCACAACGCTCTATAATTTTAATGATAGGTTTATTTCAACAGTGAGTGAGAGAATATCACCAAAAAATTGGAATAAGACATTGTATGCATTTTCGGAAATGTATTTGCATATCTTTGGTCAAAAATAAGTATTTGACCCCCTTGACAAACAGCGTGCTCATATTTTGTAGAAAAGCCATTATTGGCCAGCACAGATGTCAAACAATTTTAATGGTTGTTGGCAAGGTTTGTACACATTTTGGCAGGGATGTTGGCCCACTCCTCCCTGCAGACAGCCTCCAAATCATTCAGGTCCCGAGGCTGTCGCCTTGCAACCCGAATTTTAAGCTCCCTCCAAATATTTTCAAGTGAATTCAGGTCTGGAGACTGGCTAAGCCACTCCAGACCCTTGATGTACTTCTTCTTCAGCCACTCTTTTGTTGCTTTGGCGGTGTGCTTAGGGTAGTTGTCGTGCTGAAACACCCATCCTCGACCCATGTTCAGCTCTCTCACTGAGGGAAGGTGCTGTTGGTCCAGAATTCCACGGTATTTGGCCCCGTCCGTCCTCCCCTCAATGCAATGGAGTTGTGCTGTCCCCTTGGCTGAAAAGCACCACTGTGCTTGATGGTGGGGATGGTGTTCTTTGGGTTGTACTCTGTGTTCTTTGCCCTCCAAACACGGCGAGTTAAGTTGAGCCCAAAAAGTTCTATTTTGGTCTCATTTGACCACATCACCTTCTTCCAGGCCTCTTCTGAGTCATCCAGGTGGTCAATGGCGAACTTTAGGCGGACCTGTACATGTGCCTTCTTGAGCAGGGGGACCTTGCGTGCGCTGCACGATTTCAATCCATGACCGTGGTGTGTTATCAACTGTTTCTTTTGTAACTGTGGTCCCAGCTACCTTCAGTTCATTAACCAGTTCCCCCCTTGTGATTCCTCACCGTTCGCATGATCAGGGACATCTTACAAGGCGAGACCTTGCATGAAGGCCCAGACCGAGGGAGGTTGGCGGCAGTGTGGTACTTCTTCCATTTCCTGATAACTGCACCGACAGTTGATCTTTTCTCTCAAAGTTGCTTTCCGATTCTCTTGTAGCCCATCCCAGCCTTGTGTAGGTCAACAATCTTGTCCCTGATGTCCTTAGACAGCTCTTTGGTCTTGCCCATGGTGGAGATGTTGGGATCTGGTTGTTAGGGAGTAGATAGGTGTCTTTTATACAGGTAATGAGGCAAGGCAGGTGTATTTGATGTAAATAATTAGTTGGAATTGGGGGTGTGTCTTAAAGAAAGACTAGCTGGCTTGTAGGACCCAGAATACTTGCTGTTTGGTAGGGGGTCAAATACTTATTTTTCCTCATCAGATGGATATCAATTTTTATAAATTCATATGATGTGATTTTCTGGAATTTTCTTTGTGATTCTGTCTCTCACTGTTAGAATGTATATACGATTAAAATTATAGATCGTTGCATTCTTTGTAAGTGGGCAAACCTGCAAAATCAGCGAGGGGTTAAATACTTATTTCCCCCACTGTATAACATAACATGAATGGCGAGAACAGGCTGTTCAGCCCAACTACGCTTGCCAGTTTCTTTATACTATTGTGAATATATCCCTTCAGACACTCAATGACTCAATGGTATCTAGCTTTAGGTCAAGCCTGCTCTTGAAATCCCTCAATGTCTCTGCCTCAACAATATGGTCAGGCAAGCTATTCCACATTGAAATTACTCTTTGGGTGAAGAAATATTTCCGATTATCATTGCTAAATTTACCTTTGGTCAACTTCCATTTGTGACCCCGAGTTCTACTCACAACACTTGGTCGAAGGAATCCTACATAATTCACTTTGTTAATCCCTTTAACATATTTAAACACCTCAATAAAATCACCCCTAATAGCTTTCATCTTTTATACCTGGAATGAGCTTAGTGGCTCTTCTCTGAACTTTCTCTAGAGCCTCTATATGAATTGTATAATAATAATGATAATTGTATAATAATATGTGTAGAATAATAATGTATGATAATAATAATTGTAGAATAAAGTGTCAGACAGGCATGTTGTGCTTGTTGGACCATTTTTAATTGGTCATTGGACCAATTAATGCAAATATTTGCCTGAAGTTTCATTTTAGAAGATTAAAAATGATTATTTTTGAATTATTATTCATCCGTAAATGAGCATTTTATAGACTGAGAATCAAAGGGCTTCTAACTGGTGAAAGTGTGGACACCTGGACTCCAAACCAAACCATCAGGAAAACTGGAGAATTCAAAGACAAAGCAGATGATCAGTAGGTAATTCTGCACTGTGCAGATGTTTGAGAAAAAAAATACAAGTAAAATTTAACACAACAATGTCCATCAAGTGAAGAGCATATAAACCTTGTCTTCTCTATGTCACCTCTTCTTATGAAATCGTTTGCCTTCTAGTTCAATAATCTCAATATTTACTTGGGCATTACATGCTATGCAGCGATGCCAAGTTACATCTGAGCGAAAGTGTATTTTGAAGGAGAAATCTCTGCTTGAAATCCGAAGCACCTAATTAAGAAAAATGAAGAGTATGTTAAAATTCTGAGATTGCAATTGTGCTTGTTACAGAATCAAAAATACAGTACATGAACGAGTTTGAGAACCAGTAACTGAAGAAGTAATGGAAAACTATCCAATAGGATATTGTAATTTGTATCCTTGAGATATTGTTTGAATATTATTAGGTGTGACCACAAATCTCAAAGTGTCAAATCACAGAGAAAACATGATCACGCCCACTTCTTACTAAGACGCGGAGTTTATAGAACTGGACTGGATGCTAATTGTGTTGGTACAACATATTTCAGGTGAAGTGCTGTGTGTAATGTACCAATCAGGAACCAGTCGCGAGAACCAGGAAATGCAGTAGAGCTTGTTTTATTGGTAAAGGGGGAGAACCCCCGCAGGGCAGAAAGCAACAGTACATAGTCCACAATCCAAAAGTCAAAATCCAGTTGGGCAAAAATAGTATCAAACACCAGGGCAGCAATCACAGTCGGACAGAAATGGGTCTGGTACACAGGAATAGTTCTATCAGAGAAACAAGCCAGAATCCACAGGACGTAATCTGAATCGTTACCAGGGCAGCAAACAGATCTCGTAGTCGGGCAGAAAAATGGTCAAAACCCACAGATGCAACAATAATCCAAAATCACAAAGGCGAAAGTCGGGCAATCCAGTCAGAAAGATAAATCACAAAGAATCAAGGCGAGAACAAACGTGGCACAAGAAGCTAGGAAGAACAATCTGACACTGGAAGTGCTAGAAAAGACATCTTAAATACACATCCGGGGTGAACACATGACCAGGGAGAAACAGGTGCGATCAATGATACAATAACTAGGAGTGACACATGAGGAATAATCTAATTACATGAATTTGGCAAATGCCAAAACGCAGACAGGGATCACAAGACAATCCTATGAACAGAACAACAGCTCCGGTTAAGGAGTACTAAAGTGCATAGATTAAAGAAAAGGAAAGCACAAAGTATAAGTGGAAATCCACAGAAACTTGCAGCAGAGATAATCAGGGATAGGCAAGGAGGCGGAGACTAGAATTGGGCGACTGCTGAGAGATCGTTAGTCAATTAGTATGTGCAGCTATACAATCCCGAGTGTATGTTAGTAAGTTAGTAAAAAATATACAATGTTAGTATGTGTTAGTAATTATCGAAAACAACAAACTGTTAGTATTGGTTAGTAGATAGTAAAAGAGAGAGGAAGGAAGCACACGAGATATTGAAAGAAGGTTGAAACCCAGAAACCAATAAATCACCCGAATGAGTGGCACGCAAGACTAGGGACCGTGGGCAAAGACCTACATAAGACAAGACTGGGTAGACGAAGTGCAATGCATGAAAATAAAAACATGGCATGATAACTAAGCCATGAGAAAATAATAAAACATGAAATCCAAATTACCAAAAACACAATACGCAACCCAAAGAATAGTCAGACATATGCAGTGGTCACCAAACACAGAATCAAACAACATGGCATAGCCAGGCACAGAACTTAAACATGGCATGACAGAAATACAGATCACAACACTGTGGACTTTTTACAAAATTTGGTGGCATCTGGAGTTGGTCACAGTTTTGCCTGGGCCTCAGACGAGGTGACCCAAAAGGGCCCCCCCCCGGCCACCGCCCCACCATGCCCTGCCACAACTAACGCACACACCCTGCCCCCCAGATAAAGGCACTAGGGACGTTCTCATACATGAAATCAATGATTGTTAATAAACCACTTTTGTTTTTTAGTCAATCTTTCAAATATAAATATGTACAACAGATTCTCAGATACTGGTTGTGTTACAAATGCAACGCTCAGAGACTCATACATACGCACGGTATTACTGAGCAAAATAGGCTCGTTATAGTGATTAACTGATGTAACCCACAACAGATCATATTTTGATGTCGAAAAGAAGCTGTCAAAATCATGACCCAAAAATGTTTTCGACCACAATGTCAAGGAAAATTAGGACAAAATAAAGGATCTGTGCAGTATAGCGCTTTAGCACTGATGGGATTAGCCATTCCATCCAGTGGCCAGTTCCCCTAGAGCCCTGGTCCTCAAATCACACCCTACGAGGTCTGAGAACTACTGGTTTTCCACCCTCCCTTTCCCTGGGAGTCAGGTGTGAACACAGTCTGGACAATCAGGCACTAACTGCTCATTTACTTGCCTGGGATAACAGAAAACCTGGGCTGGATTAAGATTCTAGGTCCAGACTTGAGGATCCCTGCTCTAGCTGGTGCTTAGCAGATGGCCTCCCTGCTTTATTCACTCTCGTTTGTGCGGGCGACAGGAGGGCTTGCAGAACTGCGCCCTTCCCAGCAGAAACAATGGTATTGCCATTATGCTAATAACTGCAATGTTGCTGAAAGAAATCCCAACCAAAATTGCACCTCTCTTGTGGTTTGTTTAATTTTTCTCTTGACTGATCCTTCAAATACGTTTTAAACTGGTCAACATCATTTCTCTGTTTACTGTAAATGGACCACCTTTTACCTAGAATTAATCAGCATGTTTTATCAAACCAGCTCAACCAGAAAGGAGCACAATTACGCCCATTGTGCAAACATGCTGGTTTCCTTCATCGTATCATTTGATTTAGTTTAATTCACATGGGGCTGCCACAGCCTTAGTCACCGGCAGTGGCGTAGCGTGGAGGCGCTGGGCCCCGGTGCGAGAATGGCGCTAGCCCGCCCCCCAGGCCTATCCGCGAAGCAGAGGTGTAATTGTAACAGAGCTTTAGTTTTTTGAGGATTTGTACTTTACCTGAGTTCCTTTTTAAACCTGGACTTTTACTCTACAACATTTAAAACTTAAAAATTATCATTTTACTTCGTAACTTTGACACTAGCCACTTCGTTACGAATTAAAATATGAACGCAATTCATCGTTTAAGATTTATCTGGATTTAGCGTCTTCGAGAAGAACAGCAGTGCTCGGCAGCAGGGTATGTTAGTGCGGGGACAGGGAGCTGCAAATTTATGCACGTAGTTACAATATTCTATCACTAGATAGCACACCCGCATCAGTTTGCAGTATATTGGATATTCACAGAAACAATCGTCCTCTGTAGCCAACCACTTCAGCTACAGTGAGCCAGTAGGTATCCAAATCAGCAATTAAGAAAAATCAGTTTTCTGAAAAACGCAGACACCCATAATTATTAGGGCTATTAGAACCATGGACAATGAATATTTGCACAGCATCTCAACATCACACAACACGTTAGGCTGTTTGAACCATGAACAACAGTGACAATACATTGCCAATGAAAATGCGAAAAAGATCCATACGGCTGAACAGTCAACCGTATTTCCCTAACAGCACAACAGTGGCCAAATCAAAAAGTAAACAGATAGATAGACACACATCCTGGCACAGCAGCCATTTAACCACAACCGGCAAGCTGATCACTTGCAGTAGCCTAATAAAAAACTGCACTCACCCATTCAGAAGTTAACTCTGGGTGCCTTCTGCTCTGCAAAGTCGTTGAGCAAGAGGGCAATGAGGTGGTAGCATTAGCCTCCAAGTCTGACTGCTGCGTGTCGCCGCTGTCATTCACAACGCTAGCAGGAGCTGGATCTGGACCAGATGACTGTTTGAAAAATGTGTTCAATTTCGCCAATTTGGAGTTCCGTACATCGAGCTCTTTCTTTCTTGTCTTTTTTGAGCACCGCTTTTGTGCTGCTCAGCATGGTGCTCAAGACTTTTCACCTCTAATACTAAGCTAAAGGGTTAGCTCAGCTGATCTCTCAAAAAAGAACACTTCACGAGCAAGCGCGTAGCCTACGAAGCTACGATCAGAAAGGTATAAGCGAATGTCAACTGATTGGACAAACACATTTCCCAGCAGGCCATGTTCTTTTGAAAATGTTGAGAATAAAACAATCAAATATATGAGTAGTAATTGTGATTATAACGGACAAAGTATCATTACTGAAATACAAAAGACATATATCAAAGAAAAGAGGAAAAATGGCCAGTATGTGTGTGGGGGGGGGGGGTTGTTACCATGACTGTGTTGTATAAAACAGTAGAACAATATATAAACTCATCAACTCGCCATAAGCATCATATCATGATTAGGTGGCATGAAATTCTCGCGAAAGACGCTTCAGTAAAGATATTTTCTTTATGTGTTGTGAAAAGAAGAGTGGTCTAGTTAATCACCCTGGGCCCTCAGCCCTCGTCGAAGCCCCGGTTCAGCGCACCGGCGGCACCAGCAATACCTACGCCACCGCCTCCGAGCCCTGTTACCCTGACCCTCACCATGAGCGCTGGCTGCTGCTGTCCTGCTCCGGTCCTGTTCCGGTTCTGCTCTGGCTCTGCTCCATACTCAACATGCCACTTCCTGGAGCTACAGATGCCACTGCTTGGATGTTTTAGTCGGTTTTAATGGACTTTAATTGAACTTTATTACCATTCCTGACATAGGTGGTGCCTTTATTGTCACATGCTTTCCATGTATGGTGTCCAGGGATGGGTGGATGCAACAAAATCATCCTTTTAAGCTTCCCAAATGGTGAGGCATGTTTCATGGAATGCTTTGTTTACGATGGCCTTTCCTAAATGGTAACTGTCTGCTACGCTCTGCTGTGAATTGCCACTTGCAAGTATTCGCAGGGTCAATGAAAGTCGTTCTGCTGCAGACACCGGGACGCTGTGTGCCTTAGCATGTGTAATAAGTGGTCATAATCTATGCAGCGGATTATCAAATCTGTCCATCGACATACGAGAATACCTGCATTGCACTGTGTTATCTTGTAAAATACACGTCCTGGACTAGAGAATGGTGCTCTCCGTTGTCTGGCTTGGTTTTGTTGAGTGGACGAACATACCCCTCCCTCCTCTTTTCCCCCCTTTGCTCGCTCTTTTGCCTCCATAGCAGGTGTATGACCATAGACTGTATCAAAAGATGGACAATGCAACGGTGACGTCACTCATTGGTTCCAGCATACCATTTAGGAAGCCTCGATTTTGGCAATTTGAACAGCACTGTTTTGTCATTTTGAAACCAGATGTGACTCCTATTGGGCGAGAGCATGAATTTAAGATCCGAGGAGGACTGTGGCTCTGGATCTGACCGTATTTGACGAGGACCAGAGGATAGCCACGCCCCTAAAGCATATTCTGGCTTTAGTCTACTTGGAACTATAATTTACAAAAATGAACATCACAATATATCGAAGGCGACTTGAAACTTGCGATAGATATCATAAAATGATTTGGAAAATCATGATTGAAATAATAAATAAGGTGGCAAAGTCTCATAGACTTCAATAGCGTTGAACGTCTTTCTGCATCCACCGACGTCGCCAAATGCTGGCCATTAAATAGAATGCAAAATTTTGAGATTTCCGCATCAGCCTCACTTTTCTGACCCGGGTGCTGCGTCCATCTTTTTATACAGTCTGTGTATGACTAAGACGTCGTCCATCTTGAGCAGTGGTTCTCAGACTCAGTCCTGGTGCCCCCCTGTGTATGCTGGTTTTTGTTCCAACCTCAATTACAATCATATGTTTCAATAAGCCGTTAATTTGTCCTAATCAGCTGCATTTAATGTTTAATGCAGTTATTTTACATTGTCAGAAATATCCTTGAGGAAAAAAAGGTCCTTCAACATATTGCATTTATATTTCTATATTGTAAGCAATTTCAGGACATAAATGAAGACCACAATGGAAAAAAAAAAGATCAGTCACATTGTGGGGAAAAGCACACACACACACACACACACACACACACACACCCAGTTGCGAGGGTGGACATCAAGTGCGAAACAGTAACTTGGTCTTGAATTTTCTTCTTGAAACAGAAAACAAAACAGGAAAGATGGCCAACAAAAAACTCGGCCCAAAGGGTTGCAAAAACTAACCAAGGAAAGCTTCACAGAGCTGATAACAAAAAGTACAAAAACTGGTCAACTTCCATTTGTGACCCCGAGTTCTACTCACAACACTTGGTCGAAGGAATCCCACATAATTCACTTTGTTAATCCCTTTAACATATTTAAACACCTCAATAAAATCACCCCTGAGTCTCCTTTTCCTAAGACTAAAGAGATTAAGGATCTTCAGCCTCTTCTCATAGCTTTCATCTTTTGTACCTGGAATAAGCTTAGTGGCTCTTCCCGGAACTTTCTCTAGAGCCTCTATATGAATTGTATAATAATAATAATTATTATAATTGTATAATATGTGTAGAATAATAATAACAATGTAGAATAATAATAATAATAATTGTAGAATAAAGTTTCAGACAGGCATGTTGTGCTTGTTGGACCATTTTTAATTGGTCATTGGACCAATTAATGCAAATATTTGCCTGAAGTTTCATTTTAGAAGATTAAAAATGATTATTTTTGAATTATTATTCATCCGTAAATGAGCATTTTATAGACTGAGAATCAAAGGGCTTCTAACTGGTGAAAGTGTGGACACCTGGACTCCAAACCAAACCATCAGGAAAACTGGAGAATTCAAAGACAAGCCAGATGATCAGTAGGTAATTCTGCACTGTGCAGATGTTTGAGAAAAAAATACAAGTAAAATTTAACACAACAATATCCATCAAGTGAAGAGCACATGAACCTTGTCTTCTCTATGTCACCTCTTCTTATGAAATCGTTTGCCTTCTAGTTCAATAATCTCAATATTTACTTGGGCATTACATGCTATGCAGCGATGCCAAGTTACATCTGAGCGAAAGTGTATTTTGAAGGAGAAATCTCTGCTTGAAATCCGAAGCACCTAATTAAGAAAAATGAAGAGTATGTTAAAATTCTGAGATTGCAATTGTGCTTGTTACAGAATCAAAAATACAGTACATGAACGAGTTTGAGAACCAGTAACTGAAGAAGTAATGGAAAACTATCCAATAGGATATTGTAATTTGTATCCTTGAGATATTGTTTGAATATCATTAGGTGTGACCACAAATCTCAAAGTGTCAAATCACAGAGAAAACATGATCACGCCCTCTTCTTCCTAAGACGCGGAGTTTCTAGAACTGGACTGGATGCTAATTGTGTTGGTACAATATAGTTCAGGTGAAGTGCTGTTTGTAATGTACCGATCAGGAACCAGTCGCGAGAACCAGGAAATGCAGTAGAGCTTGTTTTATTGGTAAAGGGGGAGAACCCCCGCAGGGCAGAATGCAGCAGTACAGAGTCCACAATCCAAAAGTCAAAATCCAGTTGGGCAAAAATAGTATCAAACACCAGGGCAGCAATCACAGTCGGACAGAAATGGGTCTGGTACACAGGAATAGTTCTATCAGAGAAGCAAGCCAGAATCCACAGGACGTAATCTGAATCGTTACCGTGCAGCAAACAGAGATCTCGTAGTCGGGCAGAAAAATGGTCAAAACCCACAGATGCAACAATAATCCAAAATCACAAAGGCAAAAATCGAAAGTCGGGCAATCCAGTCAGAAAGATAAATCACTAAGAATCAAGGCGAGAACAAACGTGGCACAGGAAGCTAGGAAGAACAATCTGACACTGGAAGTGCTAGAAAAGACATCTTAAATACACATCCGGGGTGAACACATGACCAGGGAGAAACAGGTGCGATCAATGATACAATAACTAGGAGTGACACATGAGGAATAATCTAATTACATGAATTTGGCAAATGCCAAAACGCAGACAAGGATCACAAGACAATCCCATGAACAAAACAACAGCTTCGCTGAAGGAGTACTAAAGTGCATAGATTAAAGAAAAGGAAAGCACAAAGTATAAGTGGAAATCCACAGAAACTTGCAGCAGAGATAATCAGGGATTGGCAAGGAGGCGGAGATTAGACTTGAGCGACTGCTGAGAGATCGTTAGTCAATTAGTATGTGCAGCTATACAATGATCAGTCACATTGTGGGGAAAAGCACACACACACACACACACACACACACACACACCCAGTTTCGAGGGTGGACATCAAGTGCGAGACCACAACTTGGTCTTGAATTTTTTTCTTGAAACAGAAAACAAAACAAAACAGGAAAGATGGCCAACAAAAAACTCGGCCCAAAGGGTTAAAAAAACTAACCAAGGACAGCTTCACAGAGCTGATAACAAAATGTACAAAAAACGAGAAAAATAAAAAGCCACTAGAAACTCTAGGGAAGTAAACCAATAAACAAAAATAAACAAACTCAGCGATGGCACTAGGCACATGCGAAAATACAAAACGAGAACTATGAAGAAACTTCAAGGCAAGACTATGGGCATGAAACACAAGCGTGAGGCGAAGCATGAAACGAGACTCCGTCTGCCAGCCAACTGCAGCCTCTCCCCAGATACAGCAGAGGGAATCACGAGACAGTGATGAGCTCCTGTAGAGCGACGGGGAGAAACGAGATCGCATGATGACGAGGCACGAGAGAGGAAAAACAGCTGTGGCGTGACGAGACAATAAGAGCAGGTATTTGCTCATTAAGAATAATGAGCGTGTTGCAGCATATAAGAGCCCAATAAGATACTATGAACAGTTAAAGTGTTAAACTGGATAACAGTAAAGCACAAGTAAGAATGTAGTGAAAGCAGGAAGCCTGCGGGTAAAATCCCTGTGTCACCATTAGTAATGGTTAGTGCATGCCTATCTAATGGAAACACCCCCTGTGATTAGTAAGTTGTTAGTAATAAATTAAAATAATTAACAAGCATGAAGACTCGAAAGCCCGGAAGGAAGAAACTTCAGAAAGAAGTTTGAAACCGTAAGCCGCTCCCGAATGTAGTACGAGAAGTAAAACACGGACAAGACCGCGCAGACACTGGAGAGGTGGATTGGCTGAGCAGACCGGACCTGGTGAAAAACAACGGAAAAGTAAAAACATGAACAATAAACATATGAACTATGAAATACGAATCCTGATACAAGAAACTGTTAAAACCATGACATGAATAATGACTATGAACTATGAAACCTGGCACGAGAAACTTAAAATCCCAACAGTGTCCTGGCACAGGGCACTGGAATCACAACAGCTTTGTGGTCTTCAAATGTTTTGAACAGATGAAATTGGACACTGAGAAAATCAGTCAGCTCCAATTTAGGTTGCTGAACACAGGTGTTTCGAGTTCTTTCAAAATACATAGCTTAAACTCAATAACAAGTATGACCCAGAGCAGGTATGACTCAACCCTTTGTTTGCCAAATAAATTGTCAGTTTAAGGGGAGACCCATACATTCCTCGCTGAAATCCTTATTTCTCAATGGATCCACACCAGACTTAGCCTGAATGTGTCATTTTGGCTAAAAAAAGTAATGGTAGCATTGTTTCCAATATCTGGACCACAATTTTGGCAATGGCAGCGATTTTGAATTTATAATTAGGTCCATCCAGAAACCTTTGTTTCTCAGGAACCATGCACCATATAAAGATGCAGTCAAGTTTATTTAATGCGTAAGATGCCCCTTGAAAAGTTGAAGCATTGATATTGACCTACCTTTAATACTTTCTGATATAAAAGATATAATGTTGCAGATTATGCTAAATCTAGAACTGTCATTATTTTGAACACCCCAGCGTGGGTCTGAAACTTCTCCTGGAGCAAAACCCATGCTATAATTTGATGGTCATATAGTATAGAGTAGGCAAGCCGAATTTCAGGTCAATTGCTTGTTTCTGTGAGGAGAAACAAAGGTTTGTGTTCCACAGTAACAGTGAAATAGGTGAATATTTATTAAAATTAAATTAATATTAAAAAAATCATATATTATTATAATAGACTGACCAAAACATCCAACGCAACACATACAATTTTGAAATATTTGGTGTAATAAATGGGATATTGGTGTTGAGTCGTGATACATCAAATACAACTTAAAAGCTCAGAAAATTGTTTTCATTTTGTCGTGTGGGCAGCTCGTTCCGCTTGATTGCACATTTAGAATTTTGCCTATCCCGTCAGGTTCAGTAGAACTCATTGACCAATCCTTCGAGAATTTGGTCAATAAAAAGCCGTAGCAATGGGCAACTTAAATATTCCTTTGCATTATCCCGGGTAAACATGTGACCATGCCGCGCCTAGGTCAAATCAGCCAGAGCGAGCCGTTGGTATGCTCACTGGTGGAATGTCGCAAAGACGGGTTGCAAGGAACCTGGACGTCCACGTGTCGACCATATCACGTCTCTAGAGTCGGTATAATGAAACGGGAAGCACCGGTGATGGACCACGTGTCACCACCCCTCAGCAAGATCGCCATATTCGCCTCCAGCACCAGCGCAATCACTTCCTGCCAGCTACAGTCACTGCTGCTCAGACCAGAGGTCGTCACCAGAACTGGATTAGCAACCAAACCGTACGCAACATTCTGGAATTTTCTGAAGAGGCCACCGTGACTTATGATCAGAGCAGGGTTAATGACATCATATACTTGGATTTTCAGAAAGTATTTGTAAGCATTTGATACAGTACCACATAAGAGACTAATTTTTAAAATGAGCTCCATTGGAGTTACAGGAGGTATTCTGGAGTGGTGTTATGATTCTGCCTCGTGTGTGTCGTCTTTGTGCTTATTTGTGCTTGTACTTTACTCTCATTTTATTTTTCAGCTTTCATTCACACTGTCTGATGTTCGATTCTCTCTTTGCCCAACTCCAGTGATGTCGTGTGACAGCCTTCAGCATGCCTGAGTCTCGTTGTCTAATCATGTTTCCTCATTCGGAATCGGCTGCGGTATTTCATTCATTACTTATGTAAAACCCCACAAAACAATACCAAGGATGGACATTGCAGAGGGCTGAAGGTCTCACGTGTTCTTATAAGCTGGCATTAATTCGAGCAACTTCCTGGCTGGTGTGAATCTCAATAAAATGGGTATTTTTCTCCGTCCGAAGACGGGGCATAAAAACACAACTGTTACAATCAATCTGACTCCATAATACATTTAGAATACCAAATTTAGTTACATCCTCGTTAAATATCTGACTCCAAATTAAAATTAGAATTAGAATTGATAGTTTGGGGACAGCATGCGTGAATCTCAAGGCCGTTATGCCATCAGAGGCTCGTCTGCGAAAACCATTGTCACTCAGCAAAACACCCCCAGGGTAAAAAAACGCAGCTGCCGGATCTTATTTCGGTGACATTTCTAGAGGATGGAGGAAATTACCATGATAGTAGCATCTAGGCATAAACAAAATAGCACTGAGCATAAACATATCACAAACCCAGGTTTATGTACCCCAAAGGGCCCCTTCAGGAGATTAATCAAATACCGGCTTCTCAGCCCAAGGGTATTCTTTTAGGTACAATCTCCAGGACCTGTAATACAAAAACCCTTAGGGGTAGAACGTAATCTACAATCCAACTTAGAACATATCGCTACCTACACATTGGTAAGGGGTCGCCCCATAAGTACCGGTTGTAACAAGGCTAGAAAGAATGTAAAAGTGTTAAGAGTCATGGAGACCACGCAAGCTGTAAAAAATAATAATAATTTAATCACCAGGTAGGCACAAACTTGGATCAAACAAATCAACGTTAAGCCAATTACCAGTTACACACAATTTAGAAAGAGAGAATAAATTCATACATGGAAAAGATGGAGGCCACGCGGAGCAAGGCCGCACCGCATGCCCAGGAAGCACTCAGATGCCATCCCTCTCCGCCTACCTAGATCCGTTACTTACGCACAGACCCAGGCAAGCGGAGCGAGGCAGCATGTGATTCTCCCTAACTCACCTTTCGCATGCGAGATCTTGAAAAAGAAGAGCCCCTCCGGTTAGAATCTCTTGCCTTTAAGCACTCAAAACCACGCCTCCGATGAAGGCGGAAGAAGGGAGGGCCGAATCTAAGTTTTCCTTCATGGAGGTGATAAAACCATCTAGCATAGAGAGGAGAGCGGAATCTGACCACTTTTCAGGAGTTTTCCAAAGAGAATAAACCATAATTTCAAGGGAAATGAAACATGCTACATTCAACTCCTGGATTCCCCCGAGAATAACAAGACCAAACATGATAGGAATATGTAATAATATGATGCAGTTGTCATGAAAAAGCCTTAAGATGGAGCATTAGGTTATAAGTATATAAGTGATTTCTTCACGGGACATTGAAAATAAACATATTATGAATTTCCCAGAGATTTAGATTATTTAAAACAGATTAAAGTAACTGGACTTTAACTTCAGTGGGGACAGTGATTTGACTTTTACAGGAGACGTGGGACCCGCAGAGCTTTGTAGCTCATGGGAGGTTTAAAACGCGTAATGAGCATGTGTTCCAACAATATAATTTTTGACATTTGACATATCTGTTGTGAGCTAAATCAACCAAACATTCAGATCCTACACTTCCGCCTGTGCTTGATTCTGGGTCTCGCTAAACTCTGAGTTAATGCGTTCTCTGGTAGGTTAATTACTAACCCGTACTAACCAGCACTTATTTGAGGGTGATTGTAAATATTTAGTCATGTATTATTAACCTTTATTAACTCATTAGCAAGTGCGAGTGTTTCTAGCTTTTGTTTTCCTGCCTAAGCTTTCCCTGATTAACTGCGTTTAAAGCTGTGCTTTCCTTTGCTTCTCTCGTGGTGCTTTTTACTCGTCACGTTTAGACTACCTTAATTTAAACTGTCTAGCTTGATTGTTGGTATCAGCGTCTTGTCTCGAGTCATTACTGTTAACCCGGTTCTCGTGTAATTGTTTATTAATCCCATGTGTTTCTTTTTCAGTCGAGATTGCATTCCGAGTCCCCGCCTCCTCTCGTGACTATATTTGTGATAAAGGTAAAGTTCCCGAGTCATTCCTTTGTATGATTCCCGAGACTTGTGTTTTGCTGCGCCCACGTCTTGTCTGCCCTGTATCTAAGTCTCCCAGTGTGTACCGTCAGATTAGTTAGGTTCAGTTTTTGTTTTTCTAGTAAAGCCATTCTTGGAGTGTGTACATTAGTTTTCCCAGTGGTTCAGTGCATGTGCACGGTGCTTCATTTGTGGCTTGTTGCCTACCTTTCTCATTCAGTGTTTGGTGTTTCAATAAACACTTCTGGATCCTGCATCTGGTGTTCCCCTGACCTCTTCTTAACAAGTGGATTGAAAACTGGTTACACTACAGAACACAAAGAGTGGTGGTCAGTGGAATTTCATCTCAGCTAGGTATGGTGGGGCGTGTCATCCCTCAGGGATTGGTGTTGGGACCCCTGCTGTTCCTCATCTACATTAATGACCTTGATAGGAATATTGAGAGCAAATTAGTTACATTTGCAGATGATACCAAATTGGGAGATTTGACAAATAGTTTAGAGTCCACTAAAGTGATTTAGGATGATTTGGATAGAATCCAGAATTGGGCAGAAATGAAATTTAATGTAGCAAAATGTAAAGTTGTACATGTAGGTAATAAAAACATTAGACAGGATTACTTCATGGGAGGTTTAAAACTGGAATGTGCTCTGCAAGAAAAAGATCTGGGAGTGATTGTTGACCAAACCCTCACAGGTTCTAGCCACTGTGCCGTAGCAGTTAAAAAAGCCAATCGGATGCTGGGATACATTGCCAAAGGTATTGAGTACAAATCCACGGACGTGATTAGGATGTGATTGTACAACACATTCGTCAGAACACATCTGGAGTATTGTGTACAGTTCTGGGGACCATACTTTAAGAAAGATTTGGAGGCTCTAGAAAACGTTCAGAGAAGACCCACTAAACTAATTTCGGGTATAAAAGATGAAAGCTATGAGAAGAGGCTGAAGATCCTCAATATCTTTAGTCTTAGGAAAAGGAGACTTCGGCCAAGTTTTGTTAGTAGATCTCGGGGTCACAAATAGAAGTTAACCAAGGGTAAATTTAGCACTGATATTAGGAAATATTTCTTCACCCAAAGGGTAATTTCATGATGGAATAGCTTGCCTGACCATATTATTGAGGCAGAAACCTTGGGAGTTTTCAAGAGCAGGCTTGACTTAAAGCTAGATACCATT
Source organism: Gymnothorax reevesii (assembly GCA_029721435.1). Classification (NCBI taxonomy): domain Eukaryota; kingdom Metazoa; phylum Chordata; class Actinopteri; order Anguilliformes; family Muraenidae; genus Gymnothorax; species Gymnothorax reevesii. The sequence goes on along the minus strand of CM056579.1, from coordinate 21,891,283 downwards.
GAGTCATTGAGTATCAGAAATGATAGATTCACTAATGTAATGATAAACTGCCAGGCCTGGTTGGGCTGAAGGGCCTGTTCTTGCCACTCATGTTATGTTATGTTATGATATGTTACATACTGGCAGGTTCACGAGACTCAACTGAGAACAAATGCAGTGGAAGGGGTGTGGTCAGGCAGTGGCAGAGCAGATTGTGACACTATCAGTGGTAATACCGGCTGTGGAGGCATTAACATTTACCATAATGTCTCTACAAAGGAAAGCGGCAAAATCTCGAAAACATATCATGCATTGTAAATTGCCGCACTGTGAATAATGTGTAAGTGTTCATCCATTTGCTCCTAAAGTAGCATTGGAATTCATACCGTACGGTAATAATAATATTATACAAATAATACAGGGATGAGGACAAACTCTCTCACTATCACTTTACCCTTCACTGGGGACGTTTACCATATTCCAGTCAGTTCAATTGGTTTTAATTTAATGTAAACAATATTCTAATTGTTTTATGCTATTTAATCTTTCTCAGCCTACCCAAGTTCTCTGAGAACATAAAGATGCACTATGCAAGTTTGTTTACTTTCTGTGTTTTTTGTCTTAATTCGCCAACATCTCTCCATGATCCGCTAGCTGCCTGCCGGTAAATTCACTGTAAAAAAAAACCCGGGCTCTGGAGACCATACAGGCTTCACAAACTGCAGATAAACACAAGGGTCACAGGCTGTGCCCCATAACATAACAAACTGTCCTGGCCAATCACTAACAAGAGTTGACAGTTATGGACACATGGGAAGGAGGCAACTGTGGGAGGAAGGGGCGGGCTACCTCTGTTTTGTTTGAGTTTGAATGCCAACAGAAGTGATGTCAACAAACTTGCATAGTGCACCTTTAAATGTGTTGCAATTTTCTGTTGCTTACTTCGGTTTTACCAGTGCATTTATGTGTCTTAGATAACTTTTTTCATATGATTTATCTGAAGAAATGCCACTCATAAAAAATGAGGTTTTAGTAGGTTGGTCAAAGCATGACCTAAACAGCTAAAAACTATGCTTCCTGCCATGCTATTGTTGCCCCTGGACGAAGTCGGGCAGTTACTGTGGATTCATGGTCGCTATCTGCTTTGCTGCCACCGCATTTATTGAGATTTTCTTGTGGACGCTCTGCAGGCCACAAATTTCACCCTATTACATTAATTTTACAAAAGGTGTGGGCAGAGGTTGTAGTTAGGTCTTGACTCAACTCAATTGTGGTTCCCATGGCAGCAGAATAGGTCAAAATAAAGGAAAATTAATCTACTTTATCAGGACTTAATAAATCAAGACTGGAATACTGTATATAGCATGAATGATGTGGATGGTGCTTTTGAAACATTTTTGGAAATTTTCAGTGCAGCATATAATAAAAATTGCCCACTTCAGCAATTTAGTTGCAACCATAAATCTATAAAATGCCCATGGTTAACCAAGAGCTTACACAATGCTTGTAAGAAGAAAGACACTTTATATAGACAGTTCATTAAACTAAGAACCAAGGAATCTGAACATCGCTACAAAACATATAAAAACAAACTCACAGCTATATTAAGAACTTGTAAGAAATTATATTATACCAATCTATTATATAAAAACAATAACAATACTAAAGGGGTGTGGGGAATACTAAATACTATAATTAAAGGCAATACAAAGAACAATTTATATGCAGACTACTTCATTGATGGGAATAGTGAGAATTATAATATGAATGAAATTGTGGAGAGTTTTAATAGCTTTTTTGTAAATATTGGGCCAGATTTGGCAGCAGAAATTCCTGAGTGTAATGGCAATGAAATTGAGTCACTGATAGAAATGAATTCAAATACTATGTTTTTGTGTGAAGTGACAGAGACAGAAATATTAGATTTTGTTAACAATTGTAAAAATAAATTATCTACTGATTGTTTTGACATAGACATGGCACTAGCTAAACAAATTATACATAGCATTGTTAGACCATTAACTTACATATGTAATTTATTATTTCAAACAGGAACATTTCCAAATAGAATGAAAATTGCTAAAGTCATACCAATACATAAAAATGGAAACAAACACATCTTCACTAACTACAGACCTGTCTCTCTGCTACCTCAGTTTTCAAAAATATTAGAGAAACTTTATAACAATAGATTAGATAAATTTATAGATAAGCATAAATTAATTCATGAAAGTCAATACGGTTTTAGGGCAGGAAGGTCAACTTCTATGGCCGTCATTGAGGCAGTAGAAGAGATTACTAATAGTATAAATAGAAAGAGATATGCAGCTGGGATATTCATCAATTTAAAAAAAGCATTTGATACTCTTGATCATAAAATATTAATCAAAAAATTAGATAGATATGGCATTAGGGGAGTGGCTTTGGATTGGATCCAAAGTTATTTGACCGGGAGACAACAGTATGTGAGGATGGGGGAGTTTGCATCTGGGTATTTGGACATTGTTTGTGGGGTGCCACAGGATCGGTTTTGGGTCCAAAGTTATTCAATTTATATATTAATGATATTTTTAATGTATCAAATTTATTAAAATTAGTCATATTTGCAGATGACACCAATATTTTCTATTCTAACGACAATTATAGTAATTTAGTATCCAATATAAACAGTGAATTAATTAAATTTAAAACATGGATGGATATTAACAAATTATCTCTAAATTTAAATAAAACAAAAGTGATGTTCTTCGGTAATTGCAATGTAAATTTAGATTTAGAAATAAAAATAGATGGTGTGGTCATAGATAAAGTGTGAGAAATAAAATTTCTAGGAATTACCATTGACAGTAAATTAAGCTGGAAATCACACATCAGACACATACAAAGTATCTAAAAGTATATCAATCATTAATAAAGCCAAGTTCTTCTTAAACTACAACGCATTGTTATTATTATATTGTTCATTAGTTGTGCCATATTTAACTTATTGTGTAGAAGTCTGGGGCAATAATTACAAAAGTTAACTCCATCCCCTTGTTATACTCCAAAAACGTGCTGTAAGAATGATACATGAGGCAGGATACTGTGATCATACTAATATTTTATTTCTGCAGTCTAAGCTGTTAAAAATGCTGGACTTAGTTGAGTTCTCTACTTGTCAACTTCTGTTTAAAGCGAGCAAAGGTACGCTGCCTGAGAATATTCAAAAGCTCTTTACACATAAAGAAGGGAGTTATAACCTGAGGGGGTGTGGTAACTTTAAGATTCAACTGGTGAGAACCACCAGGAAGAGTTTGTGTGTGTCTGTATGTGGGGTGAAGCTTTGGAACAGACTGGAGGCAGGGCTCAAACAATGTCCAAATATTTATCAGTTCAAATCAAGATACAAAAAACTTATATTGTCAAAGTACAGAGAAGAGGACAATGGTGTTTGATTGTGATAAGTGATATAGCATGGTATACAGTTAATGGATCAAGTGAATTAACCTCACGGATTATTATTATATGTGAGAGGGCATAAGCTACAACATAGTGAATAATGGAACCAGGTTATTATATTGTACTAGTATATGTATTATTGCTGGTTAATGATAATTGATTGTGATATTTGTGATTGATGTTATTCCTATTGACGTTATTGCTGCTGCTGTGGCTGTTGTTGTTATCGTTGTCATCATTATATGAATACATAACAATCAATTTTTTATTTATTTATTTTTTTTTCTAGAAACAAACTATATTAATCCAGATAAAGATATTGGTGATGATGGCAATAAATATATTAAAGGGGAACCAACATTTAGAGAACTTTAATATGTACACAAAATAAAAGAGTATCCCACACTCAACACAACTTTTATACAGGGCAGGCAAGGGGAGCTGTGCTGCTGAGGATAACCCCCTCTGGCTGCAGCTCCCAGTACTGTCTCTTTTAATGCACAGCAAAGGACACTGAGCAGAGAGTGGTCCTGTGGCTCGGGGGCGCCCCCCTCTGGCAGCAGGGGAGCTGTGCTGCCGAGGATAACCCCCTCTGGCTGCAGCTCCCAATACTGTCTCTTTTAATGCACAGCAAAGGACACTTAGCAGAGAGTGGTCCTGTGGCTCGGGGGCGCCCCCCTCTGGCAGCAGGGGAGCTGTGCTGCTGAGGATAACCCCCTCTGGCTGCAGCTCCCAGTACTGTCTCTTTTAATGCACAGCAAAGGACACTTAGCAGAGAGTGGTCCTGTGGCTCGGGGGCGCCCCCCTCTGGCAGCAGGGGAGCGGTGCTGCTGAGGATAACCCCCTCTGGCTGCAGCTCCCAATACTGTCTCTTTTAATGCACAGCAAAGGACACTTAGCAGAGAGTGGTCCTGTGGCTCGGGGGCGCCCCCCTCTGGCAGCAGGTTCACAAAAAACACATTTGATCCTCTGATGGACAAGGCACACCATCAAAACTAAAACTTGTCACCATGGTCACCAATCTGTGATTACTATATGTACTTCTCCTGAATAACATGGATTATATGTTATATGCTATCAAAAATGATATTGTTGAAGTTAAACATTTATAATTATCTATAATTACTGTATGATGATGATGATGATGATGATGATGATGATGACCATTCTGGAGAGGGGGCTGTAACATTTTGTGTACTGTACTGTCCTGTAACACGGACCAGTGTAATTACTATCCTGCTCCACTAGGGGGCTGGTCCGGACCACTGGTCTTTGGAGCACAGACCACTGCAGTAACTGTCCTGCTCCACTAGGGGGCTGGTCCGGACCACTGGTCTTTGGAGCACGGACCACTGCAGTAACTGTCCTGCTCCACCAGGGGGCTGGTCCGGACCACTGGTATTTGGAGCACGGACCACTGTAGTAACTATCCTGCTCCACTAGAGGGCTGGTCCAGACCACTGGTGCGAAGTGTCTGGAGACAGTGAAATTCTCAAAACTACTGACTGATCAGTCCATTCTCGGAATACTGCAATTAGATGATACATTTGGCTTCACAGTAAACACTACAAAATAATGATTTGTACCATTCAATCTTTCCGAGCGATGGATAAAAATGTTTAGATTTTCGGTGGGGGCAGGGGTGGGGGTGTGTTTTAGTGATCGGAGTGGCTATTCGCACAGCCGCTGTGCCAATATTGGGTCAAATTATTTTATTCGCACAGCTGTGCCAATGCACAGTGCAGAGTAGCTGTGCCAATAAGGATGGGCAGTAATATTATTCGCACAGCGGCTGTGCGAATAGCCACGTCCTTAAGCGATGAGCTCTGTCCATCAGAGATTAGACTGACTCACCCCGCGACTTTAATAAGGTGTAAGACCATTAACCCTCTCTAGCCCAATTTATTATTTTGAGATATGAAAAATCTTTCATTTGTGGAGAAAAGTTCTCATACACTAGTGGCTGCAGGTGGAACTAATGTTGTATTTTTGCAATACGGAGCTGGAAGGGTAACTTTATCAAACCATTTCCCATGTGGTCTTTATATTTTATAGTCAGTCATCAATTGATTTATTGTTGCAAATTTGCAACATGAGTCTGGAGAGGGTTAACCGCAACTCGAAGTATAGTAGACAGCGACCCAGATTAACAATGAATAACTCGGGTCAGTGTTCATATCACTGCTATAAACTTGCAACTTTTTTGCCAGTTATTTCAACTGTAATTTTACAACCAGTTTATAACTCAAGTTCCGCGTATGTTAACTGTAAACCACAGTTAAATTCGCGCAGGACTCTGCTTACAGTTAAAATAACAAGGAGACAATGCGTTAAATTAGCTGTAAAATTCAGTCCATTTATAACTGAGCGATAATAATATAATTAAAATTGAGTTTTGATAACTTTGTATAGGCTAATTTGAATATGCCGTGCCGTTTCCGAAGAGAAGGGGCAAAAAAAAAACATGAAAACAAGAGGTTGCTCGCTGATAAATATTATGACCTTGGTAGTAACAACAGTCACGCTGCACTGTTATAATATTGCACCATTTTGCCTGTTATTTTGACTGTGATCTTACAATGAGCTTATAACAGAGGTTCCGGTTATTTATTAATAATATAATATTATTTAATTATTTTTCAAAATAAAAGAATACAACCCTGAGGGTCACTGACTTTTCCTAAAAGTGTCAATATTTTAATGTGCAATAGATTTTAAATAGATTACACCTACGGTGCATAAAATACCACCAAATCTACCTATTTCTGCCATTAGCGTTCTCACTGACCGTACAGTTTTGCGGCTGTTATATTTTTTTAAAAAATTATCTTTTGGTTGCCTAGCAGCTAACCGATGCCACTTTCAGAGTTGGTAGAGTAGAGCCGTCTAGAATTATTTTATTAGGCAGCACTGGCAAAAAGTTTGAGCCAGCAGTAGCGGGACACACTGGCACCAAAACGGAGGCAGTGCCAGGTCTGCAGAAGCTGCTCACAAATTAAGACGCTCGTCACCTACTGAAGGTGCTTCAGACCCGTCTGTGGGAATTGCTCCAGGAGAACGGAGGTCACCTACGCAGACCTTTATGAGTAGACTAAATAATACGCCACGCCAGTAAATAAAACGCAGTGTCACACTTGTCCGAAAGTCGGAAAGGGTTTTAATATAACTCCGTGTCCGACAGTCGGATAGTTTCAATATAACTCCGTGTCCGACAGTCGAATATTGTTTTTAATCTCTTAAAATCTTTTGAAACTTTTAGATAATAAACGTGAATGTTTTGATCAGAGGGCTCATTTCTTCAAGATGGGTACCGAGAATTTCATTGGCATTGGCGCGGGACTTTGTGCATTTATGACGAATTTAGCGTCTGTCGAACAGAGATTCTAAAATACTCCGTGTCCGATAGTTATAAGAGTTTTAATTTTTCGAGTATTCCAGCAATAATTAGAGGTAAAAATTTGGCCATGTTTGTGTTCGACCTTCACAAAATGCAAATTGATAGCTGTCGACTTTTCTTGATCTTTTTATTCGTCTGTTTTCTTCCGTTGAAGATAGACAACAGTTTTTGTTCGGTCTCTCTTTTGAAAATTAGTCAGATGGATCGCACAGATTCTCGCTTTATTTCCACACCAGAGATAAAATAGTGCTTGTAGTCAGCGAGCAAATCTATTCCATGACCATTGACATGTGAATTAAATATTGCATGCACGATGAAGACTGTCGGACGCGAAATGCAAAATACTCCATGTCCGGCAGACAGCAGAAGGTAAAAGCATTGATATGAGAGCAGATTTATAACGAAATAAAGAATAAAAATATATCACCAACAAACAGAACATCCAACCAAGATGGCCCGCAAATAAATAAATCGCAGTGTTCATTTGATGTTCTTTTTGTTGTTAACTGTTTTTATTCTTTATATCATTATCAATCTGTTTCTAATCGTCCTCTTTTTTTAAGGCTGTCGGACACGGAGTATTTTGCATTTAATGGCCGACAGGCATCGCACGGACTTCATTGTATTTATAAAAATTGCCCAAATAAATTGATTGCAGAGCACTTTGGATGTTCTGATTGTTTTTGATTGACCTATCTTGAAGAAATGAGCCCTCTGATCAAAATATTCACGTGTAATATTTAAAAGATTCAGCAGATTTTAAGAGATTCGACTGTCGGACACGAGTTAAAACCCACGTAGACACTGCGTAAATAAATAGGTAAAAAAAAAAGTTCAGCACCTACCTATTGTTTTCTAATTCCGTGTCATTGTTCCGATTAATTATTTCATAATAAATAAGATATTCCATATGGTTATGTTGTTAGGCTATAAAAGTTGAATCCGAATGTGTATTAATCAAAATAGACGTTTTTCGTTGTTTTTGTCATTCTGAATTGTTTAATTATTTCTTGACCCGAAAATATTGTTGTGAATGTTTACAATAAAGCCGCTTTCACAGTGGAGGCGAACAAATTTTTCGCACGACAGATCACTTTCAAAAGTCCATGCAAAGACATGAATCCGCGCGAAACAGGTTGAATTTGAATGTCATCAATGAATTTGCATTGAATTTGAATGTAACCTGCTAAAAATTCGTTTCGAGTCCGGTGTGATAGCAGCTTAACTCATGTTAATTATATATAATTCTATTGCCTAAATATAATTATATATAAGGCTGGCTCAAGACAGCGGTGGGTTTCAGTCTCTGAACCAATGACCATGCAGTCCATTCTCGTAATACTAGAATTACATAGTAAATGCTTGCAATACTCTCAGAACTGTGGGGCAATTCACCTATCTGGCCTGTCATTTCAAAAAATAAACTGTTCTCAATGTAGTTATTCAAAATGCCTCAAGCGGGTAAAATGAGCTAGTTACAATGATCAATGTAACAATGCTGCAGCTTGCTGCTTTTAAATGTATTATTTAGGCATAAGCTAGCAAATGACACCTGTGACACGGATCACTTCCAATCATTGTCCTACTCCACTGGTCTGGACCACCGGTCTTTAACCACTGTCCTGTAACACGGACCACTGTTATTACTGTCCTGCTCCACTAGGGGACTGGTCCGGACCACTGATCTTTGGAGCACGGACCACTGCAGTTACTGTCCTGCTCCACTAGGGGACTGGTCCGGACCACTGGTCTTTGGAGTGCGTACCACTGCAGTAACTGTCCTGCTCCACTAGGGGGCTGGTACGGACCACTGGTCCAGAGTATCACAGCCCCGATTGGCCTTGCACCGGTCTCGGAACCACTGACTGTACAGTCCATTCTCGGAATACTGTAATTACTTCGTAAATGCCTGCCTTACCCTCAGCATAACTGTTGGCCAAATCATTTATTTGGCCACTATCTGGATAATTAAATCGTTAGGACTGTAGGTGTAGTTGTTCAAAATATTTTAAGCCAGTGAAATAAGCTCGTAACAATCAATGTGGCCTGACAATATGCAGCTTGCCGCTTTTCACTGCGCAGTCAGCTGTCTGATTGGAAAACATAAATGAAGGACACCACACTCGTCACCGAAATTACCTTAATTCGCATAAGAATTTTGAAATGTCGCTCTCGCTGGAAAAAAAAATACCGTCCTTGAGCGACAGTGCATAGACCTAATTGTAATTAAATTAGCCTATATTTCTGTACTGAATGTAGCCCATTGTCACAGTTAGATCACACGGGGGTGAGATAATTCTGGCACCAGCCGTGTTAAGAGGCAATTTCAACCGTACAATTATTAGACTTGAACACATTTTTCTATTACACTTGTATTACATTTCTGATAGACGGAGTCATGGCCTCCTGCCATAAAACTTTTTTTTTTTTTTTTTTTTGCGGTAAAAAGAAGCGCCTTTACTGAGGTAATCAACTGGAAAACTTGTGATTAGTTTTTAGGATAATTTGTTTTTATCAAACCAACATTTAATTTTACCCATTTCTTTTGTGACTGCCTCTAATAGCTGCTGTAAATCCATTCCAGAACAAAAAATATTTGTGTCATCAGCAAAAACAACAAATTTTAGCAAATCCGATACTTTGCAAATATCATTGATATTTAAAAGAATTTTGGACCCAGTACTGACCCCTGTGGGACCCCACAAGTAATCTTGAGGCAATTTGATTTGTGTTGGCCCATCTGCACAAATTGTTGCCCATTGGCAATGTAACTTTTCAGCCAGTCAAGAGCTACCCCTCTGATACCATACCCCTCCATTTTTTTCAAGTAAAGTAACATGGTCTATTGAATCAAATGCTTTTTTAAGATCAATAAATATTCCCACAGCATATTTTTTATTTTCAATACAACCCGTCAATTCCTCAACTAACTCCATTAAAGCCATTGAGGTTGATCTGGCTGATCTGAGACCATACTGACTGTCCATGAATGAGTTGTTTTGTTCAATAAAATTGTCCAACCTTGCATCAAAAAGTTTTTCAATTACTTTTGAGAATTGGGAAAGGAGAGATATCGGCCTATAATTGGTATAAAGATGTTTATCATTTGCTTTCTATACTGGGATAATCTTGGAAGTTTTCATTATATCTGGGAATGTACTGATTTGAAATGATAAATTGCATATATGAGTTAGTGGATCTATAATTCCTTCAATTGTTTTCTTCATCAAGCTCATGTCAATATCATTCCAATCTGTGGACGTTTTATTCATACATCGATTATTATTTCTATAATTTTATTTTCTCCTATTGTTTCCAACAGGATTGAGTTTGGATTTCTTTCTCTGTGTCCTCAACAACATATTTCTCTCCAGCATTATTTATTTCACAAGCCAGTTTTGGACCCACATTGACAAAAAAGTTATCAAATCCTCCAACTGCCTCATTCATGTTTTTAATCATTGTGTCATTGTCAGTAAAAAGTTCTGTAAAATTTGGTTTGGTTTGTTTGTTCCTAATAATTGCATTTTATGTATTCAATGTTCCTCTGATGTTGTTTCTGTTATTCTCTAATATTTAGGTATAATAATCCCTGTTACACATGCGGTGTTAGCCCCGCATAAATAAATAAAAAAAGGTTGAAAAAATTATGAACAATCGCCGGCACTCAAAATGTACACTTAATTACAATTTATAATGAAAAACTTCAAACCTTCGATCTTCTTTTGAATTGCTGTGATAGCTTTCCATTCCAGAAATTTTCTGGACAGTTGTATGAGAACTGGGGATCAAACCAATTGACATATTCAGACCAGAAACATTGCGAAGGGCTGGTGTCAAAGCTGCTCTTGCGATTAAAATTCCAGATGCGATATTCACGCCCATTGTCATGTTTACTAGAAACAAAACAAAAATTATCAACAAATATTATGAAATGACTGGCTATGCTTAAAATCGTTCCAAATCAATTGTATTGCTGGCTATACAATTTGTAATCTTTACCTAGTTGTTTTAGAAATGGATTCCAATTATGGATCCCAAGGACAGAGCACTAGAAGAACAACATATACAGAACGCACTCAAAACATGTCAGTACCCACAATGTGTAATATGGAAAGGAACATGGCAGGTAAAGGAAAAAGTGGTAGCACAGACGAAGAAGAGGAAAAAACACAGGGAACATGAACCGGAGAGTAGAAAATTAGTGACGCTACGGTATATCAGAGGGGTCAGTGAGCGCATTCAAAGAGCAAAGCGAAAACACCATATCAACACACCGGTAAAACCACACTCAAAACTACAACAGCTGCTTGTCCATCCGAAGGACAAAATCGGACAACACAAAAAGTGCAATGTCATATATGGGATACCATGCCAATCATGCATTAAAACCTACATTGGGGAGATGGGAAGGAGTTTTGTCACACGCAAAAAAGAACATAAAAAGGAATGCGAAAAGGAGACGGCACAGAGACAAACCAGATCAATAAAAGTCCCAGCAGGAAAACCTCAAATCAGCCATAACAGACCATTGCAAAAGAGAGAACCATATCATGGATTGGGATAACGCCAGAGTCATCAAACAGGAAAACAACCGATACCACCGCTGGATAAAGGTGGCGAATGAAATGAAGCTTAGCGAAAGTTCAGTCAGGAAGACTCTCTTTCGCGCTCGTCAACCTCGTCTATTTTGTTCATGCATGTTCACTCCTGATTCTCCGCAGACAATATCCGGGGCTGTCAATGAGCAGTCAGCTGGCATTGCAGCTGATTGCTTCTATCCAACCAGGGCACACTTCAGTCGCATCGCTAGCCAATCATCTTGCTGCCGTCTTTTTAAATATGTTATTTTCTCCGCCCTAGTTCGCCCATGCTGCCGCTCGCTGACCCTCCTCCGCCCCAACGCCACCCTACTCATCAGACCTCCCGTTCCGCCACTCCAGCTTCACCAGTCTTCAGCCACCACCACCACCAGTGTCTGGATTCTTCGGGGGGATTTCCTGCGGCTGCTCTGGGCAGTGCTCCTGATCTTCGAGTCTTCCCAATGAGTCCAAGCGCCAAAGAATTGATTCGATTAACCGTGTTACCCCTTCATGCTCAAAGGATGATAAATATTTTCTTGATTTCACTTGAGTCTCTCCTGGTTGAAATAAGAAAGCGGAGCCCGAGGAGGATGAACAGGGAGCGCCATCCTGGGGGGGCGGACTGACAGCGGGAGGTGTGACCCATCTGTCAAAAACTGACTGGGGAGTCACACCTCCGTAACATCAGCTGATAAGAACATGTCACACAATTCCACCTGTGTGACCTTCTGATAAAGACGGAAGCTAGCCGTTGAAACATGTCAAGGTAGGAAAAATACCATCAATCCATGCACGTCTATGATAAAAGAAAATACCAATAATCTTCACATTGTTTCATCATTCCGTGTCTCACGTGTCTCTGCATGTCTATTACCACCCCGACCCCCCCCCCCCCCCCCCATGATGTGTATCAGCAGTTTACCTTTCATTCATCCCATAGATACATCTTCGATTCAACCACTCCTTTCTATTAAGCTGCTATCATTCTGCACTCATATCATCCTTATTACGCTGTAAAATGCCATTCGACTCGCAGTGTTTTTGCGACAGATGTGATGTTGGCTCTATTCTTACAGGAGAGTATGCATTAAATGAAGCTGCACTGCTGACTGCATATGAATTGGTGTCAGGAGCCAATGATATGAAATTTTGTGAATCTATAGGGGAACTGCCTTGCAGACTTACGAAGATTCATATTGCCTCAGGAATTTCAAAAGTGTTCACCTGATTGGGTGGCAGTGCATTTACATGAATTAATGAATGAAAATGAATAAATATATAAAAAGTAGACTCAGCTTTAAAAAATAAGGTAACCACCTGAACATAGCTTATTATCTGGTTCTAACTTCTGTCAAAAATGAGTTTGTGCAGCTACTGGGACTCGAGGTTGAGCAAACTCAAAAAAATCTCTGAAGCTGGTTACCTTACTGTTTTAAGTTTAGTGAACTGTATTTGTACGATGTCAAGTGAGGCGGTTGGATGGCGAATTAATTTATGCTGACCAAAAAACATTTGTTTGTAAATTCCCGAGTTGAAATAAGAGTAATGGAGAGTTCAGTCATGAGATTTAAAAAAGTGCGGGTATTTCTATTGTTGTTACGTGCCATGTGTGTTTGTATTATTTTTACTTCCCTGCTTTTATCTGCCACCATGTCATTTGCTGTGCTGCCAGTCAGTCTTCATTTTAACAGGTCCCGCCTTCACCAATCACAGCCTCTGCAGTCCCGCCTTCACCAATCCAAGCCTCCTATGTCATCCTACTATCAACCAGTCCCGATCCACTCCTCCAGTTTAAAAGTCACTACTTTTTGCATTCTGGTGGCTGCTCATTTCCTTATCTTTGCTTATGCAGTAACTGCCCGTTCCCTTATCTTTGTTTTTCTGTTTACCAGTAAGTGTTTGATTTGTTTTGGTTTGTGTACACTTCCAGGGCTTGGGACAGGTAAGACTGGGGGCTCCTATACATATGCCCGTAGTTGTTCTATGTATAGACCCACTAGCCGTTAGGGGTGGTTGCCAACCCTTGTATTTTTTTGTGCTAGTTAGAGTAGTCAGGCTTTTGTTTTGTGTTCAGGAAACATTAGATTAGATTGCTCTCTGTGTTAGCTAGCTTGTTTTTTTTTAATGTTCTTTTGGCAACATCCAGCGTCCCTTGTCCTTGGTTGTGTGAGTTTGTCTAACCCAGTCACAGTAAAAACCCCCGCACTGAATTATTTTTGCCTCCTTGTTTTATCTCCACTGTTATCATTACATTTTACATCTCCCGGTATAAATAACATCCAGTTACTCGCCCCATGCACCCCAGGCCCATGGGGGGGTTGTAACAATTGTCATTACATGGGTCATGTAATTGCAGACTGTTTTGCGATTAAATATTGGCACGAGGTTAATGATCTCAAATTCTAAATTGAGTGCCTGTGAAGATCGTGGTGATCGAAATGTTGTTGATGTCTTGGTAATAAACTTTTGGCGAGTAAGTCCTACAGTGTGCAGACTTCATTATATCATTAGGTTTCACACGGCACTCATACATTCATTATGCCTTCCACTGTTCTTGCTAATGTGTTATATTCACAAACAGGTAAAGCAAACTCTATATTCCTGTAAGGAAGTCATATTTTCTGGGTCAGCCCTCTTTCCCAATGGAAGGCAGCACTCCTGGGCTGTTTCCTTCCCTTTGTTCCAGGGTTGAGGCTATTCTCCACAGTCACAATGGTTCCAAAGTTATTTTCCTTTGCCCTAGATCTAGGTTTTTAGCTGGTTTGGTTCATGCCATTTCTTGATACTGGAAATGTGCCTTGAATATTCCCAAACACGGGGTGTGTTACGTTCAGCATTTCATTGAAAAGAGCAGTATCATTGAATGCTGTCACGCCTTCCTTGTATTTTGTAACCTATTGCTGGTTTGGTCCAAGCCTTAGTTCCACTGGGGAAATAGGTGATTTTAACTTGCTTTGACTACTGTTAGAAAAAGCTCCATCTTGAAAACTAAAAATACTGGACATATATTCTTTTTAAACTGGAGAACTGAATCTTTATGACCAAGCAGTCATTTTCCATCTAGGTTCAGTTTTTAGTGTGCATTTTCATCTAATTATGTTAAGAGAATGTCTACAAATTTTAAAAAAATTTTAAATCAAATTCCAAATGCGCAATTTATTGAGCATGAGCTTAAGGTGTCATTTGGAAGCCAGTGCAAGACTGGGTGCTACTAGGACATTTAAAAATGGTGTTAAGCGGCTGAAATTGTATTTAATGGATATTTGTTTATAATCAGTGAGTGTATGATCTGTCATATTATCACTTGACTGGTGTATGGAGAAAAAGCATGTCTTCAGAATAAATAATTATCATTCATTCTAAAGACCCTTTGGCAACCAAACCAAAAAGGGCTTGCCTAGAAAGTGGAAAAATACCCAATCTCTTAGGCTTGAAGATATTATTAATAATATTATTATTTTTACACCAGTAGTCAGCATATACAGGACCCCCAAAGAAGTGCAATTTTATCCATAATTGTCGAACCATGTCAGGAAAAAATTCTACAACCTGATTCCAAGAAATTGTTTCTAATTTATTATTATTTTATTTAATATTTATTTATTTATTGAATTTATGTACAAATATTGTTGAAACGAAATATCAGGTTCTGTACTTTGGCTATAACTAACTGTTTGGTGGTGTACCTCCCGTGTTTTAAAACAATGAACCATATTTCTTACCTTTTTAGTGTTTGATATACTGGGCTTTCTATGATACGAGATTAAAAAAAAAACGGACAATCATGGGCTCTTGGAATTTTTTTTTTTTTTTTTTATGAATTTTTTTTCTTTAACCAGGGAAGTCTCGTTGGGATTAAAATCTCTTTTTTTAAGGCAGCCCTGGGGGTAGAGGTGAGGAGGGAGAGGGCAAATTGGGCAGCCAATTTGATCAGGCGATGACTAGGGGGCAGGTTGAAAGAGCCAGGTTCGGAATTTAGCCATGACACCTGGGAACCACTTACTCTTGTCAAGAAGCATCATAGGATCTTTAATGACCATAGTGAGTCAGGACCTTAGTTGAACGTCTGATCCAAAAGACGGCATTTCCTTCAGCACAGTGTCCTCATCACTACACTGGGCATTGGGGATTATTCCACCATAGGGACGATTGCAAGCTACCTGCTTAGCTTCAGCTGCGTAGCTGGTGCAGATCGAATAGCGGTATGGCTTTTGAGAGATTTTTCTACTGTTAGTCTCTAGATGTGAGACCTGGGCCCTGTACCATAAAACTGGATTAGAAATTATCACGGTAACTTCAGGTTTTACCCTGGGTTTTCTGTACCATGAAGGCGGCTCACTTCTTACTGAGGTATATCACCGCGGCAACATAAGCTGAACGGCTTACCTGCTCCGGAGCAGGTTTAGTTCTAGATTCAGATCACAGCGTGCAAAAGCACCGCTTACTGACCAATCAGTTCTCTAAGAAAATGGCATCACTGTCCGCTGAGGTTTCAGCTGAGTTCCGTGCGCAGATGAAAACCAATATGAACGATACAGGTTCTCATCTGAGGGTTTGACACGTGGCGAACGCAGCGGAGTCATGCGCAAATACAGCGCCCTCCATAATTATTGGCACCCCTGGTTAAGATGTGTTCTTTAGCTTCTAATAAATTCTGTTTTTTTCTAAATAATATAGGACCACTCGAAAAAAAAGAGGAAAATCCAACCTTTAATTCAAGTGCATTTATTCAGTGGGAAAAAAAATCCCACATTAAGAAATAATTCTTTTGCATCAAATCATGTGTGCCACAATTATAAGCACCCCTGATGTTAATACTTTGTACAATTCCCTTTTGCCAACAAAACAGCACATAATCTTTTCCTATAATGTTTCACAAGATGAGAGAATACAGAAAGAGGGATCTTCGACCATTCCTCTTTGCACAATTTCTCAAAATCATCCAGCGACCCGGGTCCTCTCCTCTGCACTCTCCTCTTCAACTCACTCCACAGGTTTTCAATGGGGTAGAGGTCTGGGGACTGAGATGGCCATGGGAGGAGCTTGATTCTGTGTCTGGTGAACCATTTCTGTGTAGATTTGGCCACATGTTTAGGGTCATTATCTTGCTGAAAGACCCAGTGACGGCCCATCTTCAGCTTTCGGGCAGAGGCCACCAGATTTTGATTTAAAATGTTCTGGTATTTCAAAGCATTCATAATGCCATGCAGCCTAACAAGGTTCCCAGGGTCTCTGGAAGAGAAACAGGCCCACAGCATCACCGATCCTCCCCCATACTTCACAGTGGGCATGAGGTGCTTTTCTGCATACTCATCTTTTGTGTTCCGCCAGACCTACATAGAGTGTTTTTTGCCAAAAAGCTCTATCTTGGTCTCATCTAACCAAAGCACACGGTCTTGGTTGAAGTCCCTGCACCACTTACCGAACTCCAGAGGTTTGCGTTTATGATTGTGAGTGAGAAAAGGTTTTTTCCGTGCATGCCTCCCAAACAGCTTGTTGGCATGTAGATAGCGCCCGATGGTTGTTTTGGAGACTTTGTGACCCCAAGATGCTAACATTTGTTGCAATTCTTTAACAGTGAGCTTTGGAAGAACTTTTTATTTCTCTTACCATGCATGGTGGCAAAATAAACTTGCGTTCTCGTCCAGGCTTGTTTACCACTGTTTCAGTTGTTTTAAACGTCTTAATGATTCCTCTGACAGTAGATATGGGCAGGTGCAGGTGAGTGGCTATTTTCTTGTAGCCATTGCCTGACTTGTGAAGGTCGACACACATCTGCCTTACTTGAATAGTTTGCTCCTTTGTCTTTTCCATGTTGAAGAGTGGATAAGAGAAATGGCCTCTGTGTCACGTCATATTTATACCCCAGGGAAACAGGAAGTGATGATTTACTAATTAAATGTTCCTAGACACTCTGATCAACTTCGTAAACTACTGTAGAAATGACAGAAATACTTCAATTACATTTGATTCCTAGGAATTGTTAGGAGTGCCAATAATTGTGTAACAGGTGATTTTATATTTAAAAAATTTCTTAGTCAGGAATTTTTTTCCCTTAAAATTCACTTGAGATGGAGGTTGCATTTTTCTACAATTTTCAGTGTGAGAGTATGCTTCTGCAACATTACAGATGCTTTTAAAATTATGCCTCTGCACCCCTGTCAGTGAAATCTCTTTGGAGTTAATTGGGGGGGAAAAAAGCGTATTTTGCAGTAAGTCTGACCTTTGAATGCTGTAGCAGCCCCTGCATTTTCGATACTCTATCCGAGGCTTTTTGCTGGATACTTCTGAATGTTAACAAACTGCCCTTCGTTTTTCATTTATTAGACGACTTTTGGATAATGGACTTTCCCATAGTAATGGGAATTTGTATTGAAAATTGGTTCACTACTCGAAGCTTCATTCATTGAGTACGTGGGTGACATCTGCTGGCACAGATATTGTTGTACAGCTTTGCAAAGGTGACTATGGGGGCATTATTGTAGCAAAACTATTTACAAATGTGTAAAAAAAATCCATGTCTGTAACGAGATTCACAAATGTGTAACCGGATGCACAAATGCGTAAAAACAATTTGTATTTCGATCCACAAATGTGTAACCGGATGTACAAATGCGTAAAAACAATTTGTATTACGTTCCACAAATGTGTAGAAGTATCCGTGTCTGTAACTAGATCCACAAATGCGTACAACAAACTGTGTAAATATCAGGCACTGGGATTGGATGGGTTCTTACATGTGACTTTTGCTACACTTCTGCCGCGGAAGATCCACAAATGCGTACAGCGATTCACAAATGCTGGGGTAAGCACCCGTTCACAGAGCTCAAAAGGACCTCATTAAAATGCAAACCACGTGATTTCAATGAACTGGTATATTCACTAAACTCGGAGATGCCAGCGTCACGCATTCGGCGTAGGTCTAACGCAATTTTTAGGCTTATTCACCGTAGTCCGTAATTATCCATTGAATGCCGAGTGAGATTCTCATGCGGAATTAAAATCCTGAAGCTTGAAGCATTGAAGCTTCCGTTTCACTTGCGTAAAGGCGCACCTCATAACAAGTAACATGGAAAGCGATTATGACTCCGGACTTCCCGTGCTCTTAATCAGGGATTGGAAACAATGCATGTGTTTCATGATCGTTTAAATTGTTTCAATGAAATAAGATCATTTGAAACGTTTTTATGCAATTCCATTGCTTTTAATCCCTCAGTAAAGACAAGCCTGAGAATTCCCGAGTCATAATCAATTTCCGTGTCATTAGTGGGGAAATCCACCGAAATGCATGTGAAACTGATTAACTTGATGCGCAATGACTCAAATTCCGCGAGTGAATTTCCTCGGTGCGCTTTGATTGAATAATTGCTGACTACAGCACAGAAAAGTGAATGTCACTAAGAGGAGAAACTCACGCATAGGACGTAAGCATTGGCATTTCTGTTAACTTCGTCCAAAACATCAAAGTTCAAGGTTTTCAATGAGAACTTCGATTTTAAATTTGATTTCCGCATCCGGTTACACATTTGTGGATCAAAATACAAATTATTTTTACGTATTTTTGCATCCGGTTACACATTTGTGAATCTTGTTACAGGCACAGATTTTTTTTTACACATTTGTGGATCGAAATACAAATTGGTTTACGCATTTGTACATCCGGTTACACATTTGTGAATCTCGTTACAGACATTGATTTTTTTTACTCATTTGTAAATAGTTTTGCTACAATAATGCCCCCATAGGTGACGCTGACGCACCTTGCGTGTGTAATTTGAGTTTTATTGTATTGTGAAAAATACTTAAAGCTGAAATTTAACTTCGTTTCACATGTGTGTTGTTTTTCTTCCTTACCTTAATAGTTCATATTATATTGTACTGTATTAACATTAATTACATCCACAGCCTCATTATTTGCTGTCCCCCCAAAAAGAAAAACGTTATATTGTGTTTTTGATTAGCTTAGTGTATGCTGGGTGTGCTCGTGCGACTTAGGCATTTTTATTCAAAAATGATAACAGAGCGCTGTTTTGTCGATCTTAAATATATTTGAATTGCGCCAATGTTTCCAAGCTCCATAACCGGTCAGCTGATTCAGTCTGATGAAGTAGTTTGAACGTCATCAGTCACTTGGTTTTCCCTGATATGAAGAAAGCTCCAGCAAATTGCTTCAGAAAAATACCCTGTCGAGTTTGAGGCGTGCTTCGGAGCCTCGTTATCAGAGGTAACATCACTACTTTCCCAATTCCAAGTACCAAGTCGCAGCATCTTTACACTTAAAGTTGTTTTCAAGAAACTGGGGTACTGCGCAGGAACTGGAGTTTTGGGTATTTCTCTTGACTCAGTTAAAATGCAAGTGTCTCCACCCCAGGATAAATGGCGCAGAATCAGGGAAGTTATAGAGAGTGCACTGTCGGCTTCGTCAATGAAAAAGCGCAAATTGTTGTCCCTGTTGAGGCACCTGAACTTCCTTTGTGTACCGGCTTCTCGACCTCTCTTAATCTGTAATCAATTTGCAAAAAACTGTCAAATTAGACGAAGGTTAAAATCTGATTTGCGCTTTTGGTCACGGTTGCGCAAGCACTGGAATGGCATTTCGTTCCTTTATAAGGATAGGCTGGAGTCATCGGTCGCCTTCAGGTCTTCACTGATGCGGCTCCCTCCATTGGTTTTGGGGTTTTGGTGGGCTTCTGGAGGTTTGGATTGTCAAATCGAATTAAAAGTTTATGAAGCTGCTGGTCGTACTTCTCTTTTGTGCAGGTTTTTAATCCCAGTTTAATCCCAGCCAGATATCATTTCCATGATCTGAACCTTTATAATGCATTGTTCAGAGTTTCATAAAATTAATCCCTGTTCTACAAAAGCATGAATTGCTGGGGTCTAGTTTCACTTAAGATGTTTAGATCCTTCAGTCAGTAGCTTGCTTGGAAATCCCTCCATTCGCCTGAGAACGGATTGAAGAAGGTTCATCCAGAAGGCAATAATCCAGAAGGCAATGATAGGCGTTTTCCCTCACAGTTTATTTGGTGCGAAAGTTTTTATCGCACTTAAGAGCTGGGTGTTTTAGTCCTTATGTAGATATATTGTTGGAAATAGTCTTCCTTCGGGGTTCTTTGATGTGGGGAATTAACTACACTTTCAGAGAAATTTAATCCTTTACACGACCTCACCATTTCTAATTTTCTCCTCCGATAACTGTATGTTCACTAGCAACCTCAAACATTCCAAAAACTGATGAATGTGGTAAAGGCACTTCTGTGGCCATTGCCAGAACTTACACTGCATTTGTCCTTTTCTTCTATTTCCCGGCCCCTGAAATGGCGAGCCAATGTAAGAGGAGATGAGCCCCTGTTCATGACTGATTCTGGGAGGGCGATGTACAGAGTTTAGTTGCTCTTCATCTCTGCATACCCTGCAGTGCTGCGGTCTGCCCCCAATCCTATGCACCACACATTCCTTTCACATCAGCACTGCAACTACGGCTGCCTCTGTAGTTCCAGCATCTGTTATCCTAACCCTGTGTCGCTGGTCGTCCGGAGTATACCAGAAATAAGTCTGTCTTAATACTAGTGAATAATTTATGTAATTGGTAAATTGCAGTTCTCCTAGGAGGTCTGCACTTTTGAACTGTTCTTATGCACTTTTTACGTCGCTCTGGATAAGAGCGTCTGCTAAGTACCTGTAATGTAATGTAATGTAATGTAATGTTGCCACCTCGAATTTGGTGTCAGTCAACTGTCATGGGCCATAGGAAAATCAACGCATGCAAAATTCATAGGTATTGTCCAATCCGTTCAACTTGGGGAAACTGGCATTTCATTCATATCGATTCACTATCTGCATCCGCCTTCTGTCCATCTAAAATTTAAAATATCAATGTATTTTCCACATGTAAACTCATCTCTCATAGCATATTTCCTTTGCATCAAGTCTCTCATGAGGGACTTGCCGAATGTTCGTCTGCTTGCATTCAGCCTGCCGCTGATGTCCAGCATCCAGAAGAGAAGGTCATGCATGCTTGCATGAATTCAAAGGAAATGCAACATGCTTGTCACTACACACATCCTCATTCTCACATAGTATATTTCCTTTGTATCAAGTCACTCGTAGTGTCTTGCCGACGGTTCTTCTGCTTGCATTCAGCCTGCCGCTGATGTCCAGCATCCAGAAGAGAAGGTCATGCATGCTTGCATGAATTCAAAGGAAATGCAACATGCTTGTCACTACACACATCCTCATTCTCACATAGTATATTTCCTTTGTATCAAGTCACTCGTAGTGTCTTGCCGACGGTTCTTCTGCTTACATTTAGCAGGCCGCTGATGTCCAGCATCCAGAAGAGAAGGTCATGCATGCTTGCATGAATTCAAAGGAAATGCGACTTGCTTGTCGCTACACACATCCTCATTCTCACATAGTATATTTCCTTTGTATCAAGTCACTCGTAGTGTCTTGCCGAAGGTTCTTCTGCTTGCATTTAGCAGGCCGCTGATGTCCAGCATCCAGAAGAGAAGGTCGTGTATGCTTGCATGAATTCAAAGGAAATGCGACATGCTTGTCGCTACACACATCCTCATTTTCACATCGTATATTTCCTTTGTATTAAGTCACTCAGTGTCTTGCTGAATGTTCTTCTGCTTGCATTTAGCAGGCTGCTGATGTCCAGCATCCAGAAAAGAAGGTCATGCATGCTTGCATGAATTCAAAGAAAATGCGACATGCTTGTCACTACACACATCCTCATTCTCACATAGTATATTCCCTTTGTGTCAAGTCACTCGTAGTGTCTTGCCGAAGGTTCTTCTGCTTACATTTAGCTGGCCGCTGATGTCCAGCATCCAGAAGAGAAGGTCATGCATGCTTGCATGAATCAAAAGAAATACGACATGCTTGTCGCTACACATATCCTCATTTTCACATAGTATATTTCCTTTGTATCAAGTCACCCAGTGTCTTGCTGAATGTCCTTCTGCTTGCATTCAGCAGGCGCTGATGTCCTGCATCCAGAAGAGAAGGTCATGCATGCTTGCATGAATTCAAAGGAAATGCGACATGCTTGTCGCTACACACATCCTCATTCTCACATAGTATATTTCCTTTGTGTCAAATCACTCGTAGTGTCTTGCCGAAGGTTCTTCTTCTTGCATTTAGCAGGCCGCTGATATCCAGTATCCAGAAGAGAAGGTCATGCATGCTTGCATGAATTCAAAGGAAATAGGACATGCTTGTCGCTACACATATCCTCATTCTCACATAGTATATTTCCTTTGTATTAAATCACTCAGTGTCTTGCTGAATGTTTTTCTGCTTGCATTCAGCAGACGCTGATGTCCAGCATCCAGAAGAGAAGGTCATGCATGCTTGCATGAATTCAAAGGAAATGCGACATGCTTGTCGCTACACACATCCTCATTCTCACACAGCATATTTCCTTTGTATCAAGTGACTCGTAGTGTCTTGCCGAAGGTTCTTCTGCTTGCATTTAGCAGGCGCTGATGTCCAGCATCCAGAAGAGCAGGTCATGCATGCTTGAATGAATTCAAAGGAAATGCGACATGCTTGTCACGACACACATCCTCATTCTCACATAGTATATTTCTGTGACGGAGTGATCCCCACCGTCACGTTCCGAAAGCGTTTGGGGATAAAAATAGCGCTTGTGGCAACTGAATGCACTGTGTTAATTATGGACAATGTTGGCACTACAAACTTTTCCGATGTTTGCCACTGTTTTAAAAACACACGGGGGGACACAAAGGGTGCTACGTGGTGCAGCAAACATGGGGGTGCCGCGGCACAGAGAAAGCGGCATGAGAAATATGAACTCGTTTTACTCGTGTGCTAATGTAACTTGTGAACTGTGCTTGTAACATACTATCTGCAATCTCGGCATGAAGTGCGCCATGCTGTATGTCTGCAAGCACGAACACTCGAACAATGTTAAAATCCCAACAAGAGAAACAAAGACCGATACTGACCTGTGTGTGTTCCTGCCTCGGCCAAGCCGAATGAATGGGTCACCACTTCCTTATTCGCAAGGAGGTGCGAAAACCGCGGAGGGATACATGGGAATAAGTGGGATGTTGTATGTGATTGTGTTTATGATTTTTTTTTGCTGTTTTAAAGCATGTAGTTACATTTTCATTATTTTGTAACTTTTGTTTTCAAAGTTTATTTGTGTTTAAAATTGTTTTGGACCAAACATATGTGTCAGGTGAGGTAACTATTGTTTATTGATAAGTTAGTCCTTTAGGGGAGGAGTTTGGCTCAATATTAACTGTGCCATTGTGATGGAGGGGAGTCTGATTCCGGCCTCTGATGTCAGAGGGTCTCCAGTGCTCTGTGTCTGCTCTAGATAATTGACTTCTTGTATTTCTTTTTTTTTTTTTGTAATTTATTTATTAATTTATTTTCTTAGTGTTGAGTGTTTAAATGTCGGTTCGTCTTGGTTCTCAACCTGCCGGCAGCCTACAAGAAAAAATAAGATCTCTGCTTTGCTTGGGAAACATCTGCTCCTGGTGACTACTTCAACAGCTCAACTACACTATCCGACAATTTCCTTTGTATCAAGTCACTCAATGTGTCTTGCCGAAGATTCTTCTGCTTGCATTCAGCTGACTGCTGATCTCCTGCATGCAGAAGAGAAGGTCATGCATGCTTGCATGAATTCAAAGGAAATGCGACATGCTCATTACATTCACATTGCTTATCTCCGCGTAACACACTTACCACATATCGATTTTTGTCTATTATAGTTCCAGTCAATGTCACATCTTCTATTCATTGATCATAGAATGAGCTTGTTTGTTATTTATATCCAGAATTTAAAGGATCGAAACGCACTTCATGTTCAGCTCTCCGTGGGTGACTCTGCTCATCTGCTCCCTGCAGGAGCACGAGTTTGGGGGTTGTGATCTCCTGGGATGTCTGTCATGCTTGCTCAGATTGTTCCAGAGTATCACTTGAGCAGAGTCACCGCCAAATCCAAATGTATGTCATTCCAAATAAATGGTTAAGTCTGACGTGAGTGTCCTGTCTGAAATGGAGCGTCAGCGTTAGTACAGACAGGCACGGAAGTCAGTCTTTGCTCCACCCCTTGTCTAATCACATAGGACTTCAGTGTCACGTATCTAATTTGTGCGTCTTTTTAAGTAAGCCGACGTTCAACTAGCCAAGCTCTACCATTTCCACCAAGACCCATTACAGATCTAGGCAAACATCCCCCTCCACCTTCCCAGCCTCCTCCTTTCCAACAGCACAGTCTTTGGCAGTACTTGTGTCATACTCTTGTCTTTATATGATATTGGCATTGTTTTTTATGTAATCGGCATTGTTTGTAAACTGTATTGTCTTTCATTTCATTTTGAGCGCTGGCTGCTGCTGTCCTCTGTTGAGCCGGTCCTGATCCAGTTCTGCACCATCCTCGATATGCCACTTCCTGGAGCTGCAGATGCCACTGTTCAGATTGACTTAAATGGAACTCTTTTTGCCATTTTACTCTTTTTGACTTTATCTTGTTATTGAGCTAGCCCGCGGAGGATGGGCTTCCCCACTATAGCCGGGTTCCTCCTGAGATTTCTTCCCACTGGGGAGTTTTTTCTCACCACTGTTTGAGGATTTTTCTCCCTACTCCCTACTCATTACTTTTGCTGTAGGGGGAATAGGCTGGGCAGTGCCCCTTCATTTATTTAATCTTAATAAATGGTTAAGTCTGACGTGAGTGTCCTGTCTGAAATTGATACTATTGCGTGTAGTTCAGCTGTTGTCTCCTACATGTATACCATTGTCAATTTTACCTTTGCACAATAATAAGCAGAACCTACCATTGTCAAAATCTAAAATTCCCTAATAAAACGCAAACACACAATATTATAAGCACCGCTTCAGCCTCAGAAGTTCTAGTCTTTTGAACTTTTTCTTTTATGCACAGCTTTATACATCCAAATTTTACCATTAAAGGTCTTTTGACAGATAATCACATTGGCTGGTATTCCCAAAGGAGGAATACAGTTATTCCAAGAAAAAAATCTATTTGTATCGAAACTAAGTCTTGAAATAGTCCAGGAATAAGTCTATTTGATACGACTTAGTCAAGGACTCGGCGGCTTCATTCCATATTGGTGTATGTGTGATTCTGTCTGTCCCATGCCATGTTCAAGTTTTGTGCCTGGCCTTGTGCCATGTTTTATTACCTCCGCCAAGGAGGTTATGTTTTTGGTGGTGTTTGTTTGTTGGTTTGTTTGTGTACAACATAACTCAAATACTTATGGCTGGATTTTGATGAAATTTTCAGGGTAGGTGGGTATTAAGTCAAGGAACAGGTGATTACATTTTGGCATATCTAGGCCAAAATACTGCTGAGATATACGCCAAAGTTCAAGATTTCAAGTCTTTTCAATGGGCCAGAGTTCCCATCGCCGTGCTTTTGGGTTTGCTGCCCCCTGGCGGAGGTCTGCGCTCTCTGAGTGCTTTTCTAGTTGACCCATGCATTTCTTGACCTCTGCTTATGTCTGACCATCCCTAGATTACGTATTGTGTTTTGGTATTCTGATTTTCATGTTTTGTTTTTCATGTCTTAGTTCTGTTCATAGTATTCATAGCCATGTTTCCTTTTCCATGCATCGCACTTCGTCTCCCCCGTCTTGAGTGTTGTATTTGCTCACGGCCCCTTGTCTTGCGTGCCACTCATTCGGGTGATTTATTGGTCTCTGGGTTTCAATCTTCTTTCATTATCTCGTGTTCTTCCTTCCTCTTACTTTTGCTTTCTTACTAACACATACTAACAGTTCGTTATTTTTGCTAGATTTTGACTTACTTACTAACAAGCACTAGGGATTGTATAGCTGCACTTACTAATTGACTAACGACCTCTCAGCAGTCGCCCTATTCTAGTCTCCGACTCCTTGCCTTTCCCTAATTATTTCTGCTGCAATTTTCTGTGGGCTTCCACTAATACTTTGTGCTTTCCTTTCTCTAATCTATGCACTTTAGTACTCCTTAAGCGGAGCTGTTGTTTTGTTCTTAGGTTTGTCTTGTGATCCCTGTCTGCGTTTTGGCTACAGCCAAATTCATGTAATTGGTTTATTCCTCATGTGTCTCTGCCTGATCATTGTTACCATTGCTGGCACCTGTTCTCCCTGGTCATGTGTTCTCCCCGGATGTGTATTTAAGATGTCTGTTTGGTTCACTTCCTTGTCAGATCGTTCTTCCGTGTTACCTGTGCCATGCTTCTCTCGCCTTGTTTCATTGTGATTTATCTTTCTGACTGGACCGTCCTTGATATCGAGCTTTGCCTATTCCCTGTACTTTTGCCGCATTCCTGTTTTTTGACCTCTTTTGTCTGACTACGATTTTTGTGATTGGTGCCCTGTGTATGACTCTGGATTTCGCCCTTTGGATTCTGATTTTGGATTGCAGACTTTGTACTGTTGCCAGCTCTGTTGGGGGGTTTCCCCCTTCAGAAATAAAGCCTCCTTTTGCATTTTACTGGAGTTTGCTCTTGGTTCATTTCGTAAAAACCTCACAGTATGGTGTATTACATTGGTATACACCATATGCCACTATGGAATGAAGCTGATGGACTAAACTTTAATCCATGATTTATTTTATTCCAGGAATAAACATATTTTTTCTTTGTGAATACCAGCCATTGGCTTACATTCTAAACACTTGGTGTATGGTGTAAGGGTGGACTAAATTCAGTCCTGATGGTATTTGATAGCCTATCCACTATGATCTAGTTCCTGAACAACTGCCAATATTATCATAATAAGTCTCTTCAGGGTCAGACATAGGTCAGAACTAAATTCAGTTAATCCTTACAAACAATTCACAAGTTTTCTAAGTAAACAGCAAATTATGTCATGAATCCAAGTATCTTAGATGCCTGTGATCTGCGCAGTTTTATGCTAGAAGCAGGGGTCTTCGTGTAATTATCAAATCATTGTAGATGTATAAAGCAAGAGGGTTATTGTTGGCCCAAAAGGCTCTTTGAGGATGTGGTAAGTTGTCTATAAATTGGTGACATACCTTTTGAAATGTTATTTTTGAGACACATTATATTAACTTTTATCAATACTAGATATTGCACAAGTAAATTACAACTGAAATAATGGATCTGTAATGAATAGAAGTTTATGATAATATTTGTATTAATATTATACAAATCTGTAAAATAGTAACTTGTATAATAATCATACAAATCTTTCATTTTTATATAATATAACTGATATAACTTGTATAACATAAATAAATTAAATAATATAATGATTACAAATCAGAGTTTGAGTAATGACGAACGTGATTGGTACATTCGGCGATATCCTTGAATGTAAACATTTTATCCACCAATCGAAACATTAACTGTGACTGCTTTAGGATAGCGTTAGTTGGCAACAAAGATCGATGAAACAGAGCATGTTATTGGTTGAAATTTGCTTCGATAAATTTCATTGATGATGAATTCAGTCATTGATTTTTCTTTTTTTTTTTTAATGCTCCACTTCCCGATGCGGGAAACACGCTGATAAAATTCAGTTAAAACATCTGTAGATTTTTAGTACCAAATTAAGGTGGTGTGCGTATGGGGGTCGCAAGGGAAGCGTTTTGATCGGCATGCCCCATAGTCTATGAAGGTGTTTGGTGACTCCTCATAACCACAGGGGTCATCTAGCTCAGTGTTTACAAGTTACAGCCTAAAAGTTAAAGTTTGGAGGATATGAACATTGCACAGTTAAAACTATCACAGGTTCCAAAGCAGCTGCTTTCACTCTGTTTTAATTGCTCTACTTTTCAATATATTCGCACGTATGGCTAACTTTCAACTGTAATACTTTTACTGGTATCGTAAGGGGCAAGGTACTAAATATTTGTCAAAACGTTTGAAAGGAAATCCAATATTTAATATCAGAGTGTAGTTTTGACCTTGGCATTTTCCTGCAGCACAATACAGCATACCAAGGAAAGTCTGTCAGTAAATGAACGTGGTGGTCATGAAAGTATGAACAAAAGTTCAATCGCAAGACATAGGATGCCCAAGGAATTGCACACACCCAATTTTAAACATCAGTATTCTTTAAAAATTCCCATAACTTGTTTCTCTCTGCTATTTACAGAGATTTGCATCACCCACCACCTCCCCACCACATCAGCTTCTGACTCCGGCCTCCTCAGCATCAAACCCAATTCTCTACTGACCAGATGCCCTGACCTTCCAAACGGATGATACGTTGCCTTTATCTGCTATGCTTGCAGATCTGCACCCCACCTTGCCAAATGGTTATTGAGGACAAACACATTGCAGAATATGCTATTGAATTTATTTCATTGTCAATTAACCTTGGGAACACAGAAATCACCTTTTTACTTTTTAATTTTCAAATTAATTCTAACAGCATGTTGCTGAGAATTCTTCTTCTGGCTTCTTCTCAAGGAATCAACAGGGACCTCTTTCACAGTGAAGATACCTCCAACGGCGATCCCTGCAAAACGAAAGAAAACGTTTCAAAGCCTGTGCGCAATCTGACCGCTCGACTAATCTGTGCACCTTTCACAGGTGATATATATCTGAGGAAATAAAAAAGCCAAGTTTTTCCTCCCCAATTTGATCTCAATGAATTAAAGACGACCTTTGCCTCAGAGTTTGAATACGGGCCTTAGAGAAAGTATTATTTTTTTTACTCTCATAATCAAGTCTGAAATAAAAACATTTCATTCTACATTGCTCAGGAACAATGGACTCCATGGTTAGCTCAACACTGATTTATATTTTAGGAATAAATTAGCTGACTCTTTGCTTGAGATAGTAGGTGAGGCGCCTCAGAAACTGTACCTGTCGGTTAGGTGGCCAAAAATGTGACACCGGTCAAGACTGATTTAATATTTCATTGTATATATACAAGCAGATATATATACACACACATTGTGTATGCAAGTTTTAGGTTTTGTTTGTCCATAATTTATTTATGTACCATGGTACATTTCCTATTCCGCACAAGAAGACAACAGCTGCTGGCTGGGGTGGCGGAGGGTGAGAGCAGGTTACACAGTGGAGAGAGAAGCATCGAGATCCAGCCGGAGCAATAGTTATAGAGCTGGGTGTTAAGTAAGACGCTGCAGAGTGATGAGTGCATGATACTGGTGAGTATGAGAAAATGAGTAGAGCGTAAGTGATTAGTTCCATATGGGAAACAGGCCATCAGAAACAAATGATCAGAAACGCAGTCATAAATACCAGCTTTGTGAGGCTTACTTTGTAATGTTTTCATTGAGCCTAGTTTAGACATGAATTGATTCATTTCTGTGGTGATTTTCAGAGCAGTGGGTTTGTGGTTGTTAGTAACCTGTCAGCGTTAACTTGCAGCCAAATTTTTTTGTCTTTTTTTTTTGTGTTTGCCACATTTTGTCATAACTTGTGACATGATTCCCTTCACTAACAAATTATTCAGCATTTTTGTGATTGACTCACGTGCAATTCGAGCCCTTTTACAATTGTATCTTTATTGCAAAAGTGCTGTTGGCTAGGCTCCTTTTTAGTAGGTACAGGCTACTACTTTTCATTCAGATTCATGGGAATTACCAGTGCAGGTACATTTGTAATTAAAGACATTCTTCAGGGGTTCATTTGATAAAAATCCAGCTTTTTTGAATGTGACAGTTGAGCTACGGGAATAGTAATATTTTAAGGTACAATGTCTTACATTTTTGGGCCAGTGGTACAAACCACTGGTCACTGAAGGTCAAAGATCAAGGTGTGAAATAAAAGCCAATATAGGAATTCCCATATGCTCATAATAGTGAACATCTGTCAATCTGCAACCGGTTTTGAGTTTTAACGGAAAATACATTATTTTCAAGGATGACCTTGACCCCCCTGTCATTTAACTCAGGACCAACACGGAGACTGTCATCCAGCAGAATTGAAAGATGCGCATTTTGGTTTTGGTTTGAAGTCAATGTGATGAAGTTATAGAAAAAATAATTTTTGAAATTTCTGATGACCTTGACCTTGATCTGATCACCCCCAAAAATTTGATCTGGTAATGTATGGACCATTGCCCACCTGCTCTGAGAGTTTAAAGTCAATAAGTGCAACTGTGTAGAATAGAATAGAAAAGAATCAGGTTATTGTCATACCAGAAAGAAAAATTAAAAGTGCTTCCATGAAACATCAATGCACACATTCATGTGATTACACATCAATCATATCTAACTGAATGAGTGAATGAATGGCTGAATGAACAAAAAAATAAATAAGAATGTGGGCACTTTATTGTTCGCTGGAAGTTTTGGGACAGAGTTAGCCCTGTAAGTCCCTGTGGTATGGAGGGAATGGGTGGGGGGGCGGGATTTCAGAGACTGTTTTGTTTAGTTCTGCAATGGCTCATGGGAAGACCCAGCTGCTGTGGAGATAATAATAATAAAAAAAACTGGATAAAACACTTACTCGTAATAATTTGAATGGTAACTTCCGGCTCCAGCCAGGTAGTTCAGGTGAGGAACATGATAAGTGAATTTCTCGTCAAATTGGTTCACAATGGGTGACAACTGGCAGTTGTGATTGCAGATGCCATTCAATTTGCAGCAGTAAAATTTCCATCTGAAGGAAAAAACAGCAATTAGAAGGTGGATTTAGTTGTCGATTACATAATGTGCAATTTCAGAACACAGTAACAGCAGTGATGCATTACCATTACAAGAGTGGCAAAAGAATAGCATAGACCTCCACCAAGACTAATAGTCTACTCTTGTATGAAGTACCAATCTCCAAGGGCAACCACTGTATTGCTGCAATTGGATAAATTTTGTCACATTGAAAGTAACTCCCATCTAGTAGATTTTAAGATAGGGCATTCATGCCCTTAATTGCAGTCCCACAATGGGGAAGAATCTTTTTTTAAAAACCTTGGATTGGGATGGTAATCCAGATCACAATTATAATGTAATGCAGTGTTCTTTGGGCCGTACCCTATCCCATCAAAAACAAAAATTCATCAAAATAATGTCATAACTTCTGATCAGAGTTGTTATCACACAGTTTTTTTTAATGAGACACAGTCAAAAGCATAACACTCTTCATGAAGGTAATAATTGCGCATTACCCAGATGCATGCAAGTAGCTTTAAATGACCCAGTTTGATTAGTTAGCTTATCAGCTCTGAGGCCTTTCAGCTCTTGTTTCAGGTACTCACACTGCATTAGCAATCCCCTGATCCCATGTCAGTTTCTTTGCTAAAAAGTAAGCCTTGTAAAATTTAAAAAAAAAAAAAAATTGAATAAAAATCACACTTCACAACAGTTTAAACTTCAAAACTCCAAACCTTCGATCTTCTTGAAAATTTTGATGGTAGCTCTCCATGCCAGAAATGATGTAATTTTGTGGACAGATATATGCGAACTCTTGATCAAACCCATTGACGTACTCAGACCAGACACACTCTGAAGGGCTGGTGTCAAAGCTGTGCTTGCAGTTCAAATCCCAGATACGATCTTCATATCTATTGTGATGTTTACTGGAGACGAAAAGATAACAACATATAATTGCAATATAATTAATGGGTATGTTATGCAACCCCAATTTTGAATAAGAATGGAATGGAAAATGCACACACACACAAAAAAAAAAACCGTGATCATCAAATTTACTTTAACTTGCATTTCATTGCAGATAATATGAAGAGAAGATATGTAATCATTTGTATGGTTGGCTTAATTTTATTTACAAATATATACATCCATTCTTGCAATTCAATTCAAAAAAGATGGAGACCGGTGCAATTTAGGAGTAGTTGCAAATTAATTTAAAAAAATTAATAATGATGTAATTTGAAATAGCTGATTGGGTCATTTTATGTAAAATGTCTGAATGGCTAACACTTGACCATCTCAGATTTGGCTGAAAAAAAAATCCTAAATTTTAGCTCTCAACTTCTAATAGTTTTGTCATTAAAAAATATTTTTGCAACCATGTTCCAGCCCTTTTTGAACAGCCATTTCTGAGGAGCCATTTTCACTTGGCTAAATGTAGAAAAGTGTTTCAGCTAAGTCCTTCAAATTTTCAGGGATGAAACTCTGCTACGATAACTTGAGGAATATGGACTTATAAAGCTGTACATTCAGTTTATTATATATTTTTAGGTGTTACTCGGAATATTTACTTTACGCTCTGTGGTAGCATATTTGAAGGACTGTAAAAAGCCTAATTTCAAAGATGGGGATTTGGTTTTGCACATACAGCTTCCCATATATGTTGTGTATTTTGTATTCTAATTCTGCTCCTTTCTTATGAATAATCTAGAAAATATTAAGGCTTGAAAATGAAAAAAAAATTATGCTATTTTTAACATTTTATTCCAAAAAATGACTCCGTCCACCAACATCAAATTGACTGTTTTTGAAAGATTAGATGCCCATTATTAACATATCCAAAATTTGTTATGGTGTTCTGCTTTATTTTCATTACATTAAATACGGTTCATTAAATCTGGGTTCATTAAATATGTTGTAACTTTCAGCTGAATCTGAAGGGGTGGTGCGGGAGCCACTTGTTAAAATTATAAGGACTGACCCAAAAGTAAAAAATCTTCACTGCCATGACATCTTGTTGAAATACTTTGCAAGAATGAAAATTTAAGTTAATGTTTATTTTGACAAATCAATAAAATTAATAAGGTGAAACATCTCAATGTGCTGCAATGTTTTCAAGATAAAACAGGTGAATTTTAATGAACATATCACTGCCTTCTGTTTTAATTTTGATTTAACATTGACATAATGTCCCAACTTTTTCTGACTTGGGGCTGTAAGTCATTTCGAATAAACTGCATTGCTGAGTAAATAAAACAATGGGTAATCCTTACCTGGTAATCGTAGATATTGATTCAGAGGAGGGACACACAAAATGTAGGGGTTGATCATATTTATTATTCCACCCTGTTTAGATCAAATGAATTGATTCTAAAGGCAATCATTGCAGAAACATTCATTCACTGTAAATTCACTGGAAACTGAATCAACAAAATAATCAGTTCATTTTCTCATTGAGGATACCTGGGGCTCCTTTTCATTTCATAAAATGGAGACATGGACACAAAAACCATTAACATAGTGGGAAATATAAAGAAATAAGTAACAGTAAATTTCATATGATCCTGCTCACCTTTGCAATCGACTCGAAATCCAGTGAGCAAGAAAATGAAGAAACAAATGTTCTTCATGACTGTAAAGATGGAGGGAGGCCAGAATGAATACAATCACAAAATCGCACCATTTTTATACCCTGTGATGCTGAAAATGCAAATTCTGCAATGATGTGAAATAAAGTGTTTTCTGCAGAATGACGTTAAAAATGACAGAAACATTTACACATTGGAGATAGGCCTAACAGAGATAAAAATTTTACATGATGAGGGATGCCAGACTCCTGAGCAAGGGCCTGTACCAGCATTGCTTTTTCATGTCTTCCCGACCAGATGTTTTCGTATTTTTGAGGACCCCTTGTCCGTAAATAATCAGAGAGAGACAAAATCTTCAGAAGTTATCTTTATTTCAGCCTTGAATCATGCAATAATCCAAACCTGGTGAGTAGTTCTTGTGCTAGAAGTACAACCCCAGTGTTCCCACACAGCCATATTTATGGAAAAACCCCAATCAAACTTCTGATCACAAAACATGGGTTGTACATCGATTATCTCTTTTTTTTTCTTTCCCCTATAGGTTTGCAGCTGTCTGTGGGATTCTCTGGAAAATATTGGTGGCGCACAGAAGTATAGGTCTCATTAAAAAGGAAAGAAAATACAAAAAAGGAGAGGAAAAATCACTTAGATCCTTCAAACCTCCCTCTCCCTGGAATATTGATCAAAGCTCGAATAATGAATCTATGTCTTCAACATGGCTGACTGTGTGTCTGGTGGGACACTCTTAACAGCAGGTTTACCTTGTAGTTGAAGTGAGTAGAGGGACCATAATTTTCCATTTTTGGTGCTAACGTGACATGGGGGAGGGGGAA
Source organism: Gymnothorax reevesii (assembly GCA_029721435.1). NCBI lineage: Eukaryota > Metazoa > Chordata > Actinopteri > Anguilliformes > Muraenidae > Gymnothorax > Gymnothorax reevesii. The sequence continues at coordinate 21,856,881 of CM056579.1, read as the reverse complement.
ACAATATTCTCATGGAAACTTTCCCGCACCATGGGCATGAAGGTGTGTGTGTGTGTGTGTGTGTGCATGTGTGTGTGTGTGTGTGTGTGTGTGTGTGCGTGTGTGTGCGTGTGTGTGTGTGTGTGTGTGTTTGTGTGTGTATGTCTGTGTGTGTATGTGTGACCTACTGTACTCACACCTGCTGAAGTAGAGCTGATATTTCCCATGCTGTGGAGGATGGGTATGCCCGCAAGGACATTGGTAATTCTTGCAAAACAAGGGAGGAGCAGACATTTAAATGCTTGCATGGCAGCCCTCTATCCAAATCATTCCTCATTGTGCTCTGAGTGTACTGCAATCTGCATGCACTCCCACTTGAAAATGTCCTCTGGGAAAAGGTTTACTGTCCATGAGGTTTTGGAACAGCTCTTTGACAGTGAACACGACATAGATGAGAATGTGTCTGAGACAGAGGATTGTGTTGAGGAGGTCCCTGAATTTGAGGCATTCTCATCTGATGAGAATGAGAGTGTTGACCCTCCTGCTGTTTCTCAACCACCAGCAGACACAATCCCTTCCAAAAATGGGAAGATAATATGGTCCCTTTCCCCACTTCAACAGCGGGGTAGACTTAGCGCTGCTAATATTATATAAAAAAATAGATCAAAAAAGTCAATAAATGTTTTTGAGAGGGGGGGGGTGGAGGTCACCAACATCAATCAATATAGTTCTTTCTGTGAGAGTCATGAATGTGCACACCAAATTAGAAAAGATTTCAGTGAAAGATTTTCAAGATACAGTAACTCTAAAACTGAAATTTTGACCTGATGGTGGCGCTACAGGAAAGGTCATATCATCACCAAATCCAATAGGCTTCATCCTCTTGTGATCAATAATGTTGTCAGTGAATTTGAGAAGATTTGTTTGAACACTTTTCAAGATACATAAATTCTAATTTAAAAATGTAGCCTGATGGTGGCGCTAGAGGACAGGTCAACTCACTGATAAGTTTCATTATCAAGGGGTTATTTATATATTCAATAAATAAAAAAAGTGCCTGACACAAAAACTTGGTCAACAATTTTATGTAAATCATTTTCTGGAGGCAAATTGACCCCAAGGGTAAAATGTGTTAGTAATATTTAAGGATAATAGGAGGGTTAAATGTCTCACCTGATTATGTTTTCACATCAATTCAATTCAATTCAATTCAAACTGGCTTTATTGGCATGACCGTTACATTTACAGTATTGCCAAAGCACTATTATATGCAATAATAACAATGATAACAGAAATGATAGTGAGAAATAAAATGCATAAATAAAAAAACAAATACAAATTCATCAATCAAATTCATAGTGAAAATAAAACATTAGCAACCCGGAAATAATCAACAATAGTGCTGGTTAGAGACAGACAAGTAACAAGAATAGGGTGGAGATCAAGTAAATGGAACTACACACTGTCCCTCGCATCATGGCAGGCTTTGCTGAACTGGGCAGCCAGAGGTGCTGGTTGCCCCTCTCCCTGTATTATGGACATTTTGTCACTGCTACTCAGTGAGTCATATTGTTGAGAGTTTTTTGAAGAATTTGACTCTCTCTTTTTTTAATTTGTCACAATGAAGGAGGAAGTGCATCTCTGTCTCAACCTCACCAGTCATGCAAGTTTCCCTACACCCTGAGCGGACATGCATCCCCAGACCATAACGCTCTGGGGAAACTTGACGGATATTTTTACGCACTGGTGGTTGTAGGTTTCGCCACCACAACACCAGACACGAGGACCTTAGTCACCGAAGGAGATGCAAAAGCGTGATTCGTCACTGAAGATCACTTTCTGCCAGTCTTCAGCAGTCCACTCGCCGTGTTCTTTGGCCCACTTCAGCCGTTTCTCCATTTGTTTCTTGTTCAGCATCGGTTTAACTGTTGGAATGCGAGATTTGAAGCAGAGTTCGCGCTGACGACGGTAAGTGGTTAACATAACATAACATAACATAACATGAATGGCAAGAACAGGTTTTTCAGCCCAACTAAGCTTGCCAGTTTCTCTATACTATTGTGAATATATTCCTTCAGATACTGAATGACTCAATGGTATCTAGCTTTAAGTCAAGCCTGCTCTTGAAAACCCCCAAGGTCTCTGCCTCTACAATATGGTCAGGCAAGCTATTCCACATTGAAATTACTCTTTAGGTGAAGAAATATTTCCGAATATCAGTGCTAAATTTACCTTTGGTCAACTTCCATTTGTGACCCCTTGTTCTACTCACTACACTTGGTCGAAGGAATCCAACATAATTCACTTTGTTAATCCCTGTAACATATTTAAAGACCTCAATCAAATCACCCCTGAGTCTCCTTTTCCTAAGGCTAAAGAGATTAAGGATCTTCAGCCTCTTCTCGTAGCTTTCATCTTTTATACCAGGAATAAGCTTAGTGGCTCTTCTCTGAACTTTCTCTAGAGCCTCTATATCTTTCTTAAAGTATGGTCCCCAGAATTGTACACAATACTCCAGATGAGGTCTAACGAATGTGTTGTACAAAAGAAGCATCACCTCCTTAGATTTGTACTCAATGCTTTTGGCAATGTATCCCAGCATCCGATTAGCTTTTTTAACTGCCACGGCACAATGGGTAGAACCTGTGAGGGCTTGGTCAACAATCACTCCCAGATCTTTCTCGTGTGCAGCACATTCCAGTTTTAAACCTCCCATGAAGTAATCCCGTCTAATGTTTTTATTACCTACATGTACAATTTTACATTTTGCTACATTAAATTTCATTTGCCACATTTCTGCCCAATTCTGCATTCTATCCAAATCGTCCTAAATCACTTTGGTGGACCCTAAATTATTTGCCAAACCCCCCAATTTAGTATAATCTGCTAATTTAACCAATCTGCTCTCAATTTTACTATCAAGGTCATTAATGTAGATGAGGAACAGCAGGGGCCCCAACACCGATCCCTGGGGGACGCCACTCCCCACCATTCTTAGCTCAGATGAGATACCACTGACCACCACTCATTGTATTCTGCCCTGTAACCAGTTTTGGATCCACTCCAGAATACCTCCTGTAACTCCAATGGAGCGCAATTTAAAAATTAGTCTCTTATGCGGTACTGTATCGAATGATTTCTGAAAATCCAATTATATGACGTCATAAGCCCTGCTCTGGTCATAAGTCTTGGTGGCCTCTTCAAAAAATTCCAGATGGTTTGTCAGGCATGACCTTCCCTTACGAAAACCATGTTTGCTATCCCTCAAGATACTGTTCCTTTCAAGAAATAAGTCTAGCTCATCTTTTATGATAGATTCCAATATTTTGAACGCAATGCAAGTTAAACTGACTGGCCTGTAATTTCCTGGCTCGGTACGGTCCCCTTTCTTATATATTGGTACAATATTGCCCTGTTTTCAATCATTTGGTATTTCTCCAGTTTCTAAAGACTGCCTGAAGATAGTGGATAGCTGCTTAAAGATGATCTCACCAACTTCCCTGAGCACTCTCGGATATAAGCCATCAGGACCTGCCGCCTTATCTGCCTTTAGGTTATGCAACTTGTCTAATACTTCATTATCCCGAACCTCAATTTCTGCTCAATAATCTTGAGCATTTAACATGCCCTCTGGCCAAATAAAGACTCCCTCTGAGGTAAAATTCTCAACAAAGTAACTGTTTAAGGCATCCGCAATATCTTATCAAATAGCAGCGATCCGTTTTTATTCTTAATGCACTTAACCTGCTCTTTAACTTTCCTTTTTCTGCTACAATACTGAAAAAAAGCGCTTAGGGCTAGTTTTTGCCCCCTCTGCAATTTGTCTTTCATACAGTCTTCTAGCATTCCTTAGCTCTTTTTTGACCAGAGCCCGCATTTTACAGTATTCAGCCTTAGTATTCTCATTGTTATCCTTTATGTAAATCTTATAAGATTTATAAGATTTTTTATAAGAAAAGATTCCTCTTTTCCCTCAAAATCTTTTGTCATCACTTTTGGTCATCCACTGAGGATTCTGCTTTTTCAGCTTACTTTTGGACACCTTTGGAATGAATCTGCATAGTGATTCAAGTAAAACCCCCTTAAATCTTTCCCACATCTCATTTACGGACTCACAGTCCAGGAGTGTCTCCCATTTTATTTCACCTAGATATGAGCGCATCCTGTCAAAGTTTGCTCGCCTAAAATTGAAAATTTTTGTTTTTGAATACACCTTTTTAACTTCCCATGAAACATCAAAATTAACAGCACAGTGATCACTTGTCCCAAGTGGCTCCAGTACCTCAACATTGCTAATTCTATCGGGGTCATTACAGAGCACCAAGTCTAAAATTGCCTTCTCTCTGGTAGGTTTATTAACATACTGCACTGAGAAATTATCATTTACAACATCTAGAAATTCTTCCTCCCCCCTACCCTGTCCTTTCACCATTTCCTAATTGATACCAGGTTAATTTAAGTCTCCCATAATAATAGTCCCTCCACCTCTACAAGCTTGCGTAATCTTCCTAAAAAGCATTTCATTGACTGTACTGTCCAAAGCTGGTGGTCGGTAGCATACTCCTATGTTTAAACCTGTCTTGTGTTTGCCAATGAGCCTGACCCAGATATCTTCACAGGGCAAGGAATGCTCAATTTCAGGAATTTCCTGTACATTTATATTGTCGTTCACATAGATTGCTACGCCCCCTCCTCGCCTATCACATCTATCCTTCCTAAGGAGCTTATAACCTTCAATATTATATTCATCTCCATTCTCCTCACTTAGCCATGTCTCTGTAATCTCAATTATGTCATAGCCCTCACTAATTATAACAGCCTCAAGCTCAGAAAATTTATTTTTCATGCTTCTTGCATTTAAGTAAAAACATTTCAGGTTATTATTGGTTGATCTCGGGACGTTAGCGCCGGTCTACTCGTTCCACAAGTCGCTGAGCTCAGAAATGGACTTGAACCGGTTTCTGACTGCGATCTTTCTCAGCTGCTTGTTGTCGCGAGCAGAAGTTTTTCGGACGCCGGAACAGTTGGTGCGCTTGCTGCAGTCTTTCTTGAGAGCTTTGCAGATGGAAGACTGGCTGATGCCGAGCTGCTCAGCAATTTTAGTTTGGGTCAAGCCTATGGGCTGAAATAACCAGAGACTAAATTCGAATCATTTATATTTGAATTTCAATTGCTAAACTTGAATCATTGCATTGAAAAACTGAATCTGAATGGTATAATTTGAAATTGAATTTATTAGTTTGAAACTGAAGTCCAATTAACTTGAAACTGAATGTAAGATTATGAAATTTTATTTGGTTTCTTTGAAACTATATCTGATCCTCACTGAAAACTCAACTTTATATATTTTCACATTCAGTTCTCACAATTCAAATTCAGTTTTCAAAATTCAAGTTCAATTTACTGTGACAGACACCCGGGTAGTTGAGGAAGAGCAATCGAGCGCAGATACACAGGTCTCCTCTTTGGCCAATCAGCAATCATTTGTTGCCACCCGCCAGCGTAATTTTTTTTCCTACATTAGTTGTGGGCATGGTCTGCCTTATTTAGAGAATGAGGAATGCGTCTCCACACTGGAGGGCTTCGCAACCAAGAATAACAGCTTCCGTTATCTAATGTAAACAAGCCAGATATATAATTTCATAGCCATTTAAAGCTTTTGGCAACATGTTCGGTGCTGAAGTTTAAGGTTATCAATAAACTGTTAGTATTGGTGGACTAACTTAATGGCTTGCTTACCAATTGTGCCGTGATGGCCCATTATTCTGCAATAAATACATTTTCATATCATTTTTTAGATAAGTAGCTAGCTGGCTAGCTAACTTTAGCAAGGGAAAATCTTAGCAAATATTCATCATATGTTAGCAATATGGTTTTGTTGTTGCCGTAACGTTATTAGCCAGGCACTATGTGTCATAGGCAGGAACCTAGCAGATGGCTATACTTTGCGACGCTGTTGGCCGCCAACTTGTTCGTTTAAATACTTGGGACATAGGAGGAATCGCTATTTTATGCGTTCAGTATTTTAATCCAGGTGGCTTCACCATCAAGCTGAAACAAGCTGACTGCTGGCCACCTTGTATTCTGCCAATTACCATGAAGGAAATGTGGACTGCCTGCAAATATCTGTAGCGAACTGATTGTATTTGCATTATGAGCCCATGTAAGATTTGATGCATGTCTGTGGAATCAGATTTGTATCAAAAGGGAAGGGGAATTCTGATACGCAATAACTTCAATTGCATATCAGATTTTAGATTAGTAGCTAACTAGCTAACTTTAGCAAGGGAAAATCTTAGCATACAATCATCGTCTGTCAGCAATATGGTTTTGTTTTTGGCCTTCTGTTAGTAGGTAGCCCTGATCTGCAATAGTCAGGAACTGAGCTGATTGTTATGCTTTGTGGGGCTGTTGTGCCGATGCCCTTGGTTCTCATTTTTGGGAGATGGGAGGAGTCGCTATTTTATACATATTTAGCCCCGGTGGCTTCACCATAAAGCCAAAACAGACTGACAGTTGGTCCGTCTATTTTCTGCCAATCAACGTGAATGGAAACAGCAATATGAATGAGCAGCCGACTCAAAACTGATTTTATTTACAATTTTGGCCCATGTAAGATTTTCTGCGCCGCCATCACGACTGTCGTTTTCAAAAGGTCTTTCTTCGGTCCATAAAGGAGTCTCTGCCGTTTTTTTTTTTTTACAGCCAACAGCATGCTTAGCCTCTTTAGACGTTCTTCACTGTACTGATCGGAAATTTAACCAGAATGAAAGCATATAAATAATAGACACAGTCAATATGTACGTGACCCAAGGTTTCCGTTTATTAAGTCTGAGAGAAAACTTTAAGTAATGACAACGTTGTCAGTATGAGAGGGAAATTAAATCAAAGAAACGTGATTATTTACGCTTAATAATAAGAAAGACCTCTGGTGCGGCATTACTTTGTTAATTTATCATACAGAAAAAATTCTGGTTGTTTAGTAATTATTCTAATCGCTATTGTTGAGAGTGATGGGCAATTTTTTAATAATCCAATTTGATGGCATGGATTATCCCAGGTTGAATATAAGATTGACTTTAGGTCTTTTGATGTTGAAATGGTTCTTTGACTAATTTAATGACTGATTTAATGTCTTTTCCATTCTGTAACTTTTTTTTGTTTTGTTTTGTTTTGTTTTGTTTTGTTCCATTTTTCTTTCAGACCTCACATCTGGGAACCTGCATGCATGTTGGCTGTATAATCAACTGTTCAACCTATTGTTTATGGTATATATATATATATATATATATATATATATATATATGTGACCAACGAGGTCAACGAGGGAGGAGACCGGACACAAAAATACTTTTTAGTAGGATCTTTAATACCCCGACTGTCCTCAAACGAGCACAGCATTAATTCTCTAATTTTGAGAGAGATGTTTGTAACAGTCAAATAAAAATAAAACAAATTCTTTCTTCTCTTTCTTGAATATCTTCTGAATGTCTCAGGATAAAAACAAGCAAAACAAAACAGGCAAAATCAAACCAAACAAACAACAGCAGTGGCCTATTCCTACGCAAACAGGAAATAAAATACATTAATTAGCATGAATAAATTTTTAAGCCACTCTCCTCATTTTATCAGACACATTTTACAGTACACCTCAGGTTTTAACCCAGTAAACTTCATGAATTAATTTAATAAACACCTGAATTAACTTTAATGTACATTTTTATATTTGCCTTTGCACCACATGTTTTTACCGTGACCTTTAATGAACTCGCAGTACATTTCGAAAACAAAATCGTGTGCTCACTCACTCTAGCTTGTAGCTTGAGAGCCTCACCCTGCACCGGGATGCAGCCCACACGCAAGTACGGCTCTCTGTCTCCCCTCTGCATGGGTAACAACATATAGCTTCGTAAACAACATTTAAAACCAAGAATGTAACTGTCACTAATATTTCAGTCCACTATATGACACTTACACTGACCCGTGGTTGTCTAGGCCGGCTCCCGACACGTTGGAGACAATACTGACACCCTCGACCGACGAGAAATAAACACAAAGACTTCAGTCACACAAGTCCGTCAGACGGCTCAGTTATTGGTCCGCTCTAACTCTTTCACTCGGTCACGTATTTCCTCTGTTTTCCTCCGGTTTTCACTGTTCAAACTCTCAACTCGCTCTCACAGACACGAAACACACCTCTCCGCCATTGTTTGCGTTAGGAAGACGACGGTTCACATTCTATTAGGGCTCAGCTAATACAAAAAACACAGTAACCCCTGTTCACTTGGCTACATATATATATATATATATATATATATATATATATATATATATATATATATATATAATTATTATTATTATTATTATTATTAAGTTAAAGGTAATGTGAGACACACTGTGTCCATATAGGGGTGCTGTTGGCTGCAGCAAAAAAATAAATCGATTCAGACAAATAATACACTCGTTGTTTACAGACTGAAGTAAGACCTTTTGAAAATGACCGTGGTAATGGAGATGCATCAAATCTTACATGGGCCGATAATGCAAATACAATCAGTTAGCTATAGATATTAGTACAGGCAGTCCACACTCATATTGACATTTGCTTCACGGTATTTGCCAGAATACAAGGTGGCCAGAAGTCAGCCTGTTTCAGCTTGATGGTGAAGCCACCTGGATTGAAATACTGTACGCATAAAATAGCGATTGCTCCTACGTCCCAGGAATTTAAACAATTTGGGGGCAGACAGTGTCGCAAAGTATAGCCATCCGCTAGGCTCCTATGACACATAGGGCCTGGCTAATAACGTTAGGGCAACAACAAAACCATATTGCTAAAATATGATGAATATTTGCTAAGATTTTCCCTTGCAAAAGTTAGCTAGCCAGCTAGCTACTAATCTAAAAAATGATATGCAGTCGCACACATTGCAGAATAACGGGCCATCACGGCATAATCAGTAAGCAAGCCATTAAGTTAGTCCACCAATGCTAACAGTTTATTGATAACCTCATTAATCTTCAGCGGCGAACATGTTGCCAAATGCTTTAAATGGCAATGAAATTATATATCTGGCTTGTTTGCATTAGATAACGGAAGCTGTAATTCTTGGTTGCGGAGCTCTCCAGTGTGGAGACGTATTCCTTATTTTCCAAATAAGGTAGACACGCCCACATTTTTTAGATAACACTGAGAAAAATAAATTATGCTGGCTGGTGGCAACAAATGACGTGCTCAGAAACGTAGGTGGTGATTGGTTGAAGAGGAGATCTGCGTGGCTGCGCTTAATTGCTCTTCCTCAACTACCCGGATGTCTGTCACAGTGAACTGAAATTGAATTTTGAGAAGTGAATTTGAATTGTGAGAACTAAATGCGAAAATATGTAGAGTTGAATTTTCAGTGAGGATGAAATATAGTTTCAGAGAAACCGAATTAAATTTCATAATCTTACATTCAGTCTCAAGTTTATTGGACTTCAGTTCCAAAATAATAAATTCAATTTCAAATTATACTATTCAGTTTTTCAATGCAATGATTCAAGTTTAGCAAGTGAAATTCAAATATAAATGATTCAAATTCAGTTTCTGGTGGCACATATTTCAGCCCATACAAGCCTTGTTGGCGAAGGGTTAAATTTGAGTCACTATTCCCATTGAGAGGTCGCGCTGCTTACCCATGATTGATTTTACAACTTAGAAATTCTACTCAACCCTGACTTTATACTGCACAGTGAACACTCTTCACATAAAACAAAAATTTGAGCACTTATTCTAATTCAATGAAATGACTTATGAATTATTCTACTTCAATGAAACAACAGTGTCACAGTTAAATGGCCTAAATAGGCCTTTTGGAAAGCTCAGCTGAGCAAATTTTTTACAGGTAGCGAGTTCTGTGATTACTCTAACAAGTAGGACAGGCGCGGTGAACAACTGATTTGCTTTCTGCGCAAAAAATGCATCAAGAAAATTTGACGATTGCGCTATTTCAAATTATTCTAATTCGTTGACCAGCACCTGTATTTAGAACATGGCACTCTTAAATACTCGATTCTGATTCGTAGTGGCTATTGCCCCGGACGCCGGCTCTATTATTCGAGCTTTCCCCGTTATTGACCCGGTGGTAACTTCAAATTTAGAAGTCTGGCTCAATACCTGGACATTTGAGACAACTGAACCGGACGCTGCCTATATTACCCAGCCACTCCCTGTTATTGACCCGGTGGCATCCGGGTCAATAGGCCCCACCATTCTGATTGGTCAACCGCCAAAATTCAGTGGCGTTTATTTCCAGAGGTATGACTGCTGCGCTGCTGTCCGTTGCTAGTAATTTTAATATTTTAATTGTTTTAGCCACATTCGACGCGGCATAATATATAGTGAGCTGCCCGTCGGGGTCCTATTCCCCTGTCGGGAGTTATTTTTTAACAATAACCGGCTCACTATACATTATCCCTTACATATATACTTTGTGCCTGCTTTGTAGAGTTGCTCAGGAACTGACTGAGGAAGATGCTCTGAGGCTGGTCTTTTATATGTGTTAGGGGAGGTCAGAGGAACACCAGGTGCAGGATCCAGAAGTGTTTATTAAAACACAAAACACTAAGGGAGAAATGGCAGACACGCCAGAAACAAAACACCGTGCACAAGCACTGAACAAACGGCAGAACTGAGGTACACTGCCAAAGGCAGGGGGAAACAGAAATACACCCTCCAAGAGAGGATAAACTAATAAAACAAAAACTGAACCTAACTATACTGACGAACACACTGGGAGACTTATGCACAGGGCAGACAAGACTGAAGCGCAGCAAACAGAAAGACTCGGGAACCATACACGGGAGACACTCAGAATGCACGAGGAGCTGAAACTTCACCATGTAGCACACTACGGAGGATCTGTCTGACAATCGCGTCCAAAGCTCCCACATTTATGATCCTGAGAGGAGGCGAGGACTCGGAATGCAATCACAAACTGAAACAGAAACACATGAGATTAATAAACAATTACACGAGGACCGGGTTAACAATAAAGACTCGAGACAAGACGCGGAGACCATCAATCAAACTTAGACAGTTTAGATTAAGGTAAACGTGACAAGTAAAAAGCACCACAAGAAAAGAAAAGGGAAGCACAGTCTTAAATGTAGTTAATCAGACACAGCTCAGACTGAAATACAAAAGCCAGAAACGCACACGCTCGCTAAATGAGTTAATCAAGGTTAATACTACGTGACGAATTATTTACAATCACCCTTAAATAAGTGCTGGTTAGTACGGGTTAGCAATCCTATCAGAGAACGCATTCACTCAGAGTTTCGCGAGACTCGGAATTAAACACAGCTGGAAGCAATTAATGAAATACCAAAGCCAAACCGAAAGTAGAAACGTGATTGGACGACGAGACGCAGGCATGCTGAAGGCAGTCACGCGACACCACTGGAGACAGATTGGGAGCGGATTGTCAGACGGCTGAACTGAAGGCTGGAACATAAGAAACGAAAGTAAATCACAAGCACAAATGAGCACTGGACAACACACGAAAGGACAGAATCATAACAATATGTCCATGTTACTATGACACATGTGAAACGCTTGAGCTACTGAAATTTGGCTGTTTTCGCCGACACCGTGGTCCCATCTCGATGTCATCGTACTATAATACGGTGGCTACACAACGGCATTGCGAGGGCTTCACGTAGTCATGCTGCCTTCCTAAGACAATCAGGCAGCTTCTTGTTTCCTTCGTATTGTCTTTGTGAGGCGAAAAATGCCCGATGGCTCCGATGATCACACGAAGTAAAGACAAAGATGACTTGATTTGACAAGATGCCCTCACAATGGCCTTACTAAGGGCAAAATGGACAAGCGAATTCAACACGAAAATCAACCTTCGCAAGGTCAGTTGGCAATTTTTTGGAATGCCTACGATTTTGCCACCGCTCACAAAGTTGCTGCCGGAGCCTGAGAAACTCAACCGTCGGTCATACGATGGCTTAAGATGCCCTCTCATATGGCCCAGTGTTTTAATGATTAGATCCAAATTTGAACATTTCCTTTATTGTGTGTCCATCTGGTGTCAATTTCGAGACAGTGTGATGCCTGCTTGAGGATTTGCCTCTGCTTTGTATCTTTGACGTGTAAAGATACTCTGCCAATTTGTAATCTCTTTCTAGGTTGAGGATAGCATTCTAATTTAGATTGTAATTTGGTTTGGTTGCTCCATTGTTCCAGGTATGTTTTCTTACTTTGTTTCATAATTTGAGCCATTTAGATTTGATTTTGGAAAGTAGTACTGGTCTGGGAATTGCAGGTTAGTGTGTTAGTTAACGTTAGAACCAACTGGCAAAGGGAACTGGTTTTAGGGCTAACCTCTTGGGCTTTGTATGCTTCAAACTTTGTGTTCTCAGCACTAGACTTTAGGTGGATCCAGAATTTGAAGGATCTTTTTTGTATATTAAATGCCAATGGAGATCTGCCTAATTCTGCCCTGCCTGCATTTGTAGGTGTTTTTCTTTGGACTCTGAGAATGCTTCTAATAAATTTTGAATGCAGGGATTCAGTGGGATGTTTGTCCCATCTCGTGTAGTCTAGCTTACTGAGTGGACCCCATACCTCACATCCATATAATGCAATCGGCGAAATGACACTGTCAAATATTTTGCACTAGGTGCAAAATTTAATTGAGATTTGTATTTTATGGAAATTCCTTTTGATGGCATAGAGAGCTCTACGAGTTTTATCTTTTAGTGCATTTACTGCAAGTTCAAAGGATTCTGAAGCACTGAGTTTCAGGCCTAGATAGTCATAAGATAAACAAGAGCAAGAGCACCGCCAACGGTGCATAATACGCCCGTCATGAACATGGATCAGGAAGTGGACAGACAACATCTGGGCCCCATGTGACCTTTGACCTTTGCCAGTGACCTTCACCTTGGAGGGAGGGCCGTAAACATGGTACGCGACACTCTGCTCAGTGATGGTACACGTGTGTATGAAATATCATGCATGTATCTGAAGCGGTTGAGAAGTTATGCTCCGGACAAGCCCCATCTGGGCCCCATGTGACCTTTGACCTTTGCCAGTGACCTTGACCTTGACCGGGTGAACGAAATCATGGTGCACGACACAGCGCCTAGTAGTGGTGCACGTATATGTGAAGTATCACGAATGTAGCTCAAGCGGCTCAGGAGTTATGCCCCGGACAAGAAATTGCTAACAGACAACAGACAGACGGACGGACGGACAGACGTACGGACGAGGGTGATGACATAATATGTCCCGTCTTGAGACGGGCGTATAATAATAATAATAATAACAAGAGCACCGGCAACGGTGCATAATACGCCCGTCATGAACATGGATCAGGAAGTGGACAGACAACATCTGGGCCCCATGTGACCTTTGACCTTTGCCAGTGACCTTGACCTTGGAGGGAGGGCCGTAAACATGGTACGCGACACTTCGCTCAGTGATGGTACACGTGTGTATGAAATATCATGGATGTATCTCAAGCGGTTGAGAAGTTATGCTCCGGACAAGCCCCATCTGGGCCCCATGTGACCTTTGACCATTGCCAGTGACCTTGACCTTGATCGGGTGAACGAAATCATGGTGCGCGACACTGCCCCTAGTGATGGTGCATGTGTATGTGAAGTATCACGAATGTAGCTCAAGCGGCTCAGGAGTTATGCCCCAGACAAGAAATTGCTAACAGAAAACAGACGGACGGACGGACAGACAGATGGACAGACGGACGGACGGGGGTGATGACATAATACGTCCCGCCTTGAGACGGGGGTATTATAATAATAATAATAATAATAAAAAAAATGCTCTTGAGCGGTGTTTTCTTGAGTGAAAAGGTGTCTGCCTGCCTGGAATCTGGCTTTCTTTTGGAAGATAACAATCTTTGTTTTGGCCAAATGAACTATCAGGACCCAGTTCTGACAGAATATCCCCAGCAGATCTAGATGCTGCTGTAGCCCCTGTTCGGTGGGCAAGAGCAGCACTAGGTCATCTGCAAAGAGCAGAAATGTTACTTCTGTATTGTTTAGGGTGAGTCCAGGAGCTGTAAATTTTTCCAATACCACCGATAACTCATCTATGTAGATATTGAACAGAGTTGGACTCAAGCTACAGCCCTGTCTCACCCCACGCCCCTGAGTGAAGAATTCTGTTCTTCTGTTGTCAATTTTGGCAGCATTTTTTAGTGTCCATGTACATAGATTTTATCAGATCAAAAGCTTTACCTCCTATGACACTTTGCTAAATTCTATAAAATAATCCATTGTACCAAATTGAATCAAATACTTTCCTAAAGTCCACAAAGCATGCATAGATTTTCTTTTGTTTCTTTTGTAAAACATGGATGTTTATTAGGGTGTGTAGGGTGTAAATGTGATCAGTGGTTCTGTGTTTTGGTAGGAAGCCAATCTGACCTTTACTCAGGGCATTGTGTTTGATAAGGCAGGCCTGTATACAGGTGTTTAGAATACAGCAGTAAACCTTCCCCAGGTTACTGTTCACACAGATGCCTCTGTAGTTATGGGGGTCGAGTTTGTCTCCACTCTGGCAAACGTAGTTGGGCTGAACGGCCTGTTCTGGCCATTCATGTCATGTCATGTCATGTCATGTCTGTCATGTCAAGCCAATTGGAGGGATTTTCTCAAAGAGTCGCATGAAATAGTTCCTCCATACCTCTCAATCTTTTAGGGGTGACTCTTGATTTTGTTTTGTAAGTGTGGTCCACTTTTCCAAAAACTGAATGTTATTGATGGAGCTTTCAATTTTTTGTAGTGTTGCATTATAATGACTTCTTTTTTTCTTATGAATCATTTGTTTATATTCTCTGTGTTTTTTGCAATAGTTTTCTCTCATCTTTGGATTTTCTGGTTGATGGTGCTTTTGATTGGACAGTTGTCTGAGATTTTTCCTCATAATATCACACTCCTCATCAAACGATTGCTCTTTGTGGACTTTGTCTTTTGGTTTGGAGATAATTCTGAAGAGGTTTGCGTTGTGGGCGGTTGTGTGGTATATTTCATTTACTTGAGTAACAGCTGTTTTAACAGCTTTTGGATGTGGATCAAATTTTGTTAGTAAAAAACAGTTAATTTTCTTTGTAATTTTAATAGAATTGGCTGCAAAGGTGAATTCAGGTGCACTGTCAGATGTCCATTAATAGGTTGGTTTGAATTTGAAAGTTTTTTTGTCTCTGTTGTCTTAATTTGCATAATTATTTTCAGGTAAACATTGATCTGACAGCGATCTGAAAGAGGAAGCTGTGGTCTTACAGTGAGTGTGTTGATGGAGGAGGGGTCCATGTCAGTAATTGCATAATTAGCTACACTAGACCCAAGAGATGAGCAGTATGTGAACCTACCGAATGAGTCTCCTTTCATCCCACCACGTAGGAAATACAGGCCTTGGCCTCGACAGAGATGCACTAACTCCTTACTGTATTTGTTGATGAAAGAGTCAGGGTTGTGTCTTGGGTTTGCTTGTATTTCTAAGTTTGGTGACGAAATAAATTTGTTTTCTTTATCATCTATTTCAACTATCTCATTTTCAAGGCCTGTTCTGGCATTGAAATCACCACAGAGGAGCACATTCCCCTGAGCCTGGAAATGGCTACATTCTGGTGTTAGGTTGCTGAAAAACTCTTCCTGGAGGTATGGTGACTCTGCAGGTGGGGTGTAGGTCACCTTCTTGACTTATATCCCCCTTTTTAAACTTTAACCGTGTTCGAGTTTTATCTCTCTCTCTCTCACCAAATCTACTGAACAGAATAGATACTAATCATAGCCACAGAAGCCCACTGCTTATGTTTGTGTGAGCTGCTCATTCGTGTGTGAACTGCTTGTATGTTGTGTGTGTTATATGTGTGTGTGTGTGTGTGTGTGTGTGTGTGCATGTGTCTGTGTGCACTGCTCGTGTGTGTGAACTGCTTGTATGTGTGTGTTTTATGTGTGCGTGTGTGTGTCTGTGTGTGTGTGTGTGTGCGTGTGTGTGTGTGTGTGTGTGTGTGTGTGTGTGTGTGTGTGTGTGTGTGTGTGTGTGTGTGTATGTGTGTGTGAGACCCACTGTACACACACCTGCCAAAGTAGAGCTGATATTTCCCATGCTGTGGAGGATGGGTATGCCCGCAAGGACATTGGAAGTTCATGCAAAACAAGGGAGGAGCAGACATTTAAATGCTTGCATGGCAGCCCTCTATCCAAATCATTCCTCATTGTGCTCTGAGTGTACTGCAATCTGCACGCACTCCCACTTGAAAATGTCCTCTGGGAAAAGGTTTACTGTCCATGAGGTTTTGGAACAGCTCTTTGACAGTGAACACAACATAGAGGAGAATGTGTCTGAGACAGAGGATTGTGTTGAGGAGGTCCCTGAATTTGAGGCATTCTCATCTGATGAGAATGAGAGTGTTGACCCTCCTGCTGTTTCTCAACCACCAGCAGACACAATCCCTTCCAAAAATGGGAAGATAATATGGTCCCTTTCCCCACTTCAACAGCGGGGTAGACTTAGCGATGCTAATATTATATAAAAAAATAGATCAAAGAAGTCAATAAATGTTTTTGAGAGGGGGGGGGTGGAGGTCACCAACATCAATCAATATAGTTCTTTCTGTGAGAGTCATGAATGTGCACACCAAATTAGAAAAGATTTCGATGAAAGATTTTCAAGATTCATTAACTCTAAAACTGAAAGTTTGACCTGATGGTGGCGCTACAGGAAAGGACATATCCTCACCAAATACAATAGGCTTCATCCTCTTGTGATCAATAATGTTGTCAGTGAATTTGAGAAGATTTGTATGAACACTTTTCAAGATACATAAATTCTAATTTAAAAGTTTAGCCTGATGGTGGCGCTAGAGGACAGGTCAACTCACTGATAAGTTTCATTATCAAGGGGTTATTTATGTATTCAACAAATAAAAAAAAGTGCCTGATATAAAAACTTGGTCAACAATTTTATGTAAATCATTTTCTGGAGGCAAATATTCCTGGGGACAGATTGACCCCAAGGGTAAAATGTCTTAATAATATTTGAGGATAATAGGAGGTTTAAAAGTCGGGCCTGATTATGTTTTCACATCAATTCAATTCAAACTGGCTTTATTGGCATGACCGTTACATTTACAGTATTGCCAAAGCAATATTGTACAAAGTATGCAATAATAACAATGACAACAGAAATGACAGAGAGAAATAAAAAACATAAATAAAAAAACAAATACAAATTCATCAGTCAAATTCATAGTGAAAATAAAGCATCAACAATCAGCAAAGCAAATAATCAACAATAGTGCTGGTTAGAGACAGACAAGTAACAAGAATAGGGTGGAGATCAAGTAAATGGAACTACACACTGTCCCTCGCATCATGGCAGGCTTTGCTGAACTGGGCAGCCAGAGGTGCTGGTTGCCCCTCTTCCAGTATTATGGACTTTTTTTCACTGCTACTCCGTGAGTCATATTGTTGAGAGTTTTTTGAAGAATTTGACTCTCTCTTTTTTAAATTTGTCACAATGAAGGAGGAAGTGCATCTCTGTCTCAACCTCACCAGTCATGCAGTGACCACAAATGCATTGGTCTCTTAGCAGCCGTGATTTTTTTATATCTGCTGGTCTCAATTGCTAGGCTGTGGTCACTGAGCCAGTATTTGGTAAAGCATGCGTCACACTGTCCCGAAATTGACACCAGATAGCCATACAAATATTAAATTTTGCGCGATGGCCCCGAACTTGGTCAAAAGCCGATCTACAGCCGAAGCAAGTGAAATGCCTACAGAAGGTCACACGATGGCACCCGAACCACACACAAAGGCAACAAAAAGATGTGAATTTTTATTAAGTAGTTTACCCACAGGACACACGAAGGCCACACGATGGCTTGCATATTTACTACAGAGTAATATAGTAAATTTACGACAGATTACTCCAAGTTTCTTTTTTTTTAAATAAATTTGGCATCTCCAATCCCACCCAAATCTGGAATGTCCAATTGGTGAAGTATGTACAAGGCTTGCTCGTATGCGACCCCTTGCTGCCAACTCAGGAGACCGAGTTCATGGCTCTCCTCCAAAGCACGTGCCTGTCAGCTACTGCTTCTTTTACACTCATTGGTTGAATCTTCGCAGGTTCAGAGCGAGGGCGGAGGATACCCGGGCATGAACAGACTTTGAATATTCTTGACGAGCGCCCTTCTGGCCAACAGGAAGCGCTTGAGCAATGAACAAAGCTGTTTATTTATTTCCCTTTCCGGCAATCCCTTCCTAATTTAAAACCTTATAGAGCAAAGACCAATTGTGCGCTACTCTGTAAAAGCTGCTGACCACTGCCAGTTGGTACGACCGGGGCTCAAACCCGCGACGTCATAGTCACTTCTGCACTGCAACACAGTGCCTTAACCGAGTGAGCTATCCGGCAGCAACTCTAAGTTTCTATAGTAAACTATTGTTTTGTTATGAACAAGATATGTTAAGATAAAAAAGTATGACGTTAAAAGCAACAAGTTCATTATCAGTTATCAGTTTCATGAATACGTTGTGCCTCATTTATATATATTTAGAACATGACACTCTTAAATACTCGATTCTAATTCGTAGTGGCTATTGCCTCGGATGCCAGCTCTATTATTCAAGCTTTTCCCGTTATTGACCCGGACGTAACTTCTAATTTAGGAAGAGCGCCCCCATTTCGTCCGGCTCAATAACTGGACATTTGACACAATTGAACCAGACGCCGCCTATCGGCATCCGGGTCAATAGGCCCCACCATTCTGATTGGTCAATCGCCAAAATTCGGCTGTATTTATTTCCAGAGGTATGACTGCTGCGCTGCTGTCTGTTGCTACTAATATTTATATTTTAATATTTTGGTAACACTTAATAAGGGGACATGAATCATGTAGTTATCATGCATTACTTCAAGCATGATTCACTCATGAGTTCATCATAATTCATGCATGATTTCATGCATGAATGCCTCATGACACATCATGAGTTAACATGAATTTATGCTTACTCATGCCTGAATTCATGCAATGACATCATATCAACTAAGGCATTACTTACTGTAATTAAATTATCATGATTCAAAAGTAATTAAGCATGATCATAATGAGTTCATGGTTCATTAAAGACAGTAGTTTCACTTTTGGCAGAATCAAAATAGACGTTTTAATCCATTACTTCATTCTTACTTCATTTATTAGCTTCCCATGAATGAATCATGTTTGTGCCCCCTTAAATAAAGTAGCAGGTATATTAGCTTGTCATTTTTGTCATTAAATGCCATGAATTAAAGCTTAATTTCTCATGAATTCATCATGTTTGTGAAACCTAGGGTGAAAAGGTGTCTGCCTGCCTGGAATCTGGCCTTCTTTTGGAAGATAACAATCTTTGTTTTGGCCAAATTAACTGTCAAGGCCCAGTTCTGACAGAATTGCCCCAGCAGATCTAGGTGCTGCTGTAGCCCCTGTTCGGTGAGCAAGAGCAGCACTAGGTCATCTGCAAAGAGCAGAAATGTTACTTCTGTATTGTTTAGGGTGAGTCCAGGAGCTGTAGATTTTTCCAATACCACCGATAACTCATCTATGTAGATATTGAACAGAGTTGGACTAAAGCTACAGCCCTGTCTCACCCCACGCCCCTGAGTGAAGAATTCTGTTCTTCTGTTGTCAATTTTTACAGCATTTTTGGTGTCCATATACATAGATTTTATTAGATCAAAAGCTTTACCTCCTACGACACTTTGCTAAATTCTATAAAAGAATCCATTGTGCCAAATTGAATCGAATGCTTTTCTAAAGTCTACAAAGCATGCATAGATTTTATTTGTTTCTTTTGTAAAACATGGATGTTTATTAGGGTGTGTAGGGTGTTAATGTGGTCAGTGGTTCTGTGTTTTGGTAGGAAGCCAATCTGACCTTTACTCAGGGCATTGTGCTTGATAAGGCAGGCCTGTATACAGGTGTTTAGAATACAGCAGTAAACCTTCCCCAGGTTGCTGTTCACACAGATGCCTCGGTAGTTATGGGGGTCGAATTTGTCTCCACTCTGGCAAACGTAGTTGGGCTGAACGGCCTGTTCTGGCCATTCATGTCATGGCATGTCATGTCATGTCTGTCATGTTGAGGATATAAGCCCCCTGTTCCAGACCTCGGGAAACCAGCCAGCTTGAAGAACAAGGTTAAGAAGTTTTTAAATGACCCTGTGCAGCTCAGGGATGCCGTTTTTCACCATTTCAGTCTTTATATTATCAGGTCCACATGCTTTTTTGGGTTTGAGTTTCAGGAATGCTTCTGCCAATTCTTCTGATGTGATTTCATAGTCAAGGGGGGTTTGATTGTCTTTAATAACTTTTTCAAGGAGATGTAACTTTTGCGTTGTAATTTGTTGGCCAATTGTGAGATTATCTGGAGGGATTTTCTCAAAGAGTTGCATGAAATAGTTCCTCCATACCTCTTCATATTTTAGGGGTGACTCTTGATTTTGATTGTGATTGATGGAGCTTTCAATTTCTCGCAGTGTTGCATTATAATGACTTCTTTTTTTCTTTTGAATCATTTGTTTATATTCTTTGAGTTTTTTGCAATAGTTTTCTCTCATCTCTGGATTTTCTGGTTGGTGGTGCTTTTGATTGGACAGTTGTCTTGAGATTTTTCCTTATAAAACTATTGCTCTTTGTGGACTTTGTCTTTAGGTTTGGAGATACCTCTGAAGAGGTTTGCATTGTGGGCATTTGCGTGGTATATTTCATTTACTTGAGTAACAGGATGTGGATCAAATTTTGTTCGTAAAAACTGTTAATTTTGTTAGTGATTTCAATAGAATTGGCTGCAAAGGAGAATTCAGAAGCACTGTCAGATGTCCATTTATAGGTTGGTTTGAGTTTGATAAGTTTTTTGTGTTGGTTGTCTTAATTTGCATAATTATTTTCAGGTAAACATTGATCTGACAGCGATCTGAAAGAGGAAGCTGTGGTCTAACAGTGAGTGTGTTGATGGAGGAGGGGTCCATGTCAGTAATTGCATAATCAGCTACACTAGACCCAAGAGATGAGCAGTATGTGAACCTACCTAATGAGTCCCCTTTCATCCCACCACTTAGGAAATACAGGCCTTGGCCTCGACAGAGATGCACTCACTCCTTACCGTATTTGATGATGACAGAGTCAGGGTTGTGTCTTGGGTTTCCTTGTATTTCCAAGTTCGGTGACAAAAAAAATTTGTTTTCTTCATCATCTATTTCTATCTCATTTTCAAGGCCAGTTCTGGCATTGCTATCACCACAGAGGAGCACGTCCCTCTGACCCAGCAAATGGCTACATTCTGGTGTCAGGTTGCTGAAAAACTCTTCCTAGAGGTATGGTGACTCTGCAGGTGGGGTGTAGGTCACCTTCTTTAACCCCCTTTTTTAACCTTAACCGTGCTCAAGTTCGCTCTCTTTCTCTCTATCACCAAATCTACTGAACAGAATAGATACTAATCATAGCTACAGAAGCCCACTGCTTATGTGTGTGTGAGCTGCTCATGCGTGTGTGAACCGCTTGTATGTGTGTGTGTGTGTGTGTGCATGTGTCTCTGTGCACTGCTCATTCGTGTGTGAACTGCTTGTATGTGTGTGTTATATGTGTGTGTGTGTGTGTGTGCGTTTGTGTGTGTGTGTGCACTGCTCATGTGTGTGTGAACTGCTTGTATGTGCGTGCGTGCGTGTGGGTGTGTGTGGTGTGTGTGTATGTGCATGTGTAAGGGTGTTACTGCTGCTTACATAATATGGTTACTGATTATGATTATTGATTTACTGATTAATATGATGAGAAATATTGAAGTATAATCCTCAACATTCCTCCCGTTGAGGCCATCCCAATCATGGCCTCACATAAATCATGGTCAAAAAATGGCACAGCATTGTCTACCCATAGTCTATGACCACCATACTACACACAAGTGAGTTTCTAATGAGACCGAACATAAGATATGGCTGGTTGGTCCTTTCCAACTGCAACACTGTCTTGTACGCCAGCATGTGACTCCAATTGTTTTCATGTCAGGCTTTCACAAGGCCTTCCGTTGCTCTGGTTAATAAAGTCCCAGTCTGATGTTCCACTTGAATCCAGTCATTTTGCTTATTGCAGGTAATCAGTCCAAAGTTAGTCCAAAGTCCAAACCATATTCAACATTGATTTGGGATTTTTACTCATTGTTTTGGTGAGCGAGCCTTCATGACTTGAACAACTGTTTCAGCATATTCATTCAAAACTTCAGGGAGGCTCCCAGGAAGGAGCGGGCCTTGATTGGCCGTCACTGGAGTGAAAAAATAAAATACAAACACAAACACAGGCACATGCAGATCCACCATGCACTCAGCACATACAGAATGAGAGTCATCTACCTGCATCATTTATCATTAGATGTACCTGATGTTATCATATTTATTTTTACTGCAAAGAATGTGCGGACGATTTGGAGTCAGAACATTTCAAGAACTGTTTCATCCCGGCCTTTCCAAAGACTTACGTTTAAGATACCATGGCGCCATGGAACTGCTTGTATGTTATGTTATGTTATGTTATGTTATGTTATGTTATGTTATGTTATGTTATGTTATGTTATGTTATGTTATGTTATGTGTGCGTGTGCCTGTGCGTGCGTAAGTGTATTACCGCTGTTTACATAATATGGACGGTCACTGATTATGATTATTGATTATGGTTATTAAAATCCTCAACAGCTTCAGAGGAAGCTGTGTAACACCTGCGTAATGCTTAAAATGAATGTGAACAAAACGATTACTTCGAGGGACTGTCAGCTGGGGCACATGTGCCGTCAAGTTCAATCGATACAGTGTGATGTCACCGGAGCAGAAATACAAACCCCAAGCTTATTTGTACGTGTATAAAGTTGACCTTCGTGGCTGTTTTCAAGACTGAAGATGGTTATAAACGCCAAGTCGCTGGAGTAGCCGCATTTTATCAGTGCTGAAACCCATAAATAAAAAATGATACCATCCATCCATATTTCTTTAGGCGAAAATACATCGAAACTGTGCGGTTAACTATTTGAATATAATATATATATATATATATATATATATATATATATATGGAGTTTCAATCTATTTGCATG
This sequence comes from Gymnothorax reevesii, assembly GCA_029721435.1. NCBI lineage: Eukaryota > Metazoa > Chordata > Actinopteri > Anguilliformes > Muraenidae > Gymnothorax > Gymnothorax reevesii. The sequence goes on along the minus strand of CM056579.1, from coordinate 21,833,761 downwards.
CTCGTTCATCCCTGAGAAGCTTTCAGAAATTTTTACCAAGCCAGTTTTTATTGTTGGTAGAACCTGTTTGTCGCAATGTTTTTTTAGAGTTCGGGCTTCTTAAGTGACCTCCGCCAAGGAGGTAATGTAATCGTTGGAATCTGTTTGTTAGTTTGCAACATTACAGAAAAACTAATAGACCAATTTACCTCAAATTTTTACAGTAGGTGGGAATTGATCTTAGATCCCATTAGACTTTGGGGTACATCCGGAAAGGATGAAGCAGCTGGGGGGGACTGCTGAGCCTTGGCAGAGGTATGTGCTCTCCGAGTGCTCTTGTTATTATTGCTTTTAAGTTGAACTGCATCCAGGGTGGTGTTTTACAAAGCTAACTTTGTGATTAAGCCTGACTTCAGCACTTAGTAAAACCAGGAAACTCGTCAAATCTGGAACATGGACTAATGTAAAAAGTGCTTTTACAGTTTTACTTAAGCTTAAAGTCGAGCTTAATCACAAAGCCAGCTTCCTTGTATAACCCCCAGGACTACATTGACTGTAATGTATTCCCCTGGCAGCCGTCAAACTGGAAGCGGTGGAAAAAGGATCTACGGCAGCAGCACCGCAGGAATCAGGGTTTGGCAAAGAGGCCATCAAAGAATATGTCAAACAAAATGTTGTGAAGGTCAGCTTTATGCACATACAAATTAGCCAGGGGTTTGAATTTCTGCTCCCTTGATATCGCACCTTGGTATAGTAGATGTTTATCAACTGGACTCTACTACGCATTTGCCCCAGCTGTCATAGTCCCTTTAAGAGGAAATTGTTTGATGTACAAAAAGTGGAGTGACTCACCTTGATGGCATTTCCACAGGAGAATTTCCCAGGAGTTCCTGAGTCAGTGTCAGTGTCATATGACCAGAACATAAAGGTCTCAGGGGGAAATGAAATAATAAATCCAAACAAAAAAAATCTTAGGCGAACAGTATACAGAACAAGTTGAACTCTTGGACACACTTAACGGACTGACTGGTGCTCTAACACTTTCAGTGACTTAGCTGTAGCACTGAACGCGAGGAGCGAGAGCACGGTCTAGGCACAAAGTTTTAGATTATTTAATTACATGGCTGAAGCAGTGCCTTAGACACAAACACAGTTAAATATACAAACTCGGGTAAAACAAGCCCCAATACAAATACACGGTAAGCACTGTTAGAAACACTCATAGACTATCAAAATAACAGCAGTACAACACTATGTCTACACAAGCTGAATGGTAAGGGGTTACTGAAACTTTGCACCGCATATGTGCTTTATCGAATCGTAGGGAATCAATTAAGCGGCGGGGGAGAGTGATGAGGAACGTGGCCGGTACTCAGAACTCAGGTGACGCGAATCGTTGTGGGCGAGGCATGACAGGTCCTGTGCTGTTTTTAGAGAAAAAGCATTTTAAGCATTTCAACCACTGTGAATCACCTCAAATGAGACGAGGTCAGACATTCAAAATTAGAAATATGGAATACAAATATTTATGCCTAAGGATGGAGTCTTTAAATTCTTAAATTCTGGTACTACTGAAAAAATTAACAAGTGGGCTAATCCTTTACATTTACGACAGAAGAATTTAAATCTAATCATGAGACAAGCAACTAAAAATCTGGGGGATTGGCAGCACATATGTGGGAACTTCAAGCTGAAGTGAACACTCAGAGCCACATAAGATAAGTTTCAGAAAAGACGATATGTGACTATACTGTAGAGGCTTTGTGTATTAGAGATCATTTTCAGTTTTTTTTGTGTTTGTTTTTTTGGGTTGAATTTTGGGTTGGGTTTGTTTATTCAATCATTATGAATTGATTGGTGTGTGTCCTTTCTTTACAAAGCAACCTTCAAATTAGGCGGAGCTTTATTACTGATATCCTGAGTTCATTCTTAGAAAACACATCGTCCTGGTACAATGTTGATCTGCACAGTTGATGGTATTTAATTATAATATTGCGTTCATTCCAAAAAGAACCTCTTGTGCATTTATTGTTAACACAGCCGAAGTTTAACAGGCCTAGTGTTACAATACTCAACAATTGCATTTTCACAATAGGGGTCATGTTGGCAAAATTGAAAAGTGAAAGTAAAATGTAAAAATAAGTAGTTGGATGATCTGAAATACTTCAATTTGACAAAAACAAGAAATCAGGGAGGAGCAAATATACTGACCAAAACCTCCAACGCAACACTCGGGTTTATTGCAACACATGTCATTTTCTTACGATAAATTAAACAATACATAAAAAATATTAAACACAGTTTTAGAGTCAGGAATAAAGAACAGATTTTTCCTGGTTTCCAATTCATTGCATCAGTTGAAGGCGCAATTCTGGATCACCGAAGTCAGTATCTTGTATGGCCTCTGGCGTCACAAACTGTCTGGATTCTGCGATGCATGGAGTCAATCAAATGCTGAATTTCAGCCTGTGTGATGTGGTCCCATTCCTCCTGGAGTGCTTGACGCAACTGTTGGACTGTGGATGGTTCTGGATCACGCCTTCTCACCCGGTGATCCAGAATATCCCATAGATGTTCTATAGGGTTTAAATCTGGGGAATACGCAGGCCAATCAAGACACTGAACATTATTCTGCCTCAGGTAGTCCTGACAGACATGTGACATGTGGTTTCGCGTTATCCTGTTGCAGCGTTAGCGATGGACGAGTGGAACTGCGACAGTGGTAAGGATGTTGTGACGGTAACGGGCCGCACTGAGGTTTCCATCAATGAAAATGAGGTCTGTCTTGTGTCTACTGCTTATTCCAGCCCAAACCATTACACTGGGTCCACCCCAGCGGTCACGCTGCAGGATGGTAGCGTCAGTATAACGTTCCCGTCGCTTACGCCATACACGCAGTCTTCCGTCAGGCACACTCAACTTCAACCTCGATTCATCGGAGAAGAGCACCCTGTTCCACCTGAGAGCATTCCAGCCCAAATGTGCCCTTGACCATCGCAGTCGGACGCAGCGACGTGCAGGAGTCAACACCAAACCATGGCGGGGAAGTCGGTTGTGCAAGTCGGCTTCACGCAGGCGGTTGCGTATGGTTTGGTCGCTAATCCAGTTCTGGTGACGACCTCTGGTCTGAGCAACAGTGACTGTAGCTGGCAGGAAGCGATTGCGCAGGTGCTGGAGGCGAACATGGCGAGCCTGCTGAGGGGTGGTGACACGTGGTCGATCACCGGTGCTTCCTGTTTCATTATACCGACTCTAGAGACGTGATATGGTCGACACGTGGATTCCCAGGTTCCTTGCAACCCGTCTTTGCGACATTCCACCAGTGAGCATACCAACGGCTCGCTCTTGCTGATTTTGACCTAGGCGCGGCATGGTCACATGTTGACCCAGGATAATGCAAAGGAATATTTAAGTTGCCCATTGCTACGGCTATTTATTGACCAAATTCTCGAAGGATTGGTCAATGCGTTCGACTCAACCTGACGGGATAGGCAAAATTCTAAACAATGTGCAATCAAGCGGAACAGGCTGCCCACACGACAAAATCAAAACAATTATCTGAGCTTTTAAGTTGTAGTTGATGTATTATGGCTCAAAACCAATATCCCATTTTATGTACGCCAAATATTTCAAAATTGTATGTGTTGCGTTGGAAGTTTTGGTCAGTATACTTTTTAACTGTTGTGAATCTGCTCTGCTCTATCCATGCTTCCCTAATTATCTTGACTGCTCTTTTGGTTTTTGATTATTGCAATGTCTGACTATTCTTAGAATTATGTATTGTGTATATTCTGCCTTGGTTTTATTGTATATTATGCTTTGTGTACTTTTCCATAGTTTACTTTTTACCATAGTCATATTCCGGTTCATGTTTTCCATTTTGCATTGCACTTTGTCTCCCCCGTCTGGTCTCAAGTCTGATCATGGTTCACAACCCTAGTCCTGTGTGTCACTCTTCAGGTGATTTATTGGATTCTGGATTTCAGTCTTCCTTCTGATCTCGTTTGCTTACTTCACCTTACTTTTCTATTTACTAACAGTACTAACAGTTTGTTATTTTCTCTAGAGTTTACTAACCACAACTAACCTTGAATATAATACTAACTTACTGACGAGCACCAAGCATTTGTATAGTTTCACTTACTAATTGATTAACAAGCTCTCCGCACTCGCCCTATTCTAGTCTCCGCCTCTTTTCTCTCCCTAATTTTCTTTGCTGCAGTTTAAGTGGAAGCTCCACACCTGATAGCGCTGTCCTTTCTCTTATTATCTATGCACGTTAGAAACTCTGTAACTGGAGCTGCTTATCTTTGTATAGGTTAGTCTCGTGTTCCCTGTCCGCGTTTTGGCTTTTGCCAAACTTCATGTGATTAGGTTCTCCCTCATGTGCTGCTCCTCTGTAATCAGTCCGACTACCTGCACCTGTGTGTCTTACCATGTGATCTCCTCAGAAGTGTATATTAGGTGTCTTTTCACAGTCAGTCTCTGTTAGATTGTTTCTCTTGTTTACCTGTGCTGCTATTCTTTCGCCTTGTACTCTTTGCGTCTCTGATTCTGACTGGATTGTCGGACTACTGATTTTTTTGCTTGCCCTCATTGGATTACTGTTTACCTCTGTGTGTTTGAACCCTTTTTTGCCCGACTACGATTTTTGTGGATTGCTGCCCTGGTTACGATTCCTGTTCTGTCTCACTGAATTTTGACTTTTGGATTGCGGACTCTGTACTGTTGCCTTCTGCCCTGCGAGGGTTACCCCCCTCACTAAATAAAATCAGTTTATTTTGCAATCCTGTGTTCTCGCATTTGGTTCCTGATCGATACCTCACATTAACTGCACTGTATAACGGGATAAATGTGAGCCCAAACTGATTCACAAATAGTCAGGAAAAATGCCAACCCCAAGTTAATTGTTTTGTCCTTGTCAAATTAAATTTAAATAAAATGGAAAGAAAATTTTACTGATATTTAGAGTGTGGTTTTGACCTTGGCATTTTTCTGCAGGACAATATATGGCTCATATAAGGCTTTAGATGAAGATATTGGTCATTATGCTGTGGTGTGTGTTTTTTTTTTTTTTTTTTTTGGCTTTTTCAGACTTTAAAAATACGGCCTTAATGAAGTAAAGAAGTCTCTCAGCGGAAAAGATATCATACTTTAAATTTTTCATTTTTTGTTTTTTACCTTTGAATGAATTCTAACAGTATATTGCTGAGATTCTTCTTTTGGTTACTTCTCAAGGAATCAACAGGGACTCGGGAAACAGGCCTTAGAGAGATTAAAATTTATCAGGATGAGGGAATCTATTCTCCTGCACAAGGGCCTGTACCAGCATTACTTCAGCAAATACCCAACAGTGCAAAGAACCCTTTCCTAATGCCCAAAATTCATGTAAACAGTGGGATAACTTGAGAGGTAATTGTTTGATGTGATAAACAGTGGAGGAGCTTGTCTTGATGGCATTTCCACCGGAGAATCTCCCAGGAGGTCCTGAGCCACTGTCAGCAATCATGCGACTGGAACATAAACATCTCAGGGGCGAATGAAATTACAAAATACCTCAAAACAAACAAACAAAAATCTGAGGCAAAACCAGTCAGACTCCTGGACACACAACTGTTTGACAGGTACTATACTGTTTTTAGAGAAAATTAAGCATTTTAACTTCTGTGAATCACCTCAAATGAGACGTTCAAAGTCAGAAATCTGGAATACAAACATTTTTGCCAAAGGATCGAGTAAAAAAATTCTGGTATTATTGAAAAAATTAACAAGTGGGCTAATCCTTTACATTTACTAACAAAAGAATTAAAATTAAGCCATGATACATGTTGGATCTATAGGTCTGGGAGAAGGGCAGCACGTCTGTGTCTCCAGCAGGGGCTGTAACATTTTGTGTACTGTACTGTCCTGTAACACGGACCACTGTAATTACTATCCTGCTCCACTAGGGGACTGGTCCGGACCACTGGTCTTTGAAGCACGGACCACTGCAGTAACTGTCCTGCTCCACGGAGTGAAGAAAACTAAGCTGCAGAAAAGATGATATGTGACTATACTCAACAATTTCATTTTCAAAATGTGGGTCATGTTGATAAAATTGAAAGTAAAATGTAAATAATAAATGTGAATGCTCTGAAATTTTTAAATTTGACAAATGAAAAAAAAAAAAAGAAATCAAGAAGGGGAAAATACTTTTTAACAGCACTGTATAACGGGACAAATGCGAGCCCAAATTAACTGATTCACAAATAGCTGAGAAAAATACAAACACCAAGTTAATTGTTTTGTCTTTGTCAAATGAAATTAAAATAGAAAGGAAAAGTTACTGATATTATGATGAAGATGTATTTAAATTCAGTTTATTTGCAATTCAGTGTATAGGCACATATTCTTCTACATACACTAGTTCTCCTATTTGTTCAATGCACTCCAAGAAATAAAATAATGGATTTATTTAATTGCTCTACTCTATGCCAACTGAAGTGCACTTACAGATAACATAGGACCAAGGTACTAAACATTTGACAAAACATTTGAAAAGAAATCCATCATTTAATTTTTATTATTATTATTATTATTATTATAAGCCCGTCTTAAGACGGGACGTATTATGTCATCACCCCCGTCCGTCCGTCTGTCCATCCGTCCATCTGTCTGTTGTCTGTTAGCAATTTCTTGTCCGGGGCATAACTCCTGAGCCGCTTGAGCTACATTCGTGATACTTCACATACACATGTACCATCACTAGGCGCTGTGTCGCGCACCATGATTTCGTTCACCCGGTCAAGGTCAAGGTCACTGGCAAAGGTCAAAGGTCACATGGGGCCCAGATGGGGCTTGTCCGGAGCATAACTTCTCAACTGCTTCAGATACATGCATGATATTTCACACATACGTGTACCATCACTGAGCGGAGTGTCGCGTACCATGTTTACGGCCCTCCCTCCAAGGTCAAGGTCACGGACAAAGGTCAAAGCTCACATGGGGCTGTTGTCTGTTGGATATTGGTATCATGTTGTCTGTCCACTTCCTGATCCATGTTCATGACAGGTGTATTATGCACCGTTGGCGGTGCTCTTCTTGTTAGATTGTGGTATTGACCTTTTTTTTGCAGCACAATATAAGGCACATTTATAATAATAATAATACATTTTATTTATAAGGCGCCTTTCAAGGCACTCAAGGTCGCCACACAACAATTAAAAAAACAAGTAGTCACAGTTTGAAAATGGTGAAAAAAATGTGTGTATAAAAGCAAAAAGAGTTTGCAGCAGAGCAACAGTGAAGGAGGTCGGGCATATGCCTGCCTAAACAGGTGAGTTTTGACATTAAGGAAGGACTGTGTCTCAATGAAAATGGCAATCATTATGTGTTCTTTATTTTTATATTTTTAGACTTTAAAAATACAGCTTTAACTGAGTAAAGAAGTCTGTCAACAGAAAACACAGATATCATCTTTTTACTTTTGAATGAATATAAACACCTGGGTCGGGATGGGCACTTGGCCTCTGCGCCCTGGTCTGTTACCCCCGATACCCGGCTTTGGATAAGTGGCGATTGCTGGATGCGTGGATGGACGGATGAAAGTAAACGGTAGTGTTTTTTTCGGAGCTTGTAGCGCTGGGGTGTCAAACTGACCCATAAACGGGCCAAGAGGCTGCAGGTTTTCACTCCAACAATGCAGAAGCGCACCTGACACAACTAATCAGTTGTGCAGGCCTAGATCAGTTGATGAAATCAGTGCTTTCAGGTGAGCTTCTGCTTGGTAGGATTGAAGACCTGCAGCCTCTTGGCCCGTTTACGGGTCAGTTTGACACCCCTGTTCTAGCGGAATCAGAACAGGGACTTCTTGCACAGTTCAGATACTTCCTACCGTGATCCCAGCAAACCAGAAAAACAAGATTGGGGCATGCGCTTCCCTGCACCCTGCACATCTCCCATAATAAAGAGGGAGAACACCTGAGCACTGAGTACCATGTAGAAATGTAAAAGCAGGTCCTGGGCCTCCAAAGTTTTCAGTTTGACACTCCAGAGTGATGAGTGCTTGGAAGCCTTGGAGTATGTGAACATGAGTAGTGTATCAGTGATTATTTTCATTTGGGAAATAAATCATCACAAACAAAGCCATAAATACCAGCTTTGTGAGGCTCTCTTTGCACTTTTTCAGTAGAGTCTAGTGCAGACATGAATTGATTGAATTCTGTAGACATTTTCAGTACAGTAGTTCCGTGGTCATTAGCAACTTGACAGACATATTTGACTTGTGGCCACAATTGAGCCCCTCTGGAATTATATCATCATCATCATCATCATCGTCGTCATGCTTTTTTTTCTGGAAAACTGCTGCTGGTTGGGCTCCTCTTTAGCAGGTATGAGTAAGTGGTTTACATTCAGTCACCAGTGCAGATATATTTGGAATTAAAGCAACTTTTCCGGGGTTCACTTCATATTTATCTACCCTTTTGAATGTGACAGTTGAGCTGTGGGGGTCGTAACATTTTATGATACGATGGCTTACATTTTTGGGCCAGTGGCACATTCCACTACATTACTGGGTATATTTCAATATTCCAGTGGAATATTCCACTATCATCTCTGGTATATCCAGTCACATTCCACATTGGAATGTGCGTTTTGGGCCCCAAATCATATGATACCAACACAGACAGAGTTAGTTGGATACCATAATAGAAAATGTTACAACGAGTACACCAATTAAACTAAAACTTACATATATTCATAGATATACAGATATTAAAAATTTATAAAGGATGAACACTTGCTCTTGCTGATTTGCATGGTAACTTCCAACTCCAGCCAGGTAGTTTAGGAGCGGGACATAAGTGAATTGCTCGTCAAAGTTGTTCACGTAGGGCGTCCAGTAGCAGTGATGATTGCAGAGGCCATTAAATCTGCAGCAGTAAAATTTCCATCAAAGGAAGAAAGCATCAATAGGAGAATGGCTTTGCCCGTTGATCACATTATGTACATTTCAGTCAGGGCCGGCACTAGACCTGAAAATTTGAGGGTAAATGCTTCAAGTAGGCCAGTTTGATTGGATAAAATTGGCTGTCTACATTATTAATAACATAATACAAGTCACCACTGCTTTTCAGCTTTTCACAGTCAAAAACCCTTGCATAAGGTGATATTTTGTTGCAATAATAGGCCCACCCTTCGCCATCAAAATCATTAGTTTGATTTCTGTACTGTGTCTGGTGGGATATTAAGCTATTCTTTCAGGACAGTCCCCGGTGTTGTGCCATTAAAAAATCGTGGAAATGGACTCATAACGCCCACACTTTTTTTGTACGTGAATCATTTTTATATTTGCAAAGCACGCTGTGTTTGTTTGCAAATCTTCGTATTTGCAAACCACACTTTATTTGCACGTGAATCAGTTTTGCATTTGCAAATCACTATGTGTTTGTTAGTGAAATATTGTGCATTTGTAAAACATGTTCTGTAGGTTTTGGCTGTAATTTAACTTTATAAGCTTCCTTTTTAGGAACTCACTTATCATAAACAATCCAACAGTCACTTCACATACCAGTTTCTTTGCTGAAGATTTATTTGTCTCGAACATCAACAACAAAAAAGACTACTATACATTAAATCATAAAAAAACACAATTTTCACAACTGAAAATTTTTAATGTGCTCAAGAAGGCGCAGGAAGAAGCAATAATGCATATCAAGTCCTACCCAATCATTACAGTATCACTATAAATAAAGATACAGTATTTCTTTTATACCCAAAAGTAATACTCACTAAGATAAATTACGTTCCTCGCATCATTAAATCATCATTATTTTTTGAGCTCCGCCTCATCTCTGTATTTGTCCATGATTGATTTCTTATATTTGCTTTTAAACTGAGTTATGTTATTGATTTGCTTGATTTTATCATCAAGTCTATTCCACAGGATATGAAGATATGTTTTTTTCTCTATTTACGACCCCATTTCAAGGCAGTATTTCACCTGACAGTACCACTGTGCCACTGGGTGAAGTGATAATCGGGGAATGTGCAAAACGTGTTTCTTGCAATTATACTGTACACAGAAAACATTTTAGTGTTTATGTAACTACTGCAGATTTCATCCTGGCTCAAGATGAATCAAAATAAAGAAATTTTTTAATTAAATATCTTCTCTGTGGGTGTTGATTTAGCCCTTGAAATGTATTGTGCATGGACCATTCATTATGGAATTCAAGAGCAACTTCTAAGGTAATGGGTGGTCACTATTTTGCAAATCTGAAGTATCAGCATGCAAAATTTTTCCATCCTTTTTTTTTCTCATTTCTTTAGATTGGTTTTAAGAGCCATCATTTTCCCTCAAGTACCTCTCTTATATACCCATATTGGTAATTGCAGTATGTCTGAACCATTTTTAATGTGATTCTATTGTATGTTTGAGGAAATGCGGGATTTGCCACTGTCTCAGCTAACTGTGCTCAGCTAATTAGCCATAATGGCAGGGGCGGCGTTAGACCTGAAAATTCGGGGGCTAATATCAATCCCTTTATTGACAACAATTAGTCCCAGCTAATTCTAGATGGTTTTCCTTGATTAACACGTTTTCCAATTCAAGAATAATCAAGTGGCAATTGAAGACACGGCTTCTCTCCCCCATGCGATTTAAAAGAGACAAAATCATGGGCTACATTCAGAGCAGAAAAATAATTTGATTATCATTAGGTCTATGTACCGGCACTCGGCGACGGCATTTCAGAACTCATCCGTGAATGAAGGTAATGTTGGTGACTAGTACGTGGTTTCGTCCGTTTACATTTTCCAATCAGACATCTGTCTATTTTTTACAGCAAGTTGTGTGACCGTGCTGCAAAAACAGGTGTACATACTTGTCGCTGAAATTACCATTATTCGCTGAAGAGTTCTGAAATGCCGTCGCCCAGTGCCGGTGCATAGACCTAGTAATAATTAAACTGTGTTAAAAATTGATAGGAAATCATTTATTCTACATCAGTTTGTGACCTTGGATTTGACCTTTGGCCATTGTTTCCAAGTCAAACATGTAAATGTCCTGTATCTCATTTATTATTACATTTACAGGATTGTATGAGGAACAGTCAGGAAGTCATCCATTGTGCATCAGTTTGTGACACTGGATTTGATCTTTGACCGTGGGTTCAAGGTCAAACAGAAAAAAAACCCTGCATCTTGCTAATTTTAGCATTTACAGCTTAGGTTATTATGCGGGACTGGGATGAAGTCACATTTTCCACATTATTTCGTGACCTTTGATTTGTCCCCTAAAAGTGAGTTGAAGGTCACACAGGAACATGCCCTGTACCAGGCTTATTATTGTAACTCCAGACAAATTTGGGGATGCTGTGGACTTATGTTAGTTCTGCCACTGTCATCACTACATCCACCGCTGCCACCACGTCCATACAGGTTTCTTGCGATCAAACTGCAGGCCGTAATTATGACACAATTTCGTTCATAGCTGGCATGGATATCAGTGGTGGTTAGGTCACTGTGCATATTAATTTTGGTTGGTTATAAACAATAATTAATAGAACAATTAAAAATTATGGACTTAAATGACACTATAGCCCATACAAAATTCTCTGTATCTAATTTACCATCACAGTTAATGCCTCAGATTGTATTAAGTAATTACAGGAACCCATATTTGAAGTCTATGACTTTAGGTCTGAACTTTGACTTTATGCTGAGTTCCAAATGCCAATATGTCAGTACTGCTTGGGCAACCAAGCAATGCCAGCATCTGGGTATACACTACCAGTTAAACATTTTTTGCACACCCCAATATTTTCTGTAATTGTTACAATTTTTCACATTTTGTTCTTGTGTAATAGTCTCATAATTGTTATTATTGGTATAACAGAAAGGAAGGAAAACTGAAGCCTTGTAGATTTTTCTTGTAAATTTATTATTTATAATAAACAAGTGTTGGGTTCCAGTGATTTCTTTGTTGTACCCATACATGTAAGATAAAGACTAGATAAGATCTTAGGGTGTACACAAACGTCACTGGTAGTGTACAACCCCAATTCCGAAATAGTTGGGACAAAGTTTAATTTGTGAAAGTCAAAATGCAATGACTTTCAGATCACATGAGCCAATATGTTAATTACAATAGAACATAGATATCATTTCAAATGTTGAAACTGAGCCATTTAACATTTTTATCCACACAATGAGCCCATTTCAAATTTTCTGGCTGCAGCAGGTCTCAAAATAGTTGGGACACAGGCAAAAAAAGGGCTGAAAAAGCAATTAATATATAAGAGAATCAGCTGAAAAAAAAATCTAGCAAGTAATTACATTTACTGGCATCAGGCGTTTAACATGATCGGTTTTAAAAGGGATTTCTTAGACAGGCTGAGTCTCTCAGAAGTAAAAATGGCCAGTGGTTCACCTGTGAAGGCTTGCATACAAAAAATTGTGGAATACTTTGAAAACAATGTTCCTCAACGTGAAATTGCTAAGGTTTTGAAGGTTTCATCATCGGCAGTGCATAACATCATCAAAGGATTCAGAGAAACTGGAAAAATCTTGCCACTGTATCACTCACCAGCATGATTCTGTCATTGACATTACTAAATGAGCCAAGGAATACTTCAGGAAACCACTGTCAGTGAACACAGACCGCCACGCCATCCACAGATGCTACCTAAAATCTATCATGCAAAAAGGAAGACATTGTTCAGCATGATCCAGAAGCGCCGCTGTGTTTTAAAATGGACTGTAGCAAAGTGTCCTGTGGTCAGAGGAGTCCAAATTTGACATTCTTGTTGGAAATCAAGGGCGACGTGTCCTATGAGCTAAAGAGGAGAAAGACCACCCCTCCTGTAATCAGCATTCAGTTCAAAAGCCAGCATCTCTGATGGTATGGGGATGCATTTGTGCATATGTTGTGGGACAGTTGCATGTTTTAAAAAGCACCATGAATGCTGAAAGGTATATAAAGGTTTTAGAGCAACATATGCCTCCCTCCAGACAACATCTATTCCAAGGAAGGCCTTGTATATTTCAGCAAGACAATGCAAAACCACATACTGCAGCTATTACAACAGCAGGGCTTCGTAGTAGAATAGTCCGTTTGCTCAACTGGCCTGCCTGCAGTCCTGATCTTTCACCGATTGAGAACATTTGGTGCAAAATTTGTTATGTTCTGTATCTGTCTGATTTTGTATTTATTATTTTTCATGTTTATTCATCTACTCCAGTATTGCATTGCACATTGTCTCCCCTGTAATGTCTGATGTGATCTGTGTTATCATGCACATTGTCTCCCCTGTAATGTCTGATGTGATCTGTGTTATCACGCCAGTGCACTCCCCTGTCTGCGCGCAGACACGCTTCAGGTGATTTTGGAAGCTTTCCAGTATTTCACAACCTTCCTTCAAGTCTCTTTTTTACCTGCTTTTCTGAAATTGCCAAATTAAATAACCGCTAGGCTGCTTAGTTAGTATTGGTAATTTTACTGTATACGAATCACTTTGTCTGTACAATAAGTAACCAACAATCACGTATTCTTTTCATTGCTATATTATATATTTTTTTCTTTTCTTTTCTGTATTTCTTTTGTTTAGTCCCTCCCTCAAGAGGTGATATCATTGTATTCAAGTCCAGAAATATAATAAAGTTGTCCTCCAAAGAGTGGGGGTGGTAAAAAAAAAAAAGAAGAAAAAAAAAAACAATCACGTATTTTGATTAGGTGTGTAGATGATATAACTAACTCTGTCCTGCTCTGCTCTGTAACACCGCCCCTGTTGCTTTCTCTGCCTCTCCCTGTGTTTCCCTGAGATCTCGCACATGCTTAATTACTATCCTGCACTCATTGTCTGTGCACTTAGAACTCATTGACCGGAGCTGTTTATCTGTCATAGGTTGTCTGCGTTGATCCTGTCCGTGTCTTGGCTTTTGCCAATTGTTGTGGTTTAGGACTTCCCCAAGTGTGCTTACCTCAGTAATTATCCAATTCACCTGTTCCCCGCATAGCATGTGACTTCCCTCTTGTCTATTTAAAGTCTTCACTGCTGTTCATTCTTTGTCAGAACATTGATCAATTTACATCAGTGCAGAGCTCTCATATGCCTTTTGTTTATTGCTTCTTCACGGCTGTTTTACCCGACCTTGAGTTTGGCATTGACCTTTTGTTCCTGTTTTGTCTTTTTGGATTTTGACCTGTTTTTGTGTGACCACGATTTCTGTTTTGGATGCCCTGTGTATGACCTATCTGGATTTCGACTACGAGTTTTGGCTTCCTGTCTATGTACCATTGCACATCTGCATTACTGGTTTTGACCCCAGCCTGTCCTGTCGACTTCACTTTTTGGACATTGTTTTCAGCTTGGCAATCCTTGTGTCTTCTGGTCCTGACCCTTTTTGCAATAAAGGCTTACGATGTTTGGATTATCCCTGAGTTGTGATTGGTTCCTCTGAGCGTATCATTACAGTATTAAACAAAAAGTCAGTGAAAGGAGACCCAAAACTCTCCAGGAGCTGGAAACCTGTATTAAACAAGAGTGGGATCAAATTCCAATGTCTAAACTCAAGACACATGTCTCCTCAATGCCCAGACGTATCCCCTCTGTGTTTAAAAGAGCAGGGGATGCTACAAGGTAAACGTGCTCGTCCCAACTTTTTAGAGATCTGTAGCAGCCATCAAATGTGAAAGTAGCTCATTTTGTGGATGAAATTATAAAATTTCTCAGTTTCAACATTTGCTATGTTATCTCTGTTATATTGTGAATAAAATACTGGCTGGTGTGATTTGAAATTCATTGCGTTTTGATTTTATTCACAATTTACACTTTGTCCCAACTATTTCGGAATTATGGTTGTACATGTATTGGCCATGGTGACCAATCTGTCATGTTCTTTCATAAATTGTTGTCAAATTTCGACCAAAAGCGATAAGAATAGAGACCTCAGCACTGCTAGTGCCTATGCCAAATATAACCAAAATTTGTTGACAATGTTGGCCTGCATTTCGATTTCGATCACAAGAAACTTCAACGGCGGCGACAGATACGGTAGAGACGATTGCAGCGATGGCTGAACAAATACATATCCATTGTATCCCAGGCATAAAATTACATCACTACCTGTTGAATGAGGTGTGTTTTGTTAGGGTTGGACTGAAAACCTACTGGGATGGTAGATCACTTGGAAAATGGTTGGACAGCCTTGCTCTTGATCTAGCTGTTGAACGAGGTATCCTTCAATAGGCTCGGACAGCATTCAGTGCACAGTTTTGTTTTTGTTTTTTTGTCTCTATAAACCATAAAATTGAAGCTATAAATATTAGGTGAATGTGCAACTTCTCTGCTTTAATTTAAAGGTATGTACCTCTAGTGGCTAGTTCTGCACAAATACTTCTGGACTGCATTTCACATGGAAAAAACAATATAATCACCATTATCTTCATCTAGAGGGTCTATCCTGCCTGATGTGCTGAATATTACGCTGCAGAAAAATGCTAAAGCCACACTGGAGCAATTGGGCTTATGGCAATATCACAAACTCTGCCTGCACTCAAATTTTGTTTCCCTCCAAAAGTAATGCTGGCGCCATCCTCTGGAGCTTCAGGTTATTGTCATCTTCAGCATGCTTCAGATTCAGTCAAACTGAGGCTTCTCTTTGAGGTCACACTGTTACATTAGTATCTAGTCACAAGAGCTTTACCATGCACAGAATTGTATTGCGATTTGTGAGTCCTTGCTTAGTGGAATTGGTTATGGTCAGGGGTGAAATTGGGCTGGAGCCCACCGGAGCTCAGCTCCGCCTCCTTAAGTCCAAATCGCTCCTGGCCAGAGCTGAGCTCCATCTCTATCAGTATCATATCATCACACTCATATTGCACTTGTATATTTTGTTATTCTCCCAGAAAACATAACAGCATCAACCTAAGTCATGATAAATAATTGTCTAGACCAAAAAATAGATATTTGAGGCTATTTTTACACCCCAAACCATCAATGCTTAAAACAATGTAAACAACAATGATCAGAAGTCATCAAACATGCCTGCGCCCTTCACTATCATGCCGTCTGTCATGGCGCGAATTGCCCTCGTCAAGATTCCGTCAAATTGCCTTTTCCTCCGTAAGTTTTCAAAAGTTCAACTCTTACCTAGCTAACATTTTATCTGTTTACTAAGCTGCCTGTTAAGCAGCATTAACGTTAGCTGTGCTAGCTTGGTGTCAACGAGTTGGTTGCTAACAAACTTTATTGGTAGCTAACGAGCTAAAATTAAGCTAACTTTAGCAGCCACCGGGCTAACATGTAGCACACATACAGCCTAAACAAGTAACAAAGGCAGATTCAGCAGATCATGTACAGCAGGGGTCTCCAGTCTTTCCCAGAAAGGGCCGGTGTGGGTGCAGGCTTTCATTGCAACCAAGCAGCTACACACCTGATACTACTAATCAAGCTTATTAGCAAAGAGTCCAGGGGTTGATTAGTAGTATCAGGTGTGTAATTGCTTGGTTGCAATGAAAGCCTGCACCCACACTGGCCCTTTCTGGGAAAGATTGAGGACCCCTGATGTACAGTCTTGTGTGAAATCATGGAGAGGATGGTGACAGGTAGGCTTACATATAAGTTGGAGAAGGAAGGCTGGTTCACACCTATCCAGAGTGGTTTCAGAATAATAAGAAGTACAATGGACTCTGTGCTGTCGCTGGACCTGAACAGAAGGAAAGCTATGTCTAATAAGGAAGGAGTAGTGGCTGTTTTTCTGGACATTAGCCCAGATTTCTGTTATTAGCCCAGTGCTATTTAACATCATGATTAATGATATGTTCCAAGAGGTGGGGGCTGGATTTGGGCTATCGCTGTTTGCAGATGATGGAGCAATTTGGAAAAGGGGAAGGAATATTAAATACAAGGGGCATTAGATAAAATGGTAGGTTGGGCTGGGAAGTGGGGGTTCAAAATGTCGGTGGAAAAGTCACTAAGAAAAGGAAGACTGGAAACTGGAGTATATATGACAGGCCAATAGAGAGAGTCAAGGAATTTAAGTTCTGAGGAGTTATATTTGATGAGAGAATGACTTGGAGAAACCACATGGAAGAAATTGTGAGGAAATGCTACAAAGTGATAAATGTGATGCGATGTCTTGCTGGGACCACATGGGGAGCAGATAGAGACACACAGATGATGATTTACAGAGCCATGATCCGTTCAGCCTTAGATTATAGGTGCCTGGCATATGGAGCTGCAGCCAAAACTAACCTGGCAAGACTGGATAGAGTGCAGGCAGAAGCACTGAGAGTGTGTAGTGGAGCGTTTTGCTCAACCCCAATCCCAGCCTTGCTGGTGGAGATGGGAGAGACCCCACTGGCATTAAGGAGAAAGAAACTTGCTTTGCACTATGTGGCCAAGTTATATTGGTATGAGCTGCAAGATCACCCAGGCAGGCAGCTGGTGGAGGCGTGTTGGGAGTGGGGAGGAGGTGGAGGTGGGGAAAGCAGGAGTTTTGTTTACAGGGTGGGAGTGGAGGAGGAGGAGCTGGGATTGAGTCGGGTGCGGCAGGGTTCTGCAGTGGTCTGGCCTTCTGTTCCCCCATGGCTACTACCAAATGTAGAGGTAGACTTTGCAGTAGCTGAAAGGATGAGGCCGGAGGGTAGAGGAGACCCAGAGAATTTGGTGAGAGAAAGGATGCAGGAGAATTGGGAAAACCACGTACAGGTGTTTACAGATGGTTCCATGGACCCCAGCAGTAAAAGGGTGGGTTTTGCAATACATATTCCCGGCCTGTGGATCACACAGAGCAGGCGGCTGTCAGATGGGGTGTCTGTTTTTACCGCAGAAGTAGTAGCCTTACTATGGGCACTAAATTGGGTGGAAGGTGTGAGGCCACAGCAGGTGGTTATATGCTCTGACTCGGCGGCTGCTCTGGGGACCCTGCAGGGGGGGAGGTCACGGATTAGTCCGGACCTAATTTGTGAGCTCCTAACGACTCTATATAAAATAACGCTGTCTGGAATAGGAGTGGGGTTCATGTGGGTCCCAGTGCATGTGGGGGTGGAGGGCAACGAGGCTGTGGATCGGGCAGCCAAAGAGGCCCTGAGGAGGGAGGAGGTGGATGTGGGCAAAGCCTTAGGGGTATCAGAGTACCGAAGTGTGGTTAAAGAAGAGATAAGTAGGAGATGGCAGAGTGAGTGGGATAGGGAAAAGAGAGGAAGGTTTTCCCACGCTATTCAAAGCAGTATCAGGGGTGGGAACAGCCTCAGCAATTATTCAATCAAAGCGCACAGAAGAAATTCACTCGCGGAGTTTAAGTCATTGTGCATCAAGTTAATCAGTTTCATGTGCATTATGGTGGATTTCCCCACTAGTGACTCGGATTATGACTCGGGAATTCTCAGGCTTGTCTTTACTGAGGGATTAAAAGCAATGGAATTGCATAAAAACATTTCAAATGATCTTATTTCATTAAAACAATTTAAACGATCATGAAACACATGCATTGTTTCCAATCCCTGATTAAAGAGCACGGGAAGTCCGGAGTCATAATCGCTTTCCATGTTATTTGTGATGAGGTGCACCTTTACACAAGTGAAACGGAAACTTAAATGCACAAGGATTTTAATTTCGCCTGAGAATCTCATTAAGCATTCAATGAATAATTACGGAATACGGTGAATAAGCCGAAACAATGCATAAGATCTACGCCGAATGCGTGAGACTTGGCATCTCTGCCCTGCACCTCACTTGACCGACCACTGCCGGTTTAATTTCTTCCTCTTCAATCTCTTCAAACGGAAACTTGCTGTGCCACGTTCCCCTGCACACTGCAGCCAAAATGGTGCATCACACTATCAAGACTGCTTTTCAACACAACAGCTTACTTAATTTTATTATTTATTCAGTTGTTTGTTTTTTTTTTTTTTAAATTACGAGCTGCAGTTACCAACACCAGTTTGTTAAAGCTGCTGGCAACTGTCCGACATAAAATCCCTGAGTCCCAACCACCCATCTCCTTCTCTTCGGTGTTACGGAAAAACTAAATAAATCAGATTTGGATCAAAACTGAGTCAGGACGATTTTTGTGCTTACTAGGCTTTTGCCTCGTGACATACAGAATGATACTGTTATGGCCCCAATTTGTTATTACATTACAACACAGCAACAGCAAGGGATGACAGACACAGTTTTAAAAACTTAACCACATTTAATTAACAAAGACAATAACAACCAACTAACAAACTAATCTATTGACCAAGATTGATATATAAAAAAAAAACAACAAATATTTACAGTCCCTTGGTTTTGGTGGCTTGGTGATGTCCTGGGTGAGAAAAATCCACAAAAGAAACTTAACAGGTCTTGAACCGAAATGACAGGTCTGGTCACACGTATCCTTCTTCTTGCAATTTCTCCTACTACTTTACTGTCTCAATTCTTTTCCTTATATACTCTTTTGCAGACCCCACCCACATTTAGACCTTTTTTTTTTAACTTTCTGAGACTTGCCCCAGACATGTCCAGGACATGTCTAAACATGACTCCAGTCTGAGCTTAACAAAAAAAGGTAAATACTGCCATCTAGTGGCCTATATTCACATTACACCTCCATTCCAAAAGGGAAAAATTTTGACTCATAAAGGCAAAATTTTTCTTTTCAATACAAAATGGTTAAGTGAACACTTGTCTATATATTGTAATGTGAATATAGGCCACTAGATGGCAGTATTTACCTTTTTTTCTTCAGCTCAGATTGAAGTCATGTTTAGACATGTCCTGGACATGTCTGGGGCAAGTCTCAGAAAATTAAAAAAAAGAGGTCTAAATGTGGGTGGGGTCTGCAAAAGAGTATATAAGGAAAAGAATTGAGACAGTAGAGTAGTAGGAGAAATTGCAAGAAGGTGACCAGACCTGCCATTCTGTTCAAGACCTGTGACGTTTCTTTTGTGGATTTCTTTGCCTGTGTTTGAGCATTTTCTTCATCCAGGACATCACCAAGCCACCCCACCAAAAAGGGACTGTAATTATTTCTGTTTTTTTTAATTTATCAGTCTTGGTCTTTAGTTGTAGGTTGTTATTAGTCTTTGTCTTTGTTAAAAATTAAATGTGTTTTAGTTGTTAAAACTGTGTTTGTCATCACTTGCTGTTGCTGTTGTGTTATAAATGTAATAACCAATTGGGGCCATAACAAATTGGGGGCTCAAGGTCCGGGATAGACCATTGTGTGAGTAATTTATTGAAAATCTAACATTCCAAATTGTGAAATTGTTTTTGTGAATTCTCCTAGATATATATTGACAACAGCAATGGATGATTTCTTGGCATCACCAACCGTAGGGGTTTTGAAGTCTTTTAAAAAGACAGAACTGCTAGAAATGTGCAGACAGTTGGAGCTGACAGAGGTAAAACCAGCCATGCGAAAAGCAAGACTGGCTAGAGAGATAGTTGAATATTACATTGATGAAAATGTGTTTGCACCAGGACATCTGGAACAGTTTCCAGTGGAAAATCCAAATATAGAAATGGAACTTAAATTAAAAATGCTAGAGATTGAAAGGGAAGAAAAAGAAAAACAAAGGCAGTTTGAGTTAGAAAAATTAGCAAGAGAAGAAATGCAAAGAGAATTTGAGAGAGAGAAAGAGGAAAGAGCAGAAAGAGAGAGACAAAGACAGAGAGATTTTGAATTAGAGAAGTTGGATAGAGAGGAAAGACTCCAAATGGAGAAACTAAAAATTAAAATGGAAACTAAAAATAAATTTTGTGCCAGTCAGGAGGTAAAACTGGTGCCTCCATTTTCTGAAAAGGACGTAGACAACTATTTCCAGTGTTTTGAAAAGGTAGCAAAGAGTTGCCAGTGGCCAAAGGAACACTGGCCTCTGATGTTGCAAACTGTCCTCAAGGGTAAAGCTCAACAAGCCTATTCGGCTTTGTCTGCAGATGATTCCTCTGATTATGAGGTTGTCAAAAAGGTTATTTTGAGAGCTTATGAGTTGGTTCCAGAGGCTTACCGACAGAAATTCAGAGGTCTGAAGAAATCTGAAAATCAGACTTATGTTGAATTTGCTAATGAGAAGCAGGTTTGCTTTGAGCGCTGGTGTACTTCTATGGAGGTCAAGGATGATTTCAACTCACTAAAAGAGATGGTGTTAGTTGAAGAATTCAAGAACTGTGTTAAGGATGATGTTAAGACCTACCTTAATGAGAAGCAAGCACTGAACTTGCAATCAGCTGCCAAATTTGCAGATGAATATGCTCTCACTCATAAGTCCAAATTTCAGTCTAGCAGTAACAATAAATGGTCCCAATTTCAGAAAAAGGGTTACGGTGATACCCAAGATTCCTCACCCAAAGACAAAGACAAATCTGGTGATGGTGCTCAGAAATCCAGGAACAGGTCTGATCAAAGTGTGAAAGCTGACAGTGACAAAAGTGGTCTAGTTTGCAGTTATTGCAAGAAATCTGGTCATGTTACACCTAACTGTTGGTTCCTTAAAGCTAAGAAAGAAAAAGAAAAGGATACCAAACCAAATGCCTTTGTGAAAACAAGGTTAGAAACCCCTGTAGTAGATAGCCAATCTGCTAAATTGCCTGCTTCTTGTGGGGCTAAAAAGCCTGATACAGCTGACTTCGTGAGGGAGGAATTTCTTCCATTTGTGTCAGAGGGATTTGTGGCTCTGAATGAGCATACTACTCCTGTCCCCATATATATCCTAAGGGATACCGGAGCTTCTCAGTCACTTTTGTTGATGGACTCCTTGGAGTTACGTGATGAGACCGCTTCAGGGGATTTCATACTTGTACAAGGTATTGAAGGGAGGACTGTATCTGTACCCCCGCGCTCTATATTCTTGAAGTCAGATTTAGTTACAGGACAGGTAAAGGTGGGACTTATGTCAAGTCTACCTATAAAGGGTGTTTCTCTGTTGCTTGGCAATGACCTGGCTGGGGGCAAAGTAGTTCCCCCTGTACATCTTACTTCACAGCCGAGCACTGAAAATGGGGATGAGGACCCATCTCTGTATCCTTCTTGCGCAGTGACTCGTGCTATGGCCAAGAAGGCTAAAGAAGATGATGTTGTGGTGCCGTCCAGTACATTGAATAGTCAGGACTCAGGTGGTTCGCCTCATGACTCTGATTGGCCTACTGTGGTTTCTCCGTTTGAGGACTTATCAGATACTTTTATCAGTTCTCTATTCAGCCAGCCGGATGGGTCTGGTGATTCTGATGTGTCTGGAGACTTGTGTCTGTCCAGAAAGTGGTTGATTGAGGAGCAAACTAATGATCCTGAAATTGGTGTACTAAAGAGGAGAGCCCTTCCTGAAAAAGAAATAGATGCAGTTCCAGTTGGGTATTATCTCAAGGATAGTGTGTTGATACGGAAGTGGCGCCCTCCTGATATCCCTGCCAATGCAGATTGGGCAGTGGTCAGGCAAATTGTTGTTCCGAAGGTCTATAGGAATGAGATCTTAACAATGGCTCATAGTTTACCTTTAGGAGGTCATGTTGGTGTTAACAAGACTGTTGATAAGATCATGAAACACTTCTTTTGGCCTGGGCTTCGGAAAGACGTTTCCAACTTTTGCAAAACCTGTCACACTTGTCAGGTAGTTGGAAAACACCAGTTAGACCCACCTGTAGCTCCATTGCAGCCTATCCCAGCATTTGGGGAGCCATTCTCTAGGGTCATTGTTGATTGCGTTGGTCCATTACCCAAGACTAGATCTGGAAATCAGTACTTGTTGACAATCATGTGTGCATCTACCAGATTCCCCGAAGCCATACCTCTACGTAACATCAAGGCAACTGCAATCTCGAAGGCTTTGATAAAGTTCTTCACGTTGTTTGGCCTTCCCAGGGAAATTCAGTCAGACCAGGGTAGCAATTTCACTTCAGGATTGTTTCAGCAGGTTGTGTATGAACTAGGTGCAAAACAGATTCTTTCTAGTGCCTATCATCCAGAAAGTCAGGGTGCCTTAGAGCGGTTTCATTCCACTCTCAAGACAATGATGAGGACTTATTGTTATGACCATGAGAAAGACTGGGATGAAGGGGTTCATTTGCTGTTGTTTGCAGCTAGAGAAGCAGTGCAGGAGTCTACTGGATTCAGTCCATTTGAGCTAGTGTTTGGTCATGAAGTGAGAGGACCTTTGCGATTATTGAGTGAACAATGGCAAGAGGAAGAGCCGCAAATCAGTCTGTTAGACTATGTTAGCAAGTTCAAGGAAAGATTGCGTGCAGCTTGTGACCTTGCCAAAGAGAACTTGAAATCAAGTCAGGGAAAAATGAAAACTTGGTATGATCATAAGGCTAGAAGCCGTGAGTTTAAACCAGGAGACAAGGTCCTTGTGTTGTTTCCCTTGCAGTCCAATCCATTGCAGGCTAGATTTCATGGTCCTTATGAAATTCTGACAAAACTCAATGATCTCAATTACATTGTGAAGACTCCAGATAGGAGAAAACCAAAACAACTGTGTCACATTAACATGCTGAAGCCTTATCATGACAGAAATGCTAGGGTTGCAGCTGTCACTTCAGATTCTCCAATGGTCGAAACGTGTGAAGATGAGGGGGAGTTTCAAGATGATGAACCAAGAATTAAAGCTGAAGTTCTTTCATGTAAATTGTCAAACACTGAAGTGTTGCAAAATCTTGATGTAAAACTCCAGCACTTAGAACCCTCACAGAGAGATCAGTTTGAAAGGTTGATCAAGAAATATGAGGATTTGTTTCCTGATGTTCCAAAGAGAGTTACTATAGCCTCTCATGATGTAGATGTTGGTGATGCCAAACCAATAAAACAGCATCCATACCGGATGAATCCTGAAAAGAGAAAGATTGCTGAGAAAGAGGTTGAATACATGTTAAAACATGATATTATCAGACCCTCCAACTCCGATTGGAGTTCACCCTGTGTGCTAGTTCCAAAACCTGATGGAAGTACTAGATTCTGTACAGATTATCGCAAAGTCAATGCTGTAACTAGAACTGATGTGTTTCCAATACCTAGGATTGATGATTGTATTGATAGTGTAGGGCAAGCAAAGTTTCTGACCAAGATTGATGTATTGAAGGGTTATTGGTGTGTGCCTTTAACTGAGAGGGCCAAGAGTATCTCTGCTTTTGCCACACCATCTGGATTGTACCAGTATGAAGTCCTACCCTTTGGCATGAAAAATGCCCCAGCCACGTTCCAAAGGATGATACAGTCTACAATCGCTGGATTGCCACACACGGGTGCATACATCGATGACCTGATCACATGGAGTGACTCCTGGGAAGAACATCTAAAAGATGTAGAGACGTTGTTCCAGCGCCTGACCCAGGCTAACCTGACTGTTAACCTGAACAAGAGTGACTTTGGTTGTGCTACTGTCACCTATCTTGGCTACGTCATAGGCCAGGGTAAGGTGGCACCCATAAATGCTAAAGTCCAAGCCATCATGGACTTTCCAGTTCCTGACAACAAAAAAGCTTTGCGCCGCTTCCTTGGAATGATCGGGTACTACCGCAAGTTCTGCAAGAACTTTGCTGAGATTGCTCTCAGTCTAACTAACCAACTGAAGAAAGGTGTAAAGTTCACCTGGGATGATGCATGCCAGAGAGCCTTCGATCGCCTGAAGTCTCTGCTGTGTCACTTCCCCGTGCTCAAATCTCCTGACTTCAACAAACCGTTCTCCATCGCGGTCGATGCTAGCGACCAAGCTTGTGGATCTGTGCTCCTACAGAGAAGTGACTCTGATGACATTGAGCATCCCGTGGCATACTACTCCAGGAAGTTCAATCGCCACCAAAGGAACTATTCCACAATAGAGAAGGAACTGTTGGCTCTGGTCCTTTCTTTACAACACTTTGAGGTTTATGTTTGTACAGGACAAAAGCCAATGATTGTGTACACTGACCACAATCCGTTAATGTTTTTGAGTAAGATGAAAAACAAGAATCGGAGATTGTTGAATTGGAGTTTGATTTTACAGGAGTTTGACTTGGAAATTAAGCATGTGAAGGGTACAGACAAGGTAATTGCTGATTGCTTATCCCGTGTTTGAATGTGTATATATATATCATGTGTTTGAATATTGTATGATATGTATATATAGACAAGTGTTCACTTAACCATTTTGTATTGAAAAGAAAAATTTTGCCTTTATGAGTCAAAATTTTTCCCTTTTGGAATGGAGGTGTAATGTGAATATAGGCCACTAGATGGCAGTATTTACCTTTTTTTGTTAAGCTCAGACTGAAGTCATGTTTAGACATGTCCTGGACATGTCTGGGGCAAGTCTCAGAAAATTAAAAAAAAGAGGTCTAAATGTGGGTGGGGTCTGCAAAAGAGTATATAAGGAAAAGAATTGAGACAGTAGAGTAGTAGGAGAAATTGCAAGAAGGTGACCAGACCTGCCATTCTGTTCAAGACCTGTGACGTTTCTTTTGTGGATTTCTTTGCCTGTGTTTGAGCATTTTCTTCATCCAGGACATCACCAAGCCACCCCACCAAAAAGGGACTGTAATTATTTCTGTTTTTTTTAATTTATCAGTCTTGGTCTTTAGTTGTAGGTTGTTATTAGTCTTTGTCTTTGTTAAAAATTAAATGTGTTTTAGTTGTTAAAACTGTGTTTGTCATCACTTGCTGTTGCTGTTGTGTTATAAATGTAATAACCAATTGGGGCCATAACAATATACATATCATACAATATTCAAACACATACACATTCATATATATGCTATCGGCAATTATATTGTCTGTACCCTTCACATGCTTAATTTCCAAGTCAAACTCCTGTAAAATCAAACTCCAATTCAACAATCTCCGATTCTTGTTTTTCATCTTACTCAAAAAACATTAACGGATTGTGGTCAGTGTACACAATCATTGGCTTTTGTCCTGTACAAACATAAACCTCAAAGTGTTGTAAAGAAAGGACCAGAGCCAACAGTTCCTTCTCAATTGTGGAATAGTTCCTTTGGTGGCGATTGAACTTCCTGGAGAAGTATGCCACGGGATGCTCAATGTCATCAGAGTCACTTCTCTGTAGGAGCACAGATCCACAAGCTTGGTCGCTAGCATCGACCGCGATGGAGAACGGTTTGTTGAAGTCAGGAGATTTGAGCACGGGGAAGTGACACAGCAGAGACTTCAGGCAATCGAAGGCTCTCTGGCATGCATCATCCCAAGTGAACTTTACGCCTTTCTTCAGTTGGTTAGTTAGACTGAGAGCAATCTCAGCAAAGTTCTTGCAGAACTTGCGGTAGTATCCGATCATTCCAAGGAAGCGGCGCGAAGCTTTTTTGTTGTGAGGAACTGGAAAGTCCATGATGGCTTGGACTTTAGCATTTATGGGTGCCACCTTACCCTGGCCTATGACGTAGCCAAGATAGGTGACAGTAGCACAACCAAAGTCACTCTTGTTCAGGTTAACAGTCAGGTTAGCCTGGGTCAGGCGCTGGAACAACGTCTCTACATCTTTTAGATGTTCTTCCCAGGAGTCACTCCACGTGATCAGGTCATCGATGTACGCACCCGTGTGTGGCAATCCGGCGATTGTAGACTGTATCATCCTTTGGAACGTAGCTGGGGCATTTTTCATGCCAAAGGGTAGGACTTCATACTGGTACAATCCAGATGGTGTGGCAAAAGCAGAGATGCTCTTGGCCCTCTCAGTTAAAGGCACACACCAATAACCCTTCAATAAATCAATCTTGGTCAGAAACTTTGCTTGCCCTACTCTATCAATACAATCATCAATCCTAGGTATTGGAAACACATCAGTTCTAGTTACAGCATTGACTTTGCGATAATCTGTACAGAATCTAGTACTTCCATCAGGTTTTGGAACTAGCACACAGGGTGAACTCCAATCTGAGTTGGAGGGTCTGATAATATCATGTTTTAACATGTACTCAACCTCTTTCTCAGCAATCTTTCTCTTTTCAGGATTCATCCGGTATGGATGCTGTTTTATTGGTTTGGCATCACCAACATCTACATCATGAGAGGCTGTAGAAACTCTTTTTGGAACATCAGGAAACAGATCCTCATATTTCTTGATCAACCTCTTAAACTGCAATCGCAAAGGTCCTCTCACTTCATGACCAAACACTAGCTCAAATGGACTGAATCCAGTAGACTCCTGCACTGCTTCTCTAGCTGCAAACAACAGCAAATGAACCCCTTCATCCCAGTCTTTCTCATGGTCATAACAATAAGTCCTCATCATTGTCTTGAGAGTGGAATGAAACCGCTCTAAGGCACCCTGACTTTCTGGATGATAGGCACTAGAAAGAATCTGCTTTGCACCTAGTTCATACACAACCTGCTGAAACAAACCAGAAGTGAAATTGCTACCTTGGTCTGACTGAATTTCCCTGGGAAGGCCAAACAACGTGAAGAACTTTATCAAAGCCTTCGAGATTGCAGTTGCCTTGATGTTGCGTAGAGGTATGGCTTCAGGGAATCTGGTAGATGCACACATGATTGTCAACAAGTACTGATTTCCAGATCTAGTCTTGGGTAATGGACCAACGCAATCAACAATGACCCTAGAGAATGGCTCCCCAAATGCTGGGATAGGCTGCAATGGAGCTACAGGTGGGTCTAACTGGTGTTTTCCAACTACCTGACAAGTGTGACAGGTTTTGCAAAAGTTGGAAACGTCTTTCCGAAGCCCAGGCCAAAAGAAGTGTTTCATGATCTTATCAACAGTCTTGTTAACACCAAGATGACCTCCTAAAGGTAAACTATGAGCCATTGTTAAGATCTCATTCCTATAGACCTTCGGAACAACAATTTGCCTGACCACTGCCCAATCTGCATTGGCAGGGATATCAGGAGGGCGCCACTTCCGCATCAACACACCATCCTTGAGATAATACCCAACTGGAACTGCGTCTATTTCTTTATCAGGAAGGGCTCTCCTCTTTAGTACACAAATTTCAGGATCATTAGTTTGCTCCTCAATCAACCGCTTTCTGGACAGAGACAAGTCTCCAGACACATCAGAATCACCAGACCCATCCGGCTGGCTGAATAGAGAACTGATAAAAGTATCTGATAAGTCCTCAAACGGAGAAACCATAGTAGGCCAATCAGAGTCATGAGGCGAACCACCTGAGTCCTGACTATTCAATGTACTGGACGGCACCACATCATCTTCTTCTTTTGCGTTCTTGGCCATAGCACGAGTAACTGCGCAAGAAGGATACAGAGATGGGTCCTCATCCCCATCTTCAGTGCTCGGCTGTGAAGTAAGATGTACAGGGGGAACTACTTTGCCCCCAGCCAGGTCATTGCCTAGCAACAGAGAAACACCCTTTATAGGTAGACTTGACATAAGTCCCACCTTTACCTGTCCTGTAACTAAATCTGACTTCAAGAATATAGAGCGCAGGGGTACAGATACAGTCCTCCCTTCAATACCTTGTACAAGTATGAAATCCCCTGAAGCGGTCTCATCACGTAACTCCAAGGAGTCCATCAACAAAAGTGACTGAGAAGCTCCGGTATCCCTTAGGATATATATGGGGACAGGAGTAGTATGCTCATTCAGAGCCACAAATCCCTCTGACACAAATGGAAGAAATTCCTCCCTCACAAAGTCAGCTGTATTAGGCTTTTTAGCCCCACAAGAAGCAGGCAATTTAGCAGATCGGTTATCTACTACAGGGGTTTCTAACCTTGTTTTCACAAAGGCATTTGGTTTGGTATCCTTTTCTTTTTCTTTCTTAGCTTTAAGGAACCAACAGTTAGTTGTAACATGACCAGATTTCTTGCAATAACTGCAAACTAGACCACTTTTGTCACTGTCAGCTTTCACACTTCGATCAGACCTGTTACTGGATTTCAGAGCACCATCACCAGATTTGTCTTTGTCTTTGGGTGAGGAATCTTGGGTATCACCGTAACCCTTTTTCTGAAATTGGGACCATCTCTTGTTACTGCTAGACTGAAATTTGGACTTATGTGTGAGAACATATTCATCTGCAAATTTGGCAGCTGATTGCAAATTCAGTGCTTGCTTCTCATTAAGGTAGGTCTTAACATCATCCTTAACACAGTTCTTGAATTCTTCAACTAACACCATATCTTTTAGTGAGTTGAAATCATCCTTGACCTCCATAGAAGTACACCAACGCTCAAAGCAAACCTTCTTCTCATTAGCAAATTCCACATAAGTCTGATTTTCAGATTTCTTCAGACCTCTGAATTTCTGTCGGTAAGCCTCTGGAACCAACTCATAAGCTCTCAAAATAACCTTTTTGACAACCTCATAATCAGAGGAATCATCTGCAGACAAAGCCGAATAGGCTTGTTGAGCTTTACCCTTGAGGACAGTTTGCAACATCAGAGGCCAGTGTTCCTTTGGCCACTGGCAACTCTTTGCTACCTTTTCAAAACACTGGAAATAGTTGTCAACATCCTTTTCCGAAAATGGAGGCACCAGTTTTACCTCCTGACTGGCACAAAATTTATTTTCAGTTTGAATTTTAATTTTTAGATGCTTCATTTGGAGTCTTTCTTCTCTATCGAATTTCTCTAAATCAAAATCTCTCTGTCTCTGTCTCTCTCTTTCTGCTCTTTCCTCTTTCTCTCTCTCAAATTCTCTTTGTTTTTCTTTTTCTTCCCTCTCAAATTCTCTTTGTTTTTCTCTTTCCTCCCTTTTAATCTCTTCTCTTGCTAATTTTTCTAACTCAAACTGCCTTTGTTTTTCTTTTTCTTCCCTTTCAAATTCTCTTTGTTTTTCTTTTTCCTCCCTTTCAATCTCTAGCATTTTTAATTTAAGTTCCATTTCTATATTTGGATTTTCCACTGGAAACTGTTCCAGATCTCCTGGTGCAAACACATTTTCATCAATGTAATATTCAACTATCTCTCTAGCCAGTCTTGCTTTTCGCATGGCTGGTTTTACCTCTGTCAGCTCCAAATGTCTGCATATTTCCAACAGTTCTGTCTTTTTAAAAGACTTCAAAACCCCTACAGTTGGTGATGCCAAGAAATCATCCATTGCTGTTGTCAATATATATGTATTCAATTAAAAAAAATCAATTTTACAATTTGAAATGTTAGATTTTTAATAAATGACTCACAAAATGGTCTATCCCGGACCTTGAGCCCCCAATTTGTTATGGCCCCAATTTGTTATTACATTACAACACAGCAACAGCAAGGGATGACAGACACAGTTTTAAAAACTTAACCACATTTAATTAACAAAGACAATAACAACCAACTAACAAACTAATCTATTGACCAAGATTGATATATAAAAAAAAAACAACAAATATTTACAGTCCCTTGGTTTTGGTGGCTTGGTGATGTCCAGGGTGAGAAAAATCCACAAAAGAAACTTAACAGGTCTTGAACCGAAATGACAGGTCTGGTCACACGTATCCTTCTTCTTGCAATTTCTCCTACTACTTTACTGTCTCAATTCTTTTCCTTATATACTCTTTTGCAGACCCCACCCACATTTAGACCTTTTTTTTTAACTTTCTGAGACTTGCCCCAGACATGTCCAGGACATGTCTAAACATGACTCCAGTCTGAGCTTAACAAAAAAAGGTAAATACTGCCATCTAGTGGCCTATATTCACATTACAATACAAAAAGAATAATCCCTGATTTCCCATGTTTTGCTATAGCAAACCTAAGCGAGTCATTTGTATTTATTCATTTGTGAAGCAAAAAGTTAGCAAGTTGATCTTATTGGGTTTTCCCCATTCAATTTTTTTTTTTTTTAATGGCAAAACCTACCAAGTAGAATCAGTGAATTATGAAGCAACATACGTATAACATGATCTGCTGGGTCAGTTCCCATACAGAGCACTGGTTGTGCAGGACAATCATGGCCTGAATTTATAAATCACATGATTCACATGCGAATGACTGAAAAATGGCATCAGGAGGGAAGGAGACAGTGAAGTTAGCACTGACATAACTGTCAAACTTCGCTGTAAATGCATAAGTGCAAGGTTTTTGCCCATTTTGGTAAATGAAATTTTTGAATGGAAAAACTTAAATCATGATATTTCCATTGATCCTGACAAACAATGAAAAAGGTTTTCCCTAAATATTGTTTATTATGCAATGAATAAATAACTTCCAAGTCAGTTTCATTGTCAAACAAGACCTTAACTCCAGTGAGATATAGGTTTCAGTCTTTTTAAAAAAATCTGCTTTTTGTTACTTACTGGGTTTTTCCCAAAGCACTCAAGTTCTGTTCTACCTCCCAGGGTTACAACTATTATACTGAAGGTGATCAGGCACTGATCCCTCTCTGATCTCCCCCCTCACTGTCATGAGATGTAAATAAAGATGATTTGAAAAATTTCGACCATTCACAGTAGTGTATAGACAAGTGCTCCCCCTCCTACAAAAACCCAATTTAACCACTGGTTATGGTCAACACATTTTTTTGTTGGCTGATAGTCTATTCATTAAATTTCATATATTTAGCTCACATTTTTACCCAGAGCAACTTAATCTTGACCAGACTACAGGTTAAGGGCCTTGATCAAGCGATCAACGTGATACTGGGGTTTGAACCACAAACCTCCTGGATCCAGTGGAATGTGTAAACCGTCAGCCCATGGGCTGCACTTTTGCTGACGTCACCAGAGTCCGTCAGCCAGAGAAAATGTTCAGGAATCAGGAAAATGGGCATTTCTCTCCCTCGGTCTCCAGCTGTTAATCAAGCAACCTTTCACACAGTGGCTGATCCAATTACAACGGGACGGCAAAAATAGAAGGTGACAACTCTTGTTCCCATTCTAGGGCAGTTGTACAGTGTGGTATCTCTGCACTGGCATGCCTCAGGATCAATGCTTTCTTTATCAGAGTAGCTGCCAGTGCTGCATTTCCAGTAGACATAGTGAAAAGTATCAATCCAGACCTTCCAGGTTGAAGGAAATGTAGCTAAATGTGGCAGTTGAAGGGTCCTGTCACTGGAAGTGTCTCCTAATAAGTACATGCCCTGGCTACCTTGCCAATGAGCCTGGCTCTTTGGCAATGTGGTCAGCGCGCATGGGTCTTACCCGGGTGTCTGGAGGTTCAAGTCCCCGCCCGGGCCCTCCTTCGGCCTGCTACATTCAGAAATAGTAGTGGTGGTGGTGGTACACATTACAGCACTTCACTTTGATAAGAATATGGCATGACAACAGAAAATGACAGCTGAATTTGCAAATGAGAATGATATTTCAATTTCTATTTGCATTTCATGCAAGCCATCATCAAACTCATGCAATTGCACGATTCAAAAATAATATATTGTCTAGCGTCAATCTTTCCGAGGTTAAAACAACTTTAGAGTGAGAAGCAATGGATACAGCGGTAATTGAAGGCCGCGCTACAGCACACAGCAGATCAACATAAGTGGTTGCTGCAACTAATAGCCATAATGCATTAAAGTGTTTGCACGGTCATTCACTGTATTCAGCCCTAAGTGCCGGTCCAAGTGTTACATACAAGGACATTCTAAATAGATGCAAAACTGTGTCTTAGGGGCGTGGAGTGGGGGCGGGGTAGAGAGGAGGAGTGTCCAGGGAGCAGGCAGTTTTCATGTGCTTGCTTATAGCGCCCTCTTCTGGGCCTCAGTTAAACTACAACATCAACAAGACAATGCTTCTTATTTATAGCCTGCAGGGCCAATCGGGCTTATACTGGGGTTAGATACAGTCAATGGGTTCGATGCCTTGGTGGTGGCCTGTCATGCGTCCGTAAACTTTGTGTCTTGCCAGCACTCTAACACCTTCAGTTTTTCAGGGATCCCTTGCATTACCCTGCCAACAAACGAAGTGCGGGAGGGGTTATGTGTTTGTATCCGTTCATTTATCTGCAGGTTGCTGTGGTCCATGCTGAAAATATCAGGGCACTACAGCAAATGTGCCTCCATATAAGGGGCACCACAGCAAAGTCTGCCGCTACCTTGAGGACACAGCAGCAAATCCACCATGGAGCTTTAGGTCATCACTTCAGCTAAGAAAAAGTAAAGGTCCATAGTCTCAGTAGGTCCTCACATAAAGTGACCAATCAGCGTGTGCTATGCAAACCAAAACCATTCTTGAAAGAAAACGTATCTCGTATTTTTCCCCACATGCTCTCTTGGAAATTGGCTCAGTCTTGAACTGGGACATCATTTGGGCATTGCTATAATGCAAGTACAAGCAAAGGACATTCCAATCAAACGACGGGTCATTGAAAAAATAATCATATTTAGCCATTTTGTCCATCTTTTGCCACCTGCGAAATTCGGATGTCATTCCAATACTCACTCTAACAACAGCGCTTAATGTTGACTATAAAGACCACTTCCCAAGCTTTATCAACGCACAACACGTAACCTAAGAGAATTTCAATACCTCCATAACTTCGTCAATTTGCCACACTTCGCGGCTGCCGACTGAAATTCGGCATTTTTTTTTTGTTCCTTTCACCTGTCAGCATCGTGGTCGGAGTTAAAATAGAGGAGATACTAGATAAATTATACAAGAATAATTCGGCGCCCACAATCGCAAGAAAAGGGCGAAAAATACAGTTGAAAAACCAGTGGCGATTCGTCGTCCGCAACAGAGGGAAGCCAAAACCTTGCCCCTCAGAGCTTAATGCCTTAAAAAATAAACTAGAAAAGCACTCAGAGAGCGCAGAACCTCCACCAGGGAGCAGCAAACCCAAAAGCACAGCGCTTGGAACTCCGGCCCATTGGAAAGACTTGAAACCTTGAACTTTGGTGTATATCCCACCAGTACTTTGGCCTAGATTTGCCAAAATTCAATCACCTCTTCCTTGACTCAATACCCACCTACCCTGAAAATTTCATCAAAATCCGGGCATAAGTTTTTGAGTTATGTTGTACACAAACAAACCAACAAACAAACGGCACCAAAAACATACCTCCTCGGCAGAGGTTAATAAACTGCAAAAGGTTTAAGTCATTAAGCTTTGAAGGGCGAGGTTTTGGCTTCCCTTTGTTATGGCCGACAAATCGCCACTGGTAAAAACAGGGAATGCTGCGTGACTTATTTATTTTGGGTTTGGCTGAGGGGCACTTACGGCAATGCGGGGAAAGGGCACAGCATGCAATTGCCGTGAACTGGGGCTTTTATAGGTGGGCAGCACGGCAAATAGGTAGGGTATCGACGGCAATTGCCGTCGACGCCGTCGTGAAATTCGAGCCCTATATCTGCGTGTGTTTTTCTGTGGACAGCCTTCAGGCCGCAGTTTTGCTTGGATTGATTTCATATTTCACAGAGGGGTTGGTAATGGTCCAAGTGATAAGTGATTCGTTTTTGGTGCAGATCTGGATCAAACTGCGGATTCTGGATCACTTTGGAAATTTTTTTACCATTGGGAGATAGGGCAAATTTTGACATTTTCTTTAACTCCATCAAAAACATAATGAATCGCTTGAACATCAACACACGTTAACCCCTCACGGAGGGCAACAACCATGAGTAGTTGCCGTTTATCTGGAAGATCTGCACCCCACCTTACCGAATAGTTATTGAGGATAGACTCATCGCCAAATATGTTATTGAATTTATTTCATTGTCAATTAACGTTGAGAGCACAGAAATCATCTTTTTACTTTTAATTTTCAAATTAATTCAAACAGCATGTTGCTGAGAATTCTTCTTCTGGCTTCTTCTCAAGGAATCAACAGGGACTTCTTGCACAGTGAAGATACTTCCAACGGCGATCCCTGCAAAACGAAAGAACACGTTTCAAAGCCTGTGCGCAATCTGACCGTCCTACTAATCTAATCACCTTTCACAGGAAATATATATCTGAGAAAATAAAAAAGCCAAATCCATTCAGTATTTCCACCCCTATTTGGCCTCAGTCAATTCAGCCTACCTTTGCCTCAAAGTTTGAATACAGGACTCCATGGTTAGCTAAACACTGATTTATATTTTAGGAATAAATTGGCTGACTCTTTGCTTGTGATAGTAGGTGAGGCGCCTCAGAAACTGTACCTATCAGGCAGGTGGCCAAAAATGTGACACCGGTAATTTCAGTCAAGACTGATTTAATATTTTTTTGTATATATGCAAGCAGATATATATACACACACATTGTATATGCAAGTTTTAGGTTTTGTGTGGCCTTATTTTATTTACCATGGTACATTTCCTATTCTGCACAGGAAGTGTACCCGAGCGCCACCTATTCCTATAAAAGCAGGTCCTTACAACAGCTGTTGGGTTTGTGGTGGTTAGTAACCTGTCAGTGTTAACTTGCAGCCAAATTTTCTTCTGTCTTTTTTTTCTGTGGTTGCCACATTTTGTCATAACTTGTGACACAATTCCCTTCGCAAACAAATAATTCAGCTTTTTTGTGGTTGACGCACCTACAATTCAGGCACCAACAGTTGAGCCCCTCTGGAACTCTATTAGCATCATCATCATGCTCTGGAGCCTTTTCTGCTAAAGTGCAGTTGGCTAGGCCCCTTTTTAGCAGATTTAGGGCACTGCTTTTCATTCAAATTCATGGGAATTACCAGTGCAGATATATTTGTAATTGAAGACATTCTTCAGGGGTTCATTTGATAAAAATCCGGCCTTGAATGTGACAGTTGAGCTACGGGAGTAGTAACATTTTGAGGTACAATGGCTTACATTTTTGGGCCAGTAGTACATACCACTACATTTTGGGGTGTATTCAAACACTCCAGTGGTGCTTTCAGTGATCATCTCCAGGCATTCAAATGTACTTTTGGGCCCCAAAATCATAAGATATCATCACAGACAGAGTTCAGAGGATACCATACCAGAAAATGTTACAACATGTAAACCAATAAAAGACAAACTGGCATATCATCTCATTTTCAGAGTCTGTTTTTGTCTAGTTCAGCAATGGCTCATGGGAATAAATGCTGAATTGTTAACACACTGACACACAACCAAACCAAGAAACAAATCGCACTGATTACAATCCGCTGACTCGGTTGCTGGGGAGATAATAATAATAATAATATTTTTTTAAAAAACAGGATAATACACTTACTCTTGCCGATTTGCATGGTAACTTCCAACTCCAGCCAGGTAGTTCAGGTGAGGAACATGATAAGTGAATTGCTCGTCAAAGTGGTTCACGTAGGGTGTCCAGTAGCAGTTGTGATTGCAGACGCCATTCAATTTGCAGCAGTAAAATTTCCATCTGAAGGAGAAAACAGCAATTAGAAGGTGGATTTAGCTGTCAATTACAAAATGTGCAATTTCAGAACACAGCAACAGCAGTGATGCATTACCATTACAAGAGTGGCAAAAGTATGGCATAGAGCTCCACCAAGAATAATAGTCTACTCTTGTATGAAGCACCAATCTCCAAGGGCAACCACTGTCTTGCTGCAATTGGATAAGTTTTGTTACATTTAAAATTACTTCCATCTAGTAGATTTTAAGATATGGCATTCATGCCCTTAATTGCAGTCCCACAATGGGGAAGAATCTTTTTTTAAAAACCTTGGATTGGGATGGTGATCCGGATCACTATCAAAATGTAATGCAGTGTTCTTTTGGACGAACCCTATGCCGTCAAAAACAAAAATTCATCAAAATAAATTTGTAACTTCTGATCAGAGTTGTTATCACACAGTTTTTTTTAAATGAGACACAGTCAAAAACATAACATCCTTCATGAAGGTAATAATTGCGCATTACCCAGAAGCATGCAAGTTGCTTTAAATTACCCAGTTCGATTAGTTTGCTTATCAGCTCTGAGGCCTTTCAGCTCTTGAATCAGGGACTCACACTGCATTAGCAATCCCCTGATCCCATGCCAGTTTCTTAGCTAAAAAGTAAGCCTTGTAAAATGAAATAAAAGAACAATTGAATAAAAATCACACTTCTCAGCATTTTAAACGTCAAAACTCCAAACCTTCGATCTTCTTGTCTATTTTGGTGGTAGCTCTCCATGCCAGAAATGATGTAATTTGATGGACAGCTGAATGAGAACTCTTCATCAAACCTATTGACATACTGAGACCAGAAACACTCTGGACGGCTGGTTTCAAAGCTGCGCTTGCAATGCAGCTGCCAGATACGGTCTTCACGTCTATTGTCATGTTTACTTGAAACAAAAGAAAAACAATATATAAAAGTTACTGGGTATACAACCCCAATTTGGAATAAGTATGGAATGAAAAAAAATAAAAAAACAAAGAAAACAGAGATCATTAAATTGACTTTGACTTGTATTTCATTGCAGACAATATGAAGAGAAGATATGTAATCATTTGTATGGTTGACTTCATTTTATTTACAAATATATACATCCATTTCTGCTATTCAATTCGAAAAAAAAACAGTTGGTACCAGAGCAATTTAGGAGTAGTTGCAAATTAAATAAAAAAATCTAATAATGATGTAATTTGAAATAACTGATGGGTCATTCCATGCCAAATGTCCGAATGGCTCTCATTTAACCAGCTCGGATTAGGCTAAAAAAAAAAAATCCAGCAGGTGCATTCACCTAATAGGAGAAATCCAAAATTTTAGCTCTCAACTTCTAATAGTTTTGTCATAAAAAAATATTTTTGTAACTATGTTCCAGCCCTTTTTGAACAGACATTTCTGAGGAGCCACTTTCACTTGGCTAAATGTAGAAAAGTATTTCAGCTAAGTCCTTCAAATTTTCAGGGTTGAAATTCTGCTACGATAACTTGAGGAATATGGACTAATAAAGGTGTACCTTCAGTTTATTATATATTTTTGGGTGCTTAAAATTGCTCGAAAAGTTTACTCTGTGCTCTGCAGTAGAATATTTGAAGGACTCTAAAAAGCCAAATTTCGAAGATGGGTTTGGTATTGCACATACAGCTTCTCATATATGATATGTATTTTGTATTCTAATATTAACACATCCAAAATTTGTTATGGTGTTCTGCTTTATTTTCATTAAATTAAATACGGTTCATTAAATTTGGGTTCATTAAATATGTCGTAGTTAGTTACTGTGCTGAAACTTTCAGCTGAATCTGAAGGGGTGGTGCGGGAGCCATAAGGACTGACCCAAAAGCAAAAAATCTTCACTGCCATGACATCTTGTTGAAATACTTTGCAAGAATGAAAATTTAAGTTAATGTTTATTTTGACAAATCAATAAAATTAATAAGGTGAAACATCTCAATGTGCTGCAATGTTTTCAAGATAAAACAGGTCAATTTAATTAACATATCACTGCGTTCTCTTTTAATTTTGACCTAACATAATGTCCCAACTTTTTCTGACTTGGGGCTGTAAGTCATTTCGAATGAACTGCATTGCTGAGTAAATAAACAATGAGTAATCCTTACCTGGTAATCGTAGATATTGATTCAGATGAGGGACACGTAAAATGTAGGTGTCCATCATATTCATTAATCCACCCTGTTTAGATCAAATGAATTGATTCTAAAGGCAATCATTGTAGAAACACTCATTCACTGTAAATTCACTAGAAACCGAATCAACAATAGAATCATCTGGGGCTCCTTTTCATTTCATAAATTGTAGACATGGACACAAAAACCATTAACATAGCAGGAAATATAAAGAAATAAGTAACAGTAAATTTCATGTGATCCCGCTCACCTTGGCAATCGAGTGGAAGTCCTGCGAGCAAGAAAATGAAAAAACAAATGTTCTTCATGACTGTAAAGATGGAGGGAGGCCAGAGTGAATACCATCACCAAATCAGATCATTTTTATACCCTGTGATGCTGAAAATGCAAGTTCTGCAACGATGTAAAATAGTTTGATAAAGTGTTATCTGCAGAATGACGTTACAAATGACAGAAGCATTTACACATAAGAGATAGGCCTAACAGAGATAAAAATTTAACACCATGAGGGATGCCAGTCTCTTGAGCAAGGGCCTGTACCAGCATTGCTTTTTCATGTCTTCCCGACCAGATGTTTTCATATTTTTGAGGACCCCTTGTCCGTAAATAATCGGAGAGAGACAAAGTCTTCAGAAGTTACCTTTATTCCAGCCTTGAATCATGCAATAATCCAAACCTGGTGAGTAGTTTCCGTAGACGTTCTTATTTTACAAACAGAAAAGGTTTTATCCTACCTTGACATGTTTCGACGGGATGTTTATCCCGTCGAAACATGTCAAGGTAGGATAAAACCTTTTCTGTTTGTAAAATAAGAACGTCAACGGAAATTAGTTACTACAGGCAGTATGAACCTTTTTGGATTACTGGT
This sequence comes from Gymnothorax reevesii, assembly GCA_029721435.1. NCBI lineage: Eukaryota > Metazoa > Chordata > Actinopteri > Anguilliformes > Muraenidae > Gymnothorax > Gymnothorax reevesii. The sequence goes on along the minus strand of CM056579.1, from coordinate 21,794,630 downwards.
GAGTAGTTCTTGTGCTAGAAGTACAACCCCAGTGTTCCCACACAGCCATATTTATGGAAAAACCCCATCAAATTTCCGATCACAAAACATGGGTTGTACATCGATTATCTCTTCAGTTTTTTCTTTCCCATATAGGCTGGCAGCGCTCTGTGGGATTCTCTGGAAAATATTGGTGGAGCACAGAAGTATAGGTCTCATTAAAAAAAGAAAGAATTACAAAAAAGGAGAGGAAAAATCATTTAGATCCTTCGAACCTCCCTCTCCCAGGGTGCAGTTCCAGGCTACATCCCTTTCCACAGAGATGTTTTCCCAGGCTCCCCCAGGTTCAGAACTCTGCCTTCTGCTTCCTGGTGTCTTCTTTCCAAAGCCTACCGATCACAGAAGCACCACTCGCCGACTAATGCATTCGCCTTTGGCTTTTGGTCCGATATCCAAACCTGCAGTCAAAATAATAGGATACAAATAGATGCATAAATGATTAAACTGATTGTGTTTTTAGTAACAACTAATGATTTTACTGAACAGATATCAAATACATTTAACCTTCATCCTTCCAAGAGGGGTCTATCTGGACCCCGCACCTATATATTTGTTTGCCTTTTTAAAAATATGTGAAATAATGCCTCATCGTTTTATTAATTTTTCAGAAGTTCTGTCTTAATTAAAACACTAAAGCACCGGAAGATCAGCTTTTTGCATTGTGAAGGTATAATTAATTTGTTATCCTATCTGTCTTTTATTTTATAATTGTAAAGCACACTGAAAGTTCACTTCTTTTTGGTTGTTTCAGATTCACTATGGCCAACAGACAGACACAAGCCAGATACACAGCAGCAGAGGCCTTAAGGCAGATTCTGAACACAAACAATGACAATTATTTTACAATTACTTTTTTGTTTTAAATTCTGTAAGAAAAGACAGAGGTTGTAATCCAGAATGTTTTACAGCGGCATGAGCTGCAAAAATCATGTATATAATGCCAAAATTTCTTTTGTGGTGCTATAATTTGCTTAGTGTATGCTAGTTAATGTTATATTATTGCAATGTTATTGCATTTATAATACATCATTGATATTCAGCAGTAGTGGATTTTGTTCTTCAATAAAGTTATGTGTGTTTGCTGCATTGAATTTCTTCTTACTGCATTGATTTCAAGGTATTCCCTCGGGTAGTTTGTGTGTAAAATTGGCCAGTAGGATGAAGGTTAAATGTCTCACCTAAATAGGTTTTCAAATCAACTGAGCAGAATAGATACTAATCATAGCTACAGAAGCCTGCTGCTTATGTATGTGAGTGTGTGTGTGCGTGCGTGTGTGTGTGAACTGCTTGCATGTGTGTGTGTGTGTGTGTGTGTGTGCGTGTATGTGTCTGTGTGCACTGCTCATGCGTATGTGAACTGCTTGCATGTGTGTGTGTGTGTGTGTGCCTGTGCGTGTGTAAGGGTGTTACTGCTGCTTACATAATATGGTTACTGATTATGATAATTGATTATGGTTATTGATTTACTGATGGCTATGATGAGAAATATTTATATATAATCCTCAACATTCCTCCCGTTGAGGCCATCCCAATCATGGCCTCACATCAATCATGGTCGAAAAATGGAACAGCATTGTCTACCCATAGTCTATGACCCCCATACTACACACAAGTGAGTTTCTAATGAGACCGAACATAAGATATGGCTGGTTGGTCCTTTCCGACTGCAACACTTTGAGTAAAAACAGTCTGTCTTGTACGCCAGCATGTGACAGCATTGCTTTGGTGAACAAGCCTTCATGACTGGAACAACAGTCTTAGCATATTCATTCAAAACGTCAGGGAGGCTCCAGGAAGGAATGGGCCTTGACCGGCTGGTACGCTAAACTGCCACGCGACCGTCACTGGGGTGAAAAAATAAAACACAAACACAAACACAGGAACATGCAGATCCTTTATGCACACGGCACATACAGAATGAGGGTCATTTACACCATCATAATTTATCATTAGATGTACCAGATTTTATCATATTTACTTTTACTGCAAAGAATGTGCAGACGATTTGGAGTCAGAACATTTCAAGAACAGTTTCATCCAGGCCTTTCCGAAGACTTACGTTTAAGATACCATGGCGCCATGGAACTGCTTGTATGTTTGTGTGTTATGTGTGTGTGTGTGTCTGTCTGTCTGTGCGTGTGTGAGTGTGTTACTTCTGCTTACATAATATGGATGGTTACTGACTATGATTATTGATTATGGTTAAAAAATAATAATAATAATTAAAATCCTCAACAGCTTCATCAGATACCCAGCTGTGAAAAGAACACCTGCATAATGCTTAAAATTAATGTGAACAAAACGATTACTTCGAGGGACTGTCAGCTGGGGCACGTGTGCCGTCAAGTCCAGTCGATACAGTCTGATGTCACCAGAGCAGAAATACAAACCCCAAGCTTATTTGTACTTGTATAAAGCTTACCTTCGTTGCCGTTTTCCAGACTGAAGATGGTTGCAAACGGCAAGTCGCTGGAGTAGCCACATTTTATCAATGCTGAAACCCACAAAGAAAAAATGCTGCTCTCCATCCATATTTCTTTAGGCGAAAATACATTGAAAGTGTCCAGTTAACTATTTCAATACCGTCTGTGAATTTGTGTTGGAGTTTCAATCTGTTTGCATCCTTGTTCATCCCTGTGAGGTTTTCAGAAATTTTTACCAAGCAGTTTTAATTGTTGGTAGAACCAGTTTGTCGCAACATTTTGTCAGAGTTTGGGCTTCTTGAGTTACCTCCGCCAAGGAGGTAATGTAATCATTGGAATCTGTTTGTTTGTTTGTTCGTTAGCAACATTGCGGAAAAACTAATGGATGGATTTACAAAAATTTTTCACAGTAGGTGGGAATTGATCTTAGATCCCATTAGATTTTGGGGTACATCCGGAAGGGATGAAGCTGCTGGGGGGGACTGCTGAGCCTTAGCAGAGGTATGTGCTCTCCGAGTGCTCTTGTGATTATTGCTTTTAAGTTGGACTGCATCCAGGGGGGTGTTTTACAAAGCTGGCTTTGTGATTTAGCCTGACATTAGCACTTATTAAAACCAGGAAACTCTTCAAATCTGGAACATGGACTGATCTAAAAAGTGCTTTTACAGTTTTACTTAAGGAAGGATTGTTTCTTGCTGAAAGTGTCAATCGTTATGTGTTCTTTATTTTAGTATTTTTAGACTTCAAAAATGCAGCCTTAATTTAGTAAAGAAGTCTGTCAACCTAAGACGCAGATATCATTTTTTTTACTTCTGAGTGAATTTAAACAGCTGGAGAGGGGGGGGGGGGATTGGGCCTCTCCGCCTGGTCTGTTACCCCCGCAACCCGGCTCCGGATGAGAGATGGTAAGTGGATGGATAGATGGACGGGTGAATTTAAGCGATATAATGGAAGAGTTCTTCTTTTGGGAGCTTGCAGCGGAATCAAGACAGGAAATTCTTACACAGTGCAGATTCTTCCAACGGCGATCCCTGCAAACCAGAAAAACAAGTTTGAGGTGTGCGCTCAATCTGACCGTTCTGCTGATCTACATACCTTTTGCAAGCCTCTATAAAACCTTAATCGGTTGAAACAGGCACCTTCAATCTATCCAGAGAAGGCCAGTGTGGGAGCAGGCTTTCATTCTAACCAAGAGTCTACTAATCAAGGACTTCAGTGCAGATTCAAGGGGATGGTTAGCAGATTCAGCTGTGCATTTGCATGGTGTGAATGAAAGTTTGCACCCACACCACCCTTTTCTGGGTAAGATTGAGAATGCCTGAATTAAGATTGCCTTTGCCTGAAATTTTGAATAGACATCTGATAACATGTCAAATTTTTAACTATATTATCAAGTCAAAAATGAAATAATTGCGTTCTATATTGCTCTGGAAAGACGAACTCCGTGGTTAGTCTGACACCTGATTTATATTTTAGGAATTGACAGATGAGGCTTGACTTGTTGGTCAGGCGCCTCAGAAACTGCACCTGTCGTTTAAGTGGTGAAAAATATGACACCCGTCATTTCTGCTTTGTATTTGCAAGGTTTAGTGTTGGATTTAGGTTTAGTGTTGAATCGACCAGCAGATGACCCTGTGCTATATACCATGGTACATCTCCCACAATAAAGAGGGAGATCACCTGAGCGCCAGGTAGTCCTATAAAAGCGGGTCCCAACAACAGCTGCTCGGTGGGGTAGCGGAGGGTGCGAGCGGGTTATACAATGGCGAGAGAAGCAGAAAGAGTCAGTGAGAACAACAGTACGAAGAGTTGGAAGCTCCAAAGTGTTCAGTTAGACACTCCAGAGTGATGAGTGAATGTTACTGGGGAGTTTGTGATAATGAGTAGTGTAGAAGTGATTAGATTGATTTAGGAAACAAATAATCAGAAACACAAATCGTAAGAAACGCAGCCATAAATACCGGCTTTGTGAGGCTTACTTTGCAATGTTTTTGAGTATAGTTCAGACATGAACCGATTCATTTCTATGGCACTTTCCAGAAAAGCAGTTTCATGGTTATTATTAACCTGTCAGACAGCTTTAACTTGTGGCCACATTTTTATTTATTTATCATTTTTTCTTTGCCATTTCTTTGTGTTTTCCCCATTTTGTCATAATGTGTGACACAGTTCCCCTTACAAGCCTAAATAATTAAGCATTTTTGTAATTGATGCACCTGCAGTTCGGGCCCCGATAACTGACCCCCTCTGGAATTATATTAGCATCAGCTTCATGATCTGGAGACTTGACTGCATAAGTGTTGTTGGTTAGGCCCCTTTTCAGCAGGTACCGGCTACTGCTTTCCATTCAAACTGAAAATTCACCAGTGCAGATATATTTGTAATTCAAGCAATTTTTCAGGGGTTCACTTGATGTTTATCCGTCGTTTTTGAATGTGACAGTTGAACTACAAGAGTAGTGACATTTTGAGGTACGATATTTTACATTTCGGGGCCAGCGCTACATACCACTTCATTTTCAGGTGTACTCCTGATTCAAGTGGAACTTTCCACTATCATCTCCAGGCATTCAAATGTGTTTCTGGCCCCAAATTATAAGATACTGCCACAGACATGACATAAATGAATTAATGCTTTAAATTTATTTCCACATTATTACATTTATTTATTTATGTATCTCTGTGTCCGTATGCTAATTAAGTGGGAGATCCTACCCTCAATCTGAAGCAAGATTGGTCAATTAGGAGAGCCAGACAGAAGCAAACAATCCATTGTGAGTCTTCCCTGTAAAGTTAATTGACTGTATAAAGCCGCTTTCTCACTGGACGCAAAACGAAATTTTCGCACGAAAGATTACATTCAAGGTCAATGCAAAGACTCGTGTATTCACGTTGAATACACAAGTTGAATTGAATTTGAATGTAACGTGTTAAGGCCAAACAGAGGTTTATTTATTTACAATATTTACAAATTTATTTACAATAGTAGCTTTGTTCGTTGCCCCAGCATCTCCCGCTGGCCAGACGGGCGCTCGTCAGGAAGACTCCGGGTTTGTTCATGTCCGTTTATCCTCCGCCCTCGTTCTGAGCTTGCGAGGAGTCAACCGATGAGTGTATGAGAATCAGTGGCTGACGGGCACGTGCTTCGGAGGAGAGTCGTGAACAGTCTTCACTATCCTGAGTTGGCAGCAAGGGGTCGCATACGAGCAAGACTTGTACATTGTTCACCAATTGGGCATTCCAGATTCGGGTGGGATTGGAGAAATTTAAAAAACCTCTGCCAAGGCCAAATTTAAAAAAAAAAGAAAAAAAAAAAAACAGAGGTTTATTTAGACTGAACATGAAGTATACTGCCTGTCACATAACACAATGGTAGCACTTGAAACATGGCGGAGTTGGGCCCTTTTGTAATTAAACGGACAAAATGAAAGGACTACAATGATTTCTCCAATTAAATTTGAACTTTATTTCAAACTACAGCATTGCTTCTGCATACGGTATGACAGTAGGTCTGCTTTACTTCCAAAACTCTTCCAGTGGGTGCTTTTTGGTCTTATTTCATCCTCAGAATCGGACGTGTTGCTCTGCGCTTCCATGTTTGAACTGGTTCTGCCATCTAGCGGCCACCAGTGAAATTCGTTGAAGAGGGGCCTCCTGGACCGTTCTTCAACTCAAAGCTAAAGAATTCACCTCAGTTAACAGCTTTATGCACTGGAGTTGGGCCTTTCTTCAATTCATTTTCATAGGTCTTAATCCAATATACAAGATAGGCAGATAACCTGGATTTCTCAAAATCATGGATTTGGGCCCTTTTGTAACTCCTTGATTCAATTGGAAAGGAGCAAATACTTTTGAAGCACCGAACAGGGCAAACACAAGCCCAAACTGACGCATGGTTAAGAAAATACAAACACCAAGTTATTTGTTTTGTCTTTCAAAATGGATGCAAATTTACTTAAAAGAAATAGTTTCTGATGGTCATGATGAAAATGTATTTAATTCAGTTTATTTGTACTCCAGCAAATGCAAATTCTTCCACACCCATCCAGTACTCCTATTTGTGTTCACTGCACTCCAAGAAATGAAAAATTGGATTTATGTCATTGCTCTACTGTTTGACAACTGAAATACCTTTACTGATTACGTAAGAGCCAAGTACTAAACGTTTGACAAAACATTTGAAAAGAAATCCAACAGTAAATTTTTTGTATAGTTTTGACCTTGGCATTTTTTTTGCAGGACAATACACAGCAAATCTATTTATTATTATTATTATTATTATTATTATTATTATTATGGTATTTATGGTGTTTTCAGACTTTAAAAATATAGTCTTGATGAATTGGTCTGTTAACAGAAAACACAAATACAATCTTTTTACTTTTGCCCCAAAGGTTGAGCAGGGGCCTTACAAAATGCAAAAATGTACAAAAATTTTCACTTACAAAATCAAGTCTGAAACAAATAATTGCATTCTGCATTACTCTGAAACAATGGAGTCCATGGTTAGTTTGACACTTGTTTTATATTTTACGAATAAATTGGCTGACTCTTGACTACTGGTAGTAGTTGAGGCACCTCAGAAACTATACCTATCAGTTAAAGGTTCCCTTACATGAGGCACACCATCTGAAATTGTTGGTTTATTTTGTTATATATCATTATGTATATCTCACTATGCATTCTGAAATGGCTGAAAAATCCATCAATTTCAAGGAATAAAAATAATCTTTTGCACTCTTACGCCCCGCCCTCCGAAGAAGTAGGAAGTTTCTGTACATGTTCCTGTGACGTCATCAGAGGAAAGCACCTCCGCCACAGCAATCTCTGCGGTCCATTTACATGCTTGTTTACACACGTTTTCTAGTGTGTTTGTTTAGTCTAAGCGCCTACAATCAAGATATCTATCCATCCATCTATCTTTCTAATTGTTACATTCGACAAACCGTGTTACGTAGGCTAACGTAGCTAGATGGTTGGATACACAGTGGACAGGAGGACAACTATCCAAACTCAGCTATAAATCTAATGACGAGTGTACAACAAGGCATCAAGATAACTCGCCGATTCATAAGAAATATTGTATGCATGTTGTAACTGACGTCACAAGCCTATAAGCCAGCGTTAGTTCCACAGTGATCATGGATGCCCACATCCTACAGCACAGTCGGCGATCAGGCATCACAATACAGCCTCTTGAGTTCATTGGGCTCATAATGCGATGGCAGCAGTCGATAATCAAGTTACTCTCCAGCTGTGTCAGTTACCCTCGCCTGCTAATTTATCAAAGTTAACCACCTATGGCATTAAACTTCCGGATTATTCTCCAGAACATTTGCCAGAATAGGCGGCGCCAAACCGCCTTCACACACAAAACAAATTTTTCGCATGACAGATTACGTTCAAAGTCAATGCAAAGACGAGAGTATACGTGAAACACTCTGCTCATAAAGCTCGCTAACTGCCTGAACCGAGACCGGGGCGATTGGATAAAGGGAAATACTCGCAACTGTCACTAACTAACGTCAGCTTGCTAAATGGGTAAGGTGGTTAGTTAAACTGGCAGGTAGATAGTTAGTGTGTAACTTGGCAGTTCTCTCAACACTGGGCTGAATGCTTGCTGTATAATTTCCTAATTGAAATTCATGAAAATCTAATGTTATGTCGAACTTAAGTTAGCTGACTAAGTACTGCAGGAAATTAACGTCAGCTAGCCATCTAGCTTGCGTGCGTGTCTAAAGCTGCTTTCACACCAGACGTGAAACAAACCTTCCGCGCGACAGATCACACCGAAAGTCAATGCGAAGACGCGAATACACACGTCTTTGAATGTAATCTGTCGTGCGAAAAACCCGCCTCGCATCCGGTGTGAAAGCGGCTCAACGCCACCTATTCTGGCAAACGCCCTGGCGATTAATCCTGAAGTTTATAGTATTACAATAGCTTTTTTTCTGTACTTTTATTTCATTAGCTATAGTAGCCCTACAATATTTCAATATTCACATTCAAATCTATATCGTGCTTCCCAAAAAAACATACAATTACTTCAGTAATACAATAGTTTTTTGGTGGTAAATTTTATGGTATTCCAACAGTGGTTTTTTGTAAGGGTCCATCAGCTGGCTATGGTAAATAAAGGATAGTGTATGTACATTTTGTTGTCGAGCGAGCGAGATCTGACCAGCTGGCAGCCTTGCGTGACATCAGTTGACATATAAGGCCAGTTCCAGACATTTTGAAGGGGGCGTTCCCGATCAGTTTAATTAATCCAAAATAGTTTAAAAAGAAAACAAATCACGGAAAAGCGTTTGCATCTTCGTTTTCATCACGAAAAAATACAATGGCAAGTTCTACATGTCAGTTTCGGCCTATTTAATGTTAGGGAACCTTTAATTGGCCAAAAATGTGACTCCGGTACTTTCAGTCAATACTGATTTAATATTTAATATTGGTGCAAACCCACGACCTTCTTGCTGTGAGGCAGCAATGCTAACCACTGTGCAACGCGCACAAATCAACAATTTGCGTCAGCCAGTGACGAAAAGTCTGGGGATGAAGAGTCCGGGAACAATAATTCATTTGGGTACGAAAAGTCCGGGGTCAAAAAGTCGGGACGAAAAATTCAGGGACGAAAAGTCCAGAGACAAAGAGTCCTCGAGCCGCTGCAATCCTGTGTCAATGCTAGAAGTGTTGAACCTGTTCGAAATGAATTGAACTTGAGTGTTGAAATTGCCATCACTACCAGTTTTTTTCCAGCTCTTTGAGCATGATTGACTACACGTCACTGATTTCTGTTTTGGCTTTTTGGTCTTGATATTTTCCTAGTGATTTGTCTTCCTGGCTTTGATTAATAGACTATTAGCTGAATACAATTCTGGATTAGCCCCACTGTGCTGAAGTCACACTCTTTGGTTTTGACCTGGATTGCCTGACTACGATTTTCAATGAGAACCAGTCAACCAAATCTTCATTTGCACATGAGCTGTGAGTCTGCCTCCTGTCAAAAACTTTATGTGTTTATTGGCAAACAGCTGCAGTGGCTGTGATTCAGACCCATTAAACTGCCACATAGTGACAGAGTTTCAGGTGAAAGGGGGTTTGGATGAGTCCAAATCGCTACAAGATCTGTGACACAAAAATTACGCAGTGCCAAGGTTTATTTGTTTACGCACATCATTTTTCTCCATCCAACCACTTGAGCCGCAAATGCTTTTTATTCAGCACAAGAAACTACCAAATTGAGCTCAGGCCATAATATGCCGTAATCTTACTGCTGTATGCATTTCCGTTTGCGAAGGCACAGTGTCTATAGCTCCTAAATGTTTTCTAAGAGTTGTGAAAAGGGCAACATTACAAAGGTTAAAATTATCACTGCCATGACTTCTTGCTGAAATACGCTGATACTTTGCAAGAATGTAAAGGGAAGTAAATTTTTATTCAGAAAAATCAATGAAATGATCAAGGTGAAAAATTGCAATGTGCCATTGTATGGTTTTCAACATCAATCAACTGCTTTCTTTTTTAATTATGATTCAGTATAATTTTCCAACTATTTCTGACTTGGGGTTGTAAATCAATCCAAATGAACTGTATTGTTTTATCATTAACAATTAATAGGCCTAATACAAAACCCAAAACCAGTTAAGTTGGCACGTTGTGGAAATCGTAAATAAAAACAGAATACAATGATTTGCAAATCCTTGTCAACCTATATTCAATTGAATACACTGTAAAAACAAGTTACTTAATGTTTGAACAGGTAAACTTTGTAATTTTTTGCAAATATTAGCTCATTTGGAATTTGATGCCTGCAACATGTTTCAAAAAAGCTGGCACAAGTGGGAAAAAAGACTGAGAGAGTTGAGGAATGCTCATCAAACACTTATTTGGAACATCCCACCGGTGAAAGGGCTAATTGGGAACAGGTGGGTGCCATGATTGGGTATAAAAGCAGCTTCCCTGAAATGCTCAGTCATTCACAAACAAGGATGGGGTGAGGGTCACCTCCTCGTGAACAAATGCGTGAGCTGATTGACGAACAGTTTAAAAACAACATTCCTCAATGAGCTATTGCAAGAAATTTAGGGATTTCATCATCTACAGTCCGTAATATCGTCAAAACGTTCAGAGAATCTGGAGAAATCACTGCACGTAAGCGACAAGGCCGAAAACCAACATTGAATGCCCATGACCTTCAATCCCTCAGGCGGTACTGCATCAAAAACCGACATCAGTATGTAAAGGACATCACCACATGGGCTCAGGAACACTTCAAAAAACCACTGTCAGTAACTACAGCTCGTCGCTACATCTGCAAGTGCAAGTTAAAACTCTGCAATGCAAAGCGAAAGCCATTTATCAACAGCACCCAGAAACGCCGCCGGCTTCGCTGGGCCAAAGCTCATCTAAGATGAACTGATGCAAAGTGGAAAAGTGTTCTGTGGTCTGACGAATCCACATTTCAAATTGTTTTTGGAAACTGTGGATGTCGTGTCCTCCGGACCAAAGAGGAAAAGAACCATCCGGACTGTTATAGGCGCAAAGTTCAAAAGCCAGCATCTGTGATGGTATGGGGGTGTATTAGTGCCCAAGGCATGGGCAACTTACACATATGTGAAGGCACCATTAATGCTGAAAGGTACATACAGGTTTTGGAGCAACATATATTGCCATCCAAGCAACGTCTTTTTCATGGACGCCCCTGCTTATTTCAGCAAGACAATGCCAAGCCACATTCTGCACGTGTTACAACAGCATGGCTCCGCAGTAAAAGAGTGTGGGTACTAGACTGGCCTGCCTGTAGTCCAGACCTGTCTCCCATTGAAAATGTGTGGCGCATTATGAAGCGTAAAATACGACAACGGAGACCCCGGACTGTTGAACAACTTAAGCTGTACATCAAGCAAGAATGGGAAAGAGTTCCACCTGAAAAGCTTCAAAAATTGGTCTGCTTAGTTCCCAAACGTTTATTGAGTGTCGTTAAAAGGAAAGGCGATGTAACACAGTGGTAAAAAGGCACCTGTGCCAACTTTTTTGCAATGTGTTGCTGCCTTTAAATTCTAAGTTAATGATTATTCGCTAAAAAAATTAAGTTTCTCAGTTTGAACATTAAACATCTTGTCTTTGCAGTGTATTCAATTGAATATAAGTTGAAAAGGATTTGTAAATCATTGTATTCTGTTTTTATCTACGATTTACATGCCAACTTCACTGGTTTTGAGTTTTGTAGATATTGATTCAAATGAGGGACACGTAAAATATAAGGGTCCATCATATTCATTATTTCACTAATACATGTTATATATGATTGTATAGATGGAGGGAGGCCAGAGTGAATACAAACACAAAATAATTTTATAATTAATATAATTTTATACTGTACAACACTGTAAAAATGCAAGTTCTGCCATTTTGTGAAATAGTCTGATGAACAGTGTTATTTGCAGAATGAGGTGATAAATCAAGGACAGCAGCATTTAAACATAGACAGGCCTTGCAGAGATTAAAATTTAACAAGATGAGGGATTCCAATCTCTTGAACAAGGGCCCGTACCAGCATTACTTCAGCAGATACCCAACACTGCAAATAACACTTTGTAAATGCCCCAAATTAATGTCAACAAATCTATAACTGAAGAGGAAATCATTTGATGTAAAAACAGTGAAGTGACTCTCCTGTGGAAATGCCATTGAGGTGAATCTGCCGGGAGTTCCCGAGTCAGTGTCTGCTCCGTTATGACTGGAACATAAAGGTCTCAGGGGGAAATGAAATGATAAATACTTCAAAACAAACAAACAAACAAAAATGAGGCAAATAGTGCACAGAACCAGTCTAACACTTGGACACGCTTAACTATTTAACTAGTACTGCACTGTTCTTAGAGAAAATTAAGCATTTTAATGTCTGTGAACCGACTTAAATGAGACAAGGTACAATATTCAGAAATAGGAATACAAATATTTATGCCTCAGAATAATTAAATTTAAGATAAATTTCCGTATTTATCTTAAAAAAAAAAAAAAGAAAAGGAAAAATTAATGAGTGGGCTAATTCTTTAAAATCTAGCCATGAGACATGTTGGAACTGAAGCTGTGGAGGAAGGGCAGCTCATCTCTGGGAAGCTGGAGTGAACACTCAGAGACACGTAACAAAACTGCAGAGAAAAACGATCGATGACTATACTTGACATTTACATTTTTAAAATGTGGACCATGTTGATAAAATTAAAATGTGAAAGGGAAATGTAAAAAATATATAGTTGGATGTTCTGAAATATGTAAATTGACAAAAACTTGACAAAGCTGAAAGAAATTGGGAAAGGACAAGTATGTTTTAAGAGCACAGTATACCAGGGCAAACACAACCCCTAACTGATTTACAAATAGTTAAGAAAAATACAAATGCCAGTTGTTGTTTTTTTTTCCTTTCAAAATGGATGCAAATTATTTTATTTGAAAATTATGAAAACAAAATGAAAGGAAAAGTTCCTGATAGTTTTTGTGAAAATGTATTTAATTCAGTTTATTTGCATTTCAGTATATGTGCATTCTTCCACATACACCCTGTACTCCTATTTATGTTCACTGCACTCCAAGGAATGAAATAATGGATTTATTTCATTGTTCTACTGTATGTGAACTGAAATGCTTTTACCGGTAACATAAGGGCCAAGAGACTGAAAATTTGACAAAACATTGGTCATGGTTTGTGAATGTGCTTTTTGCTTTCTTTGTTATTCTCGTCCCTGATGACATCGTTTTCTTTCCACATCGGATTCTTTACCCAGCTGGCTGATAATTTCTGGGCGTTCCTTCCCTGGAGTCTATTTAAGCCAGAGGTCGCCACGCCTCCTTCACTGGAGTGTTTCATATGACTTTGCTCACTTCGGCTCAATATATATCTTTAGTCAGGGGTTTGCCTCTATATATATTCTGTGTTTCTGGGAAGCTTGGCTTCTTTAGGTTTTGGCACTATTGTCAGGTGCCTTGTTACTTTTCTCTTTTATTGAGATTCCTTTTCTATCTGTTTGCTTGCTCCGTTTCTGGCGCTTAAGCCTTTCGTTTATTCAGAAACGCGAGCTCCTCTCCCCTCTTATCTCGCTCAATCACTTTCAGCTGTGTTGGCGCTTTGCTCGGTGCAGCTTCGCCTGCCTCGGCATCTGAGGCTCCTCTCTAACCAGCCATCACAAAATTTGAAAAGAAGTCCAACATTTATTTTTAAGCATGTAGTTTTGACCTTTGTATTTCTTGCAGTACAATACACAGCACATCAAGGAAGGTCAGTCTCTAGATGAAGATATTTGTTATTATGAAGTATCTATTTATTTATTGGTATTTTCAGACTTTTGAAATACAGCCTAAGTGAAGTAAAGAAGTCTGTCAAAAGAAAATACAGATAGCATCTTTTTACTTTTGAATGAATTTTAACAGTATATTGCTGGGAATTCCTCTTTGGGTTACATCTCAAGGAATCAACAGGGACTTCTTGCACAGTGAAGATACCTCCAACGGCGATCCCTGCAAAACAAAAGAACACGTATAAGGTGTGTGCTCAGTCTAACCATTCTTCTGATCTGCACACCTTTCACAGGTAATATATATCTGAGAAAATGAAAAGGCCAAATCCAGTAAGCATTTCCACCGCTATTTGACCTCAACCAATTAAGACTACCTTTGCCTCAAAGTTTGAATAGAAGCCTAACAAAATATTACTTTTTTAACTTGCATAATCAAGTCTGAATTAAATAAGTGCATTCTTCTACATTGCTGTGGAACAGTGGACACCGCAGTGAGACACTTGATTAATATTTTAGGAATTGATTGGCTTGACTCGTGGTAGTACATTAGGCACTTTAGAAACTGCACCTATCAGTTAGGTGGCCAATAATGTGACTCCAGTAATTTCAGTCATGACAGATTTAATATTGTGTCGTATATGCCAGCAGAACAGGTTTTATGTTTGGTATTGAATCGACCAGCAGATGTCCTTGTGCTATCTACCATGTTTACATCTCCCATAATACACAAGGGGGATCACCTGAGCGCCAGGGAGTGCTGTAAAAGTAGGTCCTGACAACAGCTGCTGGCTGTGGTGGCGGAGGGTGAGAGCAGGTTATATAGTGGTGAGCGAAGCATAGATAACCAGCTGGAGAAAGAGTTGGGTGCTCCGAAGCTTTAATAAGTGGATGATACTGGGGATCATGTGAAAATGTGTTTGATTCGGGAAACAAATAATTAGAAACACAAATCAGGACAAAGCCATAAATACCAGCTTTGTGAAGCACCCTTTGTAGTTAATATTTTTGTTGAGTCTAGTTTTAACACGATTTGATTCATTTCTGTGGTGATTTTCAGAACATGGTCATTAGCTAGCAAGCTGACAGACAGCTTTGACACAATTATTTATTTATTTAGCCATTTCCTTGTGTTTGCTGTATTTTATCATAACTTTTGACACAGGTCCCCTTTTAAATTTATATAATTAATCATTTTTTGTGTTGTTTTGTTTCAGTTGACGCACCCGCAAGTCGAGCACTAACAATAAAGATCCTCTGATCAATGGTGTAATAACTGACGGTACATTGTTAGCCTGGTAATATCAGAGTCTGCTACTTTGCTTGGGAAATCCCATGAAAAGAGGGATGAGAAAAAATTAAGTCTCTGTTTAACATCCAGCAAAGGGCCTCAATCGATCCACAAAACCCCGATCTTTAAGAATCATATATCTTCGTGGCTGAACCACTATTTTTCAGCAAAAGTTTTGCATCCAAACAGATGGCGCGAATTTTACCCTGAAATCAGCCCAAAATCTGTTCTGTCGTTCTGTCGTTCCTTTGCTATGGTGGCTAATCGGAGGGCTGATTTGGGGGCGTGGTGTTGCTTATTGGTGCCAGCTGCGTGGAGTTTATTTAATCCACTTAGTTCTGCCGGCCGGTACTTCAGTGTCAGTCCTATGTGCCTGAGATGAAAGTCTTTCCTTGGCTCTGGAATTGAGGACTTAGCTTCTAAGCCTGTTTATAGAATATTTTGTTGTAAATGTATTTCTCTGGCTGTCTAGCTGTGTTCATGCAGTCAGTCCATTTTTCTTTCCTCTTCTTCCCTCTCGGTATTCTCCGTGGCAGGATCTGGCGAGATTATTGAGCTCTTATTTGCGACTCTGCTTGGTCGCATATATATCTACCTCTGTTGGAGATTTTCTCTCCTTGGGTTTTGGGGTGCGTTCCCTTTTGGTTCGCCTTTTAAAGTGAAGGCATTAGTAGCAATATCTCCCAGGATATCACTTTTGGACTATTTAAGTTGCATTTCTGCCCTCAACACTTATCTGTGTGTACAACCCCACATACCACCATCCATGTTTCCACGCATTACAAAATCAGGTAATTAGGACCTTTGAAATTACCAGTAACTAAATAGCTATTACAATTCATATCTTTCAATTTGTTATACCAAGAGCATCAATTTTAAGTAGAGGGAAGCTTGAACCCTCATGTGGAAGTTTGCAGGCCAGAAGGTAGGGGTGACTCAATCTTCCCGGTCAATGTAACGTCTGTCACAGAAATTCTGAATTATTTTTATCAGAAGAAACTGAGATGGAATATTGACTTAACCTTTTCAATTTTCTTAGCTGTAGCCAAGACAAAGTCAATACTGGACAAGCTCTGCCTGAAAGTTTGGCACGTTACATTTGGCAGGGGATCAAAATCCGTTACGCCCGTCACATGTAACATTCGTCACAGGAAAAGGGGTCCTGTAATATCCGTCAAGCCCCAGCAAATGGAGGAATGCTCAACTTATCTAGATAATAAAAGGGAAAGAGGGAATTTAAATTGGGGATCAAATGTGTAATTGTGCCAATTTCTAAAGGATGAAGTTTTAGTCAGATTGTGATTTGATTGCCAAAGCTTCACAAGATTTGATACATGAACTGGGTTTTACTATTCTCTTTCAGCTTTCTAGAGTAAATGATATTCAAAGGTGACAGCTGCAACAGGGCCAAATTTACCTATGATGCAATTGCACCTCTCCTATCATTTCCAAGGCCATGAAGGCAGGCTTTCTTGAAGTGCTCAATTTCGATTTGCATGAAGCAACATCATAACCAATGGTCTGTGTCCAGTTATTCTGTGCATTCAACAACAGGAATGGACAAGAACAAGGATTTTATAAATCATTTAGAAGGCGTAAACTAATATTTTCACAAGGTCAATTCTTCTGGAAACGTTCACCATTGCTGGTGTTTGGATCTAGTTGACGGTCTATTGAATTAAATGGGATGAATAATTTGTTAGCTAGCATGCTTACCCTTTTGACCAGTAATGAGTTACACATCCTTGCTGAAAAAAGCCAGAGAAACCATTAAGCATATTCTATTGGTTTCTAATGGTTCTTGGTGGTTTTGTAATGGTTTCTGATAGCTACTTATGTTTTCCGAATGGTTCGGTTTGTTTTTCTAATGGTATTCTATTATCTACCACACAAATCTACAGGACTTTAACTGGTCCCTACCATTGGTTTCTACAGGAGTCTAATGGTTCCTAGAGGCGTTTCTTTACCAGTCTAATGGTCACTATACAGTGGACTAGTGGTCACTACAGGGTGTAGTTGTCTCTAATGGGTCCTAATGTGATGGAGGAATACAGATGTTATAGCCTTCTTTGGCGATCACATCTGTGTGATTTCTAGTGGGTCCTTGTGTAGGCTATGCAGTATGTTTGTAGATTGCAGTGTTCAGTGATTTCATTTAATATATTCCAACATCACCTTTGGCCTTTTGCAATTAAATTTATGATAAATCATATTTGGCCTTTTGTGATTAAATCGTTGTTCATGACTCATCCATCCAAGAGGAGGGAAAAGAACACTACCTGATGGTTTGATGGTTCATGTTCTGAAAAAGTGCCATTAAAATCACAAACTGCAATGAGTTGTCACGCCACATATGTCCTGTTCCCAATTCTGAGGGGAAAATATCCCAATACATACTCAATTACACATATGTATAGACATGTCTCTGGTGCCCAGCGATAGGACGCTGCTATCATTTCTGTTGCAGCAGTAGGTTTCTCAGTATGTTTTTGTAATAATTTTAGTTCTTAATGGGACCAGTTTTCTAATGGTTTTAGCTCCTAATGGAACCAGTAGCTTCCTAAAGGTATTACATTCTAATGGAACCAGTAGCTTTCTAATGGTTGTACATTCTAATGGAACCAGTAGCTTTCTAATGGTATTAAATTCTAACAGAACCAGTAGCTTTCTAATGGTAATACATTCTAATGGGACCAGTAGATTTCTAATGGTATTACATTTTAATGGGACCAGTAGGTCTCTAATGGTATTACATTCTAACTGGACCAGTAGGTTCCTAATGGTTTCACATCCTAATGGGACCAGTAGGTTCCCTAATGGTTTCTTCTAATGGTCCCTAATGGGGTTCCAATTCCCATTAGACCATTAGAAACCTAATGGTTCCTAATGGTTTCTTTCTAATGGTATTCTGCTGGATTTTTCAGCAGGGATGTAAATCTTATTGTAAGCACTTGAATTTAACAATTTAAAGGTGAAAAGTATTAGAATGCTAGCTAGCTAATTATTTATTCCATTGAATAAATAATACTGGACACTACAACCCCAATTTCGAAATAGTTCGGACAAAGTGTAAATTGTGAATAAAATCAAAACGCAATGACTTTCAAATGACTTCACAATTTTTTCTACAAAATTATTAGATAATTATTATTAGATATAATTATTATTATTAGCTTATTTCTACTTTTATGGCTGCTCCAGGTCCCAAAAAAGTTGGAACAGGGGCCTGTTTATCATTGTATTATCATGTTATATTCTGTTTTTATCTACGATTTACATAACGTGCCAACTTCACTGGTTTGGGGTTTTGTATATTAATTGCTTTTTCAGCCCTTTTTTGCCTGTGTGCCAACTTTGAGACCTGTTGTAGCCAGAAAATTTGAAATGAGCTCATTTTGTGGATAAAAATGTAAAATTTCTCAGTTTCAACATTTGAAATGTTATCTATGTTCTATTGCAAATAGCACATGTGATCTGAAAGTCATTGCATTTTGATTTTATTCACAATTTACACTTCGTCCCAAATATTTTGGAATTGGGGCTGTAGAAGCCAAACACTATTTTTCCATTTTCCACATAATACTATGCTGACATTTACGGGATAAATATAATCTCAAATTCATGAGAATAAGCCATCAAATTTATGACACTCAAGTAGTAATTTTCATTTAAATGAAAATTACTACCCTCGTTGCATGAATTTGATATCTCGGGCTCACTCATTGGAGATCCTCCATGTATTTTGCAGTAAGCTTTTCTATCTGTGTAATTTCTTCTGTTATAATATTAAAGACAAAATCTTGATCATAACATCGACTTTTTCTTTGTTTTAGATGGATGATATGTCCTGTTAGTTTGTTTTCATCCCCAGACCTCTGTTAGTCAAAGTCACAATATAGAATTTAACTTGTGTGATTTATCATTTACTACAAATTTTAATGCTAGTTCTGTGACTTCTAATCTTGCAGTCCAGAGTTGAGTTAATAATGATCACTCAGAATTGTTTCTACAGTTTTCGTTTTGAGTAGGCAATGTATTAAGCAAGTGGATTGAGTCTGCTGTCTTCAGTTAACAGTCAAAGAAACAGGATTGTTTCAACAGAGAAAGGATATAAACACTTTCATTGGTATAGTGCATTGATTGCTCCATACCTGAAGAGGACAGCTATTGAGTTTGATTGATTAAAGAGAAATCTGAATAAAACCATTTCAAAAGAATGTTAACTTCATGATACTGTGTAATTGATGCACGCTACCAAAACAAAGTCAAATGATCTTATAACCTACTACAGTCAGGCCTAAATGTGGTTATTTCATCATGCCACTGGATGATATTGACTTTTCTCAACAGAAAATGTAACATTCGACACGTAACGTCCCTCACAGAGGATTTTGCGCAATTCTGTAACTGCCTGCTAAGAGACTCTCATTTGGAGTTGTATTATGATTTGTGTATCAGGTGGCCCAGTTCTCGTACAGTTCTGGGATAAACATTCATGTGTACCATTGTTGAGACATAGAGAATTTTGAAATTAACATGGCTCAATTTTTTCCATGTCTTTTTCATGTACCATCCGTCACGTTCATAAATGTGGTTGATGCGAAACACACGACATCACTAGATGGCTTTTCTTCCTCCATTAAACAGCCTTAGACCTAGGCTAGCAATACAAATAAAGTTGGATTCCTTGGAGTAAAAAGTAAGCTGTGAAGGTAGTTGGAATTAGCCTGACTCCGCCTACTTACATACTTCCATTCAATTTCATTTCACTTCACCACTCCGTCTGATCACAATGAGCTCTGGCTCGTTTACCTCGGCAGAAAAAACGCCGGACCAACCAACAAACAGAAGGTGTGGCCGAGAGCCATGACGTAGCCGCTGTGCCGAATTTGAAATTGTAGTCTCTGAAATCAACAATGGCCACGGACATAGATACATGGGAGGCCATTCGCTCTGTCATGGATAAAATCGCCACTATCAGCGACTTGAAGCCATAACAAGATGAATGTTTGGTTTGTTTTTTGAATGGAAATGATGTTGTAGCGCTACTCCTCACAGGTTCTGGGAAAAGTTGTCATATCTATTTAATATCCATCATGAAACATGAAATGGGCACCCTGTTCATCTCTGTGAGAGATAGCTGAACCACCTCAGCTAGCTTGTAGCTTCTAATGTTAAATTGCCTGCGAATTTCACACTATTTAAGTTAGCAGCAAACTTTATAAAAGCCGTGTTTTTGTTCATGTCGCAAGACCTATTCTCTGTCTCAGTGTAATGTTGTCATTATCCATGAATGAAATGGTTGTCTGAGACAGCCAAACGCTTAGAGCCAAACTGTGTTACTATAAAGTTTGATAGCGAGCTCGGTATGTTGTCAGCGCAAGTATGGTTAACGGTTCAGTTTTCATGTCAACGCAGATTTCATCCATATGTAAATACTGTGTTATTCTCGCCGATTCTGCCATTAGTTTCGGGTCTCTTATGGTTTTTTTTTTTTTTTTTTTGAATAGCAGCAGTATTGGCGGGAAAAACGATAGCTCAACAGTTTGTTTCTTATTAGGAGAACAGAAAGATCACCTTTGGTTCTTTTAAGTGAATGAGTGAAGGCTAAAATGACGTAGATGAGCATATGTATGAGTATAATATTAACTATAATGTACTGATCAGTTTGTGTTCAATGCATTCCTGGTATGAAGGACTGTGTATACAGCGGAAGTACTAGGTGGCTGAGCCGGCGCATAACATAACATAACATACATATCATGATGTTAATTTTTGTAAATTATGGTTCCAAATAGACAATATGAAGGATAAAGCCAGAATATGCTTTAGGGGCGTAGCTATCCTCTGATCCTTGTCTGATACAGTCAGATCCACACCACGCTTCTCCCTGGATATTCAATTCAAGCTCTTGTTCCATAGGAATCACATCCGGTTTCAAAATGACAAAATGGCGCTCTTCATAATGATAAAATCGAGACTTCCTGAGTAGTATGCTGAAAGCAATGGGTGACATCACGGGTGTTTCATCCATCTTTTTATACAGCATATGAGTCCAACGCAGGCTGTCAGATTAGCTTTGATTACTTTGGTGCTTCATATGTGTTCCTTGGTGCTAATTTAAGGTTTGCCGAATGAGAGTTGCAGGGTGAGCCTCTCCATGACGACATAACTATTGCCTGCTTGTGTGCATGTGTGTGGGAGGGGGACACAAAAACAGTTTTGCACCGAGGCCAATCACAATTATGTTACACTAGTGCCTCTGGTATAGTATTAGCATCATTATTATGATCTGGAGACTTTACCGGCACAGTGTTGCTGGCTAAGCAGCATTTTAGCAGTTACAGGCTAATGCTTTCCACTCAAATTGAAGGGAGTCACCAGTGCAGATACATTAGTAATTAAAACAATTTTTCATGGGTTCACTTGATATTATATTTATTCGCCCTTTTGAACGTGACGGTTGAGCTGTGGGGGTAGTAACATTTTGTGGTATGACGTCTTACATTTTTGAGCCAGTGGTACATACTGTTGTGTTCTGTGGGTCTGCGTGTTTTGGTTAGTTAATTTTAGGTTTATCATTTTTGTGATGTTGGTTTTTAGTCCATGTCTTAGTGTTCACATTTCATTCCTCTCCCGTGTTATTCCAGTTCACGTCTTACCCATGTACGGTCTTTGCTTTCTCCCCGGTCGCGTCATTGTTTGTAGCAGTTTTCTGTCTTAATTGATTGTGACACTATTTTGGGTGATTTAATGGATTCTGGGTTTCAGCCTTCCTTCCTTTCTCGTTTACTAATTTCCCCTTGCTTTTCTATATTACTAACCCCTTCTAACCGTTTGTCATTTTCTAGAATTTACTAACCAAACTAACATTGTATATTACACTAACCTACTAACGAGCACCTGGGATTGTATAGCTGCACTTACTAATTGACTAATGATCTCTCAGCAGTCGCCCTGTTCTAGTCTCCGCCTCTTGCTTTTCTTTTACTGGCTTTGCTAAGTTTTCCAACAGAACCTTCTGTATTTTTATCTGTCCTGTCTCTTTCTATCCACTGTGAACTATTTATCCAGTTTATTTATCCCGTCTTTGGGATTGTCTTGTGATCCTCATCTGTGTGTTAATGTTTATCTGTTCCATGTAATTAGGTTTCCCTTACGTGCCACCCCTTGTTCATTATATTATGTTCCAACACCTGTGTCTCTCCGTGCCCTGCCCTATATCTGTTCCAGCTCTGCAGCCCTTCAGATCAGATCTGACTTCGCTCGCGCTACACTCCCTGCCCTGTGCACCTTCCATTACATTACATTACATTACAGGTATTTAGCAGACGCTCTTATCCAGAGCGACGTACAAAAGTGCAAAAGAACAGGACAAAAGTGCAGATCTCCGAGGAGACAAGTAAAAGTGCTAACAGTAAAGTGACAGAACATGTTCCATTGTTACAGCTCTAGACTAACAAACAGGCAAAGTCGAGGGCAAGTGAACAAAATGGCAACAATGGCTCCCTTCCCTCTGGTCCCCTTACCTTCTGTGTTTCATCAGCCTCATTTCCCAGCCCAGCCTGCCCTACCTGCCGCCCTCTAGCCCCTGGTGCCCCCTTCGCCTTCCTGTGCCCCATTGTGCCAGTCGCCTTCGCCTTCCTGTGCCCCAGTGTGCCAGTCGCTTTCGCCTTCCTGTGCCCCATTGTGCCAGTCGCCTTCGCCTTCCTGTGCCCCAGTGTGTCAGTCGCTTTCGCCTTCCTGTGCCCCAGTGTGCCAGTCGCCTTCGCCTTCCTGTGCCCCAGTGTGCCAGTCGCCTTCGCCTTCCTGTGCCCCAGTGTGCCAGTCGCCTTCGCCTTCCTGTGCCCCAGTGTGCCAGTCGCCTTCGCCTTCCTGTGCCCCATTGTGCCAGTCGCCTTCGCCTCCCTGTGCCCCATTGTGCCAGTCGCTTTCGCCTTCCTGCGCCCCAGTGTGCCAGTCGCCTTCGCCTTCCTGTGCCCCAGTGTGCCAGTCGCCTTCGCCCTCCTGTGCCCCAGTGTGCCAGTCGCCTTCGCCTTCCTGTGCCCCAGTGTGCCAGTCGCCTTCGCCTTCCTGTGCCCCAGTGTGCCAGTCACCTTTGCCCTCCTGTGCCCCAGTGTGCCAGTCGCCTTCGCCTTCCTGTGCCCCAGTGTGCCAGTCGCCTTCGCCTCCCTGTGCCCCATTGTGCCAGTCGCCTTCGCCTTCCTGTGCCCCCGTGTGCCAGTCGCCTTCGCCTTCCTGTACCCCAGTGTGCCAGTCGCCTTCGCCTTCCTGTGCCCCAGTGTGTCAGTCGCCTTCGCCTCCCTGTGCCCCAGTGTGCCAGTCGCCTTCGCCTTCCTGTGCCCCAGTGTGCCAGTCGCCTTCGCCTTCCTGTGCCCCATTGTGCCAGTCGCCTTCGCCTTCCTGTGCCCCAGTGTGCCAGTCACCTTCGCCTTCCTGTGCCCCTGTCTGCCAGTCGCCTTCGCCTTTGCCTTCCTGTGCCCTAGCGTGCCAGTCACCTTCGCCTTCCTGTGCCCCTGTGTGCCAGTCGCCTTTGCCTTCCTGTGCCCTAGCATGCCAGTCACCTTTGCCTTCCTGTGCCCTAGCGTGCCAGTCGCCTTTGCCTTCCTGTGCCCCTGTGTGCCAGTCGCCTTCGCCTTCGCCTTCCTGTGCCCTAGCGTGCCAGTCGCCTTTGCCTTCCTGTGCCCTAGCGTGCCAGTCGCCTTTGCCTTCCTGTGCCCTAGCGTGCCAGTCGCCTTTGCCTTCCTGTGCCCTAGCGTGCCAGTCGCCTTCGCCTTCCTGTGCCCCTGTGTGCCAGTCGCCTTTGTCTTCCTGAGCCCCAGTGTTCCTGCCGTCTCCTGAGCCCCAGCATTCCTGCCATCTCCTGAGCCCCAGCATTCCTGCCGTCTCCTGAGCCCAAGATGTTCCTGCTGTCCTGTCTGCCCCCCTCCTGATGGTTCCCCTACCCTTCTCCTGGCCAGCTGTGCCTTCCAAGTCAGCCACCTGCCAGCTGTGCTCGTCGTCTCGTCCTGTGCCTGCCCTCTGCCTATTGTTCCCGAGTTCCCTTGTTCCCGAGTCATTCCTAGTTCCCTTGTTCCGAGTTCCCCTAGCTCCCTTGTTCTGAGTGTCCCCTAGTTCCCGTGTTCCCTAGTTCCCTTGTTCCCGAATGTTCCCTAGTTCCCTTGTTCCCGAGTGTTCCCTAGCTCCCTTGTTCCGAGTGTCCCCTAGTTCCCTTGTTCCCCTAGCTCTCTTGTCCCGAGTCTGCCCCCTAGTGTCTCTGGTTGTTTTGGATTCCTGTGTTCTCCTCCCTTCAGTGCAGTTGCACGGTGTTTCTGTTAGCCGGAGTGCCCCGTTTTTTTCCCCCCCTTTCTAGTTTTCTGTTTATTTAATAAATTCTTTTGGACCCCCACTTCTGGCGTCTCTCCCCCTTTGTCTCTTTGTCCCAGTGTTTTCCCTCCCGAAGTCATAACACATACCTCTACATTTTTGGGTATATTCCAATATTTCAGTGGAACTTTACACTATCATCTCTCGTATATTCATTCATTCCAATGTGCTTTTGGGCCCCAAATCATAAGATACCGCCACAGACAGAGTTCAATGGATACCATGCCAGAAAATGTTATGACATGGAAACCAATTAAAGTAACTGGCAAATACTCATCGATATACTGACATTACCAACAGAAAAAGGATAAACACTTAGTCTGGCTCGGGAGATAATTTAGAAAAAAAAAAAAAATGGGATAAAACACTTACTCTTGCTTATTTGCATGGTAACTTCCAACTCCAGCCAGGTAGTTTAGGTGCGGGACATAATAAGTGAATTGCTCGTCGAAATTGTTCACATAAGGTGTCCAGTAGCAGTGATGATTGCAGACACCATCCAATTTGCAGCAGTAAAATTTCCATCTGAGGAAGAAAACAATGATAGGAGGGTGGCTTTACTTGTCGATCACATTATTTGCCATTTCAGAATCCTCCCATCCTATTCAATGCATTACCATTGTAACTGAACACTACCCAGAAACATGCTAATTGCCTCGCGTAAGCCAGTTTGATTGGATAATAATGACCGTATACATTATTAATAACATAATACAAGTCTCCGCTGCCTTTTAGCTTTCTTTTTAGGAACTTGCATGTTATAAACAATCCAACAATCACATACCAGTTTCTTTGCGAAGAGTTAACATTTTAAAAATTGAAGAAAAAAAAATTTAAAACAATCACCGGTACTCAAAATGTAGGGGAGTCTGGGGTCCGAAGAGCCATGTGGACCAATAAGCCATATCACTATTTTGCGATCAATCGATGCCAGAGGTGTTTAATATAGGCAAAATAGTGATATGGCTCATTGATAACCATGACTCATCAGTCAATGGTCAAATATTTTGCATATTTTAAGCAGCTCTGTCATCAATTGATCGCAAAACAGTGACATGGCTCATCTATCCCCATGGCTCATCGGACCCCAGTCTCCCCCACACTTAATTACAGTTTGCACTTTAAAACTCCAAACCTTCGATCTTCATATGAATTGCTGTGATAGCTATCCATTCCGGAAATGATATAATTTTCTGGACAGTTGTATGAGAACTGGTGATCAAACCAGTTGACGTATTCAGACCAGAAACATTGCGAAGGGCTGGTGTCAAAGCTGCTCTTGCAACTAAAATCCCAGACGCGATCTTCACGCCCATTGTCATGTTTACTAGAAATGAAACAAAATCAATTTACAGTTGTTATGAAATGACTGGCTATGCTCTAAATCATTCCAAATCAATTGTGTTGCTGGCTGTACAGTTCGTAATCCTTACCTGGTTATTGTAAAAATTGATTCTAATGATGGACACATAAAACGTAGGTGTCCATCATATGAATTATCCCACCCTGTTGAAATGAAATTGATTACAAAGAAAGACATAAGGCTGTTTGCTTGCATTGAACATCCCCTTAAAAGCCAAGCAAAAAAAAGCCTCAGTTAGTCTCATCTTGGGAAAATCTGTGTTCCTTTTTCATTTTATAAAATGAGGACAAGGACTCACAAACCATTAACACATAGAGACTTATATTGAAATAGTTATCTGTAAATTTCATAAGATCCTGCTCACCTTGGCTGTCGACAAGAAGTCCAGCGAGCAAGAAGACGATTAAACACATGTTTTTCATGGTTGTAAAGATGGGGTACAGGCCACTGCGAATTCCACCACAAAATCACACTGTTTTTATACCCTTTTTATTCACATTGTTTCATTGTTCCGAGTCTCACATGTCTGTGCATGTCTATCCCCCCCCCCCACATGTTTTTTTGGGAGTTTAGCTTTCATTTATCCTGTAGATATACATCTACGATTCAACCACTCCTCTCTATTATCCTGCTATAATCCTGTACTCATATCATCCTTGAGACATAATGGTTTTGGGGGATCTTCTCTGTAAGTAGAGACGTCTAGCTGGGTAAGTGAGAATTGGAGTACATTGTCTTCGTTCCACTTCAGGTTGGCTTTGTGTTTAGGCTGAAAAATATCATTCGACTCGCAGTGGTTTTTCTATGCACCTTCTCTGGCATTGGAATTGGAATTGGAATTGGAGCTCTGTCCCAATGGCAGATTAACTAGAAATTGCCAGGCATGTTGTGTTAACTCTACTGTGATCTCTACTCAAAATAAGTGAGAGACGGTCAGCAGTGCTGACAGACTTTGTTGAGCCGAGGCTACAAAAACATGTGGTTCCAATTGGGGAGATGGTGGTTGAGAAGTTAGACTCAGCCACAAATGTGATGTTGGTTCCATTCTTACAGGAGAGTACACATTATATGAAGCTGCACTGCTGCCTGCATATGAATTGGGAGCCAATCTACAGACATTTTGGGAAACTACAGAGAAACTGCCTCGCAGACCTATGAATACACATATTACCTCAGGAATTTCGAAAGTGTTCACCTGTTGGGAAGCAGTGTATTAACATAAATTAGTATATAAAAAGTACAACCCCAATTCCGAAATAGTTGAGACGAAGTGTAAATTGTGAATAAATGCAATCGAAATGCAATGGCTTTCAAATTACATGAGCCAATATGTTATTAACCTCCGCCGAGGAGGTATATGTTTTCGGTGCCGTTTGTTTGTTGGTTTGTTTGTTTGTTGGTTTGTTTGTGTACAACATAACTCAAAAACTTATGGCCGGATTTGGATGAAATTTTCATGGTAGGTGGGTATTAAGTCTAGGAAGTGGTGATTAAATTTTGGCATGTCTAGGCAAAAGTACAGCTGAGATATACGCCAAAGTTCTAGATTTCAAGTCTTTCCAATGGGCTGGAGTTCCAATCGCCATGCTTTTGGGTTTTGCTGCCCCCTGGTGGAGGTTCTGCGCTCTCTGAGTGCTTTTCTAGTTTACAATAGAACATAGATAAAATTTCAAATCTTGAAACTGAGACATTTTACATTTTTATCCATAAAATGAGCTAATTTCAAATTTTCTGGCTGCAACAGGTCTTAAAAAAGTTGGAACACAGGCAAAAAAGGGCCGAAAAAGCAATTAATATATAAGAGAGTCAGCTGAAAGAACATTTAGGAAGTAATTGAGTTAAGTTGCATCAGGTGTGTAACATGATTGGCCATAAAAGGTATGTCTTAGAGAGGCTGAGTCTCTCAGAAAAGATGGACAGAGGCTTTCCAACCCATGAAGGCTTGCGTAAAAAAATTGTGGAATACTTTAAAAACAATGTTCCTCAACATGAAATTACAAAGGCTTTGAATGTCTCATCATCGACAGCGCATAAAATCATCAAAAGATTCAGAGAAACTGGAAAAATCTCAGTGCATAAGGGACAAGGCCGAAGACCTTTACTGGATACTCGTGATTTTCGGGCCCACAGATGCCACTGCATCACTCACCGGCATGATTCTGTCATTGACATTACTCAATGGGCCCAGGAATACTTTGAGAAACCACTGTCTGTGAACGCAGTCCGCTGTGCCATCCACAGATGCCACCTAAAACTCTATCAGGCAAAAAGGAAGCCATTGTTGAGCATGATCCAGAAGCGCCACCGGGTCCTGTGGGCCAAGGCTCATTTAGAATGGACTGGCAAAGTGGCAAAGTGTCCTGTGATCAGACAAGTCCAAATTTGACATTCTTGTTGGAATTCATGGGCGTTGTTTCCTCGGGGCTAAAGAGGAGAAAGACCACCCCTCCTCTTATCAGCGTTCAGTTCAAAGGCCAGCATCTCTGATGGTATGGGGATGCATAAAATTTGCATGAATGCTGAAAAGTATATAAAGGTTTTAGAGCAACATATGCTCCCCTCCAGACGACATCTATTCCAGGGAAGGCCTTGTGTATTTCAACAGGACAATGCAAAACCACATACTGCAGCTATTACAACAGCATGGCTTCCTAGTAGAAGAGTCCTTATGCTGAACTGGCCTGCCTGCAGTCCTGATTTTTCACCGATTATAATTAAATGAAAAGTCCGTCAAAGGAGACCCAAAACTCTCTAGCAGCTGGAAACCTGTGTTAAACAAGAGTGGGATCAAATTCCAATGGCTAAACTCAAGAAACTTGTCTCCTCAAAGCCCAGACGCCTCCACTCTGTGTTAAAAAGAAGAGGGGATGCTACACCATGGTAAACAGGCCCCTGTCCCAACTTTTTTGAGACCTGTAGCAGCCATCAAATTTGAAATGAACTCATTTTGTGGATAAAATTGAAAAAAAAATTCAGTTTCAACATCTGCTCTGCCGTCCAATGGCAGAACCTAGTCACTCACTTGTATTTGATTTTGAGAAAAAAGCAGAAAATGACCTTTAAGGGTTAAAATTGTCCTTGACTTAGTGATCCCTAGAGAATAATAATGGACTATGAATCTAACCTTCCCCAAATAACCAGGCTTTAATATCAAATTGTTTCATTTCCGGCTTTTTTCTCAAAATCAAATAAAAGTGAGTTACTAGGTTCTGCCATTGGACGGCAGTGCTATGTTATCTCTGTTCTACTGTGAATAAAATACTGGCTGGTGTGATTTGAAAGTCATTGCGTTTTGATTTTATTCACAATTTACACTTTGTCCCAACTATTTCGGAATTGGGGTTGTAGACTCAGCTTCAAAAAATAAAGCAACCACCTGAAAATAGCTCTGGTTCTAACTTCTGTCAAAAATGAGTTTGTGCAGCCACTGGGACTCGAGGTTGAGCAAACTCAAAAAAAGCTCTGAAGCTGGTTACCTTACTGTTTTATGTTCAGTCCACTGTATTTGTACGAAGTCAGCTGAGGCGGTCGAATGGCGAATTTGTAAGGGGGGAGCCAGGAGATGACATGGACATGCGACCAGGAGTGCTTATTGCCCTCTGTTCTTAATATATTGGGGTAATAAAGGCTTAAGAGCCTATACTTCCTCCACAGCTGGCATTGTCTCCACTCAGGCATGGCTGGGAACAGTGGGGTAGTGAAGTCATCAGGGTCCAGACGTCCTCTACAGCTGAACCCCCCAATTCTACCACTGAGATAAGGGGGCCTGAATCTGGACACTTCAGCATGGGTGTGTGTGTGTATGTCCGTGTGTGTGTGTGTGTGTGTGTGTGTGTGTGCGTGTGTGTGTGTGTGTGTCTTGAGCACATCAAAGATGAGAAAGGGAGCACACCCTGGCTTAGTTGCTGCAAGGAATCTCTCTCACGGCGGGGTGTGACCTGTGCTCTCTGCCCGATTAGTGCCATAGTGACCTCTTCTGGACACACTGTCATTTGCTTTGTTTTATATGATTTATGAAGATATTATTTCTCATTAATGAAGGCATTATACATGTTGTATAAAGCCTTTATGAGCAGCACTTCATCTAAAGTTTGGCCAAATTACCTTAAGGAATCCATGGGCGTGCATTGATCTGGGTTCGCAGTATTCATGCCAAAAGATGCTGTTGCTGTGATGATTGACTTCCATTCCGTGGTATCACCAATGAGCTTACGCTTCGGCAATAATTCTAAAGCCCGAGGGCATATATTGGGTGACGCAGGCCTTCATTTACGAGTCCGGGGGGTAATCACCCCGTGGGCCACGCATCTTCTCCCTAAATTATAAATTCTAATTTTAAATGGAGTCAGATCTGAAAGGAGAGTAAATACAGTAACTGTTCCGATTCTTTTGCAGTGATCACTGATATGTTTAATGTCCCGCCTCTTTCGGGTGTAATATTCTTATGCTCACATTGGATTATTCACCGCATGGTGGCAGATTAGATACATCTGTGATTACAGCATGGCCCCATTTGCGAACGGAGAAAGTTCATTAATATTATTTTAATTTTGCCTCACAACAGCCTGAGTACACGCTTGAACCTTCGCTCCCAGCTCTTCCGTCGTTGGTTTAGCTGTGTGGGTTTTACAAATTCATTTACACTTACCAAAAAAACATTTGTTCATAAATTCCCGAGTTGAAAAGCTTATTGCAGGAGCTGTTCCTGTGATTACTAAGAAAAATGGAGAGTTCAGTCGTGGGATTTAAAAAAGTGTGGATATTTCTATTGTCATTACACGAGTCATGTAATAGCAGACTGGTTCGCTATTAAATATTGGCACGAGGTTGATGATGAAAATTCTAAATTGAGTACCTGTGAAGATCGCGGTGATGGAAACGTTGTTAATGTCTTGGCAATAAACTTTTGGCGAGTAAGTCCTATGTGCAGACTTCATTATATCATTAGGTTTCGCACAGCACTCATGCATTCATTATGCCTTCCACTGTTCTTGCTAATGTGTTATATTCACAAACAGGTAAAGCAAACTCTATATTCCTGTAAGGAAGTAATATTTTCTGGGTCAGCCCTCTTTCCCAATTGAAGGCAGCACTCCTGAGCTGTTTCCTTCCCTTTGTTCCAGGGTTGAGGCTATTCTCCGCAGTCACAATGGTTCCAAAGTTATTTTCCTTTGCCCTAGATCTAGGTTTTCAGCTGGTTTAGTTGATGCCATTTCTTGATACTGGAAATGTGTCTTCAATATTCCCAAACATGGGGTGTGTTACGTTCATCGGCATTTCATTGAAAAGAGCAGTATCATCGAATGCTGTCCCGCCTTCGTTGTATTTTGTAACCCATTGCTGGTTTGGTCCATGCCTTTGTCCAAAGGGGGAAATGGGTGATTTGAACTTTTTTTGACTACTATTGCAAAAAGCTCTATCTTGAAGATTAAAAATAATGGAAATTTTTGGAGAACTGCATCACTATGACTAAGCAGTCGTTTCTACCTAGGTTCAGTTTTTAGTGTGCATTTTCATCCGTTTACGTTAAGCGAATGTCTACAAATTAAGAAATTGAAAATCAAATTCCAAAAGCGTAACATATTGCGCATGAGCTCAAGGTGTCATTTGGAATCCAGTGCAAGACTGGGTGCTACTAGGACATTTAAAAATGGTGTTAAGCGGCTGAAATTTTATTTAATGGATATTTGTTTATAATCAGTGAGTGTATGATCTGTCATATTACCACTTGACTGGAGTATGGAGATAAAGCATGTCTTCAAAATAAATAATTTTTAAATAAATAATACCAAAGACCCTTTGGTAACCAAACCAGAAAGGGCTTGCCTAAAAAGTGGATCTCTAGATTGAAGATAATAATATTTTTTTACACCAGTAGTTACAGGAGCAATTTTATCCATAATCGTTGTAGCATGTCAGGGAAAAATTATACAACATACATTCCAAGCAATTGTTTTTAATTAATTGAAACTTTTTATTTTGTATTTTATGTACAAACATCATTGAAACTAAATATCAGGTTCTGGACTTTGATCATAACTAACTGTTTGGTGGTGTACCTCCCTAGTTTTAAAACATTAAACCATATTTCTTACCTTCGTAGTGTTTGATGTACTGGGCTTTCTATGATACTAGAAAAAAATGGACATCATGGGCTCTTGGTTATTATTTTTTTTTAATCTATTTCATTTCATTTAACCAGGGAAGTCGTGTTGAGATTGAAATCTCTTTTTCAAGGGAGCCCCGGGGGTAGAGGTGGGGAGGGAGAGGACAAATTGCACAGCCAATTACATCCGGGGATGATTGGGGGGGCAGATCGAAAAAGGTAGATTGGCAATTTAGCCATGATACCAGGGAACCCTGTGCTCTTATCGAGAAGCATCATAGGATCTTTAATGACCACAGAGATTCAGGACCTCGGTGTAACGTCTCATCCGAAAGATGGCAACTCCTTCAGCACAGTGTCCCCATCACTGCACTGGAGCATTATTCCACCAGAGGGAATATCGTAACATACAAACCCACCAACACCTCTTCTAGCAGCAACTTGTTTTTCCCGGGTGTTCTCTCATCCAAGTAGTAACCAAGCCCACACCTGCTTAGCTTCAGCCACACAGCTGGAGCAGATCAAATAGTGGTAGAGCTTTTGATCGATTTCTCAACATATAGTCTCTCGATGTAAGGCCAGACCTATTCCCCACTCCACCTGATGTTCTTTCTTGTCATGATGAAGTAGATTAAAAGGATGCAAGAGGAGTCCCTTCTGTCACAACCAGAATGTCAATTTCATTCACGCTGCCTTGTCCGTCTCCAGCCTCTCCTTAAGGGCCTTCATTTCCTGTGAACAGGTTGTATCAAGCACCAGTAAATAAAGGGCTTGTCTGCATTTCTCAGTTTTGTTGTTTTATTTTTACACTTGCATTTTTGTAATCCTCTTTCTGTGATCTGCGCATGTGTTTCGATTAATCGTTCATGCTCTCATTTTCATTCCCTTGTGCTGTCGCGCCTTCCTCTTCGTTATCGTTTCTCTATTCATGTCTTTTTTTTATTTTGGCTTTCTTCGTGTGGTTTTCTCCTCATGTTTGTGCAAGTTTTCACTCCCCTGTGTAGTGTCACCCCGTTTAACTGTCTCTGTAATTGAATCACTGTATCGTTTGTAACCCTGTCCTTTTGTCCTCTGCCCTCACCTACCTTCCCAGCAGTGTCTCCTTACCACCTTAGATTTAAATGCTGCCTGCGGTCCTGATGTGACCCCTTTAGAGAATGTGTAATGCATTTTGACACACAAAATCTGACAAAAAGAGACCCCATACTGTTGCACTCCTTAAGATTTGTTTACCGGAAGAATAAGATGAAAATTACACCTGATATCGCCTGCTGATAAAACCTTGAATCTCCAAATTGATAAGAAACAAAAACTCATATGACCGCTATTCTTACATGCAAAATAAAACATTTTTTTTATTTTATTTATATTTTAAATATTTATATATTTATTTTATTTTATCATTTTTATTTTATATTTATATTTTATTTTCCTGTAAAGTTAATCATTTTGAAGATACAAGGTTTTATCAGCAGGCCGACGGTATACTTAATGACTTGGTGTTTTCAGTGCCTAAACATTCAGGAGTCGTGAAAAGGAATGACAACATCACAACGTGGTCAATACCTCACTAGCCCAATGTTTTGTGGAAATATGTTCCAGGAATCAAAACTAAAATGTGTTTATTTTGAAATATCAATAAAGTTCATGGTGTTAAAAATCAAATGGTGTGCTGCTGTATTGTTTTCCAACACAATTCAGATAATTAACAAATTACTGCTATAAGTTAGAATATATAGAATATCATACCATCCTGACTTTATCTGACTTGAGGTTCTATATACTTCCGAATGATATGTATTACTGTATCATAGAAAATTTGAAATCTTTTCCTGACGGTCAAAGAAGGTGATTGCAAAAAGGGACACACAAAATTTAGCCTCTCACTATAGACATTTTTCCACCATTTTAATTAAATAAATTGATCCAAAAGGGAATCCTTACTTGTCGCAACATGCATTCACAGTAAATTTCCTAGACACCCAATCAACAGCGGCCTCAGTTCGTCCATCGTTGTGGAAATCTGGGTGAAATGTCATTTTGAAACATGACAGCATTGAAACAAAAAACAGTAAAACAGAGGTGTGTGCGTAGAAATAATTAACTGTATATTTCATATGATTATGGTCACCATGGTCATCAACTAGAAGTCCAGCAAGCAAGAAAAAGACAAAGCAAAAGTTACTCATGTTTGTAAAGGCAGAGGGAGGTCACTGTGATCTAAACCTCAAATTTAACATTGTTTTTGTACCTTGCACACAGTGAAAATGCAAGTTCTGCGAAGTTGTGGAATAGTTTGATAGACAATGTTTTTTGCAGTGTGGTGAGAATGATAGTGAAAATCAAGGACAGCAGCATTTTCAAGAAATTTGGAAATAGGCCTTACAGAGGTTAAAATTT
This sequence comes from Gymnothorax reevesii, assembly GCA_029721435.1. Taxonomy (NCBI): domain Eukaryota; kingdom Metazoa; phylum Chordata; class Actinopteri; order Anguilliformes; family Muraenidae; genus Gymnothorax; species Gymnothorax reevesii. The sequence continues at coordinate 21,760,349 of CM056579.1, read as the reverse complement.
CACAAAATGAGTTATGCCTGTCTCTTGAGCAGGGGCCAGTACAAACACTGCTTCTACAGATGCCCAACAGTGCAAAGAACACTTACTTCATGCCCAAAATTAATGTCAACAAAACAATGACTTAAGAAGACAAAAGTTGAGTAATTCAGCCTGATAGCATCTCCACAGAGTCATATGACCGGAAAATAAAGGTCTCAGGGGGAAATTAAATGATAAAATATCTCAAAACAAACAAACAAAAAAATATGAGGTGAACATTGTTCAGAGGCAGTCAAACGCTTAGATGCACTTCACTGAATGGTACGGTACAATTTTTGTGCTCTTCATAGAGCAAAATAAAGCATTTTAACTTATGTGAATCACCTCAAAGGAGAATAGGTAAGACATTTTTGGTCAAAAATTAAAAATACAAACATTTTTGTCACAGGATGGAGTAAAAAATTTTGGAATTTATCAAAAACATAATAAACAAAAGCACCAATTCTTTAAATTCCCTGGCATAATAATTAAAATCTAGCCAAATTGGGACATTGGAATGAAAGGTCAGCATTCTGTAGGAACCTCAAGAGTCATGCTGGAGTGAATGTTCAGTGCCACATAATTAAGTTGTAGTTAACAATTACAATGGCAAAATGTTGGTCATTTTAATAAAATTGAGATTCAGAGGGTGTTTTTTTTTATTTTATTGGAAATTAAAATCAACTCATTTATTTTTTTAATCTCTGATTTCATGACATTTTGTGCATGGGTTTAAACTTTTGACTGTAAAGCAGCCTTACCAAGAAAGTGGATATTGGCTTGTGGGACCATACAGCCATACAGGGGTGTGTTTCCCAAAGGGCCCAACTATACAGTCACACCTTGAAAACACAAAATGGATTTTTTAGTATTCTTTAATTTTTTTAATCATATATTTAAGCTATCAACAAAGATAATGTTTTTGAGAGTAAGAGACGGAATTTTGTGAGTGTGGTGTGGTGTGAATCCCATTTGTGTTTTCAGTATGAAAACAATCGTAGAAACACAACAAATGCATTTCAAATACCTCCAACTATGCACAATCAATATAAAAGCACCGCGCCTGCTGAACCAGTAGTCGGACGCATAAAAGGCCGTGCACACTCACAAGATTTCATTCACATCCAGACTGCCACGTTTAAGGGAAGGCGAGAGAGAAGGAGTATTAGGCATGGTGCTTGCAGAGTCACAGTGAGGTTACCAGGTTATTTAATGTCCATCCATCCACCGTTGGACGTCGTTATGAACGCCATAGACAGACTGGAAGCTCTCGGGATCGACCTCGACCCGGTCAGCGATCTGAGACCATGCCCAGACAAGACAGGCAGATTTGACGTGACCACCTTCGTGATCGTTTCCGTCCAGCCAGAGTTACAGCAGCCAGCGCTATCGGAAAGCACGGGAGGGCCATCAACCCCATGATGGCCATCAGACATCTCCGTACCGCAGGCAGGACTAAGGTGTTGACGCCCTTACAACGGGAATTTCCTTACACAATGTCATCGGCTGCACATCAGTTTTCGCTTCAACAGGGACATCAACCTGACGCATTCTTCAGACGCATCATCTTTTCTGACGAGTCTCATTTCCAACTCTCTTTTCCTGATGGCAGGATGCGCGTTTACAGGAGAGGCCGTGAACATTTTGCTGATGCTTGTGTGAGGGAGCGTGATTAGGTCAGTGGAGGCAGTGTTATGGTGTGGAGTGCCGTTAATTTCGTAATGACTTGGTGATTGTGCAAGGAACACTCAATGCCCAGCGATAATTGAACAACATTTTGAGGCCGACCTTTGTTATATCACCAACGTCCTGTAATGGCATTCCTCTTCCAACAGGACAACACACGCGCCTACACAGCCAGATTTACACAGAATTTCCTTCATAAGGCTGGCATTGATGTCGCGTGGCTGAGGGGATGACTTAGCCACCTTTTTCTCTGGATTTGCACCCTACAGAACACCTATGGGACGAGTTAGGGCGACGTGTACGCCAACGTCATCCGCCGTCAGCCAATGTTGATGAGCTATGCCAGGCATTGCAAGACGAGCAGATGAACATCCCTGATGGCGCTATCAGACGTATATGTCAGTCTTTTAGGCGTCGTTTGAGAGAATGTGCACGTGCAAATGGTGGTCACACTAGATACTGACTCGGAGTTGGAGGGTAGACCTGTTTAATGACGTCACATTTAATGTGCTTGTATCCCATTCCATTTTCTTTTGTGGATTGTCCAGTAAGAGGTATGGCTTTCATTAACATTCAAAACATGGGACATCCTCTGTCTTAGTTAGTCATTATTGCATGAAAAAAAAATCCATTTTGCGTTTTCAAAGTGTGTCAGTATAACATCTGTAATTTCAGGAAACACACCCCAGAACAGTCCATGCGAGTGAACTCTTTCAGAGGGCGCAGTGATTACGGTCATAACAAACTTTGGCACAAGTGGAGAAGTGAATTGAACAGGAATTGCAACGCAAATTAAGATCAAGGTAGACATGTAAACCCAAAAATTTATTTTCGGTAAGGCAGGAAGATTTCACTCAGTAATGGTATCTCATGATCCTGTAGTGCACATGTTCACACATAAGCAACTCTGAAGAAAATAAATAAAAATAAATAGACAAATTAAAGCATCACAGTCCATATCACCATCCAAAATAGTGACAAACCATTGTCAATCTGTTGTGGCTATGACATCAACAAAGCACATTCTTTTTTTTTGAACAATTTCCCAGTTTCCACGCCTGACTATTTAACTGCAAACAGCTAATTTAATTTGTAGAAGTACTCAAACAGTATTACACCTTCATATCTCCACCAGAGAGTTATGATTGATTAAATGTAAATTGGTCATTTGAGTTGTGTGTTTGCTTGCACCTGGTCTGTAGCTTTCAGGTATATAGCAATCCTCACGAAAGTTCACGAAAGTTCACGCATGCACGCACGCACGCACGCACACACGCACGCACACAGACCTTGGACCAGATTAGAAACCAACTGACTTGCATGATAGTGCGTTGAAGTACAAAAAAAGATGTGGGCAGAATGGGGAGAATGACTTGAAACTGAACTCATTATTTAATCAAAGCTACATCTTATGATGTGAAACTTGAATAAAACAGGGTCTGCCCCCCTTCTAAGGGGTAGGGGGCAAAATTCACCAGGAGACGGGTAAAAAGTTTGATATGTCAATTGAGACCGTCCATATTCATCGGATTGTCTCAAATTTGGTACATTTTATTAGGGATATCTTAATGTCCATAAAATATGATGGAAATCCATCCATTCACAACTGGTTTCCATGGCAACTAAATTTTCCTAATGTAAACAATGGGAAATAAGTTGATTTCGTAAATTATCATTTGTGCAAGGATACAAAAATCTCTTTCATTTTCGTCGTATTACTTCTGTTTCAATCATTTGACCTTTCCTACCGTTTGCTGACCCATAATGGATTCAAGATTCATTCGTCCACAATTTCTGATTTTTGAATTTGCCCCATTCTGACTTCTGAGCCTACTGACCAACAACCCACTGCCCGTTTTTTTAATTTAAATTCAGATGGTGTTTCAGTACTTCATTCTGTCAGCCTGGTTTTGAACTCTGCCCGTCTAACCCTGCTTTTTGTGCAAGCAAACCAAGTCTTTGATTCCACCGGACATAAAGCTGCAATTCATGAGTTATTGTCATATAAATTAGATGATTGATAGGCCATTGCTGAAAATGGTGAATGACCTAGAAACCTTGCCCCAAGGTCAAGGTCACTGAAAAACCAAAAACTGATTTTTGGCTTTAACTTCCTCAAAAAAAAATGGTCCTATTAACTTGAAACTTTGCTTAACCCTCTACTGCATAGCGTTGCCCTGAGGCAACATACCACATTTTCAGACCTCAAATTGGCCCTTCAAAAAAAACTAAATGTTTTTTTTCAAATAATGTAACCAGACACATCTCTGTCCAATGAAATGATGAGTTGAAGGTGGTATGACATTCATTTGGGGGCGGGAAACCCCTTTTCAGGAAGCGGCACCACACGGGACAGATCGCCACTGGTAGGTAAGAGAAATATTACTATTTTAGATGTTTCCATTGAAATAACTGTATATAAAAAATACTTGCATGTGCATGAATATGTAAAGAAGTATATTTGATTGTTTGACTACTTATTTTGTTTTTACTTATACAGTAAAACTGTTTCTTTTCGTTCGTTGCCTCAAGGCAACACTGTGCAGTTAGCCCAATTTTGTTCAGGCAATATAATGCATTACCATGTGTGTGTAGAGATGTGTTTGTATGCATTTTGTCAATGTCTTTTACTTTACAATCTACTGATACTTACAGCACATGGACGTAAGAACATTTTACGGAAGGAAGCAGCAGGAATTTGCACTTAGGGACATTCCCTCAGAGAGTGAGGACAGTGAAATTTCTGACAGTGACAGTGATGGAGTGGATCAGGAGGAATGGATCCCTGCATCAGGTTTGAGGGACACATAGGAGTTCAGGGGTCAGTTAGGGGTCAGTTGGTGAAGTAATTGTGTGTGTGTGTGTGTGTGTGTGTGTGGGTGCAAGTGTTCCTGTTGCATTTCTTTCTTTCTAATGCATGCTTCCTTTTTTCTTCTTTTCAGGAGAAAACCAGCCTCAAGACAGCGAGTCTGAGACAGAGGAAGAGCAAGGAGATGAAGATGAAGAGGAGGGTGAAATGTCTCACCTCCCAAGATGGAGAAAAGTCCATAATGCCAACATAGATGCCTACCCAGAATGGCAGGGCCAGCTGCCAACAGCTGATGACATCATGTCCCCCCTCCAATACTTCAGAGAGTTCTTCTCTGAGGATATTCTTGAACTTATTGTTGAGGAATCCAATTTGTATGCAATTCAGTGTGACCCCAAGAAGCCCCTAAACCTTACCACCAATGAATTAGAGCAGTTCCTGGGCACTCTGGTCTACATGTCCCTCTTTGGCCTGCCAGCAGCTCGAATGTTTTGGAACAAAGCCACCCGAGTGTCCCAAGTAGCAGACACAATGACCCTCAACAGATGGGAAGCCATCAAGAAGTCTCTCCACATCAACAACAATGAGAGATGGGAGGAAGACGATCCGCTCTACAAAATACGTCCTCTGGTCACTCACCTAACATCCAAATTGGTCTCCATCCCAATGAGTGAAAAGCTTGCTGTAGATGAGCAGATTGTGCCATTCAAGGGGAGACACAGGTTGAAACAGTACCTGCCATCAAAGCCAAAGAAGTGGGGCTATAAAATTCTCATCTTGGCTGGATCTGATGGTATTCCACACAACCTTGAAATCTACACTGGGAGAGTCAACCAACCTCCTGAGCTGGCAGATGTTGGAGCTAGTGGAAACATTGTTCTCCGCCTAGCCCAGCCAATCCCCAAGGAACAGAACTACAAGCTCTTTTTTGACAATTGGTTCACTAGTGTCCCTCTTGTAGTCACACTGGCTCAGCAGGGAATTCGCTGCACTGGCACTGTTCGTGGCAACAGATTACCTGGGGTCAACCTGAAGAGTGACGCTGATTTGAAGAGAGCAGGACGAGGGGCATTCGAAGAGAAGATGGCCATGGTGAGAGAAACCACCTTGCATGTTGTCAAGTGGTACGACAACCGCTCTGTGACCCTTCTGAGTGACCACACCGGCGCCAGCCCTGTGACCGAGGTTGACAGGTGATATGATTTTATATTATCTTATCATATCATCTTCTTTCTGCTAAATAGATGATCAGTTACTATGGTTTTAATATGTGTTCAATTGGAAATAAATAAATAAATAAATGATCTATTATTATCATTACAGGTGGGATCGCAAGCAGAAGAGAAAAATTACTGTCCCCTGCCCTGCGGTGGTGCAAGAATATAACAAGAACATGGGTGGGGTGGATCTGCTTGACTCACTGATTGCACTCTACCGCAACAAAGTCAGATCGAAGAAATGGTACCACCGGCTGGTGTTCCACTTCCTGGACATGATCATCGTAACCACCTGGCTGCTCTACCGAAGAGACTGTGAAGGCACTGGCATGGTGCAGAAAGACCAAATGAAGCTCTACACCTTCAAATCTTACATTGCAGAGGGCCTCTCTATGTGTGGGAAGAACCTGGAGAAGAAGAGAGGTCGTCCCAGCCTGTCCATTGCTGGTGCGTACGAGGAGAAGAGGAAGAAAGGACCCACAGCTCCTATTCCAGTCCCAGATGTCCGCCTGGATCAAACAGCCCACTGGCTCATCATGACTGGGGACAAGGGACGATGCAGGGTGCCAGGGTGCAACGGCACGCCAAAAGCAATTTGCCGCAAATGCAATGTGCACCTCTGCTTCACCCCTGAGCGCAACTGTTTCCTGAGGTTCCACACTGAATAAACAAGATGGATCCCTAAATCAGGTGTGTGAGATACTTGAGGGCTTAGGGGTCAGTTACAGGTCAATCAGTGAAGTTAGTGTGGGTGTGTGTGAGTGCGTGCGTGTGCCTGCATGTGTGCGTGCGTGCGTGTATGCACATGCACGTATGTATATGAATGCAAGTATAATTGTTTACATCATGTCTGTGGATAAAGAAAATGTGCTTCCTGATTCTTCTGTTCAAGAGAGTACCTACTGAGACTGGAGTGAAGATGAAGATGTAGCAGAGAAGAGAGAACCACTCCGAGATTTATTATGATGTTTTTATCCTTGGCCAATTCAAGTTTCTATGCTTGCAGTGTTTTTGCAAATCAAATTGATGTATTTTGTTGTTTTATCTTTCTATGAAATGTTTACATTGTTTATTTGTTGTTTGTTTATTTTTTATGCTTGATCCACTATTAAAACTTATTATAGAAAACCTTGGTGATTTATTACCTTTGTCGCACAATGTTGCCTTGAAGCAACAAACCAATATCTGTTTTGGGGGGGTGGGGGGGTCAAATTTTATGATTGATGGATTTTCAGGGACCCCAAAGCTCCTCCAAAATAGGGTGAAATATTTTTTTCCCCAAAAATTCAAAAGTCATGCAGTAGAGGGTTAAAATATTCTACATATATTTGAATTTTCAAGTTACAGGCTTTTCATTCTACTTAATAAATTTTGGCAAGCCCTCATTCAATGCAACAGATTCATTCATTTGGTTGTCGGTCTGTTTGTAAGCAGATTAATGGTAAAATTACCAGCCTAAAGGAAGAATTTACTTTGGTCTTGGCAAAATAAATGCTGTACAACTTAAAACCCAGCAGATGGTAGTAAAGTTCAAAAGAGACAAAACATCGCTAACTGCAGAAATGCAATGATTCTATATCACTGAGGAGTGGACGATTGGCTTTGGCGAAATCTGCTCAAAGAAGCTCATTTTGTGATTACTCAGTCTTAATTCTTCTTACAGCCTGCATAAAAGTCGCTTTCTCCAGTCTAAAGTATGAATGCTATGATCGTTAAGTCACGGGTGCAATAGAATTTACAAAGACACTTGGCTCAGGAAGGTCCTCACCTCTGAAGAATACCATCTAACCGAATAAATAATAAAGAATGATTGTATCTAGTTTGATACATTCAAGTTCTGAGTGATGTCCCACACACTTCCCACAACTGCTCATGACATAAATAGACAAAAAGTGAGTAAAACCATGATCCTGTTCACGGGTACTTGGAAAGTCTACTATGCCATGCAATAACCAAATAAAATAATAATGTGTCTAAATACTTAATGCAGTCAAACACTCAGTGCATGCAAAATAATGCTTTTACCGCTGCAATCACACATGATGAAATTATATTATAAATATATATATGTTTGATCCCAATTCCGAAATAGTTGGGACAAAGTGAAAATTGTGAATAAACTTTTAGATCACAAGCAATTTTATTTATAATAGAACATAGATAACATTTCAAACTTTGAAACTGAGACATTTTACATTTTTTATCAACAAAATGAGCTTGTTGCAAATTGTCTGGCTGCAACAGGTCTCAAAAAAGTTGGGACACAGGCAAAAAAAAAAGGGCTGAAAAAGCAATAAATATATAAGAGAATCAGCTGAAAGAACATTTAGCAAGTAATTAAGTTAACTGGCATCGGGTGTGTAACATGAATGGCGATAACAGGGATGTCTTAGAGAGGCTGAGTCTCTCAGAAGTAAAGATGGCCAGAGGCTCTCCAACCTGTGAAGGCTTGCGAGAAAAAATTGTGAATACTTTAAAAACAATGTTCCTCAATGTCAAATTTTCAAAGGCTTTGAAAGTCTCATCTTCAACAGTGCAGAATATCAGAGGATTCAGAGACACTGGAAAAATCTCTGTGCGTAAGGGACAAGGCCGAAGACCTCTACTGGATGCCCGTGATCTTCGGGCCCTCAGATCCCACTGCATCCCTCATCGGCATGATTCTGTCATTGACATTACTAAATGGGCCAAGGAATACTTCAAAAAACCACTGTCTGTAAAAACAGTCCGCCGTGCCATCCACAGATGCCACCTAAAACTCTATCATGCAAAAAGGAAGCCATTGTTGAGCATGATCCAGAAGCGCCGCCGTGTTCTGTGGGCCAAGGCTCATTTAAATTGGACCGTAGCAAAGTGGAAAAGTGTGCTGCAATCAGACGAGTCCAAATTTGACATTCTTGTTGGAAATCATGGGCGTTGGGTCCTCTGGGCTAAAGAGGAGAAAGACCATTCCTCCTGTTATGAGCGTTCAGATCAAAAGCCAGCATCTCTGATGGTATGGAGATGCATTAGTGCATATGGTGTGGGACACTTGCATGTTCTAAAAATTAGCATGAATGCTGAAAAGTATATAAAGGTTTTAGAGCAACATATGCTCCCCTCCAGACCACATATATTCCAGGGAAGGCCTTGTGTATTTCAGCAGGACAATGCAAACACTGCAGCTATTACAACAGCATGGCTTCCTAGTAGAAGAGTCCATGTGCTGAACTGGCCAGCCTGCAGTCCTGATCTTGAGAACATATGGCGCATAATTAAACGAAAAGTACGTCAAAAGAGACCCAAAACTCTCCAGCAGCTGGAAACCTGTATTAAACAAGAGTGGGATCAAATTCCAATGGCTAAACTCAAGAAACTTGTCTCCTCCATACCAAGATGCCTCCAATCTGTGTTAAAAAGAAGAGGGGATGCTACACCATGGTAAACAGGCTATTTTCTTAACTTCTTTGAGATGTGTAGCAGCTATCAAATTTGCAATGAGCTCATTTTGTGGATAAAATTGTAAAATTTCTCAGTTTCAACATTTGCTGTGTTATCTCTGTTCTATTGTGAATAAAATATTGGCTGGTGTGATTTGAAATTCATTGGGTTTTGATTTTATTCACAATTTACACTTTGTCCCAACTATTTCAGAATTGGGGTTGCATAATGAGAACCATCAAAAATGACAGTATTTTCTCTAATAAAACAGTCATGTAGCATATAACCAGATACTATGATAGTCGCACACAATATTGAAGTAACAAACCTGCAGCAATCCCAGAATGCCTCAGAAGCCCAGAAGCATAGAAGAAGTCCCTCCTAACGAGGCCATAGCCACAGTGAGCATTAAAAAATAAATTAGTTTGGAAATTAATGTCAGCCAGATTAAACGCTCTTCTCATTCGGGCCTAATGCGCCTCCTGAGGCCAGTTGCAGGAATTTCGCTGGAAAGTCTCCCGACGTCCTCGACGTTTCTTTCATACGAGTCCTCCAGGAGTGGCATCCCAAGCTCTTCCTCACACCCTTCGCTCCCTGCCTCCTCTTCCTCCTCCACCTGCAGCTCCTCCTCCTCAGTTTTTGCTTTGTCCTCAAGAGGAGGCTCATTAGTGCCCTCTGATGCCCGTTCCGCGCAAACATTACCCTCCTCATCCTCCTTCGTCACAGGAACTTCCTGCTTTGACTCCTGTGCAGCCAGAGACTCGATGAGGTCGTCCAGGCTCCTCTCACACGTGGATTCTGAAAGAAAACGTGGCAAGTGTGTTACTTCCAAACCCCAAAGGCTTAAAACCTTGGAACTTCATCGCAGGAGCATTAACAAATGCCAGAGGTCAACAGATCAAGTTTACGCCAGCAGATAATTGCAGCTCAAACAAAAGCGTACGAGTCAAGATGGTTAAACCCCTTACACTCCACTTTCGCTTGCATACTCTCTTGAGTGCGTAACAGAGTTACAGAATTATTCTGAAAGACAGTGAAAAACACAAGATGGCACAAGGTGGTATGAAGATTTTATGGAGCATAGTGGTTCATTATGTTGGACATCTACAGTTGAGCGTTTCTTCCTGCGAGTTGTTTCCATAACCAGCGCATTAATTATACCACGACAACAACAACAACCATTTTCATGCATGTGACCTCTGTGTTCATTATTAGCACATATTTTGTTTCAGAAGGGAGTTATTTTTATCAATATCATGTGTTGCCTTCCTTTTGCCTCGACTTAATGATCAAACTTTTGGTTCAACAGGAGGTCAGCAACATAAGCATCATTTAAGGTACCAATTTTCAATTGCTTTGTGGTTTTGAGTATAATAAATTTAGTAGATTATCAAAAAATGTAATTCCATTACCATTTTTTAATTCTGTTACCGCTGTCTCTTTCTCATAAATGGCATCCGACAAAATATCGGTGAACATACCAGTCAATATAAACTTACCATGGCCTGGTCAACATCCAAGGCCACCAACTTAAGCTTAAACCTACTGCCTATCATTGCCAGATTTCAGAGAAATGCCAGTCAAAAGTAAAGGCAAAAATAATGGCATTTTTTCTGTCGTAATTCCGTTACCGACACTTTCACCTTCCTATAGCTTTCTACAAAATAGATTACCCCAAACTCTGTGTTATATGTTATACAGCTCAGTAGGCATGCCAGTGGAACTGATAGAAGCAATAGCAAGTAGCTACTGCATTAGAGTAATAGATGGCAGGTAAAAATGACATGAAAATTACTCTTGATCGTAATTCTGTTACCGTGGAGTTGCCCAGCTGTGCGTACTGAAATGTGCTCTCTGTAACTGAACGAGATGAGGAGAACGTATTCCCTCTGAAGTCTAGGGGTCCTGCGAGGCCAGACCGTTTATCTCTGTACAGTTTGTTCCTGTGTAGCTTGCTGGACCTCGATAAGACCTAAGGAAATGTAAATCACTGGGCTGAAGAGATTCATGGAGCTAGAATCTACATGGGATGCGCGCAAACAGCTGTAATGAATCATTCCAGGGGATTATGACATTCTGCTCACACAAATATTGCAACAGAGGAATTTGGCATCTTTGTTCTTTGTAGTAGGGATCCTACGTGGACGTAGTAAAGACTGACTCATATTTTTACCATTTCTCCGTCTCTGAGAGTTTTCTGACAGGGATACAAATGAAAAATTCCCACAACACCCATATATGGGCCAATCAAATGCAGCTGCTGTATTCAAACCTACGGCACTTCAGGCCCATGTTAAATTCTAGAGGAGATCCCACAGTTTCCAACAATCCCAAATATGACCTGCTGAAATACAGGGAAATGTGCATAAAATGACGAACAAGATTTAGATATTTTCCATTAGATGTAATGCTGGGGCCATAAAAACATGGCGTCCTGAGTTGTAATATTTCTCTCAGTATAAGTGTGATGTAGCTTCAGTAAAGTGCTGTAACTAGCAGCTACAGAATGTGTTTGTGATATTGTCCTACAATGTTTAAAAAAAATATTTTTTCTGCCCGTGCAAAACCAGTAACATTGCCCATGATTGGCCAGGGTACTTGCCTTGCACCAATCAGTGGCAAGGTTTCTGGTTTTGCACAGGCAAAAAGTTTTTGCACGTGCTAAAGGTCTTGGTAAATCAGGCTCTCAGAGTGCTGAAATAATTTTATTTAAAATATAAGTTTAATCATCTTGTGCTATTGATAACCTATCATGAGGCAACTTCTTTAAAAGAGCTCCCCTGCAGGAGCTCTTTTTAACAAGTCGCCACATGAGAGGTTTTCAACAGCTTTGATTTTGATAACTTACATCGCTGAGCAACAATAGCTGCATTTAGCACTCTAAGGATTAATATAATATTTATATTTGCCCTACTCAGGAAAAACCATTTTGGACATAATGCATGCCTTTAAATTAAACTTGGGCATGGCAAACCATTCATTGTCTATTCCAAGCAAGAAGTGAGTGACTAAATAGTCAGTACCATTTCAACGTTCAAATTTTCCGCTTGCACAAGCTCAAAGTACTGTACCACTTCCTCGACCGCCACAACCACGATCACCTTAATGTGCCATGAAGTATCGCAGATAAAGCACCACCTAGTGCTGGGTGTGGAAACTGTACCAACGCAGGAGAATTCGCCCCATCACCAGCCTTGTCCAAATTGGATCCAACACTAGCTTTGTCCTAGCATAGACTAGCAATGACCAGCCACAGACAAGCTGCTGTATGAGCAGCAGTACTTATCAGCCACACATCATCTTACAGTCCCAGCTGGTCTTCGCTGCATTCATCAGCGACAACTGAAATGGCAGTTGTGGAATCATTCTCTCTTCAACGATCCACAAACCTCTCTGCCCCATTCAATCATCTGGTTCTAATATGATTGCCCGTCGACATGTAACCCGAGAGCAGAAAGAGTGATGTAATTTGAGAACTCGAAGCAACCACACAAAAAAATTTCTGGTAATAGCTCATGCAAACGGGGAGGCGCCATCTTCCTAACCCACACGATGAACTACAGCCTCTCTATAATATGCGCACTGCAACAGGGCCACGAGCAAAATCACACAGCATTGGAAATCTCCCTCAGAAAACCTATATCCTGGGAAGCATGTAGAATATTAGAAGCCAGAAGAAAGGCAGGATGGTATAAAGGCTTAGATTAGAGACAATTGTGCACAGTGTAATTATTCAATTCTGCAGTGTAATGAATTTATGCCCCAAGCGCATTCAGGATAACAACATTTTCAAATTAAAATAATGGTTGAACTACTCCAGCGACAACAACGAATACCACGAACAATGATTTATAAACATTTAAAATTATATGTTACAGGCCTGATCTGAGAGAGAAAATGCATGCAGAGCAGTGATGTTCATTTTTTTGTACTGAGGACATACTGTCTGGTTAAATGTAGTGATATTTAAAAGGGGTCATCACACAGCTTTGTGAAATACTCCATTCTGATTGGTCAATTAAAGCATTCTGCATTCTGTTATCACTTAATACCAGACCACAGCTCTGAATTACAGAACCCAGTGTTCCCAAATGTCTGTAGATGCAGGTTTTTATCTTGCTAAGAAGTGAGGGAGCCTGCTTTTCCCGAAGCAGCCAAAATGTGATGTTCCGAACCTAGTCACATCAATGACTCATTTATGTCCAATGAACAATTTCCCTTCTCCATTGCACATTAAAAACAGAGTGTAATAGGCTTGCATCCTCTTGAAACCTTCCATATCGCTGTGAGGAACAATCAAGATGGAGGTTAAAGGTAACAACTTTCTTTACGGGCTGTTCACTACAACACAACTACCGCGCTGCTCAAACATTTGGACACACTTTATAGGCATTATTGTACCCTGTTTTTAGAGAAAATTAAGCAATTTAGTTTCTGTAAATAACCAACAACCTACATGCACACATACACACACAAACGCTCAACAACTACAAATGTTGGTTCTTTTGATCAAGATATGCATCTTCTCTGAAAATGAAAATGTTTTCACTGATCTCTTTCAATCTCTGACATCATGAAAATACGGGTGTGTCCAAACTTTTGCTTGGTACCGCATATGCAGTTTTTAAGCAGCCATTCTGATTTTAGAGGCAAGTTTTACTGGCTGTAACAAGCATTGTCACAGCTGTTGACAAGCTGCCGCTTTCTGATCATCTAGGCTCTGTCCTCCAATCAGAGAGAATAACACAATACCGTCAATGTTGATTGGAGGGTAGTCCAAGCCCCTCTTCTTCATGAGGGTCCGGATGCTCTGCAGCTGCGACATGATCTCGTTCTTCTGCTCGAACGCCACTGACTTCACACTGAGATGTGAAAAGTGGAAAAAAGGTCTCTATAAAACAGTCGGCGACCATTGAAACGGCAGCTTGAAAAATTAAGCCTACTAAGTACATGGGCTTCATTTCTGAGCAATGCATATGAACAAGAATGCACATGAAAGCATGTTTCTTTCCACTTCGATTAGTAAACATAGAAGAAATATACAAAGACTTCACACTGACTCCATACATTTTCCACCCTGGCACCAGTCTTCCTTGGTCAAGAACTCAAAAGCACAACAGCAAATGCGACTGCAATGCATCTTTTAAACTCAACAAATAACTTGAGCTCTCAACTGCGATCCATGGCTCCTCCATTGCCATCTACTACTTTTTCAACTGGAGTAATTACTAGAGTAGGAAACAAATAATTAGTTACTACATAAAACTTCCTCAGCACTTCATGTCATACTAAATTTACTCCCAAAGTCCACAATTTAATAACCCTTTGGGTCTCAATGAGTGTAGATCGTGCGATAATGCCAGAAACTTTGGTTTGTTAATAAAATACTTGAAAAACTGAGTGTGCCCCTGCTTCTTCAGCAGTTACCACTTCCACTTTGAGGGAATGCTCAATACCATGTGCTCCAAAACCAGGAACTTTAAAGGTAACTAGAGCTGGACTCGCGAGAGCCCATACCTCCGCCAGCATAGCTGGATTAAAAATTTGGCTTATGTCTCAGATGTACTTTGGCCTAGACGTACCTAAATTTAATCTTGTTCCTCTTGTGCTGCTCGAACATCCTGCAAAGTTTGGTTATAATCTATGCAGCCCTTTTTGAGATATCCTGCTAACAGACAGACAAACAAAAGCAAAAACATAACCTCCTAGCGGACCTAATTAAAACCTGCAAGCCTGTATCCACATAATGAGATACGGCCATCTGTGCTCTTGAGTAATTCATCTAAAATGCATAAATCAAAGGCTATAAGGGGAAACTATGCATGCATGATTGCGCATGAGGGCGGAGCTTCAAAGGGCCAGCCGAGCACATGATTTGGCAGCTCACCAGTTTGTCAGAGGATCCAGCTGCGTCAGGATTGAATTTAGCATCTTTTCGGTCTGTGCAAGTCGCTGCTCTAGTTCACTCAGCTGGTTTTCTGAGGAGAAAAAGCAATTGGAGCAAAACTCTAGGAGCTACTCAAGGGATGCTAAAGGCACAGGGAACGCAAACAACCAACTAAGAATCAAACCCCAGTAAAATACTTCATTGTTTTGGATTCAAATACTTTTCTGTGCGTTACTGATCATGTTTGGCACACTGAGCCTTTTACTACCATCAGAGGGGAGGGTTTGTTCGCTTGTTCTTGCATATCTACTGATACATTTTTATAGCGTTTCACAGGTTCTAATACATCAGATAAACTCAGCAAGAACAATATTTGGATGTAAAACGAGTTTGATGTACAGCACCGCAAAAAAGTATTTGCCCCTTCCCGATATTTTCTATTTTTACATGTGTCACGCATAAAGTGCGCTACAAAATTATTGGAACCCCTGACTGGCAATGCACAAACAATACTTTAAATTTTTAAAAATATACTCATTAAGAAACTCTAAATACCAACATGTGAGAAATACTGTGCAATATTAATGTTCCAAGGGAACCAACCAAAATCATTTACTGATTTAATTAAAAATCCATTTCCTCTAAATCAAGCTCTCACAATTAATGGCACCCTTAAAGCTTATTGTAAATAACATCTACCAAAATAAAATCAGGCATTAAATTCCACTTATTTAAGTTTTAACTAGGTGTTAAGGAACTATACTGAGCCATTCCATCATGTCCTGTTAAACTAAGGTATAAAAATGAGGCAACACTCATGCGATATCCCTTGGTCTTCCAACAACATGATGGAATCAAAACAGATGTCAGATCAGAAGAGGCAGATGGTCATAGACCTTCATAAATCTGGTAATGTCCATAAAAAGATTCACAAACGGTTGAATATGCCACTGAGCACTGTCAGGGCAATTATTTAAAAATTCCAAAGACGTGGAACAGTTGAAAACCTCAAGGGTAGAGGACACGACTGCATTCTGCCCCCAGGATACTGAAGAGGATGGTGAGAGAAGCAACAAAATCCGCAAGAATCACTGATGGAATTGCAGGCCTTGGTGGCATCTTGGTGTCACCAGGTTTAAAAAATTAAATACCATCAGGCATCACCTCGGTCAGTTTCGGTCAGATACGGCATCAGCATTTTTGGGGTTGAAACAAGGAGAAACACCTCATACCCACGGTGAAATATGATGGTGGGTCAGTCATGTTTGGGGCTGTTTTAATTCAAGAGGCTCAGGGGCACTGGTTAAGATTAATGGCATAATGAATTCAACCAAGTATCGGGACACTTTGGCTGAATCTGGTCCTCTCTGCCAGAATACAGGGACTTGGCCCCAGGTGGACTTTCCAACAAGACAATGACTCAAAGCATACCTATAAATCCATAAAGAAATGGTTATGTTCTGCAATGGCAACCTTAGTTGCCAGCCCTCAATCCAACTGAAAACCTGAGGGCTGAGTTGAAGAGGGTTGATAAATGCAAACCCAAGAATGTGAAGGATCTTGAAAGGATCTGCTCAGAGGAATGGAGCCTTAACCTTGTCAATCAAAGTGACACTCTTCTCACAAATGTTTGCAGTTTTTGCCTCCAAGGGCAGCACAGTTATTTGGCTTTGGGGGCGATTATTTTTTCGTATGGGTGATATAGGTTGTCAACAAATGATCATTTAAATGCAGGACTTTGTGTTTATTCACACTGTCTTCACCTCATACTAATATTAGATCGAGGATATGAAGCATTTCACTATGAGAAACAAATATAGATAGATCAGCAAGGGGCAAATACTTATTCATAGCACTGTTTTAATGCAAATCTATTAATAATGCCAGTACATATTTGACAGTTAACTACATTACCCGTCTCTTCCGGATTTTTTGTACCTTTGCCCTTTTTCTCCTTCGTAGCCTTGGATTCCTCTTTTGATTTGATCTGCAATCACAAATTACTTGAACTGAGGATTCATGCCGCACTGTTGTGCCCATCTACACTGAGAATACTTCTACCCTGACACTTCATGGTGGCAATATGATGTCTGCCTCCAACTTACAGAAAAAGCGGTAAAGCGAATACTTTCTCGTTACTTCCACATAAATGTATTGAATAAGAAAAGGATGTAATGCAGTTTAAGGGGTGAGAGCATTACCTTTATGAACTTGTAAACTGCAAAGATACCAACACCGATGGCATAGAGGGGCATAAGAGTGAAGACGTAGCCCTTGTTGTTCGCCTTGTATTTATCGCTTTTCATTTCTTGGTCCATTAGCTTCCTCATTTGTTGCATGTTCTCGACTGGCTGCCCCTTCGACCCAGCAGCGTTCACGTTCATATGATGTCCCCTCGGACCCGGGTTCAAACCAGGACCTGTAGTAAAAACACAGGTGCGCAAATAGCTGCATGACCAATAGTCATCATTTTCTCCAGTAGATTTTATAGATTATCTGCACATTTAAACTTAAATATGCAAACTGGATTTTCGTTAACTAACATAATGAGTTTGATCACCATCTAACAATAAATGGAAATGGTCCATGTCTGTCTTTCGATTTTTCTCGACAACCGTTTCCCGATCGAATTCACATTTAGCGGATGTATTCCAGGATATCGAAGGACCCGAGGAAGTCCACAGTAGAGTGTGAAGTTGTTTGACTGAGCGGTTCTTAAAGGGCATCTAAATCGATTCTCAGACGGGACATTGGACTTCCAATGTTCACAAACAAATCACTTGCTTTTATTGACATCTTGCATTGCTACATGTTTCATTCATAAACCAACGTTTCGTGCACATGCGTAGATAATCCTTCTATTTCGGTTCGTTTGCGTAGGTGCGGCAGGCTGATTGGCTCATAAACAAAAACAATGGGAATGGGCGCTGCCAGCCCGTGCAATCAGGCCGTTCCGATGAGACACGTTTTCAGTGGGCACTGCACAAATATTTGACCTAACATTACAAATAACAATCAGCTAACGAATTAACACTCTGTAATGCGAATGGGGTTTTCTCTAATGAAAACACGGGTCGGAGCGGACTTGCCTGGCTCATTCATTCAACGTCAATAACTTTCCACACATGCACCCAAGTGTCAGTCGGCCCAAATCGCTCAATCAGAGGACATGGCGAGATAAAAACACACCAAACCTTTACGGTTGTAGCGAGGGTCAAAGCCCCGTGTTTCCTTCGATCCAGCTCCGCCGCCGAATATTCTGGGGAAAACCACGAACACAAACAGAACAGCAG
This sequence comes from Gymnothorax reevesii, assembly GCA_029721435.1. Taxonomy (NCBI): domain Eukaryota; kingdom Metazoa; phylum Chordata; class Actinopteri; order Anguilliformes; family Muraenidae; genus Gymnothorax; species Gymnothorax reevesii. The sequence goes on along the minus strand of CM056579.1, from coordinate 21,742,019 downwards.
TGAAGGCGACCACCAGCTGTTGAGAGGACGACAGAGCCATTCTGTCAAGACAAGCAGCAAATGCACTTCGAAGTAATAAATGTTAAAATCCTTGCATAAACTAAATACACGCTACGAGGCAGAAATGCAAAACACGTATCACTTCCTGTTGTATCGGCCAATCATCGGCTCCTTCGATGGCAAGGAAGTTACGTTGCGTTTGAGCGTCTGCATCGGCTGCATGTTACTGCAGCGAATATTACACTGTTGCTATTGGTTACGGTTGGACTCGCCCTATGGCTGTCATAGTACCAAAGATTGGTAGTACCCTGCGTTAGCATCACTTGGCGCTTTGTGTTATACTTCACGTCGGGAAATCACTTCTAACACAGCTCAAACCTCAGATATTACCAGAATCTGACAAATGACAAGGGTGGACACTGTATAAGTTAGCAAATATTTATCAAAGCTTCGCGGAGGTTTTTTCCATCTTATGTTTTTTTTTTTTTGTCGATCATGAGCATGGCAGCATGGCAGAAAGGTAGTTTGGCTGCGTGTGTGCGAAATTTACAAACTGTAAGGCAATCATTAATTACAAATATGAATTTCGAATAATGTCGAATGAACACATGCTACATGAGACACGCAGGGACCATTACGTCTGTAGAGTTTCCATGTGTGCGGATTTTGAGTGCTAATTGGAGTCTCTTGAGATGAGTGGTCTCTTGTGTGTTAGAGACACGGAGAGCATGTTTTCAATTTATACACTATATTTTGCTTGGAACCTGTCCTAACTCAAGTAAACTTAAATTGGTTGGTGTCCTTCCTGTGGAATATGGAGTTGAACAACTGAAGCTGAATCATATGTACAGTAGTGTAAATCATAGTACACCAGATTATCAAAGCTTCAATACAAACCGCATTGTAAATCAGCACAGCTGTAACAAGAGAAACAGCGAGCTTTCATGTCATGTCCCCAGGGTTGGTAGCCCATGTTCCACCTCATTTTTCTGTATTGGCGTGTGGAACTAATTACCTGATCTTGTGACAATCTGCTACCAAGAGTAGGTATATTCAAAAAACAAGTCAACGTATGTCTTTAGGACAAATTCTCCATTGATACCTCTGGTCACTTTATAGAATTGTTATGGGTCATCAATATTAACTTTGTTGCGACCATTTTTTTTCTGTTTTCTAACTTTATTATTAGTAGTAACAATAATAATAATAATCAGTATTACTGCAATCCATTTTATTTTCATTTAATTTGTGTATCAACCCTAAGTATTTCAGCCTGTACAGCTTGTATTGTCATCATAATTATTATTCCGGTTACATTATTATCATTATTACTATTTATTATTAACATTGTCATTATTACCATCATTATTATTTCTTGATGCCTCTCTGTCTTGTTTTTTCTTTACACTGGTATAAACTTGCACCTTTTTTTTGCCAGTAATTTTAACCTCTTCAGCCCCAGCCTCTTTTTTAGGTTTCTGTTTGAAAATGACATACCCAAAATGAATAGAGTATATCTCTGTTTGTGTGGCATGAAGTATCACAGAGGAAGACATGGAAATGTGGAGAGAGGGTTGATTTTCTGACGCTACTCGGATTTTGATATTTGAACATTAATATGCTTGGCGTTTGAGTTGTGCTTGGTGTATGTAAAAATGACTTATATGTGCTTGTAGCAGAGGCTCTCCTGTTTCATTTGATGTGTAATATGACTATATTGCTACTTAATTAGCGTGGCGTTGTAGGTATTTTGCTGCGGTGAGTCTCAGGGTCCCCCAATTGGGGGACCCTGGAGTTTAAGAGGTTAACTGTAATTTTAGAATAAGTTTACAACAGAATTCCATGTATGTCAAGTATAAACCACAGATAAATGTGCACAGGTCTCCACTTACTGTTAAAATAACCAGGAAACAATGCATTCATTTCACTGCTGAATTCAGTCAGTTTATAACAGTTTACATGAGGACCACATTGGAAAAAAGTGTTGTTTATAAAACTTTCATGTGCTATCCTCAGTGATTTTTGTGTACATTTGTATACGTCAATGTACATGTATAATTTTTTACCTTAATAAAGTCAAACCCTCCCATAAATAATAAGAAATTAGCTGTTATGATGACTATGAACTTCAATAGGACACTCAATTATCTTGCTTTTGTAAATTGAGCATTACGTAGCCATGCCAATAAAGCCGATCTATTTGCTCCTGTACCAACGGCGTCAGCTCATGTGTTTGCATCCACTGGTTTAGCAAAGGGGAGAAGAAGTTCTAAAACTAGGTGAGGATACAAGGAAAGATGATCTATCATTTATTGTGTATCTGAATTACAGTCTCAAGAAAAGCAGTGTCCCTGAGCATTAAACTTAATTTCAGGCGGCGCATTCTTTTCTCTTAACAGTTGACACTGCTACACAAGTCCACAGAGTCAGATGATGTTTCACAATGCGAAGGTTAATAAGCCACTCAGTGGAACTGACTGCAAACTGTTGACACAGAGAAGGTCCCAGTTTCATAGTGGGGGCCAGTGTCATGAATCAGGCTTTCCAAGATAACCCGATAACTGCATTTAGCAGAAACCAGTAACCCTAAGAAATCTAAAAAAAAAACAGAAAAACATCTCTTCCAGGTTTTGCATGTATTCTGCTGAATCTGAAATAAAGCTTTGTAATTGAGATACAGACCCTTGATCACACTGGGTTATCTACACATGAAGTAGAGCCTATGCGTCAACCAACAACTTTTGCAGAACGTGTTCCGAGAGGGCAATGATGCATCAGTAAACCATTAACCACACCACTTCCTGTGGACGCTCTGAGAAAATGGCCTTTACTGCCCTATAACCAGAGAGAACTGCACTCACGGCAAATGCTTTCTTCTGATGGAGTCAGCCTGAGAATTCAATGAATGTTTTGAAAAAGCCTTGGCATTTGTATGATTACGGGTTTTTTCATGTGACTGGATATATACCCAAAAGGCAGCTGACCAGTTTCTTAATCCAAGTTTGCAAACTATACTCAGCAACAAAAGTTTCTGTGACACCATTTATGTGTATGTTATAAATGACACGCAAAGATCTCAATGCAATCAATATGTTTATTTAACAGGAGAAACACTGACTTTTCAGTGCCAACGTCACTCAAAACGAAAAATGTCATTTTCATGCGTCATGAAGCACTTGTCTGACGTCTAACCAATTGTGACCTTCACACTTCAATACCGGGTGTGACTTCCTCGTGCCATTATGCAAGCAACGCATCTCCGACGCATGGACCGAATCAGATGTGCCAGAAATTGCTGTGGGATGTCATTCCAAATCTGACGTAGACGTTGTCGCAATTCCTGGAGTGTAGCTGGCGGGTTATCCAACCGCCGCAAACGTCGATCCATCTCGTCCCAAAGATGCTCGATTGGGGACATGTCTGGGGATCTGGCTGGCCATGGCAGGACATTGACATGTTGTTGCATCAGATACTGCTGTACAATCCTTGCAACGTGTGGTCTGGCGTTATCATGTTGCAGCGTTATTCCGGGACCATGTTACATCAAAAACGGTACCACCAATGGCCGTAGCACTTCATCGCGATATCTTTGACCTGTCAGATTTCCATCAATAACAAGCAAATCTGTTCTGTTTCTAGCCGTGATCCCTCCCCAAATCATGACACTACCACCACCAAAACGATCAAATTCCTGAACACAGTTGTTGGCATAACGTTCTCCACGTCGACGGTATACACGTAAACGACCATCACATCGGTTAAGCATGAATCTTGATTCATCAGTGAAGAGTACAAGATCCCACTGACGTTGGATCCACCGTCGATGTTGTTGTGCCCACTGTAGACGCAGTCGTCGGTGTTGCACTGTGAGTATTGGACGTCTTGCTGGCCGACGTGGGACAATGCCAAAATGACGGAGACGGCGACGGATTGTCTGTGCAGACAGTCGCCTCAAACCAGGTATCGTTCTTGCAGTTATGGTTGCAGGTTGGAATCGATTTCGGAGATGGGTTGTTCGAATCCAGTTGTCCTGCCTGGGAGTGGTTACTCGTGGACGGCCGCTGCGAGAATGGTCTCTGACATGTCTTGTCTGCTGATGACGCTGCCATAAGTTCCAAATGGTGTTTCGGTGGACATTCAGGCGATGAGCAACTTCCCTCTGCGAGGTTCCGGATTCAATCATCCCAATGGCCCTCCACCGATCATTTTCAGACAGTCTTGGCATTTAGAGGGTAGAGTTCCTGATCCGAAATGGCTGTGTTTTCGATAAGTGATGCTTCCGTCGTTCATCAGGCACAATGTGAACATTCCAAAAATTCTCCTCTTTTATTGCCATCCACAAGCATGATTTACGCATATTTTCACGTGCAAAGTCATTTTCTCGCATTTTCATGATTTCCATTTCAATGTTGTGTTTACGTGTACTGTTTCAGTCTGATATCACCATGTATGACAATTTCATAATTGCGTTATGAAAAATAATTAACAATATTGGTGTCACAGAAACTTTTGTTGCTGAGTATACCATTACAAGGGGAAACGAGAACTAAAACACATTACTGGGATGAACCTCAGTCCCCAAGAGCTCTATTTGAGAATTACTGGAGGTGAATAGTTTAATAAAATACTAAATTCATTTAATATTTGGTTAGGTGTGCATAGCCTAAGAGAAGGGATGACAGAAGTTCTAATGAAGATTAGTATGTGCACTGGAGTGCAAGTTTGATTTTATGTTTGCTATGTTCTTATTCTTGATTTTCTCATTGGAAAGATGTTCGAATTATGCACTTCATTTGAAAAGAAATTTTAAGGAGGTGGTTATCAACAGATGGTGCATGATTTTGGTAACTATGGAATTTCTGGCACCTATTTCTTGTAGGCTACTGCATTCAGAAAAGCAAGCTCCATTGGCAGTTGAGACAAAATCGAGTTAGCAAACGTCTGTGTGTATTCTTCAAAAAATTAAAGTCATGAGATGCAAGTCTGAGGTGGAGACTATACTTGTGAAGTCAGATATGACAGACTTTTCAGTCACTTCCTTCCTTTTTTGTGTTTTTCGAGAGCAAGTTCCCGTCAACGGAGGTGCGTTTTCAGAAGGACTAGAGTACTGTTGTTGATGGTTCAAACAGAAGGATTTCAAGTAAAGCTCTAATCAAGGACTGGGGTCTGACTGAGTGCTTTTATGGCTATGGGATCGACACCAAGCTGGCTGCTGTGGTACGTGGCCATGGTGGGGTGCACTGTCAGAGCACAGCGTTCAGAGGATACTCAGCTACCCGAAATCACAGATCAAACCTTTATCTCTCAGTGTGTTAATAGTCACAATCAATATCGCGCCAGTGTCAACCCAAGTGCCAGCAACATGCTTTACATGGTAAGACCAAAAGAAATGTTTGATAAGGATGGATTTCCTGTTTGTGATTACCTGGATATGCGAATGTCTGAAAACAACCAGCTCTGTTTAAAATTATAGCCAAAACTGAACTCGTCCTTCAATATGCAGAAAAACAGTAGAGATGATGCTTCATTTCTGTATTATTTTCTTCACCATGCTCCATTTCTCCTTACAGACGTGGGACGAGGCGCTGGCCATAACCGCGAGGGCTTGGGCTCGGCACTGTGAATTCAACCATAACCCCCGCCTTAGAACCCCTGGAGAGGTCCACCCCACTTTTCAGTCAGTGGGTGAAAACCTTTGGGTGGGGACACCTGCTTCCCATTTCACAGTCGAGAGAGCAATGAAGTTGTGGCATGACGAAGTGGCACACTACAGATATGACAGCAACAAATGCAGTCAGGGTGAAGTATGTGGGCATTATACGCAGGTATTTCACTCCTTTCGGCTATACGATTGCTTTTGATTCTCATGATTTAGGAATAAAATTCTGGCACTGAATCAGTCATTGCTACAATGCAGATCAGCTTGTTTAATCACATTAATGTTAAATCAATTTTCAGATACTGGGAATGTTGGCTTCAGTTTTCAGTGTTCTTACCAACTGTGTATAACTTCTAGTTTAATGAAATTTCATTCCATTACCACATCCTCTAGGTCGTATGGGCAACAAGTTATAAAGTTGGTTGTGCAGTCCAAAATTGCCCTGATGGGGTTCAGAGTTACACCTTTCACCCTGGTGCCATATTTGTGTGCAATTACGGAGATGCGTAAGTCATTTGAAATGAAAAGTATCATTTTTACAAAAAAAATGCAGTAGTGTTATCAGAACAAAGATATGATAGCATATACTGTGCTGATAATGTGAAGCCAGATGTTATGCTACGTTATTTAATATTGTTTGAATATCATGATTTTGTACGGCACTGATAAAGGAGCTCAGCTGGTGCTTGTTTTCTCTGGCCAGTGGGAATTACCGCGGGGTCAAGCCCTTTAAAACTGGAGCCCCCTGCAGTGCCTGTGGTGCCGAAACTTGCCGGAACAGTCTCTGCAGTGAGTGTTGCTTCAGAGTGTTTGCTTCCAGACTGAGTTCTGTACGCACTAATATTGCAACAGGCTGCAGGTCAAATTTTGATGAGTTAAACTAAGAATTGTAGCATTACTTTAATGATTTTAGTGAGATAAACTGACCCCGAAAAAAAAAGGAAAAATCCTGCTTTATCCCTCTGAAGATGCAAATGTACACTGATGAGCCAAAACATTAAAATCACGCACAGCTGAAGCAAACAGCATTGATTATCTTGTAATAGCATATGTCATGGTCTGCAGACAGACCTCAGATGGTAAGCAAAAAGTTGAAAGTGTTGGATGTGGGAAGAACTGTATCTGAGCGACTTCAACAAGGGTCAGATTGTTATAACGAGAGGGTCAGGGCCACCCCGAAGCAGCAAGGCCTCTTGGATGCTCTGAGTCAGCAGTGGTGGGTGTTATGACCCCGATCAGGGAGCAAATGCAGAGCCAGTGCACAATCCAATAGTAGGGCTTCTTAATAGTAGTATGGCATCAACAGAGGGGCAAAGTCCAGGGCAGATGTGATGCAGATGCAGTTCAGCTCAGATGTGACAGACTGAGGGCAGGAGAGTGTCCGTGGCTGGCCAGTGGCGCTCTGGGACAGCACCCAGGTGGAAATCACCCTCGCCAGAGCAGAACTGTCAGATGGCAGTACCTGAAAGCAAAGCAGCAATGCAGTCCCAATCCTGATGACCGCAGAAGGCTAAAGAGGTGTTCCTAATAAACTGGGCAAAAGAACATACTGAAGAATGGTTAGCAGGATTGCAGTCGTAATCCTGGAGGCCGAGAGTCAGGCTTGGGAGCCTGTCCCTTTTAATAAAGCTAGAGAGAGTGCTTCTGAATTGAAATATCATTACATTTTACAAGCAATTTCCGAAGATGATAAGCATTTACTAGAAAGTTACCGACTGGTTGCAAAAAGGGCAGTGGTTCCCAAACTTGTCCAAAGGGACCCCTGGGTTCGCTGGTTTTTGTTCCAAGCACATTTACAATAAAATAATTTTAACAAACTGCTAATTTTTCTTGAGTACCTGACATGTTTTTTATTTTTATATGGAGTACTTATTTTCATTGATCAACATCATGCCAGAAAATGCAGAGGAGTATATCGTTGGCCTGCTGATAAAACCTTGTATCTCCAAATTTGATAAGAAACAAAAACTCGTATGTCCACAATAATAACAAAAACACTGCAAATTACAAAAGAAATCCTTGGAAGAGAAATAGTCATCCTACCCGAACAAAGCTCAACTTCATTCTTAGATGCAAAATTACATTTTTTATGCTTTCCTGTAAAGTGCATCATTTTGAGGATACAGGGTTTTAACAGCAGTCCAACGATATTTAATCCCCAAGTTCTTATTGAGGTTCTTGCAAAAAGGCAGAAGATTCCATAAAAAAAAAGAGATACGATTAACCACTAAAATAATAGGCTCCTAACTTGGTTGGCATTAATTATTTTTCTGTCTTAAACATCAATATAATAGTTTGTCTCGTGATAAATCACTTTGTCTGTGAATGGCTCATTATCAATCAGATGGCTATGATAGTTGGCCAGATGTCTGGACTTCAAATAATTAGCAGCCCATCGATTCAGATCAGTGTCTATTTGACCTGAGATCTCAGATACGTGCATGCACATTATCATACAATGTTATTTCTGAGATTCTATTATCAGAGATAATTTGGCTTCTTTTCAGCAAGTAGATGTTTGCAGTATGGCGCAATAAGCACTGAAATGTCCCCAGACATGTGCTTGCACATTATCATACAACCCTATTTCTGATGTAATATGATAAAGATATCAAATAATTTTGCATGAAAAGTACCTAGTTTGAAAAATTCATTGTTTGTTAAAATAAATGTAATTGCAACTGTGGTCAGAAACAAAACTAGCATACACTGATTTAAGAACCACTGCTAAAAGCCATATAGCAAGTGATAATCCAGCCACTCGCCTAATCGAAGTAAGGGGTATGTATGCACCAACACACGCGTAAGGAAATGGGAAAGAGGAATTCATAACACCTGGTGGGGGACGCTGGACGTCAAACCAATCAAAGGAGACAAACTGTCTAAAAGACATGCAAGCTGCTATATGGGAGGAGACATGAGAGAGATTCACAAGAGGGCTGACAGCTGAGTGCCTGCTGACGGTGGTCAAAGGGGGGCCAGACCACGCTTCGCTGGCAGAATGTTGGGCGTCCAAGCCTCGTCCATACAAGCAGGCAACAAAGGCTACCCCGTCTGGTCTGAATCAACAGAAGGGCTACCCTGGCACGTCGCATAGAACTTCATGAGAGGAATGTGTCACAACTCAGTGCATCACACCCTGCTGCGTATTGTGCTTTGTAGTAGCGTACCAGTCGGTGGGCCCATTCTACACCCAGTCCACCACCTATAATAGGCACGTGAATGTCGGAACTGGACCTTGGAGCAGTTGAAGAAGGTCACCTGGTCCAGTGAGTCCTATTTTCTTTCACATTCTGAGCATCAGGCGAGTTTTCCCGGAGAAGAGAAGGCACCAGGATTCACTGTGGGAAGAAGACAAGCTGGTCCAGGGAGTGTGATAATCAGGGAAATGTTTTCAGGGAAACCCCAGGTCCAGGAATTCAAGTGAATGTCAGTTTGATGGAGCTATTTTGGGTGCATGTGGTGTCCCTACACAAGATTAGGCAGATAGCTTTAATGTCGTGACTGATTGGTGTATATTTACCACATTTATTCTAATTTGAATTATTTCCTCTCGCAACATTATATGAGGTTTTGATTTATATTGACTCTGAAGCCTTGAAATTTATTTATTCATTTATTTTTGGACAGGCAATGCCACCCGAGATCAGCTCAAAAGTAAGTCTCTTTTAACTTCCTGTTCCATGGCCGTAACAAGAAACAATAAAGTCACCTGGAAAATGTCCAACGGCTGATGTATGTAAACAAAGGTGCAAAATCCCAGGTCAGAAAGTCAATGCACCCAGTACTATCTAGTTCCAACTGCCAGGATTTATTAATTTGCTCAATTCCTTTGCGAGATGGAGCCAACACATAGTGTAGGATTAATATAACTATGTTCATATACGTAGCCTACGCAACATACAACATACAATATGAAGCCGATGACCTGCCTAGGAACTATCAAGGGTGGATCTGGTTGGGTTTGAGGTCTGGTTCATAGTACCACACCCTCCAAGGCACTTCCTGTTGCAGTTTGACTTTGCATGCAGTTTTAAGTCTTACTGAAACTCTGGAACCTCATAGCTGGTGGCCAAAGAAAGATGTAAAATTTAGATTTGATCATTAGAATTACAATTAGTCTTTGGCCAGATACAAAAACTGATCTGTGTCATCAGTTGGCTGGGTTTGTGGGTGGAATTGGGGTTTGTACTTTTTAATTAATGGAGGGACCCTGCCTCAGATATTGCACTGACACAGTATTAGTTTGTGGATTCATTTTATGCAGCTGACTTTGGGCATTTTCAGATATGGTTACTCTGCCACTCTTACTCAGTGGCGGGTGAACACAGTGGAGCGGAGAGTGTAAAGGGACCACGCTTACACTGCTCTCTAACACACAGGGTATGACTGGCAGCCACACTGGGACCCGGGTTACAGCTCCGCTGCCTCCTGTGACTCATACTGCGTGGCCGTGCTGGTCTGCAGGCCCCTCACAGTCCTCCTCACTTTCGCCGGAGTTTACGGACTTCAGATCATCTACCCCAACCTTTTCGCCTACGAGTGACTTACCAGAAAGGACTGCAGGGGAAACGCTTTATCTTTTACGTATTTACATTCGGGGAGTCGGGAGTCCAGTCCTGGAGGGCCATAATTTAACTGGTTTTTGGGGTTTATAAGGGATTGATTCACATCACCGAAGCATCCTCGCACCCATTTCTCAAGACATTATTTTGCTTATGATTAAAAAGACACCGCAAAGCCTGCAGCAACAGGGCTCTTCAGCACTGGAGTTTAATATCCCTGATTCAGAGACGGACATACAGCAAGACTGCAAATGCTTCTGCCATGACCTCATTACATTCACAATAAATGTGTACTTTATACCTCATTCCTCAACAGGACGTGTCAGGTTCTGCAGTACAGTTCCTTGCCCAAGTGGTTTTAACTGTGGTTGCGCATGGCGAAATCGACTGAACCTTCACTCGAGTCTCATCGCAACGCGCCACAATTCTGAGATGATCTTCCATCACTTCCTGCGGAGCACTTACACACTACCCAGCAGCGAAAAGTGCTCGACAGGCTTCATGAAATGCATTTGGTGTGACATTGTGTTTGTTCACGTTTAGGGCGGATTTAGGTTTCTGAGCTCCACTCAGCTCGGCGGCCAAGTTGTTCAAACGAGAAGGCTGCGAGCACCACAGCTGCCACAGAGAGAAACCACTTCCTGCCGAGGTTTAATTCAGTACAGAGAACGGAATTCGGTCAGCATCAGTTAGCACTGACACTGTAACTGAAATTTTGCAACTGAGGTGTGCCAACAGTCTTCAGAAAACAAACACTGGTCTCTCATTGCCTTGTTCCAGTCCAAGTAATAAAGGCCTTTTTATTCTGAAGTGTCTGGGACTTTTACTTTGGTGCTGATTTTTTTGAGTCAATTTACTTCTCAATTTTTCTGGAAGTGCATCTTTGTTTCATGGTTGCCAACCAGGCTTCATAATGAGCACAGTTGCTTGACATCACACTTTGAGTTAAAGTTTATACACCAAGTTAGTTGTCACCATATGCAAAACTCGCAAACAATGTATCGTATCGTTTGTAAAAATCACAAACAATTCCGAAAACATTTTCCAGATTTTCTTGCACGGTTACAAAAATCTAACCATCCAGCTGCATTAGAATGGCTGTTGTTACACAAAAGCTTACATAACTCGGCCATGTGGTCAGTTTCACAAAGCAGGATTACAAATTTGGCTCTGTAAGTTAAGCCAAGAACCCTACAATTCCAGAACATGGACTAAAGTCCAAAATGGTCGTGATTTTTAATAAGATCAGATATCCGGCCAAGTTGAGTAATCCTGTTTGTGAAATGGGCGCCAGGTGTCCTTGCCATTAGCTGTGAACTTTAAGTACACGTCAGATCCTCCATGCCCGGAGGCCTAACTTTATCCCGAGTAAGGGAAAAATCAACATCAAACCTGTCTTACCTCCAGGCCAGCACATACAACAAAAACAGCTTGTGTGTTCCAGTATCTGGGCAGGTTTTTCCAGCAGTAAACCATGACGCACGTCACACTGAAAACACAAATTCTGTTTAACAAAACCACATCTATTACAAAAATTATCTTTAAAAAATAGTTTTCAGTCCTGGAATGAAGGAGCCTCCACAATGAATGTCCATCACGGAGAGAGAATCCAGTCAGCCCGTGTTCTTCTTCTTCTTCTTTTTGTCACCTGCGGTTGTGGTTTGAGATGTGGGGAAAGCTGGCGGAGCCCCCAATTTCTTATTCTTGGCTTTCTTTACCTTGTCTTTGATGGCTTCCACATCGACCTTCCCTTCAGTCGGCACTGCAAAAAAAGAACAATGACATTTGGTGTGAACTCACATTTTAAACTGAGTAGGATTCAGTGTTTTGAATACAATTTAAATGGATTCACTCCAGATTCATTTCTTAAAAATAAAGATGTAACACAGACATATGGCCAGAACAGTCTCAGGTATAAACTAATGTAGTTTGAAAGCAGAGGTCAGGGAGATAATGAAAATTGGTTGAATGTTTTCGAACGCCAACAATGCTCAAGCAGTCCGAGAAGTAGAAATGAAATTTTTAGCTTTTGTGAAACAGAACAATCTGATTCTTAGATTTATCAAAGAGGCGACTTTTGCAGCAATAACCACTAAGCAGATTCATGGATTTTTTTTTTGTCTGTAGACCAAAGGTTTACACTGTAAAGTACACCATAAATTCCCAAGGATTGCTGTACTTGTGGCTTAAGTCTTCTTCCATTACCGGCCCCAATTTGCACCAGTCTAGTTCATTTTATAACCTTTGTTTGAAAATGGAAGTGGAAAGTTTTGAATGCTTTTTTTTTGCAGTGAATCCAATGAAAGAACATTAGTTTTGACCTCTCAATATTCGCATCTTGCTGTGTGCCATTAGAGGAAATTAGCATAAATTAAAACTGCAGATAGTTCACTAAAACGTGAAACTTGAATACAAGTAAAGTGTTCTGAAACTACTACTACTTTTCACTGATAGTTCATATATTTTTACCCATCCGCAGCACCAGACATTAACATTGTCCCGGAAGGCTGCACAGTTCCGTATCACGCAAACGGCACCCAGTACAGGCCAGGGTACCTTTTTTCGTCTTCTTCATGGGTTTCTCCTTCGGGGGGATAAAGGCCTTGTTCCTCTCTTCCTGCCTCTTCGACAGAGCTTCAGCCTGCCGCACCTGGAGCCGCGCACATCAACACTGTGTGTGAGTCTCATACAGAAAATGAGCAATAAAAAGTAACTCTCAATCACACAAACGTGTACACACACGCAAACACACACACACACTTGCCTTGATCTCCTCCAACTTCTTCCTCTTCTTCTGACTCTCTCGGAGGAAAAACTCTCCTGTGGCCAATTCTTTGTCAATCTGTCAAGAAATGCAAACACTTTTTTTCCATATTTAAATTTCACAACCTCTCCAACTGTGCCAGGGAAACATTAAAGGCACCTCTACAGTCTGACAGTTCCTCTTTCAATCTTCATCATTTCATCAACTTTATCATGTCATCAATAAACAAGATGTGTTTGTGAAACACTGATGCCTCCGTACATAACATGCACATGCTAACCATTAAAGGCCTATCGTGAGTCAATCAAAGGTTAAAGGTCAAGGTCACAAGGTCAACATTCATTACCTCATCAGAAAGGCCTTATCCTAAGGAATACATCTGCCAGGTATCAAATGCCTATTACAAGGTAATGAAAAGTTATGGCCCATGTTAAAGTTTTTGTCACCAAACATCATGCTCCAAGGTCAAGGTCAGAAGGTCAAAAGTCATGACCCCATCTGAAATGCCTTCTCACAAGCAATGCATATGCCAAGTATCAAAGTCCTATCATGAGCCGATCAAAACTTATAGCCATCGCACAGAGCGGAGAGACAGAGAGACAGACGGACGGACAGACGAAAAACTATATGCCCCCGTAAACGAATAAAAATTTCCAGGCACAGCATCAAACTCTCTGCAACTATACACTGAATATATTCACTTACACTGATCTGAGGCCAGCTTTGGAAGCTGGAACACCTAATGTGGCATAAAATATCAGTTGATCGAAGACTGATCCCGGATGAGTGACACTGACCTGGCTCTCCGGCTGCTGCGGAGGGAACGGTGTGTACTCCTTTTTCACGCTCTTCTTCTTTGGTTGCTTGCGTTTGGCGAGGTTCTTGTGTTTGAAGTTGGGCAGAAACCTCTCCCAGCTCTGCGTCCGCAGCTCCGCATCCTTCGCCAACTCTTGCTTGATCATCAAAGTCTAGTGAGGGTCAGAATCCCAACAAAGAGCCAGTCATCAGGGAACAATCCCAGTAAGCAAGTCTGGTGGCCCCAGTGAAGGAGGCCCAAAATTGCTACACTTTCCATGTATGCAGCTGGGGACAGTCCCACAAAGCCGGGTAACAGAGTTATCCAGATAACTGCAAGGAGCAAAAACCACACACCCCATCAAATCTGGAACATGAACCCAGGTTAAATTAAAAAAATTTAAAAAAAAAGAGGGGGGGGGGGTGCAACATGCTAGATTTCAGGGTAGTTATCCGGCTAACTTGATAAATCTGTTTTGAGGAGTAAGCAGTAGGCTATTTTACACAGCACTAGACAAGACCGACTGTTTGCAGGCAACTGTCCAACACTTCAGCCACCGTTCCAGACACACCAGGTGGCCTCTAAAACTGGAACTTCGATGTAAAGTCCAGAAATCAGACTGTTATTCTACAGTACTGTGCAAGCTGCCGTCGACCAATCCTGGCACTGTGCCAGAGCCCATTAGCCCTCAGCTCCAGGCTGTGCCAACCGGGCACGTACGCCCAGAGATGGCATTCTGTCATTCAGAGGATTATGAACAAGGATGGAACTCATCATTGGGCAAATTGAATCTTAATGCACCTTTAGTTAAAAGTTAAGAGTACACTTTTACAATAGATGCTTCCACAATCCCTTCTCCAAGGGATAATAGCGAAGGATAATTCTAGGCCTCACTACCACCCAGTCAGCAGTGGCTGGCAAAATTCAGTGGGGAGTAACATGCCAAGAATGCAATACTGATCGGGATAATACAGTCCAGAGAAAAGTATTAGTAGAATTCAAAGCAGTACCTTGATGTTGTAAATTGGGTGAATATTCTTCATGGTGTCCAGCACCACTTTCCTGACCTATGAAAACAGGGCAATTAGCAGCACTGCGAGACATTGGCAGTCCAACAAGCAAAGCATCACAGACTAACCTACCATGGTAAAACTACATTACCCATAATACTTCTGTTTAAAGTAGACATGCATTAAGAAATCCAAAAATGGGCAAATTATGCCTCTACAGAAAGCTTGTGTCATGGAGATGATGAATAAGACTAGACACTCACTCAAACAGGAAGAGAATAAAAGTGGTATTTTTAGCACCCTTTCAACTGGTGCTCATCCCTAAGAAAAATGAACGAAAATAGCCCCTTTCTGATGACATAATCTGTGGGAGACAGTGACACATGGTAAGGAAGTCGAGTGCATCAACCATCCTCCGCCTGTCGTAATTTGTTCATTTTTTGGTCTCCTTTCATTTCAAATTCTGTCGGATTAGATTTATGCTCGTCAAAATGTATGTCATTCTTGATGATGCAGAGTACACGTTCCTGTAATATCTCATTTTCTATTTTTTTCCCCATGCAACGGTCAGAAGTGTAAAACTTTCATTGACAAAGTTCTTGGTTGTAAAAGTCTGTTTACTTTACCTGATGGAAACCAAAAAGTTCTTTAAGCCAATAATAAAGCGGCAATTCATATAATGATCAACAAATATCAGAAGTTTCATGTACGACGATTCCCAGAGTACTTTGTTTGAATCCCAAACTCGGAAGGCGGATGTGTTGGGCAGCCATTTTGCATCACAGTTGTCTAGATTTGGGCTCAGTAACTGCTCAAAATATCACTATGTATATTCGATGTCCAAGTGAAGCAGGGATTGAAAAAATTCTGACATTTTCAGCTGGATTTTGACATCTTCCTTGCAAAGTAAAATACACATGACGGCCTATGTGTCACCACTGCACCCACGAGTGACGTCACAGCTCTTGGTCCAATTCACAGTGCTGTCTAAGGACGATACTGAGGGTTGCTAAAAGCCCATTTTACATCCATGATTATTCAACTCCATTTTCATCTTCGGTTGGAAAATGTTGATAGTTGGACAGAGTATTGCGTTTGCTTTTGGATGATACCAAATGCCACATTTTTTAATAAAGTTTCAAATCAATACATAACTACTTTAAAAAGTTAGCATGAAAAAAATAATCTTACTCACTTCCTTCAGGCCTCTGTGGGGGCCCAGGGCCGACACCGTGTTCCCCTGCACCATGACGTAGCAGTTGGTCAGAAGCTCCAGGGCCTACAGAGCAGGTCCACCTCAGGTCAGCAACATTATCTTACAGAAACAACTGATAAACCGTCTATTTCTGCAAACATGCACATCGCAAGACGACGCAGTAGTTGTGTGGGCTTCCATAGTCCTCAAAAAAACCTCACACCAGTAGAAGGTATTGGTGCACTCAGCACCCCAAAAATTTTCACTACACACCCTAACTCATCTTGGTTATGGAGGCCAATTGTACCAGAAGCCAACTGCAGATGTCAGAATAGGAGAAATATAAGTATAAATATACTTCTCAAAAGTGTCGCCAACTGATGGGACAATGGCCATCAGGATATGGCATATTCCTCTGCCCCTATTACACACTCAAATTATCCAAAGTCAAACATGTATCCAGAGAAAGGGGGGAAAATTAAAAGGTCACTACTTCTATAATGACAAAAAAAAGCCATTCTCTAGACTATGGTTGATGCAAGTGCAAAATTTAATAGGAAAACATTACACAGATTTTAAGTTAGGCTCTGGATAAAGACGTTAATAGACCGACAGACAGAACAATTTAGCTATATCCCTCTTGCATTATGTGCAGAGGGATAAGTAATGATCATTCAAAAGAAATATTCGTGAGGCTTATCCCACCCTTGAAAGCTGGTGGGGGCACTTTACAGTGTCTTTCGTCAGGTTGCGAAGGTCTTTATCATGAGGAGCCAATCACATAACAGTGCTTCACAGCCTATCAATTTTGAATGACAAAATTAAATTTGACATGTGTGCCCTCTAGTGTACATTTTCAAAGCATGCAGTTTTTAGCACAGAGCTACCCCGCAATAAAACACACAGAATAGACAGCAGCATTCTCTCTCCACATTAGACAAGCCATATAATATCAACTAATACTTTTAATGTTTGAAGAGATACACTACCAGTCAAAAGTTTTTGCACACCCCAATATTCTCTGCAATTGTTACAATTTTTATATTTTGTTCTTGTGTAATAGTCTCATATTGCTTGTATAAAAGAAAGGGAGGAAAACTGATGCCCAGGGTATAAACCATTTATATAACAAGACTAATTTAGAAAAACCAGGATCAGTCATTTTGTCAATATTTAAGCAGTTTAGTAGCAAAGGTCTAATCCAGTGCTTCTCAAACCTCTCCTGGAGGACCACCTGTCCTGCATGTGTTAGATCTCCCTGCTCCAGCACAGGTGAGTCACATGATCTACTCATTATCAAGCAGCTTCAGGGGGTTGACAGCAAGCTGATCATTTCAATCACCTGTTCTGGATTCCTTATGGACTTTTCATATAAATTTATTATTTATAATAAACAAGTATTGGGTTCCAGAGATTTCTTTGTTTTAAGCATACATGTAAGATAAAGACTTGACAAGATCTGAGGGTGTGCAAAAACTTCCGACTGGTGGTGTTAATAAACAAACCTTTAGTGCCGACCCTTTGGGGCCAATGAGTCGCTGTCTCCTTTTCACAAACCGCTCCCTGTTTCGCACCAGTGCGCCAATTTTGATGATGTCACACGCTACATCATCCTCGAGGATTCTTACAGCCTGGGACAAAACCAACCAATCAGTGAGAAAGAAACTACAGCGCAATGAATTTCATGTATAAAACACACAAATTTTTTTTTTTAATTTAGCTGCGTTTAAAAGTGCGTTTTAGATTACGTAAAATCGCAACCTATGCAAAGTAGCGTTTTTAACGGAGGTTAACAAACCTGTTCATAGGGTACGCTTCTCGCCAACAGCTTAATCAGGTCTCTGGCCCTTAAAATGGCATAAGGGTCAAACGTCTTTTTAGTAGTCTTGACGGTCATGCTACCCTCAATCAAGTCAAGGGTGGCACTGATATGCTGGAAAAAAAAATTGACACAGGTGTAGTACAAGATCACAGAAACGCATATTGTCACAGTTAAGTAGTTTCAGCAAACCTTTTTCCCCAAAATTATTAACAAATCTACCCTTGGGTATAAATAAAGTAACCTTGAACCTTAAGATGGATGAAATTCATGCGTTTCCAATGGATATCCTGCCATAAATCGCTGCTTACCGACCCTATTGCTGGTGACCCTCTTAAGCATGTGGGATTTAGTCCCAACCAAAAACCTACACATGCTGTCAGCATTTATTAATGAGGACTTATTGCCAATAATGCTTATTCTCTACAATGATATTAGAGACCAAAACATACAAATGTTGGTGTATAAATATCGCAGTCTTAGGAAAAAAAACACATCTAGTTTATTATGTGGGTTAATGACGTGACATGCAAATTTGTGTGTCAGAGCGCACTACTAAGGTTTAAAATAATTTTAAATGATTCATAATAAGCATCATTTTACTCTATAAAACCTGTTTAATTTGAACATATTTCCAGTTATCGTAAAAATGATACATATTTTATGTTTTGCCATCTCAAACCCTCAAAATGTCAGGTGGCGCAACCGTCCGAGCAAGTTAAAAGTTGACTACAGAAAATGCGTATTAAGCTATATTTTTACCTCCGCCAAGGAGGTTATGTTTTTGCCTGGGTTTGTTTGTCTGTCTGTCTGTCTGTCTGTCTGTTGGTTTCCAAAATAACTGAAAAAGTTAAGGACAGATTTTGACGAAATTTTCAGAGAAGGTGGGTATTGAGTCAAGGAACAGGTGATTAAATTTTGGCATATCTAGGCCAAAGTACTGCTGAGATATACGCCAAAGTTCAAGATTTCAAGTCTTTCCAATGGGCCGGAGTTCCAATCACCGTGCTTTTGGGTTTTGCTGCCCCCTGGCAGAGGTCTGCGCTCTCTGAGGGCTTTTCTAGTTTCAAATATAATAAATTCACGGCGCGTTTAGAGGGGTGCAGAATAAAAGTGTTTCTTTTCCGTAAACAAATATATATTTAGTCTGAAATAAATAATTTAACATTTTTGAAGGGTTCGACTATGACTTCCTGTTTACATCATACAAGCCAATAGCGGCCCGGGCATTGCGGGTTGCCAAATACGGTCTCTATGCTCGCCACAGCCAGGCTGGCACTGGGTAAAATGGCGGAGTCTGCAAATCCTACTGCAGCTGCTTCAGTGCCCCGGCGAACAGTGCGTTATCTGTCCCAGCAGAGTGACCGGAGAAGGGCAAAGACGTGAGTCAATATCGGCGAAGCATATGCTTCTGCAGGCTGGTCGCTTGACACACTCGGCAACGAACCTGGCAACCCGACTGCTGGAATTATTTTCTGTTGTTGCGACTACGATCTTGAGACACTAGATGCCGTTATACTGCTCATATTCCATAATCAACCTTTAATACTATGTGAAATGTATTGAATATGTCATTTAAAATATGAAATATAATATTAATATGGGACATAATTTTATATTAAAAACCTTTCAAATGTCCTAAAATTTTTTGGAAAACCAAAATACCCACCTCCAACAAAAAAGAATCCACAAGTTGCTTTTAATATTACCCAGCTGAACTACAAAAAAGTAATGTTATAGTAATGTATATAGAGACACTCTCAGGAATACTTTATTAAAAAATCACTTAGAAAAAAAATAAGGAAAGAAACTTTTGGTTGCACCACCTGTCTTTTTTTTGGCCGGTGAAATTGCAAATACAGTCTAAAACTACTAAAATCCTGTAAATGTAGTGCAACTATTACGACTTGTTTAGGCACACTCTTCCAACTTCAAATAAATATATTCTGCATATTTTAAAGACTTATATAAAAAAAAGTACATTTTTTAAAAGATTATTTGTCATCGACCCATGTATTTAACTTCAATACAGTATTCATGATGTAACCACTGAATTTTAGACCTATTGGGGGCTTCCATGGGGATTTAAGACACACGGTCACGATTTGAAAGCTCAGATTACAAACAATACCGGGTGAAACCGGAGGCAGTCTGTGATTAACTTACTACATCTCCCAGGGATTTCTGCACGAGGGGCCAGCATTCTTTCAAATACGCTTCTCTATACTTTGGAAAGAGAGTCGCAAAACTGCTCTCTTCTAGCAAACCTCTTGGGTTATCTTCCCTTGTAAAAGGTGCCTCCTTCCATCCGTCGGGCACCGTCAGGAGTTCGGACTCATCAACTGCTGTCATGACAAAACAAATGAAGCGGCAAGTTTGAAACAAAAGTTATGACAATTAGAAGTGAGATATATACAGTAACCAAGCAGCCAGCAGTAAAAAATCTACTACCATCCAGCCTAAGCTAGCTTCCAAAAGTCTCTTTCGACAGATGCACATATCTATAGGCTGGTCAGCTACATTGGATATTAGTTGTTCGTCCGAACCACACGTGAAGTCTAACACACAAAGCACGCTAAATCAAAAGAAGCATGGTCACACATAATAATCATAAACACGCCTAAAGAATACGATAATGACAAAATCGTTGCAAGTGACCTTGATTTTTGGTCTTTTTCGGATTTTTTCCAGTGGCATCTGCACTCACGCCGTCCATTTCGGCGGAGGACGCCATTGCTGTAACCTTTCACACCGGATGTACAGCACTCTTACGGAACTAGGCCACAGAGCTAATAAAAACACCAGAGTGGACACGGTACTAGTTTAGGTGAGATTCGCGTCCGCCATCTTACAGAAGGATTGCGGCTCGCATGAAACTGTGAGAAACCTTCGGCTAAGGTAGTGAAGAGGTGGATTACTGAGATTATGTTGATGGTTTTTACATGAAGTTAATGCTGCGTTCGATTTGGCTCGGAATAACGTCATACCCGAGGTAACTGCGTCCCATTAAGTAAGTCGGAAAACTGATTTGGGGTCAGTGGGTAGTCCTCTGGCCATGATAGCCTTTATTAACTGTTTGGAATACTGGTTGATAACAACGCATTACTCGGTTTTTTTTCGCGTGCAAACACCGTAGAAAGAAGTCCACCGATAAAATCTATTCATTACTGCGCGTACGGCTGATTTAATGACACACAAATAATACAGAATTTAAAACATACAGTTTCTTATTAAAGCCTTCGCTTACGGATGATGAACGGTGCTGAATGCACTCGGAACTGGGGGTGGGTGAGGAATCTCCGACTTTCCGAGATGGAAATCCGACTTCAGGGGGCGTTCAAATTGAAATTTGCGTGTGGGAGCTCAGAAATTCCGACTACTCAGTACAAACCAAAGGCAGCATACGGGTATGTTAACCCAGGTGAAGATTGTATATGAGTATAGAAAGCATATATGTGAAAAATAGAGCCCAAAGTGAACTTGATGCTGATGTTTTCCTCAATTATCGTTCAGTACTTTGTATAGTTAGTTAGTTGAAAGTACTGAGCCATAAAGTTCTAAATCAACAACTCGCTTTTTGTTTCAGTGTCCAACTAACCATTACTGAATGTCGTAATTTTAATGATTGCCCTTTGTTTTCTTTAAATGGATGAAGGTTTTTATTCATTTCACAGATATTGGTAGTAAGATTTATCTGCCATGCCAAGCGAATGCGCTCATGCCACCTGCTCCAACATTTTGGTGAAGGGCAATGGTTTATCTTTCCACCGGTAAGCAGTAAAATGCATGCATTTGGGTAGACCTGTTCAAAATGTCACTTTTTATCTTACTGTTGTGTGAATTTTGGTAGAAGTTAATTTTGCCTTTTTAGCATATCTATTTTCAGATATTTTTTTTTCCTTGTGAAACGTGAAAGGGGTAGTTATATTTTTTCACATATCATAGTTTTTTTTTTTTTTGGCGGTTTTGTCTCGTGTGAAAATGTAAAAAAAAAAAAGTCTCGCAGAAGACCTCCAATTGAAGGCAATATAACTTGTCAAGGGGGCGAAGCTGTCTAATTAACATACATGCATCACACTTGTAGATGAATAGAATTGATAGTTTGATGATCGTCTCCTTCAGTAGCAATTTGTTCAGATACATGCAGATTTTCTATTTTCTAAAAACACAAATCTGTGAATCCCTGTAAAATCAATCCCTTCAAGTCATGAAACTTTATACCATTAAAAAAAAAAATCCCCTTTCACAGTATTTGGCACAACTATTTTTTTTTTAGAAATAAAATCCTTGACAGAAATCCTAGATGCAGTATACCTGTATTTATGTAGTTTCCCAAGGGACACTCAACGAAAGATGCGGTGGGCATACTTAATGCAAAGGCCGGAAGGATGGAAGCCAAAAGACTGGGACACCGTGTGCAGTGAACACTTCAGGAAGGAGGATTTTGACAGGACGGGCCAAACCATTAGACTGCGGCCTGGAGTTGAGCCATCAGTGGTCAAAGTTCCCGATCATCTGCAGAAGGTTTGAAGTGAAATAAAATTTTCAATGTATGTTAACACAACTTCCAGTGTTTGTTTTTTAAACTCTCAGAACTCGACTGCATTATATTCCAGCACCTGTAACATCTACAGTTATTAGTTTTTTACAGTTTTGAGCTGGTCATCTTGAAATCTTTGCAGGTTGTTTCTGAACATTGAGAGTTTGTATCTGGAATTCATGCCTCTCATCTTATGAATCTTGTTTAAGAGTTTATATTTAGTCCTTTGTGTTTTTATCAAAAGCAGTGAGGGTTTGCAATCTTATTGCCCTGTTGAAATTACTATTTGAAGGTGTCAAAGCCAAGAACTCTGAACCGCAGGAAGAGAGCTGCCGAATCTGACAGCAGCCCTGCCACAGTACAGAATTCATGTGAACAAGAGACCGTTACGCCAGACACACCGAACCCAGATGTATGTTCGACTTCATGATCATTTATGATTCTCATTATTAGAATGGATGTTATACTTTTGCTATTAAAAAAATACTGGTATATTACTGTGAAATTATTGGTGTTCTTACAGTTTCACAACTATACTGGCACTGCAAAGAGTTTCAAGGCTAAATGGATTAAGGCAGAGCCAGCGTGCCAATGATCTTGATCGAAAACTTCACAATGTCCTGTTAAAATTGCTATTTGCAGGTGTCAAAGCCAGGAAGTACATTGAACAGCAGGAAGAGTGATGCAGAATCTGACGGCAGTCCTGCCGAAATACCGCATACATGTGAACAAGAGACCATTTCGCCAGACACACAAAACCCACATTCATGTGAACAAGAGACCGTTACGCAAGACACACCGAACCGAGATGTATGTTCGACTTCATAATCACTTTAATGACTTTTTCCTCACGTTTTATGATTAGAATGGTTGTTATTCTTTAAATACTGGTATTTTACTGTGAAATTATTGGTGTTCTTACAGTTTCACAACTATAGTAGCACTGCAAAGAGTTTCAAGGCTAAATGGTTTACGGCAGAGCAGCGTGCTGACGATGTTGCTTCAAAACTTCACAATGCCCCGTTGAAATTTCTGTTTGCAGGAGTCAAAGCCTAGAAGTACACTGAACAGCAGGAAGAGCGATGCAGAATCTGACGACAGTCCTGCCACAATACAGCATTCATGTGAACAAGAGACAGTTATACCAGACACGCCAAACCTAGATGTATGTTCTGCTTAATGATCATTTGAATGAGTTTTTCCTCACATGTTGTCATTGGTATGATTGTTAGACTTTTTCTCTTAAAAAAATGCTTGTATATTACAGTGAAATTATTTGTTTTTCTTACAGTTTCACAACTATTATGGTACGGAGGAGAGTTTCAAGGCCAATTGGTTTAAGGCAGAGCAACGTGCCGAAGATCTTGATCGAAAACTTCAAAATGCCCTGAAGCGGGAGAAGAGAGTGAAACTCTCACTGAAACGTGCTTTGAAGGAGCTTAAGAGCCAAAAATCACTTGCGTCAGAATTACAGGGCAAACTTGATGAGCTCAAAGGTAACATGGTGTTAAATGTAAAATCATTCATCTGTGCCAAAAATTTGATAATAATTCAGCTTACCATATATTTAATTCAGTTGTTGTGAACTTGAACAAGAAGAACCAAAATTTTCATATATATATATAATTATTTATTAATTTTTGCAATGGAGATTGGTTGAAAATTTCCATTTCTTTCGTTCTGCTTTAAGATTTCCCTCATCACCTTTTCAACAAAATGTCACCATACACAGAGGAGCAGCAAAGCTTTGCCTTGACCCTCCATCTCTGTGGTCCCAAGGCCTACGATTACCTTTCGAAAAGAGTAAATCTACCCTCAACGAGAACTCTACGGAGGTAATAAAAGTTTTGTGCACATTTACGAGAGGAAAATTGATTGAGGAAAGTTAAGAAATTTTGGGCAGTTCATTGGCATATACACAAAAATTCTGACATCTTAGACTCCTCCCTCCCTCCCTGTCTGACTGTGTACACTTGTGTACATGTGTACCCCTCCCTCTCCCGGTATTATACTAGTACTATAATACTCTGCCATATATGCTTCAGACAACACGAGAAATTTCGGCTACTGCAGCATGTTTGTAATTTTGAACATTCTTGCATTCTTGTTAGAAAATGCATATGTAGCTGCCGGGTGGCTCACACGGTTAAGGCACTGCGCTGCAGTGCAGAGGTGATCACCACGTCGCGGGTTCGAGCCTCGGCGTACCCACCGGCAGGGGTCGGCAGCTTTTTCAGAGTAGCGCACAATTGGCTATCGCGCTACAGGGTTACAAATTGGGAAGGGACTGTCGGATTTGGGTAATCGATAACAGCTTTGTTCGTTGCTCCAGCGCCTCCTGTTGGCCAGACGGGCGCTCGTCAGGAAGACTCCGGCTTGGTTCATGTCCGGGTATCCTCCGCCCTCGCTCTGAACTTGCGAAGATTCAACCAGCGAGTGTATAAGAATCAGTGGCTGACGGGCACGTGCTTCGGAGGAGAGCCGTGAACTGTCTTCACTATCCTGAGTTGGCAGCAAGGGGTCGCATACGAGCAAGCTTTGTACATAGTTCACCAATTGGGCATTCCAGATTCGGGTGGGATTGGAGATGCCAAATTTATAAAAAAAAAAAAGAAAATGCATATGTATGTGCATGCCTCTTCCCCCCCCCCCCCAATACCAGGCACGTGCATTAGGACAGACCCCCCCCCCCCTCCCTCGTCTGTGTGTTCAAACTTAACGGTCCTTTGCTGATGTATTTGCTCTCTCAATCTTTTCAGATGGCTGTCGAAGACCGATGTCTCGGCAGGTTTAAAGAGTACCGTCCTCGCTACCATTGAGGAGAGGGTTGCAAGGGATCCATCCTCATACAGAGATGTAGCTTTGATGCTGGATGCCATGTCCATCCCAGTGAAAATATCAGCCGATTGTCAGGGAGAGTCGGCTGGCTTTGCAGACCTTGCAGACCCAGACAATATAGTTTCAGAGGAGGAAGCATGACAGTAATTATATGTATAATGTATAAAGTAAATAAATGTTGATTACAATACTGGGGAACATACAGATCGTATTTTCAGCACAATATGCCCCCCCCCCCAGACATAACTGCCTGTGCCTATCCTACCTCACTTTCAAACTTCTTTTGTTCACGTTATTTCGCACCCGCCTCACAATTTCTTAGGCTGTGATGGCAAACAGCTTTTTTTTGTCAGCAATACACACTCCTCTTGTTCACCCCTCCCTATTCATACCACTATTCTCTCTAGACATCTAAACTCTCTGTTCATGTGCACAGCCAGCACTTACCCATATTCTAGGCACCAATAACATCTGAAAGGGGCCCTTACAAATGCCCTCACCCTGTAACTGATGTAGTATAGCATTACCTGGTCGGGGAAATTCATTTTGAAACTAACAATACAGACATTCTGTCTGTTTCCTTTCCATCTTGACAAAGCTTGAAGCCTCAGGTTCTACGGACTCCTTCCACTGTCAGAGATAAATCAGTTTTTATTGACATCATAATGCCACCGGTGACTCCCTTCACCCCTTTGCGCAGGATACAAATAATTAAAATTTTTTTCCTGTTATACATGAGCCTATTTAGGCTTTATTACTCAGTATTTGTGTCACAGAGACTCTGGAAAATTATTCCAGCGAAGCAAGCAAACTCAATTACAGAATTCTTTTGGAATTAAATTTCGGAATTTACGGACGTCGGCATCTATATCTGCGCATAGGGGTTAATCGTTGCTCGGTTACTCAAGGGAAAACAGTTTACTGTTGTCAGATCGAAAAACAAGTTAATATTCTTGAACGTTTGCTAGTTGAAATATTCTATTTTACACATTTTGCCTCTTATTGAATCTATAAAAAAATACAACCTAATTAATGTTGACATTGACTTTTTGAACATAGGCATACTGAGAAGATGTGTGTGATTCCTAGCACACATTTTATTTTGATTGAACAGTTCTTGGAAAATGCCTGTTCTGTATTTGCATTTGTTGTACTTTGTAATATTTAATGTTAATGTTTACCCTGTGGAGTCCTTTGTCTTGTCTTTACGCATGTTTTAGTCGTTTATGACATTTACAGTAAAATATATTTTTTCCATTCTCAAGTAGAAACAACTTCCTTGTTTTAAGTTACTGTGTCCTTCACAAATCTCACTTTCATCAGCAAATCTTGAAATGATTCAAATCATCTCACTGAAAGATAAAATTAAAGAAACATAAATGATATTATGCTTATGTATGAAAGCAAAACATTACTGAGATGGAGATATTTTTCTTTCTGCAAGTAAATCTTGTAGTCTCTTGTAGGTTTTTACTCTCTTGTAACAAAATTTTCAGAGTAAAATCAACTCCTAAAGAGTCTATTTGGTCCCACTTTGGCAAGACTGGACTCAAATAGACTCTGTAAGAGTAAATTCCACTCCATAAGAGTCAAATTTACTCAGATCAGTTTATTGTGCAGGGTCCAAAGCTATGGAGTATTTTGTTAGGGGGCAAAATTGACATGTGCAAGCTTCATTTATGTGGTTAGTGCTTTTCGAGTGCCCTGTTGTGGTTGAAACCAGACTGAGAAGGATGCTGGTGAGCACCTGAAGTTTGGCCCAGTACCTGAAGTTTAACAGTAAAAGTCTTCTTCTGTACCTGGGAGATTATTTTGTATCATATGACTCTGCATTTTCTAACTAGATAAATGTCAGACCAACTGAATCAAATTATCAGCAGAAGAGTTGCTTACAGGACCTCTGTTGGCTGCCACTAACATGATTTCTAGTTGAGGTGTATCCAGAATGTGGGACAATGGGCCTCTTGTGCTGGAAACAGCCCAAATCTGGACAAATTAGTGTCACATGAGTGCAGTGAAAAATGTTGGAGCTAATGAGATTTACTTCAGCGGCTGTGTCCTCTGAGTGTCGTGGATCGAACAGAAACTAATCAGATGTTCATGGTGCATCATGATCAGGACGCAGAAACGGAAAAGTATACATGAATCATTTGTCATTTAACATTGCACCATATTTGCAAGCTAAGTGCAAAAATGAAGAACTCTTTCTTTGTAATAATATCTTTCACCCTGGGATTCGCACAAGGAGTAACTTTTACTGAAAAAGAAAATGACATCATACAACTTTTAAGGAGCATCTCTTCGGGACTGAGGATTCGAAATGAGCCAGCCGTCATCGACAGCACGCTACAGTTTCAAAGAAAAGCATTTGAGATCTCTGAGAGCAGAAAATCTCTTTACCAAAAAGATTTTGAGGGCACCTCTCTTGACAAATCCTGCACTGGTCCAGCTCCCAAGGTGGAAACCAAAGATGGGATTCTCAAAGGGCTGGCAGTGGACCAAGCGTATATTTTCTATGGGATCCCCTTCGCCAGTCCACCAGTGGGTCCTGCTCGATGGAAAGCTCCGGCCCCTCCGACTCCCTGGAGCGGAGTTTATGATGCCACATTCCCTCGGGCTTCCTGCATGCAAGCTTGTGGTGGACTCTTCCCAGAACCATGTCCTCGCAAGGTAATACAGCCACTTGGCATTCACACTCTCCGAATGGTTCATTAATTTCCGTCAGCAGAGGAACCCTATCTTGTTCAATGGTCATTTGTCAGACAATATGGCGCTTATGCCCTTCCCACACTGATGATTGAGTGTCCTGAAAATGACAAACAGAAAAGGGGTTCCTTGATTGACAGCAAAAGTGTTAAAAACAAACAACACATGACATTTAGAACAGTTCAACTTCTAGAGAAGGAAAGCAATTTGTATTGGATTCAGAACTTTCCATCTAAAAAAACCTGCCTGCAAAACGACAGTATAACTTAAACACCAAAGGCATTGAATGTTGCTCAGAAGTGGCGCATTTTTATTGAGTGTGCCTCCTATTGAGCGTGTAATCGACAGTAACTGAAAGCATTGTGTTTTCATTCTATATTTAAAATAGTTTTGTGTTTTTAGATTTCATCGTATTATTCTGAGCAAACTGAACGGTGCCGGGCAACTCTTAGGGTATGGTAGAAGATGGTTGTAAAAATAAAGCTAAAACTGTAATTCTTCACTTTGCTAAACTCGAGATGTAAAATCCAGATTCAGAAAGAAAATATCTTTGCTGGAATTTTCTTCCAATCTATTGGATTCATAATACTTTAGACACAAAACACAATTTGTCGTCGGTAATTTAACACCTTGCAGTGTACATGTGGTGCCAATGCTCTCATATAAACACTGTAAGGTGTTCAATTAACACCCATCGCTGTGCTGCAAAGGGGGTAGATCTGATTGGTGAAAATGTCTGGCTGTGTTCTTGGATGGGAGCGAGAATCAAGCCTTAGGATCCCAGGATTTTATAGTAACACGATGCAGAGATGCTTTGCCTCCATCTTAGAGCTGCTTTTGGTGATGTTCCCCAATAGGTCAGCGAAGACTGCCTCTACCTCAATGTCTTCGTGCCTTTGAGCGTGGACTTCTCATCCCCTCTGTCCAGTCCGCTGCCGGTGATGGTGTGGATACATGGCGGGGACTTCATCGGCGGCTCCGCCTCCAAACCTTTATATGACGGGAGGTTCATGAGCAATTTTACGAACTCGGTGCTGGTGAGCGTGGATTACCGTCTGGGTAAGAAACATCGCTTTAGGTGTCTGTGTCCATTATGGAACAGAACAGAATGAGGCAGGGAATACTTCTTCACAATTTATCAACAATTTAATTGGAGAATTCATAACACAGTTTTTGAGTATGATATTTATACAACATATTTGATTTTGATCAGTGATAAACTGGCCATAACCTTCAGACTGCAAATGTGAGGAGGTTTTTTTTTGCAATTGATCATAAGAATTAAGGGCCCATTTATTTACGGTATTATGTCATATTGTTATATTCACATTTCTTGAATTGCGTCATTTACTCCATTGAGGCACAGGAATTTGGAGTCCTTAAGACATAAATTTGGCAATCACAGTTACTGCTAGCAGCCTGCAGTCAGTGCGATGAGACGCAGCTAAAAAGCACAGCATGTGCTCCTCAGCTGTGCTACTTTGAGAATCTGCCCAGCGGTCCGTAAACCGTGGCTACATTTCAGGGGCGTTCGGTTTCCTCGTGTCTGGCAGAGACCCCAAAACCTCAGCCGCGGGTAACTACGGAATCTTGGACCAGCAAGCCGCTCTCCTGTGGGTCCAACAGAACATTGCTTTGTTTGGAGGTGACCCCAACAAGGTACTTAAAGCATGAGAGGAAAAAGTGAAAATTCTTCTAGTAAATTTGAAAAAAAAAAAAAAACTTTGAGAGCACTTTCATTTTAATTGGTTAAAATTATTTGTTAACATTTTGAAATGTTGTTTTTTCAACCCCTAGAGCACTAAACAAATAGTGTTCCTCAGTGATGGTAGATTTTCAATAGCTTTGAATTTGATATCTATCATTTTGCAAATCGTTTAAAAGAGCTACTCTGCGGGAGCTCTTTTAAACAAGTCACTACCTGATGGGTTTTCAACAGCACAAGATAATTCAATTTATAACTTGTTGAAAGTGTATTTCTGCACTCTAGAGGTTAAATTAATTTAAAGATGCTATCACTTGATAGTTAAGTGTGAGTCCTTAACACAGTTAAGGTGAAGTTCGTACTGGGTGATCACTCTGGACAGATGCACATCTAAGCTTGCTGTAATGCGCGATGTGTGCATTGGCATTACGTTATTTTCATTGTATCCCAAGAGCAAAGTCATATAGGTTTAAAAGGGCACTGAGCAACCCTGTCCACTGCAATCAAGTACTTGCCATTTTAACTCTTTTAGTGGCCTGTTTTCTTCCAGCTACGCTGTACCACAAACCACTGGGTACTTTTTTAATACACATAGCACAAAATCATATAAATGTAAAAACAATTCCTCTAACATCAAATTGCATACATTTTTTCTATAAACTGTTTTTTGACCATATCCGTGGTTACAATAATGTTTTCAGCAGGTGTATGAATAATGTAGCCCTACTGGTAAGTTTAATGGTGAGAGAAATGTCTCATGATTGATACAAGGGTTACTAACTGGGGAGGGAATTGTTGAAGGCACCAGGATGTGATGTCATTGCACTGTCGATGCAGGTGACCATATTTGGGGAGAGCGCCGGAGCACAGTCGGTGAGTCTCCACCTGATGATGCCGAGCAGCATGCCTCTCTTCAGACGAGCGGTGTTCCAGAGCCTTCCGTTTTCCGTCCCGCTAAAGACGAGGTGTGTAATTACAGCACAGAGCCCAGAGGGAGGCCATTTTAACCCATGTGTGACATCACAAAATGCCAGCACATTCAACAGGAGGTGTATCAGTCACTACTGGTAACTAATGCCAGTGAAGCCTTGTAAAGCCTGAACCATGTCATAATAGCCAGAAAATTCTAAACTTTAGAAATTTAAGTACATATTTGACATATAAACAAAATGTAAAAAAAAAAAAAATTTTGAAAGAATTGAAAAAATAATTTGGACATAGGAAATTCATTTTGTCTCATATTTTATATTTTTAAACAGTGAGGTCAACTTCTGGGGCCTTATTTATAAAAATTTGCGTGGTCTTGATTCTTAAATAATATATACGCACAAAAAAATAAAAATGACATTTTATGGAAAATAACCTAATTTATAAGCCTTAGGTAAAAGAAACTGTGGGAATTTTCATTTATTTAATCAGGATGGACTTGGAATTTATTGACATTGTGCATAATCTTAATAATTTCCCTTTTTAATATCAAATTTGTTTTTATAAATCAGAAATCTGCAAAGAAAGTGATGTAAATATCTTTTTTTTGTGCCTACGCACCGTTTATAACTGAGGCCCCTGGTCTTACAAATTGCTACTTTGGGGACGACAGTAACAGCATCTCACTTGAATGATATTGGGCTCATTAAATCCACAAGAGACTCCAACTTATGAAATTTCAAGTCTGTTTAGGGAGCCCAGCAAGCAGAAATATTCAAATACAATCGGTGAAAATAATACCTTAATCCTGAATGCAAAAAGCTGCATTTTGTTTTTTTTTTTTTGGTCAAAACCACATGGGATTATCATAAAAATTATCATGTCTGTAAGGGGGAGACCCGTCGGTAGAAGTAGCCCATTTTCTTTTCGATATCTTGTGGTCAGAGGTCAAAAGGACCCTTGTGAAACTGGCCATGATAGTTTTTCCATCTGAAATATTTAACCTAAATTTGGAGATTTACTCAGCCATCTTCCCTACAAGCTAGCATGACATGAGTGCCACTGTGGATTCCTTAGGTTATTAAGTTTCACAGAATACCTTACAATAACTGAAAAAATGAGCCTTATAAATATGGTAATGTTGGCAGAGATCGCCGGTGCTCCAGCAGATTTCAGAGCTTTAAGTACAAGTTGTTTCAATCCTCTAAATATCCAAATTGAAGGATTAGTAACAATAAAAAGGTTATTCTTACCGTAAGTTTGTCAAAATCAGCAAAGACATCAGTGAAAAAAACCTGCAGGTTTATGAATGGGGGAGCCATCTGTGATTTTGTATTTTACAGACCTTTACTGCCTGCAGTGCGTAGATAGTCCATTTGAGGGCACTTGACATGTATCAGATTGCATACAACAGGTTTTGAGGAAAGTCTTGATCATGTGGATGACATGGAAATTGTAGGAAGTCCAGTATCAAATATGATACAAATGCCGTTACTGGGTGAAAATTTTGCAGGGGAAAAAAAAAAAAAAATATATATATATATATATATATATTAAAAACTCCAATCTAATAATGTATTCTTCTAAGGGTGACTATTATATTCACGTTGATGGTCTTATAAAATAAATGCATCCTTGTCTTTGCTGGGTACTGCAATACTTCAACACACTGTTTTTAATTTCATTTTCATTGAAGTAATATCCTGCAGTTTGATAATAGCACAAGTGGTACTCATGAATTGGCCTCCGCAGTGTTTCTGCTGAGATGAAGCACATTTTTGGGTAGTGTTGGGGAAGACTGGGATCTCAGTGATTATAAGAGCACGGGGGCCTGAACAAGCCCAGACGACCTTCTCTGAGCAAATTTAATTACGCTTCCTTTGAGCAGCATACAGCTTTACCACTGAGCAAGTCTGGCTGAACTTTAAATAACCAGTTCTCTGAGCTAAAACTGTGTTAAATCTGCACTCAATTTTTAATATGTTGAGCATGTAAGGTAGAAGTGGAATTCGCTTACATTATCATCTAATTTTAAGTTAATTCTTTTATTATGTTATTTCTACCAGAATTTTTGGAGAACTACACTGATTTTTGTCATTGGTTTAATCATGTCACTCTCATAACCTCAATAGGAGATGGGTAATACAGCGCATCTATTGTTTTTTGTTGTGATGCCGCCATTCTGGTTCTTGTTTTTCAGACATGATGCTTTGAGGCTGGGGAAGGAATTTGCAAAGCTGGCTAACTGCTCCACTAGCGACTTGCAGTGCCTACTGGCCCTCAGTCCACAGGAGGTCCTCGCAGCACAGATTAAAGCAGGCAGGAAACGAGGCACCCTAGAGACCACCATTTCAACTTCCTCGCACATTTCACTTTTGTTTTGCAGGGTGCGCTTCAGGAACATCCAGCTTGGTCAAGCTTGTTATCGGAGAGTCGTCAATGAGATGTGTTAGCTAGTCTGTAAGGCCGACAACTCTTGAAACTTACTCTGTATACTTCTGTGGGAAATATTAGAGAATTAACATTGATTCATGAAATTGTATCATTCTTTGCATTGAATACTGCCTATATCTCACAAACCATAGCTTTTATATGAATGTTTGTTATCATGCAGACAGAGGTTTTGTGTCTTGGTCAATAAACTGTATAGTTTATGAAGTATAGTTATAGCCTGCAGTTTCAAGGTTATTGGCTGTTAATTGGAGGTTAGACCCACAAATAGACCCACATCCTCCCACTTGCTGCGAAAGTGACCCAACTCAAACCTCCATAGGAGGGAATATTATTGATGAGTCGCTGCCAACCACCTTCTGGATTCAGGTTGGGCTGAACTACGATGCAGCTATTTTTTCACCTCGCCTAAGCTTTTCGGCATGGAAATAACCACCCTCACCCCTTTACCCTTCCGTGCAGGCTCCAAAATTGTGAACCCGTTTCGCTTCCTGGAGGTGTTTGAGACCTGGGGGCCCCACATTGACGGAGAGATGATCAAGGAGCAGGCCGTTACGGCCTTCCTGAAGGGCCACTGGCAGAAGGACAAGCCGGTGCTACTCGGTGAGACACAGCACCGCTCTTATGCTCCGAAAACCGAGATGGTGAGGTGCACTCGATTGTTTTGTGGGAAACAATGTCCTCAAAGCAACTGTGGAAGCCAACTTTATGGTCTTGCGTTCACAGCACTTAAAAACATGGTAAATATACTTTACAAAATTTTAGCTTTATTTTCTATAAGTACCGTCCGCATAATACAATTAAGTCGGTTTCCACAATTCTTTTTGGGCGGGTTTCCACAAATCAATCAACTTCACTGCACTATCTAGTTTTATAGTGTGGTGGGAAGAATATAGTGGATTAACATGATACAAAAGCCCACCTCAATGAGTTCTTTACTCTTATATTTAGACCCACAGTGTAAAAAAAAACTCAATATAAAAAGTAAGGCAACTTGTTGCAAAGCCTTTTTAGTTTGCCCAGTGTCAAATCTCAGGAGTTGCACAAATTAATTTTTGAAAGAACTTGGATGAAGTTGTGCAAACTCAAAACTGTTTCGCAGGTGATGGCCTTACTTTTTTAAATTGAATCAGCTCTTTATTTTACAGTGCTAGATTCCAATCTTATTTTCTTTTTTTCGCAAAAAAACATCTGACTATCAGGGGAGCTCAATTCACTTATTTCAAGAATTTGTCAATAGGGTGAAAAGCATTATGGTGTCAATCGCAGTAACGAAAGAAGAGGTCATATCATCTACTTAATAGCATAAAAATGTGTTGTTCGGTCCCATTGCCAGACTGAAACACTTGTTAAGACAAATTTTTTCAATGAGTTCAGTAGTCTGCTCTACACCTCGTTTAAGATTCTGCTTAATCCTGTCTAATATGATCAAGGGGGTTTGAACTGAGTTACCTTTCACTTTTAGCTAGTCCACTGAGCCGGCTTTTTCCCGCCAGAGGTATTGAGAACGCAAATTAAAACATCTTAAAACAGCTTAGAATTTTGGCTGGTTTTAGCCTCAGAGGATAAATACCTGTAATATTGGGCGTGGCCAAAATTGTGCGCAGTTCAAAAATTTGACCTGTAGAGGTCGCTGTAACAGCAATTTTCCATCTTGTGCCATGGTAAAAATGAGCTGGCAGGGGGATATCGAGTCAGATATATGACAGCTGCGTTTTCAGGCAACAGAGTCGGGCGCAGGGATTCTTTAATCTCGTAATCCTGTTCAAACAACAGTTTCTGGTTCTCTGAACAGAAAGCGCTGTCAGCACTGCCAGAAAAACATGAACGGTTGTGTTCCCCAATACATGTGTGAACACCGCTAGCCTGTACACAAATGTGCAGGACGGAGCGTAATCAAAATAATGTGAGAAAATTTTGTACATCCATGTTGATTCAGCTCAGTGAAGCACTTTTATATTATATATATATTGAACATAAACACGCATTTTAGAAGGAAAAAAATTATTGGCGCCAACTGACCGCGACACACGCCACCCATTCTGAACCCTTTAAAGAGGAGGTTTTTTTTGAGTGTTAGCAATTGTTCTGGAAATTTATTACTTCCATTTACAGGAGTGGTAGTGACATGACCATTCGAATGCTCAGTCCAGAACATTCCAGTCACATATCTGTGACCTCACTCTTCAAAGGGTTAAACCTCCTCCCCCTTTCATGTCCTCACTCCCTTGCTCCAGTTGAGCTCATATCATCGTATTACTGGGGGCCGGTCAGTCAGTAAAGAAACGAACGGGATAGTTTGCTCTCGGCAGGTACTGGTGTTGTCCACAGAGAGTAGCAGGTCTGTCAGCTTAACCTGCTCTCATCCATCCGCTGCTCGTCTTTAATGCAGTGCGCACCTCTGCGCTACATGACAGATGGGATCTCCTGAATGGATTGTATGAACTGAATAAGAATGAACTTCTGAGTGAAAGAGACTCCTGATTGGATACAATCAGCTGGAAGGGGCGGGATCTCTCGGATATCTGAAAAATGTCAAATTAAATGTTGCACGGGTCAAGGGAAAATTGCCAGGACATTTTTATGGTACTGTGGGTTATGTTCAAGAAAAATCAGATGTCCTTTCCTTCAATAGGTTATGGGTTTGACGGCAAAGATTTCCCGTGCAATTTATATGAAAACTTTGTGACATGAATGACGTATCCATTTGCTACAGCTGCGTAAGGTGGTCCATTATCAATTTTTCCCTCCTTCCAAGGTTGGCCCTGTATTTCATTGCTGGAAGGAAGCAATGAAGGAGCTAATTGCTTCCTTTCCTGCATGAAACCGACAAATCAGTGCTTTATCCAGGCCACTAGACTATTTCCAGGTCTTGCTCGTTCTCAAGGAAGGTTCCTTTATTGGATCAACCCTATCTGAATAAGTAAGATTTTTTTTTTTTTTCACTTTGCAGAATTCAGTGACCAACTCTGCTTCTAAACATTGACTGGCCTGTAGGGTTGATATGGCAGCCCAAACAAAGTGCGCTTCATTCAACAGTTAAAGAATTAACAGTTTTGATCATAATCCAGCTGATCAATAAAGTCAGTTGTGCTGATGTTGGGCTGAAATCACCATTTCTTTTGTTATCTTTTTTTGTGTTTTTTTTTTCCTTTGCTGGGGGGGTGGGCATTGTTCACCCTGGACACAGCCGAGCAGCACCTCAGCAGTCTGCTCCCAATGACTCAAGAGGAAGATGCTGCGGCACGCAATTTGTCCGATTCACGTGACGACTTGCCCTCGCTTCTTTATACAATGCAATTGCGTCACCATCACGCACTGCCCATGCCGTCAGAGGATAACACAGCCATCGAACAATTTGTTCACCTTGTGCAGAGAGAGAGCAATGAGACTAGCAAATTTGACTGCCCACAGCAAGGCTGAGCCAATCGTTGCCTTATCCGTGTCAAACTCTGGCCATAGCCAATAATGGCATGGCGAGGATGCTAGAGTTCGACCTCGGGGCTCCCAGATGACCATCTTACCTGAGAGCCGCTCATAGGGCCCCTGTCATTACTTCCGTGAAGCGTAGTTTTAAACCATCGACGACGAAATGTCAGGGGTAGATAGTTACATACCTCCGTCCGTCACTCCGTCCGAAGACATTATTTGTCCGATCGATATCTCAAACATTATTCATTGGATTCTTTTCAAATTTAGCACACATATTCTCTACCACAGGGAGGGGTGCACTGCAAAGAGTCAGCCATCTGGGATGATTTTTCACAAAAAATATCACCGTTTTCCTGTTTTTGGACTTACAAATTTTCAAGAATTCGTTCTGAGGCGCGCTTCCAGGAAATTATATAGGTCACCTTATTCCAAATAAGGCAGGCCATGAGGGGCGTAGGTGTGGCTGCAGTTCGCAATGCGCGTTCATGTGATGTTACTCCACCTGAATTTGAATTTAGAGAATTGAATTTGAATTTTATGTACTGAATTTGAATGTGTGAACTGAATGAAATGCTTCAAATTTTATCTTAATCCAATTATTTGTATTGAATTTCAGTTTCAGATTACTTGTTCGTTCAATTTCAAAATCGATAGAATTCAATTCAAAACCTGATAAAATTCAATTCAAAACTAATTAAATTAATTTTCTGTTGGAAAAAATTTCGTTCTATGGACTTCGCTTCAGTTCATGAACTCCTGGATTGCATTTTTGCATGGACAGAGATTGTTTTCATTTTAAATTGCTGTTTTAAAAGGAAAATGTGTCTGTGTGGATGTTGCCATGGGAGGCAGAGGTGATGGTGACATCAGCCTCAGAACACAGCAATGCAGCATTCGCGTGTTTGTGATGTCACACCATGAAGAGGCCAATCAGTGCAGACCCTGTTGCTTGCCTCCACAGGAACTACATCTGAGGAAGGGGTAGTCTTTGTGTACGGAGTCTTCACTGAGCCCGTCTCTTTGCTAGAGTGTGTGGTCTACACCACAGCCATCTTCAAACAGCACACCCTGAAGATACTGCATAAGTACCTGCCCTTGTATAAGGACTCAGATCACAGGCCCATGCTGGCTCAGGTAAGCCTGTAACAGCCTGTCATTTATTTTGTCCCCAGTAGAGGGCAGAAGACAAATAAGGAAAATGTGTATTGCTTTATGCTGAAATCTTAAGTACACTGGAAAAATACCATGATGTTGAACTTTTAAAAGTTGGCTTCATTACCTCCATGAATTTTTAATTAAATTGAATTTGTGAAGACCAGCTTTTTGCACTGATGAGGCAAGAAGGCAAGTTTTTTTTTCTTTCATTTTTGTAAACAACTTTTCCTCTGAAGTTCAGGCAGTACACAAAGATGTTTAAGTATTTGTGTTTGCAGTGTACCGGGGATGCTCAATAAAACATCTCCAAAATTCACGTCAATTAAAAAACTTCACTATAATCTTAATGTGGCGGTTTGGTTTAGAATAAATCCATGACACAGAACAAGCTGACTGAAAGACACGGAAAGTATGAGTTTTATTGTATAAAAAGTCTTTGAAATGACTTTCCCCTGCGTACGGCGCCAGCGTATTGAGGCTGTAAGCTCCCTCCAGATAAAGACCTGAGTGCGCAGATCTCTTCTGTATTGTGAGATACGGAGACGGCCACATTCACTTTCTCACCTTTCTGTATTGGAACAACCAGTGTCACTGATGAGCTACTGAGGCTCTCTCACGTGGAACTTATACCTTTAGCCTGGTGTTTCCCCCCCTTGCTTTATTCCATTTGTCTGATAATAAGTCAACATCCATCCATCCATTATCTCATCCCTGTATCCCTGACAGGGTCACGGGGAGGTCGGAACCTGTCCAAGCAAACAATGTGTGAGAGGCAGGGATAAAGTTTGTCAAGCCATCACAGGGCACACGCACTCTCATTCACATTCACATTCACACACGCACACACATTCACATGCACACACTCACACACACATTGTGTTTTCATTGTATCTAATAATAAATAATAATACTTAATTTTTATGCCCCCACCCTCCAAAGAGGAAAGGGGGCATTATGTCGACACCATGTCCGTCCGTCCGTCCGTCCATCGTCTGTTAACTTTTTGTTTCCGTGGAATAACAATAGAATCCCTCGTCTGATTGATGCCATTTCTTAATGGCGTATTGGGAGTGGCTAGAGGAAGGTTCCTTTCGAAAACCAGCATCGTGCGATATCTAATATGGCCGCCACAGCAGCCATCTCAATATGCCCTTGATCAACATACAGGCGGGGGCATATGCCACGCTCTGCGTTGCTCTTGTATTTATGGGAGCCTGACAAGAAACTCAAGGTCACTTTGCAGATTACAGCAATAAAAATACAATAAAAACAAACGGTGAGTAAACATGCAACAATGAAACCGTTTTCTCATGGGCTGATTACATTGTAAAACTAGAAAAGCACTCAGAGAGCGCAGACCCCCGCAAGGGGGCAGCAAAACCCAGAAGCACGGCGATTGGAACTCCGGCCCATAGGAAAGACTTGAAATCTTGAACTTTGGCGTATATCTCAGCAGTGCTTTGGCCTAGATATGCCAGAATTTAATCACCTGTTCCTTGACTTAATACCCACATTCTCTGAAAAGTTCATAAAAATCTGTCCATTACTTTTTGAGTTATGTTGTACACAAACAAACCAACAAACAAACGCCACCAAAAACATAACCTCCTTGGCGGAGGTAATGAATATAGAAAAGACAGCGATATCATGATTAAGCCAGTCCATAAAGATGTGTTTTGAGGGGGGATTTAAAGCCGGGGAGAGAATCCGCTTTGAGGATGGCTTATGGGAGTGAGTTTCAGAGAAGAAGAGCTAGCACGGGTGAAAGCTGTGGACACCATAGAAGTCAAGCAGGCAGGAGGAGCAGAGAGGAGGTTTGAGGAGGAAGATCGGAGAGAATGGGCGGTGTTTAAGTCTGAGGGAGGTCAGAAGGGAATGGAGGTGCTACGTTCTGGAGAACTTCGAATGTGAAGAGGAAAATCTTGACGTCTATGCAGTGTTTGACAGGAGGCCAGTGTACAACCCTGATTCTGAAATAGTTGGGACAAAGTGTAAATTGTGAATAAAATCAAAACCTTATGACTTTCAAATCACACCAGCCAGTATTTTATTCACAATAGAACAGTGATGGCGTAGGAAATGTTGAAACTGAGAAATTTTACGATTTGATCAACAAAATGAGCTCATTTCAAATTTGATGGCGGCTACATGTCTCAAAAAAGTTGGGACAGGGGCCTATTTACCATGATGTAGCATCCCCTCTTCTTTTTAACACAGAGTGGAGGCATCTGGGCATTGAGGAGACAAGTTTCTTGAGTTTAGCCATTTAACACTTTACCTCTTTGTCCATTTTAAAAGAGCCTTGGCCCACAGAACACGGCAGCGCTTCTGGATCATGCTCTACAATGGCTTCCTTTTTG
This sequence comes from Gymnothorax reevesii, assembly GCA_029721435.1. Taxonomy (NCBI): domain Eukaryota; kingdom Metazoa; phylum Chordata; class Actinopteri; order Anguilliformes; family Muraenidae; genus Gymnothorax; species Gymnothorax reevesii. The sequence goes on along the minus strand of CM056579.1, from coordinate 21,702,097 downwards.
CATGATAGAGTTTTAGGTGGCATCTGTGGATGGCACGGCAGACTGTGTTTACAGACAGGGGTTTCTTGAAGTATTCCTGGGCCCATGTAGTGATCTCAATGACAGAATCATGCCGGTGAGTGATGCAGTGGTGTCTGAGGGCCCGAAGATCACGGGCATCCAGTAAAGGTCTTTCGGCCTTGTCCCTTACGCACAGAGATTTTACCAGTTTCTCTGAATCTTTTGTTGATGTTATGTTGAGAAACATTGTTTTTAAAGTATTCCACAATTTTTTTACACAAGCCTTCACAGATTGGAGAGCCTCTGGCCATCTTTACATCTGAGAGACTCAGCCTCCCTAAGACATCGCTTTTATAGCCAATCATGTTACACACCTGATGCCAGTTAATTACTTGCTAAATGTTCTTTCAGCTGATTTTCTTGTATATTACTTTTTTACATGTGTGCCAACTTTTTTGAGACCTTTTGCAGTCAGAAAATTTGAAATAAGCTCATTTTGTGGATAAAATTGTAAAATCTCTCAGTTTCAACATTTGAAATGTTATCTATGTTCTATTGCAGGTAACGTATTGGCTTGTGATCTGAAAGTCATTGCATTTAGATTTTATTCACAATTTACACTTTGTCCCAATTATTTTGGAATTGGAGTTGTAGATGTTGGAGGACAGGGGTGATATGTTCAATGGAGGGGGTTCAGATGGTGATTTGGGTGGCTACATTCTGGACCAATGGGAGTTTATGGAGAGGCTTGTGGGGAAGAGCAATAAGGCAGGAGTTACAGTAATAAATGCAGGAGGAGACTCCGGTTTTCACCAATATGGTGGTGCTGTTGGGTGGGAGAGACGGCCAGGGACAGTTGATGTTATGAAGTAGAGGTTATGCTGACTGAGTAATGTTACTGATGTGATTATTCTGAAGACATCCCACGGACTTCGATTAATTCCCTAACTCCTTACCCTGACCTTAACCATCAATACAACATGCCTAACCCTAACCTGAACCTAATCCTAACCCTATCCTTAACCACCAACCCTCCAATAGCTCAGTTACCTCATGGGGACAAAAGACGTCCCTAGAAGGATGAGGAAATTGGCTACCCATTGACTATATGCATTAATGGATGTGACAATGTAAGGTTGGTAATAATCCAAATCAATGAAAAAAATCCCAAACTTCCACAAGACTCCCACCTCTCACGTTAGCATTTTTTCTGCTACGTACCTAACAACGTCCTTAAGCCGCGACTGTATTCTGAAATAGCGCGGCTTCTCGTACCTTTCTGCTTAATGAACCTTGCAAACTAATTTATGCAAATCTGAGTCCTTTCATACAAGCTCCATGAGTTCAGAATATTTAAAAGACATGGGCGTTTAACGTTGTCATTCAAATAATCAAAGGCCTTTGTAATCACCGACTAATGGGATGCATTACATTTTGTGCATAAAGGGTCATGGTGCTTGTTTCATTTTGAAAAGAAAGTGCATGATGCGGTGTGTAGCCTACTCAATGGTGGATATCGCCTTTTGGCTAAAACTAATTATCGAATGAAAAAGATACGTTAATTATCAACCTCTTAGTGGTGGAGATTTCGCAGTTTCAAACTTGGCGTTTATTGCATTTTAGAACGAAACTCCTCGCTTGCGGACTCCACCGGTACAAACACGGGGGCACCTGCACGTACTCGGGGGCAGGCGTTTCGTCATCATGCTGAAGATTTGATTTTAAATTAAACCGACTGTTGCAGAAACACCTGAGGCTCTTCAAGTGTAGGGAAGTTTTAATGCTCCCTTATGGAAGCGACAGAGAGCAGAGCTGGCAATCCTCTTCACTGTCCCTCGCGCGCGCGCGCGCGTGTGTGTGTGTGTTTGTGTGTGTGTGTGTGTGTGTGTGTGCGCGCGCGCGTGTCTGTTTCTCTTCCTCCGCAAGCATTGATTCCGTTTCGTCTGCCAGCACCGTCCCCTGAGTCTCTCTCATTAGTGGTAGACTGTGGACCGCTGCAGGTGTGCGAGATTGGATTCTCACACGTAGTGCTAACCACCTGGGTATCAGCTGTGCTGAGAAAAGAGTTTCGAGTAAACAGACACAAAACGGCATTGCCTGAAAAAGCTTTCAGATAAATAATGCTCCTGCAAAGCTGCGAGAAGGGGCTATTGGCGTAATGTCATTTTAAACAGCGGTTTACGCGCTGTGACTTTGGATTGCAGCGACAGCGGCAGTGCCAACATTTACACTTACTTACCACGGTAAGGGGTCATTGTGCAACTGATGCTCTGTCACCATTCATTATGAAATACAGAAAGCATAAAACTGAGCAGCTTTGTGGTATATTTTATTTTTAAAAATGAAATACTGGTGTGCACACTAATGTTCTTCATAAAATTTACTCTGCATATTTGATTCCACTCTGACAAGAGTGGGATAAAATGGGCTCTGTAACAGTTAATTTGACTGAGTATGAGTTTATTTAATGCTGAATGTATACTGCATGAGTAACAAATCTCTGCAGCCATCATGAAGAAAAAATCTTGAATCATTGTTGTTCGGGTAAATTTTACTTTAACCAGTTTAGATTACCATGACAATATTTGACAGGCATGCATGCCACATAAGCTTTATTTCGAATAATGCAATGGTATAAGAACTGGAGCTGACTGTCTACGAACGAAGTAACCGAAATGGGACACATGCAAGGGACCAATAATTTCCCCATGGGGTTCAATAAAATACAATTAATCTCTGCTGATTTTATTTGTAGTTTGAAATTCCTGACCATGCAGGAATATTTAATGGAATACATCACCCACAATGCAGTGTTACAAATCTTTCTTGTTTTACTGTCTTTTCCACCTTGTTTCTTTGTTTACTCAGTTCTGTGCTGTTGGAGGGGTCGGGGGAAGTAAATGAGATGTGGTTCCCACCATCACAGTCCAAACTAGAAATGTGTTTGAGCTCTTACACGACACAAAAAATAAGAAATAAAATTTTTTTTTAAATGCCCGAAACAATGAATATGAGATCTGAGTGGAGACAATAAGTATTCATTTGGGGAGTTTCTACATCCTCATGAAGTGAAACATACATTGATTACAGCATTTTTTTGTATAATAGTCTTAACTGTGACTACAAATCATCCAGTATATGATTACTGTGGGGCAGCTGGTAGTCTTGTGGAGGGGTATTTGACTGGTAACTGAACACCTGCTGGTTCAAGCTCCCTCTGGGGTTTAGGGTTCTTGCTTCTTCAGGAGAGATGAGGTCTGGCATAATTCTGCTATCGGGCCCTTGAGATTGGCCCTTAATGCCAAAAGCTGTTCCAGGGTCTTCAGCCCTGTTTCTCTCCATCTCTCCCTACATACAACTGATCTCTCAGGCATTTCACCCATGGTGTCCTTAAAAATGAGAAAACGTTTTTAATAGAACTTTCCCTGCTCAAATAAAGGTTTAATAATCATAATTGTCCCAAAGTATTTGGACAGCGACATTGCATTTAAACCTTGGTTCACATGATGTGGATATAAACACTCACAAATTGAAGCTGTCAGTCTCTACTTTAATCTCTTCTTCAGTGTTTTGAAAAGTGCAGCAGTTGGAGCACTAAGCCAAAACAACAGTTTTTTTGACGTTGTCCAAATACTATTTGACGAATGGCAGTGTAGGAAAACCCAAACACCTTATCTCCCTGTGTGCTCAGATCGTGACGGACTACATCTTCCTGTGCCCTGCCCGGAAGGCGGCTCGGACGGGTGCGGCGGCGGGCAGCAGCGTGTGGATGTACGTGTTCGACCACGCGGCGGCCGACCCTCGGATGTGGCCCAGCTTGCCTTCGTGCTACGGGCACGTCTGCCACGGCGCCGAGCTGCCTTTCCTCTTCGATTCGGCGAGCGTGGCCAACTTCACCCTCACGCCGGCCGAAACGCTTCTTGCCAACCGCATGCTGTGTCTGTGGGGCGCCTTTGCTCACGAGGGGGACCCCAGGCCCGGGCCCCAGGAGACCCGCTTTTGCAGACGGCAGCGCCCTCCTATTTGGCCCAGCTATTCGGGAGCCAGCGGCTGGCTGGTCATGAACTTCACCCTGCCCCCCCACCCTCAGGTGGGCTCCCGGGATCACCTGTGTGACTTCTGGGACAAGCTGAACATTTACTAGGGCAGCAATGCCTTCAAACTGGTACTTCCTGGCAGTAATCTGCAAGAGTTATGGCTGCCATCTTGATTTTCTGAACTGTGATTGGGGTGTGGCATCGAGATGCATTTCTGCCACCCCAGCTAACGGTTAACTATCAGCACAGGTGATGGCAGCCATCTTCAAGTTGGGCATCTAACTAGCGTTATGGGCACCCTGGCTAACCGTCAGCTGTTAGCGTTGGTGGTGGAAGCCATCTTGATTTTTTTTTTTTTTTTTTTTTTTAGCTTATGGATCTAAAATCAGATAACACCCTACCTGCTGACTTACTTTCCTTTACTCAACTGCTCTTGTAAATTTATTGATTGGTCAAAGAGTCTGCACCCTTCAATTCTGATTGGAAATACCTTGAAGTCTGCTTATAGATAGTTTGGCCGTTCAGTAATACCGGCCGTTTAGTTTATGGGCTGTAAGACAAAAAAAGAAAACAGGGCCAGATTTGAATTTGATGGCCAGATTTGACAATTGTTATCAAAAAAACTTTGAATTGGTGCCAAAAAGCCTAGTTTGTTGTAATGTGTTCTTATACAGAGCCGGTATATATAATTTAGTGAAATGATATACTGTGAAAAGGGTTTCATCTTTAAAATTTCTTTATGTTATCAGCCCCATTTCTCAAAGTATTCATCTTCAAGGTCGCATCATTTTCAGAAAAAAATAATGCCAGGCATTAATCTAAAGACGTTGACTGATCAAGTAGCTTCCACTGCATTAAGCCTTAGCTCAAATACTCTGATGGTGATTGTTTCTGTACAACCTGATTGTCCCATAGTTTGTGTCTGCTTGACAGTAAAGCCGCTTTCACACTGGACGCAAAACTAATTTTTCGCATGACAGATTACATTCAAAGTCAATGCAAAGCAAATTTTTGCGTATATTCGCGCGTTTGCATTGACTTTGAATGTAATCTGTCGTGCAAAAAATTTGTTTTGCGTCCGATGTGAAAGCAGCTTAATTCAGGCATCCATTCAGAAAGATTTTGCCAACTCGTGTTCTCTTGCATTCTCCTGTCATTTGATATTTCACTTTGTCAATCCAAAAAGGATTTTTATTAATCACCAATGCAAATGAATAGCATACACCAATATTATTTTAAAATATGGAAGTGTTCAGATTGAATTTTTACTGTTTAGTTCCATCTGATCTGAAAATAAGTTCTACTTTGTCGAAAATAAGCTCAAAGTAATTTTTTGTCTAAAATCAAATGGCTACGCAATGTGGATGGACACTTGTCACTGAATGTTTGTATTTAGGTACAGTATGGGTCTCAACTCATTTGTTTGAGCAATATACACACTACTGGAAAGGTTCAATGTCTATTGCAGTGTACAATATATAGCAATCATGCCATAGATTACAAAAAGTGAGATTTATTCTTAAATTTCTATCTGACATTATTGACAAAGGACATTAGTCTCTGGCAAAACTCCCTCTTCCACAGTGAACATGGCAGGTATGAATACACCATTGAGGGTTGAACATAATTTAGACATGACTGAACCTAGCCATACAATAAAGCTCCCATCTTGATTTCGTTTGTACAACCCCTAATATAAACAAGAGCACCAGGAGCTGGTACATTATACGCCGCCGACAAAATATCTTTAAATCGTCCAATACAACAGGGCATTAAATGATGTTCAAATATATGATTTTTTTTTTTTCAAAATAAAAAACTAATTTCGATTTTTAGTGCTGCAACATATTTTTTAAGTTGGGATAGTATTCAACATTTTGTATTATTTCCAATCCTTTTCACAACATTTAATCAACATTTAGGGACTAAAGACACAAAGTGATTAGACAAGACTGCACCTGGAACACTTATTCTCCAAGCAAACAAATCTTAAGGTGTGCACCAGTGTGAGGTCATTTGTTTGCGGATTTTGCATTTCAAAATGAGCCTGGTTCTCTATTGAGGATAAAGTCAGGATTGCACTCAGGCCAATCCAGCATCCGCATCCTCCTGTTATGCTGCCATGCCTTTGTAATGCCTGCAGAATTCGGTCTTGCACAGTTTTTGACTTGTGCATGAGCATCCTTGGAAAAGATGTTGGGTAGATGTTGTCTTGAAGGTGGCATACGTTCCTCCAAAATCTCAGTGTCCAGGCCAACACAGTGTCTTCAAAGAAGGGCTAGCTACCCTTACCAAGGGCACTGACAAAACCCCATACCATGACAAAGCATGGTATTTGGACTTTTTGCTGGCAACAAACTGGATGGTCCTTTTCTTTGGTCCAGAGAACACGGCGTCTATTTTTTCCAAAGAAAAAAGAAAACTGGAAATATTGATTTGACTGAGCATAATACTTATTTAACCTGTCTGATGGTCTATCACAGATGCCTCCAAGCCCAGAAAATGTGCTGATTCTTCTGGAAACTTAACATAAGGCTTACTTCGTTTCCCTTTGAGCCCATATGGTTATATCATTTAGAGATAAAAGACAGTTCTTGATGCAGTGCAGTCAGGGCGATCAGAGATCACAAGGGCTCACCTTAGGTTTGTGCCTTGGCATTTGCACTCAGAGATTCCTCCAGATTCCCCGACCATTTTAATCAGGTTACACACCATAGAGGGTGAAAGATCTAAATACCTAAATTATTTATTTAAATTGTTTTTAAATCTTTCAACAATTTTCAAATTTTTTGAAACCCTCTTTAACAAGTTGTAAGAAACTTCAAAATCCTCAGCCCAACTTTGTCTTTCCCGAATGCTGCCTTTGTATCAAATCATAACAATCACATACATACATGAACTGTCTCAAATCACCTCATTATTCAACTTCTTTATCTCATTACTAGGCCTAAATTTCCCCTGTCCCAACTTTTTTTAGAATGCATTTCAGACCTGAATGAATAAATGAATGAAAGAACATTTCATTTATCTAACACTACATCACAGATACTCAAAGCTCTTTTCAGACATAGGGGGGAAATTTATCTCATCATGATCAGTGTGAAGCACCCACCTGGTTGATGCGTGGCGGCCATTTTTCACCAGAACGCTCACCGCACATCAGCTGAGGTGCAGAAGGAAAGGACAGTTTCCTTAACCAATAAAATCAGAGGATGATTAGGGGGCAGGTTGAAAGAGCCAGGCAGGGAAATTTGCTAAAACATCTCTGAAAACCCCATGGTCGTCAAAGGGTGTCATGGGATCTTTAATGATCACAGTAAGTCAGGACCTCAGTTTAACTTCTCATCTGAAAGATGGCTCCTGCTTCAGCACAGTGTCCCGATCACTGCACGGGGGCTTTGGGGATTAGTTGATGAGAGGGAGGACTGCCAACATATAAAAATGAGGGAGTTCCAGGTCAGTAAAGGTCAGTAAGAAGCTAAATAAACTCCACAGTTGGTTGCCCGCTGGTCGATGTGTATACCCGGACCCCCTGAAGCAACTGCTCCCAAAATCAGTAGGCTTTGTGACCTGACCTCACTCAAGGCCCGCCCCAAACATGAAAGGAATCGGTTGAAATTTATTGCGTGCGGAGCGCTCAAAAAATCTCCACAGACACGGCGGATGCAATGGCAGACGTGATGTGATGATCGCTGATCCATAGTATCTCCGATTCGTGGTCCGGAATCACAATGAAAAATGCTTTATTATGACATGGCTACAAAGCGTTAAAAAAATGACTTGTAGCTCTTATTTGTTTTGCAAAGTTACTGTCATTTTAAAAACATATTATGATTCAACATATGCAGTCTTAAGCCGCTTTCATATTGTATGCGAAACAAATTTTTCGCACGACAGATTACATTCAAAGTCAATGCAAAGACACGAATACACGCGTTTCGCGTGTATGTACATTGACTTTGAATGTAGTCTGTCGTGAGAAAAATTCGTTTTGCGTCCGGTGTGAAAGCAGCTTTAATCAGGGAGTGCACTGTGCCACCTACAGGCTCATCAACACCACTTTCAGAAGCAACACAGTTCTTCCTTGTGGTGTCCCATCTGAGTACAAACCAGGCCAACACTAGTTTAGCTTCAGCCTCTTGGCCGGAGCAGACTGAGTGGTAGTATGGTTGCTGGCAAATATAATGTAGTTGACCAAAAAAACATGGAATATTTTGTGTGCACTCTGTCTACTACAAAATACAAGTCAATGTGAATATAGAAAGGTTGCTTTCAGTTTTTAAGTGCATTTCCATACCTTCCCAACAACTTCTGAGTTGAGGTTGCCTATTTTCTGCCTATAGTGTTTCAATTCCCATTGGGTTTTTTTTTTTTTTTTGGAGATAATGGGGGGCTAGAATGTTTCTAACGACTGACCTTCCAAAATGGCAAATGGGTCATTCCATGCCAAGTGGAAATGCACCTGGGCCATCATGGTCTTGGATTTTACTTGAACTTAGACCATTTGTTCATTTTGGCCCAAATAGTGGATATCTCTGATTTTTTTTTTTTTACAAACTGTCCTCTGGTATTGGTTTTATGGGCCTTTGAAGAAATGCTCTGTAGGGGGCGCTTCTCAAAGCATGATGTAGAAAAACCCTTGTATCTCTGGCCCTATTACTGATACAAGTATGGGTTTGGATGGATTTGTAATATGAGGCTTCCTCTAGCACCACTATCATTTACAGTGGATGTATCTGTTCTTGTTTCCATGGAAACTGTGTTTGAAGTTGGGCAAATTTGAGATTTTTTCCACTTTTTTGACCCTTATTCCTCACCAATTACTGGCGATACTGATGAAATGACAAAAGAAACTTTATTTCATATTGAGTGTTGACACTTTTATTAAAAAATGAAATCAGAACATAATATTTATTCAGATTAACCCTTTCAAAGTTGCTTACAACAGAAAAAGTCACAAGCCTGCTGCATGTCAGGTGACCTGAATTATGCTAGAAACACCATCGGTGCTGTATATAGGCTTTATTTCACCACAAAAACAGACACAAAAAATGTTAAATCTCAAATTTGCCCAATCACAGTTTGCATGGAAACAAGAACAGATACAACCATTGTAAATGATGGTGGTGCTAGAGGAAGCCTCATATTACAAATCCATCCAAACCCCAGACCTGTATCAGTAATGGGGCCAGAGATATAAGGGTTTTTCCACAGCATGTTTTGAGAAGCGCCCCCTAGAGGCCATTTCTTCAAAGGTCCATTAAACCAATATTAGAGGGCAGTTCATGAAAAAAATCAGAGATATCCATTATTTGGGCCAAAATGAACAAACAGACAAAGGGTCATTCTGTGCCAACTTACCTAAATTTCAAAAACCTCCCCTGGTCACCTCCTCAGATTTTGCTGGAAAAATTCTTAAATGTATATCTATATAACCTTACCCACCATGCAAAAGATTAGCTTTCAATTCCTCATAGTTTAAAAAATATAGGCCTTTGAAATTTGGCCTCAAAAATGCCAAGTTAAAAACGCATTTTCTTCCAACTTCAGGGGCTTATAATTTTATAATGGACTCTTTTAGAAAGCGAGTATTGCAAATATTTACTTATTGGCATCCAAATTTTTCAATTATGGCATCAGATAGCCTCTGGGATACATATTTCTCACTCTATAGGAAGCTAAAAATGGCTTTTTGGCCAAAATGAGCTAAAATAAGGTGAAACGATAGGAGCTCTCCTGAAAATATGGAACAACTTAGAATTTTTTCCTCACAACACAGTGATTATAAGGTCATTATCTATTCACATGTGCATTTCTGCCAGGATAACACTGTTAGGTGATGAATTATAAAAGTTTTAACATAAGCCCTTGCCTCGGAGGGCTCGAAAATGGGCCAATTTTGTCCCCTGGTTTGACCATGTGGCTAGGGGTTTAGGAACTTCATATTTTTTCTGATGATTGCCTCATGTAAGTTATATCTACTCACCAAATTATTTTATCTAACGCCCATGGCTTCATATTAAAATCAATTTTTATTTACATGCAAGTTTTTTTTATAATTATTCACTTTTTCCATGAGGGAGATGCCACCCAATTTCGTTGTATCATTCGCTACAATGACAATAAAGGCTATTCTGATTCTGCTCAGGTGCAAAGTGGTGTCAGTGCATCTTTCCCCCGGGGGCGAGCCAGGCCCTTAAACTTGAGCTCTTTGACCTTAATTTCCATGGCAGTCACTTCTGGTACAAGCAACCTTTAAGATTGTCAGCCTAGAGCAAGATTCATGTCAAGCCACCTTCCAGATCTGTATCTGTCATAGAATCAAGGATATTAGACTTTCTACAGTATGTTTTGAAAAGCGCCCCCTACAGGCCATTTTTTCTGAGGCCCATAAAATCCATAACGGTGGGCCATTTGTGAAAAAAAAATTGGAGATACCCATCATCTGAGTTCAAATGAACAAATATATAAAGTTAGAGAAAAATCTGAGACCATGATGGCCCAAAATGTACCTCAAGTGTTTCCACTTGGCTTGGAATGACCCAAACAAGCCTGTTTTTTTACAGAGAGCATGCTAAAGCCTGCTAATATTCTCCAGTCACATTTGATCGTTGCTGGGACAGATTGGGATTCTAAGGATAGTTGCAGTTGTGTTGTTGACACTTGTATCTAGTTATAGCTAGTTGTAGGTTGAAAGTTCAAAGAATTTTGATCAGCTTTGGCTAGTTTAAGATGGAATTTTTGACAGGGTGATAAGACAAGATTCCACAATCTGATTTAGGAGTGATGGCTCCAATGACAATAAGCATACAGTATGTAGTGAATTAAAGGAAAGACAACACAAAAAGTTTAACCCCAGATTGTGATGTTCTGCTGTGGTAAGAAATAATGGTAGTTGATTGACAGAAGCCAGCTCATGATTTTCTCACTCACAAGTTTAAATTGTGTGACTGTTGAAAGCCTGACCTTTTCCGGCACGAGTGAAACCATTTTCCTTCAGTATGACTCCCCCCCCTCCCCCCCCCCCGTAGTCCACTATAAACCCTGAGAGGGTTCAAACACCGTCCACATAGATGATGAATTATTATTAATATGGGCAAGGCCCTTATTGATCTGACACCTCAGCCTAAGGCATTGATTGAATATAAAAGTTGCGCTGAAGCCATTCCAAACAATCGCGTTTGATTCAGCAAAATCTGCCTTGACTCCCCATTTGTTTATCAGGGAAGTGTAAAATATGCAGTTCGTTTCCCTTGTTTCCCAAATGTATGATTAAGAACTATTCATTTTATTTCCAGAATAATAAGCGGTTGGTCCCAAAAGGAATTTTGGAATGCTAATGCAGACCAAGAGATACGCTTCCTTTTGATTTAATTGTAATTACGCACCAAAACTCTTTTTCGATACCGTGGTCTTCAGTTCTTAAAAATGCACGCATCGCAATTCCCCCGGGTTTGTTTCCGGGAATAAATGTGAGCGCACGATGGATTCAAAACTGTCATGATATTCAGAAACGTGCCTCAAATCCATTGTGCTATCCCTAATTAGTTTTTTTGTTTGTTTCTTTTTTTAAAGGAAACTACTTAAAATAGAGGGTGAAGAGAGGTTATGCATTCCTATGTAATTGTCTAGCTAATTAATTAAGCAGTTCTCTGCTTTAAGACAGGGCAGTAGTTGTCAGGAGCAATTACCGTGAATTGTGTCTAATCTTGAGTCCAATTAAACGAGCCAGTAAACAAAATGAATGTATGGAGTTGATGTGACAGCACCAGATCATACAAAAGGAATATTTATTTGGTTCATGGGTCTACATTGATTTTTAAGAGTGATGAAAAGGCAAGAGATCAAAATGAAGTTCATAAAGACATTGATTCAATCGTATCGAATTTAGACACCGCCGCTTGCCTCCCACACAGGAGCTGAGTAGCTACTACGTTCAGCGACCTCTCCTGCCCGCGTTGAGTCACCTGCACTGAGAATCTAACGCCCTCGCTCTTCATGTCTAAAGAGGCCGGACTCCGTGTTTAACGATGTCTTTTATCCACAGATGCTGAATGGCTGAAATCAAAGCACCATTATCCCTGCAGTTTGAGTCGATGGCGCCGGCCTTTTCGTGAGCCATCCGGAGATGTGCGCTGAAGCGTTAGAATGAGTCGTGATTACTGCACTCAGCCGCTGGTGAAAACTAATCAGTATTAACTGATTGGTATTCAGGGCATACGTGACCCTCAGCGACATGGCTGCGTTTTTCTCGGGGGCTGTGATTAGACCACCTTCTACTTTGCCAGTAAAATTATCATTTGCTGTGATTGTGAATCATTACCTCAAAGGATTTGATCGTGTCCTCAATTGATACAGTGATAGATCTTATTTTTATGTCGTGAATTAGCCGAGATTATGGACCATTTTGTGTTCACCCCGAAGACCTAACCTAATCTGCCATTTGTAAAAATCTCAGCACTGGTGGCTAACAAACAATGTATTTAACAAACAAAATCTGATTGCTTGTTACTTGCCCGCTTCCGTTTTGGAACGTGCTGGAATTAATTTGAATACACAAGTTTGGTTTCCTCATCACTTGTATCGAAGCACTAAATATTGCTTTTAATTGCACTATTCAGAGGAGTACACATCATGTAATTCGTCCAGTTCATTGTTTCACATCCCTGCTCCTGGTTTACTCCAGCACATTTTATAGGTCTCCCTGATGTCACACACCCAGTCCAGGTTACGTTTCCCAAAAGCTTAGTCGCTTACATAGTTTGAACCAGAGCCATGGAATCAGAAGTATGCAAGTCAACTTTGCTTTTGAGAAACAGCTCAAAAACCCCGCTAATAAGCTTATCAATTGAACTGGGCTTGTTAAATCAGGAAGACATATAACATAAGTTGGGCAGGGGTACCCCAGTAGCAGGGGTGGGGGAAAAATTGTCGAGTTGACTCAATAGTCAAAGAAGAAACTTTGACATCTAACACCCTGTGACTAAGGTGTTACAGAAGTTTAATGTGCAGTGGAAACTAGTTTTAAACCTTTGTGGAATGCATCTCAAAGGTGTTTTTTATGGGTAAATGAAGGTCAATAAAATCTCATGCACTTTCCTGTACTTCCACTGGCTGCACGTTTTGCCGTGCAGTGCACACAAGGCACCATCTCATGCCGCTGTAACCTCTCAGTAGTGACCGAAATGAGCGTTAGCAGTTAAGAGCGAGATCCTGTCACGTAAAATCATACCAATGTTTTATTTATTTACTTGTTTGTTTGTTTGTTTACTGACTTACTTATTAATTCATTTATTTTGTCTAGAAAGAGCAAACCATAAACAATCTCAAAATCTGAAGAATAATGTCATACACCCCAGTGAAATACAGTACTTCTAGTGTCATGGAGTAATATTTACCTCTCTAGTGGCTTGCAACCTCCGCCAAGGAGGTTATGTTTTCACCCTTGTGTGTTTTTTTGTCTGTCTGTCTGCTAGCAGGATGACTCAAAGATTTATGAACAGTTTGGCTCGAAATTTGTTAGGATTTCTAGGTGGTGGCACATAAATGAGTTTTGTCAATTTTGGAATTGATCCAGAACATATACCAAAAGAATGGGTACATGGCATGGGGGAGGTACACGCTCGACCGAGGGCCCACTAGCTTTCTTTTTTCTTTTGGTTCATGTTTGCACAAATGCTCATGACTGCTGTGCGCTGAGAATATACTCGTTTCATTTGGCAGCCTTTTTCATGCAGAGTTTCGCCCCTGTGCTGCCAAGAAAATCCTCACACTAAAGCAACAAAGAAGGTTTGTCATTTAGCACCTGTGCCGTTTGCTGTGTGTAAACAGACAGCCTTATCCTGGATATGATTCACTGTCGTTGTTTCTTCATCATCCAATCATGCTGTTGTGTTAATGCCATGGTATTGAATGGTAGGCTTTCAATGTAACAATCTCCACTGCTGTTGCATGGTTTTGTCAACTAGACAGATACCGCAGAAGTTGAAAACACACTTATTTAGTTTAGCTCTTTTCTCATTTAGCAGGGACCACGCATGAGTGAAGAAATGAAGAGGTATTTGTTTGGCCAAAACAAAGCTCTTATCTCAACTTCATTAAACTCTGCTGGCGTCAACTGGAAAGTTAATTAGGGACGGGCATCATTACCCTCATCCCTGCCTGACCTCTCTGCTGCTCTATTGGCAGGGATTGGAGAAACTGTCCTGCAGCACTTCTCTGGGATGGCCCTCCAGTAAAATCTATTGCAGCAAAGGGGCGACAAGCTCCTGATAAATGGGTATGATTTTTAGGAATGTGAAGTTTGCTGAGCAGGTATCCGCACACTTTTGGGCTGTGTGGAGTAATTACCTTTGCCAAGGTGCTTACATTTTTTGTTTGGTTAGTTTGCATTGTTTGTTATTTGTGAAAAGTCATATTTGCATGTACATTCATTGTCATGTCATGTCTTTCTGTCTGTCTGTGTTTGCTGTAGCATCCACAGTTCTGGAAGTTTCAGCTTGAAATTTATGCAACAAGAAGTCACAAGATGCCAAGAAAGGAATGGTTCAGTTTCGAAAGGTGAAGATAAAAGGTCAAGGTCGTTGAAAAGGTGAAACAAAACATTTTGGCCACTCTCTCACACAGAAAAATAATTGAGACATGAGACGAATAACAAAATGTTCTGTCTTGTTTCTTATTTTATAATTTTCTCAAGTTTCATTTTGTAAATGATTTTAGTTTTCTGATTGTCAGCAGGACTACAAAAAAACTACCTTACCGATTTTCACGAAATTTAGTGGAAGGGTGTAGCATGGGCCAAGGGTGGACCGATTATATTTTGGAGCAGATCTAAATCATGGGCTGATACACATTTTTTTTTTCACTTTCATTAACATTGTGCGATTGGCCATTTCACCATGGCGGAATAAATGCAATACATCTTAAAATCCTGTAGATGGTAGTAAAGTTCAATAGTGAGAAAACAGAGAATTTTAGTAATATCATGACAGTACTTGCAGACTTGGGCATCATAAAATAACGGACGATTGACCTTGGCGGAGGCCTGCGCTTTCCGAGTGCCTCCCTAGTTTGCCTCTGCAATCTGAGCTCATTTAGCAGCTCTAATTTGTTTGTGTCCAGCCGCATTTAGATAGTTTACAGGCGCTGCGAAATGCTCCAGAGAGCACCAAGCAGAATTCCTGCAGCAGGCTATGAATAATAATGGCTGGACACCAGCAGAAGGCAGGGCAAGGGTCTTTCACGCCGCCCCTCAGCTTTGTCGATCGGCCGTCGGCTTTTAGCTCACTCTCTGTAAAAGCTTAGCCTCGTCTGTTGAACAAGGACCTTCTCGTACGTACTCTGGAAGGGCAGTATTCTGGCAGCAGTCCCCCCCCAACCTATCCTATTACCTTCTCATTTAAAAACTGACCGCCATCGGAGGCAGGCAAGAGCGCATACTGAACAGAGAGGGCAATGAACTAGACGAGATGGGCAGTGTTGTGAATACCAATTTGTCCTGCGTCTCATGATTCGTGACCCCAAAGAGCTGTGTTTGCAGTCCGCAGGGACGGAGACGCATCGGCCAGGAACTGTGAATTAACTCTCAGAGTTCATAGGGTGGGCAATTCAAGTAAATGTTTTTATGGGAACAGGAATTAAATGAGTTTGCAAGGCAGTATATTCCTTAATGCACTATTAAATGAACCTCTTAAGACCAAAGAGTTGTAAAAAGTTATCTGTCAAATGAAAGGCTTTGCAGCTTGCAACTGGAATTAGTTACGGCTGTGAGCCGCGTGTAGGATAAAATGTTCAGCTACTTGCCAGACTTCTATCAGGTAAACAGGATTTATAGTTTTGAATTAATCAGCGGTCCGCACAGATAAAAAGGTCAGCTCCATAGAGCCATCCCAACAGGATAAGTTTTCTTCCAACCATTGATCAATTCAGCTGCAGGGAACATTTATGTACTTCTACCCATCTAATGATGGTCAGCGAAGGTTAACAGCTCATAGAAGGCACATACAGTATACCAAACTGTGCAGAGTAATCAAGGATTCCCTTATGACTCAGGCTGTGATTCAGAGGAAATAATCTGAGAGCAAAGTGGTGTAAACTTGGGAACGATAAAAACCCCACCCATTCATATTGAACCATTTTATTTAACTATGAAGGGGTGGAAGTCTGGTATGATGCTTTTTGTGACTGTTTATATAATGAGTTAAATAAATGCGGTAGAAATAGATTTAGGCCATCCCAGAAAGGATTTAAGAGAACCGGAAAGCCCTACTGGAATCATGAACTGCAAAGGCTCTGGAACATCTTAATAGCAGCTGAAAAGAGCTATCTGAAATGTGATCATAAAAACAAGAGAGCGGAGTTAAGAAATGAATTAAATAATTGTCGGGCCAATTTTGATAAAACTTTACGGAATGTTAAACGTTAATTTTATCGTGGCCACTCATTATACATTGAACGGTTGCGAACACATTCCCTCAGAAACTTTGGGATGAAATTAACAAATTAGGTCCTTGGAAGAAAATGGAAATACCTATGGGGGTAAAATTAGAAACAAGCGAGTATAGCTCTGATATATGTGGTTCTAGAGAAATGGGTGAAAGATTTTGGTGATTTATTCTCGGGAGGTAATCATTTATCCTTCCATGATAAATTTTAATAGACTGTAATGGATTCAAAGGCAATGTTGGAGGATGAAATGAATGCTGACTTTTTGTTGTAATTTACATTTGAATGCAAATTTTACTTCAGAGGAGGTTAAAATAGTCATTGATAAGGCCAAATTAAAGAAAGCAACTGGAATAGATGAGATTTCTTATGAAGCTCTTAAGGCACCAAAATTATTTAGAATTTTGTCTGTGCAATTCCAATTTTGTTTTGATCATGGTATCATTCCTGCTCAGTGGTATAAATCTATTATAAAGCCTATACCTAAATCATCTAGAAATGACCCCAAATAACCGCTTAGTTACAGAGGTATAAGTCTTATCAGTAATGTCTATAAACTATATTCTGCTCTATTAAATAATAGATTAGTTGGACATCTAGAAAGGTCAGGATTGCTAGTAGATGAGTAAAATGGTTACTGGAAACAAAGGGCCTGCATAGACCACATATATTCGGTCATTTCTATTATTAGAGCAAGACTTAAAGAAAACAAGTCAACATTTGCATGTTTCATCGATTTCCAGAAGGCATTTGACTGGGTCAAAAGAGAACTTCTGGAGCACAGGCTTATAAAATCAGGAATAAATAGTAAATTTTATACAGCAATTAAATCCCTTTATCGAGTACCGACAGCTTGTGTGCAGTTAAAGACTTCAGAACAGGCTGGTTTCCCACACCATTTGGGGTGAAACAAGGGTATGTATCGTCTCCCACGTTGTTCTCTATTTATGTCAACGATCTGGCAATTCAAATTAAAGAAGCAAATCTTGGTATTAAAATCGATAATATGATTGCTGGCATTCTTTTATATGCTGATGATATTGTTTAATTAGCTGAATGTGAACAAGATTTGCAGAATATGTTAAATAGAGTTTCAGATTGGTGTTGGAAATGGAGACTTGTGATTATTCAGGAGAAAACACTAATTGTTCATTTTATAAAACAAGCTGTAAAAAGGAGTTCATTTATATTTAATTTTGGTTCCACACCATTGACTTATGCAAATGAGTATAAATACCTTGGCCTGACATTAGATGAACACCTGACCTTCAAACCAGCAATTGGTATTCTATCAGGCTCAGCTGGCAGAGCCTTGGGCTCTGTACTGAGCAAAGTTAAGAACTGTAGAGACCGAGGCTTCAAGTCATTTACCCAACTGTACATGTCCTGTCTTAGACTATGCAGCGGGTGTCTGGGGTTTTAATGAACAGTCTAAATCTGACACAGTTCAATATAGAGCTATCCGC
The DNA here is from genome assembly GCA_029721435.1 of Gymnothorax reevesii. NCBI lineage: Eukaryota > Metazoa > Chordata > Actinopteri > Anguilliformes > Muraenidae > Gymnothorax > Gymnothorax reevesii. The sequence goes on along the minus strand of CM056579.1, from coordinate 21,684,150 downwards.
TCTTTCTTGAGAGTTCATAAACATACACCAATAGCTGCCATGTGTGGAGACATGGGTTGGGAACCGTCAAATATTAGGCATAAATGTGAAATGCTTTGTGTATGGAATAGGTTGGTAAATATGCCTGAGCATAGACTGACTAGAAAGATTTGCAACTGGGAAATATCAAAGGTATCTCCTTGGGCCAGCAAAATGAAATCTTTATTTTCCACTTGTGATCTGTCATATATATTTGACAATAGATTAAGTTGCAATCTTCGACCTTAGGAGTTTTCAAGAGCAGGCTTGACTTAAAGCTAGATACCATTGAGTCATTGCGTATCTGAAGTAATATATTCACAATTATTATAAAGAAACTGTCGAGCCTAGTTGGGCTGAATGGCCTGTTCTCACCACTCTGTTACGTTATGTTATGTTATGTTATGTTATGTTATGTTAAGTTAAAGTAAAGAGATATTTTTTCAACAACATAATGAAAAATGGTCTGTAGAAATACGGAATAAACCCAAATTAAGAACTTATTGCCTTCTAAAAAACACATATGAAGTATAAAAATATGTTGAACAAAATACATCCAAAATAGAGATGGGCAGGTTTAGGAAGTACCTGGGGAACAGAGACTTTTCCTGCTCAGTGATTTAGAACAGCTCGAAAATGAGATTCATATTATGTTCCTTTGTCCTCCGTACGATGAACACAGACATGTATTTTTTTGAAAAAATGAGTTTGTTATTCAATGGTTTCTTTTATCTGGATGATTATGAAAAACTTAAATTATGTTTCACAATAGGAGTTTTTCATACAGTTAACATTATTTGTAAAGCGTGGAAAAATGTGCTGTAAATTTGATTTGAATTTGGCAATATTTACAGTATGTAGTCCATATGTGCAGGTATAAGTGTATGTATGTTTTTCTTTATTTTTGTTTATGTGTTGTTGTTTTGTTTAATTGTTTACACATTATGCAATGTTGTTTGTCATGTAGTGTCTTATAAGCCCATGTTGGTTGGGCACCTTGGGTGCACGACATTTAAATAAAATATTAATTAATTCATTCATTCATTAAAGTTCAAGCAGCTAATAAAGCACTTCATTTTGAGCTGATTAATTCCCCTGATGTCGAGTTTACACTACAGGCAAAGAGCAGCTATAACCGAGACCTGTGAGCCATCACCAACTTTACCCGAGAGATAGCACAAGTGGCCAAGCTATTTTAATTTTCACACGGTGTTATTAGTTCTGGCTATGGTCTAGTCCACAAGAACACAGGTATTTTCAAAAACGAGTTTTTTCTTCTTTGCTCTCCAATATCTTGGGCCACATGAAAATGCCAAGACACAATTAAAGCACTGTCAAGAGCTTGCCAAACAAACAGGCGGCCATGATGTAATTTATTGTAGGACCATGTTGGCCAAACACGAGCCTTAAAAACCCACCCTAACACGCTCACACACTAACGTCATGAGTCAAAAACTCAATTATCCCCATCCATATGTAAGTAGTGAAAACTGAGTCCCTAGAAATCTTCATCCTGGAAGGCGTTTTCTAAAATGTCCATTTTCAGTGACCGAAAACTCAATTGGGCAGCGGACGAAAGGCTGGAATCAATTTTTTATAAAGCAGTAGTTTCAAAAATACCCATGCAGTATATCTCTAACTGGCCACTGTGTTACTCCTGTGCTCTGTGCTTCAAAGGCAAAACTATGTTGGTCCTGCATGCAACTCAGGAATCGAATATGAATTAATAAAAACAAACTAGACTTGTACGAAATAAAACCACTTTGCTGATTCTCAAAATGTTATTAGTTCATCACAGTGACATCAGCGGTAATGACTATTAAAGGTTTGATGAGCATCTCCTGCAACTCTACGCCACATTGGACGAAGCCGCCTCTGGATTGTTGTATCGCACGAAGGTTGCACGGAGGTTACGCTTGTTCAAAGCGCCCTCTCCTGGGGACGAGCTTCTTACGGGCGGCAGCCGAAGTTCTCACACTGAGATCAAATGCGCTTCAGAGGGAGCGGCCGTGTCAGGATGGCGTTGCGCAGGCAGGGAGAGAGATGTCTCCAAGGCAGTTCGCCGATGCGCTTTCATGTATTTTGATATTTTCTGGGAGTATAATAAGCGCTGTTAAACTAGATGGGCAGAATGTAAGTGCTGTGCATGGCTCTGTCACCTCACAGCCAGAGGTTTGAGGGTTTAAATTCGGCCAAGAGCCTTTCTGTGTGGACTTTGCAGAGGTACTCCACACTCTCAGAAATAGTGGTACGGCAGGAGTCCATTTCTGTTCCCCAAGGTATTATGTACCCTTTGGTGCTAATTATAGGACCTGAAAGTACCTGTGTGAACCTTTTTAGGGTCAAAAATAAATAACAACCAAGGCTTGTCACTGTCACTGCTGTTGTACCTTAGAAGTGGGTATTAATTTGTTTTGGAACATAAAAGTACCTTTTAGACCCTAAAAAGGTTCACACAAGTACCTTGAGGTCCTATAATTAGCCCTAAAGGGTACATAAGTCCTGAATATACCTAGGGGAACAGAAATGGACTCTTACTGTACCCCTATTTCTGAGAGTGCAGCGATCCAGTAATCCCCATGGAAGGCAAATTCGGGACCATACTGTCGGTTGGTGTGAGTTAATGCGCCGCCGGGAAAATGCTTACACGAGAGATGGAGGTCCATGAAAGTTTTTGATTGTTTGCATTTATTTGAATTAATGGCATCCTTGCAATTTCACATCGATCATATACATTTAGCCAATAGGCAATCACTTTGTCATTATCATTGCTCAATCTGTGTAAGCCATGTATTAGTCTTGATTGATCAGTAAATAAATGGATTGATTAATGGTCAGGTGAACTGAAATGGGAACAGCTTGAGAGCAGTCATGTGAATAAAGGCGAGGTTCTAAAGGCCCTGCAAACACCTGATGGCACGTCACTGAAGGTGTTTGATCCCAATAATGGACTGGCGAGCTGTCCAGGGAGTGGTCCTGCGTGGATAGGCTCCAGGTCCTCTGACTCAGACCAAGAATAAGCGCCATTAATAATGCATGAATGGATAGACTGATGTCTCACTGGGCAGCAGTGGTAAAGCACCAGAACAGGTCAACATCTTCAAACCGACCTACTGGAATCCTGGGGCGACAGATTAGCATTCTACTGTGCTTAAGCAATTCGCACTAAAAAGTATAAGCTGCTTTAAAGGGCATCTAAAGTCGATTCCCATTGTTTTTGTTTATTGGCCAATCAGCGAGCCGCACCTGCGCAAACGAACCAAAATGGAAGGATTATCTACGCATGTACACAAAACATTGGTTTATATGAATGAAATGGTCATGTGACAATGCAAGATGTCAACAAAAGCAAGTGATTTGTTTGTAAAGAATAAAACGTCCCGGCTGAGAATCGACGTTTGATGCCCTTTAAAGCTCTTCCAGGAGTGGGGTAACTGCATCATGAGTAACTAATATAATGCAAGTCTGAAGTACTGGCACTTTCTTTAAGAAAGACAGGGAAAGCCATCAGTGCATAAATACAATGCAAGAAAAATAGTCAAAAGAGCTGCAAGCTGTTCCCTGTTATTAAGAAGGACACAGTTCTCCACAGCCAATAGTATGGCTCAAGGACGATTCAGACCTGGAGCTCATTGAGTAGCAACTGAACAACGCAACCAAAGGCTTAGGCGCATATTCCAGATAGCTGGCAGTTAACACGTTATGTTTACAGTGTTCAATTAATGCAGAAGGACTGTGATTAATTAGGCAATCAGAAGGAGCCGTCAGAAATGATTAATTCATGATTAGTTCTGCGTCCAGTGGTATTTCCCCATTTTCATTCTGAACAGCTTTGTCGTGGCCCAGAAACGAAGGAACAAGATTTAGGTGTAATTTTTCAAGCTGTAATCTGGTGTCTGCTTGATTAATGATTTTCTTGTGCAAATCTGCGGTCCGGTGATTTAGTTTGTGCTTGGGCAATTGGCACTCATTTGTTTCATGATTTTGGTTAGCGTCAACTCATTTGCCAGTAGATTCATCCACAATTAAAGAGATCACCAATACAAAACAAAATAACCGGATGCTGCAATCAAGCCTCATTTCCAATGCATTATGGTGGGCAAGTCATTTCAGGTCTTGCGTAGCTGCGCGGGAAAGTTATGATAGCATGAATGGTCACGGATACTTGGCAAAACAGTAGCGAGCGTAGAAGTCATATTAACTTCATGAATCCAGTACTTTTTTTGGCTTAATTTTAGCGTTTATGTCGTTTGCAGTTTCTCAAGTGGGCTACAGCTGAATTAGTGATGTCATGCCACTACACAAGCTGAGCACCGACAGTGCGGCAGTCCCAGAAGTGTGAGAAATTTTGGTGAAAAATCCACATTCGGGTATTTTGTTTATTTTTTGCATTGGCCGTTACTCGAGTTAGCATGTTGCTCATTGGTTGCGTTTTGCCCGCTGTCTCCTGTCAGGGCGCCATTCTACTGCTGCAAAGTGAGTCAATTTCAGTCAATTTTCTCCCTTCCTCCACTCAACTTTTTTTAAAATAAATATTTCACCTGTATATAGCCTGTTGCAACTATGTGTGGGGTTCAAAGAGGATTTGTGTGGTGGGGCAGAGATATATACTCCTTTTCTGTGAAGGATAGGCTAACCAGAACCCACCTCGGTAACACTTTATAATGAGTACACATTACTAAGTGTTAGTTAAGCATTGATAAAAACTGAATTCATCATGTATAAAGCATTGTTGTCATCTTAACACTCATTAGTATGTAGTTTATAAACAGTTGTAAATGTCTTACTCAACTCATCATTAATAAGAATGTTAGTTATGGATTGGTAAATACTGAATTCATAATTTATAAATCATGTTTTTAACATGAATACTCGTTGGTAAGTAGCTTATAATCAGTTATTTTTTTCTCTTCATTAGTAAGCTCATCAATAACATGCTTAATTATCGCATTTTCAAACTTTAAATTTATTAATGCTTAACTAATGCTTAATAATGTGTACTCAATATAAAGTGTTACCCAAACCTCTACCTCTTATGGACCCTTTGGGTTTGTGAGGTGCATTAACACCTGATACTGTTTTACTTTTACTCACTTTGATGTCTTTCCCTTTTCTGCTTCTCTTTCTCAACCTGAACACTCACCTGCCAACGGGACCAGGGATGGAAATTGGCCGCTTGGCTATAATCCCTTACATATTTACATTAACAATGTCCATTAATATGTTTTGTCCCATTTTTAACAATAAATAAATGAAATGAAATAAATAATGTGAGAGTACACAGCTCGAGGGCAGGAAATGGCACGTTTGACATGGATGTGGTTTCTCGGAAAAGATGTTTTCAACAGTTTTGAATCCATGGCTAAAATGAATAAAAATGGTGAATGGCTGTCTCTGTATGTTTTCTGGTTCTTAATATTAATTTCACAATAACTTGGGTACATCCTGGATCATATTTCATTAATGTATTTTGACTTAATACAGAATCTCCTTTTGACTGTTTAGCTTCTCATTACTACGCAAGATTGCTTTGGGAGAGAATGGATGTGTTTTCGGTAATAAATTTCGCGCCACTCATTAGTGGACTAGTGGACTAAAACCGTACTTTTTGTGTCGCCTGCGAAGCATAGAGGCACATAGGGATCACTTTGTCCGGCGTCTGTCTGTCCATCTGTCCGGTAGTCTCACTTTCAGTTGGTAGTCACACTTTCACATAAGCTTCGCAGGCGACACATGTGTTCACCTGAACACTCTATTTTATTGTTTATGCTATGTGTTGTTTCACATTATCAATGATCTATTATTTGGCCCACCAGAATTCCTCCTAGAGTGCATCGATCACTCATTCAGGAGGTCACAAGAGAACTCAGACTCACATCTGAAGAACCTCAGGCCTCACTTACTTCAGTTAAGGTCAGTCTTCACGAATCCATAAGAAAAAGAAAAGAAACTGGGCAAAAATGCCATCCACAGGAGAGCTGCAAGCCAAAAACTACTTCTGACCAAAATAAACACATAGATTTGTCTCACCTTTGATGGCCACTGAGATTTTTGGGACAATATCCTGCACAGTGATGAATCAAAAGCGGATGTATCCCGCTAAATCTGACTTTAAACTAAAATAGCAGTCCACAATTAGAGCATCATTCAAACGGTCAAATATGGTTGTGGTAGTATGATGGTCTGGAGCTGCTGAGCTGCTTCAGGACCTGGGCAACTTACCATAATTGATAAAACTATGAATTCTGCTCTCGACCTGAAAATCCTGAGGGAGAATGTCAGGCCCTCAGTCCATGACCTAAAGCTCAGGCACAGTTGGGTTATGCAGCAGGACAGTTGCAGTGGCTAGACAAAGTATTGACATGGATCCAGTTGAGATGCTGTGGCATGACCTTAAACAGGCAGTTCATGAATGTAGGCTTTCCACTGTGTCTGAAATAAAACAAATCTTCAAAGAAGAGTGAGCCAGAATTCTTCTGCAGCAATGTGAAAGACTCATTGCCAATTACTGCAAACTTTTTATTGCAGTTGTTGCTGCCAAGGATGGCATGACAAGTTATTTGATTTTTCACATGGGTGAGACAGATTTTGAACAACTCGTTCCTTAAATAGATTAAATTATAATACTAGAGGCACTCCGAGAGAGCAAACCTCCACCAAGGCAGCACAGTCAAAATCTTACTGAGTGAACATGGCTGAAAAGAAATTTAAAGTAGGTTCCATCCCTGATGCGAGACCAATCAACCCACAAAATTTAAGTGATATCACTGGGAGCGAAGTTCAGTTGTCGCGAGTCATAGGACTTTAAGATGGCTTCCATGGCGGCCATATTGTTTGACCGATCGCGGTCAAAATCGATATGATCCATTGCTGATGTACTAGCAACCCACCCGAAAAATTTTAGAGATATCTGTTCATTACTTTTTGAGTTACCTTGTACATAAACAGAGAAACCAACGCAAAAAACATAACCTTTTTGGTGGAGGTAATACTAAAAACTACACTTTTGTTTACTTAGATTATCTTTGATCCAAAATATTCAATTGTAACAAATATAGAAAAAAAAGAAATCCGGAAGGGGGAAATACTTTGTTCACAACGCTGTACGTACGCGTATAATGGCTAATTAGAGAGCTATGCAGAGTTTTTAATAAAGTTTTATATAATTATGGGTCAGTATTTTATTGTTTGGAGAGAAGGGTTATCTTCATATTAGAAACTCTGCTATCATTAAATTAATCTACGGCACCCAAGGATGTCTTTTGTGAGCTTCAGCTGGTGCAGATAAAATAAAAATGAAAAAATCAGGATGAAGATTGAAAAGAAAGGTGTTTTTTTTTGTTTTTTACAGTAGTTCGGCTTGAGCTTTACACGATGCCATCTGGGACCAAGCCTTTTTTACAAGTCAGGTGTTTCTGTTTTTAGCTGAAATCATTTTATCATTCATAGTTACTTTTTAAGTTGGCACAAAATGATTCGGTGCTGTCGGGTATCTAATTTTGAAGGGTTACCATTGAGAGATGACTGGAATAGTTTGATGCGGCAAACATGATATTCACCCGTGTTATTAAAGTCGCCCCCCTACCCTCCAATCCAATCTGTCTCAACTCCCCGGCTTCACTTCCCTAATAGGAACATCTTTGTGTCTTCAGAAACAGAGCGCTTGATCTGCCCTCTGAGGAAATACCCCAGGAGGGTTAGGTTTCAAAGGGTAAAATTAAGTGGGGGGTGGTCTGGATGTGGAGGATACAGAGAAACAGGCAATAAATAATGAACCATCGTCGGTGCAAAATTGCAAATCAACAGGCTAGAAACCCGAACACAAGGCAGCACTAGTGATTTGTTTGTTTTGAAAAATTATGATTTATAAATGTTGAACACAGTGTCAGCCTGAAACTTTTGCACTCTATCAGAAATATTTATGTATTCATTATCTCTAACTTACTGCTGGGATCTATTTACAGCTGATCTGAGAGTCACGACTCTCAAAAAAAAAAAACAAGACAAGCTATCTTTAAAAAGCCATTACTGATTTATTATTACTACCATTGTTATTGTTCTTGTCTGTTGAATGTTCTGACAGGAACACATTCTGCCACTCTAGCTATTGTTTTATGCAGACAGCCCATCTGGCAGTAAACATAATATTCCTTTTGCTTTCAGATAAAACACAAGCTCAAAATCAGCTATTCTGTAATTTAGCTTGGCTTTAAAGAAATCAATTATTGGCTTATTCCACTAAAGTAGCTATAAAGTTTTAAGAGCAGATCAGTTACAATGACCCTCTTTTAGATCCTACTGTTTGCACTGAAGCCATGCACTTAAAATTGGTCAGAGGGTCACCTTACAGGTTTCATTATTCAAGCAGCATTTAACAATGAATGTGAGACACCATTTAGTTTACCCAACCAAGAGAACAGAAGACGGCTTTGCTGCTGCGAGCCTGGCTAATGTACAGCGTGCACGGCGCTCGCAAAACTAGAATTTTCATCGAACATTTTTACTTTCTCGTTAGACCAAATAAAATGGTCTCTTTCAGAATGCGGCCCACGTCTCCAATTAGTGCGATGATGTAGGGGGTGAAGAGATTTAGCAATTACTCCTCCCCCCCTTCTCGCCACCCACAGTCTGCCCACGCATTATCTTCGGACACCTGACACCCCACGCACAGCAAAACCTCTGTTCCAGCCTGAGACCTTATATCGGTGGGAACAGGGTCTCTTCTATAGAATGATCGAACCCCCCGGTGTGACTCAACGCAGAGTCCTGCCCTTTAGCCGCACGGCATTCTGGGTAATAACATCCCTTCGGTCTGTGCCGGGATAGGAGGAGCTGTTATTTTATTTCAAAGCCTCCTGCCGCAGGTTGAAGGGCAATTTTGGCAGCGGGCCATAGAGGGTGGGTGGCTGTATGGGGGGGTGGGGGTGGGGGGGGGGTACGGTTTGAGTCCTAGGACTTGGTTGGTTTTTGAAAATAAGAATGCTGGCTGCCTGTGCCAGGAACACCGGCCACATTTGGGTCACTATTGTTGTTATGAAAAAGAAGGGAAGCGCAAAAATGATTTCCTCTCTCTCCCTCGAGTGAAAGTGTGAAGCCTTGGCAAACAAGTGGGTGCGGGAGGGGGTGGGGGATTTGGGTGAGCATTGGAGTGAATGAGGAGTGATAGGGTGGATCACTGCAGCTCTGTCAAAAGAAAACAAAAAATCAAGTTAGGAAATGGAAAATTGATATGAGGGTTATTCAAGGACCACCTGTCAATGATTGTTAATGATAACAAGCACAACGGCTACATTTGTATCACAAAAAACAACACTATGAGCTGAGTTCAGACAGATGAAGCCATGACTGACTAAGCTCTAAATTAAGCTTCGTCCAAAACTGAGTAATTAAAGGAGACCATTTTCTTTTTTTAATTTGAAATAGAATTCACTTCGAGGAAAAGGTTTAATCTGAGTCTGAGAAACTGGCCCCATAACTTTTGTGCCTTGTCACAGCAAATTGTGCAGATTCATCATTACTTGCTTTTTTCTCTGTGTGGGAGTTTTTTTTTTTTTCTTTTATTAAATGTCAGTGAAACAAATACACACACTGAAAGGTTCTCCATCTGAGCTGTTGGCATTCATTCCAAAAACACCATTACCAGCCTTTACATTATCCCAGTTCGTTTTACTACAGCTATTCATTCTAAATGTTTTGCCTGCTTTGATTGGCATAATTTCAGCATGAACGCTCTCAAACCAATGAGATTCTTAAGTGTTCTGCGTTACCACAAGGTCAGATTACACTGGAGAATCTCAAACAACATGCAGGAGGTGCATGCGATCCGTATTCAATCTCCAAACAGTTTTAGACAGGAATAGCCATGATATTGTTTTATATTTAGGCATTTCACTCTTTAAAAGATGAAATTATCTCTTATGGTCCAGATTTCAATGTAGATCCAAATTTATCACCAAGACAGAAACCACAGGAGCTATTTTGCACAATCAAGTGGGATCACCAACAGATATGGACATAACTTTCTTTACATGAGGGTCAGTATTTATTTATGGTTGTACCATAGAGCCACATTCCTGCAAACAGAATGGGGAGCACAGTTTTGCGTGATGTGCTTTTATACTGCTTTCATATCAGGCGTTAGCAGACTGGCTTAATTAAGTGTCTGGAGATATGTGCAATAGAAGAATGTAAAATGCAGAAAATGTAAAATGAAGGGATTATGCCACGGCCAAGTTCCTAATATACATTTTTTGTTATTTTCTCACAACTAATTACCTTGATAAGTACAAAAACAACGTAAAGCGACTGGGGGCTAATTGGTGCATTTTTGTATCATGACTGCACGCCAATGGCGGTTAAAAATGTCATGTGGATTACTATAAAGACTCTAAGACTAGCTAAACGTAACTTTAGGTGCTTTTATGTTGTTTAAGACACTGACAACTGCAATTACTCTTCAAGCGGATTAAGAGGTGTACAAAAAAAAAAAAACTTCATTTTAGAATGCGAAAATAATTTACGCCACACTCGCCTGTAAAAATGTCTCGTCTAAATCGATAACTTGTTTTCACCCGAGGGCTTGTTGTCTCTAGCCATCTTTGTGATTCCCATTGAAGTCGTAGTGTTTACAGCCAGCCTCAGTACATTATTAGTTTGCCCAGCCTCACTGTCAGGCTCAAGATATATTACCCCTTGTGGCGCAACGAAAATGGTACAGTACCAACCTTCCCTGCGAAAACAATGGGAAAATTGCAGCTTTTGATGAGTCACAATCTGGTGTTGGCGGGACTCCAGAACATTCTCGGGTGGCTCTTTTTTAAATAATGTTCGCAATGAAGGAGGGGTTGGAATCTCCGCTCTCAGTGGGCTCCCTCATGGTGTTTAACGGCGCCTTATGCTGCATTTTGGGTTAATTAGTTGATCAGCAGTAAACCCCAATGGCCACTTCACTAGATTTCCCTACATTAGACCACTGAAAAACAAAAAGGAAAAAGCTTAGGCGAGGACACAAGTACAGGCTCATGTTGTTTAAATAACAAAGTGCAGTACTTGTCCGTCCCTGCTCTGTAGCGTGGTGTGACTCATAAACACTTGAATCCAGGGCAGAGGGAGCACTGCGACATTACTGCACATTTTAAGCCCGCACTGGAGTGAGCCATGCTGTGTATGATGGGGTAGATTTGCCCGGTGTTTGTGTGAGTCCACCAGGGGATTTGAATCTGGCTTCAAATTTACCGAAAGGCTCCAAAGGCAAACTCGTTACTGGACGGACGAAAATAGAAATTGCCCCCTAGCCATGGAGAACAATGTTATTTTGAATTGTTTTGCCAGAGAGAGAGAGAGTCACAGTAATCTCCGCTTTACTGCACCTCATTGTGTCTAACTGGAGAGCTACACCCCGCACACCGAGCCTCGGGCGTTCTCACCGAAGAGTCAGATTGCTCAGGCCAAATCTGCGTCATGTGGACACATTGTTAAATCTTTTTGTTGGCCCAGATGGCTTTAGCTCGATGCTCTACAATGCGGACCCCCTTATGAAAATATCCTATGGTAATTTCTTAGTAATACCATCGTAAATTGGTTACTATAGTTTGCATAATATCACTAGAGTATTACTAAAACCATCACATTAGAAGTATAGTATTACCACAGTTAACAGTACCACACAACTGTATTGTCGTAGTTTGAATACCTTTAGTACCACTATAATAATGCAACACTGGTCGCGAAAACACCATCCATTTACTATAGGATAACTATAGCTTGGAACTATAGTAATGTTTCATTAGGGCCAGGACTTCAGTGTCTGGATTCTGCAGTTACAGTTAGGGTTGCTCGCTAAATTCTATGCACTTCAACCTCAGTTGAAATCCAATTTTAGTACTCTTCAATATTTTCCGATAGGTTCATGGTTCCACTTGGACAGTGTAATGTCTGGTTAGTGTGATTGATTTAAAAAGCGTATAATAAGTTGGTAAAGAATTCACACATGCCCTCTGTCCTCCCCCTCACCCCTGGTCTGGATGACTTTCCTCACCTTATGTGGAATTAAATTTCCACCACCACCAGACAAAGGCTTTAGGGCAGCCCCAGAATTTTTGAAACAGTCAGAGATTTAAAAAAAAAAAAAGGTAAATGCTGGTTGCTGCGCTAAAAATTAAAATTTGAATCATCAAAAATGACAATTTTTCTGTAAAGCCAGTCAAGTGGTTCTCAGTATTCCTGTGTGATGTTGTGCTATCTGAGGTCATGTAACATGCGTCAAAACTGCTCATATCTGACAAAAATACGTTGAAGACAATGTGTAAGTGAGCAAAAACATCATGATTGGTGTTGGCGATCGTCTTGTCGAGGTTTCACAAATTTAAATTCAGGCCGCCTTTGCGACCGCATCACCACGTCCGTTTTCGTGGATATCAAGGGTTTCTGGATTTGAAACTGTCACAAAAATGCACACAATAAGAGGCCACATTATCAACATTACCAAGACATTACAGCAGGCAGCTGAATGTTAATGTGCACCAGTACCAGACACCTATTTCAGTTTTGGTGCTTGCATTTTGCATTGTATTTAACGGCCGTTTGAAAAGCGGAGCTCCAGTATTTGCATAGCTATTTGCACCCGATATTAGGCCACGCCCGGCAGCAATTTTCTTCAGTCTTCAGAAGGAACAAACTGACATCCGTCTTCGCAGACTTGCTGTCCTTCCCCTCCCCCCTCCTCTCCCGCTTCGAACATCTCATTGAACAAAAGCTTCAGTAAATGTTTGAGTACTCCAATTTCCATGGCAACAAGAGCTGTACTTCCATATGGATTCAGAGATTTGCTTACACCCAGCAGCATTCTAAAACAAATACACAGCACTGTCTGGCCACCAACACCATGGAATATTAAACTGCCACAGGCATAGAGAATTTACAGTTGCATTATTTAAAAAAAAAAAAATAGAATACAGGATTTACGGTCCCTTGAAATTTATTCACATGTTTGTGTATTAACCTTTGAGCCATGATGAGCCATTATTGATTTTGAGTTGTACTACGCCTACATAATGCCTGAATTGATTCTTGACTTTTAATGGTCTTTGAGGCCTGGTTATCGCCATTTGTCAGAAACAAGGACAAGAGAGTCCATGAAGGTCAAGGAAGCCAAAATAAAGACAATCTGAGTCATAGGCCAAATCTTATGCCTAAAGTCCATCTGAAAATTGAGTACAGCTGAAGAATTAGTCCAATGTTTGTTCATCGCCAACTTGACAAGTAATAACGATATTCTGGCCATTTGTGGTGTTGAAAACAAAATTCACGAAACTAACTCTGTGCATGCATTGTGAATAAGTAATAATTAAGTATTTAACGCCAAGAGAGAAGTGAGGGACGATAAAGTTGGCCAGGGAGAGAGAGAATGTAAGAAGAACAAAACATTAGAAAAAGACTAAATTGAAACTGCGGCGGCCCTTTAACAGAAACACGCCCAGTATGAGGTCGCTGTTCTGCATGTCGCCAAGACAGCTCTGTCAGATTCATGTCCCTATGAATGCCCAAAATCAGAGTTTCCCAGCAGGACATTTCCAGGAGCATGACACTCATCCTCTGGCTTTTTTTCTTCTCACAGCTTTTTTTTTTCTCACAGTGTATCCGGGTGCCATCTCTTCACAGGTAATTGCTGCACATGGTCAAGAACACAGGATTCACTGGACCAGGCAACCTTCTTCCAGTGCTCAACAGTCCAATTCCAATACTCAAGTGCTCATTTTAGGGGCTTCAGTGGTGGACAGTAGTTATAATGGGCACTCTGACCGGCCTGCAGCCATATACCACAAATCCAACCAAGTGTGATGCGTTGTGTGTTCTGACGTATCCCTCCAGTGGTCATCAATAACAAGTTCTGTGGCCTGTTCCACTGTAGATTTTTTGTGGGTTTTCTGTTGGGTCTTTGTCACCCTCGTGCTTTGATGAGCCTTGGGAGCTCAGCACACCCTTGCTTGCTGATGGTTTGTCCCTCCTTGGATCATGGTTGGGAGGTACTCCCGTCTGGCTGCTTCAGAGGTTCTCTTACTACACTTTTCAGGCCATGACAATTCGGCTATTCTCAAAGCCAGGTCCCATTTCTCCCACATCCGACACGTCAACCACAAAAACTGACTGTTTACTTCTCATCTGTGGTCTGTCTGCAGACCTTCAGGCACCATTGTGATTGGTTAATTGGATTGTCAAAAAAAAAAATAAAATCTTAGGACATACATACATGCATCATAGGAACTAACAGGCAGACAGACAGACAAAGACTTCCTCCATTTTTTATCAGATATTTATGGCTTAAAATCATTACTTTCTTTGCTGAATAAGATGGTAAATATAGTGGGTGAAATAATATGACTTATTTAGAGATCTGCCAGTCAGGTGCGGAAACTGCACTTGGCCGACAAAAGTATAATAAGCAAATGGTTTCTACTTGAAAGAAATAAACTAATAAGATTTGGAAGCCTCATTATAACACCAGGACAAGGACAGGCTGCACATGCTGATGTTGCTCTGACATTTTGTTATTTTTCCAGCAGATAAAAGGCAGAGGCAGAACTGCTCTGTCAGAATAACGGGCTTGTTAAAATACACAAGCTTATCTCATTTAACCACATGGCAAGGCTCACTAATTCACAAAACACACAATAAACTTGAACAGTTGAGTACACATCAAACGATAGCACACCAGGTGCACAGTGGAGTCCATTTTTTTTTGTCTCTCTTTAACCTTTATCTCACCAAGCTTTCTCTGAGTAGCATTTATTTTGTAAAACAGTTCCGCCAAGATAAACAACACAAGTTCCCAAAGACACAATTGTCAAATTGTTGCTTTGCCTTTCAGAAGTATATTTATAACAATAATATATATTTTTGTATTTTACAGTATTATAATCGGCCAAGTCTTTCCAAAATTTCACTTTATTTCTGGCATGCAAAATTTATCTCAGTGGTTGCACTAAAAAAATCAACAAATTCATGCATGAATATAAATAATGATCAAAACAACAAATTATGTCTGGGCTAGGTGAAAGGTCGTAGGTAATATGAAAGAAGAACGAAAGACTAGCTAAAATATATGACGTGTTTAAATAAACTGCTGCGAGTGTCACTTTAATATGGGTGATGGGGCGTGAAATATAGATACGCCTGAAGAGATAACAGAAAACAGCATCTGGACGCAGCCGAAATTTCACTGGTCGTCCTTCAGAAGTCCCGGACAACAGCCCACTCTCGACAACCATTTGGCAAGTGGCAGCACAGGCATTTGGCTAATTACGTGATTATGCACCAATTATGAGACCTCCATCAATAAAAATGATACAGTTACAAAGACGTCACAAGAAAGATTAACTCAGACGCTGAGACATGTCAGGCCCATGTCAGTCGAACAATAACAATTTCTGGTACACTGCATAGCAATGGACATCGATTTTGCACATCTTGTAACCTAATCCTAATGCTTAATCCTTATACCACAGGACACTTGCTTAGAATAGACAAGTAATTACCGACAGAAGAAAGCGCAAAAACAGCAGCTAAGTGAAAAATTTCAATATAAAAGCACAAGAGATCAGACAGATTAACATAACTCAAATACGACTTAATAAGGGTGCCGGTTTGTGCCTTCAGAAATGTTGTACTTTGTTGAAACAACACATTAAAAATGAGCCATTGGATTTTTTTTTACCCCATAAACTCTGGTATTTGCTGAAATTTCCCTTTAAGTAGGCTCAAAGTCTGTAAAAACCTTTTAAATCCATAATTCAGGACACACATTCTGTATTTGCTGATTGCAGCGCATCACTGAAGCTACTTCACACTTACATTGAGAGATATATTCAGACCCAGGATGCAAAGCTTATATGAACACAGCAATGCATCAAATACAAAATATCTAGATTTTGTACATCATTTTATACACTTTTCCCTGTAATTCAGCAGCACATATTTGGGATCATTGGAAACCTTGAGATCTTGAATAGAATTAAAAATAGGCCTGAAGTTGCACAGGTTTGAATAAAGCAGTTGCGTTAAAAGAACCCATATTTGGCTGCGTTAGTTGGTTATTTGGTTAAAAACTATGGCCAATTGTTGCATGCGCGATAATCATCTGACTGCTACTTAACATTTTCATACTTGTCACATCATATCATAATGTCATATCATAATTACATATCACCTACTGTATGAGATTAAATGTACCCTGAGGATGGATTAGCAAACTGTCCTAGGTGTGTTCCTGTCTCTCCCACTGCATGCTGGGATAGACACCGGCTTCCACCACACCCCCCCCCCCCCGACACATCTGAGACACATTTGTATGGGAAGGCTGTTTACTTCTGATAAGCCTGCACTTCTGAATCAGACCAAAAGATGGGGAACATGATACTCAGCCACTGAGTATCATTTGCCCTTTTAAACAAACCAGCTTTTTGTTCAACATTTGTTGAGATTAAGGCGGATATTACACCCAGAACCAGAGCGTTAAAGGAGCTTAGCATGTGTCGGGAGGAATTACAGTGCAAAGTTTGGGTATGTTTTTTAGAGACTTACCGTGCTGAACTCCTGTTGACGACGCTGAGATTCTGATGCCGGCATACAGACAATATCAATAAAATTCAGAGCATAGTACAAGTTGAAATGGCAGGAAGTCGATGTGCTCAAGATGCTACCAAGATGCGCCCAAAACCACGATTCTTCAGATTGAATTTTTGAGGGAGATTTTTGAGAAGCTGATTAGATGTAGAAGAATCACAAGCTCAAATTACTGCTGTGCCAATTGTGAGGGAAAGCCCCCACAGGGCAACAAATAGGGTGGGGTGGCATCTCTCAGGGATTGTGGTCATTCAGTTTGAAGGAATCTGTGTCTCGTGTACTGACCTTCAGTTGTATGATGAGATAATGCAAGTCCACCTTTTCATCCAGATGTAAAAGCGTTTTTTTAGACTTGGCAAAAACAACTTAAGTTTAAGCCTCGGTCACAACCAGCCGTACTTCCACTCCACGGCATATCTACAGCAACCAATGCCAAGGAACTCACGGGCCACGCAGGTTCTTCGTGCGAAATTTGAAATAGAGTGAGTGTTTTTGAAGAGAGAGAAGATCATTTCCCCCTTCATCTTTTTGCACGCTACACGCCCTATATTAACGCATACTATAACATGAAAGGAAACGTACATTTCCATAGTGTGGACAGCAAAGTCAAAAGTTGATGCATCGCTAGCCTCAGTATAACGTGGATAACAATCACAACACTTCTACGCTTGGCGAAAGCACACACACACACACACACACACACACACACACACACACACAAACACACACACAGAGCAGTGAAAATCAGAGAGACTTTGTGTAAATGATGCACAGAGCTCTGATCAAACCGTGCTGCAGTATTGCTGGATTACAGCCCAATGCCAGAGGCATTTAACACCCCTGCTGCGTTTAAAGGTGACTTCACTCTACCCAGGCCATCATTCTCTTACAACCCAGAGGCATCATTCACTCCACCAGCAGCTATTTTTAGCTCATTTCAAACTGGCTGCTTCGTGCTCTGTCTGGGAGGTTACCAACAAATGCCAAATCCAGTCTCATTAGTGTGGCCAGGTTTACCTGGTTCTCTCTGAATGGGGTGAGTAGAATTTAGCATGGATGAAAAAATTAATCGTTGCGGACTGCTGGTTTTTGGGTCATTATTTGGCAAGCGTGTGTCAGCATGAAGGCGAGTTCTACTGGTCTGTGCCAGCCAGGCATTACGGCAAAGAGAAAGAGGAGCCTTTGTATGCAGCAGGTGATGGTTTTAACCACTAAGATACCAAAACCATGCCCACCCCCCTCCTCAATCCACTATTACCTATGGGATACTTATGTCCTATTTTATCCAGGTTTCTTTGCCTTTTGGGGAACCTATGCCCCTTTTTTGCACCTGGCAACCCTTCAGACCAGTTCCCAAGGCCTGGGCTTGCTGATTAAAATGGCGGAGCAGCATTCTAGCTCAGTCACAGCAGCAGGCCAAGCAGAAACACTCCATGCATTCATTACCCAGGAGGCCGAGTAAATAATTCAGTGAACAGAACGCTGACGCTCCAGCGAATTCAGAATCAATTTAGTCAGCATCTGCCAGTCCCGGGGATACATTCCTCAAACGAGCGTGCTGTGGCATACACACACACACACACACACACACACACACACACACACACACTCAAATACACTTACACATGCAGACACACATGCAGATGCATATGCATTTACACACACAGATGCAGACAAACATGCACAGAGACATATATGCACTCACATACAGACACACACACACAGACACACAGACACTCATTTACATATACACATGCAGACACACACATGCCCACAGACACATACACGCACTCACACACACTTACACATACCCATGTGGACACACACACTCGCTGACACACAAAGGCAGACACATAAATACACTCGCAAATACAATATATACAGTGCAGTGAAAAAGTATCTACCCCCTTCCTGATTTCTTACTTTTTTGCATATTTTTCACACTTAAATGTTTCAGATCAACAAACAAATTTAATATAAGAAAAAGATAACCCGAGTAAATACAAAATGCAGTTTTTAAAAGATGATTTCATTTATTATGGGGAAAAAGCTATCCAAACCTACCTGGCCCTATGGGGAAAAGTAATTGTGCCTCCCCCCTAGTTAAATTATTAATTAACTGATGTTTTACCACATTTTTTGAGTCCAATTTCACTAGCCAAACCCAGACCTGATTACTGCCAGACCTGTTGAATCACAAAATCACTTCAATAGAACCTGTCTGACAAAGTGAAGTAGGCTAAAAGATCTCAAAAAGCAACATATCATGCCACGAACTAAAGAAAATCAAGAACAGAAGAGAAACAAAGAAATTGACATCAATCAGTCTGGAAAGGGTTGCAATTTCTCAGGCTTTGGGACTCCGGCGAATCACTGTGAGAGCCATTATCCACAAATCAAGAAAACTTGGAACAGTGGTGAACCTTCCCAGGTGTGGCCGGCCTACCAAAATTATTCCAAAAGCGCATCAACTACTCATCCAGCCAGTCACAAAATAACCCGAAACAACATCGGAAGAACTGTGGGCCTCACTTGCATCAGTTAAAGTCAGAGTACATGATTCAACAATGAGAGAGAGACTGGACAAAAAATGGCATCTATGGGAGAGTTCGAAGGCAAAAACCACTGCTGACCAAAAAGAACATGAAGGCTCATCTCACATTTGCCAAAAAACATCCTGATGATCCCCAAAACTTTTAGGAAAATATTCTGTGGACTGACGAGACATAAGTTGAACTTTTTGGGAGGTGTGCGTCCCATTACATCAGGTGTAAAACTAACACAGCATTTCATAAAAAAAACTTCATGCCAAAAGTCAAACATGGTGGTGGTAGTGTGATGGTTTTGGGCTGCTTTGCTGCTTAAGGCCCTGGACCTGAAGGAGAATGTCCTACCATCAGATTGTGATCTCGAGCTCAAGCGCACTTGGGTGACGCAGCAGGACAATGATCTGAAACACACCAGCAAGTCCATCTCTTTTTTTAATGGCTTAAAAAAAAATTTAAGATTTTGGTGTAGCCTTGTCAAAGACCGGGCTTTAATCCTTTTGAGATGCAGAGGCATGACCTTAAACAGGCCATTCATGCCATTCAATCCCTTCCAATGTGGCTGAATTAAAATAATTCTGCAAAGAAGAGTCAGCTAAAATTCTTCCACAGTGATGTGAAACACTCACTGCCATTTGATTGCAGTTCAGTCAGGAAAACTCACGTTTGAATAAAATAGAACAATTTATTCATGCGTATAAGCAATACATTGTATGTTGGCGGCGGTTCTGCTCTGGAGGAATGTCCTACCTAGGCACAGCAAACTTACAAACATAGCCATGAACAGAAATCAAAATCCCCCCGATGTGAGCAGAACCAAAGAGGTGGAGGCTGGGGTGGAGGTAGCAAGCAAAAAAAACCAAACAGCATGTTGCATAGCATGAATAGTCATTGCAAACAGCAGCGGAAGAAAGTGAGCTTGACGTCTTTCAAATAGACCGCTGTATGACCTCGTGTTGTGTATCCTCCAATTGTTCGCCTGCTGGTGCTGACGTGCTGGTGGCTTACCAGGCTGCTGTCAGCTGATGTAGCTCTTCTCGAGTTTCCTGCCTGAACTAGTTACACTCATTTATTGTCGCTGAGGGTGGCACAACCAATAATCAGGATTTAGGGGGCAATTAGTTTTTCACATGGGACCAGGTAGGTTTGGATAGATTTTTACCCTTAATAAATGAGCTCATTATTTAAAAACTGCATTTTGTATTTACTTGGGTTGTCTTTGTCTGATATTAAAATTTGTTTGATGATCTGAAACATTTAAGCGCGACAAATATGCAAAAAAAAGAAGAAATCAGGAAGGGAGCAAATACTATTTCACAGCACTGTACACACACACAGACATGCAATCACACTTGCAAGCATACACACATGCTTGGACACAGAGACATACACACACACACACACACATGCACTCACACACAAACATGCACTTTTGCGTTCACATGCACGCACACGCATACACACAAACACATACACACACACACACACACACACACACACGCGCACACACACACACACACACACACACACTCACATCCACACTCATGGCAAGAATGTGATTAACCTGTTTTTGTCTTCGTGACACATGGCGTAAACAAATTCAAATCACGATGCTTGAGACCTTTATGGTGGATTGTGGAGCTGAATTTTAATGACGATGCGCAGTTACAGGATGGGACAGATACCCGGGTCTGTATTTTTCTGTGTTAAATCATATTTTGTATTCAGCAGTTGAGCAAAGACACAGGTGTTTGTTTGCTGTGCATGTAATTTACGATCCCGAATCAGAAAAAGTTGGGACAAGTTGTTCACTCAAAAATAAAACTGAAAGCTGTCATTTGGAGATTATCTTTGGCTTATATCATGTTGAAAACAATGCAACGCAGAATTAGTTGATGTCTCTGCAGAAAAATTCTATCAATTTTCAGAATAAACATTTACTTAAATCCTGATCCCTGCTACATATTTCAAAAAGTTGGGACAGTAAAGTCTTGACCTCTTAATAATGTTTATAATTCCTTTTCACAGAACTTAATAAATGTTTTGGGACTGAAAAAACTGAGCGATAAAGTGCCTCCATCCTTTTGTACCAATCGTCCTGCAAACAAGTCCTTTGGTCTTCATGTCACATTTGCATTTTTAAATTCTCCATTGGGGACAAGTGTGTACAGCAGGCAGACCAATTCAGAATCCACACCCGGTTCTTACGCCTTTGTAATGTGTTTGTAATGTTGTTTTGTTGAAGTACGCATGGGCATCCTCGGTAATGTGTAATCTTGAAGGCAGCATTTGATGCTCTAAAAGTCCAAAAATTGCATTTAAACTCATTAACGCAGTACTGCTGCAAGTTACCTATGAAGTCACTTCATATTAGTCTCTTCAGATTAACACAAGCCTGTAACTGTTATGCTAAGGTACCATAGCAAGAAATGCCTGAGACCTTGTAGTTTGTTCCTCAAAACAGAGTCGATGATCTTGTTGGTTTTAAATATGGTCATAGCCTGTCTTTTATTTTCAATCCAAAAACATCTGGGCTAATTGTATTATTAGGTTATTACATGCCATTATGTACGGTTTACTATGAAATTAAGATTAGTCATTTTGAGTTAATTTAGAGGAACATGGAACCCAGGGTTTGCACAATGCATTTTTGTTTGGTGGTTTGAATAGAGCATTTGACTACTTGATAGCCTTGACCTTTGAAAATGATCTCGGGAAAAGGGCTTATTTATTTGTCCTTTTTAATGTTGGCCTGCTTGAATATAAAGGGCCTGCAAAACAGGGGACTGACCACCAGCAGCTACGCATGCATATTTTAGCCTACTATCAGCGGAATCTAAATAGATTTAAAAATTCAGCGTGTAAATTAATAGCACATTGTGGGCTCCCCTGGACATCCATTAGCCACTCCTGGGCCACGCAAGATAAAAATTCCTAAAATCGCCACTGCTTGACGGCCATATTGAGTCAGACTGACAGATGGCCAGAATAGCAGCTGTGAAGGGGGAGGGTGGGGCGGTGGAGAGACTGCGGCATGCTGGGAGTTTCTCCAGGACACCAGAGAAATGTACAGGCTCTTTGCAAATGAGCACCAGGCTCATCTATGAACACCACGGGAAGCCTGAGCGCTCATCTGTGTCAAAAATGCTGTCTGTCACCAATAATGGTTGTTGCACTAGCGTTAGCATGCTCAGTTAAGAGTGCTCTAATCCATATTTGTGACCTCATGGCTGAGAGGGTTAATTTAGCATTATAGAAAGGCATTATGGAAAATCTCGTGCATAGATGCACTCTTTTTTTTTTTCAAGCTAGACCACAAAATATTTGGTGTAGAGGAATACTAACTTTTGCAGCCGCCCTGCTGAAACTTTCATCTTAATGATCATCATCTTGCTGATCATCATGTTACCTGGCCAGCGCTCTGGGGTTAACCATAAGGTTATGCCATCATCCAAAGTCCCAATGCATGTTCATGTATGATTGTAAAAATCGCACCGTGAACCAGGGGCCATCAAAACCTGGTCTTCAGATCCAGCCCAGGTTTCTCTCCTTTTGACTAATTAAAGGAACAATTTGCCTACTTAACCAGCGTTTTACAAGCAATGAGTGACTAAAATGTTGACGACACAACTGAAAACTATGGTAATCCATCTCAGACTCTATCCCAGCGGGTCTCAGCTGGGTTATTCAGCAGCGTGCTGATTGAATCCAGACATTGTTCAGGTTTTAACGCGTAACGCAGCATACGCCGTCTCATTACATTAGTGTTTGGGCTCCTCACGGCTTCATTCACTCAGGCGACCTCACTGGGCTCAGCAGATGGGCGATATCCTGCACTGTGGTGAATGTGCGCTCTCAACACTGCCCAGGAAAACACATCCTTTAGTCAGTCAGTGCGAGCATACAGATATTATGATGAAATCTTCCCTCATGTACAACCCAAAAATATATGCAGTTATGTCATAAATAAGAAAAATTGATTAAAGCACAGTCAGCTTTTGTTACAAAACAGTGCGAAAATGACTTAAATGCTTTAATGAAAAGGATACAACATATTGAACAATCTCACCAAAATTTGTACACCCATAGCAGCGCATGAAATATAGGAAGTGTTTGCAGCTCCTAATGCCATTCGATCAGCAGTCAGGGGGAGGGGGCAGCATTTGTGAGGCAGATATAACTTGAAATACAAGCTGACTTTATTAATCACTACATTTTGGGGAAAAAAATGCTAATTTACTAAAATTTCAATGCAAGACTTCCATTACACTGTCATTCAAATGACAATACAGCTGTCAGGAGATGATACAACAACAGATCTTGTAATTTTATAAAGTAAAATTTTTGATAGATATTACGGTCATATCATAAAACTTCTGGACCGTTATCATCATGTGACGGCTGTTATATAATGTGTATGACATTTTTACGTTAGCCTCATGTGAATGAGTTTAAGCAGTAGCCCCAAAATGCCATGGGAACACAATGCAGTCTGGATGTGCCCGTCTGCAAATGTATGAGCAACTTCTTTGCATTTAAATTACTTCAGCTTTAATCACGTACTGCAGCAAGAGCAATGGGATTCGTTCAGGTGGGAATGCTCAATGACGCATGACTGAACTGAAACACTAAAAAAGTCAGCGCTGAGAGCGACTTCAAATACTGTCCCCTGTAGCATTATAGTCCATGGGCCCGGTGGGGTTACCGTGCACCCCCCCCCCCAGAGAAACCCTTCATGAGTGGTATCACTTTGTTCGGTGGATCATAACGATTTGAAATCACGATGTTAACACTTGATATCGTGGGATAGATTCACATTACAGCAGCTTTTTCAAAATGGCAAACGCAAAATCAGGGAAAAATCTATTTTCTTCATGTCTCAGCTCTCTGAGTACTTACAGACATGAATTTGGTATCAATACCCATGTTTTTAAGGCATTCACTGAAGACCATATCTGAAATCACTGAACACTGAAATCCAAAATTTCATCCTTTCTGAACAAACTTCAAGATGGCCGCCAAATAATAATGACTCTTTTCTGTAACAAATCCTTTAATTTCAGAAACTTATCTGCTATTATTTTCAGAAATATTATGTACTATTATTTTCAGTGATACACAATGAGATGTGTTTTGGGAGCTTGCGACACATGTCTTGACCGGTGGACATTATTAAGTGATGTACCCTGTCACTATGTATATCACTAATGTGGCCTGTAAACAAGATGCTCAGGAACTGATGAACTTCAGCTGGGAGGATTTTCTCTTGGGCCTCTGGATCCAAGCAAGTGCCTTCTTAAGTCATTCTGTGCAGTCTATAAGTTAGCAAAGAACCTTAAGTACCAAAATAAAAGTTAAGGACTGGGCTTCATTAAAAAAAAAATGCATAAATTATACAAATTAGGATTCAAAATGGCCGCTGAATGCTCGTTTCAAAAGAATTATCAAGCAAGATAACTCTGTTATCCTACATAGCAGAGACATGTAACTTGCACAAATTTTTCGTGATATGTAAATCCTTGTCCTGAGTAGAACACATTTTTTTATAGAGAGCTTAACAAAAAATTTCTCTTCATTTTTTCATTTTTCAACTTTTTTTGATTCTAATTACATGAAATGAATGCCTTATAGATGTGTTTCAGAAAATCCTTGCCATCATTCTTTTGATAATGGCCTCATGTTGCTTCGCTGAAAGTTTCATCCACTTATCTTGAAAAACAAAAAAGATATGGTGTTTGAAGCATGGCTTGGAGGTAAATGGTGATTTAAAAGGCACTTGCAACCTTAAGTTCACATACTACAAACAGTAGGAAGGCTTCCACCAAGCTCATGAGTGATAGAGTGTGGTTGACCAAATTCTGTCCGAGCGTCCCGTTGATATCAGCATGGACATCCAGACTACCAGGAATGGACATTGTAGTGCATGGGGAAGAACCTCTCCCGACCCCAGAATTGGTTCAGCGTATGTTTGCACAACAACAGTTTTGCTAAAAATGAAAAGTTTTTCTTCTACACTTTCAAAAAATTTTGTGTCCTTACAACAACATAATGAGAACTAAACCTCACTCCCAATGCTTCACAAAAGCAGTTGAAAATGATTTGGTAAGCACGCCAGGCCAGTATTTGGAAGTTTAATTTTGTCCCGCATCTATACAAAACACCAAAGAACACCACAAAACACCAAAGAAAACCACGAACCTGTGCACACACTGAGCTCGATAGCTGGCCATTGTTATTGTTTATTCTAGTGCGAGTTGAAAACCTAAGCCATGTACGTAGCGGGGCAATGCCTGTCTCGCCACAGTTTTCAAAAGAATTGCAATTTACCAGTCTACACGGTGACTGTGAGGGTCGCGTTATCAAAACATTTCAAGCTGGAAGCATGTTTTCAAATGTTTGCTTTCCCAAGCCCCAAAATGGCAGTTGTCATGTTAACAAAAGGCAAAACCACAATAATTATTTTTTGTTAAATGCAAGAATCAATGTCTAAACTGCCCCAAAGTCGCAGAATTTTTCCCCCTCACTTACACCTCTGAACCCCTCGCCCCAAACACACACACACACACACACACACACATGCACCCACAACAAACACACACTACCAAGTTCATAAGCTCCTGGTTTCCCATAAACTCTATGAAGTCAGTAATACAAACTGTCCACGTTTGAGGTGGGCGGTGCAGAAAAGGCAGAGGTGTCACATCTTTTCTGTAGAAGTCATCTCTACAGTTTTTTTCCAGGCACCTGAATTTGGCGGCCAGGATGTGAAGCTAATTGATGACATCACAGCTGGCTGAGGTCATGGGTGGAAGTAAAACATGGCAACACTTTTACTTTCTGACCCCAGGATTTACCACCTGTCAGAAAAAGCAGCCGCCACCTGCATGGCACTTACGTGCGAAAGGTCTCTCGCCATTTCTGTCTCCTCAGCGTGTTCTCTGAAGGCAGAGATAATTGGCCAGTAGAGAGGGATGCAGTTCCTGTTAGAAAGGCTGAGACAGGAAGAATGACTGATAAGGTGGTGTGAATTCTGCTGAGCTGAGTGCCATTTTGTTGGATGAAGTCATTCAGTTCTACACAGGGGTCGGGGCCTTTGTGTCCCCAATAGGAGAGTAAACTGTTATGAGACATGTAGGGCAGCTGACAGCAGGTGGATTAGCTACTGTCCTGCTCATGTAAAGGAGGTAAAATTATCTAAACTGTGTGTGTGCGTGTGTATGTGTGTGCGCGCGTGTGTGTGTGCATGTGTGTGTGCGTGTGCGTGCGCGTGCGTGTGTGTGTGTGTGTGTGTGTGTGCGTGTGTGCGTGCGGGTGTGTGTGGGCGTGTGTGCGTGTGTGTGTGTGTGTGTGTGTGTGTGTGTGTGCGTACGTGTGCTCATGTACATGGGTGCGTTAGTGTGTATGTGCACAACCGAGCTCACATTACGTTCCGTGGTCAGCAGCAAGTGCATAAAGGATCGTTAAAAGAAAAAAACGATGCTTGGAGTGAGATCATTCCGGAGCAAAACTTCTACATGGTGCTCTTTGGATGGCTGTGATTTATTTTCTTTTTCCAGGGCTTATTTTAAGCTCCTATTGCTATTTTGTCCCTATCCAAACATAATCTCACCCTAGCAATAGTAGTTTTTGTCAGTAATAGTAAATAAATAGACCAGAACAGGCCAGAATGCTGTTTTGGAATTATAATTTCCTCACAGCACGACTCTTTATTTTTCCTCCTCAAGCACATCCAACAAATAATTACTTTTTGTTTATTTAAAGGTTCACTTAAGGTCCTCTTTAAAAAATACACAATTTGCGCAGTATAGGATTGCCCAATAACAGAGTGTAATCTCTAGGCATTGTGTAGGACTTCCCTGGATGAGTTGAGTGAAGACCCTAAATCCCTGTATTGTAATAATCAGAGTCTCATCAAAATGCAAGCAAAGGGAAGTACAATTTACAGCTACTCTAAGTATCATTAAAACGGTAAGGGGACAGTAAAGTCAGGAAATAGACTTTCAAGCAGCGCAGCATATTTTAATTCCCATGAGATGAGTAACAGAGTTAGCCCAAGTGTGCACAGAATGTGGGAATGCCTCAAACAGATGGGCGGCAAGGAATGCCAAAGAAACAAGACGCAGGTATTCACACCACCTGACAACAGGATTTGGGACTGCTTTTTTCCATTGTGCTTGGGGAGACGACATTACATTAGTTATTTGCTTTATCTAATGTGACTTGAAGTTGATTAGACTAAGCAGGGACTAATGTGTGGTTAAGGGTTTTGCTGAACTCAACAACTGCACTAAGATGATTGTACTTACAGTGGGACTTGAACCACCATCCTTGCGGTTGAATGCGGCAGCCACCAGGATTATGAGCTGTCCTTAGACTATGATTATGACAAAACAAACAGAGACATCAAAACATGAAGAAGAATACTCCCAGCCAAGAAAAATTAATGCGAAAATTCAAAAATTAAACAAAGTGCATGTTATTTACCGATAATTTGCAAGTACAAATCCTCCATAAGTGCAAATCAAACTAAACTAGAAGACAATTGGAGAGCGCTTGACCTCTGCCGTTGTGAAATTTGTTGGTGCAGGACATCTGATTTGGATTTATCGTAGCATAAAGTATTTGTACCAAGAAGTAACCTGATCGCTGATGTGGGAGGCTGTGTCACGTGACTCTGGAGCACGACAGTGTTGTCTTTACTCGCATAGAAGTTTTTCGGATCCTTGATCAAGAATGTTTGTGTGATCTTCACCAAAATTTAATCGCATCCTCCTTAACACAGTATCTATCTACACACACAATTTTATTGGCATCTATCCAGAACTTTCTGAGAGATCCTGTTTACCAATAAATGAACAAACAAAAACACGCCGGTGAAGTCATATTTCCTTCTGAGAGCAGTATAATTACAACATATGTAAATGTATTTATCAAAAATTATTTTCTGTAAAAATAGAATAAATTGTATTCCACAAATCAGTCAGTTTGGAAATACCGAAAGATAAATTTCTTTAATTAATTACTGAGACCCGACATAATTTTGACTGTGATTGACTGTGTCTCATCGGACATTAAATGTTTCCTCTGGGTAAATTTGGCGCCTCATCACAGCTGACAAATCCAGGTAAGGCCACCAAGCATCCAAACTGTGTTAATGCCTGTTTAAAGCCCTTCTAGCTGGTCATAGCAGGTCGGTGGCTAATCATAACTGGTTAAAGTGGTAGAGGAAGCTAGTTGCCAGACTAGGGAACTAACTGACCGCATGGTATAGGCTATCATGCTCAGCAGGTGAAGAGCTGATAAACCAGCTCAAACCAGCTATATACGCTGAAAGCAGCTCATACCGGTTTAGGCTGGTTGAAGCTGGAAATTTCAGCTCCGGTTAGGTAAACTCTGCCTGAAGTGGGTTTTTCCCAAAGCAACATCCTAACGGCCAGACACAAACACCAGAGTGTGGAGAGTTTTCATTATTTTGAGCCTGTTTTAAAGACAGGTGTCAATTTCCTGGCTGCGTTATGTTTGTGCTTCAGAGCTAAAAGAGAGGTTGTTCACGAAAATTAGCAGAAACAGACCTGATTCATTCAGAATGCTTTTTACTATTATTATTCAGACCTGTTACCTGTTTTCAGCTTGATAGCACTTGACAGTGGTTATTTGAAAATGGATGTTGTTTCTATTTTTGCATTTAAAAAAGTTTTATTCATTTTTTTTTCCTTTTTAGAATTGAAGCTGGAGAAAAAAGATGCAAAGATTGGACTGTTGATTAGATGAGATTGGGTTTAGGTATGGTCTGTGTGTAGTTCCCCCACAGGAATGGCATCAGGCCTTTTTCAGACCACATTTAAAAGGCTTAGTGGAGAAATATTTCCTCTAAACCATTTCTGAGAGGGAAAATCTTTATTTTTTTTTCCCTCAAGGTATGGGTACAGCAATCGAAAATCTTTTGGCCAGGTTTCCTAAATTACCCTTTGATTTGTACCATATTGAAACACTTCAACACTAGTCAAGGCAATTCAAAACATCAGAGATATAAGCCTTTTGAGTTTCAAGTTCACTTTTAACAAAAGTCCCCCCCCCCTCTCGGATGTTAATCTGTCACAGATTCGATAAAACATCATGCGGGGGGAATCACCAGAGGGTATTTCATAATGTGATGAAAGGCAGCGTCGGATGAAGGTGGTCTGTCAGCTGTCTTGATAGGAGAAAAAGACCTGGAAGGAATCGGGCTTTGGGTTGCCGAGGGCAACAGTTTCCATCAGCATTTCAACTCTTCTTGTCACCTCCCAACCTCTGCTACAGACCACACACACACACACACACATACACACACACACACAGACAAATGTACATTTGGACACTCACATGATCGCACCAATGTATATGCACACAATGATTAACCCACAAGCATATGCATCCACTTGTGCACACACATGTACATGAACACAAACGCACATGTGCATAAATGCACGCACACACACACACACACACACACGCTCGCACGCACACACACACACACACACACACACACACACAAATATACAAAGGCACACGTGCACTCTTAAACAGCGAGAGACAGGGTCAAGCCATAAAAAATTGAATATTCAAATTGTCAACCAGCCGACAGAATCTGATAAAGAAATAAACTACACTTCGACACCATTACTCTGTAATTGAGGGGTTGAAATGCAAAATGGCCCCTTAGGTCACACTGCTTTGTGTTGTCCCGGGGATATGACTGTATATTCCCCTCTGAATTGAGCCCGCAGACCATGATGAAAAAACAATGGCAGGTTCCAGCAGAACAGCAGTGACGAGTATTTGATTTATGGCTCTAGAGTTTCCCCTCAGATTCATGCACGTGAGCCTTCTTTAAATAATGGGTCTGTCACAGTGGTACACATCGCTGGGTTGTGCGAAATGGGAATGAATCATTGGGTGGCAGTAGACCTTTGCTCAAGAGAAATGTGAGTTGGTGCCTTAATCTAACATTGTGAATCGGCGGAGAAGTGTCAGGAAATGGATGGTCTCCGGTCTGACTGCTTTGTTTGACTGGTTTTCATTACATCACTTTTAGCCTTAGGTTTCACTGTTAGTGAAGAGGACTTTGTAAAAACAAGAGAACAATTACAACTGGACATGTAATTGCGGGCAAGGTGTGCAATTCTTTGACTAGTCATAGCGGTGCTGGAATGTGATGGTCCTTCAAAGCAATGCTAGAACAAATCAAGGTCAGTCAGGGCAGCCATTCAGTTATTTAAGGGAGTTTTGCCACTAACAATCAATCGCTCTGACTAAGCATTGTTACCTAAGTAAATTAACCACGTTTCTACAAGTATTTAAAAAAAAGATAAACCCAAGTTGATATCAGAACCATGGGTTCTCCTTTTGGAGGGTGTGGGATTTGAGAGGCCCCAAACTTGCATCTTTTATCTATAACCATTTATTGGAAAATTTGATGAATAGTAAATTATTTTAAGTCCAAGACTGAACTCCAACTCACAGCTAAAAAGATCCGAATCACCCTGAAAATCAAATTGAAAAAGAACATGCAGTGTCTTATGACTGAGGACAGAGAATCTTCCCACAGAAAGACATCAAAAGACCCTGTTAGGATAATTTAAGTTTTCTACTGATAGGCATAACTTGCCATGATGCTTGTCGACTGAGTCCAGCCCCATCTAAGCCACATTTGCCTCAGGCTAGGTCATGCTGGGTGCTGCTAATACAGAAATATTGCAAGACTTGAAACAGAGAGGCTTTCACAACTCACAGCACCAAAACAGCTCTGCTAATTCAATGCAATAATGTACCATGCTGGACTTTAATATTTTTGGCCGAATGGAATGCATTATTGTGAAATGTCCTTTGGGCACATGAGAGAGGTAAGCTAAATAAATTCAAGCGCAAGAGAGAAAGATTGACAATAGAGATGCATTAGGCATCTGAAATTCCTCATGAGTTTGTGTCAACAAACTGTATCTACATACAGGGTGCATACACACCAGTTTTTAACACTCAGGGGTGGACATTTTGGGATGTTTAGCTCAAATTTATGTCTGGGAATATTTTGTTATATTTTGTTTAATAATTTAAGGGCTCAAGCACTCAATTTCTTTCCATTATAAATGGTTGTTGCACCTGAATTAAAATGATCAGCTGTGAACATTCTAATCAAGTATCTGTGACATAAAACCTTAACAGGTTAAACACTGACAAAAGCCTCAGCCTCTTTATGAGATGTTTCACCCATCTACTGATCAAAACTGCAGTGTACTTGAGGATCCATTATGCAAAAAAGTCTGAGGCAATTTCATGCTCTGCTGAAGGAACACGTGCAAAGAATTCATAGGTGTTAAGGGAAGGTAACCCATCACCTGTAATGAGCTAATGCCACTATCTTTAATGGGGGGGTGGACCATGTAATGGGTCACGGTGATGCGGTTAGCCTCTCCTCCCATTCAGCCTGAGCGATGCACCTTACGTCAATGCCAAGCAGGGAATGTGGCAAAAAACAGTGTTTAAACAAGGGAAAAAGGAAATGTCTCCCACATCAGGGCTTAATGAATTTATACATCATACTGGAAAGCAGGCTGGTTGACAATAAGAGTGACTGTCAAAAAGGTAAAGAAAATAAGAGAAGCCAGCTGCCCTCAATTCCCTCAATTCTGAGAGTGTGCTATAAAAAATCTAAATGCAGACAAAGGTTTATAGGGGCATTGTTCTCTTTGGGTGACTGATATTTTTAAAGGAATGCTTTTAATTAACTTCTCAACCTAACTAATAATGCTCAAAAGACGCATGAGATTTAGCTTTTTTTTAATTGATTAGCTTAAATGTTCAGAATTTTCTTACTGTAATTTTTATATTATAAACATTATAAACCTTTTCATTTTCTGATAGTAATGCCTCGTTCTATTCACAATATAATGTGAAAAGGCAGTCCCTGTGATGCATACTAAATGGCTAAAACCTTTCTTTAGCTGGAATTTAATGTATTTTACTATCCATAGTTGAGGGACATATCCATATTGACCTTCATGGCATTAAGTAATCTCATTAGCAGAGAGTAATCTCATTACTTTTTCTTTTCAGAGCCAGTAATTGATATCATGCCTTGAAAGCTTATGAATTTTTGAAATACAATGTCCACTCATTCATTCATGGCATTTAAGGATGCTGACTGTGTTTCACACTCTTAATCAATGGCCAGTTATCACTCAGGAGAAGACAATTAACCATTGTTAAATAAAATAAATAGCTTCATGCTATTCTAAGAACCAATCTCATTTGGGATTGTTACACTTTTCTATCCACACAGGTCTTGATGCTCTTCAGAAGCCTATTGTGACAGGAGTTCTCGGTCTTATTAAATTTAGACCTAAATGAGTTGCCATGGGCATGCCATCCACTGTCGTTTCCCTTGGAGCAATTAATTTAATGGCTTTTGTCTGGTTACATTGCATTTAACAAGCTGCATTCAAACCTTATCTGCATTTTTCAGGAAATTTGGTCATCTGGCAAGAGATACTTCAATTTCTCTGGACGACTGGACATGCAATCAACAGTGCAGGTGTTTGCGGAGAGTAATGTTCGCAGCTAATAAGTACTGTTGGAACTCCTTTAACTGGACATTCAATTGAGTTGATCACCAACTGCTTTTCATATGGGAGAAACAGAAGCAATTACAGTCACTTTTGCATCGCTTTTCGCAATATTTGAGACCTTCATTGATCATAGTCCTCCTGAAATGATTGATACGCTGTCTGAAAGTGCATTAAATTATAATGGCCAAATGTTAGTTCAATGTTTTGCTTTCTCAGCATCTACCCCATTTATCTCAAAGTTAACACAGTAAAACAAAAAGTGATTGAGAAAGATAAAAAGGCAAATTTTCTCACAATGAGTTTTAGGGATATGGCTCATTTTGCCCCAAAACCCTTCAAATGTGCATGGTCAACAAAAGCACACTGATGATCGTTATGTTATGTTAGCCATCATTCACCACCTTCAAAGCACATATCATGCAAGACATGCACTTAAATCCATTTTCTTTCACTGCTGCTCAGCTGAAAAGATTTATTCTCAGAAGTAGAGCAGGCGCTACACTAAAGGTCCATACATACATATGCACAAGTTTTTTATGAAGCACAACCTTTGTCACAGTACGTCTCTGGCAAATGCGATTGTAAATTACTTTAACATTTCCTCCAGTTGAAAAAAATTGAGCTATGGTTATAGAAGGGTTCTTCGCTTCCATAGCAGGCGTTCAGTTCCCCTAGGAGCAGATCCGAATACACAGTAGAATAACACAATAAATCATATTTCTTGGGCCAGTGTATTGGAAAGTTATTTTTTTTGATAGGTGACTCATGAGCTCATAGTATTGGCCATTGTAAATACATCTCAACATCTCATGAAAGATACAATCAATCAGGACACAATGCAAGTGCACTTGAAGACCTGCAGCCGCACAGCACCTCGGGCTCTTTAACACAAAGACCAATTCAGATCACATGTTTTGACTGGTGTGTGTCTTTTCGTGCTTCCAAAGGTCATGCGTGTCCTAAATGTCAGAGTTAACACAGTTAGTGATCTATTCGCTGGCGGATTGAAAAATGTAATTTCCGTTCGGGGACTCTGTAGCATATGCTCTCATGGTAGCACCAGTTGAAAGGTCACTTAGTCCTCAGTTAGCAATAGCACTTTGGGTCACTATAGGCCTTTCTGGAAGGTTCAGGGAATAAGATGGATGTCTTCCTTTCTGATATGACACTTCCATTTTATTTTGTGTGTGTGTGCGCGTGTGTGTGTGCCTGCATGGCTGTAAATGTCAGTTAATGAATGAGTGCAAGACAGCATATGCATGTGCATATGTGTTTGTACGTGAGTGAATGCATGTGTGTGAAATGCTGTTTGTGCGTGTTCATATGCATGCATGTCAGTGTACTTGTGCTTACATGTTTATTGTTGTGTCAGTCGGTGTGTGAGTGTGTTTGAGTGCATTTGTTCTTGCGTGCGTGTTTGTGAATGTGTCCCAGGGATTAACCACCAGTCAGACTGATTGGTAACCCCAGTACCCAGACCTCTTTCTTTACTTAATTCCAGCCAACCAGGACAGTGCCACTGGTAACCTGTGCTGTACATATTAGCCAGTTAATGTGTTCCATACTGTAGAGGTGAAATAAATTCCAGGACAAAGTCCCTTATGTGGAAGCTGCGCCACAGCAATCGGCATGTGTGTCCCCCTCAGCAATTTAGGGTCTTGAAATTTGACACCATTCATACAACTGGCACTCTGCTCTCCTGAAGCCATTGAGGTCTCAGATTAAACAAATACTGTGTCCTGCATTCTTCTTGTGGCTTGAGGGTGTATATTTATTTTGTGTTGCGTTCGCACGGACAGAAAAAAATGCGAACACACGTGTTGATGCTCTTTGATTCAGAATTTAATTAGACTCCGACTGAGGCTTGAAGCAAAATGAATAACCCTGTTAGTTTGGCGACCGAGTAAACAACTCATTTCACAAATATAAATTATTTATAAGTTTTAATGCTGTAGATTTCAATATGCAAAATTCAAAAACACTCTGCCGTCTTAAAACTAGGGGCTGTTTCTTCTCAGGAATGGTTGTTTACCTTCCAAGAGCCCATTTTTAATTGGAAACAGTAGCATGAGCTTATGAGCACAATTAGTGGACTGGATTCCTGCAATTCCCTGGGGCAACAGCCAAAAGGCTAAATTTAACATACCTTTTGTTTATTGGTACATGAGGTCTAAGGGGACTGGATTTGTGCTGGATAATTCCCTTAAAATTGTGTTGGCATTTAAGTCGAATGCACCAAGGGAGTTGAACATTTAAGTTTGGTGGTCAGCAATGACCAGAACCACGAGGCAGCAGAGGGTGCCCAAATGCATACTAACTGTCTTTTTCATTACCTGGTTTTCTGATTGTGAAATTATGCCCTAATGATGATGATGATAATAATAAAAATAATTATTCCCCAAACGCAACTGTCTCAGATGTCTCATCTGGAGTGTGGAACAAATATTATAGTTATCGATCTTTTGCTATCAAATGCCTCTTTTTTTGTGTTACACCTCAAAATAGCAGTAATTGAAGCACTGATTACTAAAACCCCACAAGTCAAGTCAAGTCAAGTCAAGTGTGACTTATGTAGTTTTAGTAATAGGTGCTTCAATTGTTGTAATTGTTGTCACTTGTTCTTGTTGGTTTTGCTTGCCTTACAGACTGTTGTTGTTCTCAGAGTGAAACCTTCATGCTGCTGTCTTGACTGGAATTATTCCTGGTAAAATAAAGGTTAAATAAAAAAGATAAAAAATAACGTTATGTTGGATGGATTAGCACCATTGTTTTTTACTCTCAAATATCTCATTGAATTGATAGTTATATGCTCTAAACTCAATATACTTTGCATTACCGATACATTAAGAATAAAGACACGACTGTAAGAGAGTACTTTATTGTACCCTTAGGGGTAATTTGTCCTCTGCATTTGACCCATCCTATAGTTAGGCCACAGAACAGCGCCCAGGGACCAACTCCAGTTCTAAAGCCAGTACCTTGGTCAGGGGTACCGGTACGAGTCTTCCTGTAATGCATGTTTTTATTTGTGGGGGAACCCACACGAACACAGGGAGAACATGCAAACTCCACACAGAAAGGCCCCAAGCAGGATTCAAAGCCACAATCTTCTTGCTGTGAGGCTGTAGTGCTAACCACTGTGCCAACGTGCTGCCCTGTTTGGGAGACTGTCTGGGAAAATGAGAGGACACAGCTAACCAGCGTTTCCCAGTTATTTCGCAGGCCGGCTTTTAATTATGTGGAAGCCATAATTGGTGGCAGACGACATCCTTTAGATCATTAATTTTACATGTTTCCTTCCAGGCAGAATTTTTAACTTCCAGAATGCACATCCCACAGACATTAAACATTAATTGCTGGTTCTGACTTCCATTAGCATTATAAATCAGGGCACAGCATTGGCTACCCACTGTGGAGTCTTTGTGGTACTGAAGTGAATAAAAAATTTTATGACACATATATAAGTCAAGTTTACCAAATGATTGGCTGCTTGACTCCCTTCGGCGGGGCTGCTGGTTTGAGCCCGTAGTGGAAGCAATTGGATCTGGAAAGTTGAGGAATTGGGAGCTGAACACGGTCGTTAAAACTCAATCGGCACCCTGAACTCTGAGGCAATGAGTGAACCCATTGACCAATCCACTACTTCATAGGCTTTATTCTTTCCCCCCTCTCTCTCTCTCTCTCTCTCTCTCTCTCTCTCACTCTCTCTCTCTCTCTCTCTCTCTCTCTCACTCTTTGCTTGCCACTGTCTTATCTGGCATTTCTCCCGGGACATCCTTGAAAAAGAGAAACATGATGTTCTCAGTGAGCCTCAGCGGGCTAATAAAGGATAAAAATGAAAGTGTTATGTGGTGTAATACATAATGCATCTATGTCCTCTCCAAATCCTTCTAGGAACATGTGCTTATGCTCTAGCAAATCTAGTAATAGAACTACAGTATAAGGCTGTAGCGCCAAGCTACACCTATAACATGTTGCATACGAGTGCATCCACCAGAAAGCCCGAACAATAACGAGGGAAATAAACAGAAAAAGGAGCAAAAAACCACAGATTTTATGCAGTGGCGGCTGGTGAACAGGCGATAGGGGAGGCTCAAAACAACCCCTCAAAATTAATGATTGGTCACGACCTGTTTTCAATCATTCGTTTAAATTACCATTACAGAAACTCTGAAAACTCTCAATATTATCAGGTGTGGCAAGTTTTCATTCATAACGCATACATGTCAACTTCCATGCATTCGGTGTGAGTTTAAGTGGCATAATTAAGTTCCTCTGCTGTAGTCAGCAATTATTCAATCAACGCGTATGGAAGAGATTCTCGTGCGGAATTGAAGTCCTTGTGCGTTGGAGGGGCTGGAAGCAATGGAATTGCATAAAGACGTTTCACATGATCTTATTTCATTGAAACGATCATGAAACACATGCATTGCTTCCTATCCCTGAATAAAGAAAAGCGTGAGAAGTCTGGAGTCGTAATCATTATGTGTTAGAAATGAAAACTGGTCACACCTGATAATGTTCAGAGTTATCAAAGTTTCTGCAATGGTAATTTAAATGAATGATTGAAAACAGGTCATGACCAATCATTCATTTTAAGGGATTGTTTCGAGCCTCCCCTATCGCCTGTTCACCAGCCTGTTGAAAATTTGACAAATAACTACACAATGCAACTGATGTACAATTTTTACTGTCACTGTGAGTAATAAAATCAAAATGAGCAGTTTTCATGTGAAGACTGGCTACACTTCAAGATCTACTCAGCTCTGACTAACACACAACCACTCATTTGTTTAGTTGACAGTTTGCGCAAAAATCTTTTGAATCCCGCTCTCTAAACAATAGCCCCAGCCTTGCATTTGTTCAGCTTTCAAAACAGCTGCCTCTCTCCAGGCTGATGTATTCATTCTCAGTGAAGGCTAAACAAACTCACTTCATCCACGATCAGAGCACTTTTCAGAGGAGGACAGTAAACATATTACAAAATCCATCTCCTATCTTCAACGCTTCATGTCAAAGCCAGGCCTTAACACTTATTAAATATATGCACGGTATATCAAATCTATAATACATTATGTTGAGAGCCTAATAAATAGGATTTATTTTTTGATATGAAAGCCAGACATGTGCTGTTACACTTGTGTTTGTATAGGGTTCTGTTTTGCAAAGCAGGATTCCTGAGTTAGTTTGAAACCACGGGACATCCCCATATCAGGAACAGGGCAGGGAGCACAAACAGCAGTTCTGGGGTTTACTCAGTGCATTTATCCAGATAACTCAACAATCCTGCTTTGCAAAACCGGCTCCAGAAGTTGTGACAGTAGTTATTTTGTCAACAAAGGAAAAGAGGTGCGTTCTCCAACAATGCTCCTCGGGAGGTCTTTTTCTCAATTTTGCAGTAAGGAAAGCATCAGCTAACAATGAATATGATAGGAACACCCATCAGGAGCAGTCATTGGTGGAAGCTGCCAGAATTCAAATGAGCTGGAGTTAGTCTCCTCCAACCAATGCCAATACACAGCAGTCGCCTGGCTGACTGACAGCAGTCAATCCTGATAGAATATGGTTCATGAAAGAGATGGGAGGGGGTGGGGCTTGTAATTTAGTCTCTGTTCAGTGCTTCCTGTCAGGTCCTGAGTGTTTCTTTATTGGTTTTTCCCACAAACCAGCTGCTGTTGTCAGTGTCTGTTCTGTTTGGTACACTGACTCTCATTATTTAATTATTGTTTAGTTCAATTCCCTTCCAGCCTTGTTTCACTCCCTGTGCCTTCATAGGCATTGGCCATTTCATTGATTGTTATCAAACGTATTAAAGCTTTTCTTCCTTTTGCCGAATTGTTGTCTAGTGGCCTCTGCCTTCGGGGTTTATCTACAGAATAACTAATGCAGCGTTCCATTTACCTCGGAGGTCGGAGGTCGGAGCTGGGAATGACATCACAGCCGAGTTATCAGTGTTCCACTTACAAAGTCGGAAAAAAGTTGTCAACCGCCATAAACCGGGAAGAAGAGTAGTAAAACAAGATAGTCACATCTACGAAAGCTATTCTCGCATTTGTCTTCTGGAAAAATATCAAATACGGTGGATTTCCTTAAATATACGTCGAACAATGTATACAGCTACTTAAGTGCGACAAACACGAGTCAGAAGCAATAAACTGAACATTACAAGAGCTACTAATTACTGTTTACACCTGGGGCAGCCATCTTTATATGTTAACTCGGGGGTAGTGAAGATTCTCCAACTTTCGGAAATCCGACCTCGGGTGCGTTCCAGTTGAAATTTCTGACTCGGAAGTCGGAATGTCCGAGTTCCGAGTCAGAAATTTCAACTGGAACGCACCCGAGGTCGGATTTCCGAAAGTCGGAGAATCTTAAATACAAATGGAATGCAGCGTATGTAACCACTCTGCGGTGAGAAACCTCCCAGGTTCCACTGTCCTGGTGAGTGGTGTCATTCATTTTCGTCCTCTCACCTGGTCGAAGGTGTGAGCCTGTCTGTGTGCCCAGTCTTTCCAGCTTGAAATCCCAGGACTGACCTCAGACCAGCCCCTTCAACTTCATCGAGCAATCAGACCCCCATATCCTGGCTGTTTCTGCCTGACTGCAAACCATATCCTCGGAGAACACTTTTTAATTAAATTCTATTTTGTTCATAAAGGTCAACTTTGGCGCATCTTGTGTTCTGCACTTGGTTCCGTTTTGTTGCTGATGACAGCTCACATTGAAGTCCGTTATTATGTGGACTAAGACACAATTTTAGCTTTATTTCTGCAGTTCCCTCAGCATGGAAGAAAATATCCTCAGTTTTTGGGCTAACAGTCCACACCAGTGGTCGCCCTATGTGGTAAGCCGTGTAAAAATTCCAGTGCTTTAAAACTGCATTATTGTCTAAATACTTATGGACCTTGCCATAGGTGAGAGTCATCTGTTTCAAATAGAGGAGTCAAACCCCATCTAACAAGACTTAGTCCAAACCTATCATATGGTTGGATTGTTTATGATCAATGTGTGAAATTGTGGGCAATTTTATAGCAGGGATAGTCAGAGGTATGGTGGTGTTGAGTGATGACAATTCCTTGATTTTAAATATGCAAGAAAATTTCTGGTCTGACTTTAGTGGTCAGTGTTGTTTAAAGGAGCTGTGTCACGTTTACTGCGCATGCTCAGAACATACATCCTGAGAAGATGAATCTGCTTGACTGCAAGTCATAATCTGATTCCATCCTTGGCAATCCGTCTTCGTTTTGCATCGTATTTATACATTTTAGTTACTCTGGTGCAGTGTTTTTTTTATTAAGGAGCCTTCTATGGAAATTCAAGGATTCAAAGTGCTATTTTAAGCTTTAGCCAAGGTATATGAACAATATAAGCTGGTTGCCATCACCTATAATCACAGAACAAGAAAAACATCTTCTAGATCTTGATTTGCGAAGTAATCTTGACACGGCTCCTTTAAAGTGTATCCATGTGAATCCTCTGTCATTGCCCTGTGGTGAGGCAATGCAATTTGTTTGCGTCATATCAGTTTGAGAGAGCAACAACCAGTGGGGGAAAAGTACATCCTGCCGTCCGATCAATGGTGGTACTTCTTCAGGGACCAGTACAGAAAAATAAGTGCCAGTGTGGGAGCAGGTTTTTGTTTCAGGTCTGCACTATAATGTCTTTAGATGGTCATTCTCAGATTCCGACAACAATCACCGTGTTGCGGGCTGTAACTATTCATTAAAATGTGCTCACCCATCCACAGGCCATAATAATTGACCGTTCATTACCCAGACTGCAAAGTGTTGCTTTACAAAGTCTCTAATCCAGGAGTCTTGCTCAGTGTCACCATACGATTTCCCTCATCCTTATTTTATTGTTTCTACTGCCGCCCCAAAGGTCATTTTCGCAGTTGTCGGCAACTGCAATGGAGCCCGTCGCAGCACAAAAACAAAATATCCTGTAATCGTCTCTCTGTAATATTATTTTGCTCATCTGAGTATCGATGAATATTTTTCCTCTCTTCAAATACTGCCTTGAGGACTTGCAAAGGCTGAGAAGGTTAATAAATCTAGAAAGACGTTCAGGTAATGACAATAGATCCTATGAAAGAGAGTGACATCAATATGAAGGCGATGATGCTCACGATCGCTCATTCGATACCTCTCCGCGTTGACAGCGGCTGTTCCGCGGAGAAGCGGCGGACGGTGAGAGCAAGATAACTGATGGACAAGTCTACGGCTTGCGAGATGGGGGAAATGACTGATCGCCTCTCTAAGTGTGAAAGCAATCAAAACTCCCCCATTATTTATAACCTGGGTGCCTCGGAGCACATCGCTGACAGCTGCTTTCTCGAGCGGAAAACCGGATCAGATCTCCGATGAAACGTTACTGCATTGCCTGGGAAACGAATGTGCGAAAGGCTCCCAAAGAGGAGAGAAACCACAGGAGGATTCTGAAGATAAAGGACAGAAAGAATAATTTTAGGACGGAAAATTGAAGGCTTTGGACTGCGGTAAAAGAAGCGAATGGAAAAGGCTGTTGGAAGAGGCTTGGCAAAAACGGAAATGGAGACAATGGTTGAAGATAAACTGTATTTGGCTTTGACTCAGAGTCTGGAACACGTTAAACAAGGATTGCCCCTATCTTCAACAATAATAAACCTATTTTTACAACTGTGTTTCATGCTGGTCATCCACAACGCCGTCTCCACCCTTATGCTCTCGTTGGGGTCTCACTGAGCCCCAAACCACTTTAAGAGCCCAAAAACCATACTGTGCATAATATTATCAGTGTTCCTAAAATAAAGTGACCTACTTATAAAAATGTTCTTTCATTTGATGAAATGTTTTAGAAGGGCCTTGCAAAAAATTGCAAGCGATTTTTGTTTGATGACCCCATTAAGGTTGATTTCGAATGGACACATAGCTTAAAACCATTGCAACAAATGCACGTCACATTAATCAACAAATATACCACATATCAGGTCAGGAGAATACCCATGAACTCAATAAACATACAGAGTCGGCCTGTATTAGGGTATGGAAACACTGTGAAACAATCTCAGTGCTGAACACATTGCAGAACAGCGTTCTGGTCGACAGAGACTGTTTAAGCGATTGAATTGTTCAAAAGCTAAAGCTAGTGCTTTATTCTCAGAATTTTCTGTGGTGAATTCAAGGGCTTGGACTGGAATATTTAGTGGAAAATAAGCCCGAGGGACCACCTGTCTCTCCTCTCAGAGCTACGCTCGCTCTTCGCTGAGAAATGTTAATTACCCACAATGCTTAGCTCCAGCTTTAGTATTCAAGGGTTTTGGTACGTCTGGCCTCTGCAGCTCCTCCGTCTACCTGCTCTGTGAGTGAAATGCAGATGCAGGCGACTCGCCGCGTGGTCTGGGCATGCCTCCCAGCTCAAACGGTGCAATATTCATGAGTTTTCCAGCAGTAATAAATGCATTTTTTTTTCCACAGAGTGATGCTATTTGAAAAACCCAAGCAAAAAAATCCCCTTTTTAATCCAATTTGCGGTATTGAACTGACACCATCGTATTCGATTCGAGATGGCTCTGTAACGTGATTATGCATTGAAATTGAAACCAGATATGAAGAAAGCCCTGGAAACGACTGGACAGCTCAGTACCAAGTATATGATAGTTAAGTTCTGTAAAACTAATCGATGAATAGTCTTAATCCTATTTCAACTGACCGCCAGTAAGGAAAAGCAACTTGCTTATTCAAAACAACCCAGACTGCATAAAAATACCCATATTCTGATCGGATAGTCTTTGAGGACAGGAAAGAGTATCCCCTCAGGCTTTGGAAGAATTATAAATGGTTTGGGCAATGTATATCTTGAAGGAGAAAAAATGATCCATGACGAGGGATGGGAAGGCAGCCATTTTGTCTTTGTTAATAGAAGGCTTTCCTGCTGACAGGAACACAATGGCTGTGCTGTTTCTCCAATGAGTTCACGGACTTGCCCAGACTTGCTCAGAATTGTACCCCCACACACACGCCCACACACTCAACATCCCCCAAAAATTACGACAAATGAAATGCACATTGTTGCTGAACAAGCCCACAGCAGATAAAAAGAATCTTGCATGACAGTTTATAAAATTGATAAAAATGGATTGACACTCTGCGGTTATCAATATACAATAGGTATGAGTCAGGTTGTACTGCATCACTTCGGCATGCAATAATATTCATATAATTTTTGGCATATCATTCTTTATTGCTTACTTAGTCATTGTGATGATAACAGTTGGCATTATTCTGAAGACTCCCAGAGTATACAAAAACATTCAACTTGTTAAATTACCGCGGTCTGCAGAAATGCGTGACCACATGACTTCTGAGTCATGCAACCTTTGTTTCAAAATTCAAGATCCAAGGAAAATATTGAAGACTGGAGCTGTAAACAATTTTGATTATTTATTGGTGGGGTCAATCTGCACACAGAGATGTGTATCTGAGAGTCCCGCAAAAACAATATTGTTTTGAGCCTAGCAACGTTCATACATGTCACATCACTTACATTCTAACTTAGGTTTACAAATTAGCTTTTGCTGTATTGACTGATCTGCCGAACACAGAGAGGGAGAAAGAGCAAGAGAGAGAGAGAGAGACAGAGAGATAAACCATGAAAGAGGAAGAGATAGAAAGCGTGAAAGAGAGACAGAATGAGAGAGAGAAATAGACTGGATCCTTTGCTGTATAAACTACCATGACAGTCAATATACTGTTAGGATAATATGTATTCGTTGTTTTAGCAAAAATTTTATATTTTAAATGTAACACAGTTTCACTCCACTGGCACGAATTTGGATTACAGATGGTGGTTTCTGTTAAAACCATTATTTCTCTACTTTTACTTACAGTTGATTAGACCAAGCAGGAGCTTGTCATCCCAGGAGCACTGTGGGATGAAGGGCCTTGTTTAGGGGCCCAACAGCAGGATGATCTTATTGTGGTTACATGTACCCTAATTAAGCAAGATAGACACAAAGCTGT
Organism: Gymnothorax reevesii; assembly: GCA_029721435.1. Taxonomy (NCBI): domain Eukaryota; kingdom Metazoa; phylum Chordata; class Actinopteri; order Anguilliformes; family Muraenidae; genus Gymnothorax; species Gymnothorax reevesii. The sequence goes on along the minus strand of CM056579.1, from coordinate 21,640,362 downwards.
AGATCACCCGTCAGCAACCACAGACTCCCCACGCTTACAAACATGACCTGCTGACCTCATATAAACGCGCTGGAGGTCAGAGGTCAAAATGTCATGTTTAGGAGCTGTCCTGTGTGTACCCGGCTTTGCAGTTTTGTGTTTTGACATGAAATCAGATGGTGAAGGAGGTTCTGCTTGCAAGGAGTGGCCATCAATAATCATTGTAGTCATTTTTATTTTTTTACTCCAAAAATGTCCAAACTCTATTTCGCATACAGTGGCTTGTGTCTAAAAGGAGAAAGATGCCCCCAAGGCTGGATCACAGAGATAGCAAGATCACTGCACAGAGTGAAATATAGAACAGCTTTCTAACTTCAGCACATGTGCTAACGTAGAGTTCCCTAATTCTACCCTGGACCACCCATGCCCTTAATTCCACCCACCACCCCTTCAAAGACTGAAAATACAGACATGCCCTGGCAAGAGCAAGGACGTCGCCTGGAATGGACGATGTTTTAGGTGGGTGGAATTAGAGCATGTGACACCAGTTTTGGGAGAGCTTATAGTTATACACAGTGCATTTATCCAGTGAACTCTAATCCTGTTTCTGGAAACAGAGCTTTGGTGTGGGAAACAATTTGCTGTAACTCAGTGGATGGAAACTTAAAAAATCCCAGCAACTTTGAGAACTTCACACGGACAACTAACTTGATTCTTTCAACAATTTAGTAAAATTCTCAAAGAAGCAGTGGATCGAAGTACCTTTTCACCTGATTTCAATTTGACTCGTTGTCTTTTTATGAACATTTAGTGGAGCAGCCAGCAAAAGATTGTTATTGGCACAAATTTAATTCCGTCCTCAGTCAATGTGGATTTAATTCATAGATGTTCATTTTTGATGCTTGGCTGTATAATTGAGTGGATTAACTCAACATGATGGTTTGATTTTTTAGTAAGAGGCTTTAAATAGGACTCTAATGAGCGTATAGTGATGGCTGCTGGGTGAAAACTATTGCTCTACTTATTTCAAAGGTGGAGACTTTTAACAGGCCTCGTAGATGGCCAATGGAGCAAACTAAGGGCAATTTTTGATCAACGGTCGAGTAAATTCACACTGTAGGCAATCACATCCACATCACCGTGCTTCACCCTTGAGCTGTGCACACAGATATTCTCTGCTAGGTATTCTGAGAGCATCCGGCCACTCCTTTCGTCTATGGTAACGGACACTTCACTGTGTGTGCGTGTGTGTGTGCGTGTGTGTGTGCGTGTGTGTGTGTGTGTGTGTGTGTGTGTGTGTGTGTGTGTGTGTGTGTGTGTGTGTGTGTCTGGTTACCCAATGGGATCTTCATCATGAAACTGAACTTTCTGATTGAGGATCACAACCTGAGAAAAAGCCCTGCAGTCCTGTGGAGATCATACTTGCCTGTATTCAGAAAGCCAGTTTAAAGCTGGAGCACTGATCTCGGGCCAGTTTCCCCTGCCCATCTGATCCTGGGCTGATCCTGATTACTGTGTAAGTTTTATTGGTAGTGGCTGGCGTCTGTGTGGGCAGTAGGTTTGGGACGTACTGTGTGAAGCATAGAAAACATTCAGGGCGACGGTGACTAATGTCTCGCACATCCTGAGGTACTTATTTCCATTGATTTGAAAATTCGCAAAGGTGCGGTTTCGGATACATCTGGTGTGGGCTGTTGGTTTAAAAAGAAATCATTTTAGGTCTAAGGTATTGTACTGCATAAGAAGGACTACAGTATTAGTCTAATGAAGGAGGAGTTACTATATTTTGCATTTTATAGATGTCCTTGCTGAGATTGGCCCTTGAGAAAGGGAGTGGAATATCTTTGGTGAATATCCAACTGTATGAAGGGTTGATGTCATGTACTATTACTATAGTTTGTCAATATTTTATTGTTCATATACTTTTTTGATCATTATTTCCATGGCATTCAAATTGCTGCGGTGGTTTATGCATTGCAAATTGTGGCCACTCACTCACTCACTCATTCACTTAGCATGGACGCTTGGAGAGGATGGTTAGCATGATGAGTGCACATTACGCACCGTGGATCTGTGTGCTTTGATGCTCGTTTTCAACCCTGGTCCAGTCCTCTTAATCACCATACATTGAGTCCCACCGACTAACAGTCTCAAATGAGGTTTTGTTTATTTATGCGATGAGTTATTTTTTTAAAAGGTTCACCATGGGGTCAGAAAAAAACTGACAGATAACTTCCTGAGTTTTAATGGATTTTATTTTATTGCCACATCGTTGAAAGACAATAGTATTACTTCAGTCGTTTTTTTTTTCTTTCTTTCTTTTGATGAAGCTTTTCCATTGATGTGTGATTCTCAAGGGGATCTTCAAAGACCAGATGTGCAGGTTGGTACCATCAGTCATGCACGGGCTTGCAGAGACTTCTAACCAGCAGTAGCTACCAGTCAGTTAGCTGAGAATATAATAAAGACCAGGTGCTTTTCAGCCAATCGTCTATGAGTATAAACAGACAAGGGAATTTTCGGTCAATCGACTCTAAGTGTCACGTAGACCAGGGGCTTTTCAGCCAATCAGCTGTGAATGTCATGCAGACCATGGGCCTTCTTGCCCTGAGTTTTCGATTGATGTTTTTTTTGGTTGGTATTTGTTTCAGCTATGTCATGAAACAACTGACACGGCCATACAAATAAACGTCAAGAAGGTGGACTGGCCTTTCCGTCAGCAAGTGTTATCCATGCATTGATACAGAACAGGCTGTCTCACTAAATTATTTACTTCTTGTCTTAATCTCATGACGAATGTAGCTCTATTGCCGCCCAGACTTACTTCCTCTAAACCAAGGTCATTTGTTACTCCCCATTTCCTGAAAATTTTGCTTCATTATTGTTTGTTACTTGGCCAGATAGAGACAGTCATTCAATATTTACCATGTAATAGTCAGGCAACAGCAAAGGTTAGGTGTATGATTCAGTGAATAGTGAGTAAGTGTAACGTTTCAAGTACACAATTAGTTTGCCTGGAATGTACATGGAAACACATTTGAAAACGACCACACATTCGAAATGATACCAAGCCTGCTTTCAGCGCTCTATTTCAAATTACATATGTGGTATTTCTATAATTAATGATACCATCTTGTGTGAGTAGTTACTCAAGGCTGGCTGGAATACCACATGCATAAAAGATAACTCTGCACTGAATAATTTATCCAGAATTTGGTTTTTCCTCTAAAAATAACCACACAATTTCAGAAATTTATTTTACCGCATACTAATGTGTGGCTGATATAAAATTAATCTTTTCTTGGACTTGGCTCCAGATTCTCCATTTTGCCACAGTTTACATAGCCTAAAAGTAAAAACTAAGGCTTACACACTATTCACTCATACCTTTTGGCGATTTAGAGATTCTAATTAAAGAATGTTTTGAGGCTGTGGTTCAAAACTGGAGAACCCGAAGAAAGCCTACGCAAACACAGGAAGAACATGCAGACTCTGCTCAGAAAGGCCCCAGGCCTAATGCAAACCCACTACTCTATGCACCTGTTATGTAACAGTGCTAAAAAAATAGCTATTCAAAATTATATACATTGGTTTATTAAATTTTTTCAACGATAGGCAAAAGGATGCGATACTCTGCACTCAAACTGTAACATGACATCAGGCAAATTTATAATTTCATGAAATAAATGTTCTATCACATTTTCTTTCTGCAACAGGCTTGTCAGTATTGTGTCATTTGTCTTCTTTGAGAATATTATCTTATCAAAATTTGATAATGTTATCCTTGTATGAAGCGTAATGAATACTGGCAGACAGAAGTCTATGAACTGAGTTATCTCATGGTGACAAGACTTTTTGTATTTAAATAAATGTGTTTGCTGGAGTTTAGTCATGGCTGACCATGAGCATGTTCGATAAAATGGCCTCTATTTCCATAATTACTTTTTGATATCACTGAATGGGGAGGAAGTAGCTCTTAGGCGCACTGCTAATCTGACCGTCATGCTCAAACATAAGCCTATTTGTGTCTAGACAGTCAAAGGCCACAAGCCTGGTTATGTTCCGTTTTAATTGTAGTACATATTCACACTGGATCTCTTTAGAGGTGATATTACTGTTCGTTCATGACTTTTTTAAGCAGTTTTCATTTTGTGAGCAGTACGACTTCAAGGACATTCGAAATCTAATGCAACCCTCAGTGGACAAAAATGCAGTCTGAGAGCAACTGACGGCTCCTGGCTGTTTTCACGAATGATATTTTATCTGTGATCTCAGAGAGTTTGACAGAAAGTCAAGGTGTATTCACCCGTTAAGGTGCTGTAATATTATTGCCTGATATTACATATATTACCTGAACACTGAAAAAAAAAAAACCAAAAAAAAAGTGAAGAAATTACTTTTTAAAAGGTTGAGCAAACAGGCCAAGCTTCTTGAATCGTCTAATTTCTTCTGCTGGCTGTATCAGGGGCAAATAACACAGCCCTCTCCGCGCTCTTAAGCCATTCTTCACCAAGAGACAACTGGAGCTCCACTTCCCCTCAACACGACAACGGTCTGTCAAATCCAATATTGTCCTCTCGCTTTGTTTCCATAGAAACAACTGCCATCAGTGAAGCGCAGTTGGAGAGAGAGAGAAAGGGGGAGAGTGAGGGGGAACTTGGGGAGAGAGGGGGAGAGAAAGAGATGGAGAAAGAGATAGAGAGAAGGAGGGGGGGAGAGAGAGACCAAAGTGAGATTGACAAAACCATAATGTGCTCTTACTGATTTTAATGCACTTGTGTTATGCTATGGCCGAGAAGGACGTCCATATCCACGTCCAGGATTCGGCTCATTCCAAGGTCAGAATATGTGCGGAACACTAAAAAGGCCATCTCCCATTGGTTCACGCCAAAGAAATCAGCAATTGATGAAAAGCAGGAAGTGACTGTTTGTTTTTGCTGGTAAGGGAGCGCAGTATGGATGGATGTCCACACCCACTACTCCCAGCTGCTCCTCTTGATAATGTTACACTGCAGCACGTCTGAACTGTGAAAACCAGTCGCATTATTTTCAAAGAATAGAGGCAAAATCTCCTCCGTGATTCTGGGAGTCTGTTCAAGCCTCCTACACCCAGTTCCCTTTAGCTGTGGGAGGCCGGGTGAAGCCTGTTACATCACTAGCCCTTCATTGTCACAGTTCCTCGGGACACAGGGGACCTCAGACTCATCATGTATGTAGCACAGCCACAGCTAGGAATTCTGACCACACCCCCAACCCTCAACCCCCCCTCCCCACCACCTCACTCTCCTGGAACCTCCCGGTTTACTTGAAGGATGCTCCTGAGTGCAGTGTAGGTAAAAAATATTCAGTTCTCCACTTAAGTCAATGGAAAGTGGATAATGTACATGCTAAAATTCTCAGTCACTAATTTTTATCGTAAGTGAACAATCATTAGGTTTTTTTTTTCTTATTTGCTGTTTTTTGTTATAATTGTCTCTTTGCGAGTCGATATCGTTGAGCTGCAGTTCTACTTGAACAGTACAGAATTTTTTTACCGGTGAACTAGGGGCAGGTTACATTACTTCACTGCTTACTGCGTTACTCTGATTCAGCGGCTGTACTGAATGAATGGTTGAATCTATCTATCAATCAATCAATCAATCAATCAATCAATTAATTAATATTACATTTATATTCAGCTTGCTCATATTTATACAAATCCCCTGGCAGGCTAATACTGCTCATCCGTGTGTCAAAATACTTTTCCCAAATCCTGACAAAGATTATTGGATGACAGCACAGTAACTTGGTCGACAGTTTTTATACAGCATTTTATATGAGCATAATGAAGATTTGAGGGATTTGCAAATTCTACCATCATTTTTTACCAAATTACAAACAGGGATCCTAAAGGTTAAAATCCTTCATCTGAGATGGAGTGATCTTCAGTCATGTCTTAGCCACAACACGGCTGTTAATATTACTATTATTATTTGTGTCTTTGCTATTGTATTATTTTCAATTATATTGCTCGAAGGCTATATCTGAGGATAAAATGCGTTGGGGAACAAAGTTAGCTGTCATAACAGAGGACCATGGAAAGAAAAATAAGAGCAAACTTTTTTGTCTTGGCCTGTAATTGCTTGTGGACACGGTTTATGGTGTTCTAGCCAAAAATAACCTTTGTCTAATTTTCACCAGCAGTAAATGTGTACTACCAGCTCATAGAGTAGTATTCAGTGAACAATTGCAAAGCCTTCAATTACAGTGTCAGTTCTTCACCTGTCATTCAATGACTAGTTACAATATCCAGCCCTGTCAGTGTTTACTCAGGGTTGCTATATTGCCCACAGCCAACGATACTCAAATTACAAACCACAAATGGGCGAAGAGCATTCACGGTGTTAACAAAGGGTTCTCAGATGGAGTGAAGGACGAAAGTAATGAAAGAATTATGAAATTTATGATTCGGTTCTTTGGAATGTTTGCATAAGTGTTCCACTGTGATGGCTAATGCTAGCTTTGTTAGCAACATGGTTTGTCCAGTGAGCACTTGATTGTCGCTCAACATAATCTATTTCCGTGACATCACTGCAACTTGATGGCCTGTGGCCATTCACTGAATGACTGATGTTGATATGGATTATGTGAAAGGATCAGCTAATGTGTACAATTTTATGTGAAATATTAACTGTTTTATAGAGGCACAAAGGTTGTATAGTAGATATACATTGATTCAGCTGCATCTACAGTATTCAATTAAGTGCTTTGTCCTCCGCAGAATACATGCCTGCAAAGGCATTTTCTTGGTCCTCTCTTCACCAAATGAAACATACGCACTTGCGGTATCATTTAAATATTTGGAGAATGATACAATTTCGCCTTCTTGGATCTGCAATCATCCACATTGGATTATAAAACAAAAACTATGATGCTTGAGACTCTCAGCACCAATCTGTAGCTATTTAAGTCAATATTGTTTGAACGTTATAGGAATGCAATGCTTTTTACTCTGTGCACCTGTCCAGACACTCACAAACTGCCCGATTCCATATTATCCTTAAACTTCAGACAAATACTAATACCAAACTGGTTTCTAAATAATGGCCCAGAATCTTCCAGAAGTATCTCAATCCTAAGATTGAAGATCTTCTTCCAGTGGACAAATTAATATGAGGCTGGAAATGTTAAATTAAGCAGTGGTGTTAAATATTTACAAATGAAGAGCTTACTGAAATAAACACAAAATGAAGTCAGCCAAGTGATGATCAGCAAATGAGAAGGCTTCCTGAAACAAATAGAAAGCTTTCCCAAACCTCAAAAACAACAAATAATCTGGATTTGAAAACAGAAAACCCTGCATTTATGAAGTCTGTAATTATGCACCACTTGGAAAAAAATCAGTGACCTCCATGCACTGAGTGCAGCCTGAGAGGTCTGATGCATCATGGGAACGAGAGATTGCCTCCAGCCAGCCACAAAGGAGAGAACAGAAAGAGAGAGAGAGAGAGTGACAGAGAGAGAGAGAGAGAGAGAGTGACTGAGAGTGGGGTATTTAGAAGGCAAAAAAGAGGGATTGGGAGTAGGGGAGAAGCAGAAATGGGGAGATAGAGAGATGGGGATCGAGAGGGTGACATGGAGTGAGAGAGAGGCAAGGGGTTGGAGTGAAGACCTAGAGACTGAGAGAGAGAGAGAGAAGGAGAGAGAGGGATGGAGTGAAAACGTAGTGATCGAGAGAAAGAGAGAGGGAGAGAGAGAGATAGAGATGGAATGTTAGCGTGAGCAGAGAGTGAGAGACAGAGAGGGGCGAGAGAGAGAGAGAGAGAGAGTCAGCCAGCTGGGGAGAATGAGGCTGAAACGCTGGTAAATTGGAGAATAATTCACAGACGACACGCTGCTGCTGACTCTGAATGGCGGTCAGGCTTGGCCACGCAGCTCCCTTCTCACTGTCAGCAGAGGGTCTGTGAGTTATTTCCTTGTGTGCTGCTTGTGGTGCTGTTATTTTCTGCTCGGGGTATCTTCCACATTACCCAGAGACTCTGGAGACTTAGAAGCAGAATAGCGTCCGCAGTGAAGTTATGCAACTGTACTCATCATCCCCCATCTTCTTCTGTGGTAAAGGGAGTGACAGATTCATTTCAAAGACAAAAATTCATTTCAGACCCCTGCCTTATACACAGACTGCAGCGCAACACGTCACATTGTTCAGAATGTACCCCAAAGGAATGGGGATAAGAATGTGATTCTTGGTTTTTAAATGTTAAATGACTCTGACAGTTTCTCCAGTGTGTGAGGTTACATGCACTCTTGTGTGTGTAATATGATGATTTTCTGCTAAATGCGCAATTTTCATGGGTGGCATTCACAGATACCTTTAGATAGCATTCTTACAAATGACATTTCACTCGTGAGTGCGACATACTGTAACTGGCTTAGCCACAGCTATAATAAATTTCAAATGTTTAACAACATATCACGGTGGTCTCTAACCCTATCCTTGGAGATGGATAATTGAATAAGACTTCAACTGTAAGAAACTACACCTCAATTAGAGCAGGGCTGCCCAGCTCTGTACCTGGATATCTATCATCATGTAGGCTTTTACTTCAACCCTAAAAATGCACGTCATTTGGCAATTGCAGGAGGGCTGCCCAACCCTGATCCTGGTGATCTGCCACCATGTAGTTCTTCAGTCCCGCAGTAATCTGATGCTCCTCTACAGACTCAACAAAATAGCAACTTAACAATGTATTTTGCAGTTGAAAGAAGTGTACCTTATTACAGTTGGGATGTATACCTACGCGACAGCAGATCTCCTGGAACAGGGTTGGGCGGCTCTGGACTAGCTTTTGAATGAGGTTTCTACAGGTTGGTAGATCTCCAGGAACAGGGTTAGTAGTCATTGATGTCATGCAGTTGAAGGGAAATATATCTCACAGAGGAATTTGACCCATCAGATGATTTAAAAATGTCACCAGTTTTTAATGAAGGACTGATGCTCCTCTGGTGTACAACATGGTCTTGCTTCGTCATCCCCAAAATGTTGGTCTAGTAATTAGAGACACTGAGCACACTGGAATTCTGACCACAAGACTTTACTATTTTAGTTAACTGAGGTTATGATTCTCAGTTTGTAATATTGATAGAGCAGGAAGTAAACAGTCTTGTCTTGATTAAGTATTTCTCTTTATAAAAGCTCTTGGTGCCATTTGATGTGTCTGGGCAATAATTACCTAGCAATTTGAGGAGGCGAAGGTAAACACTATTTAAAAGACTAGAGGATTCTGGGATTGTATAATGTGTGGCCCAGGTGTTTAGTGACCTTGAGTGACTAAAAAAGTTTGAGTTTGTTCAGGCAGGATACAGCCAGGATGCTGACGATATGATAAACCATAACAATAACACCACCTGCGTGTGCACAGAAAGATAATGTGGATTATAACTGAAATAGAAGAAAAAATAAGAAAATACTTCATAATGTTTCAAAACATATTTTCCTGAACACAACTCTTCTTGCTCAAGTTTGGCAAGCTCAGCATTTCTACGACAAAAAAAAGAAAGAAAGAAAAAATGACATCCTTGGTGAAAGGCAGTGAGGATTTTTCATATCCCCAAAACGATATGGGAGGGTTTTTTCTTTCGTCAGCTTCGTCTTCCAAGGTAAAAATCTAACTGTTGCAGTCTCTACAAGACCAGCTGTCGAATCTAGCAGCCCAGTAATGGCTGCCAATATTCTCTCTCCGCACAGAGAAATCCAATTTTCACGAGCGAATTTGCTCATTTTCTTTTTATATTAAGACACTGGTAGTCACTTTAATTATGAAGCGAGATGACATTTCCATTATCTTGGACCAATATTTCACAGTAAGTGCACCATTGCATGCAGGTGTCAGGTAACACCAGGCATACATTGTGAAAAAGTTTTTTTTTTTTTTTTGAAAATGTCATGTTCCAATATAAAAAAGCTGAAATTAAAAAAAAAAATCCACTTCCTAATTCCAAAATACATAAATGCCATTATAATGCATATAGTGTGATATAAGCAGAACATTCAGACCTGATGCTGACATCACATCAACGTCAACACGGCGATCGATTTTGCGATAGTGAGATTGATTTGCCATCCAAAGGAAAACGGATTTGAAACATTGTAATTGTCATCTGAATAAATACCCAAAAAGTAGCAGCTGAGCAAACACCTGCAGCTATTGGGTGGTCTGTGGGCGGAGCATTTCAGGGAAACGCGTAGAGAACGGAGAGTTTATTTTACTCAACATTGTGGGGATCGTGCAAAGTCTTAGTTACAAAGCATTGATCGCTGTGTCCTAAAGCTGAGCAGATTCTCTCATCCATAGTAACGTGCACGCAGGTAGGGAGTTATAAAAAATGAAGACGCATTGCAGCCCATAAGAATTTGGACAGTGGCACTGTATATACAAGACTACACTTCCTGTTGGGTTCACACGTGATATGGAATACAATGTGAAGCAGACGGTCTCTCTCACCTCTTATTGTTACCTCTGCCTGGGCACATTGTGATTACACATTGTGTGTGTGTGTGTGTGTGTGTGTGTGTGTGTGTGTGGTGTGTTTGGCAGCAGGATTAGTCAAAAACTAATCAACGGATAACCACAAAATTTTATGGGAGGTTGGACTGCATGAATGGGAAGAGCTGATTAAATTTCCAGAAAAATCTGGGTACAGATCCAGATTCTGTTGCTGATTATAAGCGCTAATGGATCAAAACCTGCTGGCGGAGGTATGCGCTCTCTGAGCGCCCTTTAGTGTTGTTTTCAAGTCCATTCTGCAGGACTACCCAAGCTTTGGGACAAAAAGTGACTACCTTTGTGCATGCGCACAAAAACGTATAAACTGCGCTACATCTAAGCAACTTACAAGGGAGTTTGACAACAGCTTTGCGATTATAAAGGATTTGCTGTCCAGGTGTAAGTTTACCTTCAACTGATTTGCAGTTGCGCCCCTGTTTTAGCTTGCCTGTAGATTAGAATGAAAGCACAGTACCCTAATTTAGGAGTGAGTCCTTTGTCCCACTGATGCTTGTAACTGCCCATGTTATAAATTTCTATAGTTCCAAGCTATAGTTACCCCGTAGTAAATGGATGGTATTTTTGCCACCATAGTGTAGCATTACTGTAATGGTACCGTAGTCATTCAAACTACGGCAATACAGTTATGTGGACTACAGTAATATCGTGGTACTGTTGACAGTGGTAATACGATAGTTATAATGCGATAGCTATGGTACTACTTTAGTTATACTATGCAATCTATAGTAATGCTGTAGTTATGCCAAAAATACTATAGCGTTACTGAGAAATAACTATAGGATATTTTCATTAGGGTGGCTGGCCCTGGTCCTTAAATCACGGTCCTTGACATCCGAGAACTGCAGTTTTCTACCCTCCCTTTACCTGGGAGTCATGGGTAAAGACAGTCAGGGCAACCAAAGGCAATAAGTGTTCATTCACTTACCTGGAATAAAAGAAAACGTGGGCTGGATTTGGATTCTAGATCCATATTTGAGGATCCCTGAGCTAGGGTGGACCTCTGCCCCTGAGAAGTTGACTAGGAATATTAAGCTTTTTTCCCTGGGGGGTGTTGCAACAAAAGTTCCAGTGGCAATTTGGGCCCAATGCACCACATTTCCTGCTGACCACTCTGGCAGATCTCTTATTTTTTTATTTTTTTTTTTACTTTTTTTTTTTTTATTTCAATTAAACTCAAGTCAATCCCCCCACCCCCAACACAGGCGGTGTGGCTCCAGATCGCCCAAACACAGATCTTCCGGAGGCTATCACACATTTTCACAAGAGAACAGAGCCCAGATAAAGCTCAAGGTTCTGCCGGTCTCCAATTTTCTGCCTCCACACCATGGGAAGAAAGGATGTTTATCCCCCTCTAATCTGGCCTCCTCTTATCTTACACCTACACAGGCGTTTGCAGAAGGGAAACACAGACGAACTCCATTTCAGAGGCTTGTTACAGGCAGCTCCTGTGGCTCTGTCAACAGACAAAAATAACAAGCTGGATATCCCAACCAAAAGTACTATTACAAGCCACAGAGCTCTTACACATCAGTACGTTGTGTCATTAATGGTTTCCTCAGTATTCAATTTTAAATTCATTTTATTTCTATTGCACTTTTTTGAGAACTGTCACAAAGATGATTTATAAATGACTAATACTGCAGATGCCCTAAGTCCCCAAAATAGCACTTGGGCTATAAAATAACAACTCCAAGGAAGGAGAAAAAAAGATGCTAAAATGTCTTATCTGGCCACTAATAGGATAAGACTGAAAAAGCGGTCATCAGTGCCAGGAGTGCAGTTTGAGGGTGCACTACAAGGCTTATTCAACATTAGCCAGGTTCTCTGAGCATGAGCTAGCTCAACAAACCCGAAGCTTGCAATCTGAGATACCATGAGTCACAGTGGACGGTTAAAAGAGAGACACCTTTAGAACATTGAAAACTCTTGTTTTAGGCTCTGCATAGCTCGCTAGCCCCTGATCTCACTTCATAGTGCAACCCTCTTGGGTACCAAAGACAATAACAAAACAAAACAAAACAAAAAAAAGATACCATAATGACGTATGAAAACTAATTTGTTGAAATAAATCTGAATTATTAACAGCTTTTTTTATTATATGCAACCCTTTTTCTTAATTTTTGTGGAGTGCCAATAATGCTGTATTGGAGTTTGTCCGTTTATAATCATAAAGTGCTGTAATGTTTTTAAATGGGTGAGAGTTGCAAAAGTAATACTCGGGCACATCCTGTTTACATTAATCAAGGATTACTCCCCCTCTGGAGTGACTGTGCTATGCTTACCAGATTTAAATCCCACTTCCCTTTGATATCTTCAGTCTGGTAAACATGGCACTCAAGAAACCAAGGTCTGGCTGTGTGTTTTATTTATTTATATAGATCTGAAATAAATACACCCACTTTTCTTTTAATACAAAGACCGTCTTTGCTCCAAATCCCAATATACTACACAAGATAGAGCCCAAGGGTTTGAAAAATCCCACAGAACAGCAACTTTTCAGAAAGCCACTTTGGAATAGGTTAGTTCAAGAGAAATGTTGTCATATACACCAGCCTTGGGGAGCTCACAATATGATGTTTTGTTAGGAGTGGTCCAGATAATGAAGGATTCGGGTGTGTGGTGATTTTTATACTTGTGGTTCCGTGGTAATCAGCAACTTTCCCACTAAATGTCTGTCCCTGTCAGAAATTTTTGCTGTTGCCATTTTCTAAGAGTTGGGTATTTTTACTCAAGTTTTGACGTGGTTCTCCCAAGCCATTTTAATTTTGCTTTTTTTTCTTACCAAAGTACCTTCGATTTTGACTTTTTTTTTTTTTCCGTTCTTCTGAAGCTCTGTTAGTGTGGTCATCTTGCTTCGGAGACTTAAGCACCAAAGTGCTGATTAGCAGACCTCTTTTAAACAGACACAAGCTGCAAATTAAAAGGCAAATTAATATGAACGAGCTGCGCAGATGTAATAATGATTCTGAAGATTAAAAGTTAAAGCCATTTCAGTCGCGCTTCCGACACTTTCTCCGTTCACTGTGTCCACCAACCAGACGCAACATTAAAACCAGCTCTGTCAAACAGACACTCACTTGATTTCCTGGTTCCAGGGTTTCCGAGCAGAACATTTCCCAGAGCATCACCCTTCCTCCAACAGATGGTCTTATTCCCACAGTGAATCCTGATGCCATCTCTCCCCAGGTAGCTGGTGCACACGTACCTAATCAAAGTGCATGATGTAAAAGAAAACAGGAACCACTGGACCAGATGGCCCTCATCAACAGCTCAAAGGTCCAGTTCCAACGCTAATGTGCCCGTTGTAGCTGCTTTTGGCGGTGGACTGGGTTAGACTAGGCACTCTGACTGGTCTGCAGCAAAACAGTGCTGTATGCAGCAGGATGCCATGCATAGTATGATTAACATTCTCTGCGACTAGAGCCACAGTCGCCTACTGTCGGTTTAGACCAGACGGGATAGCCTTTGTTGTCCTCGTGCATAAATAAGCCTGGGGCTCCTGACATACTGTTGATGGTTCATGGTTTGTCCCTCTTTGAACCACAGTCGATGTGTACTTACTGATACTGACTGGCAGCACACCGGAAGCTTTCGAGATGCCCTGACCCACTCAACTAGCCACAACAATTTAGTCCATGTCAAAGTAACTCAGATCCCATTTCTCCTAAATCCAACACGTCGACTATGAGAATCAACATTTGCTAACCATGTATGGTCTGTCTATAGGCCCTCATCAGGTACTGTTGTTATGAGATAATCAAAATTATTGCTTCATCTGAGAGCTGTTTTAATCTCATAGATGGATGACATATAGAGGAATACTCTCTTTCAACAGGAAACATGTTTCACAATACAGTACATGTACCCAGCATGGATTGCTGCAGAAGCGCAGAAATTCAGCTTTTCGATGGATCCACAAAATGACACTCAACATGGCAGCGAGCCAAGCAACTCCCTCATGCAACCATGGTTACCAAAAACAGTTTATTAAACAAGGAATATTGTAAATAAAGGATGAGAGTGGAAACCACTAAAGTCCCAGATGCATTCCCGTTTTCAGGCAACACGAGGTACATGAAGGAGGATGAGTTTGTCCACGAATTTCCAATGCAGCACAATGAGAGTTCGGGGGAGATGCGCAGTAGCTATGTGTGCTTCACTTGAGACTCAAAGGACCCGAGTTTGACTTTTGCGTTTATATTCATGGCCAAAACACGTCACTCCTACCCTGCCTCACTCCACCCTGGAGTATGACTGGGTAACAGCTAATTGTCAGGGGAACCTGACTAAGAGCTGGGGGGTAACCTCTGATGGACTAGCATCGCATCCAGGGGTAGTAGCGCTACTCCGAGTTGCTTCACGCTACTGAAGCCGAGAATCAGCACCAGGTCTGGTGGGCCACTAGGCTCGGAACAGACTTAGAACGAGAGTTCAGGAGGGCCAAAACAATCCCTCTCAACACTTGTCGTGGCTTCATCACCTGTGACACGCGGATGTCCAATCTTATCCGCGAAGGGCCAGTGTGCCAATTTGTGTTCGTTTCACCCGGTGTAAAGGTGGACATTCCAGGGGTCAGAAAGTACAAGTACTGTCATGTTTATATTCCACCCATTAGCTCAGTCATATCATATTACTGATCAGTTCAACCTCCTGACTGAATGATTTCCATGGATGGACACAAATCCAGGAGTCTGGAGCAAAATACTGGAAAGGACTCTTACCACCAGAACCTGGATAGTCCATCCCAGTAAAGAGCACTACAACACCTTTTTAATCAATTACCTCCCCACAGACCTCAATCAATGCCTTGACAGGCAGAGTAGGGAGTTGTAACACTGGGCTACAACACACACAAACCTACAGAAGAAAAATTGCACTGAAGTTGCACGAGCAGAGCAGAGGTCTTGTGCCATCATTAGCGTGAATGAGGCGCTCTACTATATATACTGAACAACAAAAGAAACGCAACTTAATTAAAGGCAGACAGGAAAATAAGTTTGCGCGTAATTATTTTAGAAAATCAAATTTATTACTAGCACGTGTACATTTACACTCGTTTCATCAAACTTTTCTTTACTTTGCAGTCACTTTGACTGAGTAACCATAAGAGTACATTAACTAACTAGCTAGCTTGCGTTTCTTTTGTTGCTTAGTATACGTTTTTCTTTGGTTGAGCACAGTTGAGCGCTAAGCAGCCATTTCATCAATTGTGTCGAACAAAGCAAACTAGATACCGGAAGGTTGCTCATTACACTAAATAGACGATACTCATTTTTTATTTTTCTTTTCAATTAAATAGCTTGCTTTAGTACTGAACACTGATGGCCTCTGATAAAAGGCCATCTGTAAACAAGCCCGTTCGCACCTTCATTACATTTTCCACATTTCTGATGATCGAGTAATAATTATATAACAAATAACACACATGAATCACTTGTGTACTGGAGAAAGACATTCATTTTTTGGACAGTTGATATAGCAGCAATGAAATTCTCTCACATTTATTTCCTCCCACATCCCAGGTCAGGTGGTTCAATTTCAAATGCAGAGCAAATAAAACTGACGGTGAGAGGGAGCACAAAATATAACAGTCAAAAGCAAACAGCAAAAACAAATAATCACACAACAATGCAGCTCGAAATGGAATGTGTATATTTTTAAGAGTATGAAAATAGCTCTAATGTCAAAATAACCAAACCCATTCCGTACATAACCGGATGAGGATCGGTTCTAACGTGTTCACCACTGATAGTGCATTCTCCATAGCGACTGCAGTGCACCGACTTTGCATTTGGCAATCTTGCGAATCGGACCGGGTGGCATTAACGCACGTGGAGCAGAGAAACTCAACCTTATCCAGAAAGGGCTAGTTCAGGTGCAGGCTTTCATTCAAACCAAAGGGTTAAGCCCCTTTAACACTGGACATGAAACAAAGTTTTCGCAAGACAGATTACATTCAAAGTCAATGGAAAGACGTGAATGCACGAGTTTCACGATAAGTCGATTGACGTGCACGAACGAATTGTTTGCAATCTGTTCCCCTATCCTTTCTATTCGTCCGTGCTCATCAATCAGTTTATCATGACTTTCAAGATGGAGGCGACTGGAAACTACCTCAAGGTACTGTTTACATAGTCTTTTTAATAAACTACCTGAGCATTTTCAAAGTTCTCAGTGCCTCGTTTAAATGTCAGGGCCCTCGGAATTCTACCGATGAAGTGTGGAGCTACTTTGAGTCTTGTTAATGATGAAAAAATAGCGATTTCTTTGCATGGCAACACTATGCCTCATTCACTACAATTGTAAGCCTGTTGAGAGCTTCGGCTAAAAAGCCATGCATTTCGAAATGTTGCGTGCGTACGGAGGTGGGGTATTCGACAAAAGTTAATACTCGTTATTATGTTTCAATTCAACCCAAGTCAATTTCACACCGGAATTCTCCTTTAAGGGATACTTAAGGGATGTTTTCAACGTCATAATAACGATGCCAAAGAGCATTAATAAATGGTAAGCTGAGGTTACCTAATGCTTATTTAGCTTTCTGATGCATGAGTTAACAATTAATTAATTGGTAGTTGATGCTTATTACTGAATTAACTAATGTACCCTTATTGTAAAGTGTTACCTTAAACCATCTCGTTCTGGATAAAGTTGAATATCCCTGATGCAGAGCCTCTAATATTCTGTATGGGCAATCTAGATGTGTGACACTGCTAATGTGCAGCACACATCTTAAAATGGCATTGAATTTTTCCTGCTTTTGGTCTTGAGTTCAATGTACTGGTAGTAAAGCTAGCAGTTTACATTTGAGTACACAGCCGGTTTCAATAACAGATGCATGATTCAAGATAATGGACAATGATGGGTCATGAAACACACAGGCCACTCAACAGCCTTTCAGTGATCGCCCTTCTGCTATTATGTCGAGTGTAGGTACACGTTATCACATCACGTACTGTATATATAATATAGAGAAAATAAGCCAGTTAGTGGGCCATAATGGCAAAAATCAGCACATTCATCCAATCAAACATAATAAAAATAATACAAAACTAATAAATAAATACCAGAATGTAGGTAACTGGACAGAGTACAAAGTAATTTCTTCTGTTCAGCGAATGAACTCCTTGTTCAGTCTTTGTTCATGGCAAAGTCTTCTAGGAAATAAAGGGGCTCATGGGATGAAGATTTGCACTCTCGGACACAAGCTCATGAAGCAATTATTGTGACCTCAAAAGTCTTTTGTTTGTTCAGCGAAGACGAAATCAGAAATCATGCCCAGACACCAATCCTCACTGGCGATTATTCCAGAAACCTGTGGATATAACAAATTAAGTTTATTCTGGTGTCCCAGTACTTTGACTGAACACACACAGCCTAACATTAGGACTGTTGTACTCAGGGAAATAACACCTAAGACTAGCAGTGAATTTTATATGGTTCAAGACAGATCAAGCTGCATTTCCTAAATGTCCAGCTCATCATACCTTGTCAGCAGGTCAAAATTAATCTCCTGCTGCAAAATGCTGGCAGAGTAAAACTGGTGCTGACTTTTGTTAGTTGGTCAGCTGGGAAAAAAAATCAGGCTGTCCATCTAAAAGTGTTAAATACACTGCTTCACAGCTAGAGCCGTTTAATTTTGACAGAGTCACAGTACTGAGACAGCACGGAAAAAAATTTAAATGCAGTCAGGTTGAATTCCGAGGATAACACATGATGGGGTTCGACAGTGCAGACCACGAGGGGAGGGTCCTTGATGGCACTGTAGGTGGTCCCTGGACTCCTGATAGATAATCATTTTAAATATTGCATTTTTGAAATATAACCATCGCAATGTACGATGGGGTCCCCCAGATGCCACTGGGGGTTCTGAGTCAGATTATGCTAAAATCCCTGGATTTAAAAAAAACAAAAACAAAACAAAAAAACTGTCGGCATGATCATTCATATGGGAATGTCATCTCATTCTTACAGTACACAGATTTAAAAAAAGTACTAGAATACTAAAAAGTGTTCAGCTGAACTGTCCTGGGTGAGTCGCCAAATTCGCAAGGCTATAAACACAACCTCCGCAAGTACAAAAATCACATCGTCGGTCAAATCCCAAAAAAGGTTTATCTTTATGTTTTAAGGTCATGCGGTCAGTCCTCTTGAAACCATGGCCGACAAGAATCGGCGCATTCTCGCGTGAAAGATAATTTCAACGAAAACGGCGATGCCCAGCGTATGGCAACCCGCGGGGACCGGGGAGGGAGCGCGAGGACGCGCGGCGGGCTTACCGCAGATGTGGCCCGTCACGCTCCGTCACGCGGCTGCCTGAGAGTTCTTCATGGTCTTGTGCCCCGGCAGCTGCACCACGAGCAGCTGCTGTTTCTGCCTCGTGGACTTGACCGCGAGGATCGCCTGCCTGTTCTTGTACTGGACCATCTGCAAAGTTATCTCGGCGTTCCAGACCTCGTCCTGCGGACACCTGAAGTCGATCTCCTTGCCCTCCGACATGACCACGGTGAAGTACACGTACTTGCCCTTCCGTTCGACACAGTCCACGGTCTTCATACTGGAGAAGCGCAGCTCCTTGATCTTGCAGCCGTGCTCCTTGGACGGCGGCTGCTGATGCTGGTTGTCGTGTTGTTTCGGATGGAGTAGAATAAGACCCTCCTCAGTCAGCACGCAGCGTTTCTTCTTCCACAACTGCAGCAAGCCGTCGCTGCGCTTCTCCAACAGTCCCTCTTTAAGTACCTTGCCGCCGCCACTGTCCAGCATTTTGCGAAAATTGCAGATCTCCCAGTTGAGAGGGTAGCAAAACGCCCCGGCTTCCAGATACTGAGCAATACCAACAAACCCCACCGTTGCTGGCTAGGGTAAATGAAGCCGCTACCCTCACTATGTGCAGCGGTCTCGTCAGCAGCGCTCGCAGAACTGATGTAGGTCTTCCTGAGAGCGCTGGGTTTTCCCTCTGACTCGCCTGGTGCACCGCCCCACTAAACTGACGTCCAGTGGTCACCTGCCTCGGTTTGCGCCGAAGCTCGCTTACCTGCGGCTGTAATCAAGGGCCCAAGGAATGGTTTTGATCGGGGGCCGAGGGATAATCCAGTCGAATTTCTCGAATACCTCCCGAATAAATGAGTGGGAAACAGATGCGAGTGAGTTTGAGAGTGCGTGCGAGAGAGAGAGAGAGAGAGAGAAAAGTGTGTGTGTGTGTGTGTGTGTGTGAGAGAGAGAAAAATGTGTGTGAGAGAGAGTGTGTTTGTGTGCGCGCGCGTGTATCTGTGGTCTCTCCAATCTGCTACACCCTCGCACATGTTTATATGAAGCCTCAACAGAGAAATGAGACTCGCTTACGCTTAAATTGATGCTCTTCGATATCGAAACGCAGCCAATGCAATAGTGGGAACCATCAGAAAGATGCGGGTGTTCAGCTGGACGCTTGCGTTAAAACGGGAGTCAGAAACACACGGTTGCAGCCGTTAAAGTTCTTTCTCCATCCAACAAATATTTTCACATCAGAAAGCTGCACATTTAGGTGGACGCGGAATAAGTGTTCCATCTCAGAATCATAGCAGGGCCGAAAATACGCAGGAACTTGTATAAAGGCCACAGTTGCCCAGACTGACATCAGATCGCAGACTACACCCGTGAATTCGTTTTGAGTTGCATCGAACAGATCCAGGATTCAGCGACTACTACATTAATACTGTATACAATAAGCAGCACGATGTCTTCGCATATGGGCCAAAGCCTGTTCAACAACGGTAAAAGAGTAGTCAACCCATGCCTTCTAGTGGTAGAATGGAAGACAAACATTTTTCAATGTACCGCACATCCCTGTAAAACCCGAAGTCCTGAATGAATGAATCCGGATGTCATTTTAGTGCACACTCACATTTCATTCAAAACCTTTATCAACAATCTCGCATTAAGTTTAGCAATCACAGCCATTTTATAGTCCTCCATTTTCAGACGTTCAAAGGTAATTGGACAAACTTGCACAATCATTAAGTTTATTTTTTTAATTCTTGGTTTAAGATCCTTTGCGGTCAGGGACTGACAACTTGAACCCATGGACATCACCAGATGTTGACTGTCTTTCCTTGTGGTGCTTTGCCAGGCCTTAACTGCAGCCGCCTTCACTTGCTGCTTATTTTATCATTTTATTTCCTTAGGGAAAAGCATGCTCATTTGTGTTGACAAGTTATTGACCTGGCCATCGCAGAAATCCTTTTCTTTGCCTTGAGAAGCATAGGAGGCTTTGGCAGTATGTTTTGGATCATTGCCCGTCAGTGCGGTGAAGCGCCGTCCAAGCAGTTTTGCAGCATTCTGCCCAACTGGAGCAGATAGTATAGCTCTATAGACTACAGAATTTACCGCACAACTTCCATCAGCAGTCACATTATTTTCTCCTCTTTTTTACAATCCTTGAATTTTACACTTACATTCAACTGATTTTATTCTTTTGCAGTCTTTCTCTCCCCCCCCCCCCCCCCATCTTTAGAAAGGTGTGAAAAAAAAATAAAAAAAATGAACTCGTGACCCAGCTCTACTAGCAGCCATATATGCCCATACCATAACACTACTTCCACCATACAGAGGAAATGGTACGCTAAGGATCATGTTCCTTTCCTTGACCATAGTCCTCTTCACATCATTTTAGTACAAGTGAATTTTGTGCAGACCCCTGCTCCAGAACTTGTTCCAAGCTTCGCGCGCACCCCCCCCCCCCCCCCCCATGTTCACCAGCAGTCTAACTTAGCCTTTCGGTTTTAATGTTGCAAGTGGTTTTGCACCATCGCAAACAAAACCCTCTCCATTTACATTCACAAGGGCATCGGTTGATTCTTGACTTTGGCAATGAGATGCGCACCTTCCGAAGAACTTCTTGACCAGGCTACATGTTCTGAGGGGCCTTTTCTTCCAGGAAAGAATTCAGTGATCATTCAGTCATCTGCCACGGTCTTTGTGTTGCAGAGCTCTCCACAACATTCATTCTTAAGGATTTACCTAATCTTTGATTAGACCACTCCTGAAGTTTCAGCTATTAGTTTGATAGTTTTTATTTTCTCCAACCTATTGAAGTTCACCTGCACTGACGACTCGTTGGACCGCATATTTAGAGTTCCAAAGAACTGCTACCAAATCCAAGTTCAACTCTTAGAACAAGCTCCTGATGTTTTATCTGCTTTATTATATCTGAAATAATGAGGGAACCGGCTTCATGCGGTCATGAAATTGACTTAGTTGTCCAATTACCTTCAAACTCCTGAAAATGGAGCACTGTGTAAAAATGGATAATTCCTGAGCGGTTAATGCAAGATTGTGAAATCCCTAGAATTAAAGCTGCAAGTCCGCACTTAAATCACACCGATGGACTTGCAACAAATTCAGTGGTGAAGTACAGAGGCAAGATTTAAAAATTGAGTCACAGTCCAAATACTTCCGTTTAGTACATTCAGCCATGAAGCATTTTAAGTTATTAAAGCCAACAAAGTTAGAGACCTGTTATTAACATCCTCAATGGAAAAAAAAGTGTATTCAAATAAACTATATTCTCACCATAAAACAATTGCCAAAAAATAAATAAAATAACTAAATACAACAGAGGGACCCACAGCCGTGCACACGTTTATCCATTTTATTCATGAATATACATACACGTACAATTATTGAGTACATTAGTATTTTGTAGCATAGCATTTTGCTTTGACAACAGCTGCTGGAAAGAAAGGCAAATTCATTTTAAACTCTTTAGCCCAATAACCTCCCCTGTAGACAGACTGCCAGTCTCCTATCGAGCAGTCTGCACTCAGTCGTCCCACAGCAGGCAGGTAACCACAGTGCACACAAACGGAAGTTAAGGAACGGAGTCGATAAATCGGTGAGAACGGGCAGTCCGACTGCCGACAGTGAAAAGCTGGAGCTTACCATAAGCAGTGTGCCGTGAGGGCTAAACCCCCAACGCCAACCCAGGAGTGCCATACGCAGGGGAGGCTTCTAAAAGGCTGCGGAAAAGTAACGCTTCTTTGTAAAAACTCCCCCTCACCCTGCGTGGTTATTAGCCTCACATAGTGTGTCCCAGAGTGCTCGCGAATCCTGTGGGTAAGTACGCATAAAAACTCACCCAGTGCCGAACGCAACGGATTTCCCCGAAGCCATCCAGGCTCAGGATTTGGCTAGTTTTTGGTCAAGGCTACAGATCAACTCCATTTCATAGAGAGAGATAAAACAAACAAAAAAAAAAAAACCCACAACGAAGTGCAGGCTAAAAGCCGCTCATTGTTTCAGGTTGGTTTAATTAGTTGGGTCATGTGACCACTACATTAGTCAGCACTACAGGCCGGTAACGGCCAAGAAATACTGCATAGGCACAGAATCTACCGAGGATATTGTGCAACCAACTCCTTCACCTTAAATCAGCGAGGCCTTTCCAGGTCATTTAGAAGCAAGTTAATCTCCCAGTAAAACATGCTTTATAGAGGAAAGAACCAGAATACTGTTTGAGGCTGCCAGAATGGGCAATGCAGAGGAAGCCAGCTGGATGCACACCATGAATTCTGTAAAAATCTGTGAATTTAGGTCAACATTAATACTTTTTTCTTCCTCCAGAGACCGAAAAATCAACAGCGCGTAGTCACCATTTCTCCAACAGTCTCGAGTGTTCCCTAGTAACCCGAAATGTTTAGCAGGCACCCGGAGAGTTTACAAGCGCTTTCAAATAATGATTTGGAATGTTAAGGACATTACTAGACCACATATAGAGTGCTTGCTAAAGACTTCTTTGCGCTCCACAAGTTAAAACCCCAAAAAAACCCTGATCCAAGATGGCAAGAAATTTAACTTATTTAGCAGCTTTGACACGAGTCAGCCTTTTCAAAACTGAGCCAGTCATCAAAATCAGAACGTCTTGCCTGCGCACTGGAATGTTTTGTTTCAGAAATTTGGGATTCCACCACCATTATTCACACCGTGCAGTTTGAGCAGTGACTGAAGTCTAATTTTACTCCCAATTAGACATACACCATTCCTAAGCTGAACAAGTGCCAGATTTACCGAATACATTGCTCACAAGAGGCAGCCACACTGCCAATTCCGGCACGGACAACAGTGGCAAAACTTCTATGAAAGAGTTGAAGCAGAAATACTGAACTCCGAAGACAATGGCATAATTTTTTACCCTGCTGGCCAAACTCTAGTCTTTCCACAGCTGTTGTCTAAGAGCAATACAACAAAAGACTTCACAAGACCCCAAACTACTCAGCAGTGTGAAAACAAGTTCATGCTTTTTTTTTGTTTTTTTTTTTTTTTTTGAGAAGGGAGTAAAACTGCAATCTAATTGTTTTTACAGAGACGTTGTAGCGGGGAAGGAAGGGTCTAGTAAAATGCTGGAATGAACCAAGAAATTAAACCAGCTCCCTGTTGAGTTCTCGTAACAAAAAAAAACTTTGTTGAAACTTCATAATTTTTAATTCCTACCAAGAAAAATACAAAACATTATAATTATAATAAGGCGGTAAGTAACTATGTTTTCATTTTGTTTCAGAAGCCGTTACAGTGCGGTTGATCCTCAAGGCCACAGACTCTGGCTTCACTGCTGTTTACACTCCGCTGGTGGGTTTGTGTCCTTCTGTGGAGAGAGAGAGAGAAGGAGAGATGCCCTTTATTATTGCCACAAACACACACACACACACACACACACACACACAGAAACACACACACACAAACACACACACACAGAAACACACACACACAAACACACACAGAAACACTGCCCAAAAACATCCCCTTTAAAGTTGAGCTGTAGATAAGGAATCGCCCAGGGATAAAATGGCATCCATTTAGCATGACGACATTTTTCACTGCCAAGTCCATCTTGCCTGGAGCATTTGGGCTCATCAGATGGTCTAGACAGGCATACAAAAATGATAATTTCACTTGTTCCAATAGACCAGGCAAGCTTAGTCAATGGCAGAATCCTTAACGAATAAAATTTGAACCGAGGTCTGATTTAAGATGCTCATTTAAAGAGCAGAACTCCAGGTACTGGTAGTTCATTTAAATAAATCGATTATCCTTCTGAAGGTTAAAATGCAATTTGCCTCAGGGAATGAGCTTTTCTGAATGAAGCGACAAAAGTCCAAACAGGCTTAAAAATAACACCGACGCACTAAGTGCTGAGTACTTCATCCGCAAAGAGCTCCCCAAACACTCCAATCTGGAAAGAAACTGCAAAGTAGCGCATTATTCAGGAGGGAATGTGCTTTCATCCAGCGTTAAGTGTACAAATTCAGACTCATTTCTCAAAGGGGCCAGAGACATTTTTAGGCAGCACTGCAAAAGGAATGACTCACTCAACTAGCCTAAAATGTGAGTAAACACACACGCACGCGCACACCAAATCAAAAAAGGGGACGTGTCATCATGACATGAAGTGGCACAGGAGAAAATACACGATTATTCTGGAAGGTTCAGTAAAAACGTCAGAAAATCATCCCACAGACACATCGTATTGCTGGGGCACGGTGTGAGAGGAAAATATCAAAAACCCATGAATGAATTTTAAAGGTTAGGGAGTCGAGGGTACAGTACGGGGGGGGGGTCCTTCCAGGATACCCAAGGAAGATGCAGAGCGACATCCCCCTCAACAAACAAACAAAAACAAACAAACAAAAAAAGGAAGGAACCTCAACCGAGATTGATGTCAGAATCCAGCTTTGCATCCTCAAATTCACAAATGCCCAAAATAAGCCAATCACTGCCAAATTCTACTTGGTCAGAAGTGATCCAAAAATGGAAAGGACAAAAAAAAAAAAAAAAACCCAAAAGAAATGAGCTTCAACATACAGAAGAAATACAGACATGGCTGCAAATCTTAGAAAACAAAACCTCAGGGTGTTAAGCAGGGTGTGATGAGGGGATGAGGAAGGAGCAGATGGATGAGTGGAGCGAGGGACCAGGGCAGGAGGAATGAGAGAACGCATTAAAAAGCAGACACGCGACAGGCAGTACCTACCAGGATAGGGTTATTTCTACAGACACCACTTACACCTAAGTGAGGAGAAATTTAGAGAGCAGCTGACAATAGGTGGCATGTGATCGAGATGAAACATCAATAAGTCTGATTCAGAGAAGTAGCACAGCATAGCAAGCAGGCAGAGGGGCCAATGCTTTGTAAGTACAAGGTAGGAGTTCAAGTGCACATTCGGAGAAAGGCAATAAAACCACAGCTAAAAAGTGAGCATGTATGTAAAACAGGCTGCAGGAAATGGATGAGGAAAAAAACAAACAACAAAAAAACAAAAACTGAAACACTTTTTTGGTTAGAAGTCAAACCAACTCTAAACCCGAAAAAATGAATTTTGCCAAAAGGAATATGCCAATGGATGCAAATGGGGACTCAGATTAACCCTTGCACTCCAGATATCCACTTCCGCGGGTCAAAAAAAAAGCAGCCGAAACTCAAGTGGTCTGCCGTCAAATGTTCAGAGGGCCTTCTGTAACCTCACCCTTTACCGTACAATTGCTCTCACGTCGCGAGCAGTCACGATTACTGCACATGCTCAAGACTGAAGTTGACGCTCATGGCTGCCAGGCGCTTATGGGCATGTTCGCGTTGAAATGACTACCAGGCCACTCGAACCGGAAACAGCTGATGTGGCCAATGGATTGGAAGCTGCTACTATATATTAGGTTAAAGACGCTGACAAATGCAGATCTCCGCAATAACACAAAAATTGTTAGCCAGTTAGCTAGCCATTTAAATAGTTTCATTCAGATAGCATCAATTAGCCAAATTACTAGCCAACATTCCATACCGCAGCCAAGCTACGTTGCTAGCTATGCAGATATCCACCAAAAAAAACAAAATTTCCCTCAACACAGAATTGTTAGCGAGCTAGCCAGCTAGCTAAATATTTTCTCAACACAAAAAAAATAAATAAATAAAACCATCAGGCAACCAGCCGAACAGCTAGCCAACGTTAGCCACATAGCCATCATGCCTACACCACCATGCTAGCCACACCTGTATACACAATAGCCTTTTATTTTACTTGCATATATTGTTGACCAAGAATGTACGAAGCTAGCCCACTTCAGACGACTAGCAGAATTGCTAGATGACGTTCGCTATGCAGCCATCATAGCCATGCTGCTTAGCTAGCTATGCAGATATCCACCAAGAGATCCTTCTCCAGGGATATTCATTTTAGGTTGGCAAACAAGCTTACATTCCTCAAAGCCTTTGGCTAAATTGGCATTTT
The DNA here is from genome assembly GCA_029721435.1 of Gymnothorax reevesii. Classification (NCBI taxonomy): domain Eukaryota; kingdom Metazoa; phylum Chordata; class Actinopteri; order Anguilliformes; family Muraenidae; genus Gymnothorax; species Gymnothorax reevesii. The sequence continues at coordinate 21,613,583 of CM056579.1, read as the reverse complement.
AAATCCTCAAATTTGCATATAATACTCTTAAATAAGAAGCATAATGCACGAGTGACTATAATACACAGATACAACGCAAAAATGAAGATTGATTGGCAAGAATGGAATCAGATTAGGACTTGCAGAAGAGTAGAAAGTAATTTCTGAGCATGCACAGTAACTGCGACGCAGCTCCCTTAAACAACTTACTGACTGAAGAACCAAGAATAGCCTTTAATCTTATAGCAAAGTGATTGCCTATTGGCTAAATTAATGATATAATGGACGTGGCATCGCAAGGATGGCAATAAGTGCATAGTTCGATCACTCTTGGATTTTTTTTTGCATTTATTGGGATTACCGCAATACTTACAATGTTAGTCTGTAGTATGTACAGCCTAGCAATGTCCTTTTCCCGAGACTACATTCTGAATATAGAACAGATTCTTGTACCTTATCACTTAATGCGCCTCGCAAATTAATTTATACAAACCCGTGCCATTTCATGAGCTACACGCATTCTGAACGACAGAGCCCTGCAGGTTCATGTAAATATATGGAAAAAAATACTCAGGTGTGTGAACTTGCATCTATTGCTGCAAAAAACAAATTTTAAGCCACAATTTGGGTGGAATTACTCAGCAATCACAATCAGACCGTTATTTAAGAGATTTCTAAAATGCACTGTCCGAGTATTAATTTGAAAGAAAATTATTATTAGGGGCACAAACAAAAATTCTGTAGTGGTTCTATAGAATTTGGTGAACGTTTTGAAGAAAAATAAAATTTAAGAGATGCGGTTATAGACCAGTTGGGCAAGTGACCTACATTCTGAAAGCATAGCTATTTGGGATCTCACATGCATGCATACAGATTACACAAGCATTTACCCTTCACATAAACATAATACATGCATGCAAACACACACGCATACATATTTACGCCTGAACTTTAAACTTAACTTGCTTCTAGGAAAATCTGAGGTTTTGTTTTTTTTTTTTTTAAGAAAACTCTGGAGGGAAAGAGTTAAGCATGCTCTCAGGGCAATTTTACAAGGAATTTAATAAGGAAAAGAAGAAATGAGTGGGAATCCCTCAAACAGTAAAACTAAGCTTAGTGGGAGGGGGGGGCAGGGGGTGTCTGTGAAAGAAAGAAATTTTAGCACCACATTGATAAATTGTGCCATGTTGCACTGTAGTTAATCCTGACAGGGTCTCAGTATGCAATACAATGCTGGGTGCCGTTTTAACACCCATGAGTGAAAATGAGATCAATGGCACCTCATGTATACAGCTAAATGTAATGCTGGAAAATTACATTTTTTTTTTTTGCCCTACCTTCCAGCCTATTCAAAATAAAAAACCTGATTCGTTGAAGTCTGTTCAAATGCCATACAGGCCTGTTTTTACCTAAACATTCTATTGTTTAGATTATCACTACTGGAAACTGATGGTAACAACGGTCAAGAACAAAGACTAGACTGAATAATTAAATAAAAAACAGCAATTCTAAAGGTATAAACCAATTCTACAGCCGCCAGTAATGAGTTTTCCCCAGGAGACACCTGAAGAGTCAAACCTGATTTAACTGATCGGAGAAAATTGGCTGTGCAGCACCAACACTGCTCACAGAGCAATTTCACCTGCATAATTCATCAACTGTAATTTACAAGAGTTGCAAAGTGAACTTTGCCTTATTGCACAGCACTCCGAAATTTAGGCCTGGAGGAAGTTTATTAAAAAAAAAAAAAAAAAAAAAAACAAAAACAAGCTGATTCCTAAAACCCAACTAGTTTTCAGTAACAGCAATACATGGATGCATTGAATGTTTTGTGTGCATTTGGAGAAAGTACCCCAATGAGGAGACTCTACCATTTGTATTGGAACAACTATAAAATGCCCAATTTAAACAAACGCTTACAGAAAATCCTCACTAATTTCCATAATCTTGTTCCAGACCCTAATGACATTTAAAAAAATAAAAAAAAAAATAAAAAAGAATTATTATTATTCTTTTTTGAAGAGTTTAAGAATTTAAACTTAAGTCAGTCCAAATTGAACAGTACATTTTAGAACTTGCATCCAAGTTAGCCTTCTCCTCATGTTTCGCAATACAAAAACCGAAGTGGCACCCCCATATCCCCCCCCAAACAACAAAAGATGTGGTGAATGAAATGCAGTTTGACAGTATATATTCTGTATGTTGAACTTCAGTCATTCTCTCTTCGCTTATTTGCAGTATCTGATCTTACTCCCACAGTCGGCAGAGACTAGGTTCTCACCTTGGGGTCGTACTCGGGGTCGTTCTCCTCATCGGCTTCCTCTTCCCCCTCCTGCAAATAAGGGGGGGGGGGGAAATAATAAAAAATAAATAATGGCGCAACCATGTGGACCGAACACCCGCTGAGGGACCTTGCTTTTGGAACCAAAATGGCAGATGTGTGTACGGTTCTCCGGGTTACTAACGGGGTCCTACCTCATCATCAGCCTCTTCTCCCTCTTCATCATACTGAGGAGGTAAACACAGGCAGGGGTTACAGAAATATCTCACACGGCTGTGTGCCAAAAGATGTCATGCAATGAGAATAGTAATGCGATGTAACACTACACAATGCACTAAAGTCATTACATGATATAATACTGTATGATACAAAGAAATAAATTAGTCTACAGTACGACATGCACCACAATACAATGCACTGTAATCCAATGCAAGAAACCAGAGCTAAATGTTATGCTATGTAGTTTGATCAATGTACTGTAAGCATAATTGAATGCAAAACAAGCCTAATGCAATGAACTGGAGCCTATTGCCCTGCAATGCAATGAAGCCTCATGCACTGAACTGCAATGCATTGAAGCCTAATGCTCTGCAATGCAGCCCAGTGTAATGCAATGAACCCCAATGCAATGCAATGCAATGAAGCCCAATGGATAGAACTGCACAGCAATGAAGCCTAATGCACAGCACTGAAGCCCAGAGTAATGCAGGAAAGCCCAATGCAATCAAAGCTTCCTGTGGGCATCGGTGAAGGGAGTCAAACTTACGTCATCGTCGTCATCCTCGATGGCCTCGCCAGTGAAATACAGAACAGCTCGAGGGACGATGCGTTCGCGCAGGAAGTGACCGATCTCGAAATCTGCTGCCAAGACTGCCTCAGAGTCCTCATCCTGAAAGCCAAAAAAAAAAAAAAACACAAACAGACAAACATGAAACGAATGGCACCAGGCACAACAAACCACGCCCCTCGTACATGTTGTAGCTTATTTGAACTTTGACCTACCTTGCCGAAAATCATTAGGCATCTATTCTGGGTCAGTGTGAATCTGGCCAGTAGTTTTGCCAAAAACAATACCCCTTGCCCTCCCACTTTGGAGGTAATAAACAAAACAAGCCCCCCCCAACTTCTCCTGAAAGAGCTCCTCATTTTACAAGCTCCTGAAGTGATGCGCCAAGCTGAAAAATAATGTAGTAGCACATTCACCAACTGGCTGAATTAGTGGCTCTGAAATCTGTCAACTAAGGTGCGAGCCAACATGCGCTCCCAGGGAAAAAAAAAAATAAAAATGAATAATGTAACTGTCGTCATTACCCTACATTAACTTGCAGTCTAGCATTTGTACATGCAAATGCAATTTCAGTCAAAATTCTTCTGTAATTTATGAAAGTTCTCAAGTAGACTGGTGTGTAAATACCATTTACTCACCAATTCTCCACTTTCAGGGACTGCAAATAAGAGCAGAAACACAGTATAAGCACACAGAACAAAGTGAACTTCACATGCATGAACAGGATGTGTGTCTTGAAATGCATATTTGAATATGACAACTTAGGTATATATCTTAGACTAGAGATGGTGTCCGAAATATTCTGACATTGGTGTCCGAAATATTCTGACAACTTTAGTGCCCATCCATTTGATTTAGTCACACACTCATAGTTGTGAGTGCACATGTATAAGTGTACAGACAATTTTACCAGACTTGTAAATAGCTGTGCGAAGCTCTGCTAGGGTTCAGATTTTGGAAAACGGCCATAAAATATACTCAGATTAGGCTTCGCGCGCACACATACACACACATACCCCCACACCCACACCCACAATATTTTCACACCATCCCATCCTTCCGTTTTCCTGAAATTTGGCAGGGTCTGTCCACAATGTGCGTACTGGTTTAGGTAAAACGCTTTGGGAAAGCTCTGCCAAACGGTCGGGAGGTAGTGGCACAACTACTCACAGCAATTTGCAAATGAAGGTATGATGCCTGAAGTGGCATTTCATGAAAACTATCAACTTCCAAACACATTCACTCGACAGGGTCACCGTCGAGCAGCAGGGGTTCTACACCTTACACAGAAAGGGCCAGTGAGGGCGAAGTCTTTCATTCCAACCGAAGAGCTGTACACCTGAATCTACCGAGATCTTTAACAAAGACTTGAGGTCGATAAAAAGAATCAGGTGTGTGACTGTTGTGGAAATTAAAGCCTGCACCCACACTGGCCCTTTCTGGATAATTACCCCTCTCACAGCATCGCAGCCAGACGAAGACGACACCATACGCCCGCCGTCCTGACACCCGGTATCTATGCGGCACCCCTAATGGACATTGTACTATGAACTACTCAATGGTCTGGCAATGATGTCATAAACTCATACCCTATATCTACACCTTCCTACCAATCATGAAATCATTTGCCTGAAGACATTGTTGGGTCAAAACACTGCTCCACAGACAGAGTTGGGTCCTGTAATTTAGAGTGCAGATATCGATTGCCTTCTATTTTCATACCCATCTCTGGCAAAAACTATCATTGAAGTGCGCAGACCTTCTGGAGGACTGAAGAAGTTGAAGAAGGAGTCGTTGGGGACCGTTTTGGTGACTGTCCTCACTGTGCCACGGCCCTTGTGTTTCTGTTTCTTCTTGATGGTCTTCAACGTGACGTTCTTACCCTTCGTCCACTCGATCGGGCACCTGGAGGAGGGGACAGGAATTTCACTGGATTAGAGCACTGTGGCCCAAACCTGGCTTTTATATCCAAATCCGGCCCAAGCTCTCTCCTGCCAGGCAATTAAGAGAATAATTTTTGTCCTGGATTAGCTGAACTCATCACACCCGGCTCCCACTTGAAGGTGGGTGGAACACCTGCAGTTCTCGGCTCGAGGGCACCGCGATCTGGGGAACCCTGGGTGAAAAGGCATTCACTGCTGACGATTCTTCTCACCACGCAGGATTGTGTCAGTGCTACAAGGCGACTGCTGTGAATTACAGGAACCTCGGCTACAAATATATAATAACCCCACCCCAAGTTACGCTTGGATGCCCATTTGGCCCAGAGTGACAGTTGGAGCATAGGAGAGGCCTAAAGCACTTGAGTGCCAGTGAGAACCCCACGCGCCCCAGCCTGCACCTACCGCTGCGGGGGGTAGGGTGGCAGAAGTTTGAATGTCTACAATCCCACCAAGATCAACCTGCACAATATCCACATTTATACTCAATATATACACTCACAATATTACCTGACCATCATTACAGAAGCTAGCTAGCAGGAAATTAGCCCACAGGCTCAGTAGCTACCAAAAAAAAAAAACCCCAACTAGAGGCACTCGTAGAGTGCAAACCTCTGCCAAAGCAGCACAATCCAAATCCTCACGAGTGGGAGCAAAGCAGCGTCATTGCGTGTCATAGGATTTCAAGAGGTCTGCCGTGGCAGCCATCTTGTTTCACTGATTGCGGTCAAAATCAATAGGGTTCATTCTCGATGGAATAGCGACCCACCTTCAAAATTTCAGTCAAATCCGTGCATGACTTGAGTTACGGTGTTCACAGACAAACGAAAACATAACCTCCCTCCCAACTTCTTTGGAGGAGGTAATAAAAAAAAAATAAATCAGTCTCCCACTTGCACGCTACTGTCACCAGGGGGCGCCCTTACCCTGTGCACCCCATGATCTCTGGCCCGTCGAACGAGAAGGGGTCCGTCGCATCGGGCTCTGAACGCATCTTGTAGGTTTTCGTTAGCACTTGGTTCGTGAAGAAGTCGTTGGGCTCGAAGTAGAACTCTAACGTGAAGCTCTATCGTTACAGAGAGGAGAGAGGATGGAGAGATGAGGGGAGTGCGTGTGCCGAAAAAAGTATTTGGACAAGACCCAGGGAATGATGAGAGGAAAATGTAATAACAGTAATAACAAAAATAACTAGAGCTGGACTCGCGAGAGCCCATACCTCCGCCAGCATAGCTGGATTTGAACTTTGGCCTATATCTCAGCTGCACGTTGGCCTAGATATGCCTATATTGAATCACTTGTTCCTCTTGTGCTACTATAACATCCTGCAAAGTTTGGTTGAAATCTATGCAACTGTTCTTGAGATGTCCTGCTAAAAGACAGACAAACAAATAAACAGAAGCAAAAACAACCTCCTTGGCAGAGATAATAATAATAATAATAAAAATGATAATAATAATAATAATAATAATCTGGCCCAATTACCATTGGCTGGCCTGGGTCGGAGAACTTGACTTTGATGTCTTGTAAATGCTTCAGAATTGGCTCGTCGTGCTCCTGGAAGAGAGGGCATTGAGATTTTGGGATGTTCTGCAACTCAGCAGTGATGTGCTGATGGAACATAACCTGCACGCACCAGTGGTGTAGCAGCACTGAGGATGGGAGTCTGTACGTGCATTAGCATTATAAAGGCAAATGCATGGCATTTTAGTACATCCTCACGTTCATCCTCAAGTATCACGAGTACATCCTCAATTATTGCACCAATCCTCTGCTAATAGCATTACCATGTTTACAGGACCAAGTACTATACTCTACATTACTCTACACCACTAACACAAAACTCATTTAGCAACAGCAAGACGCCTTCTCACGAGTTTCAAGTGCTCCTTTAAAACGCATTCAGTCTACTAGTCAGTGCGTGGATCCGGCAATCACACAAAGCCTGTCATTTCCTCTCGAATTGTTGTAGCTCTTGGCACCAGCAGAGGGCAGCACATCCCAAGTTTTCCCACCCAAAGCCGACCCCTCAGTGCATCCCCGTCAGAAACTCCTATCATGTGACCCATGTTCCAGAACGTTCTCGCTCCCTTCTCCCTGCGCTACCTGGAGCATGTCGCTGAGAAGGTCCACGTTCTTGAAGACGGTCAGCCAGAACTCGGGGATACCCTTCGGATCCTCCTTCTCCTCGTCCCTCTTCTCCTCCTCCACCTTGGCTTTTTCCTTCATTTCCTCCTGAAAAATCATTCAGAGGAAAACGGGGGTTCAGGAGGGCGTCATCGACTTGGGGAGCTCCCCCGCCGAACATTTCCACCAACACCACTGTGAAGCGCGACTGCAGTATTTTTAATGTTGAGTGAGATAGTGTTATTGTCATGAAGTATTGGTAGTAAGTAACTCCTAAATGGCAATTTCTTCCCTCTCTAGAGTGTCGATTCTGCATCACTTAAAACAAGGAGGGCGTCACTGCAGCAAGGGACTTAAGGCCAAAATCCAGTTCATCCAGGAAGGATGAGGTGATTGTTCCTAGTTTTTTCTGATAACCATTTATGATGGGCATTTCAAGTCCTGAATTTAAAACTCAGAATGCAAGAGTAAATCAGTCTTTGATGCAACATTCAGATAATCCATTTTTAAATATCTAACTGGGAGAAAATGAGAGGGACTGACTGAAGGCCCAAAGACCGCAGACAGGACAAATTAATGCACTGCCCGGCCGAAAAAAAAAAAAAAAGAGTCACCATTTGGAAATTAATGAACAATTTCTATAATTGGGTCATTATTACAGTTATTAATATGTTTCAGCTGGCAATAATAATATTAACCCTGACTGATGAAGCGTGTCACAACTCATTTCTTAAAAAAATCATGTTGGAAGACACATCCGTTGATGGTGGAAAAGATGTTACAGTATTTCAGAACGGGGAAGTTATTGGCCTGTATTTAGCAAAGAAAACCACGAATGACAAAAACAAGTATGAGGAATCATTTTCACAAACAAATTTGCCACCACAAACTCCTGACCTTAAACACATTAAAAGTCATTGGGATGTGCTCAAGAAAGACCTCCGAGTGGTTGAACCATTATGTCGAGAAGACAAGATCTCGGCCATAAATTTTGGCATTTCTGATCGAAAATAAATGTTCTGGCCTTGCATACAGTTGTCAAAACAATGACAAGAAGAATATGCACTGTAATCAAAGCTACAGGGGTTCCAACTAAATATTTGAGAGTGCGACTTTTTTTTTGGCCGAGAAGTGTACATAAAAACAAGCAAGCCGGTTACAGACTGCAGGTCTCTCACGAAAGATCGTACGCACGTGCACACGGAGACAGACAGACACCGCCTAAATCGACAGTCCCCTGACCTACTGTTTGGGTAGCACGGGACTAAAGTGTGAACACATGGCCCCACAGTGCATGCTGGTAAGGTCCAAGCATGTAGACTCCGTGAAAACCTGTTGGTCGATGCGTCCTTCACAGAAATGCAATGTTGCATATAAGAGTTACATCCTCACATCAGGTCATCATTATATCGGTGAAACGTAAGGAATCATCACTACCCCGTCTGCACCAGATTCTTTATGATGACCTGATAACTCAACTATTTTATGGATCCTTTTCAAAATTTTATACCCCTTTAGATCTGATCAAGATAAAGAACTGGGTTTATTTTGGGTTTTTTTTTTTTGTAATTAACAATGATAATTTAATCCACCAATTAACTTCCAGGAACACACATTCTCATGGCATTACTCTCGTTGTCCATGCCGTCTGGGGCAATACTGTAGCCAGGCTTTCTTTTTGGGGAGCTTTAGCATGGGGCCTTCCTCCAATCCTCTCCACTGTTTGGGGTGACAATGTAGGCCTGGTTTTGACCCAAAAAAAAAAAAAAAAAGGAACCCCCACTAAGATGGAGACAAGCTTATATCTGATGGCAGGAATTCAATGTGGGAAAAAATGTACAAGTTCATATCTTTGATAAGGATGAAATTTGTAATTCCTTACAGCTTTTAGAGGCTAAACGATGGGACACCAAGCACTGTACCAGAGAGGATAATCCTATTCTGCTGTAACAGAGAACCTCCGGGAATCTTTATCAACATCCTTCCTTCCCCTTCAAGTACTGATATAGGATGATGCGGCTCACTGAACAGGTCTTGTTCTATGGTTTTAGTGGGACTGCAATTAAGAAGCATCATGGGAGCCTACTGCACCTGCGTACTCACGGTAAGTTCTTCCTCCTCGTCCGCCTTCCACTCGCACTCCTCGTCCGTGGGCTCGTACGCTGCTTTAACGATGTCGCTCCTCTGAAGAGAGAACAGCACACATCACACCATTAACGTCGAGGAGAAGATTTTCCGATCCAATAGGACATAACGGCAAGATGCACACAAGTGTTAAAATTCGATTTCTGCCATAAAGTGATTTTAGTCAATGTTGAATAAGCCCATTCAGAGGGCAACAGTCCTCCAATATACCAGGCTAAATAAAGACAGAGTCCTGGAACTCTGGGTGCGATGGGTGCAGAGTGATTGCAGGGAGGACCAGCACTATCCAGCAAATTGGAGTCGGATCAAGCATTTCTTGGACAGCACCCATTAGGCCACACAATGACTCCGACGAGCAGCGCTCCAAACGCCATTGTGGATAAGAAACAGACTGACAAAGAAGCATACGGCACACAGAGCTACCCCACAGACTCGGCATTTGGCAAGCATAACTTCAGTGTCCCCAAATGGCCACTATTAATTAATTTCTGAGCACCAACAGGATCTGTGGAAGAGACCGATCTGTACTGTACCAGGCATTTCTGTGTAATCCAGTGGTGCCCAAACTTTGATGTCTCCTACAGACAAGTCATTTATAAAGGTAATAAAAAGGTGAACCATAAATTCTGTCAGTATTTACCTGCACCCACTTCTCTGTAGCTCCACTCCAGGTGGAGGTTTCAATTTATGACATTAAATATGGAGGCATTTCAGGGCACCAAATATGAAGGAAGAATTTCTTCTGGGGTTGCTTTTTTTGATACAAACAGAGAACACTTCTCAACCACACTGAAGAGTGCGACATTTTACATCGCGTCAAAAATCACAAATTATCTTCAGTAGTTGATTGACAATCATCTGAAAAAATGAATCAGAATAAAAATAAATAAATCCGGCAGATACGCCATCTGGCAACACCAAAACATCCCACTGTAATCCTCAAACAAAGGGCGATGGGGACATCACTGAAGAAACATTTTCAGCAGCTCGACCGCCGACAAACATTGAGCGCTCCAAGAGAATGTACCAAGAGCCATCAGGAGATGGCATATCCCCCCAGTCCGGCAACAACTTCGGATTAGCAAAAGGCACCATGTCAGGTCATGATTAATGGGCATCTAAAGTCGATTCCCATCGTTTTTGTTTATCAGCCAATCAGCGAGCCACACTTGCGCAAATGAGCCGAAATAGGAGGATCATCTACGCGTGTACACAAAACATCAGTTTATATGAATGAAATTGGTCATGTGACGATGCAAGACGTCAACAAAAGCAAGTGATTTTTTTGTAAACATTGGAGTTCAATCTGTCCCATCTGAGAATTGACTTTAGATGACCTTTAACCTTTTGCATGCAAAGTTAATTTAAGCCTATTTCATGCTGGCAGCTTCTGGATCAGGGTAATATAGCTTGCAGCTGGCTTGTTTTCAAGACTGATCCAGATATCACACCTACTGATACTTAAAACAATTGGGTCGTTTCCATGGAAAAAATGGCCTGCTGGCCTGAAGGCCTTGTGTCCCCCATCGCACAAGTGACCAGAAACATGTGGCAAAAACTGTTTTGATGGCTGAAAATAATGTGGTGCACTGTACCACTAATAATGTGAAGTACAATGACACTGTAGCTCATTGGTCATTGGTTGAACAGAGAGATGGATGAGGGCTGGATCATTGTGATATGAGCTAAATATAACCATGGGTCATGAGATAGATTACAATTTTCATGACTTGTAGATGATGGACGCATCGCCAAGGCATAGTTTTGTGCCCATGGCGGAGATCTACCAAACAAACCAATAAGAATGTCATATGAATTTGGTGAGCCTCAATCAAAGCTGTCAAAAGTTATTGCGAGTACAGTGTTCCTCACATGTTTTTGCTCAGTGACCTTGAGAACTAGGTCAAGGTCAATCATCATTGAACTTGAGCAAAGCCTTCATGAGAGGCATATGTGGTGTGAATTTGGTGATCCTCCATCAAAGCTGTCAAAAGTTATTGCGAGTACACTGTTCCCGGACGGACGGACGCACGGACAGACGGACGAACAGCATTGAAATGTCCCCCGTCCCGCCGGGGCGACAATAACCCAGAACCACTCAAAACAAGCCATTGAGATGACGCAATGGAGTCTCCCATATTCCGATACATGAATAGCTAATATTGGCCATGTGATATTTGGTTCATTAAATATAGGCTACAGCGAAAGTGTTTGTAGTGGATTGGAATTTCGGAACGAGTTGGGCCGCGGAGGGATATTTTTACCGCAGTAAAAATCCTTCTGCGGCCCAACGAGTTCTGATATTCCCCAGATGCTACAAACACGAGCACGGAAAACTATGTATTGTAGGCGCCAAAAGAGAACTCTCTGATGTAGTATGAGTGTACAGGTGCTGTACAGCGATCACTAGTCATATTACATTCACATGTATGATGAAAAATGGCGAGATTTCCAATACCTGTCCAACAAGAATTACAAGAATTGCTACATAGCTAGCAAGAGCAAAGCTAAACAGATGTGGGACACAAAATCCATATCAGCATTTAATAATCTGCACAGTTGGCAATGGTCGTATGCATAGCCACTGACTCTCCATTGCTCGCCATCAGCGCGACCTCAATCATACTGCGTCATGTACTCACTTTAAAGCGAAGTTATATTAGCACTTGCCACTGAAATGAAATTTGGATCTTCCGAAATTGTCGAGAAGTCAATGGTCCTAGTTGAACAGCGAGAATCCAAGTCATCTCGACCACAACGGAGGCCATATACCTGATAGAAATTTTGACTGATAATCCGTGATCTGCAAAGAACTCTAAATGGGAAAACGAATTATCCAAAAATGAACACTTGTTTCTACCGCCCGACTTGAAAGTAGTTCCATTTCAGCCCCGTATGGCACTACGGCGAACATTATGGCAAGATTGTACTGGTACTGTCAGTAAGACGCGCATATAATACTTATTTATGAGGGAGGGCATTCCTAAAACACTGTTCTTCTTGTCGAGCGATCTCGCCGGCAGTCAGAACAGATATAAAAAAACATGGCGACTGCGGTTGCCGGCAGTTGCACAGAATAAAAAATATGGGCGAGTGCGGTCACTGGGAGCACGGTAAAGGTTAATGTGTACGCCAAGATTTGCGGGAAAATATTGAACGGTTCTCAAGTTATGCTCCGGAAAGGAAATGTCCGGACAGTCTGAAGGAAGGACAGATGGACAGACCACCGCTACCATGACTATGCCCTCCCCACATTATATACCGGGGGGATTAAAAAAAAAAAAAGTATTTCCTCATATTACGGAAGGTTCACCCCCCCCCCCACCACTAAGCGGCGGGAGGCAGTACGCACCTTGTCAAAGAGTGGTTGATAGAGGGCGGCGTACTTCCTCTCCAGCTCGTGGACTTCCTCGTAGAACTTGGCCTCGATCTGGGCGCACTTCACCTGGAGGTTCTTCAGGGCGTTCACACGCCTCTTCACCACCTTCGGTAAACTTGGGAGGGAAACAAAAATGGCCACAACTCTCAACTTTCTCCTCATCAATAAATAAATTCACATTTCTCCGTCCAGAGCCGAAACACGGTCGATCAGTGACTGCAGCAACTGCCAAACTTGTCCGTGAAAACCCTGTTACTGCAAATAAAGACCAGACCAGGCTCTACAAATCCCAGAAACACAAAGCAGACTGCTTCACATATTCAAAAGAATGCCGCAAGAATAAGGTGCCGTGTTTACATACAGGCGAGATGAACAACGGTCATCAACAGGTCACCAGGTGCACAGCCAATAAGCCACAATCAATTAATTCCACATTCTGTTCCTTTGTGACATCACATGGAGAAGTGACCACCCCAAAGTCAACTTCAGCCAACCAGTTAAGCAGTTTCTCCATTATTCTGGGCAGTCTCTCCTAGGTGTAGCGTCACAAGCACAGGTTTTTAATTGACTCCTAACGGCTGATTGGCAGTGCACCTGGTTACATAAGGGTGACTTAAGTGATAAAATATCAATATCTGCGCACTTTAGAAGTATTGGTTTGTAACATTTTTTCAACTTTCCTCCTGCAAGCAGATCATCAATCCTACATTTGGATTTTAACTTTGTTGTCAGTGCTTTGTTTGTGCCATCGTGAGATGGATAGAGCTGGACATCACTGTGCTAAATACAGACCAAGCGATTCTCTCTGTTGTGACACCACATTAATTATCCCTCGTCCGCACCTCGAGCGTTGGCACATCAGGCTACATCTGGAGCCAAATCTACTGACAGCATCTAAACCAGAGAGCTGGCATTCTAACAAGCACCAAATGCTAACGAATAAAGCGTGGGAATATCAACAGCACTTCCAAAGAAAGGCTGGAGGGAAAAAAAATGCATAACAATCTAAGAAAAGGAGAGGGCAATTCAAGCCATAATTTTAAAAGCAAAGAGCATAATTATATCCTGATCAAGTCCCATTTGATGCTCCTTACTGGGCATTTAGTTAAACCAGGATTTACGACTAGAATGGAGTTGCGCCATTTCACAGATCTGCGGCTCAAGAAACCGCAAGCCTCTGAATCCTCAAAGCCGTCAATTTTGATGCCCGGTTTACATTTAGTGAAGTTGAAATAGGCCCCCTCATTTCCAATGTGCACACATTCTAGAGACTCTGGCTCACACAGCATAATTAGCCATCGGTAGCCATGGCTCAGCCCATCAGGATTACAAATTATTACTTCACTCAATTAATTGCTCAGTGACAGCTGTATACAGAAACACTCAAGGAGATGCCCAAGGACAGCGCGGATACTCCCATTGGCTGGGGTTGGACATTAGCCTGAGGCTATCTGAAATAATCGAAAGCTATACGAATGGCTCCAGGACAGAAAACTGACATAGATTTTTAATAAGTCACATCCCCCTCAGCAGTATAATGATATCATGAAACCATGGCAGACATTACATTGCAGCATTAGCGACATACACCTATATTTAATGATTTTGAGTCAGGAATGACCATTTTGCTAAGGATGAATTAGAAAACGGCAGTCAGTAAAACAGCCCAAAGGTGTGACATCACCAGCCAGCAGCCAAATGCTGGCAAATGTCATCCGTGGGCGGTACCTTCTGCAGTGACGTTTATCTGGTTAACCCTGCATTTTCCCATATAACCACCCACACTTGGGAGCTCCTGTAACTATCCAACATCCCTCCCCCTCTGGTAAAACAACAAGTGTAGAAGCGAGCAGAGCTCACATACCTCCGCTTTATGTTTGAACGAATCCGGACGCACAGACACACGGACGGACGCGCGGAGCGCTATATATCCCCGACTACGTCGTAGCGGGGGTATAACAAAATAGGAATACAAATACAAGACTTGCCAGTAGCACTTACAGGTGCAGGAGCGGACTCACAGCCGAAAGAGGTGGTATAGGCACAGGTTTTCCTTCCCAATTAAGTTAGATTTTTTTAGACCCGATTTTACTTTTGAGGAGTCTTTCTTAAAGGCCTGATGAGCAACCCCTTGGCTGGAATGAAATGGCGTGTTTATGTCACATGCTATAGATGGCCAAGTATGACCGATTCCCAATACGACTTGTTAATGTACACATCGGTTAGAAAGTCCTACAGGACGACAGCACCGAGGACCGTAGCTTAATGGTAGTCTGCAATCAGATGGACGTGGAAAATACATCAAATGGATACACAGTTACCCCATTAATGCAACAAAAATGCTGCGCATTGATAGTTTCAGGTTTAAATGGCATGCAAGACCAACGGCATTAAGCTGGTTTATTCAGGCTACTTTCAACGATGGGGAGCCCCTGATATGAAGGTGCCATTTTCCAGTGCGTCTATGACTTCAGCCTCCCACTCAATTACCGAAACTCAGACAATGGTGAGATTCATCATTGTAATATCAACACCCATCTCGAAATGAACATCATTTACGAGTCGGAACTTAGCATTTATTTTAAACATCGTATGACTTGAACACGGCAAAAGCCTGCACCCACCCCTGGGGCTGCACAATTGATTGATCCTCAAACATGTTAAGCGCTTTCAGAACATGGCCGCTGACTTCTGATTGCAGTTTGTTCAAGACTGCATGAGGCATGATTCTTGAAAAAGGAGAGGAGGTAGCTCGCCTGTTCACCCCATAGCGGCATCATTCTTATTATGCTTGAATTAACTGCAATTCAAGAACTCATCTGGCCCTAACCCACTCAGGCCCAGTGTGAATAAGACAGGGACCCCTGCCATTAACCCTTTCTCAACAACCTTGCCAAATCCCCGTCAGACATAACCAGTGAGAAAGGTTATTTTATGCTCTTGTATTTCCTTGGCATTACATCGCATTACATCCAGTTACGCGTCTTCCTGTTACGCCAGAGAATCTGCTCTTTCCCATGTTAACCAAAAATGGAAATGTTTGTTATTGTCAAAATAGCTCTGGTTCTCGAAGCACAAGGCACTTCGAAATATGCAGAGCGTAGTGTCAAGCAATTTTTTAAAAATAAGAGAGCCCAAGTTGAAAGTTCCCATCTGGAGCATCATGAAGTTGGACATAAATATAATATTTTGATGTATGTTTTGCGTGGCTGTGTTTTTCCCCTCAGTCACTGCCAGCCGGGGACAGTTGAGCGCAAGGCCGCGGCGACGTACCTCTCCATGTAGCCAGAGGGGGACCCCACGAGGCCGTCGAGTCGCTCCTGTAGGGCCGCTAGGATCTGTGGGTTCTGCATCATCTGGGCTGTGAGCTGACGAGCTGAGAGCAGAGCAGCAGATCAAGGCATAACCAACAGACCCCCGGTGAAAATTCAACCACAGATCCGAAAGACACGATTGGTGAACCAACTCATGGACTTTTCACTAATGAAAGGGTTTTCCCATGTCAACCAGACTGTAGGTGTGTCCATGTGAAGAACAGTCTACCCCCCCCCCCAAAAAATGGAAGTACGACCAAAACTAGTAATAAAAATACTAACCATCTCACTGTCATTCAAAAAGTGGCTGTATTTAGTGAACACCCTTAAATCAGCAACTTCCTGAAAACTGCACATGAAACTACAAGCGGTTTGGAGGACAGAAAACAAAGAACGCCCGATTCGCTTGATGCGGAAACAATCAATCAGCCAGAGAAATTAAACAATGATTAAAAGGGAAAAGCCTGGGACCATTAAGCCTCACATATTAAATAAGAAGCAAATTAGGCTTCTCCCTCAGGAGAGTAACACTTAATGAAGTCCTGCCGCAGTACCCAGGGAAATGGTTTGCCAACAACAGACGCAAAGACGACAGCCGGTCGCCCGCGTATTCCTGGAAACCCCAAAGCAATCGCTACAAAATCGATAGGCAGTGTGACTCTCCCTCACACAAGGCCTCACCAAATTTGAAAAGAATCAGTTGAAATTTATGGCCTGTGGAGGGCTCACAAGAAAAACTCTGCGGAGGCAACGATCGCTGAGCCATAGCGCCCCCAAGTCGTCGTCGTCCTGGGATACAGTAATCAATCAGAGTGGGGGGCCGGGGACAGGGGAACGAACACACAGACACACACAATTGGCATTTCCCATGGTTCCACCCATGACCCAAAGCACCTTTATGGATGAGAAAATCTCCAATTCGCTAACCTGCAAGTATAAAAGTATTCAAGACAGGGCATCTCGCCTGTATATTTGGATTTAACCCGGTGGACAACCAGCCACTGAAATTATAATCTCCTTTTAAAAGGGGGGGAGGAAAGTGAGAGAGAAAAAAAACCTGCTCAATCACACTGATGAGTCTGGGGCTCGTACGCTGACGAAAGCCCAAAAAATGTATTTAAAATAAAAAATAAATACCCCAATCTGGCGGGAAACCAAGATCAATATTCCCCAACGGAGCGGAGAACTCATAGCCACTCCGCACCCTGAAGAAACAATTCTGAGACCCTTTCAGTCTTTTCAGGATCAGACTAAATGGGGAAGCAGTTTCCCAAAACTGCCCTGTTCCGAAACCCTGCGCCAAAGATGAGACACTGTTCTCAGGAGGTCCTACCTTTACTGTTGACGTCCTCTCCTGCCTCCTCGTCCTCCACGTCCTCTACGTCCTCCATATCTGCCATGTCCAGCTCAGCCTGGTCCTTACTGCAGGGACACCGGAGGGGACAGTTCCAGTACAAGACTTCCCACAATTCCACAGCTCGCTCATTAGCCTAGCCATAAGCTCGCGTCAGCACTCCCGGGCCATGCTCAACGGGATAAAACATTAAGCTTTTATTGGTCTTCACAACAAATAATAGATCAGAAAATTACCAAGGATTAAACACACACAAACACTCCTGAAACTTGCTGTGCCACCATTTACTCATTAGCTCTTGCTGCAATGAGCCGTTTGGGGAAAAAAGCTCAAAAATGCTTCACAGGGAAGCAGAGGAGCTTCATTGTAGAAAGTCAATTAATGCTTTGAAGAGCTAGAGAATAATGCAGAAAGGTCCTCTTCCCACAGCTGAGAAGATGCTTTCTAAAAAGGAACAATCAGGTGTTATTTTTCAACTCATTCTCTAAAAAGCTGTCTGCGAGGTTACCCACAAGCCTTTAACATTTAAGAAAAGGAAAAAGCGTTCCCACTTCCCACACCAAGTTGCTTGACCCATTTGTTTAATTCTTGCCAATTTCCAGAGCAATAATTTGTTCTTAAGACCATTAAAAGATTCATATTTTGCCACTTTGGGCTTGATACACTTTTTTGTCCCCTGCCGCCACAGTAGCGAGCGGAGCGGGGGACTTGGTATTCAGCTCCGTCCGTCACGTCCTGTTTGTTGTGAACGCGATATCTCAAGAACGGTTTGACCGATTTAATTCATCTTGGGCTTCAATGTGTATTAGTGTGATACGCCAACCCCTGTCGATTTCCGTGACCTGGCGGGGGACAGGGCGACGTTTAGTAGCAACACTTGTTTTGTTTTTAAGAGCGTGAAAGCAGAACTCCAGGCCGCCAGTGTTAAGTTTCCACATATTCAGTTGTTTTTGGTTTTTTTTTTTTTTCAGAAGGGGGTTGCTTTAGTCACTGGTCATTTTCAACTGCGTGTCAAGAAAACTTTGCAGAATAGGCCAGCTGAGGGTATCAACAGTTCAGTGGCAAAACAACTTTGCGGGCGTGCAATTCACTGAGGATTCAAGTGAGGTGAGAAATCGTAGTTAAAAAGGGTCCGTGCAACACATTGGGGCAGTACCAAGCACTGTCCCACCACAGACAATAAAAAAAAGGGTTGTGAGTCTTCACTGTGTGGAGCTGGCATGTAAACATGGGTAGCCCAGCACACCGATAGCCCAGGGAAATGCATGCTAGGCTAACTGGAGATTCTATACCACTCACAGGTATGAGAACGAGTGATGAGATCCCTGCAATTGGCTGGATGTGTTCCTGCCTCTGGCCCGTTGCATGCCAAGATTGTTCCTGATCGAGGTTGTGAGGAGGGTGGGGACTATCTAGAATGGCTTAGATGATGGTTGAAGATGTCAATGCAGCTAAATGAGGTCCCTGAGAGCACAGCTAAAACAAGCCAAAAATCAAAGGCCACTTATTCAGGCAGAGAAGCACACAGCACTTGTCCGTCAATCTCTCAGTCTTAATACTCCAAACCATCAGCAAATGACATCACAATGACAGTCAAATACCCCCATACAGACACTGAATGGGAGTTTCAATCAACCAGATGGGCCATCCATCCACTTTTCATCAAGAGATTAAAAAAGGGAACCAATCATAAGAACTGCCCCAAAATTTAATAATTCAGCAGGTGAAAAATATCCTCTGTGGTCCCGAGTTCTCCAACGGGCGTCCACTGCCTGACTGCTTACACCACATACAGCCTGAAAAAAAGTTGCATTTTGATAATCTTCCAGAGACACCAATGACCAAAATGGATTTGCCAGGGAGCCCAACTTGCAGTTCACTTCAAGTCGGCCGACCACTGAGGAATAAATGTGTTCTCTGCAGCAGTACCTGGCTGCTGGTGTTTTGGGCTATAAATTATGCATGTGTCACATTCATGGAGCACTCTAAGAAATTTGGTTAGAAACTCAGAAATTGAGCTGGAGAGGCCAGAAATTTGACAGCAATTTTACTTCAAAACCCTATGCAAAATAAATCTGAGATTTGAACTGCACTGCAGACGCCATTATCCTGCACTCCCAAATAGAAAAGTAAATATGCATATTTCAGAACCTCCAACACAGACATATGCCCTGCCCGCCGCTCTCTGGCAAGCTCCTGAATCCTGCTGGGGTTCAAATATGAAAATGCGATTCTCAGACATCGTTTTCTTGAAAATGGCACTTCCCCGAAGACACAATCATCAGGATTGCCAGAAGCAGGGCCGAGCCACGTCTCAAGAGCCAGGCAGTCTCTAAAAAGCACAGGGAACGAGCTGGAAGCCTTGTTACGCTTCGATCCGAGCCGGGATCTCCTCTACTCGATAGCTCTTGCAGTCCCTTTTACCTGCCCACGCCTGTCAATCACAGTCAGAATCAGGAGCCAGCCTCTCTGCTCGACTCGCCCACCAGACAGCGGAGGTTTTTGGAGGTCGCTTAAGGTCATGTAGGGCTTGACGACGACACAACGAAGAGGACATTCCATCATGGGGCTCGAAGATGTCGTGCCGCGTATCCGTGGCGACGGCAGGCAGGGGGGCAGCATCCCACAGCAAAAGCAAACATGGCGTCATTTTAGTCGACTGCAGAGTGTGTGAGGGGCAATAGGAGTAGAGTCTGTCACACGTTCAACCCTCAACCCACAACAGGCGTTCTTACAGGGAAGCCCGGAGGTGGTGATGAATCAAAATTTGGGCAGCGTCAGCGGGCAGAGCAGGCGATTGTGACCACGCAAACAGGAACATCCTTACTGCAGCCAAATTCCCCTCATCTGCCCCCCACTAGACCCACTAAAACCTCAGCGATGGCATCTCAACCATTCAGGACAGACTTCAGAAACAAACTAAAAATGACACCATGCTTCTATAATGGTTATACGCCAGGTTACATACCCTGGGACAGGTTTATTTGGCCCAAGATGGGCCGGACGTTAGTCCTGCCAGCTATACGGAAGCAGAGTAATGCTCTCCTACGACTCGGGGTCACATGCTCGGAGTGCATGCCAACAGAAAGTAGCAATGCCAACCCTAGCCAACAGCATACACGAACCACACATCCACATTACACACAAGCTCAGGGGGCGATTCACAAAGGATAACAAAGATGGCTGGATAACTGAACTGTGTACAAACAGGAATCCTCCAAAATCTAGAACATTGATTTCAAGTGGAAAAAGGCTGTGCAAGGTTTTACCCAGAGCAGTTACCCGCCAAAACAGTAGACCTGGCACAGCATATATGCCTTCAGGGCCCAGTTTCACAAAGCAGGATGAGCAAGTTATATAGATGATGGCAATGGATAAATCCTGAACTGTCCAAATGTGGAACAGGAACTTGAGTTAGGAGCAGCTCCAGACTGCACATGCAGGTATCCAACCACGCTCCTAATCCTGCCTTGCGACATACCCACTGGCTTGTCACATGAAACCACTCCAGTAATAATGGGAAGAGCTCCCAGCCACACCTCGCCCCAGCCCACCCTTTTTCCACGGTTGCCCGTTTCAGGTGCCAGGTTTTCGGGCGTGGCTGTCGGTGAGGTAAACGCACTGCCAACGCAGAACGTGAGATCGGGTCATCAAAGGCCCACTTTCACGCATGACCGCACTTGAGCCCGTCAACAAAAGCGCACCGGGCAAGTAAACGGAAACTAATGCAGGACGCACACCATTCGCTCAAGTAACAAACGCCCCCCCCCCCCCCCCCCCCCCCCCCCCGAGGAGGAGAATGTAACCTCTCACTTGCACAAAAACAGCAAAGAGGGGGGAGAGAGAGGAAAAAAAAAAAAAAACCCCCCAATTACCCTAGGCAGCTAAAGGCAACATCAAACAATGTTATTAGGTTTTCATTAATGACTCTTTTGGAGGGGGGGGGGATTTAATCAGACAGTATCGTCACAGAAACCCACTCTGGTTCTGCTCACCAACTCACCACCCCACAGGAATAAGTGGAACCAGCTAAGCTAGCTCGAATACTGAGAGCACAGAGTGGAGAATAACTTACTTGTCAATGTCTGCCATCTTGGTTCAGTCCAGGGAATACCTGTTGAGAAAGAAAGAAAAAAAAACCATGAATAAAACAGGAGGACAATTAATGGCAGCGGCCTCTTCAATGCCAGCCAAGAGCCAAATTGAGGGTAGGACGCACTCAAATTACAGTATTAAACCTAAGGCACTGCGCTGATGCTGTCACGGCAGGCCCTGTATTAGAGCCCCATCTGAATCACGTCTCTGGTGCAGTCCTCCCTCGGCAGTGTAACACGATCAGCCCAACCATTTCTACATGATAAGCAGCCACAGATCAGTCGAAGATCTTTTTAATCGCCCTCCCATACTCACTGACAGCAGCAGAGATCTGCTTCTCTCTCGCAAAAAAAGAAATTAAATTCTTTAATTCATCCAACCTGCATTTCGCTACAGGGAAAGAATGGAGCCAACAAGCAGAATTTGTGCAGTCGATACAAGATTTATACACAAATAACTTGCACAAGTCAAAGCCACTCCAGTTCCTGAACGGAGGAGCGCCAAGACTGGGGTCATAACTGGGTCATATCTTGGCCAAAGAGCATAGACCGAGAACAAGGCTTTGCACGCGAATCCCACCAGAACAGAGGCAACAGGCCGAACAGAAACACCACAAGAAACACCTCACAAAGAAAACGTAAGGACACCGTGTAAAATGTACATAAACACAGAATGCAACAAGTTGCAAATTACTCTCAAGGACCACATCAGATATTGTGATCGAGAACTTATGATCTTTAATTTGATGCCAGCAACACTTTTCATAAAGGTGTGACAGGGCCATGATCACCAATGTGTTTGGGTACTGAAGACCAACTGCAATTTGAAAGCAAATTGTTTTCCTATATCTGGCTTGATGTAGGATTTCAGCTGCTCAATACTTTGCAGCTACCTTTGTCATTTTGTTTCATAATGCACCTGATGTCTTCAGTGAGGTCTGGACTGCAGGCAGGCCAGTTAAGCACTCAGACTCGTTACAGAGCCATGTGAATGTAATATGGTTTGGCATCATCTTGCTGAAATAAGTAAGGTCTTCCCCGAAAAGGATGTCTGCACGTTGCTCCAAAACCTGTGTACATTTTTCTGCATAAATTATATCCTTACAGATGTGCAAATAAGCCATGTCCATCAATGCACCCTCATACAATCAAGGATGCGGTCTTTTTAACCACAATTTAATAAAGTTGGATCGCCCTCTCCTCTTTAGCCCAGAGGATGCAGCGTCAATGATTTCCAACAAGAATTTCAATTAGGTTGGTCAAACCACAAGACCGTTTTCCACTTTCTCTTCATCCATCTTAAATGATCTTGGGCCCAGAGAAGATAGCAGCATTTCTGGACCTTGTATGGTTTTATTTTTACATCGAAAACTTGAATCTGTGGATGCAGCGGCAAACTGTTCAGTGACGATGGATTTCAGAAGTGCTCCTGATCCCATGCAGTGATTTCCTCAGTAGAATCCCATCCGGTGTTAAAGCAGTTCCTCTGCCTGAGGGCCTGAAGACGGCGGCCATTCAGCATTGGCTTTCCACCTTGTCTCTTGAGTACTGAGATTTCTCTGTATATTCTGATCTTATAATTATATTTACTGCAGATGAGGAAAGCACCAAATTCCTCTCAATTTTACATCGAGAATTGATATTCAAATAGTTGAACAATTTCAGATTGCAGTCCTTCACCGAGTGGTGAAGCCCTAGCCACCTCTACTTCAAAAAAAAAAAAAAACCTCTGCCTCTCTGGGATGCTCTTCCTGTGCCCAATCATGTTTATGATCTGTTCCAAAATAACCCAATTGGCAGCGAGATCTTCCACCAGGTGTTTCAACTTTCCCAATCTTTTGATGCCCCTGTCCCAACATTTCTGAAACACGTTGCCAGCAAATTCAACAAGAGCAGACATTTTTCATAAGCCAATAATATTCCTTAATTAATTTCAACCATTGATGTGTGGTCATTGATCCATTTTCAATTCAACACGGGGTTCAAATTACTTGCAAGACATTGCATTCTGTTTTTAATCTGGGCTACATTTTACACAGCTTCCCAATTTAGAGAGACATGGGGTTGTGGAAAGGCAAGGGTTTTAATAAAGCATTAATTTCTACCTCACTCAGTTCTGCAAGCCTACAATGTTCCACAGCAGGACTTTAGGTTGCCTTAAATGTGCTTAAAGCTGCTCAAGACGCACAGAAAAACGCATTTTTTTCACTTGCATTAATCAAGTCCCGAAAATATTAAGGTAAACTTTTAAAACAAAGTAGACATGGTCAACATCCCCCGCCAAATGCCTGAATCGCGCGCACCTCATTTTCGAACTCCAAGGCCTTGATGGTCTGAAGCTACACACCAAGTTTGGTTGTCCCATCTCCAATAGTTCCTGAGAAAAGCCGACCCCTTTTCGGACAGACGGACGGACGCACAAACCTATATCCCCATCCCCCTCACACTTCGTGGCGGGGGATAAAAACCCATTCAGCCTCATTAATCCGTTTTTACAGCCATCTTCACGCCAACTGAAGGGTTCTTCCTCGCTCCATTATTGCACCCCGTACTCCTAGCATTATTCAATCTATGCACGAAATGGAAAATGCCATTTTAAAGCTCGGCCTGGCTGTAGAGGTCATTAGGCTTCAATACATTAATGTTCGGCTCCAGGATGCTCCTCAGTGGCATTTTTTGGGAAGGGGGCGATGCGGTTTTGTCAGTGAAGTAGGTGGTAAACAATCAGCGGATTATTGTTTAAAGGGTCAGAGATAAAAACGGAGGAGCTAAAAAAGGTAACAGTCTGCTTGCAGCTGATATTTTTAGCCATTTAGAAGGCATCCAACGTATTGAAATTCTCTACAGGTATGCCAGCTAATTTGCACTTAAATGAGGCGGATGAGCATGGTCATCGATGGCTCCTTTGGTTGGATTCATTTCAAGTCTCCCATCACCAAATTTAGCTCAAAACCACAAGAGGCTGAAACCAGATCCCACGCAAGCCCAGAAGAGGGTCACTCCGCCCGTCCAACCATCCATTCATTAACCAACTGGCTGATACCAGTGCGACCCAGGTGGTCCTGAAGAGGGATGACAGTCCTTGTTTATCCTCATCCCAAATCTGTGACTTGATACCACGCAAAGCATGCAGCGCCCGCCTCCTTTAAAGCCTTTCTCCATCCTGGACGTCCCAAGTATCGATTTTAGCAAGCTAAATGCACGTAGCGTTGATAAAACAACAACTCTGAAAACAAAAACAAGAGGTTCCTTAGAGCCTGTGCTCGGGCCGGGTCTAGGCTTGGGCCAATAGTCAAACCACGCGCGCAGGAGCAGGACAATCTCGACACTGAAAAAAAAAAAACTACAAAGCAAGATAAGTGGGTTACCGAGGCATGTCGAGCCTAAACATCGGCTTTTCAATGTCACAAAGGCGCCTCTCTTAACGCGGCTAGATTACCTTGGTAACTTATGCTGCGAACTTAACCTAGTCGGGAGCAGATTGTGTGCCGAGTTTCAGCAGTAATCGGCCATACATGTGCTGCCTTATCACCAAGCACCTCCTGTGAAGTTGGCATCACCTTTCTTGAATAATCCAGTGGACTTTGGAGCCCGAAACGTACGCTGTTCTCTTCGGAGGGAGACTGGCATGACCCGTTCGCTTTTTCTGATGATATTCTCTAGAACGCTACAGATTCTCAGCTGAGGGAATTCATTACTTATGTAATCTACTGCAGCCATATATTGGCAGTGTAGCAAAGAGAGGCACTTACAGTTGCACGAACAACATGCATAACATTGCAGTTTTTTTGCCACGGGAACCGACAACATTCAGATGGTGATGCAGAAATTATAAGCAATAACATTGTATGCAGCGCTGTACATTTTACACAGGATGCCATTAAAATAATTTAAATACGAAAGCAAAGCAGCATAGTGCATACTACTTTGGAAAACATCAAAATCCTGCAGTCTTCCTGATCCTGGATCAGGGATAGCTTCTTTGGAGGAACATTCAGCAAGCGATTGGTTATTTTTATGAAGGGAAATGCGATAAATTGACGCTTGGAACGCCCTTTACTTGAGCGCTCACGGCGTGAAGAGCACAAAGCCGAGGTTAACACAGAAAGATAACAACTGCTGTGATACCGAAACTTAAGACCCGTTGCCTACCAGCCCAAGTAAAAATTATGTACACATGTATGAATTTGGATCTGCGCATCCACGATATTACGTAGGTCGCAGACGTAAAAGTTTAAAAGCGAATTTCGAGCAGCAGGTTGATGACAGACATGCATACAAACAGAGGGCGCATTGAGCTGACCAATGGACTACCTGCGCTCGCCCCGAGCGATGAATGTGGGTGTGCACATGCGTGATTTCGAACAGCCGATCAGTTGATGACATACATACAAACAGAGGGAGCAATTGAGCTGACTAATACTTTTAGTTAATACAGTAGATCACAGAACTCCTCAAAAGAACAGGTAATCCCTGTGGGACTGGGTTAGTGGGAATTTTCAGCAGGTGTCCAATCCAGTATAGCTTGTGTGTTCAGCCAACCTAACCCTGCATAAAGGTAAATAAAACTAGATTCAGTCAGTAAGCATGGCTTACAGGATACCCCCCGCAACAACAAGTAGTCAGGCAGTACCACAGTCAATAGACCTTCCAGCAAGAGAAGAAATTTTCAAAATCGGATGAGTAGTTTATGACAACTAAGTCCGGACGCACAGACGCACACACGCACACACGGATGGACAAAGCAAACCCGGTATACAATCATTTTCCTTTAATGACGCTTTTTCTGATTATCGTAATTGGCAAATGAAGACACGGTTTCTCTCCATATGCGATTTAACAACGATGAAAGCATGGGCTAAATTCAATACAGCAAAATAATTTAATTAACAGGCCAATGCTTTGCATTGATTGAACTGGTCCGTGTTCCAATGAAACGCGGTCCTTCACTCTTGGTATTGTGTGGGTTGATAATAATAATAATAATAATAATAATAATAATAATAATAATGGCTCCAGCCATTTGCGTGAGAGTTGACAGGTATGCAATTTTGAATAACATTGATGTAAATACGGCAAATAAGCGTCCTGATGAACGATTGTCGTCTTAACTGGGGAGAACAAGCAGCATCTGTTAAATGTGGAGTGCTGTCGGAGTGAACCTTCTGTTATGAAAATGACTGAGAACAGGTACGGACTAATAACGGTTTTAAACGGATGTTTTGTGCAACCCAATTCTTTTGTTCTGGTTTGGCAACTGTACAGAATTTTGCCCATGATTTAATCGCAGTTAGATCGCATATGGAGAGAAACCGTGTCTTCAGTTGCAAATTACGATAATTGGAAAACATGTCAATAAAGGAAAATGACTGAGAACTAGCCATTACTAATTATAGTATTAAAAGTGACCTGTCTTTGCCAAACCTCTGGCAATGCCGCTGACTGCGCCCTTTCAGATTTTAATGCGTCAGGGAGGCAGGACGCGTACTTAGTAACATCACTGTTGCACAGCAACACTGGGTTGCCATAAATGTGCCTACAGTCATGCCGCTATTGAGCATTGAGCGCAAATTTTAACCTGCTTAAAACCCAACAACCCTGAATGGTATGATGTTCGTCAACTCTAAATTCCACATTTTCACTTCCCTTAGCAAGTTCAATAAAGTTTGAAATGCATTGACTTGGTTTATAAAGGGGGCCGCCAAGCCAATGTTGACAAGGAGATTAAAAAAAATTTTTGAAGTATGTATTATGATTTGTCATTATAAGCGGAAAACTCATTGTAATATATTGCTAAACTGCAAAAATGTAAATAATTATGTATACATTTATAATATATTGAAATAAATACATTGAAACTAATTAATACTATTGTTGTCATTCCGTGACAAATTGCCTCTTGTAATTCCGTGACATTGACTTTTTGAAATTTCTTGCCCATAAAAGCAGGGTTAAAGTCAATATTTGTTTCTATAACTTACAGCATTAACAAAAACACTTTAAATATGAACATATTGAATTTTCATAACTTTACTATGATAGGAACATCACTTTCTGGATAGTTAAACACAACATTAAAAAAAACCACGTCAATTTAGATTTTATCTTATTTAGTTGTAGAGTTACAACCCAAAATGTAATGGGACTGTAATTCTGTGACAGCTTGGCTGCCCCCTAAAGTAAAATTTGTTGAGCAATTTGTAAGTCGTCATTTTTCCCTTTTAAGAAGTTCATATTGAATCCTTTTTTCGCCCATAATTACCAACCAATAAATAACTAAAAGAAAATTCATATATAACATTGCATAATTTTACAGGAATTAAATTTATCACCAGGTTTGGCCAACTGCAACTGAGCTTTGAAGCTTTGATCCACCAAACATTTTCAGATTTCCAGAAAAATTGCAGGGCGGTATCATAAGAGAGCGGTCACTGTTCTAAAATCAGATGCGTACTATGGATATGATCAACCAAAAAAAAAAAAAAAGTGCCAAAGCCACCGCGCCCACTCGGCCAAACAAGACCAAAATGGAACGCCCCCTATTGGCCAAAGTATCGGTCCGATTCGGCTCAAAAACGAACGTGGTCTAGACCTTATGACCATACATATACATATGAAATATGAAAAGGATCGGTCAAAAAAGGTGAAGATGCTAGAGCGCAGACTAGCCAAAAATTTATGCACGCATGGACGCAAGCACAGACACGACAGACCACCACTAAAGACGCCCCAAGCAAAGCATAAGCCCCTTGGGCCTCTTGGCCAAGCAGGCTAAACACACGTTGGCCACAGAATCTCATGCCGTTTTTCAGAAGAAAGGAAATGAACCGTGAACATGACAGCGTCCCCCCACAGGCCTTTCTCCACCAAGTAAAAGGAGAAATGTCCCGTTTAACACGTCCTGCTATTGGAGCATACTACATCTTTACAGTAACATTCCACTTAACATCAAACAGTCAAATTAGAGCTTGCACTAACTGAGAATTTTTATAATACACAAATGGACAAATGTGATGTCCATGTACTGCGCCATTCCATTCACACTCAGAACACCAAGCAGCGACTATCCCAAGCACAGGGGAACGTACCACCATTTCAGGATTCTTGTCCCCTTTAAAGCCGGTACGAATGTTCTGTGCAAAAGGCTTACATCGTCCCGAAACCTAGCAAGTGAATTCTAATTAAGTTTAAAGCAACAATGGGTTTATCCTTGAATATTCTAGTAGAAAGGACTGCCTAATTCAGGGCTGCCCAACCCTGTTCCTGGAGAGTTACCATCCTGTAGGATTCTACTCCAACCCTAATTCAACACACCTGATTCAGCTCATTAGCAGCTCGTCAAGACCTGTAACTGGGAAAGCAGGAGTGGTTTGCTCTGGTTGGAGTGAGAACCTTCAGGATGGTAGCTCTCCAGGTACAGGGAAGGGCAGCCTGGCCGAATTAAACCAAATGCTGATTTGAACTCAGACGAGCACAGAGTCTGAACAAGCCCGGTCATAAACAGCTCAAGGATTCTAGCAGTCTTCCACTACTTCGAATACACAGTGATGGACAGGCAAAACAATCACGTGGGCAGGCACAATTTAAAGGCACTCGCGTCATTTTACTTCCAACATTGGTATGACTTAGATATTGGGCATAAATGAAGATCAATGTCTACACGTGGGAGGGGAGGGGGGGGGAACACATGGTTACCACGGAAACCTGGGAGTAACAGTGGCCATCCTGAAATCGACATGTAACAAGCCACAAAGTAGTAGTCTTATTTCAGATTTACTCACCATGGCGAACCATTTACAGACACCAAAGTAATGTAACAAACATTTTTTATGAAAATTAAGTTTGATGGGCAGAAATATACACTGCCCGGCCAAAAAAAAAGTCACTGTTTGGAAATCAATGAACAAATTCTATAATTGGATCATTATTACAGTTATAGATCCGTTTCAACTGGCAATAATCATTTTAACCCTGACTGATGAAGCGCGTTGCTACTAATTTCTTAAAAAGATCATGTCAGGAGACATATCCCTTGATAGTGGAAAAGATGTTACAGTATTTCAGAATGGGCAAGTTATAGGCCTGTATTTAGCAAAGAAAACCATGAATGACAAAAATAAGTATGAGCAATCATTTTCACAAACAAATTTGCCACCACAAAGTCCTGACCTTAAACAGATTAAAAGTTAGCGGGATGTGCTCAAGAAAGACCAAGTGATTCAACCATTATGTTGAGAAGACAAGATCTCGGCCAAAAATTATGGCATTTCTGATCGAAAATAAATGTTCTGGCATTGCATGTAGTTGTCAAAACAATGACAAGATGAATATGCACTGCACTGTAATCAAAGCTACAGGGGTTCCAACTAAATACTTGTGTGTGCGCAACTTTTTTTGGCCGGGCAGTGTAGGATAAATAGCCTTTACAGTATATTTGTTGGTCAACCGGAAATTGCTTACCAGAAATTGCTTAAGCCATTTTTGAGAATTCCCTTGCATAAAATAAAAAAACAACGTAGAATCCTCTGGGAAATTACACAGCCTTAAAAGAGCCAATCTATAAGTGAGTTGCTGAAAATTACAGGTAGGTTATAGTACAGGTAGAACAACAACTTTTAAGAAAAGTTGCAAACAGGTAATTGTGATAGGAAACCAACAAAAACACTAAGGTAACATTCTTTTCACAAGGCTCCTTTATTTCTCTCCTCTACAACTTTAAAGAACAAAGAACTTTCAAGGACAAAATAATGTGCAAAACTGCAGTAAATTTCTGCAAAATCAAATAACCTTATTGTAAAATGTAAATATATCTGAATTATGAACTCTCATCACATCTGCCTTTCAGTCCTAGAGTCTCTCTCATGAGTGCAAACTTATGAGAAATTAAGAATGTATCGGCGTCTAATTGGCAAAACTCCGGCCGATGATGATAGTTTTGAAAAGGGCTATAATCAGCCGATGAAATTGGCCGGGCCCTAGAAAACAGCAATGAGTAAATAACACTTGCCTAAACTTAAAATTAAAAAAAATAAAAAAAAAGAAAACAGTTCCGTTCCTTTCATAATCACTTCCCCAAGTGATGTCAAGAAGGAACATATTATGAAATGGCTCGTAATAGCCAATTGGCTGTGCACCTGACAACATGATGGGGTGCCTTTAATGCACACTGATGCCAGGAACTCCTCTGCATGCCCGCAACTGCTAAAAATAGTGGCAAAGCCACAGCGCCCGCTTGGCCAAAATGGAACGTCCCATATTGGCTAAAGTATCAGTCCGATTCGGCTGAAAATCAAACTTGACCTTATGAACATATATACACACGTGAAATATGGAAAGGACCGGTCAAAAACTTAAGACGCTAGAGCGCAGACAAGCCAAAAGTGTGTATACACACACACACACACAAACACACACACACACACACACACACACACCCCCTTTTGGCCGAGCAGGCTAAAAATAATTAAGCAAAACTATAATGCCAGAAACAAATATAGCAAGGTATAGTCAAACCTCTTCTGCATGCAAGTTCATCAAGAACCACGCAAAATTTGTGAAAATGAAACTAGTAAATACAGACCCCGGGAAGTGAAAGAATGCGACCGGAGGACTAGAGGCTAGGAGGGAAAATGAGCCCTTCATGTGAACGGTGACGAAAGAGCCTCAGTACTCGACAGAGGCCCACCACATCAACATTGGCCAAACCCTGAATATGGGTATGTTTCATAGCACTACCAGACTCTCTCGGCAGACCTTTGACTTCACATAAAAGAACACACAGCAACAGGGAGTCTGCAAAAGCATGTCCATTATCAGGCCCAAAAACATTTTAAAAATTTAAATATTATTTGCAAAATGGCCATGAAATAAATGCATTTCAGGCCCCACTACTGGGCTTACAATTGTGTGCAACACCTTGAAACAAGCCAAATTAAAAAAAAAAAAAAAAAAAAAAAAAAAAAATCACAGTATTTGACCGTATTAATTAAGCGTCAGCAAAAACAAGGCCACTGATTGTCAAAACCCTGCATTAAGTAATTCCAGTATGTTTACACCATGAGCCAACTAAACAAGTTCCCATGACTACTTGCAACCGATCATCAGCCATTGTGCCACCTTATGAGCAAGCTGGTACCTCACTGGCTAGTTCTTGCAGCTTTGCACAAGTGCCCAAAACAGGGTAATTCAGGACAGAGTGATATTCTGAAATGGGGAACAAGTTAGTCTCAGCACATATTCAATTATATATTCATGCTTGACGGCAATCATCTTCCCATGTGCAGAGGACAGGTTTAACACCAGTTGTGTTATCCTTAAGTGAAGGCAACGACATCCACACCACTTAATTTTGCTGAAAGAGACAGACATAAGCAGACAATGTGACCTGTCAGAGATCTAACCAAGCACTAAGTCCCAAGTGTAAACCACTGAAAGTGGAACTGCACTGCACATACACCCCCGGACCAAAAATGGGTCAAGCCCAAAATGAAAAATAAGGGTTTTAATGGCCTTAAATAATCATTAGTCAAGTTTAATTCTTGCTAAACAGATAAAGTAACCAAATATGGGATAGCGTTTCCACTTGATTTCTGTAAATGTTAAAGCCTCGAGTGAGCTCTCAGATTGTTCAAATTCCATGCCATTCAAATCTGGACCATGAAACCTCTACCTCAATGCTCTTAGTGGCAGACCCCCCCCATTTATCACACAGGAGTGTGTATCCCACACAAAAAGCACTCAACAGCAGCCGACTAGGAGGACATCAAAGCATGACGTCATCAAGCAACCAATAACAGTGAATGTAAAGACTCCTAGAAAAGACAAACCAAATTTATCAGCAATAAAATTCAGAAATTGAGGATGGCTCGTGTTCTTTATTTCGATGCAGTGTTTCTCACACGTTCATTTATTCGTGGCGGCCCACCACGAATAAATTTTGGCCGTCACGAATACATTTTTCGGCTTTTGACTCGACCTCGCCCCCGGACTGTTTGTTTTGTGAATGTCGCGTGTCTTTACAATTCTGGCGCATTGGGTGGCGGTATGCATTGTAACGCCGCCTATAAATTAATAAGACGCAGAAGAAGAAGTTGTGATGGGCCAATAAATTCAGAAGACTGAGAAGAAAAAGTCGTGGTGGAAGAGCCTTGGCTCAAACGACGAAGGTAATACGTGCCGGTACAAAGAGGTCAAATAAGCACAAAAGCGGTCTGAACAAAAGTGGTCTTGGATATATCCATGCGTAATTTTGCGCACTTCAAACTTCAGAAACTCTTTCTGATTGTTTCGTCGCGGGTGCTTCAGTGTAAAACATATCTGCATGACATTTGCGGTTCATTTATTGTAATGTTTTTGCAGGTGTTCATGTAAAATAAAGTATTTACACATGAAGGAGGAGACGTGTCTCCATATATTGCGCGCTCTCACGCGTTCACTTCTGGAACCAGGATATCTGCGTCGTCGCATTGAAAATCTTCTCGTTTCCTCCTGTTAAATCTGCCGTCATGCTGCCACTGCTTGCGCCGCTGGCACACCTACCTCTTACACGTGATGATTTTCTGATTGGTTTATTGCATGTTCGGCCTCAACTCGCCGGTGAATCAATGAGGGCACTTAGGCACACCTGATGTCTCTATATCTAAATATACCTGTATATCTAGTTAAAACTAAATACAAGCCATTATTCATCTCTTATTACTATGTATATCTATGAATCTATTAAAACTAACAGAGCAAATGTAGGCTCTCATTTATGTCTTTATATTAAAATGTATATCTATATGTAGATCTTAAATAAATTTACTGAATGCAGGCTATTTTCATCAATACTTGTACATAATTATTGTTCTATTCTGTAAATATTTCTATTCGAGTACATTTGTATAGCATTTATATATATGTATATGTATATAGTGTTTACAATTGCAGCTTTGCATATTCGTGTGTGTATATAGTGTTACATTATAGTTTTGCAGTTCCATTCAAAATGTGGGTTTTGACATTGCTCTCCCCCTTGGACCACACCACCACAAATAGATCCTTGATCTGTGGGAAACACTGTAGATGCCAATCATTCACCAGCCACATGCTCCTTCTAATGTCAAAGGACCAACAAACAGTTCGGACAGCATGCAAACAAGAGCACAGACCACATAAATAATGCACCGGCATTACTGTGGTCAAAAGGTAAATGCAGCAAAGCAACACTGTACAGGAGGCATTTCAGCAGATAAAGTTTCAATCGTCATCCAACACCTCATGATTTCATGCTCAATGCTCAATCCAAACATCCAGAAAGCACCAGTTTAACAAGCTCAAGTGAAAAAGGAATGGAAATCCATAACAGGCAAGTTCTACAAAACAGAATCACAAGATCAAGTCATCATAGATTACATCACGCCACAGAAAAGGCTTGCTACACGTTCCATAAAGTTTCTCTACTTGCCCTCCCAGATTAATGAATATGATCATTCACACAAATGCAGACCCGTATCTCAAGTCTGACCATCGGGTAAAACATGAATATACTCAAATATTTAAAAATGTCAAGTTGATGAAAATCAGTCCAGTGAGGAATTAATGACCCAATGACCACGAAGTACAAAAGATCAACTTGAAATCTAGAAATTTGTCAAACATTATGTAGTGCATTGAAAGGTTGAATATGCCACCTGACATCACAGGATTAACAACACTGTATGCACCATAAAACCTTCTCATAAAGACCTTAGACTTCACCGCTGGTTACCGACTCAAAACTGAACAGCAGACAAGCTTTTATCACCTCATGAGCGTGTTAACATATTGATCGCGATAACCGATTAATCGCTTCACGCCTAACAAACGTCAACACTCGCAATATTTAACATCACGCTGCTATTCGGAGAGACCTCACAATTCCATCTGCTGAACTGCACATGGCGCACGCTTGCGGGCGGAAGCTGCATAACGTCAGCCAACAAACATTACCTCTGGCCTAGCGGTTCAACTCGCCGCCCTAAAGCCGCGTTCACAATGGACGCGAAACGAATTTCTCACAGGACAGACAACATTCAAAGTCAACGGAAGGGCAGTATTCGCGTCTTTGCATTGACTTTGAATGTAATCTGTCGTGCGAAAAAATTCGTTCCGCGTCCGGTGTGAAAGCAGCTTAATTCAGCAAGCGAGCCGGTTAGCGGGCTAGCAGAAGAGAACAGCATTTTCGGCAATAGCCTTCCAGCTCGTCGTCCACCGGTCAACCACGTGTCGGCCCAGAACACAAAAACGTGTTGCTATCGACTAGCATCAGGCAGCTCGCTAACGTCAGGCGCGCACTGCGCTCATCACGCATCAGGCAGCGAGCTGCGTGAATCCTAAAGCTAGCAAACGCCGAGTAGCCAACCAAGTAGGCACTTTCCGCCCGTAAACGCATGAACTTAACTGGTGACGAGGTCACTAAATATAATGCAAAGTAACATAACAGAAAAGTTTACTTTACGATCTAATTAACAGCAGAACACGCAATCAAATCACGAGTGAGCAAAGGGTTATTAATTAACTCGCCAGCCAAATGAGCACCAACTTACCGACCAGTGTGACGCACTGGTTAGTTCAATATGGCTCGGCAACTAGGTAAAATCAGCTACTTTCGCCGTGGCAAAACTTGCAAACGTTTGATACACAAATGACGCCCGGCCTCTCGCCGTACAGCCGCTTTCACACTGGACGCGAAACGAAATTTTTTCGCACGACAGACTACATTCAAAGTCAACGCGTTCACTTTGAATGCAGTCAGTCGTGCGAAAAAAATTCGTTTCGCGTCCAGTGTGAAAGCGGCTTAAGTCAATCTAAACTACCAATAAAAAAAAAAAATTAACTCGCATCAGGATAAAACTGCACACGCCTCAGCAAATGGTGAACCAGCGAACAGCTACATGCTTTGGGGGTTAAACTCCAGCTACGACATTCTCGCTTCTTTTAACATGAAAATCCCCGTAACACTGACAAGAAGCCGTTGTTTCTCTTCTCTGGGACCGCGATCCGATCTCAGAAACTCCCGCTCGCCCGCACCGCCGCTACTCGAGAAATAAGGTCAGGACGAGATCCCCGGGGCCGACACTGCCACACCTGTGTTTGGAACCCAGCATGCAGGCGCCGTCGTCAGGCCGGCCCCGTGAGACAAGTCTGGAGCACCAGTCAAAAGCGGAAAAAATGCGAAACACAGAGCGGTTTTTCAGCAACGGGAATAACACACGCATCATGGAGGCGCGTCAGTCAATGGCTTCGCTCCTCTGGCTTAGCAGGCAGGCTGCCGTTAGCTAGCAACACATTTCAGTCGACTGGACCATGAGCAGCCCCACGGCCTCAAGCCCCAAATATCATTACCGCGTCAACCGACACATTTGATTCATTAACAGGGGCTGCTTTGAGCAAATTTACAAACGTTCTTCTATTCCGCTTACCTTTTCCTGGCGGCTGTGCGGAATGGCAGTGCGGTGCGGTGCGCAGTGAAGCGGTCTCAAAGAAAAAGGCTCCGCGCTGATGGCGGTAAAAAGGAAAGAGATCCCGCCGCTTGCGCTCATATACATCTGGCGTCATCACGTAACCAGACGGTCACCAGGGCAACGTTCCGTGTATGGGAGGGGCTCCAAGAGGCGTGATGATGGTAAAATTTGCTCGCTGAGGATGTTATGGCTGTTGAAAGCTGTGGGTTATAATCATATCTGTCTGTGGTTATGATGTAGCTACGTATTTGCTGGGATCAGTTGTATATTTCAGTATGAAAAAGACATAATGGTTAAATAATATGAAATCATTGCCAGGATAACTATTAATGGCATGGTGACAATTTATGTCCATTGGAGGAAAGAACACAGTGACCAGATATTATTGACAGGTTGCCCAAGCTCTGAAGTTGGAGGTGAGAGATAAGATTGCGGGCAGTGGTCAAGTGCAAGCGTGTGATTCCCAAGTACGACCCGAGACAGCATTTAAAATACTCTTTTTGTGCAACAACACTTCCGATTCTTCTCTCAAAGCAGAGCTTCATTACTTTAAATTGATTTATGGCAGTTTATGTCAGGCATTAGCTTTGTCATACCCTTCGCAAGAGTGTTGGCCTTTTTTGGTTTGCCTGGCATTGAGTTTCTTGCGGATTTTGTGAGCAACAACGTTGTGTTTGTGAAGGAAATTTGAGCTGTAAAAAGCGCACTGAAGCTCAAACTTTGCCCACATTCAAAAAATTACCCTGAAGTACTCTGTGAACAGCAGCAAATGAGTCATAACTCATCCATGAAGCCTTTTTCTATTTATGAGTTGGCCTTACTATTTTCTGTTTGCGGTGTTCTGATTCAGAGCCAAGTACAGTCTCGAATTTGATTCAGTCTTTATCTTTCCCATGTGTGGGTGTTTAAATTTGCCCACACGTTTTCACATTGGCAGTGTGAATTCTTGAATCATTCAGGCCTTTTTTATTCTTGAATCAAATCCTAGAAGATGCATCTGATGCTGCTTAATGTAATTAATCCAGACCACACCTTCATGAGCTTTCCCAGTTAGCAGTCCTCACTGGCCCCCAAGGTGGGGCCTATGTGTGTTGCCTACTGTGTCCAAAGTTCTCTCGTCCTCGAGCTCCATGTTGGCCCCAGTCGGGAAAGCCCAGCAAACGTAGCGAGTGATATAATGCAGTGTGCCAGTCACACACAAACCAATCTGATTCAATCTGCATATTTGTTGGTCCATCCATGTTAAATTCTTGAATCTAAATTCTCAATATCCTTTGTAAAAATAATTGCCAAATATTTGAAATTCAAGTTGCCTTGGTGTTGCCAAAATGCAAACTTTCTGTACTTCTTTGATTTTGGTCAGCCAGCTGCATGTAGTGCACATGTGCTTCCTCTCTGGTTAAATCTCATCAGCTCTCATGAGACCTGGGCAGCCCAAGTGGGAATTACTGAGAGCCCAGGGACAAGCCCCTCTCAGAGCCCAGCCTAGTTGTGCCCTCTTGCCTGTTCCGGAAGAAACAAAACTGTTTTTTTCCCCCATCATTTGACATGTTTTATTTCTTGAGGAGATCTATTGCCTACTGCTGTCTTCATTCATAGATGTAGAATTCCCAGTTTTATTATGGTCCATTGCTACCGCAGTCCATTGTATCCTCGATCAATATAAAATGGTGTGCACTAATTCACTCAACAGCCACTTCATTAGGCACACCTATTCAACTGCTTGTTTATGCAAATATCTAATCAGCCAATCCTATGGCAGCAACTCAATGCATTTTGGCTTGTAGACATGGTCAAGACAATCTGCTGTAGGTCAATCGGAGCATCAGAATGGGGAAGAAAGATTTAAGTGAGTTTGATTGTGGCGAGGCTGTTGATGCCAGACTGGCTGATCTGAGTTATTCTGCAACTGCTGATCTACTGGAATTTTCTCGCACAACCATCTCTAGGGTTTACGGAGAATGGTCCGAGGAAGAAAAAAATTTCTAGTGAGTGGCAGTACTCTGGTCGAAAATGCCTTATTGATACCAGAGGTCAATGGAGAATGACCAGACTGGTTCGAGCTGATAGAAAGGCAACAGTAAATCAAATAACCGCTCGTTACCACTAAAGGATGCAGAAG
This sequence comes from Gymnothorax reevesii, assembly GCA_029721435.1. NCBI lineage: Eukaryota > Metazoa > Chordata > Actinopteri > Anguilliformes > Muraenidae > Gymnothorax > Gymnothorax reevesii. The sequence continues at coordinate 21,575,581 of CM056579.1, read as the reverse complement.
AGCATCTCTGAATGCACAACATGTTAAACCTTAAGCAGATGGGCTACAGCAGCGGAAGACCTCACTGAGTGCCCCTCCTGTCAGCTAAGAACAGGAAACTGAGCCAAAACGGGAAATTAGAAGATTGGTAAACATTGCCTGGTCTGATGAGTCTCGATTTCTGCTGTGACCTTCAGATGGTAGGGTCAGAATCTGGCGTAAACAACATGAAAGCATGGATCCATCCTGCATTGTATCAACGGTTCAGGTGGTGGTGTTTTGGTGGGGGAAATATTTTCTTGGCACACTTTTGTACCCGTAAGAACTAATTCAGCCTCGATTAAACGCCACTGCCAACCTAAGCATTGTTGCTGATCATGTCCATCGATTTATCACCAAAGTGTACCTGTCTGTTGATGGCTACTTCCAGTAAGATAACGCCCCATGTCACAGAGCTCAAACCATCTTAAACTGGTTTCTTGAACATGACAATGAGTTCCCTGTACTCAAATGGCCTCCACAGTCACCAGATCTCATTCCAATAGAGCACCTTTGGAATGTGGTGGAATGCAGTGGTGGAACGGGAGATTTGCATCAAGGATGTGCAGCTGACAAATCTGCAGCGACTATGTGATGCTATCATGTTAATATGGACCAAAATCTTAAAGGAATGATTCCAGCACCTTGTTGAATCTATGCGATGAAGAATTAAGGCAATTCTGAAGGTGAAAGGGGGTCCAACCCAGTACTAGCAAGGTGTGCATAATGTAGTGGCCAATGAGTGTATTATTTCCTTGTTCTGAAAAATGTACGGCCCCATCCTTATGTATTTGGACACTTAGTTAGAAGTTCAGATGATTTGGAAGTAAATACCGGCAAGTGAAAGTTCATTGTTTCAATGCGTAATCAATTTAAAAAAAAAGTTTTCTTTTACATCTGCCTTGCCAGCCAAAGCAAATGAGCAGAGGTCATAGAGTTTCAGGGAAAAAAATAGCGATAGTATAATTTCTCTTGAAAGTAAAACTGAGCATTGAAAATGGGTCATGTCACATAAGCGAATATGTATGCTGTGCATTGTAAACTACTAAATTGACTGCGGCCATTGTAGTGCAATAGTTCAACAAATATGACTGCTCATTCAGCTTGGGTGAGTGAAGAAAAGTAAACACTCCATGTTGTTGAAGCTGAAGTGCTTGATGAAATAATTAATGTCCTTCAGATTAGGTCTCTACATGACAGAAACTATTGTTGGAAATACTACTGCCTTTTCACTGAAGTGTAATGTCACTAACACGATAACTGAATGGGCTTTTCTGCTCTGCCTTGTAAAATGCTTGGCACGTCAAGCTAGTTCATTTGGCACATCAGGCTATTTTATTTTCTCCAAGGACCGACAGAGGTGCTTTCTAAGAAAGATTTGTCTTCATAATACAGTTGGAACTGTGAGCGGAGACCATTTCAGTAATCGGGATGCTAAAAATGAACACGCCTGCTTTAATGTTTGAGTTTACTGCGTAGCTTAGCTAGAGTGCAGTCAATAATTACGTAGGAAAATTCATCTATTATCTAACTGACTTATTCCTGAGTGAGAGGGGTGGGGTGGGCTGGTGCCTTACCCAGCATGCACTGGGTGAGATGCAGGAATACACCCTGGAGAGTTCAGAAGGCACAGTATATACCCAAAAGTCCTTGCCTCTCATTACACAGACTTGACTGTTTTTTTTTAGAGAACAGTGGGGGAGATGGAGCAGGCGTTGAATCAAGTGTGACGAGAAGGCGATTGCTTTAATCATTTTAATACAAACGTGGAATATTCATAACGATATTGCGCTGGCACAATTCCTAAAGTAGGCTAAGCCTTTGATTTCATTCTGGGCAGCTGAAGACTTGTTCTTTCGCTTTGAGCAGAGTCTGCTGTGCAGTGTTCCCTACCACTTAAATAGTAATTTGGTCTCTGTTTTTAAGGGTTTGTGCAAGAAAATAGGTTGTCCTTTGTTAAGCCGCAATCGCTAAATTAATCCGATTTAGTAAACAAAGAGGTTCGCAAAATTGGGCTGACAGGACAAAATAGTGCGGCTTTACTCAATTTTTTTTCTCCTGAGGAGTTCAACTGCTTTTCAAACCTGTTTCTTAGCGATGAAGTTTCTAAGTGTTTCTGCTGAGTTACAACATGGCTCCTGAGGTTTTGTATTGGGCTTTACTGAAGCTAGTCAAACAAGGGGGCTGTGTTATTCTACTCCATCGCTCAAAATTCGAAGACCTCTCAAAGGAGGTCGTGCGACCAGACCTCTGTCTGACAATTACTCCGTGAGCTTCAGTCAACTTTTCTCTTCACATTTTTTTTCGGTCGCCCACATTAACCCCTTTGCGCAGAATACAAAATTTTGCCAAATTTTCCCGTTGTGCACGAGCCTATTTAAGCTTATAACTCAGCATTTGTCACAGAGACTTTGGAAAATTATTCCAGTGTAGGTAGGAATTTGGAAATTCAATTACAGAATTGTTTAGGAATTAAATATCTGAATTTACGGACGCTGGCGTCTACCTCTGCGCAAAAGGGTTTTAATGAGATTGTGAAACCACTGTATGGTGCAGCCATTAGTAATGTCATAAAAATGGCAGTATGGAGTGTAAGTGGTGTTTTGCTCATTCTAGATGATTAACACCTGTGGTGAGCTGTTTTCCACAGATTAAACTTTTCATAAGAGCATGGAATATTCCTAAAGCCCGGGTAAGGTGAACACATACTTGTTTTGAAAGGAAAGGTGACGTGTTTGGTTAATGAACTGTAGCCGTATTTGGTGATCTCGTCATTTCTAATTTAAACACAATGCAAATCAACTCCCCTGATTGCAACCTCCTCTTTCCTGATCCACAGCACTTTCCTGCATTGGGAGCCTATTTGAATACTAAAAAAAAAAAATGATGACTTCCTAAAAATATTGTTTCACACAGTGTGTGGGAATTATTGACAGTTGTTCTACGCAGTGTGTGAGAGTTAAAATCACAAAGAACCAAGTATTTGAACTGACATTTATCTTATAATTTTTGGAAGTGCTGTGGTGGAAAGTCCCGTTTCAGGAAGTGAAAGTCCTCCCTGGAACTTAACTGTAACTCCCTGGATTTAGCTCTGCCAGAGGTAGAACTAATTAGTTAAGTCAGCCGATTTTGCGGGTGGCAGGAAAACATGGCAGGATTTTCAACTTTCTGACCTCTGGATTTCCCGCTTTGCGAAAGGGTAAGAGGAATCTTGGGGTTAAAGTATCGAGAAATGGGTTTTTATCCCTCATGCATTCGTCTAACTGAAGTTGTTACATCCCCTCTGAAGAATTAGCAAGTCTCTCTGAACCTGGATTTTCCATCGCTAATGACACTGCAAGAAACCCCCATCTGTAACAGGGGTCGTGGACTCCAGTCCTGGAGGATCACGCTGTCTCCTGGTTTTTCAGTTTGCTTCCCAGCAAAATATTACTGTATGTCCCTGATTGGCGAGAGTCTACAACTTGATCTCTAGGAGTTGATGGTCCTTAGTCTGTATAGTTTGGAAGGACCGTGAAAAGAGAAGCAGTGGTGATTTTTTCTCTGCATACAGATGGCACGGCACTGGCAGGCGGCGTGCTGATACTGACCTGTAAGCGCTCAGCAGGAAGTATAAACACACCAGACGGAATCCATGCAAAGTAGCGGCTCTGATGTGAACAAAGCCTCTACTTTTCCCTCCATTATTAGCGCAGGTCTTATCCCCCGTGGAGAAACGCGAGTGGCAGGGAGGGGAGGAGTTCAGGGTAAGTGCTGCGTGGAAACGCAGTCAAAATTCATGCTACGTTCTGGCACCTGTGTAGCCAGGTCTGGAAAAAAAAAAAAACACCTGCCCAAGAGGCATAGAAAGTGGGCAGAGTTAAAGTAAAGCTGATGGTGTTCCAGGGGAACAAGGTGTTGGTTTACTGTTTGGTTTCAGGCCTTAATGGCAGACAGGGTGTTGGTAGTGGGGGTGGTGGTGGTGGGGGGTTGTGAGTAAAAAGTACTGTAACCTTTAAAAAGTGCCATTGCCTATAAAAGGTTATTTGCCCTATAAAAGGTTCTTTTGCCTTGAAAAGGCAACATAACCTATAAAAGGTGCCACAACCAACAAAACCTTCCATAACCCATGAACAGTGCCATATCCTGTGAAAGGCTCCTGAACCTATAAAAGGTACCGTAACGTATTTCATACAATTGTTCCTCTTAACTGCTTTGTCTGGCTGTGGTTGGTGCTCATGAGGTGGCAGTTCTCTGTGGATGAGTGAAGCTTGTGATGGTTCAATTCATAGTCCTCTGGAGTTAATGTGAATCTGGCTGATTATTCAGGTCGTTGTGAAGTGATGACGACAACTTAATTATATCTGCGCGTCATAGACAAAAATTCATGTGTACGCTAGCCTATCTACATGCATGTTTTTGCTATGGTTCATAAATGGCGTGCTATGGCATGTGACATATTGCTAGCAGGCAGGAACAATACTTCTAGCAGCTCTATGGGAACATGCCGCACTGACAATGCGTAATACAAATCTTGTGGGAGTTTCACAAATCTAGGGTTACTATCCTGACATGACTATACCTTAGAGTGGCTGAAAGAAATCAAAATCCCCAGATAAGTGACCTTTGACCTTTAATTCCAATGGAGCGGTCACCTGCTATGTACTGTTTGCACAAAAGTAGATCAAATCGAGTGAAATGCGCTGACCTAGAAACCGTGGAACAAAAGCAAGCACGATGGGGGGTGTTTCCCAAGACAGGAGATTCTGTGGAGGTGCCCCACAACTCGAACAGGGAAATATTCACAGATATCTGGGATGCAAATCCTCAACAAAACTACTGTGCATCCAGAACCCAGCATGTAATGCCCTGACAGTCGTTTTTCTGACACCTGAACATTAAGTTGTAGTACTTTGGTTGCATGCTGCAAATGTCAGAATAGTTTTTCCATGGTTGATAGGATGATTCATCATGCTTACAGTGATGCTCTTACCTGCAATTGAAATTGCACTGTCACTGACTCAGCATCACTTACTGCGTTCGCCTTTATTGTCGCAGGCACTGCCTCTCTGGCAAATGTACTAAATATGGTCTTTGCTGGGGTAATGGTTTGGAAAAGTGTGTCTAAGAAACGACTGGGGGAACAATTTTGGTTGCTTTAAACAATACACGATTTGACCCCTTAAATCATCTCTATTAAAATGTGTGTTAAACCTGTCATCCGTGAAATTAGTCTTTTATTGTTTTCGCGCTGGATTCGGATGATGCCTGGACCCAGTATGACAGCAACAAGGTAATAGACGAAGTGGATTCTAGGGAGTCTTCGACATCCACCTTTTGCTGTCATCATGGGTCCTTGTCAGTGCGCTCCACTCACAAACAATACCCTTATGCTTGCAGACGGGATAGTCCGTTTTATGTGGCACCAGAAACCGTTGAGAGAAGCATTGACGAGACTCTGAAATTGAGAAGGTTTATTGATGGAGACGACTGTCTGTCTGACGCAAGGGCTTTTGTCTTCGCCACTGCCAGACCTTGAAATTGTAAATCCCAGGCAGAGAGGAGTTGGAAACGCAGAGCAAAGGTCTTTGGGCCCCAAACAGAAAGAGTTAATGAATTTGTACACCAAATGAGCCAAAGCATTATGACCAGACGAAGGAAAAAACGTTGATTATGGCCTTACAGCACGGCATCTTAAAGCGCATGTCAAGGTTTGGCATAATTTGACCACTGTCCCTCAAATCATGGTTCTTCTGGGCCAAGAAGCAGTGGTTTTTCAGCCTCCTTTGCCGGGATTGAGGAATGGAGACAGTCTGGCCAACCAGCATTGCTAACTGTTTAGCAGTTACCCGGGAGGAAAGAAAACCAGAGCTAAATTCAGATTCGAGGTCCAGATTTGATGATCTCTGCAGTAGATGGCAAGCAAAGAGTCAGTTTTCAAAGTCATTGCGATGGATGTAGAAGAAGGATGCAGAGGTAAGATTGTTGTGGTTATATGACTGGGTTGGAAAGTCTCTGAAATAGCAGGGCTCGTGCTTCTGGTCAGCAGTGGTGAGTACTTACCGATTGTGGTCTAAGGAGGGACAAATTTTGAACTGGCGACAAGGTTTTCAGCCCCCAAGGCTCATTGAAGAGTGGGGGCAACAAAGGCCATTCCGTCTGTGCCAAACCAACAGATGGGCTACGAGGCACAAGACAGATAATTTTTATGACGCTTAACGACGGTGTGTGTCATGGTGAGACGCATCTTGCTGTCTATGGGGCTGTGTTGCTGCAGACTGGTCAGAGTGCCCATTCTAACCCCTGTCCACTGTCAAAACCACCTACACTGTGGGCGCACAAGCATTGGAGCTGGGCTTTTGTGCAGTGAAAGAAGGTAGCCAAGTCCAATGAGTCCCATTTTCTTTTAAATAATGCGGACAGCCGCATACCTGTGCACCATTCACCTGGGGAAGAGATAGCACCAGGGTGGACCATGGAAAGAAAATAATCTGGGGCAAAAAGGGATGCTCTGGACAATGTTCTTCTATGAAGCCCTGGTTCTGGGCATTCATGAGGACATCGCTAAAACAAGCCATCAATCTAAACTTGATTGTGGACCAGGTAGACCCCCTCATTGCAATAGTATTCCATGATGGCTGTGGCCTTCTGCGATACAATGTTCCCTGCTACATTATTAAGTAACATAACAAAAAGTTAGACAGTGAGGTGGAACGGACACGGTGGCAGAATAATACTGCTTTCACACCGGACGCGAAACAAATTTTTCACACGACAGATTACGTTCGAAGTCAATGCAAAGACGCGCGTCTTTGCGTTGACTTCGAACGTAACCTGTCGTGCGAAAAATTTGTTTCCTGTCCGGTGTGAAAGCAGCTTTAGATGAAAAACGTGGAGTCTATGGAGAGGGAGGTTTAAAAAAGGGAGCAGCGAAGAAAGAAAACGGTGCAGCGAAGTCGGTGGGAAATGAACAAAGTGTACCAGATAAAGAATAAGTATCCACATGAGAAGATTTGAAGCATCTATCGCAATGGTAATAAACTGCGTGGGTGAGATTGAAAAGAAATATCAAAGGATAAGGATGGTTGTGTATGCAGCTAGGGAGATTTTAGAGATCACCAATATTAAGGGAGATGAAATGCAAGGGATGTTCGGAAAGGGGTTTCACAGGAACCAGACTCCATGTACAACGTAGTTAGTGGTAAATAGTTCTCGATATTGAAGAATGTGAGGTAGGATGAGGTTTTTTTAAAGGCACACAGGGTAACAGTCAATGCAATTATATTAATTCAAGTAGGTGGCAGTAAAACACAAATAAATTAGTAAACTTCCATAAATCCCCAAAGAAGAAGAAGAAGAAACAGAAACACAACAAAAAGTTCATGATGCTTCTCTGGGCTCCCAATTCCCCAAACCCCAGTCTGATCTGGCGAACTTTGGGAAGTTCAGATTCCTGACAGATCCACCTTACAACAGGCAGGATGTAACGGATCTGCTGCCAACATCTTAGCACCAGATGCCGCTGAGCACCTCCAGGGGTCATGTAGAGTCAATACCAAGATAGGTGGTTGCCGTTCTGGCTGCATGCAATGGACCAACAACATTTTTAGCAAGTGATCATATATTGGTACTGAACCAATGTGGAGAAACAAGGCTTAAGCACTGAGTGATCTGCCATGGGTCATGAATATTAAAACTAGCATGTAACTTTGAGGTGAATAGCAAAGATAAGTAAGTTAACTTAATAAGTTGTTGTAAAAGTCCAGGGTTCGAGAAGCAAAAATCCTGCTGTGAATTTATTTCACAGTCTCCCTACTGATTTCATTTAATACTTGTACCTGCTGAACTTAAGAATCGTGGTCAGCCAAATTAGTAGATCCTGGTGGTTGGAAGAAAATACTGAGGGGACTTTTCCTTTCTGAAATTGATTCTCTCACCTCTGGATAATTATTGGTCTGAATAGTCTTTGGTTGTAACTGGCATGTAGTCAGGAAATATGTTAACTTGAGAAGCACCTCTTCTGGAACAGGCATGAACACGAGGATGAAAAATTGCACCGTCCTTTGACAGCCGTACTGCACCATCAGTGAAAGCTGACACAAAATGTTCTTGCAGTGTCTGTGGAAGGTTTTCTAAATGCTCAGGCATTAATGCTACACGGCAGCAATGTTGCAGGAACATTTAATGTCGGCCGTGATCCCCCTCCGTCTCACTTATCGTTCAGCTAAACCTGTGCTTTCATCTTCCACCCACACTTTAACTCTGACTCAACAGCTTCCTTCGCTCCGACTGAAAGAAGAGACGGCGTATGGATCCCCTTTGGGTTTAAATATTAATGTGGGCCTGAGGTGCCCCTTAACTCTTTCTATTTCCTGTTCTCACTTTCTCAGGTTATCTCTGTGTCCTTACAGCTGCTCAACAATACCCGACTTCCCGGGAACGAGTGACCTCCAAGCGGAGGTCAGGGGCTGGGGTAATTCGAGCAGCTGTTGAGATTTCCGAATAGAAGCACACATACTGACACTATAACTTGAGGTGCACAGTCAATGGAAGATGACTGTTGTTCATACAGAGGCAAATACAATGGGGTTTATAGGCTTAAGTTCTTAGAGACTGGCTGAGTTTAGTCCGCGTGAATGCACATAACCCTTAACATGAAGTGAAGACTTTATTTAGGGCATCTACATCCACATTGGGTGAATTTCTCGGGAATTTTGCTGCCCTTTATACATTATTTTGAAGTCAAAACACTCACTAACCGGATTGTTTGTAGCAGGGGTTCTCAAGATTAGTCAGAAAAGGTCAGCGTGGGTGCCGGCTTTCATTCCAACCAAGCAGTTACACACCTGATTCTAGATAAGACGTACTTTTTCGAACCCTGAGGGGTAATTTGTCCTCTGCATTTGACCCTGTGGGCAGCCGCAATGCAGCACCCAGGAACCAACTCCAGTGCTAAAGGGAGAGCCTTGATCAGGGGTGCTAGCAGTAGTGTTCCTTTAGTGCATATTTTTAGAGGTGGGGGAAACCAGAATACTCTGGAGGAAACTTACGCAAACATGAGGTGAACGAGCCAACTCTACGCAGAGTGGTCTTTACCAGCTGGGACACAAAAACCTGGCACTCAAACTGAGGCAACTGCAATACTCTGCTGCAAAATTCTAATAATTAAGGCCTTTAGCAAAGATTCAAGGGGTTATTAAAGGAACAAGCCCCGAGAAGCAGTGGGTTTCAGTGATTTCAGAACGGCGGAGGGGCGTTCTAAAGCACAATGGGCAGCGGAGTGACTTAGTGCCCCTCCGCCGTTATAAAATCACTGTAACCCACTGCTTCAAGGGGCTTATTACTTTTATAATACATTTACCCTACATATAGCCCATGAAATAAACACACAAGAAAAAAATCAACAATTTATTAGTAATAATGCAATAATAAAATTGAGAACTATTCGTTCTTCCACTAAGCAAGATCGAGTGGACAGAATGGTTGGCAAGCAACAGACGCTAAGATTGCTTTTTCATCTAGCTTCATTATCATGTCACATCACGCTATTTGGGCTCGTTAATGTAGATATACTATGAAAGCAGGCTATTTGGAATGTCTCCTTCGATCTCCTGAAGGCCCCATTAAATAATTTTACGTTTGTTTCGATTGTAGAGTTTCCTTGGTCTCAACTTGCGCCGATCGGCCATATCATTGCAACCAGCAGCGAAAGTAGGGAACAAGATTGACTTTTGTCCTCCACACTTGCCGGTGTCCAGGAAAATATGTTGAATTGTGCATTAGTTTGCTAGCCATCTTGTCAACTAGCTAGCGTTCACTACAATGGATGTGGTTACCCTACACATAGCCCATAAAATAAACACACAAGAAAAAAATCAACAATTTATCGCTAATACTGAAATTGCAAGCTAGTTAGCAACGTAGCTAGCAAGCTAAAGTGATTTCGAAGTATATAGTTAGCTAGGTAGATAGCCAACTGGTTAGCAGGTTTAAAGGCTAAACTTCGCTAACACTGAAATAGTGAGCTAAAAGTCTTGAAACAAACGTAACCTAACGAGTCAGTTGAGCACAGAGTAGTTGGTTGGTAGGCCAGGCGCACAGGGATATTTTGTGCTGCGGTCTGCCTCAGAATACAGTGGGTTACACTGATTTTAGACTGGCATGGAACGCGGCTCAGCCAATCACTTTTAAGGATGGGAAGCACCCGTTTTATAATAGTAGAATCGGGCGTGTAACCGCTTAGCTGGAATAGAAGCCTGTGCCCACACTGGCCCTTTCTGGAGAAGGTTGAGAAGCTCTGATTTACAGTATGTACACACTACACACTACAGTTCATTGTGAATTTACAACTGTGGATTTACACCGCACCTCCCCTGAATCCGCTAGCTTCTGAGTTTGTTACGTTCTGGTTATGCCCTTGATTCCAGGGCCCTGGTTCCCAAAGCAGGATTACGTCAGCTGGGTAAGCGGTTAGCTGGATTTGTGCACGGGCTAAGTAAAACCCTGAACCCTGTTAAACTGGAATGTGAAATGAAGTATAAAAACTGGACTTCCGTGTTTTACTGAATGCAGAAATCCAGCTAAACCAGCGATACTGCTTTGTGAAACAGGACCAGGGACGTTAAACCCTGAGTAAAACAAGTCAGAGTACCAAAATACCTCAGTGATCGTGTGACTTGTCCCCTTATTCAGGCTCTGCCAAGTGGATAAATTTTTAAGCGGGCTGAAAAGAAGCCAGGTGATGTTGCATGTTTTCCTAGTAAAATTGTATAAAGCTGACATTCTGTCCATTTGTCTCACCCTGTCTCCTATTGTTGGCATAACTGTTTTGACATATCTCTCCACCTGCATTTCCCCATTGAAAAATACTACATCAAATCGCCGAGATTGTGGCAGACTAAGTGCAGTCATCACTACACCTTTGCGAAAAATACTTATAAACTAATTAGGGCCATTTTTTCATCTGACCACAATCTCGAAACATTAGCCTACAGGCTGTGCTAGGACGGAAGGTTCCAGACAGTCAAGAGAAGAGGCGGCTGACCGTGGGGGAGCGACAGCGCGAGCCGTGACCTCGTTTGAAGACGACTCCTCTAATTCCCTAGCGGGGAAGCCTGCCCCATGCTGCCGAAGGGTAATCTGTAAACATCTGTGGCAGCGGTGGGTCGGCTGGCAGGCAGGCGCGTGGCTGATCGGCGTCCCCATAGCAACTCGCCTCCCCTTGTCGTCGCGAACAGGCACTGCTAATCGCTAGTGGGATGGAGCATCCTTGTCCAAAAGAAAGGAACATCTTCAGGCCCAGACGACAAGCTATGACTGACATATTTTTAAAAATAGACACTGAGCGATGAAAGACGCCTTTTCTCTCTCCTCCGTCTCCCTCACTCTCTACCGCTCTCTCGCTCGTGCCCTAATCGTGTTTTTCGAGGACAGCTAAGCATTTCAATGATTTGCAGAGTGGAAACAGAGGCAGATTACTGTTTGCCTGTGTTTGGAGCTGTAGTTTAAATTAGGGGTGGCATAACTCACACCTTAAACAGACATTTGTGAGAGGATTTTTGAAGCTAGCTTCAATGTTAAAAGTTAGCCCTGCCCACCTGAAAATCTAATACAGAAGCAATCAGTTAACTCGCAACTATAACCACTTCCAACACCCCTGACGATGGTATGATTAAAAACGAGGGCCTGGAAATTTGGGGTTTTGCCCCTTGTTGTGGCAGTTATATGTGGGGCAGGTGTACTCAGGTGACTGCTGGCTGGCTGGAATTAGACGAGGCACAAAAAAAATCCCTTGTAGTTAATATGTGGTCTTGACTTGTTTTCAATCATTTTCTTTGATTAACAAGTTTTCCAGTGATCAGAATCTCCATTGGCAGTTAAACACGCAGCTTAATGTAATCTTCCAGTGAAATTCAATTCAAATTCAATCGAAAATTCAATTCTCAAAAATGTTTTATTTACTTTACAAGACAGATAAACTACTTTGTTAGCTTCCAAATTCGATTTTAGAGCATCTTGCTATGTAGGCTTTCAAAGCTCCGCTTCATAATTGTTTAAATTAGACAGAAAACACATTAGCAACAAGTATTCACAATTTAGTAACACAAACTGAAATTCAGTTTTGCATCGAAATCCTGTGTTTTATTTCTCGACATTCCTCAACAAGGGGAACTGGCCACACCAGATTGTGTTGAGTGTTTTCAGAGTTCACAGAATGTCAATTTAAAGAAAAAAATAAAATTGGAAACAGGTCGAGACCAATCACTAGTTGAAAGGGAGTGCTTTGTGCCTCCTCTATTTTCAGCTCTTGAACTGCCACTGGTGTGCTATACACACAGCGCTGAGAATAGTGGTGCTTTACTAGGCTGCCCAGGCAAAGAACATCTGCCAGAGGTGTTAAAAACTGTTTCAGAGAGTAAACAGCATCCCCAGAATTTTGAATGAGTTTGATGTTCAGTCCATCCATTTCAGCCTTCAGATGTTCTTTTGAGAAACATTTCAGTGCCGCTAAATACAGTAGTTACCTTAAACCCTTGGAGCTCTAAATGCATCTATTGTTGCTCAATGATGAAATATATCAAAATCAAAGCTGTTGAAAACTTATCATGTGGCAACTTGTTTAACTACATGATAGGTTTTCAACAGCACAAGATAACTAGGCTTATGCCGTTGGAGGCGACGGCTGGGGGTATATCCCCGAAATCCCCCAATCCTCCAATTCCCCGATCCTTGAATAGACCTTGAATAGACTTTCATTTGAACTTGATTTCAGGTCAATCGGTCAAATGGTTCTGAAGATATGGCCAAAATGGTCATTTTCCATCAGAAAGTGCCATCTGGTGGCAAAATATTGAACCATACAGGTAAGATGTCATCATGTGACACGTTGTGAGATCATGACCTTGCAGTTGCACATAGTCTCATGACAATTGGAGAAATAGTTCCAAAGATATAGCAAAAATGGTGAATTGTATGTGACAAAGCTCCACCTTGTGTCAAAATTTTGAAACAAACAGGTATAATGTCATTGAGGGACACATCCTCAGGTCATGACCTTTCATTTGCATTTGATTTGAGGTCAATCGGACAAATATTTCCAGAGATATGATAAAAACAGTGATTTTTTTCCGTTTTTGGCCCCTGGTGGCCAATCTAGACATAGTAAATAGTCAAAAATCGAATCAGTTCTTCCTCTTTATGATACTTACTTATGTGAAAAATTTGGAATTTGTAATTGAAATATTACTGAAGTTATCATGCTAACACGTAGTGCGGCGGCAGCGGCGGTCGGACCAAAAAATTAATCTCCCCCGGAATGCCATTCGGGGTTCGGGGATATAATTAAAGTAATCTTTTTAAAAAATTTAAGTTGGCTCTCTAAGGGTCAAGGGACAAGTTTACATTTTTATACAATGAGGATACTTGGAATATGGAATGTGTTCCGTTCCTTGCAGCACGACGACGGTCGCAAACCACCGCACCCATGCAAGAAGGTGGCTTCTGTGATTTTCCCTTCTAATTACTTCACAGCAGCTGTCTGATTTTTTTCAAAGTGATTAAAGCTAATGAATATCTATTATTAATGTTCACTGACACACGCTGAGCGGTTTCCCTTTAGTTCATGTCGTTTGATGCATCACGGGGGTCCCACATATTTGAATGCACTCCTGGAAATTACTTAAATGGCCATAATTTGACTGCAATTCAGTGATGCAAATATTTTATGTACAAAAATAAAATATGATCGCATCTACTTTATTTAAGTCAGTTTGACAAACAATTCAAAGTACAACAATTTCTTGTCACTTGATTGACTGTTAAGGGCCCATGCAGTGAGGTCCATAAATATTTGGCACACTTTTAAAAACCTGTAAATGCTCTCACGTGAAAGCTGACAGTTTGTACTTTAATTTGTGTGTTTTTGCATCCAAATCAAGTGAACTGTGTTTAAATCCCCCCTTTTATATCTTTTCCATAGTCTAAATAGACTGGATATGCCTTGTGGGCTGTGAACCAGAACCTAACCTAATGAGGCCAAATCAGACTGAGTTACTCTACATCTAATGTCTTGTAACTAATTTAATGTTCATGATAATAAAGGCAGCTTTTAATTATTTATACAGTGGTAGTCAAAAAATGAAATCGATTTTTTTTTTTTTTTTAAAAAAGGTAATTTTCCTGAATTTTTCCACATGAAAACATCTGGGGTGCGTTTCCCGAAATCACAGATGCTAACTTACATAGTTGGACCTATTAACTGTGAATGGATGAACGATGTAACTTTCTAACTTAGCAACTGCGCTTTCGGGAAATGCAGCCCAGGACAGCTTTGCTATTTAAATTTAGCAACTGGCATGCGAGTCATTACAGTTATTTGGCTCATTCTCTTGTCCAGAAATGACTTTCAGGAGATGAGACTGTGCTAGGGCCAATTTTGGTTGGAGGGCCATGCTCAAGGTCCAAACAGCTGCACTGATCTCACTGTGGCAGAACCTGAACTAACCTTCCCAATTGCTGGGCATTAGGACCTCCATGAGTTGACTGCGCTTTTTTCCAGAGAGAGAAGTGTAATGTGAATATAGGCCACTAGATGGCAGTATTTGCCTTTTTTTTGTTAAGCTCAGACTGGAGTCATGTTTAGACATGTCCTGGACATGTCTGGGGCAAGTCTCAGAAAATTAAAAAAAAGAGGTCTAAATGTGGGTGGGGTCTGCAAAAGAGTATATAAGGAAAAGAATTGAGACAGTAAAGTAGTAGGAGAAATTGCAAGAAGATGACCAGACCTGCCATTCTGTTCAAGACCTGTGACGCTTCTTTTGTGGATTTCTTTGCCTGTGTTTGAGCATTTTCTTCATCCAGGACATCACCAAGCCACCCCACTAAAAAGGGACTGTAATTATTTCTGATTTTTTCTTATTTATCAATCTTGGTCTTTAGTTGTAGGTTGTTATTAGTCTTTGTCTTTGTTAAAAATTAAATGTGTTTTAGTTGTTAAAACTGTGTTTGTCATCCCTTGCTGTTGCTGTTGTGTTATAAATGTAATAACAAATTGGGGCCATAACAGAAGCCAGTGTTTCACAGTAAAAGGTTCCCTGCTCTCACACATGGGCAGGTGTGCTCGCTCAGTCAGGAAGTTCACAGACTGCTGCATGCTGAGTGCTGTCGTATCTGAGGACGCTGTCGTGCACCGTCACTACCAACTGCCTCCCCTCAGAGGGAGCTGAGAGATCTTTATGTCGTAACTGCGCTTTGGTTTTATTCTGATAACTGTGTGCAAAGAATCGGATGCAAGATCTGAATATTAAAACTAAAATTAGATGGGATCAAAAAATGCTCAGCTTGCAAAATGTTAGTTTTCATTTCAGAAGTTGCCTTTGATACTGCATCTAAGGACAAATAATCCCTGAGAGTTTAGGTTGGCTTTAAAAAATGGATCCCTGGAAAAGTCTTATTGGGGCATCAGCATGCCTTCAATCTAGTCATGTCTGAAACAGCTCCCATACCTCATACTGAGTATGCATACTGCATATAGCTTGTGAACCTGATAGTAGGCACTTGTGTTGATTCTGATGAGGTCATGCTTTTATAAGGCTGAATTGCAGACGCAGGATGATTCCATCCAATAGCTCTCCCAGGTTTTAATTTTCTTGCGAAACAAGCCAAGCCGGCTGCTGTTTGTTTCTCCCCGGTCATGGCCCTCTTCCCAGAATTTGGGAACTTTGTTGAAGCAGAAAAAAAGGAATCAGAAGTGGGGAAAAATGACACGGGCAGAATATGCTAAACATACTCTCAAACCTGAGGGGTTTTGATCTCGAAGCAGCTGTTCTGACACAGTGCCTGAATCGCAGGGGGACTGGCTTCCTGTCGTCGACTTCCTGTTGCATTGTGAAGTGAGGCGGGGCCTGTGGCCCCTACTGGTTAGGCGGTGTCGAGCTCACTTCCTGTCACAAGCTCTGGCCTCATTTCAGGTGCTTATTTTTCAGAAAAAAAAGAGTGAAAAAGCAAGGCGATAGAAGTGTGGATTTGCAAATGGGACATTCTTGCTCCTTCAAACCTTATTGTGAAGTGATGTCAGTTATACATGCAGTAGATACGTGGTAGAGGTGCAGTCACGGGTGAATCATTGATATGTCACACATTTTAGTAAAAAATACTCGCACCGGGGGATGGTCTCAAAGTTGCTTGACTGAAGTTACCTTGAGAAAACCTCTAGTCCAGGGTTAGCCAACCCTGTTTCTGGAGAGCTACAGGGTGCGCCGATTTTTGTTCTCAACAGCAAATTTAGACCCACCAAACTAGGTGGAGTGAGTTATCTGTGTAATCAAATTGAGTTTAACGTAAGTTCTATCAGGAAGACTACGAATTTCACCCTACCTCTCTGACTGGTCTGCGGGATCTAATCTTTACTTTATCTGCTCTTTTATGAGTCCCACTCAGCTGTTCCTGAATCATTTCACCAGCCAGATGCTGATAAAATTGTTTGTCCACCACCTTCCCCACCACCACCAGCATGAAGTCTCCATTCAACATTCAAAGGATGACTGACAGATTCTTCCCATGTTCGACTAGAAGCCCCAGACGGATTCTATGCCTTCATCTGTGCTCAGTCAATTGAGAGTCAAAATCGTTAATGATTAAGCTGCTTTAATATGTTTAGTAAGCGGTGAGTAACAACAAAAACTAGCAGACACGGCGGCTCTCCAGGACCAGAATTGGCCAACCAGGCTGTAGTCTTTTCTCGCAACTCCTTTAATGGAACAGGATCTCCTCCATGATGGCAAACTTTGATTCACTTCCCGGTCAGGCACATGGACTCAAAGAAAGAAGGGATAATGAGTGATCTGGAGCTCAGAATTCTAGACCTCCTGAAAGGATACTGCCCACTAGAATTTTTTAGGGCCTAATCTTACTGTGTGCCCTCTTGCTGTGGGCTCTTTGAATCTTTATTGAAGGCATTCCTAAGTACCAGACTGGGCAGACTCATCCAAGCCCTGTTGAGCCTTCCAGTGCTGATCTCACCCAACTCTTTCTCCATTTTCACAAACTCAACCTAACTTGTTGATCTTCTGCTAATGTTTCAGTGGTCCGGTGGATGAAAAAGCTTGCTTATATGCCGCATATGATCATTACCATGCAGGCCAGCTTGTGAGGATTATGAGGCAGACAGTAGCAGAGACTGCAATGCAAATATTTGTGGTGCCAGATCCTCTCATGGGTTATTCTCAATTGTGAAAGCCGTCTCAAATTTCAGCAAAGGAGATTTAGGTTTGCAGAGTCACGCTGCTGATTGACTATTCAAACATGACATTGAATTGAACTGTGGCAGGTATCCCATCTCCTGTTTTGGCACAAGCTGCCAAGATCACTGGTGTAAGGTTACTAAACTGCGCAAGACAAATGTCTCATATTTGGGCATCCCATTGAAGGTGGGCGAAGTAAGACGATATCCATCCAGTCCAGTGGCACATAAACCCTCACAGGGAATGGGCTGCTTGAATAAGCCACAGTGGAAGAACTTAAACATTTGTGGGGCACCACGTACTCACTGATATGAAGGAATGGCTGGCTTGGAATGTGCCAGCTGAAGTCCGCGACAGTGTAGGTGGTGGTCAACTTTGACACTGACCATACAATGGAAGAATCAAGCTACCCACACATCAAAAAGGAATCCCTTATTGCAGGGGTACTCATTCTTATACGAAATGAGCTGGTATGGATGCAGGCTTTCATTCCAACCAATCAGTTACACACCTGAAGTTAAAAAAAGCGAGCCCTTCCCAGACAGCAAGCACCTCCGCTTCGGATTTGCGCCAGCTCTGTGCCGGATCAGCTGGAGTTGGCACAGAACCAGAGCGGAGATGCTTGCTATCTGGGTTATTGCCCTTGAATGCCGAGAGGGGTATCTGTGATCGATTGTTGGTCCGCATAAATGGACCTCTGATTGTGGACCCTAATTGAGACAGTCTTGATTGGAGGTTTGTTAAAATGAGGGTCAATGTATGGAAAGTCCACCACTAGATTTCTCATATCAATTTACAAGTGGATTCGAGTAAGAGATTCTAGAAAGAGCCCAATGCACTCCATTGCTGGTATCTTTGACCAGAAATTTTCCATCCCCTCAGACACCAGTCTCTCACCTTTCCCAGGCATGTTATCTCTCTACCCTTCATTCCTATGAGACATTCCTGTGATATTTTAAATAATATCAGTTGCTAGTGTTGCCACTCAAAGGCAGTACATTGCTCAGGTAGGTTGAGCTGTTCACCGAACAGAATCAGGAGATAGAAAACTGCAAAGTGTTCCTGCTGTTTCAGACAAATGGCAAATTGCTACAACCTGCTTGCAGAGGCAAAATATAATACCCTTACCTTCTTCACAAACAAGAGGATAATACAGCAGTCTTTATCAGAAAAAGCTAAATAAAAGAATTATACAAAATGAGGGCAGCTCGGCCCAGGAGGGCTCTTACGACTTTAGCGGTACCAGATTGTTCAGAACATGATTCACTGTAACGGCCGCATGTTTCTCAGAATAATGCTAAATTTGAAGGACCTGTTATACGGGTCACTAACTCTGAATCGTGGTAATTTCAGGTGTAGAATTTTGAACTCCTCTCCAATGTATTGCCCCTATCAACTGGATGTACTGATTAGTACAATTCAGCCAGGATGTAGAACTAATTGGTAAAATTGACTGGCAGAGTTAATTTATGGAAGGAACTCACCCAAGGATTTTTATCCCCCGCCAACACGAAGTGTGAGGGGGATAGAGGTTTGACCTCCGTGCGTGCGTGCGTGCGTGCGTGCGTCCGTCCGTCCGAGAGAAAGGGGACAACTTTTCTCAGAAACTATTACAGGTAGGACAACCAAATTTGGTGAGTAGCTTCAGACCATAAAGGCCATAAAGGCCACAAGATTGGCGGGGGATGTTGTAGACTATGTCGACTTGGTGCTTTTGGACCCCTGGGCATCATCCTGCTGCCTGACCTTCACCAGCAGTAGGTCGAAAGTCCCTTACGGTGGAACGGAAGTTACTGTTGTTGGCACTGTCACCTCACAGCAAGAAGATTGTGGGTTCGAGCCTGGCCTGAGGTCTTTCTGTGTGGAGTTTACATGTTCTCCTCGCGTTTGTGTGGGTTTGCTTCAGGTATTCCAGTTCCCCCCCCCCACAGTCCAAATACATCCATATCAGGCTAACTGGAGACTCTAAATTGCTCTTAGGTGTGAGTGAATGGTGCGTGCACCCAGAAGTCTTCCCCACAGCCATATGCACCCTCAATGGACAATAGCAAGGACAATAACACAGTCACCTTTGGCAATCTGCACATTTGTGTGAAGGCCTGCTGCAGTATTTGAATGTTTTTTTTTTTTTTACGGTAATATTTGATGCTCTGTATGTTTGTAACCATCCCTACCTCATGGCAATAGCACTTTAACCACTTGAATGTCTATTGTATGCCTTTGTTTTTGTTTTTAAGCACCTTACCTGAGGAGCAATGTAAATTGTAAATTTAGTTGTATTTTTTTGTGATACAATGACAATAAAGGCAATCTTAAATGAATGGGCGAGCCATCCAGGAGTGTCCTTGTCTTTTGCCCATAGTCAGCTGGGATAGGCTGCTGCTCCCATGTGACCCAAGTGAAGAAGAAGCAATATAGACAAGGGTGTAACAGTTAGTTAATGATTGAGGAGGAACAACTGAAATGGGTGTGTCCAAGAGAAAATGTGTTATTTTTTTATTGATATTACATCCATTACGGCACAGAATACCCCCCATTCCATTCTCATTCCATTCTCCCGCCCATTACGGCCTTGGGTATAGATAACGCATTGATGGACAGAAGATAAGTCCCATAAGTTTTAATGACAAATTGCTATACCCAGGCCATACTACTCTATTTGTTAGACATAACAATGTCTCCAAGACGAATATTCCCAATTCACATCCCTGTACCTTGTAGTCATTCAGATCAATTGAAATACTTTGGAAAAAAATTCATAAAGCATATTGGAATGAGACTGCTGATCTGAGACCAGTCCTGCCTTTTGGCTCCTAATGAATAACCCAAGAGTATGGGCAGGGAAATGCTGACCTGAGATCAGTGCATTTTCATTGTCAGGTTTCCTCAATATGACATTCACTCTCAGTGAAGCACCGCATGAGAGAGAATCTCAGTAGGAGAAGGTTACAGTTGATTGAAGAGAGCAAATTCAATTATCATCTGTGCAACTGGAGGAGCCATAAATTATGAAGGAGTGGATATAACACAGGAGTTTTCAAAAACTACATTGTTTTTGGTTTCAGTCCTCAGTCAGGGCATTGCTGTATACTAATGCAATGGACTTCAACTGAAGAGCTTTCGTTCATATTAAGCTGTATCAAATCAATAATGTGTTAACCCAAAGAGCGCAAAATTCAAATACTGTATTGTTACTCAGTGATGTAAGATATCAAAGTCAAAGCTCCGCGGGGGAGCTCTTTTAAACAAGTTGCCACGTGATACATTTTCAACAGCACAAGATATATATATATATATTTTTTTTTTATTATTATTTCAGCTCTCTAAGGGTTAATCTTTTGTTAGCCTTTAGAGATGCGGTTGCCTCCCCTCCGAACAGCTGTGCTCTACAACATACTACAGTTACATGAGGGAGAGAGCAGACAGTAGGAATGGGGGGAGGGGGGTGGAGAGAGGGATAGTGACAGAGAGAGAGAGAGAGAGAGAATGAGAGTCAGAAAAAAGAGAGAATGGGTAATGCTTTGTTAATCCCCCTCTGAAAGAGAGCCTGGCGGCTGCAGTTCTTTTATCTGTGGGAGATTCCATGCGGGATAAACGCAGTGCTGAGCTAGCGCTCGACACCGTTAGCCCGAATTCTGGAGATTACCCCCCTTTTGTTGTTTGTTTAGAGTGTTTCTGTTCTTTTTTTTTTGGGGGGGGGGGGGGCAGCGGAGAGAGAGTGAGGGAGAGGCCCCCCCTACACATGACCGATGGCTCTTTGTTTCTTTAAAAAAGAAACAAGGGGAG
The DNA here is from genome assembly GCA_029721435.1 of Gymnothorax reevesii. Classification (NCBI taxonomy): domain Eukaryota; kingdom Metazoa; phylum Chordata; class Actinopteri; order Anguilliformes; family Muraenidae; genus Gymnothorax; species Gymnothorax reevesii. Next base: position 21,554,558 of record CM056579.1, on the reverse strand, counting down.
TGTGTAACAGTCATCAGTCAAAATGGCTGCCAGGGCACATACCCCTTCGCCCATCCCCCTCTCCACTGGAGCGAGCCTCTCCGCTTTTTTAAAATGAGGCCATGAAAAGCCATTTTGGTGAAGATGGGCACGTCGTGAGCCAAACTGAAATCGGATTTCAGAAAACACGGTTTTGGCCCTGGCAGCCTCACAATTGGAGGCTAGCACTGACACTGTCAGAAGGCAAAAAGGACGCGCTACATCAGACGTGTACAAGCTAATCCAAAAAAAGGGCTAAGGCCAGAAACTACATCCAAACCAACTCTTTTCCTGGTACTTAGAAAGATCTTGATACAAGGAGCCAACTGTCATCTTTCAAATTCTGTTCTAATGGGCTTCTCTTGGCACAATGTTGTCCTCAGCAGTTTACTCCAGCCAGCCTACACTTTAGCCACATCAGGAGTGCCCCGTCTTTTCTAAAATGGGTCATGTGGGAGGATGTGAGTGTTTTAGCCCAGAGCTGACGCACCATGGCCACCAGTGTAGGCTGCGTGCATTTTTCGGCAGCTACGTCACCGCAACCTGTTTTGTTGTGAGCGCGCTTTCAAATTCAATCGAGAAATGCTGCCTTCATATAGCCTGCTATCAGACAAAATTGTCAGCTCATTTACACTCCGTTTCCATGTTGAAAATTCTTTTTGATATTGGGAAGATGGTGGCTGCATTTCTCGATTGAATTCGAAAGCACGTGCACAACAGAACAGCCTGCGATGACGTAGCAGCCTAAAAATGTAGCCTTCAAAGGATGCAGCCTACACTTTGAGAAACAGCCCTGCCTCTGCTTGTAAGGTCTTGAATGCAGACCATGATTGCTTAAAGCTGCTGTAACTGATTTGGTCAAGCCAGACATAGGAACGCACATCGGTTTCCAGCAAAGACAGAGAGGAGAAGCGACTCAGTGACAATAGAAGTACAATTTAACCAGACCCTCTCAGTGATGGTCGTGTGAAAGCCACACTGAAAACATGGACCAACGACACATTATATCCATGTGGAAACTTGGGTATGAATGCCTTTTTGAAAGTATAAGCTAAAACTGGCTAGTGTCCTATAGCCACACGTGCTATCATTACACAGCTAAGCAAGCTGTAGTCGGCCAGAAACGATGACGGTTCATTTATAAACTGACATTAGTAGGATTAAAAACCACCAACAGGACTATCCGAGACCGATAAAACTGCATAACTACAACAGAGTAAAACGAAGCTTACCCGTCCAGTGATAGTAAGGCTAGCTGAGTATCACTTTTTAAACCCTTTGTTTCCTTCAGTTTTCCCCATTGAAAGCAGCACCGATATAAATACAGGGTTTCAGAGTAGCTGTTGTCAGGGTCCCATCGTATGTACCACTTTTAACCCTTTATGTCCACTCATGCTTCATTTTGGCAGGCTGACATCAGATTGGGGTCATGCTCATAGAAACAACATTTTTAATACGAAATATTTAGATTATGCCAGCTTTTCGTGTATGGTTCCTGGCTAGACTACTCAGTGGTGAAAGTGCAGATGTGTGATACAGCCTTACATTGCATTACATTGCATTACCATCACACACAGTGCAACACCCCAGGGATGAAGATGTGGCAGTTCCAGCTCTTCACGATAGTCTGGCGCTTTGAGAGAAAGAGAGTGCAGTCACACAAAAACAAAAATAAACATCAAAAGTCTTCACACTTCCCCCTCTTAGGCTCCAGGCTAAAACGGTAAATTAAGGCTAAAAAAAGACACAAGACATGAAAACATAGTGACAGCTTCTCAGCTCAGCCCTGCTCTACTTTTCTGGGACTGTTTGCTTTTGTGTATTTATAACAACCAGACTGCCCTCCCCCCCAGAATTTGTTTGCTTTGTTTTGGGAGCAACTAAGCGCACTGACAATAGATGGTGATACACCGACTTGCACCTTGAGAGCTCCAGCCCTGTCCTGTGGTAAAGTGCTTTGAGTCAGGCCCAACTGTTAAAAGTGCTATGCAGATAAAATTGAAAAGAATCAATACGTCTTCGTTAAGCTTCCAGACGTTGAGCTTTCAAACCGAATTTCTGGGCGGCTTCATTTCCCGGCTCAAAGTTATTCTGCAGGGCATTGCATAACTGGAGCCGGCGCAGGTTCAGTTACACTCGAAATGAGCAAGTCAGTTACCTGCGGTCGTTTTTATTTATCTCTGAAATTCAAGAGTGCGATCTCGTATTCAGCCTGTCAGCACTGCGCAGTAGCTTACCGGTGTCCTCTCTGACTCCGACTGAAGCGTCAGACAGCTGAAGAAACACTGGGGCAGAGCAGCAGACGGACTGAATGGCTGCTGTTAAGATGAAGCTCATTATGATTATCAATGTGTGCATTTATGGACCATTAACCTGGTTTCAATGCTTGTCTTCGGATATAGCTGACATTACATAGGAGGCTGCTCCAAATTCCAAATATTTAGAAATATCAGGAAGGCAGGCCAATATAGAATCCATCCATCCATTATCTACATCACTTCCTCCTCATCAGAGTCATGAGGGAGCCAGAGTCTATCCCAGCTGACTGTGGGTGAGAATCAGGAACACACGCTGTGCAGCTCACCAATTCATTACAGGGTGCGCACACCACTCACACTTACGGGTAATTTAGAGCCCTGGTCCTCAAATCACAGCCCACGAGGTCCGAGAACTGCTGGCTTTACCTGGTAGTCAGGTGTGAACACAGTCTGGCCAATCAGAGGCTCTAACTGTTCATTTACTTGCCTGGGATAACAGAAAACCTGGGCTGGATTTGGATTCGAGGTCCAGATTTGAGGATCCCCAATTTAGAGTCTCCAGTTAAACTAGCCTGTATGTTTTCAGCCTCTTTGCGGAAAACTATTTAAACATGAGGAGAGCATGGAAACTCCACACAGAAAGGCCCCGGGCTGGATTCAAACCCCCAAGCCTCTTGCTGTGAGGCAACAGCACTGTGCCGCCCCCCACACACATCCTATAAAAGGATTTGGTTTAGTGCTTTTTCTGATCAGGTTTTACGCCCTCATGACTGCTGTGAAGTGACATCTCTCTCGTGTGGATTAGGCCTTTGCCCTAACGTTCCTGAAACATACAGCATACGGAGTTATTTTATTTTATTTTATCTTATTCTGTATACTTTTTAATTTCTTTGAAATTCTTTTCCTTATAACTATATTATTGTCTTTTTTGATACTATTGAATGTATTCTTTAATGTACTCTCTTTATACATGTGTGTGTGTATTTTATATATTGATAAATCAGTGGCGGCTGGTGAACAGGCGATAGGGGAGGCTCAAATCAATCCCTTAAAATGAATGATTGGTCACAACCCGTTTTCAATCATTCATTTAAATTACCATGACAGAAACTCTGAAAACTCTCAACATTATCAGGTGTGGCCAGTTTTCATTTATAACGCATACTGATTACGACTCCAGACTTCTCACGCTTTTATTTACTCACGGGTTGGAAGCAATGCATGTGTTTTATGATCGTTTAAATGAAATAAGATCATGTGAAACGTCTTTATGCAATTCCATTGCTTCCAGGACTTCAATTCCGCACGAGAATCTCTTACATATGCGTCGATTGAATAATTGCTGACTACAGCAGAGGAACGTAAATATGCCACTTAAACTCACACCAAATGTGTGAGAGTTGACAGGTATGCGTTATAAATGAAAACTGGCCACACACATAAGTATAGATACACACACACACACACACATATATATATATATGCATAAATACATCGACACTGAGCACCATGACATTATGACCTCATTATGTCCTCAAAGTTGATTTGTTGGAAGCAGAAAAAATTGACAAGTGTAAGGATTTTAGGGGCTTTTACAAGGGCAAAATTGTGATGGCTAGATAAGTGCGTCTGAGCATCTCAAACTGCAGCTTTAGTGGGGTCCTCCCGGCCTGCAGTGGTCAGTTTCAGAAACAAATGCAGCACAAGGAAGGAAAAGTGGTGAATCAGCGACAGGGTCATGAGAGGTGAGGGCTCGGGGATGCATGCGGGACTGAAGACTGGCCCGTGCGGTCCGATCCACGAGTAGAGCTACTGTAGCACAAATTGCTGGAAAGAGTTGATGCTGGTTGTGAGAGAAACGTATCAGAGCACACAGTGCATCACAGTCTGTAGCATATGGGGCTGCTCAGCCCCAGACTGGACAGGGCGCCCATGCTGACCTCTGTCCAACGCTGAAAGCGCCCGCACTGGGCATCAGAACTGGACCATGGAGCAGTGGAGGACGGTGGTTTGGTCAGATGGATCTCATTCATTTACATCACGTGGATGGCCGGGTGCGTGTGCATCGCTAACCTGGGGCAGACGTGGCACCCGGATGCACTAGGGGAAGACGGCAAGCCAGCGGAGGCAGTGTGATGCTTTCGGCAAAATTCATACACGAATACACATAACATATACATCGAGGGTTTGGAGCACAAAGGTGACATGTCCAAATTTTGTGATTTAGAGATTTTTACCTCAAAAAAAATTTTCTATTAGGTAATTCTTGGAGCACAATAATTATATATGCATGCGCCTCAGTTTCAAACAATATCCACATTTTCATTTTGTGGTATGTCCAACAAGATCTTCTTATATGAATTAAACATTGATATTTTGATAGTATGACAGAATCTGTCTTCCATTGCAAACAAACTTAACTCCAATCTATCACCATTGCGTTATGTCACACCAACTGCTAGAATTGTTGGAGAACGGAGGCATGTCCATTTTGGCTTTTTTGGCCATGAAGTCGCGGTACCGCACTTATGGAAACTTACATGTTCAGTGTACTTCTTACCCATGCAGTAACAGAGTGACTGACAAAAAAAAATGATGTAAATGATGTACCTGATCTAGTAGAACATTTGCAAACCAAAAAATCAATTTTTCTCAAAACCTCTGAAATGGACATATAACCATTGTGCTCCAAACCCTCAACATGCAAACTCACATTTATGTTTGTTCATATACGCTGTACTTACAAGTATGAATGCTCCTTTTATTCTCTTTAAGTTTTATAAGGCACTTTCAACTGCCCGTGTGTAGGAAATAAGCGACACAAATAATCTTCTGGTTGCCATCGCTTAGTCTCCCCCATGCAGTGTCAGTGAGTAATGTGCAATTTAGGTCCACTGGGCAAAATTACAGGAGGAGGAAAACTGGACACTCATCAACAGAATAGTGAGGGTTATTTTACAAAACAGGCTCAGTGAGTTAACTAGATGACTTTGCTGACTAAAACCTGGAGTTCATCCAAATGAAGAAAATGTGCCGGAGTAGGACGGGCTGTTCCTGGTTTTACTCAGTGCGGTTACACACCTGTGTTGTTGTGCACCCATGCGCATGAATCAAGCAGATTTAGGGACTCGGACTGACGCAGTAAGAATCAGCTGGTTCTTTCAAGAAGTAGGTTCTGTGCCTGAATCAAGTGTGTTCATAATTCACCCCTCTCTCGGCGAGCTCGCAGAAAGAATAATTACGGTATCTTTTGTTTGTTAATGTATTTGCTGTTTTTATTAACTGTAACCAAACAGTTGTTTTTTCATCTTTTGAAGGCCGCAGCTTTTCTACATGACAAAAACAGAGCAATGCACCATGGGTAGGCTGGCTCCAGGCTCTCAGCTGGAATTGCTCCATTGTGCTTTTAAACAAAGCCCATGGCCTTTTAAAACAGAACCCAGAGAAGCAGACATTTCTGATGCAGAGGGCAAAGGAGGGGTACTGTTGAAGAGCTACCTTCTGCTTCATGCAAACTCCTCTTCCTCCAGTGAGGTTCCCATCAAACCCAGATTTGGGAGCGGATGCTGGTAGGACTGAGTTTGGTCCCATATCCAGCTTTCCGGGCGCGAAAAATCGTTGTACAAATACTCAACGCAATCAATTCCAATTTTCACCCCAGTGTTGGCAATTCATTTCTGTGAAATCGATCTTACCAAATCTAAGACTTTTACCATTTTGTTGAGAAGGTGTAAATTGGAGGGAGTATGACAGTGACATTAAATTGTTGGACTTGTATTGCTTCTATGCAGTAAAGGTTCTGTGAATGTGTAGCTAAAGATGGCCTGCAGTCTGGTGTCGAGAATGTCTCAGAGGTTTTTGGATTCAAGCCACAGTTTGGCTGCAGCAAGATCAGTGCAGCTGTTAGGCCTTCGATCAAGGCTGTGAACACTGCTCCAGAGGGGGCCCTAATCTTGCAAATCAAAGCGAATGAAAACATCTGGAAATTAACATTTTTTTTATTCATCCTTTATTTAATTAGGTAAAAGGCTCACTGTGATTAAAAATCTCTTTTCCGAGAATGGCCTGACCAAGAAGGCGGCATGAACAGTTGCGCAACAAAAAAGCCAACATTACAGGCAGACAAATACAACTATACTTTCAGTATAGACGAGCGAGCACAATGTCCAGTTTAAAACATGATCATGATAAATCATAAAGAGGTAAAAACAGAAAAACTACTAGCGTCGTCAAAAATTAGGATAAGTCACAATCACATTGACCAAGGCCGCCAAATTCCTGCTCCATTAAGAAAGACCTATGAGACTGAGACACGAAAGGGGTTTTTAAAAAGTGGTGGTTGTATGCTTTCATTTCTAAAGTGTAGCTTATTACTTGTCTAGTGCTGAGAGGCAGGGGTTTTTTTAAGCCGGTGTCTGTCGGCAGCGGTGATGGACACTGGGGATTAATAATAACCGAGCCCCAGCTGTTCACTACAGCCAGCCTGTAGAGTAGTGTGACCGTTCCATCCAATGCTGTCTGCTACACGGTCCGACCGCACAGCACATCCTATATTCAAAATAACACTAATACAATAAAAACACAAAGCGCAATAATAGTAAGGTGATGTTGTTCATTAGGGAATATTTGTCACGTGTGCCCTGAGGGTGTAATACCAATCCATTTTGGGAATGGCTAGCACCCTTATACAAGCGAAAAAAAAGCATAAATGTATCCTGTGTTCCCAGCAAGGTGTACCGCATAGTATTTTTACTCAACCCCAATGGCAAAGGCTTGTATGATAATAGGACCCGTCGAAAACCTTTTTTTCTCAGTGTGTGGCAAAACACATAACCAGGAGCCATTTGTAAATGCAAATTATTCTTGCAATTAGTGTGGAAAGGAGGTGTGATCAATTCAAATGAAGCTCCTTGCTGACAGTACTGCGATTCTGCTGTTTAATTAGCCTTAGTGAGGAATCAATGCAGCTTCTGCTGAGCCTCTTGGTCATGATGGATCGCCCCTTCCGTCACTTCTGCTAGAAATTCTGAGTACAAGGTCATTCCAGATTTTTAAAATCCATCTGAGGATGTTTAAAACAAATAGGTGGTGGTATGGAATATGTTAGGCAATGAAAAAAAATTGTAAATGATCACTCTTTACAGATAATGCCTTGGTTCTTCAAAAACTGCCTGCTGAATCTTAGGAGGTGTTGTTTCTGAAACAGATTATCAGGTGCAGATCTCTTTTCTTGTTTTCTTTATGATTGGTCTATTTGGTTTGAGCTCTATTCACTTCAGAGGAATAAACAAGTAACTTCATATGAATTTTGAAACAGATACGAGATCAAACAAAAACAATTATTTTAAAATAATCTCTCCATTTAAAAACGGCAATTGAAAGGAGTATTAGGCCTCAAGAAATGCATGGCAAAAATCATACTTAATTTGTGCATGTAATTGAATATAGCAGTAAAGCCCGCGTTTAAGTAGCCCCACCAGGTTGGGCCCGTAGATAAAATGCGAATTATCATATTCTGAAATATTTTTGTACGAAGCTAATTTTTAAGTCAAATCCACCTTGTAAACAGGAAGTGTCGCAAAACGTGCACTTTTCGCCCCCTGCTGGTGATGCCGAAATTGACATGCAATACTGCAAAACGGATATAGGAGGGCGTCGTTCTGCTCATGATTGATTTTGCCAAATCAAAAATGTAAAAGAAAATGCAAAATAAAATTTTATCCCCTGAATGGGTAATTCACTCTTGAATTCTACATTCTAGGAACTTTACTTGTATAGGTTATAGCTATCCCTGTTGCTCGACCCTGTCATCAATCAATAAGCATGAAAATCTAATATCACCAAAGAGACATCAAGTCATTAGTGATATTTGCTTCAGCAGGTAGTATACGCTCCATTTCCTCACCATTCATCAGCCTGAGAAGCCAAAAGCACTGTACCAGTCGCAAACATTTTTTACATGCACATCTACCTGACAAACACGTAAAACAGTATTTCCATCAATCACCGGGAAATAAGTCTCATCTTAGTTATTTTTTTCTGCTGTTGTAACAGATCTGTAATTGGATTTGTGTCCAGGAGAGGGAGCTGAAATGACGAATCTCATTCAACCGAAGACTTCGATACAACCTACCGCACGGCATTACAGTGCCACCACTGCGTAACTAATTTAACGGTGCTGCATGTTTTATTCAACACCGCTGAATCCCCATACATCTTTCTCCAGTGAGGGAGGTAATTCAAGCGGAGTTATAGCTGTCTCCCCAAGAACTATCCCAGGAGCCCAGGAGAACATCAACACTGTGAGGTGTTTGATGTACTTTCTTCAGAAAGTCTATTATCTAAGGCAGTGGTTCCCAAAACTCTATTAAGAGCACACCAGCCAAATCCATGTATGTATTGTGCTCCGCCTTTCACGCACCTGATGTAACTAAGTGCATAAATAGGTGTGTCAAGAGCGCATCAGAACTAAACAATGCAAACCTGGATTTGGCCAGTGAGACCAGAGGAGAGATTGAAGAACCACTGCTGAGAGCCTTTCACAAATAAAATGGAAGTCAGATTTAATTAAAAAGTTATGTCAAGTGGTTCCACGCAATTGTTTTCTGCACGTTCTTATTGAATTCTAAGATTTTAAGCCATTTATTTCATGACATGTAATTAATTAAATGCACTTACCTCAGTCATGTGGAACCAGTTGTGGAGACTAAGTAAAACTAGAATTTCATTTTTTTGTGTTCCACTCAAAACTTTGCCTGTTAGCTTGTGAATGTATTGAGTCCTCAGCTGTAAATATGCCAACTCTCCCACACAACAATGTGTAAGATGTATTTCACAAGTATACAAGTGCGTGAAAAAGACTTTTTTTCCCTCTTGCTGTCATTTTCGTTTACCTAAATCTATAAAGCTGCCAATGCAATCACACACATGGATCTGAACTACCCAACCTAACACATCTATCCAAAAACATTGGTTCAATACCAGCCTGTTGAAACAAACTTGTGAACTTAACTAAAAAAAAAAAAAAAAACTTATGCAAAACCAGCCTGCAAACCTTGGGATCCATCTATGAGAAGCGACTACTCAGGACAACTACTCTTTGAATTTTACCTCCTATGAAATTTGAATCTTCACCTGGTTGAAACACCGGAGCAACATGGACTTCCTCACCGCTGCCTTTTCTGTACCGTAAATCAGCGACTCATGTTCTCTGCTGACTACTTTAAACCAATTTTTTTTTTTCAAATGAAGCTTCAAGGCTAGTCTTTCCATGAAAAATTTTATGTTCAACCAATACCATAACAACTCGAAGTCATGAAGCGATGATTATTCCTGTAGCAATACCCCGCAGATATTTGTCAAGACTACAAAGAATTTTCACTAGCCCACATTTTTTTCATGCTCTCTCTGTATGAAGAGCCTGGATTAAAAACAAGGCAAACAATCAAATATAGTTCACTATTATTTATTGAAAATTAATCTACAGACTCATTGTCTTAAGTGTGCTTGACAAATACAGTCCACCACAAAGTATAGGCCTATATATAACAATATATGAATCAGACTGTTGTGATAATTCAGACAAGTATTTAATGTTAGGATGGATGAGTGACGAGGACGACACATTCAAGTGACAAACCGATGCGTAGTGAAGACAGCACAGACGCCAGCGTTTATTTGATGATAAAAGCAACAGTGAACAGTCAAGTTATTCGTTGTACAAATACGGTTATAGTGCGGAAAGGCGAGGGCAGGACATTTAGGTGGAACGGATGATCCCTCTATTGCAGTGAACAAAACACTTAAATTACATGTAAATGCATTAAAAAAAAAAAAAAAACAACCAGTAACTCTCGGAGCAAAATGCGCAACTTATAAAATTCACAACAAAAGTGAATACGGAATTACATTTCCGCTTTTCACAAAAAAAAGAACTAACTATGATAGAAAAAGAGGCCGTGGTGGCAGTAACTCAGCTTCAGGAAAAGACAGGAATGCGAGTTTGTCCTTTTTTTTTCGGGATGGGCAGCACGGCTCGGCTCGGCTCAAATTTACCGATCCCAACTTCATCCGGATGGCTCTCACGAGAAGGCGGGTCTCCTCACGCACACTGCACAGCGCGTCACGGGCGCGAGAGCCTCGCGCAGAATCCGCCGCGTGCGCGAATGAGACAGGAAACCGCAATCAGTTCGCGCGGGGGGCTTCTCAAAGGCTTGATATGGCACGTCCACATCCCGCGGTCATGGATAAGTAAAGGGACCTCGACCGTGTCTCTGCCCGTCCCGTTCAATCCATCCCCACTCCAAAAGGCACTGTTAGGACACTTCTTTTTTTTTTTTCTTTTGTTTTTGAGACCATATTGTAAAGTCTGACTTTCCGTAATGAGAAAAGATGCAAAGAACAGGTGAAACACAGTGGTCCACAACCACTTATGAAAAGCAAGAGAGACAACATTACAGAGAATTTCTGTACAATTTTTAAAATAACTCCCAGTAATGTGCTATTGTACCAATCTACACATTCTTGACTACTGTTGTCTTCAATAATATCAGAGCGGAAACAACTCTAAGTAGCCACAAGCATTAAAAATTAAGGATTTCTTCTACTGGCTTAGCAAGTGTCACCATTAACAGTAAACATTTAAAAGATATACTCCCAGTCTATATTTTGTATATGTTGACCACACAGTAACAAATCAAAGACCAGCTCTTTTTTCTTACGAAGACTATTAAAGCTAAATTTGGGCAATCCATTTTCTAAAGTCTTTTTATTCCCCCTCAAATTATATTCATACTGTACTTTCTCTTACAAAGTAAAACCATTTTCCCGAATTTATTTACACATTCTTCACAAATACCCTTCATAAAATAATGCAAGTTGTATCAAATAATAGAAAACAGAAAAAGCCCTGGAGTGAGTCTGTTTCCTGTCGCCCAACACCAAGAACAACAGCATGAGCAAAGTCCTCAAGAGGCAATAATAACCCAAAGGAAGCCGGTTTTCACAACAATGAGTAGAGGAGAAAGTTGCCCTGTTCTGAGGGAGAAAGATCCCCTTTTCAGTGAGATCCCTGTTCTGAGGGGGGAGAGATCCTGTTTTGAGAGAGAAAGATCTTATTTTGAGAGAAAAGAGCTTGTCTCTGCAGGAGCTCTTGGTCAGAGCAGTTCAGAACACTCAGATACCATCTCTATTGTGCACCATATCACCATCGTTTACCGCACATGCTCAGTTCGAGCTTTCACCTGTCCATGTTGCACCATCTAGGCTAAGAGCACTCACCCTTATTAGCCCCTGAAATGCATTTTTGGACCCAGTGTCAGAAATGTCAATATGAAATGTTATCCAGGACCACAGTGTTTTAGCCGCGTTGGGGGAACAGAAGCTTGAAATTCAAAGGGGTTTGGGATGATGGTTTGACTCCTGTGTGGCTGCTACTGTCGACACAGTATAATGGAACTGCAGGGCCCTTGAGCAGGGCTCTTGAGTAAGGCCCTAAACCCCACATTGCTCTGGAGGGTGGTCTGGTCCACGGTAAGTCTGATCACTCGTAAGTTGCTTTGGATAAAAGCACTAGCTGAATGGCGGTAATGTACTGTAATATAACCCAAAGGAGAGTTTCTTCGAATCCGTGAGGGGTGTCTCAAATTGAGCAAGGAGGGTTCATATTCCCAAACACCCGTGGCCCCCTGTCCCCGGCTCTACTTGAAGAGGAAGTTGATGACAATCTGGACGAAGATGAGGAGGGCGATGATGACATAATCGCGCTGCTGTAGGACTCCTCCCTCCGACAGGGTCTGAGAGGTCACCGCTCGCCCGCGAAGCACGGTGATACTCCTGGGGGCGAAGGGGGAGGAGCAGGGGTCAATGACTGGGCACAGGTAATTAGCACACGCTAAATGCCTAAAATTCTTAATGCAACCTCTGTGACTTAGTGCTTGATCACAGCCTGAGGGCTAGTATAGTAACCCTTGTCGGATTGGCTGTTCAATTAATGCAAGCTTATTTACTCCCCTGTGCACAGCAGTTTGCTTAATTACCAAGACCAATAACATTTCCACACTACTAATCTGAGTGTGCTTGGCTGTTTGACAAGACAGAGTATAGTAAATGCCAAGGAAATGGTTGTTTTCAAAAGCAGACAGGTCTGGACAGCAAGTAGGTCAGTCTAGCAGTCTACAAATACTACCGCACAGGGAAGTATAATCTTTACCATGTAATTTGCCATTCCATCAGGGCAAGTGTATTTCTGTATAACTGAACTGGCCGTTTGATTAAAATGTTTGAATTACCGATTGATCTCCTCCTGCGTTTGCTTTATGGACTCAATGGCACTTTGTAACTCGCTGAGGTCAGTTCCCTTTTTCCTTAGTCGGCTGCTGTGTTTGGTTTTGTGTCCTGAAAAAGTGTGTAATAGAGACAGAGACAATTCACATGCATATTTCGGCACACGCACCAACACGCATGAACATGAGCAAAACGCATACAGTATCCAAGTGCCAACTGTTCATAAAACTGTTCCATTCATCAATAGCAATAAATACGGAAAAAAAAAAAAAAAAAAACACTGAAGATGAAATAACATCAAGAACTGAAGGCAGCGGTTGCCCTGGAGCAAAAAAATCCCAGAAACCTCCACAAATCTGAAAGATTATCTCAAGTAAAAGACAAAAAGGGTGGTTCCAGATTTTATTCAGTGCAGTAAATCCAGCTAACTCTATAATGCTGCTTTGTGAAACAGGCCCCATGCTAAGACAATAAAACCTGCTTCGTGAAACAGGCTCCAGGCCAACTCCATAATCCTGCTTCATGAAATAGGCCTCAGGCTAACTCCAAAATCCTGCACAGTAAAACAGGCCTCAAGCGGAGCCCGTAATCCTGCTCTGTGAAACCGGTTGGGTGTGACAAAGCGTGAGGACGTACTCTCACTCCCGGACGAGTCGTGCCGCTCCAGCTCCGGAGAGGAGCAGCCACTCTCCGGGTTTTGGGTCTTTCCATTCTGCTTATGTTTCCGCTTCGGAACCGAGACCTGGGAGAGACACCACACAGGGAGAGCATTACAGCCTACACACACACACACACACACACACACACACACACACACACACACACACACACACACACACACACACACACACACACACACAAAGACCTGGGAGACACACACCACACAGGGAGAGCATTACAACACACACACACACACACACACACACACACACACACACACAACAAAGACATGAGAGACGCCACACACTGAGAGCATTAAAACAACACACAGACACCACAGACACAAGGACTCTGCACACAGACACAGATGATACAGGCATGACTCAATGTGCACAAAAACACAGACAGATACAGACATCGCTCATGACAATTTAACCCCATTTCTGCAAAAGTAGGGACAGTATGGAAATTACCAGTAAAAGAAAAAAGGAACAAAAAGGCATGTACAGTAAATGCATTAATTAGAACCAACAATAAATTAAAAACAAAGCAAGACAAAATATTTACATTTAACTTTATTGATCTTTTTTAAATGCACCCTCAATCAGAAACTGATGCAGCAACATGTTCCAGAAAAGTTGGAAAAAGTGGGCGCAGAGATGACTGCAGTAGTGTTGGGATGCTACAGCGATGATGCACAGCTGTTGAACAGGTGGCACTTTCATGATCTGATATGAAGGGAGCGTCCACAAAAAGCCCTCTTGTTTACAACCACAAAGGGGTCAGAGCTGGCCAATTTGCAAAATACTGAGTGATTGAACAATCCTACAGTTTAAAAACAACAGCCTCTAAAATATGCAATACCATTATTACCATTATGAGATTAAGGGCATCTGAAGAAATCTCTTGAAAGAATGAGAAGGAAAATGAATATTGAGTGCCACTGATCTTTGATCCCTCAGATGGCACTGCATTGAAAAACTACATGCTTTAGTGAGATGTACCCCGACGGCCAATGGATTCTTTGGAAAACCTCAAACACTGTCCATTGCACCCACAAATGCAAGTGAACACTGTGCCGGACACCAAGGAAGCCACATGTTACATATGTTTGGAAACGCTGCCATCTTTTCTGGGCTTCAGCTCATCTGCAATTGACTGATGCACAATGGAAAGAGTCGTTCTTAGACAAATCATCCTTTAATTTCATAATATATCTGGCAATAATGGACATTGTGTTCTCCATACCAAAGAAGAAAAGGATCATCGCAATTGCTACCAACGAAAGATTCAAATGGCACTGTCTGTCGTGGCGCAGGGGTGATGTTCGGCATCATCGCAACTTAGCAGTCAAGTTCAGTCTGCTTCACATTAGAACGGTTATTTTTGCCTTTCAATCATCAAAAGTTGCGGATGGTATAAAAAGAATCATTCAAATCTGTTATTTTCATTTTCTGTTACCACTTTGTGGGGGTACTCAAAAGTGGAATGATAAGTGTACTCATTTCCTCAAATGATTACTTGTATGTTAAGTATGTTAAAAGGAAAACTTTTCTGGCATGAAATTAGAAAGACAGCTTATTTACAAAAACAGCAGAGAGGGAAAAACATTAAATATCTCATCTTTGCCCACTTTTCATTTTAATGACAGACGAGGGCGATTTACAAATTACTATTTACTTTTTTAATCAGCATTTTCGACACTTGCAACTTTTCCAGAAGTTACCGAGTACAAACACAAATGCCACATATCAGGGCAGAGAAAAACAACTCAACACAAACAAACACACACACACACACACACACGCAACAGTACTGGCACAGGTCATACTACACACACACACACACTTTCAATAAAAACACGCACACACAAACACATGTATGTGCACACGCGCACGGAAAACTCATGACACACACAACTCAACATACATACACGCATACATGCGAACGTACACAAACAACCCAACACCCACAGAACTCAGACATGTCATAACACACAAACTTATATTCAGATATTACCGTCTGCAAGGATGTACAAAAGCACACAACACTGACAAAATTCTGAATGAGACATACACACACACACACACACACACACACACACACACACACACACACACACAAATACAAAAACATGCATCACTGAAAATTAATCAAACATGGCCACACGCAAACACACACACAGCATGCTTATGCCAATGCACACATGCACTCTCAGACACTTGAAAGCCCAGACACTTATCTGCAATAAACAGACACCAAGTAAGCATACGCAAGCAGTGGTCGCGCTAACCCACTAAATGCTTCTGAATGCAGGGAATTTCAAGGCAATAATAACACAATGTGGCTTAGCTTCCAGAGCTAGGAAAGACATACGACTCCAGATGTGACCTTATTCTCTCAAACACTCCCATACATATCTGCCACTGCCCCGCCCCTTCACCCCAGCATCCACCTCCAGGCTCTGAACCATAGACTACAAAAAGATGGACGCAGCACACCTGTCTGAAAACTGAGGTCAATGCGGAAATCTCTAAAATTTGCATTCCATTTAATGGCCAGCAGATGGCGACGTCGGTGGTTGCAGAGAGAAGTCCAATCCTATAGAAGACAACGAGAAAATGACCATACTTTCCCACCTTGATTTATTACCGCGCCCTACCCGAAGAGTGAGGGAAGGGGTATTGTTTTCGGTTTGTTTCTGTGTTTGTGCGTTTTTGCTTTTGTTTGTTTCTGTGTTTGTTTGTAAACACTCCAGTGGCAAAACTAATGGCCAGATTCACCCCAAATTCAGTATAGGGATTGCCACTGACCCAAAATAGATCCCTATTGAATTTCGCGCAAGTAGGCAAGAGTATGTGTGAGGGGCGGGGTTTGTTGTGCCTGGCACCACTTGTTTTGATAATGATTTTCCACATTACACTGGGGGATCTGTCGCAAGTTTCAAGTCTCCTTTGATATATTATGATGATCATTTTCATAAATTATGGTTCCAAATAGACTACAATAAAAGATAAAGCCAGAATATGCTTTTGGGGTGTGGGGGTATGCTTTGGGGTATGCTCTGGTCCTCGTCTGATACGTCAGATCAACCCGTAGATCCACCCCTCGCTCCTCCCTGGATATTCAATTCACAGTGTCATCCAATAGGAATCACACCCAGTTTCAAAATGACAAAATGGCGCTGTTCAAATTGCCAAAATCAAGGCTTCCTCAGTGGTATGCTGAAACCAATGGGTGACGTCACGGTTGCTTCGTCCATCTTTTTATACAGTCTATGCTCTGAATCTCTCCCTGGAGGGGGGGTTACACTGACACCCCCGGCTATCATCTCCTCAAGCTCAATAGGCTGCGAGATGCATGAGGGTCAGAACCGAGACGCCAAACTACTATTATGGCTATTGATCGATGCAACAATTCCCTGGTTAAACACAAGTTGGTTGACTAAAAAGTATTTTGAAAACAATTTACCTTCATGCTATCAAAATGAAACAAAGAATAGTTGGTAGAATAACAATGCAAATGCTTCAAATGCTCTCAGTCATAACAAATGAAAAACTGGAGATGTAAATCTCTTCCTTTAGACTGTACAGCATGCCAATCATAGTAGGTGTCCAACTTAATTTTTGGGGCACCTTAGCCATGGTGTAAGTGAGAAGATGAATGTGACACATACACTTGTTCACCTCCGCCAAGAAGGTGCATGTTTTCGCCGGCTTTAGTTTGTTTGATTGTCTGTCTGTCTGTCCGTCTGTCTGTTAGCAGCATATCACAAAAACGGCCGCATAGATTTTAGTCAAACTTTTCCGGATGTTAGAATAGCACAAGAGGAACAAGTGCTTAAATTTGGGCATGTCTAGGCCAAAGCACACCTGAGATATAGGCCAAAGTTCAGATCCAGCTATGCTCCAATGGGCTGTGCTTTTGAATTTTGCTGCCACCTGGCGGTGGAATACAACAATACCCAACACCAGCCAATGATAATCACCTAATATGATTGGCATGCTGTACAGTCTGAAAAGAAGAGTCTTACATCTCCGGTTTCATAGTATGTTAGACCCAAGCCCCATGCGTTCAAGCACTAAAAATATGACATTGATCACTTGTGTCCCTTTTGAGATATATACCTACTATAATGGCCCAAAATACACACTATCCATTCTGAAGCAAACTAAGGTTAAAACATATAATACAACCATTGTGACAGATACTTTTTTGTGGTCTTCAGGAAGTTGACCGACCATGTGCATACCAAGTCTCAGGGCTCTATCTTAATTAGTTACAGAAGAATAAATGCATAAAATTTTGAAAAAATTAGTATGATGGGTGTTTTTTTGCTTCTTCCAGGCTACAGTACAGGTAAACTAAACACACTGAGTAAAGAAAAGTAGCTGCAGCCAAGAGTTCAGAAACTATTCTGATGAGAAAATGAAAATTATGGGTCTGTTTGCTCTGCAAATGCATATCTCAGACCCTCAAGTTTACTACAAAATTATGACAATTTTCTTAAAACTGACGTCTCCTCCTTAAAAGAAGCCAAATCTCAGGAACTGGCAATAATTGAGATATATAAATCTTCCACTGTGGGGAATATAATAAAAGTACATTTTTTTGGTGGGGACATTCCTAAAATTTGGTTGATTTGACCCCTGCAGGCTGATATTTGGCACAGAGGTCTGTATTCATGCCAGTTATCTAAAGGGGACGGGGCAAAGGGAGCGGGCAAGGCGAAAGGTGCACAACTTCAAGACGTCGCAGCTCTAGCGAATTTGTGCTCGTTTCCCTGCGTTTGGCTTCCTATGTAAATGATGTGGTACCCAAGTTAACGCGACCACTGACAAACCCAGCCGCGATACAACATCCGCGTACGACAGTGAACACAACCACACGTCTGGTCCATGCTCCCACAGAAGAAACGAATGCGAACAAAAACACGAACACCAGACAAAAGCAGCGTCATTTTGTAGCATGCAGCCATGCCCCATCGGCGACACTCAACGAAAATAATTGCGCGAATTTCCAACAAAAACAAACAAAAAAACAACAGGCACCTAACAAACTAACAGAGCCCCTGGGTTAACAAGCAAAACAGCCTTCTGCAAAGAAAAAAGCATCATGTAGTAAAGTGGATAAATAAAACATAAATAATGAAACTTGTCAACAGAAGGGGGTAAAATGAAAATTAAAAACGGTGCGTGAGTACACAGACAGCGGAGCAGCGACGGAGACACAGCCAGGCCGCAGTGCTGGGTGAGAGGCCAGTGCAGCGCAGGCGGCGGATGGCGGCGAAACGGGACGCACGGGGAATGGTGGGATATCCCTCCGAGGGTTCGACCTACCTGCCGTTTGCAATTGTCCCTCCGGGTACCCTGGTTACTGAGACTAATGAGACTGGCAGAACGTACCATCGGGGTGCGGTGGCGGACCTTGGCCTGGATCCAGCCGTCTTTCTCAAACTGGACCACGTCGTTCAGTGGGTCCCACGGCCGCGTGCTAGAGAGAGAGTGAAACCAATCAGACTGGGCTTCCAAGATCAGCTGAGGCCAATCCAGCTGCACAGGGTAGAGGCCTTTCTACAAGCACTAGGATCCCAGCTCATGGCCCACAATTCTAAGACGGCTACCCAATACCCAAACACTGTCGAGAAGACAAAGTTTTGGCTCGAGTTTTGGGTTTTCAAAATGGTTTGATTGTGTTGTTTTATGTTAAAATGCTCAACAGATGTTTACTTCATCCCAATTACAAGTCATATGAACAGCAAACATGGTTTGATGAAAACTGAAAATGGGTCCCACAGACCCAAACACCATACAAGGGTTAAACTCAGTTCCCAGATGAGGCAAGTGACCTGTGCAATTAGAGCATTCAGTTCAATGGTGACAAACGACCTAAACCAGAGCAAGCTGTGACGCTTCAGGTCTGAAGCACAGAAAGGGGCCGTCCTCTGTGCCTTCCTCAGTGGATTGAGCAGTCTCTAATTTAATTCTTGATTTTCTGCAATCCCCGATGTAGCCACTAGATGTCACTCTTGTAAAGTATATGGATGAATCTTAACAGGCCAGGATAATGTTTCAATGCCAGCAGAACTACAAGTTACAGTGACAACATTATGTGTTGGCTCGGATCACTCACAGCCAGTCTTCCACGCCACTTTTAGCAACGTCACATTTTCACTCCTTTTAACAAGGTCGAAGTCAAATAACTCGCCCACGCAGCCACATTCACTCTGTGTCATCAGGTTTGATAGAAATCAACAGTCTCGTTTGACACATCACATCACACCAAACCCTTCCACTTCCTTTCCCACCCCATCTGTTAGCACATTAGCCAGCAAAATTTTTAACAAATTTGTTTTTTTTGTGGGAGGAAACTGGGCTGATTCTATTCCTAATCAGTAAGCTGACGTTAACAGAGCTATTAAAACTCAGCCAGCTTGCGTGTATGCACACAATCTAAGAGAGCAATTCACCGTCATTGATTTAAGACACTGAAAGGGTTTGAAAAAAGTCAAAGCCGTCATTAGTCTGATAATTTGAAAATGCTCTTCAGCGTAAGCCACACGTCATTCATTTGTTTATTTTCGCCAATTATTTTTTAAGTTGGACAGGCTAGTTGTAAGAGTCGGGATATCTGATTGCAGCATCTCTGAGCATACTAACAGACATCCAGTAACAAAATTCTCGCAGCGCATATTTCAGAGCGCCGGAGGACTGCTGCACCAGAAATTAGACGCAATAATGCCAAGAACATCCGGCAGACTTACACCGTCAGTAACACGGGCAGTCAGAGATTCTTCAGGCTGATACAATATCACTTCTCTCCAGCAGGTGACTCCCTCTCCCCTGCGCATACACTCACTCTGCGTATCTGTAATGCCACTCTCCTGTCACCGGGTCCTGCTCGAAGAGCGCCGGGGTCCACTCCTCGCACTTTGCCTTTCTCTCGCGCGCGGACTTCCTCTGCGCCTCCTCCAGAATGAACTTCTCGTTCGTGGCCTCTGTCTGGTCTTTGTTGTTGATGGCCCGAGTCACATGCTGCCACAGTCTGGGGACACAGTGCGTGGATTTATTGATTGATTGATGAATTGATTGACTGATGAATGGATAGATTGATGGATTGGTACAGACTCTAGCCCCCTGCCCAAGGACTCACTTTTCGGACTCGAAGTCGCCCTGCTCCTCAGGCGGGACGGTGCAGCGGGTTAGCCGGCTTTGCCTCAGCTCCGGTGTCGGGTTCCAGAACGTCTCCACCACCCCCGTCCTCTTATCGCAGATGAAAATCTCGCTGTCCTGAAGAAACGAAAGGAGCCAAACGAGAGATAAGACCTCGCACTCGTTCACATTGTTTCTATTTCATTTACTTTTATAACCCAGGGAAAAAAACATTTAGAATTTGTTCTGTTTTTCATTAAGGGCTTTGGGGTTTAGGTCCCAGCTCAAAACAAAGCAGCAGAGTTCGGCAGACGAAAGACGTAACCTGGGAGTCAGGTGTGAGGACAGGCAGACCAATCAGCACTGGTTAATTTTTCAGCTAATTACCAGGGAGGAAAGAAAACCAGGCCTGGATTTGGATTTAAGGGCCAGATTCCGTAGTAATGACTCAAACTTTATACTTTGTATCGCATTACTGTAGAACAATACTAAGCTACTGTAGCTTAAAGATCAAGGTGTAACAGGCTGAGTCCCTCCATGGCTGACAAATCAGTCTGCACAGAATCATTGGCAGAGGAATGATGATGCAGCAAAGAGTTCAGCATTACAGTAACTTACAGTCTTTGCTAAACAGGTCTGATGTAACTCCAACTAAGATGGGGTAAATATTAATGCAGTCCTCCGAAGCGTTTTATCACAGCCAGTATCAGTCTCAGGAATACATGCTGAATAATCTCTCAAGTGAGATTTAAAAAATAATTTTTTTTCTAGTCCACTTGACCTAAAAGCCAATCGGGCTTATGTTGTGGTTAGAAGCCTTCATAGCTTCAGATTTTATTTCCATGTATAGGGGATGAAAATCTAAGTTTTCACCCAAAGCAAAGTTAGATTTTGGCCATGTTTGGCAAAGCGGGCGCAGTGGCGTGTTTGTCCAAGATCATGTGATGCTGTTTTCAAACACACAGCTGCAGGAGGAGGCGCTCCAGGGTCAAAGCGCAGTGCGGCGGAGTGTCGACTGAGAGTGAAAGCCGGGCCGTGCTTCAGAGTGCGCCATGCAATATCCCCGCCTCTCCTTCTGTGTGACGCTGAGAACCAAATTGCCCCCGAGGAGAAACCTGAGCTAACATTTAACAGCCCCTCCTGACTCCGCTGTCAGTGAGAAATGGACAATCGCCCTCAGAACTCACGAGTACATCCGCACAACTTGACGTCATTTTTTCAGGACAAACAGAAAATGACTCAACAGGCAAGTTTCAAAGAGGTTTCAAAATTTCCAGTCCACCTTCACAGACTCCAGGGTTCTCCAAGAGATATCAACCTCAGACCTCAAAGGGGGTAAAATGTAAATAAATTGTGTTCGAAATATTACCTTTGAATAATTGAAATGATAATACTTTCAAAACCCCGGGTAGGGTGGACTGCATAACAGCAACTGCACAATTTTTTAAGGATGGAAATGGAACCAGTCGATACGCTGACGGAAGCACAGAGGTGTGATCAATACAACGTACTGAAGCGCCCAATACAGAACCAAGACATGGCAATTCTTGGGAGGAAGGATCGTTATATCACATGACCAGCAGCTCACCCAATGGCCTTCCAGTGTAGCCAGAACCTCCTTGCCCAGTTTGATCTTCCCTGAGATTTGATTGACACTGTCATCGCTGCCCAGGAATGGCTGCGAACAAGAACAGAAGCAGACCAATCACAAAGGAGAGCCGACAAATCACAGAAAATCAGAGCCATCCAGTTAAGTTTCACAAAATCTCGAATGGTAAACAACTTTGGCGTGCAGTCCTGCTTTCAAGGTCTATTCAGTGCACATTAAATGGACCTTGAAAATAAAGTGGACATTTTACGGCACTCTCCAAATCACAACAGCAGTTCTTCCAAGTAATTTACTTTGACAGCAACTTTGCCAAGAACCGTGAAAAATAAAACTTTTTACAGGGGCAGAAAATTTAGATGTGCTGCAGAACAGCTTCAGAATACTAGATATTGGATTGGAAATGAAACATTTTGCGATCGTTTAAGACGTCTCCCACAGCGGAAAGGGAACAACACCAGCTGGCATGACATGCACGACATCACAGCTGTCCCGTCCAATCCAAATAGGGGCCTGGATGATGTCACATCTCAGATACCTGCTCATACTCACTACTATCTGTGAAAAAGACCACTATTCTATGATTGGTTAAACAATGTTGTATTGGGCTCAAAAAAAAAAACAAACAAAAGCTTTAACCTATGATAGCCTGCAATGGATGAGATTAGACACTCCCTGCACAACAGGCTGATTCCAATGTTGAATGTTCCCACAAAGTTGTTCCCACGTTGTGTTAGCATTCCAATGACGCACCTTCAGCTTGAACTCTAGCTGGGCGCTGTACCCAGTCTTCTCACAGGCAATGGTGATCTGTCCAGCCAGCTCCAGTGTCATGGTACCATAAAGGATTCCTAGGAGAGTTAAGGGATGTGAGGTCACTCATCTGCAGTCAAAGAACAGCACACAAAACCCCACACAGAACATGAGATCTACAATTATCAAACCTGCTTATTACTGCAGGCACTGTGTTTAAGGTGTGTGACTGGGACTAAGTGGGCTGGCGGGTCCAAACCCAGAACAGCCTTGATAAATCAGTACAGATGTTGGCTTTAGAGGATTAGCCACCGCTTGGTGTAGTCTGTTTGGAAAACAGCATCAATTAAGCAACTGACTATCCCTGCATGCACTGGGCGAGGAGAAGGAATACACAATAGGATAGTGCTCCGTTCTTCACAGGAAACACAATCCATTCAAAGAGCAATTGCACCGAGAGACGAGATGAACACGCAGGTGGATGGACTGCACAGGAACTCATGTCGGATTTAAACTGGGATTTGATGGGGGGAGACCTTTGCACACTGCACAGACTACGTGAATAGTGAAGCCTACCTTTACAGTGAGCGTATGGCATGTTCATTACATAATCCTCTCCTCTATTCAGGAACGTAAGTCGAGCTTCTCCATCCAGTATGGCTGACAGAGAGTTTCCTGTCAGAGGGGAGGAAACAATCATCAATTCAGGATTAAGGAGGGACATTGGCCACCAATTAAGCAAAGTTTTTTATTTAAGGGCAAAAAAGTTACATTTTTCATGTTTGTAACTTCACAAATTAGAAAGTTGATGCCTGAAAGGTGCCTCACTCACCATAAAACTTCGACTTAGCCAAGATGCTGCCACTGAGGCAGAAGCCATCTTTCCTGTTGCTCACATAGAAGGCAGACACTGGGGGATGATGGGATACCTGGAGGGGTCAGAATACACAATTTTAGTACCACGGAAGATAACCATAAACCTTATACACAAAAGACCTTTGACTCTGCAGAGGCATGCTAGTACAAACATTATGGTTGGTGACCAAAACTTCAAACTAATTGGAAGAAGATTGAACTCAATTCTGCAGTTACGTGATATTTCTTTGGCAAAGCTTTTATCCGATGCAAAGTGCAGCAAGTGCAAACCAAAGGACACCCTAACTAAAAACAGAGGTCAACAACTGTGGGCCTCGAATCCAAAACCAGCCCTGGTTTTCTTTTCAACCAGGAAATTAACTGAATAACAGAGCACCTGATTGGCCAGAACCTCCTCACAAGTGTCTCCCAGTTAAAGTAAGGAAGTTTGTGGTCCTTGAGGACCGAGATTTGATGATCCCTGATCTACAGAATACAGGACACCCACTGCACAATTCTCACTGGGTATCAGGTATCAAACAAAGACAGCCGAGAGCACAGCTAGCACAAGCGAATTAAAAAGAGACTCAGGTTACCTGTTCCGAAATGTAGAAGGTCTTGCTGTTGGTCTTGGTGTGCAGCCACATGCAGCGAAATGTCTCCCCTATGATTGGGTTGTATGGCTTCTTCAGGCCCTGGATTGGGTAAGGGAGAGGAACAGGAAGCGTCAGAGCCAATCAGCAGGAGAGTAGAGGTGAGCACATTGTGACATCATGTAGAGGGCGTGGTCCTGGAAGTTCACCAGTCAAGCATGGGTCTTGTGATGACACCCTTAACTGGCACATCTCTCAAATTCAAAAACGGATGTCAAGTAAACATTCACTCAGGCTGCCCATCTCAGTCACATGATCTCAAGTCAGGCGCAGTCTCATATTCATAACGAAATGCCCAAATGCTTCTGGGTAGTTTCTAATTCCCAACGTGGATGACAGATGTTTAAATAGGTAAACAAAACGGTGGTCTTTGATTTGAGCAACCGAACAGGTCGCCCGAGTATTAATAATGTTGCCCTCCGCCCTGACTGGCCCTACCATTAGCTAACTGATGACTGTTTGCCTATGGAGTCCAGAGCTGAAGTCCGACAGTTGGAAAATCTCTGACTCACAACTATTAAGTGACATTTGTTTAATGTGAACGCTGCTCTCCTCTTACCTTTGGCTTTTTGTAGAACCCAGACAGGTACCACTTTACCACCTTCTTCATGCGGTTGTACGGGTTCTCCTCCACTGCAGCCCTGGTCATGAGCCAAGAAAACAGTTTAGACAGGACAGCAGAACTTGTGACCGAGTGGAATTCACAGTCTCAATTCAGTAAGGTTACGGAATTAGGATTTAATGCCATTTAAGTATCCGAGGCCATCGCGCTTCAAGATTTTGGCAAGAAATGAAAGCAATCAATGCGGCGAGCGATGGTGGTGTAAAATGCAGCGAGGCTGAGGGCCACTCACTCGGACAGGAAGTCTGCGTGGTAGTAGTAGTCCGACAGCTTGTCGAGAAAGGAGCGCGGCTCCAGGATGAAGGTGGGCAGTACCACTTTGGACAGGTCCATCCCGGGCCTGACCTGCTTCAGCAGGGTCCAAATCAGAGACTTATTCTCCTCTGATACGGTCTCTGTCTGAGACGCCTCACCAGCCTGAACAACACGCACATGCATACAGTATGTTAATCAAACCAGATAAATTATAATGCGCACAGCAGTCCTCAAACACCAAGACTGTTCCTTCAAATGATATATTATTCCTTATATTATATTCTTTCATGTAAACTCCCTCCTATTCAGGTACCCAGTGCCCATGTTCTGGCCCCAAAAACAGCCCCATTATGCACGCCCAATATCTGGTGCTAAAAAAAACCACCCAAACCCCTGGATTACACCAGATGCGCGTCTGGCCAGCCTCCGCCCTGCTGCGTGTTTGCTGTGTGCATTGCCGTCCGTCAACACCCAACGGCTGCGTTTTAACTACATCCCAGCGCCGGACGGCGAGATTAGTGAGACCAATGAGCGAGCCTCACAAGATCACACGGTAATTACACAATCATGCGCGATCGCCCGAGAAATGATACACGACGTGTTGAGTGCAACTACAGACAGGCAGCAGCCTTTGTTCTCGATCGAAAGGGTTGAAGAATGGTTGACTTGCTTCGATTTTTTTATTTTTCGAGACTTTGTGCTTCTACCATGGATAAGTAGCCTATTTATTAATAAATGTTCTTAATATCCTGTTTGTGTTGGGTTTGTCAATTGTTTGGAAAGTGTTCTGTCGATAAAGTTTAGCCTACATATTTTCTTACTTCGGTTGCTGTCCTAGTCTACAACACAAACTGGCGCCAACACAGATTTTGAAAATCAAGCTTTTGATTAAAATATTATGTCTGTGTGCCGATCGATCTGCTGGGCTGAAGTGCTGCGTTTCTGCAGTGGCATCTATCGAACATAGAAGTCCTGCGTATCTGTTGCACTCGGCGCCGGTTTGCCGGAGCTGCGACAGACGAGAAATGCAATGAAGCGGATCCAGTGTAAGCCCTCACATTAACACA
The DNA here is from genome assembly GCA_029721435.1 of Gymnothorax reevesii. Classification (NCBI taxonomy): domain Eukaryota; kingdom Metazoa; phylum Chordata; class Actinopteri; order Anguilliformes; family Muraenidae; genus Gymnothorax; species Gymnothorax reevesii. Next base: position 21,528,376 of record CM056579.1, on the reverse strand, counting down.
TTGACTAAAGTAAATCCTATCGGCTGCGCTGCCTTGGCGAGGTGCAGACAGACCAAACACGCATCTGGTGTAATTTGGGGAGTAATCCATGCAATGGTACCGGAAAGGCCCCATCGTGAAAGATGGTGCATCAGCCTGTCATATGATTGAGCAGATCCTAAATAACTCAATGGAGCTGGCAGCAGAGCAGCAGCCCCCAGGCGACCTCTGACCTCCCCCAGCTCCTCGTGGGACTGCTCCACATAGGACGTCTCGCGGAGCGTCTCGTTGGGGTCGATGTCGGCGTACGAGTCGTCCTGCCGCTCCGACGTGTCGCTGTCGCTCTCCTCGCTCTTCTCCGGACCCTCGTTATCCGACTCCTCGTGCTCTGGCTCGTTCTCCCGGTCCGATTTGTCCGAGTACAGGTCCGGCTCCTTAAAATGGTCGACGTCGCTGAACCTTGAGGGGGGAACGGGGGGGGGGGGACACAAAATCAGAGGGCAAAAAAAAAAGATGGATTCAATTTTTGTAATTCAAAAATTGAAAGCAGGGAAAAGGACTACTAAGCACCTCAATAAATCTAATATTTACAGACAATTTAAGAGGCAAAAATTTGTCTGATAAATGTATTCATTGGGGGGGCCATCGAATGCAGTTCTTAAGTATTTGGCCAGAGAACCCATACAAAGAGGCTGAAATACTGCTGCAAAGGGGCTTCACTCAATATAAATGAAAAGGGCGGGAAATTAGAGACTCTCCTTTCTTGAAGCTTAAATTCATTGTTTTCAAATTGAACGCGCTGGAGTAAACATTAAGCCAGGAGTCCAGATTGTAGTCACCTTTATTTAAACCTCAGAACACTATAGGCAACAATAGTTGACCAACGATGTAAGATCAAAATCAGATGCTTTTGAAAACCTATCATGACACAACTTGATTAAAAGGGCTCCCGTAAAACAAGCTGCCACATGAGATTTTCAGCAGCTCAGGATAATTAGATTTTTAAATCCTTGAAAATGCATTCAGCACTCCGAGGGTTAATGGCTGAAATATATAACAAGATAATAGAATGTTACTGACAATCTGTTGTCTCACTTGGAATTTCAGCCTTCTGAATTGTGCAGCAATAATTCACGAAAAACAGACGTGTCCGCAGTGCAATTAATGACTCATTAGGAAATGCTTGCAGTTGCAGAACAATAAAATGATGCTGCTTGTGGACGGATGAGGACAAAGTGGAAAATTGATTTGCAACCACCAGCAAGAACACAGAGGCAATAAAGGAACCTTCTGGTACATCACATGCTGAAGGCTTTTCTAAATTTGCCACACAGTGACTGAGCATTTCAGATCACAGCACTTCTGAACAGCACAGTGAAAAGCAGGGGAGGGGTTTAACCCTAAGAGTGCTGAAATAAATAAAAAAAATTATAATAAAAAAATAAAATAAAATATAAAAATTAATAAATTATCTTGTGCTGTCAAAATAGTTGCTCCAAGGGTGAACAGGAGGGACACAGCAGCGATCGAGAATTAAGACGAACGGAAATTTGTTCCTGTCCAAATACTTCTGAACTGAAGTGTTACAGGATTGGAGAGGGCGGAGTCCAAATCGGCTTCCGAGCAACTTTGTCTTGTGAACTTTTTTTTCTCTGCCACAAACAGTGTGAGAAAAATATCTTCCCTCCCGTTGTCCGACCCTGCTGCAGAAGTGGTGTTCTGCCCCTACAGCTACCGTCACAAAAAGCAATGTTGCTTACCGTTTTCACAGTCAACCAACACAATAACCATTTCATCCAGTAAAGTCAACAACTACTCGTGGAATTCTCTCTCTAAACAATCAAACCTTTGACATTCAGAATAAGACTGAAAATTTATTGCCCCAAAATTTGTATTGCAGATGGGTAACCATGGCAGGCTGTGAAATGTGGCCACATGTGCACAATGTGGCTGAGAGAGCCAAAGGTCCTCTTCGCTCAAGCTATTCAGCCAAGACCCCTTAATGCTACAGCAAATAGATTTAATTACGGCAGCAGCGTAAATTAAGCAGAAAGTACTTAGCGGTCCTGCAGGTGATAAAGAGGGTCCCTTTCAGAACAGTAATGGCCCCCAATCACCCTGATCCCAGGAGGTTGGATAAGAGGGAAGTGTATACAGGAAAATTAGGGATATAAAACACCAGGATGAAAGGCTTTTTAGACTCAAACATTTACCCACACTATGCATGTGACCACAGTACAGAGGCCAGAGTTCGGATTCGCACTACAATCAACAGTAAGTAACGCTGCAGAAAGGTTCTTAGCCTAAATCGTATCTCTTGTGGATCAAAATACTTGTCTGCATTTGACTAACCTTGCCTCATTAGCCTCTCCTGTCTGCCCCAGGTAAAACCATGAACCCATGTAATGTCCGAAGGCCCACATGCAGGTGAGTGAGAGCCTCTACAACCGCTGACATCCCTCCTGCCTCACAATACACATCGAATGAGAAAAAAGCAGCACTGTCATTAGAATCTAGCTCTGGTTTTGTTTCGAGGTGCGGCATAAAGTGTCAGAGGATGGTACTAAGGCGAGAGGTGATAGGTCGGGGGGGTGTGCTCACTCGGTGCCCTGCAGGTTGTTGGCGCGCAGGAGGCTGTAGAAGTTCACGTGGGAGTGCGGCTCCGCCCCCTGACTCAGGTCCTCCTTCCCCTCCCGGATCATGGTGCGTTTGAGCAAACCGGAGCACTTCAAGGCCAGCTCCAATGCATCCATCCAGCACCGCCCTGCAGATATATTATACACTCAATATACTCCAATGCATCCATCCAGCACCACCCTGCAGATACACTATACACTCAGTATACTCCAATGCATCCATCCAGCACCGCCCTGCAGATATATTATACACTCAATATACTCCAATGCATCCATCCAGCACCGCCCTGCAGATATATTATACACTCAGTATACTCCAATGCATCCATCCAGCACCTCCCTGCAGATATATTATACACTCAATATACTCCAATGCATCCATCCAGCACCGCCCTGCAGATATATTATATACTCAATATACTCCAGTGCATCCATCCAGCACCACCCTGCAGATACACTATACACTCAATACGCTCCAATGCATCCATCCAGCACCGCCCTGCAGATACATTATATACTCAATATACTCCAGTGCATCCATCCAGCACCACCCTGCAGATACACTATACACTCAATACGCTCCAATGCATCCATCCAGCACCACCCTGCAGATACACTATACACTCAATACACTCCAATGCATCCATCCAGCCCAGCCCTACAGATACACTATACACTCAATACACTGCAACATCTTCACCCAGCCCCGCCCTGCAGATACACTACGCACTCAATACACTCCAACACATCTGTCCAGTACCGCAATGCAGATACACCACAAGCTTAATATACTCCAAAACATTAATACAGCACCGCACTGCGGAAATACTATGCATTCAATACACTCAAAGTCCTCCATCCAGCACTGTCCACCAGGTAAACTATTCACAATACACTGCCCCAGAACAGCACAACACAGGAGACCAACCATTCTGATGGTTTTCATTCACTCCTAATTCGGCACATCTCCACACAATTAAGCAGCAGCGTAATGAGATTTCTAGCTGTTGAATGAGGCCTGTTCTCTATGGGTGAGACTGAAAGCCCACAGGATGGTAGATCTCCGCGACGAGGATTCTCACCATCAGACTCTGAGGCAGCACGAAAGATGAGGTGACTGCTGGGTAACGGCTGCGTGATGGACCCCACGGCTTCTCCTTTGGGACCCTTTGACAGCGAGACAGAGAGAAAGCTTTTTACACTTTTATTTGCATTGCTTTTTTTTTTTTTTTTAGCTTGGCCTGGTGGTAAAGCCACAGGGAAGGTTATAGGGTCACAACCATCACCTCAAAACACAGGGGACAATCAAAGAATGTTTGACATGATACTGATCATAACTGCCTGAGCTACTGAATTTGGAAATAGTTAATTTGGCTGAGTGGTGGCATTAAAGGTGATATTACAGAGCCAAAATACTGAATAACTTCCTCCTTTTTTTGCAACAGGAACGAACACTAGAACTTTCATGTGATCCCCATTAAAACTGTTGTAGTTATCGCCCCAGCATGAAGAATATGCATCGGCAGTCAAGGTGAGTCCATAATATCCCAAAAAACAATTGGGTATACAATTATGAGTGAAGTACCACAGGTGGACGAAATATTGTAAGCACCCCTTAAAAATGCCTTTAATTTTGAAGTCTCTCGACCACAATTACAAAAGCGTCTGTGCAGGTCATTCCGATTAATTTTATTAGCAGCATGTGTACACTTAAAAGAGCTCTAACCAGGAGCCCTAATTAATTAGCAGGATGTGTGTGCTTAAAAGAGGCCTCATCAGTAGTCCTTTGCCAGGTAATTCTCTAATCCAGATGACTACAGCGCTGACAGAGCACCAAGGGGGCCAAATAGATTGAAACTCCTAATGGAACTGCTGCAGGCATTTTGTTGTCCTCAAATGCCTTTGCTGGTACCACGCGCTCAAAACGAATCCATTCTGCCTCCTTCGAGAACAGAACTGTTGCCCCTTCATTCATATTGCATGTCCTGACTGACTGCGGTCCTGAAAGATGGTATACCCCCAGGAGCGTCTTGGCTGAATAATGCCGCCACGCGGTTGCCAGAGTTGATTGCGGCCATTCTAGACAATGGTTGTGATTCCACCAGCTGCGCCACGGCTCGTCTGGGCAGTATTTCCAGAAGCGGCTCTTAGTGCTGCTCCGCCGAAAATATGCGCCGGGTCCATTTCTGCCGCTGGCGGGCCGCAGTCGCGCTGATCTGAATATAGCAGGGATACGTTTCCCATAGTTCGACCATTTACATTTATTGGATCCAGCTACGTTAGCATTTGTGCTAATGGTAATCGCACACCAGATCGTGCCGAGCAGGAAGTAACTATCAAGGGGAATACGCTTTTAACTACAAGAAACCGGCCACAAATCCATCCATTCATCCAACTTCCAGTTCAAAGTTGTGGTTTTGTTTGAACTAAAACACGGGCACAGTTTTTTTTAAGTCTATGGCGTTCAAGGCTGGACTGTAGTAGGCTACAGCACAACAAAGATAGAAATGATATTAAATGCAAATAAAGTAGAAAAAAATAACAGAAAGCATTTAAGCTCGTTGCACAAATATCCTGATAAAAATGAAGAAACATGCGAAATCTGAGCAGGTCACAAAATTAGGTACACTTGTTCAACTGCTCGTTAATGCAAATATCTAATCAGTCAATCACACGGCAGCAACTAAATGCATGTGGTGTAACAATAGATTCGCATCAAGGGTGTGCAGCCGAAAAATCTGCAGCAACTGCGCGACATCGTGTCAATATGAACCAAAATCTCTGAGGAATGTTACCAGCACCTTGTTGAATCTACGCCAGGAAGAATTAAGGCAATTCTGAAGGCAAAAGGGGGTCAAACCCAGTACTAGCTAGGTGTAACCCCCCCCAGAAAAAGTTAACAGAAATAGGATTTAGTCTAAAAGTGAAAGACTAGTGAAAGTCTAAGGTGACTGAGATTGTCTCAACCTCTGCATAGACTGAAGAAGTCAGACTTCCTTGTTTTTTTTTCTTTCTCCAGCAAGGTGGGGACTCGGCCTCACCTTGACAGCCCAGATGGACTGCTCCAGCGGATGGAAGAGTTTGAAGCAGAAGCCGTCCTTCTTGGAGGGCCGTTCGATGAGCTCACAGGCATTGAGGAGAACGGTCCCCACCCACTGGCCGTTCTTGTGGGTTTTGTAGATCAGCAGGACCCCCGGTTTCAGCACACACCAGAGTTTGGTCCAGCTCTTCAGCGTTCCCCGGATCTGAAAGACGGACACAAGAGTTTCGTCAGACAAATAAGGCCCGACATTACTGAACCGCCAAGACACGATGCAAGTAAGCAATGAACAACTGTCTTGAACTATTATTTAAAGGGACGCTATCATGACCGAGAATGCAAAGTGGATGCTGACTGGTTATCAGAGAGATTGATCAGCTTTGTGCTCTTGGTTCTAGTAAGTGACTTTGATCTCTTGCGATATACAACGGAGAATATAATTTCTTGTAATACCTGTGATGTTTTTACCTTGGCCTCCCTTTCATTTGTTTTCCAACATACAGGATGTAATCTGATATTATGGACAGTTAAGTCGGTAGAGATTCCACAAAAGCGAGTTTTTCTCCAGTATAGGTAGCTAGATACAGCATAGAAGTAAACATCAAAACAGATGTTCAAAAAACTGAATTAAAAAAAAAAAGTATGACTCCTGCACTAAAGTAGATAATTTGTTTCTTGAAAGGAAGGCGATGATTAACAGCAATATATTGCTGAACCAGCAAATTCCACCAGTGATGATTTTGAAAGTAAACACAATTCAATTTCACAAAGGCCTACAGTCCTCCCTTGAAGAAACTCTAGCAGTTACAGGGTTTCCTCTAAAATTTTTTTAAATTGTGGCGGAGGGGTTCAGCGTCGGGTCAAAACTCAACAATTATCAGGTGTGGTCAGTTTTCATTAATCAGCACGGAAGCGACGTAATAATTGAAGTCTATGTGCACGGAGGTTTATCAGTTTCATACGTGTGACGGTGGATTTCATATATAATATGAAAACCGATTATGACTCCGGACTTAAATAATTAAATAATTAAAAGAAACCTTAAATAAATTATATAATTAAAAAATCATCAAGATACAATTAGGTAGAGCAGGATATGCTCACAGCAAACACAGAAGTTAACAGATTTATCGTTTTGCAAAGTGAATAAAATATTTTTTCGTTGCACACATTGCATTAAGAAGAAAGCAGCGCGTTTTACTGCCGATGGCTAATTTTTATTCATTGGAAAACACGTTCATCAAGTAAAATGATTGACAACAGGTCAAGAATTATTAGCGCTCATTTTAACTTAACAAGGAGAACTGACGACACCTGATTGTCCTTAGGATTTTTGGAGTTTATGTAAAGTCATTTTACATAGGGCTGGCAGCTTTTATTTTGCCGTGGCGGTGCACCACGATCAATTACATGTAGCGGAAACCCTGGGTTAGTTAACGCAGTGGTTGTGACACTCACAACACTAATAAACCTGAGCATCGAGCTGCAGCTGATGCGGTAAACTAGAGGCTAAAGTTGCTGACTACGTAACATGCTTGGCTAGTAAACCACCACCTAGCAAGTCAAAAGCAAAGTTTAAAACAGGTTGATGAGCTTAGGCTGATTACAAATAGATTTTTCAGTCAAGATCTCCTTCCAACGCAGCAGAGAATCTAAACGCAGGTCAGCTCATGTTTCAAGCACCAGATTTAAACAAGTTCTCATTGCAATCATCTAGGTTTTACTTAATCTGGGGCACTACTCTTCTATTGCCGTGGACGCATGGTGACCCCTGACCTTTAGCCAGTCGGCCATGACGATGACGGAGGGGTCGGTGATGGTGCTGAGCAGCTCCTTGGTGGCTCGCTTTTTCTCCTCCCTGTAGTTCTTCTTCTGGACCTGCAAGGACAAACGCAAACTGCTTAACCCTTTACCTCCTGAGCTTTCCTGAGAAACTTCATGTCAAATATTTCCAGCAGCAAACAACTGAGCTCAACACGTCTGGGTTAAGTTAAAGCCATGAGCAGATATATTTCTCTCCTGTGACCCACTCCGGTGAGGACAAAAAAAAATGCAACTCTTTTTTTTTATTAACTAGACATTGTCGTCACACTTACGGACAGGTTGGGGAGGCTTACGGTGGTTTCGGTACTTTTCACTTGTTGCTGCTGTACTTTCGCTACAATGTCCACGTCCGTTCGCTACTAAAGATAAATGCAACTTAAGAACATAAACAGTACTCAAGAATCACGAAATTAGCCATCGACTGGCTCTAGAAATATGCAATTTGTGGAAACTGAAGCTGATGTGTTGCGATTGATTTTCTGCTAAGAAGTACTCAGCGATCTTTGTTTGATGACGGCGGAAAATGGACTAGGACAGTCGCGAAAGTATAGTGAGGAGGAGCGAAACTGCAGTAGCGAAAAGCCAAAGTAGCAAAAAACTGGTTACCGCTGGGGACACGACCATGACGACAATGACCAGTCAATCAAAAAAAAGTTTTTTGGATCCACTGGAGTGGGTCTCCAAATAGACATGGTTAATGACAAAAAATAATGATAGACAAAAAATAATGATAAACAAAAAATAATGATATACAACATAGTAATAGAATTTAAATGGTAATCACAAAATATCTTTGATCTGGAGATGTGCAAAATTAATTTTTCCTTAATCTTTACATTTTGGTGACAATTTCAAGCATCAGCTGTTCATTTTGAATTAACTGCAGGTAAATGCAAAGTAATGACCAGAAATCACCAAGCATTACTGCGATTAAAGAGTAATGACAGGTAATTAAATGGTAACAAGCTAGTGAGGGTAAACACATAAAAGCCTTGACAAACGACTGACATGACAGCTGAGACAAGATGGTGCATCAGATTAGGTCAGTTCCAAGTCAAATGAAAATGTCTTTTATCGGAAAATGCTGTGACACTTTACGGTCATAACATTTACCAATATATGTGGGTAACAGTTTTACATTTCACGTTTGTGACAGCTTCCTGTTGTTATAAACACTTAATTTCAGACCTGCACCTAATACTCAAGTCCCATGTAAAAAAGCTCAGTTGTGTTTTTCCACCTGAGTAAGACATCTAGAATTAGATTGCCTTTCTTTTAATGATTCTCTAAGAGTGATTTGTGCTTTTATTGCTTCCAGTTGGGATTATTGCAATAGAGTGTTTACTTGCCTTTAATCAAAAACTGATTGCACAGCTTCAGGGTATTCAAAATACAGCTGCCAAACTTTTAATGAAATCACAAAAACACAATCATATCTCCCCAGGTTTAGCTTCCCTTCATTGGCTGCTGCTCCACTTTAGAATTGACTTAAAAATATTACTCTCAACTATTAAGGCCCTTCGTGGTTTAGCATGAAGCAACCTGGCTCAGCTTCTAAATAATTTCTCACGAGCCCATAGCTTGACGTCTTCTGAGTAGGCAGTGTTAGCCATTTCTCGGCCAAAAGTTAAGACTGAGAGCGACAGGGCTTTCGCTGTTCAGGGCCCCAGCCCCCTGGGATAGCTTACCTGAGGAACTGAGACTAAAAACTTCCACTGACTGCTTTTAAATCTTCTCAGAACTAATTTTACTGCTCGGCTTCTGCATAATTATTTGTGCAGTGACTAATTTTATTTTTTACTTTTAAGATACTTTTTATCTTTTGTTGTTCTTTGGTTTTCTTTGCAGTCCTACACAGTGAAGCAATTTATAATGGTTGTTTTGAAAGGTGCTATATAAATAAAGTTATTATTAGTAAAGTGTTAACCCTTTGTTGAACAACTCTTCCTCATTGCCTAATAAGAGTGGTAGATGGGTGTGGTAATTTTAGTAATCATGACACGACAAAAGGTTAAGTCATCCTTATGGGGATAGGATTTTTTCTTTACTGATGAAAATTCTCACACAAATTCAATCAGGACTGCAATTCCAATTGCTAAAATTCACAAATCAATTCCCTTCTTCCAAATCATGATCCATTTCCAAGTACTAAGATGGTTATTGTAGCTTCATTGTCAGAGAAAATCTGGAGAAGAGGAGCACTTCTCTGCAAGCTATGATACATGTAATGGCTGAACAATGAAGGTAGACAGTCTTGTAAAAGGAAATAAATTACAGAGGAAGTTCATTATGTGCTGGGAAAAAGACCAGCCACCCTATGTGGAGCATTACCATGAATAACAATTTTATTATAATCACAGCACATCCACTATAATTCCCTACACTTTCTAAAGTTTTTTCGTGCTTCTTTGAGCTCTGAAAGAACAGAAACACAAAATTCTAAGTCATAAGAACTTAGGATATAATGACCATTTCAACAAGGACACCTAATTGCAATGGTGGACAGAACAGTTTCATAATCAAACCTGACTGCTGACCCCCAAAATAAATACTTCTTAGAATCTCAGTCGTAGTCAAAGGGTTCAGCTGAGAAAAGGCTTCATTACAGAAATAGGTCGAGCAAATTTTCAAAAACATGTCCTCGGCAAAGTAAAAACCGCACAAAATTCAACACCTCATATTACTGTCCATCAGTGTAATATGATCAGGCTCATTATTTTCAGAGCCTCTGAGTGTTGTTGTCTTTGTCCAGGGAATAATGATAGCTAGACAAAACCGCGTGGGCGAGTGAATTGCGAACTCCGAGTCCAAGTACAAGTACATGGTGACCTGCGTTCTCCTGTCTCTTAGGTTACTCGATGGGAGACAGAACACACCGAGCTTTGTATTCCCTGAGCAACCGGGGGACGGACGAAAATAAAACTTCCGCTGTTTTTCCGGCGGTCCATCAAGCAAACGGCTCCTATGAGCCGCAAAAGGAAGTTACATAAGCAAGTGCTAAGATAATGAGCTATTTTCAATAACACCAAACTGCAGTGACAATGTGTCAATTTTCACTCAGGGCATTCTGGGTGACAGTGCAGTGCAGATGGGGCCATTCGCTATGGATAACAAGACTAGGTCAAAACCTCATACATGGCTGGACCATATTATGCCATGAAAGCCTCCAGATGACATAACTGATGACTGTTCGTGGCTTTTCATATTCAAAGAGCAACAGCAAATGAGGACACTCCAACATTCAACCGACCAATAGTGTAACATCATCACCACTCACTGAATTTTTTAGTTACAGATTATGGGAGGCAAAACTTTGATGAAGAGGGTTGGCCACAACTGATTTACAGGGAAATTTAGCTGAATTTCAGTCTGGAGTGTTGGAGAGCCTGTTCCCCAAACCACGGTTCTTGAGGGCCGAGAACAGCTGGTTTTCCACCCTCCCTTTACCTGGGAGTCAGGTGTAAAGACAGTCTGGCCTAGGAGAAGCAATAATTGTTTACACAATTGCCAGAAAAGAAAAAAAACAGGGCTACATATGGATTTGAGGGCCAGATTCTGAGATCTTTGGTCTAAGGGACAGCTGTTTTTGGGCCTCCTTACCTTGAGCGATTCTTTCTTGGCGAGTTTTCCAGCTGCCGAGATGTCCTTGTCCGACCCATTGAAAAGCTTGGTTTCAGACTATGAAAATACAAAGTTTTGTGTTAATTACGATGGCATTTACAAGGGGCTGTAAAAGGGGCTTGTTATCATCTTTATCATGGAAAAACCACACACTTTCAGGTCAGCCAGCAGATCAACCAGTATTGATGGCGAGTCCAACAGCTGACCACCAGCTTGACACCAGTGAAGTCCAGCTGTAGAGACCAATCTTGTTCAGCCACTGACCAGATAAGACCAGCTGGAACTGTATAAAACACAGCTTAATCAATCGAAAACCAGTTCAAATCCCAGCTGGTCCAAGCAGAGATTTCAAGCAACAACAATGAGCAGGATTGATTATGTTAAATTAATTTAGCCGAGGCTGAAATCTGTGCAGAGGTCAATGACATGACATGCAGATATGTGTGTCCGAGCGCACCGCCATCCCAGCTAGCTGGCCAAGTAATTACAAGTCACTGTTCTTGTTGACTAAACACTAGCCAAGTCGCGAAATGATCACTATTCTCTGTTGATTTTTATGCAGCACATGAAAACTAGCCATCAGTAGCCAGCTGTGTAATAAGTTAATTTGGCAGCATGCTCACTTGGTTCACCGAGGTACCTGATTCTATGGTTCTCTGAGGTACCTGATTCGCCTGGAATGTATCACGAGCTACTTACTCGTTTGTATAGTAAATAGGTAGTTTGCAAAAATGAAGCATAAACTGGACCATAAATGCAATATAATTACATTTTTGACAATAAACTAAAACTTTGATGTGATCACTTGCATCAGTAGAGGTAGAGGCTAAGCTCAACCAGGTCATAAAATGAATTCTATTCTAAATCGAGTATTACTAGAATGTGCCCGAAAAACATTAAAAACATGATGATTTTACTTCCAACTCCATTAGGTAAGCAGCAGTGATGTAGCTACCTTAGTACTCTATGGTAACGGAGTGTGGAATTATAGGAAAAGTAATCGAATTCAGCACAATCAACACAGACTACCTCTCAATTGGCAAAGGCGGACACTAGAATGAAGCCTGGTAAACCGAAGCAAGCAATTCTACCGCAGAAAGCAGTTAAAAGTTAATTTCATAGTCACTGATTCTGACATTTGCTCAATCACCTAAATTACGGATAGGATGACATCAAGGCAAAAGGAAAGTGACACTTGCTATAATGCATTTGAGGCAGCGAGAAGACCAAGTCCGAGTCCCATGATTGCTTCTCATACCAGGACTGAAGTGAAATTGTTTTTTTTCCATCTTGGGCAAATTAGAGTGCATTAATGGCAGCAAAGACCATCTTGGTGCTGTATTACTTCTTTCAAAAGGACTGTTGTTTACTGGCAGGGCTTCTAAACAAACACTGTACACATGCAGGCAAGAAAAATAAAGGCAGAGTCCACTTAAGGGCTTAAGAGCACACAAATAAGAACAAAACAATCTTATCTTGTACTTTCTACTCATTTTATCTTGATTTCTAGCATTGTACATATTCTGTTTTCAGTGTGGACCCCAGGAAGAGAAGCTGTTGCTTAGGGTAATGGGTAATGGGGATCCTACTAAACTTAACTATTTGAACATCATAATGCTGATGCCTGGCAGCTCGTACACTGGTGGCCAGGGTGCTTGACTTGGACTCATCTGGTTGTTGGTTTAATCCCCAGCGAACCCACAGTTAGATCAGTGCAGCAGCTGGACCGTCGAGAGTGGCCCTTAATCCCACATAGCTCATGAGGAACGGACCACTTTTTAGTCAATTCAGCCGAAAGTCCTTTGGATGAATGCATCAGCTAAGCAACTTTCATGGACTGTAATGATATGACAACTACTGGTAGCAGGGTAGCCTTGTGGCAGTTTTGCTTGACTGGCAACTGGAGGATTTCTGGTTTGAGCCCACGATACGGCTGTGGGTTAGAACTTGGATTCAATATGAAACTCGGAAGAGCTCTGCTGTTGGGTCCCTTGAATAAGACTCAGCTCTCAAGCGACAGCAGGAATCTACTGCCTGTTTTTCTGTATCATTCTCCTTGTTAACAACTGTCCTCTCTTCTCAACGGAGCCCTTAAAGAGGAGAAGAATGTTTTCATGGGACTTCCCTGCTTAAATAAAGGCTTTTAAAAAAAATACAGCAAGATGTTTGATTTTGTAATCTGCTCTGCCTGCTCGAAAAGCAGCTCTTGAATTATCAAAGCCTTATTCTCACCACCTGTATTCTCAATGGGGCCAGCTGATGGGCGAAAACACGGCCGCGTTTTAATCGTTATGGAGACGGGGGATCCAGCACACCGCGAGTGCCACTTGGCAGTAACCTCTCCTCCGATACAAACCGCGGAACGATTTCGACGCCTCGAACGCGCAGACCTCGTGCACAGATGGCGGCTCTATTCGGAGAGCCAACTGACGAGGCGGTCCAAACAAGCGGGAATAGCAGACGGCCGTGCGTCAGATCGGCGAGTCAGTCTGTCGTCAAGCCACCCCAGTCGCTGTGCACTTCGCCTGTCGTGGGGAATTCTGCCCTCGCTGCCAGTTTGCACTTTTCAGAAAGTGACCCCTTAAAAGTCACACGCTTATGAAAGTTCAGAGCAAACTACTGAAAAGTCATATAAACACTTTGAAGAGAAAGTCCTTTTTTAATGTTTCGTCTAAATTCTACGTCAAGATTTTAGAATTCTATTCATTGCAATTGCCAGTAGTGAGTATGACATCAACATTAAAAGGTTCAATTAATGACACACGAGACCCGTGTGACATCAGTCCCTGAAGAGTAAGGCCGAATTCCAATCGGATTAGAAAAAAAAAAACCTTGCTTCTTCATGTTCACTCGCCCTCGGGAATCCCCGAAAAATCCCAGGTGTAAGATGGCCGCCACCAGAAGGGTGATTCAAAGGGTGATTCGTTGAGAGAAGGGCCAATTTCTATCTACTCGAGCCCTCAGTTTTCCTCCCTCAAACTATGCGAAAAAAAATCACCCCTCCAAGCTTTAATATTGCCCAGAATGCTTTGCTCACTCTCCCTCTGTAAAATATTCACCTCCACCATTGTATTTGTGCTGGCCAAACTGATGTAAATTTCAACACTCAAGTTCAATGCACTTTGGAAATGTTCGACACTACCAGTATTGAAATATTCTCAATATTCCAGTATTGCGTGAGGCATTGTGGGAGTTAAGTGTTTTGTCCAGGAACACATCGCGAAAGGCCTAGCAAGGATGGAGTTTTCTTGAGCAATACACACCATACAGCTTTCTGGCAGCTGTCTCAATGCGCATCGTGATTTTGTTTTCTTCAGTTGGTGAACAGGTGGTGTGCCAGGTTGAAACATGGTGAGGCAGCTTTAAAATATTCAGGAGTGAAATTATTTTATCACGCCCACTCAATTCGCATTTCTGAACTCTTATTTTACGCCTTCCGCCAGCATGCTGTTACAAAGGTGGTTTTTTTATTTTATTTATTTATTTATTTATTTATTTATTTTTTTACAAACAGTTTGAGCAGCTCCCAGCCTCCAGTTTCCTGCTACATGGTGAACAACAGATGTGTGTGATGAAAATTTAATGCGGTGAGATTTTGGCACGCGATAAGCGCAACTGTATAGTTAGATACTCAAGCTGCAGTTGCACAGTGGTAAAACGGAGGGAGGGTAGCTATCCCACAATGCTTTACTGCACTAACACAGAAACAAGGAACAGTAACACTCACCTTGCTCTTAGATATCGAAGTCTCTTCCTTCAGCTGTAGGCTCTCTTCTTTCCCTCGGTCAAAACCTGCAGAGAAGGATAAATTATGAAATGCACACGACGGCATTTATTATCATAATCATTTTTCTTTTTTCCTCGGCCAGCTTCCACTCATGTCGCTTTTAGTTTTTTTCTTAATCTTAACAAATCCCAAATAATATTCTTTTTTTATTTATATTCGGACCTCTAGAAACATAATGATCCCCACAAAAACAATAAGGCTGAGAGAAGCTCCTTAGATATCGCAAGCCTACTGCCGGTGAAGGATACAATGCAATCAGTCGATTCAGAAAAGTGCCTATTTCGCAAGTGGCCGTAAACATGAAGTTGCTTACTTTGGATTGGTAAACCGTAAGCAAAGCCAGTTAACTTTGGTTTCAAGCAGGGGACAGGGTTAGATAAGAGTACAGGCCATCGGCGACAGTTTGTAACCAGCCACGCTTTTTGTCCGCGGTCATCGTTGTCAAGGCTTCAAACAGTGAAGTTCGCAAGAACAGTGCATAACTATCGGAGACACTTCAAAAGTCTCACTAGTTCTGAGCACC
Source organism: Gymnothorax reevesii (assembly GCA_029721435.1). NCBI lineage: Eukaryota > Metazoa > Chordata > Actinopteri > Anguilliformes > Muraenidae > Gymnothorax > Gymnothorax reevesii. The sequence continues at coordinate 21,512,966 of CM056579.1, read as the reverse complement.
ATGACTGTGAATGCAAGGGCTATTTCAAAAGAGAAGTACACTGCTGTTGCTGGCGAAATAGTTCCAGCCTTTCTTAAATCTTTTTTACAGTGCACTCCATAAGTATCTGAACAGGGAGACTGTACACAGAGGGCAGCTATTCCATAATTCCAAAATTCAATGTTTTCAAATCCTATGTGCTGCGGTACAGAGCCAAAAAGCAATGAACACTTATGGACTGCACATTTATCATACAGAGGAGAGCTTCAAAGGACAAAAACACGGAGTCAGCCAATCACAAGCCCCAGCCTGTGAGGTCATAATGTCAGCCATTTAGTGGAACGTAATGCCTCGAGTTGGTGAGTATGTTTGTTTATATACAGTATAAACATAAGTATTTGGACAAAGGCATAATTTTAGCTACATGTCTCTGTGCTCCATATCATTGTATCTGAAAAGGATGAATATCTGCTTAAGGTATAGACTGTCAACTTTAAATTTGCAAGAATTTATTTTCACATCATGAATCGAGAAGGATCTTTTTAGTGTCACAGCACATGAACTTACAGACTCCAGCGTAGGTCAGGTTTATGTTGTGTATGACAGCCTTATGAAACACTCAATCACAGCTCGTGAAGAGGGAACCCGTCACATTCTGCATGACCGATCTTATCGACTGGGAATTTCAGAGCCTCCTATGGCACGACCAGAGTCCATTACGGAGTGGGAATTTAACTTTGAATTTTGAACATCCATCAGCCACGGAGATATAGAATTTCAAATTCCCTAACCGCTCAAAAGTTAATCAGCATTTTATATCGAAAATCAGTCTAAGCGTGTGCACCATAAAGGCTGTGTCCTTCCCGCAGTGTAGGGTTCGATTCCGGCCCAGGTCATTTGCTGCATGTCTTCCCCAATTCCTCTCCCCAACCTTCCTGTCTCTCCACACTGTATAACTGTCAAATAAAGGAAAATTCCCCCAAAAAAAAAAAATAATTTTAAAAAATCCACCAGCCACTCGCATATTTTTGGAACAATAGGCTGGTGGCTGGTGCCAATTTTCTACCCTCGTCCATTATGAATATATGAGAAGATGTACAACCAACACATTCCTATTATACAAAGGTTGGCAAAAACTGACCAAAACCTAAAAGCAGACAGGATTTTGACATAAAGGAGGCACAATTAAATCAGAGAGATGTAAAATTGCCAAAGAGGAGCAGCATGAGATGATCTTAAGGTAGAAGATATCGAACACCGGGAGTTACGTGAGGAGATGTTAACCCTATAATTCCCAGACACAGACATCATTATAGGAAAAATATTACCCAGTCATATTTTTGAAGTATTGAAGGGTAGCATTCAGATCCACTGTTCATCATTAGGTTTTATGACCGCAAAATATACACTGCTGAACAGAACTTCTAATTCCAGGAGTATCATATCTGATACAGCCAAAAATCAGCACCCCTCCAGAACTCAACACTCGAAATTTCTAATTATTTATATGCTCTCTACCATCTATAGCTATCCCTTAACATGGATAAGAATAAGTTTTTGTGTAATATTTACCTTGGAATGCCAAACTTCACTGCCAAAGTCCAAGGAAATTCATGAATTACCATTCAAATGACAGCTACTACCTTGAAGTGAGTGACTAGGGGAGAGACGACTCCTGTAATCTCACTTCTTCCCTCCAGGTGGCAGCACTGTGTATCAGATATGATACAGTGAGCAGTCATGGTTGTGTTGCATCTTACCAGGTGGGCATGGTCCTTCAAATTTGGTGTATCATATGATGCAGGGGGCATTATAGGGTTAAGAGGCCTCTGGATTGCAATAAAAAAATGATGTACTGTAGATAAAGTTAATTCAGGAATTTCTAAGTATGGGAAGGCAGGGTTTCAGATGCAGTGAAATGCCAGCTGGATTTAGAGCCTGTGTTCAAAATTTTAAGTGTGAAGTAGCATCCAACCTGCACTTCAATACCCACTGAAAAATTCTGCAGTAGTACTCCTCAGGGCATACACTCCTGTGCATCTTTTCTAGCCATGAAAAAAAAAATTTTTTTAACTCACATAATAGGCATAAAGGCTAGCTGTCAGCAGCGTTAACCCTTAGAGCGCTAAATGCAGCTATTGTTGCTCAATGATGCAAGATATCGAAATCAAAGCTATTGAAAACCTATCATGTGGCAACTTGTTTATAAGAGCTCTGACAAGTTGCCACATGATAGGTTTCCAACAGCACAAGATAATTAAATTAATTCCATCCGTCCATCCATTTTCTATACCCGCTTATTCCTCACTAGGGTTGCGGGGTAATTAATTTAATATTTTAAAAAAATTATTTCAGCACTCTAAGGGTTAATTTACTTCCAATCTCTCTTCAGATGATTCTCCAGTAAAAGCCCACAGTATGTCAAATAAACCTACTTCAATATTGTGCACATTGATTAACTGCTACACAATGTTTCACTGGTTTTCACCTTAAGAAAAGATAAATAATGGAAATATAAGCGTGAGAGAGTTCGACCATCTAAAGTGACAGAGAAATATGACTTTCTGTCAGCTTGTTACCTCCTCAGAGACATTAGAGAGGCGGTTTCATACAGTCTGCTCGTGACACAAATAATAATGAATTATTTAAATTAAAATTGAAAAGTGCTGAGGATCTTGCCAGTGTCAGACCAGATAATGAAAATTCAATAGAACACCGTTTGAGAAATTCCCCATGATTTTCTGGGCAGATGACTTGATCTGTTAATTAACTTATTTTTCTGTAGCTGGACTATAACAGAACTAAATTGCATTACATTACTCTTGAATACAGTGGTGTTGCCAACATATGGTTAGGATGGGCAATCCTCCAAAAAGCCCAGCTCCTGGAGTTCAGCACTGCAAGGCTTCTGTGGTTAATGATACAGATATATCACCCTGCACAGGAAATATCAGTCTGAACTGTAGTTCTCAGCTCCAGAACCGGGGAAGACTTCATGACGAGAAGAACAGCAGCAGTTTGGGTCCAACAGAAGTGCAAAATCCAGTACAGCAACAATCCATATAACCAAATACATCGCAGTCTGTAAGCATCTTGTGAGAGACACTGAATAAATCAGGGACAATAAAAAAAAAAATCAATGATACCAAGGTTATGGATGTAAAGGCCCCTTGATTTAAAGATGCCTGTTTACATCACCAGGTGCACAGGCAATTAGCCGTCATAAGCCATTTTAATACCTTCCTGTAGCCATGGTAGTGTCTGCCCAGAGGCAAAACGGGCTGATCGACTTCACTCAACCAGTGAATCAGTTGCTCCATAACTCTGGGTGGTCTCTCCTATCTCCCAATTGTGATGTCATGAAGAAACAGATTTTAAAGTGGGCTATGCAGGCTAATGGGCAGCAATGACATAATAGCGGACCTTCAACGCTGACGGTCGACAACTTAACCCTCAAGTTTGACTTTGAAGCACGGGGTCAAAAAGCACAAGTTGTGTCACTTTTCACATATTAAGACTGGATACGTGGTATATTTTTACTTAGGCTTTTTTTAATATTCAAATGAACCTTCACATTGCAAAAGCCACTGAGCTCAAGCAGAACCAGCCAAGGCTCAGACCAAATGGGCCACAGGAAAGGCTCATTCACGGTTTCATCAGACAGTTTGAGTTCAACAATGGTCAGCTTCAATTTACAGCTCTTTGACGGCTCTAAAACCCTAAAATCTTCATGCTTGTCATCTCTCCACGCACACGCAGTTGAAGTGAATGATAAGATTTCCCCACGAATCTAAGATTAACCCTTACAGCACAAAATGCAGCTATTGCACTCCGTGATGTAAGATATCAAGATTCTTTTATTTGTTTTTAAGTCTCTGAATGGGCTGGCCCCGGAACACCTGTCTGACTTTATTAAGCTGCATCAGCCGTCCAGAGCCCTTAGGTCAGCTGATCAGGTGGTCTTAGATGTTCTTCAATCCTTTTTAAAATCTAGAGGAGATTGAGCCATTGCAGCTGTGGCTCCCACTCTCAGGAACACATTACCTTCGCCTGCGCAGACTGCGAACAGCCTTTCCACTTTTTAAACTTTACTTAAGACACACTTGTTCACTTTGGCAGAGTATAGTCTCTTTTATTGGTCTTTTATTTGATATGCTCTCCATATTGTCGTTTTGTGATCTTGTATGTTATATGGTGTTACAGTTTTTTTTATAGCTTACATTGCTTTACTGTTTCTGCTCATTTTACTGTGAAGCACTTTGGTCGGCCACGGGCTGTTTGAAAGCGCTATATAAATAAAGCTTACATTGAAACTGACATCAAAATCAGAGCTGTTGAAAACCTATCAAGTCGTGACCTGTACTAAAGCGCTCCCGCAGGGGAACTCTTTTAAACAAGTTACCACAACAGGTTTTCAACAACATATGATAATTAAATTGACATATATTTAAAATTTTATTCCAGCGCTGTAAGGTTTAATGTCCTAAAACTCCATTAGAGACCATGATTGTCACTTCAAGGTAGAAACACGTCTGAAGCTCGCAATACCCAAACATGACCATCATTGAAAAGTTAAAAAAGTTATTTCCACCTGCAAAAGCTAAATTTAGGCTATTTTTTCCATACACGTTTCTAAGAGAAAAGATGCAATGAACGACAGAACGGTTTGTTTTCCGTAGTCCAAAGGGATAATTTATTTTTCTGATAGTATGAGAGTTACACAGCTGAAATAAGCTGCCCTGTAATAACGGTGGATGTGCAGCACATGAAAATGCACAGCTCGACCGCACGAACACCGAGTGCCGTCCCTCCGAGCTTTGTTCTTGTTCTCGTTCGAGCACTTAGGAGCCGAGCCGTCCCTGGCTTCCATCCCCGCGATCACTGACATCTGCGAGCTCTTAGCGCCCTTAAAAGGATGTGCTCTCAAGATGCAGGAGCGACTCCACGGGGTCATCAGAGCCCACTTCATCGTTTGTTCCGATGCCAGGCTTGCGCTCGGGAAGGGAGGGGGGGTTAGTCAAGAGCCATCAAGGACCGCACTCAGAACGTTCGACGCTGACGTGAAGTGGGCTCGGCCAGCTTCCACTCATGTCACTTTTAGTTTTTTCTTAATCTTAACATATCCTAAATAATATTCTTTTTTTAATTTATATTCGGACCTCTAGAAACATAATGATCCCCACAAAAACAATAAGGCTGAGAGAAGCTCCTTAGATATCGCAGGCCCACTGCCGGTAAAGGATACAATGCAATCAGTCGATGCAGAAAATTAACAAGGATTTCAAGTGTTACAAAATCCCTGTGATAAAGCCACTCAGACGAATACCATTGTGAGGGCATTCACAATGGAAACAACTTAACTGTAAAATGAAATTATCCATGATGTCCAAATATACTCAGCAACAAAAGTTTCTGTGACACCATTTATGTGTATGTTATAAATGACACGCAAAGATCTCAATGCAATCAATATGTTTATTTAACAGGAGAAACACTGACTTTTCAGTGCCAACGTCACTCAAAACGAAAAATGTCATTTTCATGCGTCATGAAGCACTTGTCTGACGTCTAACCAATTGTGACCTTCACACTTCAATACCGGGTGTGACTTCCTCGTGCCATGATGCAAGCAACGCATCTCCGGCGCATGGACCGAATCAGATGTGCCAGAAATTGCTGTGGGATGTCATTCCAAATCTGACGTAGACGTTGTCGCAATTCCAGGAGTGTAGCTGGCGGGTTATCCAACCGCCGCAAACGTCGATCCATCTCGTCCCAAAGATGCTCGATTGGGGACATGTCTGGGGATCTGGCTGGCCATGGCAGGACATTGACATGTTGTTGCATCAGATACTGCTGTACAATCCTTGCAACGTGTGGTCTGGCGTTATCATGTTGCAGCGTTATTCCGGGACCATGTTGCATCAAAAACGGTACCACCAATGGCCGTAGCACTTCATCGCGATATCTTTGACTTGTCAGATTTCCATCAATAACAAGCAAATCTGTTCTGTTTCTAGCCATGATCCCTCCCCAAATCATGACACTACCACCTCCAAAACGATCAAATTCCTGAACACAGTTGTTGGCATAACGTTCTCCACGTCGACGGTATACACGTAAACGACCATCACATCGGTTAAGCATGAATCTTGATTCATCAGTGAAGAGTACAAGATCCCACTGACGTTGGATCCACCGTCGATGTTGTTGTGCCCACTGTAGACGCAGTCGTCGGTGTTGTACTGTGAGTATTGGACGTCTTGCTGGCCGACGTGGGACAATGCCAAAATGACGGAGACGGCGACGGATTGTCTGTGCAGACAGTCGCCTCAAACCAGGTATCGTTCTTGCAGTTATGGTTGCAGGTTGGAATCGATTTCGGAGATGGGTTGTTCGAATCCAGTTGTCCGGTCTGGGAGTGGTTACTCGTGGACGGCCGCTGCGAGGACGGTCTCTGACATGTCTTGTCTGCTGATGACGCTGCCATAAGTTCCAAATGGTGTTTCGGTGGACATTCAGGCGATGAGCAACTTCCCTCTGCGAGGTTCCGGATTCAATCATCCCAATGGCCCTCCACCGATCATTTTCAGACAGTCTTGGCATTTAGAGGGTAGAGTTCCTGATCCGAAATGGCTGTGTTTTCGATAAGTGATGCTTCCGTCGTTCATCAGGCACAATGGGAACATTCCAAAAATTCTCCTCTTTTATTGCCATCCACAAGCATGATTTACGCACATTTTCACGTGCAAAGTCATTTTCTCGCATTTTCATGATTTCCATTTCAATGTTGTGTTTACGAGTACTGTTTCAGTCTGATATCACCATGTATGACAATTTCATAATTGCGTTATGAAAAATAATTAACAATATTGGTGTCACAGAAACTTTTGTTGCTGAGTATAATTCAAATCAGACCGCTGAGATCGATTTCACATTTTGGGTTTGCCACAAATAACAGAAATAAACAGCATAAATATGAGAAAAGAATTACCACCTCACATCTGTGCAGCGAGACAAACCTATCAGGTTATAGTTAACAGATCTATAATCAGTGTGTGGAAGACTTTGACAGAATTCAATTATAAGTATTAAGTGTATTTTTAAGCAAAACTGAAGTTATCGCAATATTGTCATGTATGATTCCAGAGAATAATTTACAATGAGAAACATGCGAACTTGAATGAATGAACAACCACTGCATTTATATTGTGCCTGCTCATGACATTCAAAGCACTTAACTCCTCCGTTTGAGACCATTCATACGCAGGTGTACAGAGGAGTGATAGTCACATGGTGCAACAATCAGAGGAACAGGAAGTGCTCAGTCCTGGTTATTATCCAGGGAGAGGAAGAGATGAGGCTGAACACATACAAGTAATGGCCAGAAAAGTGTTTCTGCAGAACATTATGATGTCACAGTGAAGTTGATCTTTGATCTTTTGGATGTCATCACTTCATTTTTTTCAATTAGATATTGGTGTGAAATTTTGTCATGATTTGCCCATTAATTCTTGAGTTAGGCCAGACGCCCGTTTTGTGAGGTCACAGTGACCATAACCTTTGACCACCAAAATCAAATCACTTTATCCTTTCCTCCAAGTGGATGTCTTTGCCAAATTTGAAAAAAGTCCCTAAAAGCCTTCCAGAGATATCGCACTGTCAAGAATGGGAGAGACAGATGGACGGACGTACAGATGGATGGACATCCTGAAAACGTAATGCCTCTGGCAATGTCTGTCGCTGGTGTGCAGGCATAAAATAACTACTGAAGAGCTAACTCAGAATGTGTACTGATGATATCAAGAATGAGCTAATCATAAAGCGCCAAACAGTAATCATCGCAATTTAATATGAAGAATGAGTGACTTTCACAATATAAGATGAGCAAGTTCGCTCAACGTGGTATTTTTGCCGGCTACTTTTTAGCAGGCGCGGCAGTGGCCTGGGGTTGACATTTTTAGGAAGTGAAATCATTCCACTCTGCTCCAGTTCACAGAAAAAAAAACAAAAAACACTCTGAAATGGCCCTAAAACAGCAGAGTCATCTTTGCAATTTAAAATTTGAAACAAATAACAGGACCAATCAAGGCAAAAAGCACTTAGTAAATGAAGCGGGGGTTAGGTCAGGGATAATGATATTGCCGCTGACGTACGGGAGCGCAAACGGAGAGAGACAGTCCATTCCTGATCCTACTGCCACGCCTGCTAGCTCATACATCATCACTTCGGGGTCGGGTTCGAGGGCACCCAGCCTATGACACAGCCGCGCCAGACATTAAACTGTGCAGCAATCGCAGCAGTGGGGACAAAGTTTGGCTTCGCTCCCGGCACCGTGAATAACCGTCTGTCCTACAGTTCCTCACCAGTCCTGAGGTCATATCCCGAGCCGCCAAACGTCCAGGAACAATGTCTCCTGATTTCTTGTTTTTTAGCTATGTTTTAGAACATCAGTGTTCTGGAAGTCTCAGTCTATTACTTTCATCGACCCAGTAGCGGTTACTGCATTATAATGTTAGAAAGGGGATAGAGTTAGCCTGTTACGAGCCTGGTGGCCATCAGGCCAGTGCTACACACCGGTTTCCATGGGATGAAGCGACAAGACGTATTACTACTCCCCCTGGATGGGATGCCAGTTTCAAGTTTCCCTGACTATTATCTGGTACCCGTTTATACACATGGGTGGAGTGGGGCGTGGAGTTTGGGAGTTAAGCGTTTTGCACAAGAACGCACCGCAAAGGTTGTGGCCGGGGCTTGAACTCAGGACCTAACGATCCCCAGTCAAGCCTACTTGACTCAAGAACTCCACTCCAAATCACTCAATAGTGATGATCACATCAACATGAGAATGCCGATGAAGATGGACACACTTCACTAAATTTATGATCCACATCACACACATCAGCTCTATGGGGTTTAAATCAGGTGACTTGATCGGGCCACTCCCATATGATGTCACTTCCTTTCCAGAAAGTCTCAGCTTAGTTTGGATTTAAGTTTTGGGGTGATGTTATCCTGTGACATAGTTTCTTACATGTTGCTAACCGACATAAAATTTGCTGGTGATTCCAATCTATTGAGCGGTGGAGTGCCAGTACCTCCGCTTACTCACCGCAAATATTGAAATAAGACACTTTGCTTGCATGAAGTCACACTTTTCTTGAAGCCAGAATGGAATTAAACGCTTAAATTTAAGAGAAAGCCTGCGCTTACCCTCCTGAAGGCTGGGACGAGGATGTGGAATCTGACTGTGGGTCACACCAACAGGTCCGCTTCACATTGCTCTACGCACCGGCTAAGCAACGTTTTACGCAAACGTTTCAGTTTGTCATGATCGGGGAAAAGAACTCGCCATTTCCTACCAGTCATTCGGCGGCCGCCTGTCACATGAAGGAGAGAGACGGGGGCGCAGGGCGGATTTAAAACGCTGCTTGTGTGAGGGACGTCAGATTCGGCAGCTACACAATAGAGGCTCAGTCAGCAGGAGGGTGGGTGGACGACTCCAGTCATTCAACTGAACATCTGAATTCGAAAAATGTTCCACTTTTGCACTATCCCTTCATCAAGAGGCATTTCTGGGCAAAGATTCTTTAGACAAAATTAAAATAATCCTTGTTTGCCATAACAATGTCAAAGGGAGTATAAATGAAGACTGCCTAAGGGCCTGCATTTTATACACAGAGGCCCAAACCTCATTCCAGAGTTCCTGCTAAATGCATTTAATGGATGAAAAATGGAGATTTGGGGGAGGAAGCCGAAATTACTCATCTATTGAGTAAACCCAGTTCCGCAAGCCTCCCTCCCACCATTTAGCCTAATAAAGTGATGTTCTATAAACGGAACAGGGGCATTAGGTAGAGTAGGATTTAAAAAGGGGCTCTCTAATTCAAATTGCCACACTGACTAATGACTGCGCTTCGGAATACGCCCCTCCTTGTCCTCGGAACACTGCCGTTTCCGTGATCCAAATGCCACAGAACGGATCAGGAAGGAGAAAAATCCGGAAACTCCACCAAATGTGGAACACAGACGACTACAGTAAGGAGAGCCTTTCGGCGTGTCACACACCGCAGTTATCAGGCTAATTCAGTAATCCTGCTCTGAAATGATATCCCCTGGGACTACGAGACAGAGATCAGGATGTGGGTCAAAGGCCAGAGATATCCGCCTCAACCCATTAAGAGTTAGTTAATCACATTTCAATTTTCAAGAGTGGGCAGGTGGTTTTTTTTTTCTTTTTCCATTTGATTATAACAAGCGTTTCAGATCCAAACAGTGCAGCAAATCCAAGTGCATGTATTAACAGAAAGACTCAATTCTGACTAACCCTGACTAACCCAAAAGAAGCGCAGCGATTCAAAGCCGAACAGATCGTCTGCTGCATTAACAGCGATTCTGAACACTTTTCTCACTTTCTTTCTTGTGCAATTTTAACTCATTCTTTCAAAAAAATAAAAATAAAAATCAGAGGCGGGAGGGTTTTTCTGGGGTGGGCGGGGGTGCTAAAGAACAGTTTTTTTAATGTGGCCTAATTGATTGTAAGTGCAGCACAGAGGCAGGTGTATGGACCGTGTGCAGTGGAGAATTTGGTTTTACTGAAGCGAGGGGGGTCCAGGGGTCACCTCTTTTCCAGGCGCTGTGACTCAGACAGACGGGCCACAGAGGCACTGTGGGGGGGCTCAAATTTCTCCTAAAACCCCACTCTGTTGACTGACAGCTCCAGACGGGCAGGTAATGACCGCCATACTCCATTACAGACACACAGGGTCATTTTACATCATTCACACTTCTGAATTTCATGGCCACTGCAGGTATTCTGGGCTCTCTAATCCACCGGGAAGGCAGTAAATCACCACAAATAATACATGGCAGAAATGTTCACAGTGTGAATTCGGCAGCATGGCTTATATTGGTAGATAAAGAATTCTGAGGTTTAGATCAGACTGTGAGTGAAAAAAAAAAATGTTGGTAAGAAAAAAAAAGATCATGAGGCACACGCACTGGCATAAAGGCTACTATGGGATTGGCTCTGCCGAGTTGATTGATTTGTCACTTGCCCAATTGGGCCAGCAAAGGACAGAATGAACAGACTTAAAAACTTGTTTGTACCAATAACAATTGGCCTCATTAATATGTTGTGTTGATTGGTCCCCTAAAACATTAGTGCACTGCACTGTATTCATTACTTTTGTGGTTAATGTGCATGTCATCGTTTCTGTCTGTTTGTATTGCCGTGCTGTTCCTTCTGCTGGCTGAACAACAAATTGCCCCTTATGGGGATAATAAAGTTTACAAAGACTAAGACTAAGTGCCTGGAGTCCCATCAGATTCCCTTATTTCTTTGAAAACATGTTGTGTTGACGGGAGTAGAAATTATGCAATGTGAAATGCTGTATATTGCCACCATCCAAAATTCAGAAAATATTGCGAATATTTTGTTTTTTACATGCTTGCAGTGACCTTTTCCTACCAAATTGGCAAATCCTGGAATAAATCAAATTATTTCACTTTATTAGAAGGTTTCTTTGCTGAAGCTAAAAAGTAACTGGGACAGGACTGAGCCCAAATGTAACATTGAGACAAAATGAGAAAGACTTTTTTTTTTTGGCTTTCTGCAGTGCTCCTCTTGAGGAGGGTCTGCATAGTGGTGTGGACAGCACAGCAGGATTATGGGTATTCACCCTAGATTAACCTCTTACACTGTAATCCTCTTTTAAAATGAGGACCGAGAGAGCAAGCATTCAGACAAAGCAATCCACAGCTCCCGTCCAACAGGGACTTTATTAACTCCGCCCGACCTCACTGGTCATATTTTAAATGGGGGTCCTGACACAGACCACACCCACAAACACTGTGTCAAATCATGGAACAGTTCATCAATCTCGAACAGAGGGGGTGGATACTAACATAGCCCCTCCCCTAAATACTGATTAGACTTCCATTATGAAACTGTAGGCTACATAGACTACTTCTACAACTAGTCCCTTCAAAATCTAGTTTATACCCACCAAAATTTTAAAGTTTGAGCTCGTTACAAAGGAAGTCCAATCAATCATTCTGGGTGGGGTGATTAGTTGAAATAATCAATATGAAATTATGCAAATTTTATTATTTTTTTTTAAAAAGGGTATTCATTCTGAAATAATGAAGGATGAATAGAGATCAATGTCCAGGGCAGAAAATACACAGATGAAAATATACTAAAACTGAGAAAACAGGACCGTATCTCTGGAACAAAGCTATCAGCATTCACCACTGACAGTCATCGCAGGGTGTCCAAAAAACAAATTAATGCCCTTTAAAATGTGAAACAATGATTAGGCCAGAGCGCAACTCAAACACAGACACCAAGGATCTGCGTGAGCTAATCAAAATTAAATGGTGCGCAGAACTCATTGGAGCACCTTGATCCAATGAGATTTTAAGTTCAAGCCCTCCATTTTCAAGCTTTCAGTGTATGAGCGTTTATCCAGCCATGATCTGACCTCAGTAAACCTGGTTACGGCCGGTGGCTGGCGGGTGGGGGACTGAAGCCCATAAAGAGAGGAAAGGGGTAGAGACCCTCTCACTCACACCGACAGGCAAATAAGAGTCTCCCAGTCCCCTGACATGCTCGACTCTGGACTGTAGGATGAAGCCAGAGGGATCCCAATCAAACAGCGGACAACATACAACGTGCTGATTCCACAAAGAAAGGCCCCAAGCAGGATTCAAACCCTCAACCTGCTCGCAATATGGCGACAGTGCTCCCCCCACTGCACCTCCATGCCACCCAACGCAAGTGGTTTTACCCGCTGTGCCCAATCTACGTGCGCACTCGCTTCAAATTCATTTCTTTATTGCAGCACACGAAATGGTCGCGTTGCCGATTGGCTGAAATGTGATTCCTTGATGAGTACTCAATCATTACCCTGAAAGGGGTGGAAAAAAAACTTCTGCTGATTTACCTATAGGAATAAAAAATCCAAATAGACCTCGTAACATTTACAAATGAGAGCCAGAAATCTTCTCCCAAAAGCCAGTCCAATTGCAGAGATGGTCAGTTTTGGCACAAAGAGGGCGTCTTAAGGCGGGGTCACATCTAAGGATAATCCGACCAACTTTAGGCCCCCATTTTATTTTTCTGATGGCTCTACACATCATCTTACCTGATTCTCCTGTGGAGTGAGGTGTGTAAAGAGTATATCTGAACATTACCAAGCTTGCTCGGGGGTGCATCAGGGCCGCATTGATTTCAAGTCAGAAATATAAAACCTTCAATAATTATGATCCAATACTGGGTGGTGTGGGGGTCCAAATCGTTCAGTAAGAATGCTATGCACAAACCAGAGGTCCTAAAAAAATATGTACAATTTTATGTTGTTATGAGTGGTGTCGCTCATCTAAAAATCGGTTAAGACTCCAAAAATCTGTCCATGAGCCCAGGCTTTAGGCAACTCTGAGGCCCAAGAGATGATGGGCGCAGGCAGCAGGTGTTCTGGGAAGTGAGCAGGATAGACAGCAGGTAGTTAAATCGCAGAAAACACCACCATAAACAAACACTCGCCAGGTGCTGCTATTGTTGAGCCTCCTTCAGATATGGAATAATTCAAGTCTGCGGTGACTTTTTAGAGATCGTTGCCAATAGTCAAAAACCTGTTTGACTAAGTGTCCCCATGTCCCTGAAAGAGAGCTTTGACTTGCTCTCACGGATTTTTCTTTTTTGCCGGTCGCATTTGTTGTTAAAAATTGAGGTTCCCCAGGCCCCTTAAGTAATACCACCGTCTTTGTGACCGATTCAGGAGCAAATCAGTCACCAAAAAGTAGGCGCGTTTGGAACACCGTTAGTATTCCCTCTTTGCTTTGGATACTTCAAACACAGTTAAGTGCAGTTGGTTCGACATCTTTCAAGCCGGAGGATGCTGCTCATTAGCATTCGAATTAAGTATGCAGTATGATAAGTATGCACACCTTTTTATTCTGGTTTAGACGCATCAAAGTTAAAGCCATTCTTCAGGGGTGCCTCTGATATTTTGTGCACCCAATTTTAGTGAATGACTTAAAATTCGAGAGCACAGGCACTGCGTACAGGGGACACGGGGCTTGTTAAATATTCTCGACTGTGTGTGGAAGGCATGCGAGGCTAACGGAATGATCTCTCTCTGATAACACTCAATTTACAACACTGATCACAGCACACTGCATGACAGGCCATCTTACGAAGTGGTTTACTCGTAATGACATTTGGTCTTTTTTTCTCTCAATTTGACTATATCAGCTTGCTTCAAGTTATTTCAGTCCTATTATAAGAAATGTTCTTACCCCAAAGGCAAATCGTGCAATAAGTCTCGTCTTACATCATTACCCATATTGACATATAATTTAGCAAAAAACAATGAGATTTAATGGGCACAGAACTCAAATGTAAGCTCTGTGCTTTAAGGAAAGGCAAAAGATTTAAAATATTCGTAGAGACCCACTTGCACTCTTTTGTTTAGTGCAGTAACATCTATTCTGGGGACTGAGCCTGAATGTCCCTCAGTTTTATTTGAGGATTTCAACCTCAAATGTTTGTACTTTTTTCAGTTCAGAACATTTTTTTAAATTAATAGATAAAATTTATGTTTTATTTGGATGATTTACATTTTAAGAAACTGTGCTTTCACAAACAGCTTAATGACGAGTCCGTAAATTTTATTATTGCCACACAAGTTCCTTACTTCAGTACTCGTCTCCAGATGTTCTTAATTTTTTGGGCATTTTCAACCTCAATTTTATTATAGTACACGTTCTCAGAAAAATATTTTTTCTTCTGGGAATGGAAGTGTAAAGTACCAAATGCAGAAAAAGCAACCATTATACAAATATACAAAAAAGACCATTTGCAAATCCAAAAGCACAAACAAACCAAAACAAGCACTGAATTCATCCTAGCTAGGAAGAGCAGGGCAAACACCAACTGCACAAAAGAGACATCATCAACAACAACACTTAAAACAGCCAGGACAAAAACAAACTAATGAGTTTCTTTTACAACTACGAAATAAATCCCAACTTTGAGAGGCGAGGAACATCTCAAAGGCGTAATGGAGATCTTCGTTTCCTGTCACTGCACCGAGGAATAAAGAAGTCCTGCTTTGCGCACGCCATCTATTTATAATCCAGCGAATCAAGGCCCGGCCACAAAGCTACCCTCAGAAGACCTGCGGGAACTGTTGACGGTAGGGAGGGAAATTTAGAAGGTCAGAGTTCAAAAACAAACAAGAAAAAAAGTCTCTTACCAATTGCCTAAACTCCCCTAAAATCACAAGGCAGAGGCCAAAAGAGTCACCTTTTTGTTGTTGTTCTGCTATTATTCAATATTTTGATGAGTATCCCAATGGTGGGGAGTTCATTACAGGGGAAAAAAAAACAAAAACGAAGGTTATGGAGCAGCCACGGCAAAGTTTATTTTCTTTCTGCCATAATGGTCATCTAGAAGCAAAACTGCAATTTCACTTGACAGTGAGAAACACAAAGCAAAAAAATTCCATTTGAATTTAATATAATTTTAATTTAACAGCACTTGAAAACACTTCCATTTTTCCACAACACAATCCAACTTTGCTTTCATGCCATAAAATAAGAAACACAGTGCTGGAATATGGTCGCTCCACATCCTTATCACCACAAACAAAAATCAATGGCACTAAATGGGAATGATCCAGCACATCGACAACAATAAAATCGATTTTTTTTTTTTTTTTTTTGCCATTTGGACACCAGTGTCATATTGTCATATGATGTGGATTACCAAGAACTGCGTGTTTGAATCTGAATCGGACCTCAGCCACCGAAAAACAAATGGGGCCATGGTAGCCCAGTCAGGAGATATGTTTATGCGCACTGAATTGTTCATGGTGTATAATATCCTTTTTCAACACTCCTAATTGAATACAAAAACCGGTAAGAGCAAAAGCTGCGACAAGAGTCTTTAGTGGCAATCATCATAATTCACATGTCATCTTGTAAAATGTTGTTCAGGATGCTTGCAATTATTCCGTCTCAATAACGCCAAGTTTTACGAGCGCTACATTCCACTCGTTATCTGTAGCCTACTACTGGTGCTCCTCAGAACTTGTTCCATGCAGTTAGATTGAAATGCATGCATGTTAAATCAAGTGCCACTGATAATCTCTCACACAGACTGCAGTTGAAAGCTCAGCCCAACAGGCAGACACTGCTGCCTCCAGATGCAACAGGAGAGATGCTCCACGACCAAGTCTAAGCGCGTATCTCATGTAAACGCAGTCATCTATCGATCACCACATAAAATCGCAAAAACAACCTCAGACTCCTCTTTCAAAAAGACAAGAAACGAAACACAGGCTCGATCCACCGACCCGAAATAGTGAGAGACGTGATCCATTCGAGTGAGATGGGGAAACGTTAATACAAATTTACTGCTGAATTCGTACGCTTCAGACGGTAGAAAGGGATAAATTCACAACTAAAACCGGGAACAAACTCCAACTCGGCGCGAAGGCAAGGAGACCGCATTCCCCATCAGCCAAAAACAAAAAATACAAGATAAAAAATACGTATGTTTATAATGGATAAGACGAATCCCCGTTGTTTTGGCGACTGTCCTTACTGACCGCAGTATATTACCTTGCTTCTCCAAACACTTCTCCGTACCCTGACAAACATCCTCCGAGTGACGCAGCGCAGCGCAGTCTGGTCCAGACCGTTCAGCAAAAGTCACAGAGGATGAAATTTCACCGCACCATCAGATTTAACGGAGACATTGAATGGAACCGGTGCACCTCCGCAGTAGCCTACATTCCGAATTCATATCGCGTATTCATCACATGCATTTAACTCTTAAAGGGGAAAATGACATAAAATAGCGACAAAATAACAGTAATATGCGGCAAAAGTAGCCTAACCTACTGCAGGGATACAACCCCTCTTTTGATTCGATTAGACTGGTTGACACCAAAAGCTCCTCATAAATGCATTGCAAAATTCAGAACACGATTCATCCAGTTCGTTTATTCTCGGACAGTCAGTAACGAAGTAAACAATGAAACGATTTTGCACGCACTAATAAATGCGAATGAAAAGTAACTCTCAGATTGCAGATCTACAGGTAGACAGCCGTTTCAGCAGTGACTAACAGATGGCCGCGCTGCTGTGGAGCAGCCTTCTTCAGCGCAAGCATCTGCAGCCTAACATCCTGCACGGCTGTCTCAATCCGAGGAGACTGCATGCCTTCACTTCATAACACGCATTTTTTCAAATGCATTTCAAGTGAACACTCTTGCCATTTCTAGTACGGCCACCAATTATTGACCCATTTAAACATGCATTTCCCGGACGCGCGTGTCCGGTCCCCCATGGTCCACGCGGCCGGAACCACTGAAAACCGTCAAGAACATTTTTTTTTTCCCGAAATGCATTACCGTGATTATAAGTAACAGGACCGACTGTCGTGCATTAGCATGTATTGGCACAAATTTGCCCGCTGTTCACATACGAGCACGCGCCTGAGGTCAGCGCCGTTACAGTTGGAAGTAACGGAGGCACGAGTGAGAAACTCAGGCGAATGATAAGCAGCTGAATTAAATATGCATGCCCGTTACCGCCCAGTGTCATGCCATAAGGAGAATTAAAGGAGGTTGGATGGATATCACACGCTATGACCGATGCAGAAAAGACAATCGAGCATGACATGCGGTATGTATAGGAGTTCCACACTATATGCACAAATTGAAAACGTACAGGACAGCTACCTTATTCAACAGGTTAGACCTACGCCGACAGTAAACACACGCAGTTATGCTCCATCCGGCACATACCTGGATAGTGACTTTTTTGTTTTGTCACTCCCGCGAATTTAAATGGAAGAATGATTACAATTTTCAAGTGCAATGTCAGCTCCAGTGTGAGGATATTTTCATTCTCATGAGCCATCACGAGATTGAAAGTGGAATTACAGCCACTGGTAGATGCAATAACTGTTCCAATACTAATGAACTACAGCATGACATTCTGATGCAGCTTGAGCATCACTAAAAGAAAAAAAGGTGCCAAGATTGTTTCAGCGAGCCAAACTTTGTCAGGTGTCCCTAGGACAGGAAGTTGTCAGCGGGGGACAGGAAGTGGACACGGAGGAGTGAGGACCCACCTGGCAGAATGGGTGAGAGCTCATTGTAGCCACCGAAGGAGGCATTCCGGATGAGTTTTCGACCATCCGGGCGCGGCGGGTAGGCGGAGTTCGCCGCTCCGCACGCCGAAAAGCGGCGACGGCCCAGCATCCTCTCCTCGCGCCTCATGCTGGTGGCCTGGGACCCGGGCGGCGGTGTCCCGCAGACGCTTCCGGAAACCGCCGTTCGGCGTCGTCAAGTTACGATCTGCTGCTGCTGACCCACACGGATTCGCCCCTGTTTCGCAGTCTCTCGATTCCAATAAGCCTTATTGGCGGTTAAGGGTGCGTACACATTGCCGAAGCAAACACTGACATCACCAGATAATCGATAACAGAACTCATTCTCTCCAAATCCCTCACCCACTCTCTCCAAATGCTCTCTCTCAACATTTCTCCTCCATCCCCCCTTTGCTATCCCACAATTCTCTCTGACTGACTGTCGATCCTCCCTCTCCTCCTTACGGCACTATGAGGTGCAGCAGACCCTTCCCCGTGCCTCCTAACTGCTTTCTGCAGAGTCCTCCGTCTCTCTCGCTCTGTCGTTTCCTCTCTCCCTCATCTAAATGAGCCTGTTTTGTCCCTCTCTCCTCAGTAGTACTGTGCCTCACTCGCCCGCCCCTCTCTCCCCACTACCAGAGAACCTCCCTCGCCCCTCTCTGCTCTTTCATAGCGATTCCCTCTTTCAAGCCCCTCTCTTTCCTCATTAACAGTCTCTCTCTCCTCAGTTATAGCGAGTCTCACTCGCCCACCCCTCTCTCCTAATGAACAGTGAGCCTCTCTCTCCCGCCCTTCTCTCTCCCGTTATAATGAGCCTCTCTTGCCCGTCCCTCTCTCTCATCTGTTATAGTGAGCCTCTCTCACCCATCCCTCTCTCTCCTCTGCTATAGCGAGTCTCACTCGCCCACCCCTCTCTCCTAATGAACAGTGAGCCTCTCTCGCCCGCCCTTCTCTCTCCCGTTATAATGAGCCTCTCTTGCCCGTCCCTCTCTCTCCTCTGTTATAGTGAGCCTCTCTCGCCCATCCCTCTCCCTCGTTAAATCACCTCAATCCCTCCCCCTTACCTCCAACCTGCTTATGAAGCTCCTGACTGCCGGCCCTAGAGGATTCCCAATATGCGCTCTCAAACACACACATGCACACGCCGAGCGTCTGACCAGAGACGTAATCGTGGGATACCGTCATGGCCCTGACCATACCTCTGGCTCCTTCGGTCAGCTCTCGGCCGAACCCTGCCACCGAAACTCGCACCAAACTGTCACACGCTCATCTGCGCCTCTTCCTCGCACTCCTTTTAGCCTCCCGCGGAGGACTCCAAGCTGATTAGCGCAAGTGAGCCTCACATGAGACTCTATGCTGTGCACATCCGCACGCCAGTACATGAGCCCAGACTACCCTGACCCCAGGTCGGCCGTTTCCAGCGCTTAATATCACAGACAAGGCAGAAATTGTGCAAAAGGGGACACTAAACAAATGTGTAATTCAGAAGGTGCAAACAGCACAAAATGACATCGCCACTTTAATTTCCACAAAGGATTGGCTGAGTCAGAAATCATTCCACCGAGTTAATCACAATTTTTCCCATCTGTCCACGAAAATGCTTTTGGTCAATATGGAAATGCAGTTTGAATATGCAGCCAGTGCAGATTAATTAATATTTTGATTGCAGAGAAAATTTCACAATTAAGCCAAAAACATCTACAACCAGTGATTCATTCGTTTTCATACACCTGATGATTAAGTATTCGCCAGACTCTCATCTGACATTCGATGTCTACGCTGACCAATATCAACCCCTAGAGGAGTCCCCGTAACACTATTTCTAGAGCTAAAAGCATCATTCTACACAACCCAGCAACAAACAAATTAATGTTGCCCAGCAACCAAATCTTTCAGGAGAACAGGGGTTCCAAGAATGACTCTGCTGGCCTTGGGGAACACCGCCTACCTTGGGCAGTTAGTGTTTTTCCCAGAGGGCCTTCAGCAGGGAGTCACGATGACGCAGCTTCCAAAACAATTGCAGACCCTACAGGGAGGTTTTACAGGAGACATCACACTAATAACCACATGAATAAGCACGCTATGGTGGTCCCAAAGAGGGATACTCTTGGTTTAAGGGGTCTGTGATGCTAACGTAGTCATCTGCTCCCCAAACTCGCTAGCCTGAACATCAATTAATCAATTTTAAAAACTGCATTAATTCATGCAAACTCATTCAGGAGTCAATATAACATCTAATGTTTATGCCAACAGATAATTTGGCACGCCGATGTTTATCCTATTCTTCGCCAATTCAAAAATAATGATTGTTCAACACTTTGTGATCAAGTTAATTGACTAAAGACTTGTTATTTACATGTTTAATAAAAGTATTTGCACATCACTAACTCGAGTTAACAACTACATTTTTCACCGCCAGTTCACGTGACCTTATTGAAAATCATTACCAGACATTCAAATGACAACAAATCGATGACACAAACTTGAAGTTGACACAAACTTGAAAAAAAAGTTAAACTGAAGTGGAAACAAGAGAATCTGTGCAATGTAGCATTCCAGTCCAGAGAACTGCATCTACGGCTCTTTCCAAAGTGGACATATTTAGACTGCATATCTTTCCTTTAAAGAATGTATCTATGCATTTTCTTGACTGCTCACCCATTTTTATCAACCATCACAGGTTGCATGATGAAGTAAATGTTGGAGTAAAATTTTGCAGCAAAACTTAACCAGACATGTAAAGTGTGTAAATACCTTTAAGGTCCCTGCATGTACATTAGGATTATGCCAGGCAAAAGAAACTCTCCATATCAGCAGAGCACCTGAGGAAGACCCCGATCATGGAGGTGTCTCGTGACAATATACAGACATCGCATACACAAGAATACGGGGTAAGGATATCCGTGTGAAGGCATCCCATTTACAACCTTAGCAAGCAAATCACATAAAAAACACCTCAACTATGCTTGTAATGCACTGCCATGTAGCAACCAGACAAACTCAGAGGAGAAAGGCGAATCGCTCCCTCAAGTCAAGTGAGGCATAATTTCATAAGATGGTAGATCACACAGTGCAGAGACATTGAATTGTCAGTTTAATGGTCCTGCAAGCTGCAAACATGGACTTTAAACTATTCAATGACACTATGAAATGTCAAACAACAAACTGGTGGACTCACCAGGGCAAGGCCCTCTAGAAGCAGAACGCCACAGATGGAGTTGAGCTAAGCAGCAGGATCCAAGATCGGTTCCATGAAGTGAGATTACCAATATAGCAAGATAACTACACGGAGTTAAACTCACACACAAGCCAAAACTGTGACACAAAGATTACTAATATGAGAGGCTCCATAGATCCTCATTAATCCATCTTTGGTGACATGACCCTGAGCAATGAAGTTGAAGAACAGACATCGAGATGATGTCCTAAAGGCAGGTTCAGTCCTCTCAGTGTAAATGAGGCCTACATTTTAAATGCACTATTTAACTCCACGTCCCGCATAGTGAAATTCCAGTTAAGTTCAAGCTGTGGGGTTGAGAGGTGTTTTGTTGATATTTTTGATTCATTGCTCCTTATTCGGGCAATACTGCTAAAGCTGGTCCCGATCGGAATCATAATTCTTGTTGAGTGATAAAAAAAAAAAACAACATCTGCAGTTGAAGTGGCCACCATGGCCAACAGAAATTATTATTTATGAAACAAACACTCCTTTCATCAGTGTACACCATCTGCTAGAGTTTTAGCGACATCTGAGATGGTGGGTGTCAGACCACGGTCATTTGACAATGAATTACCAAAATGCAAAACTATTCTAAGACAAGTCTGCCAGCGATCAATATTTCATTGCATTTTTACCCAACCAATGACTGCACAATTAATCTCAAGTCTCCGTAAATATTAAAAGGAAAGAAGACCTTCATATAAAGTGAACTGCAAGTAAAAGAGGATATTCTCAGTAATTCTACGACAAAGCTGAAATGAATCATAAATGCGAAAACAAAACACTAATGGAATCCACCATCTTCCTGTTAACAGCGACATCAGACGTCCTTTGCTCTTTAACCGCAAGAAAGCTCATGTTGAGCCACATCATCCGTTTTTCAGTAAATGTTCTGGCACTCAACAACCAAACACACAGGCAATTTATTAAAAAAAATCGTACCCACCGAATCAACAAAAGCTCTGATATAAAAACAAACAGACATGACTATCCTGTTAAGTAACCACTGCACATGCATAGTAATCTAACAATAATACCAGCTACACAGGCCACATAAGCTAAAACATAAATTAGTTTGCCAAATATGCAAACAGAGTATAATGATCAAATATTCAGTGAACTTCCCACATCCAAATACTGAGAAAAAAAGCAACATACAGCAATACATGCCCTGATATAAACATCTACTCGATATAATGAATTAAAAAACAAAAAAAAAAAAATCTCTTTTCACACATGCATACTTTGAACAAAAGACACTAACAAAGAGGGGAAATAAGAGAGATCACCTTTGTATCTTCCGTTGCTAGACAATCAACACAGTAGGCAGGAGAGCACTAGCTTGTGCATTAAGCAATTAAACCTGACAAAACAGCTCAAAAAGAGTGAGAATTTCGAACGAAATTAGTTCAGCCAACACAGACTTTGGTTAAGCTATGGTTCTTCGACATCACGGTCACCTCACTGTTCGGCCTCAAATTGGCGAAACCTTTTTTAAGGGATGAAAAGATGGCAACCTCCAGTCTTTTATTATTTGGTGAAATTTGAAGCACTGAACAACTTGGCATGAAAATTGCGAATAATCCAAGGCATGATATCCAGACTTCATGGGTTCAATTCTTTTATCAAATGTTGGTTTTGCGAGAAGATCGTCTTTACCTTTAAAACTACAAATTAAAACAATGTAATATCCACGGCCGCGTTCATTTGAGCATCCCAGTGCTCTGACAGGACTAAAGTGCTCCTGCTTAATGTACGCCAAGGCCTTCCTTCATAGCAATAACAATAACAAAAATAATAAACAGGAGCCTGTTAAGCAGATATCCGGCAAATAAAATTCTACACGGCTAAACGTAGCGCTGTGCTTGTGGGCAAAATCAAAACAGAAGACCAGGACTAAAACTTAGTTAGAGATTAGAAACTGGAGGTTAGAAACTGGAATGCGCTGAAGCTGGAGAAAGACTGGGCAGTAATTGATGATTTTAAAGAAAAAGCTAACAGGATTGTGAAATATAATACCAAAGGCACCAAGTATAAAGCCAAGGAGCTTATTCTCACTGTCTCACACCCTGGACAGCTGAAGGGAGTTAACCGTGTAATCAGCAGCATTTCATTAACCCTTAGACCACAGAATAAATTTTTAAGGAATTAAAAATGTAATTATCCTGAGCTGTTGAAAACCTATCATGTGGAAACTCGTTAAAAAGAGCTCCCTGCGGGAGGGAGCCCTTTTAAACAAGTTTCCACATGATTGGTTTTCAACTCCATCTGATTTTGATATCTTACTTCAGTGGGTGACTATCATTGCCTATAGCGCCCTTAGGCCTAATTAAAAGTGCAGAGTAACAGTGCAACCCAGTGGAGGCTGTGACTTTCCTGCAGACGGTCTTACAGGGCCCAGACTCATGTCCTTGTGCTGTACGTTCCATCTGCCAGACGAGGCCTTTAAACTCGAACAGAACTGTGGCCCCGTTCCCTTCTCATTGCATAAGCAAGTTGGGATACTCCACAGTAACCATCTGAGCAAAGGCGAACGGAGGGCGAGAGGACAGAGATGACGAATCCCCAGCTCCGGTAGCTGTCGGTTAGCATTTACATTTGGGCGCAGACAGACTGGATTTGCACAGGAGACGCACACAGCAGAGGTCATTAGAATGAGATCTCACTGAGGTGAATCAGCATTCCCTCCTCTGGCCATTCTCAGTCACCGGTGAGAAGAGGAGGAGCGAATTCACACTGACACGGCTGCCATTTTGAGAACGTATGTAATGTGACCGAGTGCGTGATCGTGTACACGGATCAAGTAAAATGCTGGCTAATACAACCCGAGACTCAACACCGTTAAGTTGTTCATCGACTGGATTTTAAGCTGTACGGCATTTATTCCACCATGGTGGCCAAATACTGTACCTGGCAGTGTTAACGAAAGTGAAAAATAATTTGAGCATCGACCCCGTGATTAAGACCTGCTCAAAAATTTAATGGGTGCTTTCCTGGTTCAGGCAATACCCTTTCACTGAGTTTCATTGAAATAAGACTAGTTAGTAGTTTTCCGTAATACTACTAACTAACCAATGAAAAGTCTTTCTTAAAGCGATGACTCGCCAAAATTGAATGACTTCATTTTGACGCGTTTGAGTCAGACGTCATGTCAAATTTGACACCATACCTCTGAAAGGGGTTTTTCAGAGGGACAAAATTGTGCTGGTTTGACATTAGTTTCTTTTCACAGTGACCAACATTTTGTAGACTTAACTATAAACATGCTATATTCAATTAGAAGGTTTCTACAGCATTTTGAAAAATACATCGTTATGGCAAATTCAGATTTTTACACACACAAAAAAAATTGTCAAATCTGGTGAATTGGCTCAAATTTCATGTGAAAGCTAGTCGACCATTGGGCTACACATGCCAATTATGAAAATTGTTTTTGCAAAAACTGAACATTTCGACCACATTAACATTACTTTGAAGTATGTTTGCCATTGTAATATTTTCCCAACCCCCTACTACTACAAAAGGTCCTGCTTAGATGAAAAATGGTGACAAAGCCACCATGCCGCTTGGTCAAACGTTGCCAAACTGTAACGCCCCCTATTGGCCAAAGTGTCTGTCCTATTGGGCAGAAAATCGAACTTGGCCTGGACCTTGAGACGCTATATACGAATATGAAATATGAAAAGGATAGGTGAAAAACTGAAGACGCTAGAGCGCAGACAAGCCAAAAGTTTACGCACACAGACCTTGGGCCCATATACAGCAATATAAAATATGAAAGGGATCCGCTGAAAACTGAAGGCACTATTGCACTGAAAGAAAATCTGTGCATTTTAAGACCTTTGACCTACATAACCTTGAAATTTAGGTCAAATCAAAAACCCATGACATATATGATGAACCCTTGGCAGAACAACCTGCAGTAAAAATTGGAGCATCTTAGCTCGTAGAAAAATGGCCTGCTGGCCTGAAGGCCTTGTGTCCCCCATCGCACAAGTGACCAGAAACATGTGGCAAAAACTGTTTTGATGGCTGAAAATAATGTGGTGCACTGTACCACTAATAATGTGAAGTACAATGACACTGTAGTTCATTGGTCATTGGTTGAACAGAGAGATGGATGAGGGATGGATCATTGTGATATGAGCTAAATATAACCATGGGTCATGAGAGAGATTACAATTTTCATGACTTGTGGATGATGGATGCATCGCCAAGGCATAGTTTTGTGCCCATGGCTGAGATCAACCTAACAAGCCAATAAGAATGTCATGAAATTGGTGAGCGTCCATCAAAGCTGTCAAAAGTTATTGCAAGTACAGTGTTCCTCACATCTTTTTGCTCAGTGACCTTGAAAACTAGGTGAAGGTCACTCATCATTGAACTAGAGCAAGGCCTTCACGAGAGGCATATGTGGTGTGAATTTGGTGATCCTCCGTCAAAGCTGTCAAAAGTTATTGCGAGTACAGTGTTCTTCACATGTTTTTGCTCAGTGACCTTGAAAACTAGGTCAAGGTCAATCATCATTGGACTTGAGCAAGGCCTTCATGAGAGGCATATGTGGTGTGAATTTGGTGATCCTCCATCAAAGCTGTCAAAAGTTATTGCGAGTACACTGTTCCCGGATGGATGGACGGACGGACGGACAGCATTTCTATGTCCCCCATTTCGCGAGGCGACGGGGGACAATAAGTGAGCGAGAGCTGTTTGAAGTTTTGCAGAAAAAGCCCCCTAGTGGCCAAACCGAGAATGGCAGCACATCCAAAATCGAACTCGGACTCGATCTTGGGACCACATACATGCATATAAAATAAGGAAAGGATCCGTGGAAAACTGAAAGCAGTATCGCGCTGAAACCACAATTGTGGGCGCACTAACGCACACACACTCGGACGCACAACAGACCACCACTAATGACCCAAAGCACAGTATAAGCCCCTTGGGCCAGTCGGCCAGGCGGGCTAAAAAAAATGGCACTAGTTTGAACTTTCTACTGTGATTAGAGCTCGAGTTATGTACCAAAATGTGTCTTTTTACTTTTAGAGCAACCATGATCAAGACCTTGAAACCAGGAACTAAAGTAAAGTTTTCCAGTCAGAACGTGACCAAACATGGGTACGAAAGGAAAAACTGAAAAAAATTAAACTGAAGATGCAATTAAGGGTCTGATCAACAGACGAACAAACATGCAAACTAACCGATCTCATCAGCGCACTGGCCAAAATACACATTTCGGCAAGTAACAAAATATCAAAGACGAACGTTCACATAACCTCCTTAACAAAGATAATTAAAGACAATAAATGATAATACACCTGCAGCACAGGTTACACAAGATAAAACTCCTAAAATGAAAAGCCCTTCCACAAAAAAAACAGGAGTAAAATATGATGTCGGCAGACTTCATATTTGTTTACACAAAATTCTTGAATTAATTCGTTCAGGGATAGAGAGACTCCAACCAAACAAGCAAATTTAATCAGGAATATGAGACAAAATAAACAAGCTCAATTGACCATGTTTCTTTACTGAAAGAATTCAGACTCTTCTGATATGCGTGAAGGACAAAGCTTTCAGTAAAGTACCCATAAATCTCAAAACCAGACCAGGAAGGGCACCCAGCCAAATGTTACCAACTGCTTCCACTTCAGAAAGGTCCTCTGAGAAGTTTCTGTGGAGAATGAGATCTTGCTGGATTTTAAGACCCCCCCACAGGCATGAATGTGCCATAATTTACCCCTCAGAATGTTTATTAAGTAATTACTGGGGGGTCGAGTGTTAAGCAAAGAAAGAGGCAATTGGATTCGTGTCCCAGTTTCCGAAGCACAACTGCAGAATCTTTATCCCCCCCATTAATGGCATATTGAAAATACCTTTAAAATTTTACTGCAGAGGCTTAATGGATTGTGGAATAATGCTCTGAAAAAGGCTGTGTTGGGGTAAAGTCAAAGAGAATATCTGCGGAAGACAAACTTGAATCAACCACCAGAGATACCCACCCGGAAGCCCGAAGCCCTGAGCTCGGGGGCCTAAGCGGTTGCTACTGCAGAAAAAGTTGGTGAAAATTCCAGGAGCCTAAACATGGAGAGGGCCAAAGAGTTCACAGGAGCCCAGGGGCCCAAGATCAACAATCATCTGACTTCTGCGATCCATATCCTCTTATATTAAATATCCCCTAATATAATATGCAAATGGTTTATTCAAATTGCTCAGATGTGCAGGTAAGGTTTACAGCTGTAGAGTACATTTCATTTGCGGAGAACCTGGCCAAAAGCGCAAGCGGATATCAAGGAAGTCATTTCAGAACTGCCAGATCCCAGAATCAACCCCACCCACATTATGCTGAACAGAGTCTTGCACATTTTCATGGCTCTTACATGCAGTTACGAAACGTTGTTATTAGAAATCCCCTCAATCCCAGTTAAAGCTCTTGGCTATCTGTTGAATATGAAATCCCCTATTTCTGCCTTGCTGTTTTTGATCTGCAAACTCAGCTGGCAAGGCATAGCTGTACCCAAGGAGTACTACTCGAGTCACTGGGATTTACCCATCTGTGAGCCAGCCTGTTTTCCTCAGAGACGGACAACAGCGCGCAAAGCAGATCAGAACAAGAACAATGATCAGAACACGAACACATGATGGTGGAGCCCAACCAAGATGAAAAATCCATATCTGCCCAATAAATTACCTCAGCTCTAATCTGTCACTTCAACTACTGACCCACGCAGCCGTTAGGGTTACTATGGTTACCGGCTGTCCTTTGAAGTCGATACAGGTAGTGATCTGCTGGCGCGGCCAAGGTCTGCATTGCAACGACCTCAGTTGTAGACAAAGACAGGAAGCAGGTAAGCAAGGGCTGTATTCGACAAGGCAGGGCTGAGGAATAAGCCACATAACTTCACTGAGCACAATTCAGAACAGAGCTTACAAACCTGAGTCCACATTCCAGATTTGAGTATTCCATGATATCCAGCTAACTCCATAATCCTGCTTTGTGAAACAAAGCCCTCATTCTGAATCTACTGCGCCTTTGCCTGGCACTGTTCGGAGAAGTAAGAAATTGCAATGCATGCTCAGGCTTACAGGAGCACTACCCAGGGCCTCGCGCACAGAGACACACACTCACACACACATAAACACGCTGCACTAAAACCACTGACAGTTTCTCTTGGAAAATTACAACGTGCAGCAACTATAAAGATAAGCGGAGTGATTCTACTGTGCTGTTATCAGGACGATGTCTGGCCCAGCTTTCTCCTTGTGTAACCCCGTTTATCTGGAAACACTCTTGAAAAACAGCACAGCTGTGAAGGACATTTACTCTCTGTGAATAGGCTGTATGACTCAGACAGGCCAGCAATAACAGTTCAACAGAGGATGTGGTTCAGAATTTTGTCACGAAAAGACATTCAAAGCTCAATACTAGACATTTTTATTCAGAGAAAACAGAAACCAATTCCTGTGCTGC
Source organism: Gymnothorax reevesii (assembly GCA_029721435.1). Classification (NCBI taxonomy): domain Eukaryota; kingdom Metazoa; phylum Chordata; class Actinopteri; order Anguilliformes; family Muraenidae; genus Gymnothorax; species Gymnothorax reevesii. The sequence continues at coordinate 21,484,133 of CM056579.1, read as the reverse complement.
CCTCTAGCGGTAAGACAATAAACCTACAACATTATAATCACGATAAAATGAAAAGTATTGAACTCAATAAATTAGGGACGTTTTCCACAGTTTAACTGGGAGGGTATGTTGTAAGGCATATTTATGTTTCATCACGCAAATCTGCGACAGACTTCTACAAAGGCAGCCGTGAATGGACAAAATAAAAAGCATAAGCGAAGTGTAACAAAACAAACTGCATTTTTATCATGGAAAGAATGTGTACAACCAGCAAAACACTATTCATTGACCATTCAAGCAGCAAAACAGTTCAAAATAATGAGCTGAGTTCTAAGAGATCGAAACGTCTCGCACAATATACTCGATAGTAGAATTCTCTCCTATGACAATTAATGCTAAAAGAATAGCTGTGTGTACAAGCATTTTGAAAACATTTTGTCATTCCGTTTACTTTGACGCAACACGCTGACAAGGATCACAGAAAATGACTTGCAATCAAAATTCTTCCCGACTAAGTCACTTACATTAGTGTCCCTCATTTCAGACTGGCACTTATTCTAATGTAGCAGAAGAAAAAGGATTTCAACTTCTCTCCAACTAGAGGTCTGGTGGTCCCAATTGCTTCATTTGACCACTGCCATAATGAAAATTTTGAAAATAACGGTCTGAAATAGGTGTATAAAGGCTATTACAAGTTGAACATCAACAAAACAAGAGAAAAACAACAATGAGACACGAGTCTCGTTCATCTGTCAACTTTCGTTTCCGATCACATTGGCAAAGGTGTCGCGACCCTTGCTGCACAGAAAGAAAAGTGATGTTCACACGTCCAGCCACAAGGGGGCGCAGAGATCAGACGCTGAAGGTGATCGTCAGCCTTACCGTGGCTGTAGCTGGACCCGCAGCTCAGGGAGGGGCTGGTGAGCAGGTCTTTGCTGGGTGTCTGAAGCCCCTCCTTCCCATGCCTCTGACTCATCCTGCTCGGGGTCAAAGGTTGCACGTCATCGCCAGGCATTAGGGCAGCTGTAGGGGGAGAGAGGGGAGAGAGGGCAGAGAGAAGGCGATGGGGTCAGGTCAGGCCGTGTTCTGCGGGGACAGAAGCGCTGTCCATCATTATTAAACGTGTGGGCTTCCTTCATTTTTTTTTAATTACCGTTAGCTTTTCACGCCTGCAGTTTCATAATTGCCCGTGTGAATGATCAGCCACCTTGAAGCCAATTACAAGTCACTGCCTTTTAATCTCAAGGGGAAAAAAAAAATTGACACTGGTTTTTGCACGTTTTGTTATCAAAACACAACTGAGAAATTCAGTCCATTTCAGATAAAGTACCAGCACAACCTCATGGACTGCGGCCTACTCACTGAAGCGCACACGCCACACATTTCCAAGCCATGAGCCATTTCATGTCCTAACGAACATTTTAACAAACATGGTAGCACCACGCAATTACGCACAACAATTCAGCATTTGTCCAGAATTAACTCAGAGCAAAAACTGAATAAGGCCTGCAAGCCCATCTCTTTGAAAGTAGGTCGCTTGCATCTCCTAGATGTTCTTCGGCCAAACTTTCCTGGGATGGGTAAATTTAACTGCTGAAGGTCCATTAAATACAACTGAATACCATCTTTTACAGTAGTTCCCAAACCTGGTCCTGGGGATCCCCAACGTATGCTGGTTTTTGGACCAACCACAACTGCAGTCGTAGGATTTTAAAAAGCTGTTCATTTGAATTTGACGCATTTCATGCTCAAAGCCAGTAATTTAAGTCTGAAACCACAAATGACTGAAATAAACGTGTACCCTTGGACATATTGTGTTTATTGTCCTATATTGCAAGTAATTTCATTTAACATATCTACAAAGATCAAACTGGAGACTGGGAAAATCTGTAAGTTCCAAATTAAGTTGCTGAACGCAGAGGTCTTAAGTTCTTTCACAATAGTTTGCTTGAGCTTAAAAACAAATATTACACAGAACAGGTCTGACTCAATAACTTAGCCTGCCTAAGTAATGATGAGTTTTTTACAATGTAGTGTCCGCAGAATCACCGATTAACCCTTAGAGCGCTGGATACATTCTCAATTAAAAATATAATTATTCGGAGCTGCTGAAAAGCTCATGTGGAAACTTGGTTAACATGATTTTCAACAGCATCTGACTTTGATATCGGACATCATTGGCTATATTTGCCCAAACTGCTCTAAGGGTCAAGAACAAACTGACTTAATTTGACTGGTGGAAAGTTTCCTTCTTTTCATGCAGCTCTTTATAATGCATCACAATGTCCACATGAAATTTTAATTCTTCACGACACGTGGATATTTCAGTCAGAACGTGGCTCAAGAGGAATAGCCATTCTAAACATACAAATCGCCTAATTAAGACAAATTAACAGCTCTATAATGTCCCGAGATTAGAACTGTGGTCGGAACAAAAAGCAGTTTACGCACATTGGACTCCAGGACAGAGTTTCAAAACAAATGACCCAGCAGAATACTATTCAACTAAGTTAACAAATAACGTTTATTTGGGCATTCCTGTAAATCACTGTCATAGCAGAATCAGCAATTTCCTCTTACCAATCAATGAAAAAATTTCATTATTTTTTGCCTTTCATTACACAGTCAACGGGCCACTTTTTTTTTTTTTTTTAATTTGCAGATTATAAATGACTGCTTTACAAAATGGCCTCAAACTGAACCCTTTGGCAAAGCACACAAACAGAGGTTTGATTGATGGCCGTCCCATAATTTTGTCCCCTTTCTGAAATCAGCCGCAGTGTCTGAACAGGAGCTGCTACACCCCGCAATAAAACTCCTCAGCTGAATCTCAACCACACTCACTGCATTGCCCTCAAACACTGTGCAGTCGTGCTATCCTTCTGAGGGGGCGGGGCGGCGGGAAACATCACAGTAATTACTTGGTTATTTAAAAAAAATAAAAAATAACAAGCAGCTGTATTAGTAAAAAAGAATGTCCAATAAGCCAGTAGTTCCGTGATACAGCTTTATTTCTAACTTCTTTGTCACCAAAAGGTGCGAATATTTTTGAGAACGTCTCGCAATCTTGACGTAAATCCACCTTGACCCCTGCGGTTCTCAGATAATCACTGCACTATCGGCGAAACGTCTTCAGACTCGTGGCAGCGGCAGTTTTCTTCGGAATTTATGTTTAAATGCCTGAGAACACGACACCGGAAGCGCCGCGGATCAGTGACGATGCACACTGTAGCAGCCCCGCCTTTTTTCTGAAACCGCCACGCCGACGCGAGAGGATTGCGACTCCAGAGATGCAATACTCATCTCGTCCTGAAGAGGGCTCTCTCGCGCTATAAAACGAATCAAGAGGAACACTTCGCCAGGTCCCTCTCAGCCTCATTGGAGGATGTTTTGCCAGCCAAAGACCAAGAGACCGCACAACATTTGGCAACATTTAGAAAGGATGGGCAGATTCCAACAGCCAATTTTCGTGCGTTTGATGACTTTTTGAGATAGAGTTCCGTTCATCAAGGCATTCAAAACAGCTGAAGAACCCAGTGCATCAGTTGCCAGTCCTCTGAAATCATGCGTGAGCACGAACATGTTTCCGCATGCTGTGAAAACCCATAAGAGACAACTGAATACGCGCTCGCTCCACTTAACAGTAAACACCCTTTAGCACAACCCCAGTAATCCCTGCAGTGCCGTGCCATTATAACGATCCAACAAAACCACTTTATCACTGTATATGATGCACAAAATAAATAAGAATGCTCTTAAACATGCGCACAGCTGGTACATCATGCATTAGCTGCACTGGAAGTATACAATGCATTTCAATACCTAACTAATGGTGTAGAACACGATTGACTACCAGGCATAAGGACGTGCAAACATCTGGTTTGAAAATCTAGTTCCCTCACCATTCTCAGACTATATGTAACAGTGTATGAGTGTATAAAAATGAGCAAGGATATGCAGTTACTTGAGCAAGCAAATTCATGTTAACAAGAGCCCCACGGGGCCTGCATCTTTCACCTGGTTTGATATCACGACAGTTTTTGTCAGCAAATTAGTATTACAAAACAAATAAAAGTCGATAGTACGACATGCCAACACAGTCATGTTATCATCTACAGCAAGTGGTGATGTTAGAGTGTACACAATCACTTACAGCGGTAAATGCTCCATAAACGTAGTGCGAAATCACTGTGATAGAAAAAAAATGTGTGTTAGTAAGAACAACCATACTGGATTCTAAATTGACCCTATTTTTAACACTAGGTCAGGCCCTGAGGTGAACATTTCTAGCAAGTTTGATCCAAGTGATAAGTCGTCAAAAATGCTTTAGACAATCGGAGGCTAGGGTCGCCATATTGGATCCTGCATGGACCTGAAAATAACATTTAGTCAGGGGCATGAGACAGACAATTGTACCATGTTTGATCAAATCTGACCAAAAAAAAAAAAAAAACAAAATTAAGAACATGTTGAAAAATGCATCACCAAATTGTTACGACCCAGTACATCTATGCTGCCCCTAGTGGTAGGAGGACTTTGCTGGGTGTCTTACGTGTTTAATTGCAGGTCTGGTGGCACCTGGCAGCACCCTATGAAAAGAGTTTGGTGTCATGCAAATAGGAGTCAACTGCCAGCCTGTTCTCCAGCACCCACTCATTGGGTGCATCTCAAAGCGTTGGCTACTTTGTTCTTCGGCTGCATTTTTAGGGGTCGTCACTGAACTTTATCTGCCAAACTGACATGACATCATTTCATTTCTGTTAACCCCTCTCTGCAGATGTAGATGCTTGCGTCTATGGAACTGCAAATTTAAGCACGCAGTTACTGTACTCGATGACTAGATGGCACCCCTGGATCAGTTATTGAATATTCACAAGCAAGCAGAGTTCGAACGCGGTTTTGAATATGTGGAAGTTCACTCCACTCCCTGTTTTTCAAGAGTTGCATGAATTAAACTCCTCAGCTAAGCCTGATGTGCAAACTGGTCAATATCCTCGCCCATAGTATCAATCCAGCAGTTTAAAAAAATGATCTCTTGCGATAGAAAAAAATCGTTGTCCTCTGCAGCAACCACTCAATTACAGTCATCACACACAAAAAATGCTTAGTTCCCTACCGTGGATTTATGTGTCAATTCCTTTGTTGACAAATTCAGCGCTTCCTTACGTCCACGCAAGTACTGGTGTTGATAGCCAATCACTCAATTATACACTCAGGCTCTTCTGTGTAACTGCAGTTATAGTTCACGCCCTTGTGAAACTTCCCGGTAACAATGCATTGATTGGCTCATTTCTTATCCAATTCCCAAGTGTTAAAACGTGCCACAGTAATGAAACACATTGACTGGACAAACACAGAGCATACAAGCCTATGCGTATCAGCAAGCTCGGTTGTATCGTGTCTACTTTGTGCACATTACGTGGCAGAAATAGACGCGATTTATAGAAAAACAAAAGACTGGCAAAACTGGCCTTGAAATGTTCAGTTGCATTTACAGGATTTACATGAGATAAGGACATGGTCCATGGGAATCATTTCGAATGAAACAGGACAGGAGGGTTCCTTCTACTGGATACATCGGTCTCTGGAGGAGTGATTCATGAAAAACGGTAGGCTGCTACTTTTGCTTTTTGTTTTGGAATGTATACCGTACTCAACAAAGTCGAATGGCGAGGTTTTTTTCCTGTTTAAAACGTGAACTGCCCATGCATTTGCCCATGAACTTGCGAAGAAGTTGTTTAAACTGAAAAAGTTTACAGTCAGACAACGGAGGGAGACGGACGCTGCGCCATGGCAACAGCTCACCCGCGGTCCTTGGGACCAGGTGAGCTAAACCAAAGTGTTTGAATGGTAACTAGACGCAGTCCAGTCGGTCGCCCGCGACCGCGACTGGTGTCCACCGGTGAGCAGCTGTCAGATGAAATTTGGTAAAATCCCATGGGCATGTCCATTGCCCATCTAGTAGATAATGCTGTACTTGTAAATGTGAAAAATCTACGTGGGGTTCAGGATTCCAAAGGAGCGGCTTAAGTAGGCAATGGAATCAGTCAGGGTAATTTTTGTTGAATTAGACCTCATTTTGAATGTTTAGGAGCAATGGATATGCCAAAGCTGCGACGACATATTAGTGATGCCAGTAAGACATCTAAAGGTATATGGCTCTGGAATATTTATGCCAAATTTTGCACAAACTCACTGAATGGTTTTCGCTGTATGACTGGAATGGCACATGGAACATGATGGCAGAAGTCCGTTGTACCATAGATCCAAATAACGCATGCATGGTGTGGTGTGGTGTGCGTGCCTCTCTCACTGTCTCCCTCTCTCTCAAATACCATGATGTACAACATATTGGGCCACTGGACGTTAATCGGGCTCCTGGAGGGAGAGGCTTACAAAAAATTCAAGATGGCCGCCATTGCGGCCATATTGTTTTTCCGATTTGGCCGAAATTCAATAGCAACCTACCTCGGGACCAGATGTGTGTGTATGAAAAGTTTCGTAATGATATCTTCATAAATGTTCAGAAAAAGTGTGTGACATCGTTTGGTACGGCGCACGATAACGATCACGGCGCACAGGAATTGTCACAAACGCTATATGTCCCCCCTCCGGGCGACATAATAAAATCCACAAGCTACAACAAATCCACAAAAGATACGCACACAACAGACAATTCGGATTTCAAGAGTGGAAACCATTTTCTGTATCAGAAAATTGTACAACTGTACAACTGCTCAGTGTAGGATGCAGCAGGACTTCTTTTTCACTCTTGGACCAGGAATAGACCCTCCCGTGAGGATACACTGCCTTCAAACATCTTGGATAAAATGACTCGAATACAGCAGTGCACTGCATACACCAATATTTTGGCTCAAATTAACAGAGCTGGCAGTGCATGGCATATACGGCCATTTTGGCTCAAAAGACAACAGCTGTCAGCACACTGCGCCATCATTTTGGCTCAAGTTGCCAGGTCTGACAGTTCATCATAGAAAAAGGACCGGTCTCCTTGTTTTTGCTAGGAGTTGGTCCAGTCCTGCCACTTTAAAAAATCCAGACCGGCTTTTATAAACCCAGGGGATGCACCCAATTAACGGCTGTTAAATGGAATAAAGCCAATGGCACAAGAGTGCAAACCAACTTTCTGGAAATTCATACACCTCCTTAACCGCTAGGCTATTAGCCACATGCGTTTAGCAATGTAGGCCCTGGTCCCTGCCCAGTGCTAGCGTTAGCAGTAACCAGTCACCCCCAGGGAGATGGGATGAGGGAAACCCCACTGCTCAGCAGTCTATTTATAGCATCGTTGCTCTCGATCTCTCTTCCAAGCCCCGGCCGTGATGGTAACCGAGCGCACAGCCGACGAGCAAGGAAACCCCAACCCCATGCTGTGCAATGCCAACTCAAGAGCCTCATCTACCATTAATCAAGGCTCGTTTCCTTTCGTATCTTGCATTTTAGTTCTGTGCATCTGGGTTGCGTTCCGGAGGAAATGAAGGCAGCGAGAAGGCCTGTTTGGACATAACTAAGAGCTGAACCCCTCATTAAGCATGGATGACGAGCTGCAATCTGACTGATGGCATTACCAGAACTCAATGGAGGAAAAAATATTCTGGATGATCTATGTAGAGAAGCATCACAAAAAGGCTTATGTACTTAAGGACTAAGGTATTCGCTCAATACACACATGATGCATTTTTGTATTGCGAAGCCCACCTCTGCAAATTTGTTTTAAAACATTTATGTAATTTGGCACTTAGGTCAAGTCAATTCAATTTCACACTATCTGCAGAACGCTTCTCACACTTGGAGAAGCTGTCAGACAGACGCAATGCAGTCGACTGGAAAATCGTTAATGGAAATCAGCAACCGTGAAAACCACACCCCCGGATACCAACAGCCAATGGTCTTTCAAGTGGGAAGTCCCAAGGGCAGACATCCAGCCAGCCTCCGCCGCAACCCTCTGCTGCTGCGTATAAATGCTGACCGTAACTCTATTACAGCCTCAACCTTTATGGAGAGCACATTCTGAGTAACTGTCTCGATCTGAAAGATGTGTTGAACTTAACCTGATTGAGCCATCTCTGAGACTTGGTTGAGAAATGTTGTGAGGATAAAATCCACTCAGTCAACTTCAACAGATTTTTCACTTAGATAGAGCAACTCAAAATGTGCCTGCCAAAAAGCTTGAGCAAGGAGTTAAACGGTTAAAGAGTATGAAAGGGAGTAAGCAATTTTACGCTCATCAAATCTTCATACTTGATTACACAGAGCCTGAAATCACAGGTGTAAGCATGAGTCAACCACTGAGCAACAGAATAATTTACGCTTCTAAGTAGTCCCTCAAATCATGGACCTCGAGGGCCGAGAAGAGCACATTTCTTACCCTCCTTTTACCTGGAATTCATGCGTAAAGCCAGTCTGGCCAATCAGTACAGTTAATTGTTCAGTCAACTACTCCAAAAAAGTGAAAACCAGGGCTAGTTTTAAATTCACGGTCCAGATTTAAGGGTCCCTGCATCAGACCACGGACACATTCCGCATCTCTGTTGCCTGCAAGCTCCTTTTGTCCTAGCCAAACCCCAGCCCAAACCAGCAATGTTCCTCATTTTGTATTTTTAGCTTTTCAGGCTATGCTAAGCTATGTCCTCTTCTCTCCCATTTCTGAAGGGCTGACCTCAGGCAGTCAGGTTTCCTCTTTTCTGGAGCCAGGTTTTGTCCAAGGTTCCCTCCAACAGGGGAGTATGTCCGTGCCCGGCCCCGCCCTTCATAAAACCAGTTCAATCAATGATGGAAAGTGCTACACAAATAAAGCTGAATTTAGTTCAACTATTATTCCAAAACCATACAGTCCTGTCCAACATGGTAGAGTAACTCAACACAAACAAGCAGCGAAGCGAAAGAATTCCAGACCCCCCCCGCCATTTAAAAACATATTTTATTTATATACCAATACATATCACAACCTTGAGACACCACAATCATACCAGTGATAACACATAGCGCACATACACTCATACATACATAAACATGCCAGCATGTGCTCATACACCAATATTATTGTCCTAATTCAGACTATGTAGAGGTGGGTGGTTAGCCAAATGCAAATGCATAAGCAAAAATAAATAATAAATAAATAATAATTCTTAATAACAACAACAATAAAATAAACAACACAATTTAAAGAATTATAGGAGGGTTTCATATTATAGTGAAGCGAGAGAAATTTATCCTGCGCATGACTGTCTTAAAGAAGCCCATTTTACCCTCTTTTAATGTGCCAACACCCTAAGCTATCACCTTCTGTCATGCTTTGGACTACGCACAGCAACCCCAACTCCCTAAGTACATACACCCATCAGCCACAACATTAGCCTTCATTAATCTTTTGCATCAATGACGGCACCCAACGTCCTGTTGCCAGTTAAGGGTTTGTACCTCCTTGGACCACTATCATTGAGTACACACTACTGCTGACTGGCAGCACCCGAGAAGCCTTGTTGCCTTGGAGACGCTCCGACCCGCTCGTCTGACTATAGTAACTTGGCCCTGGTTGAAGTTGCTCGCGTCCCATGTATTCCGCGCCTAACACATCAACTATGAGAACTGACCACTCACTTACAGTCTACAGTCCATCTGCAGACCTTGATACGCACCTCCCAACCAGTCTGTAGCCGTAACAACATAATGTCCCGTTAATCACAAAGTCTCATTTTTTGGACCCACAGAAATGAATCTCCAGAGGGAAAAAAAGTTAAATTACCCCCTGAATCTATTGCCAAGGACAGAATCACTAATATCTCTACACACTATAGCCAGTTGTCAAGCTGACATGACACTGACTTAACGAAGACGAAGCCAATTCTGCCTGTGGCACAGTATAGTAAAGGATCTTTTCATTGGCCTAACAGCTGAACTTATCTCATTATGGCTATGCAGTCACTCGAATAACCAAACCATTGACTCCCAGACAAACACCTTAAAGGCCAGGCTGTAGACGGCCCCCATTTCTCATGACGGGAAAGGATGGTGGACTGCAAAGGGCACCTGTAATGAGCTGGCCTTTAACATAACATCACCCCACCCCATCTCGAGCAGACTGAGAAAGAGAGAGAGAAAAAGGGAGAAGAAGACGAAGAGAGTGCCTCCAAGAAATGTCCAAACTCCCAGGCTGTCACAGGTCCCGCCCCCTCACTGAATAGTCAATCACTAGCTCCGCCCACCATGCTCTGATTGGGCTTTAGACTGTGTCCTGGTAAACAGTGGTGCTGCAAGCCCTTGGACGTGGCTGTGCTATGCTTTCATTAATAAGGCTTAAGGCGCAAGGCTAGATTAGCCTTTCAGGTTAATTAAATGGAGCAGAAGCTATTGTCCTCGCGTCAGACGTGCAGCTGTGATTGGATCCGCCTGAACTCATTTCACTCGGTCTAACGTTATTAAACGTCAAAGTTATTTTAGAAAAATGGGCCGAGGCATTTTACTGGGAGTTATGAGTTGAGACAAGCCACACGTGTCCTTGAGAGCCTTTTGTGAACAGCTGTGAACAGCTACGAACAGGTACAGGTCTCAGACAGAGAAAAACGCAGGAATCTTCGCTCTTGAACCCTGCTCACTTTTTCAACAGTCCAAACACCTGAGGACTTCCTTCTTTTTCAGGACAAGCTAACAGGACAGGGATACACTGATCTGGATTTTTGAGGCAAATCTCGATTACAGATATTCTAACACTGTGATTGGCCGATCCCGTTCCGAACACCGGGATGCATTGTGGGCAGTAGATCACCCGGTGAAGAAAGCGTGATGCACCCGGAAATAAGCTGGTGGGAAACCCTTTGATCAGGTAATTCAGGAGATTATTAGTTCGACAAAGCTGTAATTTCTAGCAAACAACCAGCTAAAGACACATGAAAACTAGACAACTATTCATTTGACAGGACATAGAAAATCCCCAACAGGACACCCCTCTATCCTGCAAAATATCGATTAAATTTGATGGGGCAAAATCCTTATTTCCAAGCAAAAAAAAGCCAGCCATGAAGCTACAGCACGATCAAATCTTATTGATATTTCCCCAAGATAATCAAGAACATCATCACAAACATAAGCCATGCTAACAAGGCTGCATTCCTCTTGGTAGCAATTCCCGCCACTCACTCACAGAGCGAATATGCGCCAAAGGACAGAGGACGAGAGAGAGGTTGATTTTAATGAGGCAATTACGCATGATTAACGATGCGCTGTTCGTGACAACACGTTCAATAAGGGAAATCTAATTTTTCTGGAAAGGCAAAGGCATCTGAAAGGCCTGCGCTTGCTTTAATAAATGATTAGAGCACCCTTACCTGTACAAGATTTCTGATGGAACAATCCTGAACACTGAAGACTGAAAGCACCTGGGTTCTACAGAGCTGGTTTTGAACCTTTGAAGCAAAATTGCAAAATCCTTCTCGAGAATGGCCGCAGGGACAGAATCGTACTTCAGCTAACTCCAGAAAATGAGTACTGCGCGGTTATTTGACAAAGCTTGCTGCATCCAGGGAAATGCTGGTTGAATTCACAAGCTTTACCATGCTCCCAAGCCAGCCCTCGATTACAAAATTCCAAAATACTGCGCTAATTCTCTTGAGAATTCAGGAACAGCAGCCAATGATTTTAGTTTTACAAGACAAAGGACTCAAACAGATGGAGGCTTACACAGCCTGCGTGTAAACACTCACAGATAACGACAAATAGATTTACTTACAAAACCACAGGCTTCGCACTGTCATCAAAACAAAACTATCATGATAAGTATCCTGGTGATTCATCCTACAATGCAAATGAAGGGGGGGGGATAGTGACTGAATGTCATGTATTAGCGAGTGGGAATTTACACTGTAAACAGGCCTCAGAGGGGAGCAACATCAACGAGTCAAGACTACAGAACTAACCCCGCGCAGGTCAAACTGGTTCATGTTGCGTTTTTCACTCTTGGCTGGTTCTGACTGGCTGACCAGCAGAGCACCTACAGACAGCTACGCCACCAATTTGGCCATGAATTCATAGGAGGAAAAAACATGTCAAACCGAGCGGGAATTTACCTCTTTCCTTCATACCCTAAATCTTACTTCTCTATTTAAAACTACATAAACAAGCATTTGCCACTACAGTGTCATTGTCCCCCGCCACAAGATGTGACATCGTGTCAAAATGAGCAATCTCTCGGTGTGACCTTGAGTGACGCGAAGGTCACCGAAATCGACTGGCGCCGGGGTATCACCCGAATATATGTTGACATGAAATTTGAAGGAAATCCGTCGATTCGTTCTTCAGATATCTCGCTGACAAGGATTCGGGACATACGGACGGACGGACGGATGGACGGTCGTGAATACTATGTCCCGCCGCCGCGCGGAACAATAAATAACATGCCAAGGCACATCAGAACCCCTCACCACATGTCTGCAAAAAGGTAAACTTTAGTTTTATAAGCTTGCTACAGACACCACACACCCACAGACAGAAAGACATGAAAATTTCACTAGTCGAGCAAAAAGCAGCTTCGTGACTTTAAGAATGCTTTATACTTGAAAGAGAAGAAAGATTTTAGCACCCACTAAAAGATTAAGACACTTGTTTAGTTTACCACTTATTTAAAAGCATATTGTTGCATACTCCACCGTCACCAGCACTGACCAGGTGCAGCGATTACTGGAACAGACGAGCTACTGTATACGCAGCTGGAACACTGCATCTATGGTCTATAGCGTTCCCGGCGCGGAGCGCCTCACTTACACTGACGTCAGGAGAGTCTCGTGGAGCCAGGCTTTCGTGCCATAAAACACACTTCCTCACAAACAGAGGATCTGCCGTGCATTAGAGCGAACGAGAGTCCCTGAAGGCCTGGTCGAGCTCTCCGCAGCACAGCCGCCATACCGCCATCAATCTGTTCACTCTGAGAGGCCTACAGCTCGTCCCCGCAGTGACCGGATTTACGGTCACTGGCTCAGAATGGCAAATAATTGCTTTCGGGCAGCAGTGACGTTAGCCGTATGGGACGTAAATACTTGCACGTTTGCACTCCATAGAATTTATGGCAAACGTCCTCACATCTGGTACAGCTGCCTTCTAAAGCCTGTCCGAGGTTTTTTGTGAACAAACAGGAACCTGTCATGGTGGCGATCACAGGTAATGCCCGCTCTCTTGGTTCTTCCCTTCCACATCCACACAAACACTAAAGTTCTGTGTCATATACACTAGAGACAGAGGAAGTATTGCTACGCTGACAGAAGTAGGCACTTCCTGAGCTGAAGCTCAAACCACCAAGAGTACACATGACATCACCTGTAAAACGAAGTTCTCTTCTGTTGGCCGGATGGACAGTGGTTAGAATGTTGCTCAAATATGGTTTACATGAGTTTCAAAATTCAGAAGGACATCCTCACCCCAGCGAAGGAGGTCAAATCTATGAGTGTACCCAAATACTGGGGAAAAACATTCATGTGCTTGGATTCACTCACTGTGGTGGGAGGGACAGCAGGTGCAACCAGAAACTTTCCCTAAGATATCCAATTCAGAGAAAATATCCCCGGGTGCACTTAATTGCCAGCCTGTAGCAGCTAATGGCTAATATCACCCTTTTGATCTCCGTCCGAAGACCTGAATTCCGCTATTCAAACAAAAAAACATAATAATCAATCTGTTTGATCAAAGGGGGCTTGTTGGGCACAGTGAGGTTAATAAATCCCACAAGCCAGACACCTGTGAACAACTATAACACTTTCCCGAAATAGACTCATTTCCAAGTGCTAACTGTGATTTTTTTTCACGACTCAGAAACTGCAATTAAATTTAATGCAGCCGCCACAGGTCTGCGAAAAATGACCCCTCTGGAACGACCAGCGGATAATTTAACCGCGAGTGGCCCCCTTGGTAGGGGGTTACGCTCGCAGCGCGGGATACTTTGCAACTCCCGGATAGCGCTCAGGTTTCCCTCTGGTGTCACTCGCACCGTTAATCAGAGAAAATACAGACTCATTTGGAGTAATTGGCCCAAACGACCACACTCTCCAGACGCTATACGCACTCTACCCAGTAGATTCTAAAACCAAACTGTGGCAAAGTCTCTCTCCCAAAAAGGCAGATGTTTTCAAATGTAAAAACATCCCCAATCTGGCAACACGAGCAACTCTGGCTAAGCAAAAAATGAAATGCGAAGAAGAAGAAAAATAGCTATTTTGAGACCTTACATAAGCTGACGGTAACAGGGTAGCACCCATTCATTGGTGTTTCTACAGAAAAGGGTACAATTACGGTAAAGACGGTCCAGCATTTTTTATGACAATGCAACTTAGCTTTCCTATTCATTTGGGGGCTAGAAATATCGGGCATGATATTTGCAATTAGGGGCAACTTTTAAAGGGACACTCAATCCAATGACCTTGACATCCAAGGTCAGATGTTGACGCAAACGCCCATACCATAATCATTCAAAATTGAGCCAACAGAGAATTAAGTTGAAAATCAAACCCTTTTCACTGATGACTCAGCCTTGCCACCAGGAACAAGTCTTTAGTATTTCAAGTTACATTTGAATAGCTATTGGTTCAGGAAAAAAGGGATTAACCCTTTCCCCTCGACCAAAAGCAGGTGTCCGTTAAGTTTGGTTTTCCCTGTCTTTACCGTAATCAGTCAGCTATTTTAGGTCTACAGCTGTTCACCAGATGTCAATTCTGTCCTAAAACAAAAACAACAGCAGCAACACAAAAGGAGGCCATTGTGAAACCTTTTGTGTGTCGTAGCTGAGTGCCAAGGCTGAGGTAGTATCCAAATTTTTACTTGTCACACAAATTAAATGTCTTTGCCGTAATCATGAAACAATGTTTTTGTAGTTATTGCTTCTTTATGAGGTTAGGCTTGATTAGAAACATTTCCTACCTCTCTGAAAAGAAGGGAAACCTCAGCCATCACATTGGTTGCGAATTTCCGTGGGGCTGCATTATATGTCTTTACCGGCTTCTTTACTGTAATCAACCGCTCTGCCAAGTATCCGGTGTTGTATATATAAATGGAAAAAAAATCCTGGAATGTGGAAACTTCTTTTTATCAAAGTCCAACCTGACATTCTCATGACAAAAAGGTTTTCCTATTTGAACTCGGCTTCTAAAACTTAAAAAAATAAAAAAATCCACTTGCAATACATAGTGCTAATACACACACAGGACTGTAGTCCTGATGATACTGCTGTTTTCCATGTTAAAAAGGTTTATGTTTCAACTTTGCATTTATTTAAAATAAATCTTGACGCATACATTGATTGTGATAGGTGAAATATTTGAGGCTCTGACAAAACGGACCATTTTGGAACAAATAATTGCTGGAACTTTACTGTATAGAAAAATTATGCAGGGGCATGTTGGAATACGGTTAATTTGGCATTTGGGCCCTTCCCCCAAAAGAACAGTCTGCAAAAATTCCTCACCCTTTACAGTCAGTGCATGTTCGGACACCAAAGGTGGAGACCTGCCTTCTCACACTCAAGCTAGAGTTAACAATGAACCTTTCAATGCTGTTGACATATTTGAATGACCAAAAGATTCATGCAGGAAGTATATGATACTCCTTTCTTCAGTGCAATTTGCCAAAAAAACTGATTACAGTAAAGAGGTATGTCACTTCGTCTTTAACATAATTGCTGATTACGGTAAAGACAGCTGACCATCTTAAAGTTTGTAAAAAAAAAAAAAAAAACATGAAACCAGCCATAACCCAGATTTGCCATTTTAATACTGACAAGTGCTTTGGAAGGTCTTTTTAAAGAATTTAAAAAAGTGGAATCCCACAGAAAATGTTTGGTGGACATGTCTACTGTAATCGTGCCCTTTTCTGTAGAAACGCCCACATACAAAATGTGGCCTATCCGAGAAAGTGAGGAGGCCCATTTTCAATAATAATAAAGCAACACAACAAATAACAGTTGCAATTAAAAGATGTTCTAGAGGAGAAAGAACATGTCTTTACACGGCTATAATTATGACATTACCCAAAATAAAACTCAAGTGCAAAAATTTCTTACCATTTATAACTCACATACAGGCTCTTTGACTTCGCACATCTAAGAAAGTACTCAAATTCAGACTTTCGCTTCTCAACTGAACTGCGGCATTAATGACCTTTGCACACCCAAATCCGGTTTTTTAGTCCGAAATTTCCGCAGGTTTAAAAAAAAATACAACCCCAAGTTCTGTCAATCATGTTAAATTACACACTGAATCCGAAACTTTTGTCCGCCATAAAAAAGTTATGGGTTCGATTTTCTGAGTTTTTTCCCCCATCTGTCAAACACAAAACGAGAGTTGTTTGGCTATTCAGGGCCACTGATGATAGACTACATGCAAACTCAAGCCGGAAGTATACTTTGCATGTGCGCAGTTGGGCGCTAGAGCGCGTTGACGCAAATTGTCATCAAACAGTGTGCACATAGCTCTCATACTCTCCAGAATTTTCTGACCGCGGGCATAGGAACGTGTGATCAAAACACCGACTGCCCAAACAAACACAGATGCTTTTCATTGCTTTTCTTCCCGCGTACAGGAGCGCTCAATGTGTTTAACTATATTTGGCAGAGGACGTGTCCGCGTCCGAGTGCGCAAAAATGCCTTTGCAGATGCGCAAAGTATGACGCCCTCAGTTGCCAGAGCGAATCCAGGCATCACTTTGAGAGTGTGTGTGTGTGTGTGTGTGTGTGTGTGCGCCTGCGCGCGCGCTTACCTTAGACATACTGCTAACCGCTGTTCAGGATCAATGAATCTCGGAAATTGGTGGCCTAATTTTTAATGTGTGGTTCCAGTATTGCTAGCATTATATCAAACTGGACCACTGACATCCTGAAGTGGACCAGGAAATGGTCGGGATAATTCCACAGGTCCTTTATAAGCACGTGAAACTCTTGCACTGGACGCCGTCTGAGGATTGGATGGACCCAGCATTTTCTTTTTCTTTTCCGAAGAAACGACAGGACTTCAAAATCATCGGCTCGATGACTCAATTTTGTGTCGTATTGGGAATTTTCGGAATGAATACAATGAAAACGCATCGGACTCCGTGTGCAAGGTTTCTGCGCGTAACAATTTTTATTGGATAATGGATTAAAAACCCATGTGAAAAAAACAGACTTGATGTGCAAAGGCCTTAACAATACGTATTCAGTCCACACTTCCAGTATTCATTTCTCAGGATCAGATTACAGATAATGTAATAATAACAATATTATAAGCCACATACAGTAACCCCTCCAGAGGAAGGGATTACCCAGGCAGAGAGCTTTAAAAATGCTCCTCTGCTTGCAGCCCAGCGACTCTGGGAACAACAGGAAATTTGGGCTCCTGCACGACCAACAGTAATAATTAAGTGATAAAGATCAGAGCAGGAGAGAAGACCAGAAGCCAGAGAGATGAGCATTACTCAACGAAGATGGATAACACAGGAACCAGGCCATTCCTGGATCAAGTCGCCAGAGCTGCACTTCAGTCCATTCATATTTAACCCAATAAAACCAACAAACCCATACATGGGTCTGTCAAATGCAGCTGCTGTATTCAAACCAGTGGAACTTCAGCCTTTTTTAGCAACAGATACAGAATATGTATGTGACATTGTCCTACAGTATGAGAAAAAAAAGTTTGCTTTTCTGACTTTAAACCTACTTAAAAGGAAACAAAGTGAAAGGTCAGAGTTAAGCAGTGAAACTATTATTCCTATTTCGGCTCAATAATGCAGCACACTGAATTTGTCAACAAAGACAATTACGTTTGGACAGAAGCCATCAGATTTAATTTTCAGGAGTAAATATCCATCCTGCCGGAGCCATAAAAGAAATTTAGCCCATTTAATAGAGTAACGCTGTCCAAATACCCAATGACACTATCGTATGCGAATATGCAGGAGTCACTCCGCCCACACGGTCTAGAATGACGGACATCTTCAAAGCACATTCGAGAAAAGTAAAAGTTAAGGCCTTTTTAAAGGTACTATTGAATCAAGGTACAGTGGAGGTCTATTTTTGTTCTTCAAGGAATAAATTTCCCAAATGTACTGAGAAAGACATAAAACACTCAAAATTCCTTAGAGATCAAGAAATAAATTATTCAACCCACGGCTAAGAGTAAAGTTTCAAATATCGTTAGGCTATTGCCCCTGTGCCAATGACTGTACCATTTTTTTGTGCTTTTTTCTGAGCATGTCGGAAAAAAAAAAAAAAAACAAAAACAAAAATCAATGCTGTTTATTTTATCACCCGGTCCATTTTCATCTGAAAAATGGAGCATGCTTACAGTACAGACTGACAGTGAGATATGGAGTTTTGGCCCCGAAGGTGTCAGACTTTGTGCAATGCTGCGAGAATGGCAACAACAAGGTTATTGCTAACGACAACATGCTGTTTTGATAGCGCTCTGCTATATGTCTTTGAATGAAGATCTATGAGTAGCGTAGGATAACCCTGCACTTATGGCCATGAGCTGCTCTCCTGAGTGTTTTCCCTTGAGCGAGATTATTGATCAATTACCCCTATCCTACGCTACTCTTCATCGTTCTCCTCTTCTTCCTACGTTAAATGCTCTCTCGAGGTTATTTTCACCCAACTGAATTATGCAACAGAATGTTAAACACATGCTCAGAGGGTAATAATGGTATATGATATGAAATCTTACGCATTATTTAAGCAGACATCTTTCTTTTTAGCACATTTTCACAAAGGAGTCCCTACTGGTACAGACTTCAATAACCACAGAATGTGTAGCGACTATTTAGATAACATGGATGCACAGGCGATGTATAAAGCCAGGGGTTCTGCAATAGAGTGATAAAGCATTTCATCCATAAACTTATCGCCAACTGCAGCATCATTTAAACATTGCTGAACTGCTGGAGAGTTTGTGCTGTGAATGTACTGCATCAAAGCTTAGACCTACAGCCCAAAAAACTATTTATAAACACAGCACAGGCCGTGACCTTTCGAAATTCAGTTTGAAAAGACCCACTTCAAATGACGTTTGCGACTTTGAATTCTCATCGCATCTGACCTCAGTTTGGCCTCAGCACGATCGAGCAACAGCCCCTTTGACGCTGAGCAGCAACTTTGAAGAAAATTCTGGAGAAGATCATCTTAAACTGGATTAAACTGGTGCAGGATGTGGATTCAACACTATTTGGCCAGTGACAAGTTTTGTTGTTAGTTTTGCGGTGGTTTCACACCACAGAATATGTAAATTAAATACTGAATATGAGCTTACATTATGTTGCATTAAACTTATTTGGCAGATGCTTCTCAACAGAGCGGCACACAGTAAGTGCATGAGCAAGGTCATTGAAAAAAAACATAGTGCTCAATCTGTCAGCTCAAATTCATAGGTACTACATCGATATCAGTGACCTTCTTATACATAGTGACTGTTCAAATATTTGCAAACTGCGCAGTAACTGCGCTGGCAGCCCAGGGGTCACAGAGCAAGAGGCAGCGAGGAGTTTAGCGGCGAACACAGAGCGCTGCTCTCAGAACTGAGACAGTAGCAAGAGCCTGCCGTCAGCGTCTGAGACGTTAAGTTATAACAGCAGGGTCTGACAGGTCAACACCTGCCAAGACGGTCATCTGGAAGCTCCATATCAAGAGAACCAACCAGCATGCAACAAGAGGTCCAAATCTCGATTTAGTGCTCGTGTACAGCAAAGGAACATCCATTATTATCTAACCAGCTAACTCCGGCTCAGGGTGACTGGGAGTTCTGAAACCTATCCCAGAATGCACTTGGGTTAGTGATGGAGCAAACCCCAGACCAGTGAGAAATCTACTGCATAGCAGCAGTATAAGTGATAACATTTCACCTTAACAACAAAGGGGACGCAAACACAGCTTGTAAAAGTGATTTGATCCAGACGCGAACACGTAATTGTTTACACAACATGCACACGTACTCATGCAAAACCTGACCTTTGATGCCAAGAAGCAGCCCTGTAGTTTCCTTTTGAAAGAGCCTGTCCTGATAATTTAAGAGCATGGGATAATAAACAAATACTCTTTCAGAGAGGTCAGCCCTGAGGACCTTGCTCTAGTAACCAATCATAAAACAAATGATCCTTCGATGGAGAGCCTTTTTGTGTTCAAGGGGTTAAAATTTTATTTCAGTTCCTCCGTGATCATTTCTTAATCATTATTTTAAACTACAGAAGCAAAGCAGATAAAAGCCGAATGTTCCGCGAGGGAAATAAAATAATAAGCTAACAAACAGAAGTCTCTTTCACACTTCCTAAAGCAGTACCAAAGAAGAAGTGTGTGGAGGACTGATACAGAAGAGCAGTCATGTTCCCTGATTGGGGGGGGCTACAGATGACAGACTCCACCTTACCACACCAGACTGGGTGACTTCCAGTGAAAGATGTGTAAGAAAGAACACCCAGGGAGGCAGGTCCAAGGGATCATGGAGCGAAATGCTCCACAGAGCCCAGAATGTTCCCCAAACACTGACAGAATGCAAAATGAGCAGTTCCAGCCACAGTGCAGCACAGCCTTGAGGCAGCTAACGGCTTGCTGGTTCAAATCCCAAATGCTAGGACAACTTTAAAAGAAGACAGATGGTTGTGATATAGTGATATGGAACCAGAAGAGTCAAGAATAACCTTGCCCACAAGTACAAAGTATGTCAGAGTGGGAACCGAGACCGAATAAAAGAGTTTGTGTTTTATACAGTGCTGTGGCATTGACACAACAGAACTAGTAAATATAGATGGGAGGGAAGGCAAAAAAGCCAGACAAACAGGACAACAAGGGAAGCAGACAGATAAATCTAAAAATAATAATAATTTTATATATATATATATATATATATATATATATATATATATATATATATATATATATATATATAAAATTAAAAAATGCCTGAACAACTTAAACATAACACTGAAAGATTACCAGGCCCCTTCAAAATGACCCCTCCGTTATTTGTTATGACTTTTTATAACTCCTGCTGACGTTTACCGGACAACCAACTCTTAACTTTGGCGACTCTGAGCAGCCCAACAGAAATGGTCCAGAAAACTGTAATACGAGCTGTAATTAGCATGCTAATTGTGCCCCTGAGGGGAAGTATTTGCAAAATAAAAGCACCAAAGAGGTCAACAAGAAGTATACGGCTTATTTACAATTATCTCCATCAAGGTAAAGCCCATGTATACAGTGTATTTACTCTCAAACAGTTCTGTACACTAGACACAGACGACCCAACTCAAGTTCTGTGCGCACTCTAATCAAGGATTATCACGTGCTTCAATAAAACCAGTTTTAAAATGTAAATAACCACAGAGGGCACAAGACAAAATGTGACCAGTGAGGGAATCTGTTTTTTCACGGGATCGTGGTCAGCAACTCAGTAACTAAAACAGCCGCATAAATAAACAGGTAATGATTTCCATTCTCCAGGAAGGAAGTGAAATTAAGCTCATTTCAGAAGCACATCTGTGAGAACTTCAACAGTAGGGACGAGTGCGAACTAATTCCATGAATCTGCTCGGAAATTATAACGGCAAAATGTGACAGTTTGTCCAATGAAAGGTTTATGCATTTGAATTTATATGTTCAATATTTGATGGATTGAAAATTGCGAGTGAAGGAATATTTTTTGACGGGCGGAGCAAAACTTGATAATGTCCGAGTGCATCTCCATTTACAGCATAATAGCAGTTCTAGGCTTTTTAATGAAAATAACTACTGTAGTTTCTCACTTCCACCTGTTCGTTATTGCGTGTTTTTCATCTTTAAGTCTTCTGTTAAACACACTGGGATGAATGACCAAACAAAATAAAAGTGATGTTATCCAAATGAAATGGGCAAACAGCGCGTTCAGTCGCAGCCGAGGCCGGGCAAGTCCAGCGCGCCTCAGAACCCCCCACATGAAGGGGAAAGTCAAGCGTCTTTTTTTCTTCTTTCAAACAAAATGCTGCAGAGGCAACGCAGCACTGCTCTTCAGAGAAAATAAAATGTACCGCTTTTAACGAGTAAACCCACTTAATGCCTCTTAGAAACAACAAGTTCTCTCTGCCAGCGATGTTATCTAATATCAAAAAAAATTTAAAAAAAAAACAGTTAAACGCATTAAAAAGGTGTGTCAATAATGAAATAATCTAAAATTAATAACTCCGGCCACCCAATAAAGGTGTTAATCCTTTGAAAACACAAGAACTACGCAGTCGTCGCTGGCTAAAAAAGAATTAATTCAAACCGTAAGAGCCCGCTAATGGAGGCAATCTGATTACACTGCACTCAGCCAAACGGCAGTCTCAGCGGTAAGTCTCCGGAGGAAACCCGAGCAAAACACCACGTCGGTGGATGGAAACATTAAAGTTAATTCCTGGAGCCGGTACAGGCAGTAAAAAGAGCAGCAAGACAGTAAAGCTGCTTTCACACCGGACGCGAAACGAATGTTTCGCAAGACAGATTACATTTAAAGTCAATGCAAAGACGATGATGCAAGTAACGTAGACAGCTCCTCTTTGCTCGGCGGGGGGAGAGAGACTGTAGCATCCCACGCTTTATTTGCACTACAGCATACAGCTAATATTTACACTCATTTCAATGGAGGGATTCAACGTCTGCGAGGTGTAAGCAAGCAACTAGTGAGATAACAGGTTCGCGTTTTTGGACATTTACTTGCCACTCTCCCTCCACTCCTTTCGCATCGATAGTTCTTTGAGTAAAAATTGTGAGTAGGCCAAGTATTAGCCGATTTGTGGATATATACCCTAGACGGGAAGAAAAGCTCGAGTTAAATCAACACCAGGCTTCGGGAGTTGAGCAACTCAAGCGATTTCTGACCACGTCAGGCGGAAAACCGGCCTGCTGAACGCCCCAGCGCTTGCGACACTCGGGACAAGCGAACACCTGGCTGTGTTCCGTGCGCAGGCTGAGGCGTGAACCCGGACCGCCAGGTCATCCAGACGCACACAAAACACCAACAAGATAACACTGACAACCAACGCGCTAACATGACTCTCAGAGTGGATGTTCAAACACGTGGAACGTGAGGGCATCCGGAGAGCGCACACCCCCGCCAGCTGGTTCTGATCCACCTGCGCTCATAATCCTGGAAACGTAATCACTTCTTCCCATTCATACAGTCCATCTTCCCATGAAATTTCTAGGTAAATCGCTGAAGTGTTCGAGTAATGCTGCTGACAAACACACGCACACGCATAGACGCACAATTTGCACAACCGGACACTTACTAAACTAAAAACGAAAAGAGCAGCACTGAGTATAACAACTTCAACCTGACTTAACTTAGAATTCATGCAGCAAAAAAAAAAAAAGTCATTGAAACCAATAAATTTAACCAAACCTGAGGTACAGAGATGCTGCACTGTCTCTCTTGTCAGGGTAGTTTCTGTTAAAGAGGAAAATAAATACTGGAACGAGCTGACCGGGAGGGCAATGCAAGTCGGAGTCCCTCAGCAGAAAGTCCTCTTAGTGCGGAGGTCTCTGAAGAGCTGTTCCACACTGTCCTGCTGTACTACCTACCAATACACTACAGGAGCAAGACCTGACACTATGGAGAGATCATATCCCTCAGGCAGAGAAAGACAGGGAGAGCAAGAGCGAGAGAGAAAGAGGGGGAGAGAGAGAGAGAGAGAGAGAGAGAGAGCTCTCATGCATTTATAATACTGCCCTGCACAAGCACTGTCCTCTCTCCAGCACACCCACATTCTCTTGCTTTCTCCTGCTCACCCCCTCCCTCTCACTCATTCTCTCGCTCACCCCACCTCTCTCTCTCTCTCAGCTCCCTCGTTTGCTTGGGTTAAAATCCTCCGCATTTACAGTATCTCTACATTTTATACTGGCCTCCATCTTCAATGGCTCCTTCACTCCCTAAACCTCTCCATCAGTGACTCAGACACACACACACACACACAGCCAATCGGAAACACAAACCCAACAGTACACAGCTGTACTCCATAAGCAGGCTCTTTCAACACCACCACACCGAACACAGAGCTTCAGACATCTATTAAGAGCACGAAAAGACATAAAAAGAAACCAATTAATGAGAAAGCGCAAAGTACAGAGTAGCCCAACATCTGAATCTGCATTCAGAGACAGCCTCAGTGAGTCCATTTTATGGCACTTCGTCCTTCATTCTTAAAACAAATGCACATGAACCCAGTCAAAATAATAGTCTAGGACGTTATCTTCAAATGAACACTCTGTGGAAAGCATTTACTGATCACAATTCAGGCTAAAACCTGTAATTATTTTCCTGGCATTTCTACTTAAGGTTCAAGGCGTTGGATGGGGAGTTTGTTTCGTAATTGGATTGCTCCCGTTCGAATCCCAGGGGGATATCGGAGTAAGGCGAGCAAAAGTGTTTGAGCAAATATTCAGTCGGGTGAGGTGTCTTGTAACTGTGAAATACTCCGATCCCTTGCCACGGGTTTGGCGTTCTGGCCTGGTTCCAAAACGTGCTGGAGGGAGGGTGAGACGGACATGACGAGAGACAGAAGTATAAAAAGGCACATGTACACTATAAGATATATGCTACAGGCCAAACGTTTGGAAGCAAGATCAAGTTTGTATTAAAAAAAAAAAAAATCATAGTTTCATTGGCATACTTCGCAACAAAATAAGCATGATTATTATAAAAAGAGTCACTTATCAGAATGCATTTTTACTCAAATTATCAGGCCCATATTACGAGGCCCACGGTCCTAGCGCCTGCCGGATTGCCGTTGGCATCCGGTGCGCTGTAAACCATGACATAAAGTAAACAATGCAAACAGTGATTTGTTTTTTTTACTTTCTCACTGAAGTTGTGACTCTTTCAAATCTTCTCAACCCAAATCTAAGCCCCTCCTTTCTTTTGTTAACATTTGTACAGCAGTGGTCTGGTCACATCAGTGTATACAGTACTTAAAGGTGAACAGAGGAAAATGGTGCATATCAATGAAAGAAAAGTCTGATCATGCAGTAAATACATCCCAAAGTCCATAGATTTCAAACTGGTTTTTAAGAATTGCATTGTGAACAGAAACAAAGTTGCTTCCAAATTTTTGACCTGTATTAGCCTCGCTTCCAAACTTCTGGCCTGTAATGTATCTATATATCAGATTTCGTGAAAAATGTTGATCGTTTTAGAAGTTTTGATTGGAGAAGAAGGGTGATGAACGGAAACTTGGACGGACAAATAAACACTCGGCAAGACGACACTCGTTCCCATTTCGCCCATCCACTTCGCGGCGGAGCACGAAACGCCCGTGAGAGCCGGAAATAGTGCAAGTTCGTGTTCACAGGAGGCCATCAATCTATGCGAGACAGAGGGAAGAGCCATTCATCACTGCGTAGATAAGAAATCCCATCATGCACCAGTCCCTAATGACTTCAGCTGTAAGTTTCATCGACCAATCACACATCAGCACACAGACCTTAACAGCATCTGCCTTCCACTAATAACACATTAGCTTACTGATGGATGCACTTCATTCATACATTATTTGGGAATTAGCTGCATTCGTCACTGGTTCAGTTAAGAAATCCCATCATGGACTACTAAGGAAAGGAGGGAGATCCTGGTTCCGACTGACTTTAAAATTCATCCACCAGTCAAACATCAGCTCATTGGTTGACATGTGTTTAATTCACCAATCACACATCAGCTAATTGACTGATGTGCATTTCATCCACTAACCAATTGGCCACTCATGGCAAGCCTGCATTTATGACAATTTCTTCGAGTAAGAGGTCAGATTCAAATGAAAGAGAAGTGCCTTTCTTTACTTTTTCTTACAAAGGCTGGCCATTCTGGCAAACAAACGGCACTCCACACTTCAGAAGGGTTGAGCCAAAGAGCACTGCGAAACAGCAGCTGGCTGCTGGGTCTTCTCCAAGAACAGGTTCTACGTGCAGAATTAAACAAACCTTTTAGGCACACTACCACAAACTCACATAAAGCACAGAAAATGGCTTAATAAACTGCTTTTATCCCATTAAGAAATAAAACCTGAGAGATTAAATCAAAGTGTTGGCTTATTTTCAGATAAAGCACATTTGGCTTGGCTCACAAAGTACTTTAAAAGCTGTAACAAAGACTAAATTAAATAATACTTAATATCTTGAGTAGAAAGTATTTTTACGACCGTGACAACAAAGTGGGATTCAGTATTTTTGGAGCCAAGCTGCAGTACATGAAAGCTGAGGTAGTCTACACCGATTCGCAGGTGTAAACGACACAACACTATAGACTCGCACACACACACACACACAGTTGCTGGGCCAAAGTTAGTCTGGGCCCGAGGCTAACGCTAACCTTGCCAAGGGCAAGTTTATCCTGTGATCAAACACCAGGAATTGGCTAACTGCTGCCTATTTTGGTCGCAGTGTTCTGCTCTTTTTTCTGGGGCTAACTCTGACAAACCAAAACTAATCCTGTTCTGGTGCGAGGCCACTTAGTCCTCGGCTTTGGCTGGTCCTCACCTACTTTAAGAATGTACAAGTGTGAACACGCACTGAGCCCTGGATTAAATCTGTCTGAGCCCAGGGCTAAATACAAAGAGGACAGAGGTGCTGACTGGTATGGGAAACTTAGCAAGACAGCGCTGACTGTTTGTAGCCTTTAGGGGGTGTAACATTTGTTACCAGTGTTTCCAGGGGGCAGACTGCAGTTGGTAGGACTGCCCTGACTTCATTGAGAGTGAAATTTAACTGATTGATCAGCATTCTTCCGCTCCTATCAATGTTTAAGACCGTTCAGCTTCAGTGTAGCGACTGTAAAACCAGAGAACAGGATTGTACAGGAATAAAATCAGCTAGTCAACAGAGGAGCACTGCCAAAATCATGAGTCAGATCCACCAGTGTAAATGCACAAAATTAATATATAACAGACCTGGATTTCTGCAGCCAAGTTACCTTGCATTATGAAAATGTACCACGTATGTTACAAAATCTCAATTTTCAAGACTGAATAAACAAACATGATAGCAGACCACAAAATGTTGTACAATCCTCAAAAGTTAAATTAGCAATTTGGACCATCTTTATACACCATACGCGGAGACTTGACATTAATGGGAAAGCATCCGGTCGCCATGAGCTGTACTTTGAAGAGGTTATGGGAATTAATTTTCAAATCTCTGAGGTCAAGTTCAGTTCGATTAATGCACCGTCAAAAAACATTCTACGTCTACATTTTTGCAAAATATCACCTAATTACTCAGTTATGGCCATAGCAACGCACTTAGCAACCAAGACAAAAAGCTTCGGCCATCTTCGGGAATTTCCGGGAGTGACGTCAATTCAAGAACAGCCTCTTTGCTGACTGTGCGGCATTGCGTATGTAGCGTGCATGGTGTGTAATCAGAAACGACACTCACACTCACCCTCGACTCACCATATAGTGAGTATGATTGAAATGTAACTGGAGTGTGAGAGAGAGATCGACCTACGACTTACCGAGGGAGCGGTCCCACTCCTCGCCAGGTGATATTCACAAACGCCACTCGAGCATAACTGACAGCAGTGGGCACTGGGTACCACAGGCGGTGCGCGGCTGCTGCAAAGGGACGCTCAATCCTCACCCTTCAGTGCTGAATGACCTAAACCTCACGCAGTTCACTTTTCTTGATTAGAAAGTTTCTCAGACTAATTGGTGAAACGACAATGAAGTGTATTTTAATAGCGTCGTTATACATTGCTTCACAAAATTGAGGCATTTCTTTCGCACATAAATGACGACGTAAATATCAGCATGTCTTCATAATTTCTTTGCTCGAATGGCTCGCGAAAGGCGCAGGATAGCCCGCGAGGCTCACTAAGCAACAAGCTGTGAAACATGCCAGACATTTCCTTCTACATTCAGCAATTAAGAATGTAGAAAAGAATGGATTCTCATGAATTACAGCTACAATAGCCTCGCAGACCAATCCACACGCGCCCCACGAGACAGCTGAGCGCAGAATTTTCCAACCCATGAGTAAAGAAAGGCACGAGAAATCCGAATGCGTGAGAGTTGACAGATATGCGTCATTGATGAAAACTGGCCACACCTGATAGTGTTGAAAGTTTTCAGAGTTTCTGCAACATCCATCTCGGAATGCATGTTGTGTTCTTGAAATGACATCCCACTTCCTTATTAGTCAATTTCCCGGGAAATTTGAATGATCTTCGGAATTATACGAATAAATGTAAAAAAGATGCATTTAGAACACATTTTTCTCACATTTATTTCTCATGATACCTTTTATTCATCTAGTCAGAACATAAATAACAGGATTCCAGCAATTTCATATAGGACTTCCCATAACCTCTTTAAGGATGAAGGGACTGCTGCATAAGCACAACTTACGCAACCCTTTGATTAACCAGCTTTTACGAAACCAAACGTGACTGTTCTGCCCAAGTTCACAAAACCCCAATATCAGGTATGCTCAAAGTTTTAATTCAATTCTGAGTTAAAGGATCAGGGTGCAAGATTTAGAGCCATCTAGTGGTCAGATATTAGATTGCAGCCAACTGACAATTCCTTTTCTCAGAAAACCTTATTCTAAGCGAAATGAAACACAAAGATTGTTTTCACGTGATTATACACTCCTAAAAAAGTAGTTATGAATGTTATATTCCATTTCTGCCAAAATATCAATATAAATTCTACACACTGCTCCTTTAACCATAGCATTTCATGGTTTTTTTTTTTAAAAAAAAAGATAAAAACAGAATACAATGATTTGCAAATACTTTTCAACTTATATTCAATTGAATACACTGCAAAGACAAGATGTTTAATGTTCAAACTGAGAAACTTTTTTTTTTTTTTTGCAAATAATCATTAACTTAGAATTTAAAGGCAGCAACACATAGCAAAAAAGTTGGCACAGAGGCTTTTCTACCACTGTGTTACATCGCCTTTCCTTTTAACGACACTCAGTGAACGTTTGGGAACTGAGGAGACCAATTTTTGAAGCTTTTCAGGTGGAACTCTTTCCCATTCTTGCTTGATGTACAGCTTAAGTTGTTCAACAGTCCGGGGTCTTCGTTGTCGTATTTTACGCTTCATAATGCGCTTCATAAACACATTTTCAATGGGAGACAGGTTTGGACTACAGGCAGGCCAGTCTAGTACCCGCATTCTTTTACTACGGAGCCATGCTGTTGTAACACGTACAGAATGTGGCTTGGCATTGTCTTGCTGAAATAAGCAGGGGCGTCCATGAAAAAGACGTTGCTTGGATAGCAACATATGTTGCTCCAAAACCTGTAAGTACCTTTCAGCATTAATGGTGCATATGTGTAAGTTGCCCATGCC
The DNA here is from genome assembly GCA_029721435.1 of Gymnothorax reevesii. Taxonomy (NCBI): domain Eukaryota; kingdom Metazoa; phylum Chordata; class Actinopteri; order Anguilliformes; family Muraenidae; genus Gymnothorax; species Gymnothorax reevesii. Next base: position 21,454,832 of record CM056579.1, on the reverse strand, counting down.
TTGGGCACTAATACACCCCCATACCATCACAGATGCTGGCTTTTGAACTTTGCGCCTATAACAGTCCGGATGGTCCTTTTCCTCTTTGGTCCGGTGGACACGACATCCACAGTTTCCAAAAACAATTTGAAATGTGGACTCGTCAGACCACAGAACACTTTTCCACTTTGCATCAGTCCATCTTAGATGAGCTTGGGCCCAGCGAAGCCGGCGGCATTTCTGGGTGCCGTTGATAAATGGCTTTCGCTTTGCATTGTAGAGTTTTAACTTGCACTTGCAGATGTAGCGACGAACTGTAGTTACTGACAGTGGTTTTCTGAAGTGTTCCTGAGCCCATGTGGTGATATGCTTTACACAGTGATGTCGGTTTTTGATGCTGTACCGCCTGAGGGATTGAAGGTCATGGGCATTCAATGTTGGTTTTCGGCCTTGTCGCTTACGTGTAGTGATTTCTCCGGATTCTCTGAACCTTTTGATGATATGACCGACCGTAGATGATGAAATCCCTAAATTTCTTGCAATAGCTCGTTGAGGAATGTTGTTTTTAAACTGTTGGACAATCAGCTCACGCATTTGTTCATTAAGTGGTGACCCTCCCCCCATCCTTGTTTGTGAATGACTGAGCATTTCAGGGAAGCTGCTTTTATACCCAATCATGGCACCCACCTGTTCCCAATAAGCCTGTTCACCGGAGGGATGTTCCAAATACGTGTTTGATGAGCATTCCTCGACTCAGTCTTTTTTGCCACTGGTGCCAGCTTTATTGAAACTTGTTGCAGGCATCAAATTCCAAATGAGCTAATATTTGCAAAAAATTACAAAGTTTACCGGTTCAAACATTAAGTAACTTGTCTTTGCAGTGTATTCAATTGAATATAGGTTGAAAAGGATTTGCAAATCATTGTATTCTGCTTTTATTTACGATTTACACAACGTGCCAACTTCACTGGTTTTGGGTTTTGTATTTCAGCACAAGATAGATGCATTAACTGACAGAATAATGCATCAGATTTTACACATATTGACAGCAAATACTCAGAAGACCATGATCGGTTTGAATTTCAATTTTCGCCGAAGACCTTGATTAGTAGAATCTGGTGCGTCGCTGCTTACTGAGATTGAAAGCCTGCACCCATCCCATTCCTTCACTGGTAAGAATGAGGACCCCAAGGCAATCTAAAAACACTGAAAAAAATCTGTATTCAGGCAGGTGAGTCAATTAGCATAATATGGAAATTTCAGTATGCGGTCAGGAAAGGGATAACTTGCAACCAAGTTTGGGTACAGGGTCTGAAACTACATAACTGGCCAAGACAAACAAACAAAATTTGCTGATAAAATGATGCGACAGGAGTCAACCAAATTTGGTACGGTGAACCTTGGCTTTCAAATCAAAAGTACAGAGTAGCAGAGGTGCCAAATCCAGGGGTCAGATTGTCAACATCTAACCATGAGATGCGTCTACCCATGAATCCAGCTGATTTCACTAATTAGCGCCACCTCCTGGCTGAAGAATTGGGGTTGTTAACGGGCTTTTATCTCTGTGGCTGGAACGAAACATTGGAAGGGAATTTAATTGACTGGACCAAGATTTTATACCTACTGCCAAACGAGAGAATTAGGACACAGCACTCCTGTTCTCACACTGGGCACAGAGGAAACCATAAAGGAGAGGTTCAGTGTTACAGACGGGCAATCAAGTGTCATCATCGAGCGCCATCATTAACGAAGGCGAGCTCATTCTCAAAACAGTGCCAGCCCTTTTATCAGAGATAAAATAAACTGCGCCCGCAAAAGAGAAACCCAGCAGGACTTCCATTCTAAAATGAGGCTGACGAGGCACAATGAATCCCTAACTCAATCGAGGGGTCACCTTCATTTCCTGGCAACCCGAAGAGATTCAATTAAACCGCAATATTCATACAACAGAACACGAGCAGTGTGCAACAGACAAGCAAAATGTTCATCACAAACCACAAAAAAAAAAAAAAAAAAAGGTCGACTGTGCAATCCAATATTGCTTCTGGGCTGGCAGTGAAAATGGTCAATTTATTTGAAGAGCTTTAGCAGTTAATATACAGGATTAGACTACAAATCAACACTTCTGGCCCAGGAATCCAAATTCGGCCATGTTTTTCTTTTCTTCCAGTTACTTGACTAATTACCTGAACAATTAGTTCCTCCAATTTGCCAGTCTGTCTTCATGTCTGACTCGCAAGGAAATGGGGTGTAGAAAACCAGCAGTTCCCAGACCTCAAGGACCCTAACTTGACTTGACCCCACCTGATTCAATCAAGATTTCAGCCTACTGACAGCTTTTGACATCCATGCCTTGCTTTGATGAGACATAAAGGCATGTAGTTAAAAGATTAAGAAACACTTTCCAGAGTTTCTGTACACTGCAGGGTATTGGAAAAAACGCTTGGCACTTGTGAAGCACTTCTAAGTACAGCAGTTAGCCTCTATGTCTTCTTGGTTGCACTCAAAGGCCGAGATGCATTGAGTTCAGGGCCCACTGGGTGAAAGTCCCACTGTACTTTTCTACCATTCATTACCTCTCATGAGCTGGATAATCTTACACGATACCTCTGCTTCTCCTTGAAGAACTGCACTGGTTAACAAATCCAGGAGAGGAACACAAGCGGTTCAAGTGAACCTAATGCTCAACTCATCTGCTGCACCCACTTGGGAGTGGGGGACAAGGCTAAAATGAAATGGCAAACTAGTTTATGGCCGAAACATGCTGAATTGCAAAGTTTTGTTAATTCTGATCAATATTTGTGACCGCTAGAAGCTAAAGGTTATTCAGATAAGTGTCCATGGGTGAAGGAATGTCAAAGGTCATAGAACGGCCATTTTTCAAACCCATTATTCGCATGTTGAGATGTTGAATACTACATACTGAGTTTCAGCACTGTTCCTACGTTAAAAACGTCCAAAATTGACAACTTCAGTTTTTCAACATGAACATTATGCCACTTCCACGTTTGGAGATGCAGGGCTGAAATGCAAAACTAAAGTAGTTCAAGAACTAAAGATGTTCAATAACAAGTTCTGCCAAATTTCATACGCATTTGTCACCGGTAGAGGTTACAGGATGAATTTTTTATACATGACAGATGACAAGGTTTAGCCAGACATCTGCCTACCCGTATTTTGGACAGGCATTTTAAAATTCAGATTGGTTTGGACAGGTAAAAATTAAATAGGACGCGAAAAATCGCACCCTTCTTAATTTTGTTACTTCTGGCCAACTAGCGAAGCTGAATGTCCCATAACACCCCCGGAAACTCAAGACACCAGCCCCCCCAATAATAAAAAAATCTATATCTATAAGGGCAACAACATAGCTAATAAATAAAGAAGCAAGCTACCAGCCAGCTGTCTTTCATTGTTTGAAAGTCGAACTAGATAGCTACATCTAGTTCAATTTTTTTTCTTATTTTAATTAGGAAATACACGGCGACAGAGACCTCATACAATGCAGCTAATTAAATGTCTGTCAGCTAATGTTATATAGACTGATTTGAAAGGGCAGCTGCGCAAAAATAAATAAATAAATAAAATAAAAAACTTGAAGGATAGAGGAGGTACAGGATGATATATTTGGAGACCGCCTTTCTTCATCCTGATCTTACTTGTAACGCTGGTCTAATTACATGAACCCGGCATCTGTTTCTGCACTGTTTGCGGAAAAAGGCATCATCACAAAACCAGCGGGAGGGAAGTGTCCTTTCTCCACGAAAATGTCAATCAGAAAGCTGCTATCAGCACACTTGCATTCAATTACATTACTGCCACAAAAATAACATCAACGAGGGATCAAGTCTGTGACCAGAGAATGTGTATGCGCCTTCACTGCAGGACATGATCTGCTCTTCACAGTTTCTCAGTCTGCGGTCGATGTGTAAAAAGCTTGCTGAAAAAGAGAACCGCCCTGTCAAAACTAAAAAAATCATGCCAGATATAAAAATTGGACAAGAGTTCAGGCGACGTTAATCTGAAAAGCTAAGTTTTTTTTCCTTTTGCTAAGGCACCCAGCCTAAACATGGACAAAATATCAGAGTGCCTCTAAATTCCCCTAGTTTATCAGTCATTGAAGGAAATGAATGTTACTGTAGCACATATTTTTTCAGATTTCCATTGCTTATTTTCCATGATTTAATTATCTAACAGAATGAAGCACTTCAATGCACATCAGCAAAAATAAAGGAATAAAAAATATTTTCAGTGAAAAATTCAAAGAGGGCAGAAACAACACGCCTGGTCAACAAGATTTTTGGCCCAAAATTTACTGTTGCTTTGAGCCCCACCAGTGAACGGAGACATCAATGCTTCAAATCCTGGTCGAACCCTTGCCCCCGGTGTTCGCGTGGGTTTCCTCCAGGTACTCCAGTTTCCTCTCACAGTGCAAACAAGCGCATATCAGGCTGACTGGAAGCAATAAACTGCCCGCAGGAATGAGTGTGTAAGTGGATGGTTTGTGCACCCTGTGATGGATTGGTGAGCTGTCCGGGGTGTGTCTCAGCCTTTCTCCCATAGTCAGCTGTGATTGGCTGCAGCTTCCCCATGACTTTAGTGGGGGAAGAAGCGGTTCAGGTAATGGATGGGTGACCGCATTGGGTCAATATACCAGCAAACACCGTTTACCCATCTCTGCATGTGCTGCAGTGACATGAATCACATGTATCAGAGCAAATCAACAATTCAACAGAGCTTACCTCTGAGGATCACAAACTGTTCAATATAAAATACTCAACAAAACCCATCTATGTCCAATGTATGTACAGTGAGCACCATAAGTCATTGGACAGTGACACATTTTTTGATATCTTTGTTCTGCAAGCCGAGTCAATCTAGAGATTGGATCCAACTGAAGATAAATTTTACAGGCTAAAGAGAAAACTGAAGGAAGAAAGACCCTAAAATAAGCAGTAACTGAAGATGGCTGCAGTACAGGCTATCAGGGAATACGCCCAGCCTTCGGCAACGTCTATATGTCAGACTTCAAGCGTTCATTGCATTGTAACGATATACCACCAAATTATTACTTTATTCGACTTCAAATTAAACTGTTCTATATTTTTAATGCACCCAAAAAAGGGGGGACAATGTAGGAAAGGTTTTGTTATTTCTGAGCGGCTAGAGGTTAGAACCAAAGTAAAAACATAGCGCCGTGGGCACTGTAGCTCACGTGGTTTATTTCAGGCTTTAGTGTTATGTAAGCTCACAAGTGGTAGTATTTTTAATGCTTGGGTCAAACACAAATGAAGACACCTTTGGTAATTTGTGTCAGAAAAAAAAATTATAATAATGATCAGCAAAATTCAGCAAAGGATCATGTGTTTTTTTTGCAGCTCAGGGCTCTTTTCATAGTGCAGCAGCTCCATTGATTTATCAAGCCCCGGACACCAGATCACTGTACCCAGCATTATATACTGAAGAGTTACCCAGGTGGCTATTGGGCTTAAGTGTGTTGCTTAAGGGAGCAGCATTGGAGCAAATCAAGATCCAAGCTTTTTATTTTTAAGTCCTCAAAAGTACAAAGTTTCAGCATTCTAGCTGCTTTCAAACGCTCTCCAGCATGATATAGTGCAATTTAAAATATGGCCGACTGGTGGCCACGTTCGATGCAGAGTTTCAATGCCTCAAACAAATTTTAATCAGTGCATCCATATGTACCTCCCCACCGAATTCCACACTGATCCCTTCAGTGGTCTGGCTGAAAAGATCAAAATTAACGCAACCGCAGACTCTTACAATACCACAAGCTTCCTTTGTTGGACCAAATGAGCTAAAAATGTGTCACAGAACAATGAATAATGGCACTTAGTGTTTATACACGCGGTATATACTGCGCATTGAACTGAAAGTGAGGACTGCAAATATTTGGACAGTAACTCTATTTAAAAAGAGGAGCAGTTCTTGATGGTTCACACAGTACGGATGCACATAAACGGTTAAAGCCGACAGCAGTCAAAAACTCCAAGTTTACCACTTTCAAATGCAATGTTCTACCACAAGGCTAAAAAGCAAAAACTCTGTCACTGTCCAAATACTTACAGACTGGACTGAATGACCACACATACAAGAAACATGGGAAGATGTTAAAATTCATGACGAGCATTTCAAAAAGTTTTTTAAACTGTCTAAATTAACCATTTACCAAGTCTTGGGTGGCAAATATCACTGTGTGATCATAGTCTGTGTATGCTGTGCTGTTCAAATTGTCAGGCCGATTTCTCTACTTTTGCTCTAGATGAGAAAATGGTAATAGAAAAAACTGCCATGTGTGTGTGTCAACCCTCAATAGGCTTTAAGAGGACAAGTAGTAAACTCACCTGCGTGAAGTTCACCCTGATCAGGAGCTGAGCGTGTTGCCATGTTCCTCGTCTTCTGTGTACATTTACTGTAAGAATTGAGAATGTTATGAATATCCTTTCACCCTTTTCCATGTAATGAGTGCTGTTAGTTTACTGTACCTCCGTAAAACAATATTCTATTCTCCCATCTAAATCAGCCAGGAGTATCGGAGAGCTACAGTTTAAAATATTGTCATTACAAAATATAATCAATGTCACCAACTCTAATAAGGTTAATTTACAAACTGAATACAGAGTCCAAACAAACCCTTTTTACTTTCAAATAGATCCACAGTGTCTATCAAATGAGCTTTAACTTCGGCCATTTTGTAGAAAAACTGGCCGTGGCAGTCTTAAATGGGTCCTCAACAGCAGTGTAAATATCACGAGTCAAACATAAATAAATCTGTAAATATGAAAAGTTAAACAAATGATAATGCATAAATATAAAAAAGAGGCCAGTAACAGCAATATGCTCAAACGTGAAACAGTTTGAGCTAAAATACAAAATAAATCACTACTTCAAATGTCTTCTGTAATGACTCTGTCCAAAACAGGCAAATTGAATCCTTCCATTGCAGCATATATTGTGGCTTGAGAGCTTGAATCTTGTATTCTGACAGTAAAAGACACTGAATGAAATAAATATGAAGTTACTGAGCATTCTTTAGTTGGTAGCCATTTTGAAGGGCTGAAATGTTTTAACTCAAACAAATTAGGCTAGTTCCAATCACCATTCTACATGTAGCTCTTCGCCACATAAAGAGAGTTAAGGTCAGCTAGCATTCGAACAGTAATGCCCATTTAAAAAGGAATACGACTGCTTAACGTTTAACTTGATATGGACACTGAAAATTCCTTCGCATTAAAGGCAGAGAGTGCGCACTTATATTAGATTCCAATCAAGGGAGCTTACCGACAGCACGCATGGAAAAATGATAAAATCTATACATCCAAAAGTTTAGCTGAGCAGAACCCAACAGAAGAGTTGCCCTCAGCAACATTCAAATCAAGCAATGAAAGACAGACAATACAACAAATAAATAAACAAATACAAACACTGCATGTAGTGCCGTAAAGTACCTGATTAAAAGAACCCTTTCCACAGGACTGAAAGGACGGCCTCGCTCATGCCCTATGCTCACTCTGACGATGAAGCTACTCCTGGAAAGCAGCTGCCCATTCTCACCACAAGACCACAACCAGAAAATTAAACCCTTCAAAAAAATAAATAAAAATACGCCCACAGCATGAAAAGCGCCGAGGAAAATTGCATCATTACAAAATAAACAATGAGGTGATGATCACCGGGTCTGCGTGGAAGTACTCCGAATAATTCGAGGTGATGATCAGTGGGCCCGCATGTAAGCATTCAGAATAATTCTCTACTTGCGACGAAAGGCCCGAATACGCAATTATCCTAATTATGCCCCAACCCATCATGAGAGAACTGAATGATCGGCACAGTGGAAAAACAACAAGGTCTATACAAAGTAAAGGCACAAATATGACCGAAAACAACCTATTCCAAAAGCGAGGCCAGCAGGCCCTCGAACCAGGGCCGTGTGTAGCTCAGCCATGTTGTTGCATGACAAGGTGGAACTCCTTCAAGGCCGAGATGGCTCATATAGACAGGCTGAATCATCAAGGCTGGCCGCGTATTCACCAAAAACATACATTTATCTGGATTTGCCATTTATCCTCCATCGCTGAGTGAGCAAGGCGCCCAGTGAGCTGTAGAAAGCCGCTTTTATGCCACAATCCCAGATTAAACGTATAATATGGTGTGGATTACCTCTCTGAGCCAAAGGCACAGACTTTAACCAGCTGCATCTCATACAGCTTAGCTGGACCAATCAGGAAACACTACATGAGCACAGCTCTTCACTTGGAGCAATCAGAGAACACTTCGTGAGCTCAGAGCTCATCTGTAAACACCACATTACTTGGTGCCCGTAAAGTATTTACACACTTAGGTTATGCATTGAATTAGCCATTTTTTTCATAAATATGAACTTATGAAAGTTTCGATTTAGGATGGCATTTGCAGGTGGGCAGTCATGCTATGTCAAGTGTAATGTTGCAGCCGTTTGCAAAAGCACAAGGGACATGTCCACCCCATCAATCAATTATCTAATCATCAGGGCGGCGAGCAGATGGGTATCCAAAAATGTTCTACTGCCATCGAGTGCATCCATTCACCCATGAATCCATTAACCGATGCATTTTTTCCTGGTCAGGGGAGTGGGAGGGAAAGCAGAAGCCTACTCGAGCATTCATTGGTCAAGCGGAAGAAACGGACACTCCCCCGGAGTTACTGAAAGTGTTTGGCTCAGAAGAGGCAGAAACAATCCAATGCGGCCAACACTGGAATCCAATTCTACAGAAAACATAAGACTAAAGCCGCTTTCACACCGGACGCGAAACAAATTTTTCGCGTAGATACTACGCGTTTCGCGTGTATTCGCATCTTTGCATTGGCTTTGAATGTAATCTGTCGTGCGAAAAATTTGTTTCGCGTCCGCTATGAAAGCGGCTTTAGTCCTATGTTTTCTGTAGAATTGGATTCCTGTGGTGGCCGCGTAGGATTGTTTCTGTCTCCTCTGAGCCAAACACTTTCAGTAACTCACTGCCCTCATCCTCCTGCCGAAAATCACGTCAAAGTCTGTTACGGGTTCAACTTGAATACAAATTTAACCAGATCTAAAAGGCATACCGGACATGGTTTTTAGCCTAGCTGTGGTTCATCCGGTAAAAGAGGAGATGCGGTTACTGAATCCTTACCACTCAGCACTATTTTTACACATCACATACATCCATCTATACCGCTTCTCCCTCACTAGGGTCGCGGGGGGAGCTGGAGCCAATCCCAGCTGATAACGGTCAATAGGCAAGGACCCACAGCTCGCCAATCCACTGCAGAGCGCACGCACTATGCATCATGCATAGCCAACTCACACCTACAGGAAATCCTGTCTCCAATTAGCCTGATATGCATGTCCTTGCACTGCTGAAGAAACCAGAATATGTGGATGAAGCCCACAGGAACATGGGAAGAACGTGCAAAAAGGAACGAGATCTTCTTTAACAAAGACAAAGACATTTTATTCAACACAGAGATGCCTTTGTATTGTCATAATATTTTTAAGATGGACAAACCTGCATCATACGCTTTTAATAAATCTACACACCCAAAAGGAACAATAATTATACTAATAATCAGGAGGACATTCGAGCACTTATCAAACCAGCTCGTTGGGTTCATACTTCTCTAATCTCGCAGGCAATTGTTTGAAAACACGATGGACGAGCAAGATTTATATCCATTGTAGATGTAAAATATTGTGTACAAATTTTAACTGATAACCCCATGTCCTATCGTACTGTACATCAGGAGCAAATCTTCATAGCCCTATCGTTTATTATTACTGAATATTTCACTGTGGCCTTGTGCCGCCTTAAGTATAACTGAAGTTGCATCACCTTCAGAAAAATCAACATGGTAGAAAGCCAGTCATATTAAAGAAACAGTTTACACTGGGGAAAAGCCAAATAAAATAAACTGAGAGATCAGAAATGACGAAGACAATGCAATCTAATGTTTATATTTGGTCAGTTTTTTAGCTGAGCCACACGTCTGCCGCTGCTTCAGAATGGTTGGCTAAGCATGTCCAAATGAAGACGCATATTTTGCATTGATGGAATTGTTTAGACAAGGGGCCTTAACGGTCACCTGAGTAAGTTGTATGATTGTAGTGGCAATATGAATTTTCTGATGTTTTAGTGATTAGTCCCTAATTTGACCCTATGACTATGGCATTAATACAATCATAGCTCACAACTGTCAATGCATTTGCATGTTTTGGGGCTCGTATAATGAGTAAAAATATATTGTCATTACTGATGCATATCATTAAAATGAACTTCCCTGATACATGGTCATCTTGAAACTACAACCCCAATTCCAAATTAGTTGGGACAAAGTGTAAATTGTGAATAAAATCAAAACGCAATGACTTTCAAATCACACCAGCCAGTATTTGATCCACAATAGAACAGAGATAACATAGCAAAAGTTGAAACTGAGAAATTTTGCAATTTTATCCGCAAAATGAGCTCAACTCAAATTTGATGGCTGGTACAAGTTTCAAAAAAGTTGGGACAGGGGCCTGCTTACTGTGGTGTAGCATCCCCTCTTCTTTTTTAAACACAGAGTGGAGGTGTCAGGGCATTGAGGAGACAAGTTTCTTGAGTTTAGCCATTGGAATTTGAGCCCCCTCTTGTTTAATACAGGCTTTCAGCTGCTGGAGAGTTTTGGGTCTCCATTAACGGACTTTTCGTTTAATTATGCGCCAAATGTTCTCAATCAGTGAAAGTAAAGGACTGCAGGCAGGTCAGTTCAGCACACGGACTCTTCTACTAACGAGCCATGCTGTTATAATAGCTGCAGTATGTGTTTTACATTGTTCTGCTGAAATACACAAGGTCTTCCCTGGAATGGTTGTCATCTGGAAGGGAGCATATGCTGCTCTAAAACCTTTATATACCTTTCAGCATTCATGGTGCTTTTTAAAACATGCAATGTCCCACACCATATGCACTAATACATCCCCATGCCATCAAAGATGCTGGCTTTTGAACTGAACGGTGATAACAGGAGGGGTGGCCTTTCTCCTCTTTAGCCTGGAGGACACAACGCCCATGATTTCCAACAAGAATGTCAAATTTGGACTTGTCTGACCACAGGACACTGACACTTTGCTATAATCTATTTTAAAAGAGCCTTGGCCCACAGAACACGGCGTCGCTTCTGGATCATGCTCAACAATGGCTTCCTTTTTGCATGATAGAGTTTTAGTTGGCATCTGTGGATGGCACGGCACACTGTGTTTACAGACAGTGGTTTCTTGAAGTATTCCTTGGCCCATTTAGTAATGTAAATGACAGAATCATGCTGGTGAGTGATGCAGTGGCGTCTGAGGGCGTAAAGATCACAGGGATCCAGTAAAGGTCTTCAGCCTTGTCTCTTTTTCCAGATTTTTTCAGTGTCTCTGAATCTTTTGATGATGTTCTGCACTGTCGATGATGAGACCTTCAAAGCTTTTGCAATTTGACATTGAGGGACATTGTTTTTAAAGTATTCCGCAATTCTTTTTACGCAAGCCTTCACAGGTTGGAGAGCCTCTGGCCATCTTTACTTCTGAGAGACTCAGCCTCTCTACGATGTCCCTTTTATAGCCAATCACGTTACGCACCTGATGCCAGTTAACTAAATTACTTGCTAAAATGTTCTTTCAGCTGATTCTCTCATATATAAATATCTTTTTCAGCCCTTCCCCTCCCCCCCCCGTGTCCCAACATTTTTGAGACATGTTGCAGCCAGAAAATTTGAAATAAGCTCATTTTGTGGATAAAATTATAAAATGTCTCAGATAAGATTTCAAATCTTGAAACTATGTTCCATTGTAAATAACATTGGCTCATGCGATATGCAAGTCATTGCATTTTGATTTTATTCACAATTTACATTTTGTCCCAACTATTTCAGCATTGGGGTTGTATTTCAATGCCTGATGTCTCATACATAACAGTTCTGCTGTTACCGTTTACTCCCAGTGACACTGGCAGGTGTTTGTTTACCAGAGCAGTGAACTGTGACGTGACCTAAATAATCCTGGTAGCTGAAACTGGCGTCGTTTTCTCCCTGATTTTGGTGTTATTGGACATATATTTCTTTCCCACAAATATTTAAAATGTTAACAGAACTGATCAAAAGGTTTATGCACAATTATGTTTTCTGACGTAAAGAGAGGAAATTAAATATATTTCACAGTACATTTCTACCCATCAATTTTCTTGCCTGTACTTTACCACAGTCAACATGGACGATACGAAAAGACCCGTATGATCGAGGGCAGAGGTGGACATTCCAGGGGTCAGAAAGTAAAAGTCCCACCATGGTTTACTTCCACCCATCAACTCAACCAGCCGATTTTCTTGACTAGTCCAACCTCTGGGCTGAAGGGCTGTTTTATTTAGCACATCCAGGAGGTTGGAACTAAATATTGCGGAGGACTTTTACTTTCTGAACCTGGATTGTCCACCTCTGATCGAGGGTAAAACAAAATACCAGAACCGAAGAACAAGGACCGAAACGAAACAAAGCAGATTGCAAATGTACCAAAGTAACACTTTAAATAAATTTTAGAATAACACATTACTTATTAATACAGAGATGAAAATTATTAATTGTGAAAAAGGAGGAAACTTGTTATTTTTAAGCATCTTGAATAGGAAATTTAAAGAATTAACATTGCAGCAGGGAGTTGAAAAAGGTTAAAACTCACATGAAAGCAAAGCAGAACAATGAGGCGCCAACAACACAAATGTGGCATTTATCTCATGGAAAGAATTTTTTTTTTTTTGCGAAGGGCTACAAAAAGTGAATAATTTTCCATGATTTACATAAATTACCTTAATTTCTGTAGTAAATTTATCATCATATGTGATCTGTGCGGGTTTGATGCCTTATCTTAAAACACCCTAAAAGTTGATCTTTTGCCCCTACATACAACTGACCTTATGAGATCTAGACCTGATGATCTCCAAAACCTAATCAGTTCAGCTACCCTCTGTGGGGAGTTGGCATGTCTGATTTGGTGAAAATCCCAGAATTCCATCAGTGGATTTAGCATGGATAACGTATTTGTAACAGCCGGTGTCACACGCACAGACAGATGATAATTCTGACTTCAGATCTACAAATTGAGAAATCGCAGCACAAGAAATGGTCATGCCAGCGAAACAGCAACTGCCCCAACTCATGAAACATTGATGAATTGGGAGTTATCATCATCGATCTGAATCTTAATCCATGATTGGGTTTCTTGTGAAGTGCTGTGTAGAACAATCTTCTGCCTAAACTCTTCTGGGAAAATCTTATCGGCTCCAAAAAGTTCTCCAGCTAGAAATTGCTTGGCTAAATGCCATCACTGAGCGTCACAATGAGGGCATTACAGGTCACATGGCCTGCATTTAGAGCCAGGCCTACGGGAATACCCAGGCCTTCTTTCAACCTGGACCCTGCACTGAAAACCAGAAGAACACGGCCACATCATTGCAAATATTTGCTGCGAAGACCAGCAGATGTTTTGCAAAGTCTTTCCAGTCTGATTCAATTTATTTTCCTTGAGGTGGGAAATGAAAACTAAGGAAACATAATGGTTGGTGCCATCTGCTGTCTCCTTCATTGACAGTTTTTTTTGGCAATGTAAGGCCACAAACACACTTCTGCAGAAGTGACTGTGGCTGCTAAAGTGTATTATTACACTGAGAAAATGTCAGTGGCAATTATCAAAAACTGTTGTCATCATTTCAGTTGTTCAGTTTAAATGTTTTTATACAGGGATGGGAAGAGAAGCAGCAGTGCAATTTTGGCTTTTTACGGAACTACAAATCTTTATTTTTCAAATTTACCCCAGTCATTTAGCCGGCATGATCGAACACTTTCTCCATCTTAATGAGCTGGTGAACATACACCGCCGACAGCTCTGGCATGATAAAATAAAATGGTTTAGTGCGGACATATCTGCGACCCAGCCAGCACCATGAGAAGTGATTAGCTAATCAGGCTAATTAAGCTAAGGGACAGTAATATATGAGGAAAATCTACACGTAGCAGCCTATATGCAAGTCAATTGAATCAGAAACCGAGAAAGTTCCAGAACTTTGGTCTCACCTACACAATAAATGTGGCAGTCAGAAAAATAAGGCAAAGTAACCACGCATTTTCCATGCAGTATTTTTGCTAGTCCTCCTAGACGAAAAATATGAATTCGCCATCAGTGCTAAGCACGCATCCCAAATATTACCTGGAGAAGTACTACATTCGAGAAAGAAGTCTGACAGGGTCAATATAAGCCATAACTTAAATTTATTAAGCAGTTTCAGATCAACTTTTTGTGGAAGGCGTCTATTCACCTTCAGAGTGGGTGGTTGATCGCTCCAATGGTTTCAATTTTCAGTAAAAATTGTCAGATAAACAGTTAAGCTGCGTAACCACTGACATACTAATCAGATATTTGCATCCTCACCCATTAAAGGGTGACAAAAAGCTCTCTTTTTGCTACTAAAAAGGCAACACTGTAAAGCGAGACATACATAAGAAAAAACAAGAAGAGCAATGAACAAAAATAGTACCTCTTATGAATGTCCACTGCTTACGTAATTCTGGAGCTTGAGGGAAACATTTAACATAAATTACATTCCTCTGATGAATTTCTTCCAATGTTATTATAGAAATTTAGCTGATGGACTCCTGCCAGCTACATGGCGTGTAAGATTAAAATAAAAATCTGCATTTTTGCACAGTAAAGCCCACGAGAGAGTGAAGCTGGAAGACTTCGCCAATCAGGAGTAATAATGACATTAACATTTATGCAGAATCAAACAGGGGTTCAGATTATGACAACCCGCCTCCTGTGTAGGAACAAGCTCCTGATGATGGCAAGTCATCTCCAAGAGTTGTGAGGAAATTCACACAATTCAAAGATAGATGAAGGGGGAGGCATCAATTTCACAGTACCTCCGCGCTATAGGCCGATAACTCTGCATCAGTTGGACTCCAAAAACAGAGGAGGCAGAAAAAGAACACATCACTGCACTAATCCATGGCTCGTTTCTTTTTTTCACTTTGCTGGGTTTAATAAGCAAACAGTTTGAACATGCGAGGGCAATCTTTTATTACGCTAAATATGGATAACAGAACGCTGCTAACCAATGAAATACAAATCCTAAGGTGATGCCAAACTGCTGTATTATCGGAAATCTGGAGTCCCTCCCGAGAGATAAAGCTGTTGTCTCCAAGTCAGTTCTTTATTCCCAAAGCAAACAGAAGTCCATTCAAAGTGTGTAGAGCTCAGGAAAACTGGTACTTATTCCAGCCATTAAGCAAAGCCGTCTGAGGGAACATGACAAGTTCAGCAACGCATTTGCGCTTTCAAATGACTGTAGTTTTAGGCAAACAGCCAAGAAAACCATTCTACTACTTTCAGCGAGAAACTATGACCCAGGCGACGCCACGACACATATCCAGCACTATTACTGTTTTATTTCAAATCAGGTCTTGAGATCAGCCATCGTACACCAACCTTATAAAACCCACTCATGCTCAGCGAAGCCACCACACGACTGGGAATTCTATCCATTACAGTAAGACGGAGTGCTGCTCTTGTATGGAAAGGTCCCTTCTTTCCCCCAACTCACCGAAGATGTGTTGTGTTCCACCAGGATCTGGGATTCAGCACAAGCCTCCATAACGTCCCAGCGTCTGCTCCAACGGCCAGTTCTCCAGCGACATTTGCATGCCTGCACGCCAGTCAGCTCGATTCAACACCTGTCAGGGGAACATCAGGCACACTTGATCAGCACGAAACCGCACCGAGGCACGTGCTCTCAAATAACCAAATACATCAAATGTATTAAATCAACGCCACAGCACGAGGAGGCAGTTTGGCGCTTTGGATAAATCCATAAAAACATCAGCTGTGAGTTACATCCCCCCCCTTCAAAGTACGGACGGCAGCAGAGTCCGAGAGGGCTACTCGATGACCAGGCGGGGGGGGCTAGGATGGAGCTGCTTGACATGAAAGACTGCCAGGCATACTCAACCGACATGCAGCAGACATGCTCCAGCCAGGCAAAATCACATGATGCCAAGAACGCACACTCAAAGCAAAAAAGCATGGGAATTTTTTTTTTTATTAAGATTTACACAGCAGCAGAGCAAGCTACAGCATGGCAAGAGCCAAGGAAGCTGAGTCAGAGCAGGGAGCTCATTCTCAGACAAGGCCTGCATCGGAATACAGCCAACTGCCAACTCTCTCCGAATCCAGCCAACTGCCACCTCTCTGAATCCAGCCAACACTCAACTCTCCCCGAATCCAGCCAACTGCCACCTCTCTGAATCCAGCCAACTCCCAACTCTCTCCGAATCCAACCAACTGCAACTCTCTCCGAATCCATCCAACTGCCAACTCTCTCCGAATCCAACCAACTGCCAACTCTCTCTGAATCCAACTAACTGCCAACTCTCCCCAAGTTCAACTCCCAGCATTTTCAGTCATAAGTTCTCTTTTCATATGTGAAAGTTCAATTCTGCATTTTAACCCCATAAACTCTGACATTTGAATCTTCCCTAAAGTAGGCTCAAAAAGTTACAAAAAAAAAAAACTTTTCCATACTGTAGGACAATGACAAACACATTCTGTATCTGCTGGCTGCTGGGCTTCGCCACATTACACTTATATTAAGAGAAATATTTAAATCCAGAATGCCACGTTTATAGGGCTACAGCACAACAAACAGAAAATATCTGGATGTTATGCATCATTTCAGAGACAATCCCTGTAATTCAGCAGAAAATACATGCGGGGTCTTCAGAAACCTTGGAATGTCATCTAGGAACAGGAACTTTAGCCCTGTTTTTCCCTGAGAAAACAGGCCAAAAGCATCACAAGTTTGAATAAAGCAGCTGCATTCGCCAAACCCATATGGGTTAGCAGAGTTGAAGAGATTAAAATGTCACTCGCCAGTAAAAATGTGAATATGCAAATGACCCTCAAATCCTCAAATTTCCAAGGGCTGAGCCGACTATGATGTCACATCACCTGATCCTGAGCGGACAGCTCGAGGGCGGGGTTTGCAATACAGCCATGGGGCTTCGAAGTGCACCAGACACATTCAATCAACACCGGACCACAGCAGGAGCACTCAATCAACATCAGAGGACACGAGATTCACTCCATCAGCGGCGGAACATGCCAGGCCTACTCAATTGACGCTACTGCGCGACAGGCACAGTCAATCATCAAAGCACAGCAGGGATTGAACTTTGTTGTCTTCAAAGCAGAACAGACAGAACCAAACAGTACCAGAGCACACCAAGCAAATTGAATTCAACCAAGTAATGCAAAAACCTGGCCAATAAAGCCACTTTAGCTCCAAGCTAAATGTAACGATGGTGAGGATCCTGATACCCTCTCCGTTTTTCAGCTTATGGGTATCAAGCACTACAAGCAGGACCTCTCAACTTTTAAAACTGAATTACTCCTAAAGTTATTATCACACAGTAATCAATCAATTATGTATTTAATGTACAGAATCTAAACTAAATGTGCGTAAATATGTGCTTTTTAAAAGAATTTTTTATATTTTAAGGTTTTTTTTTTCCTCCCAAAACAGTTATTTTAGCATTCTCTGCTGAAACAAAAGGCTCAAACTTTCCACACATTCTCCTCCCTGTCATGGCTCTAAGGTGTCAGATACTAATTATCTTAAACTTTTCTGACATAAAGAAGGTAAGTAAAACAGCCATATCAAATTTACCATCAGTTGGTGTGTATTTAGCAATTTATAACAATCTGTAATCAGGATGTCTGTTTCTCCATTTCACGTGAGGTCCAGACCCCTTGGGCCTGTTGGCCAACACCCTGACAACCAGATTATAGATAAAGACACATGGAGTTGATAATCTGGAAGCACTTTGTCTAAACTAACTTTGTATGCAGTTTCATTGATAAAGATGCATATTTTCTAGGTAAACCAGGCACCTTTAGGAATCTCACAGTGTGTAATTACCAGTCGGTTGGAGTGGGTAATTTTGCCCTACTGAGCTGCAGATGACTTTCTTCATATCTAAAAGTAGGATTTCTTCAATGAAAGTTATATATTCTGAAAGCGCCTTTTGAGAACTACACTTTTATCAAAATTCTGACTTTGAAAAGTTAAATACTGCAGTTTTCTAGCCTTTTTCTTTGAATCTCCTTCTCTGTAATTGTTAGGCAGTCAGAGGCCTGAGGCAGGCAGGTAGCAGGACAGGTCAGCAGAGCAGGCCTCTATTTTGCTGAACTTAAGTATTTTCTCATTAAAATTATTTGGTAAGAAACACTTTGAGAACTACATTTTGATCAAAATTATTACTTTGAAATGTAAAAATAAGCAGATTTCTAACCTTTTTCTTGAATCTCCTTGTTTGTAATTGTTAGACCAGAGATACTCACTCTTTTCCAGAATGTGCCGCAGTGGGTGCAGGCTTTCATTCTAACCATGCAGTTTCACACCTGATTCTACTTAACATGGGTCTATGGCAAAAGCTTTAAGGGTTAATTAGTCGAATCAGGTGTGCGACAGGTTGGATAGAATGAAAGCTTGCATCCACTGTGGCTCATTCTGGAAGAAAGCGAGTATCCCTGTGCTAGACGGTCAGACTTGAGGCAGGCTGCTAGCAGCAAATTCCCTGGAGTAGAGGCTGCTTGTTGCTGTCACTTCTCATAGCCAGTTACACATGTACCCCCAAAAAAACAGTGTCTCAAAAAATGCATGTCCTGCAAGTGAACTTGCTCAAAGATCATTTTTTTTTATTTTTTGGGCCATTCTGTGAGAAGTGAACCAAAATGTCACACACACGTGACCAGATGTCATGAAATAAAGTAATACTTTGAAAATTCATGTAAGGTATCAAATGTATTCCCTGCCATTTTCCATACCCCAAAACTATGAACGTCCTAGATTTTTCAACTTTTTGTTTTTGAAGTCAAATAGAGTTATGAAAAACCTGTTTCCGTGAAAAGTCACACGTGGCCAGTCGTATTTTACCTCAGACTTTAAGTAGTTCAAGTTAATGTAACAAATACAATTTTTACTTGAGAGACTTGGATAAGTAGTACACCGATATAAGGTCCACCATCATGAGCCTCCAATGCTTCTGTAATTGGAGATTTTTTTCTTCAATTTGTTTTTTGTACATTTTTGGTCACACTTGTGACTAAGAACGGCCCTTTTAATAAACAGTTAAGAGTTCAATCTGTCCCCTGACCTGGGTAAAATGGAGAGCTCCACTCTGTACGACGGACACCTCAAATGCAAAGCGTGCCTCGGCAAAATACACAACAGCCATGTGCCATTAGAAGGCTCAAAAGCATATTAATTCATAAAAATTCTCAAAGCAGGGTAACCTTAACATATACACAAGAATCACTTCTAAAAAAGTTTCAAAGTTTCATTTTGCAAATGAATCAATATCACTCTCACGATAAACCATCTGGCTTGCAGTCTGCTCCAATGCGGACAGACCTCACAAAATTCAATGATCGTCTCAATATCATCGAGCAAAGAATTTCCCCATAGAAAAGGACTGTTTTCTACCATTCATTACTGATCCACAGTTAAACTTGCCGGGGGGGTTTATCGTTTTATACCCTTGCAATATAACACTTGAACAACAAACTTAAAGATGTGCTCTATCTGGTACACCGACAAACTTTTAAGAACTTTGGAGAAATAAAAAAGAAAAAAAAAGCTTGAGAGATTTAATGGGAGCACTCAAAGTGCGTGGGGAAAATATGTTGCCGGTAGTATTTCTTCCCGTTCCAAACAGCAGGCCAGTATGACTGGTGCTTTAAATATGGAGTCAAGGCTATTTTTAAGGAACGAGAGCACAGCTCCAATCCAGAGACGCTCCATCACTGTGACCCAGGTCTATGAAGTGCTCTCCGAACACACCAAGCCCAGAGTTTCACCCACTTAGCGCTCAGCCGAACAGTCAGTCTTAGGGAGCAGTCAACAAAAGCATTATATAAAAACTGAAAGGAAAGCCAAACTGAGAGGATAAGCATTATTGCTGTGGATAAATGAAAATATTTTAAATCAAAGTGGCATTCCTGCTGAGAATGGAAAGTATTCCCAGTGAGTTTTTACCGTTTCACCTCAATCCTGTAACGACCTTTGTCCTCTTCCACATCCATTGCTTTACCTCAACCACACATGCGCACTTTCGATTAGCATCTGGCATTTTTATTTAAAAAGATCTGGATTAACCATTAGAGCGCTGAAATAAATTAATAAAAAAGTACAAATTTAATTATGTTGTGCAGTTGAAAACCAATCATGCAGCTACTCGTTTAAAAGAGCTCCCGCAGGGAGCAACAGCTCTGATCGTGATATCTTACATCATTGAGCAACAGTAACTGTATTTAGCGCTCTAAGGGTTAATACGGTGTGTGTGTGGTACAGTTCTCAATACATCTGTGTCAATGGGCATCTTTATCTGAACACAGTAGCAACAAGAGGTGCCAGGCACAACAGACTCCGCCCCTCGCCCCTACTTTTCCTAAATTCAATAGGCATCCATTCCGGGTCAGTGGCAAACCCTGAACCCAATTTGGGGTGAATCTGGACAATAGTTTTGCTGCTAAAGTGTTAACAAACAAACAAACAAACACACACACACACACACACACAGAAACAAAAATGCACAAACACACAAAAAAACAGAGAAACAAACCAAACCAAAAACAATAACCCTTGCCCTCATCGTTCGGGTGGGGCGGGGTAACTATGCATCACACTTCCTACAGGTATCGCAACATTAGCACTGCTTCAGTTAGCCATTGTCACACTACATACATCCGCAGGGCTTATTTACGGTCATTCAATTTTTTTCCAGCATTCCTGAAGAGTTCCCTCAACTAGAATGAAGAAACAGGACGATAAAAATCCGAACAGTTGAGAGAACAGACAGACTCACTGAAGTATCTGTCCCATGGGAATACAAAGGCAAATTCAGCAGGCAACAGCATCTGCCGCGCCACATTCTGAAAATACCAGTTGTAAACTTTAGCCATAAATATTTCCAATCTAGCCAAAATTATCACTCCTTATCAGCTACAGCCCATCTGTTGCATCTTCCTTAGCCTCTTATCATTATCTGCAGTGTAATCCGTCCAGGATCGAATAATTAGAAATATCTCATGTAATCTGTCCCCACAATGAAATTAAACAGATGCCCAATAAATTCTTAGCCTTGGGTAAGGTGATAAAAAGAATATAACAGGGCACTGCATAACTGGCAGTTAAATTCATTTTTAAACCTACCCAGTGTTGAGAGCGATAAATAATTACCATTCACATTTTCAGCCATATGCAATGTTGAACTGTTCATTAACTACGGACATTCACAATCACAAGCAAACAAACAAGAAAGCAGGATAACATGACTAAAGAAACAAATCTATCGATGAATGCTCTAAATTGAATTGAAGCCACTGACTGCCTTCTGTCCCTTCGAAGAGACATGAAATGGGACACTAGACATTACAGACGCAAAACGTTTGGTTTCAAACCAAATCCAGTCCATAAGCAGCTGTCATAAAGCCTATTTAACGGGGAGCAGACTGAACTGTGATTAGAGTCGTGCATTAGACAGATGAGCCTGGACAACAACATGAGCCGCAAAGGGATTCTGGGTACTTTGATATCTCTGGCTTGACATAAGGGTGCTGGGGGTTTTCAGCAAGACACTGTCCTGCAAGGGAAGTGCAAAACCACTGACAATACAGAGAGACTCTGAGTAATTCATGACTTTTCATACTCAGGATTAGGAACCAAAAACTGACTGTTTCTTCTCCTCGTTCCTCATCTTGTTCCTCTTGGTCAGGATACCAACTTTGATGCGCTATCGACAGAAAACTTGAGGAAAAAAAAAAAACCCCACGTCACACAACTGCTGAGGCACAAAACAAGCAGTCACAAGTCACTACCATGTGAACAGACCAGATAAAGACATGAACCAGCGTCAGGAAGATCATGCCACATGTCTGTCATACTCAGCTGAGAGAACACATCAACTCAGCCAATCCACTGGTAAGTCATTTACAGCCGAAGTCCGCAGTTTAGATGCATTTAGGCAGAAGTCATAAAAACAAATTTTTTTTAATCACTCCACATGATTTCAGGTTAACAAACTATTGTTTTGGCCAACTGACAAAGGCACTTTTCCACCAATTGTTTGCTGAGAGATTCTTTTGCTTAAAATTCACAATATCAAAATTCCAGTAGGTCAGAGGTATAAATAAGCTGATTTGACTGTGCCTGTAAACAACCGGGAAAATTCTACAAGAAAATGATGTCATGGCTTTAGAAGCTTCTGATTGGGAGGCTGAAATCATGATAGTCCAGTGGAAATTTCAAGGCCTTTCAGGCCTACCTTCAAACTCAGGGCCTCTTTGCTTGACATCATGAGAAAATCTAAATAAATCAGCCAAGATCTCAGAAAAAACTAATTATTGACCTCTACAAGTCTGGTTCATCTCAGATCGCAATTTCCAAATGCCTGAAGTAAACTTGTTCATCTTTGCAAACAATTGTGTGCAAGTATAAACACCATAGGTCCATGCAGCTGTCGTACCACTCAGCTGTCGTACCACTGTTGGAAACAAGTACCAAACTATCCACAGTAAATCCAAAGTAAAACAAGCCTGACATCAACATGACCTGAATGGCCACTCAGCAAGGAAGACCGTGATTAAAAACGCCAAGATACAGCTTACAACTGCGCAAGAGGACAAACATCTTACTTTTAGACCAGACCTGCAGATGTCTATCACTGGCTGAGCGAGCGATCGAGTGAAAGAACAAACGGTCCTGCATTACTAGTTTTGGGTAACTGGGATTCAACACAGCCTTGTTAGACAAATAAAAAACAAGAATAGAACCATTTAGCCATAATGACCACCATTATGTTTGAAGGAAAAAGGAGGCTTGCAAGGTGGAGAACATCAGTCTAACCGTTAGGTACGAGGGAGGCAGCATCATCATGAGGGGGTGCGCTGCTGCAGGCAGGACTGCTGCATTTCACACAATAAACAGAAGAAACATTATGTTGATATATTGAAGCAACATCTCATCATAACCCACTGGGAATGCTGAGGAAGAAATAGAAGCTGGAATAAATCATTCTCTCTAAACATATTATGACGTTTTATATGTCACCAAGTGCAGAGCCATTTAGTTATTACAAGCCATTCCAAAATCTTTCCCCTCTTGACATCACACAGGGAGGTAAAAAACCAGAGGCAAGAAGAACTGATCAACTTCAGCCAAGCAGTCAATCAGATTTCATTGTTCTGGGTGGTCACTCCCCCTTGTGATGTCAGGAAGGGGAGACTTTGAACTGGCTCATAATGGCCAATTTGGTGGCATTACAGGGGACTTTTAAAAACTCAGTACAAATATATTTGGCAAAGATGTATGTAACCTTTCAACTTTAACAGAGAATTCTCCTCTGCTTGGCACAAGAAATACCCATTTTATCCAAGAGGAGCATGAACAGGAGTCCTTATGTTTGAGATCAAAAACCCAGGACCAGAAGAGTTCCATAAATCAAATGTCCTTCCAAATGTAAGCACCAATAAAATTCCCAGAAGACCAAGCAGCATGTTCATAAAAATATCAACTCACCTCCATTGCTACACCACATGACCACACTGCTCAGCGTCAATAGAACAATAATTCTGACACACCACCCTCCATCCCATTCAAACTCCGAAGAACCTTAAATTGCACAAACACACACCTGCACCAATTTCTAAAGAGATGCTTCCTACTTTCCTTTGACTGAAAATGGACCACAAACTGGGTACGTGCTTCCCTCTGTGCAATCAGCAACTTTCACAGACAGCATTGTTTACATTTGATGGGACTGTGCAGAGAAGAAGCTAATCTGGGCTAGCGGCTAAAAAACAACAATCACGTTGATCTGTGTGACGCATTCAGGTCCAGTGATTCACCGATTTCACTGATCTGGCTCAACAATCTTCAGCCTAGGTCCATAACCATGACATCAGCCGCCATGGGACAATAATGGTCATCCTTGCACTGCCCCTTCCAAAGCAGTCAACTGAAGTAGGGTTTAGTCAATCCCCAAGAGACTGGTAATCCCAAAATAGTGCAGCGTCACTGGTGCTGAGAACGGACAAGATTATATTGGCTTCTACTATAAGCTTGTTTGGATAGGACGTCAAAGAGTGCCCAGAAACGCCGGTCAAAGGTTGATGACCATGACTTGGTCAGGCAGTTTTATCCAAGCCAGTAGCTACAACTGACTGAGGCTGTAGAACCCTGTTCCTTAATAAGTACCATTCAGTAGGTTACAATTTCGATCCTAATTTGGCATTACCAATTCCAGAAATTGGCAGCCCAGTAAGATCTCTAATTGAATGTACTGTGCTCTCTTAGGGTTGGAGGGAAAACCTGTGGGCCGGCACATCTCCAGGTACACGCCTAATTGCCACTCGGTTGGGCCATTTCATCCAGGGCTTCAGAATGGCCTTTTGCCAGGCTTGAGGTTGGCTTTTCACAGTCGTCACCAGTCCATCAATTAGAGGCAGTCTGTGAGTATAGTGTTCGAGTGTTCAAATCCCAGCTGCACCATTACTGGTTATGGCCAGAGGTCCGCATGGGCGAGGCGACAATTGGGGTAGCCTCGCTTGGGATGATATGCATTAAGCTGGTTTAAATTCATAAGCTCATAGCTCTGTAGCGACTACTTCTGGTCAGCCAGGAGCATGCAGCTGTACAAACTAAATTGTATGCAAACTGTGTGATCGTCCAATAGCATAGACAGTGCGTAATCAGTGGCGCAAGAGCATAGTGCAAAGAAGCGAGAGCTAGTCGTCACATGAGTCAGAGGAATCCCGCCATGGCTACTTCCTCCCGAGTCAACATCAGCAGGTCGCTCTGCGGTGGGCTAAATATTTTAGCCGTGTTCAGGGTGGGGGAAAAAAAGTGGAAAAAATCAAAAAAAGAAAAAAATTAGCTGCAGTCCTATCTAATACAGATCCCGATGTGTCCATTCAACCCTGAGTAGGAAGAGGCCATGAGCTCTCAAGGGTTCATAACTATCCAATGGCACTGAAGAAGTTAGCAAGGGGCACTATACCAAGTGACATTATTCATCATTTGATGTACTATTTTTTTTCTACATTAGTTTTCTGAAAAATAAAACGTTGGCCCCAGTGCTGTGCAGGTGGTCAGCTGAAACTAAACAAATTAAAACAATAAAAAATACATTTAAGATGTTATAAAAATGCACACTTAACACACACTAATCATATTTACAGTAGACAGATTAAACTGCACAGAGAGAAATCCCTAACAAAAACTATGGACGTGAACATGTATACATGGAGTGAAAAATGAGCGCAGAGAATTGAACTCAAGCAGCTTCCATCTTGGCGGTTCCCAAGTTGTGCCGCCAAAGTTATCTGAACACGTCAAGACTAATCAGGAAATCTTGTCACTTTGCTGTACTGCAGTCCAGGCCCAAGGTGAAAATTATAACTGACTTCTTTGTGTCAGGGGGCAGGTTGATTGCCATTTTCTACAAAGAAAAGCAAAAAATGGAAAATGAAATTATAGGTCTGCACTTCAGCAGGAAGCTCTGGTTCAGACTGTTCTGTGAAGCTTCACCCCGCAGCAATCAAGAAACAATGCTTATTACAAAAAAAAACACACTTTCCCCCACAGTTATTCAAGTATAAAAAGTGGTTTAAAGTCAACGCCTTCAATTCACCATTCAAAAATGAGGCAAGACAGCAATGAAAGACAACATGTAATACGGTAAATTTTGGGCCACTGAGCGTTGGAGGCCTCGCTCAAAAACTCGTGGGTGTCCAGAGGGCGAGGCTTTTAACGAACTACTGTCCCTGCATGCAGCTGACCTATGGTGACCTTGATCTTTCACCCGATGACCTCCAAAACCAAAGGTTCATCTACCCTCTTTGGGGAGTTAGCAAGTCTGATTTTTTTTTGGGGGCGAAATACATCCACTCCTGCAATCGACTTCGCCCAGATAAGATGTAAGCGACGGACGGACTGACAGACAGCCAGAATACAGTGTATACAGAATACAGAATACAAAATCCCACCCACTGTGTGGCGGAGGCGTAACAAGCAACATGTAGACCAGTGAAGCAGGTGCGCACGCACCTCACTGACCGAGGACTGTGGGATGCCTGCCACTACTGGGATCACCTAAAGCAGGGACCATCAAATCAGGCCCTCAAATCCAAATCCAGCCCTGATTTTCCATTCAAAATACTCCAGGGCAGCAGACTAGACTTGCAGTGAGTTGCTTGACTGGTAACTGAACACCAACTGAACAGGTTGAAGCCCTTTGCGGGACCTTTGGATTCTGTCTTGATCTGGAGAGAAGTTGTTAGGAAGAAATCCACAGTTGGGCCCTTGAGCAAGGCCCTTAATCTCGAAATTCGAACAAGGGGCTTTACCCCACTTTCTCTTCATCTCTCCTCACCTGCAACTGCTCTCTCTGTTGCATCTCCCTGGGCATTGTTGTATAAGAGGAACATGTCCGCAGAGGAACTTCCCGAGTTAAATAAAGGTTAAAAATGAGTTAACAGACTGGCCAGACTGGCTTTGGAACAGACTCCCAGACAAAGGATGTGTGAAAAGCCTGCTGTGCTTGTGACTCAAGGACCAGGAGCTGATGATGTCAGACCGAAGGGTTTGAAGAACGACCACATGGTTCCACAATCTGCAGAGCCCCGAATCACCACCATCAATCACTGCACAAAACATCGGGAAGAAAACTTCCATTTTTATAATCGGAGACGTAAATCAGGGCCGAGAGGCATCCAAAACCTACCAGTGATGTTTGTTTGCGCGCCACTACAGAATGGCTAATACAAACAGACATGCAAGTGTTGCGTGAGTGTCGCTCAAAACTAAGGCCATTTTTGCCCAGTATTTGTAAACTGTCAAGGCAAGACGAAGATACAAAACACGCCAACCACTGAGTCAGTCAGTCACCAATGAAGACCACCTGAATGACCTATTTAAATGTTTTGACGTGAACCAACTCATGAACTAGACTCAAAGTCAGCCTCATGATACGTCTGCATATAGAGGAGTGTACCACCCTTCATTGGGATAACAGAGCGTAATTAATCCGAACGATTAACCTAGCAGCCGAAAAGTATGACTGAAATATATGATATAAGGAGTACAGAGACAGAAAAAGGTTTCACACTTCGGGTGAAGGCTTTGATTATATGAATGGCTGATTCTTCAAAGCATGGAGAATTCAAAAATCCAATGAATAAATAAGGACACTGCTACGACTGAATATATTATCTTTTTCTAGAAAAACCAATACTCAAGACACGAGTTGTTACCATTTCTGATACTGATCAGTAAATGACTGATATTGTAAAATAGCTGCTACTGCCACATGCTAAGGTTGTAGGTTAACACCAGTAATGATCGACCACTTCGCTGCCAGAGCGTAGCCCTTTGAAGTGTCTCATTTTTTGCAATGCATTTCCCTCCAAAAATTCTATACCAGTTTTCTTAGACTCAATCCGCTTCAGTGAACCAAAATAACAGCCACGTTGGCATTAATAATTTCAGATAAGAAAATCCTTCTCAACTTCGTGACTTTACACACATAACAATAATAACTGTTTTATGTTCTTATGGACGACAGCTCCTGGAAAAACTCTGAGGAACTGCTGGCCACAGACAAAAATGGAAACCCCAGAGGAACACTAAGGGTTAACCTCGGTGGTCTTAGCGTGAGGGGAGACTAAGCGTGAAATATATTTATAGCCTCTTGACACAAACACGGAGCTGCGATATTGGCAGGACGCTCCAAAAGGGATCGAAACAGAGACTTATTTTCCCAATCAATAATTGAGCCATTTTTTTGCAAACAGAATTCAAGTGCTCACACCTGGCTCCAATAAGATGCATTGATTTCACAAAGACAAAATCCGCTGCAGAGGCTAAAACCCAGAGTCCAGTCTCCGATATTGAGTGTGGACATTACTTCTGTGGCATGCAGCACAGGTCAAAGAAATTGACTGTTTCCCAGAAACCCAATAATACTGACTGAAGAAATGCTGTGAAGGATTTGGAGCCTTGCTTTCTTCTTGGTCTGCAATCAAAAACCTGTCATGGTTAACTCCGCCCACTCCCTTCTGTATTTTTATTTCCAAAGGGTTTTACAATTTTTAACTTTACATCTAGGCTTTTTCAAAACTGACGCTAGCAAGGAAAGGCAAATCCAAGGCTGGTTTTTGAAAGAGCCAATTGGCTTTCAGTTCAGCAGCCTAACATTCCCTGATTACACTCACCATTCTAAAAGTGAACATATTTTGGGATACTTCAACATATAATGCACACTTCAGGAGAAATCTCTTCAGGAAAAGAAAAAGAAAAAAGATAAAAAGAAAAAAAAAACCACACAAACATGGTATAAAATACACCATCTTGCATCATTTTGCCTTGAACACAATTGTGGGCTCGGGCGCTATCCTGAGCGAGCATTCGAGGTGGTTCATGCCTCATTTGCGAATGACTGGAAACACCATCTCGTCAAAGACTGCAAACATCCAAACAATGGAAAAAGATTGAAACAGGCTGTTAGGGAGTTTATTGCAGCTAATGCTTAAAAAGTTTCAGGTGCATTTCTAATTGGTGATCCTTTCCTCCCAGTCCTGGATGAACCAAAGTTAATTTTGGCAAAAGGTCTTTAAAAAAAATAAATAAATATATAAAAACGGTATTTAAAAAAAATGTTTTTTTTGGTAACTTAAAGACAAGTGGGAACGGATCTCTATAAAAGATTTCATCAAGATGGTCATGAACTGTCCCATCATCAATATCATGTAATTGTAGTTTTAGTAAATTTAAAGATGTCAATTTGTGAAATTGAATAAAAAGTTGATTTTTTTTTTTTTTTAATTTGCTTCGGAATTTTTAAACGATTTTCCAAGCAAACTTCCAAGCATTAGTTTCTCTGGGCAATTTTTCTCAACTTTCTTCAAGGTAAAACCTGGTGTGTCTTGAAATGCGCGTCACTGCGTCTCCTCACAGGCAATATTTTCCCTCACTTTAGAGAAAATACGAACCTTTAAAATGATTAATAATTTCCTTAATTTGTGCACTTTTTTCCTGAGCATGTTGCTCTCTCCAAGAATAGAGGTGTTGAGCAATAATACATAGATAAGAAGAATAGGGCCAGGAAGTTTAGTACAGGAGTACATGTTTGCTAACCTCACCATTATGTGCAGGTGGGAACACACAGTCGTTTTCACTGGAAGGTGAGGAACCCAACTTAGCAAAAGTTCATTAAGCAAAGACGGTATCAGATTTCGGTCTCATTTGTCGGAACGTTAATTTACCGTAACCAGCTCTCTCAGCCACGCACTGATGACAGGAAATGAAGAGAGGCAAAAATAGGGCTGCAAAAATAGCGATGCGTGTCGGCTGATGACAGTCTGGGCTTTTCAAGAAGTAAACCCCAGGAAAATAAAAACATTTTCCGCGCGTCACACGACCGTGGCGTTTATTATGCAGATCAGAAAACAGGCGATGAGATTACAGTCAAGTTCATCTCACCACACTGCAGGGGAGGCCATTTCAAATATTGAAAAGCAGCAAATTTGTCCCCGCGGGAGAAAATCTGCAGGGTATTTCAAAATAAAATGAGAAAAATAAAAAATAAAATAAAATCACAGCCTTGCGAGAGGAGAGTAGGTAAAAATAAGCGCTTGTAAAGATCCTGAGATATTAATGAGACAGGCGGCATTTTTCCAAGAAACTCTGCAGGTACTTCTCACTGAATTATTGACATTTTCAGCAGCAAACATCTTCCCCCCCATACGGAGAAAAAAAAAAAACAATTTTTTACAAATGAAGGGCCCCAGGTCTTTAAAGTGCAGGGGAATTTAGAAAACTGTGCCCTCCTGAATTAA
This sequence comes from Gymnothorax reevesii, assembly GCA_029721435.1. NCBI lineage: Eukaryota > Metazoa > Chordata > Actinopteri > Anguilliformes > Muraenidae > Gymnothorax > Gymnothorax reevesii. Next base: position 21,424,858 of record CM056579.1, on the reverse strand, counting down.
CCCTACGATGCCCGCTACCCCACCAGGCTTAACATCTCCTTCCCCTCTCCACCCACCCACCCCCCACACTTTTGTTGACCCCAAACGCACAGTGGAGCAGGGCCAGCCTCGTACAGGGCGTCACCCAGCGCAGCTTGAGCGTCTGCATCCGAGAAATGCACTCAGCGACTCCATACCTCCAACCACATCCATTAAAACCCACCCTGTCTGACTCTTGTACGCGAGGTTCTGCCTTCCTGTTCGCACATAACGGACAACTTTAGTCACATTAAATCTTTTTCTCCAGTCGCTGTATATAGTTGCTCCACCCAGCCGTATGGTAAAGCTGTTTTCATGAATACTTGATTCACCAAGAAAGAAAAATAAGAATATTTACATGGCAGGAACAATGCAGATTGTGCCACGCGCACAGTTTTGGTGCAACACGTGTTCTCCTTTATGCACCAGGCGTGACGCCAAAAGAAATAACTGCCAATTTCCTGCCAGTGCTGCACAAAATTGGGCGGAAAGTTGAAGTTTTGGAACGTACAGTAGGCATCAAATTCAAAATGAGTAGATATTTCCGAAAAAACAATAAAGTTCATAATGACTTTGAACATTAAATAACTTGTCATTGAAGTGCACTCAGTTGATTATACTTTAGGTCAAAAGGATTTGCAAAGTTTCTGGCCCAGTTGAGCTATTTTCCGAGGAGTAGCTCTGTTACAAAACTTACTGCATTAGCGAGCCAAGAGGCTCACATGCACGGGGTTGGCGAAAGATGTGGTGAAACAATGTGGTAATTCAGAACCAGATTCTGGCTGGGCTGCGCTAAATTACAAGTTATTTGATTACCATGATAACAAAAAAAAGGAGATAAAAATCTTAAATCTCCCAGCCAGGTTAGGTCATAAGCAACAGAAAAGCAAAGCAGTAGTTCCACTCCGGCCAGAGTTGGGGCAGTTCCCCAGTGTGACATGGTGCAGCTTCAATAGAATTCATAAAATTATATTAACTCCGCAAGGTGACAAATGCAGTAGCAAAAACGAACAGTAAATTGCCCTTGGAAGCACTTTTCTTTTTTGTGCGAGCCAGAAGCTGGCAGTACTGGCAATGAAGTTGACGCACCCTTTTCAGAGGCTGTGATAGCTCTTCGCTCATCTCATATGACATAAAAAAATTAATAAATAAAAAATAGATAAAAAAAATCAGGCCAGTTGTGTGCACAAAGCCTGGAGCTAGCTGCTTAATTTCAGGGAAAGAATTGTGCTGATGAATTGCAAATTCAACCCACCACGCTGCAGGTCATAAAGACGTTTTTGGACCGAAGGAACATTTTAATAGATCTAAGAGCTTAATTCTGAGAACCTGCCTTTTCATCGTATCAACACCGCAGGAACTGTGAAAGACCATAGTTCTTAGAGCTCTGCTCAAAGAGTTTTTTTTTTTAGCTACAACTTCAGAATAGGTGGTTTCACAGCCCCAGAGGAACTCTGAGTGACGTAAGTGAATGCTGACTATGTCGTTTCAGGGAGTTCTTATGGGGCGAAGCGAAAGCAAACGGAAACAAGAGCCGCCATGAGATGGCATATCCCCTCAGTCCCACGTCATCAACCTAGGATTAGCAAAAAGGCACCACGTCAGGTCATGATTAATGTGCACACAAAATTTTGCGGAAAAATATTGAAAGGTTATGCTCCGGAAATGAAATCTTCACAGAAAGATGGATGAACGGACAGGCAACCACACCCATGACTATATCCCTATATTATATGCCTAGTGGATAATAAAAAGCGCTTAAAGGTTGATTGTTCCAGGATAATACCCCCAGTGGGAAGTTCCTCTCAGGGAGTCCATAAAACTGTTTAGTCCAAATAAAAAGCCCAGAAAGTTGTCCTATCCTAAGCAATTTGAAATATATGATCCCCATACCACCTGTGCAATATTCAATGAGGATATACATCTAGCGCTTTTCATCACAAAAACGTGAATAGAATCTTCTCAAATGAATAGTCAAATCAAGAGATCAGAGCTGCAACTGAAAACTGAAGGCAGTCGAGCTCAAGAAAAATGACACAGAACATTCCTGCAAACCTCCTCTTCAAACTGGGTGGGGAATGAGGATATTGCGCAAGAAAAATGCAGCAAGACTAGTCAACACAAGGGAGAGGTGCTGAGCCGAGCACATTCCTGTGGGATATGAATTTTGCATGATATGAAAGGCCTTTTAACAGGTAAAAGGCAACATCTCATAGTGCTTATCACATAAATTGCTATTTGGAATATTGGTAAGGATGACACTAAAATGAGAGCGAGCCAAAAATACTAGCCAATAATACTGAAGTATCCAATGCAAGCTATCTGGAAGGAACACACAGGCGGACACATGCTCTCTGGCGCCTTTATCAACGGATGAGCAGGCAGATATTGGGCAGAGATTAGACAGCAGATGATTGGATAAACCTCTGGCGTGAACGGAAGACAGGTATCGGCAGGCCACGGAGAAACAGGCGACGATGCAAAAGGCTGCATGAGGTACAGCTCGTGTTCCGTGAAAGATTGCCTTCCACGCTTAAACACAACCACGCATGACGGCCAATCAGCTGTCTTATCACCTGCAGTACTTGCAAAAGTCTTAGGCAAATTTAAAGCAATTTCTTCGGGCAAACATTTTGCAAAAATGATGAAATTAAAAGCTTCTAATAACTGAGAAATCTGCTAAACAGAGCTGTAGACTGCTAAAAAAAAAAAAATCAGATCAATATTTGGAGAGGATACTCTTCGCAAAAAAAATTGGGACACTGTCCTGTTGCGCTATAGTTCAAAAGATAATGGTTTTTTGCTTTTCCCATGCAGCGGAGAACTTGCCAATTCCCACTGTTTTTTTGCAGACTGACTGTCTCAGTTGCATCTATCCCTCAAAAGAAATTAGAGACAGCTATGAGGATGTTGACATCTAGGTACTGTCAAAACAAAAATATCTATACCAACTATTTTTAATGGAGCACAAACATTTATTTTTGAAATTTTCTTTAAATTAGTATTTGGAATTTCCAAATTACTTTTAATCTTCAGGAACTCTAATATGGAAACAAAAAGGAAACATCAAATAGAGATTTGAATTTTAAAATGTGCAGGGTGACTCTGACTTTTGCACAGTACTGTGCATCTCAGATGATTAGAGGGCCAGCGAACATTCCGCGTGGACTGCAGGAGTATCATTTTAAAAGCTACACATGATTTTGGACAAAGGACACCAGTGAGTATACAGGAGTAATCAGAAACACCGACAAGTCCTTTTATGCCAAACTCTACCGTCCTGTGAAACAGATGGACAATGCGTGAAAAGTGCTGCAGTTTCAACACGGTGAAACTATTGCAAATAAAATTTCTGCTTAAATAAACTTGCACTTCAAGGACATGCAAATAGTCCCGTTACAGATGAAACACTTTGCAGTACAAAGCAGCCCTAAGAAATAAAGTCTTTGTCCCGTCATTACGCAGGCAAATGTTCATAACTGAGAATCAAGAAAGCTTCTGGTGGAAAAGCCACTGCATCATGACCGAAAGACAAGAGGAGTGATTTCCTGCAAAGTTGCCAATCTCGAGGATATCTTTTCACAATGCATTACAGATGAAACTAGAGCTGGACTCGCGAGAGCCCATACCTCCGCCAGCATAGCTGGATTTGAGCTTTGGCCTATATCTCAGCTGCACTTTGGCCTAAACGTGCTTAAATTTTAGCATTTGTTCCTCTTGTGCTACTTTAACATCCTGCAAAGTTTGGTTAAAATCTATGCAACCGTTTTTGAGATATACTGCTAACAAACAGACAATCATAAATGACTCCCGCCAAGCGGGACAGTTGTTGAAATCATCTGGTGTCTGACTCGAGAGTAGGGTTAATTTCAAAACGTGGTCAACAGACTCAACAGTTACTTAGTACTTTGACCTTTGCCTCAGAGCCTGAAGAACCAATTTTCCAAAGGTTCAGACAGCCCGGATTGTTGACCCTCCTGGATTTGCCTGAAATTTTTTTGTGAGATGGTTATGGTGCCCGAACTTCAAAATCCAAACCGTTCCATGGTTGACCTCTTATAACCAGTGCCCCCTATTTTGGACCCCCTGGGGTAGTAACAAAAAGCCTGTCACCTCCTTTGAGCGAAATGAGCCAAAACATGCAATGTTGACTGGTTTGTGACCGCAAAGTGCACCCATGTAACTCCTGAAGTCTCAAACGGCATGGAAGCAAAATTTAAGATACAGCTACTCTAGAAAACCTCAGGAACTGTTTTTAAAAAAAGGAGTTGATTTTGTTTGGGGCTCAACAGTAGGCTACTTGGCTATCGGTAGGCCTTATGGTGCCCTAGTATTTGAACAGTGACTGCCGCCAAGTGCAATTTTGTTTTTTGTTACTAAAAGTTCATAACAGGAGATCCCAGTTATTTTCTTGTTTTGTTTTAACATTTCGGTCTATGCCTTTCAAATGCTGTAACTTGTTTATGAATTCACTCTCAAAGTTTTAAGAAATCGGGTCCTGAAAAGACCTCTTTTTACCCTTTTTTGAGTCGGGACCCTTTTTGGACCCCTTTTTCTCAAAGTTTCAAAATAATGGGAGGCCTAATTTAAGCCATTTTCAGCCCGGAGCGTTTTGAGCACACCCTATTGGCCAACTTTGAAGGTGTCCCAGTAAAACAGTATTATTGTATTGTACCCTCCATGTAGTCTTCTTATCAAGAAACTAAGAACTGGGACACCCTCAAAGTTATGAATTAGAGGGGTGGGAACTTGTAACTTTTTTGTTACTGCCCCAGGGGGTCCAAAATAGAGGGCGCTGTAACTTTGGTTATAAGAGGTCGACCATGGTTCGGTTTGGGTTTTGAAGTTTGGGTACTATAACCATCTCACAAAAAAAATTTCAGGCAAATCCAAGGGGGTCAACAATCCAATGTGACTGATATTGCCCTGTCCTTAGAAAAACTGGTTCTTAAATGTGTGGCCAATATAACTGGATAATATAATGTTGCTTAAGGACACTCGGTAGAGAGCATACCTTCACCATGCCAAGGCAACTCTGTGCATTAGTTACTTTCGTTGGCTGATGTAGGGTATTGTTGCATTTTACTGCCAGGTGGAAACAAAACCCATAAGCACGGCCATTGGAATCTGGCCCATTGGAAAGACTTCAAATCTCTGCTAGCATAGCTGGATTTGTACTTTGGCTTCTCAGCTGTACTTTGGGCTAGATGTGCCCAAATTTTATCACTTGTTCCTCTTGTGCTACTTTAACATTCGGCAAAGTTTGGTTGAAATCTATGCAGGATATCTCAAAGACCGCCGCAAAAAACCAGACAGACGACTAATGGAAGAAAGTGACATGGATGTCGATTTCAACAACCAACAACAAATACAAGCAAAACATAACCTCCTTGGGAGGGAACTATGATGATGAAACAGAATTGTCTTTTAGTGTTCACACTGTTCAGCTTGTCTACTTGGACCAATATGCAGCATGCAGCTCCTTTTAAGTCCTGAGGATCCAATTACGATATAAAGCTGTTAATTTTAGCATTAATAATGAAGAAATATGGGTCAACTTTCAAAGATGGCAACACCCAAGAGTAGGCAGCACTGCACCGATGAGACAGCTCCATATTCAGCACAGTTACTCCCAGAGACCCATAACCACAGAAAACATGACTCAGCATTTGCTCATTAACGCCTTAAATGCCAACTTTTCACTTTAAATTTTCCCTCAAATATAATAAAAGTCAGAACAAGCATTTGTTTTTTTTCTTTTTTATATATAGTAGGACAGTGTCACATACATATTATTTGTCTGCTGGCTGCAGCGCTTCACTGTTGGTCCATCACACTTATATTTATTGAAAAATTAAAACCCAGGATGCCATTCTTTTATGGTCACAGCATTACATCAACTGGAAAATATCTACTTCTTATGAATTATTTTATACACTTTTCACTGCTATTCAGCTGGATATATTAGGGATCGTTAGAAACTATGGGGTCTCCATTAGAATTTAAAATAAAAGTCGGAAGTTCCACAGGTTTGAATTCAGGAGCTCCATTTGACACTCATATATGGGTGCGTAAGTTTCATGGAGTGAAAATAATGTTTCCTGGAGATCTATCATCCTGCAGATTTTCACTCCAACCCTCATAAAGCACAACCCTTTCAACAGGTACGGCAGAGCTGCCCAACCCAGTTACTGAGGATTTATTTTTCTGTTGGCGCTCGCTCAAAACCCAGCACACCTCATTCAACAGCTACAGTTAGGCGTGCCACATTAGGGTGGAAATCAAAAGTGAAAGGGAAAGTTCACCTCCGCTAATGTGGCCGTTAAACACTGCATTCACAATTCCCGTCAAAATGTTTTTAGACATTTATTCATGACAGAGCAGTACACACCACAGATCAGCATCTCACAGTCCTTGAGGTCCGGAAACTGCGGGCCTTCCATCCTCCCTTTACCAGAGAGACAGGTGTGACAAAAGTCTCGCCAATTAGAGGCACCAATTGCGCAGTTCATCGATTAGGAGCTCATGACCTTGGGGGAAAAAAGATAACCAGGACTGGATGTAGATTCAGAGTCCAGATTTGGTGACTCCTGGGCCACACAGACATGAATAATGGGTCTATGAGAGAGAGGAAGCTGTATTCACACATAATGTGCATGACGATTGTGCTCTGCAGGCAGCACCACCATAATCCAGTATTATAAAATGTACTGAAAATCAGTAGCCACATTTTTAATGCAAATTTCCCCAACCCAAACTTGTTGAACCATGACTGAGGACTGAAGACTGTGGCACAGATGGTGCTTAGTAGGGCCCTTTGTAACAGCAATGCTTATATGATGTAAACACAGACCAGGTCGCTAGAGAGCATCGAGCCAGAATTTCAAGATCAGGATGAAACATCGTGCAAGAATGGCCCAGCAGTGCAGGTGGCCAGCCTACTCTGGTTAGACGACGTGGCCAGTGACAGCCTTTTTTACTGAGCCGGTGAGCCCTATTTCTGGGTCTCATCGAGAAACGTAGCTCACCACCTTCACCCTAGCTACATCCAGAATAGGTCAAAAATACCTCGACCACCTTCCAAATCAACAGTAACTTTCATGTCAAATGACTAAAGTCGATTTGTTTTCCCCCATCGGTTAATGTGCACTCAACGTGTTTTTTCTTTGTCTAATAACCTCCCAGGTTTGTGAAGCAACAGTGCTGTTTGGACAGACAAGTTTACTCGATGAATCAAGAGTAGATTGCATCACAGCATCTTACAAATACTTTGTGGACAACTTGTACTGCACAAACTCGAGCACCAACATGTACAGGGCGGCTTCCCTGCACTGAACTTCTGCATGCTGAGAAGCTCTTCCCAAAGCCCATGGGAAGTTATCGGCTAATATCACAGATATTTAACCCAGAGCTTTTCTGTCAAGGAGTCAGACGCACACATCAAGCAACTGCAGTGTTCATTAAGACAAACTGCATCGGGAACACTACAGCCTCCAGCAAACAGATCGTGTGCAGGCCGGACGAACCACCGAACATCCGAATCCTCTCACCTAGCAGCAAATGCATTAACACACTGATGCTCCGCGCAATACCGTCCACAAACACATAAACTGTGACAACACGTCAAAAAGCGTATAATCCTTACATGGTTCACATAAGATAAATAGTAATGCCAAGTAATTCCAGCTGGCCGTTTCAACCTCATGTAAACGGTTTTCAAATTAAAAGTTGCTGAGCTACAGAGCCAAAACATCAAAATATACGTGCATACATACAAACAAACAAACACACGTAAAATTTATGGGGTCCAAATACTTTCAGACTGCGAGGCAGATGCTGCGAGGCAGTCAGAGGTCTCACTGTGAAAAGGACTGAATAAAATTTAACAGTGCATAATGCATGTGCCGCTCTGTTTCAAAGGCTGGACTGAGCAACACCTAGGCAGAAAAATTGAAATTAATGTTAGCAGGCCAGACTCATGTTTGCCTCTTTAAATTTTCTCAAATACAAAAGTAAAGAGAAATGGCACCATGTGTAAAGAAACACTCCTAATGCGGACCGTGATCCTGCACAAAGCATTCTTCAAAGCTAATCTCTGTAATCCATTCAATTAATGAGATACAGAGCTTACATTAACACTTATATCAATCTCACCACACAATACAGGTGTCCTCTTTCCCATCTCATTCATAACCAGTCTGGATTTTAGAGCCCCCCCCTCCCCGGTCACTGCATAACACATCAGTGTTAATCGAATCACATCTGCAAGAGCTATAAAACATTTTCCCTCCCAGCATTTTTTCTGATACCATCTTTCAGCGTACAACACGGACTGGAGGCTCCAAACCTCTTAGTAAATGAAAGTACATTTGCTTGCGCTAATCTGGAGGGAATTTAAGCGCTTGATTGCAGCAGCATGAGAAATATATTTCTGCTCTATAAAGGCAGCAGCTTTCACACAAAATATTCCACACGCAGCCTGGTAATCTTCTCCCAAAAAAAAAAAAAAAAAAAAACTGTTCCCATGTCACCCTTTTAATTAGAATGAGCCTTAGTCAGTCATGCTTGCTCAGGATAGAAGTTAAAAATAGGTCACAAAAATCTGAGGCTTTAGGCAGGTAAGGCAGCCAATATCAAAGTGGATTTCCAAAGTGAAAGGAAAGTAACCAGGTCATTGAGCTGACCTGCGGCTGTGATTGGTCCAGAAATCAAATGAACTTTGGCTCTAGCTACTGACTTTTAAAATCATCAGAGGATCAGCTATGATCCATTTCCGAGTTCTTGTGCAATTGTCGGGGCGACAAACACAGAGATGTGCCTTTTGCATCCCCTGGGATTGGCCTGACTGGGCGCATGGACAGCATTAGCAAGTTTTTTTTTTTTTTTTTAAACGCAGGAATGCCACTTCCCCATATGTACACGTGAAAAGCCTTTGATTGGAGAAGCTCGAAGCCAGCAACAGCCAGAGGGCCAATGAGAGGACAGACCTCATTTCTCTGCCCCATGTATTCCCTCAGTGTTTTCCTCTGTGACACGTTACTGCATCACTTCCTCATCAAGACTTCTAGCTACAAAAAAAAAAAGACTCACCTCTCCTGAGGTGCAAAGCAACTGAAGCGGGCAGGCACCAAGAGGCCATTACACAGGACAGAAAACAGTAGCGGTGGACGGAGATTGTCCTTTTGAGAGCTTAAGCAAATGGGCCAAAACAGCGAGACAGCTGGCAGCCAGGCGTAGGCCCCATGTGGCCGAATTCCTGGAGGTCATGTGAGACAAAGTGGTGTGCTATAACGTCCATTACACAAGACCAAGATCAACACCTGTCCCACACGGAGGCACACCCCCTCCCATATCCCAAACCTCTGTTTGCCTAAGGCTTCCACTGAGCTGGACAATAGAAAAGAAAGAAAATATTCACCACAAGTCTATGAATTCCTATTTGATTTTAACTCACTCCTCGCCCATTGCACAGTACGTCACAGCTCCTGGCAGGTCCTCTGCTCAAAAAGACCTAATAAAGTAGCAATTATACGGCAAGAGGCCGCTGAGAAAGACTTCCCATCCCAGAACCTGGAGCTCCATTCCTGGTTTTAATTTCAAACTTCAATTGGTACATGACCCAAAAAGAGCTTTATTAGGGTTGGACTGAAAACCTACGAGATGGTAGACCTCCAGGAGCAGGGTTGGGCAGCCCTGCTGCAGCTGTTGAGAGAAGTGCAGATTGTCCTACAGTACCAGTGACAGACTTTTGGACACACTACTCTCATGTCAAAGAACTCCATTTTACAGAAAATTTGAGTGGTTCACCTCATAAGCCAAATTGTGACAAATATGAAGACATGCCATGAAGAATGACTAGTCAATGCACACACTGAGACAAGAACAACAGCATGAAAAGCAGAAACATTTACTTATCATAGTTAACAATCAGTAGGTTCCTTATTTTTGAAACTGTTGACTCATGGTCTCAAAAACAGACAGACAGTTCAGCAGGCGAATTTAAGTCACAACTGACTGCAAGAACTGAAAACGCCCGTTTACAGCACCTTAATTTAGGCTTACTGATTTTCTCAGTTTATAATTTGCCCTCTATAAAAACATTACCTGAAATTGTTTGTGAATAAAAAAAAAGACACAGTATGTTCGACAGTCTTTTATTCATCATGGCGCACATAGATATTTCCGCCAAAAAGCGGCTCAAGGTGGTAACTAACTGCTTATGTGAAATGCACCTCTCCTGTGATTTGGAAAAGCCTAGTACGCATGTCACTTTTGGTGGAAACTGAGTTTGACCCTCGTTTGCTGTAATCTAGAGTAGTGAAAATCTTAAAACACTTACAATTTGTACTGTCAAAACCAAGTTTCTATTATTTTTTTTTCTTTAAGGAAAAACCCAAAATCTAATGGTTTTTGTTCAATTATGAGACCCTTGCCACTGATAAACTCCCTTTCCAGGTCACAGGAGACCTACTTAGGACAAGGACCTACTTAAAATCCTAAAACCAGCATACACTGGAGTCAGTTCTGCTCCTGAGAATAACCTCAGTGGCGGATCATGCTTCTAGCTCGGTCATCACTGCCACCCTCATCCTCAGTCTCTCTGCACATGCTCATCTTGATGGATTTCCTGACAGGAAGCACCACCTCCTTTACTCTACACTACAGACTAGTAACATTTACACGCCCCACCCAAGTACACTTACCACAGAGTTCACCATTTTCTCTTATTAGAAATACTACTGAGCGATCATCACACACTCATTTCCAATACCCCCTGTAACAAGTCACAAAGATCAATAACACACAATCCAGGGAAATTCGATTTATTTTTGACGCCAAAAACACAAATTATGGATTGTCCATTGCTGGGCAGAAGGTACACAAGATCTAGCACCTCAGACTAATGTCAGTCAGCACAGTTGCTGCATCTGCTGATCATAAGAGACTTAGCGTTCAATCTTTTTCTGAGAGTCGCAAGAAAACATTCAGCCCATGGTTACTGGGTACTGGCATCACGCACGGTGTCAGTCGACATTTGATTCTGTGCGATAACTGAAAAACGCCACCACCGATCATTACGATTTTTGGTGAGGACATCGGAGTAGAGTTACTACGCAAGCCTATCGATTTTGGTCGCAACCCAAACTCAAATATGGCTGCCACAGCCACCATCTTGAATTTTTCAGTTGCCTCACAGAATTACAAGTGGACGGACAGGCGGACAGACAGACGGACGCTGTGCGTAATGACAATACCCCACAGCCTCTTTAAAGGCTGAGGGGTATAAAAGCAGTCCTGCCAATCAAACATCCCAAATAAATTTCAACCCCGTCATTTAACTTTTCAAACAGAGCATCCCTGTATCAACAACACAAAAAAAAAATCAAGTTTGATAAGACAATATAGTGACAAAGCTTAAAACATACGCCTTCCCAAATATATCAACATCACCTTTCCCCAAGTGTCAGCGATAGATATTTCCAACAGAGGGAACCTATGAAAATGAAGCTAAGCCTTTTATCAGTAACAGTTTTATTCATTTTATTTGAAGCACTATGTGCTTTTCATTGAAATCACATGGTCAACAGACTGGTTCCACGTCTGACTAGCACATGAATAAACAAAGTCAACGGCCACAATATTTACATGGGCCACAGTGCACGCCTCGCTCCGGATCTCCAACCGCGGCCCGATCTTTTGTCATGAGATCCATGACATCTTCAATAACCTCGATTCATGGCATCCAGTGGAAAGCAGACAATCTTTAAACAAAATAGAGAGCAGAACCAATAAAACTTACTGATGCTGAAATGTAAATCAGCCCATAAATTTGGCCAACCACAGAGACAGCAGGGCGATAAACATCCAACTCGCTGAGGATGACCTCATGGAAAATGCATCTCGTAGGGAAATCACCAGTGAGCCCGCATTAACTGGTGACCACATAGCTCTTAACCATAGTTTCCACCCAGAAGTTAAGTAAACTTTCACACAGATCTCATAAAATAACTATAGCAATTAATATGCAACCATAACTCACTGCTGCCAGATGCCGAGAGTCACTGCTATAGTGTTAAGACCAAGAACCGGTACATAAAGGTAACATGTTTAACCTTTAGGGCACCAAATACCAGTGTTGCTCAATGATGTAAGATGTCAAAATCAAAAGCTGTTGAAAACCTATCATGAGGCAAATTGTTTTGGGGAGCTCTTTTAAACAAGTCGCCACATGATAAGTTAAGAGCACAAGATACTTGCAATTTTTTTGAAAATTTAATTTAATTTCAGCACTCTAGGAATTAAAATAGAAAATTGAGTGCTAGTCCGATGAGCCCTGAATTATACAACATCCTACCATTGTAAATGCACACTTTCAATCAGAATCTTATCGTATTTAATTTGTAAACAGGAAATGACCAACATTTATCCACCCGTCCGTCTTCAAAACTGTTTGCTTTCGGTCAATGGGGCAGACTACAGTATGCTTTGGGTGGAAAGCAGAAATCAGCCCTGGACAGATCAACCATCAAATGGCAGTGCCCAAACACCAACCTGTGCGTTTAAGAATCAAACGTGCTAGATTGTTACAAGTCTTCTCGAACGTAGCCGGCGTCAATTTAAGCCACGTATAGCTGTCAAGTGGCATCAAGTCATTCATATTTCGACGTCAAGGATGCCTTGCAAAGCCATGAGCAAAATATACACGCAGGGTGCATCTCAAAGCGTAGGCTGCAGCCTTTGAAGGCTGCATTTTTAGGGATCGTCATTTACTTCCATCTGCCAGACTAATATTTAGGGTTAGGGATAAGGTTAACTTTAGAGTTAAGGTTAGGTTTGTGGGCTAGGTTTGGGGTAGTGGGCTACAGTTAAGGTTAAGGTAAAGGAAACCAGAAACAACTCGCATAAACCAAAGCAGTTTAAAGGAGCTGAAATGACGTCATGTCAGTTGGCAGATGGTATTAAGTGACGACCCCTAAAAATGCAGCCTTCAAAGGCTGCAGCCTACGCTTTGGGTGCATCTCAAAGCGTAGGCAGCATCCTTCAAAGGCTGCATTTTAAGGGGTCGTCACTTAATTCCATCTGCCAAACTGACATTTGGGTAAGGGACAAGGTTCAGTTTGGGGTTAGAAATAGACCTAGGTGTTAGAGTTCAGGTTAAGATTGGGGAAACCAGTGACAACTCGCTTAAACCAAAGCTGTCTAACGGAGATTAAATGACATAACATCAGTTTGGCAGATGGAATGAAGTGACAACCCCTAAAAATGCAGCTTTCGAAGAATGCAGCCTAGGCTTTGAGATGCACCCTTTGAGATGCACCTGCAGTCAGCCATCGCTGGTGTGACAACGTTGGCGTTGGTTTTTCTGGGAGAGACGGATACATACAGCGACGTAATGACGTGGCTCTCTGAGCGGCTCTAGCTGTGGAAAACCGGACCGGTTCTTCGCTTGTTCGCACGTGGAAACGATTGAGAACTGGAGTCAGCACCGGCACTGGGAGGAAAGGGGTATTACACCTTCATACGCCAATCCCAGCTGAGACTCTCCAAATAACACTGTCTAAAAAATACTGGAGAACGCGCAAGAAACCCATTTAGACATGGGAAAGACAAATCCGCTGTGAGCACCTCAGCTGAGATTCTAACTCCCCACCCGTTTTTTGGGGACAGCCCCACAATGACACCCCAGTTGTCCGAGACTGACAAGAAAACATCAGACACCGCCATTGGACATCGAGTTCTCCGGAAGCACATCCTTGTTGCCAGCAATCTGTCCGTTTAAATACATGCTAAATTCAGCCCGAAATGCCCGCATTTCTCAATCTAAAGCGCGTAGGGGGTATTTCTGGAGGCGGGATTTTTTTTTTTCTTTTTTTTTTTTGGAGCGGCGGTATGGGGGCGAACCGAGAAGCAAAAAAAAAAAACCTCGGCTACGGCAAAACGATATCAAAACCAGATGGGGCTCATTATAAAACTGCAATCAGCCTCGGAGTTACTTTCCCTGGCTAGCAATACATAAATAGATCAGAAATATAAAAACTGTAGCGAGTGGGCGGGGTTGAGGTCGACAGGTCTTTTTACTCAGCAGGCAGCAACATTAAAAATCGTGAGCGGCAGGGATCATAAAATCACGGTCCTCTAGGTCCAAGAACTGCATTCCTTTTTCATCCTCCCTTTACCTGCGAGATGGTAATAACGGCAGTTTAGCCAATCAGAAGTACTCATTATTTAGACCATTAGTTAATTAACAAGGAGGAAAGAAAACCAGGGCTGGATTAAATTTTGATGTCCGCAGTTGGTGATCCCTTGGTATAGTACGCCTCTCATCGAAGCACGAAAGATCGAACCAGCTGCATATGAAACAATATGCTATTGTCATGGCTTGTCAGCAGTAACCAGTGTACTGGCCAGTTAGATGCAGCCGCAGCACTACGGTCTACTATGCAGCAAGACCCCCAAGGGAGTGAGTGCACGCTGCATTGCAGGTCACACTGCAGACCAGGAGGGGTTATACGGATTTGTATGAGGAATCCGTTTCCACACAAGCCAGTATGCTCCGGAGTGCCAATATTGCAACATCAGCCAAAGCAAATGCTACAGAAAATCTGAAAACAACCCAAGTCAACTTTAACCCAGTGCACCCACTACGCCACCTGTATTCACAGAAGGGGGCCGCCAAGCTGTCACGGAATTACAGTCCCATTACATTTTGGGTTGTAACTCTACAACTAAATAAAATAAAATCAAGTATGAAACGTCATATTGAAGGTATTAACCTGTTCCTTAATATTATTAAGTGAAAATATATTTTTGAGAAATTTTCATAGAAGAAACAAGCAAAAACTACTCCGTCACGGAATTACACAAAATTGACGTGGTTTTTTTTAATGTTGAGTTTAACTATCCAGAAAGTGATGTTCCAATCATAGTTAAGTTATGAAACTTCAATATGTTCACATTTTAGGTGTTTTTTTGATAATACTGTCAGTTATAGAAACAAATATTGACTTTAACCCTGCTTTATGGGCAAGAAATTTCAAAAAGTCAATGTCACAGAATTACAAGAGGCAAATTGTCACGGAATGACAACAATAGTATTAATTAGTTACAATGTATTTATTTCAATATATTATACATATATACATAATTATTTACATTTTTACAGTTTAGCAATATATTACAATGAGTTTTCCACTTCTAATGACCAATCATAATACATCAATTTTTTTTTTAAATCTCCATGTCAACATTGGCTTGGCGGCCCCCAGAAGCCAAAGAAAAATTGAACAACTGCCAACACGAAATCACATGGATTACTCACCACAAAAAAAAAAAAATAATAATAATAAAATAATAATCAAGCAAGCATATTTTCAGCACAATCAACACAAGCTCACAATAACAGGCCTATGACATTGGCCTTTTAAAAATGCATCCAGGGACTGCCATTTGTTCTGTTCCTTAATTTGGTTCGTTAATGATTAAGGTATGACATAGGAGAACATATTAGAGAGCCTCTCGTATGCGTAAAACAGTATGGATAGGCAGATATTTATGTTAAGGGAAAGTGCTCTCGGAGACTCTTACGAGTCCGGTTACAAGGCACTTACCTTTACAAGGTGAAAGCGGACACGTGAAATTTGATAGCAATAACATTAGCGAGGGAGGAGTGTTGAGTTGTACCAGCAGCGCACGAATCCCATCCAGACAAGCGCAGGTCTAATAGAGGTTAGGTCACTGCACATTGCTTTAGGCCGTCTTTAACATCCTACTTATTCACAAAAAAGTTTAACTGCCACTTTAATCTCGTTATCACAACCATGCAGTGGTGCAACCAAGGAGAGTACAAAATTCCGGGTGACGGAGGGAAGGTGATATGATTTTCCACACCCTCCTTCCCAGAGGTGGGCAACGAGGCCCGGATCTGTCCCTGGTTTTCACACAAACTTCTGGCCTTTAATTAGCTGATCATCTAAATTAGCCAAACAATTTATGAAATCTGACATTTCAGGCGCATTTCTTTAAATTATCATGAATAGCCAACAAAGACTGTTCTCGTCTCCCCACTTCAGGCATTTTTCTGTGATCTTTGCGCAAATCTATATTTGGCCATCTATGCAATCAATTAACTCAATTAGTCAGGGTAATTGAGAGAAATAAAAACCTGCATACACACCGGCCCTCCAGGACCAGAATTGCCCAACCCATGTTCGTTTTGACATTTCGGTCGTCACTCTGTTCTGGGACAGGCAGCACGCAAAGCCTTATGCAGAGCGTTTTTCACGGGTTGGATCGAAGCAACGAATAAGTACAGCGTACAGCAGTAAAACCCAATTAACAGCCGTATACACGAGCTCTCCGGGGGGAAAGGCGTGCACCTCAATCCTTAAGCATTAATTAAATCAAATATAGCTGCCATCATAGTAAAATGGAAAAGTGCTTCTGGCAACTCACTCTCCTTTCTGAGTATGCACCAAGCACACTAGTATCCAGAGAACAAGAAACCAATTCTGCCGATTCTTTGAATTAATGCATTTATTGTTATGACTAGATTACTATCCATAATGACGCCTATTTATAATGGTATCAAACACTACGGATTCGCCAGTTAGTTTGCTGGTCTTCTACGTCGAGGGGATACGTACTACGAGCATGTCTCAGTCAGCCAGACCTGGAGCAAATCTGAGCTCGTCAGCCAGCCATGCAAGGCTTCATCATGCGAAAAGTGGCTTGAATGAACTGAATTTACTACCAGGCATTAGACTTGTTCAAACATCAAGCAATCGGACAAATGGGGGACATCAAGCCATTTTGTCGCATTCATAATTGGGTCACACAAGCGGAAGATCGCCGACATTCGTTCAGCTGCTTTCACACCGGACGCGAAACGTTTTTTTTTTTTCGCACTACAGATTACATTCAAAGTCAATGCAAAGACGCGAATTCGCAAACGCATGTATTCGCGTCTTTGCATCGACTTTGAATGTAATCTGTCGTGCGAAAAATTCGCTTCGCGTCCAGTGTGAAAGCGGCTTTAGCCACCTACATTTACAATATCGACTAGTTTGCGAACTTACCTCGATTTATCAGCGTGCAGTCTGTATACGCTCCGCACACTAACGGTTTAGTACAACTTCTGTCAGAAATGAAAAATGTTCTATCGCTGTTCAGAAGGTGGAACAGGATAAATGGCAATGGAGTTTGCTAGTCCAGCATTGTTCCATCATTCGGTCAGCAGACCTATATCATGCTACCAACCATAACCTTGTCACAATCAACGATACATACAGTCCGAGAAAATGTCTACCTGACCGTAGTAAGTCAGCTATTCTCCATAATTTTAGAAAATACACTGATTTTACACTTCCAGGCTTTAATTGCGTTCTGCAATGACACCACGGCGTTCGTGTCGCCTCCTTCCTGTGTCAGGCTCAGCTCTGTGATAGATTAAACTGCCTAGAGGGACGCAGATTTCAGATCATCACTCGACTGACTTTGTCTGTAGATGTATTGTGTCACTGGGCACGTATTGTCATGTAGTGTGATGGCTACTATCGAAATGACCAATTGAGAACGAGTCTTTTATTCTTTGTGGATTTTTAAACTGGGTTGCAACTGTAAATACCAAGCGCGACTCTCTCCCCCAAATACAAACAAGCACGCATACGATGTACGGCGAAGTGAGCTACATCTTAGCATGTGAGATCCAAAATTAGAAGGAGTGCGACACCTGCCGGAAAAAATTATACCCCCAAAATGGCAACTCTCTTGTATAATTCCATTCCGGAACCACAGGGGCAGGGGTTCCCAAACTGGGAAACCTGGGGCTTCCCTGTGTATGCTGGTTTTCATTCTAACCATAACTGCCATGGTAGGATTTTCATAAACTGCTAATTTGTCCTTATTAGGTGCATACTGTCTTAAGCGAAATTTAAATAGAAATATCCATGAGTGCCATGAAGAATAAAAGACCCCTAAATATACTGTTTTTTTTTCTATGCTTTCAGGTTAAAACATTTTTTAACAGATCCAGTGAGGCACTGAGATAATCAATACCCTCCAAATCAGCTTGCTGAACACAAGTGAGTAGAATTCTTACAAAATAATTTGGTTGTACTCAATAACAAAAACATAGCATAAAACAGGTTTGACTGTCATTTGCTTTTCTAGTAAATTGGTAGTTTTTCCAACCATGTGCCCACAGTTTCACCAATTAGGAACTCGTTGATTTTTTGTCCCTTTGATTGGGTATATTTTTTCCTCTTTTTATCCAATTGTTATGCATATATTGCAATGTGGAATTTATTCCTCATTGTATGTATGCATATCTGTCAAAATATTGTCAAAAAATGTCAAAAATGTCAAAAGAGGATAAATTGTTGCTCTAAATTTAAATGCACCTAATCAAGACAAATTGACAGCATGTTAAGATCCTATGACTGCAATCAAGGGTGGAACAAAAACCAACATATACAGGGAGGCCCCAGGACTGAGTTTGGGAACCACTGCTTAAGAGTATTAAAATGTGCGATGTGAAATTTAATTATTTGTGAGAAACCATTCGGATTTGGGTACTGCCCAGTGCATTAAATCTTGTGATAAAACCTTTGTATTTATTCTGGTGGAAACTTCTCTTTATTGTTGATGGTCGCACAGACACTTACCTCCTGGAGGTGTTCTCAGTCAGGCTAACTGTTGAGATGGTACCTCACTTCAGGAAAGGAGTTCATCTGTCATCCACCACAGGCGTTATTTGTGGTCTTCTCGGCCTTTTGGTGTTCTTGGGCAAACTGGCACATTCTACATCTTTAAGAATGAACCACGTGGTTGATTTGGATGCACCTAACATTTTCTGGTTTTCTATGAAGTGTTTGATTTGATTTTTCAGGTTTATTATGGCTAGCTTCATTGACAGTAGAACCTTGTTGGGATTCATATTGGGAGTGTACAGTTACATATACCAAATCCAAACGCCAAACTTTAAATCAACTCAAAACATTTTATCTGCGTGCTTATAATTAACCTGCTTTAATTCCTATAACATTCACCCATTTTAGAGGTGAATATCCTCAAATAAGAGTAGAAAGTCAGCATTTCCAAATAATATTAATTTATTAGTTCGATATCCAATAATCTCCTACATGGCGGGATATAGACCTGAAATAACAATAATATTATCAATGACCAAAAATACATGGGCCTGACATTATAAAAACATAACCTCAGCAATATATATACATCTATATATATAAAACTTCAGTTCCACAAGATTTCGGACAGTGTGTGGAATGCAAATACATGCAGAATTCAGTAATTTGTCAATTATCTTTTACTCACGTTTAGTTAAAATAGTGCAAAGAAAAAATATTTATGTTTTTCCAATTAACTGTGCTAATTTTTGTCAATATTTGTAAATTCTGAATTTGATGCCTGCAAGACATTCCAAAACAACAGGGCCGGGGGAGTGAGAAGGCTGGAGAGGTTATGGAATCTTCAGAAAAACACCCACTTTGAACATTCCACAAGGAAACAGATGAATAGCTAACCAGAGTATCATTTATGACGGGTATAAAATGAGCAGTGACAAAAGGCACAGTTCTTTACCAGCAAGATTATTGGAGGCTCACCACTTTTCCAAAGGCTGCGGAGCAAATAGCCACACAATTTAAGAACAGCGTTCCTCACGTGACTGTGCGGAATTCGGGATCTCACCATTGACGGACCTTAATATAATGAAAAGATTCTAATTCTGAAAATATGAGGAAACTGAAGCAATCTCCATGAGTGTAAGGATATTTACATGTCCAAATGTACTAAATGACCATGATCATTGCAGCACCTGCATGGTTCACTGGGGACATCTAGTGGACAATGGTAATGATAACGTCATCGGAGAAGTTTGCAGATTTAATTCTCTTGACAAAAAATAAATTGCCATCACAATTTTCATCGAGAATAATCTTGTTAAGTGTACAGAAATTAATTTTAGAAGTTCAGCTCCATATATTTTGTCCCTTACTGTGAAATTGTGTATATAATTCAGTTTTATATTAAAATTGTGGGGTTCAGAGGCTTAATGTGGGGAGTTTGTTTTTTGTTAGGGATTCCTTGTCCTTAATCAGTAATACTGATTAATACTGATTCAATGCTGGGCCAAATATGAGTCATAATTTTGGAGGTGTTCAAAGTTAAAAGCAATCTGCAGTCAAAATGGCCAATCAGGCCTATATAGTTCCACTATTATTCATAAAACCCATACATATTTTTTGCAAAAAAAAAAAAGTGTTCAGAGAGCGTCAGTGTGCACCATCTGAGATGGTGGGTTTCAGGTCTTATTACTAAACATGTGGCCGAGAGGGGACCAGAATGCTTTGGGGGAGTTCAGATCCTGTATGGAGGCTGAGTTCCTCATAGATCCTGTAGTGGTCTTACCTGTTGCATTTAACCTGCAGCCTGGACAACTACTGGCCAAAAGGTGTAACTAGTGTCATTTGCAAGGTAATAGAGGAAATCTTACTGAGCGCACTAAAGATGTGCTTCATCACCGCAGACGATCAATCAATTTGGTTTTGAACACAAACGTGGCCACAGCTGACAAGGCTCCCCAGTTCTTACATATTTAGATGCCCCAGTTATTTCACAGAATAAACCACAATATCTATTCTGCTCCAGAGAAGTGCATCTGACATACTTTTAAGGGTCATTGTGCACTGGCATGTAAATAAGTCTGTGCTTGTAAAATGGGGAAACAGCATCTCTTCCTCTTTGCATATCCAATGGTGTGAAGCAGAGAGGGAATTTATCACTTCTCTTTAATGTTTATGTGTTCAATTTACCTCCAGTTCTGTAGGAATGTAAAATAGGGTAGAACATTTGTATCATGTAGATTAATCATGTAATATACATTGATGACATTGCTGTTTTCTGCCCTTATCACGTTGGCCTGCAGCAGCTACGTAAGTTCTGTGAATAGTGCAGCGTAGATTTTGACATCAGCTATTATGTTAAAAGTAATGACATCATGTTTTGCAGACCAAAAAAAATAAATCTTCCCTTAATTAAATTAGGTACCTCTGCCATTTCCGTACAGACAATTTAACAGATGTCATCAATATTTTTAGACAAATCAGAATGCAATATTTTCAGACAAATTCTTTGATTAGGACATTTCTTAAGTGTACAGCTGATGCCAAGATCTCACTGTCCAAGGTATTTTGCACACTGCTCTATGTAGCTCATCTTTTGGTCAAGCGACAGAGTGAGCAGTATTCAGCAACTCAGAGTTGCGTATAAAAACATCATTTAACAGCTGAAGGGTGGACCCAGCGGGGCACGGCGCTTGCGAGATATACGCAAGACACACTTCTTCTAACCTTTCAGACCAGCATCAGATATCTGATAGATAAATTTAGAAGCAGACCATCTTGATCTGGTAAATGCCATATTAATGTTAAAACTTGCTCAGAGAAGAGCTGCACATCATTATGCTCTGGATTATGGGTGGATAAGCAAAGAATGCTTTGTGCAATTTCTCAATAATATTTCCTTATTTTTGCAGCGCGGAGATGCAGCAGGTAGCACTACCACCTCACGGCAAGAAGGTTTGTGGATTTGAATCCGGCCAGGGGCTTTTTTGTGCAGAGTTAGCACGTTTGAGGGGGTTTCCTCTAGATATGCCGGTTTCCTCTCACAGTCCAAAGACAGGCATGTAAGGCTGAATGGAGAATTTCCTGTGTGTGTGAGTGTGTGTGTGACTGGTGAGTGCCCCCTGTAATGGATTGGTCAGCTGTCCTTAGTGTGTGCCTTTTGCCCATGGTTGTCTGGGTTAGACTCCAGCTTCCTCATGACCCTTGTGAGGAAGACGTAGTATAGATGATGGGTGGATATTTCCTAATTTACTCTTTTTCTCTCTTTTTCCTCTAAGTCTGTATGTTGCTACTGCCTCATATCTTATAGACCATTTCCAGTGTTTCTGAAATGAAGAGCTGAATGAGACTGAGTTGAAATGCACTAATTGAATCAAACAAATTCCATTTTAAAAGCCAATTACAGCCATGACCCACAATGGGGTGTCCATTTTGTTCGTAGCCCATTGTTTTCAGGGGAGGTCTCACATTTTTAATTCTTGAGCAAATGTTTACCCTTTTAACATAAGCCCTGAGCTTCTGGCTCGAAAATGACATGCCCAAAATGAAATTAGTACATCTTTGCAAGTACTTGGTCCATTTAAATAATCTTGATATCACAAAGGTCACACCTATGACAAAGTTTTACTTTCATCCATTTTGGAATTATTTTGTTGCAGTCTAAGCCTCTAAAAATTTCAGTACAGAATTTCACCATTATCTGAGCCAAAGTTGATTCTAATCAAACAAATCAGAGCAAAATTAGAGAGATTTTAGTTTGGGAATGTATTGCTGGAATCTCCAAATTGGTACTGTGTGCCAGTTCAGATTTCTCAGGTACTGAACTGGAAAACTCATTTAATTTTGCTTATACAGTGCTGTGAAAAAGTATTTGCCCCCTTCCTGATTTCTTATTTTTTGTAAATTTGTTACACTTAAATGTTTCAGATCATCAAACAAATTTTAATATTAGACAAAGACAACCTGAGTAAATACAAATGCAGTTTTTAAATTATGATTTCATTTATTAAGGAGGAAAAAGCTACCTAAACCTACCAAGCCCCATGTGAAAAAGTAATTGCCCCCTAAATCCTAATAACTGGTTGTGCCACCCTCGGCGACAGCAACTGCGATCAAACGTTTGCGATAACTGGAAATGAGTGTTTCACATCGCTGTGGAGGAATTTTAGTCCACTCTTTTCTGCAGAATTGCTTTAATTCAGCCACATTGGAGGGTTTTTGTGCATGAATGGCCTGTTTAAGGTCGTGCTACTGCATCTCAAGCAGATTTAAGTCCGTACTTTGACTAACCCACTCCAAAATCTTCATTTTGTTTTTTTAAGCCATTCAGAGGTGGACTTACTGGTGTGCTTCGAATCATTGTCCTCCTGCATAACCCAAGTGCGCTTGAGCTTGAGGTCACAAACTGAAGGTTGGACATTCTCCCTCAGGATTTTCCGGTAAAGAGCATAATTCATAGTTCCATCAATTATGGCAAATCGTTTAGGTCCTGAAGCAGCAAAGCAGTCCCAAACCATCACACTACCACTACGATGTTTGACTTTTGGTATGATGTTCTTTTTATGAAATGCTGTTTTAATTTTAGGCCAGATGTAACAGGATGCACACCTTCACAAAAAGTTCAACTTTTTTCTTGTCAGTCCACAGAATATTTCCCAAAAAGTCTTGGGAATCATCAAGATGTATTTTGGCAAATATGAAACGATCCTTTGTGTTCTTTTTGGTCAGTAATGGTTTTCGCCTTGGAACTACCCCATGGATGCCATTTTTGCCCAGTCTCTATTATTATTGAATCATGAACACTGACTTTATTTGAGGCAAGTGAGGTCTGCAGTTCTTTAGATGTTATTCTTGGTTGTTTTCTGACCTCCTGGATGAGTTGTGGATGCACTCTTGGAGTAATTTTGGTAGGCCAGCCACTCCTAGGAAGGTTGACCACTGTTCCAAATTTTTGCCATTCATGAACATTGGCTCTCACCATGATCCGCCAGAGTCCCAAAGCCTTAGAAATGGCTTTGCAACCCTTTCCAGACTGATAGCTGTCAATTCCTTTGTTTCTCATCTGTTCATGAATTTTAGATCGTGGTATGACGTGCTACTTTTTGAGATCTTTTAGCCTACATCACTTTGTCAAACAGGTTCTATTGTAGTGCTTCTTGATTCAACAGGTCTGGCAGTAATCAGGCCTGGGTGTGGCTAGTGAAATTGGACTCAAAAAATGTAGTTAATCACAGTTAATTAATGATTTAAAAAGGGGGGCAATTACTTATTCACATGGGGCCAGGTAGGTTTGGATAGCTTTTTCCCCCTAATAAATGAAATCATCATTTAAAAACAGCATTTTGCATTTACTCGGGTTATCTTTGTCTTATATTAAAATTTGTTTGATGATCTGAATCATTTAAGTGTGAAAAATATGCAAAAAAGTAAGAAATCAGGAAGGGGGCAAATACTTTTTCAGCGCACTGTATGTCACCACAGGCATACATTCCATGTAATTACTACAATTTTATTTATTCATTTATTTATTGATTTTAATTGCAACTGGTCCTGCTAACAGTTTCCCATTCAAAAAAGGGAAAACAATAACTATGCCCCTACTGCTCAAAAAAATCCTCTGCCTACACAGCGATTCGAACCTCAGATTTCTCACTCTTGAATGCAATGCCTTAGCCATTACACGAGCTGAGGAGACAGCCTTATTACAGCCGCATTGACTTGTTTATTTATTACTTTCATTCCTGGCACATGGGGGACGAACCAGTTGCCCCTTGTGACCCTACAAGCTTTCCTAAAGTGTAATCACTTGGTTAAACTTTACATTTATAACTCAAATAATTTTAGGGGGAATCAACTCGCGCTTTGTTATCGGTATTGTTTCAGGTGCAAAGAAGAAGGTTTGTTATTGATGTTTGTCATTCCAAGATTTTTGCTGTAGGGCAACCACCAAGCGACACTTAATATTTTTAAAAATTGCAATAACTCAGATAATTTTAATTGGAATGATATTACATCTGCAATCGACATTCCAGGTGCACTGAAGAGGAAGTCATGCATTGTGGTGGCTCAGAAATGTTTCTTGTGGAACCATCACTCAGGCAAATATAACATTTCCAAATGCAATAGCGCAAACAGTTGTTTTTTGAATTATTTCACACCTCTTGCAATTATTTCTGGTGCACAAGGAAGGGCAGTGATTGAAATTTGTCACCCTGTGACCTTGGTTGTAGCGTCACCACCGGACCAAACTTTTTGTTTTTAAAAACGCAATAACTTGAAATAGTTCTACTGGGAATCCTCGCAAATCTGCTGTCAATATTCCTGTTGCATTGAAGAGGCACCTTATTTATCTATTACTTTCACTTTACAGCCACCATTAGGTGAAACTACACTTTAAAATTCAGTAAGTCAAGCTGTTCAAACTTGAATCAGATCAATGTTTCTGTGACTGTCTTGGTGCATAAAATAGCAATCCTTCTATACCTGTGGCACTATGACCATTCCTCTAGCACCACCCTCAGGCTAAACTAAGGGTTGTTATGGGAATTGGGTAAAACTTGCTGCAGACATGCCTGGAGAATGTAAATGTTTCCCTGCTGATTTTCTTTCAACAACCCTTTCCTGTAGTGCTCCCACTAAACCAAACAATAAATTTTGTCTATATTGCAGGGATATACCCTGCTGTTTTCCCAC
Organism: Gymnothorax reevesii; assembly: GCA_029721435.1. Classification (NCBI taxonomy): domain Eukaryota; kingdom Metazoa; phylum Chordata; class Actinopteri; order Anguilliformes; family Muraenidae; genus Gymnothorax; species Gymnothorax reevesii. The sequence continues at coordinate 21,399,503 of CM056579.1, read as the reverse complement.
CAACTGCAGTTGTATAGTATTTTACTGAAAAGTCTACAAGAAAATGGTTTTGAGGACAAACCCAAATCCATTGGGAGAAAAAAAAACGAGAAAAGGCCACATTTTCTGAAGAAAATTTGCACTCTGCTCTTGCTTGAAAAGTTAAAGGGGTGGATTTAATGTTGCCAAGAGGAACATTTCAGGTTTCTTGCTGAAAGTATGGAGCAGCAGTGAGAGTTGAAAAATGACTGAAAATCATCAAAAATGAATAACAGGATCAAATAAACTCCCTGCACACTCCCTGTGACATAAGGTCATGCTTAAAAACTACGGGACAACTTTTTCTGCATGCGTTAATTCCCACACAACCCAATCCCAACACCTAATTCTATTTTTCTCCAGTTGCAAGGACTGACTATTATTCTTCTGCGGGGGCTAAATGCTGCTTGAGAGCAGGATAAATACTGAGGGCACGGTTATGCGTCAGGGGTGTTTTCCATGTAAATTGGATGACACCAGTGTGTTATTTAAATAAGGTTGCACCAGGAAATGTTTGGTGTCTGTCTCACATAATGCAGACTGCATATGACTTGCCAGACCCACGGCTCAAGTGAAACTATTTCTATTAAATGAGAGCAAATATTCAGCTTCTCAATGTAGCCTGTTGTATTCTACAAACTAACATAATCAATGGGTCATTCCTTGTCAATTTACCAAATGGCTCCTGCATTACCCCCTCAGATTTTTTTGAGAAAAATCATGTTGGTGGATTCACTCCTTAATAGAATAATCTCAAAACTGTAGGTCTCTATTGCCAATAATCTGGCCAGAAAAAAATTATTAAAAGGACAAAGGTTTGGGTGATTTTTAGCCTTTTTTTTTGCATCGCCTTCTGAAGTTCTCATTTTGGGCTGGAATATCTTAAAAAGTACTTGAGCTAGGACCTCCAAATTTTGTGCATCAAATATCTGGTGCTACATCTGTGCATAATTTAACTTTCAGCAGTCTAGCTCATGTGTAACATGCAGTAATAGGCCCCTAATTTCCGTCAAAAATTTCTATTCGCCATGGTTTTCTGAAAATCTACCAATGTGAGGTAAATAGCATCTGAGATATTGCCGATCAGAAATGAAGAAGGAAAAAAAAACACATTTTCCTGCAACTTTGAAGATATATTCCCATTCAATGACACCATTTATCAAATCCAAATCAGGTTCACCTTAGAGAGCAGGTTTTTGTTAATGACATATCTGAAAATTATGATGGTATTCTTTTTCTTTTTCCCAATATGATTTTTTTTTTAATTATGTTTTATATTGCAATGCCAATTCTCAATTATACCTTCATGGTCTTGTGGACAGCTCTTTATTTATGTCAGAGATCTCAAATTTTGTACAGCGCCTATTATAAACCATTTGACATTAACTTTTAATACATATTAGTGCTGTTATGGCCCCAATTTGTTATTACATTTAAAACAACAGCAACAGCAAAGGATGACAGACACAGTTTTAAAAAAACCTCAACACATTTATTTAACAAACAAAGACTTAACTACTATTTACAACTACAGACCAAGATTGATTTACAAGACAAAAATAAACAGAAATATTTACAGTCCCTTTTTGTGGGGCGGCTTGGTGATGTCCTGGGTGAGAAAAATCCACAAACAGGCAAAAATCCACAAAAAAAACATCACAGGTCTTGAACAGAATGAAAGGTCTGGTCACATGTATCCTTCTTCTTGCAATTTCTCCTACTACCTTACTGTCTCAATTCTTTTCCTTATATACTCTTTTGCAGACCCCACCCACATTTAGACCTCTTTTTTTTTTATTTTCTGAGACTTGCCCCAGACATGTCCAGGACATGTCTAAACATGACTCCAGTCTGAGCTAATCAAAAAAAAGGTAAATACTGCCATCTAGTGGCCTATATTCACATTACACCTCCATTCCAAAAAGGGAAAAATTTTGACTCATAAAGGCAAAATTTTTCTTTTCAATACAAAATGGTTAAGTGAACACTTGTCTATATATACATATCATACAATATTCAAACACATGATATATATACACATTCAAACACGGGATAAGCAATCAGCAATTACATTGTCTGTACCCTTCACATGCTTAATTTCCAAGTCAAACTCCTGTAAAATCAAACTCCAATTCAACAATCTCCGATTCTTGTTTTTCATCTTACTCAAAAACATTAACGGATTGTGGTCAGTGTACACAATCATTGGCTTTTGTCCTGTACAAACATAAACCTCAAAGTGTTGTAAAGAAAGGACCAGAGCCAACAGTTCCTTCTCTATTGTGGAATAGTTCCTTTGGTGGTGATTGAACTTCCTGGAGAAGTATGCCACGGGATGCTCAATGTCATCAGAGTCACTTCTCTGTAGGAGCACAGATCCACAAGCTTGGTCGCTAGCATCGACCGCGATGGAGAACGGTTTGTTGAAGTCAGGAGATTTGAGCACGGGGAAGTGACACAGCAGAGACTTCAGGCGATCGAAGGCTCTCTGGCATGCATCATCCCAGGTGAACTTTACGCCTTTCTTCAGTTGGTTAGTTAGACTGAGAGCAATCTCAGCAAAGTTCTTGCAGAACTTGCGGTAGTACCCGATCATTCCAAGGAAGCGGCACAAAGCTTTTTTGTTGTAAGGAACTGGAAAGTCCATGATGGCTTGGACTTGAGCATTAATGGGTGCCACTTTACCCTGGCCTATGACGTAGCCAAGGTAGGAGACAGTAGCACAACCAAAGTCACTCTTGCTCAGGTTAACAGTCAGGTTAGCCTGGGTCAGGCGCTGGAACAACGTCTCTACATCTTTTAGATGTTCTTCCCAGGAGTCACTCCATGTAATCAGGTCATCGATGTACGCACTCGTGTGTGGCAATCCGGCGATTGTAGACTGTATCATCCTTTGGAACGTGGCTGGGGCATTTTTCATGCCAAAGGGTAGGACTTCATACTGGTACAATCCAGATGGTGTGGCAAAAGCAGAGATGCTCTTGGCCCTCTCAGTTAAAGGCACACACCAATAACCCTTTAATAAATCAATCTTGGTCAGAAACTTTGCTTGCCCTACTCTATCAATACAATCATCAATCCTAGGTATTGGAAACACATCAGTTCTAGTTACAGCATTGACTTTGCGATAATCTGTACAGAATCTAGTACTTCCATCAGGTTTTGGAACTAGCACACAGGGTGAACTCCAATCGGAGTTGGAGGGTCTGATAATATCATGTTTTAACATGTACTCAATCTCTTTCTCGGCAATCTTTCTCTTTTCAGGATTCATCCGGTATGGATGCTGTTTTATTGGTTTGGCATCACCAACATCTACATCATGAGAGGCTATAGTAACTCTCTTTGGAACATCAGGAAACAAATCCTCATATATCTTGATCAACCTTTCAAACTGATCTCTCTGTGAGGGTTCTAAGTGCTGGAGTTTTACATCAAGATTTTGAAACACTTTGACAATTTACATGAAAGAACTTCAGCTTTAATTCTTGGTTCATCATCTTGAAACTCCCCCTCATCTTCACACGTTTCGACCATTGGAGAATCTGAAGTGACAGCTGCAAACCTAGCATTTCTGTCATGATAAGGCTTTAGCATGTTAATATGACACAATTGTTTTGGTTTTCTCCTATCTGGAGTCTTCACAATGTAATTGAGATCATTGAGTTTTGTCAGAATTTCATAAGGACCATGAAATCTAGCCTGCAATGGATTGGACTGCAAGGGAAACAACACAAGGACCTTTTCTCCTGGTTTAAACTCACGGCTTCTAGCCTTATGATCATAACAAGTTTTAATTTTTCCCTGACTTGATTTCAAGTTCTCTTTGGCAAGGTCACAAGCTGCACGCAATCTTTCCTTGAACTTGCTAACATAGTCTAACAGACTGATGTGTGGCTCTTCCTCTTGCCATTGTTCACTCAATAATAGCAAAGGTCCTCTCACTTCATGACCAAACACTAGCTCAAATGGACTGAATCCAGTAGACTCCTGCACTGCTTCTCTAGCTGCAAACAACAGCAAATGAACCCCTTCATCCCAGTCTTTCTCATGGTCATAACAATAAGTCCTCATCATTGTCTTGAGAGTGGAATGAAACCGCTCTAAGGCACCCTGACTTTCTGGATGATAGGCACTAGAAAGAATCTGCTTTGCACCTAGTTCATACACAACCTGCTGAAACAATCCTGAAGTGAAATTGCTACCTCGGTCTGACTGAATTTCCCTGGGAAGGCCAAACAACGTGAAGAACTTTATCAAAGCCTTCGAGATTGCAGTTGCCTTGATGTTACTTAGAGGTATGGCTTCGGGGAATCTGGTAGATGCACACATGATTGTCAACAAGTACTGATTTCCAGATCTAGTCTTGGGTAATGGACCAACGCAATCAACAATGACCCTAGAGAATGGCTCCCCAAATGCTGGGATAGGCTGCAATGGAGCTACAGGTGGGTCTAACTGGTGTTTTCCAACTACCTGACAAGTGTGACAGGTTTTGCAAAAGTTGGAAACGTCTTTCCGAAGCCCAGGCCAAAAGAAGTGTTTCATGATCTTATCAACAGTCTTGTTAACACCAAGATGACCTCCTAAAGGTAAACTATGAGCCATTGTTAAGATCTCATTCCTGTAGACCTTCGGAACAACAATTTGCCTGACCACTGCCCAATCTGCATTGGCAGGGATATCAGGAGGGCGCCACTTCCGCATCAACACACCATCCTTGAGATAATACCCAACTGGAACTGCGTCTATTTCTTTATCAGGAAGGGCTCTCCTCTTTAGTACACAAATTTCAGGATCATTAGTTTGCTCCTCAATCAAACGCCTTCTGGACAGAGACAAGTCTCCAGACACATCAGAATCACCAGACCCATCCGGCTGGCTGAATAGAGAACTGATAAAAGTATCTGATAAGTCCTCAAACGGAGAAACCATAGTAGGCCAATCAGAGTCATGAGGCGAACCACCTGAGTCCTGACTATTCAATGTACTGGACGGCACCACATCATCTTCTTCTTTAGCCTTCTTGGCCATAGCACGAGTCACTGCGCAAGAAGGATACAGAGATGGGTCCTCATCCCCATCTTCAGTGCTCGGCTGTGAAGTAAGATGTACAGGGGGAACTACTTTGCCCCCAGCCAGGTCATTGCCTAGCAACAGAGAAACACCCTTTATAGGTAGACTTGACATAAGTCCCACCTTTACCTGTCCTGTAACCAAATCTGACTTCAAGAATATAGAGCGCAGGGGTACAGATACAGTCCTCCCTTCAATACCTTGTACAAGTATGAAATCCCCTGAAGCGGTCTCATCACGTAACTCCAAGGAGTCCATCAACAAAAGTGACTGAGAAGCTCCGGTATCCCTTCGGATATATATGGGGACAGGAGTAGTATGCTCATTCAGAGCCACAAATCCCTCTGACACAAATGGAAGAAATTCCTCCCTCACGAAGTCAGCTGTATCAGGCTTTTTAGCCCCACAAGAAGCAGGCAATTTAGCAGATTGGTTATCTACTACAGGGGTTTCTAACCTTGTTTTCACAAAGGCATTTGGTTTGGTATCCTTTTCTTTTTCTTTCTTAGCTTTAAGGAACCAACAGTTAGTTGTAACATGACCAGATTTCTTGCAATAACTGCAAACTAGACCACTTTTGTCACTGTCAGCTTTCACACTTTGATCAGACCTGTTACTGGATTTCTGAGCACCATCACCAGATTTGTCTTTGTCTTTGGGTGAGGAATCTTGGGTATCACCATAACCCTTTTTCTGAAATTGGGACCATCTATTATTACTGCTAGACTGAAATTTGGACTTAAGTGTGAGAACATATTCATCTGCAAATTTGGCAGCTGATTGCAAGTTCAGTGCTTGCTTCTCATTAAGGTAGGTCTTAACATCATCTTTAACACAGTTCTTGAATTCTTCAACTAACACCATCTCTTTTAGTGAGTTGAAATCATCCTTGACCTCCATAGAAGTACACCAGCGCTCAAAGCAAACCTGCTTTTCATTAGCAAATTCAACATAAGTCTGATTTTCAGATTTCTTCAGACCTCTGAATTTCTGTCGGTAAGCCTCTGGAACCAACTCATAAGCTCTCAAAATAACCTTTTTGACAACCTCATAATCAGAGGAATCATCTGCAGACAAAGCCGAATAGGCTTGTTGAGCTTTACCCATGAGGACAGTTTGCAACATCAGAGGCCAGTGTTCCTTTGGCCACTGGCAACTCTTTGCTACCTTTTCAAAACACTGGAAATAGTTGTCAACATCCTTTTCCGAAAATGGAGGCACCAGTTTTACCTCCTGACTGGCACAAAATTTATTTTTAGTTTCAATTTTAATTTTTAGTTGCTCCATTTGGAGTCTTTCTTCTCTATCGAATTTCTCTAATTCAAAATCTCTCTGTCTTGCAAATTTTTCTAACTCAAATTCTCTTTGTTTTTCTTTTTCCTCCCTTTCTATTTTCTCTTCTCTTGCTAATTTTTCTAACTCAAACTGCCTGTTTTTCTTTTTCTTCCCTTTCTTTCTCTCTTTCTTCCCTCTCAAATTCTCTTTGCTTTTCTTTTTCCTCCCTTTCTTTTTCTCTTTCCTCTCTTTCAATCTCTAGCATTTTTAATTTAAGTTCCATTTCTATATTTGGATTTTCCACTGGAAACTGTTCCAGATCTCCTGGTGCAAACACATTTTCATCAATGTAATATTCAACTATCTCTCTAGCCAGTCTTGCTTTTCGCATGGCTGGTTTTACCTCTGTCAGCTCTAAATGTCTGCAAATTTCTAGCAGTTCTGTCTTTTTAAAAGACTTCAAAACCCCTACGGTTGGTGATGCCAAGAAATCATCCATTGCTGTTGTCAATATATATGTATTCAATTAAAAAAAATCTATTTTACTATTTGAAATGTTAGATTTTCAATAAATTACTCACAAAATGGTCTATCCCGGACCTTGAGCCCCCAATTTGTTATGGCCCCAATTTGTTATTACATTTAAAACAACAGCAACAGCAAGGAATGACACACAGTTTTTAAAAACTTAAACACATTTAATTAACAAACACCATAACAACTAACTAACCTAAAGACCAAGATTGAATTATGTACAAAACATAAATATTTACAATCCCTTTTCGTGGGGGTGGCTTGGTGATGTCCTGGATGATGAAAATGCTCAAACACAGGCAAAGAAATCCACAAAAGAAACATCACAGGTCTTGAACAGAATGGCAGGTCTGGTCATCTTCTTGCAATTTCTCCTACTACTTTACTGTCTCAATTCTTTTCTTTATATACTCTTTTGCAGACCCCACCCACATTTAGACCTCTTTTTTTTTTTATTTTCTGAGACTTGCCCCAGACATGTCCAGGACATGTCTAAACATGACTCCAGTCTGAGCTTATCAAAAAAAAGGTAAATACTGCCATCTAGTGGCCTATATTCACATTACAGTGCCATCCACATCCCAGTGTAATTCCAATCGTGCATGGGTCCAAAGATGCCATCCTGGCAAATCTCTCTTGTCATCTGATTAATTTTTGCTTTAATCCCTTTTTATAGCGCACCAGCTGATCTTGTTCAGACTTGCACAGATTATGAAATATCTTGTTCTTACATCATAGGACTGTCTCCTAATAAGGCATTAGAGCTGTCTGAAATCAGCTTTCTCTGACTTGTCATGACATGTGAATGAATTCAATCTTAAAATCTTATCCACAGAAATATAAAATGATGAATTATGAAGTAACGATTTAGTTCAACATATTTATCTTGGATCAAACCAAAAATAAACTAAAAGCACTGGCAAAATATGTATCAGCCAATTTCATATAATGTTATAACTTAGAAACTTTGACCAGCTTTAGCTTCAATATCAATTTGAATTTTAATTTGAACAGGTCAGTTGCAATAAAATAATCTCCTGCTTAAAAAATGATTTCTGGTGATTGTTTTGTGTTGTCGCATACTGAAAATACTTGATTTCAAACTGTAATAAAGCTTATTTTGATTTCCATTTCAAGCTTCAATTACTTTCCAAATACTAGTGTGAATGTGACTAATATGTATTTAAAGTTAAATTCAAATGGTTTATAAGAGGCACTGTACAAAATTTGAGATCTCTGACATACAGAGCTGCCCACAAGACTACGAAGCTATAATCCAGAATTAGCATACCAATATATAACATAATTTTAAAAATTCATATTGGAAAAATGAGGAAAAAACACCATTAAAATTTTTGGATATATCATTGTATCAAAATACCAGCCCCCTATCATAAAACATGATGAGTTTACAGGCCCTCAAAAGTGCCGCCACAGTTCGCAAATAGAAATTTTCAACAGAATCTAGGGGCCTATTACTGCAATTTACACATGAGCTAGACTGCTGCAAGTTAAATTATGTACAGATGTAGCACCAGATATTCGACATACAAACTTTGGACGTCCTAGCTCAAGTGCTTTTTAAGATATTCCAGCTCAAAATGAGAACTTCAAAAGGTGATGCTAAAAAAAAAGGCTTAAGATCTTTGTGCTTTTAATATTTTTTTGTGGCCAAACCATTGGCAATAGAGACCAACAATCTTGTGATTATTCTATTAAGAAGTGAATCCTCCTACAAGAATTTTTTCAAGAAAATCTGAGGTGGTCATGCGGGAAGATTTTCTGAAATTTGGTGAATTGATACGAAATGTCCCCAATGGGATTGTCCCATTGACCCTAAGAAGATTATGATAATTCGGTGGATGTGCAACTGTACAGCATTTGAATATATTTACTGCCATTTGCCAGTTAAAACATTGTGAATGAGGTAATTAATTTACAGGTGTGAGGCTTTTGCCTTCAGCCCTCCTCCAGGTATATTCCTCACTCGCCTTCACAGTTAATTGCACCTGCAGTTCATTAGCTAAGCTGCAGGCAGTACGCATATGAGGCCGAAGAGATCTCAGCCTTACTGCGTGGTATTGAATGTCCATGATGCTGTGTGGTGTGTTTTAGCAGCTTTCACCCTCCTGAATATCTATTAGTTTAACTTAGATTTTAGATTGCTTTCTTATCTGTTTTGTTCTTAAAGGGACCTTGCACCCCTTTTGTTTTGTATTGTCTCTTTTGTTATTAAATCTTCATTCACCCCACCTTGCAAATGAGTTCTGTCCCTATAGACCAGCAGCCAAGAGCAGTTTGGTTTAACGAACTTGGTACCAATTGCGGAGTACATTATCATGTAGAGAGTGATAGGGCATATGAAGAAATGGACGTCCGCCGGGGGCTCCCCTGTCGCATTTGGCCCCTGGGGACCCCAAAAGAGGCAAAAAATTAGCTCAATCAAACATAGATAGGTACCAAACACAATGTATTTCAGGGTAATTTACACATCACACTGGGTTAAAAAATGGTTCACGCCAGACATAATCTCTGCTGCATTCAGCCCTCCAGACACCCAAAAAGGACCTACAAATTTTGGCTGGACCAAACATTATTGGTACCACTTGAAACAAAGTTTATATACTTTGACACATCTCAGAGAGTACAGAATGGTCAATACCAGACAAATTACCCGCTGCATTATGCCCGCTAGACACGCCCAAAAGTTGACTGCACCCTCTGATCTGGCAAAATTGATGTAGATAAAACATGAAAGGTACTGAATGAAACTACTTTTGAATGTGAGGTAACATTCCACAAAGTGCAAACAGACCCTTGCCAGACATACTGCCTGCTGCATTAGGCCCGCCAGACACCCAAAAAGGGCCTAAAAATTTTGGCTAGATTAAACTTTATTGGTACCACTTGAAACAAAGTTTATATACCTCGACACATCTCAGAGAGTACAAAATGGTCAATACCAGACAAATTACCCGCAGCATTATACCCGCCAGACACGGCCAAAAGTTGACCCCATCCTCTGCTCTGACAAAAGTGATGTAGATAAAACATGAAAGGTAAAGCACGAAACTAGTCAAAAATGAATGGTAACATTCAATTGATATATTATTTCCCTTGCCACACATTCTACCCGCTGCATGAAGCCAGTCAGACACCAAAAAGGAAGAATCTTTGGTTGGATAACATATAGTTGTACTATACAAAACATTACTAAATTAAATTACTTTTACATGATATTTGAACAAGTTCAACTTTAAAGCCCACCAAAACCTCCAGAACATTACAACTTACATATATCTTATATTCTGTTGAAATCTGCAGGATCCACTGAAAATCTCTGGAAATAGATTTGATAGGAGCAAAAAAATGACTTATAAAAATGTTTTTAAAAACCTATGAATAATATCAAAATCTGCACAGAAACATATTACACCAGAAAATGGAAAACTTTTAAATGTTATAACAGTCTGAGCTTAAACGGAGTGAAAAGAGACTTTATTCGCCACATTTCGGTTTTATTTCGTCATGCAAAATGAATAAATAAATAAATAAATCTGTTTTATTTTTTACGAAAGACAATTGAGCCAGGTATAACGGGAAAAGCGAGAGGGGCAAGATTTCTTTTATTTTGAATCTCAAAAATAAAGTCGAAATTTCAAAAATAAAGTTCGACTTGCATTTCTACCTTATTCTTGCAATGCAATGCTATGCAAAAAAAGAAGAAAAAAAAAAGTTTTTCCCTTTATGCCTGACCCTGATACCCTTCCTTCGTACTCTTCGTACTACCCAAGGTTTCAGCCTATTCTCAGCGCATCATGTGGTCGTAAATATCCCATTCTCAACTGTTGTGGGCCGGACGGCGTAGGCGATGCCCTCATTCAGCAATCAGCATTGGGTCTCTGAAAGCACACGGGCTTTTTCATCGGAGCAAGAATTTTTTTTCCTCCCATAATGCTCAGCGAGGTTTAACAGCAAGATGGTTGACGCTATGGATGAATACGAAAAAGAAGCTGGCTGTGTCCCTATTCTCCATCCAGAAGTGAGTCATTTGCTTGTCCGGGCAGGGTCGCTGAGAATAGGTATATTTTGCCCGAGGTATAGGAGACCATCGATTGGATAATTTAGGTTGCAGTTACTTAGTGTCCCGTACACATTCATGCTGTCCGCTGGAAGGATGGCGGATGGGCCAGCTATACTGTCAGTTTGCTTGTTGTAAGGAGACAATTTCAACCTTATTGGAGGATGGAGATATGAAGTAGAAGTCAACCAATGTAGCAAGCTAATATTCTCAATGACATGCAGTGCGTGGGTAAACATTTGAGCTTGTGAAGGGAAATTGCATTGCATTGATTGAATCGATGAGCCAATAAAAATAACGTTACCTGGCGAGTCAATACAATGTTCCTGCCGTTCAGCGAGCTGAGTAACATTTCTCGGCGAGACATGATGCTTTAACGGGACAGGGCAAGCGGCTGTTCCAGAACTGGATTTATGCATCGGTTTTGGCAGTATGGCATCGCTAGGATGATGCATCCCCATATTGTTAATATGTGCGCGTCATTCTAAAGCAAATGCATCCACTCATCTGATGCCAGCGATCTTGCCGTTAGTTGTTCAGGTAGCTAACGTTAGCTTTTGCTAATCAGGCCTGTATCCATGGGATACATATTCTCTTGTAATTATATTTTTCAAACAGGATGCGCGACAATAATTTTTAACATCGCAAGTCAATGTATGAACGCATATGTAGTATAAACAAAATGTAAGATGGGAAATGCATTGTTGCATTCAGCCAAATTTTAATGTCATCCAAAATACCTTCTCTCGGTTTCTTGATAAGTAGGTTATCGTTGTAGTTAGACAGCACAGGAATAAAGCATACAATGGCTAACTTATCGAGTATTACCTAACTATCGCATTACTTGTGAAATGTTTGTTGTTTATTCAGTGATCGCAACGGTGTTGTTGCTACTTGGACAAACAAAGCTACCTACAATGGATTGACAATGGTGTGGTAGGTGGGACAAAATGCACTGACCTTTCGAAGATTAGCTTGCTATTCATTGATTTACTTTGTCTACGAAATCCCCAGGCGTTGAATGATACTTTACCTGCTCTGAAATGACTCAATAGTGAAGAGCCCAGTCACGCTGAAGTCATTTCCAACCTTACATGTGCTGGATTCACCATACAGTATGAACAATATTTATCTCATCATGTGATTGTTTAGCGCTCGTGATTAACCTTTCATCTTTTCCTTATTTTGGCACCCCTACATGGCTTTTTTTTTTTTGCATTGCTTTTTCTTGTAAGCATGTGACCTTAGGTGAGCATTCAGTGGTGAGTGTTTCGCAGCACGCGTTAATGTGTCCACTGAGATCTAAACCTGTTTTGCGGTCGAGGTCAATCAATGTACTGACTATTCATCAGTAGAACTTGTTGTTGGCCTAAACAATCTGTTAACTCGGTGGCCTGGCTGTCCGTGAACGAAGGCAACCTATAATAAAATTTGGATTAAGATTGTGTTGTCGCGAATCCCGCATTTTTGTTTTCCATCCACTAGCATATTTTGCACCCCGAAACCTTTGAGGCTCGTGGTCGATGTTGCCTCATCAATTATTCATGATGGGCCATCTAATCTTGTGGCCAAGCCTGTTCAACCACCTGCAAGTTGTTTTGGCTTTGACAAGAAACATTATTTTTTTGTCATCAAAACCCGTGCTGATCTTATGAACTTGGGTTTCCCCCGTAATATTTACCATTACGTCGCAGGTGGGAGTGTGAGAGATCATAGATAAAGTAATATGAAACATTTAAATCCAACCAGACAGAAGAATGTCTTTACCTGTTTTATAATGATAATAATAATCATCATAATAATCATCATAATAATATAGGCCTTATAATTAATTTGTTGTATTTGTTCAGAGTTCAGTTCCCATTCTTACTATTGGTATGGAGCCTCAGTCACCAGTAACTGATGAATCAGCTGGTTAAATCTTTGACTGTAGTAGGAAGAGTCCGCACAACTGAGTAATTTTATTCTGGACAAAAATCGTTTCCGATTATTCTGCGAAAATTCTGCTAGGCTTCATTGCATTTTTGGATCATGTGCTGTGTGGAAAATTGACTGAAATCGGAGATTCTAGGCTTGTTAGCTGGTAGAGTAAGCAGGTAGTTTAACTGGTGTATTTGCTAACTCAAGGACCTTCAGCTGGTGAACAGAGGGTTAAAGGGCATCTAAAGTCGATTCCTATTGTTTTTGTTTATCGGCCAATCAGCGAGCCGCATCTGCGCAAACGAACAGAAATAGAAGGATTATCTACGCATGTACACAAAACATTGGTTTATATGAATGATATTGGTCATGTGGCAATGCAAGATGTCAACAAAAGCAAGTGATTTGTATGTTAACATTGGATGTTCAAGTCCCGTCTGAGAATCGACTTTAGATGCCCTTTAACTGGCTTGTAGAGTTGAAACCTTGGCTTAATTCAGCTTTTCCTGCGATCTTCATGAATAAGGATTGTTACTGCAACCTATAAAGAAAAAATGGAAAGGGGACGTGCAAACAAAAACACTGTTCAAGTTTGGGTGTGTATTTGTTTGATTGTTTTACTGTTGAAGGTTGCACTTAAGTCATGAGCGCCTTGTATGCCAGGCTGAAGTTCACCTTCTGGAGCTCAGTGTTTTATTGCCTCCACCAGCGAAGTTGGGGTGGAGGTTAAGTTTTCACCCCTGTTTTTTTGTTTGTTTGTGTACAGCATAACTCAAAAAGTAATGCACGATTAAAGAAATTTTCTGGGTGAATTGCTATTACATCAAGGATGGACCCTATTGATTTTCACCACAACCAGTGAAACAATATGGCTGCCACGGCAGCCATCTTGAAATCCTATGACACGCAATTACTCAACTTTGCTCCCACTAAGAAGATTTGGATTGTGCTGCCTTGGTGGAGGTCTGCACTCTGAGTTCCTCTAGTTGCTGTTTGCGATGCCTTTTGTGTCCTATTGTGGAGGTTTGCGTACCTCCTTGGCTTACTCTGGTGGCACCAGGAATTGTGTTGGTCTGACCTAATGCACTGAATGTTTATAGCAGGGGTTGCTGCTCGGCTACAATTGGAGCCGGCATAAAACATACCTTTAAACTATTGATTTATCTTGACCTGATTTCAGCCTTTTTCTATGATTAAATTGCTTTTCAATGATTAAAATAATTCATCGGCTGGTAAACGCCCCCCTTCCTTTTAATGTAGTTTTGAAGCCATTAAATGGTAACTTCAAACCGGAAACATGTTTTATTGATCTTGTTGGCTTTACAAAAAAAGAGAGAAACTACTCTTAACTTCTTAGCAAGGGCGTAGGTTTAATGTGAGAAATGGTACAGACACGTATGGGATGCAAGCACGAAAATTGTTTCAAATTTGAGTGCAAATACTGCCTTTACTGTATACAGAGATTATCCGAATGAGTGTTACTCCATTTTTTTGAAATTATGCTACGCAAGGTGCCTCCAAATTTTTTATACAAAGATGCCACATACATAAACTTGCCACAACCTTAACTGACAGCTGCAAACCATCTCAGCGCACTCATGAAACCCGCTCAGATCTAGTCACCTGAACATTGATACCAAGTGAGTGGATATATACCTACGTTAGCAAGCCACTTCGCAATCCTCTCTTTTCAGCATCTTAATATGCAGTAACAAGATTGCAGCCGCGATAAACACCTCCAAATGGACCACCGACTATGAATTGGACAAGCTGCAAACAGAGCGTTAATCGGAGTGGATCATGTTAGATTTAGGATTACGTGTTTTTTTTTGTTTTTTTTTTCCTCATTTCCCCCACTGAGCCAAAGTTGGTTGGGACATTTTGACTTTCAAAGGTGATATTTTCTGAATATAATGAGACTAACTTTAATGCTTTCCCAATAATTGACCTATGGCTAAGCCCCGCCCCCTCCTTTGACTCAGACATTTTAGAACAGGCGCTAATGGCTGGTATAACAGTCGGAGATATTTTTAGGATGCTATTGTTGATTTTTGGTGATGGAAGGCTCAAATATCATCAAGAAGTCAGCAAATAGGGTAACACTATGCATTGGAGGGATACATTAATGAATTTAGAGTGGAGAAGGTCAACGAAAAGTTTAAATTGGAAGCGAAAGTTTTCAGGTCTCGGTGGAAACGCGATTTACTGCATCTCGTTTCCGTCACCTTCTCTCACAACAAGATGGAGGATCAGAATTGTTCGTGTACCGCAGGGTAATAAATTGCTCTGCTGTCAGCTGAGCAGCTGCTACTGGTTTGTAGTGCCCTGGTGGTGCAATGCATTTCAGATAAAGGTGGATGTAGGCCTTGGAGAAAAATCTCATGGGGAAAACCTTACTTGTTTCATGGGTCAGGAACCACTGTAAATGATGAAATCCATTTTTATTTACCATTGTTTTCACGTGATGATATGGCGAGATATTAAAAGCCCACAATCTTATTGGTCAGTTTTGGTTGAGGAGTTAGAACGAGAGTACCTAGATATAGCCACAACATTTCGGGAATAGATTCCATTTTTATTCCAGTGCGTGAAACCAAGTTATTTCGCACGATTGAAATCAATGGATATTTTTTGTCCTTTTTTGGAAGAGAGACCTATTAGTTTTGGGTGAAAAACTGCCAACCAGCTTGCAGAAGCTTGGACAAGCATACGGCGGGGGCAAAATGATCGTACAGGAAAAGAGAGAAAACTGGGGACAAAATGGGGTCCAGCAACACGATGGAAACAAAATGGCTTCCTGATCCTGACCAGATTTTCTGGAACCCTTTTGTGGCAACTCACTCTATCCAGGAAGTCCAGTCAGAGCAGAATTTGGGATGTTTCTTTGACTGCTCTAGAATCAAGCAATATGGCAAGATGCTGTTAATCTAGCATGGGGATGAGCAAGGAGCCTGTGTAGGCTCTGCACTTCTGGTGCATTTAACTTTCCATGTTGTTTTCAAAAACCAAAGTTTTTATTTCTTAACCAGCCGCAAGCTGTGATTCAAACGCCTGATGATTCCTCTTGTTTCCCGTAGGGAAGTATGTGTTCCTGTATTGAAGAGGTTCTTTGTGGTCCAGTTTGGAAGCAAATGAGTGTTGGTGCTAATACATGACTAATAAGCTGAGCGATCCAGGCTAACCAGTCTGAACCAAAGCCTGAGTACACACCATTCCTACAGCACTGCGACTGCTGAAACCGCTCTTGAAAAGATGCATTGCCAGTGTTTTTTTTTTTTTTAATTTTTAATTTTTTATTTCAATGAAGTGAAAAAGTGTTGTGTGTCCGTGCGCCTGTTTCTCGGCGTGTTCGTGTCTGTCAATGTTTCTATGGGCCATAACTCCCGAACTGTTCAATATTATTCAACAGAATTTTATTTATGGATCATCTTGTTGTGTAGGTGTGCCTTCCCATACTGCCGTCCGTCTGTCCTGTTCGTCAGTCCATCCCTCCACTGTCCCCCCCTCCCCCCAAGCCAGATATAGGCCATCACGTGGCAGAAAATCTGAGTATTTCACGCTTGTTTCAGTTTGCCGTGGCTGAGGTGTCATTCAGATGGAGCTCAGTTGACACCAATGCCCTGGTACATCATAGAGAAGTTGGCTGCCCCAGATCCCAGAAGGCTCCATTGTGTGCTGGATCTATCGTTACTCAAATCTGAATTAATTAATTAAAGCAGCTGATGAAACTGTTTATGCCCATCATACAGTTGAAGACTTTGAAGAGATTTTCAAATGACTTTCTTATACCCTCTTTATGTAAAGACAGTATTGTGGGAATTTTAATTTTCATTCCTGTAAGAAATCACACTGAGACAAGATGAGAGTAAATAGGATCCATTTTACTATGTGCTACTAGGGCCTTCGTTACAGGCAACAAAGACAAAGGAATCTCTCCTTGGATATGTAAAAGCAGAACGTCACGATGTACGCCCTCTGTGTCAGCCGCGTGCCTACGCATCCCACGTAAGTCTGGCACCAGTAGCCCTAAAACGTTTCTCTCCCCGCAGGAATTTACGTTTCCTCGGGGCTTATCTAGAACACTTTAGGCTCAGAAGGAACACGCTGTTTCAGTAACACACTTCATGACGCTTCTACATAGGAACAAGTTAGATTATAGAAGTTACAATCACGCATGGCCTAGGTCACCTGGGCCACTCGAGTATAAGCAAGGATAAACACTTAATGACTGAATGAACAAGTAAATCAATACTAAATCAAGAGCAAGCAAGGATAAACAATTAAATTCCTTATTATTGCTTATTTGGTTATTATGACCGAATTCCACCAGCAGACTGTGTCATGAAGACAAAGTTTTTACTTCCAGACTGTCAGATTTTGCAGACACTGAGTATCTTGAAACGCACACCTTCGACCGCAGACATCCAATAATATTAAAAACGCATTTATCAGAACGTCAAGATGGGAAGAGGACTGAGTTTTATGAACACCTCGCATCAAACGATGAACATGATAGTAGGGCGCCCCCAACTCTTGCAGAACTCTCTTGATTTTATTCTAACATTGGAAATTTGTCTGTGGCTGTGAAATCGCTTCAAAAGTCTGTTGATGTGAGGTTGGCACAATTGCTTTGCCCAGTTTCTTAGGCCATAAAAGAATGGCGAAAACAAAAATTGGCGCACCTTGCAGCTTTCATTTCTTGTTGTATGGACACATTGCAGTTTCGGCTAAGTACGAATTTGTGCGCGTTTACAGAAGGACAGTGTGAGCATTCATTGTAAACATGGGCCTCTGACGTAAATAACCTTCAAAGGTCAACCATGATCAAAGCCCATCTGAAATCAAAGTAGCAGGTGTAATCAGATGTAGCTTTTATTTTTTCTATTTCTTTATTTGCCTAGGCAAATAAAAGGATATTTTGTGATCTGTGAAGTTGATCAATGTAATTTGGATAAATATCAGATCGTAGCTGTCTGGTAAAATTATAGTGATGAGACACTCACTGTCTTTATTTGACTTCACATATTGCACTTGCATACAGTGCAGTATTCAGCTTATTAACAATTAGCAGCAGATGAAAACATTTGGCTGGAGGATAACTCATACTTTTTTTTGCTGACACGTGCAGAAGCCTTGGACAAAATCTTCCAGACCTTATGTTCGATTAGCCCCAGATCCTGAGAGATTGAGCACTAACCTGGGGTGCATTTTTGTCTGGTGTGGATTTAGTGCTTGTGTGCAGTGCGCAGGTACTAGGACAGTGATGCTGTGTTAGAGGGCTTGCAATTTTGAAACGGTTTGCGTAAATGCGCAGAACTGCTGATTCATACTGGCAGTCTTTGTTTTAACCTCACATTGGCGGTTTTCAGATTTGATGTGTGGGATTATGGAGCCAAAAAAGCTGCCATTTGTGTCACTGCACTCTAAATACTTTTGGACTGTTCTTTATATAGTGGATTAGATTGTCAGATCTTGAATGGGAGAGATGCCCTGGTATAATAATAGCTCTGATTTTTGATGGGAGAGCTGTGTAGCCCGAGGCAGGAAGGTCACCGCTGGGTCAGGAATGTGCAAAGGCAATGGCCAGGTGTTGTTTTATTGGCCGTTCTCCCTGCCACTCTAAATTTCGTCGCGCCATTATAAGCTCGTTATATTGTCTTCCACTACTGCAAATGTACGCACGGCTGCTTTATTAGCCAGATTTATGCAAAAAAACACTGAAAAATGGTAGAAACGGACCATTTAAAAAAAAAAAAAAACTGCCACTCCGCGGTTTGTCGGAATGTAAATGTGCCATTATTTGAATATTCTATGGTTGTGTGACGGTTTATAGGTTTTTAGCTGATTAACCTGTTATTCTGGTATTGGCTGATTTTTAACTATGCTGATAGAGTATTTTGATAGTTGACTGACAACACAGGAATTTATTGTGTATACTTTGTTTTTCTCTATGTAGCATTTCTTGGCTGTATTCACGTTCATTAGAGTTTGTATGGCGTTATGTTATGAGGTGGGACAATTTTTAATCATCTGTGCATTATGAAATATTCCCTGATTGCTCCTGTTGCCAGATATGCCAGGCTGGTAGCAGATGAGGTTTTGTGGGAGAAATGATTCATGCAAGGTCTATTCCATGAAGTTTCAGACTTTAGAACTCCCACCCTCTGAATAGTTCTAGGGTACCATTTCCTCGTGAACATTAAACACACAGTTATGTGCTCAAGGCACAATTAGTTCGCGTAGATGCCTGCATTTAGGGTTACTGTTCCTCAGCAGAAAGGCTTTTAGTATTAATTTCACTTGTAAAAGATCAATCGGTGCATAATTATATAAGCTGGGAGTTTTGTGACACCACAGAATGGTATCAGGATGCTTGCAGACTAGTCCGCAAGTATTAAAACGGTGAAACTATCGAATTTCAAAAACACAGATCACAGGCATATTTAAGAAACAGATGATTGTAGGTATTCAAGCACAATGAAGAGGATGATTAGACGATGGTCCCAAGTCAGCTGAGAGTGAGAAGGAACCGAGGAGGTCTGGCTGGGCGCTGTGGAAGGGACTGGTCTGAGGTCAGTAACCAGGATGGCAAGCTAAATCAATCTGGGCATGCTGGGCTGGCGCACACACTCGCGCTGGGATGATGAAGAAGGCACAAGAAAAACCGCCATGCGCCAGCCTAATAAATGGATACTTGCCTAACTGTAAGTAATTCACTGAAGAAGGAAGAACACAATCGAATAAATCGGGAGATTGAGAGCATGAACTGAAGTACACAAACTGAGAATTAACAGAGCGGGAGGGAATGTGTCAGCGGAGTGAAGGACAAATGGAAGGAGGGGAGAAGAACGAGACGATAATCTAGTAATGAGAACCAACCAATTAGGGAGATGATATAGAAACTGACACGGACAGATAACTGTGTTCATCAATGTCCAAATATTTATGGACCACAGACTGCTGACTGTAAGTTCAGTATCTTCACAAAGCCTGTGATGCAACAATTCCGGAATGCAGTCTGTTGTCAGTTCTTGGTTCCTCCATGGTTCTACCTGCCCGGTTCTGTGAGGTCACTGAAAGCCCTAGCTGTACAATACTATGCCACGCAATGTACTCAATTACAGATGATGTTATCAATTTCACATTCGGAGTCCATTTAGAAATGCGCAGCTCAATGTCCAGAACTGCACAAAATCTTATCTTCCAGTGGCCAGCCTCATAAATGATGACACCAGTGTTATAGACTTCTTTGAAGACTAAATTATCAAAATTTTTATCAAATAATTATCTTTGTCGCCTTTGTTCACGTAGGTAAGAGACGCCTACTTATTGATTTTTGCGACGATTCCTGCAATGATTATTTTTCGTGTATTTATGGCAAAGTGAAGCGTACTTGCTCCTGATTTTATATCCGGTTGTAATTTCGGTTTTAAAACCATGTTGCTTCTGTGTTAATTCAGTCTCATTAAAAGCCCAATGGAAAAGAGGATGTCTGGGGGGGCCGTTCACACACTGAACGCGTTTTATCGGCGTGTAAAGCCAAGGCGCGTTTGCATTGACTTTTTAAAGCCGCCATTGAAAAAAGCGCTGAATGCGACTTTTCTGCGGTTGCCAGGTGACGCTCCTGTCACTCGCTCGACGATCATTTTGAACGATGTCAACGGCTGCGCGAAATAATTCCACTGCAAAATCTGGTGTTTTATCCGTTGTTGTTGTTTTTTTTTCTCTCTTTTTTTTTTGGAAAAGGTTGGCTTTAGCGGTTGGCCACTCGCTTTTGCTCTTAAGTAGAGTAAGAAATAAAATTAGTCGGAAAAATGAACAACTTTGGTATCGCTGTTTTAGGGACCCGACGGCGCTAACGGTAACCGCTGCTTTCTTTGCCATTTTCGGTTACAGTGGAACTTGCCGTAAACTTTAAAGTGATTGGACAGCAGGGAAAAGACTGACAATGACGTGGGCGCATCGGGACGCCTCACAAGGATTTTTTTTCTAGATGGAAGCGCACCTCAAAACCATAGACCAGGGCTGCCCTTCCCTGTTCCTGGAGAGCTACCATCCTGAAGGTTCTCACTCCAACTGATGCAAACCACCCCTGCTTTCCCAGTTAGTGATCTTGACAAGCTGCTAATGAGCTGAATCAGCTGTGTTGAATTATTTCAATAAAAAAATTCCACATTATTTTACGGTATCTATCGCAAGTCTCTCCTTCGATATATAATCTCCTTCGAGATATAATGATTTTTTTTTTTTAAATTATGGTCCCAAATAGACTAGAATCATGGATAAAGCCAGATATGCTTTAGGGGCTTGGCCATCCTCTGGTCCTCATCAGATATGCTCAGATCCACCTGTAGATCCACACCTCGCTCCTCCCTGGATCTTCAGTTCACGCTCTCATCCAATAGAGATCCCATCCAGTTTCAGAATGAAAAAATGGCGCTGTTCAAATTGCCAAAATTGAGGCTTCCTGAATGGTATGCTGAAACCAATGGGTGACATCACGGTTGTTTCACCCATCTTTTTATACAGTCTGTGCTCAAAACAGCAAGAGGCCTGGGGCACATTTAACGCAAGGAGTCTGGCACTCAAAAGCAGCATCCAGAACGCTTCCAAACATTGAAATTATTAACACAAAGGGAGCCCAGCGCCGATTTAGTGCGTTATGTGTGAACGGCCCCTAACAGGGTTATTAAAAATAAAATGATGACCATGAAAGGAATAGGACCATATTGCTGTTTCCCCATTATAGGTGTAGATCGTGATGAGGTCTGCCTGCTTTCGGCTGTTTGTTTGCCTCTGTGGCCTGCTGTGGTGCTCTGTATGGTGTGCCCCCACGCTGCTCCCTGCTGACCTGGAGGACCTGCAGTCCCTGAGCTCAGTGGTGATAGTGCACAAGGGGCCCTGCAGCGCCACCTGTGGGTTGGGGCTCCGCACAGAGGAGAGGTGCGTGCTGGCGCAGGACGGTACTCCCCAGGACTGTCAGGAGCGCAAGGTGCGATGCCTGCTGACTTGGCAGTGTGGCCTACGCACCCTCACGGCCTTCACAGGGGGCACTGTGGTGCTGGACTGTCTCGGCGAGGTGATGCAGGTCGAGGGGAAGTTCGGATTCTTTCTCTCTTGGCGCTATGCGCGCGGTGTGGTCACAACTGATGACAGCCTCTTTGCCCGCTGGCGCGCCCCGAACCTGGATCGGGTGACGCTCAGTTCCCTGCAGGAGGAAAATGCCGGAACCTACCGCTGTGATGTGCAGGACAGCAGCCACCGGATGGTTAAAAGGACGTACTTTGGAATTAAGGTCCTCCCACAGGACGTTATAAGCCTGAACTTCATGAGTGCCCTCAGCCAATGGGATATTGCAGACAAGGAGCTGAATCCAGAACCAGAACCAGAACCTGCCTATTCCTATCCAGCTCAGAGGGAAATGGTGTTATATAGTTTAGCCATAGCTGTCATAGCGGCTACTCTTATCTTAATTTTTCTCTACTGTGTCTGTCAGATTCCCCAACGCAGCAGTAATGACACCTAACGCTAATAACTAGCATATGGTTTACTCTGGCTGATCCTCGTTCTTAAAGGCTTGAGGCTTAAACAAGAAATCATTCTATTTCATCATATGTGTGTCTTAAATACGTTGTTAATATATACTGTGGCTTGGATGCTCATATCCACAGAGACCTTGAACAAAACACTGTTTTTAATCATTCATAGTACTTTTAACAATTTCCCCTCTGTCTGTACAGTATGTTTGTGCTCTGCTGAAGTACAGGGAAAGTGGCTTTTTTTATTGTGGTTCTGCACTTCAGCAGATTGCGGTTTGATTTGTAAGATGAAGCAATTAATAAAAATACTTGAACTACAGACTCTCGGCTCTGATATGAATGAATTAAATTGGATTCATGCCCATATTGAGTCATTAGGGAGGAATTGCAGACAATTTTAATGAAGTTCCCTTACCCCCACCCTCTCTCTCACTTCTGGTCTCCACTGTGTCTCTGCTTGCTCGAGCTTTGTGTGATCTGATGGTCCACCGAATGCCCAAATACGTTCTCAGCCCAATGAAACTGACAGTCCCGTTGATGGATCCATCTGGTGTGGCTGCTGTATTCTAAGTTGTGGAACTTCAGGCCTATTTTATATTCTAGTGGAGATCGCATGGTTTTCTTGGTCCTAATTATGTCCTGCTGAATTACAGGGAAAAAGTGCGTAGAATGATGTGTGTGTGTGTGTGTATATATATGTATATGTATATGTATATATATATATATATATGGTGTGGCCATAGAAATATGGTATCTTGGGTTTTAATATCTCTTTTGGTGGAAGCCTGATGTAGCTCCAGTGAAGCTCTGCAACCAATAGATTCAGAATATGTATGAGATGCTGTCTTGCAAAAAGAAAAAAAAAAAAAGAAAAGCTTTTTCTGACTTTGAACCTACTTTTGTGAAAATTAGGGTGTAAGGGGTTAAATTCTGTATTTTAAATCATAACCACTACCTGTGCATTACAACACTATCACTGCAGTGCGATTGTATACTGGTTTGTCTGATTGCCAGTGAATAAAATGGTGTCATACTTGCATACATTATATTACAGGACGAAGACAAAGTATTTGCCCTCTTCCCAGTTTATGTTTTCGCATGTTTGTCACATTTATGCTTTTCAGATCAGCAAAATTATTTTAATATCAGAGAAAGATGGCCCAAGTGGACACACTGCAGTTTTTATGCCCCCGACCGACTCTTGAGGTTATATTTTCACCTCGTCCGTCCGGGCGTCTGGTCGTAAACTTTTCTTTGACGCGCTCTAAGGTGAACACCACTCAACGGAGGTTTATGATTTTTAGTGGGGTGAATGGTCATACATAGCAGATGATGTCTATCGATTTTGAGCTCGCTCCACCAAACAATATGGCCGCCACAACAGCCATCTTCAAATCCTTTGTCACGCTCTAATGTGAACACTGCTTGACATAAGTTTATGTTTTTTGGTAGAGTGAATGGTCATACACAGGGGATGATACCTATCGATTTTTAGCTCACTCTGCCGGACAATATGGCCGCCACGGCAGGCATCGTGAAATCATTTGTCGCACTCTAACGTGAACACTGCTCCATGGAGGTTTATGATTTTTTTGGGGTGAATGGTCATACTTAGGGGATGATGCCTATCGATTTTTCAGCTCACTCCACCAACCAATATGGCCGCCACGGCGGCCAACTTGATATCCTTTAACGCACTCGCTGGAGGTTTTTGCTTTTTGGTGACCTGAATGGTCATACATGGCACATGATGCCTAACACTTGCATATGGGGGCTGCCAAGCTGTCACGGCATTACAGTCCCACTACATTTTGGGTTGTAACTCTACAACTAAATAAGATATAAAATCAAGTATGATGTGTCATATTGAAGGTATTAACTTGTTCTTTAATATTATTTAGTGAAAGTATATTTTTTGAGAAATTTTCATAGAAGAAACAAGCAAAAACTACTCTGTCACGGAATTACACAAAATTGACGCGGTTTTTTTAATGTTGTGTTTAACTATTCAGAAAATGATGTTCCTGTCATAGTTAAGTTATGAAACTTCAATATGTTCATACTTAAGGTGTTTTTTGTTAAGACTGTAAGTTATAGAAACAAAAATTGACTTTAACCCTGCTTTATGGGCAAGAAATTTCAAAAAGTCAGTGTCACGGAATTACAAGAGGCAAATTGTCACGGAATGACAGCAGTAGTATTAATTGGTTTCAATGTACTAATTTCAATATATTATACATATATACATAATTATTTACATTTTTACAGTTAAGCAATATATTACAATGAGTTTTCCTCTTATAATGACCAATCATAACACATACTTCAAATTTTTTTTCTATTCTCCATGTCAACATTGGCTTGGCGGCCCCCATATGCCACACTTTGCATTGCCTTTGTTCAGTGATGATTTCATTTGTTGAAGGAAAGAAACTAACCATTGCTACCTGGCCCTATGTTAATTAATTAAATAAATAAATCATAATACTAATTTCCCCCTTAATTACGAATTGGCCTATTAAGCAAATTGCATTGACCTTTAGGTTCGATATCATGAGACACTTCCAGAAATGATTATTGCTGGCTTTGTTCAAATGAAACATCTCCCAAAAAGATTTCGTCTGGTAATGCAAAGTCTGCAAAAAGCAGCACATGATGCCGCAATACAAAGAAATTTAAGAAAAGATGAGAAACAAAGTTATTGAAATGTATCTACCTGGAAAATGTTACAAAGCCATTTTGAAGGCACTAGGACTCTAGCAAACCACCATGAGAGCTATTATCTACAAATGGAGAAAACTTTGAACCGTGGTGAACTGTCCTAGGAGTGGCTGGCTGACCAAAATTCCACCGAGACTGCATTGATGACTCATCCAGGAGGCCAAGAAAGACCCCAGATTAACATATGCTCGTATAAAGAACTTCTGGCCTCACTGTCCTCATTTAAGGACAGTGTTCATGATTCCACAATAAAAAAAGAGACTGGACAAAAATGCCATCTATGGGAGAGCTGCAAGGCAAAAACCCGCTACTGACAAATTATTGTTTATTTGTAGATAATGGTTCTCATTGTGGTTTGCTGGAGTCCCAGAGCCTCAGAGAATTCAAGGTATGTGCCTTAGGCACTCAAATATGGGCTGCGCCCCCCTCCAAAATAACTGGATCTGCACCTGATTGGGTTGCTCTCAGTGCGGTGCATTTCTGTTGAATTTGCTATGCCTTGGTTGTGTCTTCTGTTTTCCAACTTTCCCACATGCTACAAGGTTTTTAAGAGAACTCTCTGCTTATTAAATCTGACCCTAGTTGTTGCTGGAGTTCTTTGGCCTTTAAAACATGCCCTAGATGTAGTATGCACTGTAGTCAAAAATGCCTTGACCTGCAGTTTGCTGAATCACATGACAAAGTCAACAATGTGCTTAAAAAAAGACTGATTTTCAAACCTGGAAATACAGAACATGAATTGAGGGCAAACACAGCTGGCATGTTTTTCTCTTTCTCCTATACCAAAATTTCAGTGTGCAGTAATTCAGAATCAAGTTAAACATGAGGGCTCTCGCCTCAGAATTAACTTCACTGCCCTCATTTCATCCGTACATTCCTACACCATGCAAAGGAAGTTGAGAACTGTAAAACTGCTACATCCCTAAGCACTCCGGGCAGAATGTCAAAAGAAGACGTGAGGCTAATTTCTGATTTCCAGTCAAAAACCACGAGTTTTCCACTCTGCAGGAATGGAAAGGAAATGATTTCATTCTTGGCAGCTCTGTCAGGGTAGGTGAAGGTTAATTACAGCTGACCCAGAGTACGCACTGATGGTAATTCAATGCAGAGGTCAAGGCTGCACCAATTAACTTCCTGTTGTGTGTGAGTGCGAGCAGCTGGCACCATTTGGGAAATGATGCAGTGATGCATTTTGGGAGCTTTGCCTGGCCATTGTGAGGATTATTTTTCAATTTGTGCTCTGCCTTCCGTCAGGAAATCAAACCGCAGAGCCACTATAACCACGGCTACAGCGAGAGCGTGAGTCGGAAGAGCCATGTGGATGATCACAGCTCCTGGGATATCGTCAAAGCTACACAGTGAGTCCACAGTCAGGGGTTTTACTCTACGAGCGTTTACTTAGGTCTGATGACTCAGAAACGGAGGATTTACAGTCTCAGACTCTTCTGTGTACAGCATTGAGATAAATACTACTGTTTGTACAGTATTGAGTTACACACTTCTGCGTGTACTGCATCAAGATAAATACTACTCTGTGTTCAGTACTGAGTTACATACTTCTGTGTGTGCAGCATTGAGTTGTGTATATTTCTGTGTGTGGAGTACTGAGTTACATACTTCTGTGTCTCGAGCAGTAAGATGCATGCTTCTGTGAAGATGGTATTGAGTTACGAGTGAGTTACATACTTCTGTGTCCACTGTATTGGGTTATGCACTTCTGTGTGTACAGGTTTCCAGAACACTCAGGAGTTAGGAGTTGCTTACTTCTCTACAGTTTTGGGTTACATACTTTTGTTTTTACAGTACAGAGTTGCCTACTAGTGTCCACAGTATTGAGTTACATACTTCTTTGTGTTCAGTATTGTGTTGCGTGTACTTCTCTGTGTGTACAGTATTGAGTTGCAAACTTAAGCGTAGTGTAATAGTTTTTCCGAACATCCAGTTGAGAGTCGTGGACTTGACGGCTAGCACATCCCATTGATTATTTACAATGTTCAGATCTGGGGGGGTTCTCAGTAGTTGGTCTCCTGTCAGTTTTGGATTCAAACTGGCGAGCCACAGGTGTATAGGTCAGTTACTGTGGTGGATTCAAAAGGAGACGGAATACAGTGGAAGCTCCTACTGTAACCCCTAAAGCTAAATGTAAAAATTGTTGCGGTAATTCTTGCAGTTTAGTTTTTAATGAACGCGAGTTTGTGGCTACGTTTGTTTTTGTGCGTGTTTGGTTTGGGTGTGTATGTGCAGGTGTGAGTGATTACAGTTTTGATTTTTGCATTTGTCATGGACATGGTTGTTATCTCTCAGGTACGGGATCTTCGAGCGCTGTAGAGAGCTGGTGGAGGCGGGGTATGATGTGCGACAACCAGACAAGGAGAATGTTACACTACTGCACTGGGCTGCTATCAACAACAGAATAGAGCTTGTAAAGTGAGTGATGTATCTATACAGACACACACATACAGAACAGGCCAAAAGTTTGGACACACCTTCTCATTCAATGCGGTTCCTTTATTTTCATGACTATTTACATTGTAGATTCTCACTGAAGGCATCAAAACTATGAATGAACACATGTGGAATTATGTATGTATCTAGCAGTTGTCCAATAGGGCTGTTGGCTGTTGGCTGAAAACCATTTCAGGTGACGACCTCGTGAAGCCCATCAAGAGAATACCAAGAGTGTGCAAAGCAGTAATCAGAGCAAAGGGTGGCTACTTTGAAGAGACTAGAATATAAGACATGTTTTCAGTTACAGGTATTTCACACATTTTTCTGTTAAGTACATAATTCCACATGTGTTCATTCATAGTTTTGATGCCTTCAGTGAGAATCTACAATGTAAATAGTCATGAAAATAAAGGAAATGCATTGAATGAGAGGGTGTGTCCAAACTTTTGGGCTGTACTGTGTACACACACACACACACACACACACACATCCTCCTACTCCTTTTCTTGTGAGAACATTACATTGACTTCCATTCATTATTTTTGTGTCTGTATAACCTTTCCCTAATCAACATATGCCTAACCAAAACCCTAACTTTAACCCGTCCCTTTTTCTAACCCCCAAACCTTCACTTATAAGTCACAATTTGCCTTTCTTTTTGTGAGGAGAGGAGTTGATGTCCTCACTTTCCAATAATGTCCCCACTCCTCTGCGGGGAAGAAAAAAAAAACTGAAAAAAGCTGGTCCTCACTATGCAGCA
The DNA here is from genome assembly GCA_029721435.1 of Gymnothorax reevesii. NCBI lineage: Eukaryota > Metazoa > Chordata > Actinopteri > Anguilliformes > Muraenidae > Gymnothorax > Gymnothorax reevesii. The sequence continues at coordinate 21,371,131 of CM056579.1, read as the reverse complement.
AGTTCAAGAGCACACACACACGCACGCACACACACACACATGGTTTGACGTCCACGTCTTTGCAGATATTACATCTCGAAGGGAGCCATCGTGGACCAGCTCGGGGGCGATCTGAACTCCACACCACTACATTGGGCCACAAGGTAAGGGCAGTCCTGCTCTATGGTGATACTGGGGGATTATCATTTCTGTATCAGTCTCTTTCAAGCCACTGACTCGGAGGCATGCACCGTGCAATCGATATTTGCTTTATCATACATAATATCTCAGGAAAAAAAATTGTTTTACCTGATTACGGTCTCCGAAAAGGTCAGAAATGTTCCATGTAATCTCGGTAATCAATAGCCTAGTTTTTCATTGGCATGAATCGCAATTCCGTAAAATATTTGTTGTCTGAATCAGAGATAAACACATGGAAAAGTGTCTAATAAGTGTTCTAGTGACCCCAAACAATTTCAATTACTGAGATCTTTGCAACCAAACCAGAATTTTCTCCAGGGCCCTAGGATTTTGTGACTTAAAAACGGTCTATCCACTGTAACATGGGTCTCAGTTGTCCAGCGAGCTGTTTGATATTAAAGCAGGATTCTGGAGTTCGCTGTATAAGACCTTTTTCACAATAAAATCCAGAACCTTCTGAACTCTGGTACATGAACTGTACTTACCCCATAAAAGCGATGGACCAAAATATGGGTCTGTAAAATGCTGCTGCTGCATTAGGCCTGTTGAATTTCAGGCCTATTTTAAATTCTGGTGGAGAACCCAAGGTTTGAGAAGATGCCAAATATGTCCTGCTAATGTGCAGGGAAATGTGTATTAAATGATAAACAAAATCTAGATATTTTCCATTTGATGTAATGCTGAGGCCATGAAAACATAGCATCTTGGGTTTGAATATTTTTCTCTATATGTGTGATGTACCTACAGCAAAGCGCCGAAATCAGCAAGGGCACAATATGTCTGAAATTGTCCCACAACGTTAAAAAAAAGCCTTTTCTGACTTTGAGCCGAATTAAGGGAAAACTTAAATGAAAAGTTGAGTTTAAGGAGTTAAAGAGCCATTCAAGGTTTTTGGCTTGTGCAGTTATGTAGTTTTGTAATTGCATAATCTTGCTCGACAGACTACCCCCCTGGCGTTTAGCTGAAGGGTGTTTTTTTTTTTTTTTTTTAAACTTTATTTGCTCTGTTCAGACTGTAGTCCTGACGTATATGAGAGAATCTCCTGTTCATCCTAGAATTCTCATTCAGACAGGGCCACCTCTCCATGGTGGTGCAGCTCCTGAAATTCGGAGCGGACCCCGCGCTGATCGATGGAGAGGGCTGCAGCTGTATCCACCTGGCCGCTCAGTTCGGACACACCTCTATAGTGGCCTACCTCATCGCCAAGGGCCAGGTAAGCACTGTACCCTATGGCTCTCTCTAGTGGCTGATGGGCTGAATTACACCAATGTACGTTTGGGAGGGGTTCTCCGATGTCTGGCTGGATAAGGTTGTTTCACTCCAGCTTGTGTGTGCGTGTGTGTGCGTGTGCGTGCGTGTGTGTGCGTGCGTGTGCGTGCGTGTGTGTGCGTGTGTGTGTGTGCGTGTGTGTGTGTGTGTGTGTGTGTGTGTGTGTGTGTGCGTGTGTGTGTGTGTGTGTGTGTGTGTGTGCGCTATATTTCCGATATAATTCCCCACTTGTGATATAATCGATCTTCTTAGTGTTGGCTTGGCTGGTAAATGATCTGCCTGCCCAATAGCGCTGGGTTTAGCTTGTTTATTGAGTTTGTCCCTGTGAATTAGCCCCTGTCTAATGTAGTTTCTTTATGTGCTGCTAAATGCAATACAACAGTTTTTAATATCCTGAATGTGAAAGATTGAAATGCACGCTAGCCCTTCTCCTGCCTGAAACACATTTCCTGCCGGCTCGGCTGCAGGAAGATAATGAGAGTGCAGTCAGCTGGCAGGAGGGACAGCGCAGAGACAAATGAATTTGACTTTGGTTCGTTATTTTTATTTGATCGTTGATTTTTTTCCCCATGGCTGGAAGGAGTTCACAGTTCAAACCACACCTCGCCATTGATCAAGATCTAGACCAGTAATGGCAAATACCCTGAATGTTTATCATCTGTGTTTTGCGTACACTAACAGACATTAGCTTTAGGATACTGGCGTTATTAGACCAGTGTTTGCCGGGTACAGTGTTTATAATGAGGTCAGAGGCAATTCATTATTTGAGCTGCTTTCGCACTGGGGGAGCAGGGGATGTGAGGAATGTCTGCGGAGGGGCTCCAACTGTGCCTCTCTATAGCGACTGGACCGCGATGGCAATCATGTTGGGCCGGATAGCGGCCAGTGAGCTCGTGCTGCGACCCGATATGCTAATGCAGCTGCTATGAACGGCGTGAGACTGGTGGATCTGCGATCATCTGGACCTCTTCATACACTCGTGCACTACACTCGCGCACGCACATACTTGCGAGGACCTTGTATTGACTTGTATTCATTCTGCTCTGCATTTCCCAAAGCCTGTCCGTAATCAAATAATGCCTGACCCTCACCTTAACCTACCCCTAAGCCTAACTGTAATGAACCCTAACTTTCAAAAAGCAGCTGGAATCCTCCATAATTCTCTCTCTGAGGACCACCCAAAATGTCCTCATCACATCTTTGGTTTCGAAAGAGTGGTTTCTCTCAAGGATAGCCGTACATTCCTGCACATGCGCGCACACACACACACACATGCACACACATTCACATGCACGCTCATACAGCTTCTTACCGGAGCCAGCCAAAGCCATACTGAAAAAATGTGATGTTGGTAGCTATATGACGCTCTGACAACTGTCCCTTTCTCTCTCTCTCTCCATCTTGTTTGTTTCTCAGACATGCATGCATGCATGCACTCTCAAATGCACTGATAAATGCGCACATATTGTACATGCACTCCCACATGTGTCTACGTGCACTATCATGCCCTTGCGCACTTGAAGACTGGTGCACGCGCTCACGAACCTATGAAAGAGTTGAGCAGGTTTCGTTCCCTCTGGTTGCTGAGATTATTTGTTGTAGAACTCCGCTAGATGTTGAGAATTGGGGTATTTTTTCTGCATGAAACGGATCAATTTTGTTCTCTTTCTGATTCCAGTTTTGCCGTTATCCGATCTGTTTTTGTGACGCAAGATCAAATTTTATTGTGAAGGTGATGATTGGAGAAATTTTTCAAGCACTGGATCAGATGTTGCAGATATTCAATCATGTTCCTGCTGAGGCGTTAGTATTTAATATGTCCACCAGAGGGAGCCAGAACACTCATGTTACAGCGGCTTGAGAAACTCCTGTTATCTCCCTGTGGGTCGAAATGTCTCTGTACTGTATTGGCGCTTGTTGGTTTCTCATTAAAGCAAGACCAATATAATGGCGCCTTTTTTGTCTTTTAGTACTTTTCTGTATGCTTATTTGCTGTATTTAATGCATGCTTGTTTTATATCTACAGGAAGTGTCCTGTCATACATGTTGGGTAGTATTTAATATTTCCTTATGAAACCTGCATTTCCATAACTTTGCCATCTGTTCACTTTTTTCTGTCTTTAATCCTGAACCCCGCCCCTTTCCTCTCATCGTTGGTAGGATGTAGACATGATGGACCAGAATGGCATGACTCCATTGATGTGGGCAGCGTACAGGACACACAGGTGTGTGTGTGTGTGTGTGTGTGTGTGTGTGTCTGTGTGTGTCTGTGTGTGTCTGTGTCTGTGTCTGTGTCTGTGTGTGTGTCAGTGTCAGTCAGTGAACCTGTTGGTCAGGTAAGATTCCACATTTCCTTTATATCCCCCCGCTCCCCCCACCCCCGTCTGTTATCATGACATCACACTTTAATTTTCCTAAATTGAACAAACTCTCTGCAGCAGTCAGCAGTCTCTGTCTTATAGTGATAAGATCTCATTTTTGAGTGTGAGGATTATCTCCAGACGTCCTGTCGGGTCATGTTCTCTGACCAGACTTGTACTTTTTAACAGTTGCATTGAGTTAAAATGTTTCTTATTGTTGCATTTTTGCGTTTAGAACAGGGGTGGGGAAGTCCAGTTCTGGAGGGCTGCAGTGTCTCCTGGAGTATGTAGTTTCATTTCCGTCAGCTGCCAACATGGACTGTATAAAAAAATGGATGAAGCAACCACGACATTGCCCATTTTTTTCAGCATACCATTTATGAAGCCTCGATTTTGGCAATTTGAACAGCGCCATTTTGGCGTTTTGAAACCTTTAATTTTTGGCATTTTGAAATCCTTTATTCTGGTCTACGTGGGACCATAATTAACAAAAATGAACATGATATATCAAAGGAGACTTGAAACTTGTGATGGATACCATGAAATAATGTGGAAAATCATTATTGAAATGATAAATCAGGTGGGAATGCAGGGTAATTTTCTCATAGACTTCATTAACATTGAACTTATTTCTGCAACCACCGACATCGCCATCTGCTGGCTATTACATAGAATGCAATTTTAATGCATTTCCCCATTTGCTTACTTTCAGACCCGGGTGCTGCGTCAATCTTTTTATAGTCTATGGCTACCAATCCGCACCCTCAGGGAAAAGTGTGCTGACTTATTAGCCAATCAGTGAATTGAATGGATCAGTGTAGTGTGGGCATGCACTAAAGAAATGATAGAAACTATGGCTGTCCAAGACTAGAGTTAGACACGCCTGGTGTCAAACATCAAACATGAATCCTGTAAATCCATTCACCCTCACTTGAGCTGACCGTTCCTGTCCTACGGTGATGACATCATCTGCTTCCTCCCACAGTGTGGACCCCACCCGGCTGCTGTTGACCTTCAATGTGTCTGTCAACCTTGGAGACAAGTACCACAAGAACACGGCCTTACACTGGGCGGTGCTTGCGGGGAACACCACTGTTATCAGCCTTCTTCTAGATGGCGGAACCAACGTGGACGGTCAGAACATCAAGGTGAGCTCTGTTGCCATGGAGACCAGCTGAGCTTTCCCTAGAGGAAGAGATCACCTGACTCCCTGGCGAACAAGTTTATTGGTCATTTTTGCAGAACTTCTTTATTGTTCTTCGAGTTTATTACGCCTCTGTTGCACGTTGGGTGGGAGACATTGTGTTTTCTGATAGTCTGTCCGTCCGTCATGGTGCACAGCCATCAGACACCTCCTCTGCTCTATAAATACTCAAGAGTGGAGGAGTTTTCATCAGGTCAGTCAGAGGGCAGCTCAACTGATTGACTTTTGGTGGTCATTAGGTCAAAGGTCAAGATTGCATAAGGTCAGATGTATGTGGGCACCAATGATCAACTTTTAGACCATGTGAAGCTATGGTCGACGGAGGCATTGCCGTCAATGCTTTGGATCAACTTCTACCTTTTTGTCTGTTTTATATAGATGGCATATGATGGTGTTTGTATGTATTCAGACAATGACATAATTTTACATGGGGCCAACTGTGTTCTGAGGTTATGACAAGAGTTAAAAATGGCAAAGGAACATCTGACCAAAGGTTATGGCCTCTGACTGCCATTTTCCAAACCCTTAGTTTGCCTGTGGTATAAAATCGCTGCAAATTGACTGTTACTTATGATTTTTTATTTTTTTATTTTACCACTGCCCAGTTCCATTACTCTTGCTAGTAACAGCCTCCTTTGAATGCAGTATATTTGTTTAATGAGCTGTGCGACGGAAGATCTAGTTTTATCGAAAGCAATCTTTGTTGTTCACTAATTATTAAATGGTGCGCCCCATTTCAAAGACAGTCAGTAAACCGACCCTGGATCTCAGGAAGGGAAGTTAAAACCCCTCAGCCTCGCTTCCTGCCCCGCATGGGGTATCCCAAATTTCCGTCTTGACAGAGACTCCACAGCCTCTTTTGTATCGGCGCCCAACAATACCTGGAAACAGATGCTGTGTTGCCCTCTTTTTTTTTTTTTTTTGTTTAAAATATTCTATCACTAAATATTCCCCCGTCTTAACCGGCAGATGCTAAATTCGCGAATGACGGTCTGTATCACTTAGCTTAGGTTTGTGTGTGACATGATGGTCACAGAGGAACTGGGATGTTGTATACTCCTTTGGACAGTTGACTAGCGTGGAATGATGTATTAGTGACCGTGCTCTTGGTCACGTCTTGACATAACTGAAGTCTCTTAAAAGATGTTTTTCATTTTTTTCAGGCATTATTTTACCGGCTCTACCTGAGCGGGATAACCGGCGAGAATAAACCCATTGAATAAGCTGGTGGTTTTGTTATGTTGGAAGTACAATAGAAAACACCTTTTGATTCTTCGCTTGAGAACCGTAGTTGTTCGTCTTTATGTCTATGCGGTTAAAGCCTCATGCAGGTAATAGGTCTGCTACTGTTCTTCAAAATGGAAACCCTGCTGCAGCCGGATATTTCGATGTTTCGCCGCTTTGATCGCGCTGTTTTCCCTCACGGTTTCCCCAGGGCGAGACAGCGCTGGACTTGGCCAAACAGAGGAAGAACGTCTGGATGATCAACCACTTACAGGAAGCGCGGCAGGCCAAGGGCTACGACAGCCCCTCTTACCTGAAGAGATTGAAGGGGGACAAGGTATAAGCGCTTTTACGCCACGTTCAGTCCATTAGCCTTACTGAGCAGAGGCGTTTGTCAAAATGGTGGTGTCAGGCCTTGTTCAAGGACCCAACAGGTGCTCTGCTCTATATAATGTTTCAAAACTATGGTTACTCTGGAGCTTGAGATGCCAACCCGTCAAGCACTGAAGCCACTATTCAGAGTTCATGGGACCTTGTGGTTACCACCGAACAAGAACTGTGCAGTCAGTATGCATTTAGACTGGCAGTGTGAAAGGGCCGCAGTTTTGGTAGGTTTTCTTTAACCTCATATTCATGTTTTCAAGTCCAATGTGGAGTTCATTTAAGCAAATATTTCTTTAAAATCTTTGTCCAAATACTTACGGAGTGCATGCCTGTCATATGGGAGCAGCAGGCATAATTCAAGCTGTTGCCGTGACTTTGCTTCAGTCAGTAGCCAAGTAAGCTGGAATAAATCTGTTTGTATGTATTTTACAATTCTGTTTCCCATTTATTGAGAAGCATCTTGACTGAATCTTGTCACCTGCTCTTGAAAAGCCATTTCTGATGGCTAAATTCTGCTTACTGACCCCAATGTTTTTGTAACATTGGTTCTCTGCCCTGTTCCCGTGATTGTGTCCACGAGGACTGCTGGTGTTACACCGACCCTATTCATTGGAGTCCAATGTTCAGCCAGTCCTAAGCTTTCATTTATAGTTAATTACCTGGGATGAGAGAATTAAGACCAGGATTTGATTTGAAGGCCAGATTTGGCAATCCTTGCGTGACTTGCATTTAGAAGACATGTATCCATAATGAGTTATAACTCAGACCCAAGTGCAAATGGGAAATTCTGCAACGACACAATCCCTGTTCCTTCTAGAGCCAGCTTGGTCTATTCCATGGAGGAGCTGACTGTTTAATATTTGTTTTTTCGTAGACCACCTAGGGTGTGCACATTGCATTATTACAAGGGTATTTTTCCCAGAAATGACCTGTCTCTTTGCTGGGCTGAGAGTTCTGTTCTTTCTCTACGTGTTGTCAGTAAATAACCCCACACTGTCATTACAGTGTCTGTGTGGCTACTGGTCTTTTGTCTCAAAGGAATACCTTATTTTCTGTTAAAAGCCTGCGGTGTGGAAATTGCCACTTTCTTGTTGATGAAGTCGACACATAACCGGTCAATTTAGCTGCCCTCCGGCCTGCTGCTGGGAGTAGCTGATGTTGCTGGGTGGTGATTTGAGTTCACACCTGTGTTTTGTCTGACGTTCACACCGCCATTATCATTTCACGGTCTGCGGAAGAAGACCGTTGGAATTCCGACTTCAGCCATCGCATGATGTAAACAGACGGAAGGGCTGTCAGTGGCTGGTCCAGCCTCATGCACTGGCTCGCCGAAGAACATGAGACACTTTGGATCACAACAACTTTATATAATAGGCTTCCCTGTCTAGTTTAACTCGATTTGTGGGCTGTTTCTACTGATTTGCTGATGTGCTTGTTCTATCGATCCAGTGCACAACTAAAAAATCTCAAGCCCAATTTGTCATGGTGCTCTGTAATGCGTGCTGGTTAATATACAAATACCTTTTTTTTTTTTTTTGAAGGCCAGGAATGATTCACTTGAATGTGAAGATATATGTAACAAATGGCCTTTTTTCAGCTGATTTGATTTCAGAAAGGTCTCATTTTTAAGTCCTCTTGAAATATTTATGAGCAGCAATGAATCAGGCTCTGGGATACTCCTGTTTATTTATTTATTTATTTATTTATTTATTTATTTTTTGAGCATTTTCGTCTGTTAGAAATTCGGTGGTAATTACACAATTTTACTCTGTACTGTATGGGATGCCATTATTTCTTAGGATGGGGAAATATTGTGAACTAGGCTCCGATTTGAATCGATAAGGTTGGTGTTTATGGCGACGGGAAGTTTAATTGTTATATTTTCTTCTCTCCCTCTCTCCCTCCCGCAGGACTTCAGGCAGAAGATGATGTTGGGCACGCCCTTCCTGGTCATCTGGCTGGTGGGCTTTATAGCGGACCTGGGCTACGACTCGTGGCTGGTGAAGGGATTGATGTACGCCGCGGTCTGGGTCGCAGTGCAGTTTCTCTCGAAGTACGGCCCCCGTACCGAACCCCGCCCCCTCTTACAGCTCACTGAGTGCAACCTGAATACGGGTCTTTCATGTGTTTAGACGCGGTGGCTGTAGACTCGGTTGTTTCCTGTTGCGCCATTTCACTTTGTGGTTTTATTATTATTAAAATCAAGCTTCAGACAACAGTTTCCTTAAATGGAAAGTTTACATTCAGATTCAGAAAATCTATGAATTTGTTTGCCATTGCAGGAGTGATGAATACCAGTTTTTTCAGTCTGTGACTCTCCACTTGTCTTTCTGCTGGCCTTTCGCTGTCTGTCTGTTTGTCTGACTCTCTCACTCTCATATCGCAGGTCCTTTTTCGACCACTCCATGCACAGTGCCCTGCCGCTGGGAATTTACTTGGCCACTAAATTCTGGATGTACCTCACCTGGTTCCTCTGGTTCTGGAATGATATCCTTTGCTGTTCTGAGCTGGACAGTTGGCGAACTGTGGTTGCCAGTTGTCTGGGTTTTGACTGGAATGTTAGGGGTGAAAACCTTTTGTACACATCGAGCTTGTGGAAACACCTGAGAAATCCTTGAAAAATTGCTGGTGTTGCGTAATAGATTGGTATGACCCCATAATCATCCCCTCAGTCCAACCCCTCATTTGAGTTTGCTCTTCCAGCTATGCATGTTGTCCAGTTGTCCAAGTTGTTTATCAGGCAACCATGCCACCAACTTACTGCTCCTGGGTCAGTAGTTTGATTTAGCAGTATCCGCTGGAGGGTGGAGTGCTTCATGATTTTGATCTCCTGACCAGTCTATTGTAGGGAGGGCTTCAGTCTGGAAGATCTCTGCTATTTCACCAAATCGGCAGTAAATTGGCAGGGAAATTTAAACTTGATATCTGTGGGTTTTTCTGCTGCGAGGATGTTTACAGTGAAGGTAAAATGGAGCGAAAATCTGCTTGAAGGCGTGTTGCCCTTAGCGACGCTGAAGCGGCCAGGACACTGTTTCCGACCTCTGTGGAGTTCTGCTGCACTTCAGCGGCTCTCCACTAGGGTTAGGCCATTGATCTGCTGTTCTTGGCTATTTTGAGACTGTCTGAAGCGACTTACTGGCCTCATTATGTCATAGTTGTAGACTTGGGTTCAACAGCGCTCCTTTCACCACTTATGGAAACAATGTCAGTTCAGAAGCGGCTAATTTAATTGAATTAAATTGCAGTGTCATTTTTGAGCAGTCATTTAGAAAGTCTTTGTTTTTAATATTCCTGTCCCTGTGAGCTCCAGTCAATGTTCCTGTTAAACCTCTGCTGTCAGTCCCTCAGCTTTCTCCCTGTAGTGTTGCGCACTGTTTGTGTCCTGTTGAGCATTCTGCAGTGCTGCTAAAAATTTCTCTTCCCCTCCGTGGGGTGCCCCAGAGTTCCACAGCGTTTCCCCACCGGGATTAAGCGTTAGCACTTCCTGCCGTGTTACACAGTAGAAATGCGTAAATCGCAGCGGGAGAGCTTTGAGCCGAGCGCGACTGTGACCTGGTAACGGCTCTCGGGCCCAGCGTGTGGCATCTCTGCTGTCATAATAACCTGGACAAAAGAGCCTGTTGTTGTCTGGAGCTCTGCTTCCACACCAGCTTCCAATGGGTCGGTCCTCGTGCCTTTTGAGCCTTTTTGTGTCCGTCAGTCGATCTGGTTCTGGAACAGGACAAATGTGGCCACCTGTTCAGATTTTCCCTCAGGAGTTATGCTCCATAGACCAGTACAGTGCAGTGAAATGGCATTTCACCCCTGTCCTGATTCCATTTTAATGCATATTTATCATCCTTAATGGGGTCAGATCTTTAGACAGAATGTAATGTGACAAAATGTGAAAGTGAGTAGTGCATATACAATTATTTTTTTCATTTATTGGAAAACCTTATCAAAATGGTGTCTTATTTGTAATCATGGGGGAAATTAGGAAGGTGTAAAAACCTTTTCGCACTGCACTGTGATAGGAGTACAGTTTCAGTTTTATGTCTGGGGCTGAATCAGACGGGTTGGGGGGAGTTTGCGGGTCTAAAAAGATGATGCATTGCTACAGTTACGCAGACTCTCTCCAAGAGCATGAAACACCACCATTATTTTAAAAATTAAATGCTTTATTTAGTTAGTTTTTAAACTTTCAGCAGCAAGAGGTGAACCGAAAGATTTATTACCCCACGTTTTATGACTCACATCTTTGTTCTTTATTTTAGAAAGAAGCGACATTTTTTCACCGGGTAGTTTGCCCTTTAATTTGCAGGTGTTAAGAAGGCTGGTTTGGTGTTCTGCTCTGTGGTTATGGCGTTTTGTGTAGCGTTGATGGTGTCGTCCTGTCAGTTTAATACATCACTGTAGACTAGACCTCTCTACATATGACACAACGTCTGTGAGGTAACAAATCACCCTGTTGGCGATGAATTACATTTATGTTCACGTGTTTGGACAGTCACCCATGGGGAGCAGGTGGCATCTTGCGTGATTTCTCCTGTTCCTGTAAATTACGTGAAAGATAAATTGTTGTTTGGGGGAGGGGCTGGTTTGTTAAAATCTACTGGAAGACATAACTGCATGTAGACTAATAATAACATTCTTTCATGTTTCATGTTGAGAAAATTTTGATGCGTTTTCCTCCAACTGAGAGAAAATTAAATGTTGTTGACCAAATGATCATTTTCAAGGAGTTATTTTTTTCCCCGCACATGCTCTTCCGCAGTTAGTCAAGCCAAAACTGCAAGCTTAAAAAAAAAAATCCACTGAATCTTTTTAACGACAATGAATAACATCATCGTTCAACAGTTCACTGGACTGTTTGACCTCCGTGCAGCACTTCAGGCGGGCACTACGGCTTGTGTTTGCTGAATCTGCGTGTCAGATGACTCCAGTCGTCTATGTGCCCCTCTGAAAGCAGAATCGAATGTTTAATGTTTGGCTTCAAAAACCTGGCTCTAAAGAATGTTGATGAGCACTGTAGCTGCCAGGAGACGCGGCTTTTAAGTTTCAAACCTCATTGCCGGTCATAATATGCCATAAAAACATTATATAAAGTGCCAGAACATTCTGGTGTAAAAGACACAAAGGGAGTCTGCTTCCATACGTCAGACATTACTCAGCCCTGAGTCTCAGCCCTGTCTCCCTTTCTCGCCTCAGATCCCCCACAGCTGAGCCACTGTCGAGATGTCATCCCGGTTGGGGTGTTTCTCTTAATGATCTTGGAGAGGGTCATTCCTCCTACTGTGGAGCTTTTATTTTGTTTTTTTTTTTCCCCCCCTCAATTCTTTTGTTTTTTATTCAGGCTGCTCTAGACTTTTTTGTTTTCAAGTTTTCTTCAGTGTATCAGCAGTAAAGTGTCCCTGACTTTGCCACTGTATATGCTAAACAAGACCAAAAAAAATTAATCGTGCACCACCCCTTTCACTGATGTCAATTTCAGTTGCCAGCAGGTGTGCAATAATCCTCGCTTTTGCTGTCATGAGAAATCGGGTCCTGAGTAACAAAATCAACATCGCCGGCTCCAGTGAGCCCGGTAATTCTAACGGACACGGAAAATGTTCGAATGGGAGGCCTTTACACTCGTTTAAAAACACGTCAAAGCTGCGCAGTTACACGGTTGCTTGCAGACGTGAGGAGGACCCTTCATGGTCACATGATCACCCTCCCACTCCTACCCCTACTTGCATCTCAAAGAAGGGTTTTTAATTTCAAGTGTTTACACATATAACGTTTTTCTGTTTTTGATGGGGTCTTTAGGTTGGTCAAACTGGCCTTTGACAGCGCAATATCAGTTCTCTCACATGCATAGTCTGACTAACCCATCACCGCGGGCAGTTCTTTTTTGTGAATGAGCCATATCTCGTGTGTTCATTTAAAAATTCGGGCTCTCAGACCTGCTGTGTGCAATTAGATTGTAATCCTTCAGCGTGTTCAGGAGGGCCTAGACATGGCGCTGGTTATTTGCTCAGGAAAACCAGTACTTTTTTACCTCTGCTTTTTTTTTGCTTGGGGTAAAATTTACATATTCTTCAAAATGCGAGTTTAACCAGATGAGTTGATTTGGATTAATTTGTGAAAATCTCTCTTCTCTTCTGTAGTTAGGCTGAGGGTTTATGGGAAACGGGAGATGGTAAAGGAAACAGAGCTCAGTAGCTCAGGGGGATAAAATTCTCTTCGCTCGCAGTGTGTGTTGATGTTCCAGTCCCTACATGTCCGTTATGGTTCCTCAAGCCTGGACTCCCCGCTGGGCTGTGACAGCTCCTGCATCTGTGTTTGAATTAGTCACCGTACGTCCAGTGCTGTCCTCCGGTCTGCTCTATATCCTGTGCCCCTCTCGTGCAGTCAGGAAGTGACTTCAGCGGTCAGCGAGCTCCATAATATGGTGGACTGTGACTTTTGAAAAATTTTGGTTCTGTTGCCTAGCTTTTATTTTGAAAGGATACTGTGACAATAAGGTCAAAGTGCAAACTGTGTGCTGTAATTTATGGGTGTTTTTATCCACATCTGATGAATTGTTTAGAAATTATTGCAACTATTTGGGTGCACAATAAATGTTGGAGAGTTTAACATAGTATAGAAATTAAGTAATAATTCTTGGCACTTGGTTGCATATTTCTTGGATGCAGTGACTGCTTGAAGTCTGTGACACACAGACATCAGCAGACACTGAGTATCTTCCCTGGTGATGCTCTGTCAGCCCTGTACTGCAGCCGTCTTCGCTTCCTGCTTATTTCCAGGACTATTTGCCCTCGGTCTCCTCTTAAGCATGTAAAATGCATCAGACCTGGTGTTTGACTCTGCCAACAGAACCAAAATGACAAAAAATGTGTCACTGTGGTATGAATTATGGCGCTCACTGTTAAATTTCAAGATTGAGATTCAATTCCCCCAAAGATGATGTATCTTACAGTGAGTTGGGACCCAAAATCAGCTGTGGGCTCGTGTTGTTGGGTCTCAGAATGCTTCTGTTCATGGATCAGTGTGATGTATGAGTGTTTCACCGGTTCTCATAAGGTATTACATCTACAGTCAGGGTCTCAAAATGGAGAAGTTCCACAACGAAGTATTTCTTGATTGCGTCCCTTTACATCACGTGCTTCTGCATTACAGTTAGTGACTTCAGTCCCAATTCTGAACATTCTCCAATTCAAATTGTTACCAATTTTAAACTGTCTTATCATATCAGATTTTATTTTCAAAAGAATCTGCCTGTTGTGTATCATCTCCTTGAGCTTATGATAATGTGTTTTAGCTAAAACGGTCTTCCATTTCAAACTGTCCTAAAATGCTTCCATGAAGTCCTCAATTTCAAACCTTTCTGTTACCCTTGTAATACAATACAGTGCTGTATCCTATTTTATACCATCCCGTGGCACTTACTGTAATGTCACTTCAAAACTCACTGCTGTTTTAAGCTCAATTGTTAATCTTGTCCTAGAATGTTACTCTCAGACAGTACTATGTTCTAAACCACCCTCTTATACTCACAGAATACACCTCCAAACTGTATAACATTTTAAAGGGCCCTTTGTTTTAAACTGTATGAGGTAATGAAAGGCCTGGTCTCTTAAGTGCTCAGTGAAATGGTGGATTTTGGCTGGGATGAATTGAGCCCTGGAACTTTGAGTCGCGTACAGAGAGAATTCAGACACGCTTCACTTCCTCGCGTGTCTGTTGTAGTGGCCCCCGGGGGGTGTTTTTGAGCGGAGGATGATGTCGTCCCGCAGGCGGGATTTTGGTTCGGGCAGGCAAAGACGAGCCTCAGATTTTATTTTTTTTTTGCTCTTTTCTAAGAATGAGGTCACTCCAGATGGGGCCTTAAACTGAGACGTCTGACCCTGTCTGGTTTGGAGGAGAGGGGTGCTGATCTGATAAACGCGTCGACAGCTGAGATTTGTCCTTCGAGCATTCAACCTGTCTTTCTGAGACAAAAGAAAGAACCAAAATGGACCTTCCTGTGCCAAATTGAGTGGTTTCACAATCTGTTAAATGGAGATACAGAAAGAAAAGCCAGGATTATGTTTGCTTTATTAGCTTCATTGAAAATGGAAAGAATTTACACACTTCCAGCCTGCTTGCTGAAAATAGCATATGGTGCTAACCTATTTGCGCACCTGCACGTTTTAGTTAATTGATTTTTCAGAAGCGTGTGTTGTCAGTAGCTGAGAATGGGCTTTGTTTGGCTTCCCCCCCCGCGATTCTATCCAATGGGTATTGTCATTCCATCACCGTCCATTGGTCCATCCGTCTGTCTGTCTTCCCATTGCTTTTTGCCTCTCTGGCTGCTGGGCCGTTGTAGGGACAGCCTTCAAATTTAAACAGTTTATTCATATTTGGCGTCTCCAGAAGCCTATGTCATGTCACAGTCACAGCTCCCATTCTGACCGAATCTTAAGGCATGCTGAGGGGTTATATAGCTGCGAGCACAATCTCGTTTGGTTTTTGACAGGGGTTGAGTGTGTCTGCTCTAATTAGAGGGTGTTTAATCTTATTTTATACTGCGTTACCTTCACACTTTAACTGCTCTGCTCTGCTCTGTATCAGTGGCTCCAGTGAAGACCTTCACTCTGCTCTCCTATTGGTTCCTTAATTTATCACACATCTGCCCTTCCTCTCTGTTCACCTGCCCTTCCTCCTGAACAGTGTGGCCCTCTTCTACAACTTCGGAAAATCCTGGAAATCAGACCCCGGGATCATAAAGGCTTCTGAGGAACAGAAGAAAAAGGTGATGAACTTTTCGACTTTACGGATCGCCTGGGGTGTTTCCCCCACCGCCACCCCCCCTCTATTGGCTTGTAAACGATAAAGCCCAAATTAACAATATCCGCTGGTGTCGGATTTCTAATGTGAAACCACAATTGTATCCATGTTGGAGTGTAATTTCAAAAACCACTATTACCTTTCCAGAAAAAGCCTTCAAGCAGAAAGTGATGGCTTGAAGATTTCAAAGGTGTGAAATTGTTTGACTCAGTTTCCTGTTGGCCACACAGTCAGGACGGGCTTAAGTTCTGCTCGGTCTTGTGGCTTTAAGCTCAGAATGTGAAGATAACCTGATCTGAGTGCTGTTATTACTGCAAACTGGCAGAAAATAACAGGGCTGAGCATCACAGCTGTTGAACAGTTTCCATTGTCCTGTATTATCGTGGTTATAATGAGCGAACTGTTCCCAAATAATGAGATTTTTGGACCCCTCGCTGAGCTACTCTTTGACATAAGCCTTTACTTTCTTGTTCTTCCAGACTATTGTTGAGCTGGCGGAGACGGGCAGTTTGGATCTGAGCATATTCTGCAGTACATGTTTGGTAAAGACTTAAAACTAAAAAAAGCTGTGTTACAATTAAAAGCTTCCTCCATTTCTTTTTATGTTTTTTTTGTTTGTCATTTGATTTGGTTCTTTGTGTTCTCGGTTTATCCCTTGGAGCGCTAAATGCAGATGTTGTTGCTCAATGATGTAAAATATCAAAATCAAAGCGGTTCAAAACCTAACATGTGGGGACTTGTTTTAAAGAGCTCCCCTGCAGGTTTTTAACAGCACAAGATGATTAAATTTCTATTTTTTTTTTTATTAGTTTCAGCACTCTTAGGGTTAAAGAACAGCTTTACTTCCTGACCTTTGCACTTTGTGTTTAATTTACATTGCGTTGTTGCATTTCTCTTTCAGATACGGAAGCCTATTAGATCCAAACACTGTGCCGTGTGCAATCGCTGTATTGCTAAGTTCGATCACCACTGTCCCTGGGTTGGCAACTGTGTAGGTTAGTTACCTGGGCGACTGTTATTGCACTGCACCTAAACCCAAAGATTGGGCGAGTGTCAGCCAAACCTTCGTCTGTTATTTTGTCTTCTGACTTCGCTCGGGACTCTTGGCTGGCCAAGAGCACATGGTTGTGTTTAGAGATCGTGTCCCTGATTACGATGCTGTGTATTACTGTTTGTTTCCATCAGTGACATTTATCTTGAGGTTTTGGCACCCATTCACAGTTTTATAGGTGTAAGTTGAGCTTATCATCCTGTTATCTATGCAATATTTTGGCTACTTGGTGTGAATGATGTTATGGCCCCAATTTGTTATTACAATTTACAACACAACAGCAACAGCAAGGGATGACAGACACAATTTAAAACTTAAACACATTTAATTAAACAGACAATAACAACTAACTAATCTACAGACCAAGATTGATTGGAAAAAAAAAACAGAAATATTTACAGTCCTTTTTGTGGGTTTCCTGGTGATGTGCTGGGTGAGGAAAATGCTCAAACACAGGCAAAAATCCACAAAAGAAACTTCACAGGTCTTGAACAGAAATGACAGATCTGGTCACATGTATCCTTCTCCTTGCAATTTCTCCTGCTACTTTACTGTCTCAATTCTACTCCTTATATACTCTTTTGCAGACCCCACCCACATTTAGACCTCTTTTTTTTTTTATTTTCGGGGACTTGCCCCAGACATGTCCAGGACATGTCTAAACCTAGCTCCAGTCTGAGCTCAATCAAAGAAAGGTAAATGCTGCCATCTAGTGGCCTCTATTCACATCACAATGATGAATCTGGCACTTGGACTGCGTCCTTTTCTTCCACTGTCTTCCCTATACATACAACAAGGAGATGATCTATATCTGACAGAATTCTATGGTGTAAGCCCACTTGGGGTTTTATGTTGTTGGTCTCTGAGTGATGGAATATTATCTGTTTTGGTGGACAGACATTGTTGAGAATGGCAGGTTGCAAAAGAGCACCTTGATAAACTGTGTGTGCGCGTGTGTCTGTGTGCGTGTGATGTCATTCTCAGGAAGTGGGAACCACCGCTACTTCATGGGATATCTCTTCTTCCTGCTCTGCATGATCTGCTGGATGATCTATGGCTGCATTTGCTGTAAGCAGTGACTCGTCTGTGACTCGCTGACTCGTGTTTATTTGCCTGCATTCTTTGCAGAGTGGTGTGTCCTCCTCACTGCCATTATACAGGGATGTGCTGCTGAAATGGGGTTTGGATTCAGTTTAATCTGACTGACAATGGACTGCACGGCTGTTCAAAGGAGGTTACAATTCCTATGCAGTTCATGATTCTCAAAGCCTGTGTGCTGGATGTCAATAATTGTGCGGCTGTGTTAGTAATTACAGGCAACACATGCTGTGGCTGTATATTTTATGAATAGGATAAATTTTAAGATGTGAAAAAAATACATTTGTTGAAAAATAACAAAATCCTTTCACCTCTGATGGGGTGTTGGCCTTTAGTTAAGTTTTGAGGGCCGTTACATTGCAAATTAATAACAAATGTTCGCGAAAATACCTAATTAGGAAAATATTCCTGAGGCGTGAATATCTTAATGTGCCATAGGAATACATGGAATTAGTACGTAATGTCAGGTCATTGTTACATGAAGCCGGATTTCCAAGTTGGCTTATACCAGGGCTGCCCAAATCACCGTCCTCTAGGACCGAGAGCTGATAGTTTTACACCAGGGCTATTCAATATTATCCCGCAGGGGCCGGTGTGGGTCCAGCTTTTTTTCCAACCAAGCACTTACACACCAGATACTACTAATCAAGCTCTTTAGCAAAGACTCTTGAGGTTGATTAGTAGTATCAGGTGTGTTAGTACTTGGTTGGAATGAAAGCTGCACCCACATCGGCCCTTTCTGGATGAAGTTGAATAGCCCTGTTTTACACCCTCCTTTTACCTGGGCGTCCGGTGTGATGACAGTCTGACCAATCAGTGGCAAAAGATTTTCATTTAGTTGTCTGGAAGAGAGAGAACTTGGGCTGGATTTGGATAAAATACCCAGATTTGGGGAGGCGTGGCTCATGTGCTCTGTAAAACCTGTTACCCACGTGAAACTGCTGCGTGGACTGTGCTAACAGAGGCCGTTTCTGGTTTTGATCATTGCAGTTATCTTTCTATTTCGGTCATGTTCTGTTGTTAAATACCCCCTTAAGAAGTTTTAGGGCACAGTCAGTACATCAGTTCATTTGTAACATCTGTCCCCATGTCACCCACAGACTGGAGGGCCCACTGTGCCACCACCTACTCTAAGGACGGCCTGTGGACCTACGTGACACAGATCGCCACCTGCTCGCCCTGGGTGTTCTGGATGTTTCTAAACAGCATTTTCCACTTCATGTGGGTGGCTGTGCTCATCGTGTGTCAGATATACCAGGTGAGTATACTGATCTGCTACAGACTGGGGTCAGTGCTCATGTGCCAGATATACCAGGTGAGTACACTTATCCTCTACAGACTGGGGTCAGTGCTCATGTGCCAGATATACCAGGTGAGTACACTTATCCACTACAGACTGAGGTTTGTGTTCATATGTCAGATATACTAGGTGAGTACACTTATCTGCTACAGACTGGGGTTTGTGCTCGTATGTCAGATACACCAGGTGAGTACACTTATCCGCTACAGACTGCGTTCTGTGCTCATGGGTGAGATATTCCAGGTTAGTACACTTATCTGCTACAGACTGGGGTCTGTGCTCATGGGTGAGATATTCCAGGTGAGTACACTTATCTGCTACAGACTGGGGTTTGTGCTCATATGTCCCATATACCAGGTGAGTACACTTATCCGCTACAGACTGAAATAGAACAGGTAGCGCCTAACTGTTAACGGATTCTTGAATTCGATACGGATTTTAGGGTTTGGAGATTCACTGATTACCGATATCGCGACCAATTATAAATTTTTGTGCTTGTATGAAAATTGACCTTTTCTCCATCAATTAAACCGATGTGACTGTGCAGAGATACCAAGAAATGGTGAGTTATCAACTAGTTTTGAGCAGAAAGGAACATTCATCAATAGAGAATAAAAATGCATTCCTATGTAAACATCAGAACTGTTTATTGAACTACATTAATAGAAAATATATAAATCAATGGCTTAATTAACACCAGTACTGTGCACTGAATGACTCTAAAATACTGAACATTTAAATACTGCCAGACAGTTAGTTGATTTGACATGGAATGACCCACACCCCATGGTACAGGCAGTATGAACGAGATTCTGTGGTGTGTACGGGATTCGGTGTCAGTAGGTAACATTCTTGAGATAAACACAGTCATGGCAATTGGGCTGTTATTTTTAGGGTATCATGGTAACATTTTGCCATTAAGCGTTTCACGTGCATAGTGTGTGTCGCAATTATTAGCACCAATTTGCATTGTGCGCCTTTGCTGCTGCTGTTGCTAGTAAATTCCAGTAGATGGCACTGGTCATGGCCTCCCTCCCTCTTCCAGATCGCCTGCCTGGGCATCACTACGAATGAGAGGATGAACGCCAGGAGATACAAGCACTTTAAAGTAACATCCACCTCCATAGAGAGTCCCTTCAAGTGAGTGTTTATCTGAGCGGGTCGACCGTACAGTGCATTTCCTGTCGAAGGCGAAATATAGCGCCCCCTGTGGCAGCCATAGATATTTCCTGCTGCTTTATTCTCTGTGAGCCTGAAACTTTTGAGCCTGCTGTTTAATTAACCCCTAGAGTACTAAATGCAGCTTTTGTTGTTCAATGATGTATCCCCTACAGGAGCTCTTTTAAACAAGCTGCCACATGATGGGTTTTCAACAGCACAAGATGATCTAATTTGTACATTTTTGAAAATTTATTTCATATTTATTTCTCATTATGGTTTCAAGGGTTTTCAAATGTAAATTCCTTCGCAGTAAATCCCTGACCCATGCTGACTGGAGTGTTTGTCGGCTAGCAGTCAGAGCTGCAAAATTAATGTTTTTGTCTGTTTTGGGGTGACCCAACCCATTTCAACAGTCCTGTAGATTTTCATGTAAGTAGTAGTTTGGCATGCCTAATTGCTTCCATTTGCAGCTCTTCAAAATCTCTTGCTGTTGAATAAGCTGCACTCTGTTTGGGTTGGATTGAAAAGCTACAGGATGGTAGATCTCCAGGGACAGGGTTAGGCAGCCCTGCTCTAAGCTGTAGAATCGGATGTACTTTGTAAGGGTTTGAAAACATATCACTTGGGCTACCCTGGAGGAAATTATCCCCAGAGAAGTCAGAATTTACAGTAGAGCATGGCTCATGAGACGGCGTCGATCACTCTTTGAACAGGGCTGTAATTAGTTTACTTCTGTGACACTGTTCTCCTTCTCTCCTGCGCCCATGTTTCTGCAGCCACGGATGTTTCCGGAACCTCATAGACTTCTTCGAGCTGCGCTGCTGCGGTCTGTTTCGGCCGGTGGCTGTAGACTGGACCACGCAGCACACGATAGACTACGACCAAACATCCGGCTCGGGATACCAGCTGGTGTAGGAGTGAGGGGAAGGGGGGAGCGGGGTATGTCCTGGTGTGGGCTGGGGGGGGGCGGGGGGGGTCAAATTCTCAGCCCAGAACCCCCACCCCCCCACCCCTCAACCTCCTCCCCCACCCTCAGGATGTCTCGTTCGCCTAGACCAGTGGGGTCAGGTCGGGTCGGCGGAGGCGAGACGTGAGCATGCTGTTACAGGAGATTGTGGCACCACATCCACACCCAGAGCACCAGATCTCTCCAAATCACATTACGTCCATCATCCAAAATAACTACGGTTAATCACGTTGAGCAGCCGCCAGTCTCCCTATGTTGGGGTCAAGGGCCTTGCCCTAGGACCCTCGGGCGCGCTGATCTTATTGTGGCCACATTGGGTCTCGAACCAACAACCACCTGGTTCCAAGCTGAGCATTTTCGCCATTCCTGGCCATCCCCATATCCCCCTTTCTCCCTGTCGTGGAGGTCTTGTATGGATCAGCTGCGTGAGGAATGACGCCTGAGACCCTGGGAGAAGAGGAGGTCAAATAGAGAGAATTTATCTGCTCTCCATAGCTGGCGGCAGGCAATTTTATTTATTTATTTTTTTTTTCTCCATCAGTAATTATGTTCCCCTCAATTGCTCCCAATGTTTTATAATGCATGCCTGTTTTTAGCGATGAGAAGAGACAGAGCGGAGACTTGACGCGGAGGAAATGGAAGTATTGCACGTCAACGGCGGCCTTTCGTGAACCGGAGAGAGAACCAGCGGATCTGGGTGTGCGTTTTGTTTATTTTTTGCGCTGTGCCTGGTGAGGTAAGGAGGTCGAGCTGCGATCAGATGGGGTCGCACACATTGCCAGCGAGTCTCCTGAAACTGCGGTGTTCAGATGATGATGTGACAGATTAGTACAAATATTAACTAGAACTCAAGATTGTGGTGTTGCTCTCAGACTGCCCTCTGAGGGAAGTATGAGAGTGTGTAGGTGTAAGCTATTAAAAGAGGATGCCTGAGTATTTATTTTAAAATATTTTTTATAGACTGTTGAA
Organism: Gymnothorax reevesii; assembly: GCA_029721435.1. Taxonomy (NCBI): domain Eukaryota; kingdom Metazoa; phylum Chordata; class Actinopteri; order Anguilliformes; family Muraenidae; genus Gymnothorax; species Gymnothorax reevesii. The sequence continues at coordinate 21,349,174 of CM056579.1, read as the reverse complement.
CTCATGATACCATCTGTTTGTTTGCATTAATTTAAATTTTTTTACTGTGAGAACATCCCTCCTGAGGTATGTCGGATTGACGAGGTGTATGAAGGTGCGTGTTTGTGTGTGTGTGTGTGTGTGTGCGTGTGTGTGTGTGTGTGTGCGCGCGCTCGAGTGTGTGTGACTCTCACCCATTAAGAAGCATGCGGTAGATTTGTTTTGTTTGCACATGGTTATTGGTCATCTTGGCTGCAAAAGTACCAACTTCAGTGAGATTTTTATTCTACCAGAGGTTTATCATGGTCAGTGGAAGTTTACAAGAACAACTCATTCTGTTATATTTTTTTCGTTTTTCATTTGGCTGTACGTTCATCCGATTGTATTGATGCACGGACTACCTTCTGTTACTTCCGGGAAACACTCTCAACCAGTTTCTTCGATGTGCAGCGATGCTGAGGCTTCATGGTCAATGGAAATGGTCCAGCTGCCTTCGGTTTTGTGTATTTTGTTCTGGGATAACACTGTTCAGTTAGGTCACATGAACTGGCGTTAATGAAAGCACTAGTTCTTGGGTACTAATATCTTCGAGAAACTTGATCATTAGCTGATTACAGTAAATGGCCATTTTCTGTCATTTCTATATCAATTGACGTCATCTCATGTTGTTATCATGATTGACGTCCCAAACTTTCAGTAGTTTGTGATTAATAAACGCATGAGTTAATGGCAATTCCTGCGGCCCTTACTGCATAGTGTTACTATTTTTTTGTTTAATCTCTGTCGTCTTTCTCAAAAACGAACTGCAATGCAGCTGCCACAGGGTTTGTAATGTTGTAAAGACTGTATCGTATCTGTACATAAACTTTGCACCCTCCACCCCCTTTATGTGAGTGACATTTGTCTTTGTGTTTAGCTGGAAGGCCTGACTGTAAGTTTGTCCCCACCAAAACCCAACCAAATTATCTACGATGCACCTGTGAGTCTGAAACTTTTAGTGAAGTCCCTCTCTACACCAGTCTTGGTATGAGTTCCACCCACAAGCACTCTGCGTGTCTGCTGCTCAGAATCTGGGCTTTTCTCGGACGCAGCAAAATGTTCACGTTTTCATCAACCACGGAATTCTGGTCGGAACACCTACCATGTCGACTCTTGGGCTAAAATATTTATTCGCGCCCAGAAATGTGTAAATGTAGTCTTATTGGACTTTATTTTTATGTGTCATTTTGCATTTTTCACACTCAAATCCTCCAGCCCAAGATATTCAGACGGAGCCGAGCGTCTGTAAATTATCACTCTCCCATTGCTGGAACTCATTTGTAAACTCTCAGAGTCGGCGTCACAAATCATGCAAGTGCTGCTTATTTTCTTGCACCTGACGGACGTCGCCAGGGCCCCCGGTTTCAGAGGTGTAAATATGTTTGTGTTCTTCACTAGCCGGAAGAATGTGTACTGCGATGGCAATTGCATTCTTTATTTGAGGTTGACACTGAATCTCCTCACCGCCTTTGGGAGGTCAAGAGCTGTGAAGCAGGATATTCGGATGGGTGCGGCTGAATCAGATGGTCCAGCTTTGTGATCCTCCTCCGCTCTAATCATCTTCAAGGTCACTGGAGACGTTGAGATGCACCCGTGTGCGGCTTCTGATGGACGCCAGTCTTCAATTCACTGATATGTTTGTATCAGGCTTTATGGGATGTGTAGTCCTCTGCTTTGGTCCAAGAGAACATTGAAAGGGAGCCCTTGCTTGCAGCCCCAACGTGACAGAGCATTGCTCTGGACCTCTCTGTTCTTAACAATCTATTAACCAAATCCATTTCCAATTGTGTTAATTATTTCCTTTTGCAAAAATGTTTATTTTGGGTCATTATTTGAAAAACGATAGACAAAAAAAATTTTCGCCACATTTGGCCCACTTTTCCAAATTGTAGCAAATCTGCTACGTTGGGTAATAAAGCTAATGAAAGAATCAAAGTGACGGACCATTCAAGTTATTCTCAAATGTTTATTTGGCAATAAGAAACAAAATCAGCAGGGTGTCCAGGCTGTTAACCCTTTCACTTCATGTAGCAGATATGCTGCGCTGGTTAATAGAGGGTTAAGACATCTAAAACAGTGGGAATTTGCTCTCCCTTCGGATGGTGGTATTCATTTCAATTGTTCTTAAAATCCCAGAATTTTTAAAAATCATTTTTTTTTATTTCTTTATTTTTATTTGGCGCTTTTGATATTTGGTTCGCCTCTTTACCTGCTGAATCCCCAAGATTTCAGAACTGACCTTGTAGTGCCACAAAGGATGTGAATATGATTATGGAGGTCATGCTCTACTTATTCTGTATATTTCAGTGGGGCTTCACAGAAACAGCTTTATGGTCTCCTAAACTCTTTGTTGAACACGTGATGATTCAATGTGTCATATTTTGCCTCAAAATTCTACACTGCAGGTTTGTCTAATTATTATTTGCATTTTTTAGATGGTTTTGTTCAGTAGCCAGGTGGTGTTTCACTGATTTGGTGCCTATTAATTCTCACTGTTCATTTGATTTTCCTCTCTTTTTTTTTTATGCATTTTTATGGGTATTAAAAGTTTGCATTGTCTGGGCAGGGGGCCAGGATGCACTACAGGCTTTTATATTCGACGTGTAGTGATTCCTAAAAGCATGATTCAAAAGTTGAAGGCCCAAGAATGAAAAATTTAATAGCTTAAGATTTGGTGACTGCATTGGAGTGAAAATTGGCACACACATGGGTCCGGGGCTTGGGAGGCACTGGATAAGATGAATGTGGTGAGAGAGCTGCAAATCCTACATCTTCTGTGGCTCATGGGGCCCTGAGCACAGGACCTCTGGTTTTCAGCGCTGCGTACAGTACACATGGCCCTCGGCTAACTCCCATCTCCAAATGGGAAAAGCACATGAACCCGAAGAATACTCCCCTGTTCTGATGTTTCCTGCATCAGCCTTTATGCAGGTCATTACCATAAGTCTGCTGCAAACATTTACTGGGCATGGTAGAATTATACTGGGTTTCATAATAAAAAGGTTTCAATGTGAAAAGTATCTGTGCAGTTATTCCCTGTTGAATATTTTTTTTTACTTTCCAGTTTGCTCCTATGAATAAAGATCACACTGAAATATCCAGTGCCACCTGCTGTAATGTTATGCCATCTGAAGCCAGCTCTCTTCATTTGAAGACAATTTTGAGCATGATACCCAGACAGAAACGAAGACCATGTTTCCCATGTCTAATTTTATTTTTTAACATGAGTGTGCCCTAAGTTTAATGCTGAGAAGCACTTTAATCCAAAGCACTTAGTTGACCTTACCTGGACCAATGTGGGGATAAGGGCTTTCTGCAAGGGCCCGACGGCTGCGCAAACCTTACTGTGTCAACACAAGCTGTAGTAACCAGGTTGCTGAAGTTATGAAATTGAATCAAGTAGCTTTTTTCCATTCATTTAAAGTTTTCCTTGCTGTCACACTGTCACACACAAGACAATCTATTGGAAGTCAGATCAGTACTCTCTCAGACTCCCAACACCTGATGCCGCCTGGGCTTTTCAGTTCTGAGTATTTTTATATCAATGGAAGTTAACACACTTCTCCCTCACTGCCTTATGATCTCATGTAAACTTCCTGCTCTCCGCACACCTTTCATTGCAATAATATACTCTGGATCTCAAGCTGTGCAATGACAGTTTTAGAATGCAAGTGCCCATACAATGGAACAGTAGCACTGGCACTCAGATGTCTTCCCTGGTGGTCACAACCAGTGAAAAAGAGCTGCTGGGAAATGTAGTCCAAGCAGGAGATGGCCAAGATCCATTGAATAACAGTGCTATATAATTTTCCCTTTTGCTACTCCGAATATTGCAAGACCGCGGGTAGCATGTTTCAAATCAACATGTCTCAGTTTCACATGTAGTATTAAGCATCTGGAATCCACATGGCGCTCCCAGGCCCAATCCTGTGTTTTAAAAGGTCTTTATTATTTTCAGAGTGGAAAATTTTTTCTTATTTAATACAGATCCCTAGCACCTCCCCACACAGGAACGCGCACACACACGCACACAACGGAAAAATAGTCATTTAAAAATGCACTATTCGGCAGTAGAAAAAAAGACATTTACAAAGCAGTGATTCTCAGAGTGAAGCTCTTCGTGAGGGCAGTTGGCGGGATTGATTACTGGGCGTGGACCAGGGCCCCAGCTCCTTGGCCGTAACCGAATCCTTTGGGTCCAAAATTCTTGGCGTAACAGGCTGGAAAAGAAAATGAGGATTGATACTGAATTGTTCTTCTGTATAGAAAATAATCTTAAGAGTGGAAAAAAAATAGGTTTTGGGTACATGCTATTCAGTTATGCTCATACATAGAAGCAATAATACCTCCCATATGCAAAATAAGAATAAGTTTTCAGTTAGAAGTTGAAGCCATTATCCTTCCTAAACTCCAAGGGCTAATTTTCGACGTAAAAGTCAAGCTTTGCGTGACTACCGTGGACGTATAAACATTTAATAATAAAGTAAGCATGAATTCTGCTGAAATCAGTTGACCAAAATATCCCAAGTTTTCGCATATGTCGAGATCAGTGAGCATTATGGTTTGTATGGTTTACTGGGCAAAAATTGGACTTGATACACAGATATTCACAGTATGCCGTTCACAGAGTTGTAAACACTAGCATGATTCTCCAGTTAGCATTTCATCTCAGTCGGGTGGTAGGAAATCGGTGGGCTATGATGGCGGCCGGAGAAAACTGACGCAGGACTTTTACCTTTGGACCCTGGACTTAACGCCTTTGCTAACATGACACACTCTTGCGTCATTCTGGGATGTCAGATTATTCCATTACTGAAATAAAATACCAGCTCTGCCCTATTAAGAAGCAACAGTTGAGCGCAAAGAGTCATCCTAAATCGGTTAGCTAGTCCTCCTACCAAAGGAAGAGAACTATCGCACTATTCATGGGGCCAGAATTCCACATTTCCCATCAAACAAATATGACCTTTCTTCCAGTGCACTATTCTGGATGTCATCTTTGTCCTTTCTCTTCTTCTGAAACAATGAACACGTTGTCTTATTTATCCCACAAGATTCAATTGTTATCAACAGCAGGACATCACTAAACTCTCTCAGAATGAGAGACAATAAACAGTAACAGAAAGACCCCACGAAGCACTGCAATTAATTTATGTAATTTTATCCACACTTTCCCTCTCTGAAAGACTCTAGTATTCTGGAACTGAGGTTTCATGCAATCTTATCACTCAAAATCATTGCACTCCTCACAAGATTTTCAAAGGCTCCTGTGCTTCAGAGCTCAGTTGAAGAAGTGTTTATGTCATTGGCAGTGCGTGTGCCACTTGGGTCAGCCATTTCACTGATCAATATCCATATGCTTACAGAGCATGTGATGGAGTAATATCTGCTTCATTGCTCTGTGGAGAGCAGAAGAAGTGGAAACCAGAAGCAAGGCCACAGCCTGCATTCCACCGATCCATCCATCATCACAACCACTGATTACCTGTTCCAAAGGAACATCCATCAATCATCTCTCCAGCCTATCCCTGGGCAGGGTCATGGAGTGGGCTGGAGCCTATCCCAGCATGCAATTGTCAAGAGGCAGGGACACGTCCAGTATGGTTTATCGATCCATCACAAGGATCTTGCTGTTCGCTCACATGCACGAATACGCAAGGGAAACCTAAAATCAGTGATGAGACTGTCCTGCATGTCTGGACTGCGGGAGGAAACCAGAGTCCCTGGAAACCACGCTAACGTGGGGAGAACATAAAAAATCCACACAGAGAGGCCCCAGGCCGGATTCAAACTCTCAGATAATTCATAAGCTGGGAGTCGACGTGTTATGCCCACTCCACCACCATGCCGTCCCTGCATTATCTAGGTTACGCGACAGGAATTTGCTCTAAGGATGAGAGGAGTTGTGAGAGTGCGTCTCGAAAGCGAGTTCTCACCTTTACAGTAGATCTCTCCGTCCTTCTCGGTCTGGGTCGTGGATTCCAGGCTCTTCCCACACTTCGCACAGCGGAAGCAGGCCTTGTGCCAGGGCTGTGGGGGGTGGAAACCATGAGACCACTATGAAAAATTCATCATCAAGCCAATAAAGTAAAAAATCATTTTCATCACAACGTCTGCTTAGCCCGTGTCCGTCTCCGACGGTTTTCCACCACTCAAATTCATTCACTGTGATTTCTAAAAATTATAATTATCAATCGTATTGGCTCGTTCCAACATGAGTTGATCTCTTATTTCATTTTCGTCATACCCATCCAGAAGGTTCCACACAGTTGATTGGAAATTTAAATTAATGATGTCCTAAGAGGAATGTGGTGGCAGGAAAAAAATAATTTCTTCCTCCTCACCTTTCCCGCTCCCACGATCTTCTCGGCCGCGTAAACAGATTCCCCGCACCGGGCGCACTTCTCAGAGCCACCGAATTTCTGGGCGAACTTTGACGGGTTGGGGTTGGTGGTAGGCCTGTGGCTTGGCGTCCTGGGAGGGGTATGGACAGAGTGCTGAATTTCAAAACCTTCCAGGTATCAGTTATCTCAGGTACAAGATCAGGGCTTTCAACCTTATCCAGAGAGGGCCTGTGTGGGCAAAGGCTTTCATTCCAACCAAGCAGTTTCACACCTGATTCAACAACCCCAATTCCGAAATAGTTGGGACAAAATTTAAGTGAATAAAATCAAAATAGAATGACTTTCAGATCACATGAGCCAATATGTTATTTACAATAGAACATAGATAACATTTCAAATGTTGAAACTGAGACATTTTATAATTTTATCCACAAAATGAGCTCATTTAAAATTTTCTGGCTGAAACAGGTCTCAAAAAAATTTGGGACACAGGTAAAAGGCTGAAAAAGTAAGTAAAATGTAAGAATCAGCTGAAAGAACATTTAGCAAGTAATTAAGTTAACTGGCATCAGGTGTGTAACATGATTGGCTGTAAAAGGGATGTCTTAGAGAGGCTGAGTCTCTCAGAAGTAAAAATGACCAGAGGCTCTCCAACCTATGAAGGCTTGTGTGAAAAAATAGTGGAATACTTTAAAAACAATGTTCCTCAACTTCAAATTGCAAAGGCTTTGAAGGTCTCATCATCGACATTCATAACATCATCAAAAGATTCAGAGAAACTGGAAAAATCTCTGTGCGTAAGGGACAAGGTCAAAGACCTTTACTGGATGCCCGTGATCTTCAGGCCCTCAGACGTCGCTGTATCACTCACCGGCATGATTCTGTCATTGAGATCACTACATGGGCCCAGGAATACTTCAAGAAACCACTGTCTGTAAACAAAGTCCGCCGTGCCATCCACAGATGCCACCTAAAACTCTATCATGCAAAAAGGAAGCCATTGTTGGGCATGATCCAGAAGCACTGCTGTGTTCTGTGGGCCAAGGTTCATTTAAAATGGACTGTAGCAAAGTGGCAAAGTGCCCTGTGGTCAGACGAGTCCAAATTTGACATTCTTGTTGGAAATCATGGGCGTCGTGTCCTAAAGGCTTAAGAAGAGAGAGACCACCCCCCCTGTTAGTTCAAAAGCCAGCATCTCTGATGGTATGGGGATGCATTAGTGCATATGGAGTGGGACACTTGCATGTTTTAAACAGAGCCATCTGGCAATGGCGGATCCCCCCGGCTGTAGGTTGTGTAACCTACAGGTTGTGTGGACAGACGGACTGACCAAAACCCCCAAAAGGCACAACTAGACCATGAGGAGAAGCTCCATACCAAATTTGGTGTTTGTAAGTGGTATAGTTTATGAGTTCTGGTCCGGAAACGATTTTATTACAGACGGACGGACGGACGGACACACTGATCGCTATATCCCCCCGCATTATATGCCGGGGGGATAAAAAGCACCATGAATGCTGAAAGGTATATAAAGGTTTCAGAGCAACATATGCTCATATGCTATGATCTTTCACTGGTTGAGAACATTTGGCACATAATTAAATGAAAAGTCTGTCAAAGGAGACCCAAAACTCTCCAGTAGCTGGAAGCCTGCATTAAACAAGTATGCGATCAAATTCCAATGGCTAAACTCAAGAAACTTGTCTCCTCAATGCCCAGACACCTCCACTCTGTGTTAAAAAGAGGGGATACAACACCATGGCAAACAGGCCCCTGTCCCAACTTTTTTTAGACCTGTAGCAGCCACCAAATTTGAAATCACCTCATTTTGTGGATAAAATTGGAAAATTTCTCAGTTTCAGCATTTGGTATGTTATCTCTGTTCTATTGTGAATAAAAATATTGGCTGGTGTGATTTGAAAGTCATTGCGTTTTCATTGTATTCACAATTTACCCTTTGTCCCAACTATTTCGGAATTGGGGTTGTCCCTATCAACCCCTAAGAGTCTTGGACTGAGGACATGATTAGTAGAATGTGCTGAGTGCATGAAGTGATTTCGCAAAGTGTTCCTGGATCAACAACCCAGATTGTGATCCAGGACGTACATTGTGATCAGCCAATCACAACCCTCTGACATCATCAGGGTGCTGCTCCTGTGATTCTTTCAAAATTCTTTTGTGCTTCTTCAGGGGTAAGCCAAGTCTTCCAAATTGATGATAATACAAGTAAACAAAATCCTCAGTAAAACTGAACAAAATCCATAACCACATGCCATTAAGTTATTCATATTTATAGTCTGATACCTACCCAGACTATAAAGCACACCGATGATGTTCGAGGGCTGCGATTGGTTGCTTGCACTGTTGGTCCAGGATCCCAATGTGGCATGTTGATCCAGGAACATGTTCTGTTTGGTTAAATCACATCATGCTATAGCATGCAAATACCTGACAGGAATGAAATCTTGAACCCACAGCAGCCTGAGCAGTGATCCATCACATACCAAGCATTTTAATCTTGTATTTAGACTCATAGCACTTATTTCTATTTTTTTCCCCCTCAGTAAAACTAAAAATTCTGCCACTGCTGTGAGAAAATTTGGACTCATTTCTAGCTGTGGGACAAACAAAATTCATACCCCCCGGAAAATCTGGAAATGAGTCAAAATTCTCACATTGGCGCCAGAATTTTGGTTTTACTGACAAATAAGGTAATTGAAATACAGGTTTAAGTCTAAATACAAGATTTAAATTCTTGGTAAGATTTACTTTGCAGCGCATATACCTGGAACATGAATAGCGGTAGAGGTGCTGGGTTTTATTCAGCAGTAATTAAGCAGTTTCTGTAATCCCGCTTTGTGAAACACCCCCCAGTTTATGGGGGGGGGGGGGTTTGCGGTAGAACTGAATGGGCTGTATTGTGTCTGTGGATGGCGGGGTCGCCCCCAGTCAGGGATGCATTAGTCCGAACACGGTGGTTACATAACACCGATTTTCATAACAAAGTCACCTGATGCCCAGCTCCAGCTCCTAGTAAACAAGCCGCGGATGAGATGCGAGTCTGTTCCTCCGAGGGCCCAGAGCCAGCCGGGGCCGCTCAGCACAAAGGCCAGTGTACTAACCTCGCTGACCGACCTTTCACCCCAAGCAATACAATGCTCTCTCTACCCATTCAGACTGTGCTTCGGTCCTTGACTGAAAGTGACCTAAATACTGCCTTTGGTTAATGAGTGGAAGAAAACCCACTCAAGCACATTACAAAATCGGCTCTCTACCAATATGCCTGGCACTCAACTGAACAGAGAGCTCTCTGGAAGATGACCGGTCAGAGAAGGGTATACCAAGGCTCAATGCTGTAACTTATGGACACTAAATAAGTTACAAAAGATCTTCATGACTCCCATCTAATAAGAGTTTGTCCTTTGAAAGGTTTCAATGAGACACCAGCCAACCCTCCATTAACCAAACCCATTTCCAATTGTGTTAAAATTATTTCCCAATGCAAAATTGTTTATTTTGGGCCATTATTTGAAAAACAGTAGACAAAAAAAATTGACACATTTGGTCCACCTTTCCAAATTGTAGCAAGTCTGCTACATTGGGTAATAATGCTAATGAAACAAGATGCGTTAGTGAAACACTGATGCCCCCGTACATAACATGCACATGCCAACCATTAAAGGCCCATTATGAGTCAATCAAAGGTTAAAGGTCAAGGTCACAAGGTCAACATTCATGACCTCATCAGAAAGGCCTTATCCTAGGGAATACATCTGCCAGGTATCAAATGCCTATTATAAACTAATGAAAAGTTATGGCCCATGTTAAAGTTTTTGTCACCAAACGTCATGCTCCAAGGTCAGAAGGTCAAAAGTCATGACCCCATCTGAAATGCCTTCTCACAAGCAATGCATATGCCAAGTATCAAAGTCCTATCATGAGCCGATCAGAAGTTATAGCCATCGCAAAGTGCGTACAGACAGATGGACGGACAGACGGACAGGTGAAAAACCATATGCCCCGAAATTTTGTTTACGGGGGCATAAAAATTAAAGTGACATACCATTCCAAGTTATTCTCAAAAATGTTTATTTGGTAATAAGAAACAAAGCCAACAGGGAGTCCAGGCTGTTAACCCTTTTACTTCATGTAGCAGACACGCTATGCTGGTTAATAGAGGGTTAAACTGGGGGAAAAAAAAATATCCTGTTCATCCGTAAACATTAGTCTCCAGTCTATGGTCATACAAAAATTAAATGCTCGAAGCTTCAAAGCACTTGATTACAAATGTGTGATTTGAAAGTTCATACATGAAGAATGGGCCACAACCACAGCAGTTACTGAGCAAAAATATGACAGAGCTGACCTGCAAGACGGTTGATGGCATCAGAACAGCAATCTTGTCTTGAAAACATTCCTAAAAACCTTGTTTTGGCACCAAAGCTGTGAATTTTTTCAGCACTGCCACGAGGGATGATAACTCACTTCTCTGGTTTGATTCCCAGCCGCTCTCCGTGGTCCATATTCAGGGTCCCGGCCCCTTGCCCGTAACCATAACCCTTGGGGCCGTATTTTTTCCCGTAGCAGGATTTGCAGTAGATTTCCCGGTCGTGGATAGCCAGCGTGGTGCTGTCCAGACATTTCCGACACACCACTGAAATACAGAGATGGCAAGGTCAAGAGCGACACAACCAGGCACCTCCGGACCAAATTTCGCAGCTTGCCTGTTCAAGGACTCAATCCTGACATACTGAAAATAAACAAGATAAAATGTGCCTTTGGGTCTGATTCTATGACCTTGCTTTCACGCGGCTATAAATAACAGAGATCCCTTATCTTCCACCTTCTAAACAGAACAGCCCACAACTTTGTTTAAATGAGAGGGAGACTATTAAATCCCACTTTTAAATCCCATAATGCTTTGCCCAAAATGTAATTTCTTCCATCCTGGCTGTTTACACTTGGTTAAGACTTTTTTTTTTTTTTTTTTTTTTAAACGCCCACTGCAATCTTCTTTACCTTATACAACGGTGAGATGCCAAGGGCTTCCAAACTTCCTGCTGTCAAACTTTTTAACTCGTAGTTATGCAAAGCCTAGACGGGACATGCAAATGAGTCGCTCGGTCGCTTACTCAGTCACTCAGCTATTAGCAGATCGATGTCTGAACGTTTGCACCCTGCTGCAACTGAGTTCAGAGCTGCTATGAAGACATTTGTGTTATCAGGGTAACGACAGGAATCTTACATTAACTCATTTTCTGGATACTGACTCATATTAACCATTGCAACATTATGACAGAAGATCAGCAACATCTCCATCCCTGGATTAGCGCGGAGTGTTTTCGCAACATCTGTGCCAGCAGGTCAGCACAGAAAGGAGAGCTGGCGTGCTGCTGTGTGGCAACATGTAGCAAACCGTCCGACGAGCTGTTTCTCATTACCGAAATCATCCAGCCACAAAACCCTTCCGTCTAGCGGTAAACAACCCCAAACAAGATAAATCCAGCAAGAGTGTGAGGTTTTGGAGACGATGTTTAAGTGGAGGCAGACAGTTTTACTTGGTGTACCATTTACATTCAGATCACGTGAACCACACAGGAATTGCAGGACATTTAAAAGATACATCACGTCATAGTCATAATCCCTACAGTCTGCACCGTAAACATACTTCTGCAGCACATCTGTTACAAGTAAGGTCTCAAGTCGCGCATCCTTGCACACTTATGTCGTGAGTATGAGGGACGTGACAGACACACAACGACTGACTGTAATCAAAACCGCACATTAACATACTACTCGTGCTACTGATGGCGTCACAGTTGGGGTGTTGGGTATTCACTTATGCGTGGGGAGCATAGACTGTATAAAAAAGATGGACGAAGCTACCGTGACGTCACCCATTGGTTTCTGCATACCATAAAGGAAGCCTCGATTTTAGCAATTTGAATTGCGCCATGTGGTCATTTTGATACCAGATGTGACTGGAAGAGAGCGTTTACTGAAGATCCGGGGAGGACCGTGGCTCTGGATCTGACCGTATCGGACGAGGACCAGAGGATAGCCACGCCCCTAAAGCATATTCTGGCTTTATCCTTTATTTTAGTCTATATAGGACCATAATTTACAAAAATGAACATCATGATATATCTAAGGAGACTTGAAACTTGCTATAGCTACCATAAAATAATGTGAAAAATCATGATTTAAATGAAAAATCAGGTGGGAAAGTAGGGTCATTTTCTCATAGACTTCTATAGCATTGAACTTTATGCAATCACCGATGTCGCCATCTGCTGGCCATTAAATATAATGCCATTTTACGGTACTACCTCATGGGCTTCATTTTTCAGACCAGGGCGCTGCGTCCCATCTTTTATACAGTCTAAGGTGGGGAGCGAGTTTGTGTCCACGAGAAGTTCCCGGATGTATACTAGATCGGGAAGATTTTGTGGGTGCATCGTGAGCTCACTATTCATACACAAATTGCCCAAGATGCAACGCGACGTAAACCACCAGAAAAACTCACTGATGAATAAACAAGAAGCAACAGAGTTCGTTCGTAGTGAGTAGCATGTAGTGTGGCTAGTGTGTGGTGAGAATAGTGTATGTAGACTGTAGAGCGCATCTTCGAACACGGCTCTTTACTATGGTCAAGGTCTATGGATAAAAGCCAAAAACAGGAAGCGTTCTTAACCTCAATAGACACAATTTACTTCCCGCCCAGATACAAAGCTCCTTTGAAACATATAGCTTCAACATTGCAATGTTGTCATAGTAAACTGAAGCCACACTATAGAGTTTAAAGCACCCTTGGCCACAAAGCATACTTTACTGAAGAAAGCATTTTCAATGACTGCGTCAAAAAGCAATAACTGCGCTATGAGTCAGTAGAATAAGTTATTTCCTGCTTAGTGGCCCAACAGTATTAGAGGCACAATGAGAGAACCAAAGTATTGTTTGTGCTCTTTGATACTCATGTTAAAAGGAAATGTAGGCCTGTTTGGGTGGCTCCATTAGACCGCTTCACAAAAGAGTAGATCCGTTCCCAAGGTGACCTAAGAAATTGATTCAAGTTGGAATCAATTCAAATTTCACAATTCATTAGGAGTTAAAAAAGCAACTGAAGTTAAAAGCAGAAATAAATGAAATGTGGCCTAGAATATGGAACAAAAAAATTAATAGTGACCAAAAAACAGACAAAAGGACATGAACAACAGTATGATAAACTGCTAAAAACTAATCTTAAGAAGTACTTATTACTTCACAAATATGTTCCAATGCTTTTATTCAGGGTGATTTAGGCTTACGATAAGCGCATAACATGCTGAAGAGAGCCAGAATACAAAAGGTTACGTAAGGATCAGTCATCTAGTCTTGGACATTGACTCCAGCTAGAAGAGTGAGAATAGGCCAAGGAAGTTACGTTATAAGAAGAAGAGACCACTGATAACCTTTCCTCGGGCCGATGAGCTTTTCACCTCGTGCTCGGAACTAAAATCTGCACATGCGCTGCATTGGTAACCGAGCATAAGGAAGATTACGACACGGAAAATAAAAAAAATTAAAAAATTTAAAAAAAAAAAGAGCCCAAACATCTAGATCTTGTACATCATTTTATAGACATTTCACCTGTAAATGTCTATAAAATGATGTACAAGATCTAGATGTTTTCCATTCGATGTAATTCTCAGTCCACAAAAACATGTCCTGTGTTTGAATAGTTCTCTCAATATAAGCGCGACAAAGCCCTGCAACCAGCAGATACAGAATTTGCATGCGACAATGTGCTACAACATGCTTTTTCTGACTTCGAACGCACTTAAGGGGAAACTTAAGCAAACTGTTCGAGTTTAAGAGGTTAAGAGAGAGGACACAGATCGGCAACAGGGATTGACATCTCTGAATCCTCAAGAGCCAATAACTGCTGGTTTCCCTCCTCCCCTTACCCCGGACTCAGAGGTTAAGACAGTCGGGTCAATCTGAAGCACAAATTATTCACTTAATTATTTCACTCAAAGGGAGAAAGGGAAACCATTGGATTTGGATTTGAGGGCCAGATTTGGCGACCCTAGATCTCTAGCATGAAGATGCAGGTACTCACTGCACAGGAAGCAGCACTTGTGAAAGCTCTTGCCGTCGCACTGGACCTCCTCAGCGTGGTACACCTTCCCCTGGCACGCCTCACATTTGTTCCCACCTCCCCAATTCGGCATCTTTGCACTGAGGAGAAGACCACAATTGACAAAAAAGGCATTTTTTAAAGAGGAAGTTGAGGTAAGCGAGCACTTCCTGTAGCTTTGAGAGCAGCGCCGGGCACTTTACTAACAGTCCCCTCTCACAGAAGCACCAGTAAACAAATGTGTTTGGGCCTGTAGTGCCCTGCACAAGAGGAGCCTGCTAACACAATCAACCCCATAAAACCAAGGGACTCGTACGAGTCCGGCGAGTGCAGTAGCCGTATTCAACTCTGTAGAATTTCGGTCCCATTTCAAACTTTAGCGGTGATCCCAAGGTTTCCCACGATCCCAAATATGTCCTGTTGAATCACAGGAAAATGTATACAAAATGGAGTCCAAGATCTTGATATTTTCCTTTTGATGTAATACTGTGGCCATAAAAACATGACATGCCGGGTGGAATACTTCTCTCAATATTAGCGTGATGTAGCTCAAGTGAAGCACTGCAACCAGCAAATACAGAATATGTATGAGATATTGTCCAGCAATATTTTAAAAAAATGCTCTTTTAATGTTGAACTATTTACAGAAAAACTTAAGTGAAAAAGTCAAGATTCTTTGGAGTTAAAGTCCTATGCTGTACATACAGTGAATATTTATGTGAATCTCATACTATAACTCAATCCATTGCGTATAGGTGAAAAGTGTACTGCCCAAGCAGTGTTAAGCCGACTGTTATTTTCTCACCAGTAAAAGGGCAATTATTTAATAAACGCTGACTTTTTCACTTAAGTTTTCCCTTTAAGTAGATTCAACGTAAGGGAGCATTTTTATAATGCAAAACAGTGTCACAAACATAATTTGTGCCTCCTGGCTGCAGCACATCACTGAAATCTCATCACACTGATAGATCTAGATCTTGTACCTCATTTCATACACATTTCCCCGCAGTTCAGCAGGACATATTTGGGATCGTTGGAAACTGAGATCTCAACCAGAATTTGAAACAGACCTGAAGCTTCACAGGTTTGAATACAGCAGCTGCATTTGACGGACCCATGTAATGGTTCTTTAGGTTTCATGGGGTTAAAAAGCATGCGGATTCACAAAAAAGCAAGTCTGTGCAAGTTTGAATGGTTTTATCCAAAATACATTAACCAATGGGCGGGCGCTTAATGTGAAAGAAATCCTGCCGTCAGCATTCCAAGAGTGTTAGAGACATAATGACAGAGCAGCCAGTTATATCCAAAAACGCAGTCATTTTTCATCAGTTCAACCACAGGCGAGAGCAAATCATCAATCAGGCAGGCAAACCGTCACATTCTGAAACACCCAGTCCTCCCTCAATTGCCATTTTACAGATCGAGCCGTGTTCAAATACAGATCAAAAGAGTAAAAAGATTTTGGTTCCCACAGGGTTTTCAAGAAAGTAATTACTTTTCCTCTCAGTAAAACTCAAGGATTTGAGGTTCATGCTCCCTAATAGATCTGCTTTATAAAAGATATTTTTAGTTTCACCACTTGGGCAAGATGAGAAGACGTTTCCTGGAGTCCAAAAATGTAATATTCCAGGGAATGAATAATCCAAGGACAGAGGTAAACCTTGCCATACAAAGAGTTCTTTTCATTATGCTAACTTGTGCTTCCTTGTGCCCCGTCTCCTTCTGTAACCTGCAAATCACACCCCTCTGCCATCATGGAGGATGTTCCACTCCTTCAAAACCACCTCAAGGAGATTTGGAGCGAGGAGAGAGGAGGCTTTCGGGGGGGCTATAAGTGAGGAAACACAGGTGTATCCCACCCTGAAGGCTTTTATCATGTGTAATTTATCGTGTGACGTTTAAATGCTGCACCTCCAAATGTAAAGTCGCACAGTGGAACTTTCATTTGGCAGCGTTTGCTCCCCCGTCTTTGCGGCGCTTTCTCGCATCTCTCTCACGGATCCTTGCTAGGAGGAGTCACGACATGATGAAGAGACGCAAGTGAGGGAGCAAGGAGACACGTTAGCATGTTGAAAAAGCACTCATGGAAGAGACAGGAGGAATAAGCGGGTATAGAAAATGGATGGATGGATGGAAGAGACAGGTGGAGAAAAGAATCTAAGCAGCAGACATTTAATAAAATGAGACAGCCACACTTTGGAGCACTCGTTTTAAAGCAACGCCAATTAACGCTTTGATGCATGAGATCCTTCCCCTTGGTCAAAACAGGTTGCTCATCCATCCAGGGGTGGATGCCTTGTGAGAGCTTGGAGGGGGGCGTCCCACAACATTCAAATCACGGGCTGCAAAGGATACACCTGTGCATCATCAATCGTCATAGATCCTCCCGAAAACCTCCTCTCTCCTCGCTTTCCCCTTCTCAAGAATCAGTTCTCAATGTGATACATTCCTCAAGATGGTGCGCAAAGATCAATTTCTGGGACACAGGCAGGAGGACTGAGGAGAGAGAGGTGAGGAGGAACCACAAACTAGAGGAATGGAGAGAACTCAGCGTTTACTGATCTTTTTTTTTTTGCTCGCGCGCGCGCGCGGAGAAACGATCAAAGCTCTCGATTGCCGTCAACGACCAAACCTCATGATACAAAATGGTTAATGTTAAATGGTTAAAGCCAAAACCAGCTCATCCTCTGACTCTCCAGGACAAAGACTGCCAACCACAATTAATACCATTAGAGTGGTAAATCTCCCTATCGAGTCAGCTTAGGTAAAAAATAATAAGAAGAATTTTTTTAAAAAAGGGAACCGACCATACTAGCCAACAGACTATAAGGCAAAATGTGCAGCTTTTAAGTAACCGTTCAGACACAAGCTGCCATTAAACACGTTACAGAAAGCGTTTTGATTAATCAAATCTTGCAGCCTAGGCACTGACCGACTACATGAACTTGTGTGTTTACGAATATAACTCAGCGAGGCTACTACTCTGACAAATATTACTTTTCCAGACAGATGAGTCAAATACTTCCCCGGAAACGATGACTATAAAGTTGGATGACTCTCCCGGACAGGTGGCGACTCAATTAATTCGTCTCGGTAGGCCGTTCAGGACAGGTTACGCGTGAAAAAGAAAACAAATAATCACTGTTCACATCCGCATGTACGTACGTACGAAGAGCGTTACTTTACTCCGCGATTTTGACCGTTCGGATTCACTGTCCGAGTGAATCAATGGATTGTCCGTATGAAAACGAGAATGTCAGCTGAAGCTGGCCAGTAGGCTACGTTGGCCTAAATGTTACATATTTTCAGGGAAAATAGAATGACAGATTCAAATGCCTTCAATTATATCCTTAAATGCTGTGCATGGATTCAGGAGTAGACCCCTGCGGTTATGCTTTACATCAAGTCTACTTCAGTTGAGGATGCAAAGCCAACAAAACCTACAAAGTCAAGCAATGACGACTCAGATAAATTCATAGTCCAAGCGTGCAGTATGTCGGCAGAAATATTCGCAATCACCCAGGAAAAAAAAGCTTTCGCAACTGAAAGCCACAGAGACAAAACGATCGTAATAACGAGGCTAAATGAAACTTCTCGCCCCCCACCTCAGCCTCATTAGAATCCGCATCGCTCAGGCAGTAGTGGCCACTTCAGTCGGCAAATTAAACCCGAATTCGTTAAATCGACAGCAGGACAAGGATTTAGAATCAGAGCCAAATAAATAGATTGAACGTCTTCAGTGCAGATGGCGGAGACGGTATAAAAGCTGCTTTTTTCACGGAAAACAATGCGAGCACATCAAATATCGCAATAGCAAAGTCACTCGGGACGAGATACATCTGTGTCGGCTCTAGTCAGAAATCCGTCGGAAGTATTGCAGAACCCCGGTCCGGAGGGGCCAGCTTTCTGCCATGCAACCAATTTATCCATGCTGAACTTCTAGATGAGATGAATGTTAAGGTTCTGGTAAATCCAAATATTGAACAAAATTTTCTCGGAAGCCATCAAAATCAAATACCAAAATGCAAGCAGAGGAAAGATCACCAGCCGCGACAGTAAGAGTAGAGTCCTTACACTGTTCGCAGTTGTATCTCAAGAGTTCCGGAGCCAAAGACTGAATGGAAGCCTGTCGACTGAACTCGCTGACATCGGTATGTCACATCTTGAAGTAGGCGGAGGGAGGGAGGGGTCTGGTTTTGAGTCAGGGTGGAAGATTTTTGGGTTACCTAAACTATGCGTCAGTGTCGAGATGGACATTGTTGCTCAACAAGCTGTGGTATCATATTCGGTCCTAGGAGACCACTGTGTAAGATGTCCTTTTTTTTTTTAATTCAACCATAATTGAGAACCAAAGATTTAAAGCAGTCGTTTATTTGTATAATTTGTATTTTTCCTGTATATTTGTTGTTTTAAGAGATTATGAGAAATAGCAATGCACGCTGTGAAGATGTGCGAAACTGCAAATTCTTCCATAAAAGGGAGGAATGTTGTTACTTATTAAATTAAAGAATGAATTTGTGTCTGAGTGGCAAATTGTGGACAAATGGTCACTTAAACTAATTGTTTATCAATAGACAACCAATAATTCAAAGGCAGTGCAAATTTTAATTCAACCATTTTATCTGCTATTTTTTGCAAAGTTCTTGGAGAAACATTTTCAAAGGACTGAAACGCGTTCAGAATATAATGAGCTGCCTCTTGATAATGCCTTGAATTAGTTCAGATTAAAATGTTGTCATTTTTGCTGTTACTTTGAAAGCATCAAAATGAGCAAATCTAAAATTGGGCTTCTATTGACCCTGGAACGCTTTTGCCAATTTTTGTCATAACCTGGTTTAAGACAGTAAACAATCCCTCCCAAAACGAAAAGCCAACGGTTATCAGAAATTAACAGCTTGTTCCATTTTAGGGGTGGCAATTGCGTTTGGATGATACATCGGCATAGGTGAAATCGGCACAGGTTCCCTGAGAGCGAGTTTGAAAACCACTGCCCGAGGATACCTCCTGTACTCCTAAGTAGTTTAAAAGTTGGCCTAGTAGGCGACAGTATTTCTCACAACTAAAGTTGCACTCAGATTGTGACGTTGATGGTGTAATATATGATCTACATTATATTCAATTAACGTGGGTGCAAAATTATGCCTACCTTAACTATTGTCAGAGCGCCGCATAATAATAGTGTAGTGCTGCTGCCAAATAGAGCCAGACATTTTGATCGCCCTGTGTAATTCTCAGAAGGCAAAAAATGAGGCGAAGTTTGTTCCGAGCCAAGTGGCTCATCAGGCCGGTGCTTTACTGCGGTTTCTGAAGCATAAAAAGGGGTCAAGACTAGGTTCAGACTTGGAAAAAAAAAAGTTTTTTCATTTTGTTAAATCTTTCAAAACATTCATAAAAGGTGTTTTTAAGACCCAAAAACTATCTTTTAAGTGGATTTTTATCATGTGAACGCCTCCAGTGTATTCGTTCCACGACAAAAACGCTATGCAGTTATTTTACTCGCATCGCCAAATTTCATAGTTTATCAACCTTGTGGCGCGCATAAAATCGACATTTTTCAAGGTATTGCTCTGAAATTTTCACCATAGCATCAGTTTGTAATGTTCTATACAACGACCTAGCCATTTTTGGGTAGGTAGATACATGGTGTAGGCCAGTGATTCCCAAAGTGTGGGCCGCGGCCCCCTGGTGGGCCGTGGTGGTACTGCAGGTGGGCCGTGAGAGGTCATTAAGAATATGATTCGTTTTTTGCAAATATGATTTTTTTTAATGATTTTTATTGTAAAATATTTATTGCACGATTTTAAAAGATATTTTGAAGTAATAACCTATTGAGTGTTATTGACCTCACAATATTTTCGGAACCTTATATAGTTTATGATCGGAACGTAGCTTTCTGGTCATCATGACCGGGGGTCATAATCGGAGGAGCACGTACTGTGTTCGATAATTGATTCTGTCTTGTGTGTACAGCACAGACTAAAAGTTTGGGCTTCTTTTATCCCCCTGCTTTCATTTCAATCCTGAATCTTTATAATAATAATAATAATAATAATAATAATAATAAATAAAAAACAACAACAACAATTATTGTTGTTGTTTTTTATTTATTTATTTTAATTTCTTAACAACAATTATTGCTGCTGTTAAGTGTTCAGAGAATACCTAATTTCGTCTATGTACTGTTTAGAGGACAAAGGTGGGCCGCGGACATTTTTTAGATTTCCAAGGGGGCCCTGATTTGGAAAAGTTTGGGAACCCCTGGTGTAGGCTATTTATGATCCATCTGCCAGGCAGGTTCTGCCACCCATTTCTAAAATTCTATGACCAAATAATTTTTCAAAATATTTTCCCATGAAAATATCCAGAATGAGTATGTCATTGTATAGCTGGTGATATTAGCTTCAAAACAAAAAAGAATTACTGGAAAATATGGGATAGTTTCTGAGATATTGTTGTCACAAGATTTCACATTTTTGCCAATAATGTACGGTTTTCACGATAGCAAACTTATTAAATTTGATTAAAATCAAATTCCATTCTGAGCTTTTTTCAGTTGACACAATTTTTACATGTTTTTAGTGTTTAGAAGTACTTAAATTGAATGAACCCAGGCTTGATCCCCGAAGCAATTAGGAGTAGGCCCATTGCTACTCCCCCTGGATGGAATGCTGGTCCATCTAAGGTTACCCTCCACCCGTTAATCAGATTCTCCCGAACTCAATTGAACACCTGGGTATAGTAATTGCCCGGAACCTAACTGTACACTGTGGGCGATAAGACCTTTCGATACCAAGTCAAGCACGCTTGACCAATGGGCCACCACAACCCCTTATGTAAATACACTCACAGTCAATTCTACGGGATTTACACATGAACTCAGTATAATACATGAAACAAGCATTGGAGGTTTACAACAAAATTCTGTCCTTAAAATGCACTCATAGAGATGATGAGTTTCTAGACGGCCCTTTGAAATGCACACCACAGCGCAATTTGACGTGAAAGTGGCTACGCATAAAATTAGTGGCCCTAAGCCACCTCTTACTCTTTGCTTGAAAGGTATACCATGATTACATACAGATGACTCGGTTCCCAGGAGAAATCATTCTCCTGTCTCAAATTACAAATAGGACCTACTGTTTGCATGTTCAAAGGGGAAAATCATTTGCCTGCAGTCACAAAGAAAGAAAGACATAACGAGGGTAGGTATGCAGGTAGGTAGGTTGGTGGGAGGGTGTAATTGGGATGAAAAGACTATCTTTTTCCATGATGGCCTAGCCCAGGCAACAAAATTCAGCACTGAGAACATGCTGCGAACATTGTGCTCATAAGACTGCATCTTTTCAATGGTGAGAGAATCTTGGAAGAGGAGTGTTTTACTCCAGCAATAAATGCGCTCTGTCTTGAGATGTGCTTGAACGAGTATAATATGTTATAGGCTACAGCATTTAAATAACATACAGCATTATAGCGTATAGCATTTATATAACATACACCATTACAGCCGACGCAGTGTCTCCCGAACTTACGTGTCCTGCATGTTTTAGATGTCTCCCAGCTCCAGCACAGATGGTTAAAATGATCTGCTTATTATCACGCACCCTCAGGGGTTGATAACAATCTGATCATGTGACTCACCTGTGCTGGAGCAGGGAGAGATCTAAAACATGCAGGACAGGTCATACTTCTCCTGCGGAGGTTTGAGAAACACAGGCGATAGCATTATTGAATGAATTACTTGCTCTGACTCAGAATATGTTGCAAAATAAATAAATAAATAAAAATTAAAAATCAATGAACAATAAAAGCGTTTTCTGGCTGTCCTCGCCATTATACCATAGATCACCCTTGGAGAAAGGAGCACAGTGTCTGATCTTGATGCGTATTCTTTTGTAATTTAAATAGCTCGCCCTAGGGCAGGGGTGTCAAACTGACCCGTAAACGGGCCAAGAGGCTGCAGGTCTTCAATCCTACCAAGCAGAAGCTCACCTGAAAGTACTGATTTAATCAACTGATCTAGGCCTGCACGACTGATTCGTTGTATCAGGTGCGCTTCTGCATTGTTGGAGTGAAAACCTGCAGCCTCTTGGCCCATTTACGGGTGAGTTTGACACCCCTGCCCTAGGGGATCAGAGGTTTGCATTCCTAAGAGGCTTGCAAACTCTAGTGGTTACCTGAGGTATAGCAACTTTATGTGACAAAAGGGAAATTAACTCCGAACACAACCCCAAAAAGGATGGAAAATAATTTTATTATTGGATGGTGCTTCACTCCATGACATCAGCAATTGTCTCTTGGGGGATTTTTTTTTCTGAGTCGAGCAGAAAAAGATCGCAGTCCCAATATCCATTCCTGCGCTGCTCACCAAGAGAAGACAATTTTAAACATTTCTTAGACCTTTTTACCGCTTTTGGTGACATTCATTTTCACCGTTTGAAATTCATTGGAAATAAAAATTCTGCTTTGTTCCCAACATCCAGGAGGTATTCCTCGTGAGGTCATCTGAGTGAAAGCTGATGTTCTATCCTAGAGGACATACTGAAAAGCAGTGTATAGTGGGAAAACGGCTTCTTGGGTTTCCATATGACCACAAAATGGCATCATGTGCTTCTGGTGGTTATAGCCAAGAGTGGGCCTAATTATTGCTCTTAAAGCGGTTACAGATTTCCTTCTCATATAAAACAAATGCTGGACCATGCTGTGATTTTGTTAGTTTTATAGTCTATATAGTCTATAGTAGCCGATATAAGCGGAAATATAACCTAGTGTTATAACTAAAATAATGGCACAATAACACTGTAGGCAACTGACTGCACATATTTTCCAAAGCCCTTAGTGCACAATTTGTGCAGGACCGGAGATTTCTTCCGTGCAATAGCCAAGAGTGTTAGATGAATAACACATCTGTCATTTAATTTCAAAATGTTGAAGCATCACTTTGCATAGCTTTATTACGATGCCTGACCTGTGGTCCATATACTTGATTTATTTATTTATGAATTTTGGTCTTACTCCACGCATCTACCACCGCTGAGAATCCCCCCTCCCCGCTTTTTAGCGTCTGACAAACAAGCCTGCCTGTTAAAGAAAAAATTGTTTACAGAAAATCGGTGCTGAATTTCAGCTGGAGATGCAGAGCCAGATAAACATACAGCTGGAGGACTACTCTCCGGCGTGTCTCACTGCTCTCCGGCGTGTCTCACTACTCTCCAGCGTGTCTCACTACTCTCCGGTGTGTCTCACTACTCTCCGGCGTGTCTCACTACTCTCCGGCGTGTCTCACTGCTCTCCAGCGTGTCTCACTACTCTCCGGCGTGTCTCACTCACTGCTCTCCAGCGTGTCTCACTACTCTCCGGCGTGTCTCACTACTCTCCGGCGTGTCTCACTGCTCTCCGGCGTGTCTCACTACTCTCCGGCATGTCTCACTACTCTCCGGCGTGTCTCACTACTCTCCGGCGTGTCTCACTGCTCTCCGGCGTGTCTCACTGCTCTCCGGCGTGTCTCACTACTCTCCGGCGTGTCTCACTGCTCTCCGGCGTGTCTCACTACTCTCCAGCGTGTCTCACTGCTCTCCAGCGTGTCTCACTGCTCTCCAGCATGTCTCACTACTCTCCGGCATGTCTCACTGCTCTCCGGCGTGTCTCACTGCTCTCCAGCGTGTCTCACTACTCTCCGGCGTGTCTCACTGCTCTCCGGCGTGTCTCACTGCTCTCCGGCGTGTCTCACTACTCTCCGGCGTGTCTCACTGCTCTCCGGCGTGTCTCACTACTCTCCGGCGTGTCTCACTGCTCTTCGGCGTGTCTCACTACTCTCCGGCGTGTCTCACTGCTCTCCGGCGTGTCTCACTACTCTCCGGCGTGTCTCACTGCTCTCCGGCGTGTCTCACTACTCTCCGGCGTGTCTCACTACTCTCCGGCGTGTCTCACTGCTCTCCGGCGTGTCTCACTACTCTCCGGCGTGTCTCACTGCTCTCCGGCGTGTCTCACTACTCTGCGGCGTGTCTCACTGCTCTCCGGCGTGTCTCACTGCTCTCCGGCGTGTCTCACTACTCTCCGGCATGTCTCACTACTCTGCGGCGTGTCTCACTGCTCTCCGGCGTGTCTCACTCCTCTCCGGCGTGTCTCACTGCTCTCCGGCGTGTCTCATTACTCTCCGGCGTGTCTCACTGTGTGGATTTGCGCTGGAATGCAAATAATAAGTAATGTCATACAGAAAGAATTTATGGCAGGGGAAGAACACATGGTGTGAATGATAATGGAGAACAGATGTGCCAGGTAGGTGGCTGTCGCCGCCGGCTTCCTCTCCTTTTATGGGAAAGTCCTGGTATCAGGTTGTCCCTCGGCGTGGTTAGGGGCCGGGTGTGGTTAGAGGCCGGGTGTGGTTACAGTGCGCATCCCCCCCGACTCTTCAGAATGCCTGAGCGAACTTCTAGTTTCCTTAAAACATGAAGGACAGATTTCGGCTGGGCATTGGCTAAATTTTTTCTTTCTGCGCTGTGTAATCTACGCGGAGGAATGTTTTAAACTTCAGTTTGGCCACATGGTGTGCTGTCATCCGAGAGGGGAACTTAAAAAGCTGATGAACACTGATGGTTCCTTACATGTTCTTTGGCGTGGGATGGGGTGCTGTATAGCAAAGAACTTATAAGCCCCCGTATGGTTCTTCAGAGGTTCTCTACTGGTTATTTACCTGGTAAACTGAACTAAGTGGCAGAATCAGAAGAGAACATTTTTTAGCCCCGGTATTGTGCTTCGCCAGTGATTCTTCAGCTTGCTGTTCAGTTTTCTGTGTAAAGAATAAAAACAATACGTTAACATCGCTTACAAACAGAAATATTCCAGTGCCCCTCACAGAGGACATGATAACCTCTGTGTCTTCTTTTCAGCTCTATATCGTTGGCAAGTATAATACTGTAGCAGACAGTCATATGCGTCTGCGGGTTGATGCATAATTCACTGTACTGGCATAGCGATCTGCACTTTACCTTGAAGGTTGTCCATTATTTTGTGACGTGTACAGAGCGACGTGGGTTAAAGTTTAATGTTGGCTGTATTGTTGGTGCGTTTGCCTTCAGTAAAGACTGTTTGAAAAATTAAATTCTGCCTCTTTCGTTCTCCTGCATCTCGCACACACTTTAATATAGTGTAAAATGGCACCGCAAATGGTTCTTCGGGGCGCCATTTGGAAAAGATGCTACTTGGGTGCTATATGTCATGGTTTGTGAGGACTGCTTGTGTTTTGGACTTTTCTTTGTGGCTCTCGTCCCGGGACGAGGTCGAATTCCTTTTCATGCGGATTCTTTACCCTGCTGGCTGATTGAGCTGGGGCGGCGCCTCCCCAGACTCTATGTTGGCCTTTGCTGGAGTGTCTGTTTGTAGCTAAGCACTATAGCCAGAGATATCTGTAGTCAGGATTTGTGTCACTTTATATGTTCCAGTTATTATTAGTTCCTTCTTCTTTAGGAATTTTCCCTTTTCTACTTTTTTTCTCTCTCTCTTTGCTTCCGTGTTTCAGACTATAATACGTTCTTTGGAAGCGCCAGCTCTTTCCGGTGGTCTGTATAATTCTGTGTTTGTATTGTGTCCGTTCTGCTCCTTGTCTCTCTGGCCGCTGCACTTGGCCTCTCAATTTTACCAGCCATTACACTATGCTGCATCAAAGCAGGTTCCCCTATGATTATGAGTCTAATTGTCTTTATGATTATGAGTCTAATCGTTCGCATTTTTTTTGTCTAAAGTGTACCACAAAACAGTTTGCTGATTTGTAGTTTTTCCTCTAATAGTGCCGATAAGTGTTTTCCAAAACAGTTTGTTGGCAAGTGGTTTTTAATCTGATAGTCCTGATACTCTTTTTTTCTATAATATCCATCACTTGATCTGGGGGAAAAAAAATAAAAAATTGGCTCACCCCACCCTGCCTCAAGAGCCCATCATACTGCCTCTAACTACCTCCTTAGAGAACGGGAATGGGACGGGAATTTTGTTTTTGGAAGTTTCTTTGTTGCAAAAACTGCGTAGACTTCGCTTGTGGAAAAATCTTCAATTCATTGTTTACGAAATTTTCCCATTTCAGTCTTTAGCACCGACTATATTTGTGGATATAAGAGTCACTTTGTTTCTGGACAGTACCGTCATTATTCACTGACCGTCGAAGCACTCCTCATGGAAAGCTGCCAGTGGAAGAGTCTTGTTGAATTCGCATCTAAGTGTGGCATTAACGGCAGAAGTGTCCGGTCTTATTGACCAAAAAAAAAAACAGTGAGGGTGCTGTCCCGCACTGAAACATCTGATTCAACGGATTGACAAACTCGTGACCTTAGATCAAGACATTGTTGGATTGAATAATGCTTGAATTTATAAAAATGAACAATTACATTAATAATGATAATAATAAAAAACTTCTGATAAGATTGGACTACTATGCTCCTAAATATTCAGTGAGACACGGCGGGGAAAATAAATTACATGTAGTCTGCCAGTACCATATGCTGAAATACAGCCCCACACCATGATGTTCCCACCTCCAAACTTCACTGTTGGTTCGGCGTTTTGGGGTTTATGCGCTGTGCCATTTGTCCTCCAAACATGGTGTGTGCTATTGCATCCAAAAAGTTTAATTTTGGACTCATCTGACCAGACTATACTCTCCCAGTATTTCATAGGCTTGTCCAAATGTTGTCCAGCAAACTTTAAACAAGATTCAACATGCTTTATCTTCAGCAATGGAGTCTTGCGTGATGAGTGTGTATAGAGACCATGGCGGTTGAGTGCATCATTTATTGGTTTCTCTGAAACAACAGCATCTGCTAATTCCAGGTCCTTCTGATGCCCTCCGCGAGTGGTCCTTGACTCTTGGACAGCTCTTCTGATTATTCTTTTGACTCCTCTGTCAGAAACCTTGCAAGGAGCACCTGGTCATGGCCAGTTTATGGTGACGTGACGTTCTTTCCACTTCTGGATTATGGCCCCATCAGTGCTCCCTGCAACATTCAGAAGTTTAAAAATATGTCTGTAACCAATGCTGTCAATATGCTTTGCTTTTACTCATCATGAGATGTCTTTGTGTGACACCTTGGTAATGAGAAACCTTTTTATCGGCCAAACAGCTGATCATAATTTGCACTGATAGGGGCCACGATTGTTTTTGAAATACTGACAGATTTCAGTTGGTTTCTTGGCTTTCCATGCCTTTTTGCACCTCCTTTTCTTCATGTGTTCAATATTTTATTACCTGTGTCATTTCAATTTATCACACATAACTGAATATATGGACTTATTTGCTTTGTTTCTTTGTATGTGTGGATTACTTGGGTTGTTGCCGGCATCTGGTGAAAATTGCATGTCAATAGCCTCATTCGAAATATATTTACTGAGAAAAACGTGTTCAATACTTATTTTCCCCGCTGTAAGCATGGCTTACCCGCATTATAGTGCTTATGTGAATGACAAAGACAGCAGATTTTCCTTTCAAATAATTCAGCTGAAAACTGGACAATTTCACTGATGTCTCAGTCAGTGGTTAATAACATGCACATAGGCAGAGGTCGAAAAGATGGAAACACTCGCATGTGACAGACGTAGGGGAGACTGGCGAGGAGTGAGCTACATTTTTGGATCATATTCCCCTTGCTTTGGGTTTGAAGATTACAAGGCTGTATGGAAATGGAAGCATATCTTGAAGGCTCTTAAGTAACCCAGGTGACAAAAGGTATGGAGCAGAAGTAAGAGCCAGTGAAGTCAAAGTCTACCAAGGAAAATAATGGCTCAGTCCTCCCCATATGTGGGAGATCTGGTCCACCACATGGGGAGGACTGAGCCATTAATTTTGATGGTAAAATGACAGACAAAAGAGTCAGTTAACAAAAAGCTTTATTGAAATACAGATGAAAACAATGAAAATAGTTGTCCAAAATCACATTTTTAGAGCACCGTCTATCAAATTAAACTTAGCCAATCCTGGCATTGAGAATAAAAGTGCACTGTCAATGAATGAGGTATGGATTAAACATGAAAGTACTTGTCAAGATTAACATCAAACACCAACTGCATTGAAGCACGTTTCGCGCCACCAACCGGATTCGGGTGGGGAAGAATCATGACCAACATCTTCAATGGACACAGTATCAATATCATCCACAGACCGATTACTGAACTTCTGTGGTTTCTCAACCATGTATTTCACCATGACAGTTTCATCCTAGAGTGCATTTTTACACGGAGGAGGTGTGGGCCACAGGGTGGGGAGAGCTGAACCATGGCTCAGACCTCCCTCCTTCTAAGAGGCGCCACTCCTCCCTCAGTGTACTTCAAGAGATTTCAGCATTCGCCAGCTTCCCAACTCAAGCGCATGGTCTCGTATATATACTCAAAATATTCCCTGGTATTGCAGATTACACAACAATTACATATGCATCGAAATCTTGATAAGTTACAGAATGACAGAGATTGTTACAAGAAAAAATTTACCTAGCCCCATGAAAATGACAATGACTGTGTTTACAAGGTCTTCAGTATCCCCGGTTTCGATTGGGTTTTTAAAGTATCCTGTTTTTGTGTTGGTGCATGTAAACTTGCCCTTATCCCGGTTTCAAGAAACCCGGTTTTGCCACCTGGAGTACTCCAATAGAAGCCGGCATACTGGTGCATGTATAAGGGAGGCTGGGGTGAATTGTCACAATTTCTGTTTAAATGCTTCTATATGGCATATGTATTCAGACAGACTGCTGAAAATTGTGATGTTGAATGTACTCCTGCTTCATTATGATAAGTCAAATGATGCAATATGTGACATGTTTTCTACGACATGAAAATTCACTCTAACATGGAACTCTTAGTACTCTAACAAGTACTTTGTTTCAGTTTATTTGACAAACAATACAAAACAACTGTAATCATAATTCAATGGACCATTTCTGAGGATTCAGATAACCAACAAAACATTTTCCTTGAACTTATATCCATCCTTGGTTCTCTTAGTTCCTGTTATTTCTGTTTTTGTCAATCGGCATATTATTTGCTCCTTTGCCACAGACCATATTTGTTCGTTTTGGTATCTGACAAATTTATTTCAAACTTTTTCACTTCTTTTCAAAAACTCCACCTCATAATCTCCTCCTTGAGGTCCATCAGTTTGTACCTGGGGTGAGAAGTCACACGTATTAAATCTGAGACTCTTCACCCCAATTAGTGTGACTTTTGACCCGGTATCGGGGTAGTCTTGCATTAATGTTGTTCATGATCATCATCGTGGAAAGGGGTTTATCAATATATACTGATTCCAAAATTCAGTGTGTACAACCCCATTTCCAGAATAGTTGGGACTAAGTGTAAATTGTGAATAAAATCAAAATGCAATGACTTTCAGATCACGGGTCAATATATTATTTAGAACAGAACATAGATACCATTTATTTCAAATGTTGAAACTGAGACATTTTACATTTTTATCCGCAAAATGAGCTTATTTCAAGTTTTCTTGCTGCAACAGGTCTCAAAAAAGTTGGGGCACAGGTAAATAAACGGGCTGAAAAAGCAATTAATATGTAAGAGAATTAGCTGAATGAATATTTAGCAAGTAAGTTAACTGGCATCAGGTGTGTAACATGATTGGCTATAAAAGGGATGTCTTTGAGAGGCTGAGTCTCTCAGAAGTAAAGATGGCCAGAGGCTCTCCAACCTGTGAAGGCTTGTGTTAAAAAAATTGTGGAATACTTTAAAAACAATGTTCCTCAACATCCAATTGCAATGGCTTTGAAGGTCTCATCATCGACAGTGCATAACATCATCAAAAGATTCAGAGAAACTGGAAAAATCTCTGTGCCTAAAGGACAAGGCCGAAGACCTTTACTGGATGCCCATGATCTTCGGGCTCTCAGACGCCACTGCATCACTCACCGGCATGATTCTGTCATTGACATTACTATATGGGCCCAGGAATACTTCAAGAAACCACTGTCTGTAAACACAGTCCGCTGTGCCATCCTTAGATGCCACCTAAAACTCCATCATGCAAAAAGGAAGCCATTGTTGAGCATGATCCAGAAGCGCTGCCGTGTTCTGTGGGCAAAGGCTCATTTAAAATGGACTGTAGCAAAGTGTCCTGTGGTCAGACGAGTCCAAATTTGACATTCTTGTTGGAAATCATGGGCGTCGTGTCCACTAGGCTAAAGAGGAGAAAGACCACCCCTCCTGTTATCAGTGTTCAGTTCAAAAGCCAGCATCTGATGGTATGGGGATGCATTAGTGCATTATGGTGTGGGACATTTAAAAAGCACCATGAATATAAAGGTGTTAGAGTAACATATGCTCCCCTCCAGACGACACCTATTCCAGGGTAGGCCTTGTGTGTTTCAGCAGGACAATGCAAAACCTTATCCCGGTCTCTGACGGCTGCACCATACAAACCGCAGCGTACAAACCTCTCATGGCACCTCATAATGTGCATCGATGAGTTAAGTTGTTGTCAAGCAGTCAGTGGACTGCAGCAGTGTAGAAATGCGGCCAGTCTGAGTCATCCTATAGCGTTTCCTCCTCAAATTTACAGGCGCATGTGCTCCTGCAATGTGATGAGATTGTGCAGATAATATTTTCAACTTCTGTTTCAGTCTAGTACAGTATAGTATGTCTGTCATTCTATGACAATGATTTTTTTTTTTTCTTCAAGCACATTTTCAAAAATTTATGTGCATTCTACTTAATTTGTAATGGTAAATATGCCAAGGTCAACGCACATTTTCTGTACCTGGGGAATTCTGTGATGGAACTTTGTTTTTTGTGGTTCCATGACTTGAGTCATTGTTCTGATATACTGAGAACTGGTAATCTATCAAGTATGAAAGACCAATGGGGATATTGATGTACCGGTACATCAATGAATTCTGTCAGCATGAACCTCACGTCAAACTCTCTGAACTCAGTCTATCAAGATCTACTGCCATCTACTGACCAAGAACCGCACATTACACCACTAGGAGTAGACTGGGTTGCCTTTATAACGCTGACACTTTTATCTGAAGGAACTTGGTCGATTAGACTGCGCAAAGGCACGGGAATAATGTGTAGTAATAGGCTTCGAAAGCTGAGGTTCTTGTGCCTTCGCTGGATTCTGACGCAAACCTTACAGGTCCAGTCTTATCCCCAGAGCCACTTTGCCCCTTTTGGTTTTAGGATGTACATAATACATTCACATTTTGGTACGTTTTTTAATAAAAACATCTGAGACTATTTTAGGGGCCGAGCCCAATTTTCCTAAAACAGAAATTGTATTTTCTTTTTCTTTCCGGCGTTTTTAGTCAGAACTTTCTCATTAGTGAGTGTTAGGCAGTTGCACAATAATCAGACAAACAAAAATATTTCATACCCTTTTATTACAAAGTTTTGTGGTAAAGTAGGGGTGAAACCAACTCCGCTCCACAAAAATACAGAAGCGCAGGGTACGGCTAATAAGAATGTGAGGCGTGTAACTGATTGAAAACCTTGAAAAGCAGCGGGCGACGGAGAACTACAGAAACAAACGGAGCAGTTATATTAGAAGCAGCAATGAATGAACAAAACAATCTGCATTTTTAGGCATAGCAACACATACGCGGGGTCTATAACATATAAAAATAGTTGCATATGAAATGTACTGTTCCCAAACTACGTCCGCAGTTCAAGCTGATACTCCACACCCTCTGAATCTGATACAAAAGCTACAGAGGCTGATTCTGAAAGCATCGCAGGAATTAAATATTCTATCAAATGTCATTTACACTTTTTTATTTAAACTTACAATAGCACAGTACACTGTCTATCTACCCAATTAAAGCACTGGATATTTTTTTCGCAAGCGATTCAAGTATGTGCTTTTAAAATCTTCTTCCAACCCTCTAGAATCACGATACGCCCCATACCGATTTATGTCACATTTACGAGGTTTCAAGGTTTTATTAGCATCAATGATGGTCGATGTGTGCAATGGGTTTGAGATCGACACCTCACTGGCTCAGCTGGCTGGTTGGCATGGTTACAATATCACATGGCCTGACCCCAATTTTCCGTAGCCTGATGAAATTTTGGTATTTTTTCATAATGCTATAATTATAAAAAGGCATATTACTGCCCCGCAGAAAGATGTCTTCGAGTAAATACTCGAAATACAATTTTGAAAATGGAAGACCTAGCCGATGTTTCTGCACTAGGTAATACCTCAAGAGCATGGCAGTTATGCACCAAAAATGGCTGCATGTACCTTTATGTTTAGTGTTTAGAAAATAAAATAATCAGGTGTTCACCAGAAATATACATTTCGAAAATTACATTTCCAGAAAATTCTTCAAGTTGCTGGATTTAACTTTTCCTGACAGGGAGATTTTCAATCTCCAATAGCTACCAATAGAACAACAGTCCTGCTTTTAAAGGTCTCCTATCATGTGACCAGGTGCAAAGTCAATGAACAACTGCAAGCCATTTCAAAATATGTCCTCTGTGACATCACAAACTGGACTGATAACTCTGGGTATTTAATTTCCCATGTAATGTCACAAAGAAACAGATATTCAAATGACTTCTAACACCTAATTGGCCATTTGCCTGGTGACATGAAAATTTTTAAAGGTCCCTTTTCATGGTATCCAAGTTAAATGAAGACTAACAACGTTAGTGTCATTAAGACAAAAGGAATGGGAGAATGGGATGCTTTAGTAACCATGCCAACAGTCCATTAAACAACCATTCCCCACCTTAATTCTTTCAATTAAACTCCTCCCTCACTTTTGGTCAGTAGAGCTCTACACAATATATTCTCACTCTAAAAGCACCATTTCTAAGTTCATTACGCAGTTGACAGGGATTAAAATACTTTTCCATGCTCTATTGAGCATGCCTGGTGTAGAACCAATGAAATGCACTCGAAACCTAGCCTTCTATTCCACTTGGTTGTTCTGTTGCACCAGTGAATATCAATCGGGCAGAGAAAAGTACTTGAATCCATGATGATTGTGTAACTGACCTAAGTCTGGAAGGCACAGAGGTCAGGCTTTAGAGCGAGTACTGCTCTTATTTCAGTATGCAGCAGCTGGGGTCGGTCCAGTTCTTTAAAGCGGTTTATGAACTAACCAACCGCGGCACAATGTAAACATCACAAGCACCACATGAAATGCACTCTGGGAAGATTTGTTTGTATACACATTACAGCTTCCTGTACTCAAACATACTTTTTTTTTAAATAAGAAAGAAGCAATTGTTTTCAAATTACAATCTATACATTCAACTGCTACAGTATGACCTATGAAGACAAGTTCATAAAAATTGCAAGCAAACATTACAAAATACTTAGTGCTATAAAAATTTGATGGAAGGCTATCACATCTTCAAGCTGCTTAAACATATTAAAAAACAAGTCTGCCCAATGCTCTGGCATAGTTTAACAAATAAATAATTTTGGGATGTTTCCATTGAGGGCAATTCAAAATTACCCACGACAGCCATTTCATCACTGTTGAGCAGCGTTGTACCACCAGAGGGCAGTAGAACAAACACCTATCACAGAGAAAGGTATTTATTACGCACAGCACAAAATCCACCCGGACACCCAGCAATGCGCGCGTCCCAATAGGGTTACTGAGAGACGGTACCAAAATTATAGGAAATTTGTACTGCAATTCCAAAATAACACGTATGGCAAAGAGTTTTTCCAGAACTTCTCAGGTAGGAAACATTTCTTGATTTGAAAGATTAAAGCTGTCCCAAGCAGTTATGTGAACTCTGCATAATATTTAGCTGCATCATTTACCAGTTAAGGAGTGACATGGGGCTGTAACTACATTCTCCAGGCTGACAAAAGATAGCCAGAGCTTTGGCGAGAAGCACATCGACATTCAATTTGGCTCCTAATTGGCTGGCGGGTGCCCGATTTCCAGCCTCCTCTGGGCGGAGCCACGTCGGCGAGCTGCGGGGGGGCTCGTGGTGCCTGCGGTCCTCGGCGTTTGGAAAAAAGCCTGGGGGGTGGCAGTGCAGAATTCCTTTGGGGTAAGAGGTGTCTGTGCGCACAGAGAAAGGAGGCCAGTTTAAAACATGTCCCAAATATCATCAGCATAGTATTGAAGTTTGTTCACCATGCAGAAGACCAGCATGCTTAAGTGGAAAACTAGACAACTTGGTTACCACAGGGACCGAGTCGTGTATCTCCCCAATCCCCAAATTTCGGACAAAATGGCCGCCGGAAACCATACTGGATGTCCAAAATAGCCGAAAATCGGTCTTATCATTGTCATATAAATATGTTTGCCTGTGTAAAATTAGAAAAAATTCCTGTTATTATTGTTGCTTCCAGAGCTTGGAACAGAAAATCTTTGCGGGTGTGGTGGCGGCGGCGGCCCTGGAACTAAACCATAGTATCTTCCAACTATCGTCTTCGGGGAGATACAATAACACATGGAATTTAAATTGGACAAAGCGGAAGTGATGTGATCCTGATACGCAAGTTTGGTCATGACATATAGACGCATCCAACTGTGTTTCTTGAGATATAGTGCCCGTGGCTTTTTCAAATGTAGCAAACCTCTAGGAAACCTCATTAAAATGTTAAACATTATCAACATTTGCATTAAATCGGTTTAAAGCCCTAGCGCAGGGCTATTCAACATCATCCCGCAAGGGCCGGTGTGGGTTCAGGCTTTCATTCAAACCCAGCACTTACACACCTGACACTACTAATCAACCCCAAGAGTCTTTACTAATGAGCTTGATTAGTAGTATCAGGTGTGTCAAAATCAAATGACAAATTTCTCTTCTCCAACGCCCCCCCCCAAAACCTCCTAATAGCAAAATACACCATTTACTACACCATTAGTAAATGTTGAGCGGTTTCTGAGTTATGGTCTTGACACACTTTAAGAACGACGACGCCGACAGGATCCAAGCCAAAAACAATGTCTGTCCCTCCCATTCCCTCCGGAGGAGATACACGACAATAGCTTGCTGCCAGCAGACCGAACTCTAGCACAGCCCTCCCAGCTTACCTGAGGCTCCATCTTGACGAATGCCGGCGGCTGTCCGGGCTCTCGCGGAGAGTCGGTTCTCACGGCCTGCCCTGAGAGGGAACCGGCGGCGGGCGCGCCAAAATCCGACGCCGCGAAGGGGCCGCCCCCAAGAACAAACTGCGCAGGTGACATCACCGCCGGCATCCCAAAGCCGATGCTGCCCTGAGCATCTCCGCGAGTCCCCGAGATGCCGTTGGCCAGCAGCGGGTAGGCGGAGAAGGCGGAGGTGGGTACCAGGACGTAGGGTACGGCCAGTGTGGGGACCCCTGTCTGGGGCAGAGCCAGCCCATTGGACGAGGGTCCAGCGGAGAGCAGGAAGTTTAACCCGTTCAGCCCTGGACAAGGGAGAAGAAAGTAAGGGTGAAGCTGATGCCAGTTTGGGTTTCCTGACATGAAACATCTGCTGGGGTACCATTCGGTAAGCTCACAGAATAAGCCTTTGGCCTGCAGTAAGTCTTCTCATTGGTTACCTAAAAACGATGATGTAGGGAAGGGGAGGCTATTTACATGATGGGCAAAAGATTAACTGGACTTTGTGTGAGACAACACCTTCATTTTTCAATCAATCAATGAAAATAAAAAGAACCTTTCATATCATGAAAAAAAAAATTGAAATTTTAAACCACCATATTTAATACTTGCATATTAACTCAGATTGTTTTATGCCAGAGCAGTCACAGGGTTGGGTCAGTTCCCACAGAAGCGCTGCACTTGCGTTTTACTTCTCTCTGTCCTTTCTGACAAAGTTCCAGATCCTTTGACTTTATTTCGATTGTTGGAGAATGGACGGGCATTTGTTTATTTTGCCCAATATGGCTTCTTTATGAATTCCAAAATTTTGAAACCATCCTGTGTTTATATTTCTCTTCTGACTTCTGAATGTTTACCACTTACTGTGTGCCATTTGAGGTTATATACAGAAGTTAAACCACTGGAATTTAGCCAGGAAACACAATAATATCACACAACAAAACAGTCAAAACCTCTGAGTGGAATTGTTAGTGCATCCAGCTCGGTCAAAACTGGCAGGTGCACAGCAGGTCATCACCTCTGCAGAAGGGCGTCTGACGGTCCCCATGGTAACACCGAGGTGCTAAAAAGGGGTTGACTGCCGGACAGGTCATGCATGGAGGGTGTGGTGTACCTGCAGAGTTTGGCACATAGAGGTAATGCGATGGGGGCAGGACATCTCCAAGAGAACTGGACGGGGCTTCTTCCAGCCGCTGCGTTCCGGAACGTTCAGAGTCGTAGTTTGGAGACGTCCTGGGGCTGGATATCGTCTGGGAACATTCGCCTTCTCTGTCCTCTCCCCTCTGGGTGTGAGGAAAGCAGAGAGAGAGAGAAGCAGCCTCCTTTAGCCGAATGAAAGCTAAAACCGGTGAACTTTGTATTTCAGCTGAACTGCAAGGGTCTCTGTGACGGGGTATTACGCGTTTCTACCAGCCCAATCACTTCA
Organism: Gymnothorax reevesii; assembly: GCA_029721435.1. Classification (NCBI taxonomy): domain Eukaryota; kingdom Metazoa; phylum Chordata; class Actinopteri; order Anguilliformes; family Muraenidae; genus Gymnothorax; species Gymnothorax reevesii. Next base: position 21,312,217 of record CM056579.1, on the reverse strand, counting down.
GTTCCACAAAATCCCTACACAAAATCCTTATTCCACTTACCACACAGGAGATAATGGATCACCTATCCTTCCCTGGCCAAATATCACATTCCAGACCAAAATAATTAGATTTTAAAAATCCTCATCCCCCCTGCAGATGTGTAGTGAGCATTCAGTTAGAAAATGGCTGACGCGAGACACCAAGATGACTACTTCAGTTCCAGAAATCGGCGCCGGCCGTGGCGAGTCAGCTCCCCTCGAGCTCTAGAGCATTTTGAGTTTGGGGAAAAATTATTCTGTGAAGTCCCAAAGAGGGAGTTCAGCTCAAAGCAGGTAAAGACCACACCTTGTTAGCCTCAAGCCGTAAGCAGGACATATATCACACACATGCATTCGGTCAAAAATGTAAGACCAAAGAACTACCTGAACTTCAATAGAGAACCATTTAAATTAATGCAACGGGCTTTTCTGTCGCTGCCTTGTACGCTCTCAAATTGAACAAGACCCTTTATAATTACGGCTGGCTGTGCTGACTCTAACCACAATGCAGTCAATTTTCCTCATTTTCCTATTCAGTTTTGAAGTCTTCGCATTGTGCCAGTGGCATTAAAAAAGTAAATTTGAACAGGCCTCACATTCTGTCAGCACCTTGAAATTTTGAAATTGAACAAGGTGAAAGCATAATTAATCAGCAAACCCCATTAAAGAGGAGAGCCATTACAGCAATTCTGTAGTCATGAAATTTCTTGCACCCTGATAATAATATTCCTTCCAAAACCAACAGGTTCCTGGCGCCAGTGAGGGCTCCAGCCCCAATTGAAGCACCAATTACTAAAACCCCATAAGTCACACTTGACTTGACTTGTGGGGTTAGTAATCAGTGCTTCAATTACACAGAACAGTTGAGTTCACACTAATCTGCTTTTTTTTTTTAATGACCAGCGTGAACACACACACACACAGACACACACACACACACACACACTGGATTAAGGACGCGTCCACATGTGATCCTAGATTGGACACACATGAGATCAATCTCCTCTTGTCATCTGTCAGAACAGCCAGATGGGATTTTGTTTTTGTATCACGTGATGCAGGTTCAAGACAGAAGATAGTTTACACTGATGACAGATATGAGTCACAGGCTGACATGAAAAATACAAAGAGCCATGGTAAATAAACAATGGGGTCTGAGAAAAAAATAAAAAGGGAATTGAGCATTTGGTGTCATAATTTGAACATACTGCATAAACATACTCCAGAGTAGCGTCTACCACAATATCTAGCCATGCCTTGGCAATTCTGCTCAATTACTAACTGTAAACAGGATCATAGCAGTAAAGCACCCTTATTTGAATGAAATTTTTAGATTTTATTACTAAACTGGTTGGGGTGCTTACTTGAAACCAAGCTTTGACAGGGAATAACAGCAAAAATACTGGCTCTTCATGTGGGGCTGAATTACATTTGACTTTGTCCAAGGCTGAATGTTTGAGGGTCAGAAAATACAAATGCCGTCAGGTGTTTCTCTCCCCCATTTGCTCTGCTGATGTCAATAACATTAGTTCCATCTTCTAGGTGAAGCACTACGCAGATTTGCTATACCTGTAGACTGGAGAAAAATACTTTTTCAGAACTGGGATGCTACACCATTCAGCTGCTAATGAGGGCTCCAACTAAACCACTATGTGTGAATTCTATACATCTGAATTGGAACATAAAATTGAGTTTGAGCGAATGAAATTGTACGTCGCCTGTAGGGCCCTTTTGCGGCTGTTGTGCGGCTTCTGGTTTGTGATTGGACCTCACCTCGTGACTTGACTCCGCCTTCGTCGTCAGCGCCCACCTCTCCCGTTTTAACGACTGTCCTCCCTCCTCCACTCCCTCCGTCTTTCTCTTTCCGAGCATGCCCTCCCCCGGCGCGGGTGAGCCTTGACCCTGTCCGGTTGCAGAGCTCCCACAGAGCATGAGCACGGAGGCCGGGGGCAGGTTTGGGATGTAGACCCCCGCGGTTTGTGGGCGGGGCTGGTCCCTCCGTGGGGAGGAGCTTAAAGGTTGGTAGAAGTGAGGTAGCAGCGTTTCAGGGAAAAGTGAGGGGAGGGGCCTGCTGTTGGCCACCTCTTGATTGACAGGAGGAGTCAGACTGGGGAGGCCAGTTGCAGGGCTCGTGGGGGTGTTCTTTGAGGCGACTGTCCTTGGCCCCACACTGTGTTGAGTTCTAAATGACAGAGTAAACAGCAGAGAGATCGGCCTGTAATTCTAACAGACAAGTAAAGATCACCTTTTCGGTATTTCTAAAACCTCAATTGGGCTCAGATATTAACTAGGCAGTCAGTCGTCCGCAGGTCGATGTGTATCCCAGGATGCCTGTAAGCAATCACTCCCAAAATCAATAGGCTTCGTGACCTTACGACACACACGGTCTGTGCCAAATATGAAATGAATCCATAAAGAACTGTGACCTGTAGAGTGCCATCATGAAATCTCTATGGACAAGGCGGTGGAATTAGCAAAACGATGGCTGACCTTACCATCCTTAATTCATCGTCTGGGGAAACATTTAATTTAAAATGAATGTCTTGCATGCTGCTAAGAAATTTCCTGCTCACATGGACTGTGAAGCAAGTCTAAACTACAGTCGCTGCCTAAGCTGAGAGCCAATCACTCGGTCTACATTACCACTGTCTACTGTCCTTTATTTGGAATTATTAACCTGAACAAGTGAGGCTAATGACCCAATCTGAACTCACCCACTGTCTCCGAACTGCAGGCGACACACTGCTCCACTACTCCCAGATCTTCGGGAATAATCCACCGGCTCTAAGATTTTCTCTGCACAGAAAAACCAAACAATAAGAGTTCATATCCAGATACCACCAGGCAGATTCTGGTAAGCACCTCGACTCCCAATATCAGTCAAAGTGAAGCTCTATGGTAATGAATATCAAGAATAACGGAACAGCATTACGAAGAGCAAAAGATCCTGTCATATCTGGCCAGATTGCCAAAATTGGCTGATTAAAATTGTAGCGACAGATCACTTTCATTCTATTCCATGTCTCAGGAAAGATCTCTTTAATGATGCAGTCTTCACCAGTACACATCATGAGTCTTTATCATGTTTTTCGTGAATCAGAAGAGCTATACTAACGAAAGGTTGCAGTCTCATTAACTATTCCGATGATGAATAGGTGAATTATTCACCCCTGAAGGAGCTCTGTCATGGTTATTGAGCATGCTCAAAACTTCCATCTTAACACAGCGAATCTGCTTGACTGCAAGTTATAATCTGATTCCATTGTTGCCAATCTGTCTTCGTTTTGCATTGTATTTATGTATTTTAGTTACTCAGGGGTTATGCTTTTTACATAAAGGAGTTTTCTATGGAAATGAGAGGATTCAAAGTGCCATTTTAGCGCTTTAGCCAAAGGAAACTAAGAAGGTAAGCTGGTTTGCTATCGCAAATAACCATAGAAGAAAAGCACCCTCTTCAATGATTATTGGAGATCGGCAAGGCACATTACTTTATTCACATCCTTTGGCTAAAGTGGTAAAATAGCGTTTTGAATCCACCAATTTCCAGAGAAAACTCCTGAATATAAAAAGCATAATACCTCAAAAAATACATAAATACAATGCAAAACGATGAAGGATTTGCAAGGATAGAAGTAGATTTTGACTTGGAGTTGGGCGGATTCACGCCGTGCAAAGTTGTAAACATCTGCAGTAATTGAGACACCGCTCCTTCACCACAGCGTAGTCAACTACACGCCTCAAACTAAAATGAATCATGGGTAATGTAGTACCAATATTTTTTGGCCACATTTTTTATCCCAGGAGGGCTCAGTTACGTATAATGACACAGTAATAAGATGAAATTTTCCCTTCAAAATGCAGCCTCAGTGCTAGCAGCCATGACTTGTGCAAGTTCAAGTTTACAGGGCACACACCATCATCTACAGCTAATGTGTGTGAGAGTGTAACAGTGTGTGTTTATGTGTATGTGTGTGTACAGTGGTGCATGCTTTAGACCATCTTTGTGTGAGCATGCATGTGTTTTCAGATCTTTTTTCTCAAGTGCATTTGTATTATTAAGATTAAATGCAAGTCAAATAAACAAAATACGTATTTCACAAGCAGAGCAGCGTTTCTCCTACTCCTGAGCAAATACAGGGGTTTGAAATTATCCATTTTACAGGAAAACTGTTTATTGGTTCTATTAGGAAATTGAAGGAGCCAGACTCCTATTGAGTGCATATTTTACCTGCCAAATCTCTACGCGGGCTGCTAGGGGCAGAGCTGACCCGTCGCTGGGCAACGGCGGACGTAGGAACGACATTGAAAGAGGCGTGACGCGCCAGCCGCTGCCTCCCGCCACAGGGAATGGGTGCCTGTACTTCCTGGGGGAATTCTGGGAGAGGTATTGCTGCTGTTGACTCCAGATCTTCTATGGAAAAACAAGGAAAAGATGACCTTTCCATAAATAGTAATACAAGCAAAGCATCAAATTCGATGAGTGGTTTAGATTGTACATAGAATGGATCAATTCCAATATATATGGAGTCTTGAGAAACTGGCTGAGTTCAAGGATAGACTTGCATAGGCCTTCTACCAGCAGACCATGAAATTTTACACCCCACACTACCACACAAGTAACTAGTTAGGGTGCAGGAAAGCAGTCTACTGTATTCAGGTCAGGAGTGTATACCAGACATACAGAGGTATCTAACTATTTGCACGACGCCTCAATTTTAAGGGGTCCACATGGTTTGACCAATACAGGTGTAACCAGGTGTAGCTACTCTGACATCAACACTGGGAGTCTGCTCTGGAAATACACTGGAAGGCTCATCCATATTCACTGAAACTGAGTGAACCATGTCGGGATCACGGCTCCTGGAAATTCACCTTATACAGTCGCTGTATAGTATGTTATAGAGCATAAAGTAAGACTGTTAATTTGGATCTTCTCCACAGTCAAATTCCAAATTTAGATCTTTTCCACAGTCCAGTATCCAGTGTCCAGAGATGTAAAATCCAGGGGTCAGAAAGTAAATATCCAGCCGAGTTTTTCTCCCTCCCACAGAATGAGCTGATCAGTCATACTGGCTCCATCTCCTGTCCGAAGTAAATCCAGGTTGTTGGAATAAAGTCCTGGGGAGGATGCAATGCAACTCCACTAGAGCTTATATGAGTCCATACCAGCCATCTTGGACTGAAATAAACTCTGAAAGAGTTGAATTAACCCAAAGCATTTTCCCGTGATTCGGCTCTTACCGGCGGTGTGGAACTGGGCGGGGCCGATCCACTTGAAGGCGGGTTTCCTGCCCCGCTCTTCCTTGACGTGCACCTTCTGAATCAGCCCCAGGCTGGTGAGGACGTTAGCGATGTCGTACAGCCTTCGCACCTTCGCTGGAGGGAAAGGGCTGGGGTGAGAGAGAGCGCCAGACAAGACCAACGCCGAGCCGCCAAACAACAGACCGTAAAGCAGTCTCTAAACACACAGATGTGCCATTCTGACAGAGTGACCTTCTGACCTGTCTCAGCCTACAGTGAACAGCTTGCATCATGTTTGTCTAACCTGACGGTCTGACCACCCTGGTTTGTGTCATTATTTTTCAGTGAACTGCCTTGAGTTCTGGTCCATCTTGATGAGGGGAAAGTTGGGAAACCAGCCTTGGCTGCGGTTTACTACTACTACTAAGTGCATCAGTTACAGCTAGGGATTGCACAGGTCTCAAAGGTTTCCTTGGTCTCAGTGTTAAAACAAATTCCAGCACCATACAGCTCCCCAGAAACACAGTTGCAGCCTTGATCTTCATGACCATAGATATCGAAATCTACCTCCTATATAACATTAGATATCCATACCGCCTCCCCATATGACCATAGATATCCACATCCTCTCCTCCGTATGAACATAGATATCCACATCCTCTCCTCCATATGACCATAGATATCCACATCCTCTCCCCCATATGACCATAGATATCCACATCCTCTCCCCCATATGACCATAGATATCCACATCCTCCCCCCCATGACCATAGATATCCACATCCTCTCCCCCATATGACCATAGATATCCACATCCCCTCCCCCATATGACCATAGATATCCACATCCCCTCCCCCATATGACCATAGATATCCACATACCCTCCCCCATATGACCATAGATATCCACAACCTCTCCCCCATATGACCATAGATATCCACATCCTCTCCTCCATATGACCATAGATATCCACATCCTCTCCCCCATATGACCAGATATATCCACATCCTCTCCCCCATATGACCATAGATATCCACATCCTCTCCCCAATATGACCATAGATATCTGCACCCACTCACCTTTCAGAGCAGATATCCAGATCCCTTCCTCCCCTACATATCTATAGGCATCTACATCCCCTCCCTGACCATAGATATCCCTAATTGCACCACGTATAACAATATTCAAACCTCTTTCCTATGTCTACAAATATCACCACTCCAACCTTTTTTTGACCACAGATATCTCCATCTCCTCGCCAACATTACTCTACATATCCCGTTAACTACTCCTTCATGACCATAGACATCCCCCATTGGCACAAGATTAGAAAAATGGGCATCCATACTTTTGTACTTGCTGTGGCTAGCAGTATCCTGGCTCTCCTCGATCAGGATTTTGGCAGCAACGTCGAGGGTGACCGTCTGCGTCTCCGACACCAGGAAGAGCATGACAAACTTCTGACTCATGATTCTCAGAGATTTCTCCTTCCGCCGGTTAGCCACCCCTGCAGTGGACATTTATAGGCTTATTAGCATATGTGCTGTTAAACAGCATTTCTGTTAACGTGTCAGCATTGGCCAGAAAGGCTCATTTTCATCAGTAGTCCCAGGGCTTATGCCTCTGTGGAGGAAACCAGCGGTGAGATCCACATGAATAAAGAGAGTAGCTGTAAACTGCAACACAGGAATCCAGGCCAGGTCTCAAACTCACAGTCTCCACATGGTGAGTCATCAGTACCAAACATAGCACCACTGTTTCTGGTGGAGATTAACCATTTACCTCTGAAACTGGCTAAAATGAAATTAAAAGAGGCCATGCCACCATCCTGAAATGTTTTTTTTTCAGCTAAAGTTCACTGGTTTGTACCAACGGCTCATTCATTTCCTGAATGCCCCAGGAGGACAAGCTATCCCAGCTCCCACCAGGGCACCAGTACAGGAAGTCCCAGAGCAATGGTGGTGGCTGCCTGTGCCATGGTAACCAGAACCGCTTGTAATGACCAGGAGTCCTCATAAAAAAACTGGTCGAACACGAACCTGTATCATGCGTGCAACACATTTGCTGGGGAGAATGATGCCTTTGTGGTGCTGCCTTGGTGAATCAAGCACCAAATTTCTCAATAGCACCCACGAACAAAAAAAAAAAGAAAGACACATTGGCCATTTCTCAATGCGTGGGCTGCAGCGTTGGTATGCTGCATTCCTAGGCTGCTACCTCACTGCAGGCTGTTGCATTGTGAAGGCGCCTTTAAATACAGCCGAGAAATGCAGCCTACATCTTGCCTGATATCTGATGGAACTGTCAGTTCGATTGGACTCCATTTCCATCTTGACAATACCGTCTGCAGTCAGGCTGCATTTCTCGGCAGTATTCGAAGACGCCTTCACAGTGGAACTGCCTGCGATGACGTAGCGGCCTAAAACTGCAGCCTTCAAAGGATGCAGCCTATATTTAGAGAAACAGCCAGTATTGGCATCTGTGAGCAGTGGAAGTGCCACCCTGTGACTGCAGTCTCTCAGCTGCTCCATCTGCAGGTGGCAGGTCTGTACTCCCACACACAAACACACACACACTCTCACCGGACGCAGTGCAAGTGCTCTCTCGCGTGTGCAGGGTAGACTCCCCCCTTTGCCTGCAGTCTCTCAGCTGCTCCATCTGCAGGTGCCAGGTCTGTACCCCCACCACACACACACACACACACACACACACACACACTCACCGGATGCAGTGTAAGTGCTCTCTCGCGTGTGCAGGGCAGACTCCCCCCTGTGCCTGCAATCTCTCAGCTGCTCCATCTGCAGCTGGTATCCCTGCTGCCTGCCCTGGCCCTGGAGAGTCTGCAGCGTCTGGCGCAGCCGTTTCCTGCCGTGCCACAGGTAGTGGTTCTTCGCCACGCGGCTCACCAGCATCAGGGACTCCAGCACGTTTACGATGTCGTAGATCCGCCGTCGCTCTACCCCTGTGACGTGACGCACAAGTGGAGAGAGAGATAGGTTTCAGCCAGATTTACGCTCAGGAGGAAGGTAACCCTCTCTCTCCTCGGCGAATAAAGTCTGCCTTAATACTGTTCGAGAGTTAGTCTGTTCCCAAGCCCATGCAAAGAAATGAGCACACGATTGTAACCTTCAACGTCACATTCCGGACCACAGCTTTGAACAACCAATAAAGTTGTTCGCCTACACTTGCCCAAGTGAGGGATTTCAGAGACAAGAACAAACAGATGAATTTCAGCCAGGCGAATGCCGTGGCAGAGCAAAAACATCAGGAAATTTACGCCACTATCTGAAAGCAAACCAAAGTTAACCGTTCGGCAAGTGAAGTATGAATCTGATTAACCCTGTATACTGTCACAACTGAGAGACTATTTGAATTTATTCATGCATGAGCGTTGTGCGATCAAGAAACTTGTCTTCAAGACGAGACCACTGAAAAGACTCAAGACTCCAGGGCATTGAATTTGTGAGCTCCAATAAGGTCAGAGGTTAGAGCAGACCGTCCACTTAGAGCACCTCCGTTCAAAACCAAATTACGCTCATGATTTGGATGAAACTGAGCGTCTGAAACTGGCTCAATATTCAGTGAATGATTTTAAATTCTTTCTTGGCTTTGAGGTGGACATAGTATATTGTATGAGGGGCGATTAAACTAATTTTGAGGGGAGGATAGTGTTGTAAAGTTACAAAGTAGTAACACGCACCCAGCTCCAACTGCCCCTGTCTGACTGGGGTATCCAGAGACGACCGGTTCAACGTCATCAAGAGCTCAGCGCAAAGGCCGCGGCCCTTTTTGGCGGAAAACAAACGCTCTTATGCTTTGAAATCATTGAAAAATAAGCGCAATAACTGAGCAGTATAATGCCCAAAAGTCATTGTGTGCCAGGCTGGACCTCCAATAAAATGACCAGTCCGGACCTCAGGTCCCCCATCCTACCTGGAAAAGGGAAGAATCCGAAAAGGAGAGTTAAGAGAAGATGAAGAGTAAACGCTGTGTATCCAGTGTCTTCCCATGTTTATATGTGTGGGAAACGCTCCATAACAGGCCATGCCGCTCTTTTTTTAAACTTAAAAAGTAACGTAAGTTCCCTTTAATATAAAAGACTTGGTACTATACTTGAATAGCTTTATTTGCCATGATTTTTGTCTCGTGTCATTATTTATTCTTTAATTGCTTAACTAGCTAACGTGAAGTAGCGTCAGCCAACCTAGTCAGGTTTGCAGTCTAACATTATGGGCATTTGACAGTAATTCTTAACCCGAAATTGACGCAGACTTCGAAATTCGCAGTAGTGAAAGGGCAAGAGGGTGGACCGATCAACCTTGATTTATTAAGATAACGCGAACGCTCGGGTTCGGGCAAGGTAGCAAAATAATTACTAGACATATCAATAAATGAATATAAACAGGAAATTTAGTTAAATAAATCAGATAAATTTTACACCTGAGAACATATCAAATTACATTAGGGTCAATGGGATCTGAGGTATTCTATCCCCTAAAAAGGGAAGCGGCCTTGAGGTTTGGCGAAGTACCCGGGTGTGCCGGTCGTCTCTATAGCAACCTTTCTAGCCTAATAACAGCGAAGACCAGCTCATTAATGTCAAGACACATTGCCGCCCTTGGTAGCCTCTATATTTCAGACGCTTCATGGTAAAGCCATGTAATGAATTAGGCTCTGCCGATGTTAAAAACACTGTTGCAACCTGTTTCCACCATAACAGATTGAACCTGATTGTCCTCTTCTAAGCGGAGTTGAAGGCCGAGAACCTTCCATCCAGAGCTGAATTTACTTTTTAACCAGGATGAAAATGCATCTGCAACATTGGGCCTTACACAGCTAAATTAAGCCCAATGAGTTGAGTACCATTTTGATTACTACGTCGACATATCAAATCAATTGGTTGGGAGCTTAAAAGTCATGAGTGAAAGGTTAGTCTCATTCCTGACGAAGTGGAGGGCAGAGAAAGTCCTCCTGAGATGACACTTCCTCCATCATTCCCAGCATCTTACCCAAGCTGGTAGCCACCTCGTCCAGCGAGATGCTTGTCATCTCCGAGGATGCTGGGTAATCTGGGTAGAGCGAGAGGAACTTCTGGCACAGCAGGCCCAGGCTCTTCTGCTTCCTGCTGATTGGCCGTTTCTCGAACTCGTCCACATCTACGCCGTCAGCGTCTTCGTCCGCTGCGTCAAACTGATAGGCAGACACGCGCGGGACATGCTCAGTCAACAGGAATGCGGATGCTATTGGGGGACTTCAGCTATTCTTAAAATTCAATGACATTTCACATTTGCATATAGATTAATTATTATTATTATTATACCAAATATAACCCCATATATCTTGTCTTTCATATGAGGGGATTCCTGAGACATAATCAGTTTAAAACCCCAGACACATTTCATTAACAGGCACTTGAATTCTAAAAAAAACAAAAAAAAAAACCAAAAACTGGAGGGTTTATCAGAAGAGAATAAGATAAAATTGACGTCACATTCACAGATTATCAGAGGTATGCACTATGTGGTATACAAAGATGAGCATGAACAGTGAACTCCCAAAAGCGAGTTGATGGCAGTTATGTTTAATCCAATGGGGCATTACATAAACCAAGATTATAGAGTTAGCGGGATAACAGCATTAAATTAAATCCCAGATCAGTTGTTTGCATTTCAGTCCATGTAACCGATCTGTTTGGGACCTCAGGTCTCATTCACAGCAGTTATCCAGCTGAGAAATCCTGCTCTCTGAAACAGAGTGCTTAAACTTAAACAGAGTAGGGGTGTGTAGTCCAATCAAAAAGGGGTCGGTGTGGGTACTACATTTTGTTTCAGTTCAGCACTCGAATGCCCATTTCAACTAATTGACCAGTTATGCTCCTCAAAGCAAGACCTGGACAAGCCTAATCAGAGTCCCTTAACAAAGAGGGTCGTGAAAACTTGAGATTTGATGCCATTTTGTATCCATTACACAAAACTGCTTAAACAAAGCTCTGCGTGCAAAGGTGCGCTGCGTATGGCAGGAAATCCGGGAGGATAGTTTTCATTCTTGCGCAGAATACAAATAATGCCAATTTTTTCCTGTTATACATGAGCTTATTTAGGCCTTATAACTCAGTATTTGTGTCACAGAGACTCTGGAAAATTATTCCAGTGAAGCAGAACATTTGGGAATTTAATTACAGAATTATTTAGGAATTAAATTTCTGAATTTACAGACGCCGGCATCTATATCTGCGCAAAGAGGTTGAAACAAATTAATTGTGGGGTTTTTTTTCGTTCTTTTCTCATATAATGGAGGGAGGCACTTCAGTGGAAAAACATGAATCCTGCCAACAAATGGAATCAATAAGCAGAGGGGGAGAAAATGTTTAGACACGATAAAAGAGAAAATCCAAAAACGGATCAATTTCAGGCCGTGTCTCTCTGTGTGAAACTCACTTTCCTTCATAAGCAGTTTTCTCTGCCTTCATTTACAATAATTTAATTCATTCTGTGGTATTTTCGTCTATTACAGTCATTTGACAATCCACTTTTACAAAGCTTTCCATTTCATCATATCATCCATTGTACATATTATATAAGTGGGTCTTTTCCATGCCAACCAAAACTTAATGATTACCTTCAATTATCTTTCTATAATCTATTGCAGCACCCATGGGGGCGGCAACCCATTATACTGATGAATATTGTGAGATTTAGTTCAGGAGCAGTACAAAGGGTAGGGACTCACTCACGTTCAAACAGAGCTCAATAACACAATGTAGACAACAAGCCTCCGAATGTCACACGACAAGATTTTTTGGAGCCCTTCGTTGCGACTCTTTCTATTAAGGGACTGAAAGAAACCCAAAAACAGTATTTTGTATGGAGAATGGCCTCTCAAAATGGAGCCAACTTCACAACTAGGTTGAATACATGCCTGGGAAACTGGCCCAAAATATTTTGGTCAATTCAACTACGCTAAGCTAAATCGTGGCTCAATACCCATTAGCCTCGGCCCTCGAAAGCAGCAGGAGCCCATACCTGTTCCGGGTCATCCAGCAGAGGTTCCTCCTCACATCCATTCTCAATGGGCCGAAAGAGGATCTTCTTCATCTCGCGATCGCGTATATCCGGGCTAATCGCGCTGATCAGGACCTTCAGATTCGTGGTGGGGGTCCAGGGCTCTGGAAGGCCCCGATCCAGGGGTTTGATAGGGGTGATGTTGATTCTCTCCGGAGTCAGACCCTTCCTGCTCCCCAGGACTGCAGGCCCGGTGTCACTCTTGTGTGGGGTCGCTTTCTTGCATTCCGCAAAGATGTTTTCCTGCAATGGCAGGCATCATCACAAATTATTGCATTTAACACCAGAAACGAGAGCATAAATTCTGAGAAAAGTTAAAATTATAAAGGTGAAAAGGCTAGGAATGCCAAGAGCATTCCCTTTTTTAATCACCTGTCATTGAGCAGCAAGAGCTGACCAAACATTGCAAGCTGCTTTGATTGAACTGATTATGTTCATGGGACGCAAATTAAAGGAGAATTCTGGTGTGACATTGGAGTGTATTGAAACATGATAATGAGTACTAAGTTTTGCCGAATACCCTACCTCCGTACGCACGCAACATTTCAAAATAAATGGCTTTTTAGCCGAAGCTCCCAACAGGCTTACAATGGTAGCGAATCGGGCATAATGCAAAGAAATCGCAATTTTTTTCATCATTAACAAGGCTCAAAGAAGCTCCACACTTCATCGCTAGAATTCCGAGGGCCCTGACATTTAAAACGAGGCACTGAGAACTTTGAAAATGCACAGGTAGTTTATTAAAAAAGACTATTTATGCAAACAGTACCTTGAGGAAGTTTCCAGTCGCCTCCGTCTTGAAAGTAACTATAAGTCAATTGACGAGCACGATCTAATAGATTGCAATCTGTTCCCCTATCCTTCCTATTAGTTCGTGCTCGTCAATCGACTTATTCCGATTTCAATTAAATAATCGAAAGCCAAAATAATTCCGGCGCCAAATAATGGATACATTTAAGATGCATGCAAAAGAAACACTCAATATTAGATGAGACGCACTCAGCACTGTGAAAGTACAAATTAAGTCATAGCAGTTCAAGTCTCTTGCAAGACAGAATCAACAGCAGGCGAAAAGTTGCACTTTTATGATCTTGGTCTACAAGTCCAATTCTGAAATAGTTGGGACAAAGTGTAAATTGTGAATAAAATCAAAACGCAACGACTTTTAAATCACACCAGCTAGTAGTTTATTCACAATAGAACAGAGATGACATAGCAGATGTTGAAACTGAGAAATTTTTACAATTTTATCCTCAAAATGCGCTCATTTTAATGGCTGCTACAGGTCTCAAAAAAGTTGGGACAGGGGCTTATTTACCATAGTGTAGCATCCCCTCCTCTTTTTTACATAGAGTGGAGGCGTCACGGCATTGAGGAGACAAGTTTCTTGAGTTTAGCCATTGGAATTTGATCCTACTCTTGTTTAATACAGACTTCCAGCTGCTGGAGAGCTTTGGGTCTCCTTTGATGGACTTTTCCTTAAGTTAAGTGCCAAATATTCTCAATCGGTGAAAGATCAGGACTGCAGGCAGGCCAGTTCAGCACACGGACTCTTCTACTACGAAGCCATGCCATTATAATAGCTGCAGTATGTGGTTTTGCATTACCCTGATGAAATACACAAGGCCTTCCTCGGAATATATGTCGTCTGGAGGGGAGCATATGTTGCTCTAAAACTTTTATATACCTTTGAGCATTCATGGCGCTTTTTTAAAACAGGCAAGTGTCCCACACCATATGCACTAATGCATTCCCATACCATCAGAGATGCTGGCCTTTGAACTGAACGCTGATAACAGGAGGGGTGGTCTTTCTCCTCTTCAGCCCGGAGGACACAACGCCTATAATTTCCAACAAGAATGTCAAATTTGGACTCGTCTGACCACAGGACACTTTTCTACAGTCCATTTTAAATGAATCTTGGCCCACAGAACACGGTGGCGATTCTGGATCATGCTCAACAACGGCTTCCTTTTTGCATGATAGTTTTAAGGTGGCATCTCTGGGTGGCACGGCGGACTGTGTTTACTGACAGTGGTTTCTTGAAGTATTCCTGGGCCCATTTAGCAATGTCAATGACAGAATCATGCCAGTGAGTGATGCAGTGGCGTCTGAGGGCCCGAAGATCACAGGCATCCAGTAAAGGTCTTTGGTGTTGTCCCTTATGCAGAGATTTTTCCATTTCTCTGAATCTTTTGATGATGTTATACACTGTCGATGATGAGACCCTCAGAGCCTTTGCAATTTGACGTTGAGGAACATTGTTTTTTAAGTATTTCACAATTTTTTTACTAAGGTCTTCACTGGGTTGAGAGCGTATGGCCATCTTTACTTCTGAGAGACTCAGCCTCTCTAATGCATCCCTTTTATACCAAATCATGTTACACACCTGATGCCAGTTAATGTAGTTACTAGCTAAATGTTCTTTCAGCTGATTCTCCTATATATCAATTGCTTTTTCAGCCCTTTTCTTGCCTGTGTCCCAACTTTTTTGAGACCTGTTGCAGCCAGAAAATTTGAAATGAGCTCATTTTGTGGATAAAAATGTAAAATGTCTCAGTTTCAACACTTGAAATATTATCCATGTTCTATTGTAAATAACATATTGGCCAATGTGGTCTGAAAGTCATTGTATTTTGATTTTATTCAGAATTTACACTTTGTCCCAACTATTTCGGAATTGGGGTTGTAATAATGCGTCACATACCCGATCTAAAATCAATATATTCAGAATCATAACATTTACAAACTAACATTAGCCTTTTAATTTTACTAGTTTTGATACCTTCTGATCAAGAATTCCCTCTTCGTCATCCATGTCCGCAGCAACGTTGCTCTTCCTTGACGTCACACTCTTGAGATCTCGTGACGTTAAACATTCAGTGTCCATCTGTAATAGACGTTAGAAATAAGACGTTAATCATAACAGTATGAATGAAGAATCAACAAAGAATAAACAGCATGTAGACAAGTAAACTTGCCCGGCTAAATATAAACGGAAAAAAAATCTAAATTGAGGTTAACAAGATCAAAAGTTACCTAGCAACAAATAGTATCACTGCGCAAACATATATAACAACCAGATAAACTCGAACCGTGATCGCGCATTTCTGAAGAACTATTTTCGTGCCGCGAATATCAGAGGTCAGTTGATTTTGGCGCAAAGACCATCCAACCCAAATCCAAACTTGCTCGCTCGCCACTAACTCCGCCTCTACTAGCTCTATCCAGCGAGTTCCCCTGAGTTCACTAGTCCACATGACTAACGTTAACTTACCAAGGCTTCCTAGCCGTAATGTGGACTGAAATAAATAAAACCGCTCAGCGGTGCACGAGTGGCGCGCAGTCGCTCACAGTGACGCAGAATTTGCGGCAGTAAAGCCTCTTCCACACTGGACGCGAAACGAATTAAAACGCGCATTCGCGTCTTTGCATTGACTTTGAATCTAACCTGTCGTGCGAAAAATTCGTCTCGCGTCCAGTGTGAAAGCAGCTTAACTTATCGCCATCTTGCCATTGATAACCAAGCGGTGTTATTACTGGCTTAGCTAAGTTATGTTAGCTGGCCGATTAAACTCACAGGCTCGCCACCCGCGGACAGCAAACCATATCTGGGTATAAGCGTCCTCTAGTCATGAGGTAAAAGATCACTGAACACCGAACTCACAGTCGACAAAGCCCGAACCGTGCAAAAATGTAACAGGTCGCATGCAAGTCAGTAATCACTTCTGAGTAAAATTATGCCAGTCACTTACCTTGCTTGGTCACTTTCCCCTTGGCTAATCTGATACAATAACTATATTAACAGTTATAAATACGTACAGTAACTAACACGGAGAAGCTAATCTACTGTTTGAAGTTGTAGATTATCAATTTCTTCAGATCAACATGTCCTCTCTTCCTCTCCCACTCCCCGAATTAGAGACCTGAAATGCCAGTTTCGTACCGGGTCCCACTCCCTCTGCCAGGGCTTGTAGTTGCATTACTATACTGATGATGAGAATTTACAAGAACACCCGCTAAAGATTGTTTTCTGGCGCTCTGAGGAGTTTCAGCACATCCAGCCAATAAGATTTTAGAAGTATGAATGCGTAATGTAGCCCTATCCAATGAACGCCGAGCGGTCCCACGCCTCCAGAAGTATGTTGGCGGGGGAGTCGGCGCGGTCTTGCAGCTTGTTAGTGGCAGCTCTGGGCTGCTTATTAATGATATTTGAGCGCCGTGGCGTCGCCCAGCACCTAGAAACCTACTTAATTAATATAGCTAATCACATGGGCTTTGTTGTTAGGTGCCAAGACCGCGGACGACAGCGGTACAATCTAATTAACTGCAAGGCAAAAACAGATGGAGGAGTCCTGCGGTCGATTTCTGGCGCTGACACCGCGCGAAAAAGTGACTATAATTTGAGGTGTGTGTGTCTACTGACCCCTCCCTTTAGTTGTCCCAGGTCGGTTATGCTGTAGTCTGCATGATTGCATAATTGATCTTATTGCTGCTACATTGCCGCCAAATATATTTGCCATTGATTTTTAGCGTACTGTTTTTTTCACTCCTTGTTCATTACTGTGGAAAAAAAAAATGCTCATCCACATGATACTATCTATTATTTAGTGCAGCATAAATCAAGCCACGTCCTTGCCAATTTTTAGTTATACATTCCTTGAGTACCTACATCGGATTAGTTATCATATCAAAATGCTACCATAACAATGGTTCACAAAGGATAAGGCAGTAAGAGAAAGGCTGAAGGGAATCAGACAGATCGGGCTCCTGTATTTGTCGAATTCATTTTGGGCTGATTTTTATTTATTTATTGTCCATATTTGCAGTTTTCAGGAGTGGGAAGGCAATTCATTACTTTTTTGTCTGTAGCAGAAACTTAACACAACTTCCATCCCCTCATTTCGTAACTGTAGTAACTTCGCCCCCCGTTTAAATGTATACCCTTAAATATTGGCGCATCTGCCCAAAATCGTCGTACCCAACCACCATGTTTCGTTAAGCTGGCAGGTTTTGCAGGCTACTATTTGCATTTGAAGCAAGAGAAACACCAGTGTTCTCGCTGTCAGTAGCGGCGGGGTTTCTCTGCGAAGGCGCCTGAAACTTGACTCTTCCTGTCTGCTATCACAGCGCAGAACAGATTTACTCCGCCTAGTCAAAAACTCTTCTAAATCTCTAGCTTTTTACTAAAGTATTTGCGTTTTATCTTCCCTTCTTGAGACATCTTTTGTCTTTCCTACAAATGGGATATAAGATACCCACTGCCCAGTCACGGCATTGCGCACACCTGGTCAAGCTATGAAACTATTGAATAAACTCATGACTTGTTTGTCATTGCGAGCCCGCGTCTGGTTCTAATTTTGATGTCATTTTTTAATATAGCAAAATAAAGCTTCGATGTTTAATCTCACCGGATACAATTTGGTTATTAAGAGTAGCCAAACCTTCACATCTTCAGTTTGGGAATCCAACAAGCAAATGAAAAGTGATGATACAAAATAATTAGAACGTTCCTCCGAATTAGAGGACTGGTAGAAAAGAGAAGTGACTAAAACTGCGGGGACAGAGCTGAACCGAATGTCCGGAATGAAAATGGGGGCCAGTTAGCGTACATTGTATAGGGCTACTGATTTCGGTGGAAAATCTATGCGCGACCTACCGCCCCCTCCCCATCCCCCAGTCCCGCAGCGGGACGGTGAAACTCGTGAGGAACATTTCAAAACACAGCAAGTCCTGCAGAACTTCCTACTCCAACCCAGCTATACGAAACGTACCTTTGCAGTCAACCTTGAATTCAAGTCAGAGTGGTTTTGCAGTTGTCTTCAGACGGCCTGAGCGACGGCGGCTTTCAGTTCCTGCTTTAGCCTTGGCTTCTATTTTGGGGACAACACGGTTTTCAGACTTCAAGCCCGCCTTTAGGATTTTTATTGGAAGGGGTAGATTTCCCTGTGAAATGATGGAATTAGCCGCTGCATTAACTTATTTCTTTATTGCCCTCACGGTCACCAGAACGAAAAATCTCATGTGATTGCATGCTCTTCTGCTTAGTCAGTTTTCAAGCTTTTCCATCATGTTGGCCTAACGTGATGCAGTATCCTCCAGATTCTGTTGCTAGATTAGGGTTGTGGCAAAGCTATTTTACGGAAGAAATATTTTCATGCATGACTCTCTCCTCTGCATTGTTGACCCTTATGAATGAAATTTCATATATCACACGCTACATCAATTCACTGTAACGCTGTTGGGATATCTGTGTGCTTTAATTGCAAAACTGCTGGTTGGAATCATATACTTTTTCTGCAAAATCTGATCTACACTGGGCCTAAGGGATGATGCAGGCTGTCAGGCTTGTACCCGGCTATAAATCCAGTCCCTCGGTGACTCTTGGCTTCCATGTTTCCATGGTGACACAGATGGGCCGTTTCAGTGAACCCGCAATTCAAACAGATCCCGAAACCCACACCAGCTGCCCGCCACATACAGTCTGCAAAGGTAAACTCAAGGGGACAAGCATATAGCGTTAACTGGAACATTACACTGCCATCTGCCTAAATCCGCGTCAATGAATACTGTATCTACCTCACTGTGTCATTCTAATCATTTATTAAAGGGCATTGTGGTCAAAATTTATGCAACACAATGTCTAATGTGATCACTAATGCTGCATATGCATATTCTAAGGTGACCATGTATTCAGTTAATGAAACTAAACAAATCGGTTTGATATTACAGGCCACTCACAAAATGTCCTTACTGATGAAAATCAGTGACATTTTACTCTGCTTTGAAATTCACTGTTTTAAAATGGTACGAGGAATGCAGTTTCAGAAGTGTATAGATTTGGCAGTTGATGGTTTCCCATAGCGATAATATTCGCAGGGCTTGCAGACCTGTTCTTAGACAGCCAGAAGTTCCATTGATTTTTGTGTAAAATCCACAGGTAGTTCAGACCAATTTAACCTGCTGAAGTGAGTTAACTTGCCATTGATTGCTCTGCTTGATTGAGTTAGTGAGAATAGCAACTTATACCAGCTCTTGTGGCTATTTCGGACCGGGGTTGCTGGTTGCCAAGTCATTTCGGAGTACATACTTCTTCCAGGACAAAATCAATTCTGTTTGCATTTTTTTATTTGATTCTGTTGTATTATGCAGTTTGTCCAGGCTTTGCTCAGAGGTGGCCTGGATACAGTGTTTTTAGGGCTAGAAGGGAGTGGTTCTCATGCTAAAGGCCTTGTTGACCTAGGCTTGGGCTGAATGAGGCTGTTGACTAATCTGTCATCATGAAACAAAGGGGCATGATTCATCCTTCATTGTCTTTAGTTCCAACAGACTGGCTGAGCAAGCTGGATGCTGGCTTCAGTGTTGGAAGAGACAAGCCCAGACATGGACAAGTCTGCGTCCCTCTCATGCTACTTAGCCACTGTCAGTTAAGTGGTAATTCTGCTTCATAAACCAAGATTACTGAGTTAGCTTGATAACTACCGCACGCAAAATCCTCTGCGGCTGCTTTTTCCTCAGCCGGTGTTCCAGATTTGGTTAGGGCTCCAGGTTTTACTCAGTGCATTTATTCAGTTTAAATTTGTAATCCTGCTTTGTGAAACAGACCCCAGGTTTAATCGCCGATTGCACCCTATTATATTTTTCCTGATTATGTTTTTGTTTTTTGATAAATATTATCCTTATTTTGTTAATTAATAGGTATTCAGAAGATGTAAACTTTAAAATAGTAGTCAATTACGAAGAGTTATAATTTTTTTTTTTTTTGCGCAGTTTTGTACTCATTGTGAGATAGAATTTTTACATTCTAGAGCTCGAAGTGAAGTGTGTAACTTGTTTCTCCGAATTGTTATGGCCGGATGAGTGGGTCAGAGCATCTCTGAAACAGCAAGGCCTCTGGGGTGCTTCCAGTCAGCAGCAGTGAGTGCCCACCGACAGTAGTCCAAGAAGGGACAAACCATGACCTGGCGAAGTTTTGGGCCCCCGAGGCTTATCGATGTGCAAGGGCAGCTTAGGCTGTCCTGTCTGGTCCAAACTGACAGGAAGGCCACTGTGGCACACGTTGTGGAGAATTTTAATGATGCTGACATGAGAAATGTGTCGCAACATACTCTGTAGCACCCTGCCGCGCATAGCACTTTTTAGCCTCTCACAGGTCAGAGTAGCCATTCTAACCACAGTTCGCCATCGAAAATGCTTTCAATGAGCATGTGAGCATCAGAACTGGACCTCGGAGCAACTGAAGAAGGTCGCCTGATCTAGTGAATCCAATTTTCTTTAACTTCATGAGCATCGGCTGGGTGTGTGTCCACCATTTACCTGGGGAAGAGAAGGCACCAGAATGCACTGCGGGAATAAGAGAAGCTGCTGGGGGAACTGTGATGGGAAATATTCTGCTGGGAAACCCTGGGTCTCGGAGTTCAAGCGGTCGTCATTGTGCTGGCACAGTTTTAGCGGCGGGAGGGGGACCTACACGACATTAAAGGGCATCTAAAGTCGATTCCCATTGTTTTTGTTTATCGGCCAGTCAGCGAGGCGCACCTGCGCAAACGAACCGAAATAGGATTATCGATGCATGTACACAAAACATTGGTTTAAATGAATGAAAGTGGTCATGTGACAATGCAAGATGTCAACAAAAGCAAGAGATTTGTTTGTAAACATTGGACATTCAACGTCCCGTCTGATAATCTGTGATGGTGCGATCGGGAACCAGTCGCGAGAACCAAGTAATGCCGTAGATCCGAGTTTATTAATAAGGGGGGAAAACCCCCGCAGGGCTGAAGGCAAAAGGTAAAAAGTCTACACTCCAAAAATCACAATCCAGTTGGGCAAAAATAGAGACAAAAACCAGGGCAGCAATCACAGTACTCGTGGTCGGACAAACATGGGTTTAGTACACAGGCAGAGGTATATCAGAGGAGCAAAGCCAAAATCCAATGGGCGTAATCCAAACCGTAACCAGGGCAGCAATCAGATCTCGTGGTCGGGCAGAAAAGGGTCAAAAAACACAGATGCAACAATAAATCCAAAATCACAAAGCCAAAAATCAAGAAGTCGGACGGTCCAGTCAGAAATGTATCACGGAGAGAACAAGGCGAGAGAAACGTGGCACAAGTAAACTTAGAGAAACGATCTGTCAAGAAAGTGCTGTGAAAAGACTCCTAATATACACTCCAGGGGAATCACATGCTACACAGAATACAGGTGCTGGAAATGAGACTAATTACAAAGGAGGGAACAAGAGGGAGAACCTTATCACATAAAATAGGCAAAAGCCAAAACGCGGACAGGGATCACGAGACAATCCTATAGACAAATACACAGCTCCAGTCAAGGAGTTCTAAGGTGCATAGATGATGAGAGAAAGGACAGCTCAAGCAGGTGTGGAGATTCCACAGAAATGCAGCAGAGAAGATTAGGGAGCGACAAGACGTGGAGACTAGAACAGGGTGAGTGCTGAGAGCTTGTTAATCAATTAGTAAGTGCAGCTATACAATCCCTTAGTGCTCGTTAGTAAGTTGGTATTATATACAATGTTAGTTTGCGTTAGTAACTCTAGCAAAATAACAAACTGTTTGTATGGGTTAGTAAAATAGAAAAGCAAGATGAAGCAAGTAAACAAGATTGGAAGGAAGGCTGAAACCCAGAAACCATTAAATCACCCAAAGAGTGGCACGCAATACTGGGGCTGTGAGCAATGACAAGACAAGAGACCAGACAGGGGGAGACAAAGTGCAGTACATGGTAAGAAGCAAAACATGGACCGGAATAAACTATGGTAAAAAGTAAAACATGGAAAAACTAAACTAAGACAATGTATGAATAAATCAAAGCAACCAAATCCCAATAAACATTACAAAGAATAGTCAGACATGCAAAAATCCAAATATAAACATGGTAAACAGATCGTGGGCAGGACAAAGCAGACATGGACATGGCAAGGCAGGGCAGAGACTTGGCAAACAGGCAAAATCACAACATAATCCCCTTTAGATGCCCTTTAAGCAGGTGATTTCAGTGTTATTGGCGGTCAGTGCGGTGTAGTCTTGTCAGATATCAAATCTGTTTCTGCATTAGCCTGTTCACCGTTTGGCAGTCCTTTTTATGGATAAAGAAACCATTTAATCAAAGAGAGCTTCTGTCATTCAGAACTGAAAAGCAGTCTATTGCATTACAAATGCCTTGTTTACATTCTGAGAAAAGTGGATTTTTGGCTGCATTCATCGCAATATGGGATAATTTCTTGAATGTGAGAAGGGGCGCGTAACGTATCATCATCTCTACATGCGTCTTACGTGACCTTCAATGTACCATGCCGAATTACTGAAAATCTGCATTCATGAGGTTATAACAGACATTAAAAGGTTCATCGTGAGATCAGGTCATAATCAGATGCATTTATTCATAGCTACATATGACCATTGAACTTTGTATTACATTTAATTGATGCTAATATCAAAGTTACATACTTTTTAATCAGTGTGACCACAGTTTTGAGTATGCTTTACATACTATTTCTTTTGAGCACACCAAGAGATTGAGTATGATCATTTAAGATTGAGTGTGATCATTTAAGTGTAAATTAGATTATTTTTGTGCAATGAGATATGGAATATATAGAAGCACTCAATTTCATCTCCCATTAGGTTGTAGTCAATCACCGGCACTTTTTAATTACAGTCTCTCATAATTTCACTCAGTTGAAGCAAATCAAATTCTAGTTATATTTCATATGCCTTTCATTACTGAGGATTTTTGAAATCAATTCAAGAGGTACAAAAAGACATGCATTGTGGAGCAAGGCCATTTTCATTCAAGTCTCAGGTATTTATTGACTTAATGATGAAGTGTACTGTGTCAAGGTTAAGAAGCGCTAAACATGATTGCATCCGGCCTGAAATTGCCTGCATTAATTTTTAATGGGAGGCGACAGGTCACCTCTGAAAAGAATGCTGGGACATCTTGCAAGGAGAGGAAATCACGGTATTTTTTTATTCTGTCTGAACCTCTCGTCTTTTCTTCCTAAAAGACTGACATTATTATGATTAAATAAAGGTCATCATTCTTGCACAGCACTTTGCAGTCATGAAATGATCGTGTAACCCTTGAACTCAGTTAAAAATGCGGTACTGAGCAAGAGCTCATCCATTCAGAATTGTGTCATATTCTGCTCTTATTTGCACAATTTCTTCATCTTTAACTCTGGTGTAAGGGCCTGCTACAGCCTCAGAATGAGTCTATTTCTGGAAGATTTTTCCTTGCTCAGGTGTAGGAGATGTACCTCAAGTTTTGGGTCTCCTTGTCAGCTCCCTTCGCTTCGTCACTTCTATAGGCTAAAAATCCATCTCTGCTGATGTGCGATGGACGTTTTTTTTTTTTTTTCCTGTAAAATGGCTGCCCTGAATTGCCCAGTTGCACATTGCTGTTGTTTGAGGCAAATATCTCCAAGTTTTACTCTAAGGCAGCGATACTACTGCTGAGAATACTACTAAAGAAAGGTCCAATACGTGTGTGATGCCCTGGATAGATATCATGAAGGTGCCAAGGGTTTACAGGGAATCCATTGGAGACAGTGCATAGAAACAAGCTGCTGTTTATTAATAAAGAGCAGATCCAAAAACTTAGTCCAAAACAGGAAGGGTCAAATGGCTGAGAGGATGGAATCCTCAGTACCGAATCACAATCCAAAGTCAAGGTCCGGAAAACAGGCAGCAAACCTGGAAGACATAGGGAACAGAACCACAAACTGAATCCAAGAATTGAAACTGGTAAATGGGCTGGGTTAGAACAGGGCAGGCCGACAGACGGGGAACAGAACAGAAAGGAACGGAACGCACAAGGGCTCATAGCGAAACAGGCGGAGAAGCAGCTGTGAGAAACTCACAACAAAATAGAAATTAAGAAAAAACAAGGCAGCTGAACTGTGGAACAGAGGAGACAAATGAACATTGAGGTGAACTGGTAGCATGGAGGAAGGTGAGGCAAACACGAGGGAATGAAAGCCAAGCACACGGACAAATGAGCAAACGAGAAGCAGGAGCAGGATTGGGTATGATAAGTGCACAGAGGGGAAAACGAGGTAACGAGACAATGAAACAATTAACACCAAAGAGCAAGACATGGAACACAGGAGGGAAAATCACAGAATCCAGTGACCAGGGAAGATGGTATTGAAAGTGGAAACAACCAACACAAAAACCCTAATATCAACGGAACAAAAAGGCATGGAATAATGAGTAGGATTAACTGACTAAAACAAAATGACTCAGAGCATGTACTGGACAAGTACAAAACCCAAAACCAGTGAAGTTGGCACGTTGTGTAAATCGTAAATAAAAACAGATTACAATGATTTGAAAATCCTTTTCAACCTATATTCAATTGAATACACTGCAAAGACAAGTTACTTAATGTTCGAACAGGTAAAGTTTGTAAATTTTTGGAAATATTAGCTCATTTGGAATTTGATGCCTGCAACATGTTTCAAAAAAGCTGGCACAAGTGGCAAAAAAGACTGAGAGAGTTGAGGAATGCTCATCAAACACTTATTTGGGACATCCCACAGGTGAACGGGCTAATTGGGAACAGGTGGGTGCCATGATTGGGTATAAAAGCAGCTTCCCTGAAATACTCAGTCATTCACAAACAAGGATGGGGCGAGGGTCACCACTTAGTGAACAAATGCGTGAGCTGATTGTCGAACAGTTTAAAAACAACATTCCTCAACGAGCTATTGCAAGAAATTTAGGGATTTCATCATCTATGGTCCGTAATATCGTCAAACGGTTCAGAGAATCTGGAGAAATCACTGCACGTAAGCGACAAGGCCGAAAACCAACATTGAATGCCCATGACCTTCAATCCCTCAGGCGGTACTGCATCAAAAACCGACACCAGTGTGTAAAGGACATCACCACATGGGCTCAGGAACACTTCAGAAAACCACTGTCAGTAACTACAGTTTGTCGCTGCATCTGCAAGTGCAAGTTAAAACTCTACAATGCAAAGCAAAAGCCATTCATCAACAGCACCCAGAAACGCCGTCGGCTTCGCTGGGCCCAAGCTCATCTAAGATGGACTGATGCAAAGTGGAAAAGTGTTCTGTGGTCTGACGAGTCCACATTTCAAATTATTTTTGGAAACTGTGGACGTCGTGTCCTCCGGACCAAAGAGGAAAAGAACCATCCCGACTGTTATAGGCGCAAAGTTCAAAAGCCAGCATCTGTGATGGTATGGGGGTGTATTAGTGCCCAAGGCATGGGCAACCTACACATATGTGAAGGCACCATTAATACTGAAAGGTACATACAGGTTTTGGAGCAACATATGTTGCCATCCAAGCAACGTCTTTTTCATGGATGCCCCTGCTTATTTCAGCAAGACAATGCCAAGCCACATTCTGCACGTGTCACAACAGCATGGCTGCATAGTAAAAGAGTGCGGGTACTAGACTGGCCTACCTGTAGTCCAGACCTGTCTCCCATTGAAAATGTGTGACACATTATGAAGCATAAAATACGATAATGGAGACTCCGGACTGTTGAACAACTTAAGCTGTACATCAAGCAAGAATGGGAAAGAGTTCCACCTGAAAAGCTTCAAAAATTAGTCTCCTCAATTCCCAAATGTTTACTGAGTGTCGTTAAAAGGAAAGGCGATGTAACACGGTGGTAAAAAGGCCCCTGTGCCAACTTATTTGCAATG
Source organism: Gymnothorax reevesii (assembly GCA_029721435.1). Classification (NCBI taxonomy): domain Eukaryota; kingdom Metazoa; phylum Chordata; class Actinopteri; order Anguilliformes; family Muraenidae; genus Gymnothorax; species Gymnothorax reevesii. The sequence goes on along the minus strand of CM056579.1, from coordinate 21,286,193 downwards.
TGTTGCTGCCTTTAAATTCTAAGTTAATGATTATTTGCGGAAAAAAATAAAGTTTCTCAGTTTGAACATTAAACATCTTGTCTTTGCAGTTTATTCAATTGAATATAAGTTGAAAAGGATTTGCAAATCATTGTATTCTGTTTTTATCTACGATTTACATAACGTGCCAACTTCACTGGTTTTGGGTTTTGTGAAAGAGAAGTGAAAATGTAACAAAACGCCCAAACAAAGAAATGCTGAGTGAAAGACCGTATTTTTTCAGACTATTTAAGCAGCAAGACATTCCTCCTTCTAAAAACTAATCAATGACAATGGAAACAATCCCAAGATGCTCTTCACTGTTATTGACCGACTACTTTTCCTCCCATAGGGAGGTACCATAGGGGAGTATACCTTTGGAAAATACATAATGTGTGGCGTACCACAGAGGTCTATACTTGCTCATTTGCTATTGTATGTGCTGCAACTTGTTGAAATAATCAGAAAACATAAATCAGTTTTCTTGGTTATGCAGATGACACTCAGTCATACGTTTCCCTCGTCGAGATGATTCTCGCTGCTCAAAACCTCAAACCAGCTGTCTGATCAGTGTCATAAAATGAATGAGCTGAGGTTAAATCATGATAAAATGTACTTCATTAGGATCTGATGTGAAAAGGAAGAAATTCGTAAGTTGTCTGGTAATCTTGTCTCACTAGTCGAGCCAGCAGTTAAATGTCTAGGAGTTACTCAAGTAAGATCTTAGTTTTAAAAATCACTTTGACGATATTGCAAAAACTGTCCACTTTCATTTTTTAAATATGTCATGAGTTAGACCTTATCAATTCAGAATGCTCCATGACCAAACCATGCCTTTGTTCTCTCGTAACTGGATTACTGTAATGTCCTGCTCACTGTCCTACCAAAGACATTAATCAGCTAACTTCAAATTGTACAAATGCTGCAGCTAAAGTTCTGACAAAAACGTAGAGAGCATTTCACTCCAGTGCTTGCCTCTCTAAAATGGCAACCTGTGTATCCTATTGGATTGATTTTTTTACTATTGAAATGGTTTTCAAAGCTCTTAATCAGGGGTCCTCAATCTTTCCCAGAATGGGCCGGTGTGGGTGTAGGCTTTCATTGCAACCAAGCATTTACACACCTGATGCTACTAATCAACCCCTGGACTCCTTACTAATAAGCTTGATTAGTAGCATTAGGTGCATAGCTGGTTGGTTGCAATGAAAGCCTGCACCCACACCGGCCCTTTCTGGCAAAGATTGCGGACCCCTGCTCTTAATGATGTCAAATCCTTATACATAGCAGAACATCTTTCATACTTTACTCCAGAATGGGTAATTTGATCAACTGACTGTAGAATATTAACAGTTCTGCTGACTCATCGAAAACGTGCAAAAGCAGCGTTTAGCCTCTATGCCCGATAACTGTAGAATCCCCTACCACTGCGTATCCAACAATCAAATTCTGTTTGCAACTTCTTGAAATGGCTGAAAACATAAGTTTTGACTCTGGCCGTCTCTCAGATAAAGAACCTTGTCTTTTACCAGCTTATGCATATGACTGCTTATTTGATTCTGACTTCATCTTCATTCCTTGGTTGTATCTTTTTATTACATTATTATTATTATGAAAAACAGGTCAAAATTAAAGGGATATTTAGCCCCCCCTGCCAGTAGACCTTTGTGACTTTGGTAACACACAAACCTCTAACCACAGCCCCTATCCATTCTTTTGACTCCCTGCCCTGTGACCTGGGGAATGTGACCTTTTGATTGGCCCCAGCTGGACTTCTATGATGTAATGGCATCCACGAATCAAAGCTCTCAAATCCCAGGTGTAAACCAGAACGTAGTTTTTCCGCACCACCCATCCATTATCTTACCCTTCCATTCCTGCAGTGGGTCGCGGCCTATCCCAGAATCCAGTGGGCCTCAAATCCATCGCACTGTTCTCACACTGTTTTGTCACACTCTCATACCCATGAGAAATGTAGAGTGTGCAATTAGCCTGGCATGCATGTATTTGGACGGCTGGTGGAAACCGGAGTACCCAGAGGAACCCCACGCAAAAACCGGGAGATGACTCTAAAGCCCTCGCGGACAGGCCCCAGGCTGGATTCAAACCCACAACCATCTTGTTTATTTTTCATTTTTACTCTGTCAGTAGAGATGTGTTTTTGCTTGTTGGCCCCGCAGCCATTATTCAGGATGCTTTGAGCCTAAAGCTGCATTTAAGACTGAGATGAAACGGCTCACGGAGCCTGTAACCTATTTCATGACCGATTTACTGCAGGGAGAAATTTTCCCTGTGAATTTAAAAAATGTGAAGCACCCTTTTTATTTCATGTCACGCATTTGGTGCAACCTCGCTGGCATTAAAAGTATTTAGGTTGACTACTGGGTGACAGGTGATAAACATGCCTTACAGTAATGTTTGTTGTGAAAAGACAAGGCCATACATCCGCTGACCTTTTCTTCTGCGGCCTTCACTCTTACTGGAGGACGTTGGAGTGGGTGGACATTTGCTTCATGATTGAAAATGATTGGCAGTACAGTTGTTTTGTGAACAGAGTACATTTATATAAGGTTTGAACCCATTGCACTGGGGCTTTTACACAGAGTGTTAATTATCTTTCTGCTGCTGTTAAACTGGATAGCAAGCATAATAAATGCATTTTCCAATTAGTATACTGTGGGTTTATAATCATGCTTTTTTGACATAGCATTGCTTTTGTTGTACTGTCATACAAACCTCTAGAAAGATCTATTAGTCCCTTATGTTTCTAGTGCTAATAAACTGGAGCAAATAAAAAAATAGTGGCAAAGCACTGTGCCCACTAGGCCATACATGGCCAAAATGGAACTTGGCCTAGATTTTCAACCCATATACACGCATATAAAATATGAAAAGGATCTGTGATAATCTGAAGGCGCTAGAGTGCTGACAAGGCAAAAAGTTTACAGACGCACGACAGACCACTACGAAGGAATCTAATTACCGCATAAGCCTGACTGACCTGGAGGCAAAGTGGGTTACTGAAGTTCTGGTTTAGAATGGACTGCATTTGTCTTTAGTGTGCAAAATATCTCCTTAAATGACAACTGTGCAATGGATGGTGACCATTTCCTGCCAGAGCAATTGCTCTATTAGCTTTGGTTGGAGAAGATGGCTATTATAAGGCCTTTTTTAAGCTTGGCGGTGATTAGATGGCCCGTTTGAGAGAGCAAATTATACCAGCCAATCAGAGAATACCCTTTTCTTCGATACATGTTGAGACTATCTTGTACGAGCTGATACTGCTGCTCGATCTACTCTTGTCCAGAGACGCTTGGATGGGATGTTTGGCTTCTTCCCTTGTAACAACTGTGCGGCATGTGAGAATTCAAAGGCAACACATACTTTTACTAGTTATGTTACTTCTAAGTCATATGATATCAGTCAATGTCTCACATGTACATCTATTGGGGTTATTTACCTTTTATCATGCCCTTGTGGGCTGCAGTATATAGGCAAGACCATCAGGTCTGCTAGGACACGGGTTATTGAACACAAGAGTGCAATTCGTAGGAAAGACATGAAGTCATCTGTTGCTAAACATTTTCATGAAGCCAAGCATCCTGTATCTAAGCTCTCATTTTGTGTAATACAGCAATTTTCTAAAACACGTAGAGGTGGTGATATTAATCAGAGATTACTTAAATCTGAATGTAAATGGATCTATTATCTGAAAACTCTACATCCAGAGGGTCTTAATGAAGAATTGTCTCTCTCATGCTTTTTGTAACACACTTCCTCCCTCTGGCCCTCTCTCTCTAGGGTTTTTACTCTACAGTCTATGAGTGTGGAACTTTAATTGTGGTACTTGACTCTATGCATATTACTTTGTAGATGTAATTTTTGATGTGCAAAGTACAATCTTCTGGTCAGTGCATATGGTTACTTTGAGCAGGTAATGTTTCTTAACATGTCACTGCATATGATTTATTTGGCTAAGTGGTCTAATTGATCCTGATTGTCTATTAATTGATTCAACGATCGACACCTGCTGCTATGGTTTGCTGCCACTGTGTGTTGCTTGTTAAAGCATTGTGGTAACACCAGTTGGCAAGGCTGAAGATGGCTGTTTAAGCCGAAACGTTCTTTTTGTTTTGAGCACTTTTTATTTTGGTCACTTTTTTCACATGGGTTTTTTATAGCCATTTTTTTGCATTTTTGTGCCTCTTTCCTTTTTGTAGCAGTGTGCGGGCTACCTTTTTCATTTTGCATATCTTCGATACATGTTGAAATACATTTATAGTGAGGGCAAAAGCTCATCTCAACTGACATCTTTGTAATGCACAGTAGCCTTTTTGAACCTGACTAATTCACACATCACGTCTTATGTGGCAAAAGTAGTAATAAAAGAGTAATTTTGGAACTGATGAGATGGCACAATGGAGAAAGGCAGTGATTGCAAATTTCGCCAACTAGCCAAGGAATACCCTACTCTACTCGACATATGATGGATTTTTGGAGACTGCATTAATTAAGGATTTTGAGGGCCCTTATCTTGTCACCAGTTGCGCAGCCAATTAGCGATCACAAACCATTTCAATGTCTGCATCCATGTGACATAAAATTATGAGGTGACCACTGAGAGGCAAGGCCCGATCAACTTCTGCTGACCAATTAATCAGTTCCTTTATTACTAGGGGGTGGTCCCTCCCCCTTGTGATGTCACAAAGGGCAGATTTTTTTAAGTGTCTTATAATGGTAAATTGCGTGTAAAACGGGTGACACAAACCTTCAAAATCTTTTTCATTTTCTCTGAAGGTCAGTAATGGTTTCTTCAATAGTGTGTCCCATCACTGCTTTGAGGTTTAAATTTTACACGGACAACAATGCCCCCTACTGGCGTCAAAACTCACCAATTCAAGCACTGAAATTGCAAAAACGACGTGAGCACTTCGCTTCAGTTTTAAGAGAAAGTGAGCAGATATTACAAAGTACGAGGCTACCCCGTTTTCAGTTTGTCTTCGTCTTCTGCACAATGCAGTCCTAATTGCTGGAGTGTAAATCATTCCCTGAAGCGCTCAATGCCTATCTTCAGTGCATTTTATCATTTTGCTCCTGGAAAGTGCTGCGTTTGTATCTGGGTCAAATCTATGAACTAATAGGACTCATGGCGTGCATAACAATTTAATATTATCAGCCCATACATCAACATGCCACGGAAATGGTGCCCACTGAGTCTGGCTGGGCTCTGTTAAATGCAAGGGTGGCATTATACATTTTGTTGTGATGTCCTAATATTTCCCGTACGAAATATTAGTATAGCTCCAAGCCATAGTTATCCTTAAGTAAATGGATGGTATGTTCGCCAACATGGTGTAGTATTACAATAGTGATTCTACAGTTATTCAAACTACTGCAATACAGTTGTGTGGACTACAGTTATACCATGGGGCTGTTGACTATGGTAATACTGTAGTTACAATGTGATGGCTATAGTTCTACTCAAGTTATACTGTGCAAACTATAGTAATACTATATTTATGCCCAAAAAATACTATGACTATGGGATATTTTCATAAGAGTTTGTTACTTTTCGACGTGACATCCGGCCATTGTTAGATCTTTTGATAAGAAGCAAAGCTAGCATTGTTGCTGTACAAAGGTCAGAGGGCCAATATCGAGAGGAGAGACACTTGTTCTGTAATCATTTTAAACATATTATCTTCAAGTGTCAACAGATGCTGCATATCAAGTTCTGATAGAATATTCCTCATCTCACTAACACTTCACTCCATGTTGTTTACACTTTCTCTTTTGAATGCTCAACAGGCCAGCAGTGGAACTTAACTGAGGACATTTGGGGTAAAATTATGGAAATTGTTTTTTTGGGATTACGCCATTAAGTGGTTCAAAAATGGAAATGAAAACTTAAAAAAATATACAAGAAAAATTATGCCAATATGAACTCTCATCTTTATCTTGGAACGCATTCGTTATATTACTTTTTATACGAACTCTTTGAACTCTCTCTCTCTCTCTCTCTCTCTCTCTCTCTAGCTCTCTCTCTGTCTTTCTCTCTCCAATGATTTATTCTCTGAAACAGGACACAAAATTTTCATTTAAAATGTGACTTCAGCGAGCTACATCGACTTCAAAAATTCAGGCAATATTAGATAATATGTGGTTTATTTATGTGGTTGGACACTTCTAAAAGTACGAAGAGCTTGTGTGTCCTCGCTTGGTCGAGTTGCTTCCTGATGTGAGGATATTTTAATCTACACCCCTCTCCCACCCCACCCCCGCCTGACAGAGATGACGGAATGCCCGAATATTAAACGGTACTTAACCTTACTTCCCAGACGCGTCTACATTTTAAATATGGGTCATATCGGCTTACAATTTCACAAGATGGAACAGAGCTTGTGTTTATTTTCCATCACAAATGCTTTCCTCTGTTCTAATTTTTCTCCTACTTACTTATTTCACCTCTACTTTTCTCTACAAGTATTTTAATAAGCACTCCAAGTGCTTACTAAACACAACCACGGCCTCCGCAAGCTTTACCGCGTTTGATTAGCTTTTAATGTTCCTGGAGCTTTCCGCAGGTCAGCATTTATTCTCATAATCGGTTTTTTTCGTCAGCGCATAGTTCTGCTCCTGGTTGGCGGGAATGGCGGATTGCACAGCAGTCTGTTCAGCAGTTTAGCAGTTAAAGCGATCGGGCTTCCACTGTGTCAGAGCGCATTCACAGGATCCACCAATAAATATGTTTTTTTTTTTGTTTTGTTTTTTTTTTGCATTTGTTTCGTCATAGATCTGATTTTTTTCTTTTACTTTGATTTTTGATAGTGTTGACCCCAAGTAGTTTTTTTTCCGGATCGGATTCATAACTGTTTCATTCCAGATCCTGGACCAGATCTTATGTAACCTGTCGACATTTGCGACAATGATCAAATCTGATATTTTGTGTTTTTTGTGTGATGCACTTCAGTGCGCTGGCGTATATTTGTACGTATTTCATGTCGTTGTTTAGGTAGCTTAATATAGCCTATGTGCGCCGGATGGCTCAGGGAAGTTTTTGTTCAGTGATGACAGATAAGATGCGGGTCACATGTTGAGATGAATACTCATTGTCATAGCAGAAAGATCGCACATGCGCAAAAGCTCGGAATTCACGCAGTCATGTCCAAATACCCATGCACCGGTAGCTTGGCTATCCACCATAGAGCGCACACACCAACTGCCAACGGGCAATTGTGAGTCTCCAGTCAGCCAGGTGCGCATGTATTTGGCGTGTTGGAGAAAACTGGAATACCCGAGGGAAACCCCCGGGAACACGCAAACTCTGCACAAAAAGATCCCGGTCAGGCTTCGAACCCACGAACTTCTTGATAGACGGCGGTTATACTTCCCACTATGCGGGAATTAGCTCAGCTGATTAAGTCACTCTTAATTTGCCCGTAGACGCGAGTGGAACTGGTCGACATAACGTTATGTTTCGAGGACAATGTACCATTCCCAGTGAATTTTAAGAAATAATCGCCCGTGTGAGTGAAATACAATACGGGCAAACCAAGCATACATGATGCATGGGCAGTATATTTTCGGTAAGCTTTTGCTTGTAATTATCATTTTTTCTAGCTATCGGTGTGTCCGTTTCAGGAAGGCAGTGGTCATTGGCCTTCATCACTGTTATGACTGTGGAGGCTGTGGGTAGCCTACAAATTTAGTGTATTTTAACCCAAAAAAGCAGTCCTGAATTTTATTATTCAAAAATATTCATGCAGACTTCATTATGTGCATGTGCCTGAGTACCATGGAAACCAGTGGCGGGTGGTGGATGGAAAACTGGGGGGGGGGGAGGGGGGGCATCCCTTGAAATGGATGAGATTAGTGACCCGATTTCAGTCATTGTTCTTGGTCAATATGTTGGTTTCCCTCATAATGAAATGTTTAGGAGAGTGAATAATAAATTCTATAAAACGTTTACTTCACATGCCTTAATAGGCAACTCTTCTTGAAAAAACCGCTGTGGATTTTCTGTGTTGAGCGCATTGTTACTAAACCCCTCTAAAATCAAAGAGCTCTTGGTCAGCTCTGAGAAAGCGTAGCCAATGTGTCAGCCAGTCACAATAGAGGGCCGACAGGTTGAGACTGTTGATAGTTTCAAATATTTAGGAGTTATTCTTGACTCGAAACTGAATTTTAATGAGCAGATAGAATACACTTACAAAAAAGCTAATCAAAGATTGTTTCTCTTAAGGAAACTAAATAGCTTTGATGCGAGCCAGGGAATCCTGAGGATGGTGTACACCTGCCTGCTGGAAAGTATAATTTCCTATAACATCACCTGCTGGTATGGTAATCTGGGGATCAAGAGTAAAAACAAGGTAGACAAGGATTATTAACACTGACAGTAAGATCATACGTCCCTGCCTTTGCCCGTAGCCAGCTGGGATAGGCTCCAGCTCTCCCCGTGACCCTAGTGAGGAATCAGCGGGTATAGAAGATGAATAAATGAATGAGTAAGATCATACTCGCCCTCCAGAGGCAATGGGTGGAACTGCACACACACAGGTCAGGAGGAATGCTTTCCATACAGCTCAGAACCCTTCCCACCCTCTCCAACCTGCATTTGAAATGCTCCCCTCAGGTAGACGGTATAGGGTGCCCACAGCACTCAGGAATATTTTTAAGAAAACCTTTGTACCAGCTGTGATTAGCATATTAAATGAGTGACCCAGACCTTTTTACAGCTGCTGTTCATATTTGTTTATTTTATCTCCTTATTTCTGTATGTGTTTATACCCTGCTCAATGCCATGCCATGCCAGTACCACATTTACCGCCAGATTTGCCTCATGTCTCATGTGTTTGTTATCCATGGGATGAGTAGTGTGTGTGAGTAATATGTTTGTTGCACAATTTTTGTGCATATGTGTGGCAAATGTTCTTTTGTGGGGCCAAAGACAAATTTCCACATGAGTGGACAATAAAGATTTTTATTGCTATTTCTAAATTTTGTCACGTTCTAAGCAAATCGCCAAACCTGTGCGTAGTGATTGTTTAATTGAAAAAGATTAAAATGCGCTGTTTTTTGCATTCAACTGGTGCGTTTGATTTCTGGTCTTAACAAAGACAATTAGCTACACCTGAGAGGGGAGAGTTCAAGTCTTTTATGAGGAAAATGGACTGAAAACAGATCAAGACTGATAAGCAGTTTAAAGACATGTTTATCGCCCTCCTTGTTCTCTGTCCACCCCCCGCCACTGATGGAAACTCTCGTAAATGACGGTCTCTAGAGACGTTCTGCATTGGCTGTCCTACTATTTAATGATGGAACAATATTTTCAAGGTATGAAAAAATAAAAGACCATATACATTAGATTTGGACTAAAACTCTTCTCTCAAACAGTGTCTGGAAAACAGAAGACGGTTACCACAGGCTCTCAGTTCAGTTAAAAAGGAAACCTATAGTTGTGAATAAAATTTGCTATTCATTCTGCATTAAGTCAGTTTTGGCTGATCATGGAAATATAATATAATCATTGGAGGATGGATATAGATCTGTGGCAAGGCTGAGGTTTAGTTCTAAGGTGACTGGATCAGGTCCATGTCAGATTTCCCAAATTCCCTATTCCAATAAACTTCAAATCTCTCCATTTGTGTGCGGTAATTATACTAGGTGTCCACTAGGTGGCTCTCACGCCAAACCACTTCTCCGCCGTCATGGTGCGTTCGGTTATTTGCTAGATCACGGCTGCGTAATTTTGGCACTAGTTTGAAAAAAAAAAAACATTCCCAGTCAGCTGTAACATTTAAATTATTGTGACCGCAATCCATTCAAAGATGAAAGATCATTCTATCATTGTTGGAAAAAAACATTTTTTTTTCTCGCATTCATGACCATTTATGCCAGATGTGAATGACTTTTCAGTGCAACAATCCCTTTGTTTTGCTTTGAAATAAAATTTGTTCAGCAGTGCTGCCAGTTATTGGCAATCTATTGTTTTAAAAAATAACAGGAATGACACTAAAATTCATGCCAGATGATGTCTTTAATGACTTTGCTTCCTGAACACAATGTTTCCTCAGAGTCACACAGCAATTCTGAGAGGCAATTTCTTAAAGGTCAGAACCTTTAGCGACAGAATAGCACCTCTTTGACTCAACTCAGCAATTATCCTACCGCAAGACAATCATTCTGACCTGTCTCTCACCCCACATGGTCTTCTATATCTGTATTATTTGACTCAGTGTTGACGTCAATAATATACGGTCAATGATGAGACAGTAACACTGAGTGCAGTTTTCTCCCGTGACAGAAATGTACAAGGTCATTAAAGGTCCCAGACTATTCTGTTTTTTTTGACAAGTTTTTTTTCCTATTTGCTGAAAAGTATTTTTTCTTCGTGGTCAGTGTGATAGAACTCCACTGCTGTCAAGTTGCCAGTGCTAATTGTTATATCAACAGAATGCTCCGTTATGAACTAAAAATAGGATTCTATTCACCTGTGATCTTTGATGTTACAGGTCCCCTATTATGTCACCAGGTGAACAGCTAATTAGCCATTATGAGCCAGTTCCAAATCTCCCCTTCCTGACATCACAAGGGGGAGTGACCACCCAGAATAATGAAATCTGATCGACTGTTTGGCTGAAGTTGATCAGTTCTTCTTGCCTCTGGTTGGTTACTTGACTTATGTCAACAGGGGGAAGATTTTGAAATGGCTTGTAGTAACTAATTGGCTGTGCACCTGGTGACATAAAAGGGACTTTTAAAATGGTCTTGCATTGGTGTGACTGTGTCCAGTGGAGGAATCCAGGTCCTCAGCTGGGACTCGGACCCCTGAAACCCGCCGGTTTTGGAGGAGCTACAGCCGCTGTTCTGCTCTCAGCTCATCGCCGCGGGACAGCTGTGTGTTACCTCCAATTATCTCATATTCCATAGTGACCACGCCGGACACGCTGTGAGCTGCACACTGCAAACGGAGACAAACAAGGCAGAGGTGTTTCCGGATGCTTCCACAAATTCCCCGCGGCACAGCGGGGGCCTTATCTGCGCTCTCTGATCGTTGGAGCTCTTCACACCACTTGTTCCAGAGAGAGACCCTTAGCATAGCATTTGCAGGGGGGTGAGGGGAGTGGGGGGAGGTGCGGTGCAGGAGGCAAGAAAGGTTGGGCTGTTGCACTCAGATTGGCGGGAACCCCTGTTTCAGCGCCCAGTGGATTTCTAATGCTCATCAGTACCTGAAGATTTTTGAAAAACATTGACCCCAATGTTTTTCTTATTTCTGATGTGAGCCCTGACTGCTCATACTTCAGTTTGTGATGTTTGCATGTATTGCCCTTTGTATGTGGTGTTTGTAAAGAGGAATCCCACATTTTGTACACATCCATGCACGATTCACAGATGCAGTATTTGCGGTCACAATACTACACATATACAGCACAACTGACACATAAGTGACACAGTGATCACTGATTTTCTCAGGAGTTGACGAAGGTTGAATTGAAGGTTCAACACCCCCCCCCCCTCAAGAGTTATAGCTGACACAGTTGCCATGGAGATCATAGCGACCAGCAACCCACCCGGATGAAAAGAAGAGAATCACAGACCTGGGAATGGTGTGTAATCCATAAATCTGCTTCAGCGCTGCCCTCAGTGGTGGCTCTGGGATCACGCCGGACACTCTGGGGACTCGTGAAGATGGAGGGCTGTTGATAAGGCCTGGCCCTTGATACACAGAGCGGGAATAAACCATTAAAAGATAACTTTCCCCCCTGTTCCTGACTGAAGAAGTATCTATTCTCGCTCCCTGCACAGAATCTGATTGCAGCATCTCTACAGGTTTCAGACTTCAGCTCCGCGCCTGGAAAATAATTTTGTTTCCCCGTCTTTGCCTCTCCGTGTCTCCGGCCGTACGCATTGTGCGGTCGGCTTGTTAGGAAGAGTAGAACGCTGTAATATATCTCTCCTGGAACGCTAATAGGTCACAGTGTTTCAGATTACTGTTTAGTTACCCTTGAGGCGTCTCGATAATTGCTATGAAACTGTCCGCAGAATTGATAAAATAATGGATCGGACACTTAAGATCTACTCCGATTGTCTGGGAAGTGGTTTTGTGTGTGCTGAGCAAATTGCACCAATTATTCAAAACAACAGAAAACGCTGTAAATAGAGTGCTTGTTGGCCATGAGGCTATTTCTGACGTAGAATCAGTATCTTCTCTAATGCCAGGTCACTGGCATAGGCCTGCTGTATTTCCAATATAGTGGTGTATTGTCTTTCTAAATAATGTGCATTCATGCCCTGATGACTGATCCTTCTCGCTCTGAGTGATAGCTTCTGTCCTTTTATCCATCTGTTATCCAGCCCACTTATCCCTGGTCAGGGTCGCAGGGGTCTTTGAGCCTATCCCAGAATGCACTGGGTGAGCAGTGGCAATAAACCTTGGACAGATCTGGTTGTTGATATTGTCCGACCGATGTATATTGCAATAGTATGTATTTCCAAGGCGTCCGACTCCAGTCTTGGAGGACGACAGCATTCATGGGCTGTTTTTGGCCCCATTTCAATCAGCAGGAAATTAATGTCTTCAGCAAAAAGGCATTAGTCGATTATTGGATCGAATCACTTGTGCAGAAACACAGAAGAACAGCAGCAGACACTGAGGCGCTCTAACACTGGAGTTTGACACTGCTGCTACACCTGATAATGGATGAGGATGCACATGAGTGCAAAGATGTGATCAGTGAAATAACCGTCAGCACTCTTGGAAATGTTAGAGACTGAAGGAATCTGTTTAGAACCAGCTTCTCCTCCAGCTGGACACCATCTGTATGTTGGAGATGATCTGCACCAAGCCGGTCCAGCAGCCGGATGCTGTCATGCCAGAGCGGTTGGCAGTTTGACGGTCTCTAAATTAGCTTCTGTCTGGCTGGATCAGTTTGAAACCAGGCTGGTGTCTCTCCAAAACCCACCACCCAAACCCAAACCTGAGCTGGGGCATCAGAGGTTGGATAATCCAGGTTCAGAAAGTAAAAGTCCACGGCAGTATTTTATTCCAAGGATCTGGATCCCTGAATCTGCACAAGTCTTCAACCTGCAGGTAGAGCTCAGGTCACCTGACTGAACTCCAAAGTGGAGGAAAAAATGGCTGGATTTGTGTTTTATGAGCCTGGATTTTCCACTTTTGTGGAGCACAGCTGGAGCTGGGATTTCTATCAGGGACTGTTCAGGGGTAAAACGGCATAGTCTATGGGGACAACAGGGCCTCTGCCTGCAATGGTAGCCCAGTTTATTTACAGTTATATTACATGTTCTCCTATAGGTTGTGCGGAATACAGCCTGTTAGGAAGAATGCACTGGTGCTCAGTTACAAATCAGCCACTCCACTAGGGGTCCTCGCTCTTATTCAAAATGAGCCATTATGGCCGCAGGTGACACATGGTAGTTAGTGACGAGAGTAGTTTGAGAAAGGGCCTGACTGTCGGAGAGGCATGTTGTAATGTCGGCTACCTCAGGATGTCCTAATACGCCACTTGAATCCTAATCCAATCCTGGTTTTCTCTCCTTCCCAAAATTAAATAAACAATTTTTGCCACTGATTAGTTACTCTCTCATCACACCTGACCCCAAGTCAAAGGGAGGGTGGATAACCAGCAATTATTGGCCCAGAAGGACCGTGATTTGGAGAGCCCTGCTATTTGACCAATATCTGAGATGCATTTTATCCCAGAGTCACAGGCACAGTCATCAGCCTTGCTCTCATAAAATTATGTGTAAAACTGTTTTCAGCATATGTTTCTGCTCGATTGGCTGGCCGATAGAGTCAGCCATTCCACCAATTTCACACCAGTTCAATAAGCTAAACCAGCTTTTTGCAGACTGACTAGCTTTGGCCAGCTATAGGCCAGATATAGCCAGCTGTATCAAAAACACTTCTTTAACCTGCATGGTAGCTATCTCAGATAGTCATCGCTTGAATTCTCAGGAAGATAATTTGGTACTCAATGACTGTTGGCGCAGGTATAGTATAACATATTTAACAAGAGCGTGAATATACTGCTAGTATACCTTTATTTCTTGGGGTCGCAAAGTCTCCAAAGCAACCATCAGGCGGTATCTACATGCCAACAAGCTGTTTGGGAGGCATGCATGGAAAAAACCTTTTCTCGCTCACAATCATAAATGCAAATGTCTGGAGCTCCCTAAGCGGTACTGGGACTTCAACTGGGACTGTGTGCTTTGGTCAGATGAGACCAAGATTGAGCTTTTTTGCAACAAACACTCTTAGTGGGTCTGGCGGAACACATAAGATGAGTATGCAGAAAAGCACCTCATACCCACTGTGAAGTAGGTGGGAGGATCGGTGATGCTGTGGGCCTGTTTCTCTTCCAGAGGCCCTGGGAACCTTGTTAGGGTGCATGGCATCATGAACGCTTTGAAATACCAGGACATTTTAAATCAAAATCTGGTGGCCTCTGCCCGAAAGCTGAAGAAGCTTTCAGCAAGATAATGGCCCTAAACATGTGGCCAAATCTACACAGAAATGAATCACCAGACACAGAATCAAGCTCCTCCCATGGCCATCTCAGTCCCCAGACCTCAACCCCATTGAAAACCTGTGGAGTGAGCTGAAGAGGAGAGAGCAGAGGAGAGGACCCAGGTCGCTGGATGATTTTGAGAGATTGTGCAAAGAGGAATGGTCAAAGATCCCTCTTTCTGTATTCTCCCATCTTGTGAAACATTATAGGAGAAGATTAGGTGCTGTTTTGTTGGCAAAAGGGGGTTGTACAAAGTATTAACATCAGGGGTGCTAATAATTGTGGCACACATGATTTGATGTAAAAGAATTATTTCTTAATGTGGGATTTGTTTTTCCCACTGAATAAATGCACTTGAATTAAAAGTCGGATTTTCCTCTTTTTTTCATTGTGGTCCTATATTATGTTGAACAAAATTGAATTTATTAGAAGCTAAAGAACACATCTTAACCAGGGGTGCCAATAATTATTGAGGGCAGTGTACTTAGTGTATTTCACTTCTGATTAACCACCGGCCCATTCACGCAGAATAATCATTCCATGATCTGGCTCATTTTTTTCAGTAGGTCTATACCCAAAACTCAGCTCCATGCTAATGCCAAAATCCTGTGTGACAAGAGATTTTACTCAGAAAAGGCATATGTATTTAATTAAAATGCTGAAGTCAAGCATTTTAATTGCCATTCAGATGAAAATGTGTGCGATTCAGTGATTGTGTCACACGCCATCGTAATCCAATTAGCAGTGCACCTCGCATTCAGTTCATTTGCAACAACCGTCCACTATCCTCCAAAATAAAATTGGCATGTTATCGGACATATTTTTTTTCCCACAATAGCCTGTGAAAAATGATGTTAGCTTGTCCACCAAACCCATTCAATTCGCGGCTGATAGTATGGTATAAGGGCTGGTGTAGATCTCTGGCTGTTTCCATGTCAACAAATATACTCACAGACAGCAAGAATATTATTGCTTGATGTGGCTCAGATATTGTGAAGCAGGCAAATAAAGAAGTAACTGCCTGGGTCTATGGAGTCAAAATAAGCGTCATTAATATTTTGATCTTGTAAAACAGTTTTGTAGCAGTAGAAATGCCGTATTTTGTGCATGTGTGAAAAAGTTCTGAGCACAGAGGCATAACTTGCATATGTGCAAAAAGTTTTTGTAGCAGTAGAAATATTTTGTGTTAGATTAAAATTTGGGCAGGAATATTTTCAACAGTGAGGTTTCACGAAGTCTGAGAGATGGGTGCACAAATTTGTGAATACGCCGCTGAAGTTGTGAGCTCAGGAATTACGAATTGCAACCACAAATTCTGACCCAGATCTGACTCCTGGAACTGACTAGCCAGTCAGAACATTGCTTGCTGACAGTACAATCGGATGAAGCAAAACTGTTAATTAGGGGGCGTAACTCTACTATTGGATTGTACTCTGACTCCGCATTTGTTTCCTAGTCTAAATCATAACTTCTAGCGAGGAGTTATGTAACCCACCTTCTCCTCCTTTTGTTAGCTTCACTCAACTCAGGAAATCTGAATAAAGACAGCTTCGCAAAACTGAGACTGTTGTTGGGTCGGAGGAGGCTACTTGATTTTTTTTTCCCAATATGGTGAATTGCATTTGGACTTAAGCATAGTACGATTTAAACCCTTATGGTAAAGTGTTACCAGATTTGCTGCTATGATTTGGTTCATAGTAATGAAGCCAAAACAACGAATAAACAAATGGCAAAAAATTATAATTTTCCCAGAGGACACTATAGATGAAAATATATGGCCTGATAATTATGCTTAACGATGAATGGCGTGTCCCGGGAGGCTAGCATAAGGTCATTTTGCAACTGTTGTACATTTAGTTAATCAATTCTCTTCGATGCCCCTGGTGGACAAACATGTTTTCGACTGAAGTGAATAGAAATCTATTTGGGCTGTTTGAAAATGTCACTATTCTGTTCAATACTTATGTACCTATTCTCCAGGTATTAGTAATAGCTTTGTTTGTGTCTGTGTGTGTGTGAGCGGGTATCCCTACTTCTTGTGGGGATCAAACGTCTCCATAAATGATGGTACACCAAATTTCTCCATCCTTATAGGGACATTTCTCGGTCCACCCGAGGTCACTGAGGTTAGGGTTAGGCATGAAGTGTTTATGGTTAAGGTCACAGTGTAAAGGGTTTGGGAATGATTATTAGTCAGTTGGATGTCCCTACAGAATACTTTGTAAAGACAAAGTATTTGTGTGTGTGTGTGTGTGTGTGTGTGTGTGTGTGTTTGTATGTGTGTGAGATTCAGTGCTTTTCTTCCCGGGGACACAGAGGTAAAATCTGAACACGTTTTCTTCATTCTGTCCGTCACTGCCCTCTTCTGATGGTGACACAAACAGTGAGATAAGGCCAGAACACACATTCTCAAAGTTTGCATTTGCCTGAAAAGAAAGGAATTTGACTCCTGAATCTTGTGAGTTAAAGTAAGCAAATAGTGTTGATCCAGTCCTTCTAAATCAACATAATCCACCCTGACAGTCAGAGTGGGCTAAACACCCCTTCTCAACTGCAAGTTCAGGCAGGCACTGACGCGAGAATGAGTGCTCAAAATCAAAGTTCTTTTAAGTTGTAAACAAGGGTTTGTTTGAGGAAAGAAGACCATTGCAAATATCCATGGGAGTTCACTCAAGATTCATTCATTTGTGATTCAGTTCCTCAGTTCAAATTCTGGGGTAGGCTCTTTAGCAAAGATGTGAAACTCAACCCAATTAACTTGATTAAAAAAAATCAGCTGTATAAATCCTTGAAAAAAAACCCCAATATTTTCATGTGGTTGAGCTGTTTTTTTTTTTTTTCCTTTTAATTTTCTTTCCAGAAATTCCCTGCAGAGTTTGCCTTCATGTTTTTGGCTGTTTAATTGCTGTAACACAAAATTTCTTCCATTTAATCGATGTGAAAATCACTGGTTATCCCAGATTTTTGAGTGATGGTGTATTTCGCTCATGGAGCGAATGGAAATGCTTCAAACAATCAGGGATATTTCACTAGGCTTGCTTTTGCAGACGCGGTGCAGAACAGTGCTGCTGACACGAAAGCCTTTCCCTGGCACAGATAATCCTCTCAGTTTTTTAAAACTGATCACTACTGTCTTTTTTGGCTTCCCATGGGAGCTGAGCTGATTCCCTCTGGAACCTACAGGGACAATCCACAAAATCACCGCATCAGGTAAAAAAGCACTGGCTCAAACAATTCAACCAACCTTGCAGAAAGAGAAAAACTCCTGATAAAACCACTATGGCCAACATTATGCTCAGGGAAGCAACTCCTCGAGGGATTATCAGAGCTGTGTAAAAGATGCGATATGTTGGACAAAAAGGAGCAATCTTTTTTTGGTAAGGCAGAGACCGTGTAGACAGACAGAAAGAGCCAAATCTGAGATGAACTCAGAGGATTATTTTTATTTTCCTGCCATGCACTATAAATCTCCCTGTAAATATAACAAATGACATAAAGAAGCCTGTAAAAGAGTTGTGATTATATTTTCCCTGGGACACCTGTCTTTATAACCATTTTCAATTGCACGAATTGAATCATTTTGAGTGGGATTCAGTTTAATTTACCTGCGGCTCTGTAATATAGTAGAGATGTCAGAGAATCTAAGCACTTAATCAAGCTCTATGTGACTGACTGGTGGAAATTACTGTCTAGACTCACATCTAGCACTGCCAATCCAATAAGGCAGCAACAAAATAAAGTATTTGATGATAGATAAGACTCAAGAAGTAGGTCTCCAATGAACATCAGTGCTCTAATGCATTAGAATCAATGACCCAAATAAAATACTCCCAGATTTAAAAAAGAATATTGTTCATTAGGTTTTTAATGAGGAAAACTCAACGACTGTCCAGTGGAAAAGTATTTGCCCCCATCCTAATCTCTTTCGATTTTTGCATATTTGGTACACTTGAGGTTTTCAGATTATAATTAATCTTAATATCAAACAATAATAACCCGAATAAACAAAATACTGCTTGTACATGATGTTTTCATTTATTGAGGGAATAACCTTACCTGGCCCATGAGAAAAAGTCATTTACCCTACAGATACTAAATGATCTAATTTTATTGATAATTGGGTGCAGTTTCTCAAAACATACCCATGCTGATTACTACCAGCCCTGATGAACAGATAATCTGTCAGGTAATGTGATGTAGGCAAAAAGCAGCGCATCATGCCACAATCTAAAGACATTGAAGAACAGAAGAGAAAGTTGTTTATATCTATCCGTCTGGAAAGGGTTACAAATACATTTTAAGGACCTGACCCCTGGAAACCATGGTGAGAGCCTTATCTACAATGGGAAAAAAATGGGAACAGAGGTGAACCTTCTTAGGAGAGGCTGGCCTGCCAAAATTCCTCCAGGAACGCATCAACTCATCCAAGAGATCTTGAAAGAACCCAGACTAACAGCTGAAGAACTGGAGGCCTCACCTCATATAAGGTCAGTGTTCATTCAATAATTCCCCAACAAGAAAGAGACTGGGCAAAAATGGCATCCATGGCAGAGCTGCAAGCCAAAAAATACTGCTGACTAAAAAGAACACAAAGGTTCGTCTCACATTTGCTGAAAAAGCTTCGAGATGAACCCCAGGACATTTGTGATAATATTCCATGGACTGAAGCATTCAAAGGGCCAAGTATCCTGTTACATCTGGTGTAAAACTAACACGCCCTTCCACAATAAGAACACCATACCAACAGTTAAATGCATTGATGGTAGTGTGATGGTCTGGGGCTGCTTCAGGACCTGGGCTACTTGCTATAACTGATGAAACCATGACTTCTGCTGTCTAGCACGAAATACTGAAGGAAAATGTCCGGGCATGAGTCTGGGGTCAGGATCACAATCACAGTTGGGTCATGCAGCAGGGCAGTGATCCTACGCACACAAGCAAGTCCACCTCTGAACGGCTGAAAAAAAATGGAGGTTTTGGAGTGGCCACTGGCTGATCAAAGTCCTTAATTTAAATCTCATTTAAATAATGTTGCATGACCCTAATCAGGCAGTTCATGTTCAAAAACCCTCTAATGTGGCCGAATAAAACAATTCTACAAAGAAGAGTGGGTCGAAATTCCTCCACGGTGATGTTAGACTCGTTGCTCGTTATTGCAAATGTTAGATTGCAGTTGTTACCACCAAGGGAAGCACAACCAGTACTTACATTTTGTGGAGCAATTGAATGACTTTTTACCTTCAATAAATGAAAAGGTTATTTAAAAGCTGTATTTCTTGCCTTTGTTTATAGTAGGATAAGTTAGATGATCTGAAACATTTAAATATGACAAATAAGGAAAAAGGGAAGAAATCAGGGAAAGGGCGAGCACTTTTTCAGAGCAGCGTGTTTTCATACTGCTCTCAAAAGTAAATTCACAGTGAAGGAAGTTTTTGTTCTACAAGGAAAGTAATTCCCTAATGTACCATTAAAGTGCAATTATGTTCTTTTGCAATATTAACGAGTGCCTTTTACTTCTAAATGCTCGGATTAATGAGCTATCACTGGTGAGGAACAAAAATTTTGAGTATTTACAGGGTAATACTCCAATGGTAAGCTTTTAGCCTAGTTTTTAAAGCACTTTTCAAGCATTTTTTTTTTTTTTGGAGAAGGTGGCTTATCAGACGGAGAATGACCACATGACCCACACCCTTCAAAAGACTCTGAGGGGTCTCTAGCCATAGGGACTCAGACCCTCCCTCAGACTTGATGGTGTGTGGAAAGGGAAATTGATTTCCAGCATCCGGCAAAAACAGAGTGAAATGTAATGCTCAGGTGTAATAATGAGTGAGATGCAGCTCAACGAGATATATTGTTTTTCAGTGCGATCAGTTGCAGCCACTGGGCAAGAATATATACAGTAGCAGCTGTTTAGCTGAGAATGTGTCGCTAAACTTACTTTTTTAGAGCCCTTTTCCCAGCTGGTCTGAAATAAAAATTTGCCCTGGAACAAGGATATAGACATGCTTGAACGATAGACTAGCGTGGAAAAAGAAATCACACTACCTGTACGGCAGTGGCTTTGTCATCCTTTTCTCTGTTCATGTCTGTTTTCTGTGACAAAAACCCATTGAAGATCTATGCATAGCTGGACTCTAAACTTTACAATATTGCATATAAAAGACAAGCTTTGTGGCCAAATCGTATTATTTTGGGTAGAGGGCGGTTTACTGAATTAAATGGAAGTGTAAACGAAAGTTCAATCACGAGACGTTGGATTCTCATGCAATTACACTTACCCAATCAGCGCCCTCGGTCTTCTATATATATGCTTCTGATGTGCTACGGGCTGCTGTTGCACAGATTCCGTCTAACAGACCGCCTCCCCACCACCACCAACTTCTGACTCCGGCCTCTTCAGCATCTACTTCATCCGTGTGACCCTTCTGTCCAACGGGGGATGGCTTCGCCCCTGCCTGCTACCCAGGCAGATCGGCGCCCCACCTCGCTTGAGGGTCCTCGAGGACGGAGTCATCGCCAAATCCTGAATTTCTTTCATGTCATTCCATTGTTAATAAATCTCCTTTCCTTAAAATCCGCAGTCTTCGTAATTGAACTCACGTGTTGCTAAAATAGACATAAAGCTTCTGAACAATATTAGTTTTTTATTTGGGCCTCTCATGGAAAGAAAATCTTATAATCAACAGAAGGTCCCCACCCCCACACTCCACACACATTCTAAACTCAAACGCGTCTTTATCTTGCCTCGCAATGACTGGATGCAATAACATAACTCCCCCCCCAAAGCAATATTATCGTGCAGTGTTCCCATTAAGACTCCAGAAGCACCGCAGTGCTTTAGTGCTTCATTTGAGGATGTTGTGTATTAACTGCCATACAGACTTACACGTTGCTCTTCGCGGTACCAATTTGTCATTAATTACGCAGATTTACATAATGCAACTGCTTTGAAAACATGAGGCGCGCATTCATGCAGCCTAGCGCGTTGAGTCCCATGTGTAGGGGGATCACATATTCATATAGACTCAAAATTGTGGGAGAGGTTCTATATAAATCCTTGCGTTTGAACACACTGGGAAAGCATCAACATACCTACTGCACAAACACTCGTGAGACAATTACCATGTGGTTCATAAGTAGGCGACTTGGACTGAGATGTTGTGTGAAAAGGGCTGCAAGTCCTGCGTCTCAGGCAATACCTGCAAATTAAACCCCTTCAGGCCAATTTTAAACTCTAGAGGAGATCTTAAGGTTTCCAATAATACCAAATATGTCCTGCTGAAACGCAGGGAAATGTCTATAAATGACATACAAGATGTAGATATTTTCCATTTGATGTAATGCTGTGGCCATAAAAACGTGGCGTCCAGGTTTTGAATATTTCTCTCAGTATAAGTGTGATATAGCTTTAGTGAAGTGCTGCAACCAGCAGATGCATGTATATGACAGTGTCCTGCAATATGTGAACATTTCTTTTGTTCTGGCTTTGAACTTAAAGGAAACCTTAAGTGAAAAGTAAAAGTTGAAGGGGTCAAAGCTGGCAGCCTGAACTTTGACTCATATTCATTATTTTCAGATCAAATGTCCTGCTGTGCGGAACCAACTAAATTATGGCTTCACTGGATTTACAATGGTTTTGTACAGCGCTGTAGATATAAGTGATGTTAAAGGACTGTAATTCCTGCATATGTCACAACTATGGAGGCATATTAGATACTGTGCCTTGAAAGAACAGTATGCCAGCTTAAATTTAAGTAACTTTTAATTATACTTTAAGGCTATTTACTCACATATGGACTGTAAAAAGTAATTTTAGGCCTTTGCTGCTGTGTAAATGCATACACTCCATGCTGTACTCAGTTACACATGTGCCATTATCTGTAAATGAAGTAGGGTGTTTTTATGCCGTCTCTCTCGAATGTCAGTTATTTCAGTGGCTCTCATTTTTCTCTCCCGCTCCTGCTCGAGGCCTCATTATTTTTCCCTCGGTCGCGCATTCTCCTGACGCGCCACATCGTTTGCGCACAAACACGTCCTGCTGTTTGTGTACTGCTTAGAGGCCAGAACTGCTTTCCGCTGTGCTTTTTTTTCCTGAACTAATGCGGATTTGAGTCCGCCAGCTGCGAGGGACCCAAGCCGGTCCTGGCCGCTGCGGTTTTTAAGAACCGGCCGTGCGAATAGCTTGTTATCTTGATTGATGCTAAGTTTGTTACAGAAAGGACTTTTTGCTTTAGTTGTAAATGGAGGCTCTGGGCAACTGCCGTGGTGAAATAACAGTGAGCCTAATCAGTCTTGGGCCCCTACGGTTCTGGGGAGTCACAGTTCTGGGGGCCACAGCTGGAGTGTACACTCCAATGCACCAGTTAGATAGAGAGTGGGGGTGTGGGTGCATGGGGAGCGCTCATGTAGCAATATTGTCTTTGGGACTAAGGCTTGTTTTTGTTTTTTGTTTTTTTTATGTTTTTTTTTTTTCAATTTTCATAATTTAATTAAAGCTTAAAATCTGCAATGTAATCACGTACATTTCATTTATTTATTTGTTAACTTCTTTATTTACGCCGGGATTTTGATTGCAAACAAGTTTTTCTTTTCCAAAGATGCCTTGGGAGAAATGCTGGAGGGAACAGTAAGGAAGTTGAGTGTGTGAGTGAGAGAAACTGGGGTACTGCAGTTAGAGCAGTTTTTGGGTTTAGGGCCTTGCTCGAGGGCCCACCGGCAGAATTCCTCCTTACTTTATCGTTCCTGATAAAGCCAGAATCCCAAGCACCATTGGGTACTTAAACCAGCAACTCTTTAGTTACCAATCAAGCAACCTACCACTCGGCTGCGCTGCCAGTCAAGGGAATAGTTTGATCCATCCATTCATTATCTAAACCACCTCTTCCTCATCAGGGTCATGGGGGAGCTGGAGCCTTTCCCAGCTGATTATGGGTGAAAGGCAGGGACACACCCTGGACAGGTTGCAATCCATTGCAGGGTGCACACACCATTCACTCACACACTCATTCCTATGGGCAAGTTAGAGCATCTTATTATCCTGGCATGCATGTTTTTGGGATGTGAAAGGAAGCCGGAGTACCCAGAGGAAACCCATGCAGACTCACTGTTATACACTGACTGAACTGTTAAATTTACACATTGTTTCCTGGTCATGTAATGGCTGGTAAAATTGAGAGGCCAAGTGCAGCGGCCAGAGAGAGAGGGAACAGAATGGACACAATACAAACACAGAATTATACAGACCACCGGAAAGAGCTAGCGCTTTCAAAGAACGTATAATAGTCTGAAACACGGAAGCAAGGCTAGAGTGAAAAAAGTAGAAAAGGGAAAATCCCTAAAGAGGAAGGAACTCCAATAATAACGAGAAGATATAAAGTCACACAAATCCTGACTACAGATATCTTCAGCTATAGTGCTTAGCTACAAACAGACACTCCAGCAAAGGAGAACGTGGCGGACTTCCTGCTTGTATAGAGTCCGGGAAGGCGCCGCCCTAGTTCAATCAGCCAGCTAGGTAAGGAATCCGATTGAAAAGAAATTTGATATCGTCCCGGGACGAGAGCCACAGAGAAAAGTCCAAAACACACGCACACCTCACAAACCATGACAGGTCATTTTAACTGTGTAAGTGCGGTGTCCTGTGTGCATTTAACTGTGGGTTACACTTAGCACACATGGAACTCTACAGTAAACTTATTATAGAATTACAGTTAAAATAGCTGGCAAAAAAGGTGCAAGTTGATAACACTGCAAGGAGAACATGCAAACTACACTCAGTAGGGCCCCCAACCAGAGTTGAATCCATAACATTCTAGCTGTGCGGCAGTATTGCTACCAGCCGAGCCACCGTTTGATCACACATCTAAAATTCTGAAACACACTGCGAAATCAAGAAAAATGTCTTTGTTGCACAAGGGCGCTTAATGTCTTCGCTAATTAAAGTTTTATATTTAGTTCTATTATTGGTATTCTGCGCTGTTTGTTCCGATGCCATTAAAGTCACGCGAGTAAATACGAGTTCTGGTATTCATTACAGAGGACACCATCCCATTCAGTACCATACAGAAGGGCGCGGCGTAATGGATGCAGTTATTTCGTGTTTTTACATTTTTAAAGTGGGTTTTTTTTTTCATGGAATATTGCTGCGAGTTCAGAGTGCTTTAGTTGTGCATTTAAATATCAGCTGGGGAATCAACTTCTTGAAAAAGCTTAAAAAATATGAATGTGAAGAAAAGTCAAATGAAAGAAAAAAGAAGGCACACCAAGCGCGTGGCTTTTAAAGGGTATTTTTACGAGGTGGAAGATGAATTAAATGAAGCTGTGATAACCAGCGTGTCGGATAAATTAATTCGGATAGTGCTTTCTTTGAGGGGAAAAAAAACTTGTGCCTGATGGACTGCATTAAATTTGAAATGCTAACAAAGTTTTCAGCGGTGCAATAAAGCATTTTCCCAGTTTTAAACTTTTTCATACAGTCACTTAGGTACTGGATGAATCAGATGTCGCCAAAAAAGTGCAATTCTGCTATTGCATTTTTGTGCCCTGAGCTTGAAAACTGATATCTGGCGTTTCTTTTTCTATGATTTTTCATTTGTATTATTAGGGCTCTTCACTCTGAGAGCCCCTCACTGTTCTTTGAAGTGCCCCTGATTGAGGACCTCTGCTCTGCTCTGATGACAAGAATGTCATGGAAGTTCAAAGACTGATTGAATGAGATTGCAGAAAGGCTGACCTAATTCTTCTTGGCTTTATAGGGCCAAGCAAAAGCAATTTTGAGTAAACAAGCTTCTAATAGCGCTCTTGAGGAAAAAAATACAATTCTGCTAACAATGAAGAAAGCAAAAAGCTTCTCATAATTGCTATCCAAAAGCCTTTTTTATGAACAAAATAGAATAAAAGTGATAACACTCTACAAAGACTGAGACAGCATGCGTTGATGATAAAACAAAAAGACCGAAGCAGGGAATGATGGCCAGCAGTCATGCTTATAGGAGAATTAAACTGTGATGAACAAATTTAAAAGCAAGTCCAACAAATCTGCTTTGTGAAATTACAAAGAGAAAGTCTAGATATTTTCGGGCAAGGCAGTATGATTGCAGGGGTAAAAAAAAACAACAATAAAATGCCAAAATTTACCCACAATGCTCCTGACAGCTCACGTAGAGTTCAGGATTAGGTAATTTGTCACCGCTTGCACATTGATTTTGATGTGAAAGATCTATACTTAGGGCCTTTTAATAATTATCTCCAATTTTTCATTCTTCTTAATGTACTTTTTCTTTCAAAATTGATTATCAAATGTTCTGTGAGCCAGTTCAGGACTTAGATGAAACCGCCTACGTCATATTTCACTGGCTGCAGTCAATCCTGTGATAACATGGTATTTGCGGAGCAGAGGAAACCAGGGGGTTGTGAAAACAAAGCATTTGTTCAGTCTCAGCCTGGGCAAGCAGACGGTATAATCAAAGCAATCACTCACACTGCCGAGTAACGGCGGCCGGGAGGGGAACACAGACCTGTTAGGACTCAACGGTCTGTCTGGATTGGTACTGTTATCTGTCTAGCCGGACGGTGAATCTGTGCTGCCACGACCGTTGTGCTTTAGAGCTGTCCTCAAGTCAATCATGAAGTGGGCATCACCATTTTACTTTCAAGTTCTTAACTAAGGTACCAATGTTAACGGCTCAACAGGTAGTCCAATAATTCAGTCCTCACTTGGGTTGTGGGGGAGCTGGAGCCTATTCCAGGTGACTATGGGTAAAAGGCAGGGACCTTCCCTGGGTTGCGTTTCCTAAAATCACAGATGCTAACTTACATAGTTGGAACCATTGACTGTGAATAGACAAACTATGCTTTTGCGAAACTCACCCCTGGACAGCTCACCAAACAAACTCAGACCTGTGGGCAATTTAGTGTCTCCGATTAGCCTGATGTGTTTTTCTTTAGACTGTGGGATGAAACCAAAGTACCCGGAGGAAACCCACGCAAAAACACCACACAGAAAGGCCAGCCCCAGGCCAGGTTTGAACGTACAACCTTCTTGCTTTGCGGCAGCAGTACGAACCACTCAACCACCATGCTGCACTCAACAGGTAGTGATTCACTCCTACAGTTGCCAGAGAGAGTGCTGTTCTGACACCCTCAAGTAAATGGTGTTTTAAATGTGTGAAAACATCCAATCATTACTCCGGCTGGTAGGCCACGAGTTTTCTTTTTTTGGGGGGGGGGATCATGATTGTCCTGCTCATGCGCGCGGTTTCACGATTGGCCCAGGCCTAGACCCAGACAAAGTTAAAAGTCAAATAATTTCTTGTTGCCATAATGTGAAATAACCCCTGCTTAAGTTGCTTAAAATTGCCCAAATTGCTTCCGTTTGGAGTAAAAAATACTACCGGTAAAGTCAAAATCCTTATGCGTGCCCTCATCTGAAGCGAGGCGAGATTGATTAACTCAGTTCAGATCTGTGTCTTTTTGAAACTATTCATGTCAACAACCCTCGTGTGAATCTCGTTTGTGTGTCCTTCCATCTAGCAGCTTGCGTGTCTTTCAGATATATTGTGTCCTTTGATTGGTTTACAAGTGTGCTCTTTCCACCAGCTGTCACAAATGTGTGTTTCCCGCATCCCGTCGCATGTGCCTGTGCGTATAAATAGATCTTACTGTGGGAGCACAAATTGCTGCATTGCCGCTTGCTATATTCCCTTTCGCAACCATTCGATATCTTCCTAATAAAAGTTTATCCTCTTCATAAATTATTCATAATCTGTCACAATAGTTAAATACGGCAGTTCTCTTCCAAGTTCTTCTCTGGTAACATGCTCCCAAACCTCACTCTCAGTCACCAGGATTGGAACCGCGATCCTTGCCATCTGACAGTTTTGCTCTGGCAAAGTGTACACTCCATCTGGCAGCTGTTCTGGGTCGCCACTGGCCGGATACGATCACGCCCCTTGCACCCAAGCCTGCACCATCTGAACTGCACTGTGTCGCTCTGTCCTGGGCTCCGTCCCTCTGTCAATACCGTATTACTATTAATAAACCTTACTATGGATTGTACTCTGACTGCACGTTTGGTTCTTGAACTGGATCATTACAATTTAATTTTGTTAGTCCTGATTCACCTACATTCACCTGTGATGGGCTGGCAATATGTCCAGTGTGTAGCTGTGCCTTTAACTGAATTCAGGTCAGGGCAGGGCTGACAACAGCGAGGCAGAATCAGAAGGTTAGATGATGCATGTATGGGTGAATGGAGATACTGCTCTTTTGAAAGGCATTGGCAACAGCATTATTTACCTTTAACCCCATGTTTTTACAGGTATTGTGGGTAGAAGAGCGCACTTCACTTCAGAAAGCACCATCATCCAAATCAGAAGAGTCACTGATGCATGATGGGAAGGAGTTAATCTTGTTGACCAACTAAACCCCCCCAGGTTTATGACCATTTTTTAGTTTCAATCTTTGTATAATTGTTCCCCATCGAATAGATCTGACAATGAAGGTTTGGCACTGGATCTTTGAGATGTTGAAATCGCATAAAGTTCTGGATGTGGTCGATGGAGCTGCTTTGCAGAGGGCCCTGTCACGGGGGGACATCAGGAGCGCTTGCAACAGCCTGTG
Organism: Gymnothorax reevesii; assembly: GCA_029721435.1. Lineage (NCBI taxonomy): Eukaryota > Metazoa > Chordata > Actinopteri > Anguilliformes > Muraenidae > Gymnothorax > Gymnothorax reevesii. The sequence continues at coordinate 21,258,030 of CM056579.1, read as the reverse complement.
TTCTGTTTCTCTAGCCGCTGTTATTTATGAACCGCTTGAAATCTGAAACAGATGTCCCACAGCTGGATGTATTTGTTCATCAATTTCTTTTTAACGATTGTGCTTGTCACAGGGACGTTGCTCAACAGTGGGTGTAGCGCTGCGGAGCCGCTCCGCGGCGTCCGTGATTGAAAGGTCAAACCCACAGAGGAAATTCACTCCGGGAATAAACCTTGATCCACCCATTGGCTGAGTCCATTTTAAACTTCATCACGACAAGATTTATTTGAGGGGGAACCGAACTTTACGAGCTAAGATCCAAAGACTTATGCATCACGGGAAATCTTTGAGCGTCCCGCAACTGATATGCAGGCCAGCGGCCTTATCAATTTATTTCCTGCCTTAGAACATAAATCCTTGTGTTTTACCGTGCTCACCTGTTAATCATATGTACCCTTGTCCTAACGGGAGGGCCTTCTGCAAGGCAAACGCTTCTCGATCATCTTTTGAAGGCTCCGCTCAAATCCAAGGCAGCAGATATGCCACCACAAGCTCTTTTTCTCATCAGCACAAAAGCCAGCCACTGGACCAAAAAGGGCTCCTTCATGGCATACAACATGAAATACATTCAAACAGAGATTGTGTTATGACCTTATGACTGGGATCATCAACTCATGGTTCTCAAGGGCTAAGAACTGCTGGTTTTACGCTCTCTCCTTACACTTTAGTCAGGAGTAAAGACAGTCTGGCCAGTCAGAAACACTTATTGTTCAGTTAATTTCTTGGGAGAGGAGAAACCCTGAGCTGAATTTAGATTTGAGGGCCAGATTTGGTGATCTCTGCCTTAATATTATGTGCACTATTGATCCATCTATCCATTCATTCATTATCCAATAGTTATGCCTGGTTTGGGTCGGATGCGAGGGGTGTATGTTGAAGTCTATCTCAGCATGAGGTGGAAATACTGCACTGATAGGTAATCAGTCCATATTTTGGCTTCATATGTTTTGTTCTGGAAGACTCTAGCTGAAGAATATTATCACTGCCCCATGACTGTAGACGGGTTTTTTTTTTTTTTTTTTTTACCTCTGCCAGGAGGTAATAATGGCATTTGCTTGCTTGTTTGTTTGTTTGTTTGTTAATCAGTTAACAGGATGTTTAAAAAAATTACCGATGGATGTTCATGAAATTCTGTGTTGATATGTTGTGTGTTAAGGAGGAAGTGATTCGACTTTGGTGAAGATCTGACTCGCTCTTGATCCGGGATCTGAAAAAAACATTACATGCGCATCAAGATGGCACAGTCGAGACTCGTTTAACACTCATGCTCAATGACAATGCTACGGCGGAGGAAACGCGCTCTCTGAGTGTCTCCATGTTGAGACATGTTTTTCCTAGTTTATCTATCCAGTTTGGGTTTGCCTTTACCACCTCTTTAGAGGCTATTAGATCTCTTTATCTACCACCACTCTTCAGCAGCAGAGCTTATACTTCTCCCCCTCTACTGACTGAGATTAGACCCCGTAAACTTGCACAGATTTGAATCGATTGTGGACAGCTGGAACAGCTAGCTAAGTATCTCTTGCTGTGACAGAGCAGTGTTCCTGGACCCCAGAAACAATGTTTCCCCGGACCCCCCTACTTTGTGGATTCTTTCCAGCTCTCTACACTCCCCATCCCTGTCTAACCAAGCTGGGGGCTCCAAGAATTGGGCCCTTTAGCAAGGCCCTTAACCCCATATTGCTACCGGGGAGGGGATTATTGGCCCCTGCGTAGCCTAATCTACAGCAAGGCTTCCTGGATTTCGCATCAGCTGAATAAGAGAATTATTATCATCGGAATCTATGCCACCATCACTCATCTTACCCCACTTGTGACAACGTGGTTTGTACCAACATAAGTGAGATTTAAACCCTTTCTCTGCCTGGCTAATTCATTTGCCCATGCCTTGAGACATTTAACCCCTTTGCGCAGATATAGTTGCCAGCATCCGTAAATTCTGGAATTTAATCCCTAAATAATTCTGTTATTGAATATCCAAATGTCTTGCTTCACTAGAATAATTTTCCAGAGTCTCTTTGACAGAAATTCTGAGTTATAGAGCCTAAATACGCTCATGCAAAACACCCACATATGGGTCCTTCAAATGCAGCGGCTGTATTCAGAATTTTGTTAATGTGCCTATTTCAAATTCTACGGAGACCTCAAGGTTTCCAACAATCCCAAATAAATCCTACTGCATTACAGGGAAATGTGTATAAAATGATGGACAAAATCTAGATATTTTCAATTTGATGTAATGTTGAGACCATAAAAACATGGCGTCCTGGATTTGAATACTTCTCTCGTACACGCGATGTAGCTTCTTTCACGTGCTGCAACCAACAGATACAGAATTAATATCAGACATTGTCCTACCAAGTGAAAAAAAAGTTTTGTTTCGTTTTTTCCTGACTTTGAACCTTCTTAAGGGAAAACTTAAGTGAAAAGTTTGAGTTTAAGGGGTTTACGGTCGACACCACATCAACTGCATTACAAGAGCCACAGAAGAACTTCGGCTGTAGTTTAATGGCTCACCACTGCCCTTCCAAAAAATGCAAGTAACAACACTGCCACAATTTGCCACCCGCTTGGTCATGATGCTTGTTTACACTTTGTTGATGGAGGCACGATTCCTGCAGAGCCTGAACACAGTACATTGAGGAGATGGCGATTCTGCGTGAGATCAATGTTTGCAAAGCCAGCGAGATTGCTCCAGGGAGTCTACAGCCTGTGAGCATCCAATCATTGTTGTTCAGAGAGGACTGTCAGTCGGTATCGGGAGACTATTGACACGTGCACACCGTTGGGAATTGATGGGAACTTTGAAGGCTTCTTCTCCGCGACGCGTTTGAGGATCTTTGAGGTGGAAAAGCACTCGCTGCGTGATTTCATCAGTCACATCTAGGCTAATTCTGAGGGTGAAAAAATTATGTCACGGATTGCTTTAATCTCGTAGTGTTTAGATCTGAATTCATTCTATTTGTAGGCTGGGAACTATCTACGCTGAAAAACAGACTTCACTTTTCGACTCCTACCCCCCGGTCCTCCTAAGTCTCATTCTTATAAAAGGCAGGAATAAAAACAATTCAATGAAGATAGTTTATTACAAGCGAAAAAGAGCAGAGCTCTCTGCTCAGAAATCAGGTGATCAGACTTCATCCTGCACTTCGCCACCACCTTTTCCCCTCCCGAGTTTGCAAGAATTTAATATAAAGAATGTTTTTTGTTTCTTTTTTTTTCCAAAAAAGAGCCTCTACAATTGTGTCTGTGGGGAATTAAAATACATAAGATTCGTTAAATTACATGTTTGTGGTCTGTTGCCATAAAAACTATATTTTTCCCCCACAGCAGGCTTTTGGAATAGACATTCATTTACTTTTAATAGGTCCCTTTTCCATTCTTCATACTGTGCAATACTGCAGCGCACCCTGTAATCTCCTCCTAACAGCAGTAAGCTCCCAATGCCTCGGAGCTGGAGCGACAACTTAAATTACGCTGGTCGCCTCGTATTTACACTCATTTTGAGATAATAACTGGCAATCTCTAACAAATTAGCTTTGTTGCACATATTTTCCGAAAAATCCCTGTAAGGCTGTTCCGCACATAATAAGCGTGAAAACCTGATAAAACTGCTCTTGGAAAGCCACCCAGTGCTTTTGTGTTGGAGAATATCCCCGGTATATTGCACGTTTACGCATTTTAATGTCAGAGCGTGATCAACACGGGAAGAATGCAAGCTGTTATTACACTGCAATGGATGAAAGGATTGACTTTCTTAGAAAAGTAGTCGTATAGAGAGGCATTTTTACATGGTCCTAAAATATTGTTTCATATTTTGAAATTGAATGTCAGTATTTAAGTGACGACGTGACATGTACGTGCATCTGTGAATACAGCGTGTCCTCTCTTGCGAGGGTGTAGGAGAGGTTTTGAAAGTGGGGCCTATAGTTGAAAGCCTGGGGGTGGTGGTTCATGATGGACCTTATGAATTGACCCATAAACATTAACTCTCAATGCTTCAAAAAGGGTGGGGGACTTTTTTTATTTTTGATACCTGTCCCTTGGCTGCTACGCTTCTGACTATGCGCTCGATGAAGACACTAATAAGTTGTCAACGTAAATTTCAGGGGACTGGCGAGATAGTTGCACTGAAAAATGTGAAAAACTCTTAATGTCAGTGGTCAGTGTTATGATCCAGACAAGAGAGTATTTATTAGTATGTACCTGTATATGGTAATGGCAGAGGCGAAGGCCATAGCCCTGAACAGAGGAGGGGGGTGTTACATTTCGCGGAGGGACACCAAAAGTGAGTCTTGACTCCAACAAGGACTTTTATTAAACACAGAATATACATGAACATGAAACACACAGCATGGAACAAGATTGGAGACATGGCATGGAGACCGGGCATGAGAACGTGGAACAAGGCGTGGGAACACAGGCACGGACTAAGCATGAAACAGGCATGAAAACACAAGGGAACACAGCGTGGAACAAGCGTGGGACAAAGCCTGGACACAAACAGAAACGGAACGCGTTGAGGAAACAACTTGGAGACATGGCACGGAGAACAACAGAACCTGACGTGGAGAACATAGCGAGGACAGACAACGGACAGACATGACACAAGAACACAAGGCGTGGCATGGAGACAATGACAGACAGACATGGAAAGAGGACACAAGATGACGCACAGACGTGGCCTGCGGAAAACACACATGGAGACATGGCATGGAGACAAACACAAACTAGAACATGACCTGGAAACACAACAGACAGACCTGGCACAAGAACACAAACCAACACACACACATGGCCTGAGGAGAACACAACGGACCAGCTGGAATGCCTCCGCAGAATGTAGAGGTACACGGCTTGATGAGCGGACAGGAAACACCTGGGCAGAACAGGGAGGGAACAAAGCATGAGCGGGAGACATTGGACAAAGGCTTAATGACATAACGAGCCCATTAAGAAAATGGGCGAAGAGAAACACCCCTGTGAATGTTAGTAACTATTAGTAACTAAAAACAGTTGATTGACATTAAGTGTAGACAGATCCGAAGGCAGAACAGCACTGAAGGAATAAGGAATTACTGCAGCCAGCCAATAGAGAAGAAGCAGTGCGTGCACTTGAGAAAACAAGACGTGGAATGGAATGCAGACATGAGGAGGATTCCGATGGCAGTGCGGGACACGACCAGAACGAGAACGTAACAGGGGCAGTCCAGCCAAGTTGGTGATGACTTGTGAGGTGTAGGGACGTGTCCACACCCGGGCCAGTGGCTGTCCTGGGGCAGAAGCCAGGTGGTTAAATACCCTTCACAGAAGCAGGACTGCTTGACAGTTGAACCAAAGTGTTTAAAAGGAACACAGCCCCAAACTTGGAGACCAGTGAAGGCTTGGGAGCTGTTCCCTATTAACTGACCCAGAGGAACAGACAGGAACAATGGATTAACAAGAACATGGTCCCAATCCTGGAGCCTGATATACACACTTGGGAGCTTGTTCCTATTAATAAGACTCAGAGGAGTAATTACATTTTTCTTTATCAGTAATCTTCCAAAATCTCACAGAGGAAGGGCTTAGCTCAATACTGTAACACACAAACTGACTGGAAGGCTTTGTAGGGCATAAAGCATGACAATCCTAGCAACCAAACAGTCATCATAATGAATTTATGTAGACAGGACATTCACATAAGGGGCGTGGCATGCAAATGATAACAACCTGGGAGCAATCAAGGAAACAAGACAATAAATCAATTAAAGGAGACAAAACCACAAAAACACGCATGAGCTGCTAGAACAGAGGAAGAACCAGTTAAGGACACATGAGGATTTTGACAATCTAATTTTATTTGAAAAGCACCTTAGATCTCTTTAAATTTATTTTTAGGTGATTTTAAGTCCATCTTCTATGCTGTAATTCCACTACTTTTTCCAGTTGTGATTTTTACCGCAGCATTAGAACGTTCGGTGTAGAATATTATAATCACATATTTATAATGATGTTAAAAGGGCAATTCAGAGGATCAGAGCCCATGTACAGCAGTAGTTCTTAAACTCGGTCCTGGTGGACCCCTGTGTATGTTAGTTTTTATACAACCACTGTGGTAATCTCAGGATTTTAATGAGCAGCTACTATTTATAAACCAGAAACTTAATTCTGTGGGGTTGCTTAAACTTTTTAAAAGGAAACTGCTCTGCATCCCATGAAAAATACATGTCCTGTGAACATGAAGTAAATACCGGATTCAATTTCAAACGGTAAATTTCAATATGCATATAACAGCATGAAAAGTGGTGAATTATCTTCAACAAATTTAATTAATGACTGGGGTCAATCAGGAAGCTCCTCGTTGGTATGTACACCTGGTCGCCAATCCTGCACATCCTGAAGACAATGAAGAATTCATTGACAACACAAATGATAATGAAGCCCAATTGCATTGCCTTTAAGTTAAAGGAAAAAATAGTAAACTATCATGTATTTAGCAATTAAATTAACCTACCTGTTATGTCATTAAGTTGGCCTTCTAACTTATGCACTTTTCAAAGTAATTGATTACCTCTAGTGCAATAACTGCAAAATGGAATTGGGAGCCATGTTGAGATAATGTGCATTAGGGGCACCCCAGCGGCTCATTGGTTAATACACGCGCTCCATGTAAAGGCTGAGCCCTCTCGGGTTTGAATCCAATTCAAGCCCTCTGCTGCATCTCCTCCCCATTCTTCTCCCCATCCGTCCAATCTCACTCCACTGCATCTATGGGAAAACTCCCCAAAAAAATGACTTAAAAAAATAATGTGGGTTAGGGAGGTAAATATTCCCTCTTAACTTCAAATGCACCTAATAAATGAAAATGAACAGCTTGCTCAACATTCTGGAATACACAGGGGTGTCCCAGGACCGAATCGCAGAACCGCTGATGAGAGGGTGCATCATCGTGAGCCGTCTAACATTTGGTCTAATGAACCAGAGGGTAAATTAGATTGTTACATCTGGTGATAATATCTCTTGAATTGCATCTGTGCAATTACAGAAAGAATTTAGCGGTGAATTTCTGCACTCAGTAAGCTGCAGTGATCGACTTCCTAATGAGTCAAGAGGAGATTTGAGATTTGGAACAGTGTGCTGGGCAAAATAGTTCACTATAACAGAGCAAGAACTGCTATCAGTCTCTTTTACTTAAGAACATTGAGACACCAGCTATCTTGTGGTCACAACCATCTACTTTTGGGGTAAATAATAAGAACATAATCTTCACTGACCTGCTGAGGAGAGGTGAAATGATGTATTGGACAGTTTACAGCAAGGCGGAATGAAGTTAAAATCGTCGTTTATCTTTGGAAAACGGCATGCCGAGCTGGCATATTGGGTTTCTACAGTGAGTCCTTGGACCCCTCTAGACCCATTCAATTGACAATAGGACAGCCATCAACAGATAATGCGCGTCCCTACGCGCAGCACTGCACCACATTACCTGATCTGAGGGACCCTCGATTCTGCTATTACGCCTGGAGTAACATAATTGAATAAATTATTCATTGGACTAACTACGCACAAATCCTTGCTTCTTCTTGCTCCTGCAAAATGGAGCTGAGAGACCGATGGGGAGTTGTGAAACATGGCATTTGGGAATTGACTCAAAGCTTCATTTTCAATTGGTCCACCCCCCTAACACCCCGCCCTTCACAGTCTGCCATTCTGGTCTTGGCGGGTAGCGGATTTGCCACTCATTAACTCTTAACCCTTTCGCGCCCACGTGCAGAAATTTTGTCAATACGCATGTATGATGCTAATTGACTCCCCTGTCCGAATACAGATTTTTCAGTGTGCTTGATGTCTTCAATCTTATCCAGAAAGGGCCAGTTGGGCCCAAGCTTTTATTCACACCAAGCAGTAACACATCAGATTCTACATTTCAAGGTCTTCAGCAAAGAAGCTCTCGATACGTAAAATCTGCTAAGTCTGGTGAAAATAAATGCATCCAGCTGGTGATGAAATGTATAAGCAGCATTTTATTTCACCATTTCATGCCATGAAATGCAATGCTTAACTTAGAATTTAATAAATTACTTTGAGCAAAACTGTTATCTGGACTTAATTAACTTGGGCTGCGCATTCATGTTTGCTTTTGTTAAATTTGGGTTTCAAAGGGTTTAATGAGTGAGATCACTTACAAGTGATTAGAACCCTGTTATCAAAACATTCTAGTGCTGGAGCAGCGATTACTTCATTGATTGGTGGCAAAAATATGTTTTTTTTTTGGCATTCATCATTTGAGGAGTGAAAGAAACTGTCCTATTATAGGTAGGAGAGTGGCTACGTCATCACTCAGTGTCAGTCAGCCGTGTATCCATGGTATGTGTCGATCATTTCTGTCGGGGGATGTGAGTCAGAACTGATGACATTCCAGGAAGCCAAAAGATTGAAAACACCAAGCCAATATAAACCAAATTCTGTCTCAGTGTAAGACAGCTCATTCAGGTTTGAGGCTGGTAATGGCAGGGTGAGGCTCTCTGGGTCTTTGTTTTAGGGTTCGTGTGAACAATTACCTCCCCAGGGGTAAAGTTCTCTCAGCTCCTTTGGTAATATTCTGTACAGTGCGTTCAATCAATTAGGCGCTTGATTAATGCACTCCAGTGGCTTTCCATTTCAGACAAGAGCTAAACCTCATTGTCACATTCACAGGATTACAAAAGTCATTATTTAATAACTTTCAAAGACAGCCAAATGTTTAATGTGTAATTACTTATATCATGGATAAACACTACTACCCTGTAATTTCTAATGATTACAGTAATACAGTTGCAGTTAATGACAATAATCTCAAAGATCAAGAGAAATACCATACCATGAAATACCATATAGACATTTTGGCAGCATTTGCATTTTTGTTGATGTCAAAGCTAGAGCTGGGAACCAATATGGCAGGCTGGTTTTCAAAGGAACTAAATTAAAATTAATTTAATGAGAAATATGACCTTAAAAAGACATCTGAAAAAACATTGAACATTAATCCAGACCACAAAATTAGATGCAATCTACTGGTCAATGTCTTATGTAACTGGCCATCTGCCAAGGGTTTACACTTTACAGATGGATGGGAATCTTCAGAAACAAATGTAACGGCAGGAAATAAATAAGATTCATGACAGGGTTTTGCAGGACACACAAACCACATTAAATGAGCGTGTGGCTGAACGTGTGCTGAATTCAGGCAAAGTCCAAAGTTCTGCTGCCGCCACACGTTTCATGCAGTTTGTTACTTTTTTCAGCCAAAATTAACGAAATGAAAGAAGATACTAAATGTAATGGAGCCACTCGTATGAAAAATTACTGCAAAATACTGCATCATGTAGAATTACTATAGAAACTCTAGTTTACCATAGTGATGCTAAAGTTAATTACAAAAGTCAAACTCCATAGTAAACTATAGCAATTATATTCAATTACTAAAGTATATTTTCAACAAACTAGTTTACATCAATTTTACTGTAGTAAACGATAGTTTAAAGTAATTTTTTATTTGGGCAACCTTGAATGCTGCGCAGTTCCTGAATGATTCTTGTATGGTTATTGTCCTCTCAGCTGGTAAGCCAAGCGCAGAAAGACCTAGCCTTGTAGGATACGTTATATTTATGCTTTGTTTATACACAACCCTTTAACGGCTCTGTCGACCGCTAGATTCGGTTAGCGCACCCACGTTCCGCCGTAGGTCCCTAGCTTTAATTAGCGGCCTGGCTTTTTGGTCATAGCCCGGCAGCCAGAGGTGGGCAATCCAGGTTTAGACAGTAAAACCTCTCTAATTGTGATGGTGCATTCAGGAACCACATGCTAGAGGGGAAATCCAAAAAAAGCATATGCCTTTAATGAGTTCCACACCCACACACGAAATCCAAAAACAGAGTCGACTAAAGAGGCCGGGGTCAGAACCAGAAAAATCAGATGAGCAAAGGTACATAGACAGTAGGCAAAAAGTCGTAGTCGGTGAACAAAGCAGTGGGTCATACACAGGGCATCCAAACACAACAATTGTGGTCATACAAAAAACAGGTCAAAATTCAGAAAGACAAAACAATACAAAAAAGGGCAATGGCAAGAACCTGGGTCGGGCAAAACAGTAGAAGAAAAACAGTACTCAATGGCATACGAGGCGCTCTGCACAAAGAAATATTGATCAACGTTGTGATAAAGTCAGAACTGCAGTGAGGACTCTTAAATAGACAGGAGGGAAGTCACATGCTATGCAGGGAACAGGTGAGCTGGATCAGACTAATAACAGTGGGAGGAACACATGAGGGAGACCCGAACCACGAAAATTGGCGAAAGTCAAGACACGGACGGGAATCACACAGACAGCCTATGACATTTAAACAGCTCCGGTCAAGGAGTTCTAAGTGCACAGATAACGAGAGCAGGAAAATAATTAAGCACATGTGTGAGATCTTGCAGAAACGCAGGGGGAGACAGGTAAAGCTGAGCACGAGGCGGAGACAGAACAGGGCGATTGCTGAGAGGGAATTAGTATTAATTAGTAGCGAAGCAACTTTACAGATTTAACTAGAGTGCTTGTTAGTAAGTTAGTAATATATATACACATGGATTAGTTGGGTTAGTAGACTATGATACAAAATACAAATGTTAGTTTTATAAGTAATCAGCACAGCAAGGCAAAGGAAGTAAACGAGGCTTGAAGGAAAATAATTAAACGCGAGAGACCATTGAAATCACCCGAAGTCAGTGAGCGCGCAGACAGGGAAGACGGACTGAACCAACTAGATCACAAGACAGGCGAGACCAGTGCAATGGAACTGAGAAATGGACTGACCTAAAACCTGAGAGTTACAAGAACAAAAAAGAATAAATAAAAGATAAAATCATGAGCAATGTACATGAACATAAACACGAACATAAACCATAACCATGACAATAATACATTGTTCCAGTTGGCCGGACTTGTTCAATAGAACAATTATTGGTGAAATGGAAGGATTATTGTATGACGCACAGACTGTTTTCAAAAATGGTCTTTTCAAGATTGACTTAAAGCCAGAAATGTGGAAGCTCAATTTTGAGGTATGACATGACGCCACGGTTGACCTGTTGGTCTGTTCTTTGTGGTGTCCACATTCGGAGGATGAGTAGCCTACACTAGCATTGACATTGGTCCTCTTAACAGTGTTGAGGTGCAGTTGGCCTCATCTGGCTTTATTAGCTTGGCCAGAATCGCTAGGGGTGCTTTATTTACTGCCATATAAGTGGTTTTGAGTTACTCATTAGGCAAAAAGCATTATTCAGGTGTCAGCAAGCTATGACTCAAGCACAAGCTTTCTTGTAGTACTCAAAATGGCCTTGTACAATAAATTAAGGTAATTGTATTGTGAGTTTGGGGATACCTGCTCTTGTGAAGGAACATATTACGGAGACGAACGCGCCTGGACAGATGGACAGTTGGACGTGGCCAAAATCAATCATCCCCTGACCGACCTGTCAGGTGGTGGAAGACTAAAAAGTAAATCCGAAAGGCCTCTGCTAGGAGATATTTTCTGGAAACAAAACTGAGGTCAGTGCCAGGAGTCAAAGGTCACATAAAATGTCCTGTTGAAGTTGTAGGTCAATTTTATGACTTACATTGGGTTTTTTTTTTTTTTACCTCATCTTAGTAGCTTTTGATGCGCTAAAGTAAAAGATACGATGATGTTTATGAAAATTAAAAATTGCACTAAATGGTCAAGGTCATTAGGATAAAACCAAAAGTCACAAGTCAACAAAATTTTCTAAAGGCACAACTATAAAGGACAAGCCGGACCTATGCAAATAGTTTCAAAAAGCCACTGTCAACAGTATCAGAAACCTGCTCTGGAAATAAAAAGCATTGATTGAGGTCATTGCTAAAAGATTAAAGGCCAGAAGTCACAAAAAAGTCACTCATATGAAGCTTTGGCAAAGGTTATAGAGTCAGTGTAAAATGGTAAGGCTGCAGCACAAGAGAAACTTATCCAAACCCGCACGCACGCTTGGAGATGGCCTAAATCAATAGCCTCGCGACCCACCTTTCGGATGGCCGGGTCCTAAAGAGTTAATGAGGGTAAACGAACACCACTGGTTCTGAAGAAGTACAAGGGTCAGGATATGTGCAGCACATTTGACAGTTCCAAGTAGGCCACAGCACATTTCCAGCTGTCCTCCGGAGGAACTTTGAACTGCAAGCTGCCTTTGATTAGGTGCTTAGACAGATTGAATGGATAATAACTAAGCTTTTCATCATGATTGAGCGATATAGCAGGACTCTGTGGACGAGCCAGCCATTTTACAAGTCTGAGCGTACCGCAACATCTTCAGTATTGAAAAAAAAACACTCAAATAGAGTATTTTTAATTTCACTAGTGTCCTTTTTTGACTCTTTAAGTTGATGTTACACTCTGGAGACCATATAACACAAGTAATTTTGCCGTACGGCCTATCCCTAACAGCTGCAAAAGAAAATAAGGCACTGATACAGGGATAGACGGGAGTACTATTGCAAAGCCATGTTATTTTATGATCTTATTTAGCCCACTATGCTAGTCAACTAAAGCAATTTAGATTGAACAGCACACCTGCTCACAGAGTAAGTCTCCGAAATGCCAAACATTCGACGGCAGTCTTTAAAAGGATTTTATTTGTAGGCATTTAATGTAGTTCATTTGTTATTCTTTGTATAAAGAAACCATCACGTCCATAAAAAAAAAAACTATGTAGTTTCCACTGTTTCAATGTCGCAGTCAAAACTACGCATCTCGAAATTTTTAAAAACCATTGTGATGTTCTTCCCTTTAAAACCGGCGACATGATTTGGGGAGGAACAGCGCCGCACGGTGCGCGAGACTACAGCAGCACGCGCGGCGACCGGGCGGTCTGTGCTCCAGGTTATCACGCTCGTTTCCGCGCGGCTTGCCTGCGGTCTGTACTGGAATAGGTAAGCGCGAGTGAACGGACCAGAGAACGCGACCACCGCCGCTTCTCGAGAGTGCATTTTGCCTCTTCCCGTGGATACACATTCTCCTCCGCCCGCCGTTTCTTCTGTCAGTGGCTTTATCTGGAAATTGCATCTATCCCGGAGAACAGTAGGCTTATATACCTCGCCGCAGAACACTACTGGTCGGTATGTTTCTTTTTTAAATTTTGGCTTTGTGCGTATTCCTGTTTATTTCTTAATTGTATTTTTTTTCTCTCGCAAATTCGAACTGATTTTGCGGGTGCATATTTGATTGTATTCGATTAGAACGCAGAGCAGGATTGCGAACACCTGTGCCGCTGACCATGCCTTAGAGGGGTGGTAAGGATCCAGAAGAAAGCGATTTTCTACCATTAAAAAATGTACTTGTGTTCCTATGAAAAATGTGTATACCAGTGAACACTCAGATTTTTTTAATTAATTTGTTGAAGCACGATGAACATGTGCGCTTGTGGCGGTGCTGGATTCATGCAATTGAATGGTGAATGATTGCATTTAAATATTCGCATCACCTGAAGCGCCGAGACTAAACAGGTAAATACGTATGAAAGCCAGCTTGTCTGTATCTCCAAAGTGGCCGGTGAGCAAACCTCGAATTATTAAACGTATTCAAGAATTTTCTTTAATTGTGTACACAATTGATTTATTGCTTTACGCTGCTTATAGCCAATGCAACTCCGTGCGACTATTTAACTGCGGTCTTTCAGACATAAACACAGTCGAAATGCTCAATAGATTAACTCCTGATAATAGATTATTATTGCGCCGCGCATCGCCGCTGGCTGTTGTCCTCTGTTGTGAGAGTCCAAGTCGCCACACACGAGGAACTCCGCACACTTAACCTCTTCTCTGCGATGCTGTCAACGCACGGATGTTAACCCGCTCGAAGATCGGCAAAATAACCATTCTGCTCCGCTTCAACACGAGAAATGCTCTCGGTTACTTGCTGCGTCGGCAAGCGCCGCTGTTCCTTTAAATACGCTGCGTTTGCATCCAGATACAACGCCTGTGAAAGTAGAATTTTCTAGTTTACATCAAAATGCACGAGCTAATGTGCTTCAGATGAGTTACGTTGCTTCTTCCCGAGTTTCGCATGCATCGTTATTTATCTGTTAGCACAATGAAGAATTCATTGGTCCGTTTAAGGCTTAGTTCTGGTGTTATTTTCAGACAGATAATGCACATGTATGGAAAGCTGCGGATTACACGCTCTTTATTGTGCAGTCATCTGCGTCTGAGCAGTTCTCAACCGATAAGCAGTTCGTGAGTAGCTGTTCACGGAGAGTTGTGGTTGTGTTCTTTTCGTGATGGAAAAAGGCCTGAACAAATCATTTGGATGAAAGAGGGGTGTGGTTTCTTGTCGCGAAAGAATAAAAAAGTCAAGTTAATAACTTGCCAATTCTTAACCTGGTACAATTACAAAATGCCCTCGCAGTCTTCCATGGCCTTATAATTTATTAATTGCAACCTACCGTCTTCCAGTGATCTGGAAAAACCTAGTAAGTTCATCGGAGCAAGTTTCTTAAAATTTGAGAAAAACTTTTTATTTCCAGATTTTTTCAAAGAAATAAAAATGAAGTTTTATTTTGACAAGCTTAAAATAACAAAAAGTGCAAATAAGGATTAAACTCCATCTCTACTATATGGGACAAACTAGGTTTTTCCAGATCACTGAAACGTTGCCAAAGAGCTCGGTTATAAGTATCCCTTCATTACTTTGGCTACAAACAGTGAAAGCCTTTTAGGAATAATCGCAGTTAGATTTCTGTTAAGGTATTGGAAGCTGGTTGTGATTACGGTCGGATGCACTCTAAAGGTAGATGTCTGGGTAACATTGGATTACTCCGAGATTATTTTCACTGCTGCTGCCCTGTTGTCAGCTGCTGAACTTGGCCATCAGACCGGGTGAGTGAACCATGACGGATTTGACAGCCGCTCCCTCTGTTCACCACCTGTATCTCGTCCCGTTTCTCTCTTCTCAAGGGAACAACGTCAGCATTCGTTCTCTTCACTACTTCATTCATCCACCTCCGTGCCCTGTCTTTTCTCGTTAGTCGTTGCTCAACCGTCTCAGTTCTTTCTTCCACATTTCCCCCCACTTTGTCCATATTACTCCAATCGCTTTCTTACATTTTCTTTTAAATGATCCATAATTGGACTTAGTAGGCCTATGTAGCAGTAATGAATGAATAATTTTTATGCGTAGCGGTTACGAATCTGTTCTTTCTGGTGCAATTCACAGTAGGGACATAAGGCAGTTTTCCACTTTTTTTCTTGCTGTTTTTAATTTTTTTTTGCATGTTTATCTGAACCTGCTGTACGCTAGACAAGATGAGTAAAACGCCCGAAGTATTTGAATCCAAAATATAGGCCTATTAATTTGACCCAGATTCTGTTCGTGGGTTTCTGGCCCACCGTACTTAAGCATACGCTTTAACTGCAATTATTTAACCGGCCCTGCATTATATTAGCCATTAATTACCATGACACAAGTGTCTATATCTGCACCCTTGTCAATTTCTGACTACATTTTACACAACGTTTATACTGAGTAGGAGGCTAGTGAGTTGGTTTGGATACGGCATTCATCAGGTGCCTTTTCCGGTCTTCAATAGAGTATTTGTTTGACATGTCTTACCTAATCGGCCTGTGAAATCTGCTTCTCAGCCAATCATACAAGAAAGACATGGGAATATATACAAATTAACAAATTCCTTAAATGGAGATGTAATGGAAATGTAGTTCACATTGCAGTCAGGAAGCCTGCAGTGCACATAAAATTATTCTAATATATGCCTGTATAAATTGCATTAATATCACTGAATAAATTGCATTCATTTTTGGCTTTTATTATTCGTTTCTCATGCCTGAATTGGAGTGAATGATTTTAGATCTCAGTCGAGCTGTCGGTTCATCAGTTTTCATTCAGGCATGTCTTATGCTCATGATACTGAGCAAAAAACGATGTTTTCCTGCATCCATCAATTTCTTTGTGATCGGAGGAACTTGTTTGATTAATGAAGTCTGGGATTGGAAGGAAGCCATTCAGCACTCTATTGCATTAGTCTGGAACTGACTTTGTAATTTAATTGCCATGTTACACTCAGTAATGAGTTTGTCCTTGCTTCTCCATGGATGTACACAAGCATTTTAGTCTTATTGGACAAATAATAATTTCCGGTTTGATTTCAGGCTCGATTGCCATCACCAGCTTTGTCTAATGAAGGAAATTTTTAGACCCAGATTTTGTTAATGCTGGGTTTAATTTTGATTTAAAAAGAAGGTGTGACTAGTTTAGCATTTATCATTTTTTTTGATTTGATATGTTTTCTGAGGTCAGTGAAATTAATGAAAGAAATTCGGATTGGGACAAAACCACTTCTTTTTTCAGAGGCCCAATCATTGTCCTTCTTTTCAATCTATTTGAATCTAGGTTTTGTGGAATATTTATAGAAGGTTCCAAGATAGCATTCTACAACTACATCCCTTTCAGTGACCCGGTAGTGAGTGTTACATTAATGCTAGAATGCTCTCTCAAGAATATTGTTATATCACCCCTTGAATGATGAGAAGGCTGCTTTTGGGGCTGTTTTTTGGGAGGGTTTGTGAGCAGAAGGAAGCGAATAGAAGACGAGGAGCGCTTTTCATTATGCTAACGTGTCTCCTGGCATCTTAGATGCATCTCTTCATTGTGTCTTGGGTCCTCTCAGCATGGATCTGAGAGAGAAATGCGGGGAAGAGTCGCAAGGTTGGAGGAGTCCAAGCTGCCAAATGAGAAATCCTCCATTCATTAGGCGACATCACATATGGAGGTGCGGCATTTAAATGTGAATCCACTTGATAAAGGGACTCTCTGTGGGATGCACGTGTTTCCTCGCTTTGAGCTCCTTCAGAAGTCTCCTCTCTCCTCGCTTGGTGTCCCCTCCGGGTGCATTTAAGGGATTAGATGATTCTCCATGATGGCGGAGAGAGAACGATTTCCAGGTTACGGAAGAATAAAGGACGCGAGGAAGCATAAGTTACCATAATGAAAAGCACCCCAGAAGCTCCTTAGCACTTCTGCTATCGGGCCGAACATCAGCTTTTGCAAAGTCGAATCCTTGCAGACCTTCACTATGATACTTCTACATTGTGGTTTTCATGACTAACAATTTGCTGCATCTCTCTTTTTTGGCCAGCCCCTTGATACTAATGCTGGAAAAAAAAAAACAATAGTTGTACAATGATAATTGCTGCTTTTTCATCTTCAGGCTAACATGATATCATGATCATCCCGACTTTGAAGTTACAGCTCCTGGAAATTGATTAATTTTTTCCATTTTACCAAACTTGCCTCTCTGTGCGACTTCAAGCAAGAATATCTCCAAGTGTTTCCAATGTACAGCTTTGAAATCAAGCATTTTGGGCTAACTTTTTCTGTAGATTGTGTAAATGCTGTCAGATTTGTTGCAGCTTGTACCCTTGTCTTCTCACAAGGCTCAAAAAATGGCTGAAAATCAAAACCGTTAAAAATCACTGCCTCTTTTGAGCTCTTATAACTTGATGGCTATGCTAGATAAAGCAATGAAATTTTTGCTGTTACTTTTGACTTATTGGGCCACATCTGGAGGACAACCACATTTATCTATACATTGGTAGAACTGGAACAGTTTTTTTAAGTTTGGTTGAATTTGAAATTTTCTAAAAATTGCTTATTTTCACATCCTTATTTGGGCATGTGGCCAGTTACATAACAATACCATATTTTTACCATGAATTCCTATATAACTGAAGATGATATGATGAAAATATGTTACCAGGCTTCCTTCTTAAGTTATGATTTTTTAAAATTATGTCATTTTGAACGTTTGAAGGATGAAAAATTATGAAATGATTCCTTTTTAAGATATTATATCAGAAGAGCCTTTTCAACATCCGGAAACAAATTTCTCATATGACTGCAAACAATGAATAACTGACAATAATGTTACCAGTTAAGTAAATTTATTAAATGTCAAACAAAGCAGTTAAGGAGAAATACACAGCAAGAATTTGTATTTCAGTAATTCTACAAATACTCAAAACCATAGCATTTAAATCAATACACATCAGTATTTTGAAAAGCAGCATTAAAGCAAATGCTTTACTAGTTATAGTGCTACTTTGTTGCATCAAACAGTATTGGAGCAATTGAGACGTGTGACGGTGCGTTCAGGACACACACACACACACACACACACACAGGTATTGTCTCCAGCACATCTAATGCAGCTAATCAAGAGCTTAATTAGTTGCGTCAGGTTTGCTTGAGATAGAACACATCAAATACTTGCACTCGCTAGGGGTTTGTTGACAGTGACATTTGATTGCATATTAGACGTATGGATGTCAAAATAATTGTCCAAAAAGCTAATAGAGGAGATCATTGCCTGGCACAACAAAGAGATGGATACAAAAAGGTAGCACAGACACTGAATGTTCATAGAGATATAGTTGGAAGCATAATTTGCAAGTTCAGAGCTAAAGGAAGAGTGACTATAGTGCCAGGATGTGGCAGAAAGAGGAAGCTGTCAGTGGCTGCCACCAGATTCCTGAGGAGACGGGTGGTCAAAAACCCTCGAGGGACTGCAGGAGACCTGCAGCAAGGCTTGGAGGCAGGAGGCACTGAGGTTTCAGGTCACACAGTAGGGCGCATATTAAACGTTGAAGGTCTCCAAGACCTTCACACCACATACCACAACTGATCCAAAAGCACAAGCTCCAATATATTCAAAACCACATTAATAAGCCACAGAAGCTTTAGGATACTGTTCTGTGGAGTGATGAAACAAAACTGAAACTTTTCAGGCTTATGAATCAGTGGTATGTCTGCAGGAGGAATAAAGAAGTATATGCTGAAAAGTACACCCTGCCTACAGAGAAGAATTGTGGGGGCTTTTGACATGGTTTTTAATGCTCTGCAGCTGCCTTGCTTCCTCTGGCACTGGAAATCTGCAGAGTGTGGAGGGCAAGATGGATTCAGTCAAGTACCAGAATATCCAAGGAGAAAATGTCATGCCGTCTGTTGGGAAGCTGACGCTTGGGCATCACTGGACCTTCCAACAGGCCATGATCCTAAGCATACCTCAACATCCACCCAGGCTTGGTTTCAGAAAAAACCTGGGAAGATTCTAGAGTGTCCATCACATTCATCTCACTTGAACCCCATAAAAAATCTCTGCTGAGCTTTGAAGAACACAATTGCAGCATTCAAACCCTAGAATATTAGTAAACTGGAGGCCATTGTCCATGAGGACTGGGCTAAGATTCCTTGGGAATGCTGCCAGAAGCTGTTGTCTACCTATGCATCACATTTCCAGCTGGTCATCGTGGCAAAAGGGTGCTCTATTAAGTATTAAAGATGCTTGTCATGAAGGGGTTGAATAATTTTGAGCCTACAGCAGTGTCATTTTGTGTTGAACTTGGAGAAGACACTTGTAACATTTGTAGTGTTGAGCTATTTAAATTGTTCTTGCTTGATTTGTTCATTGCAAACAGATGAAAGTTTGTCAATTTTGCCAGTGAACCTAATTTGCAGCGGGGGTTGAATAATTTTGATTGCAACTGTGTAACAAATAGAACACTCATAATTCATATACACGAAAAAATCTTAACCTATGAGATCTGCACCAATAGTACTTTGTCATAATGTGTGACAACGCCACTCCCTTTCAGGGGAGAGACCCTGAGCCGCAAGCAGTGTGACTACCAACTGACAGCAACACTCCCCACTCAGGTTGATGCTTATTATGGCCAAGGTGGACAGAGGCTTTTTAGCTTAGGTACAAAAATAATTTTATTCATCAGCATTTCATATGCAATAAGGTAAGCACTTTTGTATCTATAGAAAAAAAAAGAGCAACTTGAGCCAAGAGTTTGACCAAACACAGGACCATAGGTGAATAACACTGCACGCTTAAAGGTTCGAAAGCTCTGCACACTCAAAGGGCTGCTAAAGAGCACTGCCACTTAAAGGATCAGTGTGTAAGACTTAGAGCCATCTAGTGGTCAGATTATAGATAGCCACCAACTGACCATTCCTTTGCTCAGAAAACTTACGGTGGCCGCAAAACCTGCGAAAACGTGAAAGGCGCTCTTTTGTGTCAGTGCTTTATTCATTTACTTTTTTCCATTCTGGGCTTCTGTAGAAAAAAAATGACGGCATAACATGGCAGCCTCCACGGAGGTGGACCCGCTCCCAAGTTGGTTTAAAGGGCTTATTCTAAGCGAAATGAAACTCAAAGATTATTGTTTTCATGTGATCATACACCACTAAAAAGTAGTTATGAATGTTATATTCCATTTCTGCCAAAATATCAGTCTAAATTCTACACACTGCTCCTTTTAAACAAACTATGAAAGAGCACTGCAACTATGTAAAATACTAACGAGCTTTGCACACTTTTAGAGAAAACATTAAACTCTACGACACCATGAGAAGGTGAATGGTCCTAACTAGCCAGGTACAAGAGCCAAGAAACCACACAAAACCAGGAGGCACTAATTACACAAATTTTTAGGGAGGAGAGAACAGTGGCTGCCCACTGACGTGTGTCACCAGTTCAGCCTAAAACCTAAGTCAATACATGACTATAAATGCTACAGCATTTTTTAAAACTGAACCAGATAATATAAATATACCAATATACCCAGTCTCATACCTTCTTGAGCTGAGGTGTAGCACATATAGGTAACGTATAGCAGATAGGCTGGGGAAGATAAAGTGCTGGTTGTCTACAAATATAACAAAATAAATACAAAGTTCAATAAACCATACAAATCCAAAAAGCAGACCGGTAAAACTTTCGGTATTCGGTGGATACATTATCAATGATTCCCACCTTTCTAAACTGCTACAAGATGAACTGTGGTCAATGCAGTTTAACTCCCATGGCACCAACAGACACACTAAAAATACAATAGGGGTAAGTAGTCTAAAGTCAGCATAAAACACAAATTAAATAGCCCCAGAAAATGTTTATACCTTCTTTCTTCTCAGACAGGCGGCACTGGCAACAGCAGCGTGAACGAGGGTGAGCAACGAGAACAAACGTGGACTTGTGAAGTACTGCGAGATCCTCGTCTCATATACTGCGCGGCTGCTGTTGCTTGGTTTCCCACCTGGTGACCTGGGTCCTAGTGTCCCAGTTAGTTAAGAAGGAAGGCTGGTAACAACATCATATTTTCATCATATCATCTTTAGTTATTTAGGAATTCATAGTAAAAAATATTGTTTTGTTACATAACTGGCCACAGGCCCAAATAAGGATGTGAAAATAAGCAATTTTCAGAAAATTTCAAACTCAACCAAAATAAAAAAAAAAAACATTGTTCTGGCTCTACCAATGTATTGATAAATGTGGTTGTCCTCTAGATGTGGCCCAATATGTCAAAAATTACAGCAGAAAAAAGTGTCATTGCTTTATCTAGCATATCCT
Organism: Gymnothorax reevesii; assembly: GCA_029721435.1. NCBI lineage: Eukaryota > Metazoa > Chordata > Actinopteri > Anguilliformes > Muraenidae > Gymnothorax > Gymnothorax reevesii. The sequence goes on along the minus strand of CM056579.1, from coordinate 21,236,547 downwards.
TTGTGTTATAACAGCTCAAAGGAGGCAGTGATTTTTCACGTTTTTGATTTTTGGCCATTTCTCAAGCCTTGTGAGAAGAAAAGGGTACAAGCTACAGCAAATCTGACAGCATTTACATAATCTACAGAAAAATGTAGCCCATTTGAGGGACACTCGATTTCAAAGCTGTACATTGAAAACATTTGGAGATATTCTTGCTTGAAGTTGCACCGAGAGGCAAGTTTGGGAAAATGAAAATAACTAATCAAAATTTCCAGGGGCTGTAACTTCAAAACTACTTGAGATACAGAGCTAATATTTTGGGTTCCTGTATAAATGTGGTTGAGGAGCACCAGTGAATTTTTTCAGAAGAATCTGAATAGCTGACCTGGGAGCCACTGGTCGATTTGAGCTGGAATGACCCATTGGTGTACAAAGAAACTGGAGCCCTTTGCTATCTGATGTAATTTCTTAACCATTATGTAGAGGCACTGAAACGACTCGGTTTGGTTTTGGCACTTAAATTACTTTGATCGTGTTTACAGTTTGGGGTTGGGAGGCATTTAAGTTTAGGTTATGGTTGGGTTCAGTCATAGAATGGATTTCAACCACAACTATCCTTTTGAAAGGGTGGCAAACTGGTGATTACGTCCACATTATATGTGGCCGATTGTAGGCTTGAGCCCAATTTGATGCATCTTTTTCCCCATATTTCCTGTTATCATCCAATACAGAGGCTGTCGGTTTTGCATTGAAGTCAATGTGGATAATTGACGGCACTCAAAGCTGATGCAAAAGGTCTCCTTTTTTATTTTTATATTGACGCCCAGGGAATCTTCTCAAACATTGTAAATGATGCCTAAGGCGCGACAGGAGCCTGCTTTGTGCCCTCCTATTGGTGCCTGCAGTGCATTTTCAATTAGTCCACTGTTAATTAACTGCGCAAAGGCAGTTTATATTTGTTCTGGGCATGTATTTTAGCCCTTATAGGTGGTATGGTGATGCAGTGGTTGCACTGTTGCCTGGCAGCAAGTCTGGGAGTTAGAATCTGACCTGGATCCTTTCTGTGTCTTATTTGCATGTTCTTGACGTGTATTTTTGGCTTTTTCCTGGGTGTAATGGTTTCCCACAGACTGCTGACTTTCTAGGTCACCTGAGCCGAAGGCGTGACCTATTGCGATCCCCTTTTGTCCGTAGTCGTGCGTCGTCCGTAGTGCGTCGTCCATCGTGCGTTGTCCGTAAACTTTTCTTTGTGAACAAAATAACTTAAGTATTTATGAACCAATTTTGATGAGACTTTGTATGCCGGCTTATATCCATAAGATCTTGGACGAGTTCGAAAACCAGATTGAGTTGATCATATTTGGTGGAGTAATTGCCCCTTGTTGTATTATTATAAGCAACCTTGTGAACACAATAATTTTAGTAAATATTGGTCAATTTTCATGAAACTTTGCATGCTGGCTTATATCTATAAGATCTCAAAGAAGTTTGAAAACCAGACCGATTCAATCAAATTTGATGGAGTTATTGCCCTTTCTTATATTGTCATCATAAGCCACATTGTGAACACAACAACTTAAGTAAGGGTCATTTAAGGATGTGTCATGTTTAGGTTTTGGAGGAAACTGGACTATACCTGGAGAAAACCAACAACCTGTGGTTGGTACTTGGCAACTGCCTGTACAGTTTGAGGGGAAAATGCCCCGCGGGATGCGGTTTTACCTTAGAAGTAGAAAAGTAACTTGACATATGTTAATGAAGGTATTATTCCTTCCTTTCACTGAAGCGTTTTTTGTTTAAACGCAAAATGAAGTTTTTATGAGCATATTCACAGACCGCACCGACCAAACCTATGTATTGTCAACTCTTGCATTTACTTTTTTATACCTAGATATGCTGGAAACCAGTTATCTTTATAGATGGAAGTGTCTTGAGGTGCTTTATAAAAATTGTGAATTTCATGACCCCCAGGCTCCATGTTTGCCCCTGGGGAGGGGGTCAAGTTTACTATAGTTTATATAGGAAAATGATACTTTTGGGTATATTCTGTTTAATTTCTACTGGAAATCATTCACACTTGATTGACATAACAATGAGGTGATATTATGATATTTTTGACAGTTTCCCTTACCCAGGGGCTAAGGGGCAGGGCCCAAGGGTGAAAATGGCTTGAGAAATCTTCTTTGCTTAAAGAAAATAGCCACAAGTTATGTACATACAATTTAGAGTACTCTATTGCTTATGATACTGGTTTCCATTAATCTGATCCCTGGGGTCAAAATTAGGGCCACGCCTAATGGCCAAGGTTTAACATTGGATATACTATACTCAGGTGACCGTGAAGGCCCATGGGCCTCTTGTTTTTTTTTTTTGGCTAATTGGCGACTCTAAATAGCACTCGTGTGATTGAGTGAGTGAATAGCATGTGTGCTTGGTGATTGATATGCAGACTGTTCAGGGTGAGTTTTGGCCCCTCAGTCCTTCAGGTGACTTGATGACCTCTGACCCCTTCAGTCCTGACTAGAAATTATAGACTGTATAAAAAGATGGACACAGCACCCGGGTCAGAAAAGTGAAGCCAATGCAGAAATCTCTTGAAATCGCATTCTATTTAATGGCCAGCAGATGGCGACATTGGTGCTTCCAGAGAGAAGTTCAATGCTGTAGAATTCTATGAGTGAATGACTCTACTTTCCCACCAGATTTATTATTTCAGTCATCATTTTCCACTTTATTTTATGGTATTTATCGCAACTTTCAAGTCTCCTTCGATATATCATGATGTTCATTTTTGTAAATTATGGTCCCAAATAGACTAGAATAAAGAATAAAGCCAGATATGCTTTTGGGGGCGTGGCTGTCCTCTGGTCCTCGTAAGATACGGTCAGATTGACAGGTTTACCCTTAGATCCACCCCTCGCTCCTCCCTGGATCTTCAATTCATGCTCTTGTCCAATAGGATTCACATCTGGGTTCAAAATGACAAGATGCTGCTGTTCAAATTGCCAAAATACAGGCTTCCGAAATAGAATGCTGCAACCAATGGGTGACTTCATGGTTGCTTGGTTCATCTTTTTATACAGTCTATGCTAGAAATAAGCAGAGTAAATTACAGATCAATATTAGTTTTTGATTTATTACACTTCATGAGAACTAGATGCTATAACTTTTCCTCGGAGTCAGAATCTGCTGGTCATTTCTGTCTGCGATTTACGTAAAGCCAGAATGACGATGGAAGTCCACGAGACTGTAACATCACACTTTTGAATGCCCACTTTCAAATTTCCAAATGTGTATGCAAAATCCACTGTTTACTAAGCCAGCATAGTGCGTGAGTATGTTTTTCCAGATCTCAGTGATTTGACATAGTGTTAAAAAGGGTGTCCACGGAGATGTTTTCCTCAAAACTGTTGGAAATGCTTTGATACTGGCTAAACCATTTAGTGACGAGCCTCACTTTATTTTTTTTACATTTGTATTGTACTCATATTTTTAGTTTGTATGACTGCCTCTAGGCGTCAAGACTAATTTTCTGCATGATTGGTTATTGGGATCTATGGTTCATTGGAAGTGATGGCTGACTGCTGGGTTGGCGTGACTGCTCATCTGTGTAACTTGTATAGATGCCTGAGCATTCGCTCTCTCTCTCCACTTTGGGTTCCTCCATCTGCTTGGTGTTTGGCTGATTTATTGTTTAGTTTTCTTCCACTTGTACATGTTCCTACATCTATGCCCTACAGTCACTACTCATAAACTGACTGCATACTTAATTTTTTCATTGACTGTCCTTTAAAGCAGTGGCGTAGCCAGCGGGTGTGTCAAGACACGTCCCTTTATGATAGCAATTAGTCCTGGCTAGTTCTCAATTATTTTCCTTTGTTGATGTGTTTTCCAAGTATTGTAATTTGCAACTGAAGTCACGGCTTCTCTCCATATGCGATCTGACAGCGATTAAATCATTGGCAAAATTCAGTACAGTTGTGAAACAAGAACAGAGAATTGGGTTGCACAAAACATCCGTTTAAAACAATTATTAGTCCTGGCCTGTTCTCAGTCATTTTCATAACAGAAGGTTCACTTCGAGAGCAATCCACATTTAACAGATGCTGCTTGTTCTCCCCGATTAGGTAAGACAACAATAATTCATCTGGACGCATATTTGCTGTATTTAAATTTATTCAAAATTGCATACCTGTCGACTCTCACGCAAATATCTGGAGCCGCACGCTCTTTATAGCCTCTTGAACTGCAGAGTGCCACTTTTTTTTTTTTTTTAATCAACCCACACAATACCGAGAGTGAAAGTCTGCGTTTCATTGGAACACGGACCAGTTCAGTCAACGCAAAGCATTGGCCTATTCTGCAATAACTACATATTGAGTAAAATGTAAGTTACACAGTTTTGGGCCTGAAAGTATATTGGGGTCAGGATTCATTTGGACAGAAATTATACCATGGTGAGTCAGTTAATCATAATCTATCTCAGAAATGCTGACTATTTATTTGTTGGGACAGCAGACAAACTCTGAACACATTTTTTACTGTTTAAATTATTGCGTAGTTACTGCACTTAGCCTTCGTAGGGCAGTATTAAGTAAATTATTTTGCTGTACTGAATTTAGCCCATGATTTCATCATTGTTAGATCGCATATGGAGAGAAACTGTGTCTTCAGTTGTCAATTACGATAATTGGAAAACGCGTCAATAAAGGAAAATGATTGAGAACTGGCCAGGACTAATTGCTGTCAAAAAGGGACCTGTCTTTGCACACCCGCTGGCTACGCCACAGCTTTAAATAATGAAATATGGTCTCCATCTTTTGTCCTTCCTTTGAGCAGGGTCGTGACCAGCCGGCCAATTTAGCCAGAATAGCCAGTGTAATTGCAGTACTGAGGACTTTCTAATATTGATTCAGGACAGCTCTCTGCCTTTTTGATGTGTGTGAAATCATCCACTTCTTTTTGTCCTGCTGCAGCTTGAAAGCCAGGCTCTGCAGAAATGAGTCAGGAGATGCCATTTCATTTACTGCCTAATAGTCTGATCGTGGGCTTCCTGTCCATCAGCAGGGAATGTTTGATGTGCACTTAAACACTGTCATTTGCATAGACCGAGGCTGCCAAACCTTGTTGCTGAGATCTGCCATTCTCTAGGTTTTCGCTGCAACCATTACAAAGCACACCTCGCTCAACAGCTAGAGCAGGGCTGCTCAGCCCTGTTCTTAGAGATGTACTGTCTGGCAGGTCTACACTTAAACCTGAACAAAGTCCACCCGCTTGAGTAGGGTTGCTCAGTTCTTTTCCTTGAGATCTATGGTCCAGTAAGTTTTCACTCTAACTCTAAGAAAGCATGCCTCATTGAACGGCAAGATACCCTATTGAATTGCTAATTTGTTAAATCATATGTGCCAAATTAGACTTAATGTGAAAACCCATTGGTCAGTGAATCTTCAGGAACAGGGTTGGACAGCCCTGGGAGAGGGGTGAAGCAAGTGAGCGTCATACTGATGGGTTACTGATTGCTGTAGTCACAAATTTAATTTGATACCGCACAGTAGGGCCAATCCATACGTTTGACTGGTGATATCCATGCATTATCGTGGCTATTTTTGCTCCACAATACTAGCTTAATATATGAAAAGCATTGGTAACTAGCCTCTCCTGGTTTCTGGTGTTTAGGCAAACACAGTTGGACCAGGACTGACGACTAAAATAATTCACTCTGACTGAAGATCACTTGCGGTATTATGTGTCAGGTCACCTTAGGAAACAAGGCTTTGACCCCCACCATCTAAGATGTTGGTTAAACTCTCAAAAATAGTGTTCATTGATGACAGAACAGTTCTTTAAACTTTTCTTTTTTGACCAAATATTTATTGGTTCCGTAAATAACAGTACTGGACTGTGTACAGTACACTTGCACTATCTGGGACATGACATGCGGCGCTGAACCTCTAAAATTAATTTCTGTACCCTTGATATTTTTGCTCTTGAAAATTATTATAGTTTTTTTTTTTTGTCAGGGGTATTAAATATCCAAATTTATCATGCTATATATTATGAACATTGTAATTGCCACACTTGCAGAGTCCACTAGATGTCCCTTGTGAACCATGCAGGTGCTGCAATGATGTTGGTCATAATAATGTGATAAATTCAGAAATTCTTTAATTGGTGTACGTCTACTGACAGACGCTCAGCAGCACCTGAGCTGGTGGATTTCAGGCCTAGGTGATTTGGCACAGAATTACCCACTACAGTTATTTCAAATGATGCTTTTATCCATTGCAACTTCCAGCTGATCTGCTTGTGTTAGGGCCTGTCCCCTTTGGAGCAATGTTGGGCTAAGGGCCTTGCTCAAGAGCCCAATTTTCTGCTCTGTTCTCGTGAATGACTACACTGAGGTTTAAAGGAACAACCCGTCCGAGTCCCAGTCGGACACTCAGCGTTTGGCTTTGGGCTGCTCCTGTGCGAAATCTGTGGTTTAATGGCATGAGTCTCTTGGTACTCCTTGGTGAGCCATTTTTGATGGTGGGTAGAAAATGACGGTTATTTGAGGCTATTTATGGTGAATAATGGCGCTCTGGATTCCAGGCAGACAAGAACATGAAATAAAGACTCCAGCATTTTACTGTGTTTAATGCTAATCTCAGGCCATCTGCCGCCTGGGGAATCGCTATTTGGTGTGGATGAATGAGCAATGTGCATCCTGGATGGTGCAATGAGAAACTGAACCTAATCACAGCCTGGCTGCATAGAATTGTGGATTCTGGGAGATGAATAGCAGTGTACACATCTGGCGAAAAGAGCATGATATTTACAATTTGTTTTTGCCATTAGGTGGAATTGGAGGTTATGATTCGTCTCACAAGCCTGTTTATTTTTTTAACACTAAAAAGCAACAGTCAGCAACTTAGATCCTGGAGGGCCACAGTGGCTGCCAGCGTTTGTATTTTCCTTTCAGACAGAGGACAATTTGACTTGAATAAGGGGTGTGGATTCATTAACAAATTGATGAATCTAATCCCTTGTGTGGAAATGCAACAAAAACAGCAGACGATATGTGATGAGAGTTTACTCACCTGAACATTCTCATGCTGATGTAAGGTTTACCAGCGGTGAAGGAAAGTGACGGCGTTTTGGAAACACTTTTGAAAACTCACTCTGAAACCTTTTCTTCAGTGAGTTGTGAGTAATCATCTGGGCTTTCTTATGAAAAATCTTCTTCAAACCCAACCTCAATCCCCAAACTAGCACGACGGGCATAAAGCATGGCCCAGTATTAGGTCCATATGATTTTTTGCTCGGATAAATGGGATCTGTCCTGGTCAGGCTTAGCATGAGACTTAACAGTCCAACCGATTTAGTGCAAATGAATCCCCTTGCTCTCACCAACCTTCACCACCCCACCCAACACACACACATACACCATCCCCCTTTAATTTCCACCAGCCTTGTAAGGACCAAGGCGATTCTGTAGCTCCAATCATCAGCTTACCCCTCTATCGCTCTCTTTGTGTACCATAATGAATATTTTGTGCCAACATGAAAGAATCACTCTCCGGATTGAAACAGCCTGCTGCCAGATTCAGAATGGGGAACTAATAAAGCAGAAATCTTGATTTTTCCATAAAACCATAATGGAAAATCCTCCGTCAGCCCCTTGGCTTATGATGCGAGTACATAGATCAGTGAACGATGGCATAAACACAACATTGACGCAGTACGTGAGCCGACCAGCGTCAATACTCATTACTCATCTTGATTGCTGTTTCGTTTTTGTAAAATTGAATGAGCATTGCTGAAAAAAACTGATTAGCATTGCTGTTTTGTTTTTTTTATTTAATATATTCTTGCAAGCGTCTCATTGAGTCTATGATGCAATGGCCACCAATGAGCAGAACAATGAGTGCGTTCAAACACGAAGAATATTGATGGTTTCCATCTCACTGGCCTGCTTTAGTTATGCTGGTAGTTTTTTGAAAAATAAATAGTTTTTTTCTGTGTAGCGATGGCTAATGCACAGTCCAGCGTCGGTGTCTCAAAAGCGTGGGTGCTCTTACTCCATTACGTCTTCAAAAGAGTAGTCAACATTACAGCTATATTGTGCCAGAGCTGTAGCGTAGTCTGATTTTTAACAAAGGTCACCTTATTGCTTCACATTCTTCCTACACTGTCGTTTGTTTATTCTTGCGAATGTGGTGTAATATACTGCTGGAATCCACTAGCATAAGGTGTTTACACCAAGGGCAAAAGCAAAAGTCATTCTTCCCCACTACTTTGCAGCTCCCATTGTAGTAATACAGGCAAAATACTGCTTGCCAATATCTCAGCTTTACATAACAGGAAATTGGGAAAGAAAAAGAGGGCCTGCAGTCCAGGCTGAGCAGTGTTTGACGCTTCTGGTACCTGCAGGTGTTTCTGTTGAAGTTTGTGTTCTGCCAATTGAAGCGGAGTTCGCTGTAGGCTGAAATCTTTTAATTTTACTTCTGTTGGTGAACTGCTGGGGGGAGCTGAAGAAGGCCTGGGGTGCAGTTAACTGTTCCTTTTGTAAACAGAGAATTTAGTAAGGAGATCGGTGATTCGAAGTGAAGTATAGACCCCCTGCCCTGGGGAGGTATTAGAGAAGAATAATTCCTGTTTATAGTGCGGTTTATATGAAATAGCCCAAGCTCAACAAAACTTCTGCTTTATTGTGTTTGAGGGTGAATCATGGAGGTTCAAAATTCAGTACTCCTGGATGTTTTACACATACATTAGATTTAAATATATTTGAATATTACACATTGCAGAGTTTTCATTATTAATTCTAATTTCACTATGAAAAGCCATTCATCAACAAGCACTACTCTGATTTTTTTCCCCATAAGTTTCTTTTTTTATGTTAAGTGTTTTTCAGTTGTATTTGTACATTTGTTTTGGGCATCACTGTTGAGAATGGAGCCAGTAACATTTCGAGACTGTCAATTATTTGCTGAAAACTGCCTATCAGGATTTTACTCCGTCCCATTAGATTGCAGTCTCTCCGTGTCCTGATTAGAAAACCTTTCAAGATCAATTTCAGTTGCGACACAGTGCCTAACCGATGTTGTGTTTAGCTGCTTAGTTCGGACACTGGTAATGGAATTGTGAAGCAGTATGGATTGATCTGTAGTCAGCCAGTCAATAGCTGATTCATAAGCTTGTTACATACAGATAAGCTTAGCCCTGGTCTACAGTGATTGTTGCTTTGAAAATCTGAATTCCTAATTAGATTTGGCCTGGAACAGGAGTAGGCTACTAACCCTAATCCAAGAACGAGGCTTTCATTTCAACCATGTGGTTACACACCTGATTCTATTAATCAAGATATTGATCAAAAACTCTGAAGGGTTGATCAGAAGAATCAGGTTTGTTGGAATGAAAGCCTGCACCCACACTGGCTTATTCTGGAAAACAGTGAGTACCTCTGGCCTAGAACTAGGTGTGATCCGTGAAAACTTGGACAAATATACAGTATCTTCCACCAAGGAACGAAATAATAAAAAAAAAAAATTCAAAGGGGCAGTTTTTGCCCACAGTGGTTAAAATCCAGGGGTGTGTCCAAAGGAGCGGAGGCAAATTCCACATTTACATTTTCGTTTTGCAGGAAACAAGTCCTTTTTTTTTTTTTTTTGCTCCAAGAACCGTGATTTCTGAGGCATTTTAGAGCAATGTGGGAGTTTCTGCCTTTTAACTAACTTTGCTCTTTTTAATGTCCCTCTCATCAACACATTTTTTTTCAGTATCAGTCAAAATCAGAAGAAGAGGAAGCATTATTATCTGAGGCAGCTGTGAATGACATGCCTTTGGGAGTTGTTGACCACAGCTGCCAACCCAGAACGTGCAAAATATTCTTGCGATGTTACGGGAACGTTTTGTCTGTGTTATAATATCACCACGGCATTGCAGAAACATTGGAGATCATATTGTGTGGGCTGGAAAGTCCAGCAGTGGAGGGTCCCATTGAGTCAATTCAAAAGGCATTGGTCTTCATGAAGCATTAAGTGTCATGCATTTATAATGAATATTACACTCAAGATGATTTGTCAGTTCCTTGAATGACACTCAGAATGTTTCTCCAAGGACTAAGTTCTTGTAAATATTCATATAGGATGCTTGTGCAAATTGGAATATAATGCATAGCCTTGAACTGAGTAAAAACAGATCTCAGCAGCATAAGAATTGGAGCTTCTGATAGAGGTTTCAGTCAGTCAAATGATGATTTTGATGGATTTTTTTCTGCCTGGATGCCACAGAGGACAAATATAAAAATGAATGCTCATGTCGGCCCAGTATGCAATTTGGATACAACAGGACAGCTGCAGTGAAAGTTCCACGACTGTGCTTTGAAGATCCCACATCGTAGTGCTATTTGTCATTTCAGTTGAAAGTAAGGCACTAAGGACTTATCAACTTGAGCTGTCATTGAACAAATCCATCCGCTCTTCCTGCTTGGCATGAAAATGAATATCCTCCGGCAGCCCTTTATGCCCTTTTGCTACTCTTGGATTTCTATTGTCCAGTTTTATACTTCAGTCGAAAGGAGGGGGCGATCCGAATTAATTTTGCCTTTAAAGTCACCTCAAGATATGACAGCGATGCAAGGAAGCACTATACATTCAGCAATGGATAACGCATCGCACTGCAAATTTGGTTTCTCGAGATTACGAGCTGTGACCTGGGAAAAAAAAGCACTCAGCGTGCTAACTCAGATTTATCTCTGCTGAAATGTATTTTTGAGATTCGTCAAAGGACTCCATAATTGTATTCTGTTGTATGTCCCCGAATAACTTCTCATTTTGGAGTAAGAAAATCGACTTGTTTAAATGTTTTTCTTAGCGCATCTGCCGGAGTGTGAAAAACATAATATTCCCTGTTTTTCTGCGTGGAAAGTAGCTCATTTCCTGTACTGGATATTTTATGCAGCCTGTATCTTATTGAGGGTGTTGATCATTTTGGGGGGCTGAATGTGTTTCCAAGTGGACACCTCATAATGCACTAATGAGAATGTTTTTCACCAGAAGCCTTGCGACCTCATTAGATGCAAAACGCTACTTAGCAAGCGCGTGATAGCCAGGCAAACATTTTTCTGAGGTTCCTGCTATAGTCAGGTAACATAATGACCAAAATGTCCGAACAAAGATGTTTTGGTTCTGTAATGAGACTTAAACATTTATTTCACTCGTTGAAGTCATTGAGTGCACACCAGCTTTGTGAAGTTTGAATTATACTGTTTTTGTTGAAGGGGTAAAATACAGATTTTTTTCATTTACACCTTGATTATTTAGGCTGCATGTCTGCAGTTATTCTCAAATATCCCACAGTGTCAAACTGCCCATCTAAGAGCTTTGACTTTGCAGTTGCATTTTTTTGTTTTGCAAATGTTATCATGATTTTTTGACACAGTTGTCCTTGTCAGATCGAATAATTAGCCAGTGTTTGTAACCGATGTACCTGCAATTCGGACTCTTACTCTTTGGTCCCTTTGGAAACCCTGTTAGTATTCTGATCTTGTTTTGGTGACTTATCTAGCAAAGTGCAGATTGATAGCAAAGTCCTGTGTGGACGCCTTTTCATAGTTGTGGTTGAATGTCTCAAAATTTAAAGCCATTGTTATGATTTACATCTGATATTTTGTCTGTATTAGCTGATATTGAGTTACTATCTGCATAACTGGGAGCGACAGAGGGGCAGTTGGTTGCACAGTTGCCTCACCGCAGGGCAGTTTTGGATTTGAACCCAGCCCGGGACCTGAATGAGTCCAGCTCGCTTGTTCGCCACGTGTTTTTGTGGGTTTCCTGCAGGTACTCCAGTTTCCTCCCACAGTCCACAGACATGCATGTCAGGCCAATTTCAGACAGGACATTGCCCACCGGTGTGAGAATGAGAGTAAATGGTGTGTGATCTCTGCAACAGTCTGGTGTGTTCCCCTCAGCCATTAAATGCGTGGCTAAGCTCCAGCCCTCACTACAGCCCTGAATAGGGAAAAGTTAGGTAATGGATGGATGGATGGATGGATGTTTTTATGATGAATGAAATTTACCACCTTCCTTTGCCAGTGTTTAGCACATTGTCCAGGGTGCAGCCTCTGAAGTCCCCAAGAAAGGAGCGAGCGATAGCAGAGTAGTGTCTTCTGGGTAAATTCCAGATCATCAGTACTCTGTTCTTTCAGGGAGAAAGTTCTGGACCATCTGCTGTGGCATATGCGAATTTGCAGGTTTCACGTTTGGGTGTCCGGGATTCAGTCTTCCTGCAAATGTGCGAAATGCCGAAATCAGTTGAGGTGAGATAAGCTGAGAGGCATAAAAATCTCTGCGCTCCTTTCCCCAATGATAGTGCAAGGCAAACCTTTTTTTTAGAATAATTTACAGTAGAAAAACAATGCCATATGTCCGACTGGACCCTCACACTGGCTGCTGTGTTGTACCTGCTCCTTGGAGTCATTGCTCGTCTCAAACAGTCTCTGCCTTCTGGCCTTATGTTGCTACTGCACTTGGTTTGAAAAGGAGGCCTTGCGTTCTTTTCCCCAGCTTTGGTCTCTGGAGAGGTTAATCTCGATCTTCTATCACTTTGTACGGTCGTAGTACTCGTCTCCATCCCGATGTTGGAGCCCTTCACGATATCGGTTGTACATACAGTATACCATCCCTCCAGTTAAGGACATTCCAATCTGTAAACACACACAAAGCTCGCTGAGTAAACGAGGCTTGTGGTTCCAGGCTCTGGATAGCTGATTATGAGAATAGCTTTCTTATTTGACCTGTGATCTGTAATTTATGTAATGACCTTGGGTGCTCATTTATTCGGCATCACCATGGACAAAATCATCTGGCCAGTAAGACTGGAGATAAATCTTTACAGATACTATGACAGAGAGGCATCATGCGGCCACAGACCCCCTCGAGTTTGACAGATTGTCAGGGTGGGGAAGGGACCCAGGTGCAGACTGCGGTAACAAAAGCACAAATGGTTTAATTAGCCAAAATCATGGTCAACAGTCCACATCAAAAACCAGAGGAGCAAAAGCAGTACTAAAGTTTATAAGGCCAAGGCGACACCAAAAATTGGGCTAAGATCCAGGAAGTGGAAGTAAACAGGAAACTGAGGGCAATCCTAAACTTGCACACTATAAGACAAAGGAACTCAGAACAATGGAAGTCAACTGGGGTAAATGGCAAGAATGAAACGAGACAAAAAAAAAAGGCTGGGACAAATTCATGATGAAGAGAGGTAAGCAGGGACTGTATAGAGCAGGGATACTCACTCTTTTCCTGAATGAGCCGGTGTGGGTGCAGGCTTTCATCCTAACCAACCAGTCACTCGCCTGATGCTACTAATCAACCCTTAAAGCTTTTTGCAATAAACCCTTGATGAGTACAATCAGGTGTGAAACTGCATGGTTAGAATGAAAGCCTGCACCCGCAGCGGCTCATTCTGGAAAAGAGTGAGTATCCCCTGTACGGAGGCAGAGGTGATTAGGGAAACTACGGACAGGTGGAGTGGAAGGCAGGAGAGAGCAGGGAAGAGCGGTGAAGCAATCAGGGGAACCGAATGAGGAGGGCCAGAGATGTGGAAGACGGATGGTAAACACAGAACCAATGAAACGATAGTACAAGGACAAGAACTAATTAGCTGAAACAGATAGGCACAGATAACAGAAGTAAAGCAAATGAAAAGTTACAAAACAATGACTGAGCGAGGGAAAACCAGCACAGGAGCTGGCTGATTGCTGCCGGAGGACTGCAGCTCTGGTCCAGAGGAGTTGTAGTCTGTCCTGGTTCTTACTGTGTCTCTACGACCTTTGGAGTATTCGGGGCACTTGGCTGCATTGTGGATTGTCTTTATCTACTTGTTAGGGCCTGAATTTGGAGTTGATTTTATGATGAAAAAAACAGAAGACAGATCTTGTGCTGTGCTCTTTTATTTAACCCTTTCAGCGCCGTGGGCAAGTATAGTTGCCCAGTGATGTAAGATGTCAAAATCAGATGCCGTTGAAAACCTATCATGTGGCAACTTGCGGGAGCTCTTTTAAACAAGTTGCCACATGATGGGTATTCAACTGCTCAGGATAACAACTACATTTTTAATTCCTTGAAAATGTATGCAGCGCTCAAGGGGTTAAAACAAACACATAGTTCAAATAATGTCTCCTCCTTTTTATGTACAAGTTATTCATTTTAATATCTGAGAGTGTCCCTTCAGCCACCTACAAACATATTTTCAGGAAATGAATTGCCTTGTTGTCCCTTAGGTTCAGCAATGGAATCTAGACTGCTTCTCTACGCTTTCCTGTATGAAGTCGTGCGTAATTATGTCCGTAATGTCGTGTCAAATGTTCCTCTCAAGGACAGGGCTCCCTAAATCTGGCCCTTGAATCCAAATCCAGCCCTGTGTTTCTGTCCTTCCAGGCAATTAGCTGGACAGTTTATGCCACCGATTTGCCAGACTGTCATCAGACTTGACTCCCAGGTAACGCGAGGACAGGAAACCGGAAGTTCTGGACCCTTCGAGACCGTTTTATGGGGATCCCGAGGGAAAATCGGGAAAATCTAGAGGTTTTCATCTCTCTCCGTTGCTCTATAGGTTTTTTGACATGGCAGTGTGAGGACTTACACTGGTGTTTGAATCGCTTTTCTCGAACATGCATAACACACCAAACTCTTTCTTTTGTACGCGCTTGTGACCTCGTGAGATGGCGGGGACGAGGGTGAGGAGAAAGGTGTTGTTCTCACATTCGTTCACATACGGCACTCTTGAGCGGGCGTTTATTTATGCAGACTCCCCGGGCAGCGCGATTAGTTTGCAGAGGGCTAATTTTGTAGCGTGAGTCTGCGGAAGAGAGCCAAGCCTATTAATATTGGTGCTGAACAAAAGAAGTCGACGCAAGAGTGTGGTATGACAATCAGAGGGGAGATTTTTTTTTTCTTGGAAAGATGATTATTCAGTGTTTTGACTTCCTCTTGCACAGTCCTCCATATGACCTCTAACGTGCCTTGTCTGGAGTCTGGGCTGTTCGTGGTTGAATCCTCAATGTAGCCGTAAATAGTAGGGCACATGGTAGAGTACAAACCTCTGCCGGCGCCATCATTTCTGACCATGACCTTGACCTGGGAAAATCAAATCTCCTCTAATGGGTATCTTGTATAGTACAACTGTCCCACAAAGTTTCATCAAAACCGGTTCAGAATTTTATCTGTAATCCTGCTCACAAACAGACAGACAGACATACAGCGACAAAAACATTACCTCTGTTCAACTTCGTTGCCGGAGGTAAGATCAGTGCAGCTGTTTGGGCCCTTGAGCGAGGTCAGTAACACCACAGTCCGGGGGGTATTGGCCCCTACCTCATCTTATAGAAAGTACTTTGCTCTGGATAAAATCATCTGCTAAATTGCAGTAATGTAACGCGGCATGTCACAAACAGGGCAGGTGTGTTTGGTCATTTGTGGATCAGGCTGCATTGTGTGTGGAGGTCGATGAGGACGCAGTTCGGTACACAAGGCTCAGGTGGAGGGTAGGCGTGGGCTCCTTCCTCTGAAGCTGCCTCACACTGACGGATGCGCTAAGGTACTCGGGGCTTTGTTTCGCCGAGAGAAGCTCGGCTTCGGGAATCTGTCGAAGGCAGATGCGATGCCGGCTCAGCTGAGACGCTGTCATGCGAATCCAGACACAACAGGTTGTGCATCTGTTACCTGCTCCCTTCAATCACGCCCGACTGCTCTCTCGGGACATGGGTGGGACAATGAAGGCCTCCTGCAGTTACACCGATCATAGACTGTGTATCTCAGCCCACTGCCTGATACAGCAGAGAATTTACTGTAGTTCTGATGAATGGTTATGTTCTCCTGCAAGACTATTACACAGAATAGCTGTCTGTCATGGGACTCTGCAGTTGCTGTAGTCTGTAATAATTTAAAGAACAGTGTGAGAAGCCTTGATTGGCTGTATAAAATGAATATTGGACAGATAAGCTCAAACATAGTTCTGCTGTTTGTTATTTCTACAGGATAAGAGCTGTGAAGTCAACTTAATATTGTCAGTTCAAATTCACCATTTTATTTTAAGCAAATTTTTAATTTTAAGTTGAATTAAACTGAAAAACCTGTTTAATTAAAAAAGGTGCAACCATTATATTGTAAATGAGATCTCCACTTACTTTTTGAGTTTAGGTGATAGATGCTGTATATGTGCTAACTCCATGCATGTGGTAAAAGGTGCTTAAATGTTAGCCCCTTAAACTCTAACTCCTCTAGGTTTCCCTTTAAGTAGGTTAAAGGTCAGAAAAAGGTTTTTTTTTTTTTTTCATATTGTAGAGCAATGTCATAAATATTCTGTATTTACAGATTGCGACACTTCACCAAAGCTTCATCACACACAGTATATTGACACCATGTTTTCATGACCACAAAATGTCATCAAGTGGAAAATATCTATATCTTGCGCATCATGTTATACACATTTCCCTGTAATTCAGCAGGACATATCTGGGATCACTGCAAAGCTTGGAATCTCCCCCAGAATCTACAACAGGCCTGAAGTTCCACAGGTTTGAATGCAGCAGCTGCATTTGATGCACCTGTTAATGGGTCTGTTGGTTTTATAGGGTTAAATGGCGTATCTGTGTTCTGGGGCGCTCCCCTGGTACCCCAAACCCACATACTCTCCACTGCTACTGGGGCTCTGGGCCCGCTTTGGGCCCGGAGCCTTCTACACAGCTCCAAAGGACCCTCCCACATGCCTGATCCGCCAGCGACTGCATACGAACCTCTCACCCTGACGTTGGTCTGTCGCCGTGTTTTGCCCGGCAACCATTTCCACTGGCACGGGGTCCGTTCCATCTGTGAGGGGATGTTTGTAACCATGGCCACAAGGTGCCTAATCAGAGGGGCTTGTACTAACCAGGCAGAGGGCTGCCATTTGGGTGCTCAGGAGGGATGCTGCCAGGGCACAATGAATCGTCCTCGTCTGTTTCTACCTCGCAGTCTGCTGATCGTGTCTAATACTCTGAGATTCCCAAATGGAGGATTTCCTGCCTAGTCTGCAAGAAATTTTCTTAACATTTGTTTTGACCTTGTAATGAAACTTAAAATCTCAAGTATAAAATATGAGCTCGATTTGAGTGGCTATTTGTTTGGTAAATGTTCAAACCCTATTAGCATATTATTTATGAGTCCACATTTCTTGCCTCATAGGAAGGATTTTTTTTAGTTGATTGTAGTTAATACTGAAATGATTAGATGTAAGATGTTATGCGTAAATGTAGGACCAAAATGTATTGACTTCGATCTGGATTAATTATCCCCCGCCGTGCAATTAGCGTGAAGCGGGGGATATAGAATTGGGCTCTGTCCGTCAGTCCGTACGTACGGACACATGAAATGGAGGCGGCGGGGGATATTGCCATGTTAGTGGCAGACACTTGTTTTTGTCTTGTGCTCTGCATAAGGTTGTAATGGTAGATTTCATGCTTCTACCCCTCTTTAGTTCTTCCTGTGGGGTTAGAATCTGAAAATTCCTGACTCTTTGGTGGAGAAAATCTTTAAACTCCGTACCCTGAAAAAACACTGTCCAGGGAATTAGCAGTCAGTCAATGGGCAGACACCGCAGTGTTCAGAGCTGTCCGTTGTGATTTACTCCTATGTCTTATTGAAGACAAGACCATTATGCGAGACAAAACTGTTGTTTTTGGGATGTGTTTACTTAATGCATTAGGTAAATTGACTCCAGATAAATTGCTGAATACAGTTTAGATTTGGCTTTGTGTGTTTCAGGTGCTGAATTGTTGCAAAGGGAGATTTTTGTTGGCAAGTATTTGCCTCATCAGTTTCCAACTTAGTATTCGCCTCATCAGTTTCCAACTTATTAACTTGGTGTTAAAACAAGCTGCAGAATATACACCATTAATAGGCCTATAGCAGATGGATAGAGTTTATGGTTTTATCCCCGCATTAATAAGGCTTGTTTCCACGTTTCCACATTTCCATTGGCTAGCTTGATATTATATGAGAATATACACTATCTCAGGAGAGGATGCATCATCTTATTGTAATGTGTAAGAGTATTTTAAATAATTTCTGAGCTTTTGTAAGATGAGAATGGTATTGTGAAGAGAGATTGTGAATCAAATGTCAACTGAAAACCTGAAGTTGTGTCAGGTGAATAAGATCTGTCCATATGGCAGACAGTTTTTTATTGCCTAGTAATTAAAAGTTGGCTGACAGAATGTGATAAAGCAAACAGGCCAGCATAATTATGAATTTTAATTAGCTGCAGACACTGTTCTTGTGAATACTTTTCCTGGGTTTACTATTGTAAGTGTTTTTTTCAAAGTTGTTTAAAGCGTAGTTATTTGCAGCTGAGCTTTTGAGGTGGGCATTAATATGTGCGCATAATATTTTAATGGGTTTTTTCTCCTCCCTGAGGTGAAATTATTTTACTCTTGGTAGTAAGCAGACAATTTGTTTAGACAAACTGCTTCGTTATCAGGGAATCTGTGTTATTCCTGTCAAAGCCTTTCTTGTCCTGTTTGTTTAATTCTCAAATTAGGAATGTCCAAACATACCTGCAGCAGCAGCAGGATCCTCTGTGAGTTTAGGATGCAGGGTTTAGCACAGATGGATCTCAACGCCCCATCTGACCAGAGCACTCGAAGAAGAATTATGGGTCAACTGGGTCATTTATCAATTTGTCTCCGAGAAGTGAACTGAGGGGCAGCCATTGGAAAAAATTAAAAGTAAATAATAGGACCGCCATTTCTCTGTGTGTAGATTTGAATGGGTGGCTACTGCAGGCCTCGCACCAATGACTTTTGGAGCGCCTTTTGAAGGTGATTCACCGTCTATGACAAATTTTCCATATCAGAATAAAATCATGGGAGTTTTGCTCGAATTGGGGCATTCTCCCTTGCTCTCAGTCGATTACTGTAAGGTGGTTATAAAATTCGGTCCTATGCAGTCTTGTCTTGAGGTTCCGATTAAAACCAAACGTTTGGTTTTATCAGAAGTCTTTTTGACTCGGCCAGGGGTGGATGACGCTGGTCCTGGAGAGCCACAGGGTGCGCTGACTCTGACTTTCTCCCCGCGATTTAAACCCAAGACACCAGGTGAGATGCATTTAGTGTGTAATCAACTGCTCTAATTCATCAATCAAGTGCTGAGTAACACCAAAAACCAGCAGACACTGCGGCTTACCAGGACAAGGGCTGGCCACCCCTGGACTAGGCCCATGCCAATAGTGAAGTTTAATGACGTGAACATTGTGAGCAACCATTAGGTGCGCTCTGCAAGAACTCCAGTCATAGTCAATGAGTAAAAACTGTGACTTTATAGTACATTGTCTTTGGATGTGCGAGGGCATGAGACATTAGCATTTTGAAAATCTTTTCAAAGTCTCCTAGTCTATGGGAGGGATAATTTGCTTGACTGGGGAGTTCATGGTTCAAGCCACAGTAAGATCCCTGCTGTGTTCGGGCTCTTGAGCGAGGCCCTCATCCCTGCTGAGGGAATCTGTCCCTGCTTTGTACAATCAGTTATAGGTCACTTACAAGCCTCGGTTAAATTACCTTAAAAGTAACTGTAATGGTCAGAACTGCGCCAGGTATTCAGTGATCCGCACTTCCTCCCTGGGTTTCTCCTTGTCTGTCACCCAAAATTTTCTTTTCCTCAACACCGTTACACTCTTGTTTGTCGGGTTTTCTGTGAAGCACGCAGTCATGATTGGTATTTAAATGTGCTGTGCAAATGAATGTTGACACGATTAATGGCTTGATCTGAATGACGAAAACAAGAGTAGAAACAAACTAAGGCATGAACCATTACACAGGTTTTGAGAGATCCTTTCATCTGATCAATTGTAGCCTGGTGGGCTACCGCTAAGGTTCTGAATTTGATAAAAGCTGCAATGATTAGCAAGTGAAGGCCCTTGGGATTGTTTTGGCAGGTCTTTATACTAGAAACATCCTCAATTACAAAAAGTGCCTCAAGTTTTTATGGAAAGCGGGATCGCGGATACAAGTTTTGTTCCAATTTTGATATCCTCAGGCAAGACTTTTTTCTTCATTAGGAACTAGTGTTCTTTCTGTTGTATGCTTTCTGTGTCCACTCAGTTCTAATAAGTAGGTCTTAATGCCTTTCATGGGACAAAGTTTTGACCGGAGTAATTTCCTCAGTCCACGATTTTATTGATTGGTCACACTCAGTGCTTAATTGTGGTTAATGGCAGTAACCGCCCATGAAAAGCGTTTAGCTTAACAGATGAAACTGTCATCATGGTTTGCTAAGAAGTGTCGTTGATCAGACGGAATGAAAAGCATCAAACAGTGCCGTAGGCCCTTTGTATACCATATCTGTGGTGCTTCAGATCATTTTAGAGTGAACTTAAGGGTGATCGAACTCTGCAGTGGAGGAGGTGACGCATAATTAGCCATTTTAAACCAGAGTGCTTCACGTCGTGCTTTGAAAAAGAATAGTCTCATATTGTTTGTTTGGAGGAGCCTAATTACCATCATCTATTATTAAGCTTCCCTCCTACACTGAGCAAACACTGTTGGTCACATCACCCCAATATTTTTGGCTGCAGTATTCAGCTCGGCCTGCTTTTACAGTCAGATTGGCGCTGGTTTACGAGCCCGTTTTCAAAAAGGTTGGGACACTGTATAAAATGTAAAAAATTTTACAAAATTTTACAAAAAAGTTTTTTTGAAAACTCTTTGCTCATTTTTTTGCCAGATACAAATTTAAAAAATGTTGGGAAAAAAAAAAAAAAACACTAAAAAAGTTTGTATGATTCTAAAAAATACACCTGATATGTTGTCTTGGGCTCGGTTCCCGCTCGCGTTCCCATTTCGTTTCTGGAGCGTAACTCCAAAAGCATTTGCATAATCTTAAAACTTTGTGTACTTACTACTCAGGTCCTGCAGTGGTGCCTTCTCGCTTGTGCCTGTCTGTGTGTCTGTCTGTCCGTCTGGTGGGGTGGGTAGGGAAGGGGGCCGGGAGGGACATATGTTTTTACCAGTAAAAACACATTCTAGTTTCAATTAAATTTGGGGTTTAAATGATTTGTAATGATTTGATTTTTTTTTAAATTTAAATTTAACCAATTTTTTTGGGAGCAGTGTTGTAATTCTCAGATGTCGGGGCACATGACTTAAACTTCCTATGGGGGGTGGGTGGCGGATTTAAATAATCAAGCTAAAGTAAGATGGATATCTTGGGTTTCATGTATGAGTGGTCCTGTGTTATATTTCCCTACTGTTCTTCTCTCCAGTGCAGGTTGATGGAGCATATCCCAGCATGCATTGGGCCATATACAGCAACACACTTTTGACAGATTGCCAATTCATCTTGGGGAACTTGGCCCCTTGAGTCAGATGGGCCTGCTTATACAGAATTGCCCCAGAAGAACTGAACCCCGGTTCACCACCATGCCATGTCAATAAGTCACTGTTCAAGCTTTAGCTCGAAGTGCAACTTGCATTATCAGTGCAGGGGAATTGAGCCCTGTGCCCTATGGGTAATGTAGTAAATCCAGCCACAGCCTGCCATTCTGCTTGTCTGTCAATTTCTAAACCTATTTTACTGTGTAAAACACAGTTGGAGACTTTCTGTCTCTTTAGTAATCTAAAAGATGTAGGCTGGGAGCGGGGAGTTTTCCTCTAGCCACTGAATACCCACAGTCGCCTCAGTTGCATTGTCTGAAACATCAGTGGTTGTTCGTGCTCGGCATGTTGCGGCATACATTTTAAAGCAGAATTAGGTAGGAATTGGTTTTCTTGTGAACCTGCGCCCCCTGCACTTTTAAAGTGCAATTATAATGTCGTAAATGGGCGATTCCGAGGTATTTTAACAAAATGTCCCCTCCCTGACAAGACACTAAACCGTCCCCCATAGAAAATTCTGTTGATGTTCTAAAAACCATGTTTTTTTTTTTTTTTTTACAATTTTTGGGTATAATAGAGCATTACAATATTCGGGAGGAAAAAGCTCAATTCTTCCCTCCCTTTCCATTTGGGGATCATTTTAGTGTCAGTCAAGGAGGGGACATTTGTTTGACAATACCTTGGAATTGCCAAAATACAAGTCGCGCCTTGACTCACCCTACACTGCAGGCATCATGTAAAGCAGAGATATGATAATATAATATAATATAATATAATATAATATAATATAATATAATATAGTATAATATAATATAATATAATATACCCCCACAGGCAGGCTGCAGGTACATCCTAGGTTATAAAAGTTTTACTGCTGGCTCTGGATTGAGCTAATTAACCAATGCTCAGATTCTACACCGGCAAAACTGCAAAACTCACTGAGACAGGGATGACACTGATGATGTCACAGAATAACGTTGCAATCTTTAATAAATAACATTGATACACGCACTCTGGTGTTAGATTGTGTTTGTTTTCAAGCTGGCCGTGACACTGAAAACTATGCTGCTAACACTAGGCTATAACACATAATGCTGGGACTCATTATGCTAATGGACACAGAAAAGCTTGCTAGTTGACTAAAACTTACAAAACTTGGATTTATTTTTTAGCACAATGTGATGTAAACTTAGGTGGCAAACCAGTCAATATAGCTATCTAGACAGGAACCGACACAAAAGCACTTATTACCGGTATCAATGTCGCACAGAGGTTTAGCTACCAATTAAACCTCAGTCGAAATGGGCTGATTTGGCTCATGATCAAAAAATAGCGATTTGACATAGCCAAACGTCAAGCAAGTGCAACAATGCAAGACATAGCAAGACACCTATTATTACTTACTAGCTAAGGAGGCATCATGGTTCAGTCCTACAGAGCAAAGGTATGACTAAAAGTCAGTCCAAGATTTACTTTAGATATGCCATTACATCTATATCAATACTGAATATGGATGTCATACAATCTCAATTAAAAAAAAGAATAGTTTTTACGGTGCTAGCAAGCCAAAGTGAAGGGTTGTTTGGTTCTGTATAGGGTACCTTTTTTGGGAGAACGGACAAAACATGGAAGGCAGGGCAAAGCATGGAAGTAGCATAATCACATCTTATAGCTCACAGTAAATGCGAGTCGCTGTCAGTCGCTATCATTGTTCCGATTCAGCTTATCTTGGGGAGCGACATCATGGGCTACTAAATATTGTCAAGTACAGGAAATGCTTTTATTTGATCTTTATAATTCAGTATTGTCAGTAACAGAAACAAAGCATACAGTTACCCTGCCACCGATCAAAATTAATGGCAAGAGGAGGCACTTATCTTACAAATTAACAAAAGCGAGATTGGTTTCCACCCCTCTCAACGAACTGTGATAACCCACCTATTAGTTCTTTATGGATCAGCAGGGAACCTGTACATTTTGCGGCCTTTCTCCAACCTATAATCCATCATATTAACCAATTTTGAATACTTTGATTTTGAATATTCAAAATTTTGAGCTCGTTCACATATGAACAAGTTCACTTTGAGACAGTGCCCGATAATGCAACGAAAACTTCATGGGTCCATCCAGGCATGGATCCTACTTATAGCTGGCTGAAGACTCACCATCTGTTGGATGAAGCTGGCGCCATAAAGTGTTACACACTTACTGGGGGTAATCATCTCCAATCAGCCAGAGTTACACAGTTCAAGCGCTGGCATTCAGGGCACGCAGTGGGAAGGAAATATGAACCCCTTCCCCATTACAAGTCACTGTACCATAAAAATTATTTTGAAGCTCATATTTTAGGGTAAAATAGTCGCATAATGTTGCAGTAAATTAACCAAATGCGCACATTTATATTCAAGTGTAGCACAGTGTTTTATTGATTTGACATTTTTGAATGAAAAAAAAAGTCACATTTATTATTAACCAGATTTCTGTAAGCAATATGCTTGGATAAAACTCAAATGAAATATAAATGAGATTAAAAGCCGCTTTGAGGATGAGGGAAAAGACCAGTTGAAACTAGATTTTTTTTCTTTATTTTCGTCATTGCTCCGGGTGCTGCACATGCATCGAACATCTGTTAAAAGTAATAAGCAGTACATGAAGTTGCATGACTGTAGCCAAGCGTTATCTTCCTGACTGACGGAATTTCCACTATAGCTTACGGCTGTCAAAAAGTATGCCTTCATATTACTGAGGATTAATTGCTATTTTTTGTTTCTTTTAATTGAATTCCCAGCTCAAGAGCTGATCCACTCGAAGACCTTAACATCATATTTGCTTTATTACGCTGGCCTGAATTTGCATCTTTGACAGTGATTGAACATCTGTGGATAATCTGGGTGGGTTTACTCAACAAGAAACTTTCACAAACATTTATATTTTTTTCGCTGGTAAATGGTTACATTTATCGGAAGAAGCACAGGTCATCGACATCGACCGAGGGTGTGGTTGAACTGAGCCATTGAACAGAGGGCTTCTCAGTCAAGGCAAGCTTCTATTTTGTGTTCCTGTGTCTTTAAATCTCAGCTTAATTTGTTGTCAAGTTCCTGAAGCTTATTGAATTTGTCAGATGGTTTATTGAAGGCTCACCTTCGGACAGTATATTTGTGATTTTCAAACCTCAATGGTTTTTAGTTAAAACTTCTGAAGTGCAGACAATTGAGCAGACGTGAATGAACATTGCAGTGGGTTAATGACGCCTGCACAACATATGAAATAAGGAACATTAATATTTTGAGCCAGTACAAAAGTTTTGCATCTGTGGAAATATTTTGTGCATGTTTGAAAAAGTTTAACCAGGAAGGCATAATTTGTACGTGTGCAAAGTCTCTGGCTGTAGGAATATTTTAAGTTTATGCAATTAAAATTGGTTTGGGAATATTTCAACAGCAAGGAGTCACAAAGTCTGCGAAACGGACACACTGATTTCCAATGTGCAAAAGCGATTCTGAAGTTACAAGCTCAGGTATTACAAGCACAAATTCTGACCCAAATCTGACGACCCTGAGGCCAACTAGCCAATCAGCACAAACTCCACTGGCAGTCCAATCAGAGGAAGTCAAACTGTTCAATCAAGGGGTGAATGATTCTGGTGAATGCCGGGGAGGAAAACATGCCTTGATGGTGCCGCCTTGTATTTTTGGTTTGCTGGCTGAAATAATGGACATTTCCAAATATTGTTGTTTTATGGGATGCAACACAAACAAATAAACAAATACTGAACTCCTTTTTTCCCCATGTGCAACTTTTTTCAAATGTGAAATTTATATTCATGTGCACAAAACTTTTTCATTCATGCTCAAAATATTTTTAGGGCTACAGAACGACTTTACAATCTCAAACTAGATGATGCGCTCTCTTTAGAGATGCTAACCCACGCTTCTTGTTGACCTTGACCTTTGACCTTTTGAGCTCAAAATGCAAATTTTGACAGGGTACCCTAGGTTCATCTACCCCACAAAGTTTGGTCACCCTAGCTTCAGTGGTGGACACGCGCGCACACACACACACACACACACAGACAGACAGACGGTGCTAAACTGTATAAATGACCCATATTTGGTTCCGTTTTGGTGTACATTTGGTGTCACAAACAATCTGATTTGGCCAGTCATTTTCAAAATGTGGGTTGGGGGGGGGGGGGCATTAGTGTGACTTAATTAAAGAGAACAATGGGTGGTCTTGGGCACTTAGATTGCCAAATCGATACATTACTGATAAAATGGAATATTCCAAGCAGTTGGAATCCATCAATGCGAACTTAAGGAAAAATTGAACGCTGAACATTTCGAGAAACCTGGAAAATCACTTGCAGTCATGGTAATTAGAAATCCTGAGTCGAATCATTGGAGGGAAATTAGATTCTGTTCAACAGTGAAAAACATCAACTTGAATCAGAATTCATCAAGGTTTTTATTTGACACTTTGAGAACAACAACGGGACCAAACGGACTGTGATATTTAGTGAAGGGAATTGTTGTAGATCAGGATGTATTTTTGGGCCACGATGATATAGAATGAAATGGAAAAACTTGTGCAAAAAGTATAATGGCAGGCAACTAAATTGCCAACTGGAGTGAAATGTAAACGTCTGGAGCAAAGCTATTTAATCACCTCGGGCTTTGCGGGGTGCCTTAAGTTTTTACTCTCCCTGATTCAGGATTTTCAGTTTATTAAAGCATTATGACATAATTGCCTCTTTAAAATTTCATGTGTATGGTAGATTGAAAGTTTTTACACCTCAACTGCTGCTGTGACATGCGTTGAAAAGCAATTTTGGAAACATTTATGTCTGTCGAACAAAGTGGCAAAAACAGAAACACTTTTAAGGCAACTTTCGCTCACCAGAATGCCGTTCTGTCATCCCAGTGTATTTCAGTCCAGGCCTGTAGCAGTGCCGCGTACTGGAGGCTGTGGGACTGTTGGCAGAAGACAGACAGGCCTAGATGTAATGGGCGTTTCGTTTTTTGTCATGATGCGCTCTTCCGTTCCAACATCACTATTCGTCTAGCTCAGCGTCTGAATAAACAATGTCAGTGTCGTAGCACAATGACTGAGGATACAAGCCAATATGGAAGCTGAGCTGAAATCGGAATTGGCTTTTCTCTCAGTTTTTTTTTCAAGTCTGATTAATTTTATGAATAAAATTAAAAGTGCACATTCCGTAAAAGTAATGCAATGGTGGTGTGGTCATGAGCATGGTGTAAATCAAGTAAATCTGTCAATCATCCGGTCCCCTCCAATCAATGTCCTTTTTACGCATCTTCAATGCCATTCCAGTTTGGAGTGCAGGTCTGCATGCGGTTTAACAATCAAATCGACTCCCCATCCCTCGAAAAGCCCTTTGCCTGACTCCCATTAAGTGGATGGACTGAGCGCCATGTTGCCAAAGCTTGTGCTGTTATGGCTTCAGTTTTGCGGTTTCCTCGGGTGAGGAGTCAGTTATATTCCATAACCGCGGATGCACCATTCCTCTCAGCACGACCTGTCGTTTGTTTGCTGTCGCTTTCAGCGAAGTGTAGTGTGTTTCAGTGGCTCTCCGGAGAGGTACATTACCCACAGAGGGATTACAGAGTTAACTTTGCTGAATAAAACTCATAAAATGTCCATCCATTATCCAATCTGTGCATTCCTGGTTGGGGTTGTGGATGAGGTGGGGTGGGTGGGGAGGGGTATGAAATGGGCGAGTGACAGAAACACACCCCAGAATACCAGCATTTACAGATTAAAAGCCTACAGTTCATCATTGGCAAGGAATGAATGCTTTTCAGCTATGAGCTCTTGTCAGCCTCAATCCAATAAGCTGTTCAAGTTTTGTAGCTATGCACCCTTCTACTCAGCTATATAGTTCAGTCTCCATTTAACCGAACGTGTCATGCATGTCTTTGGTGTCTGGATGTGGAGGAGGAAACCGGAATATCGGGAGGAAACCCGCATGAACACGAGATTCAAACCCACAGCCTTCATGCTTTGAGGCACATGCAGGACCCTCGTGTCAAACACTCCTCAGGCTGCATGGGGTTCAGGTTGGCAGTTTACCCCACTTTGCCAAATACCACTCATGTCCACTGCTAGGGGATAATCTGTTAGGTTCTGATTTAGAGTCATTATTGAATTGGCTGGACATGGCTTTGCTGTAATGAACTGGATACAGTTAGTTATGGGAGAATCTAGAATCAAGGGGGGGGGGGGGGGGGGATCTTATCCCATCTGATAATTTTAAACTAAAACAAAGCACCATTCAGATCAGCAGCATGAGCAAACTGCAAAATAAAGATTTCCATTTCAACTCAATTTTGTCATATAGGTAGACTTAAAATCTTCAATTGTTTTACTTTTTTTGGCTGAATTATATAGCCAGTTGTGAATGCATCAAGTAAAAATGAACATTTCATGACACTGCGATTTTGAGATAAAGGTTGTTTACCCCGTGGGGTAATTTGACGTCTACATTTGGCCCATCCTATAGTAAGGATCAGCGGGCAGCCACAGAGCAGCACCCGGGGACCAACTCCAGTTCTAAAGCCAGTTCCTTGGTCAGGTGTACCCGCAGGAATGTTCCTATGATGCATGTTTTTGTGGGTGGGGGAAACCGGAGTACCCGGAGGAAACCCACGCGAACACGGGGAGAACATGCAAACTCCACATACAAAGGCCCCAGGCCGGATTCAAACCCACGACTTTCTTGCTGTGAGGCAATAGTGATAGCCACTGTGCCGTCCACGGTTAAGGTGGAATGCGTTGATTTTGTCCATTTGAGGGAAAAATTTCATCTCTGTAAGACCGAACAAAGCACTTGCAAAGAAGGACTTATTGTGCAGTCACAAATCACCTTGAATGCACCGCACAGCTCACTGCTGTAGGCCTGTGCATTAGCTCGGTTCTCATTGTTCTGTGTAAAGAGCTGCTGGACAGTAAAACAGAGCTGTATTTTATGAAGAACGTTCACTCAGTTACCTACATACCCAGAGAATAAGACCCAGAAAAGCTGGTGGGCTTTTACGTCTGTCTGTGCGCCAGATTTGGGATGAGTCCAGGGTTCACTCAGTTACCGGCTAGCTAGCTTGCTAATCCTGCTTTATGAAACACCCCCGAGGTCCTCGGCTCAGATGGAAAATCTTTCTCCTGCTCAGTCCCTGCACACAATGAATCACAAGGATTCCTTTGCAGTAAACGCCTGCTATCTATCTAATGAGCTGGGCATGACACTCTGGGGGCCGTAAAATTGCACAAACGTTTCGCCGCACAAACCATGACAATTGGATGAATTTTTATTTTTTTCTAGTGCCTGTCCTTGGGTGGTGTCTTTATTGGCAAGCAGACAGCATGAATCTAGTGTCTGAGTCTATTTAGTTTTGCTTACGCTAATACAAATAAAAAATAGCTTTTGGCCCCCAAAGAAGGACAGCTAATTTTGACGTTATCTATGCACATTATCCCTGCGGTCAAGTGCATTTAAATTTTCATTTGGATTTTTGAACAGTTGTTCAATCCATGTTCAGCAATGCATAATGCCTTTAAGAGAAGCAATGTCATGCCTTAAGTTTTCCCTTAACTTTGTTCAAAGTCAGAAAAACAATTTTTTCCAAATTGTAGGACAGTCTCACACACACATTCTGTGTCTGCTTGTTGCAACGCTTCACTTAAGCTACATCACACTTTCACTGAGAGAAATATTCAAACCCAAAATGCCGTGTTTTTATGGCCACATTATTACATCAAATAGAAAATATCTAGATTTTGCCTGTTATCTTACATACATTTTCCTAGAATTCATGAGGTCTTATTTGGGATCATTGGAAACTTTGGGATCTCCACTATAAAGTGCCATTGGTTAGAATACAGCAGCTGCATTTGACTGACCTCTGACTCCGTAGGTTTTATGGGGTTAATATTTGCTCCAGAAAAGGCTTTGTCTCTGGGAGATTGAAACAAGTTTGAGAATAAAGTTAGTCCATGGAAGTGGAATGTGGTCAGAACAGTAATACTGTCCACCGACTGAGCTGTAAGACAATATTTGATATCCTAAACCTATGAAGAATTGAAATTTCGAAAATGATTCTCTGCATGAATGAGTTCAATATTTTTTCTGCTGACCACTGGCCATAAGATGGCTGTCGATCCAGTCCATTCAGATTTAGCTTAAGAACATGGGGTATCCCTGGTTTGATAATCAGGGTTTTTCCTCTCGCAGTCAGCAGTGAGTTATTTCTGAACCTCATGTGTATGTTTTCCTGCAATCCGGCTAGGAAAAAGTGCTTCAATTTCTCATGGAATAGAGGTGTTTTGGATGAAAAAAAACTTCAACTGCAATATTTTCAAATATCGGTCTTCTTCTATGCATATTAAATGTACCTGTCAGTTTCAGAACAGTCGAATATACAGAGTTGTTTTTGCGATTCATATCCCCTATGAAGGCACACAAACTGCCGGGCCATTGAATTTAAACTTTATTCACTACAGCATGCTGTAAAATGTTGGCTAAAAGTTAAAGGAAAAATGTGCATGCAAATTGAAAAACTTTGAGTTTGAGTTTATCTGAGAGCCCTGTGCTTGGGTGTTCAAATCCCTAACACACTATTAATCCTTAAGAGCGCTAAATGCAGTTCTTGTAACTCAATGATGTAAGATGATCATTCCGTGCCAAGTGGACCAGTTTTCAGAAAGTTTGCACCGCACCATCTCAGAAAAACTTGAAAAAACATCATGGGTGTTTGCCATCATTTCAAATGGTCAAATCCCTAATTTTAAATCCCAGCTCCAATTTTTCATGGAGTCACTGCCAATTTAAGGAGGGGGTGTCTAGTCATTTAGAAATGTAGCAATGACCGCAGGGGAGCTCTTTTAAAGAAGTCACTGCATGATAGGTTTTCAGCAGCACAAGATAATTAAATTGAAATATATATATATATATTTTATATATGTTTTATTCATTTCAGCTGTTGGAGCAAATTGTACAGACTTGGTCATCCTCGGGCAACATTGGTAGCGTGTGATTGGTGGTGTAACTGGTCAGTGTAATGAAGCGAGGACTTGTCATCACATGAGTTGGCGAAATCGGTAATTTAAATAGTTCAGCTAAGTCCAGGGTAGAAAGAAAAGAGCGATCCCCCCCCCCCCTCCAAAAAAGAAAAAAGTCTAAAAACTTATTTTTTACCCTTTTTTGCCCTTTTTGCCCCTCAGCCCTGAAAAAGGCTGAGGGGTATTGACATCGCGCAAGATGTCCATCTGTCATTCACATTTGATTCCTTGCGATAACAGAAAAACGCCATTGCCCATCTTCACGATTTTTGGTGAGGACATTCGGGTACAGTTACTACACAAACATATCCATTTGGGGCACGGTCTGAAATCAAATATGGCTGCCACAGCCGCCATCTTGAATTTCCATTTCATACCATAACTGAAAAATGCCATCAGCAATCATCACAACTTTTTGGGAGGACATTGGAGTTCAGTTACTACACAAGCCTATTGATTTCAGTCGCGATCCGAAATCAAATATGGTTGCCACAGCTGCCATCTTGAATTTCCATTCCGCTTGATAACTCAAAGATTCCTCCGTCAATCAAAGCCATTTTTGCTGTGTTGCTTGGGCTTTTGTGCCCACAGAAGCCTATCGATTTCCATGGCACTTGGATGTCCAATATGGCTGCCACAGCCGCCATCTTGTATTTTGTATTTCGTAGGATAACTTCCAAACGTCTTCATCAATTTATATTAATTCTCTATAATCCAGGGGCTGATGGGTAAAGCCCGCTTTGCGGGGCTATTTTTCATTCTGTTTTGGATTGTGCAATATCGTGTATGGTCGTCGTCATTGCTGCAGTTTCTGGGATTAATTCTGGCATTCTGTACTCCTCACACGCACTTTGGACAGTGGCTTACAGCAGCCTGAGTCTCTCTTCTGACTCCGGTGGACTTCCGGTTTTTAAAATTTTGCCTTTTAAGGCGTTGATCGATTTTTGCTTACAGGCCACCCAGTGTTCCAGAACCGCTGACGCCAACTGAAACAGATGTTTGTCCGCCTCTGAAAGCCGTTTTTTTTTTCTCTGAGAAAGGTCTATGTCAGAACTGATTTTTGTATTTCTCGTCCTAATACTGGCAGCTGAACAGCTTTGCTGAAGTTTTAAAAGTTACTGTTGGCAGTCACAGCTCAAGACTCGAAATCTTCAGGGTTCTGCTCGCTTCTTTGGATTGCACTTTTACCAGCTGAGACACATCCACTGTTCTGAGTCAAAAAAAAAAAAAAATTCTTTCCTTTAGAGTCTGTAAAAACGGTTCAGCCGGCCATGAAACGGGTAATCGCTGGAGGGTCAGTGGAATGGAGAGAAGCGGCGTGAAATCAGACGGCCACGTTAGGTGACGCCAAGATCCCGCAGAAGTCTCGACTGGGACTGCGAAGTGCTGTCCGCTCGGTCCGTCAAGATTTGGAGGTTGGCAGATGATTGAAAAAAAAACTGCTCTGACATGGCTTTGCCCTTTCATTCTTTAAAAAATGACTGCTTTCGCAGAAACAAACGTCGAGGTGAAATTGGCGAGGCGTAGCCTACTCTGTCGCAGGTCATCAGCCAATTTAGACCCGCGAAAAAAGCAATGAGGGGTCAAGACCCCAAAGGACAACAAGGATGTGAAATCGAATGGGATTGTAGGTCAGGGAGCGGCGCATTCAATTTTTGTTTCAGGATTAAACAATACACTGCTCCCTGTGCGCGACCAAAGTTAAAAACTCTTCATGTCCCGGCTTTACTTTGACTCAACATTGGCACAATCGCACTCTGCAGCACAGAGGGGTTGGATTATTGGTGTGAGGCTGTTTTCCAAATCAAAACTTTCCGCAAAGACCGAGTGGGATTGTGAGCATATTTTAAATGGCTGAAACTGTGTTTTTTTTTACCAACACCTCTGGTCTGTGATACCTGTATGTCCTCAGCCGAAACTGGAATCTTCATTGATAAACCAGATCAAAGCTGAGGAAGTTGGGAGGGGAATCAGGTTCACAAACTGGAGATTAGACCACTGGTTAGACTGGCCACCTGGTGGAACATCTAAAAGCATCAAAAAAACACACCTAAAACCAGCCTGACCACATTGTGCTGGTTCACGATTGAATTTGTATGAGGTGGTTGCCTTCTCCACACAATACCAGTGTCATGTGATGATAAGGCTATGCCACAGCAACGACAAATGTCCTTCCTTCAGCCCCTTCTTTAGCGGAGCAAGGTCTCAAACGCTTATCGCACGTCCCTGGGGATATACATGTTGACGGCTCTCTGGTGATGGATGGCGGTTTCGCTGCTACACCCATCAAGTAATAAAAAAGCACTGATGTCTCATATAGTTTATGATTGGAGAGAGTTGGGTAGGGTTCTCTTAGGGGGTCAGTTTAAAGACCATTATTCTGAGCCCTTAGGTCAGTTGATAAAAGTCCTTGGTTGGTAGGTTAAATGGAAGAATGTTGGAGGGGGTGTTTTGTGGGTCAGAATTAACATTCTGTATGGTCTGTGCTCTTCAAGTACCATTAAGGGACTTCTGCTGGGGTCATGTGCAGTGAACACAAGTGTACATGAGCGCACGCAATACACCCACAATCACAAATACATACACACACTCACGCACACGCATTGCACCTTTATACGGTGTAAAAGGGGCAGTTTCCTACGCTTGCTGTTGAAGTGAGGTTCGCGAGTGACATCATTCTTGCTCTTCACTCCTGTGCTCCAGTACTGTGACAAATTGAGTTATAAAACCACAAATTTGGGTTTAAAATCTGCCTAAATTTGTGGATGCATTCATATCAGAGGTGAGCAACAGGGGTTGGATCTGTACTTGACTTTCATGCCAAGGCCTACTTAAGGCCTTTAATTAGTCAATTAGCTCAATTCGCGAAATCATCATTGAAACCTTACACTTCAGCTAAGTCTCTTGAAAAGCTCATGAATGACCACCGAAGATGGTTCGAGCATCCCTAAATGAAACATTTTCATCTTTGAAATCATGTTTGCATGCAGAGCCAATTAGCTAATTTAGTCTGAATATTTGGTGGAAACAAAACCTTGCTTACACATCGACCTCCAGGGCTGGAATTGCCCATCCCTGATCAAAACTGAGTGAGATTTTTAGCCCTGTTCATACTGTGCCTCGGGTGTATGTGATGGACTTCAGTGCGCCATGCATTAAAGAGAGCTGAAACATTGCAATGCTGAGGCCGTCCTGTGACGTGTTGTAAAAACCTTGGTCGAACTACATGTTCCATGCGCAGTTTCATCTCTTGTTTTAGAACACACGATACCTTTAGTATACGGAGCGTAAAACTGCTCTGTTCTTACCTGCTCTGTAACATTGAGGAACACGCTGAACGGCTACGTTCACATTACCAGGCTGAAGTGACACAAATCTCATGTTTCTTGCCTCCAAGTGACACAGACACAGATCTGATGTTTCAGGGCTGTGTGGACACAGCAATCTGATCTTTAAATCCGATTCTTCAAATCAGAATTGAGTCGCTGTCATATGTGGTCCTCTGACAGATACAAGCTTTTTTCTGCCTTCCCGACCTCCTCATTTGCAGGCCATGAACTGATTTCCTTCCTCTGAGGCAAAATCTCATCCACATACTCACTACAAGAGCATCAGTTTTGTGGAATTCTCTGACAAATGATGTTTTTACTCCTGGATAAGCGAAGCTTCGGAAGGAGTGTTGTGATGAGACTCAAGTGTCACTCACTAATCAATCAATTAATTTGCTATTAGCACGACCACGGGCAGTTAGATTCACAAATGGCTTATCCAGAAGTCTACAAGTTGTTAC
This sequence comes from Gymnothorax reevesii, assembly GCA_029721435.1. Classification (NCBI taxonomy): domain Eukaryota; kingdom Metazoa; phylum Chordata; class Actinopteri; order Anguilliformes; family Muraenidae; genus Gymnothorax; species Gymnothorax reevesii. The sequence continues at coordinate 21,202,309 of CM056579.1, read as the reverse complement.
TTTGATTGTTGCGGGTGACACAGATGACTCTTGCAAAAATGCATAAGCGTGCGCGTGTGTGTTGTTTCGGAGGGCAGATCCGTTCACATTACAGGGCAGATGTGTTCACATTGTTACAGCGCTCTAAGGGTTAATGGCGAATGGGAAGTAAATGGTATGCCTGTGCAGGACCAGTGGCGGCCTCAAGAGAGGAAGATTCTTGACTGTTAAATGCCCGGTCGAGATCATGGCAGTTAAACATTCGCTCTCAAGCAGGTTGCCCCAAGTCAGTACATGCTGTGAAATTTATCGATGTGGTGTTTGCACTAGCACACTGGGACTGGGTTGGGAGAAGAATTGAATGTGGTCGCATTTTTGCCCCGTCAGCTGTTCTACAGACTCTTATGAAAGTACTTGTGGTGCCTTTGAAAACTCAGATGGGAAATGGATTCTCCGGACCGTACACCTGACGTGATTATAGTCTGTTGTGCTTTGAGCTGCCGGTGCGATATCGTTTGGTGTGGCAGTTTGTTAATGGTGAGTGGTTAGCACTATGGTGAGTGGAGTGTCCTGCGATCATCCATAAACTCCAACGGATAAAATAGCATTTGTCAAAATCCCGCCTGAGCACTTTTTTACACGCCGGGCAAATTGGGGTTGTATTCCGTGTCTTTGCCTCGTCTGACTGCGGGCCTGTTGCAGCGCCATACTAGAGCGCATCTGACTGGCATTTGGTCCAAGGCCAACCTCGCAAACTCAATAAGTCCTTTCAGAAGTGACCAGCGGTCGATGGCGAGTCTGACATTTGAATTTCTGATTGTTTCCGCTTTTCTGAAACTCTGTATCAGGACAGCACGCCTGCTTCCTCAGTATCGCCCCGAGTTTTTACACAGATGGACATTTCTTGACACTCCCTTGATTTTCTGCTGTCAAAAAATGAAACCATCAGGCAGCACAGTGAAATATGTAGGCAGTGACACAAGTGGAGCTTTTTTGGCTCTGTGCTGTAGTCCAGCACATTGGACTGTAAGCTAGCATTCATTTACTTCCATGTCGTGTCGTCTCTGTTATACAGGGTCGCTCTCCAAGTGCTTATAATCTAAATATGTATACGCGCTGAATGTGAGGAAAAGTGCAGCCTTTCTGGGATTTAATCACATTTTATGTCGAGTCAGGTGAAAGTAAAATGGATAAAATAACAGAACTTAATCACTTTATTAAGAGATGAGAGGTTCCTTACATTGCGCAATATGTAATTTCATACATCATTAGCAGTATATGATGTCTTCCTTTTTGATGTGCTGTGACAAATGACTCTTAGTCATACTGTCACAGAATTATTTTTGTTCCTGATTCAGAGACGGTACTGTCATTTTTAGACAATTCAAAGCGAGCTCTCAGTGGTAATTGTCTTTTGATACTGCTCCAGTCTCCAGTTTGTTATGAGTACTGTAGTTTTGGAGCTGTGTGAAGTTTTAATTCCCCCAACCCCCCCACCCCCCGTGCCTGATCAAAGGCAGTATCAGGAAGAGATTCAGGAGTTTCAGGGGGTAGCCAATCAGAGTCTTGTCCGCCGACAAGCGTATCCATTTGATGATGCTTATCTGTCGGTGCGCTCAGAGTGACTGAGGACAGAGATGAGATTTTGCTCGCGATGGCCGCAGACGTCATCGATCTTTGCGAGCCTCAGACATTTTCATCGCACATTAACTCTCCGTCTGTGGGTCGAAGGGCGATGGCAGAATCTCTGTCATCTCCGCCCTGTACTCTTTGCCATCCTGTCAGCACTGTCTGAGTGCTACAGTGATTTACTGTGGTCATCACATCTGGCCAACTAATGCAAATCTAGTCTCGGGGCCTCATTTATAAAAGAACTGCAGAAATTTCATACTGAAATGTTGTGTTTGCACAAAATGCTAAAACAAAGTAAAAGCCATATGGTCAATATTATCCTAATTTATAAAACTGCGGGTTAGCTGTAAGCTGCTTTTAACCCTTAGAGCACTTTGGGCAACAGTAGTTGCCCAATGATGTAAGATATGAAAATAAGATGCTGCTGAAAATCTATCATGTGGCAACTTGTTTAAAAGAGCTCCCCAGTGGGATGATTAGGATGATTACATTTCTAATTTCTTGAAAATTTATTCAGCGCTCTAAAAGTTAATTTTAAGAGACCAATTACACTGAACTTGACATACTGCATACCTGTGCAATCCTGTTAATTTTGTTTGTTTTCATGAGTCTGAAATCTGCAAGAAAAGTACACATACACATCTCTCCTCTGCGTACTCACCATTTGTGAACGAGGCCCCTGATCTCTCTCATTCCTTTAGTTGGTAACTGATCAATTAAGACCACTGACTGACTGGACTGTGTCACGCCTGGCTCCTCGGCTGCATGAAGGTGTTAAACCAGCATCTCTCAGCTTTTGTATGACCCCCTGCAGGCTCCTGTTGTCTGCTACTACGAGCCCAAAAGGATCTGCGTAAAGCTATCTTTCTCCAAAGTCAACCTTACCAGCCTGCCATTATCGGCACCTTGTTCTGGTGACCTCGGTGAATCACTCGCTGATTGGATTGTCACGTTCGTGTGTCTGGGATGAAGATCGAGCTGCTTTCCTCCTGCCTTCTCTCTCTCTTTTTATCTCTCCTCCTCTTCCCATGTTTCTTACGTCTCACAGTCAGGCCTGAGGCCTAGTCTCTCCACACAGAGGGATAAAAATGGGTCGGCCCTCCCTCGACCTTCGACCTTCCCAGATCAATACAGATCTCTGGCCCGTAGAATCCCTGCAGCCACCCATTACCTGCATGTCTTAAGCCCTTTTTACGGTCTCACCACAGAGCTGAGCAGGGAGGAGAAAACCATCTGCGAAGCGAAAGATCAGGCCCTGGAGACGGCGAATATAAATCACGGGATGCCCTTTTCCGCTTCGCGGAGCCGGTTCTGTGGAGATGTGCTGTAACTTGGACATGAAGCAACTGGGTAAAGGGTCATACTGTCTCTAGTCACACATGAAGTGTGTAGATGTGACGGGTCACTGATTGAGAGGGTGCTTCTTAACAGCGAGTGATGTCTGGTAGCACTGATTGACGGGAAGTAAGAAAAGATGCTGAGGCACTTGAGTGCTGTCTGCAGTCCTCCGCTGCTCCCCTGTGATCACGGGAATATTAAGATAATTCGTGACACAGCAAAAAACCCTGTTGTCTTTATTTTATTAAGCCTGTTTTGAAATTGGATTGGGGCTTCAAACATGTTTTCTTTTTTCCTGAAGTTGGAATTATTTTCTTGTTTTCAGTTAGTGTTCAAGTTTGAAGTGAAATTTTCTTAATATGCAGGAAATTCTTGCAGGGAGTCAAACTACTTGACCTCATTGGCGGTTTTTTTGTCTTAATTAGCAGAGAATAAGACTAATATACTTCTTTCATGGTATCTGCAGTAGAGGAATTGCACAAATTACTGCAGTAACTTTGTGCCCGTTTAGTGTCTTAAAGTTGGGCACTGCCTTCGCTCGACAGCTGTGGGGGACTGAGACCTGGAAAAAGACATACCCTTTTATCAGATCATCAGGTTTTTGGAAAGATTTGAGCATGGTTCAGTCACACTGATAAACGCTTCCCTGGCCGTCTGCACTGAGATTGTGTGAGGAGAGTATTATGGGCTGCTGTGCCTAGGGTCTTATCCCCAAGCTCTGGTTTTATATAGAGATGCACCAGTACCAGTAGTGGCATCAGATATTGGTCTGATACTGACTAATATAATTAGATTGAGTATCGGTGACAATGAGCCAATCTTCTATCGGGTACTGCTGATAAGCCTTTGCCAAACACAGGAAGCGGGAGGCATACTGATTCCAGGTCGTCTGTCTGTCCATGACACACTTCTTGTGAGGACGATATCTACTGAAGGAGTGCAGAGATTTTGACTAAATCGGCCATTGTAACTCACCAGAGAGTTTAGCTGAACTGATTAGGTTTTTGGAAGTCACTTTGTCAAAGGTCAAGGTCATTTAAGATCAGCTGTATGCGGGGACCAAGGACAAACTTTGAGGGCTTATGAAGCTTCAGCAGGCAGAGCCATCGGAATCAACGCTTTGCGTTAACTTCCACCTTGTTTTAATAAATAACGGTTTCGTGAATTTGTATCTTTATATATAGTACTTGTTATATTTTGTTTCAGAAAGTTAGGAGGGTAATCTGTGAGTGAGATTTTTGTTTACACATTACAGCATGAGCCCAGTCTCCATACAGTGAGGCATACAGATTATTAATCCATTAATTTATGATTAACTTTTTAATTAAACCCAAAGCTCAGGTCGCAGTATCAGTATCGGGACTGAAAAAATCGGAATTGGCGCTTCCTTAGTCTGGGCTTGACGAAGGGCCTCTGGTTCTAGTGATGTCAACCACAGCTCAGCTGACCCCGCCTCTCGTCGCCACGGATACATGGGCATTTTTTAAAATGGCAGTGCCAGCGACAGGTAGGCCCTCTCTCTGGCCAGGAAAGACCTGTGGAAATGACGTCATTGAACTAAAAGCACTGCTGCTGAAATCTGCTCTCCCGCAAAAATGGATGCGTTGGTATGCAGCGCACGCTGGTGCTTTTGTGTTTGATTAACTTCTGGACGTGGGGTGGCACACAGTGTGAGTTCGGGGGATTTGAAGACCTGAATTTTATGTCGTATACACTTAGTAATATTGGTAGTAGTGCCAGTGTTCATCTTACATTAAGTGAAATCCTATAATTCAATTTTTTTCAGTGCACATTTGTTTTACTTTCATTGCATTATATGCTGAGATTACTGCTTTTGTGTTAGACTAGACAATGTATGAGTTAGACATTTTCTCACAGTTTCTGTTAGAAGCATCAAGATATAGGCCACTTCACTTTGCTAAATACAGGGACGCGATTCAAAATGGTAATCAAAATCGTATGATGACTATGGACATCACTGGACATTATCTCAATGGTTTTGAATCACAATGTCGAACAGTTTAAATCTCATAAGAAGATTTTAATCAGGAGTATGATTTAGCATCTTGTCCTGGCTGTAGAGTACAGCCTGTATATGCATTACTTCAATACCCCAGCTAAAGGTGCACATTCGCAACTTGATCTCTCATTCGGCACTTTTCACTGGTGCTTTGACTGGCTGCTGACAGACATTCACTGCGATTTGAATTAGTTTTGCGGTCCTATTTGCACATTGTTCAGTGATTCATTTCCTATTCATTTGTGATGTTTTATATGATGGGTGTTTGAATAGCATTGCTTTTTTATTTTTTTTGCCTCGCGGTATCTATCAGCCACGGATTACAATGTAGGCTGCGCTTCCCAGATTCCTTTGTGTCGCCTGTCAGCAGATTCAGTCCTTAGAAAGAGCCCAGTGTTTACATGCGGCTGCTGATTTTTCTCGGAAAAGTTGCGAATAGCTGTTTTGACAATTTTCAGTCTCAGCTCAGCTGTGGGTTTCATGTTTGCCATTTGTTTCATAATAAATTAAAACATAAAAAAACCTCGCTTCGGCATTTCATCCCTGACTGAGAGCTCCAAGGTGTTTCTGCCGCGCAGTTGGAAATCCGTTCTGCTGAGGCATAAAAAGGCCATTTTAGCTTCTTTCATGAAAACTAAACGACTTGCCTCTCCAGCTGAAATGACATACGTGTGTCAGGACAGGAAAACGACATCGATGGGCTGCATTCGGTCTATAACGCGTTTTTATGATTTGGTGTCCCAAATTTGTAATGTATTTCCTACCCCACAGAAAACTGATGGAAAGAAAACCATCTTAATGATCGGAACATGTCTGGCAGTTGTTTTCCGTTTCGGATTTAAATGTGAATATATTAAGTTACGCTCACGTTGCCCGCGGAGCCGAAATAATTGTCTCAGTCGCTCACAGGCTGCTTGGCTCCCGGCAGCGTGTGGGGAGGCGGCTGCACGCCTGCGAATCAGGATCGCTCCGCGCCGTGTAACCTGCTTTCGTGGAAAATTGAGTCCTGAGGCGATACAAACTCAAAAGAAAAACAATCGAGGGCAGGAACCCGATTTTTAGCATGTTAGCTGGCTGGCATTCAGGAAACATCAAACCACTCATTAATTAATTCAGGGCAGAGCCAGTTAGATTACAGGTGTCCAAACAGTCATGGTTGAAATCTGTGTTTCGGATGTCTGTCTAGCTTTGTATGGGTGTGTGAAAGATTAGGCTTTGGCTTGGATTGAGGGGCATTCCTGTCCTACTAAGGTTAAAGATTTGCCATCAACAGTATGCCCTTTTTTAAGCATCTGAATGATAACCATCCTTGAAACCACTGAATTAAGGCCTTGCCCACATATAGAGTGTGTGATAACTTTGTCCTCGAGCCAATTCAAGTTAGCTGAGGGCCAGACTGGCATTATTCTAGTTAATCTACATCCAAACTAATTCTATTACGAATTTATGATAGTTTTAAGAGAAATATATCGTGGATAGAAATGTTGCAAAGACAAATGTTTGAGCTGAAAGGAAACATTGCACTTGTTTTTTGCCCGCTTCACTTCCCCGAACTGTATTTTTTTGGAAATTGTCTCTTACTTTTGGCACAAATGAGATTCGACAGCAGAGCCTGGTTAAATGACGTAGGCGCTGCATCGCAGCATGATATCTCTGAATTACCTCCATCTTCCTCGCACCCTTGCAGATTACAGCCATTGAGCCGAAGCGACTGGGCGCCTGCATCACTTCGACCCAATGTTGTTTTCCTCAGCCCGCTGCCTGAGCCTGGTGCTCCAGCTGATAAAAAGCTTCTACTGGGGCGGGGGGTGATTATCCAAGCGGATCTGGCAGGAACCAACCCTTTCCCAGACAAGGGGGATTCGCAGAACTCCCAACCAGCGGCGGTTCGATTTCCGATTCCCGGGGATGGCCCTCTCATCTCTGCTCATCACAGTTTTTATTGTTGTGCAGATCTCAGGGACTGGGAGCTGGGAGTCGGCTGACGCGTGTTAACCCCGGCGGGGCTCAGCAGCTAAAAGCTTTGGGGAAAGGAAGAAAGATGTGGGAGTGCGGTTAGAGAGAGCTCCAGAACACAGCTCTGTACTGACGTGCCTTACGTTGGCTGGGTCTTGCAATGATCCTTTACCGTTTGGAGGATGTGTGTTCGACTGCAACAAAGTATGTTTTGGGCAGTGGCTATTTCTTTACACCAGTTATAAACGTACTCCAATGTGCTATTCTTACAAACTTCCGCATACGCATGCCAGTAGAATGAGCTATTCCTCCGAACTTTCACACGCAAATGCGCAATGAACGATGTTGTACTCCTAACATGGAATGTAGGCGGGAAAATGCCCAGCCATGTGTGTAACCTTAACTCGAACCCTAACCGAAACACTGCTGAGTAAGTCCATGTATCTGAACTACACGTGGAAGTTTAAAAGAATCGCCAATCATAACAGGCATGAAAATAACCTCTTTGCATGTTTTACCCAGTATTTTAGTCTTGCGACTAAACTTAAAATCCAATTTTTGCAGTGGCAGAAAGCATTGGCTCCTTTATAGTTACCATTTAAGTGACACGAGAAACTTGTTGGTCTTAGTTGCAAATCTACTAAATCCTCGCTGCCAAAATGTATGTTTGTTTTTCATTTATAAATGGATTTGCAGTTTTTAAACTGACTTTTTTTTAAGTCGTTGTAAACGTGAACCAGGTGTCAATAGGCTAACTATCCGGTGGTGAATAGTCAACACCTGCATCAGCTCATAAGCTGTTTGTATTAGGGGCAGCTTGACCTCCAGGCTGAGCTGTAGAATGGGAGGGGAGGTTCGCAGTAATGGCTTATTTATTGCCTCTCTGTGATACCCTCTTTCAGCCCAGCCGGGTAGCGATTATTGGATCATGTGCTCTGACCTCTCCTGTAAACGGGACACAGCACAGGGGTTATTAAAAACCCATCAACGCGCTCTCCTCTCTGACAGGTTCCCATATGCCGAAGTATAATTGGCAACCTATTTGAGTGAAACTGGCACGGCCCGCGGTTGAGCCGCTGTACAGATGCGCTGAGAGGCTGCTACATGCTAATGGCGTAACCAGTCATTTCGCTGTGCATTAAGACACGGCACATTAGCTTTTCTGACAGGTGGGACACACCATAATCAAACGACTGAGAGAAACTGCTGTGAAATGCTATATTAGGTAAATGGGGAACCTGTCACTCTCAATTCACACTGTTCTCATGGAGGATGTGTTTATGTATTGTAAACTGTCATTTGGGCACGAAGTTGTTGGGCTGAATCCTGTGATCATTGTATTTAACCTGAAAGAATTGAGCTCTTGACTCTTTTCCCCACAGACTCCCCCCTCCCTTTTGCTATCATGACTACAAATGACGACCCCTAGGGGAGACTCGGGAAATGCTCCATTGACATACATACATGCGTCATATGTGGTCATTTTGGGGAAAAGAGTTAAAGCTGCAGTTGAAGCAAAATTGAAATAACACGACAGTACTATTGAAGTTAAAAGTTAACGTGCACTTAGGCATCATGTAGTCATTATGGGGAAAAGAGTTAGGGCCAAATTTAGAGAAAAAAAATTGTGCTAAAATGCTGGAAAAAGTGCTGGTATCAGACTGGTGCAAGATAATTCTGCTTCCATTCAGTAAAATAAATGTTGCTTTCGTGTTTATCTCTGGAAATAATTGAGCCTCAAGTCAGAAAAAAGATATGTAAAACACTGGGAGAAACTTCTAGAAACCATGGACACTGAACTACGAAGCTCCATTTCTGGAGGGGACTTTGAAAGGCTCTTAGTACAAGGTCACTGAAAGGGAAGTGGAAAAACAGCTGCTCAGAAAGAGCGTTTGCCTTTGTTATTGAATGCACGTACGCCCTTCGTTTCACACTGGATAAATGAACTGTGGGATAATAATGGTCCTCTCAAAGAATGCTTTGCTGATGTAATGTTTTCTGGGGAAAATGTGGCGCCATTTTTTATTTTATGTTTGCCAGAACAGTCCACATGAATGTTTTCAGGTTTTAACGGAGTGACTCGAAGTGCTAACTGTGCTCTTGCACACTGATGCAAATTCATCATCCATGTAGCCTGTGACAGACAGTGCGGCTCTTTTATAATCTCTATGGCCCTGCTTTATCCGTGTGCAGAAATGCTGTTTATGAGCAGCTCTGTACCCTCTACCATATCTGGGTACATTTCATTTTTCTGGACTCAATGTTGTTTGGTTCAATTTTTTTTTTCTCCACGTTTTGGTTTATGTTATACTCCGGCCACTTTTTATGACATGGAAACAAAGAACAATCAATATTAATCTGTTAGTTTAGTGCTGCTAAAGGCCATATTAAACATAACATAATTTTCCGTTGTTTCAATCTGTATTAAATTTAGCACAATGAATTTACAGGAAATATAATGTATTTTATCGGGTGAATTTATGTATTTTTATCATAAATTATGTAGATTTGAATACCCACTCTTGAATAACATATAAAAATGATATATGCTAAGGAAATTAAATTAGAAATAGGCCTGTAGTTTAAAATTATTATAAAATCAATGCTCAGTAATTTTTCAAAAGCTTTTGCTTGAGGAAAATAAAAGTGAATATCATTCCACATGTTGTAAAGTGATTAGAAATTATGACCCAGATACTTAAAATACTTATATATATAAAAAAAGCCTGTAAATTACCAGCTATTTCATATAAGAAGCAGCAAAAAAATTCCTATGGCTGTACATATTGTGAAAGACGAGAGGTTTTTTAAAATGTGGCCAATTAATAATTTCAATAAAATGGCTGGTAATGTTATGTTGTTGAAAAGGATACATATTTTAAATGTTGTCACCACAGGAAATGCTTACATTTGGACCCAGTGGGAAAATGATCTAGAATATAAGCTTCCCAATGATGTCATGCTGTATATTACTGGGCCGGTTTTTACGTGTTGTAGGCAAATCATTATGACGGATGCTAACTCATGCTGACACGTTTTGTTGGTAAACATGGTTCAAATCTTTAAAATAAACAATTTAGACCCGTATTTGGTCATTTTTTTGTTGATACGTTTTTGAAAGCCTTAAAGTTATAGAGGCATAATATCTACAGGAGTCTAAATTGATGATCTGACCAAACATCACTAATCACCTCCGCCTAGGAAGTTATATGATTGGTCATGTTTTTATAGTTAGGTAGGAATATTACGGAAAAACCACTGGCTCGATTTTCATGAAACTTGGCGGAAGGGTGTCGCATGAGCCATAGAAGATCCCATTACACTCATCTTAATCTTCAGTTGATTGTTGTAAATGACAATTGGGACAAAATATACTCAATTGTGGAAATATAACGGCTGCATTTGCCTATTTGCCTATCATGGATTGTTGAACCACTGGCGTTGGCAGACGTCTGCATCGTCCGAATGCCACTCTAGTTTTACCTGTGGCGCCTCGGCTTAAATGTCACAGTGTAATTATTGCCTCCCATAGGCTTGAGAATGGGCCCTTCGCCAGGCCACTCAAACGTGTGAGACAAAATCTGGCTATTGGCCATTCTAATTTATAGTCCTCAGTATCGCCTGCTGCCTTATCACCTGTAGGGGAATATTGCCAGAGAACGTGGCACTGTAGCATGTTGAAATCCTGCTGTTTACACAAGGTGCTGCATGCAGGGTCTTTCCAGTCCTTTTATCACGAAAAGCAGCGGAGGCTGGGATGATTCATTCATTCGTTCCTTTGTTGACTGTGAGCTGCATGTGTATTTGGACTGTGGCGCAAATTTGAAGGGCTGTAATTCCTTTGCGGTTAACACCGTACGGATCCAAGTACCCTCAGATTAATGCAGAGCAGTTCTGCATGAAAAAGTTGATGGTTTAATTTGAGGATGTTTGCTGCCTTATCCAGTGAACCGTTCAGGAATTACGGCTGTTTACATCTTTCCAGACCTCTCTGTATTTATTTGATTCCTTATCTTCGGTCGTCTGATGATTGTGATGTCTATAAACAGATACTTGGCAACCCAGAGCATACTTTACACACACTGAATCAACAGCTCAGCGCTTACTTGAAATTAGGAAATGAAACATCGAGCTGTTCAGAATGGGTTATTATTTGTCCTGCACGCGAACAAATCATTCATTCGCTGAGGATTTAGTATCCCGCTTCCGCGAGCGCGCCGCAAATACTGAAATCTCCGCGAGCTTGGACTGCGAGACATTATTCACTGTTTTGATTTGTAGACTTGCTGGTGTCTGGTGAGTACTGTTCTCAACAGTTGTTCTGAGAGAGAGGGGTTTTTGCTGATATTGACGCAAAAACACTCACAGTAGAGACTAGAGTGAGGCTTTCAACCAGTCGATGCATTTATTTATACATTACGAAGACAAAGAATTGTATTTACAGTACTCCAGTTCTTATGCTGGCATAAAAATCCATCGATGAAAAACACAAGAAGCTTGAAGTCCAGAATCACTCGCTCCGTACAGGCGCACTCTGCTAGAGCAGGCAGGGACTGTCTATCCAAAGAGCTGGGAACATGCTCCAAAGAGGAAAAAATGAATTAAAATGAAATCCTTTTGAAATCTAGAATAGCTATATTGCTCTCTGGGTCCTTCTTTGTCTTGTCATGTGAGGAAATTATTATTATTATGTGCCTCTTGCAGTGTAATAGCAGCTTGTGAGGGATAGGTCTGCTGTGATGTTGGCGATTGGCTAATATTGCTGACTGGGACCTAAAAGATTGCTGCATCCTGCCCCAGTGCAGCCACTGACAGCCACCGGCAGATTTGTGCTCTTGTGGGCGCCATCCTGGGAAGTCTGCAAGTGCGGAGAACTGTCCAAATCCACGATTCTTCCAGTCCGCAAGGGTCCTCTATAGGGACATTCAGGACACTTCCTGAGAGTTCGCATAGGGTGCAGACTTCACCAGACTTTGCCAGTAGGATTACCCAAAATTCACTGCAAATAGGATGTGACACAAGACATGGACAAGGAAGCAATTCAAAAAAAGGAAAATATTAATTGACTTGTAGCAGGAAAATAACCAAGTAATTCACAAATTATTCAGCCTAAATGTAAAGTTTTTCCAGACACTGGTTTATAAATAGTTTAATGGGAGTTGTACACTAAGCAGTGAGTGAGTCCTGAATTCCAGTCCCAGTTGTGCATTTAAGCTCGCAGCCCTGTGGCGTCGTAGACCTCATAAAATGACGCAGAGCAGTTCAGGCAATGTCACAGGGCATATGACTGCAGTCCGCAAGGGCACAGTTGGAATTCTGCAGGGCGGATGTTTGGACTCGGCCTGTGATTAGTTTAACGGTTTGGTTTTTGGAGAAGACTCTTATCCACGTGTTGCTCCAACAGGATCGGCCCCTGGTTGGGTTTTGACAGAAACTTTGATAACACTTGCATAATTACACTGGAAAATACTGTTGGATTTCGATGCATTAGCTGGTGTTGCAGACATGGTCTTTAGCCAGTGCTGTTTAAAAAGGAGACCTCATTACATGTAAAGTGTGTACATTTTCAATACAGCTCTCGCCTATCCCTTTTGTTCTTACAGTACGTGATGGCTTTACTGATGGACACAGGTGCTTTAAGTGTCATGTTATTGACCTGATTACACGGGCCTATTCAGAGTATCCAATGTAGCTGTTCATTTATACAAATTAGTACTGACTGAAACCGTTAAGTGACTTGCCCAAGGGAGAAAGAGCAGTGGACCAGCAATGAGCCCAGCTCCATAACTGCTGCGAAGTCTCAGTGGGTTTATCTGTGGTCCATGAAGCATATTAACATGTAATTGAGTGGTGCTCTAATTTTTCATTACATTATTATGATGAATTCCAGCCAAACGGATTGCTGGAAACTTGGATTCCCGTAACTTACGGCACTTAAAGGGAAAGTTCACCCAAAAATGAAAATTCACTCATAATATACTCACCCCAAGGCTCACTGAAGGGTCAGTTAATGTCTTTTGTCCTCCAAATTGTTTTGGAGTTTTAAGGAAATTGCATTTAGGCAAAAAACATAGTGAAATGATGTCTTTTCGAGTCCAATCATATTGTCGGGGCTTGCAGACACTTCGAAAATGTCACACGAGCAGTATGGAAACATTTATGTTTTTTAACGTTGCCTTTTTAAGCTTGAAAAAGTGTCCACTATAGGATTCCATTCATTTGGATTTCTCTTCAATGCTGTTTTTCCTTAAAACTCCAAAACGATATTGAGGACAAAGCAAATTAACAGACCCTTCAATTAGCCTTGGGGTGAGTATACGATGGGTGAATTTTCATTTTTGGGTGAACTTTCCCTTTAACCCTCAGAGCGTTAAATGCAGCGATTGTTGCTCAATGATGTAGGATATTCAAAGTCAAAGCTGTAGAAAACCTTTCCTGTGACCTCCCTGCGGGAGGTCTTTAAAACAAGTTGCCACATGATAGGTTTTCAACAGCACAAGATATTTAAATTTATATTTTAAAAAAATTATTTCAGCGCCTAAAAGGTTAAAGGAAATGACGACCTGCCTAATATTGTCATAGCTGATATTACAAGAGGGGGATGTGCGTGAGGAATTCGCTCGCAATAGTCACCTGACATCCCTCTTCACTAGCATAGCCCAAGGCCTATTTTGTCGCATATGGGGCTCTGAATTATTCTGTAAAATTCCTTGACATCTCAGATTTTCCTCCTAGAAATTTCCTCTGAAGATTGGATACATATTTAATTTGAGCCATACATTATTTCTTGAAACTAGAGCATCTAATTTCAGTGGCATTCTCCCGCCACTTTTTATTACCTACATTCTGGCCATATATGTTTGCAACCATTAATTGCACTGAAATGTATTTGTATCTATTCCATCCACACAACTGGGGGGCCAAAACCTATCCCAGCATGCAATTTGTGGGGCAGAAATGTTCGTTGATCTATCAGAGGTCTCACACACATCCTTCCCTATTGTAGAATGACCATTCAGGAACCTTATAATTACTTCAGCTTTGCACTGATCTAGGAACTGAGGAATTGAAACAGGAAGTGCCATTGTGCTGGTATCCTGCGGGAAATGGACATCTCTTTGTGCTGTTGGTGAAGGCGTTTGATAAGCGGTGATGCGATATGTGTTGAATTCACGGGAAAAGGGTGAATTCTGTTTTCCAGGCCAGTGACTCCGTAGTGGGCCATTCTCTGAAATATGAGCCCGGAAGGACAAATTTTCATATAAGCTCAATCAAATAACTATTGCATGTGTTTCTAACTACTATTATTCTAGTTTAGGATGGCGAATGCCAATTTCAGAAAAATTGCATTTTGGGGCAAAATTTCCCAACTTTAAAGTCTTTAAGTTTTTCATGTTTTGACATATAGGTCATTCTTGAAATAAAGGTCATCTTTTTGTGATATAGATGAGTGTCAAACTCAGCAGCTGAAGTAATTCATTGTTGAGGTTGTTATTTTTCAACTTTTGCAGCAAAAGTCCCTGCTGACTTAAAAGTTGCCCCCTATAAGGGGGTCAAAATATATGGTGGTGAATGACGTCACACACGTAACGCATAGCAACAAAAGTTTTTATAAATGAACTAATCCAAGGGAGAATTTGAAAAACCTGAGACTATAAATTAATGCCATACCTTCCATGCTCGGAGGGCATAACCTCCTCAGTCCCACAAATAGAATCTGTTTTATAGCCAAAAATGTACCTGTCACACACGTAACATGGCATTTCGTGTGTGACATTTGACATTAGCTGTGTGACCGAAGTGCAAAGCCAATGCTATGACAGAACATTAATGACCTGTTTCTTTAGACGAATTATCTTTAGACTAATAAAGGTTTACTTCACACTTCTGTCACGACGACTAAAGCCTTCAGCATGAAGGTCAGCCACCCCATCATTTGACCTAAATATTTTGCCAGACTTTTGCAACTATGATGTGTACACATGTATGATATGTAATGTTCAGAAAGTAATGTGAAAATGCTGTTAGTTGGATTAAATGACTCCTTTGCACAGGAGCCAAATCTGGCTATTTTTGAGTTAGGGATAGTTCACTTTTTTTGAAGTGGGGTTGTATGAGCTACAAATTGCCACTTCTTACATTAGATGCAGTAGAAAGCTGTGAAAAAGTGAACTATCCCTTTAATGCTTTATAATTGAAGATTTAAACTTCATAGAGAGGGGGTATTATACTGAGATAATACCCTTGCAGCATTCAGGATTCAATTGTATTTCAGTTTATTTTCATGATTTTGGTATAGCGGTGTTTCCCAAACCTCTCCTAGTGTACCCCATGACCTGCATGCTTTAGATCTCTCCCTACTCCAGCACTGGTGATTCAAATGATTCACTTATCAAGCAGCTTCTGGGGTTAATTATGACCTGATCATTTGAATCACCTGGGCTGGAGCAGGGAGAGATCTAAAGCATGCAGGACAAGGGGTACGCCAGGAGAGGTTTGGGAAACGCTGTGGTCACGAAACAGGGCTGCAAACATAAAAAATGAACATTCTGCATTGAAATGATTAAAAAAAAAAACAAAAAAAAACAGAGGACTGAAAAATGGCTGGGGGATAAAGCAATACATTTTTGGGATCTTTAACTCTGAGACACAAGTTTTCTTCATCTGAGCATAAAATCTTATTTGGCTTCGAAAGAGGAAGTCTAATGAGGCAGCTCTCCAGGTGTCTCCTTAAACACACACAGCCCTCAACATGGCACACTGTCAAATCATAAAATAATCTTAATAATAATTTTTAACACAAATCAACTTTTGATGCATGAAATTCAATGCGAATGAATCATTTTCTGGTTTAATTTAGCAAGAGTTTATCAATATAGGCGCAGCTGGACATCAATGGTCACCAGTACCCCCTCCAAACCAAAAACATGCCTTTTCTCCATGATAAAGTTCAGAGTTTTGTCCATTTTTCTGCAAAGGCACATCAGCAAGCACACTCACTCATTAAAGGAACTGCTTATTTTACGGTCAGAACATTCATGCAGACGGAAAGCTTGCTTTTTACAATTCCAATTTGAAGGTGATTAAAACTAACCTGTAAAATGTTTATGTTGTTCACCTCTGTCCAGCTTATTAATACTGCCAAACCCAATATTCTAATCATGAACATTGGCTAGTACAAAGGACGTATGTTCAACACCTCCATGCTTACTTACAAGGACCTACACTAGCCTGAGATATAATTTTATTTCAATGAAAAAGACTTAAGCATTGCAAGATTTGCACACGATCACAGACGTAACAAAGGCGTCACACACGTAATGCATACAAATGAGGTTGTAGTATGCAAATGAGCAAGGTATTTTTATTAAAGTTTTAATTAATGCCAAAAGGAATAATTATTGCCGAAGTTGATGAAGCCATAGTGTCATAATCTTCGTTCAAATCACACAACTTTTCGAATGTATATTAAGTGTAGTGATTGGGCCATTTTCTATGACACACGTGTAACGCAGCCTCTTTCTGTTAGGATCCTGATCGGCCTTGCCATGTTCATGCTCTGCTTTTGATGATGTCTTATTTGATTTTGGATCTTTGCTATGTCTGACTATTCTTTGATATGTGTATTGTGATTTGGTAACTTAGATTTGTTTATGTATTGTCATAGTTTTACTTTTCCATATTTTGCATTTTACCATAGCTTTATTCCGGTCCATGTTTTACCTTCTCCTATGCATTGCACTCTGTCTCCCCCTGTCTGGTCTCTTGTCTTGTCACAGCTCACAGCCCCAGTGCTGCGTGCCACTCTTTCGGGTGATTTAATGGTTTCTGGATTTCAACCTTCCTTCCCATCTCATTTACTACTTTCACTCTACTTTTCTAACCAATAATTTTTACTAACCAATACTAACAGTTTGTTTTTTTTGCCAGGATTACTAATCCAACTAACATTGTATATACAAAACCCAAAACCAGTGAAGTTGGCACGTTATGTAATTCATAGATAAAAACAGAATACAATGATTTGCAAGTTCTTTTCAACTTATATTCAATTGAATACACTGCAAAGACAAGATGTTTAATGTTCAAACTGAGAAACTTTATTATTTTTTTGCAAATAATCATTAACTTAGAATTTAAAGGCAGCAACACATTGCAAAAAAGTTGGCACAGGGGCCTTTTTAACCACTGTGTCACATCGCCTTTCCTTTTAACGACACTCAGTAAACGTTTGGGAACTGAGGAGACCAATTTTTGAAGCTTTTCAGGTGGAGCTCTTTCCCAGTCTTGCTTGATGTACAGTTTAAGTTGTTCAACAGTCCGGGGTCTCCGTTGTTGTATTTTACGCTTCATAATGTGCCACACATTTTCAATGGGAGACAGGTCTGGACTACAGGCAGGCCAATCTAGTACCCGCACTCTTATACTACGGAGCCATGCTGTCGTAACACTTGCAGAATGTGGTTTGGCATGGTCTTGCTGAAATAAACATGAAAAGGACGTTGCTTGGATGGCAACATATGTATGTACCTTTCAGCATTAATAGTGCCTTCACATATGTGTAAGTTGCCCATGCCTTTGGCACTAATACACCCCCATACCATCACAGATGCTGGCTATTGAACTTTGCGCCTATAACAGTCCAGATGGTTCTTTTCCTCTTTGGTCCGGAGGACACGACGTCCACAGTTTCCAAAAACAATTTGAAATGTGGACTCAGTCCATCTTAGATGAGCTTGGGCCCTGCGAAGCCGGCGGCGTTCCTGAGTGCTGTTGATAAATGGCTTTCTCTTTGCATTGTAGAGTTTTAACTTGCACTTACAGATGTAGCGATGAACTGTAGTTACTGACAGTGGTTTTCTGAAGTGTTCCTGAGCCCATGTGGTGATGTCCTTTACACACTGATGTCAGTTTTTGATGCTGTACCGCCTGAGGGATCGAAGGTCACGGGCATTCAATGTTGGTTTTCGGCCTTGTCGCTTACGTGCAGTGATTTCTCCAGATTCTCTGAACCTTTTGATGATATTATGGACCGTAGATGATGAAATCCCTACATTTCTTGCAATAGCTCCTTGAGGAATGTTGTTTTTAAACTGTTTGACAATCAGCTCACGCATTTGTTTACTAAGTGATGACCTTCGCCCCATCCTTGTTTGTGAATGACTGAGCACTTCAGGGAAGCTGCTTTTATACCCAATCATGGCACCCACCTGTTCCCAATTAGCCCGTTCACCTGTGGGATGTTCCAAATAAGTGTTTGATGAACAATCCTCAACTCTCTCAGTCTTTTTTGCCACTTGTGCCATCTTTTTTGAAACATGTTGCAGGCATCAAATTCCGAATGAGCTAATATTTCCAAAAAATTACAAAGTTTACCTGTTCGAACATTAAGTAACTTGTCTTTGCAGTGTATTCAATTGAATATAGGTTGAAAAGGATTTGCAAATCATTGTATTCTTTTTTTATTTACGATTTACACAACGTGCCAACTTCACTGGTTTTGGGTTTTGTAATACTAACTTACTAACAAGCACTAGGGATATTATAGCTGCACTTACTAATTGATTAACAAGCTCTCAGCACTCGCCCTGTTCTAGTCTCCGCCTCTTGTCTCTCCCTAATCTTCTCTGCTGCATTTCTGTGGATATTCCACACCTGTTTCTCGCTGTCCTTTCTCTCATTATCAATGCACATTAGAGCTCCTTGGCTGGAGCCGTATGTTAGACTGTAGGATTGTCTCGTGATCCCTGTCCGCGTTTTGACTTTTGCCTATTTTATATGAATAGGTTCTCCCTTTTGTTCCTCCCTTTGTAATTTGTCTCATTTCCTGCTCCTGTGTTCTATGTACCATGTGATCTCCCTGGAGTGTATATCAGGTGTCTCTTCACAGAACTTCCTTGTCAGAATGTCTCTCGTGTTTGCCTGTGCTGCTCATTATCTGCCTTGTACTCATTGCAGTTCTTTTCTGACTGGACTGTCTGACTTTTGTTTTTGTTTTTTTTGGCTTGCCGTCCTTGTACTACCATTGCATCTGTGTTTATGAACCCTTTTTGCCCGACTACGATTTTTGTGATCGCTGCCCTGGTAACGATTCGGATACGCCCACTGGTTTTTGATTTTTGCTTCTTCGACAAACCTGTGCCTGTGTACCGAATCTGTTTTGCCTGACTACGAATTCTGTGTTTGCTGCCCTGGTTACGACTCTGATTCTGCCCCACTGGATTTTGACTTTTGGATTGTGGACTCTGTACTTTTGCCTTCTGCCCTGCGGGGGTTACCCCCCTCGCTCAATAAAATCTCCTCATCTGCAATCCTGTGTTCTCGCGATTGGTTCCTGAATGAAACCTCACACTTTCTGGTCCTGTACTTCCCATGTTTTAGGCGAATGCCAAGTTGATGCATCACATTGATAGTTAAGCCCTGGTATCTTGTGGTTGTCCTATATTGTTTCCCATCTGCAACCCAATTAAAGTACAGTGCATTCAAAAATGTCAAGAATACCTTCCAAATGTCACACACGTAACGGGAGAATCACCCTAGTGATGGTGTGTGTGGTGCCGGGGGGGGCATTCCTTCTGGAGTCGCTGCTGGGGTGTTAAATTGTCTAGTCGCAAGAAGATAATTTCATGATCTGAAATGCCGCTTCAGTTCTCTGCTGATACCCTGGACATTTTGCATTTTATTTTGTTGAAAAGGAAAATGAGGCATCAAGAAGAGTAATGTTGTCTGTATGATTCCATAATGTGTATTTCGGTTCATGGCTTTGCTATTTTTGGATAGATGTGGATTGAGTGAATGCTCTAACTGGGTTTTTCCACTGCCGGACAAAATTCTCTTTCTGATATTAGACTTCATCCTTCATGACCTATTGGTTGAAAAGAGAAATTCACCTGTTTTAAAGTTTAAAAAACTTTTGATGTCAGAATGTCATTTGTCATGTCGGAGTTCCGTCCAAAAGCGGATTACATCGTGGCACAGTCCATTTATCCGTCAGTCCATCCGTTTGTCTGTGTCAGAAGTACTTGGCTGGTGAAATCAACTCCCCTACAGTTTTCATAGCTCATCCCTGAAACTTTGCTCGTATGCTGCAGATAGACTGATGATATATCGCAGTCGCAACTCCAGTGGGGGATGTTGCGCTCTCAGAGCACTCTTGTTTGTTAATTGCTAGTTAGCCTGCAATATTGTGTGTCCAATACGAACTGTCTTTGGCATGTAACTCTTTGTCTTACATTAGCAGTGGTAGCATGTCAACTACTGAGGACTCAGTAAGTAAGGCCAGTCACCTAAGGGCACCTGTGTCAGCACAAAGTGACTGATGCACCATTATACCATTTTGTGTGTTTGGTGCTCAGCATGCCAGTGGTTAATGGAATAGATTTCGTCTAGTGATTCCCTCTTGTGTAAGCCCGCTATGAATGCACAACAAATGTATTCAGCGAATTTGATAATGTCATATGTATGGTTAATTACACGACCAGTTTCTCTCTCCAGTGCAAACGTCTGGCGTTTCGCTCTGGGAAGTTATGCACCTCTCATAATTCGATAGTTGCTAGTAGCGCTTTCTAAATTATGGCCATGTCATTTTTATCTTTCTAAATGTCTTTCTATTTCAATTGCTTTGGCTCTTTCATCTGCCTTTGTTTTGACCGTTTAGCTCCCCCTTCCCCTGAAGAGATCCTACCTACCGCTTCTGGTCATTTTTTTTTTACATTATAAAGCCGCTTTGAAACTGGACGCGAAACGAATTTTTCGCACGACAGATTACATTCAAAGTCTATACTAGGACGCGAAACGCGTGTATACGCGTCTTTGCATTGACTTTGAATGTAATCTGTTGGGCGAAAAATTCGTCTCGCATCCGGTGTGAAAGCAGCTTGAAGCAGATTCAGACTTATTTCTTCGATCTCCCGTCTTTCATCAGTCCAATGTGATGAAGCGCTGTGGACAGTTCTTACTGTCATTGTTTTTGCTGTTTATTTCTCTGATTCTCTGCTGATATCTCACGAGATATAACCTGACCTTACGGGGAGTATGCTGTACGCTTTCCGTTACAGTGTGTGAAGTGTGTGAGATTAGAGTGTGACGTTTCATTTCCCTCTTTGGTGCTCTTCCAAAGGATCACCCCCCACCCCCGAGTTTACGATAATCTGAGTTTATTTTATTTGTCCCAATGAAATGATGACCATGTGTAAAATAACATTTTTTAAAATCATTTTCTTTATGGGAAAAGCCTCTGGAGTTTTCTACCTATTGCCGTTCTATTAACTATTGAAAATTTAATGATTTAATTATATTGTCTACTCATCTCTGACAGGGTGAGTCTGAAGCAAAGGGTTATGGGTAATATAATGCTCAGTGGTGCGTGTCTGATGGAGTCTAAAATTAGTGTAATGTTGCCATCAGCCTATATCTTTGTAATTTGTTACTGGAAGATTAATGACACTCCACTATTTTGTAATACTGCACATACTGTAATCTAGTCTCAGATTTGTAACTTAAAGATTAATAAAGTGTAGTTTACACATGATAACGGTTCGTTTGGATCATGTATTGCTGCCAAGGGTGATATTATTTGCACCTTCAGTGTTGGGTTTCCTCCCAGTGACATGCATTGGTACCTGAGTTGTTCTCTTACAGAGGTATGTAGACTCATAGTTTGAAACTTGATGAAAAGTTATCCCTCTCCTCACCTCACCATGGGATATCTTCTCTGGCGTGCCTGAATTTTATAACATCCCAATCGCCTTTTATGATCAGTCCAGGCACCAATCCCTCCCCCCATAGTCTTCAGAGGTGGTGGAGTAATTGGCTGCAGTAGCTTTCAAATTTGCTGCATATCGAGGCTTTCCATCAATAATAAAGAAGGCTTTGGCGAAATAGACGATGCGATTATGCTGGGACCTGTTAGCGAAGTGAACAAAGCCGTCATGTGACAGGAGCCGAGATCACAGGAAACGGGATCAATGAAAAACGAGATCAAAGTTTCCGGATGGACAGATGGAACGCTCTCATGTGTAATTGAATCATGGTGTTACAAAAGGGCCCAACTCCACCAAGGTATTTTTTTCAGGGGAAATTTTTTTCTGTTTGCTGTTCATGCTATAAAAGGAAATTTCAAACAGCCGAGTGTAACGTGTTAAGGCCAAACAGAGGTTTATTTCGGCTGAACATGAAGTACTGCCTGTGACATAAAATAATCGTAGCACTTGAAACATGGCTGAGTTGGGCCCTTTTGTAATTAAACAGACAAAATGAAAGGACAACAATGATTTCTCCAATGAAATTTGAACTTTATTTCAAACGACAACATTGCTTCTGCATAGGGTATGACAGTATGTCTGCTTCACTTCCAAAACTCTGCCAGTGGCTGCTTGTTCATTGGGTTGTTCACCTCAGGATCGGATGTGTTGTTCTGTGGGCGCTTCCATGTTTGAACTGGTGCTGTCATCTAGCGGCCACCACTAAAATTCGTTGAAGAGGGGCCCAACTCTTGGACTTCGGCCGTTCTTCCACTCAAAGTTAAAGAACTTAGTTAACAGCTTTATGCAATGGAGTTGGGCCTTTCTTCAATTCATTTTCATAGATCTTAACCCAGTATACAAGATAGGCAGATAACCTGGATTTCTCAAAATCATGGAGTTGGGCCCTTTTGTAACTCCATGATTCAATTGTCTGTAAGTTTTGCACAGTCCTTTAGTTGGAGGTCAAGAGCTGCTTCCACTCTGGAGTCAGAGCGGCATCATGCCCCCACGCCACAAAAATCATGCGCTCCCTGCGGGAGCTCTTTTAAACTAGTTGCCACAAGACAGGTGTTATGATTCTGCCTGTCTGTCATGATTCTCGTCTGCTTTGCCATGTCCATAATCAGTTTGCCATGTTCTGAAGTTCTGTCTGATTTGGATTTGGATTTCTGCAATGTCTGACTATTCCTTGAAATGTGTTTTGTGATTTGGTTACTTAGATTTGTTCATGCATTGTCTAGTTTAGGGTTTTCCAGCTTTTGTATTTTGCCATATTCCATTCCTGCAGTCACATTCCGGTCCATGTTTTGCTTTTACCCATGCATTGCACTTTGTCTCTCCCTGTCTGGTCTCATGTCATGTGATTGCTCACAGCCCCAGTATTGCATGCCACACTTTCGGGTGATTTAATCGTTTCTGGGATTTCAAACATTCCTTCCGATCTCGTTTACTTCCTTCATCTTGCTTTTTTCCAGATTACTAACCAATACTTACAGTTTGTTTTTGTTAAATTACTAACCAAGACTAACATTGTACATAGTACTAACTTACTAACAAGCACTAGGGATTGTATAGCTGCACTCTACTAATTGACTAACGATCTCTCAGCATTCGCCCTATAGTCTCCGCCTCTTGCCTTCACTCAATGTACTTTGCTGTGCTTCTAGCAGATTCTCTGCACCTGTCTAATCACTGCTCTGCCACTCACTCTGTGCACTTAGAAATCCCTAACCAGATCTGTGTGTTCTGTCTATAGGCTGTCTCAAGATCCCTGTCCGCGTTTTGGCTTTTGTCTATTTTAAGTGATTAGGAACTTCCTCATGTTCATTCCTTTGTAATTAGTTTCATCCAATTAACCTGTTCCCTGCATAGCATGTGACTTTCCTCTTGTCCATTTTAACAGTCTTTTCACTCCCAGCTCTTGTCAGAACGTTGATCAATACTTTTTAGTGCAGAACGCCTCGTATGCCATTGAATATTGTTTCGCTTCTACTGGATTGTCCGACCTTGATTCTTGCCATAACCCTTTTTGTTCCGTTTTTGTCTTTCTGGATCTTGACCTGTTTTTGTGTGACCACGAGTTCTGTGTTTGGATGCCCTGTGTATGACCATTAGCTTTGCCCATTGACTACGATTTTTTGCCTATCGTTTTTGTACCTTTGCCCATCTGTCTTACTGGTTCTGACCCCTGCCTGCCTAGTCGATACTATTTTTGGATTTCGTATTGTGGCTTGGCAATTCCTGTGTTTTTTGGCTTTGACTCAGACCCCATTAAAGGCAAACGTTTTTTGGATTTCCGTCTCTCGCGAGTACTTACTGAACGGTACCTCACAACAGGTTTTCAACAGCATCTGATTTCAATACTTTCCCCAGTGATGAAAGATATCGTTGCCAATAGTGCTCTAAGGGCTGAAAGGTCAAATGTGAATTGGGTATTTTTTGCTTGCAATTGGGTTTTTTCACATGAAATGTGAATGTGAGAAGAATTTAGGAATTATTGGCTCATATTCATGACACATTTCAGAATAAGAGCTGATTTCTGATCAGTTCTGATTTTCACTCATGATTAATGAGGTTAGGTTAATGAGGAGGGAAAGCTGATCCTAGATAAGCAGTACTTCACAGAGAGGGCTCGTGAATATGGCCCGTGTAGTCAGCGAACTGCAGTTCACACATGTGAAAACAGGGGCATAGGTTTCCTTTTTTTTTTTTTTTTACAAATGATATTACTGCCTTTGTTCACCTGTACTCCTCAGGTTGTGTTGGCGAACACATCATTTTCTCATTTGGACATCAGTCTGTTGCCAGAGCTGAATGGTTATTGTCTCGTCAGTGAAGGCTTACAAGGATTTATCAAATGGAATGAGATTAAACGTCAGTTTGGAGCTGGGATGTCGTATATGAATCATAAACAAAAAAGAAACTAGCGCGTAATTTAGACGCGACGACGAGAGAGTGCGATAGTCAGCAGAAATTAGTCCTATCCAAATAGTTTGTATATGAAATTACTAGCTTTGTTAGTCACCGTGGACAAGGACGTCCCTTAATGCAAATATATGATTGAGTAATCGGCGAGCTCGAAGGAAGTGTTATGACTTTGGCTGCCTGCATTTACATATCCATTTGCAAATGGGTGTTCCGTGATTTCCTCGCTCAAGGATACTGTGGCGATGGGAGCTATGGGACTTGAATGTGCCGTTTTCTGGCAACAAGTCAAATCTCCTCATCTGTGCCTCACGCTGATGTAATCAGCCATCTGTGGTATGTGGTCTGCATGTAATGTCTGTGGACCCGGTCTTGCAGTTTGCTCTCACTGTCTCAGTATGAATGAAATAAGTATCCGTTAAACAGATCGTTTTTGGGGGAAAGTTGGAAAAGGGATAGTTTAAGATATTTTTCCGTTTGAAGATATCGCAATATCCCTTTTGCGTGCTGGTTATTAAGCTATTAAAGTTTTGGCACATTAATGAGTATGACTTCAACAAATACGTTTTCTCCACTCATGCTAAATTATGTACAGTAGTGTGCACTGATGACCATACACTCAACAAAATGTAGATAAATAAAAAAAAAGGACCATTGAAGTATTCATTTCATGTAATATTAGATCATATAGATGAAAATAAGTAAACAGATAACAATAAGTAGTTGAAACAAAAATAATAATGTCAAAAAAGACAAAATCTAGTGTTGCCACCCGTTGCTTTGACAGCATTTCACTTTTCAGTCATAGTTTTCACTTTTTTAAAAATTTCGTCACTCGCTAAAACCATTCCAAATGGTTTCAAGTTCATTTGATTATTTCCATGTTACAACAGATTTGCTCAATTTTGATCTGGACTTTGAGCAGGCCAAGTCCCAACTTTTATGCTACCGGATGTTTCTTTCAGACGGAGATAATGTTTGTGCAACTTAGAAGTGTGTTTAGGATCATTATATTGCTGTAAATAATATTCCCGACCAATCAATCTCTTTCCAGATGGCAATGTGTGCTAAACAAGGATGCTGTGATACATCTTTTTACACAATTCCATCATTTTTTATGAGATCACCGACTCCTTTCGAGCGGACTAAACCCCAAACCATACTATTACCACCCCAATATTTTATTGAAGGCGTTAAACAAGATAAGGGCTATCAAACAAACATTGAAATAACATTTAAAAAGTCCAAGAGATTCAACCAAATTTTGGCTTTAATTGTGCTCCAACCAAAGGCTGGAATGATCTTCAAGACCATCAATCATTTCATTTTTTCCAGTTAAGGTTTTGTTATGCATGCAGAACTGGTCATTGTTTTATAACTCTTTTTCTATGTGGTAGACAACAAATTCTTTTTGTTCTTTATTTGTCTTTAGTTGTTATGAGAGTGTTAAAATGAGTTAATCACCCCCCCCCCCACCCCCACCCCCAAAACAAAACAGTAATAAATCTCAATAGGATTTACCAATTAAATGAAGTCTGCATTTTTAAAGGGAATAATGAAAGTAATTTCTCTTGTGCATTATCGCACTTCCCAGGCAGCGTAGTCCGATTCCCATTCCCCTCAAGTCTTCGGATTTCGCTGCTCGTCTATTCACGTACTGCCTCTGTCACGCCCGGTTTGGCTCAGCAGGGCGCAGGCCTAAATCTCCCCGTGCAGCCTCCACATCGACCCCACTCCCCTCACCGCCCCCCACTCCCCCCACCCAATCTGTCCTACCACAGAGAAGCGCATTGACCTGGCTCAAAGTCGAAAATCCCTTTCCTGGAGAAAGAACGGCCCCCCTGGTGTGCTCGCCGTATCTGCGAAAGCCGTGTAAATTCAAGGCCCTGTTGCACCACCCCCTTTCTCCTGCCCTCTAACAGGCGGTTCTCCCGCTCGCAATGTGAAATGCTTGTGCTTGATTGAAACCCTTTGAAGGAAATATGTTTTTTAGAAAGTTTTTTTTTTTTTTTTCCTTGAAAGTCTAACTGGATGTTTTTGCACCACTTTGGTTGCGAGTGTTGCAACAACTCTGAAGCGCTCCGTTATGAACTTTCCAATTGTGTAATTGTTCCTCTAACACATTGCAGGCTTCCCCAGACTCAAAGATTAATACGTCTGTTTTTCTTCTACAAGTCTCACTTTCATCTCTGGAAATATATGGGTGCAGCTGTGGTAAAGAGGACAATTTGAAAGTGGAGACACACCTGTTAAAGAGTTAATGAAACGTGCCTCATTGCCAAAAGATGGAGCTTGAGACTCCTAATTTTAGCCGTTCCCACTTCGACACCTTAGAATTACAGGGTTCTAACCAACATTTACAAATTTTAGAGGAATTTCCTTGCAAAGTTTGGCCGCTCAGTGTACACTTGGGGAACTGGAACTTTGTCATTCTAATCTGAACCCAATTCAACAACTGAATTGAAAACCCATACGGAATCATTAGATGGAACTATATATTGCAAATTATGTGCAATAGTTAACTGAATTTTCACCAAAATGTCAGTTAAAACCCTGTCATTTTAGGGTCATGACTTTGTGACTCTTCCGTGTGCTTCTCTGGTATCCTTGTTCACTTGTTTCCCAATGGTTGCCAGGCCTCCTCTCTGCGAGACCTCAACTGGATCCAGGTATCTCATGTCTTCCTCCATAAGCACACCTGATAGAATTAATTTAGGCCCTGATAAGTTGTATCCAGTATCCATTGAGGTGGTCCAGTATCCATAGTCCTCGTTCTCACTGCAGGATCTTGAGGAAAGGTTCTGAGGAACATTGCCTATGTGTTTCGCATGGGAAGATTAAATGTCTCACAGGTGCCCCATTTTGAATGCATAAATATCTCTAATCTGCCCCCCACCCGCCCCCAACTGGCCTCCAGTTTGAGGCGAACAGCGGGAATGGAATTATCTTGCCACCAGCTGCTTCCTCTTACCATCCTCCTCCTCTTTGGACTCGTCTGTGACTTCCTGCCCGGGTCCTTTCAACAAAATCGTCATATTTGATACGCCCATTGGATGATGGGATATGTCATTTACTCTTGTCCACACTAATAAAGCCATTGCCAGTCCTGACTCATGGTCCAGTTCCCCACAATGAGGTAGCCAGTCACTGAGATGCACTGGGGCGCTGTACATCTCTGACACCAAACGGCATTGCTTCAAACTTATGAAGCCTTGGCCATCCACTGGAAGGCAGGGATTACAAATGACTCATCCATTCACTGTTTTGGTAGCTCTGTTTTGACTGTTCCAATTGCCTGTGATTACATTTTAGTTCCTTAATCTGTATCTAAGGTTCAGTTGCCTTTATTTTGAAAGGATTAATCTTTAAATACAGCCCTTGCTACCAGTCAGTTGAGCTGGCTGTAACTTTACTTTACAAATTAAGTGAACTTCCTGAAACTTTGCTTGATAGCCCATATCTTAAATACTTGTGATTCAAAGCTGACAGAATTGAGCAGCTTTTAGAATCTGAATTAAGCTGTGCAAAGCTGCAGTGTTTAAATATCTTGAGACACAAAGTAACTGTCTAATTTAGTCATCCTGGCTGCTTGCCATCCAAGGAAAACAGCTACTCAGGGTAGATGTCTAGGAAATATTAGTGCATGGCAATATTGACAATTATATTGTGTGCTTTGGTTGTGTTTTAATGTGCACATACTATATACCTTTCAAAGACTCTGCTCGAATTACAAAGTTTTTGGAATAAAATAAGAGATAACAAAGAAGAAACCCCATTTAAAATAAATATTCTATTTGTGTGTGTGTGTGTGTGTGTCTGTGCACATGGAGGAGGTGAGGTGCATAAGGTTATCCCAGGGCCGCACAAGAATGATGATGTCTTTCATTGGAGAGTGATCGACGTCAAAGCTCAGCATCACATAGAGAAGCCATTTGCCATCGGCACCACTTTGGGAGGTTAATTGTGTTTGTGAGCCCAGCATTGTTCCATGGAATTGAATCTCTGAATTTCAACTGGTGGGAAAGGACGGAAGGCAGAACTGGTCCCCGGGCGATCCGTTTCAGAGCGCCGAGTTTGACAGGTCATCTAATCAACCTCGCTAAGTGGCACAAAGTGGCAATGATTTCTGCTCGGTGGACTTGCATCATCACCAGAGATGGAGGGATGGAGCAGCCTGCTCTGAATATTTGCATATTAGGAATGTGCTCAGGTCCTTCTTACCTTTCATATGATTCATGATTCATGATACCAGAGTGATTTTCTTTGCATTGTGTGTTTGTTTTTTATATTTACAGATCTCAATCAACATTTGACCACATTGCTTTGATAAAATTAAGGCATTACTTGGTCAAAATTAATTGAGCAACAATGGTTGAATAGATAATCGATACTTGAAGGCTGCTATTATTTTACACTGGTCTACACACAAAAACACACACACACACACACACACACACACACACACACACACATATATATATATATATATAAAATATATTTATATATGGACCCTGCCTGTCAAAAAAAAGTTGCAGTTTGGATTTAAATAAGCAAATACTGGAACCTGTAATTGAATCATCACAGTGATGAATACGTTTCAGCAGGCAGTAATTCAAAGTAATAGCACTGACTGATTCTGCGAGTAACTTCTTATTTCTTAAATAACAATGGGGGAAGACATATCTCAAGTTTGTTGAAAAGGTGTTACATCAAGCAAAGAAAAGAGCTAAGGAGATTGCTGAAATCACGAGAAATTGGTCACGAGCTGTTCAACCATGTACTACAGCCTGGAAGGATAGTGATGAACTGTCAACTGTGTGGAAGAAATCGTTCAAAGAAAAATGGATCCTGATTGGTGATTACTAAACTCCTCGGTGAAGTTATATCATAAAAAAATCAACTGTAGAACTCATGCTTATGTTGAATTATGATGGTAAGAGCATTTCCACATGCATGATGTAACAAGAACTTGGACGGTTGGGACTAAACAGCTGCATGGCTACAAGAAAGCCACTTGTTATTGAGGCTAATTGGGAAAAATGAGTTCAGTTTGCAAGGGAGCACTAAGATAAGACTGAGGAGATAAAAGCGTTGGCCATCTCAAAGTGCGGGCCTTAACTAATTGAAAATCTTTGGGATGTGCTGGAGAAGGCATAACGGAGTGGTTTAACTCGCCCTTCGTCAATACAGTATCTCGGCCAAAATTTGGTCAGAAATAAATAACTTTGTAACATTGTATAAGATTTTCAAAACAATATCACAAAGAATGTGCTCCATGATCAAATGTGAAGGTGACCACACAAAATGTTATATATAATAACATACAGTGCTATATACTTGTATATGATTATTATAATTTTTTCATTTGAGCTTAATTCATGCTGGGGAACCCCTTGAGACCTCAGTCTCATTTGCGATGGTACCCTGTTAACGCCACAAAACACAATACAATGCAATGTGTTATCATAAAAAAGAGAACAATATACATTAAACATTATCATCCAGGAGTGCATACAATACATGTAAAAAATCATAGCAACATTATTCAAAACACACAGTCCTCAACTTCTAAATCCTTTATCACTTTTTTCAAATTCTCTAATGAAATTAATTTATCCAGTTCAAAAGTTTCTTGAAAATCGTTCCACGTCCGAGGAGCACAGTAACTGGAAGCAGTTTAGCCCAGCTCTGTTTTAACTCTGTCCTCGGTCTCACAAACAATTCCTAATGGTCTGGTGGGGTACGGTGGTGCCTCAGGCAGCTCTCTGTCGATGCTGAAGATCAACATGAAGATGTCGTGTTGGTCACAAAGCTCTGTCATAACACTGTTATCATCCAGAAGCAGTCTTTTCGTGCAGTTGTTGATTAGAATGGGGGAGATTCTGAGCAGCATTAGTTGTCCTGAACCTCTACCTGAGTCTGTCGATAATGCTTTGGCTTACATTTACACGCTGAGCCACAGCTCTTTGAGTTTGTCCATCTTGTAGCCAGCTAATTGCCCTTCCACTGTCTTGGATGCTGAGTCGCTATCGAACTGTCTTGAAATTTCACTTCAAAGTGATGATGAGTGGAAAATGCTCAGCCCTTTTATTACTAATATCGGCATACATGCTTAGAAACTCATGCAAAAACGTGCAAATGATGATTGACGTGTCTCAATGGGTGTTTTGAGGCAGTTAGTCAGTTTATCTGTGTTCATGCTTTGAATCCATGAAACGAAAATCTGGGTGAATTTAAAAGTTTCTAAAGATAAGTGCAATGATTGCATGTCCCATAATAATGTCTGTTGTCCAAATTACAATCCAAGGCGGGATATTCTCACCATTTCTGGCTTAAAAAGACACAAAAACGATCAAAAAAATTCATTTGAACCTTAACTACCCCTGAGCAGTTTACATTGACCACAACAAAGCTGGGCTTGTGGTATTTAATGTTCATCAACATGTACTGATGTACATATGTAAATCTTGACATGTGAAAACAGGGGAAAAAAAACTCTCTATTTATTAGATCTGTTTGGTCTGCCTGCTGTGCATAACTGTAGAATTGTCTGGAAACATCAAGAAGTGCTGCTGCTCTCCTCTCTCTCCCACTTGGCCGTCTGTTTCTCGAATCTTTGATTCTCATTCCCACCAACACTCCTCACCGGCTCTGACCTTGAATTTACATCATCGCACTGATGGCACAATCAGGCTAATCTGCAGTGCATCAGGATTGCTGTGGTGAGGTGGGAAGTGAAATTATCAGCGCCTGTTCTCGGCTGACCTTCCTGTCGCCCGGTATCAAGTCCATCTCTTCTGATACCTCTTACTTATCTCCCGCCTGCTCGCCACATGAATATTTCAGTTATTTTCACAGAATTCTTTAATATTTCATTTTATTCATAGGGGCTGCTGTTTGTGTTGTGGTGAATGAAGCGAAAAGAGACTGAATAGACCAGTTGTAAGTGAGCCTGTTGCTGGAGAGCTTTTGCTCCAACCCTAACAACGCCCCGCATTTCACGGCTTGTTGAGCTACTAATTTGTCGAACAACCTATGAAGACCGTCCTGGGGCCAGAACATAAAAGTCTGGCCACGTGTTTCGCCCATCATCCTTATTTGTTCTGCCTCCTGCTAATTAGCAAATATCTTCATTGTTGAACTAAAGTATTGTTGGGGACTTCTACTTTCTCAAACTCGATTGGCCCCCTCTGTCCAATGAGGTAGGCCAAATTAAGTCAGGAAAGAACCAACAACACTACAAAACAAAATTTTCCTTCAGTCCTGTATTTAGTCTTAACACTTATGTATTTTACTTGCATCATAGATTTTTTTTTTCTATTTATGATGATATGCTCAGAGGAACCAATCACAACTCAGGGATAATCCAAACATCGTAAGCCTTTATTACAACATGGGTCTGGACCAGAAGACACAAGAATTGCCAAACCAAAAACGATGTCCAAAAAGCAAAGTCGACAGGACAGGCAGGAGTCAAAACCAGTAATGCAGATGTGCAATGGTACATAGACAGTAAGCCAAAAATTCATGGTCTAAATCCAGAAAGGTAGGTCATACACAGGGCATCCAAAACAGAAATCATGGTCACACAAAAACAGGTTAAAATCCAAAAAGACAAAACAGGAACGGAAGGTCAATGCCAAACTCAAGGTCGGGCAAAACAGTTGTGAAGAAGCAATGAACAAAAGGCATACGAGAGCTCTGCAGAGATGTAAATTGATCAACGTTCTGACAAGGAATGAACTGCAGTGAAGAATTTAAATAGACAAGAGGGAAGTCACATGCTATGCAAGGAACAGGTGAATTGGATAAGACTAATTACAGAGGTAAGCACACATGGGGAAGTCCTAAACCACAAACAATGGGCAAAAGCCAAGACACGGACTGGATCCACGCAGACAACCTATGACAGATAAACAGCTCCGGTCAAGGAGTTCTAAGTGCACAGTTAAGATTCCAGGACAGAGAGAGAAGAGCACCTGAGGGGCGTGAGCTGTAATCAAAGCAGAGCACAGGGAGAGCAAAAGGGGCGGAGTTACAGAGCAGAGCAGAGTGGGGCAGAATTAGTCATATTAGTAAACAATGATATCTACACACCTCATCAAAATACGTGAATGTTAGTTGGTTAGTTTATGTACAGACAAAGGCTTAATCTACAGTAAAATTACCAGTATTAACTAAGCAGCCAAGCAGTTAATTAATAAGGTAATTTCAGAAAAGTGGGAGGAAGGTAAAATGAGACTTGAAGGAAGTTTGTGAAATACCAGAAAACTTCCGAAATCACCCAAAGCGTGTCTGCGCGCAGACAAGGGAGTGCACTGGCACGATAACTCAAATCACATCAGACATTACAGGGGAGACAATGTGCACTGCAATAATGGAGTGGATGAATAAACATGAAAAATAATAAATACAGAAACAAACGGATACAGATCATAACACTATTACTGATATGAGAATTTTGACTCATTTCTAGATATCACATCAGTGGCAGTTTTTTTTCCTGACAAAAAAGGTAATAAAAATAAGTGTTTTAAGTTTAAATACAAGATTAAAATGCCTGGTAAGATTTTATTTTTACAGTGAAGATGCAAGATCTCCAAAAACAGGACCCTGCTGGATAATGTAGGGAAATTAGAGCAGGCCTTGAATTCTTTAGTTGTTTTCCTCATCTCACCACTTCGCTTTACTGCTTCACTGGCCGTCCACTCCATCTGTTTTGTTGCTGTGGCCTTTGATGCTGTTGTGATGATTTCTTTGGCTGTGCAGTTTCTAATCTGACAACCTTTGCTCACAAATATTTCTGAGAGGAATTCATGGGAGGATTTTAGTGAAGTTATGCCATTTCATAGTGAGCTCGGTCTCTGGAAGGAACACTAAAATCGAAGCTGTATCTTTATGCTATCCTACGGCATCTGGCTGCTCTCTGACAAGAGGCTATCAATCCTTTCTACTACCGTATTGCTTGGCTTATATGAGCGTTGAGCCATGTGTGCATTTTTCCCAGAATGCTCTGTGCCCTCCCATTCCAGGCTGTAGACAAGGGTGAATGAATATAGACTCTGGCCCTTGTCCACACATACATGTGTATTTTTGAAAACATAGCCTTTTCAATGTATTTTGGCCTCTCATTCCCTCACAGACAGGGTGTTCAGTCATTGAAACAGATATTTTGTAAAATGAGGTGGCGGGGACTGATTTTTTCTCTTGAATGCAGGGGGAAAATATCTGTTGAGAAAAATATCTGCATTTGTGAGGACCAGACCTCAGATCAAATAGATATATGCAGTTGGATGAAGTTCTGGCCGAGATAATGCGGTCGATTGTCATGGGATTCAGGCTTAGGTTCATTTCCCCTAATCACAACCTTCAGACTTGGCGCCGTGACATTGTAGGTTTTGAAGCATATGAGGAATTGAATGCTATTGTTTTTTTATCAGCTGTGATAAGCGGGTTGTCTAAACAGCTCAAATCAAAAATTGTACTTGTATGACAGATTTCTTTAAGGCATCATCTCAGCATGCGTCAGAAAACCATGGCACAAAGCGCCACACGAGCGAGCTGAAAGCAACTTTGGCGAGGAAAAACTCCCTGATTGATGTCAGGAAGAAACCTGTGGAACCTGATTCATGATTCAATAGTCGTTGTCCTCCTCATGCTGGCTCCAGGTGTAGGGCTACGTAAACAGTATTGCCTGTCAGTCAGTGTCTGTGTTGCTGTACTAGACAGTAGCTGCAGCTATGTGGCACCTCCCTAAGGGGAGGTTCAGGTGTTAGACTGGGCCAGGTGGCTGTAATCACCGGCAGCAGGTAGCAGTGGATGGCAGGGCTTGTGCAGGCGGCTCGATCGGCGTGATTGAGATGGTAATGTCCTGGGGGCTACAAAGTCAGAATTTACTCTGAGGTATGAGAGCATTGAGAGGAGTTCAGGTTGACTATATTTTACGTGGTACGTAAATGATTTATACCATGGTCATTTGCCAGCAATATCAAGTCAAACCGTTAAAATAATCGGTTTGTGTTTTGTTGTGCTCTGCTCTTGACAGTTGACAGTTTGACAGCGAGGGTCTCTAACGTTGCTATGGTTACAGGTTGGCTAGCGGATGAATTTTGAAAGGTAGAACTACCGTAGCTGAACTACCTGTGCATTCTACGGTTTTATCGCATACCTGCCAGTCAATCAGAAGAGAGTAATCACCCAGACCATAGCATAAAGGATGATAATGCAGGAGAATACCAGTATGTTTGGCCCTTCTGAAGCATGTCGATCTCTTCAGCTCTTCATATTCCAGGAAACGATGATCCAGGTGGTTGATTCATCCGACAGGTTGTCTGCACTCCTTTGCTAATTGAATCTCTGTTTATTGAAAACTACATCATTTATGTTGATCCTGCTGCACACTGAGCAGTTTCTATCCAAGCCCGACGACTTTTTCCAGAACAGTGAAGTATTTCTTCACGTATTTGTTGAGGTTACCTCCTCTGTCGTCCTCAGTGCTGCTGTTTTGTCTCCCAGGCTGTGGTGACATAACGGTAATAGAACTGAAGTGTGTTTGCTCTGGAGGTACGCGGATCCGGACTCACAGGGAGATGGTGTGGGAGATCTCCGCCCGTCCTCAGCGCTGCTCTTAACTGCCGTTTCGAGCATCGTTTTGAGCCGCAATCAACTCACAATCTGTCTCCAGACACTCCGTTTAATGACGCGTAAATTACAGGCTCACTATGGCATCCCGAGGTGTCTACGCTCTCTGTCACTGCTTTTCCTGAAGCCTCCACAAATCTTTCACTGCAAAAAAAGGAAAATAAGTTCCTCTTACCAAGCATTTCAATCTTGTTTTTAGACTTAAAACACATTTCTATTGCCCTTTTTTCTCAGTAAGCATAAATTCTGCCAGTGAGTTGAAATTTCGCCTTTTTTTCTGCGATTGGGAAAATTTTCTCGTCAAGCACATGGTCACACAAAATAAGCTCATATTTACCTGTGCCAAGGAAGTTATGTTTTTACTTCCGGTTGTTTATTTATTTTTTTGTTTGTCTGACTGTTAGCAGGATATCTCAGAGTCAGTTGCATAGATTTTAACCAAACTTTGCAGGATGTTAAAGTAGCACAAGAGTGATAAAACAAGTGATCAAATTTTGGCATATCTAGGCCAAAGTACAGCAGAGATATTGGCAAAAATTCAAATCCAGCGATGCTGGCAGAGGTATGGGCTCTCGCAAGTCCAACTCTAGTTTCTACATGAGATAATAAAAATAAGTTTGGTTCTCATGATAAGATGAAAACATTTGTTCAGACAGACGATTTTTGCAGTGCTCTCCCATCATGGAAGATGAAAGAGAAAAATGGTTCAGCGTGAATTTTGCGCATTTGCAGTATGTTACAACCCATCTGGGCCACAGCTAACCAAAAAAAATTACCAATAAAACTAATGGATAAATAAAGCCAAGTCTGCTCCTAAATTTGGAAGAACATCTGTTGTTAAAGAGGTTTTCTGTGTTCTACGCCCACTAAATCAGGCATCCTTCCTTCCTTGTTATCTCCTGGACCTCTATAAATCCACTTAAAGTTGATTTATTTAAAAATCCTCCATCTGGCCTGCCTGTTCCCTTAAAAGTGTTACCAAATCGGTAAAATACACTCATTGTGGTGTCTTGGTGATTCAGCCTGTAAAGCATTGTCTACAAGCTTAAACCACAACAATCAGTGGCTCTGATTGGGCCATGGACCTTTGTGTCGCGTGCCTCTTCCTCTCAATCTTATACAGTGATTTCTCTCTTTCCATACTGAACTGTCAAATAAAGCTGGGCGAAGCCCCACGAATATTTTAAATCGGAAAATAATTGCATTGAGGCTTTGGAGCGTGGAGGAGAGGCTGGTGTGCACTGCTCATTTCCCAAAAGTGAAATACCCAGCTCTGAGCCTCGCGTGGCAAACAGGTGATTGGAACGGACAGGTAATCGGATTGGACAGGATCGTTATGTGACGGCCCAAGACTGCTCTGTTTCTTCGCTTCGGTCTCCGTAAAGGGCAAGCCGGCTGGCTGTTTTTTTTTTTCTTCTTTTTGCGTTGCTTTCTTCAAGCGTCAGATCGATTGCTGTCAAGCTCTGTGTCATGTTCTGAATAATATGTTCTCTGGTCAGCGGTAATGGAGGTAATGTTCTTGTAGAGCGGGGCCGTGTGGCCGCTGTTTTCCTGCGAGATTGTGGGTGAAAGGATGCAGCGCCACGGGGACCTCACATCAGTCAGAGCTCTCACAGTGTCATCATTGCTGTTACATTGACTATCCCGAATAGCAGCACCACCGAGAGAACCTTTGGTCAAAATTTGGATCCCATTCTTCTTGATAATTAGGGACCTCTTTTTGGTCAAAGCTCTTGCTATGTCACTGGGATGTTTTGGTATATATTGATCTGACATTAATGTCCGTAGCAGCAACAATGAGAAAAAATTTGTTCTGGAATCTCAGCAGAAACAAAATATTCTTCCAATGTTGCTTCTATGAATTGCCAATCTCTTAACACTAATGGAATATTCCACCAACATCTGGAGAATATTCTGTGCCTTTTTTAAAAGGCTAAAATGAGCACCGTTACAGCTGAGGATGCATAGTTGATGCTCATTGGTTATCAGAGACTTTGTTCAGCTGCGATCTTGGTTTCAGTCTCTGGCTTTGATCTCTTGTAGTATAATTAAGATACACTTTATTGGACCCTGTGGGGTAATTTGTCCTCTGCATTAATCCATCCTATAGTTAACGGCAGTGGGCAGCGACAGAGCAGCGCCCAGGGAATATAATACCCAAAGAAACCCTCAATTTTTTTCTTAGAAATTCTAGGAATGTATATGATTTTTTCTAGTATCCATGGGCAGACATAGCAGTGCACAAACAAATGTCTTAAAGCTCATGCCAACAAAATAGTTTTTCCCCCACCACCTTTTTTTTGAACCAAAATATACTGTGGGCAGGACTGCCCTAAAGTAAAAAAAATCAGTTTGGAAAGAACAGCTTTGATTAACTGCGATATAATATTAAGCTATTTGCACCTGCAACAAATTTCGAGTGGGCCAATTTTTTTTTTCAATTTTAATATACAGATTCGGCCATGACAATGCAGCCTTAAATGTAATGACTGGGAGAAGCAGAAACAGGAATATTAGTATTTTTTATTACAAATGCAGTGATTGTTGTCGACTGGTAGTCAAAGTATTGAGATAAATTAGCTTTATGAATCATTAATTGATTGTAAAATGATTTCAAGTTCACTTGAATTGCCCTCATTCATTTTGGCTGAGGCCTGAAGTTTAATTACATTACTCACATACTTTTTGATGAGGAATATCTATTAATTATTCATATTGGTAATTAATGTTAGTGCCTTGTCTGAAAAACAAGATTTTATATTCTCAGAGCAGAGTCAGCTCAAACATGTTTTATCTAGATATTTTATCAGAACTTTTCTTGCATGCCAGGAGTTAAACAAGTTCTCACCAGAAAGAGCAGATTGCAAAATCTCTCGCGTTTACCAGTGAATGCTAGTTTCAAGTCAGCCATTCAGGCCGGCTCAGTGCAACACAGGAGATTAGCGCATTTTTATCCCTGGCTTCATGTAAATATCACTTAATTAGTTAATTTGAAGCCAATTAACAGTAGTGTGCTACATCAGAAATCAAATGCTTGCGTGCCATTTATACGCACTTGAAATTTATGTCTGTATGGCCATGTAATTAATAATTAAACCACTGCAAAACCTGAGAATCATGTGATGTGTGAGTGTGTGCGTGTCTGCATGCATGCTTGTATGCGTGCGTGTGTGTGTGTGTGTGTGTGTGTGTGTGTGTGTGTGTGTGTGTGTGTGCGTGTGCCTGTGCATAACATTCAGCTACTTGATACCGCCATTGATTATTTTCAGACTGGTCATACTACTTGAATATTCTAATTCAAGCATTTCTCAACAGCCCTTGAACTTACATGATGGAGCATTGTGTGCAAGATGTCCTTTTGAACGCAAACAAAGAAGGGAAATGGGACCATAATTAATAATGTGCTCTCAACCCAGATGAGTTTCTACAGTAAACATTTGATGTGAGCACATTTAATCACACTTACATAAGTGTGCATTTTCTTCAGTGAAGGAACTGGAATCCCTGGTCTCAGTTCGATTGCCCTGTTACCCCTGAACTGGATTTTGCAGTTTGATAATGGATGGACGAATAGATGGATGGACCAGACAGTGTGAAGGCATTTGTTTAAACCCTGGTGTTCCCAGATTCTCAAAATTGGCCACAAATTGACCTTTCAGCAGAACAATGATTCCAAGCATACTTCAGATCCAACTAAGACACCTCAACCATTCTTAGCACGTTGACATTTCCATTTCTGGTTGTATATGACTAGATTGTGCTATTTTTTTATCTAATCAGTCCAAGTTTATTTCCAAATTTTTTTCCTAATTTATTTTCAAATTTTTTTCCTAACGGACGACAGACAGAAATGCAGGTGACGACAATACCCCTCGGCCGACTTTGGCCGGAGGGGTAATGTCGTCACTTGCGTTTCTGCATGTCGTCGGTTGTCCATCATCTGTCGTCCGTCCATGACTTTGTACGGGCCAGTACTCAGCAACTAATGATCGCAGCTTCACCAAATTTGGTATGGTAACTCACTATGACCCATAGATGTGCAACGACGGGTTTTTTGCTGGATTTTACCATTGACCTTAGCGCTGTGACCTTGACCCTGGAAATCTTGTCCGGCTCAGTACTCGGCAAATAATTATTGCAGCTTCACTAAATTTGGTGTGGTAACTCACTATGACCCATAGATATGCAAAGTCAGGTTTTTTGCTGGATTTTACCTTTGACCTTAGCGCTGTGACCTTGACCCTGGAAATTTTGTCCAGGTCAGTACTCGGCAACTAATTATCGCAGCTTCACCAAATTTGGTATGTTATCTCACTGTGACACTGTGTAATGTCACATTTTTTGCTGGATTTGACATTTGACCTTAGCGCTGTGACCTTGAGGCAGGAAATCTTGTGTGGGTCAGTACTCAACAACTACTGATCGCCGCTTCACCAAACTTGGTATGTTAACTCACTGTGACACATAGATGTGCAATGTCATGTTTTTTGCTGGATTTCACCTTTTATGTTTGCGCTGTGACCTTGAGACAGGAAGTCTCGTCCGGGTCGAGGGGTATTCGGCAACGCGTTCTGTTTATTTCTTTGCTGTTTTGTTCCTTTTAGTTTAAAACATTGATGCTCTCATTTCTGGTAGGATATGAAAAGGTGTATTAATGTTATTCCTGAATTGAATTTTAAAGCCACTTTGTCAATGTTTTAGACAATAAGGCATTCAAAGAGGAGCTGAACGACAGTAAAATGTGAATGTTTTATTTTGAGTGCTCACTCTGTCCTTGACTCAGATCAGGTTGTCAACGTATTTATCCTTTTTTGTTCCTCTAAAATCTAGGGAGTCTGATTTAAAAGAGCCCAAGGTTGCTCTGATGGGAATGCTTTTGTGAGTGCATCTGTGTTTGTTTGCGTGAGTGTGTGGGTGTGTACATGTCTATTTGTATGTGTGTGTATTATTGTGCATATATGCGCATGCATTTGTGCGTATGTTTGTGTGAGTGGTGGGTTTGAATTTGTGCGTTAATGTGTCTGTGTGGAAGTTTGTGTGCATGCTTATGGGTGCGTGTATATAGGGAATGTGTGTAAGAGCACAATTGAAGCACTGATTACTAAAACCCCACAAGTCAAGCCAAGTCAAGTGTGACTTATGGGGTTTTAGTAATGGGTGCTTCATTTATGGAATAGAGAAACAGCAAATCTTTGTTGTGGTAATTTTATCTCTCCTGTCCTCGAAGACAAAAAAAGGAGGTGAATCACTTTTCAAAGATGTGGGATATATATAAAATTTCTTTAATTACCCGTCGGTTCACAATGCATTCCAGAATTTTCTTTTGGGCCCTCCACAGCTAAAATCTTCCACTTCGGGCCAGTAAAATTTCCAGAGCAATCGCACAGGATCCAATTAGCATTGCACTGATGCCACTGTTTCATGCATATTTTATAGGCGAGAATGAATGGGAGCATTACTTCTTTCATAACTCCATTTAGATGCTGGCCCCGCGAACGCTGGAGTGTGCGTAAGTATGTTGCCATTACGAGGCTCGATGTGAGGATGGCTGTGGTCTTTAGCTATTAGCCTGTCAGTGCCCATTCTGCGGGTAATGTCTGAATTACAGCAGCACCGTCTCCGCTGTTTATTTCCCACCATTACTGCCCCACGGAAATGTGAAAAACTCCTGTCAGCAA
This sequence comes from Gymnothorax reevesii, assembly GCA_029721435.1. Lineage (NCBI taxonomy): Eukaryota > Metazoa > Chordata > Actinopteri > Anguilliformes > Muraenidae > Gymnothorax > Gymnothorax reevesii. The sequence goes on along the minus strand of CM056579.1, from coordinate 21,161,396 downwards.
AATGTTTACACCATCTCATTATTCCCGTGACGGAAATGAGACGTGAAATAAACACACGCATTCCTATATTCACCTTTTGTAAAGTCGAAATGGTCCTTTTTTTGCTTTAAAACATGAGTATTTGTGTTTCTTTTGGTAATAAATACAGCTGTTAAGCCATGGGGATAACTTGATATGGTCTGGATAAATGCACTGTGGTTTTTTTCTTTCTCATTTGCAGCATGGCTTTCATTTTCGAGATTTAATTTGCGTGATTTGTGTTTGAATTACTGTAAAGGGTCTGTGGATTCACGGGTTTACTCCAATGGTAAAGGTCAGAGCTGTAATTCTGATCATATTTGTCAGCGATATAAAGGAAGATTAACCATAAAAATAGCGGGGAGGCAGTGACCAAGTGACTGGACTCCCACACTTTTGCACTGCATCTACGCTGAAATTAATTAACCTGTTCCAGAGTGAACATGGCCTTATACACTGTATAGTGCCATTGCAAAAATATGCAAACTCCTGATCAGGTTTGCTTTGTAAAACCTCACAGCAATACCAACGACGGAAATCGCCGAAGCCAAAGGCTCAGCCCGTCCTTCTGGCTGGTGCGATAACTTTTTGGTTGGTGTGAATCATAATCAGAATGGATCAATTTTCTCTGTTCGTAGAACAGGGCAAAAAAAGCACAAAAGCTGCGACTGATCTAACTCCATATAATTAATTATGAATATAAAATTTAGTTGTAAATGTGGCGAGTTTAAAATAATAATACCATACTCAGTCTTTCACCAATTTTACGCGATTGCGCTTCCAGACCCTCACAATCACAAAACCTGAGTAAATAGGCTACACACGGCATAAACAATTTAGCAAAGCGAGGAAAACCCAAATGGTTATCCGAGAGGGTATCCGGCTTTAACCAAAATTTAGGCAGTTTCTAAAAGTGACTGACATATAATTTCAATTAGAATAAGACATATTCAGTTAAATCCTGGAATTTTCCTGAGAAAAACAAGATCAAACATGATATGAATATGTATTAATATCATGCAGTTGTCATTAAAAGCTCTTAAACTGAATTCTTGCATAAACAATGAGTTATTGAATAGTAATATACGCGATATGAGAGAAAGCGTTGACATTACTATAGTGTCAGAAAATTTTAACAGATGAGTTAAGGTCCAGTTCCATAAAAGGAATGGCCAGGGCCGGGGATGAGGTTCACAGGGGGGAGAACTGTGATAGTTACCCCCCTCACGTCGCCAGAGTTCTGGTCATTGTCCTGGGCCGTCATAAACCCGCCCCCAGTCTTACACAGACACAACCATGGACACTTTACTTCCTCTGACATCACTTAGCCCACATCCTGAATTCTCCAGGATGTGGGCTATTCTTCGTCGCTTGCTTGACAGTAGGTCTCAGTCAGCACCCGTTTCCTCTAAGTATTTAACCGTAATTTTGACTGAAGGAACGAAGATGGATATAAAATCATAACAAATTACAAGAAGACAATTTATTAAAACAAAAGAAATTTTATTACATAGGTCGGTTGGTCCACATTATAAATTTAATCAGTCCATTACTTAATTTAGAAAAGAATAATTGGATGCTGGAGTCTCTTACCAAGCCTGTTTTGGCTACATGCGACACACAGAAATGCACATGCAGGAAGTCATCTGTGATCTTCCCTAATTAAAGAGGCTACACACGCATTAAAGTACGCGGGAAGAGATCGGAAACGATCTTCCCTGAGTAAAGAGGCTACTCAAGGCATAGAGATGCACCTCTGAACCTTGGTCTCATTGTTGCGGAAAGATCGGTTTTGAGTGCGGTTTTATTTCGTTTTGTTAATCCCATAAAACTTGTCAGCCCCTATGTGGGTTCATCACCTGCAGTGGCTTTATTCAAACCAGTGGAACGTTTGGTCTTTTTAAAATTGTAGTGGAGATGTCTCGGTTTTGAATGATCCCAAATACGTCCTGCTGAATTACAGGTGTAATGTGTAGAAAATGATTGAGCAGATCTAGATTTCTTCTATTTGATGTAATGCTGAGGCCATAACAACACTGCATTCTGGGTTTGAATATTACTCTTAATGTAAGTGTGACGTAGCTTCAGTGTAGCGCCGCAACAAGCAAATACAGAATATGTATGGGACGTTGTCTGAAAATTCGGGGGAAAATGCTGTTTCTTACTTTGAACTGAATTAAGGGGAAATTCCTGTGAAAATCAGAATTTTATGGATAAAAGTATTGATTTGAACGATGACTGAACTGACCTGCATGCTGTGGTCGGACGAAACTGGCAAGATGGATTTTTCATCCATTAATTTCTGCTTGGTTTTTGCCTTTGTGATAAACATTAACGTGTTAAAAAAGAAGAGTGTTTACAGTTAAGTATAGCAAGGTTTTCCATCTGCATCTTCCATCATTGGGATACTTGCTGGGTACCTGTACGCCCAAGGGCCTTGGTCCCTTCCCCCACCTATGGTCAAAAGCTTTGGGTACTGAATCTGAAAGCGTGAGATCACAGGTGTAACGGGCCAAAATGGAGTTTCACTGCAGGATAGCAGGGTATACTCTCCCTGATTGGGTACTCGGTCATGTGGGAGGAGCTCAGAGTGGAGTTCTCTCTCTTCTGCACTGAGTGGAGTTAGGTGAGGGGGTTTGGACATTAGGTAGAGATGCCCCCTGGGTGCCTCTCTCTGGGAATGTTCTAGGCACATCCATCCTGGAGGAGACGCAGGTGCAGACCCAGGACACACTGGAGGGGACTACATCTCCCAGCAGGCCTGAGGTCACTCAAGGGATCCCTGGGATGTGCTCGTAGATGTTGCTGGTAAAAGGGGCAACTGGAATGCCCTGGTTGACATGTTATCAGCAGGACTGGTTTAACACGAAAAACTTTTTCTTACATAGTTTCTAAGTCAGAAAAGACTTTTTCATATTTTAGGATAAGGTCACACCCATATTCTGTATCTGCTGGTTGCAGTGCTTCAGCGAAGCTACACCACACCTATATTTAGAGAAATTTTCAAACCCAGGACACCATGTTTTCATAGCCACAGCCTTAATAGAAATTAATTGGAGAATAGATCTTGTGCATCATTTTATACACATTTCACCTGCAATTCTGCAGGACATAGTTGGAATCTTTGCAAATAGGACAATCATTCTAAGCATTCTTCAGAATCAAATAAGAGACACGAACCATTCTCAAATCCCATTTATGGTCAGATACGGCAATATTTTCTCAAACAAATCCTATTTATTGACCTTGATATTTTATTGCTATGACGTTTTGTAGTTTTTGAACAAATTGACATTCTCATTTGTGCTATATGGATTTATTGGTCTTTAGAATTCAGTGGGAAAATTGCTTAGGTTTTCGTGCTTTTAGTAAAAGTGCCGATGTGTAAGACATTAAAGCATGAGAAAAGAAGCTGAATAAAGTAAAATGTGAATGTTTTATTTTGAGTGTTCACTCTGTCCTTGACTCTGATCAGGTTTTCAACACATTTTCCATTTTTGTTCCTCTCAAATCTTTGGAGCTCTGCTTTCAGTCTGATTTGAAAGAGCCCAAGGTTGCTCTGATAGGAAAGCTTTTGTGTGTATGTGTGTGTGTGTGTGTGTGTGTGTGTGCGTGTGTGTGTGTGTGCCTGTGTGTGTGTGTGTGTGTGTGTGTGCGTGTGTGCGCGCGTGTGTCTGTGAGCAGTTGTGCACGTCTGTGTGCACGTGCATGTGTGTATGTTTATGCTCGCATATGTATGTAGTATGTGTGTTAGTTTTTGCTTGCATTTGTATGTGTGTGTAAGGGCTTGTATGTATGCGTATGTAATGCTCCTGGGATGGTAACAGAAACACTCCAGTGGGTTGTATGTGTGGTATATTTCCTACTGCAGGTATAGGTTTAATTTAGGAACCGCTGCAGCGGGTTGTATTCGGGGGTAAGAACAAGTGACCTATGCGGGTTTGTGGGTGGCTGGATATGTTTTTTGAGCATGGCAGAGGAAATTAAATGGTCTGAGGGTGCTTCAGGGGTGGTAAATTGAAACTTTGTCAGTGGTAAAAGGAATATTAAACTGCTTTTTTTTTTTTGACTGTAGCCGATTTCATCCTACAACAGGACAATTAACCAAAGCACTGCTCCAAAGAATGCAAGACCGATTTTGGGATGAGCAGTTTGGACGCAGGCGCTGTGATCTTAGCCCTGTTGAGCTGCTGTGAGAACACCTTGATTAAATGGTTCCAAAAAAAAAAAAAAAAAGTATCTGTCAAAGCGATTCATCAGATTCATCATGGGGGAGGTGCTTCAGGAAGCATGAGTTAAAATTTCTGCCTTTTACCTCAAGGAACTGACAGCTAGAATGCCAAACGTCTGCAGGGCTGTAATTGCTGAAAATGAGGGATTCTTTGATAAAAGCAAAATCTGAAGGACTAGATCGTTATTTGAAGTGGAAATCATTATTCATAATCTTGTCAATGTTTTGACTCCATTTTCTATTCATTTTGCAACTTTGATGCATGAAGGCATGAATTTTTATCGAAAACATGAGCTTAACTGAGTGATTCCAAACATTTAAACTGTAGTGTATGTGTATGCGTTTGTGTGTGTGTGTGTGTGTGTGTGTGAGTGTGGGCGCATGTGCGTATACATGTATGTTTGCGCGCGTGTGTGTGTGTGTGTGTGAGTGTGGGCGCATGTGCGTATACATGTATGTTTGCGCGCGTGTGTGTGTGTGTGTGTGTGTGCTTTTGCATTCTTGTTTGTGCTGGTCTAGGTGGAAACCCCCCCCCCCCCCTCTCTCTCTCCCTCCCTCTCTCTGTATCTCCTGAACTCCAGAGGTGATAGCACACACCTTCACACCTTCACATCTCTCATGCACATTTGATTCCTTTGTCCTCTGAATCACTTTCAGTAACACCCGCTGGGTAAAATCCTCAAATCAATTTTTACAGTCAAAATGAATGCAATCTTTCACTTACTGCTGATTGGAAATGGACATGATTGTCAGTAGGTGCTGAAAGTATTGGCTTCAGACCAACAATTTTGCGAGTCTGTCTTACAACCTGTCACTATTCAGTTACTCTGAACTGGATGTGCTGAATCTGAGGGCTCACTATTGAATCTAAAACTGGGGGAACTTTATTGACGCATTTCTTTTTCCAGCACAATGAATTACATTACTGATAGAGAGATGCTAGATCATCATAAATTGAATAGGCAAACTTAATATAATGTGGCGGTATCAACCCTGCAGTATAAAATAAATTTAAATTGCCGGGTAAAAAATGAAATGCACTTAAAGTGTCTATGTTTTATGCATTTCTGTTTTGTTTCTCATTTATGCTTTTCCGGTTTTTTCTATCTGGCTGACTGCGTCTCGGAGACCAGCTGCATTTCAGCGCAGGATTCGTCCTTTCAGTGACATCGACATGTAATTTACGATAGGTGATCATGCGTGAAAATTTAATTAGCTTGCTTATTAATCCAGTTCAAACCCTCTTTTGGGATTTGCCGCGGCGGATCGCCTGTCCTTATTGACAAGTTATTTTCCCTGACTTTGAGGAGCTCGCTGGAAACCAACTAATTGTTTTCCTCCAAGACATTTCTGTGGAAAGTGCTAATTCTAAATCACTGGGAACGGGAGCATTCCAGCTTGAATTGTTTTTTTAGATTAATATTCGCATTTTATAGGGAAGTCCATACATGCATATTTTTGGCCATGATGCTGTTTAAGAAGTGTGTACAGTATATTCCTGAATGGTTCACTCTATTTGAAAATAAACGCCACTAATTTTACCTCAGTGTTGTTGCTTTCAGATGTTTTGAAGCTTTTTAAATAATGAAAGCAAACATTGTGCATAGAGGTCAGAATACCCATGCACTGCCCTGCAGTATGCGTAAAATTCAGGTATTATCAGTGTTAGTTGTGGTAATATTGAATGTATTTTAATGTTATGCAATTAATATTAAATTCCCTCAAAATTTGCATTCTTTTTTTTCCTTGCCTAAAGAAGAAGTCACAAATCAATGCGCTGCGCTTGAAGAATAGAGAGCAGTGTGCCAGTCGAGGCTGTCTTCACCTCAACCCGAGTTATGGATTCCTCAGGGTACGCCGTCATTCAGAATACGCCGGTAACGGGGGAGGGGTGGAATAGATTGGTGGCGGGGGAGGGGGGGAATCCTGTCACCTAAGATGAGAGTATTGGGGCTCGTCTCGCGGTCTCAACCAGCGGGTAATTATTTCCTCCTAACTCAGAGGCTGCTCCAAGTCTGCTGTGGTGGGTATGCCTCCCTATATCTACTGCTGTGGGGGTCTGGTAAATTGATGCGATTCATTATTGATTTGGAAGAGCTTTGAGTGATGCGTGGAAATGGGGTAAGTGGGAAGAGCTGAAGGACAATGAAGGTTTTTCTCTTTCAGAGTACGGAGCCAGTGAGCGCGGCCTCGGGCCTAAATTGAATTAGACGCTTGTGTAGATTCAGGATAATATGTTTGTGTGTGTATATAAATGGTATTTTTATTGAGAACCCTGCAGAAGTAATACTCTGGGGGTCAGCGCAACTATTTAGAATTAGATTTTTTTTTGCGGCTGACCCTGACCAGGAATAAAAGGATAACAGATGGATGATGTATGGATGATTTTTTTTTTGCGACATTACAGGTTAAATGTTACAGGATCAGGGTCGGAGGGCAGATGGGAGGTCGATGCCTTTCCTTCTTCTCTTCTGCCAATTGAGCGCTTGACAAGAGTCGCAAAGTTACCACGGCATGTCAGAACTCAGGCACAGCAAAGGTCATGACCATAGTTTCAGCACCAGTAGAACTGCTTGCAACAGACTAGGCCAGAGATCACCAACCCATGGTCCGAAAGGTCTAAGACCTGCTGGTTGTCCACCCTCCCTCCATCTTGAAGTCAGGTGTAAAGACCTTATTGTTCAGTTTATACGTTAATCACCTGGGAGTATAGAAAACCATACTGGCTTTGGATTTTAAGGTCCGGATATGGTGATCTCTGCGCTGTACACTAGCCTGACAATGGAGCCCAATTTGGTCTAAGAGGAGTGCAGTATTTCATAAAATAGTCCACTGTTTTCTCCTTCTCAAAACCATTACTACTAGGAGGTGAAAATGTTGAGTTAACTGGGTGTGATGCTGGTGTGAAAACAAATAAATATGATCATGAACCTGTTGTTGAAATTGTTGAGTTCTAAGGAAAATTGAGAAGCAATTGGTCAGGTTTATTACTTCTGCTTTTATTGTGATTTCTTGTTTATTTTAAATTATTGTAAAGCACTTTGATTGAAAGTGCTACATAAATAAATGGATTATTATTATGGTAACACTTTGCAATAAGGGTACAACAATTAACATGAGTTAATGCAGTAATAAGCATTTACTAACAGGTAATTAACATTTAACTAATGCACCTGGTAATCATTTACAAATGATGTTCACATGAACTAAGGTATTCATTTATAAATTATGGTTTAATAGTTTGAAGTGCGGCATAAGAGATACATACGGGTTGTTTTCAACTTCATAATAAGGGATACACAGAAAATTAATGAATGTTCAGTTATGGTTATGTAATGCTTATTCAGCTATCTAACACATCAGTTATCTGCTAATTAACTGATAGTTAATGAACAAATGTTAATTAATGTTAATTGTTGTACCCCTATTGTAAAGTGTTACCATTATTATGTTACCATTATTATTACCCTCGGCCCGACTTCAGGCCGAAGGGTATTGTCATCAGTTCGTCGTCTGTTTGTCCGCCTGTCTGTTTGTCCGTGTGTGCACCGTCAGGCCGAGGGTGTTCAAACGCGGGAATTGCTGGTTATTATTATTATCCTGTTTGTGTAAGGAAACTTTGAACAAGCTTATGTGGCTTTGATGTGTGCGATGGAGTATTTCTCACCCTGAAAGTAGCAGAATATTTATAGCGAGCGAAGCCTTGGTGCAGTATTTGCTAGGTTTTATTGGCGAGGGGCAGTGAGTTGGCCGCGGCGGTTTCTCCTGTCATTTCCTGTGAGAAATGCTCCATGGAAAAGATGAATGTTCTGTGCGCTTCTGCTGACCTGCTGCACCTTAAATAAGAATGTGATTAGTTCCCTCAGCAGGGGTCGTTTTTATGCCCAGTAAGCTGGCTATAATAATATCCATCCATCCATTATCCACCCCGCTTATTATGGTCTGGATCTTGGGAAGGATGGACCCATTTCCAGTGTCCCATAGGCCGGGAGAAGGAATAGGCCCTGCGAAGTTTGACTGTCCATCGCAGGCAATGATAATATGTCAGTGTTCGCCATGTCAGTCCTTGCCAGCCCTGACTGGGGTTTAACTTTAGAGGGGCAAAACATGTGGGTAATATTTCATGACCTCTTCATACTGTCAGTACATTTGTTTCAGTCCAATTGAGTCTTATACTTACATATCATAAAAGCAACTTTATATATATTTAAGGAATTATTTGTCAATGTGTAAATCATTTTGGATCCGAGTTCCTGCTAATTTATAGTGAATGATTAATTTTAGAACAGTTACAAAAGTAAAGTTAAAATAGTTACCCATGGAGTCCAGATAGAATGTCTTGGATTTTTCGGTGAATTTGTACAAGGCCTTATATTATGATAATGCACTCGAGAAAAAAAAAAAAAACTAAAGGTCGCCAACGTTCCATCCCTCCAAAATAGTTAGCCTTCAACTTAGTCACGTTATGGGGTAAAAAGATATGGTAATGAGGTAAAAAGGTATGTTAATCAGTTAAGGATACTGAGTGAGTGAGTCCTTACATGATGCACGGAATTTAACATACTGTAGCTACTTTTTGGGAGGGGGGTGGATGCATTGAACAGGAATCATGGGTGACTACCAGCGACTGAAGGAACATGGGCTATGTTTGGCTCCAAAGTCAGAGAAGAAATAGCGAGTCACAAGTTTTTAATGCACCTTGATGTTTAGTCTTCATGTGTTAATATTTTGCTTTCAGCACAGTGGCGGGAATTTACATTGGGGGGCGATTACACAAAGAACATAGCATTGCGGGGGCAATTGTCCCCCGTAGCTGGTGGAGGGGTCCTTGGAGACCAAGGCAGGCCAAACTTCTGCAGCATAAATGCAATTAATTGGCGAAATATAGGAGAGGCTTATCCAACTAAACAATTTCATGAGGTTATAGAGATCAGTGTTTTCATCCATTGCATGAAAATGACTATAAACACTGCGGTTTGTTTATTTTGGTATGCCAGTGTATTACGTGAAGGACAGAGTCATATCAGGTTCAAAATTTGCCTCAGTAATTTGCACACATGCAGATCAATGATATTGATTTAAACGCCTTTCTAAATGACCTCATCTGGTGTGAATCAGAAGGATTGTATTTGTGAGAACAGTTTGTGTTTTATTTTATGACCCAAGATTTTTATCATCTTCATATCAAGATCAGCTGCAAAGGATCTTTTCGTACACTGCTGTGATGGTAACATGCCATACCTGTGTAAGAAGAAGTAGAAGAAGTAAGCCTGTCCGAGCTTAGTGGCCCATCAGGCCGGTGCTTAACCCCGGTTTCCATGGCATGAAGCGACTAAGAGTATTACTACTCCCCCTGGATGGGATGCCAGTCCATCGCAGGTACTCCCCCCAGCTCTTAGACAAGTTTCCCTGCCTATTTGCTGGTACCCATTTATACACTTGCGTGGAGTGAGGCGTCGAGCGTGGGAGTAAAGTGTTTTGCCCAAGAACACACCGCGAAGGCCGTGGCCGGGGCTTGAACTCAGGACCTTACTATCTCCAGTCAAGCCTACTTGACCACTGCGTCTCATACATGTGTAAGAGCATACAATATAAGAGGAAGAAAGCCCTTGTGAGATCTGAGCTTCTGAATGCATTCCTGCCCTCATTCATGTTTTATTCCCAATGTATCCTATTATAACATTCAACTCACCACGTTTTAATAGCATTAATATAGGTTTTAACCATTTAAGTTACTCTGTTTGACAAGTGACATTTTATTACGTCACTTTTAAAACTTCTTGGCAACATTTTTGTATTATTTAACGTTAGCAAAATTATTAAGAATAATATTTTGAATTTGAGCAAAAGGCTAAAATACTTGAGTGACTCTTTTGTATGTGTTTTTTTTCAGTGTGTGCCACAGTAAGCTGCTGTCGCTTGCTCTGTTTGTTGTGACGGGTGGGTTGTATACGATGCTGTAAAATACTCGGCTGTGCTGGGCGGAATGCGCTAGAAGTCCCAGACAGTTTAAATTCTTCACCTTTTTTATGACTCGTTTACTCTCCCTGCGCTTGTGTGTCCCTCTCCTTCGATCTGCGCCTCGTGCATTCAAGCTCTACACAGATGGTTGCGTTTTACAGTGCGGTGCGTGATAGAGGCTGTCCGTTTTTATGGAATCGCTAGGGACAAAGGCAACAGACAGTATTCAGTTGGCAAGCAGAGATTCAGAGTTGGGTCAATGCAGTTCAGTGGTCCCTTGTGTGGGCAAATTTCCACTCTCTCTCTCTCTCTCGCTCTCAAAAACATTGGTCTGCGGTATTTGGAGGTATTTTTCAGAGAAATATTGGGGGAAGTTGTTTTCACTGTTGCAAAATCGTTGTAATAGTATAGCAGAATGTTTTCAAGGAAATGCAATTGCAAAATAATGGAGGCTGGAAGAGGTGGTTTTTGGCTTTTGATCTGTAAGGTCAGCTTGTGTCCTCCCCGAGTATCCTAGTTTTACAAAGAGCCGTTTAAGAATGCTGAAATTACCTTAATAACAGGGTATTATTTTCTGAAGTGGATGGAAGATTAATAAAAATAATTTTCTTGTGTCCCCATCGTGAACTGCTCTGCACTGACAAACAAAAAAGACAAAGCCAGTTTTCATTGCACTTTGTGGTTCAATAATGATGCTTTGGCCTCAAGTGTTCCTGGTGGAACGCTCTGCCAGAAAACCTGTGATAAAGACGAATGTCTGTAAAATGGGATTTGCCTCACTGAAGATGGCCTTCACCAAGTCTTCCGGTGGTCTCTATGGAGACTGGTGGGCGGAGCGTCAGGGTCTCCCGCCCTCCTGTATCAGTTGCTCTACTGGGAACCACACTGGATATTCTTGACTACCATTACGGAAGGTGAAAAACCCATAAAATGCATCTGTTATCCATCTCACACTAGGGAATTGATGCTATAAAGATGTCAGGGCCAATGAGGGACACTGGCAGATGAGGCAACGGGTGAAAGAGTTGATTGTGTTGGAATAATGCCTCAGGAACATGATGCGTGTGGTAAGGACTGTGAGATGCACAGGCTGTAATTCCAGCACAGTTCACCTCATGAGGATGCGCAGACTTTTCAGAGTAAAACCTTCAGACAGTCAGCTTAAACTTGAGGGATGTTTATATCTGTGTTGATCTTTGACATAATTTAAATTTTAAATATGGGGAAGACACAGAGGTATTATTACTTTAGCTAGGATTATGTTACGTTTACACTGTAGCTATCCTTGAAAGTGTGGGGGGGAAATTGTCTCTCCTAGTTCCCACTTGACCCCCCCCACCACCATTTTTGTGCCCATACTTTGAAAAGAACCGAAAATGATAGCCCATTTTAATCACTCGTGGTCCGAATACTTTTGATCCTCACTGTGTATAGACCTTCTCCTGTCGCTAGTGGTTTGCAGACAGAGTTGCTGATGTATCGGCAGAGTGGAGTTGCAAAGCCACCATCTGAAGTGGTTTAAGTAGCTCCTTGTACACCTGTGATGTGATGTACAGTTGAATCTGGTAATCAGATGGGCAGGTTTAAATTTCACACCTTTCCGGCAATTGTCCAGCTGTGTATTTGAATTATATGCAAAAAAAAAGCACCCTGAACATCTGCTTGGCTCATAAATAAGCCGTATGCATGCGTGTGTGTGCATGTTGTGCATCTGTGTGAAGATCTCACCCCGAAAATCAAGGCATCAGCACTTGAGTCTTATGGGGGAACTGGTGTTAGCTGTGCAGGTGCTAAAAGCGCTATATCATACCCTGTGCGATGCTTCCTGACACCAGTACAGCTGGTTTTACGAGACCAGCTGAACTTCAGCCAAAATGGAGGGAGGGGAACATATGTCTTGTCGAGCTACATCATCACCTCTGTCTCCTGTCTCATTCATAATGAGGCATACTTTAGCACTGTGTCAGTTTTGGAACATTACTCCTTAACACCTGGTTTTCCTGCTGCATCCTGAAAACTGAAACTGATGTGATTGATGGCGAAAATGAGAATTTGGAAGGAGGTGTGCATTGTTGGGAGTGAGAACCTACAGGACAGCGGATCTCCAGGAACAGGGTTGGGCAGCCCTGCTCTAGCTGTTGAATGAGGTGTGCTTTGTTAGTGTTGGAGTGAAAATCTAGAAGAATATTGATATCTTTGAACGGGGTTGAGCAGGCCTGCTCTAGCTGTTGACTGCGGTGTCCTTTGTTTAGTTTGTACTGATAACCTACAGCGTTTTATATTTCCAGGAGCAGGGTTGGACATTCTCTATCTCGGTAATGACGTAGTTTTTTTTTTTTTTTTTCAAGTGGGTTATCCCAGAGAATGTCATTGCTTTAACACATGCACTAGACAGCTGGAGTTCACTTTCAGTTCAGATAACACTGGGCCCGGTCACGTGGTAGCGGAGTTACGAAATTAGTGTATTTTGTATCATGGCTCCAAAACTAAGTGAGATAGAGTTATGATTTAAATGGATTTACGTAGGTGTTCCCTACTGCAAAAAAAAAACTGGTCGGTAACAAATTTGTAACTACGTTACCGACCAGTTTTTTGCCATTTTCACCCAACATAAATCAGATGAACAAAATTAACAATTTTGTTGTTTGAGGTATGAGGGAAGACCTTATTAAAAGCCATTTAAATTGTAACTCTTTCTTACTTAGTTTTGGAGCCATGATACAAAATACACAAGTTTTGTTACTCCATTACCGCGTGACCTGGCTCCATTTAAAACTGATGTCCCCCATAAACATAACTGGAATTTTAAAGGGGAAATTCTGCTTGTATGCAATGATCAGCAACTTGATTGAAACCATCTGCCCAATATTATGATGATCCCAATTATGCTGCAGCTCTACTAAACTGACGTCACTTGAATTCCCAAACTCTGGGTTTCCCAGCTGATCATTTCACAGAGTATCACGCTCCTTCCACCAGCCTGTCTTTTTCTCCACAGAGCATCCTGATGCCTTCTCTTCCCAGGATAATGGTCCACACGCACCCAGCCAAAGCACATGATGTAAAAGAAAAAAGAATTGGGACTCGTTGGACCAGGTGACCTTCTTCAACTGCTCCAAGTTTTGTTCTGAAGCTCAAGTATCCATTGGGAGTCCTTTTAGAAGTAGACCGGGGTTGGAGGTGGCACTTTGACTAGTCTAAAAAGGGAAATATGTAAGGTGTGAAAGTTTGGTGCTCTGTTTGGTGTGACGCAATCTTCAGGTAAATGTTATTGATATACTCAGCAAATTGAGCCAGAGTCGCCCTTCTGACGGCTTGGCCTGGACAGCATAGCCTTCAAAGCCTTGGGCAGCTGAAACCCTGTCGCTGGATCACGTTTCGTCCCTCCTCGCACCACTGTCCGTAAGCACTCAAACCTGCAGACAGGGAGCAGCTCAGAAGTATTGCCACTTCAGAGATTCTCTAACCCATTTGTCAGGCGATAACGATTTGGCCCCTGCCGAAGTTGTTCAGTTCCTTTTTCTCCCACATCCAATACATTGAATTCGAGAACCGACTGTCCGCTTACCTTCTAAGATCTGTCTCCAGACCTCGACGTGTGCCGTTGTTACGAGATAGTCAACACTAATTGCTGCATCTGTGCGTGGTTTCAATGTTTTTGCTTATTGGTGAACGTTTCGTATTTGTCTTGTCACTTGGTCATGATTATGCATTAAGTTTCTGCATTATTAACGTCCTATTTTATGCGATGTTCATGTCGATGTTGGGAAAAGTTGGTTATTCTGATGCAGCTTCTTCCATTAGGACTCTTCAGTCCTGTCTCCTTGGAAGAAGGTTTTCTCCCTCTTCTTGGTCAGCAGCCATTGTACCATCGGAAACAAAGAACTTTTGAGAGAGGGATACTTCAGTTTTACTGCCAGCCACAAACCTCCAGGAGAGGCAACATTAACCAGATGAGAGGCTCTTCTCTGTGTGACTACTAGTAGCTCTTTAGAACCAGAAAAACTGTTGGGAGGAGATAGTGCAGTCATCGACTAAACAGCCCCAGGCAATGTAAATCCGGCTCTCTCGAGACGAAGCAAGCCCTTATCCTGCTGTGGAGGATCTGCTGACATTGATTTAAAGGCTTAATCAGGACTTGGACCTGGTATTAAAGACTCAGTGGAAAGAAAAGTGGAGCGGAACAGACTTTAGTGATGGGCGGTGTGTCCGAGCAAAACAAATCCTTCAGTGGACTCTAGAAGGAATGGAAGTCTATTTGATTGACATCACGTCTGGACATGCATTTCAAACTGCTTTGGTTTAGAAAATGAGAAAACATGTTTATTTTACAGATGTTTAATCAGTGCCATACCTGTTGGTACCTGATGATGTCGTGTTAAACAATTAAAATCCTTTCATGGAGTGGAAGGAGAGGCATGCAGTGGACACACATATTGACCTGCCCCGAAACTCCCAGAATTGACTTTATTCTGAATGCATTTCACTATTCACTGCTTATACGAGCTATGTTGACTCATCCCTACAATACTGACAGATCTGTTTTTGTGGTCTTTTAAAAACACAATAATTGTGTTTGTTTGGTTACAAAACAGAGCATTTCTTGCATTGGTGGACACGATTTTTCACAGATCATTCAGTTGGGTATCAGAAGGCTTAAGGGAAAGCCGACACTTCAGGTCTTCAGCGAGAGCTTTTTTATTTTTTACCAGGTGTGGTTGAGAGCTATTGTACATCTGACATCTGTCAAGTCCACAGATTACACAAAATAATGTATTTCATGAGTGTTTCAATTCAAATGCTTAAGTACTTATCATTCAGTTCACTTTTGTCTAAAAATAACAAAAAAAAAAAAATTTGCGGCACCTAAAGGACAGTTCTTTCATTTGCCGTTCACTTCAGACGAAATTTATCTTTAACTTTAAGACTTCAGATTCCCTCCGGAAAACATCATTCAGCAGGTGATCTTCTCATTTTTGGAATGATTGTATGTTGAAAAAACTGTGAGTGAAAAATCTTTAATTTGTGAGATCACAAATGCATGATTGGAATACTCTAGGAGGAGCATTCTAATGCTGATGTAAGAATCAACTATGACTTTGAGTTTTGAGGAACATTTTAAAAAACCGTCCCTTCCAACAGTCCTCAGATGACATAATATATAATTTCATGGCAAGAGATAATGCAGAAGATGGAGTAGAGATTTAGCCAGGAGGAAGCACTGGAACCATGTCCGCCATGATTTAATTAATCGTCCTTTGTGCTGTAATTGAATCCATTATCTTTCAGCCAATCGAAGTCTGCAAAGTATTATCATAGCGTCATTGATGTGCTGATCTAATAGGGCTTTTAACCTCATAGCAAGACCTTGAAATGAAGGCTAAAGGCGTAGATTTTTTTTTTTTCATTCCTGCTAAATGGATTTTTTCCTTCACCACTGGAAAACGAAACTGAAAATATCTGCGAGCAAACCATGATAGTGCTGTATTTTTTTTTTTTTTTTGTCTAATGAATACACCCGCTGAGCGAGTTTTGGCGGGAAATGGAGAGCTAACATTTCACTGTCAAGTGAGGTCATGCGAGTTTGGATTGGGAGTAAAGGCACTTGAGTGGCCCAAGATGTACAATGTTTGTCTGGGAGCACATTGGTTTGGTGTTTGAATCCCAGCTAAGCCAGATGCAACAGTTTAGCAGTGAGGTGGGGCGACTGGTCACCCAGGCAATTGATGGGGGTTGAGCCAGTGAAATGTTTGTCAGACTTGTTGCTCTCTGGCGGTCAGTGCTGGCCGGCCAAGTGGCTGAAACTGTGCGTGTCTGGTATCCACGGACTGTGTAATCCTCGATTGGTGGTGCGCCTGCAGTGTGGAAGGTAGAGAGGGTCAGTCACCACAACTATCAGAGGAAGAGTCTGCATCCTCGTCCTGAGTCAGAGGGATGAGGTTAATTACTGCTGTGGAATAAACTGTTTGGCTGCCGTTCGGAAGGAGGGGGGTGGAGATTGGCAAGCCTTTCAATACTGTTGTGGACTGCGGGTACACTCATTAGAAAAATTGATGGGTTGGCAAAGGCTATGCAATTAGCAGAGAAGGGAGAATTTAGGTTCACAAAGGAAATGTCCTGCCCAGTACTTTGGCCTGATCACCTGGTTTAGCAAATTTGCTCATTTCCTCTGCACAGAGGGAGGACTTATTAGTGAATTCTGGCTAAAATCTCTGCTCATGACTGGCAGAAGCTTATATCTGGGAATTCTGACTCTGGTATTTAGTCACTGTTCTAAAAGGTAAATAATTGGATGATTTTTTTTTAAAGATACGGTATCATATTTGTGTGATTGTTACCCAGTGTGACGGATACAAACAGCCATCATTTGCAGTGAAATGACTCCAATGCTTTTCCATCGTTTGCAATACATGCAGTATAAGTCCACAGCAATTTCTTCCCCCGACAGGGATATTTTTTTTTTTCCTTCGACATCGTCCAGCTCTTAGAATGTGGCGCACCTTGCGAAGTGTGATAAAATTGGCGTGGAAATTGGAAAAGTTGTTTGCCTAAGCGCCGAGATTTAAATTAAGATGCTTCTGCCACTTCGCTGAGAGGTAGACACCCACAGAGCCCAACGTATAATTGATTTCAGAGAAAAAATGGGATATTTAATGCAGAAACTGCTTGCAATTTTAGCGTCGTATCCCACTCCTGCACTTAAGACCCTCCTTGCTTCAAGTCTCCATCAGTTCAAGAAGAGCCCTGGGGGCCGGGGTTTCTCAGTTCAGGCAGTGGGATTCATAAATAATGGGACACCGATGCAGTTTCAAAGGGCTGTCACTTGTATACAGATGTGCTGATTCAATGTTATATTTGCCCTATTTTTGACGTTGATGGACTGAAATTTCATTTGTGGACATCTACTGTTCATCTGCATTGAGTTAACCCTGAGGAAATGGCAGCTCTTTTAAAATTACCTCGCTCGTCCACATACTTATGGACATCACTGTAATGTTGGCAGGAGCCCATGAGCTCCAAAACACAGGGAATCCATCTGAGGATGTAGATAAGTCACATCGGTATGCGAGAGAATTGGCTAATTCCTCGAATTGCCCACAGAGGTTTGTGGCTAATTTTTGTGGCGCATTAGCACTGGATATAAAGAAGACAGTCCCGTGGTTGAGATGTGGGAACGCGGTATTCTTTCTTTAATTTGCAGGCAAATGAACCTCCCGTGGATATTGTGTTTCATTTCACGGAGGCAGATTGTAAACATTGTCATCATTGCATTGAAATTAACTGGCTTGAAAGGGATTCCGTGCAGTCATTGTCGATTAAAATGAGCGAATTTCCCTCATCTGTTTTCTCTGAGTTTTCATCTGAGTTCGCTCTTGTATTATGTTTAGCCTCCCGCACAGTGGAGAAAATCCTGCCTCAAACTGTGAAATTCCTCCCCAGTATTTTCCTCCAACCACCTGAATTTAGCTAAATTCTTCGATCAGGAAGTAGAATTAATGAGTGCAGCCAGATGGTTTGGGGTCTTGATTACAAGATAAGCAAGCAAATTTCTACTTCCACATTTAGTCTTTTATCAAAAATTAATGTTGCATCGTCAGTCCCACCAGGGTCTGGAATGTCCAATCAGCCAACAGTGTATGAGCGTGCTCGCATGCTTCTCGCTATGCCATCTTGGCAAAGTGTAGGGAGTTTGCGTTTCTCCTCTGAAACACACGCCTGTCAGCTGCCAATTCTCTTCATTGGTGGTTGCAGACCACACACTCGCAAGAAAAAGAATGAAGGGAATCTGAACTTGCGATTTCTCAGAGAGCAACCGGTGAGTGCCTGGATGGACCATCAGAGGTGCTTAAGCGACAAACAATGCTGACCGACTGTATCCCTCCCATTTCCCTGAGCAGCGTAAGCCAATCGTGTGACGCTCTTGTGGGACTGCAGGCCGCAGTCCGGATGATGGTCACCTTTACTCACCATCCCAGATAGCAAGCACCTCCGCTCCGGAACTGGCCCGGCTCTGTGTCGACTACAGCTGATCCGGCCCAGAGCCGGGCCAGATCCGGAGCGGAGGTGCTTGCTATCTAGGATGTTACACTCAATCATGTGTGTATACGATCAAGGGAGCTAAATCTGAGCTTAACCTTTTGACACCCAGCTTTTACAAAACTAAACACACAACTGCTCTGCTTAGGACCAGATATCAGGTATGCTCAAAGTATTTATTAAATTCTGAGTTAGCTGTAGCATTTTATGGGATGAAATGTCAAATTACATGTTGCTTGCACATTTCAGCACGAGTTGGATGCATTTATTTACAGCAAATTGTGGTGGATTTTTTTATCTTGAGAGCTAATATTCAGAGATACACGATCAGTTTGAATTTTAATCTTTGTTTAAGACCTTGATTAGTAGAGTCCGGTGTGTAACTGCTTAGTTGGAATGAAAGCCTGCACCCGCTCCGGCTCTTTCTGGATAAGATCGAGGACCCCAAGACAATCAAAAAACGTAAAAATCTGTATTCAGGCAGGGGAGTCAATTGGCATAATATGGAAATTTCCGTATGTGTGCACGAAAGGGTCAAAAGGGTTTCAGTTGTTGAAAATGTAAATTTTCCTTGTTCTTCAGCCAGGAGACTGAACCATAAATATGTTTGCGTGCCGAATCCACAAGAGGGATAAACATAAGGCCAGGCTTTTACTTTCCGCCTCCTGTAAATTCCTCTATTGCACCTGTGTCCACTGAGGAAGCATAGAAATGAGCCTTACAGTGATACATTACCCTAACTCCGGCATCAGGGCCAGTTTGACACACCATAAACCCAATAAAGTAATACAGGAGAACTGGACCCAATCTGTCATAGAGGGACATGCCCCTAATGCTCCTGCTGAGGACCTGGGGTTGTTTAGTTTTGCTTTGGTTTGCAGGACATTACAGCTGCCAGCTGCAGCACTGCTGCTTTAGGGAGATGCGGTGGCGCAGCTGTTCAGTGTGCTAGACATGAGCTTAAAATGTCCTGCGTACGAGTCCTTGCCACTGGTTTTCGAGGTGTGTTCTCAGGCAAAACACTTCACTCCCACAGTGGCCTTCTCCACGCATGTGTATAATTGGGTACTGGTAAACGGTCAGGGAAACCTGACTGGGGGGGCTCACCTGCGATGGACCAGCATCCCATCCAGGGCGAGGAGCAATACTCCTTGCTGCTTCATGCTATGGAAACCAGAGTTGAGCGCTAGTCTGATAAGCCACTTGGCTGGAGGAAAAATTTTAAAAAAGAAAAATAAATACAAAAGCAAATAAATAAAAGTTGAAGCACCTATTACTTAAACCCCATAAGTCACACTTGACTTGACTTGTGGGGATTTAGTAACAGTGCTTCAGTTGTTAAATATAAAACAAGTTTGTCCAACCTGTACATAATCCTGCAATATAACTGAATTAATTTCAGTATTTAGTACTGCAAGTAATGACTTCACCTGACATCACAGGTGTCACAGATGGACAGTGTGGTTAGCAGTGGCCGCTGTGCTGGAGTTGTTGATTGGGCCGTGTGGAGGAGGAAACCGTTTGGATGGAACAGGCTCAGCTGGAACCAGCTCGTATCTGCCGTAAGCTGAGATCACAAAAAAAATAGTTTTTGTTTGTGTGGGTTTTGCTGTTAAACGCCAGTCTCACGTATGTTTTTTCTCTTTTTTTTTAACTAACACACCCGTTGTAACACTTCATCTATATTGGAGTAGGTATTCCTGCAATATTTCTTCCATAAAACATCTTCGACAGAAATAAACAGCACTTTTCCCGTCTCAGGCTGTACTTCGAGTTGTGCGTTCAGGCGAGGTGTTGCGTTAGTATGTAGGCTTTGTTCCAACGCATGTATCAGGGTTCTTTGTGCAAACCGGATTTTCCGATTCCTTGATAATGTATGCACATAATAAGTAACCCGCACTGTTTCATTGAGATTCACAAGGCAATCATCGTGACTTATAACAACCATGCCAGACTGTGGGTAACGAGGACGGATATCGTGCATCACAGCTACTGATTAAGGAAATGACCTCTGAATTCCGAGAGCTTTAGCACGTAGAGAACGTAATGATGGCATAAATATTCATCCAGACGGAGTAGAACTGCTTTTCAAAGCATTTTTTATCGCTTTCTTCTTTCTTAACCCTCTCAGGTGTCAGGTTGAAAAATATGTGCTTACAATGTTCAAACTTAACATTCTAATGCTGGCGTAATGATCGCCGTTGCTAATTGAATTCAGTTGATTTCTCAAACCTTGACTTTAATTACGTAAACGAACCTCCCATGAAGCACTTTCTTCAAACGGTCAATCGAATTAAACTTGGCTAACCCAGCTTTGTCTCTTTAAGTGCGAACTCCTTTGACGCAGGAAAGAATTGAAGTGAAGTTGCGCTTTTTAAAATGCAGACGGGGTAACAGTCGTGTTGCGCCGATTGTGGAGCGCCCGCTCTCGACAGGGCAGTGGGGAAATGCGGATGTGGAGTGGAAGGGATTGATAAGGAGCTGAACGGAGGCCCAGTGTGTGGCGAAGTGAGGGATGGGATGAAGAGGAGGTGAGGAGCTGCAGAGCTGGGGATCGAGGCGCCCGGCTCAGGTCTTTGTTCTGTGTGGTGCGCTGCAAGAGAATTTTGGGCCAGGAGTCCCGCCTACGCTCCTCTCCTGATTGGGTGAAAAGCGGAGCTGTCTGTTGGTGTGATTGTGTGTGTTTGATGTTGATCAGTGAGTGTGTGGGCATGTGTGGGGGTGTATGCATGTGTGCGCATGCTTCCGTGTGTGTGTGTGTGTGTATGAACGTGTGTGCCTGTGTGAAAGTGAGTATGAACTTTTACACGTGCATGCGCCTGTGAACGTTTGTGTGTGTGTGTGTGTGTGTGTGTGCGCGCCTGCAAGCAAAGGTTTGTGGACATATGTGGTAGTGTACCTGTGTACGTGCATTTGTGTGTGTGTTCATGCTTAAGTATATGTGTTTGTGTGCGCACCTGCATTTGTGCATCTGCATATCCATGCATGCGAGTGCCTGTGCACACTTGTGCACATGCGCGTGGACATCTGCTTGTGTGTGTGTGTGCGCATTGCCTCCAGGGAAAAGTCTGTTCATTATTCTTCCTAAGAGGACCATTAAAATTTCATCAGTGCAGCGCATATTCCCCCCTTGAGTGGGTGATGGGACTGCGTGTGCCTGTGTGTGTGTGTGTGTGTGTATCTCTACATATGTGCCTGTGTGTGTGCGAGCCTGCGTGTGTGTGCCTCTTCGTGTGAGTCTGTTTGCATGAGTCAGGGGTTCTGGGGCCTGGGGTGGGTTCTGTGGGGATGGGGCACCTGCTGCAGTACCACACTGAGCACCCCCCCACCCCCCAGCTCCTTTCTCTGATGCTATCGCTAATGCTGTCCTGGAGCGGTCCTCACTGCCTTGCAAGAGAGGCAGCTCAGCTCCTGCGAGGGGTTAATAAGGAGCAAGTGGATTTCAGTGATAAACATCTCTCAGGGTTAACTGCAGAACACAGCTACACAAGTCCTGCTGTACCATAGAGATACAGGAGAGCAAGAGCTGTGTGTGTGTGTGTGTGTGTGTGTGTGTGTGTGTGTGTGTGTTTGCCTGCATTCATATGTGTGTGTTTTACTGAGACAGAGAGAGTCTGCATGTTTGTGTGAGAGAGATAGTCTGTCTGTGCGTGTGTGAGAGAGAAAGAGAGTCTGTGTGTGTGTATGTGAGAGAAAGAGAGAGAGAGTCTGTGTGTGTGTATGTGTGCGGGCGCATGTGCGTTTGTCAAGCAGTGTTGTGTGAATGTGTGTGTGTGTTGATGTGCGTGTGTGTGTATGCACGTAGACGTGTACATGAGCGTGCAGTTGTGTGTCTGTGTGTAAACATTAATGCGAGTGACAGTCTGAATGTTTGTGTTTGTCTTCAGCTGTTTATATCCGAAGATCAGTAGAAGGTGAATCTTTGCAGCTGCGTTGTTAATGTGTGTGTCATTGTGTTTGTAGGCGCCTGCATACATATGGGAGTAGCAAATCAATTTTGTGTGAGTTTGGTGTGAGTCTTAATGGCTGAAACATAAGCAGTTTTTTTTTTTCATTATGATTGTTTTCTCTGTAGCTGTAATGGACTTCATTCGTCAAGAAAGTTTTTCCATTAAGAGCGCTTGAGGGCTGCTGCTGAAATTTGCGTTTAGTGTTATTTTCTATGCCATGAAAATGAAGAATAATTTCCTCTGATCTGAAACAATGTCTGGAAAAATACATTTATTCTTCTTCCTGACCGCGCTTTTTTTCTCCACTTCCAGCTGTGTGATGCATTTTCCCCGTTTCAAAGAAGGCATCTCTGCTTCTTCAGTAGCACTTAGCGGACGTTAGCTGGAAGGGCTGGCGATTGGTTCTGCTCTGTCTCTCATCCTCAGACCTGCAGGATGCCCTCAACAGAACATTTGCAGGCTCTGCCTCTGAAATTTAGCTAGTAAAGGATTTTTATGCTTCTGAATGTAATAATATGTTTACTGTGCATTTGTTTTGTTGATGCAACCCCCCCACTTCAAAATAAAGAGGGAAAAATCAATTACTTGTGTTGTGGATTTAGATTTGATGTGGCAGTACTGATACTTTTGTTTTTTGCTCAACTGGACAAATAATCTGCCTGTGAGATGACCGATTTCAAGGTTTACTTGGAAATTAAGAAAAAATAACGCAAGACGAGGTTACCTTCAAGTCTCACAGCATGACTTAAAAATGTCTGACGATGAACATCAGTGTTCAGTAACTCACAGGTGACTCTGGATCTGTAGAAGGTCAAATCTAGAACATTTTGGTGCTCAGTGGCTGGGATGTTTTGTTCTTGTCTGATGATACTTGGATGCCTGGCATTTCATTCAATGTGCCAGCCATTCAGAGGTGGAAAGTGGAGCATTCAGTACCGGCATTGATCGTTCCTTTTTTTGGGTATAGTCTTTAATAAAGCTTAAGGATATCTTGATAAATTTTTATCGAATGGTGGCTTTTAAAATAACTGTTTTAATGTCAGAATTTGCAGTGACCTATCGTAATTTGGGCCATGGAACGAGGCTGTGCAAGTACACTATTGCTTTTTCGACATTTTTATATTCTCCATCCTTAACCCTTTCACACCCGCATATGGAAATTTTCTGATTATGCTAATTGCCTCCCCTGCCTGAATACAAATTTTTTGCATGTTTTTCAATTGTCTTGGGGTCCTCAATCTTATCCAGAAAGGGCCGGCGTATTTGCAGGCTTTCACTCCCACTCAGCAGAGACGCACCGGATTCTACTAATCAAAGCAGATTCACATTCAAAGTGCTGGTGTACCTCTGAATATTTTCTCTCAGTATGTAAAATCTGCTAAATTCTGCTGTAAACAAATGCATTCCATGTGCTGAAATGTGCAAGCAACATTTAATTTTACTGTGTCATATCATGAAATGCTATGGTTAATTTGAGCATATCAGATATCTTCGGTCTTCGTTAACTTGGGCAGAGCAGTCATGTTTGGTTTTGTAAAAGCTGGGTGTCAAAGGATTAAACAACTTCTCTGTGTCTGTGGCAGCCCCTAGACCTGCATGGTAAAAAGTTTTGAAATTTTGCACGCTGATTTTGGACAATCCCATAATCTTTTAAAGTTTAATATCTCCACTTCTGCCATTCTTTCACAACTAAAGGCACAAAGTTGTTATGGCACCGATGCATGTAACTTCTGAACCCATGCCCTATTTTCCAAAATGAGGTACCGTTGGATGACTTGGTTTAAAAAGAAAGGACACAAATTTTGTCCAATTGTCACCAAAACTGGCACGGATACTCTTCACTCTAAGCTTCACAAAAGTTATCAGTTGAATTTCAGATTTTCCGTGCACTTTGTTTGTTACAGCCTAATGGAAGGTGAACTACCAAACAGGACATGAGCAAATTGCCATGCTGACTCTGCCCTGCTGGACTGCTTGGCCCCCTCATCACTGCTTGCGGCTATATTGTGTTTTCATTTCTTATCAGTTCCGGCTCCTAGTTCTGTGCTTACTTGCAAACTGAGGTATGAGTTCTAGGAAGAAAAAGTCCTGCTATATGCTTCTTATTCCCACACACTCAGTCTAATTATTGACTAATTCTGTTTTTATTATGCTGATAAGAATTATAAGGATTAAAATTGAAATTCTTACATATCTCCTGTCTGCAGAATCCTTGTGATTGCAATCAAATGCTCAGGAAGATTTTTACTTCTTACTCTAAACCTGAAATTTTCTCCTCTATCACCACTTACTATGCTGTGCTTACAGCAGTGTGCATTTATATTCTGACACAAAGCTTCATGCACTGATGCGAGCAAATGCATTGAGACTATAATTCACTGAGCTTTGCAGTAATTACACACGCTAGCCGTGTCAAAGTGCCGCCTATAACCACCAGATTTATGAAGTAAATAGTCGGTGAGTGTCGTATGATAGAGTGCAGAGGGAGTGGAACGCTCTTCTTGAGTCAGAGGTTTGGGTCAGTGTGATGGATTGTAGCTGCAGATCCCTTGTGTGTTCTGTGTGAGTGAGAGAGAGAGTGAGGGAGGGTGGTGGCCAGTGCTCATTAACTTCTTGACTCGCCCTCGGTGCTCTGCACCTCTTACGACCCAAGCAAACAATCGTGGAGACCTAAGGGCACAAGCAAGTAATTAGAGACCTGATTGAACAAATGTAGAGATCCAAAAGCAGACTTCAGCCAACAATCAGTGACCCGAGGGCAGCCTCAAGCAAACGATTGCAGAAACCAAGGGCAGACCCGAGCGCACGATGACAGTGACACCAGGGGAGGCCCGAGCAAATGATCCCAGAGACCCAAGGGCAGACCTGAGTCAACGATTGCAAAGATCCAAGGGCAGTCCCAAGCAAATGATTTTTGAGACCTGAGGGCAGACGCGAGCAAACAATCACAGAGATCCAGGAGCAGACCAGGAAATAGATCACGTAGATCCCAGGGCAGCCCCACATAAATGATCACAGATACCACTGAGCAAACCCATGAAACAATATCTGGAATCAAAAGGTAGACCCAGAAAACAATTGCTAAGACCTGAGAGTCGACCCAAGCAAAGAGTCAGAGAGCCAAAGACAATCATAGAGTCCAGAGGTAGCCCCAAACAAACGATCATGCAGATTTGAGGGCAGATCGGAGCAGACAAAACTAGGCACTGTGACCTTTAGAGGTCAGGAAGGCAGGCTGAATATTACTGTCTTTTGAGCTGATTTAATTGCTCAGGTGGAATTTGTCTTCTTCGTTGCTCAACATAACACGTGTTGAGACTCTCAGGCAGTTGTGAATGAGGCCTAAATTCACTGGCGCCAGAAAGGGGGTCAGGGGGCCATTGGCTCCCCCACTTTTACCCTCCATCCACTTTCTTTTTGAGTATAAACAGTTCAGGAGATTGGCGCATACATGATCCATTGTCACGCTGTCTTCAATGGGGATCATTTAGGCACAGCGCTTCTCTGCTCGGTGGCATAACGATGGGGGTGCTGCGAGTGCATCGGCGCTGGGACTCAGCGGCTGGGGGAGCCCTGATAGCCACATTCGCGACAGTGTCGGACCGCGATCGTTGTCAGCATAGGTATATTTCATAATTGATAATTTCATACTAATTAAGATCTGCAATTAACACTACTAAATTTACCTGTGCTACTGGGTATATACACTACTGCAACTGCATTCATTTCTCAGTCACAGTGCTGGCAAGTCGATGTCATCACGGTGCATTATTTTTACTGAACATAAGTCGGTATAACATTAAACAATTTATATTTCTTTTTGGAAAATGCTTAATAAAACAAACAATGATAATTTTATTTGGTAACACTTTACTTGAAGGTATCGTCATAATTGGGACATGAGACAGACATGAACATGTCATAAACATGTCAATGTCATAAATGTTGTCATTAAGTGTCATTTGGATTTTGAGATTATAAGTTGACATTGTTTGGGTTGTCTTGATTATAACAACTTCGTCATAAGAGTGACATGACACTATCATAACTGTTACATGGCACATGTAACAGATATGGCAGTGTCATGTCACTCTTATGACGGTACCTTCAAGTAAAGTGTGACCTTTTATTTTGCTGTTGATATCGTCATTGAGACAGCAAGTGTTTCTGGGTAATGGCCATGAGCTTAAGCGCAGATCAGCTGTTTTTACGATGTCCACTCACTCGCTGATTATTATTCCCACAATTCCTTGCTGTTCACAAAATTTCAGATCATCCCAATACAGTTATGTTGATGTGTCGTTCATTTGCTCATTATGCCTTATTGCACTTAATGATGACCATTATTAAGATAATAATTTTAAGATGATAATGTTAAGAAAGAAATAGGAAACTTTATATTTTAGAATGAAATGGTGTAGTAAACCTTAGTGTGTTTTACGTAGGTCTATAACACTTTGAGGAGCGTGCAAAAGTTTGATCTAGTGAGATCAGAATAGACGAAATAGCAGCTTCGTAAAGCCTTAATCTATGAGGAAAAAAACATGTGTAGCTGCATGCGATTACGATTTGCAAGTCATAATGAGCGCGCAATAGACCACCAATGTCCTGAAAGGTACCTATTGATTGATTATGCAGTAAGCTAGGTTTAATAATGAGTTCTACTTCATATATATTTTTGCATGTGTGTACTATGTGATGTAAGCTCTGGCCGATCCTGCCTACCCAGCCACAGACTTCACTACGCATCCTCTACACATGATGTACATGATGAACATTGAAACAAAAAGTCTAAAGCATTAGTTTTAAAGAAGAGGTGATGGATTTGGGGCATGTGTGTCTGGGTTAATGGGAATGAGCCAAACGTCTTTTTATTTTTATACCGTAAGTGTTGCAATATAGGGGCAAGTATGAGGCGCACGGAAGAGAGGCACCGTCAATGAGCTGAACACACAACAAGGCACTTTTTAGTCCCTCCACTCGTTCAGTGAATCCGGCGCCCCTGCCTAAATTACACGCCTGTTCATGGTTGACAGCTGATATTTTCACTAATGGTATTCTATAGCAAGCAATAGCAATTTGTTATTTACTTGTGGACAGAGAACATCAGACAACCCTAACAAACCTACAGCCAAATTTCTATTACTTTTACTCAACCTTCTTGAATTCAAAACATCCCTGCACCGTGGAGGACGACCAGAGACTGTCCTGGGAGTATTTGTTGAAATTGCTTTTCACAGTTTCTGAACTTTGGAATGGCTTTTGTTTCATATAACAGGACAGAAGGCTTTCTTCAGTCTCCTGAAGGCGAAGCATATAATGAAAAATTCAGATTCAAATAAAGTGAAACTCAAAAATGTTACACATGAGATCTGTAGCTTTTCATGCCCATATATACCTTTAGTGATGAAATGCATGAAGGATACACTGTTTGCAATACCAAAAGTCCTGGTGGTGGTATGTAAGCAGGGATCATTAAACCTAAACTAAAAACCGAAGGAGAAACCAATTTTTTAAGCCCTCTGGATAGTGGTAATATGATTATAAAAAGCAACAACTAACACGTGTCAACCAAGAGATGGCTTAAATGTAAAAGTGGAAATGAGCACGCTAAACAAAGCTTACAAATATACTGGTAAAAAAGCCATTAAATACATATCTGGCAATTGCAGCAGGGGGCCACACAAATGTAGAGTAGTCCAAAATGGCGCAGGCAATGGATATCTTCTGCATTTTCTTGTGCCAGTAAATGTATCAGTGTTTTGTGCCAGGCAAGCTGTCCCCATATCGATAAAAAGCACCTGCTTTTCAGCCTGCGAACAGTTCAGATCCAAGTAATGTTTCAACCTATACATGCGCAAGTACAGGTCAGAAATCGCAGTTAAAAGGTTGTGACCCTTTTGTGACCTTTGATGCTTCAGTTAGGTTCTCATGGAAAAGGGGGACCAGGATTTTAGGCGCTGGTAGTGAAACGGCGTACCATCACGAGTTCTTAGCAGATGGATGCAGTAAAAAAATAGATTAATAGTACTGTGTATTGTTTGTCTCTCTAGCCATTCTTTTAAATAGGCTTCGCTGCTGCTGGTACATTCCCCATGTCAGCCTGTAATGAGATTCAGTTTTTAATCCCAACATAACATTACGAGATTACACACAGAATGGAGAGTGGAGGTCCGTATGTACAGTATTGATGCTCTGAGACCAGGGAGTCGTAATCTGGGTGTAATTGCGTCATTATCATGTAATGGCCTTGGCAAACTGAAACGGATTTGAGACGTAACGGCTCTGCGGAGGGCTCGGATGCAGGGGTGGGGGCCGAGGACGGTGAGGATTGCGAGAAGGAGCCCGGTGTTGTAATGCCTCGCCAGGGATGACACGGCTGTTTATCATAGTGACAGGATGGCGAGACGAGCGTGGAGCGGATAAATTGGGGAATCCGGACGCTTCTGCTGAGACCTGTTTGAGATGAGGAAGGGACGGGTGGGGGGTTGTAACTGGGCCAGACTCCAAACTGTGCAAATGGGTCTCTTCTGGCATCCAACAAAACACCATCTTTCCACAGTGCTGGTGCATTCTCTGAAAAACATGATTCCCAAAGGCTCTGCTGTGATTGCATAGAGGAAGTCTAATTCAAAATGACTCAATCAAGGAGCTTCCGGACTTTTTACGCCTTTGATGTTCATTATCAGACATCCATCCATCCATTATCTTGCACTCATCCTTTCACTGTCTGACAATCATCTGTTCATCATTTAACACACATCCATTGATTGTCTAACACTCATCTGTTCGTTATCTAACACTTATCCATTGATTATAGAACACACCCGCACACCCAATCTAATTCACATTCATTCATTATCTAACTGACAATCTTTAATTGTCCAACACACAATTGTTCATTATCTAACACGCATCCTTTATTATCTAACACTTCAATATTCATGGTCCAACACACATCAATTAATTTAACATACTATTCATTATATAACACACGCCCAATCATAATCTAACACACATCCATTCATCACCTAACACATCCAATAATTATCTAATGCACGACTATTCATCATCAAATACATATCCTTTCATGATCTAAATCTTAATTATTCACCATCTAACACTCATCCATCAATTATCTTACACACATCTATTCATTATCTAACACACAATATTCATCAGCCAACACATGTCCTTTAATTATCTTGCACACTATTCATTATCTAACACATGACTATTCATCATTTAATACTCATCCTTTCATTACATAATAGTTCAGCATTCATTGCCTAATAATAATCCATTAATTATCTAACAACACTCATCCATTCATTAACTAACACACAACTCTTCATTATCTGACACAACTACTAATTGTCTAATACTCACTCCTGACGCTGGATTTTCTCATGCGTTGTGTAAAACGTAATAAAATCTTGACAGGGCACAGTGTGGATATTGAATAAAAT
The DNA here is from genome assembly GCA_029721435.1 of Gymnothorax reevesii. Classification (NCBI taxonomy): domain Eukaryota; kingdom Metazoa; phylum Chordata; class Actinopteri; order Anguilliformes; family Muraenidae; genus Gymnothorax; species Gymnothorax reevesii. Next base: position 21,131,730 of record CM056579.1, on the reverse strand, counting down.
TAGCACTCATGCTCTGTCTCGCAGCAACAGGGCCGAATACTCAAACACCTCCACTTTTAATCAGGAGAGGCTGGAAATAACTCCATTTTATTTGATTTAATGATCCAGCGGCTGGACTGTGTGGCCCTGCTCTCCCATTGGGTGATTACAGCATTTAAGGTGCTTCAGTGCTAACCACTGCCCGAGCTGCTGGAACGTCAGTTACCGTGACAACAGGGAGGCTAGATTTGCTTTTGGCTTTCTGGTTTTTTTTCTCCTCTTTTTTTTCAGGCAGCTCCAATCAGGCTCTCGTTACAGGAAGATTTGCTGAACGAAGGCTTTTAGAGCACTTTGCAAGGAAGTTGAAGACACACAATGGCTGAAAATGAGGTTCAGAGTGGTTGTTATCCAGCGTCGTTTCAGATTTATTTCCCCCATTTGCCGCCAGGCGGTACATGAAATATTGTGATCGTTGCGGTATTGTGAAGTGTCATGACACCGCGAGTAATTTTTTTTTTCCCATGGTGATATAATGATTGGATTGTTTTACACTTTTCGCCTTTCTACAGTATGGTGCTTTATGTCACCATCTGCGGCCGTTTTTCTGTTCTGGACAGTTTAATTTTAAATGATTTTTGAACACAAATATTTTTCTTAATCTTTAAAACAATAATGTAACAACTGTCGCATTATACACAGACTCCAAAACACTCTACCTAATTATTGTGGTATCTGAGGTCTTGCAGCAGGTAGCTACATTGGCCAGCATACAAAAAAGTCTACCTGAATAAGCTGTTACATGAGAACAAAGATCTATCATTTTTAGATTTTGGCACAAGTTGTTGAATTGGTTCAGATAGGATAACTTTTGGATCTTCTACCAGGCCACTTGATTAGTACGGTCGTTCAGTCCAATTAATTTGAAAAGAATTCCATACCGGAAAGCGAGCGTATGATATAGGTCTGAAATTCTCCCAAGCCATAACAAACCATGACCCTCCATTTTTTTACATGATTCTGAGTGTCCAGCAGTTTTGAGGGGGTTGTTACCCAATTTCGGTGGTAATGACAGTCCACTCATGATCAGAGTGAGGTCCATACAAGGCATGTTGAGATTTGAGCACAAGACCTTGCGAACACAAAGCCCATCAAGCTCCTACAGGGTGAACATGGAGAGCCCAACATAACCTCTTTCTCACCTCATTAATGCTTTTCTGGTGGGAGAGGATGCAAACAGGAAATCATGGCCGCAATGCTCAAACAGCTAGTGGAGGCCAATGGCATCCAAGAGGTGGGGCCATTAATGCCCATGATTTTGGAACTTCAGCTGTTGGACGAGCTCAACGTCTGGCCATGAATCTTCGCCCCGCCCTCACATCACTCACCGCCTAGCATTAGCCTACTTTCGACATTTATTCGATGATTTACCCCAGCCCTCATGCTGCTGTCAAATCTACCTTTCAGAACACGTCAGTGTTTATTTAAATGACATACGGATGATTGTCTGGTCTGTCTGTGTTTGTTTGTGTCATTGTCTCTGTGCTGTTGTGTGTTTACTGTCGTGGCATGGTGCAGCTGTCATCTCCTCTCTGTTGTCTGTCCATGGCTTCTTCACCATGGTAACGACCAATCCCCCCCCCCAAGCTGGAGGACTTGAGTATTTTCAGATGCTGTTGGTTTCAGAGTATAGCTCTGTATAAATGGGCCGTACTTGGTAAGGGTGGGTTTTCTAAACAACAGTTGGTGCGGCTGGTATTGAACTCTTGAACAAGCAGAATAATTCAAAGCCCATTTCAGCGCTTGTGACCATGAATCCTAAAACAGGCTGCTTCAAATAGTTTTTATTTAACTTGTCAGGGATAGCTGAAATTTTAAAAAATTTATTTTCCCTGCTGCTGACAGGGTCTATGCCCCTAGCAATTAACTCCTTCTCTGCCAAGAATGTGTTTACATATGTATATATCCTTCCAGGATGTATATATGTCCTTAAAGAGCATGAAAACCCCAGGGGAGAGGCAATCATTATATGATAGAGAATTACTCAGAGATGCAAAACTTATTTATTCCTTACAAAAGTCGATCGCAGATCGCTGCAAATTTTAATTATTGATCACCTCTGGTGGAGTATGGCAACCAGGGTGCGAGCACACCCAAAGTATGCATGACATCAGCGCTAGAACACAAACAGACAAGGTCAACATGGCATCATACAGTTTCAGTGAATCTAGTGGGAATTCCGGTGAGAGTTTTCACGACTGGAGCGATGAGGAATCAGGAGACAGAGAATTAGTTCTTACTTTGGCAGATACGGAGCAATACAACTGTCCTCAACCCTCCCTGTATGGGCCACCAGCAAGGCAAGAGATGGAGGACCAAGCGGGGCGTGAAGCTGATGCCGGTCCTGACGATGCCTTATTATTACAAGATCGCGTTGGCAATACGACTTGGTATGTTATTGTCCTATTGTTTGAATTGTGGTAAAGTTTATTTGAAAACAATAGTAAATTAATCAAGTGTATAAGGAATGACTTGAAGCAGTTTAACATCCCTGATCTCTGCAAATACAGTATATTGGACTATTAGCTGGCTGCAGTGGCGTGCTGTCCAATGTCAGGAAGGCCTTCAGTAACATCACACTTTCCCGCATTAATTGTTTTAAACAGTTTGCGATCAAGTTTGCCTGATTAACAATAAAACAATTTATTAAATGAACAACCACCACCAATGCATGACACACAATGATTAAGAAATGCTAATGGAAAAGCAATTGCCTGTTGGCTATGTTGATGTAATTGATGTGACTTCGTAAGGATGACAATCTGAAAGAAATCAGAAACTTTGGCTGACTTCGCAGCAATTATATTCGCCATCACTTGGCTGTGCATCGTACCTAACAACGCCATTTAGCTATCACTTCATTCAGACTGTAGAAAGGATGCTCATGGCTTATTGCTCAATGAGCCTCGCAATCTAATTTATGCAAATATGTGCTGTTTCACCAGCTCTAAGAGTGCAGAAATTATAACGACTTATTGATATTTTTCGTGGTCTTTGGTGTGCAGAAGAAAATGCCGTATAATTTCGTAGTGCAATGTATAACGAGGTTTTCAAAAATAAATGACTGTTGTCAGTTCTGCCCATTAGTCCTAGCAACTGCTGCTAATCGGAAGAGGTAAACTGCGAGAGGGGTAGGTTGGAAATTTGTGAATACTATGTCCGTTTTTATCCGAATTTCTACAGATTTTGACAATGCAACGCTGAATCATTGTTCAAAAAGCTAGATAAACAATCAAAATAATGCAAGTCAATGGCTGAATGCAAACTATGGCTATTCATGTGCGCCTAATGTTGCCTGTGCGTCGATTTGTGTTCTAGAGCTGATGTCCAATGCCTCTAACAAGAGCACTGTCCTATATTTAGCCAGGCAGCCAGACAGCGTAAAATGGTGACTATGACACCTTGGTTACATGGCAACAAAGTACCACCGAGTGGAACAGGTGTCTCCAAAATGGTTTGGGTGTGTACTCTAACAGAACACGAAGGCAGAGCGAAAGTAAAGGAAGTGTTTTCATGCTCTTTAAAACAACTGTTTAATTGTATTCCCAGAACCAGACTCTGGGTCATTCAACTCTACTATGCGGGTGCCAGAAAGGATTGTGGTACTGACTGGAAAAAGAGAACATGCATTCACGCATTTCCCAGAAAACCCCACTTGTTTATGCTTTGAATGTCAATACAGCATGCTGCCAGAGTCCAAGTTTAGCATTTTTGTATATTTTATATATTATTATAATATTTATAATGATTATATTTTGCATATTTTTTCAGTGCTTTCTTTCTAAGACGGTTGTGAATTCTTAATTCATCAATTCTCCACAACGTGAAAATGTGATCATTTTTCGTGGTCTTCACTTGTTGTCCTCATCATCTTAAGTTCTTCATCCTCTGCATCAGTATGTTTTTCTTTCAAAGGTCCTGTCAGGATCCTGCTATGGACTTTTATTCTGAATTTTTTTCTGGTCCCTTTTTTTTTTACTTTTATTTTGACTCTTTTTCCCCTGAGCTGAGCATTCATATCCTGTCTTTGTCTCTCCCTGCCATGTTTAGCTTACACCTGTTTTCCATTCCCTCATTAGACCTGCCTATTTAGCTCCCTTGTCTGATTGCACTCATTGTCAGGTTATTGCACCCCTTGTTCGGAGCTCCCATCTTAGTACTGTTTTGCATTCTAGAATTGTGTAGCTTCGTTCTACCTTTTTCAAGTTGGCTGCCCATGTTTTGGCTTAAAACCTTTTTGTTTCGCCTATGCTTTGCTGTGAGGATTTTTTTCATTAAATACCTCTTTTCCTGCATTTGGGTCCAAATCTTATTCGGAAGCTTGACAGCTTCCTGTAAACTGCTTCACACAAGAAAACTGTATATATACGCCCTTGGAAAGTGCTAATGAGGAGAAGGGGTTAATAAGGATGTTGAAGTAACCAAGGTTGCTTAGCCTTTTACGAGAGTTCGCACTGTGGACATCTTCATTAATTACTTTCACTGTTTTTTTTTTTTTCAATTAGCCCTGCAAGGTTTTGTACGATGAAGGACATTTCCTGAGAAATACCTCAGTAAAATTACAAATTCTGGTTTTGGAGCATGAATAAGAATGTTCAATGGAACAAAAAAAATACCTCAAATTTTATTCCTGGCAGCTCCAAGAACAAATCCCACAATACCTGCTCTGAGAGTAGCTAGTTTTCGTCCAATCTGCTTTTGCAGATTAAATACGTGAATGAAAAATGAGAAATTCATTATAATTAATGCTACCAAAGCAGGTTTTTGACTTTAGTATCTATTGATAAAAAACTTGAATAAGATTCATGAATGTTGCATTCCATCCGAGTTGTGATGGCCCACTGTGAGAGGCTAGGTATTGTTCTGAATTTGGACCGGACTATAAATACGGACTCCTTTGGGCCCCGCATCCTGCTGGATTATTGGTGCCTCCCTCCAGCTGCCCCACCCCTCTCTCAGGGCCCCAGAATTATCACAACCTTTTTCCCCACTCGGTGCGACCCTGGATCTGAAGGGTTTTTTATCTGTTTTGCGATGATTGAGCTTAATGCACAAAAATGGTGCACGTGTTGCCAAAGAGGCTGGCTGGATGTGTCAGTCACTCCTGTTAGGACTTGTAAAAAGAACAAACCCGGCAATTATGTCTCTGACAATGGACAATTCAGCATGCATTCGGAATTAGGCAGTCCTGTTTTCTCAAAAGCACTCTTTGCTGAAAGTGGCAGGCTTCACAGTCAAAACGCACGTATTTCCTGAAACAGTGATGTCCCAGGTCCTCCTCATTCAATCCCTCCCTCCCACATTAATGATGCTGCCAGTCTATGTCCCGTCCTTTTTTGTGCTTGCATGGTTTTTGTTCTTTTTCTTTATTGTTCATTTTATTATTATTTTTGTATATTTAATTTTGTCAACTGCAGTACAGAAGGGGAGAAATGCAGAAAGGAATCTGAAGAAATTAATTCCCTGCCGTTCCCTCGACCTTATTTTGAGTTCAGTCTCTTTTCGCATGCATTTTTTCTTTGAATTTTTATATCTGTCACCTGTTTAGATAAATTTTATACATTGCAACTACAGTATGTTCCTTTTTAAGAAGAATGTACTTTTTGAGTGTTATTTTCACTTGTGATTATGACATCAGAATATGAATGATTGCCCGAGATATTGTATTTGCATACATATATATACTGAGTTATTTACGTATCTTGACTCCTTGAAGGATTCCATATGGCCAGTACTTGTTAAGGTGATGTCATGTCAATGTTGGGAGGCGCATATCCACTCAAGGCAAGTGTGATGCATTAAAGCTCGTGCATGAAACCGTATAATATCATGAGATGTTTACTTCCTGGCCTAGATAAGACTGTTTACCTGGAAAATGGAAAAGGATCCACAATCCGAGAATTGGAAACGTGCAGTATCGGTCCCCGTTATTAATAGAAAGCATATCAGCGTGGCATTCCGCTAGGCTTTCCCATGTGTTCGAGTGTCTTCTTTTGTGATATTTTGACAGAAGAAAATTAAATTGGCACTCATGTAATATGCATGAGTTACCAACTTTGTACGTCTTACGCTTTGGGAGTGTCTCAAATGATATGCATTTCACACGAGGAGTGAATTTCATCTAGCTAGTCCCTTAAGGTTTGTGACTTCTCTATTCTATGCAAAGACAAAAACAAACTGGCAAAAAATCCAGAGGGACTGCATTTCATCCTATTGGGTGGATTTATTTTCTTGCCCATCCACTATCCAATCAGGTTGGCCATTATGAATGTAATGCGTGGAACAGATTATTACCAGAGGAGTTAATAGTGTTTTTCAAGGGGTTGTGCTTGTATCACTATCTAAAATGGCGGCAACATGTCTGTCAATGTCTAAATCCCAATCTCCACCCTTAAGACTCATGTCTTAAACCCTCTCGGGCTTAACTGACCTCACCTGCGTGCGCAGCGATAATGCTTCAGTATTTGAGTTCATGATGGCACTGAATGGTGTAAAAAGGCGAAATGGGACACACCATTGCAACCAAACAAGTTGCTTGGAAACAAGTATGATAATAAAAAAAGAAATTATGCCACACCTCCAAAATTGGCTGTATCAGACAATCTCTTCTCTGGGTCTTTTTATTTTGCATTTAATAATTAGACGACCAAGGCGTCTATGAGAGGGACATTACAGTATTTATACAGTTTTGAAAACCGCTCAGGAACTCAGGAAATATATCAAGGTATGTTGGCAAAATCCTATGCAGATGTTTGACTTGAAATACAAACTACATTACAAAATGCAATTAATAACCACAACAACGAGTGACCGTCATCTACAGATTAACTTATTGACAGATTTTTTTCTCTTCACTATGTAGGCTTGTTTTATTTATTTATTTTTTTTTTTGTGGGGGAAAACTGCCTATATACCTTGCCAATTTAACCATGAACTATGGGTGAGTCCCTCATAAAAGTATGAACATATATGGACTCTCACAAAGGGCACATAACGGCATCAGAAAGTCCACATCAGAGCTCTTACACTCTCGGCGATTTTGCTTTGGGCAGCCCTGAGCCCTCACTGACTTACCAGAAACAGACTTCTAGTGCACAAGTCTGTGGGGATGGAAATTGGGATTCTGCCAAGGCACTGCCACCGGTCCAAGACAGTAAAGTACTCGGTTACTGCATTGACATATGATTTTTATCAGCTGTCTTGGATTGGCTGTATTGCATTGTCATGAGACCGTTTGGCAGTTCTCTGCTTTATTAGAAGAATGCTGCATATTTCCTGATGATGGCATAAATGTTCTGCTGAAATATAGCGAGCTGAAATGAAATCCTTGTCTTTCTTCTGAGATACTCTTGTGCTTCACGATGTTCTAACACATAGATACTGCTGTGCAGTGTCTCTATTATGAGTCTCCCACTTTCAGTCTTAATCTCTTGTGACCCTGTTTTGTTGGATACCCTTAGCCAGGGCTCGATATAGGTTCCTAAACAATGGGTGTTTGTTGGATAGCTTTTATGGCTGGTCCTACTTGTCTGGTCCTTCTTGGACTCCCCAGATTAAATGCGCTCCAAGTCTTTCGTTGAGCTTCATGCTTCCCAACTCCTTGAACTGTGAACGTTCAATCTTCAGTCCCCACGGGACTGCATACACCACACACAGTCTTGAGAGCAACTGCCATTTTAGGGAAGGAGAAATCCAGTCCATACCGAGGAGATTGCATGAACGCTGACATTTGTAGGATCATTGTTTATTTGCACTGGTAATGAGTTACAGCCTGGTGACTCTATTTTCTGATGGCTACATGGCTGTATTATTTAGCTAATGCAAAATTAGCTGACAGTTATGCGCCGACAGGACCCAGCAGCAAACAGGTAAATGTAGGCCTGTGTGAATGCCAGCTTGGAGGAAACTATCAAGCCATCGACTGAGCGGTATAGTCAATAGAAATATCAGAAACCTTGGACTAAAGCTGATGCATTGGATGGAGGGTCAGAATGTGGCCATGTAGCATAGCACCATATAACATGTATCACATTAATATATGTCATATAAATATCAAAAATGTGATATAAATTATCAGACAGTTTTATCCTGTGTGATGTTCAACAGAGTACTTCAGCCGGTAGAAATATGCTGAAAATGCTATAGAATGATCTGTTGAGCAAGTTCCATGCTAATAATGTAAAGTTAGCATAATAACAACTAGAGCAGCATCAAAAACGTGGCTGTAAAACTAAACGAACAAGGCACCACTCTACACAAAGCATTGTTATGCCTGAGCTTGTCACAGCTCAGTACACCCTTAAGGGTGGTCTTCGGCCAGCTGACCTTATGTGACCTTGAACTTGACCTGATAACCTCCATAACCCAAAAATAAGTAAATCAGTTCAGCTACCCTCTGTGAGGAGTTGCCATGTCTGATTTGGCTAACATACCCCCTCTCCTTCAGTAGATCTATTGTGCTGACGAGACATTTGTGACGGACAGTGTAACGGACGCGCTCACGGACGGACAAGCAGTCGCTGCAGTAGCAGAGGCGTAATTGGAAGTTAGCTAGCTGGGAGGGATGGAAAAGATACATTTTGAAATCGCTTTTGAGGATGGGCTGAGGCTTCGAACTGTTCATCATGGTATTCCTGTGTCGGATTCTGAATGGCTTCTCATTCATTTCCACAAATTCAAGGGAAATCAGGCAGTTTTTCTTGGTTGAAATAACCCTTTTGATCAAAGGCACGCAATCTTTGGAATTCCCTGCATGGCGCTTTTAAACAAATCCAATATTATAATTATTTCTCGAAAACTAGCACTAGGCTGAATATGAATCGGGTGCAATCGTGACTGTTGTTAGTTTTGTCAATGAATTATTTCATGTTGTGCACCTTGGAGTATTCTACTGAAGTTCACATTTTCTTTGCATTGTAAAAATGTGCTTAACTTGCTAAGTGTGTATAGATGTTTTTCACTCACTGAGGAACCAGTGAGAAATTGGTTTGAACAGGAAGTTAGATCAACCTTAAACATACGCAGTACACAAGGCAGCGCATTTGCTATTATGTTTTCTGTGTTTGTTCCTCGCTAATAAACAGAAAAGAAAATAAAAAATGGCTGTTAGCTTCTTTTATTTATGACTAGAGTCAATTGCTGAACACATTTTTGATGGACAGAAAACCCTCTCACTGCTTCACTGGAAACCGAGGAGGACCTGGAGAGCTGTATAAAAAGTACTTGAAAAAATTTTTTTTAATGTGTATTCATTCTGCAAAAGAATAAAAATGAACACGCTCTGCTTTGATATGCAGATATCTGTGCTCCACAGCCTCTGGGAATATATATTTTCTAGAAAGTTAGATTTTGCTTGTATTTTTTTTATTTTGCGATGGATTATTGTATTTATGATTCAGTTCTGAGCTGGGCTTTCTCAGGCTGTTCTTGTCTCTTACGTACGTCTCTCTGTTGTAGATGTGGAGTCCGATCCTGAGGGTTGGAGATAGATTGGGCCGTCTGGTAGAAGGTGAAGATTTTCTCGGTGGAGATTTGCGGATGGTCTTCCAATGGGGATGTCATTGTCTACAAGCCCACTGATGATGTGCAGATTCGGGTAAGCCCGGACCAGTCCCCCGAAACTTCACCCCTCCCTTTGGCCCGTTTCGCTGTCCCATGGAGTTCTGGCAGTTTGAAGACGAAGCGTATCGGCGACGCAGTGAGGCCGGCCGCTCGTAGCCCCTGTTCTCCCCTCCCAGATTTGGCTTTTTTTCTTTGCGGAGTGCTTCTTCTTTCTTTGGGCGCGGGGCGAGATGGATTTACCGTCCGAGGCGAGCAGGCAGGGGAGGAAGACCACGGGCCGCAAGTTGGAGGACCAGAAGAAGGTGAGGCTACAGGGATTTCTATTTGTCTTTTATCGAACAAGACGTATTCGAAATGAGGATCGGCAAACCCGTCTAGTTTCTGTTTCAGGAGATAGGCTGTCACTTACCTGCTACCTGCCACTTACCGGAATCGTGTCCATTTGCTTGACTGACACGCGAGGACGGAACCTCAGTTTGAACAATAGGGGGTTGAAATATATGCCCCCCCAGTGGTGCTCATGCATGAGTTACCGGGGGGGGGGGGGGGGGTGGTGTTATTGGCGTGTTTGGCAGCTGCCTCAACCCCCCCTCATAAGTTACACCCGAACTGATATGAGATAGTAGGGCAGAGATTGCTGTACTACGCTGCGTTTTAAGCCCAGAGACACGAGTGGGGGGTGTTTTTAATATCAAATTTTAATCCTTTTATCCTGGCGTGTTGAGCATCTCTCCAGGACACAGAGACTCCGGAGGATTCCTCTTTATTCTGTGGCTCAGCCACGGGCCTTTCATGTTAAATGCTTTCGGAAGGAATATCAAATATTAATCGCTGTGCAAATGATGCAAAACAGGAGTGCGGATGAATGGAATTGCAACTGCAGTTCGGTCAACAGCCTCTCCTCTCTGTTTCCAGCCTTGGCTGGTATCTGGCCTGATCTGCTGATAGCCTTGTGCTTGACTTGACTGTGGTGATCTCTCACTGATCTTTCCTGACTCCTCCAGATTTACATACTGTTTACTTTTAACACCTTTGCCCAGACATAGACGCTGGCGCACATAAATTCCAAAATTTAATTCCTAAATAATTCTGCAATTGAATTTCCAAATGTCTTGCTCCATTGGAATAATTTTCCAGAGTCTCTGTGACACAAACTCTGAATGATAAAGCCTAGGCTCATGTATAACAGGAAAAAATTGGCATCATTAGTATTCTGCGCAAAAGGGGTTTATACCTCTTCCTGAACGTTAGACTCAAAATGGCAGCTGGCTGTGTACCTGATTTGAGAAGTTTGCATTCATAAGGACCTCTCTGTATCCGTTGTCTCTTCTCTCTTTATTTTTCTGGGGGTGCGTGCATCTGGTATCTACGCCTCTTATCAGTGTCAGGGCTTCTTGCAAATTGTTTGAAGACAGAAATGCGTCTGATTGACAGCGTGAAGAGCCTATGTGAGGAGTGTTTACGCAAGAGAAAAGTGAGTGGGCTTGAGCAGACGTATTTGTGTCTCCTGAGAAAGAGGGAGAGTAGAAAGAGGCTTGAGAGCGAGAGAAAGATTGAGAGAGAAGAGAGTAGGAAAGAGTGATAGAAAGCTGAAATAGAAAAGAGTTGCGGTGTCACTCGATTAGGAAAACTCATTAATTTACTTTAGTGCAGTATATTCATTAAGAGGTAATGTATATAGTATACAAAACATGCTAATTTGACTATCATCATTGAAAGTGGATTGAACCTCCATCATTAGCCATTACAGTGGCCGGCAACATTAGGATTTAAATGAATGCTGGGAATCAATGTTGGAAAAGTAACTTTGTGCATATTGTGTCCTTACATTCTAATTAAGTCAGAGCTGACTTTCCAAAGACATAAAGGCTTATTGTTCATATCGATTAAAGCAACTTATAAATGCTCTTCAGCCAAGTATACGCCAGTGCAGACTCCACTGAAGTGCGATCACTGCTGCTTACTCTCTTACTTGGTGGTTTTTGAAACAACTTTAACCGGTAATGGGAAATGTAGTTCATTTACTTCTACACAGCAGCATTTATACAGAACAGGAACGAATCACATACGGAGGAGGCCGTAATGAGGACTATGGTGTCCTCCAAGATATTAGCACTAACGGCCTGAAGGGTAATGTTGACAAAGGTCACTTTGCTGTTAAGGAGAGGTATAATAGGAGCACGTAGTGTTAAATATTAATGTGAAATGAGTAATAATCTTGTGATCCATTGCCCACAATCTGTAGAGTGCTGAGCCATGAAAAAAAATGTGCTTGCAAAGACATAATCATATATTACACGGAGAGACATGGCAGTGTTTAAATATTAAAGGGTTGTGATGGTGCCGTATTTTCTGTGTATAGTTCGGCTGTACCTATACCCAGCGTGGGAGTGTGAATTTGCGCTCTGTGGTGCTTTGTGACCACGTTCATTTCATTCTGGTGATGGCACTTCTTTTCTGTCAATAGCGGTGTCGTTCAGAATAACAACTGATCCTTCCAGAAGTTTCTCACTGGTTGATGCAGCATAACACTGGTGTAATTTACATTCCTTGGCTTTCGTTGTCCACAGGACTCTATATGCGGATATTGTGAAAACATATGACAAAACTTTTCTCAGCCATCTTCACAGCCACAGTTTATGGATTTGCATGAGAAGTGGTCTTTGTAGTATTCCGGATTCTAATTGATTCAGTTAAATTCTATTTGTATGTTTTCACAGAAGGACTTCATTAAATATGCTTTACAAGGTAGAAGGCGACCAGCACCCGACTTAAATCCATAAAATGTTAAATCAATTTTTGCAGATTATGTAGTGTGCCATGTACATTATTTCTCCATAAAGTATATACATCTTCCTGTCTCACAATTTAAAAACAAAGTACCGACCTTTTAGTAGTAAAATAACACGAGACAAATCACATAATAAGTATCGTCTTTGTCCTTCTGGTATCAGCGTAGAGGGACTTGTCTGGGGTCAATAAAACTGGGAGTAGACTAATATCTTTCCCCTGGTGTTACACAAACTTATTATCTAGATAATTACTTTGAGAAAGATTTGACACACCTGACCTTCTCGTAATTATTATTGTAATTGTTAGTGTAACTGATGGTAGCGTTGACTCTACTTGCATATTTCATATCTACTGTGGACTTAGGGCTGCACTCCTCTCTGATAGTGGGGCACTTAATTCTGTTCACCCACCCCAACTTCCTCTGATTTTCTTTGCCCTTCCCACTGCATGTGACAAAGCCGACCACAGTATACTTTCCTCCTTGTCCACTGCGGGTTTGAGTGGTATTGCATTTGTTTGAATTGCTTCCTGCTTGCTGGAAATTCCATCCGTGTTAGTTGAGGTGGCACCACAGTATGACCATTCTAAAGCCTCTGAAGATGTTCCCCAGGGATCAGTATTAGGGTCACTTCTTTTCTGTGAGTGCGTCATATTAAATGCAGGTTCATCTGGGACATTAAAGCTGCAGCCTGTAACTTTGAGGAGAGAGAGGGCTTCGCACAAAAATTTGAAAAAAGCAACTTTCAGACCCCCCTCCCTCTCCACTGCAGTCCTCAGACCCTCCCCTAGAAAGCTACCGTGCACGCGAAGGCACGCGAACTGTTGCATGCAACTGCGGAGAGATTTTGCACGTTCACATTATGAAAGCAGCCAAGTTGCCAAGGCGAGACGTTTCTGTTGCGAACAGTCAACGCTGCTGGCCAAGACACAGCGCATTGTTAGACCTGAAAATTCCGGGGCTAATATCCCTCCTTTTATTGAAGACAAGTGTTTGCCACTAACATGGTAATATCCCCCGCCACCTCAATTTCATGTGTCCGTACGGACGGAGCCCAATGCTAAATCCCCGCTTCGCGCTAATTGCGCGGCGAGGGATTATAATTAGGCAAATTCCTTCATTCACACGTTTTCTAATTCAATAATAATCAAGCGTCAGTTGAAGACATAGCTTATCTCCCCCATGCAATCTAAAAGCGACAAAATAATAGGCTACATTCAGTACAGAAAAATAATTAGATTATAATTAGGTCTATGCACCATCATTCGGTGATGGCATTTCATTACTCTTCAGCGAATGAAGATAATTTCGGCGATAAGTACATACACCTGTTTTTGCGGCACGGTCGCTCAATTCATATAAAAAAAAAAATAGACATTTGTCCGATTCGAAAATGTGAACGGGCGAAACCACTTACTAGTCTGAACTGCCGTCGCCGAGTGCAGGTGCATAGACATAATTATAATTAAATTATTTTTCTGTCCTGAATGCAGCCCATTATTTTGTCACTTTTAGATCGCATGAGGATAAGAAGCCGTGTCTTCGATTGCCACTTGATTATTCGTGAATTGAAAAACGTGTTTATAACGGAAACCCATCTAGAATTAGCCAGGATTAATTATTTTCAAAAAAAATCAGGGTTACTAGCCCCGGATGTTTCAAGTCCAACGACAGGCCTGCCAACAAACGAGCAGAAATAAATCACGTTGACATGAAAAGTAATCTACAGCAGTATGTATTCATTAAAAACCCAGCACACACTTATTTCAGGAAGTTACCCGTTTTTTGAGTACAGAAACTGTTGTGAATCCAGCTGAATGGCCAGTAACTCATGTATGTCAGCATTTAGCTGTGAGAGCACAGAAACGTTGCACATATTTATAAGGACAACAACACAACTGATAAGACTGCCAGGTCACTTCATAAAGAGATTTTCTGCTGCTTTCTAATAAAACAACGCCAGTGACGTTAGCCCTAGCATCCGAAACAAGCTAACGTGAGTTCGACTGCAACATCACAGTAACATCACATGCACTTCAGAGTACTGTAACAATTACAAGACTCTGGCTATTCGAACAGCGACTCTGCTTGTAAGCGACGTTCACTCGCTTATTTGCAGAGCGAAAATGAATTGATGCTGGTCAGGGCTGGGGTTAGTTTGGTGATCATGTCAGCGACGCCAACTCGCTTATTTGCAGAGCAAAAATGAACCAACAAATAAAGCAGGGGTTTACCTGTCAAGGAGAAAAGTCGCAAACTCTGCGTCAGTTTTTAATCCTTTCAGATCATGGAGTTCCTTCCACTTTTAAAAATCCACTCCGATGTTCACTCTGGTTTTATCCTGGGTTTTGTTAAATTCTTTCTTTTGTGCTTTTTTTCTTCTGGCTTCCTTTTTTATAAGTCTTAGCCATGTGTGCTGTTTCTGGTAACTGAGGTATTGGTATTTTTTTCCTCGCTAATGGCTCTAAGCTCCTGAACCCGCTCTCGGAGATTTGAACTTGACTGAGCACTGGCGTGAACTGAGGAGGAAGGGAGAGGGGACTGTCTGCAGCGCGTGCATGTGCACTGTTTGACGGCTGTCAGACACCATCCCAGCTCTAATTGGTTCTTTTAGTCGGTCCGAACGATTTTTTTAAATTGCAGTAGGAGCATTAGGTGGGTTTAAATGAGCCTTTTTTCATTACAGAGTACTAGTTATATGTAATACTGTCTGTACACATTGACAGCTTTAGCAAAAATGACAAAAAGTTACTTTTCTAAAACTTCAGACTGCAGCTTTAAGAGAATTCATTAGGAGATATTAAAGTGCATATCCTTGCTAATTTAAAATGTAAAATGCACCAAATTTCAAGATACTATATAGGATGTTTAGTCACTTTACACATTTGAACCGATATAACACATCAGTCAGTGTCAGATATACCTGGTTTAATATCAGTAGGCAGAATTCGTCTGACATGAAAAAAGCTTGCGATTTGAATCTCACAGTGAAAATGACTTTCTCTGATGTCACGTGTGGTTCCCGCAGCCCATAGGCGGCGGTGGTCATTCTGTTGATAATGGATATACTCTGAGGTTGCATTGTTGTTAATGGTGTTTATTTTTGCGATTTTGGGCATTATTTGAAGTGTTTGGCTGGAATGGTCAACAGGTGTGTTGTGGGAGAGTGCAGTAATACCAATAAGTACAGTATCTGTTGTTTAGCTGAAATCGGTAAATGTCAGTGACCGCGCAGTGATCCCTGCAGGCACTGGGTCTCTCAGCACCCTGGATATGGGGGAACCGCAGGTGACGTCACGAATATGGATCAATATGGCTCAGGACTCCCTGGGGATTTTTCCAGACGCTTCTAGTAATTTTCAAAAATTGTTCTATACACGGACCAACCATGGCAAAATAACCCTTAGGATTTGGTGTATAAAGGCACAATATTTTAGACAAAAAAAGACAAATTTAGTCCAGGATATGCACTTTAAGAGACAATAATTGATCCTCTGAGATCATGGAAATGCTTTCAGGGAAAAAAATAGGCCTGATAGGTCTGC
This sequence comes from Gymnothorax reevesii, assembly GCA_029721435.1. NCBI lineage: Eukaryota > Metazoa > Chordata > Actinopteri > Anguilliformes > Muraenidae > Gymnothorax > Gymnothorax reevesii. The sequence continues at coordinate 21,115,797 of CM056579.1, read as the reverse complement.
AAGGGGCTAATAAGGCAAACAACCACCTGCTGGGCCTTGCAGATTCTTTTTGATTAAAAAACACAATTTTGTTATCATAATACTATGACTTGATATCGTACAGCCCTACTAATAAGTGAGAAGACCAGGGGCCCCCATACACCGGCCAGAACATGCAAATATCCACTTTGCGCTCGCTGTCTCTCTTGAGGCAGTTATTTCCCTTTTTCTAAAGAATTACTACCATTAAATTCCCTGATCTTTGCTCTTTCTTTCATATCATTAAGCTTTGCGGCAAAGGATCATGCGCTAAGTGCCGGTAAAGCGAAGGAACACACGACGAAGCGGGAAGAAAGGGGAAGCGGTGCTCCCATTGTTAACGGGAACATAAATAAACGCAGCTCCCGGGACGTCATAGCTCCGCTGGGAGTCCACAGGGCACCGATAAATATTTAACAAGCAGCTCCATACCAAGAGGAAGCGTTGCAATGTTCCTGGCGGGTCAGCGGTTGGTCACAGCCTTGGCGGAGCGGCCTTTTTGATCATAAGAAATGGTCAGCAGTTGAGACTCTGGGATCTGTGTGACTTTGTCATTCAACAGGGCGGGCGAGCTCGTCCCTGGCGGGATGTAAAACCTGCTTGTTTTCAAGGTCACTCTCAGACTTGTTAAGAGCTGATTACCTGGAATGTCACTGACCTGGAAGTAATTCATCTGAATAATTGGGCCCAATTTAGAGATTAAGGGTTGGCTATAGAACAAAGAGGAACGAACCTTGCGACTATTCAGTTTTATTTTGATTGAATCTGTTATTTTTGCTGAACTTGAGGTGATTATTTCACTTTACTGATTCTGATCTCTTGCATTGTACTGTATTTGTATTGCTATTGTTATAATGGGCAATGGCACTACTCAACTACTATTGTGTAGGTTCATTGTAAATATTTGTGCAGAACAAAATGACTTCTAATAAGCGATTTGAGTGCATCTGCCTTGTGCGACTTTTATGTTTATAAACGTGCATGTATGTTAGTAGAGATGAGACTGTCCTCTTCACAGTACACCATTATTAAAAATATTCAGTTGAGTGTATTTTTTAAATCTTTCCTCTCACCAGACAACTGCAAAAATTCAGAATTCAGGATTTTATTTAGTGTGATGAATCTTGTCCATTATATATTCAATTTAAGTAGCATCAAGGGATAATTTGCCCAAATATTTCATTCTCAGGTTTCAAATCTGTCATGAGCCATTCAGAAACTGTATTTCATGCCGCGGATATTGCTGAATAATACATAAAGCTTGCGGCAATTATATACTGCTGAACAGCTCTTCAGGATGTGTGAGTTAGGAATGTTGAAAAATATTAAAATATTTAAATTAATTCAGAGCAACCAAATTCCTAACCTGTTAAAATTTTTAAAATCATGGCCTGTGAAAAGTATGAAAAATGTTCTAAAGCACTTAACCTGAAGTATAATGTCGTACCTGTATAATACCTGTAAAAGTATAAATGTTCACTGTGATTTCTCTTTTCCTATTGTTACTGCGTGACTGCATGGTATTGTGATATCAATGGATAGTGTAGTATCTGAATAAATTGCTGATAAGCTGGATCCAGAGCCAGCAGTAAAACTTCCTGCAGCCTGCCTGTGGGGGGTTGTATCTCTGGTTTTACTGGGGGGGGGGGGTTGGGGGGGGGGGGTGTAGTTGCAAAGCCCTGGCTGCCACAAGGCTCCTGTGACAGTCAATGAAGTTAAAGTCCAGTTATATTAATCTGTTTAAAATAATCTAAATCTCTGGGAACTTCATAATAGTGTAACATCCTGGATGTGTTTAATTTGCGCAGTGCAAGTTCTTGGATAATGTGCCAATGGTTATGTTATGTTGTGCCTATGTCCTTGCTCTCTGTTACTGCTGTAGCCATGGAGATCCTGTCATGCACTGAAGGGGATTGGCAGAGGAGTTTGGGGGGGGGGGGGGCGGGAATGTCTGGGTACCAGGAAAAAGTGTTACATGTTGATGTTTTGCTCAGGAGAATGTTCGCGGTTTTTTTTTTGAGAAAATGAGAGAGAGCCGCAGTTTTGGAGAGGACAGAGCCTGTTCTCTACTAGCCTTGTGTTGCTAATCAATAAACCCCCTTTTCAGGTGATTTACCTGTCTTTGTGTGACTGAGAGCGTTACAATATGTTTATATGTTCAATATCCTTTGAAGAAATCACTTATATACTTGTAACCCAATTAAACTGTATAATAATTCATCTTGAGGCTTTTTCATGACAACTGCATTATATTAGCTCATATTCCTACCATGTTTGGTCTTGTTATTCTCAGTGGAACCCAAGGAGTTGAATGGAGCATGTTTCATTTCCCTTGAAATTATGGCTCATTCCCTCTGGGAAACTCCTGAAAATTTGTCAGATTTCGCTCTCCTATCTATGCTAGGTGGTTTTATTACTCCAAATGATGGAGAACCCCAATTCGACCCCCCGGGCCGCCTGGATCAAAGGTGTGGTCTAGCTTAAAGGCAGGAGAGACTTTCCTTTCAGGGAGAATCGTATTTCGATCTCCCCGCATGTGGAAGGGCATGAGTAGTCTTTTAATTATGGAGAATCGCATGCCGGCTCTCTCAGCGCGCTTGGGTCTGTGCGTAAGTAGCCGACCTACGTGTGCAGGGTGGGATGGCATCTGAATTCTTCCCATGCATGTGGTCCAGTCTGCCTGCGTGTGTGTCTCCATTTTTCCAGGAATGACTTAATTCTCTCTTTCTAAATTGTGTGTAACTTGTAATTGGCTTAACGTTAATTTGTTCGATCTAAGTTTGTGCCTACCTGGTGATTAAATTATTGTTATTCCATTCAGCTTGCGTGGTCTCTGTGACTCTTAATACTTGTACATTCTTTCTAGCCCCATCTCGGCGGATACCTAGGGGTTTAATCCCAACTGACTAACGACTGGCTAGCGGCCCGGTATGGGAATTGGTTTTATTAAGTTAGAGAGACAATCGTGATCTACTTACATAAAGGTTTTATGTATTGCTAGTTCTGGGGTTTTAGCCTTAAGGAAACCAATGGATGAAAAGTCCGTTATCCGTTAAAATTCCCTTAAGGAACCCATGGGCGTATATAAATCTGGGTTCGCTGTAGATATATGCTAACAGAGACTATTGCAGTGATGGCTGACTTCCAACCTCTAATCTAACCAATGAACCTAGGATTCGGACATGGTGTTAAAACCCGGGAACATTAATGTAGCGACGGTGGTTGTCTGTTAGGAATTCAAGGTATAATCAACTTCATGTTTTCCCTAGAGTCTGAGTAACTGGTTTTCACAGACAAGTCTGATGGCGTAGCTGCCTCGAGATTCATGCATGATGTCCCCAAACTATCAATTCTACTTCTATTTTAGAGTCAGGTTTTTAACAAGGATATAACTTAATGTATTATGGAGTCAGATTACTTGTAACCGTTGTGCTTTTGGGCCCTGTTCTTTTGAACGGAGAGGAATATCCATTCTATTGTGACTCACACCAGCCAGGAAGTTGCTTGAATTAAAGCAAGCCAAAAAGAACACGTGAAACCTTCAGCCATCTGCAATGTCCGTATTTTGGTATTGTTTTGTGGGGTTTTACAATTGAACAGATATTATAACCTTCACTGGATCTCTTTTGGTGAATTTTTTCACCTTGCCGCCAGCAAAGCCAAATTTAACCTGTCACCTGGTCCATGGATGAGTGAATGATTCTTAACTCTGCTCATTCTCTGAAGCACTAATTCTTATCTCCCTTCTCTGAGGGCATGAATGAAACATGAATCATTGAATATAATCATTATACACTGTTCAAATCTTTGACCAGTGAAAAAACTGTGGAGTAAAGTGTTAAGTGCATTTACATTGTTTATATGCTGTCTACATTTTCTCCGGTAGAACAGGGAATAGGCTCCAACATACTTAATGTAAAAGTTTTCATTGCATAGTGAGTGAGTGAGTGAGTAAGTGAGTCTGCAAGAGTGCCCGAGCAAGTAAAATAAAGTTTTCAGTGTTGATTCTGCTCAAATTCCCCCCTCCTCTGTCATTCAGACAGCTTTTAATAAATGTTAATTTGGTGAACCGAAGAGGGAATAAATACGAGAGACTCGCCCTCATTTCACGCACCTGCACTCAATTAGTCTTTCTTTCATATGGAAGGGTATGTGGGAATGCGACAATCCCGCTCCTCAGGCAACAAGAGGTAATTTCACAAAGCAGGAGTGAAGTTATCTGGATAACTTTACTGTAACAAACTCAGGACAGCCCTCTTCAGATTAAGGGGCGTTTGAAGATGAACTCAGTGGCGTTACCTGCTAATCCCGGTGTAATCCCGTTAAATGAATATTACCCTGGAGGTAGTGCATGATGACAAGCGGGTAAAATGTCCCAAGACTGCTCTGTGTTGCATTTCGCACTTTGCTCTCATAACTAATCATAATCTTTCTGAATGTTTGTGGGAATAATACTTCAGCATGTACTCATTGTTGTGAAGCTTCACTATTTTGTCCCACAAAGGCTTATCCGCAACAAGAGTAAAGTCAACATGATGCTTGTGTTGGATAAAAGACTCAAGCTGTGTTGATATGGAAGACGTGTCGACATCTGTGAAATATACAGCCACTTCATCTAAGTGTGACACCTGTATTATGGCTGTAGTATACAGTACATCTAGATAAGGCCCCCCTTATCAATCTGTTTTTTGAAGTTTGTGATGGTACAGTTACCGGCAGACTAAATAAACGAGGTCCCAGACCTTCTCCACAAGTGATGAGCTTCCAATTGCACTTGTTGTGCACTGGGTAAACATGGTTTCTTGTGCGGAGAGCTGCATACCTACATCTCTTTTAGTCAGGAGACAGTCTCAGTTAGAGTGCCATTGAATTCCAGCTTTTTGAGACATTTCTGTTTCTTTAGATTTTAAGGTTTTGGCAAACTCAAGGAAGGCTAGATGATAAAAGGACTGAAAGCCAAGAAAGAGGATGAGCGCTGTTTGATGGATGCATGTTCTGTATGTGTATGGTCTGAGCATACTGTGGCTGGATAGATAAGTAGGCCATTTTTGCTCACAGACTGTTCTGTCTTGTTGAGCTGGCAGCATTAGCGTAATGGACATTAAGAGCAAGAATATTAGCGCTCACCTGCAGTTAGTCCAGTGAAAATCCCATCTAAATTGGTCTCAGTACAGTACTTATTTTTTTATTATTTCAAGCACGGCTTACTGTTTTAGCATTACGTCAGTTGCACAGACACCTAGCTGTACGAGCAGTATGATTTGCGTAACTATAAGTGTAGAAATACAATGCTGGATTGTTGAGTTAGCTGGATAAGTGTGGAAGAACTATAACTTCACCAAATCTGGAACGAAAGGATTCCTAGTAAAACAAGGGATTTAAGGTCCAGTTCTTTCAGCCATAGAAGTTAGGTAACTCACATGTGACTCAGAACAAAGGCCAGAGCCAAACTTGCCTCCAAGTGATTACTGCTTCTTTTAGTACACGAACGCATAAAATGCATGGCGCACTCGGATGAGTTTTATTTAAAACCTTGAATATATTTGTTCTATTTGCATCACAAATTTGTGTAAATAATTTTCTGGACTTACTGTAAATGGGCCCAGTGTTTAACAAAAGCTTTTCTGGCGCTGAATCAAATGTAATTCCATTTAAGGCTTCCCTCACCTCAACCTTTGTTGTGAATTTTGTGGCAGTAAGCCAGCGCAAGTGTTTATGCCCTCACCATAGGCTCTTGCAATGTTCCTTTGTTCACACGTCCGACATTTCAGAGGTCCTGTCAGTCCTGTAGGTCTAGAAAAGGTCAATGGGAAGACTTTGAGGGTCTTGTCATTCATCCTCTGAATATCACCCTTTGAGAGACCTTAAGGTCAGGCAGAAGGCACATGATGATTCTTGTTCCATGGACTCATAGATTTGGAATCAGAAGCATGTTCACAGGCACAGACTATACTTTGTTTTTCCATTATATACTCAGCAACAAAAGTTTCTTTGACACCATTTATGTGTATGTTATAAATGACACGCAAAGATCTCAATGCAATCAATATGTTTATTTAACAGGAGAAACACTGACTTTTCAGTGCCAACGTCACTCAAAACGAAAAATGTCATTTTCATGCGTCATGAAGCACTTGTCTGACGTCTAACCAATTGTGACCTTCACACTTCAATACCGGGTGTGACTTCCTCGTGCCATGATGCAAGCAACGCATCTCCGGCGCATGGACCGAATCAGATGTGCCAGAAATTGCTGTGGGATGTCATTCCAAATCTGACGTAGTCGTTGTCGCAATTCCTGGAGTGTAGCTGGCGGGTTATCCAACCGCCGCAAACGTCGATCCATCTCGTCCCAAAGATGCTCGATTGGGGACACGTCTGGGGATCTGGCTGGCCATGGCAGGACATTGACATGTTGTTGCATCAGATACTGCTGTACAATCCTTGCAACGTGTGGTCTGGCGTTATCATGTTGCAGCGTTATTCCGGGGCCATGTTGCATCAAAAACGGTACCACCAATGGCCGTAGCACTTCATCGCAATATCTTTGACCTGTCAGATTTCCATCAATAACAAGCAAATCTGTTCTGTTTCTAGCCGTGATCCCTCCCCAAATCATGACACTACCATCTCCAAAACGATCAAATTTTCTGAACACAGTTGTTGGCATAACGTTCTCCACGTCGACGGTATACACGTAAACGACCATCACATCTGTTAAGCATGAATCTTGATTCATCAGTGAAGAGTACAAGATCCCACTGACGTTGGATCCACCGTCGATGTTGTTGTGCCCACTGTAGACGCAGTCGTCGGTGTTGTACTGTGAGTATTGGACGTCTTGCTGGCCGACGTGGGACAATGCCAAAATGACGGAGACGGCGACGGATTGTCTGTGCAGACAGTCGCCTCAAACCAGGTATCGTTCTTGCAGTTATGGTCGCAGGTTGGAATCGATTTCGGAGATGGGTTGTTCGAATCCAGTTGTCCTGTCTGGGAGTGGTTACTCGTGGACGGCCGCTGCGAGGACGGTCTCTGACATGTCTTGTCTGCTGATGACGCTGCCATAAGTTCCAAATGGTGTTTCGGTGGACATTCAGGCGATGAGCAACTTCCCTCTGCGAGGTTCCGGATTCAATCATCCCAATGGCCCTCCACCGATCATTTTCAGACAGTCTTGGCATTTAGAGGGTAGTGTTCCTGATCCGAAATGGCTGTGTTTTCGATAAGTGATGCTTCCGTCGTTCATCAGGCACAATGTGAACATTCCAAAAATTCTCCTCTTTTATTGCCATCCACAAGCATGATTTACGCACATTTTCACGTGCAAAGTCATTTTCTCGCATTTTCATGATTTCCATTTCAATGTTGTGTTTATGTGTACTGTTTCAGTCTGATATCACCATGTATGACAATTTCATAATTGCGTTATGAAAAATAATTAACAATATTGGTGTCACAGAAACTTTTGTTGCTGAGTAAATAAATATTGACTCTATGCTTTTCATTCTGGTGTCTCTGATTGCTATGTCACAATCACCTGTCAAGAAAAATACCTCGGGTGATGTTTCATAACCATTTTCAAAGTTAAAGTTGACAGCTCTAGACCCACTGAGTGCCTCAAGGGCTGTATATCCATTGAGCTCTGCTTCATTATTAAGGTATTTCAGGCCTGTTTATGAGCGTATTCGCTGGTAATCGGCTCTGATCTCACTCATATTCTCAGAAGGCAATCCTTTATTGATTTCATAAAAATGGAACCTGAGAGTCTCATACATCTCATTTTCTTAATAGGTAATCATTCCATTTTAAATATCCAATTATACACATCGACAGCGGATGGAGCACATGGTTGTGTAGAATTACTTATTCTCGTTAAAAAATGTCGACTGTACTTGGTTTGGATTTTCCAGGAAACTAAGTTTTTTACTGTGGAGTGCAAGTGTCATCCCTAAGGTATACAGTTGCGTGGGAAGGGAGCTGTGACTGTCAGTTGATAGAAAGGATGGTTGATGGGAAATGGCTGCATGTTATGTTTTAGAGAGGATCAGGGACCAAACGCTCACCCCTGGGGCACATCAGTGGGAGAACTGAGGGGATGTGGATGCGGCAAAGTCCCAGAAAGAAGACGACCAAGTGGCTCGCAAGTTGCTTGTATACCTTTCCATGATAGGATGAATGGATACTATGGCTTAGACTACGAAGACATGATGAAGCATTGAAATGCCCTTGTGGCAGTAGAGTACTTCTGAGAGAGAGAGAGAGAGAGAGAGAGGGAGAGAGAGAGAGAGAGAGAGAGGGAGAGAGAGAGCGAGAGAGAGAGAGAGAGAGAGAGAGAGAACTTCCCCTTTTGCAATCAGATTTTGAGATTTTATTTTTTTATTACTGAAATCATGTTTGACTTTGTTTTGAACGGCTGTGAACAGCAGGAACATCCAGCGCAGGATTTAACTGAAGTATATTGGGTTACAGAAGAAGCAGGCAGATTCTCCAGCAGTGTGTTTAAAACGGGAGATAAAGGAAATCAGTGAGGATCAGTCAGTTGGGATAAATTAAGTTGTTTTTGTAATGAAGGATCCCACAGGCACGAGGATACTAAGATGGCGTAAATCAGGCCTTAAAGATACTTGAGATGGTGGCCTATCAAAGATTGTGTAAAATCAGTTGTGCAGCTTGGCTGGTTCATTTAGCCCCCTCTGAATTGTGAGGGACACAGTGCAGCCATCGAGGGCACTGGGCAGACTGGTTTCCCCCCACCGTTTAACAGCACTGAAGGTTAGGCTGTTGGGGGGGGGGTTACTGGTCATTGATGCAATGAGTTTGTTCACTCAGTCAGCCAACTCCGTGAAAACAAAGGTTTTGAAGCTATTTGAAGAAGTAACAATTCTAAGAAATTGTTTTTCCAAAAGGCAGTGTGAAAGGAGAGAGAAGAAGACAGTTTCTGAGCCGAGTAGTTACTTGAGTTATCTCCTATTGTAGGAGTATCTGTGCTTAGGAGGAGCGGGGGTCCTGACCTTTATAATTGAGTGAAACTGGACATCCAGCTTATAATCTTCACTGCTACAAAAACCCAGTTCTTCTTTCTCAGGCGGAAGATCGTGACAGCCGAAGCGTCAATGTTATCTCTGCGTTGTTTGTCCTTCACGATGAAGTTATTGTTCTCTGTTGTTGTGATTGACTGTCAAGTAACATGTGTGCAAGAAAGCATGTCGGAGTACTCCGTGTGAGTGAGTACAGTGCTTGTACTGTCAAGAGGCAGGGCTATTCAAGACGAAAGGCTAGGAAACCTGCTTTTGTGCTCCTGCTCAGTGGGGACTTCTGCTGAGACAACATAAGCTTGTACTGTACGGCACTCCTTTGATACCTCACTCCGGTTCTACCCAACGGTCTGCTACGGTTGTGAATTATTGGACGGTCCGGCTCATTAATTTCCTGTCTCGCCGGCCAAATTGCAAAAGCATCAGCATTCTGTGCGAGACTCGGTGTACTATATCAGTTACGTAACCTTTTGTTGATTATGGGATCTCTGGGTATGATCTGAAAGAATGAGCGAAGTCGGTGCAGTGTGTGGAAGAGAGATTATGCGAGAGAGAATGACTGAAGGGGGATGTTGGGATAGCAATGACCCCGGCTGCCCCGTGGAAAATTAAGATGCCAGAAGTGCTGAAATTGCATTTTCTATTTAAAAATACATTGATGCGCATTTTGTCCAACATCTGGATTTCCTGCACATTTGGAATGGCTATGGGTTCCCTGTTTGAATGGTAATTACGATGCGAAATGTAACTGCATTGATGGTTTGACTGACTGGGGCAATGGATGAAGTTTTTTGCCGGCATGTCAAAGGCGTCTGCCAGTTTCTGTTTGAGGTGAAAGAAGCTTGGAGTTACTGCAAGGTCAGCTAAGCCTGAGCGCCTAGCTTGCAGGTGTTGTAGCGAGAGGACTTTTCTGAGTAGTGGAGGGAGAAATCCTTAGGAAAGGTTGGCAGAGCTCCTGCCAACACCATCTGTGATTTGGTTGTTCTTTAGACAGTTTGAACTGGTCATAGCTGGTCTGTGGCCGGTCAAAGCTCGTCTCTGGATTTTTTCCTGTTAGAGGTTCCTGGTGGTTGGACTTCTGGTCCGGACAATCATATTGGCCAGACTGTGGTTAACAGCTGGTTGTGTTGTGTTCCGGGGTCCTGGCCGACAGTATTGTTTATGGTTTTAACAGTTTCTTGTTCCATAGTCCATAGTCATAGTTCATGTCACAGTTTTAACAGTTTCTTGTATCCAGTCATTGCATTTCATAATTCATGTTCATTGTCCATGTTTTTACTTTTCCAAGTTTTGTTTCATGCCAGGTCTGTCCAGCCACTCCACCGCTTGTCTGTGTTCCGCCCCGTGCCTTCGTTGTTGCACATTTCAGAGCTCTGGTTGGCTGCGGGGTTGTCTAAGCTTAATTGACAATTAACTGTTTTTAAGTTACTAACATTTACTAACACTCACTGGGTGGTGTAATTCTTAGATAGGCACATTACTAATACTACTAATTTAGATGGGGAGTTTATTGTCATGATTCCTGCTTTGCTTTTTCAAGTCTTGCTGTGCTTTTCTGTTCTAACATTCATGCTTCCTTCCAATCTGCATGCTTCATTGGTACTTAAGCTGAGCCGCTCATTCTCTTAATGAGCAAGTCATGTCAACCAATCTCTGTCCATGTCATGATCTTGCCTTGCCCATTGTTTCTTCTCCAGGTGTTGCCCCTCATGTCTTGATTTCTTACCCTTTATCTGGATGCGGTGGAAGTTAGCTGGCAGACAGTGTCTCAAGTTTCCAGTCTTGTTCAAGTCTCATGCTTTTCATAATCATAGTTCTTGTCTTTTTGTATATAGTGTTTTGTTTTCCAAGTCTAGTCATTAATAGCCATAGTCTTGTTATTTATTTTTGTTCTTGGATTTCTGCCTGGAGTTTCCAGTGGTTTTTTGTTCTTGCCTTTTTTGCTCTTTAGTTCATAGCTCTGTGAAGCTCTCCTTAGTTTGTATTTTGCAACCCTTTGGGCCAAGTTTTTTTCTGTTGGCCCTCGTGCCTGTTTTTCTTTATTTTCAATAAATTCCCTTTTCCCCTCCACCTCGCATTTGGTGTCTTCCTGATCTCGCATCAGGTTGACCAGCTGCTTCAGTTGATGAGGGATCTTAAGCCAGCTTACCCCAACCTCATGCTGCATTTAGTTTGAATTTTGAAGTTGGATCACTCCTGGTCATTGAAATTAGCTGGTCTAAAGACCATGTAAGCAAATGATGAGGTCAATGATGTAGCATTTTCATCTTAAATTGACAGCCACTGTTAGTGTAATGATTCTTGAACTGGTTATTGGGACTAGCATTTTTTATCTCATGCTGACACACATGCAAATACGACTGTTTTGACCAGCTGCGTACTTCTGTTTGTACTCACAATAAAAATGTTTAGATCTCAGTCTGTGCGACCAGTGATGGGATTTTTCAGTGCTTGTGTACCCCAGGAGCCTTGTAAATGCTTGACTGCTCAGAGAAATTCTGGTGCGGTCGCCTTTTTTTGTTTGTTTTGATGCAGTAACGCTTTGAAAAGTGGTCTGATTTAGTGCAGTGCCTGAACCTCAGGACTCTAAATCTTACCTGCCTCCTTGTTTATGGAGTCTGTCATCAGAGATTCAAGATTATTGTGGACTCATAAGTAAGCCTGTGGGCTGTTTCTGGTGAATTGAGTTCTTTAACATTACTGAGAAACTCCTGAAGTTAACAAATGTATTTAATTTCTTGGCTGACATACCAAAATGGAACAACATAAATAAATCACAATTTGCGTGCTTCCCACCGAAGGTGCTACTGTATTGTGGGGTATTTTTTGCCAAAAAGACCAAAAGATCCACCCAGATTTGAACTTACTATTTCAAATAAGGTCAGAAAGACTGGACAAAAATCAGGAATTTTCTTGCTAGTTTGTTGTAGTAGTGAATGTCAGTGAATGTTAAAGCCATTGAAAATATCTTATAGATCAAGTGGAAGGATGGCAATTATCTGACTGTGCACTGCCTAGTTAATGTTCTAGCATGAATACGTGTTTAGTATTTTGTTTGTTTACTGTGTCTGCTGGTGTCAGATACGTTCCTATCCTTAATGTCTGAAGTCATTGATCGCTATCAAGTCTGAGCCCATCGTTGGTAAGGCTTTAATTGTCAGCTGATTGCATTGGAAATCACAAATCTCATCAGAAATCACAGCCCTTCCCAGGCCGTAAAGAGTTAAGTCAACAATTACAGATTTAAATTAACTCTATTAGAGTCAATTTGAGCCCCCGCTTGCCTCTCTGGTTTGTAAGAGTTGATTGAACACTAAACACTTTACTTTGCTGGACCGCAGTTGGAGGCCTCTGTATTAGAATTTTCTTGAACTGAACATTCTCTTGCTGGTGCTACAATCACTGCAGGGATTTTGGAAGCAGTAGTGTATTATACACACTGACTTTGAATCTTTAATCAGGAGGGAATAAAGACTCTAAACTCCTACTCCTCAAAGCATTAAGTACATCAATAACTACTTTCTGAGTAAAGGGGGATCAGAGATGAGGGAGAAATGCCAGGGAAATTTCATGGTAAGGTCAACCTGAGCATGATAAAGTGAAGTTACTTACTCCTCAAATAAAGTTTTACAAACTCCCTTTGGTTGTATTCATTGGAGAGCAAATTTTATTGGACAATGGTAATGAAAGTGCTTTTCATTTTTTCATTACAGTGGTGGGTGAAGTAAAAAAAAAAAAAGGTTGCATAATGCAAAATGGTGTTGTATCCATCATGCTACCTTTTCCTTATAAAGATAATAGTGGAAATAAAAATATGTTCAAAATTCCCATTTTTACGTGGAGCCAGGCCTCTGACAAGATATCAAACTGTCTTTATTAGACTTTAAAGTTAGCAGAATTATTAGGTTGTCCTCTCCCCAAAATTCCTGTATTTTTAAGCCACATCATAACGCTGTATAATTGTAATTGTTTTTTTCTGTCTTGACAATATTTCGTAATTATGTCTTTCAACTCATCCAAGTTGGGGTGACGTGAATGTGCAGTAATGGTCGTAAATCGTATCAGAGGAGTAAATATTTGTGCTACTTGCTCTGTCATTTTGTGTCCAAAAGTCACACCCATAACTCTGGAATTACGCACATACCTTTTCAAACCCTTGTCCTGCGGCTCTCTGAAAGCCTGGCTTGGAGGGTCACGGCACGGTGACGGCAATGAGCCGGCGTCTCACCGAGGTTTCTGAGAGTCCGGCTGGTCCTGGGTAGATAACTGAATGGATCCGTCCCTTTGCTGCCTGCTTATTCATTCAGGAGCACCATGCCGCGGCTCGGCCTCCTCTCAGCAGACAGATAACACATTACTATTGGGCAGCGGGAGTGAAGGAGAGGTACTGTGGAGAATGACTGTCTGAGTCGCCTATTGAGCGTTTTGAAATCCAAAAGCTCCTGCCATGTAACACTTAATAAGCTCAGAGATTCAGCCGTGGATTTTACAGAGGAAAGATTTTGTGTGTGTGTGTGTGTGTGTGTGTGTGTGTGTAAAACACCCTGAGGGAGGAAAGATGTTGCGCCATGTAAAGATGCTCATTCTCCAAAGATTACACCAACGGTCACAGAAATGAGCCGCCTTCAAAATACGCTTCTCCGTCCTTAACCATTCTATGATATAGCCGCGTAATTTTATTAGCAGAATGGTTTTACTACGGGCAGATGTACATTAAAGCTAGAGTGAAGATTCTAGGTGCTCATTCCTACTCAGCTCGTAGCTTTTTTATATTTCAGTGTTCATTTACGACACAGATTGTGCCCTTTCACAGTGTGGGTTCTCACTTTCCGTAAATAATGTGCGCTACAAAATAAAATTCTTTTTAAGTTTGAGTTGGTCATGAGTCATCTTTACTGTTTCTCGTGCGCTCAGACAAAACATTTGTGCCTTTTTTTTTTTCTTGAGCACACTTTTAGGAAATGATGCTGTCTGGCATATGTCGATTGTATATGCTACATTTTTATGTGTATATATATATATATATATGTATATATACTATATTTACCTGCATTTTATGACTTCATTGTGGTGATATTTCACAAAACAAATTAATATTCCACATTGAATACTCAATGTTCTCCATTTTTAATCAGTGCCCTGTCGTTCAGTTATTGTTATCCTTTTCATATCGTGTTTTGGGATCAAATCCACTTCATCTTTGATTTTAAGCGAGAAAGTTTTACTTTGCATATTTAACTATAGGCCTCCAGCTTTCAATTTGCATCATGTTTGATGCAAATTCATTGTACGATCATGATTTAAAAATACGTGTCATCAGGATAATGTATGTCCACCCACCTGCCCTCCTCAGAGCTCAGTTTAATATCATGTCTTATAACACAATCAATCATCCAATGAGAAGTAACCTAGTCACTGATGGATGCTGAAGTTTGATTGGACTATAGCTGTGTGCCCCACCCACAATTTTCTTAAGTCCAGTCTTGTTCAGAGGCCCTATGATCTAACAAGAGATTTTTTTAGTTAAATGACTCGATAAATTTTACAGCAGAAATGTTGTATTTACTGAATTATTTTTGCTTCAGTTTTGTCCCAGTTGGCAGAGAAAAGCACCCCTGTTATGAGAGATCAGATCCACCATCTGGCTGTATCTTAGTAATTGCTGTGCGCCTCTTAAATATCTTATGCAGATAACCAACGAAGCATAATAAGGCAGTCAATGCAGATTGGAGTTAATCGTGCAAAGTCTCTGTTTAGTTGAGGTTGCAGCTCTTAATCAGTGATGCTTAAAATGCATTTAATTTATTTCTCTATTGAAAGAAAAAAAATACTTGCAAGCTCAAAGGCTGGACTTTATATAAGCAAGTAATTGTTACAGAACCTGGTGAATGCAGATGGTGTTAAGAGGATCTGGCTGAGAAATGCAAACAAGTTTTATATTTACATTACATTAATCTCACGGCAGATGCTGCCCCCATACATACTGACGCTCGGTTGTGAATATTGTCTCTCGCCGTAATAAAGTCAGTAAAAGCTGTACTTCTACCATGAAGGCACTATAATGTACAGTTCTGTATATTGGTCAATTTAGCGACAGCAGTAGCTCACTTGTAATACTTTGTGGCAGTTGTGGAAACCATTGTTACATACTCAAGTGTAGTGTCTTTGTCTGATGCATTTCTGTGAACAAACTCAAATTGGCTTGTTTGTTTCTGTAGTGTAGAATGTAAATAGCATCACTGTGCACTGCAAGAACTGCAGTTGTCTAAACAACTGATTTAATCTTATGAGACATAATGTCTTAACTTTTTCTCTCGTAAGCACAAAATATTGGTTTCTTTTAAGTCACCATGTGTGAAATTTTCTTGCTGACAAATCTAGAAAACCGTCAAAATTATCTCTCATCATTTGGCAGGTTTTTGTTTCACTGAGAAAAAAAGGTATTAGAAATTAGTTATAGTACAAGATTTAAATGCTTGGTAATGCTTGGTAAATGCAGTTGCGGTGTCAGGATTCTTCTCTGCAAGCAGAAAGCAAATTGAGAGAAGCAGGGCGTGGCTATAAGGGTGTTTCACCCCCCCAGAGACCTATAATCAGAGCTTACAGGTGGATTCTAGGGTAGAGGTGAGACGGTAACTAGCAGAAGCACCACAACTAGCAGGGCGCAGCAGCTATGTGGAGGTGAGGATGAGAGAGTGCACTATGCTGGTTTAAACAGGTCGCCATATTGGGTTGGAACATTAGTTGTGGCTGACTTGAGCAATGTAGGTCATGTGATGGTAGCACAACTCCATCTGGCAGTCTGAACTAGGTCACAGGCCCATTTCATTAATTAACCGATTCGCCAGTCATTCAAAATAATGCACCTCTAGACAAGTAACCCATGTAGTCTTGTAAGTCCATAATTATACCCAAAGTGAAATCAGCTGAAAGGAAGAGAGATAGAAGTAAGTTATGAATGCAGTCCAGGGGATCCATTGTGCTTTCTGAAGAGGCAAGTCTGTATGTACATCAGGGCATTAAGGCAGCAGTGCTACGGCAAACGCCAATTAAAGGCAATAACTTTTTGTGAGCATGAGTAATGCTCAAATGCTTTTACAAATCAGAGCCAAGAATTCAAAATGGCACCCGAAACGATTGCTTAATCTGCACTGTGGGAGAGCGGAAAGCTATGCTCTGCTTCTCGCAAGAGAGCCATCCGCACGTTATGTGAGGAAAAACGAGCGGCCGTTTTTCCTGATCGTGGTCATAATCGTTATTTTGCATTGAACAAAGATACAAACAAACCCAATTTCTCATAACACTAAATAAATAAATAAAAAACTTGCAGCCATTCATGGATGAATCTTTACAAGCACTGGCGGGAATAGCTCTTCTCGCTATTAAATCAGGTTCTTGACAGAAAAGCTTTCCCCAGCCTTTGCGCATTGCGCCTTATAAATTTATCTTTGGTCCCCCCCTGTTCACAGTCGTAACAGCAATGTGAAGTGCTAGTAGGGACGGAGTAATGGCGGCAATAGCAAATTTCTGCCCTGGTGAAATACTGTTGGCAAGTTTAATGTCTTTGATGGTTGCGGAAGCGGGCGAGGTGCCGCGGAAGAGGCTTTTGGTGTATAAATTTTCTGCGAGTGTGTCGAGGGCTGTGTCCATTATCGGGAAACGAAATTTATGTTGCCTTTAAAATCTACGGCGTGAATTCCACGGCAAGTCGCAGATTCTAACACTTCCTGGAGGCAGACTCCGAGAGACACTTTACAAAAAGCCTCACGTTGTTTTTAACAGCTGCTGAAGTGTGTGTTTTTTCCTGCAATGTGACCTCCATGATACATGCCTAACATGCTCCAAAAAGCCTTGCTTCATGCAGGACATTTCGTTCTTGTGTACCTCTCAACAAATCTAGACAGTGCTTTTGACTTTTCCTAATTTCTTAAATTTTTGCTAATTTCTCACGCCTAAATGTTTCAGGTAATCAAAATAATTTTAATATCACACAAAGATAACTTGAGTAAACTCAAAATTCAATGTTTAAATGATGATTTCATTCATTGAAGGAAAAAAGCTGTCCAACCTGACTGGGCCTTATGTGAAAAAGTAATTGCCCCCTAAGTTACTGAATCAACCAACTAAACAAACTTATTTGATAATTGGCTTCAACTTCCCTAGACGCACCTGGACATGATTACTGCCAGCCCTGTTGAATCTTATCATCACTTCAACAGAACCTGACTGGCAGTGTGAAGAAGGCAGCACACAATGCCGTGATTTAAAGGAATTCAAGAACAGATGAGAAACAAAGTCTTTGAATCCTGAAATGTATCTTTCACATTTTGAATGTGTGCTCGATCACTGAAGTATGCTTTCTGGTGGCCTTTTGTTGAAGGTTCATGTGTTTTCTCTCGTGCCATGATCATGATGCATTTTTCTCCATCAAATGATTCCTTAAGAATGGAGAGTCAACATTTGTAGGTCTCTTTCCACCATACTGTTAATAGCCAACACACTGTTGTTGCCTGCTTTTTGTCTCATAACTTTCTGCACTGGCCGCAACACAACTTTGTCTGATGCACATCTGCCAAAACTGCGATCCTCGGCTCCATTGCATTTACCTGTGTCGCAATTCGGTTCAGGATTCTTTAAGGTTAGTAAAGGTTAGGGTTAGGATGAGGGTTGGAGTTTGGTGGTCTTCATAGTCTCTCTCAGTAGCTCTGGTAGCAACTGATGAAACTGCTCCTGAACCATCTTCTTTATTGTGGTAATGAAGTGCTTTGGCTAAAACTAAGACGTGTGCCAGTCCAACAATAAGCTCCTTCCCTGCCCAAGATGTCACCTCTGTTGCACAGGACTCTGAAAAAACATGGTATTTCACCTGGATGGATGTGGTTTTGTAGGATGCAGCAGTGCTCGCCTCAGCAAGCTCCCTCAGCCCGTGGTCTGCATAGATTAGCTCATGTTTGGAAGTATTTTTTTGGCTAGTATGTGGTACAGCCCCAATTCCAAAATAGTTGGGACGAAGTGTAAATTGTGAATAAAATCAAAATGTCACGACTTTAACGTCACATGAGCTAATGTGTTATTAACAATAGAACATAGATAACATTTCATATATTGAATCTGAGACATTTTACATTTTTATTGACAAAATGAGCTAACTTTTTCTGGCTGCAACAGGACTCAAAAAAGTTGGAACACAGGCAAAAAAAGGCTGAAAAAACAATTAAAATATAAGAGAATCAGCTGAAAGAACATTTAGCAAGTAATTAAGTTAACTGGCATCAGGTGTGCAACATGATTGGCTATAAAAGTTTTGTCTTAGAGAGGCGGAGTCTCTCAAAGGTAAAGATGGCCAGTGGGTCTCCAACGTGTGGAGGCTTGCATTCTGGAATAAATTGTAAATTGTGGAATATTTAAAAACAAGACTAGGTGCAACCTAGTATATGGTTGGGCTGCCAAGTGCTGTATGACAATTTGGGCCCAAGAAAACTGTGGTAAGTGAGGCAAAGCTCACAAAATTATATGAAGTGCAAGTTTAGTAATGAGTTGGAGCTGATAAATTATTTACAAAGTGGGTGGGGAGAGTGTGGGAGAGTGGGAGTGGGAGAGTGTGACAGAGTGAGAGTATGTGAGTGAGGAAGTGAGTGTGTGACGGAGTCGGAGGTGGGGGGGGGGGGTCTTGAGTAAGGAAAACACATGAAAAGCATGTTATACATTTGAATAGTTTACTGGCAGTTTAAAAACCACTATAATTGACTATAATTAATAGTAGAATTACATAGTATCAATACCAAGACGAATTTTTGCTTCAGCAAACTGATTTTTCTTCATTACCAATTGGGATACCATTATCCAAGATTGCATACCTGCGCAAATAGCTTGAGCCGCATGCTTTCTATAGCCTATTTCACTGGCGGGTGCCACTTTCTTCACTCAATACCGAGAGTAATTTTCAATAATGTTGATTTTAATTAAGCAAATACATGTCCAGATGAATGATTGTCGTCTTACCTCATCAGGGAGAACAAGAAACACCTGTTAAGTGTGCAGTGCTCTCAGAGTGAACAGTTTGTTAATCATGAAAATGACTGAGAACATGTAAGGACTAATAATTGTTTAAAACGGATGTTTTGTCCACCCCAATTCTCAGTTATACTGAATTTACCCCATGATTTCATCGCTGTTAGATCACATATGGAGAGAAACTGTATCTTCAGTTGCCAATTACAATAATTAGAAAATGCGTCAATAAAGGAAAATGATTCAGAACTAGCCAGGACTATCCTAATTGTCATAAAAGGACATGTCTCTGCCCCCCCCAATTCCCTGTTCTAGCGCCGGGCCTGAGACGGGCCGCTGCTCTACCCAGCCCAACAATGTTCCTCAACGTCAAATTGCAAAGGCTTTGAAGGTCTCATCATCAAGACTGTGATCAGATAAAAAGCTGTTTCGAGCACTGCTGGGTACTGCGACTTTTATTGAATGACTATTATGGACTGGACACGTTTGAATGTGACAGGCTGTTAAGAAGTAGGCAGGGGAACACCAGACGCAGGATAACAAAGAATTCAATCAACACCAAACACTAAGAGAAAGACGGCAAACAGGCCAGAAACAAAACACTGTGCACATGCACTGAACGATTGGGAAAACTGAGATACACTGCCTAAGGCAGGGGGAAACAAAAGTACTCACTCGAGGAGTGGCTAAACTAGAAAAGCAAAAACTGAACCTCACTAAACTGACGGATAACACTGGGAGATTTAAACAAGAGGCTGACGAGATGGGGGCTCAGCAAAATACAAGACTCAGAGAAAACACAAAGGAAGTACTTGGAAGGCACAGGAGCTGAGACTTCACAATGAAGACCTGAGTCATACAAAGTTCCGTCTGATGCCTCTTCTCACTTTGCCCACAGAAATAGCCTTAAGAGGAGGCGGGGACTCGAAAAGCAATCTCGAAGGAAACAGAAACACATGGGATTAATAAAACAATCACATGAGAACCGGGTTAACAATAATGACTCGAGACAAGACTTTAAGACAATCAATCAAGATAGACAGTTTGAATTAAGGTAAACTAAACGTGACGAGTAAAAAGCACCTCGAGAGAAGCAAAGTATAGCACAGCTCTAAACACAGTTAATCAGGGAAAGCTTAGGCAGGAATAACGAAAGCTACAAACGCACGCACTCGCTAATGCATCAATAAAGGTTAATACTATGTGACAAAATATTTACAATCACCCTGAAATAAGTGCTGGTTAGTAAAGGTTAGTAATGACCCTATCAGAAGACGCGTTCACTCAAATTTTAGCGCGACCCAGAATCAAGCACAGGTGGAAGTAATGGATGAAACACCGCAGCCGATTCCGAAAGAGGAAACGCGATTAGACAACGAGACGCAGGCATGCTGAAGGCTGTCATACGACATCACTGGAGTTGGGCGAAGGGAGAATCGAACATCAGACGGCGGGAAAGAAAGCTGAAAAATAAAACGAAAGTAAAGCACAAGCATAAATAAGCACAAAGACAACACACACGAGGCAGAATCATTACACAGGCTGCGAGAGGGCGGGTCAAGATGAAAATGTTCCTACTTTGAGGCAGTTAAAAAAAAAAAAAAAGCTTTATGTCATCATCAACCTTTTCCTTGCTATCCAATCACATAAAAGTGGAGGCGGAGTTGAAATTTACGTTTGGTTCCATATATTTATGTATACAAAAATGGCGGAGAAATTCGTTGCTTCCATTAGCACTGTCTTGGCCCTTTCAGACTATTTCACAGAAGTTGTTTAGTTTTTTTTTATTTTGGTCACAGTTCGGCTGCAGTTTGTTCATTCAGTGACACCCAAGATCCCAGGGAATCTGCATTTCCCCAAAAAGGTTTGAATTTCATTCCTTACGAGCCCTGTAGTGTTAGTGGAAGCCTGTTGAGACTGCTAGCAAAAGTGTGAGCGGCTCTTGTGCGCTGACCTCGAAGGTGCAATGGAGTGGGCTGGCGATGTAGAATTTCAGATGCTGGCAGAGGAAAGAAAAATATGTTTTTTTGCACACAATCTTGACATGATCTCAAATAGTTTAGAGACTCATAGTGAATCAAAAAGGAAGAGTTCGGCCCCAGAGGGGAAAAAATAGGCATAATAGTAGTGCAAATGTACCCATAGATGGACACTTAAGCTGTTTTCTTGAACAAGTTATGTTCCTGTGTTAATCTCAGTGGAGCATCCGAAAATAAGCGGGCCTACAAACCTAAAAAAAAAGATGTTACACACACATAAGTAAACTCTTTATAAAGACATATTTACTAAAAAAAAAATAAAATGTTTTTGAATCTGCCCGCCTGCATCAAATTTTTCAGATTAAAGGATGCTAAACTAATAGTTTTTTAATGGAACTTTTTGTAACAATACGCACCACAAGCGATGCTGCATTACAACCCAGCTTTGTCACTCCAACTATTTCTGGGTCCAGTGGAATTACAGCGTTGATGCTTCGCAAATGATCTCTGGGCCGGGCGAGCAGTGGATGTCTTCAGTGTTGAAACCACCCTCAGACTATTACAGCAGTAAGTGTTGGCCCTGTTGCGACAGTCCTTGTTTATGAAAAAAAAAAAAAAAAAAAAACACTCATTATGTGATCTGCCTTGTCAGTGGGGAAACTGGCCAGCTCATTGGCATTTCAGGAGGTATTATCCGAGTGTATTTACAGGCCTGTGTTCATCACAACCTTATTGATTCTGCCTACGGGCTGGCAGCAAACACCTGCTAAATGTTTTCGCCTCAGCATTATCTGTTTTCGGTGATCGAAAGCGTGTAGTTTTACTCTATACATTATGGTTATTTCCAATACTGCTACATTATGGTTAGTTTGCTGACTCTTTTATTAAAAAAAAAAGAAAAACTTTTAAAAATGGCTGAATGTGGGGATAAGGGCCTTTCATAAGGGTTTAGCGGCTGTCCTGGTCGAAACCACCAATCATCCTGGCCACAGTCAAGCACATTTACAGCTAAGCTTGGTGTGCAGTAATGTGCGCAGTGTTTAGGAAAGTGTTTCAGCTGGTGTTACCCTGTGATGAGTGTGCTAATGCTGTACTGGGAGGTTAACCCCTTCAGCGCTGTAAGATATCAATATTAGACGCTGTTGACGGTCCCTCACAGGGGAGCTCTTTTGAACAAGTTGCCACATAATAGGTTTTCAAGGTTTTCATGATAGCTCCGGTTAACTAAATTTTTAATTCCTTGAAAATGCATTCAGCGATTAAAGGGTAAATATTTGGGTATCAGGCACAGCAAGAAAACCATGGGTTTGGTAAGGCTCCGGTCTTTCAGGGGAATTTTAAAATTAGATTAGTTTGAGTTTCTTAAGTTACACGTCTAAGTTAATTATTACCTTTCTAAACTTGACTTAATTTTTTTTTTAAATGCCTCGCTAAATGATGGGTAAGACCAGTGCTTTACTAAATCGTTGAAAGTGTTTAATCTTGACTACCAACAATGAACATTAACTGTGCCAAAATACTTTTCTTTGTTGTCCACTTAGAAAGGGTCCTACTGATTGAAAGACCAGTTCATTTCCACAGTGAGGAATTTCAGACTCCGAGCAAGGATTTTGTGAAAGAAAAACCGATGCAGTCAAACTGCTGCACTGTGCTCACACTCCTGATTCTGGTAAAGACGAGAACTTGATATTCATCTTAAAAATAGAATTTTGAAAGGATCAAGTTGAAAAGGAAAATGAATGAGTTAAAAATGCTTGTGTTTTCATGAAGGTTGTATGAGTAAATACCAGCGTAAGGGATGCCAAGGGCTTGACGGACATCAAACTTTAGAGAAATATGAGCAGATGTCTTACCTGTCATTACAGGTGTGGCAGCCCAGATTAACTCCCTGCCAAACTATACCGGGGCATAATATGGCCCAGGCAAAAATATACCCCAGGGTATAAAATTGCCTTGCCTGGGTTATACTTAGTTCAGGGAATATTTTAGCTCAAAGTATACCCAGGGTAGAAAAACAGGCCATCCCACTTCAACCCTGGCTATATTCTGGGCTGGGAGTATACTTTGGAAGACTACACCTGAAGATCACACCTATTAATATTTACTAACTTCTTTTTTTAAGTGTTTTTTTTTTTTTTTTTTTGCTTTGAAATGTGAATGATTTTTTTCATAATGACTCCTGCTACAGTAAAAGACAGGATTACACATCAACAGAAGAGCATTTTCCGGAGACTTTTGGTGCTCCTGGGACTGTTTTGATGCTTCAAAAGTTTGATTATAACTGACCCCTGCCTGGTGTCGCTCTTCTGTCCTTCGCGGTGACGGCGGAAGGATTGATTAGCCGCGACTGGCGAGCATGAGATGAGGATGGAGGGAGTGAGAGAGAGAGAGTCTATGGCAAATAGCGGACCTCCAGCTTGTTACCTGCGAGGCTTCGCATATGACCTGCAGCAAAGATGGACTCTTAATCCGGTCTCGCCTTCGTGTAATTACCGGGCTCCTCAGTGAGATGACATGGTTCATTAACCCCCCTGTCATTGCCGAGCGCCGCCGTGTTCATTTGAGCAGTGATTCACCGATACGAGTTCGTCTACATTTCTCAGCACACTTGACTCATGCAAGCATCACTGTCTTGGTTTCTCGATCTCAGTTTATTGTCTTTTTGATCATTTTTACGGCAAAATGTTAGTAAACACACAGCAAACATCCCAGTGTTAACTGAACTCCAGTAGAGTTTATATGAGACCAACTGGTCTCATATAAACTCTACTGGAGTTCAGTTAACACTGGGATTTTTGCTGTGGCATGCACAGGATAACAGTCATGCACAATATTTTTAATAACTGAACTGATATAGCCATGAAACTGCAGCCCCATTAGCGAACAGGCTGCATTGCAGTTTTACTAATCAGATTGGCCGTTCCTGAAACGGTTCGCTACAAAATTAAAGTAATTGGGTATGAATTTGGGGAGGCCAAACTGGAGTATTAATTTGGATGATTTGAAAGCATTTTACATCTTCAGATTAATTCTGAAATCACAACTGTTTGATCACCCACTGCAGTAAATAAATAAATAAGCCGCCCTTGAAATCGCACATTAATGGCTGCATAGATAATTTTATATCTTAAAAAATTCCACCTCGCCCTCAGACGTGCAGGAGGGTTCAGAACAGCCCGAAACTGAGCAAAGTCAGAGCAAGCGTTTTCGGACCCTAAAGGCTTACTTTTACGAGGCTTAGCTGCTGAAACTATCGCAGAGCCGAGCAGTTACTCTATAAATCTGAGAAGTGCGAATCTGTTTGGGCCTCCCATCTCAACATGCTTTCATTCTTTGCGGACCAAGGGAGCTCAGGCTCTGTACTGGCTCAATTAAAAGCTCTTATTTAATGAGGGAAAGTCTTAGGCTGGACTTAAGATGGTTCTCAGCGGACAGAAGATCGTGTTATGGTTTATTTTCAGCACTTGCAGCATTTTTTTTTAATCTGCTGAGATCGAATTTCCAGCTGCAGCAATATTTAGGCAGTCCATCCGGTGGGAAGTTATTACGTTAGCATGTTGATGTCTAGCGTGTGTTTTGTAACATCTATCCCCAGTGTTTTACCTCGACCTCACAACAACAGAGCTGTTCAGGCAGTAAAGGTCCTCTGCAGCATCCTGTTTCAACCACCTGGATTCAGCAAAATACCTCAGCCTGGAGGTTGTCGAATGTGTGAAACCAGTTGGCTGAGTTCACGCTGGCAAGTAGCGCGTGTTAAGGACTTTCTGACTCCCAGACTTAACACCTTGTTTTCTCATAATTCTAGGAGTGCAATCTGAGGAAAAAATTGAAGCTGTAACAAATTTAAATCCTTCTTAGATTTGAAAGCTGGGGACAAGCAGCTGGGGGCTCAAAAAGCACTGCTACTGTAGCCGTCTGAGGTCTGACTGAGGCTCATAGAGTAGGTTGTTCAAGTCCCATTTTAGCCACAAGAGAGACCACTATGAGCTTTCAGTAAGGCCCTTAACTGCAGAAGATTGGCCCCTACTTGTCTCTGATCAGCAGCTGGTCACCTTGGACAAAAACATCAGCAAAATAACAGCAATGTGATGCTTTTTGGTGTTTTATTCCTATAATTTTGATTTAACTCGGAAAAAAATGAGATAAACGTGGAGATTTTTAACTTTAATATTTGGAGATTTACATCCATATCCTTTGAGCAATGGGGGCGAAGCTGCCGTTTTATGCTGCTTCACTGTCCAAATCCTGTTTGTGGATTGTTTTTCTGCCTCAAAGCCTTGAGAAAGGGGTCTTTCTGATTAGTATTCATTAACAGGCGGGTTGCTAACATGATGCTTAAAGGTTATTAAAAAAATCACCCTTTATCACAGCATTCCTTTTCAATTCTGTTATAAAGCATGTAATATCATGCTTATGGGGATGTTACGCATGCCTAATTAAGGCCTTATGAAGGCAAGTTTTCACTTATGTGGGCCAAGCGTTGAAAAATATATCTTCAAACACTTATTTCATTAAGCTGAAATGAGTAGCTGGTAATTGACCAATGATGAGACACAAGACCCAGGAAGTGAACTCAGAAATTCCCCTGCACCTTATGTTTCAAGTGACAAAAGGGCTGACGAGCAGGCTTTTCACAGTTTGTGGTCATATTTATTTTCAATTCTCTATGAAGTACATGAAATTGATTTTTCCAATGCCTATTGGCCCTCTGGGTGCAACAGCAGTTTATGACATAAAATGTGGTTTATTTTTAGCAGTGACACTAAATAATTTCAGTCTGTGCGTCAGTAATGGCCCAAGGCCCCCTGCCATTGCATAAGAATACAGGAGATTGTATTTAGGCGAAAATTCGATTTTGTGTCTGGCGATGGGCACCTCTCCCCCCTGCCTATCCTCTGTCTCCTCTGTTGCTGTGGCAACTCCCGCTCAGTTTCACTGGCTGCCAAATGGCGGTGTTAGAGTTCCGCGCTGTATGTCAGGTTGTTGCCGAGAAAAAAAAAACAAGAAAGGCCAGGTGCACATGCAGTTTTCGCCTCAGTCACGCCGAGTGAGCAGCTCATCTCCATCAGATAACAAACACAAACGGAGGAAATGCTCAAACACACCCGTCACGCCTCAGTTAAGGCTCGAGAGACCTACTCTGTGCGGTGAAAAGACGATTTATTGTGTCATCCCTGCCAAGGAAGCGCTACGCGGTGATGGTAGAATGATAATGACATTGTTTGACAACGATGGAGATGTTCTGTCGTTCGTCAGCATCCAAAGAGCGTGTAGCCAAACATTTTAGTAGTTGCTGTGAATCCAGAGAATCAGAGGTGAAATTAGATTTGCAGATAATATTTGTCCTATTATTACTGAATTGGATTTGGCGGATTTCATGACACATGAAGTTGTGGACACCGCTGGAATAATATTAGGCATGGTTAATTCTTCAAGCCAGTCACCCATCTTGCTGAGCGTTGAAAGAGCAAAAACGCTTTTGTCCTTTAACCCCCATTCAGATTCAAATCTCTTAATCCCGGATTATCCCAGTGTGCCTTTGTTAGCGTGTCAGTTAACATTGTAATTATTCGGTAATTAAATATTCAATGCTCTTGTGCAGTAATTGCATTTGCGTAGTTTGAGGATTCAATTAATATAATTTCCTTTGTATAGTTTCACACATTTATGGATAGCCTTAGAACAAAGGATCCAGATTGCTGAGTAAAATGATTTACGTGTTTAATGTTTTTTTTAAAGCCACGGAGTAAATTTAATCGTGTTCTCTTTTAGTCCTCTTCAGAAAACATATTAGACATGCTTAACTCGATTAAATCCTAAATTCAGTTAATTGAGTCATCCTATCCTGACTCCAACTAATCCAATATTTCTCTGGCTGTTATAGGGATATGAAGTGACTCATCCCTGTGAGCTTGCAGACCCATTCACAGACAGTCAGGGATGTGTGTTGATGGCGCTCATTTTCAAAGCGCCTTGTTCTGGTTCTTTAGAATGGGTTTGTGGCGTGACTAATCGTGGATTAAATTTTCAGGCTTGTCTTGTCTCCTCGTCTTGCCCGAGGAAAGCGAAGTGATCGAATGCGACAGCTCCTCTGCGTTATTGGTACCAAGCTGGCAAAGAAAAAGATTGTAACGTTACGACGGTGCAAACAGGACGTACCGCCCAGGAACTTGAGACATGTTCTAGGCCAGGGATCATGAACTCACAGTCCATGAGGGCCAAGAACTAACTAGCCTCTGCCACGGCTCTGATAGCTAATGGCCTGGACGATGTTTGCATAGAGTCTTAAGGGTCTATGGTTAACACTGATAAAAGTCTACGGGGGTGAACTGTTAAGCACTTTTCATGTCGCTGTTTTGCACACTGGGTAGTCCTAAAGGGATCTCAAAAAGACATTTTTGGGTTAGTTGCTAATGGTGTCCGCAATGAGTCTGATTTTCCTTTAAAACTGTTTATTTAGTGAGGCATGTTGAGTCTCATTGTTTTTGTCAGCTTCTATGGCCTTCCCTGCTTAGAAGAATTTGAAGAGCTGGGCCTGTAATGCCTGTTTTCCTTTAACTCGTCAGGCACCCGAGAATTATTATAACGAAAAAAAATCAAGGCAAACCTTTATACCTGAGGTGTTAAACAGTCTTTAACTTAAATTAACTTACACTTCTAAAGGATACCTTCATGTTTCTCCTTCAGAATTTAGACTCTATTTTGCTTGAGAATTTGAAGTTATTGAACTTAAGAAAGCCAGTTAGTATAAACAACGTCTCTGCAATTTTAATTAAAATTGAAAGGCAGCCAAAATTTATCAAAAATTTTTAGAAAACTTTTTACTGTTGAGACCATTTTCTAGTAGGCTATTGTTGAAGCAGCGTTGAGGTGAGTTATACAGTATAACATAGTGCTTACCCCTTGAAATGTTCTGATAATCAATTCCTGTTCTCTGAGCAAAGATAGCTTGACTGGGCAGCTTGATTCCAGGTGTAGAAATCCAATAGAGCCATGTTCAGACTGAATCAGATTTTATGATTTTATGGCCCCGTTCACATGCTAGTTTCACCACCCTCCAGTACTTTTGTGATTTAGAAATTAATTTTCAGCCGGAGCTGAAGAATAATCAATAACTGCTCAGCTTGGAATGATTGCCTCCCCGAAATGGCAGATTCACGATTATTCACTGGTGACGGTCCATTCCATCTCAGTGTCTTGTTTTGCCAGAATGTAGATTGGACTTGCGAGCTCAGATAAGTCAGACTGCGCCTCTTCCTACCAGACTTCTCAAACAAACAGAGAAGAAACGGCTGGAACGGATAATGAGATAGCGAGCATTACTCATATGCTAGACAGGTTTAGTGCGTGTCTGCAACGAACCACCTCTCTCTGCTCTTATTAGCTCTTCCCCCGACATTCGGTGCGCTGCTGCACTGTGTTTGGGCAGCGCACAGAATGCCGAAAAGCAGCACTGAAATAACTTGTTTCAAGTGGAGAAAGTGAGCGAAATAAGGCTACCTCATGAAGAGATACCACCCCTTACTGCCGCACCGAGCGACAGATCATTATACACTATCCTTCCTCTTTCACCGTATCGCTCTGCAAAATAAGAGGAAAGCCTGTGCAAGTATTAGCATTTATTAAACGCATTCTACCTTATTCTATTATTCAGTGACTGAGCATGTACAAGGCAGAACTGAGCATTCCAATGAGAGGGGACATGAATATCAGCGGTGTGCGATTCTGCACTTGGTATTGGTATTGTATTCTGCTTACAGTTTTGGAATCAACTGTATTTTTAGGAGAGACATTTGATTTGTTATCAAAAGAGAATGCTTCAAAATAACATCAGCTATTGAAGGCCAATTATATAAAAATAAGTGTTTTTGGTAAAAGGAAGCACCATTTTCTTGAAGCTTGCGGTACAGGCCTGTCGCATTGGCGTTATGTCTCCTGAGAGCTTTGACACGATATGTAACACCTTGCACAGTACCTGTTCAAGCAGAAATAACACCTGTCACGGCCACAGAGAAGCGCCGTCGTTCGGAGAATCTGTCAGAAAGTTCTCCAGATCGCCTGAGGGAATAGGGGAGGTGGAACAAGGGGGGGACATGAAAGAAAACTTAGGGAACAACCTGGAAAGGATCATTTCTGCTACGCTGTCATTATTCTCGGACAGGAAAGTTGCCACGGTGCTGACCACAGTGAGTTGAGCTGCAGCCATTTTTGTTCGCTCAAGCGTTGAGTGCTGTGCTCTCTGGAGTGAAGGGATGGTGGTGGTATATTCTTCATGGATCACTGTTCCCAAGTACTCTCACAGAACGTTCTGCAATGTTTTATTTGGGCATTTATAAGTACTTCTCACAAGCATAAAAAATGTAGGAAATAATTTTATATTGTTTAGGGTACATTTTTATGTACTGTGCTTATAGCACGGGTCTCTAGTCCTCTTCCAGGAGAGCGATTATCCTGTTGGTTTTCACTTCAACATCAATTCAGCCTGCCTGATTCTGCTAATTAAGATCTCTTACTGCGAAACAAAGTGTGCTTTGCCTGGTTTGGAATGGAAACCTTTACGATGGTTACTCTCCAGTAACCAGGTTGCAAACCACTGACTTACTGTACGAGATCCCCGACCAGAGTGACAAGTTATTGAACTTTTGAAATTTTTTTAAGCTCATATCAGATTTATTCTGTCCACTGTAATTAATTTAATAATTTAATACATTTAATTTTGTCCAACAAAGTAGGCCTAATGTAGGAATTCAGTTATTTTAGCATGTTTAGTGGGAAATTACAATCAGTGGATACTGCAGAGGTTTTGGTTTCATCTTGACCACTGTCTGCAGATCGTCGATGCCAGCGGGCAAGAGCTGCTCTATTTATGTACGCAGTTGCGCTATGCACTAGGTGCGGCATGACTTTGGATGTTGATACTTTAAAAACGGCCGCAATTTCTGCAAAGTTCACACAAAATGCATGAATGCACATAGTCTTGCGTTAAAGGCAGCTGCCTCTATTTCACCCTTATACTACATTACACCACAGTTGTACAGTCAACACTTTAATCCGAAGAACTTACTGTTGGTCGGAATGAGCAGGACATTCATAAGGGCCTTTGCTTAAGGGCCTAACAGAAGTAACTGTTCTTATTACAGTAACACTGGATCTCAAACCTCACCAGCTTTCTCATTTCCCCATGTAACACCTCGGTCACTTTGATATAGACTACTGTCACGTCCTATCTCTGTGTTAATTAGTTTTCACATCTTTCTTTCACTGTGTCTGCGTGTTTCTGGATTTGGATTGTCGACTAAGTTAATAAATACCTTTCTCATTCCAATCCCAGGATTGGCTTCCTTTGTTCTGGGCAATGTGACAGAATTGCCCAGAAGGCTGTGTTCATTGCTTTCAAATTCAATTAAGTTGCTGTCCATATAC
Organism: Gymnothorax reevesii; assembly: GCA_029721435.1. Lineage (NCBI taxonomy): Eukaryota > Metazoa > Chordata > Actinopteri > Anguilliformes > Muraenidae > Gymnothorax > Gymnothorax reevesii. The sequence continues at coordinate 21,085,328 of CM056579.1, read as the reverse complement.
ACGCTGCACTGTACAAAGTGCATCCTACATGTTATGAAGGTGTAGGTCACTAGCAGTGTGGTGTCAGCAGTACACCGCTGCTCTGCTGCGACTCTCTGTGCTCTTTCGCAGCTTTGGATGGGTCGACCGTCTTCAGGCACGGCTCACACTTTCGTATCGAGTGTGATTTAAAACCTCGAGCCCGCGCCTCGCTGATGGGATCCCAGTCTTATCCGTGCTCGACAGAACGCCTCAGGAGTATGTGTCCGGCGGCTAGCTAATCTAAAACTGTTCCTCTCTCCTCTCAAGATGAATTGAATTGGCATGAGACGGCTGCTCTGTGATGGATTATACTCGTGCCGGCCATGTTTGCCGGCCGCTGTACGAACACACACGAGTCACTTTCAGCTAAGGTATAATCAAGTGTCACACCAAGGTAAAATAAAAAAATAAAAAAAATTTCTTAAATCCTTTGTTTTGTCAAAGTTTTATGGAAGTTGAACTTCCTACAAAAGTGAAAATGGTGTACACAATATAGTTTCTCAATAGTATCTAAAGATTTGAGCAATTTGCGCGTTATAGTTTGACAGACTTGTGTCAGTATTTTCTGCTGGTCTTCTCCTGTTAGCCCTGTTATCAGACAGGGAACAGCTTCCTTTAGGTGCCTCAGTGCTCATCAATTAATAGAAACAGCAAGTATAACTAGAAGTGGAGGCAATATTACTCAATCCTATTCAGTCTCAAAAGTGTGTGAAGGCCGACTCCTGGAACAGTTCACATCATCAGTTATCCATGTGACTTACTTGTCCAAATACTTAAGAACAGCTATAGGCAGTGACATGGATGATATCACATTTATGGAGTACAACATATAGGCAGGGACTAGATACAAACACTTGGTGGCTTGTGCAGGTTATATTTGACAGACGATTTTAATCTGCGCGTGAAGCATTTAGTTCCACCAGAACATTGTCAGACTAGGCTTAAGAAATGCATTTACACAAAAACAGGACTAGTTTTTACCTGAAGAGCCCAATCATTGATACATTTTACCATTCATTCCAGCGAATTCTACATTTTGATTGGTTAACACCAGGCATCTATTCACCGGTAATCTACCTCGCACTGGGTCAAGACCAGAGTTACCAAGTGCGTTTATAATACGCGACTCTGGGCTTATTTTTTCCTGAAGTCTCTTGAAAAAATAACGGGTCGCGGGATGCGTTTTTTTTTTTTAAATATGCTTGCTTGTTAGAGAAGTGTAACAAGCGACCTAATTGTTATACGTTGTTACCCCTCCACCCCCGCCGCTCAACAAAACAAAAGATTACACCCCAGACGTACGCCGTCTTAGTATTGTCTAATCTATATTGTGCTTGTTTTGGGCTTGTTTTTGAAGCTGCGGTCACTTCTTTGTCTAATCAGAGTTGGCAACCCTGACTCAAGACCTCGTCATGATTACGCCAACAAAAGGCAACAGTTTGCATACAGTCTTACTCGCTAGCAAGCTAGTTGGCTACCTAGCTAGCAATAGTATAGCTAGCACGCAAATGTATTTAGCTACATAGCCAACTGGCTAGCGAGCTAAAAACGCAGCATTTCGCTTTCAATGCGTACACTGTCATACTCATTAGCGAGCTAGTTGGCTTCCGAGCTAGCATGCCAAAGTGATATCGAACTGTGTGTCATAGCTAGCACGCCAATATTTTCTTAGGGGTGTTGACAAGAGTCATAGTAGAATGGCATTCTGTATTTATCGTAGGCTAGATACCTAGAAATTTACATTTGAAAAAGACATTTCCAGGTATCTATCCAACGATAAATACCTCGTGTTAAAAACAAACTTAGGTTTATCTCCTAATTGGAGACCTTTTCAGCAAAAATCTAATTGAATACCCTGCGGCTCCAACCACCAGTCATCTGATCAATCAACAGTGTTTACTACTGGAACTGCCCACCCCTGTTCTAAAACTTGTTTGAGCTCGGCTTGCTTGTGAATATTCAATAACTGATCCTGGTGTGCCATCTAGTGATAGAATATTGTAACTGCATGCATGCATTTTCAGCTCCATGTCCGCTGGCATCTGTCGAGCACTGCTGTTCTTCGCGAACACGCCAAATCCAGATTATCCTTGAAGCAATTCTTGCCTTTCTGTCATTTTTCACTTTTCTTTTGTAATCTTAAAATGCTCCTAATAAGCATATGGCACACTAAAATGTAAAAGAAATCCATCTGGTGGTAAAACTCATCAATACTCAATTGTCATATATTTCTGATAAAAGTCTGACCAATCATTTCCTTCGGTCCGAACATGAAATGATTTGCGGAACTTCCTGTCTGTCATCCGTTGCCGCGTCCCTTCCAGTTGTCTACTGCTGTCACCACTTGCGAGTGGCGCGCCTTTCTGGCAGAGCGGCAGAGCTGTAGAGACAAAAGAGGTACTCAACAAAGTTAGCCTGCAAATAAAGCAGCTGCAACTGCTCCTAATTTAATGACTAATGTTACCGGGACAATTCTGGTAAGTTAAGACGTTATGACAGCAGTTTTGCAAGAAAATATGTATGAATTCTGTTGAAAAAATGATGCATTTGACTGTAAACAAACAGGCGCTGAAATGCTATAATCACTAGCCTATAATAATGTTAATAGTAATTTGTCAGACGTTACATGGGCATTTTATTTTATACCACATGTAGAATTGAATATAATATAATTACTGTTGGTTGGTTTTCACTAACCAGTGCCTCTGAATCTGACTCCATTGCCCTGTTTCAAGATGCTTACACTCGGGACGCGAAATTAATTCCTATGACAGATTACATTCAAAGACGATGCAAAGATGCGAATACACGCAAGATTTGCGTCTTTGCATTGACTTTGAATGTAATCTGTCATGAGAAAAAATTTTTTCGTGTCCGGTGTGAAAGCAGCTTCATTTGCGCTGCTCACTTTCTCACCGCACGCATCAGGGGGAGGAGGGGAGCCTCAGGGGTCAGGCAGGGGGAAGAGGCGGAGTTGTTCATGTTCAAATTTTTACTAAGTGCTGTGCCGCATGCCAGAAAGGTAAGAATTGCTTTAAATGATGAATGACAGTCATATTTTAATTTGTAACGAGTAACGAAGTGGCCAGTGTAAAAGTAGCAAATTAAAAGCATGCTTTTTATGTATTAAATGTATTAAAGTACAGATCCTCAAAAAAAAAAAAAAAACGTAAGTACTGTAACTAAGTACATGTACTTCGTTATTTTACACCTCTGAAGATAACACTACATTATGGTTACGCACATTATATATTTTCGACGTTATTTTGACAGGCAGCATCGTTCCGGGTTTTGGCCTCCATTACGGCCATCTCGGATGAAGTCGATGACGAAATCATCAAGTAATACCTACGGGGAATTCCTGGAAATGAACACGTCATATCGCCTGGAAATCGTTGCGGATTTCGTGGCATACATGATGCACTTTATTTTTTGACAGATAGTGCTAGCTTCATTTTCCAACTTCAGTATTTAAAACATGGAACACTGTTTCGCCGAAAAACGATTTCTTAGCTTCTGATTATCTGTATTCCCATGCTCAGTTGTGAATATTTCGATATAACCACTGAAATCTTGTGGGTGACTACCATTAATGTTTGACAGATGCACTAACACGCACAAGCATAACTTTTGATTTTTTTTTTTCCAATTTACTGGGGATATGGAATACTTTCTTCTATATGTGACAACAGTTCTGATAATATATTTTAGGATGGGCCAATGTTTATTGACACTGGGCCGTAAGTCCCGAACAGATAAAATTATTAGGTGACGCTTGAGACTGCTTAAAACGTGGTCCATCTGGATCTTTTTTTATTTTTTTATCTTTACCTCATTGGTCATTGTCAAACTATTCACTTTATCTCCTCAATATCTAATTTATGATATTGTAGCGAGACGGTAGCAGCTAAGCAACTGAGGAAGGAGTGGATTCAGAGTTCAATTTGCTAGCCGAACTGGCCCAGATTTATTTCCCTGCCTTCTGGTTTACAAGCCGCTAACCCCAGGTGGTTTAGAGGGCCTCTTTTATTGTCTATCTTAGTCCCATCTGCCCTGCGCTCTGACTCTGGTCAAGAACATAAACAGTCCTACTTATACTGAGTGTCCCCCTTCAGATTACTGGGTGGAATCGCTAAACTGTGAGGGTTCCCACCCCATACAATTAACAAAACCCCTACACAGTAACAGCGCCAACACATTTATAAACTCATCCAACATAACCATTCCCCCCACAGTCCATTCTCACCAGCCACAGCGTTACAATATTCAACTAAAAATTGGGCATTTTCTTTACAAGGGAATCATTTATGACATTATGGTTTCCTTGGCTTTTCCTGTTACACCTTCGCTGAAAGTGACTCATACACATGTGAGTTATGGTCTCTGAAGGCTGTAAGTAATTGGACAGTGACACTGCTTAATTAGAGTAATTTGTATGGAGTTCTCTTCAAATGACTTCTGATATCTACATTTTAAGAGCTGACTGCCAACTTTTACTTGACAGTATTTGATTTGTGATTTGATTGAAGGAATTTCAGCCTCTCATAATTGCATCACTATTCTACAAACCCAAAACCAGTGAAGTTGGCACGTTATGTAAATCGTAGATAAAAACATAATACAATGATTCGCAAATCCTTTTCAACTTATATTCAAATTAATACACTGCAAAGACAAGATGTTTCATGTTCAAACTGAGAAACTTTATTTTTTGCAAATAATCATTAACTTAGAATTTAAAGGCAGCAACACATTGCAAAAAAGTTGGCATAGGGGCCTTTTTACCACTGTGTTACATCGCCTTTCCTTTTAACGACACTCAGTAAACGTTTGGGAACTGAGGAGACCAATTTTTGAAGCTTTTCAGGTGGAACTCTTTCCCATTCTTGGTTGATGTACAGCTTAAGTTGTTCAACAGTCCGGGGTCTCCGTTGTCGTATTTTACGCTTCATAATGCGCCACACATTTTCGATGGGAGACAGGTCTGGACTACAGGCAGGCCAGTCTAGTACCTGCACTCTTTGACTACGGAGCCATGCTGTTGTAGCACGTGCAGAATGTGGCTTGGCATTGTCTTGCTGAAACAAGCAGGGGCGTACATGAAAAAGACATTGCTTGGATGGCAACATATGTTGCTCCAAAACCTGTATGTACCTTTCAGCATTAATGGTGCCTTCACATATGTGTAAGTTGCCCATGCCTTGGGCACCAATACACCCCCATACCATCACAGATGCTGGCTTTTGAACTTTGCGCCTATAACAGTCCGGATGGTTCTTTTCCTCTTTGGTCCGGAGGACACGATGTCCACAGTTTCCAAAAACAATTTGAAATGTGGACTCGTCAGACCACAGAACACTTTTCTACTTTGCATCAGTCCATCTTAGATGAGCTTGGGCCCAGCAAAGCCGGCGGCGTTTCTGGGTGCTGTTGATAAATGGCTTTCGCTTTGCATTGTAGAGTTTTTACTTGCACTTGCAGATGTAGTGACGAACTGTAGTTACTGATAGTGGTTTTCTGAAGTGTTCCTGAGCCCATGTGGTGATGTCCTTTACACACTGATGTCGGTTTTTCATGCAGTACCGCCTGAGGGTTTGAAGGTCATGGGCATTCAATGTTGGTTTTCGGCCTTGTTGCTTATGTGCAGTGATTTCTCCAGATTCTCTGTAGTTTTTGACGATTTTACGGACCGTAGATGATGAAATCCCTAAATTTCTTGCAATAGCTCGTTGAGGAATGTTGTTTTTAAACTGTTCGACTGTCAGCTCACGCATTTGTTCACTAAGTGGTGACCCTCGCCCCATCCTTGTTTGTGAATGACTGAGCATTTCAGGGAAGCTGCTTTTATACCCTATCATGGCACCCACCTGTTCCCAATTAGCCCGTTAACCTGGGGGATGTTCCAAATAAGTGTTTGATGAGCATTCCTCAACTCTCTCAGTCTTATTTACCACTTGTGCTAGCTTTTTTGAAACATGTTGCAGGCATCAAATTCCAAATGAGCTAATATTTGCAAAAAATGACAAAGTTTACCTGTTCGAACATTAAGTAACTTGTCTTTGCAGTGTATTCAATTGAATATAGGTTGAAAAGGATTTGCAAATCATTGTATTTTGTTTTTATTTACGATTTACACAACGTGCCAACTTCTCTGGTTTTGGGTTTTGTAATACCTATGATCCTCACTCTGTTTACTTTACGTTCCAATGGGAACATTTGATAATGGTCACCTTTTACATTAAACGGGCCATCTTTCAAAATGCATTGCATTTAAAACTCCCAAATTCGAATTGCCTGTTGTGTGAAACTGGCTATTTTAATGAAATATTTACACACCCACCACCATAACTGTAACTGTAATAACTGTAATTATATTTGCAACTTTTTTCATGTGGACTGTGAATATTATTCTGATTCACCTGGCAGAATCATATTCATGGGGTAAGCTATTTGGTCATTACAAAATATAAGCTTAGTGTGAGTTCATTAGGTATGAAAGTGCAAACTAATGTCTTCATTAATATCATGCGTTTTATGTCTTTGCTATTTGGAGAAGAGTTAAATTCTGTTACTCAAGTTTTCATTAATTTTAAGATGATGCATATTTTTTGTTTTCTCTTTTTCAAGAAACAAAACCCCTGCAGCCCTGCTATATTTTGTAAGGCAAATGGTTAGCATCTGATTAATATTCACATTCAATTTATTGGAACGTCTTCATATTTTGCTGGGGCTGGTTAATTGAGCCAGAGAGAATTAATTGCAGTTGGATTTGAGTGGAGAAATTGGTATCATGCAGTATTTTGGAAATAAACATTTGGTTCTTGAAAAAAAGAAGACCGGGTTGTCTGAATTAAAGCAGTTTTGCTGAAGTTCAGCGGGTGAAAAGTTCAGTTTAAATGCAGGCAGAATCCACAGCTGTTCCTGTGGACCCTCAGAGCTGAGGGTCATGTTCTAAACTCTCAGATATGAAGTTAGCAGCAGGTTGAATTGGTTTGAGGGCACTAACTGACCCCTGTCTGACACTGTCAGTGTTGCTGTGGTAATGAGGGAGTAGTGCTCATCCAGGTCAGGGAAAACCAGAGTACGCTGTGAAAGGCTGCATTTGGGCTACTGACTGAACTCCAACCATGTTTGTTCGCCTACACTCTGAGCTCTGAAATGTTGGATTTACTAAAAACTTAGTGGTTCCATACCATTTTAAGTCACTGGCTTAATAATGATGGCTTCAGATTTTACTGGTCACCTGACACAGGTTTGTGGAACCAGTTGACCTAACAATGAGGCGCTAATAAGACATTAAATATTTAGGGTGCAGTTATTTAGAGTGCAGTGACTTCTATTAACTTTTTAACAGAGCTTAATGTTGAAATACTGTCTGAAGTCTGCTTTACTTATCAACAGGACTTTATTCCGGAATACTAATCGGAGTCTATTTTAATCACCTCTTCACTCTGAAATGTTGAATTAAGTCAGCGTTAAATACTTGTCGTTCCTCTCTGGCAGGCTGGTGAACTCAAGGGCGAACCGTTCCCTCCAGATGATTAAGCAGGGTAACATGATGCACTCTAAAAATGAAGTGTTGAATTCACCTGATAATGTCATGCAAACCATTCCCATGCTGTGCTCAGTAACTTCTTAGCACCTTCCCGCATTCTAAGCCCAGTCATTTTATCAGGGTTCTTGCATATGACATAACACATTAGTGTAGGGCTGGTTGATATAAAACTATTAGCCCCGTGAAAATACGGACCAATATACGGGTTCTTCAAAAGCAACTGCTGTATTCACACCTGTGTACTGGGAAATGCACATGGAATGATCAAAACATTTCCATTTGCTGTAATTCTGTGCACTCTCAGAAATAGGGGTACAGCAGGAGTCCATTTCTGTTCCCCAAGGTACATTCAGCACTTATGTACCCTTTAGGGCTAATTATAGGACCTCAAGGTACCTGTGTGAACCTTTTTAGGATCTAGGATTAAGTACCTTTGCGGGCACTGCCCCAGTGACGAGTCTTGGTTGTCAGTGGGGCAATACCCTCAAAGGTACTGCTGTTGTACCTTAGAAGTGGGTTTTTATTTGTGTTGGAACATAAAAGAACCTTTTAATCCCTAAAAAGGTTCACACAGGTACCTTGAGGTCCTATAATTAGCCCTAAAGGGTACATAATACCTAGGGGAACAGAAACGGACTCCTGCTGTACCCCTATTTCTGAGAGCGAGGCCATAAAAACATGCCGTCCTGGGTTTGAAGATTTCTCTCAATATAAGTGTGGTGTGGCCTCAGAGCAGCACTGCAACCAGCAGATGCAGACTTTGTATGTGACTGCGCTCTACAGTATGAAGTTTTCCTTTACTTTGAACCTTCTTAAGGGAAATAAAAGTGAAAAATTGTGAGTTTGAGAGATTGAATATACAAAAGTATTAATTGTGGGAAATAGCCTAGTGATCTGAATGTTTGGCTAGCACTTTTGGTTCAAATCCAAGTGCCCACATTAAGATCATTGCAGCAGTTGGGCACTTGAGTAAGGGCCTTAATTCCACATTGCTCTCTATAAGTCTAATCAACTGAAAGACACCACAGATGAAAGCATCAGCTGAGTAACTGTAACGTGAAATCCAACATTTCGTTTCTGAGAGCTCGGTGGGCTAAGCTCTGCTCCAGAGTGACTGTGGTGCCGCTCATTGATCGACTGCTCTGAGCTGTGTCTGCAGCCTGTGTGTTTAAATGAAGCGTCGACTCCCGAGCCAAACTGCTTTTTAAAAGGTCATCTGGAGTTCTTGCACGCTCTCTCAATTCTTCTCCGAGGGCAATTTACCTTCCCATACCGTCAATCTCGCTGTTCCTGACCTTTTGAGCGATTTTATTTCCGCCGGACAGAAGATGTTCGTCTGGTCTGGCCGCCAGCGCTCCGCATGCGTCAGCACTCTCGCGGGGTCGACTCGCTGTGCCCTCTCCATCTTGACAAGACAAGATTGTGTCCATGAGGAGAGAAAAGGTTGACTTTGCTTTGCCGAAAATAGAAATGTTGGTAGCTGGGGGCTGCTGAGTTTCTGGAGGACAAAGTATCGCGAAATTCGTCTTTCTGGTTGCACTGAATTTATTTAGTTGGTGGGTTAACATTAAATTTCAATGTGATCCAAGGAGGCAGTGATGACTGAAAGGAGATCCACCTGGATATGCCACGTTTGGTAATGAAAAGCCACAGTCTCCGAGGGTGATGGGAAGGGTGCACTGTAAACCCTGATAGTGCGGTGAACTCAAATGTTTTGTGGAAACCGATTACTTCAAAAAAATTGTCCCGGCCAGCTTAATTCCATTGTGTGGAAGGAACTGCAAGAAAATTAGGTGAAGTTATTATCTCCGCCAAACAAAGTTGGGAGGAGGTAATGTGATCTGTGCCGTTTGTTTGTTCGTTTGTGAACAGATAACTCAAAAAATAACGAACGGATATAACTGAAATTTTGTGGGTGCATGGGTCGCTATTACATCAGGGATGGACCATGTTGAGTTTGACCGTGATCAGTCAAACAATTTAGCCATCTTGAAATCCTATGGCAAGCGATAACTCAACTTTGCTCCCACTCAGACTGAAGATATCTCGATTCGGCAGAGAGCACTCAAGGAGCGAGTTAAGAACCACTTATGCATCATACAGTATATGGTAGATAATACTGTAAATTACAATATAATTATTAAGGGATAATCAACTCGCAGGTGTGCATCACACGGCTTTAAGGTATGACGGGGAGGCTAAAGTTGCCTCCGCGAAGTGCCTTAAAACCATGTGAGGCACACCTATGAGTTGATTATCCCGCCTATACCATGGTCATTTGCCAGCAATATCAAATCAAAGCATTCAGAAATATTCGATGAAAGGTTTGCACTTAAAAATGAGCTGGTAACCAAAAAATAGGCGTCACGCCTTCTCATAGCCAGTAGCTCACAGCAATAGGCCAAGCGAAACTGAACCTGCTAACTTAGTTCAGCTAACCTTCATGGAGAAAGTGTGTGCAAAAAATCCATCATCCTTTTACCAGCTTATGATTTGGTAACTGATTCCATCTGAAATGGAGATTATGCATAACACAACATAATGCGTGATTATGCAGACTGTTGCTAACTTGCTACCCGCAATTACAATGAACTTATGAAGGTTTCCTTAGAGCCAGCGAGCTGAAATCAGTCTCTTGTCACGAAACTAGTGAACTGTCAGCAGTCGCTGATACATGAAGTGGACACGTTAGTTTCATTTGTAACTGTACGCAGTTACTATTGTTGAATGAATAAAGGGCAACTACTTCGCTGCTTTAATATTTACGTTCATCTGAGCGGTTCCACGGTTTTAATCAACACCTGCCAGCCAATCATAAAAGAGTATTTGCCCAGACTATGGTATAAAATGTACTAAATACGCCGTAAACTCTTCAGAAGAACAGAACAGTCTCCACAGATCAGTGTGCACTGATTGAGCATTGCTTTCTCATTTTTATTTCTGACATAAAAGCCAACAAGAGCATTCCCCACTTGAACATTTTTAACTGCATACTGACTAAATGTTGAAGGCCCTGTTCCTTAGATTTGTGCTGTTTTCCTGAATGTGTTGATTCTTCAGTACGCTTACACAAACACCGGGAGGGCGACACCATCACACACTGTCGAGTGCTGTCAGACGCTCCATGAGGAGTGATCGGGTTTGTCGCGGGTGTAACGCTTACGCCGATACGTGGCGAGCCCCAGGAGCGCGACTGACAGGATGTGATCACACACGCTTTCCTGCGGGACTCTGTCTCTGACATGTCAATCAAATTGCTCTCTAATACAGGGGCTCAGGTGGGGTCTGTGTGGGAGTTTCCCTGCTCTGTGTCTTTAAACATTGTTTTAGACATGACATGTGCACACACAAACAATAACGCTTGCATAACACACGCACACACATTGACACACACAGGTGGAAGCACAAATGCGCAGGTGTCACTGTCACGTGCATGCCCGCAGATGCAGACACACGCGCGCACACACACACGCAGTGGTGCACACACTTTATGTTGATGCCAGGCATGGGGTGATTAATCAACTTTATTGCTAACTGAATAAAGTTAAGTTAAAATTCCCATTAACTTAACTTGTTATCTTTTGAGAAGGGATATTAAGTTAACTTCATTGATGAAATTTTAGTATTAACTTAACTAGTTAGTCAAACATGTTAATCGCCCCATGCCTGGTTGACGCGCACACACACACACACACGCACACGAACATAGGCAGAACTGAAAAGGGTATTCTGGAATTGCAGGCTTTGTGTCATAATAATGATAATTTATTGCATTTATTCTTGCTACTCACAATTTCCCAGGTAATAGCTTTGCTGGGACACTTGACACTTTTATTAAACGCAGTTGTTAGGAAGTTAAAATTAAATATCATGATGCATCAAATATATTACTCATTAGCATGACTCTTGTTCTTTGGTACTTTCGGGAGCACACTTTGTGATACAAACTTGTTCTTTCAGTATCCTACTTTTCTTGAATGTCATACTTTAAATTACATTGTACTAAAGCCATTAACAAAATGGAACTTTTACAACCATTTTAAGGGATGATGAATAAAAATGATTCTGGAGATTATGTGATACAGGTGCTTGCCTGCCCTCAGGACACTATCTACACCATACTGAATAACCTCTGTCGCTGTGCGTAGACATTTTCCTTGGCATTATTTTTATGCAGCTGGAAAGTGGGAGGGGTGTCCTTGTTTTTGGTGGCATTTGTCCGTTTTGTGTGTTTGTTTATCTACCTGTCCGTCAGTAGTCATTCGCAAAAACTTTTTGATTAAATTACACTATTTTAAGGAAAAGGTGTGGAATAGTCCAAAGATCACCATATTCAATTTAGGATCTAATTAGGTCAAGATCAAGGTCTCCAAAAAACTGGGCAGGGTGTTTTGTGCCTGGCGTCCCTTGTTAGTCTCGAGATGAATCCGGGTTGATCATAAGAATGTAGAGCAGCTGTAGTGACAGTGTTTTGCTGCAGAGTTAGTGCTCCATCAGCAGTCTGGGGAGATCCTGTTTTCGCTCGCTGTAGCGTCTGACGTCTGTTACTAACCCCAGAGCATTCTGTCACTTTTCAGTTGAAGTCCTGCTTCCATATTGTAAACCTGCAATGTCAACGTGTGCCAAACAATGCGGTGAATCAACATTTGTTTTCATTCCTCATATTTATTTATTTAACACTCCGCTCTAACCCTTGTTTTTTCACTGTGCAATCTCACACACTGTATGGAGTCCATAAGCATATCAACAGTGACTCAGCTTCAAATGGCTTTATTACCGTTTTCTTACACTGATTACTCTATTGTGATATAATAGCACACACTCAGGGTACGTATTTGCACCCAAAGTGAACCGTGTAAGACCTACTCTACAGCCACATTAAAATGGTTTCACTGTCCAAAATGCTTGTGGATCCCACCGTATTCAGGTGTTAACCCCTCAGGCGCCAAATACTTTTTCAAGGAATTAAAAATGTAGTTATCCTGAGCTGTTGAAAACCTATCATGTGGCAACATAGGTTTTCAACAGCATCTGAAGTTTGTATCTTACATCATTGGGCAACTATAGTTGCCCATGGCGCTGAAAGGGTTAACAGAACTGGCTTGGCGCTATAATGTAATGCCAGCTTGAGTGTACGTGTGCGTCAGCATTGCAGGTTGGAAAAAACATTCTTTCAAACACATTTATAAATGTTAAATTGGTGTCGCACGTTCCCAGAGAACTATTCCTTGATATTTTTACTGGCCATTATTTGTGTCACGACCACCACAGGGGCTGCTGAGGTGATAAAGCTTGATGACCTGATTCAGCAATCAGAAAGAGTGCACCGGATGGCAATGTTATCAATTGATTGAGTGATCATTTCAAACATTTGCCTTGCAGGCTGGGAGACGAGTGGTTTGCAAATGAAACTCCACCGTACTGCTGGAATGATCCGCGTATATAATGAGCGTGGCCTTACAGATGCGATGGATGGCATTTTCTTTTTTTGCTCACCATCTTTTTTTAAAAAATAATTGCTGTGGCAGCTCATGTTATTTCTCACAAGCGTTACCGTCGACACAGCGGACGAGTAACTCGAGGCAGCGTACATAAAAAATGCAACGCTGACATACCTGTGAGGGTTCTCCGTGGCAGATGGTACGTCGAATGCCGTTTTTCCTCGAAAATGGTCCGTGTGAAATGTTTACCACCTGCCACATTGAGCACGCCAGCCAGATGGTTATTCCTTTTGCCTTCCCACCTGAAGCTTGCGGGTTCAAATCCTGTGGAGGGTACTGCTGTTTTACTCTGTTCTTAAAGTCCCCTATAAAAATGCAGAAAAGCTGCAGCACTGCGCCTGTGGGAAATTCTCTTGTGGAGGGAAAATTGTGTAAATGCTGTTATTTTATGGTATAGCCAATAAAAACTTCCAGTAGTTACTAACTGTAATCTAAATTACAGTGTTTTTGTCATTTAGGCTAGATCAAAATGGCTGAACTGTTTATGGTCTATGAGCGAAATTGTTGGCAATAAGCAACAGCCAATGGGGAAAGAAGGCTCGGCAGGCCAGCCAATGGTGTGACCTCATCAATCACTCACTCAGCCAGCCAGGGACATGCGCGGTTGTAGGGCCGGACTGTTTTGGTGCAGAAAAATTAAAAATGTCTGCATTTTACTCTTGCACTCTTGATGGGTTAGGCCAGGGCTCTCTTTAGAGCCTGTTGTAAAATAAAATGCGCAAATATATTTTGATTTGATTAAACCTAACTATTTTGCTGCATAAATGAGTTGAAAAGTGATATTACCCAAAGCCTGCGAACAGGAATTACCTTGTTTGCTATTGGCAGTGTTGAACTGAGCAATGGGCCCGTTTTCCAGAGTTAAGCTTAATATTCTCGTATGGTGACCTGAAACTGTCGCGCAAACATCAGGCATCTTCATTTGTTCTGCTCCCACAGTGCTGCTCATTAGCTGAACAGTCATATCAAGGATTAATGTGCCTCGGCGAATGCAGTCCTTCTCTCTTCAGTAGTTAACCGCGTTGCTTCAATTTACTCTGTGTTTCTATGAGTTGCCAAGGAATTATGACGATAGGAAATGTCAACGCATCGTTAGTGTGAATGTGTCTGCTTGTCCGTATTTGCTGAAACTTTGATTTGAATTCTCAAAAACCACCTCTTTAAGCTGAGTAATAAACCAAAACTGAGAGCTAGCCTCTTCCTTCTGTATTCTGTTTGTGTTTCATGGATCTGTGATCACTGTTTCTTTCCTAAAGAGTTTTCACTTTTGATTGCGAAACTTCCTGACTCCTCTGACAAAATAAAGATAAATACTTCCATTAAAGTTCACCTGAAAGCATTTCATAATGATTTTCAGGCAGCAGATTCTGTTCTTGGTGCTGCAGACCGTAGGAAACGCGTATGCCATAATCCCCGAATGAAATTCTGAAGCGAAGTGCATTTTTGAGCAGAGGTTTCTGTGCACTTTCACTGCTAGTGAATGTTAATCCTGCCTTACAGCTGTCGGTCTGCCCACTGGGGATGTGAAACTGCTTCAACATCACTGCCAAACAGCTGGCTTTTACAATGGGAGGAAAACCCGGGTTTAGAAAGTAAACGTCTTCCATGTTGTTTTGTTCTAATCATTTGAAATAATTCACACAATTCTCCAGCAAAGAGGTGGACTTAATGAGCAAAGTCAGTTGATTTAGTTCACGGGAGATAGAAAAACATCGCTGGGATTTAACCTGATCACCCCTGGCTTTTCGCCTCTGATAAAAATCGAAGAGGAAATGGATTTCCGTATCCTCAAATTAAAATCCGGCCCTGGATTTCTTTCCTGCCAGGTGACTGACAGAGCTGCGCTTCTGATTGGCCAGACTGTCTCTGCACTTGACTCCTAGGTAATGTGGGGGTAAAAAAACACAAGTTCTCGGACTCCTGGGGGACAGTGACTTTAGGAGTGGGGTTTAATGTGTTTAAACTGGCTGGAGGTGCGTTAGATTTATCATCTGTTGCCTTCCATTAATGATTCACCAAGACTTCAGTTCAGCTGTGGCAGGTTCCTCATGAATCATTAAAAACTAATTTGAGCTCACAAAGATGACCCGAAAAACAGCAGGGCGCTGTTGTATACTGAAGTGGTGGACCTTGAGCCGTTACACCAAACAACTTTACTCTTAATGGCCCTAAAAATAATCACTCTCCGGCTGAAGACTCCGCTGAATACATAGTTTAGATTGTTCTCGGCTTGTAGTTGGTATCCACAGAGAGTTTATTTAACGTATTTTTACATGAAAACTATTAAATTGTTTTGAATATGATATATTTTTAATATTTATTCAATATTTAATCTCAGGGGTGGCCAGCCCTGACCCCGAAGAGCTGCAGGGTGTGATGATTTTAGTTGTCACCTCCCAATTTCGACCCAATAAACCAGGTGAGGTCAGTTAGATGTGTCATAAACTGCTTTAATAGATCTGAGTTAGAGCTGAGGAACACCAGAAGCCAGCAGACTCTCCGTCTCTCCAGCACCCGGGTCGACCACCACTATTATCCATCCATTCTCTATACCGCTTCTGCCTCACAAGGGTCATAGGGGAGCTGGAGTCTATCCTAGCTGACTATGGGCAAAAGGCAGGGGCCCGCCCTGGACAGCTCGCCAATCCACCGCAGAGCACACACACCATTCGCACGCACACTCATACCTATGGTCGATTTGGTGTCTCCAATTAGCCTGATGTCTTTGGACTGTGAGAGGAGAACATTGGAGAACCTTGAAGAAAACCCACATGAACACGAGGAGAACATGCCAACTCCACACAGAAAGGCCCCACGACCTTCTCACTGTGAGGTGGCGGTGCTGACCACCACGCAGGAAGTCTAAACGCTCTGTGCGTCGTTTAACATTTTTCATATCTGAATACGAATTCATTACTTGAGGGTTCTGGGATGGTCTGAAATTGTTGCCCGCAATTAAATTGATTCAACTCTTCATTCGTACTAATCAGCGCATGATTTAAACAAACGTGTATCATTTCCTCTCATGATACACTAAATTCCAGGCGGGCGCAAAAATAGCTCCGGCAGGCTATTATTATCGTCGCTATAATACTCTCCATTACACTGTGAATTGTTTCTCCCCAGATGCCCAGAGCGAGAATGACTCGCGTTATACAAATGGCCAAGTGTGAATTGCACCCTGTCCATTATGAAATGGATATTCACTGAAGCGATTCAGGTTAACTTGCATGAAGGTTAACTGCATTGCTTCACCTGTGGATTTGATAATATGAACATTTTATGTTGGGGGTAACGGCGGGTGAGCAGCGACAGCAGGAAGACACAGTCTGGACCTCCATTTTGTGCCTCGCTGAAATAATCGCCTGGCTTTCTAGTGGTGTGAGGGCACTGAGTTCCCAGCGGTAGAATATTTTATTATCTCATTCTGTGGAGAAGCAGGTGTGACATTTTTACATTTTGACCCTTTTTTTACTCTGTTAATATGAGTTTCAGCCAAACATGCCCTCTTTATATGGAGTTTGCACATTCTCCTTGTGTTTGCACGGGTTTCCTCTGGGCTCTCTGACTTTCTAATGCAGTCCGAAGACGCGCAGGTGAGATGAATTTGAGGCTAAGTTGCGCCTTGGCTCGAGTAAGTGTGTGAGTGAGTGACACGGGCACCCTGGAAAGAACCTGCTTCTTTTACGAAAACCGCTATTGGTCAGGGTCACGGAGGTCCTAGTGTCTATCCCAGCATGCATAGGGCTGCAGTCGAGAAATCTTCAGTAAAAGGAGTAAAAAAAAATCCTGAAAATCCTCTTATCAAGTATTTTTGTTGGTAAAAAGGCAGGAAAATAAGCTCTCTGTTTTTTTAATGTTTGTCTTTTAGAGATCTGTGATCCAGTTTCATTCCAAAAGAGTTTTTAGGCCTTTTTGGGCCTAAAACCTCTAAACTTCTCCCACAAAACAATGATAAATACTTAATAACAGTTTACCTGAGAGCAAATCCAAACGATTTTTGGCCAGATAATCTATTCATGGTTTTGCAGCCACTAGGAAACGTGACGAGCTTATGCCATAATCCCAGGGTGAAAATCTGAAGTGAAGTGCATTTTTCAACAGAGATATGCAAATCTTTTGACTGCAGACCTAGTGAAAACCGACCGAACAAGGAAAACATGCTAACTCCGCACCTAAAGGCCCAGCCCAGACTGCACCACAGTACCTTCTCGCTGTAAGATGTCAGAACTACCCACTGCAACACCGCTGAAAGTGTGTCAGGAATTTGGGAATTTGGCTCGCAAGATGCTCTACCTCAGGATGCAGTCCTCAGGTTCTCTTGTGTTTAAACCAATCCATATCTATCCTCCCAAATTCAGGCTTCACCTGCTGGTCTGGGAACACATCTAAATCAGACCGCCTTTGAGGATTTGAAAAACAAATGGTGTGCACTTCCTTCAAGGAAAATAGAGCATTGATTCTGGTCCCAAGCGAGAATAATTTGCACCCAGCGAAAAGCGATTTAGCCTGAGATGTTTTATTGATGTGAAAGTTATGTGGAGGTTATGTCCCCAATACAAAAATAATGCTGTGGCAGCAATGCAACAAACAACTTTAAATAAGTGTCTGAAATAGATCTAATCCTTATGTTTTGGAACATTTATTTTGCAGAAGCTTTTATCCACGGCAGTATACAGTAATTGCATAGGAAAGCGCCATTGAGGCAGCCGCACAGCTGATCAGAGAAGGTACAATCCATATTTATTCAGCTATTTGATAAAAAACAGACCTCATGCCTACATCGGATCTTGCCTCATTAGGGCATCTTTTCCTCACAGAAATGGTCAGGAGGGCAGAATCTATCTTTAATCCGCCTTTAAAGGCTCCAGGCTGTAACGCTGAGTGGTTTTATGGCTTGCGTCAAAAACTGTGTCACTCGGAGATTCATAAGCTTCTGTTTGTGATTGTCTTAATGAGATGTGCGGGGGAAAATTTGCTGACCCTTAACTTGGTTTTTTATCCCCTGATGGACGAAAGCCCTTAAGGGGGATTATGTTGTGGCGCGATCCATCTGTCCGTCTGCCCATCCATCCATTCGTGTTGAAATGTACTTGGCTGGTGAAATCAACTTCTCAGACAGTTCCCATGAGACCCCCCTGAAACTCGGCACATACAGTATGCTGCAGACAGACCGGTGATACGCAAATCGCATACGTGACTCCAGTGGGGGATGTTGTGCTCATGTTGAGACATCCGAGCACTCTCGTTGTCATAACCATCAACTTGTACTTGCAGGGTGGAAAGTTCCTCAAATTGCCGTCCTTTGGAGTTTGTTGGGCTGGCTGTTGGGGACTGAATTTAATTGTGGCAGCGACTTCTGATAGCCGTTTGACTTTACACTTTAACCCATTAATGTCCTTTTTAAAGGAGAATTATTCTTCTCATGACGTGATCTTCATGACACCTATGAGGAATGATGAATGGAAATCATTATTTTTTTTGTTTTCAAAAATTATTCTTGATATATTGTAAGCATTAGTGAGCCTCTTGGTAACGATTTCAATCTCAGTTTTTTCCTAACCAATGAAAATTACCTCTGAGGTCTTTGTTATTTAATTTTCTTAACAAACCATTTTTAGACTGTAGTCTAGTATGGGTTTAGATTTGAGGTGTGACACACCAATACAGCATGTGATTAGAATACCATAATCAAAACATTGTCGTCAAACATCCAATCAAAACATGTAAGCAATAAGCAACAACATGCCAGTCATTCCCTGAAAATAGATGCACACTTCAGTGGTGCAGTGCTTACTCACTGAAGTGTGCAGTAATGTTTGTATAATGTCCAACATGAAGTTGTTTATTGTGTTTATATTGTGGTTACCACATATAAATGCTTAGCTGAAGACTGCCCCACTATTATATTGCTTTGAATCAGCTGAAATTTCTGTTGCGATGTGTAAGAGTTCAGTCGTTAGTCTTATTTCATTTCGTTGCTTTGAAAGTGCTGTGGTTATTAATTCCACAGTGTCATAGTTCCAGCTGTACGGTCATTTTCACCGTTTGCTTTCTCCCATTTATCATAATCAGTATACTTGCCAAATATTTAGAGAGTTAAATTGGTAAAAAATGTTTTAATCTCTCTATTTTACCCTTCACTTCATGTTAGCAACGTTGCGATTCAAAGTGTCAGTTAAATTTAGCCTACAATTCAAACTTGGTGAATTAATGCCAAGTGTCAAACTACTATTAGCTCAGAATTACTTCGTTGGTGTGCAGTTATCGGAGAATAATGTGCAGCCTTAGAACGTTCCACAACGGATCACAGTTCAGTTCTCTGCAGATCCGCGATACTAGTGACAATAACACCTGGTATTTGAAAGCAGTGACGTTCTAGAACACCATCTCGAGAAGACCGAAATTTGAGCTCAGGGGAGCTGGAGTGAGGTGCATATGTTTTAGTCTGAGAGAGTGAGTGCACACTGAGTTTGAGCATGGTGCGAGCCTCTGAGTTCCTGTGTGATGTTTCCTCAAGCCAATAAATGAGGGGAAACTTCCATTATGGTTTGAGCACAGTAATCCACCCATTCGGACTCCAATTAGGGGCATCGGACGCACACGGATAATTTGTTTTCAACCTCCGAGCCCCTCTGAGGAATAATTGCACCTGGTACAGGCCTGTCACCCCGCTGGTCTCAGTCTGAGGCGCTGTCCTCTGTCAGTGAGAGGTGTGAAGGCGCTAATGTGGCTAAATCAGTCTTCGCACCTCCATCAGGGGGGCAGCAAGTTTTACTGTGTGCTGATACACAAGACAGGGGCCGTGCCTGGTCATTTATACTGGAACAGTCCCAGTCTAAAAATGAGAGTAATTTATTTGTAGAAAAATTACACGAATGGATGAACAAAGATAGATAGATAGATAGATAGATAGAGGAGGCACAGATTTAACAACTGGCAACCCTGGCCTCAGGTGTGGCACAGATTTCACATCTGGCAACCCTGACCTCAGGGGTGGCACAGATTTAATAACTGGCAACCCTGGCCTCAGGTGTGGCACAGATTTAACTTCTGGCAACCCTGGCCTCAGGTGTGGCACAGATTTAACAACTGGCAACCCTGGCCTCAGGTGTGGCACAGATTTCACATCTGGCAACCCTGACCTCAGGGGTGGCACAGATTTAACAATTGGCAACCCTGGCCTCAGGTGTGGCACAGATTTAACTTCTGGCAACCCTGGCCTCAGGTGTGGCACAGTTTTAACATCTGGCAACCCTGGCCTCACGTGTCGCACAGATTTAGCATCTGGCAATCCTGCCCTCAGGTGCGGCACAGATTTAACATCTGGCAATTCTGGCCTCAGGTGTGGCTGTCCAGGTTTCTCCAGTGGTTGTCAGGCAGAAACAGCTGAGTCTGGAGTGGCGCTGGTAATGGCAGTGTAGTATGTGAGTTTCCGGTTTGATTAGCTGTAGAGTGGTCTGTAGTACTTACGCATGGCCTGTTCCCGAAAAGCCTGCACTGTCCTGCTGAAAATCCTGGCTGAGACCCGCTGCCATCTTAAAGCTGTGCTTTAGGCACTTCTTTCTGGTACATTGCTGACAAATAGCTTGTCAACCAAATAAAATCTGCTAGAAGTGCCTGCTAGAAAATGCATCTTCAACTAGTTTAAACACGTTTAACCATGAATTTTCTGTCAGGGGTCTTTATGTCTTATGTTAGAGGCTATTTGCCCTGGGTAGACATGAGTCCATGCTAAATTTTTGGCTAAAAGCATCCTACACCAGTCCAGCTGATTTCAGCTGATAGACGAGCTGTTCACCAGCATATTTGTCTGTAAATTCCTTCAAGTTTGACCACCAATAGTTGACTGATACAAGCTGCTTTGACAGGCATTAATGAGTCACCAATCTATCATGGCAAGAGTCCATATTTCTGTAGCAGCAGCAATTCTAATTAGCTTGATTGAACGCATTCAGAGTACCAGATCTAAAACCAGTTTTGTAGGACGATGATGAACATTGGAACTTACGGTTATTTTGACAGAAGACAATGGGTGGCCCTCATCCACAAGACCAACCTGCTGGATTATTGTCTCAGTTCAGTCTTTCGCTCTAAAAAATTTGATCCAAGTGTTTTCCTGAAAGCCTCAACACTTGGCATTCTGGGGAACACACCAGGTGTCCTTTGGTCGAAAAATGATTTAATTCATTAAGCTAATATACATGCCTCCTGGACTAGATCCGTCAAGAATGAAACTCGCAAAAACTCTCTCTTTTTTTTTTTTTTTTTTTACATTTATAGACAGAACAATGGCACCTATTGGAGGGTTTCAGTACTGCATGCAGTTTTGGCGTAGCAAGAAGCTGATGGTGAAATCGTTCACTTTTTGACTGAAGGTAGAAACGGAGGTGGCTTTTCACAATCGGCTTGATTGAAATATATTTTGCAGGGCATCTGCTCGTGGCTCAGTCTTTGGCTGGATCTTCAACTCTTCTCAAACTCTGATTGCTGCTCTCTGTTGTATTCTGTGTGATCTGTGTGTGTGTGTGTGTGGGTGCGCAGGCCCGTGTATGTGTCTGAGAGAGAAAGTGACTGAATCTGCGTGAGCGCATATATTTGCATCTGTGGATGCATTTGTCTGCGCGTCCGCAGCGTATATGTCTGTACGGGAGGGGGAGTGTGTGTTTCCATGAATACGTGGAGATAGTCTTTTGGGGTCAATGGGGTGAGGAATTCACCACTAAACCCTCTTAAGCTGTAGTTAAGCTGCCATTTATCCCTCATATTCCTGGTGTCTGATAGTAAAACGGGCACTAAAAGGCTCCGGCACTTTTTAGTACTTGAGTTGTAAAGAGTCCAATATCCACTCTCGGCTATTTCTGATTAAAATGAATGAGTTGATTTTAGTGTAGGTTTAGTGTTGATGAGCGATAAAAAAAAAAAAATTATAATCATAATAACTTGTGCAGGTTTTCCAAGGGTATATTAACCCTAATGCAACTACTGTTACTCAAGGATGTATGATAGAAAAATCAAAGCTGTTGGAGACCGGGGCGCCCCGGTGGCACATCAGTCTAAGCGTGCGCACCTTAAAGGCTGTGTCCTTCCCATGGCGACCCAGGTACGCCTCCCGCTCGGGTGATTTACCGCTTATCTCTCCCATTCTTCTCCTCAACTTTCCTGTCACTCTGCTCTATAACTATCTCAAAAAGGAGCAAAACCCAAGAAATTAAAAAAAAAAGCTGTTGGACACCTGTCATGTTGTGACTTGTTTAAAAGAGCTCTTATAAACAAGTCGCCTCATGATTCGTTATTCAACAGCACAAGATATGTTTTTGAAATTTATTTCAGCGCTCTAAGGGTTAATGTGGCATAAAATGTTATTTTTTGTGGAAAATGTGTATGGTTGCTTTTTTTGTGTATTTGGGCGTTGATGCGCATTCATTCCGCACCGAACATGAGAGGGGGTTGGTTGTTGGTGGTAAAATTTTGTGTTGGGAGCTTTTCTGTAGATGCTCTAGCGCATTGGGCTGGCTCCTATTCCAGTTAGGGCTGTGCTGTGACTGTGAATTTTACTAAAACTGCAATGCATGCTGGGAGCCTAGCAGGGCTAGACTCCATGTCACCTGCTAAGGAGTCTGCTTACTGTGTCCTACAGTGTCAGTGGGTGAGCTTTCAGAAGTTTGACAGGCAAACTGGGGCATTGTGACCAGGTAAAGCAAAGTCCACCTCTCTCTCTCTCACTATTTTTTCATTCTTTCTCTTTCTCTCTCCTTTATCTGTCTTTCTCTCACTCACCCCTCTTTCCCTCTGTCTTTCTATTCCCTCCATCTCTCCCTTACTCTTTTCCTCTCTTTCATTCCACTCTCTCTCTCTCTGTTTCTCTCCCCTCTCGCTCTCAATCTCTGTATCTTCCAGCCATTTTCTCCAGCGGCTGAGGTCGCCAGGTTTGCTGTAAATCGGCTCCTCGCTGTCTGGCACCCTCCTCCATTTCATTATGTAATGGACCTTGACTTCTTTGTGGTAGATGTAGGCACACAAACCCTATTTCTTGGCCAAGTATCAAAAGTAACACAGTGAGTGTTCTCTGTGCATTGGTTTGAGGTCTGATATGAAGGCCTTTTCACTTTTGCCATTTAGAAACTGTGGACATTTTTGTCTAGTTGGCCACAGTGGTATTTTACACAGCTGTATAAGTTCAACGCATTTTCCAGGAGTCTAATCATAACTACTCCACCGTATAATTAAGTTATGACATTTGCCTACCCTAGAATTTTCCAGAAAATGAGTGTTTTATGCTAAAGGTGATTTTATGATGGTAAAAATACATTTAATAATGGAAATTATTGAAAGTGGTGATTGAGAGACCATATCAATAAGCATTATTGTCTTTCCTCTTTGCGTGCTGATTGGTCTGGATGATGAAAAGGTCTTGAAAGAGCCAAAAGTCTCAAGAAACTGGATCATTACAGACTCATGGGATTGCGTCAGACCAGACCACAGTAGCACAGTTCCTTTTTCGACAGAGAAATGAATTACTGCTGACTATCTCTGATGTTATGCACACGTGGGCAGCGATAACCTCACAAGATCATGGAGGCCCCAGTTTACAGAGCCAGGCGCCACCATCTCTTTCTGACTCCAAGGATCGGGGCATGATGGGAAATGCCTGGCCTTCCCCTGATCAAAGAGCTGATTGGCTCTTAGTTTTGACCGTAAACACTTAATTTTGTAGTAAATCCTATTTTGAGTAGTTTTAATATTTAACATGGTATTTAGTTGTCTCAAGCCCTGTATTTTGAAAAAAAAATGCTAATTTTCTTTGTAGATGCCCTGTTTAACAAATAATTTAATGATGATTTGCAATGAATGTTTAATCTGGCAACAAACAAATCTTGTCTGGTTGATAATCACAAATGTAAAGGCAATATCCAGCCATAGTTTACAGCTCTATGTAAACATACAACAGCAGGGGTGGATCCAGGTTTTGAAATGAGTAGCTTCCATGAGTAGTTTGCGACATGAATAGCCAATCAGAATGAGGTTTGAGTAAGTTCCAACACAATGAAAGTGCTTCCAGCTAATCAATGAGGCGTTTGAGTAAGTTCCGGAAACTATGTAAACTACCCTGGATCCGCCCCTGAACAGGTTGTGTACAGGTGGATCTAAGAGTATGCTGGGATTTCTGTGACTTCTAGTATGTTCTTTGATGGCTGCTGGAAACTGTTTGACTTGACTGCAGCTATTTGACTCCACCCCCTGCTGCTGTCTGATCCTGTCCGCTTCTCAGTCACGACGCAGTTTGTCTTGAACGACTATAATATCTCACTCCTCAATGCCAATTAAAATACTGCAGGAAATGATCAACACTAGTGGTGACCAATTCTGTTGGTCCTGTAGGTTTTCTTGCCAATCTGTAGGTTTTCAGTCTGATTCTGACCTATTCCATCTTATTCAACACCTCCAGCAGGCCTGCCCAACTCTCTTCCTGGAGATCAACCACCCTTCAGGTTTTCACTCAAACCCTTACAAAGTATACCTCATCCCACAGCTGGAGCAGGTCTGCCCAACCCTGTTGCTGGAAATGTACAGTCCAGTCAGTTTTCAGTGAAACCTCAACAAAGCACATATTATTCAACAGCTAAAGATCTGCACATTTCTTTATTCAATGTTTCCAGGTTTGTGAACAGGGCTTGTTACCACAGTTGGAAGCAGTCCTTCTTGTGATCTCAGCAGGTGTACTGTGCTAATAGGAAGGATTCTTCGCCTTTGCAGCTAAGAAAAAAGAAGAAGAGGAAATAACTTCAATGATTTTAAATTCATCTCACACTGACGTCTGCTGCTTTTTTGACACAATCACAAAATGTAATGCTTTTCAATGAAGGATAATGTATGGTATTAAGAGCTTGAGATTGGGTTTATATGACTTCATTCAAAAAATCTCAAGTATATTTTATGATTTCCATTATATTTGTAAGAATTTTTCCTTCACAGTGGAAACGTTTATCTTCCTTTTGATCTTTGTGTAAGCATTGCAAATGATATTCATGTTTGCTAAAATACATTCCATTAATTTAGGCATTGATTCACCCGGAACTCTCAGCGATGTCATTGCAACCTTGTTCTGTGGTTAAATGATAAGTGGTTCTTGGCTGGGATTTGCCTTTAATATGACTTCATAAATCTCATCACATGAGATAAACTAAGTTAAGTTGATGCTGTATATCAACGTGGTCCTAAAATACAAGCTGAGCTACTTTTCTGTAATTGTTGGTCTTTAAAAGAAAGTGGAGATCTATCAGTGTCATTTTCAACACATCATTATGCACAATACAATGTATGTTATAAATCAGGGTGCTTTATAAGACTTGTTTATGGGTATCCTTGTGAATTTAAATGCATTTTCCAGTATATGGAATTGTGGTTGTCTGGCAGCAATCCCTGGTACCGTTCCAAAGCACTTCCCCAGCAGATGTGACTTGTTCTCCTTGAGGGCGACACAAACTGTGCGTACATTGCTTTGTTTTCACCTTCAATCATCTTCTTTGCCTTTTCCACTTGGTTAATTGCCCTTTCTATTCCTGGACTCGGTGTGCCTGTGTGACTTTTTGTTTGTTCTGCCAAAGACCTAGATTCCCAGCCAAAGGAAATGATTTCAAATATTTCTTATTCTTTAATGGAAGCTAACGTGCTAACTTGTGTCTTCAGACTTCATGTTATTGCTCGCCAAACTCCCGCTGTAAAGTCTGATGGCTGGTAGACACATATTATTCAGGTCATGGCACTTCTGGAGTGGGGTTGATCTGCTGCCAAGCTTTCTACATGTGCCACCGTGCAAAACAAGTTCAATCAGGTGAGACTCTGGTGAAATCAGAAAAATATTTATTATGCTTTGAGCATAAAGGAGTAACATGCTTAGAATCAAACAAGTCTTTGGCGCTTGGACTCTTCCGGAAGACTCGTAGAGCAGGAGCGCTGCTCGGAGCAGCAGCAGGAAATCCCCGAAGAGTCCAGACACTGGTGGCGGTGGTGGCTGAAGGCTGGTGGAGCTGGTGCGGCAGTACAGAAGGTCTGATGGAGCAGGGTGGCGTTGGGGAGGAAGAGGGTCAGCGAACGGCAGCATGGGTGAGCTAGGGTAGAGAGAATTACATTTTTTAAAAAGACGGCTGCAGAATGATTGGCTAGCAACGCGACTGAGGCGTGCCCTGGTTGGATAGAAGAGATCAGATGGTATGCCAGCTGACTGCTCAACTGACGCCCCGGACATTGACTGCGGAGATTTACGATTGAACATCCATAAATAAAATAAACAGAGTTGACGTGCGCGAGAGAGAGAGTCCTCCTGACAGAACTTTCGCTAAGCTTCATATGTGTGATTACCTGCCAAGCTAAAGCTGAGGGTCATTACTTTTTTGGAGCTATGGCTTGAGCCATACCTTCTAAGCATGCACAAAACTAAGAATATAACCGGTGAGAACAAGACATCTGATCAGCTGCTCAATCAAAGTAACTGTGTCATCATAACTGTGAACGCTCTCAACTTTGAAAAAAGTGAATCCGCTCAACTGCAAGTCAAAATCGACCTCCATCCTTGCAGATCGGTCATCACTTTTCTTGTATTTATACAAAGTAGTAGTTACTCAAGGAATATGCTGTTTATACAAAGTATCAGGAGTTTTCTATGGAAAGTAGAGAATTCAAAGTGTTATTTTAGCACTTTAGCCAAAGGATAAGAAGAATGTCAACTGGTTTGCCAGCGACCATAAATAGAAGAAGGTATTTTTCTTCTTCTATGATTATTGGCGTGGAAAACCAGATTACATTCTTATAGTATCCTTTGGCTAAAATAGTGCTTGGAATCCTCTAATTTCTATAGAAAACTCCCTAATACAAAAAGCATAATGCCAGAGTAACTGAAGTATATGAATACAATGCAAAACAAAGACAAATTGGCAACAATGTATTTAGAAATATGACATGCAGTCAAGCAGATTCACTTTGGTAGAAGTTCTGAGTATGTGCAGTAATCGTGACACAGCTCCTTTTAAATGCTACATGATCATAGAATGGTTCATTGATTTTTTTATGCACCGATCTTTGATTATGTTTTCTGCATGTATGAACAGGTTGGTGTTTTAATGAAGGTTTTTTAAAAATTATTTTTTAATACCACAAAACTGGCTCTACAAAGGACTTTCCGCCCTTGGTATGTTTTGTATTTTGAAGTTTGTAGTTTGTAGGTCAGATATAAAGGGAACAGGAGGGATGAAAGTACATAGAAAAAAAATTGAGATTTTGGTTCGATGTGAAAATATTGTGTCAATTTGTGACATATGATTGTCATAAGTTTTCTCGGCTGAATTTTTTTCTTTCAAAAAATCAACTTTTTTGGAAAGTACAGAATCCTAGTGTCAATGGGTTAGTTAGATCTAACAGAATTATCTCTTCATATGAGCAGCGACGTATGATCACTGTTTTTCAGTGTATTAGAGAACTTGTGACTGAGTTATGGTGAAAAGCTCACTGGATTTCTTGCATGGAAAAATACTTGC
Source organism: Gymnothorax reevesii (assembly GCA_029721435.1). Classification (NCBI taxonomy): domain Eukaryota; kingdom Metazoa; phylum Chordata; class Actinopteri; order Anguilliformes; family Muraenidae; genus Gymnothorax; species Gymnothorax reevesii. The sequence continues at coordinate 21,057,717 of CM056579.1, read as the reverse complement.
TTTGTAAGGAAATATGAATTTGCTGATTTTTTTTTACCCAAGAAACAAATTAAGTAATTTTTCATTCTTTGCATGACACAAACATTATTTACACTTGAGTGCCAGTTTGATTCATGAGCATCTTGACTGACCTACCAACTCTGAGACATAAACAAAATCCCAGTTTTTTTCTTCAAATATTTTTAAATACATGACGAAGCACCTGATTTTAATTTAAATAATAATTTTCCGAATATCAAGCGTAAGGAGGATGATCACATCAACGTGGGCAGCATCAATTTATGATATGCTTCAGTGAAGTAATTAATCAAATTAACGAAGGGTTCAAGATTCTGAGCATGCCATGCAGTTAATTAAATTTGATTAATTAATGAAGGAGACTAGTTCATCTATATTACATCGCACGTGATTGAAAAAGATGCCCTTTTAAAGAGGTCGGCCCACAACATGTTGTGAATCTGCATTTCTGTTGTGACTTTCCCTAGTTCCATGTTTAAGTTTTGTGCCTGGCCATGCCACGTATGCCGTTTGTGTTTAAGTGACCACTGCCTGCCTCTGACCATCCCCATGATTATGTATTGTGTTTTGTTGTTTGATTTCATGTTTTATTATTTTTCATGTTTTGTTATTATTTATATCTTTGCCATGTTTCACAGCCTTGCCATGTTTCACAGCCTTGCCATGTTTTCATAGCCTTGCCATGCTTTCATAGTCTTGTTTTTATTTCTAGTCCTGCACTTCGTTTACCCTGTCTTGTCTTGTGTAGGTCTTTGCCCACGGTCCCTTGTCTGACGTGCCACTCATTCGGGTGATTTCCTGGTTTCTGGGATTTCAATCTTTCTTCATATCTCATTTTCTTCCTTCCTCTCTCTTTATGCTATCTACTAACCCTACTAACAGTTTATTGTTTTCGATAATTACTAACCCCGATTAACATTGTACATTTATACTAACTGACTAACTTGCACTCGGGATTGTATAGCTGCACATACTAATAGACTAACGATCTCTCAGCATTCGCCCCAATCTGTAAACTCCGCCTCCTTGTCTATCACTAATTATCTCCACTGCGGTTTCCTCTTATATCTCTTGCTTTCCCTTTCTTTAGACTATGCACTTTTAGTACTCCTTAATCGGAGCTGTTATTTGTTTATAGGGAGATCTTGTTACCCTGTCTGCGTTTTGGCAGATCGCCAAATTCATGTAATTAGTTTTCCTCATGTGTCACTCCCATGTCATTGATTACACCTGTTTACCCTAGTCATGTGCTTAACCCGGATATGTATATGAGGTGTCTGCACTTTTAGTTCCTTGTCAGATCGTCTTTACTCCTTTGTCTTGTGCCACGTTCCTCGCCTTGCTCATTGTGATATTTTCTTTCTGACTGGATTGCCCGACACTTGTTTTTGGTTTGCCCTTTTGGATCTGATTGCCTTGTGAGTTTTGACCTATTTTTCCCCGACCACGTCTATTGTCTTTTGCTGCCCTGGTATTTGGATTCGGACTGTTTACGGCTAATGAGTTTGCCTCTCCACCAAACCCACGCCTGTGTACCGAACCATTTTTGCCTGACCTTGAGTTTTGTTATTGGTGCCCTGGTTACAGTTTTGGATTTTGCCCTTTGGATTCTGCTTGTGGACTGTGGACATTGTACTGTTGCCAGCTCTGATGGGGGGTTTCCCCCTTCAGAAATAAAGCCTCCATTTTGCATTTATCTGGTTTTCGCTCTTGGCTCATTTCGTGATTCCCAACGCAACATGACTTGAGAAGGTTGTCTAAACATACTTGCATATCGCCCTCAAATACAGGCCATATTGTAAGGACTCCATCTGTTCAGCATTTATTTTGATTTTGGGCTGGATTAGGATCGCAAACACTCACAAAATAATTTATGTGTTATATAAACTTTGGAAAGGAAGGCGTCCCGGCGCAAAGCTGCTGACGTCATGTGAGATTTGTTTTGAGACGTTCGGCCTTCGCGATTTAGGAATGTTTCAGCATCAGCTTTAAGAAATCAGTTCTATTCGGCAGGATTTTATTGCAGCGGCTTGCAGCTTTCGCTTTTGCGGAGACCGTCACCTGTCTGAGTTTTTGCGACTTAAACGTTTGAGTGAAGACGATTTGAGGAGCATCGTATGTGTCAGCAGTTACATCGTGTTACATTACCATCACTGTCTTACCAAGAGCAAAATGCAGAAAAGGAAGAAAATCTTTGTCAGGAATACGCAAGTGTGATAATGCCCAGAAGTCACAGCTGCAAATAGCAGTATATTGTGCTTATTTATCAAATATGTATTCTGTTAATGTAGGAGCATTTTTGTCTTGCACTTCAGAATCAAATTGGTACCCTGTCAGTAGCCATCTGTCAGGATTTGGATGGCAGCACTATCTTCGTACTGATAAGCTAACACATTTGTTCTTCCTTATTGATCCGACTTGCATGTTCAAGCTGACATCATTTCCTCATCTCCACCACATTGCCCTTGAGAAATTCAGCCCATGATCTCATCTAGTGACTGTAGAAACCGCACGCACGCACGCGCACACACACATGCACATACTCTGTGATTATTGGTGGTTGGCAATAATCCCATCCTGCTGGAGTGTCCAGCTGTGGGCCATTTTAAGCTTCCTGGCAGAGACTGTTAGGTTTTCAGGAAATACCTGGTATTTGATGAAGTCCATGATACCATATATCCTAACAAGACGTCTAAGGCTATTGAAAGAAAAGCAGCGCCTTAACATCAAAGACCCACCACTATTCCTCACAGTGGGTATGAGGAGCTTTTTTTTTTTTCTGTTTCTGTTTCTTTCTGTTTACAACAAACCTACCTTTGAGATTTGCTGCCCAAAAGCTCTTTTCTGGTCATCTGACCAAATATCCAAGTCCCACTGGAACTAACTGTAAACTGTTGGCGCTTCAGTTTAGAGTTGATTGAAATCTGAGACTTTTTTCTGGCAACCCTTCCAAACAACTTGAGCTGATGTAAGTGATGTCTGATGGGAGTTCGAGGAACTTTCTGACCCCAGGACTCAACTAACCACTACAATTCTCCAGCTGTGATCTTTGGAGATACTTTTACCGAAAAAAAACCATCCTCCTCACGGTGTATGGGGTCAAAGTACGCACATGTCCGCTTCCAGAGTGATTCTTAACATTTCCTGATGCTTTAAACTTCTTAATTATTGCCCTGATTGTGGAAATGATTATTTTCGACCGTTCAGAGATTCCTTATGTCCTTGTCTTCGAACATCCTCACTGGGTTCCTGGAGTCTTTCCCAGCGTGATGAATAACTAAAGGGTCGCCTCACATTTACGCTTCAATGAAACATGAAGGCAGGGTCAACCTATTTTGTCTTCCTAGTCAATTGGCTGTATTTATGAATGTAAAATGTGACAGGAAATGTACTTCAGTTAGATTTTAACCGTAGACTTTTCTTGGGATGCCAAAAATTATGGCACACGTTTTGGAGAAAAAATTTTATTCGATGTCAAAACTTTGTTTCTCTAAATTACTTTACTTTTTCACTTCGCTGAAAAAGTAAGATTTTTGTGAATCTCGTGAGAAAGAGAGGATTAATCAGCAAATCCACTTTTTCACAGCCTGTTCTGCTCATATTTATGAAGGGTGCCAATAGTTTGAGAGAGCTCTGTATGTGGGATTATGTAGAGCTATGGCTCTGCTCAGTATGAAGCAGTGCTGAAGATAGTAACCTCAGTGCTTCAGTCACCTTCTCTCCGTCGGAGCATCACAATCCCTTCATTAGCTCCTCAGTAATCACACCGCACATTCTTCATGTCAGCCTGCCTGACTGCTGCCCCTCTGAGCTGAAATTCCTGCTGCCAATTATCTGCAGAGCCGCATAAAACTAACCATTAGCAAACTCCTACACTCTCTCTCTTTCTCTGCGTGTGTGTGTGTGGGCTTGTGTGTGTGCGCGAGCAGGCATGTGTGCAACGGGCTGTGCAGAAAAAAATAGATTTTTGTAAACCTGCATGTGAATTTGTGGGTGTGCATATGAGTGTGTAAGTATGCATGTGTGCAATAGGCTGTGCAAAAAACATAAGTGTTTGCACACCTGCATGTGTGTATGCGTGTGTGTGTGTGTGTATGTGCATTTGTGTGCAGGTTTGCATACGTGCGTGCATGTAGGTGTGTGTGCGTGATTGTATGTGTGCGCGTATGCGGGGGGGGATTATTATCCTCTGAAACATCCAATGGAAGGATTTAAATCCAGTCCAGATAAGTAAGCGACTGACAATTTGAGACAAACCAATAATCAGAATTGGTTTAAAGTAGGAAAAAATGCTTCAATCAGTAATTTAACATTGTATTCAGCAGCCCTTTACACGAGATAATAATTTTAAAATAATAACCTAAAAAGTTGTATAATTGCATATAGCAATTGAGCATTACATCCTGATAAAATATTAATCTGCCACCGAGAGACACAAGTAAGACATGCTCGCGGCGTGTGGCGTAATCGGCGGCAGCATTTCCCAGGAGTGCTCGGTCGGGACGGATCTGTGTCTCGCATGGTTTTCCCTGCTGGCTGCTGGGATGTGCGGTCGGCTGGTCGCAGCCTGTTAAGCTTCGGCTCGTCTTCTCCCGACTCGTCTCTCTGCCCGCCTGACAGGGACAGCGTGATAAGAGGCAGCTCTCGGCATCAGTCGCTGCTGAGCAGGCCGACGCGCTCGTCTGACGCCCCGTTCTGTAAGGCCAAAGGGCCAGACATCCTCCTGAGGCCCAGAATCCCTGTTTTTTTTTTTCCCCCTGCAGCCGACATGAGTTCCTCATTTTCATCTTAAGAACCATCGATGAATTATCTGACTCTATTCTCTGGCTCTTACGTTTCGCTCAATTAAGTATTTTTACCTCTATCATGGAGGTTATGTTTTTGCTTCCGTTTGTTTATTTATTTAATTTTTTTATCTCCGTTAGCGGGATCTCAAAAATGGCTGCCTAGATTTTTAACCAAATTTTGCAGGATGTTACAGTAGCACGAGGAACAAGTGATTAAATTTTGGCATATTTAGGCCAAAGTACAGCTGAGATATAGGCCAAAGTTCAAATCCAGCTATGCTGGCGGAGGTATGGCCTCTTAAGAGTCAAGCTCTAGTTGCACAATATTTTTCCCGTAGCCTTTTTTTTGTCATCCGAGAGGTTTGGGATTGGCCTAAGCACTCTGAATGGTTTAACCCTTCTTGACCGCAGTCTCCAGTTGAGCATGAGCTGAGCCGAGTGTCATCTGATGTAGGAGAGGACAGTCCAACCTGTCAGGGAGGGGATGAGAGGAGGGATGCTGTGATTGGAAAATGTCTTTGAGAAACAAAACTACCTAAACAAGGCATTTCCCACGTTTGCAAGGTCACACAGATACATCTCAGAGGTCAGTTAGACTCTGTGATCATATTACACAGTCACCGACCACTTCATTAGGTACACCTTGCAAGTACTTGGTTTGCCTTAAAGGGGACTTATTATGCTGATCCATTTTAGTACGTTAGTAATGTTATAATGTTGGTTTTCCATGCTCAACCTCTGTAAAATTTCTAAACATAAGATACAGGGGTTTTGCCGTAATCCAAGAACGTGATTTTGTGAACGTGACTAATTACAGTAAAAGTCAATGCAAAGACGTCTTTGCATTGACTTTGAATGTAATCTGTCGTGCAAAAAATTTGTTCTGCGCCCAGTGTGCAAGCGGCTTAATACTATTATTGTCACTTAGGTTTTATCGTTTTTAGTGGGGGAAAGGAATACAGCCTGATTGCTATGATCTCGTACTGAGTTAAGATCACATATTGAAAATAAATGTGTCACGTATCTTGCATTGTTGTCCATGCATGTTAATTCCAAAATTTTAAGCAGCAACGGGGTGTAATAATAGGAACACGCTATCCATCATTTCTCTTCCCAGTGATGCAGGCAGAAGAAATAAATGAGCAACCGGCATATTTCATTCTAACTTCACAAGATTGAATGAGCTGACGTAGTTTCATTTTGAAATTCCATTCAAGTAATGGTAATAATTCTTGAATTCCCTTGCTAGCCAGCTAACTCAAATTCGTAAAGCTTAATATAGACGTAAGTGGTGCAGAAAACATGCCTGAAGCAGCAAAGTAAAATGCAACATTAACACATCATGCAGATATAGGACAGAGTCTTCTATATTCCAACAAATTAAAGGAGAGGAGAGGAGCTCATGTGATTGGTGAAGATTTGACTCGGCTGTGTTAAACCCAAACACGCCTTCTCTCCTCCCTCTTTGCCATTTGCGCCAGCAGGAGGGGCAGAGGCGGGACAGAGAAGTTCTTGGCCAGGCTGCACAGGGCACAAAATTGCAAAATACGCATGAGTATACAGCGTTGGCACGGCGCTTCCCCCATGTGCCGCGCCTGCGCCTGGTCAACGAATTAAGAGCCCTATAAGTTGTTGGTCCACTTTTTGCTGCTCCTCACTGTCCATGTTTCCCTCTAAACTCAGTCACACCGGATTTCTACGGTCTCCATTCTACACTTGATATGTCGACCCGTTCTACAAATGCGTCTGTATGGGGTGGATTGTAGCTTTTCCTGTACCCTAGCTATAGAGTAGAAACACCTGTACTCACCACAGTAGCCGTAGGTGGATAGCAAATTTGAGCTAGAGCTGCTAGACTTTCGCGCTGCGTCCTCCACTTTTACCACTGCGTTTAAAAGAACAAATTCATTTCATTAGATCTATACACATGTACAGCGTTTGCGGCATTTCTCCGCCGATTTCCTAGATCAGATAGCCGCTGCGTCTCACATTTCACACTAGGGAAGCGGACCCGGAAAACTGCGTTCTGCAGCCTTGCCCCACCCAACTCTGCCCTCCACAGAGCTGGCCAGTCAGAAGAAAGTGGGCACATGGGGAGGGGGGGGGGCATAGCAGAAGAGCTGCCCAAACAAAGTGTTTCAGGCAGAGACTGCAATGGACTATAAATGGGGTATTTTGAGGATGGCAGTATGAGCTAAATAAGGATGCTTTTTTGGACTTTGCATGATCAGGAGTACTCTAGGGGAGTCCAGGATCAGAATATAAACTTGGAAATGTGGCATAATGGGTCACCTTTAATTCTTTTCTGGCATAGATCTACAAAAAACCAGTGAAGTTGGCACGTTGTGTAAATCGTAAATAAAAACGGAATACGATGATTTGCAAATCCTTTTCAACTTATATTCAATTGAATACACTGCAAAGACAAGTTACTTAATGTTCGAACAGGTAAACTTTGTCATTTTTTGCAAATATTAGCTCATTTGGAATTTGATGCCAGCAACATGTTTCAAAGAAGCTGGCACAAGTGGCAAAAAAGACTGAGAGAGTTGAGGAATGCGCATCAAACACTTATCTGGAACATCCCACAGGTGAACGGGCTAGTTGGGAATAGGTGGGTGCCATGATTGGGTATAAAAGCAGCATTCCTGAAATGCTCAGTCATTCACAAACAAGGATGGGGCGAGGGTCACCACTTAGTGAACAAATGCGTGAGCTAATTGTCGAACAGTTTAAAAACATCATTCCTCAACAAGCTATTGCAAGAAATGTAGGGATTTCATCATCTACGGTCCGTAATATCGTCAAAAGGTTCAGAGAATCTGGAGAAATCACTGCAAGTAAGCGACAAGGCCAAAAACCAACATTGAGTGCCCGTGACCTTCGATCCCACAGGCGGTACTGCATCAAAAACCGACATCAGTGTGTAAAGGACATCACCACATGGGCTCAGGAACACTTCAGAAAACCACTGTCAGTAACTACATCTTCGTTGCTACATCTGCAAGTACAAGTTAAAACTTTACAATGCAAAGCGAAAGCCATTTATCAACAGCACCCAGAAATGCCGCCGGCTTCGCTGGGCCCAACCTCATCTAAGATGGACTGATGCAAAGTGGTAAAGTGTTCTGTGGTCTGACGAGTCCACATTTTAAAATTGCTTTTGGAAACTGTGGACGTCGTGTCCTCCGGACCAAAGAGGAAAAGAACCATCTGGACTGTTATTGGTGCAAAGTTCAAAAGTCAGCATCTGTGATGGTATGGGGGTGTATTAGTGCCCAAGGCATGGGCAACTTATACATATGTGAAGGCACCATTAATGCTGAAAGGTACATACAGGTTTTGGAGCAACATATGTTGCCATCCAAGCAACGTCTTTTTCATGGACGCCCCTGCTTATTTCAGCAAGACAAAGCCAAGCCACATTCTGCACGTGTTACAACAGCATGGCTCCATAGTAAAAGATTGCGGGTGCTAGACTAGCCTGCCTGTAGTCCAGACCTGTCTCCCATTGAAAATGTGCGGCGCATTATGAAGCGTAAAATACGAAAACGGAGACCCCGGACTGTTGAACAACTTAAGCTGTACATCAAGCAAGAATGGGAAAGAGTTCCACCTGAAAAGCTTCAAAAATTGGTCTCCTCAGTTCCCAAACGTTTACTGAGTGTCGTTAAAAGGAAAGGCGATGTAACACAGTGGTAAAAAGGCCCCTGTGCCAAATTTTTTGCAATATGTTGCTGCCTTTAAATTCTAAGTTGATGATTATTTGCAAAAAAAAAAAAAGTTTCTCAGTTTGAACATTAAACATCTTGTCTTTGCAGTGAATTCAATTGAACATTAGTTGAAAAGGATTAGCAAATCATTGTATTCTGTTTTTATCTACGATTTACATAACGTGCCAACTTCACTGGTTTTGGGTTTTGTACAAGGCGCTGGGAACATTCCTCAGAGATTTTGGTCCATATTGACATGATAGCGTCACACAGTCACTGCAGAGTTGTCAGCTGCACATCCTTAATGCAAATCTCCTTCTCTTCCACTGCATTCCACCACATTCCAAAGGTGCTGGATTAAGATCAGGTGACTGTGGAGGCCATTTGAGTACAGGGAACTCATTGTCATGCTCAAGAAACTAGTCTGAAATGAGCTTTGTTACATGGCATGCTATCTAGTAGGAAATAGTCATCATAAGATGGGTACACTGAGGTCATAAAGGGATGGATGTGGTTGACAACAGTACTCAGGGAGGTTGTGGCAAGGTTGAGGTTCAATGTTTAATTGATACTAAGGGGCCCAGAGCCTGCAAGGAAAATATCCCCTTCACCATTACACCACCACCACCAGCCGAACTGATTTCATGTTGTTGATGCCAAATTCTGACCCTATCCGAAGGTTGCAGAGGAAATTGAGACTCATTACATCAGGCAACGTTTTTCTAATCTTCTATTATCCAAATTCAGAGAGCCGGTGCAAATTGTAGCCTCAGTGTCCTGCTCTTAGCTGACCGGAGGGGCGCCCAGTGTGGTCTTCCGCTGCTGTAGCCCATCAGCTTCAAGGTTTAACATGTTGTGCATTCAGAGATGCTCTTCTGCATACCTCAGTTGTAATGAGTGGTTATTTGAGTTACTTTTGCCTTTCTATCAGCTCAAACCAGTCTGGCCATTCTCCTTTGACCTCTGGAACCAACAAGGCATTTTTGTCCAGAGTACTGCCGCTCACTGTAAAGTTCCTCTTTTTCAGACCATTCTCTGTAAACCCTAGAGATGGTTATGCGTGAAAATCTCAGTAGATCAGCAGTTGCTGAAATACTCAGACCAGCCCATCTGGCACCAACAACCACGCCACGTTCAAAGTCACTCAAGTCAGCTGTCTTCCCCATTCTGATTCTCGGTTTGAACTTCAGCAGATTGTCTTGACCATGTCAGTATGCTTAAATGCATTGAGTTGCTGCCATGAGATTGGCTCATTAGATATTTGCTTTAACGAGTAGTCATACAGGTGTGTCTAAGGAAGTGGCTGGTGAGTGTATATAAGTCTACCGTGAATGACATCATATAATTTAATTAATAGTTAATATGTAATTAAAAGTCGGCTTCTGTTCTGTATCCCATTTCAAGGACAGATGACGTAAGGTTTCGTTATCTTATATTTATTCCAAATTTTTGGGTAAAATTTTTAAATTATTTATTAGATAGCATACGAATGTGGGCCACATCAGGCAACGTTCTGCCACTTTTAGCATTCTTTTGGCCCGGACGAAATAGATGTGAGCTGAAAGTGGCCCATGTGGTAAATGCTGAATTTGGCCCAAATATCACAAAACAAATATGGCCCACAATTGGCAAATATTTGGCAGAGTGATATTGGTCAGTCTGTGAGTGAATCAAAACTGGCCCACATTTGCTGCATCATATGTTCTTGGTTGACATCTGGCGTTGTGATGGCTTGGTTGTGGCCAAGTTCTGGCAAATGGGAGTGGAGCGCCCAAGTGCCATCATTCCATGCGGTATGTGGGCCGGATGAATGTGTCAGGTGTGGGCTGGATATGGACCAGAAGAATTTTGCTGTCTGGGGTGTTATGGCCCCAATTTGTTATGACATGTAAGACAGCAAGGGATGACAGACAAAATTTTAAAACTTAAACAGATTTAATTAAACAAAGACTGACAACTAACCTACAATTTATACTACTGACCAAGATTGACATATCTTTACAAGATTGACAATTTCCGCTACTACTTTATTCTCTCAATTTTTCTCCTTATATACTCTTTTGCAGCCCCCCCCTTTCTTCCAGACTTTTTTCAATTCTCTGGGACTTCCCCTCTCAGACATGCCCAGGACATGCCCAAACCTAGCTCCAGGCTGGGCTTAACAAAAAAAGGTCAATACTGCCATCTCGTGGCTTTTTTTTTTCATCACAGGGGCAAGACTCCGTCAGATGTGGCTGGACCGTTTATGGTCTATGTGCAAAACTGTAGGCAATGAGCAACGGCCAATGGGGAAGTACAGTCGGCTGGCCGACAGATAATGTAACTTCATCAGTCACACACTTGCTGACTCAATCAGCCACGGACTTTCGCGGATGTTGGGCCGGACAGTGCCGGTGTGGACAAGAATTGGTCGAATCAAAATGAGCTTCAATGTTTGTGTCTGAAATGTTGTCCTATAACAGCTTTTGGAAATAGAACAGCGTGCTTGATTTAATTCTTCGCTGATACATTCTTGGTTCCTTTGGACAATTGCTCTGTCACCTGTGCAAAATGAACTTCCCTGGCTGTTCCACTTCGCACCGTCGTGTTGTAGTCTGCACTGCTAGCTCCCTGCGAACGAAATGTGCAAATCTCATTCGGAACCCTCCACTTTGTTTTCATCGGTATGTGGCGTCATTTCTTGTCGGAATTCTGCCAATTTTGTGCCTGTGATTCACATCAGACAGATAGTCCGGGTCAGTTGACTCATCGCACTATCATGAGGTTTTTTTCCAGGAGCAATGTCGGTAGTGACCACAAGGGGGAGCATTAAGGCAGAGGCCCGACCAATACTCAGCTGTAGCCTAATTATAATACAATTTATATACTCTCATTGATTGAGTACTAGCGGTACAGTTGTCTATGGCAACATGGTGATGTAAGAGTGTGAAGTTTCTTTGGACAGTGGTAAAAAGTAATTATGTTTGCTGGAATTATGTTTGCTGGTAAGATCTTTATAATCTATCTAACGTTATCATCTGTTTTTTAAAACAACACATTTTTTTCCATCAGTATGTACATGCCAGTACAAACACGCCACCCTGGAGGCGTCTGCATATTTATGTATTGTGTCAACGCAACAGTTGTGGTTGGAGCTGCATAGATTGAAACCTGGAAGAAATGGAACTACCGTGTGATTAAATTATCCCTTCACCCCCATTTCACGCTGAAAGTAAAGCGGTAGGGCGAACAAGTACAAAATCCAAAAAAAAAAACCTTGTAATTTTACTTTCGGGGCATGGAGATTAAGCTGCCATTCTTAATTACACACAATAACGGAGAACGGGGAGCCCCCCAGGCGAGATTTGAGACAATGCCACAATTTTCCGACTTTAATAAGCGTTTACCGCATTTTTGTGTGCCTCCGCTGTCTCTCTGGCGGAGTTTTGTGAAGCTTTTTTCTGTTCCTGCGCTGAGCTTGGGACGTCATGTGAGATTTGTTTCGAGACGTTCAGCCCGTGTGATCGGAACATTCCGGCATCAGTTTTCATTCTTAATTCTCCTAGGGGGCGAGCTTAAACTTATGTGGAGACCATCGCGTGTGTCTCTGAATTTCTGCGGCTTTAAACGTCTGAGTGAAGACGATTCGACGAGCATCGCGGCCTATGTGTCAGCGTTTGCGTCGGTTTGCATTATTATCCCTATCTGACAAAGGGAAAAATAAAGATGAGGAAAATGTCTCTGTCAGAAATACGGAAGTCTGGTAATGTCTCACAGACACAGCAGTAAATAGTATTATATTCTGATTATTGATTGTGATATGTATTTTGTTAATGTAGACGCACTTTGCATTCCCCATACAAATAAAATGGTTCTCTCTCAGTTGCCATCTGTCAGGATTTGCATGACAGTATTATCTCGGTATTGAAAAGGAAACACATTTGTTCTTCCTTATTGATCCGACTTGAACGTTCAAGCTGACATCATTTCCTCATCTCCACCACATTGCCCTTGAGAAATTCAGGCCATGATCTCATCGAGTGACTGTAGAACTTAGGTGTGTGGGCGCATACATGCAAACACACACACACACACACACACACACACACACACACACTAAGACACACACAGGTACAAACAAGCACACACCCACACACACACCACGCAGTTGCACATTATTAGATGGCACAGAGTCGTCGTGAGTTTCTGCTTCATGTTTAAAATGGACATTTTCCATATTTATCCATTTAATAATGGCCTTCCCTCGAATATTTAACATTAAACTGCTCATCTTAAAATTGAAACTGACAGCTTATAGTGGGAATCTGAAAGGAAAACGATCACATTGGGGGGGACTATTAGGTAAGAACTAAAGCTAGCCAGAGTGGACTACGATCTTTGAACACGACACTTCCAATGATGCCGTAAAAATGTGGACACAATTAGGCAGCATGGCCCGCAGTAAGATCCCGGTCTGATGTTGGCTCAGAATCACATGACTAGCAGAGAGAGCTTTGATGGATGCAGCTCTGTGACACAGCTCTTTTGATGACTAAAAAAAAGAAAATCTTGTTTGAGGTTTTGTGATTTCTGTACCTCAGGAGCAGGTTTGCTGATGTGCCGGCCTGACTCCCAGGGAATGGGAGTGCCTAAAAATGTTCTGTGTTTGAAAATCTGATGGCATTTAGGGAAAATATGAATTCACAGCTTTTAGATTAGATCAGCCTAAAGGTTAAACTATTTCGGAACATTGCCTTCCGCAGGCAAATTGACTCGTGGAGAAATCGAGTCGATGGAATTCTTGCAAATACTGCTGACAATTTAACATCTGAATGTATTTGTTACACCATACTTTGAAATTAGAGGGAAACTTGATGGTTTGTGTTTATTATAAGTAAGAATTTTCAGTCACACTTTATTTGAAGTGTTGCTCATAAAGGCTTTATACAGCATGTATAATGCCCTCATAAATGAGACATAATGTCTTCATAAATTATACATACGCAAATGTCATACATGGTAAAGGGTGGAATAACATGTCCTTCAGCATGTGATGTCAGATGTGACAATGACAATGTCACTCAGGTGACAATGTCACCCTTTATCGCATTTAGCCACTAACTAATTGACACTGTCAGTTAAATCACAGCTGGCGTCACATGCTGAAGAAGGATGTGTTATTTCAACTTTACAAAGTATGATATTTGCTTATGTATGATTTATGTAGACATTATGTCTCATTTATGAAGGCATTGTACATCCTGTATAAAGCCTTTATGAGCAACACTTCAAATAAAGTGTGAGCGAATTTCCAATGTTTATTTTTCATACGTTTATCTATTAAATATATTTCCTCTTCATCATGCCTGTGTAAAATGGTAAATAACCCATAAATCCTCAGTGTAAGTGCTGGTATCTAGTGTCTGACAACTCTGAGATTAAATGAACCAAGTGCCAATAAATGAAATGGCACAGGAAGCTATAGGTGTCCAGATGTATCGCCAGCATGTTTAAACACAACAGATGTTCGATGACTGAACCATTTCACCCAGAAAATCATGATGATTAAATAAACTCGCAGATTTTGACGCTCACTGGCTCCCCGCCCCCCACTTGGAACAGATGTTTGGCCCTCTGACTGCGAGTCAGTTATGGCTGTAACTCAGTGAGCTGTAATTGATCTCAGTAACACTTGGCTTGAATTGTCTGCCATTAACCCTTAGAGCGCTAAACACAGCTATTGTTGCTCAAAGATGCAAGATATCAAAAGCAAAGCTGTTGGAAACCTATCATGTGATGACTTATTTAAAAGTGCTACCGCAGGGGAGCTCTTTTAAACAAGTCGCTGCATGATAGGTTTTCAGCAGCTCGAGATAATTAAATTTACATTTTTTTTTTAATTATTTCAGCGCTTTAAAGGGTTAAGGTACCATAAGTGTTGTAACAGTTGTTACATGGTGGCCCAACATGTGATGTCAGCTTGCGTCACATGGTATAAAACTAAAACTCTTTTCTTAAATAAATAAATAATATGGCCATCTGCGCAGGACCCATCGTGGTGTAATTAATTTTGCTCCATTAATCAGGAAAGCAGAATTACTGGGCTGTTTCTGGTGTCGCCTGAAGACCCACCTCTTATGTTGCTCTTTCTCCTTGTGTAATTATTGTAATAAGTATATGGAAGCATAACAGCCTGGCTAATGGTTTCATATGGATTTTTGCCATTTGAGTCTGATTCATCTTACTGCTCTGGGTTGGCATGAGTGCATTTCATTTCGAGCTCTTTTTTGATATTGGCCTTTCATTCGCTGGCCTGGGAATCCTTTTAGCCAGGTGAAGCACTGTTGTTTTGTCGACAGTTGCATAGATCCCCAGTTTTGCTTCAGATCAAGGAGCATTCATAAGGAATGTATTGTATTTGGCTGTGCATTACATTGCACAATGCATTGTAATTACCTTGTACAGTAAGACAATGGGACAATGCCACAAACAGTGTGAAACACTTGCTGACAAGACTGTGAGAAATGTTGATTGAGATCAGGGCAGTCACTTCTCTGAATAATGAATAAATACAGTCTGCGGAAATATAAGTTTCTTGGCTTATTTCCAAGGGAGAAATGTTTAGGCTGCACATGGAACCCTCATGCATGTGAAGGTGTGAGAGCTCCCGGACAAAGGACTGTTTGCCTGTTGAAGAACCCGGGAATCAGATGAGGTTCTTCCAGGGATCTACAGGGTTCCTTTTGGAACCATTTTTTTCTGAGGGTGTTTGGAGTGTTTTCCTGTGGAATTCTGGGAAAAGCTTGCATGGATAAGGTGCGGGCGATAGATTTACCAGACTTGGGCCGAGATTCCCAATTTCCTCTGCGAGGCTGAAAATAACTGCTCAGACTGCCGAGGAATCTCGTATTGCAGCTGCGCATTTTCTGGGTCAAGTCACGATGACTTTGGTGTTTCCGAGACTGCTTTTGTCCAGGCGTTGAGCAGCGCGTTCGTTTTGGGAGGTAGGAAGATTGCGCTGAGAGCTATATAATTACAGGTGCGATGACTTGACGGTGAACAGTGTTCTGTGGGACAACTGAGCTGTGCTGTAATTCCCTTGGACGCGGAATATTGCGGTGCGAGTTCTGACAGTTTAGATTGGATACCGGAGGTACATGGCGTCAACACTGTCGGCAGAATCAGCCGACAGGCCGTTATTCAGTGAAATGTTAATGTAATGGGAGTAGTCAGGTGGCTTTGACATCTTGGCATGCATGAAATTATCCTCCTATCATCGTCTTTTCTATTTGTCTGCTAACGCACGCTTCTGTTTACCATTTCTCAGTTATGTTTAAATCAGTTTATGTGATCTGCGATTCTGCAAATACACATGCCAGCATACACACAGACACGCGCGGACACACACACATACACGCGCATATCCAAAGATTATCTGTATGTACAGTGCAATAGAAGAAGCATTGCTATTTTGCCTATATCAAACCTGATTGGCTATCCTGCGCCCATGCCAATGTTTACAACCAATAAGGATAGAGTGAAGGTCCACATCTAATGTTGTTGGGAGCTAGAGAGAGCCAACCATGATCATTCATCATTAAGGGACTCCTTATCGCCATTATGACCTCAAAAGAGATGGGGTTTCTCCCACTGGTCATTCACAGTGAAGAGTGGCCTGTTTACTGCTTTACTACCTTAATGACATCATCAGAGAGCTGGCTTCTCTTGATTGGTCTGTGTTTACCACTCACAGCTCAAGCTTGGCTTCCAGGGAGGAAGCGCGGCCGTATAATAGTGTTGCAGTTTACAAGACTGGGGTGGTGTAATCCCTTTATTACGGAATAGAAATGCTCAGGGACACAAACTGGATGCTGGCACAGTTGTGCGCTTAATAAGCTTGCAGGAGATTTTTGGAGCCTCGCTGAAGCTTCAGAGCTGTCACTAAAGAGTTTCCACACGGGGGAATCCTGTCATTTTAACGGGATTTTTCATTGTCTCATTTCAACTGTGGAAGTGAACTTTGGATTTGACCCGATGAGAGTCCTGTTATTATTTTTAATGAGGGAAGATACAAAATTATGTCCTGTTTGGGCTGTGATATAAAATTCAGGTTCGGGAAACAGTTCAGCTCCCCTGTATGTTGCTCTAGCCACTAGGATTTCATGTTTTTTTTCTGCATTTATTCAGCTGGAAGGTATAACTGATTGGTGAACTAGACGGAAATGGCTGTTATAATGCAAAGCCAAACTTTTACTTCTTTCCCCCCGGGACTTTACTCCTCTAACTTTGATGTTTTCTGTACAATGGGACTGTGCACAGTATTTGTGTCCTCTATCGGACAAAGTGCGAGGATTCATTATAGCCTAATAAGTATCTTAGTTTGCCTTGCAGGCGTCACCGCCAAGGTCATTTTAAATGCCTCCTCAGTGGAAAATGAAAGCGATATTCGATACATTGATTGTCAGGTGATTTACGTTGTTCTGGATCTGTGATTTGTCGTGCACATGGCTCATCCCACAGTCCCGTGAAAGCTGCGAAGTTCTAAACTGTTTTTGTCTGGTTGCAGAAGTAGACTGGCACAGATTGAGGCGACTGAGGAAGAATGCAGAACGGCACATGAAGGATTGCTTTTCATTTCAACAGAGCAGGGTTACAACCAGTACTATAGGTGTACTGTTATCTTCACCATAGAAGTTGGATGGAGGGTATGTTTTCACCTCAGACAGACAGTCTGTCTGTCTGTCTGTCTGTCTGTCCGTTTGTCCATTTGCAATCTTGCATAAAAAGCTCTGGGCTGGTTTCAACTAAACTTTGAGGGAAGCTTATATATGACAGCAGTAAGAGGAGATTAGATTTCCACAGGTCAAGATCAAAGGTCTAGGTCAACATCACAGAAAAGGCAGAGGTGCAGGCCGAGGCCCTTCTAAATTGTTTCCTTTGCACTCACAGCAATGGGAGAAATAATGTACACACTCTTTAGACAATCAGCGATTATAATAAGTTGTTGACTGCACAGAAAAACCGGCAGGCGCTGCAGCTCGCCTCGATTACAGTTTGAGATTCCAGAGCCGCATCTTGAATTCAGCCAGAATGTTCTGGCCAAACTTCATCTAAGGTTTTAGTTCTCATTTGTGTGTCAGTGAAATTTCGGGAGACTTGCAACTTATTTAGTTCCATGTCACAAACCATTGCCTGCCTTTTTGTGATGCCAAAACACCTACAAAATTCCACATGCCATTAAGAATGCCGTTAGGCGTATACAGTACATTACATTGTGTATATCTGGCAAACACTTTTATCCAAAGTGATGTACTGAAAGTGCACCAGATAAGGTCATTCAAACACAATACTGTGGATTTTCCCGTAGCCCCCCTGAATTGCTTGCTTGCTCTCAATTTCTCACTGTAAATCCTCCACTTGAAATTTGCTGCATCCTTGACACTCATTTCTGCGAAGACAGCAGTTGCATGTGACGCTTGTGGCATCGCTCCAAAGCGGTGGAGAGACTGCTGACTGAAACTGGTCATGCAGGGCTGAGTCCTGTATAAGAAAATTCCCTTTTCCTATCCTTTCTTCCCACTGGTCAGAGTCACTTTGTAATTACCGGAGATACAATTCGGCCCTTTGTTGGGACATGAGAGTTTTTCTCTTCAAGCGGTTCTGTGCTGTAGACAATCTAGTTACCTCCGCCAAGAAGGTTATGTTTTAGGCAGCATTTGTCTGTCTGTCTGTCTGTGTGTTTGTTAGCAAGATAACTCAAAAAGCAATTCTTCGATTTTGATGAAATTTTCCGAGAAGGTGGGTATTAAGTCAAGGAACAGGTGATTAAATTTTGGCTTATCTAGGCCAAAGTACAGCTGAGATGTACGCCAAAGTTCAAGATTTCAAGTCTTTCCACTGGGCCGGAGTCCCAATCGCTGTGCTTTTGGGTTTTGCTGCCCCCTGGCGGAGGTCTGCGCTCTCTGAGTGCTTTTCTAGTTGCGGCTTTTATTGATTGTTTTTTTTTTGTCCCAAAAATAAAGGTAATTGCAGTTTTGAGATGAAACGGGGGGATGAATAAAATGACCAGGTGTCTGGAAACAGAGATGCAGGTTCCTTTTGTGCCCTGTGGTGACCCGTCGTTACTTCAAACCCGTGATGTCATTACACGCTGTGACCAGGGGATCAAAATGTTTGCGTTTTGGGCCGGTTATCTTTCTTCACCCCGGCGTGAACTATTATTGTGAAGTGAGTGCGCAGACTAAAACACACACTGGCAGTTTGATCAAAAAATTGCAGCGCAAACTGTCACAATGTTTACGTAGCACTGGCTGGGGGAGGGGCTTGGAAGAGCTGTATGAATTGGTAGACAAAATGTCTGGCTGCTCTTATAACAATGATGGAAAAACAAAAATGAATGATGTTTTTATTGTATTCGCAGCAGCTGTTTGAGCATCTGTTCTGTCGCTTGGTCCAGAGGAAGGACCAGAAAGCCCTGATCGTTGTCGTCCCTCTCTCGCTAGGAGCGTCACTTTTCGATACTATTGGTAAATTTTTTTTTAGTACAGTGAATTAAATCAACGTTTTTTTTTTTAAGAGGGGCAAGCATTCCTGAGGATGGGAATTCATTTTTTGTATTCTGTTTTGAGATAATAACATTATCGCAATTTTGTGGGAGTAATAATGCACTTGAAGTCATGCAAAGTCATTGTGAATATAGGCTTGTCTTACAAAGTTGCCAGAAATCTGACCATGTTCACATATATTGTACAGGCTCATGCGAATTGAGGACTCGCTAACAGATTATTGCGCCAGTCTTCCAAATTCACGTCCTGCTGGAACATGTGTCCTCACCAGCTGTGGGCCTCGAGTATCGTCAGCAGTTTCGACACAATGAGCGACGGCCCTGAATCTTGAGCCTCCGTCTTTTCATGAAGTGCGAGACAGCTCTGCTGTTTTTGTTTTTTTTTTTAAATCTTGGCATTAGAGGCTGCAATCATTTCCACCATACAAGCGCAATTTCACAGGTGCCAATTGTCAGACCGCTGCAGTCCCACCTCCGCTTGCTGTTGGCATTCTAAACTAGATGGGCACTCAAGTGCAGATACTCTCCTGCGCCATCATATTTGACCCTTTCTGCATTTGCTGACCTTGACCTTTGACCTTGACCTGTGAAATTCTTATCGTTTTTCTTTTAAAATCTTCCCAGAAAGTTTAATCAAAATCGGTCATGAACTTTTCACGTAATTCTGCTAACAAAGGAATACATATAAGCTAATGGGGACAAAAACGCAAGTTCCGTCCGACTTCGTCGGCGGAGGTAACGATGCCATTTCGAGATTGTCATTCTGAGTATAGTATCTTGACCTCAATACGCATATGTAATCACAACAGAGAAATACGAAACCTGGCAAGAAGTGGAGAGAAAAATTACCCAAAAGCCCTACTTGTGTAAGAACAAAGGCACACACAAAAAGCGCTCAAAAACACTCACATTCTCGCACAAACTCGCACACACTCTCCCAGACCCACACGCCTCATCTGAGTAAACAGTACTCTTCCAGAAGAAAGTTGTTTTCCCATCTTCCAGAAAACCCAGCTACCAATGTTTAGTGATTTGCTGGGGCGTGGAGTTTGTCGTCTTAAAGGACAGGACAGCTGTCCTGGGAAGTAAAGCCCTGAAGCCTCCTCTGCCTGAGTCAGACTGCATCAGCACTACACGGCCCCGTGACATTTACTCGTGGCTCCGTGCCCCATCGGGCCTCTAGTACACGTCTGGGGAAATCGGAAATCGGCGCATTAATCTTGTCACGTCTGCGTGCGGTTTGCAGCGTGTGCAGCGTGTGCGCAGCGTGTACACCGTATCCTGGCCATCTGTATGTAGGGTGATTGTATCAAGTCAGTGTCGACAAGATGGAGTCGAATAACATACAGATTGCCTCTTAGCAGGAGATACCTTCCGTACACAGGAGTGCATGAGTTTTATTCTGGTAAATTCCTTGTGCTTTTGCTACAAGGCATTGTAAGAATTGTGGGCAGAGGTGAGGAGATGCGGGTTCAGACATTAAAAAATTCCTCCCTAGTATTTTGTTCTAATGACCTGGATTTTGCTAATTGTCTCAGTCAGGACTAATTGGTGAAATCTGCCGGCTGGAGCTCTTGGCTGGTGGAAATGGACAACAGAGTCTTTCTCTATTTCTCTTTCTCGGCTTCCTGGCTCTGACTGTGGGCCAATAATTCTGCCGTAAAATATTTTTATGTGATTTGTATCTGATTTGGATACGTGTGCGAAATTAGATTTTTTTTTTTTTAAGTGTTATTACATCGGCACTTATAAATTCAACGTGTCTTTATCGCGGCCATATTCGCACATTAGTGATGGATGAGCCATAAGGCGCAGTCTAAAGAGCCGCTTTCAAGAGAGCTCGTGTCCTCGCCGTTCATCATCTTGTCAGCATCAGAGGATGGCGATGTAATTCTGGCAAATGTCTCTGTACTCCTGTTTCTGAGCAGAAACTGCGAGCTCAAGCGACGCTCAATCAATCTTGAGCTCCTCGCACCGCAGAGTGGGCTGTGTACATTCCAAAATAAAGGAACAGTGGAGATTGTTTAAAGAAAAAATGTACCCCAGAGAGTACAATAATACTATTTGATACTTTGGGACGCGAAAGAATGACGTTACAAATGCTGTGACGTGTTGGCCTCTCGTAAACTAGAATCAAAGTGACACTATCGTTAAATCCTGGATAAGCTATTTGTGAACTAGGGACCGGTCATCCATGCCAAGATCATATTTATCTTACCGCCCGTGGTCATGGTAACGGAAAATTGATTGATTGATTGATTAGTGAGTGATGATTCAGTCTCTTCACAACACTCCTTCTGAAGCTTTGCTTCTCCAGAAGTACAAAAGGTCGAGATCAGTGTTGTTCCTACACATTTGTATCCTTGTGCGTATATGTCTTCAATTACATTTATTGCCTTTTTTCCTCATTTTCTCTCCAAGACTGGCTTCTAAGAGGCTGGCATAATCAAAATATTGTTTTGTGTCACAACCCTCCATCTAGAGCTGTGACCCGCTAGTCCTGACCACCAAGACGGTGTCCAAATATGCTCTTTATGGAACGTGGAAGCCACTTACAACCTGTTTCCCTCGTGAGGTCGTAGACCAGGTTTGATTTGAATGCATTCATTGATCTTGTCGTTCTAAAACCCTCCAGTGCTGATTTAACAATAGCTGCTGGGAACCGAGGTCAATGGTGGTCAGGAACACAAACAAATGATTTTGGAAAAAAGAAAAACAAACTACTTTCACTTCAAAGAGTTAAAGTAATTTCATTGACCCTCATTACATCACAGCCATGAAGGTTTAAATGAAGGAGCTATGAGATCATCCATCGATCCATCCATCTTAATCAGGCATTCCTGGTGGAGGTTTGCGGGGGGCTGGACCCTATCCCAGAATGCAGTGGGCGAGATCCATGAGATCAGGTATATTGATTTTTTTTAAGGGAGGTGGAATGAGGTCAGAATGAGGTATGAATCACAACCATACAACTGTGCGGTGAGTCACCCCAGCCCCAGAGGGCCTGATTCTGAATGGGCCTGTGATGATAGATGTTTGATATAGTATTCAGCTCCGTCCGTCCGTCCCAAACATTGTCAGCGCGATATCTCAAGACGGAGTCAACCTATTTCAATTCTTTTTGGTACCAACCTTCCTACTGGGAATGCACAGACACCAGTCAGTTTTGGTGACCTAACGGCGGGGGATATAGTCACTTTAGTGACAAACTCTTGTTTTGTTTAGGAATCCTCCCGAATAGATGGGTTACTTAGTGGCTAGATTGGAGGCCCCATAGGTGTGGCTGTTTTCATTGATCATCTCATCAGACATGAGACAATACAATATGAACACATAATTTTGAAAGGAGACACTGGCCCGTCTGGGCAAGCCATTAACCTACAGTCGACCAGTCCCTCAAAGCCCCTTTGTGCCGGCGGCAGATCCGCTAGAGTTAGCCTAGCTGAAGACGTCATCCATTTTTGTTGTCTGTACCGTTATGAGAAGTGGGTCTCTGAGGATTTGCGATTTGAAGTGGGGGATGAGGTGGTGTAGAGAGCGAGGGAGGGAGGGGGAAAGTGATGGGGGGCAAGAGAGAGATGATGGGAGTGCGAGGGATATCGAGTGTCAGTCAGTCGTCTGGCAGTCGCCGTGGTGAGGAGCAGAAGTCTTCAGTGTGGTTCTTCACTGGTCGGCGCTTTAACTGAGCTTGATGTCCTGCTTGGGATGTCTCAGATCTGGGGGTGAACGGCCATATTCCTGAGGTGGAACCAGAGTGGACCTCCATGTGTCCAAATAGGCTTCATTCTTGCTTGGACTGAACTATAGTCTCATTAGCCAATCGAGCTCTTGCTTGCGTGCAAGACACCGTCTTTACGAGAAGGTCGCCACTGTCTTTTTCCGGAGTTAACTCTGATTATCACCAAGGATGAATGATTTTTGATCTTCAAAAACACGTCAAGCTCTCTCTTGAGACGAGACCTGGATCTTCTCAGCTGGAAAACGCTCTTGTTCTGGTGTGAACTGTGATCTGAGCTATCAGGTTCCACTCCTATTCTAGCGCTACCTGCGGTCTTTCTGAGTTGGACTTCTGGTCTGTGGTGGTTCCATCTCTCTCTACTGCTCTTCCTTCGATCCCAAGGACTCACAAAGGACTTCTCAGAGTTATTCTAGAGTCAAACGCGAACTTTGCAAGGGGGTCACACCCCTATTCTAGTCATTTCTGCCCCCTCTCTCCGTCCAGTGTTGATATGAAGTGGCTGGATGTACTGCGTTCCTTATTCGCAAGGGGTACCCTAAGTGCCCCCACCACACCTACTACAACTCCCAGCATTCCACACAACCACGATGCCTCTGCCACTCAGGTAAGGGACAAGGATTGGTCCGGTCAGGAACTCAGAGATGCTGTGTTTGCTTATTGCCTGGACAGCTAATGCTGTTGAAATGTGAATGAAAGTATCACTTTGGGACAGGTACTTGACGTAACCAGGTTTTTGACGCATCAGTTTTGCCCGTAGTTTTTGCCTTTTGTTTAAAGGTGGAAGGTGTTCATTTCCATTCACCAGGCGGCACTTTATTATTTTTTCGATGTTTTTATTTCCAGTTGAGAGGTTAGCACCTCAATAAATGATTCCTGGAAACAATATTTAACGAGCATATTCATGAAAAAAGCACATAATTTATTTCGATGGCCTATTTATACCATCCTACGGTAATATCAATAACCACTCAGCACATGGGTCAAAAACCTGGGGCCTCATGTATGAAGAGAGCGTACGAACAGAAAAGATGCGTACGCTACTTTTTTTTGCGGATGTCAGATGTATGAAAACAAACGTGACTTTAGAAAAAATGCAAAAAAAATTTAGCATTTTTGCAAAATTAAAGTTGATTCAGATTTTTCATTCAAATTTGCAAGCTGAATTGGTAGCCCGTTATATTATAACTTTAATACTTTTTACAAAATGCTACTTTTCTTTTTATGAACGTACGCAATATTGAAGTATAAAATCCACGCAATTGTTAGTACATGAGGCCCCTGGTCATTTTCTTTTGCGACGATCGTCAGTAAACAGTGGTGATCAGAAAATTGTTTTCTTTGCTTGTTGACATTTTTTTCCAAAAATTGTTTGATTTTCCATCAGCATAGAACCTAGTCTTTGCAAAGCCCCGATGTAAACTGTTTTGTTTAAGGAGCAGTAATGTAGATGGGCAGTTTATTGGTATAAGTGTGTCAAAAACTTGACCCTCTCTCCTACTGTTGATGCGCAGGCTAATTACTGGATTGACCATTTTAATGCAAGGACCATGAAGTCAGTTTTTTGAACAGTTGAAGTTCTGCTGGAATCTAATCTGGCAACAGCAGAGCCATTAATATGTGTTTTATCAGTCATGCCAGATTCAATATTTTTCAATCCATGTATAGGCTGGTCTTTTATGAGCAAATAAATCCTTAGCTGTAATGGACTGAAATCCATCGCTGTAATTGCATGTCCAATTTGTAGAGTTTGGGAGAGAGAATTAGATGTAATTATATGTTTTGATAAAGCCACATGCTCAGTATTGCTGGGTCAGGCATAATGTTTGCGCTCTGCATTACATGTGTCATACATTATGCATGAGCCTGCAGCTGTCGTGGAGTCTTGAGATCATAGACAGCCTTCATGTATTCGTTAAAAAGCGGGGCCCTCTGGGTTAATCCAGTCAGTCCGACCGCTTGTTTGGGGTCAGATAAGGACAGAAGCCGGGGTTTATCCTGGGTGTGTGTCCCAGGGAAGGAGGCTTTGGGGAAAAAAAATTCCCCGTGGTGGTCTTCAGGCTTAGGAATTGCCCTAAGGCATTAGAGAAATTGTTTTTGTGAATAATAGCCTTTAGACTCTGTGCAGGAAAGGGATCATTTCCTCTTACAGGGCTGTGTGCGAGTGAATGTGTGCATATGCACGTTTAGTTCTGTTCGGTTCATAGGTTGGACGGCAACACTGTGTGAAAATGGCTGAATTTCTGATATGGCTCTCACATTGTGGATCTAAATGAGGAACTTCCTGTCTGAGGACAGTTAAACTGTCTGCCTGTCCATACATTCAACCATCCATATATTTATCGATCTGTCTGTCTGTCTGTCTGTCTCCTTAAACCACAGTTGATGGTCTGTACCTTAAGCTCATATTCATTTTTTTTCAAATCCAGTGTACCTCAGTACAGAGCCTAATTAGCATCAATGTCCAAATACTTGCGGGCTGAGCGACGCATTGTAGTGGAGTGTGTTTGTGCGTGCTTAATATTATGCAGCAGGTGTGTAGGCGGGTTGATGAAGATGCGCCAATGCGCATAGCATTTCAGGGTATATGTCTGGTATATGTGTAGGTGTGCGTGTGTGGGTGTATGCAGATTTGTTAGTGTGTTTGTTGCAAGCTCGAGCTTTATTTTGTGTGTATGTGTGTGTGTGTGTTGGGAATTAGCGCTTCTCTGTGCTAAAGGTTCTCCTGCATCAGTTCCCCTGTGGGCTGGCGCTGACCTGCAGTGCGTTGATGGTTTTGCAGTAGTTGTGAGACAATTCTGCTGGATGTAGCATGCAGCTCCACAAGCTCATGAATATTAACGGTGGTGATATGAACATTCTTCTGGATGTTGCATTTAGCTCCACCTCCTCATTAATATTAACAGTATTGATGTGAACATTCCACTAAAGCATGTAGCTCATGACTGTTAACAGTGGTAGAGCTGGGGACACGAAATAAATGACATGCCTTCTTTCCTGTACCCACAGTCCTCTGGCTGCCCTGCTTGTTGTGTTGGAGAGGTGCGAGGCGTGGGGGGGGGTGTATTGGAGTATGTGGGTTTGGGGCATGACTGGGCCAGCTGCCCCTCTATGGGTCTAGATCTGACAAATGTAGCTAATTGAGTTTTTGGAAATGCTCCAACAGGCATTAGAGGCTGCTCAGTGGTGATTTACATATTTACTGCTCTGTGATTTAGACATTTAGAGAATCAGATGGTCCCGTATGCTTTCCCGGGATATGTGAGCAGGGTACAGGGACAGCATATTCAAAGGCAAATGAGAAAATTTAGGAGGATTTGTGTTGGAATAAGGGCATGTCTGCACATGCTGCTGTGGAAGGAATATTCTTGAATGTTTTTTTCAGACCGCAGACCTCAACAAATCCAGCAGATGATTACTGTCATGCGTTACTCTGCTGAAGAGGAAGGGATCCTTCTGTTTGAGGATCAGTCAAAAGCAGTAGAACTTTGTATGGAAATCAGCCTTTTGGGTGGTGCTTAGTTGCTTATACTGTGCTGGACTCTCTAACGGCACGGTTGTGCGTGTCCGGTATGCAGTTGTACTATGTTGATGTTGATACAAGTTCACAGGAGTGGTTGTAATAAACAACCCATCCATATAGCGAGGAGGCACTAAACTGATGATAGCAAAAAAAAAAAAAAATTACTCTTGGATTGTATTTGCTATGACCCCCCCCCCCCCCACCTCCCTCAAATTTGTGACCGCAAACAGTACCCCTTGGCTCATTTCTGTGGGTTAGGGCACCATGAAGTCTAAAGCCAACCTTAATTCTATGACTCACCCTGCCGATTTGACGTAAGATGCTTTGATTGTTGTGGTTGAGGATCCCAAAGTTGCCAACGGGCTCTCAGAATCTGGGAGCAAATCGGGGGCAATATACTTATAATTGATTTTTACTGAATAACTTCCACTCACTTCCTCTTGCGCAGTGATTATGGTCATAGAGGCTGGGACCGCATTTGTCAGACTCTCATCTGGCTGGTTTGTATTAGATTCACCGCTGGTGATTAATGGTCGCTCTTGCCAAGTGCTATATCCTGTCTCCAGTCAGGCTTGACTGCTATTTCTGAGAGGATCGAGTAACATTCATTGAACTTTTCTCTTTTTGTAAACGTGAGGCCAGCCTAAATCAGGAAATCTCATGCAGTCTTCAGAAACACCAGCGAGCACAGAGGCTGTGTTTGAAATTTGCACTTGTGCACTCATTCATTCACGATATAGCGTTTGATATGTGGAACGCTCACTCAGGGGTTAAAGGCCGACAGATGTCGATAAATTTCGGGCACTATTTTGCTGTTAGAATGGCAGTTTGGACAAGCACTACTAAATGGCTGATATTGTCTACCATATATTGAGTAGGGATACATTTTGAGCACTGTCGAGGAGTTCTATTTGCCCTCTTGGGTGTGACATCACAATTATTGATTGGAATGATTTTTAGGAGAACACTCCAGTGCTGATGTAGCTATCATGGCTGGTCATTGAAATGCGGTGCAGTTACCGAGCACTGACTTGTACTGTAGTTTCCAGACTTTATGAAGCATCTGCTCTTGAAAGGGTTGCGAGAAGGGACTGGAATGAAGGTGTCCCTTACCGACATCCCCTTAGCTGACTCCACTCGCTCTGTGAGACGTTCATTTGTGTATGTCATGACAGGCCAATTGCCTCTGTCGACAGGCCGATCTGCTCAATTGCGAGGCCAGTAGTTGAAAAAGCAAAGGCAGACAGTTACTTATGGGTCTTCTAGCTAAAGCCTCGAGTCTCTCCACAACACTAATTTCACATTTCCATCATAATCACGGCAAGCCGACAGCACCGGAATGAGTTTGGCTAATGTATTAGAGCGACCGTGTCATGTATATCGATGCCTTTTTAAAGATAAAAGCGCTGACTCGTCATACTGCCATGGGCGTATATTATTTGTTGATAGATTTTGTGGGAATGTTAATTTGTCACAGTGATCTATGAAGTGCAGGCCCATGTTGCGGTATTGTACGTATACCTGGAGTTCGTCTTTCGAACGTAAGAACTCACATAGTGTTTGATTGGACATCTAATTCTTAATTCATTCAATTCCATTAGGCCAGATATTATGTCTTTCACAAGAACTTCATCTGATTTTGAAATGAAATTACTTTTTGTCTGTGCTTTTATCTTCTCTGGATGGTTAGTTGCAGGCTACAATTACTTTAAGGGTCTACTTTGCTGACTCCATGAAATGGAGGCCAAAAGACATTTGACTGGAACAGACAGATTAATGTTTGCTGTAATATTTTATTTAAAAATATCAGCAATGGCAGTGGCCCGGTTATTTTGTCGTTAATGACAATTTTTAATGTAGCACACAGACTCAGCATTTTAGAATATTAGCCGAGCTTTTTCAAAAAAAGGTGTGTTTCAGCAAATTTTGATTGCAAAATGTTCCCTTCAGCATTCTGGGTAATTATCCAAATTACCCAGAAATGATGTTAACAGACATTTTCAGACCCGATTCCTTGCCATAATGACATTCATTAGTCAGGATTTTCCCGTCCATTGGAAAATCACAAGAGACGTTGATTAGTATATTCTCTTGCACACAGCAACTGTACCGAAAATCCGAAATTATTTTAAAAGCGTTGGAGCCTTCTTCATTTCAACGGATTTGTTCAGAGTTGCAGTTTCTCATAAGTTTTCTTGAGAGACCTGATCGCTCCCAAAATGAGTAGAAGTTTAAGTTTAATTTCAGTCATTTGACATCCTAGGTTGTGAGGCTTTCAAATATTGGTCACAAGCCGAAGCCTTCTGTAACCATGATAATGTAATGTCCTGTCAATCCAGGGAAAAACAGTTTTATTACTTTGACTCTCTGAAGTGGGTCTTCATCAGGAAAGGCTTGATAAAATAATGACTGATATATTTTTTAATGATTACTGCATTACTTTCCTTACAATGGTTACAAGTTATTGACTGCATTTACTCACAAATATAAAAAAAATGAATAGCATACAGAACTATAGAGTGGCACCACCCAGGATTTCAGCACGGAAATGCAACGCTCGAGTCCCTGGGGTCTTATTTGCAAGAATTTTCGTGGATTTCAAACCTAAGTATTCCATACGCTCAAAAAAACAAAATAGTGTACAGGGGAAAAATACAATCTTAATTCATTGTATAAAACAATGAGAGAGGTCAACTGAATGCAAATTTAATGAATCCGCATTAACTTGGAATTTTTGATATTTGCTTAATCTTTGTAATTTTGCGCATCTTTCGATGTCAGGTTTGTTTTTATAAATCTAATATCTGCAACAAAATTGGCGTACACATAATGTTTGTGCCTACGCACCATTTATACTGGGACTCCGGGCCTTTCACCATTATCCTGCCCCTGCAGTGTCGCAGGCTCAGCTGTGATCACTCTGCTGCTGTTTCCTGTTGTTTTTATAACTCCTGTAAGCACTTTGGCCAATATTCTCCATGAAACCGGCCACACAAATAAAACAATTTTTAATATTGTCGGCGTTATTGTTGGTATTGCAGTGATAGGAATATGATTTTTTTTTTTTAATGTAATGAATGCAGAGATAAAATGTCCCCATTCCCTCTGGAATGTAAGTGCTAGCCTCTCTTTTGACAAGGCATTCATCCTCGACTGTTGCCATCTTCAAACAGCAATCCCCAGATGTCTGCCAGCACGTATACTTCTGAGAATGTTCCATCGGTGGTGATGTCATTTAAGGCCACCTCACAACTGGATGTTGTTAAAACCACCGCCACCACCCCCCTGCGCTCCTACCTACAACACCCCTCTCTCATCTGGGAGTCAGTAGGCCTTATAACCATCAGCAGTGATGTCGCGTAAGGCAAAACTGTAAGTGTATGTATAATGACGACTCCCGCTCGCAATTCTTCTCTTTCATTGG
This sequence comes from Gymnothorax reevesii, assembly GCA_029721435.1. NCBI lineage: Eukaryota > Metazoa > Chordata > Actinopteri > Anguilliformes > Muraenidae > Gymnothorax > Gymnothorax reevesii. Next base: position 21,027,973 of record CM056579.1, on the reverse strand, counting down.
GGATGTCACAAGGAGTCAAAATCTGACTTGCATTTACCCATTATCTCACCTTCCTCTCCTTGGATGACCCTTCCTGCACTCCGCTATCCCACAAGGCCCTGGGAGTGTGGCCTCTCACCACTTTGTGGGCTTATCTCTTCCTCTACTGTCAAACTAATTAACCTCTCTAAAAATTACACCCGCTGCATTTAAAGACCAGGGGCAACACACTGCTAACCAGAACGCAACACTCCTCCCAGATGGCAGTGCTGCGGCATTCCCAGTCCATATCTTTGAGAAATAGGGGTTCTAAAATTAGGGTTTAACCCTCGCACAGACATAGACGCCGACGTCCGTAAATTTTGAAATTTAATTCCGAAATAATTCTGTAATTGAATTTCCAAATGTCTTGCTTCAATGAAATATTTTTCCAGAGTCTCCGTGACACAAATTCTGAGTTATAAAGCCTAAATAGGCTCATTCATAACAGGAAAAATTGGCACTATTTGTATTCTGCGCAAAGGCATTAAACTTTTCTATCCCTCTCAATGCTGGCTGAATTTCTAATTTTGTGGTCATTTCTATTGATCAAAAGATGGATACTTGGTAAAACTACTGTGGGAGACCAAAATACTAAATCCAATGAAACAGAATGGCTTTTGTGCTTCAAGGTGTATGTATTTTTTGTTGGAAGATGTATTCAAGTGAAAGAGATATTAGGAATGACTGTGCAATGGCTGTACAAAATTGTGGGGCTTTAAGAGGCTGCTTGTGCATTTCTTATAACCACGTCCTTTCATCGCTCCCTCTGTGCCGTGGCCGTGTCGCCAACTACAACAGTATCTCAGCTACTCACTGCGCTCAGCAGACGGGATAACATCATTAGCTGGATGATCTCACATGGCGATTCAAAGGGGGGGTCCCTGCAAATGGTTCTTTTCCGTAACCCCCTCTCACCCTCTCTCATCTCCAGTTACTCAGTTGTGTGGCCATTACCGCACGTCACGCTTAAGGAGTGGATTTTTATGCAGACTGATTGACAAATGCACAGCGGCTTAAATCGTTGGCTTTGTCGAAGTTCCTGGAAGCGGGAAACACGTTTTCTTTGTCTGAAGAAAATGTAAAACTGCCATCGATTGTGTAAGGTCTATCTGTTACCCTCCAGCGTTTTCACTTTTATCGACATTTTACTTGTTGGTCCAGAAAAAAGGAACAAAGCATCGATGAACTTTATTGATCCTCTCTGAGCGTTTTAAAGCCCTCAGTTCCATTTTCCCCACCTCGGGTTTCCACTGAATGTGACCTGCCTCACCTTTAATGGCTCCTGTGTGTTTCTGTCGTGAAACGTATTGATAAAAATGTGTATTTTAAAGTTAAATTACTGATGAAAGTGTGCACACTATCACATGAATCAGGGCATACGTATGAAGGATTATGTATGTTTAGCTGGAGGAATATCCAAGGGAAAATCATGCAAAGTCATGAGAAGCATTTTTTTTTTATTCTTAGAGCGCTGAAATAAATTAAAAAAAATGTATAAATTAAATTATCTGGTGCTGCTGAAAACCTATCGTGTGGCGACTTAAAAAAAAAAAAGCTCCCCTGTGGTCACCACATGATAGGTTTTCAACAGCTTTAATTTTGATATCTTTCATCATTGAGCAACAGTAGCTGCATGTAGCACTCTGATATACTAAGTCCTTTAGAACATGCAAAATCATTTTGCCCGCGCAAAACCAGAAACTTGCCATTGCTCAGTGCAAGGCAAGTACCCTGGCCAATCATGGACAATGTTATTGGTTTTGCATGGGCAAAAAGATTTTGCATGCGCCAAAGGTCTTAGAAAATCAGGCCCTAAAGGTAAAAGTTTTGAAAACTCATTATTTTGCAAGTGAAAATTATTTTCCAGTTTCCAGTGATCATATGGGCCTTAAAATTTTCATCCTTACTGGCCCCACTATCCAACTTAAATCTTTTGCTAAAAAGAGCAGCTATCTTACCATTAATTTATGGTAAATGGTAGGATATCTCCTGAACATGGCGTTATAGCTTCTATACCTTGTAGTGCATTTAACTGTGACGAAGTCCCAATGATTTTACTTTGTCACAGCGGGACTGGCTGTCTCAGGGAAACGGCATTTATTTCCTTCGTGCTATGGAACGCAAGGGTACGATACACGTGATGTCACCGCTGACTGCCTCCCAGAGCTTAGCCACTTTTCTTGATGACAATGTAAGTCTGTGATGTTGACTCAATTCTCTCTCTCTCTTTCTGGCTTCATCTCCTCAGCTCTCGGTGCTAACGCGTCATTATCAGTGTGTGTCTGCCTCTATCGCGTCTGTGACAAATCCAGCGCCTGCGATACCAGACCCCTTCAGTCTCACACACACACAAGCACCTAATGTCAAACAGAAACTTTGCGGAGGTATCCGTCTGCTTCCAGTTTCATGAATGGGAAATGGCATTTGAGGCATCTTATCCGGCTCAGTCTTGGATACAGTCATCTTTCTGTTCTTGGATGCAGAACTCCCACTAAGTTGAAAGCGAAGAATAACTAACCAGCTGCAGAATTTTACTCTCCAGGGGCCTTATTTATAAAAATTTGTGTGGATTTCATACCTAAATAATACGTACGCATAAAAAAATAAAAATGACATTTTGTGGAAAATAACCTAATTTATAAACCTATGGGTAAAATAAACTGCATGGAATTTTCATTTATTTAATCAGGATGGACTTGAACTTTATTGACATTGTGCATAATCTTAATAATTTCCCCTTTTTTAATGTCAAGTTTGTTTTTATAAATCAGAAATCTGCAAAGAAAGTGACGTACATATCTTTTTTGTGCCTACGCACTGTTTATAACTGAGGCCCCCGGTGCCTCAGAGGAACTTCCAAAAGGAACTCTCTCTGGTGGCTCCAGGATGTGGCTTGGCTGTATCTCAGAATGGTGACTATCTCAGACTTGCTGTGGAGGTGAAATGGTAGCCTAAGTGTGTATAAAATCCTAAACTCACGACCCATACTTTCAGTTTGTTAAAGAGATTTGTTTTTTACCTTTATTTTTGTGCAATTTTGTATTAGTCATTTATTGCTGTGGACATAACTTACAGGAGCTCCCTGTTGCCGCAAAAAAAAACCACATCCGCAAAATAATGGTCGAAGATCAGGCCTGAAGCATCCCGATTCTATGTTCTGACTCTTCCAGCGCTAATTCACATTACTTTTTGTAGCATTTTGCTCATTTGTTCCCGCTGCGAAGATGATGGATGCTGTACGGCTGCGGCCCCCGCGATTCATGACTCGATGGTCGATCAGTTTGACGTGCACGAACTCAAACGGAGAAGCTTTTCTGTTTGAAGCAATTTCACAGCTGGATGGTTCTGGCTTGTGTTGCGAGGCCTTTATTTGAGGGGGGAGCGAGTCGTGGGCTCGGATGTTTGGGCAGGAATGAACTCCCGGGGTGAATTTACCTGCTGATTGTTGAATTTTAAGCAAGGTATGGCTCACCCCTGGGTTTTTAGCCAATGTGCCAGTAATGCTGGGGTCCTCAACCTGATCAAGAAAAGCCTGGTTTTGATGCAGTCTTCTATTCCAGCCGAGCAGTTTTACTCCTGATTCTAAAAATCAACCGCTGGAGTCTTTTCTGAAGACTTCGATAAGCAGAATAAGTGGAACAACTGCTTAGCTGGAATGACAGACAGCACCCATGCCGGCTCATTCTGGATAAGGTTGAGTTCCTGTGCTCTCATGCTTCTTGCAGAAGTCCGGCATAATCCACTTTAAGCCTTTGATGAGCGCCTGGGAGAAGGTAAAGGTTAAAGTTCATCATTGTCTTAGCTGTTTCTCATCTATACCCTCATCTTATTATCATTTCTTATTTTCATCACCTTGCTCTGACTAATTAACTTCTTTTCTATCCTTTGGACACATTAGTCTCTTGTGGGCCTGCTGTTTGCAGAGTAATTAACTGGGCTTCTGCTTAATATGTCTAACTAATGCTCTGCGATAGAACAGCGAGGATTGCTCTTTAAAAGTTATTCAAGCAGTAAACTGTATGTTTATAAAGACTGTAAATAAGTGGTTAAAAGCAGATGTTCCCGTGCAGCCACCCTTTTTATATTATACAGTTATTAATGCAATTGGTCCATTTATCCGTGTGCTGATTATTCCTGCTGTGCTCCTGCAGAAAGCAATTCAAATGTTTGGCCGGTCTCGTTAATTTTGTTTTCGGACCCATGGAGTTCGGTCTCGGAAGCCCAATAAGCGTGACCACAGCTACCGCCTTGTTTGCAATACTGAACTTTCAAAATCCTAACAATGGTGAGCATCTCACATTTAATGACCGTTTCTAATGATCAGAATCGCTGGTATTTCCATGCCGTCATAGGAACGCTGATGCTGCATGCGTATAGTCACAGGCCACGGTCACAGCATTCCACCAGCTGTGTCTAAATACCGGAGATAAAATCAAACCAAACTGATTTTGTCGCAGGACTCGTGGACTAAATAAAGACTCGATCGGGAGAGCTGTGATTGAAGAGTTTCAAAATAAACGGCTGTCTGAGGTTGGTGAGTCTAGTATTCAGGGATTTCCTCACGATCGAGATCTTGAAAAGCTGAGCGATTATGTCGAAAAATGCTGCTTTGAGCAACGGGCATATTACGCAACGAACCCCGCGGTTTATCAATTAAGCAGGATGCAAAGGCTGGCTTGCACACCCTGTGAGGCAAGAATAATTACGGCCTGGGTGCGAGTCCGTCCCTTGCAAAATAAGTATCCCCCCAGAGGGCAGTGAAGTCTGCTCCATAAGCCTGGACTAATAATGTGCTCAATGGAGTCTCTTCTGATGAGCCCCGTTAAATCCAAAGGGTACCGTATTTCTATTACAGTTCAGGCTCATTCCGCGGGGTCAGGAGAAGGCCAGGCTCATCGCTTCATTTGTTTGGATTCGGGAGGCAGTGGTACGTTTCATGAATTATTGCCCTCTTCCCGGTTTGGTCATATAATGTTCTCTTGCGAATATTAGACCGGCCTGTTGCCTGTAGTAAGCCTTCTGGGCATTCATTGAAATTTCGGGATGCAAGACTCTCTGTTACTTTATTTTTGAAATAATGAAGTAATTTGTGTAACCTCAATTTTTTTCAATGAAAAATGACCTTGGCTGTGTGCAGAATTGTTGTGAAATTGTGAGACTGGTTCTGTGGTCAGGGAGGTCATTTTCTCTTCGAAAGTTCCCCAAAATTCAGTAAACTGGAGCTGAGGTTCTGTGTAAGCTCATTTTGACCGCAAGTTCGATGAACACGCCTGGAGGCAAAACGGAATTACATCGCGATCGCGGAGAGAAATGTTTGTAGCGAAAGCGGTTGAGTCGAGTTTGAGAATAAAGAATTTGGAAGCTGGCCCCAGACTGTTAGCTACCGTCTACCGCAAAACACAGCCGCACTTTCATCACAGCCTTTGGAGCCAGTCTCAGTGGCTCTGCGCCCGGATGAAGTGCTGTAGCATCAACCCGACCTGCAGGCTCGCTTGTGCCAGGGACAGTAATCTCTGACTGCGTGTGATCGAGACGTCTGTTTGGCCTTCGTCAAAGGGCAGGACTGTTGGATTCCTCATTCAAGCTTCAGATACAATTCCGAACAGATTTCATTTCTATAAAACTGTTCAACGCTTTTTTTTTCTCTCATAACATTTATGAAACAAAGCGCTTTGTTGAATGTAAGATTTCTATCATTAACTATGTGCATTTTATAAAATAATGTTTGAATATGCCTTTGATGCCATTAAATGCTGTGTCCTCAAAAAAAAAAATGTTTTTTTCAAAAATTTATTTTGAGAAAATAAAGCAGAATCCCATCACAAATTTTGGATATGTTAATAACAGGCATCTATCTAAAACAGTCAATTTGATGTCGGTGGATGGTGTCATTTTTTTGGTATAAAATGTAAACGGCACAAATTTATATTTTCATGTTCCAGCCTTAATATTTTCTGGATTATTAATAAGAGAGAGGCAGAATTAAAATAAAAAATACACATCATATATGGGAAGCTGTACGTGCAATACCAAATCCCTGTCTTTGAAATTAGGCTTTTTACAGTCCGTCAAATATGCTACCGCAGAGTGTAGAGTAAAAATTTCAACCAAATTTAAGCACTCAGAAATATGTGATGAACTGAAGGGACACCTTCTTAAGTCCGTATTCCTCAAGTTAGAGCAGCGGATTTTCCCCTCTGAAAATTTGAAGGACTGAGCTGAAATACTTTTCTAGATATAGCCACGTGAAAGTGGCTCCTCAGAAATCGCTGTTCGAAAAGGGCCTGATCTTAGTTACAAAACTATTTTTTTTTATGACAAAACTATTAGGGGTTTAGTGCTAAAATTTTGGATTTATCCTATTAGGAGGTGAATGCACTGGCTAGATTTTTTTCAGCCAAATCTGAGATGGCCAAGTGGGAGCCATTTGAACATTTGACATTGAATGACACACAGCTCTGTGCGTTGTATAAAATAGCTCTGTGTGCTCTATACGACCCCAATTCCGAAATAGTTGGGACAAAGTGTGAATTGTGAATAAAATCAAAATTCCATGACTTTCAGATCACGAGTCAATATGTTATTTACAATAGAATGTGTGATCTTCAGCCCTCAGACGCCACTGCATCACTCAGCGGCATGATTCTGTCATTGACATTACTTAATGGGCCCATGAATACTTCAAGAAACTACTGTCCATATATACAGTCCGCCGTGCCATCCACAGATATCACATAAAACTCTATCATGCAAAAAGGAAGCCATTGTTGAGCATGATCCAGAAGTGCCACCGGGTCCTGTGGGCCAAGGCTCATTTAAAATGGACTGGCAAAGTGTCCTGTGGTCAGACAAATCCAAATTTGACATTCTTGTTGGAAATTATGGGCGTTGTGTCCTCTTGGCTAAAGAGGAGAAAGACCACCCCTCCTGTTATCAGTTATTCGGTTCAAAGGCCAGCATCTCTGATGGTATGGGGATGCATTAGTGCATATGGTGTGGGACACTTGTATGTTTTAAAAAGCACCATGAATACTGAAAGGTATATAAAGGTTTTAGAGCAACATATGCTCCCCTCCAGATGACATCTATTCCAGGGAAGGCCTTGTGTATTTCTGCAGGAGGATGCAAAACCACATACTGCAGCTATTACAACAGCATGGCTTCGTAGTAGAAGAGTTGGTGTGCTGAATTGGCCTGCCTGCAGTCCTGATCTTTCACCGATTGAGAACATTTGGTGCATAATTAAACAAAATGTCTGTCAAAGGAGACCAAAAACTCTCCAGCAGCTGGAAGCCTGTATTACCCAATATTGCGATCAAATTCCAATGGCTAAACCCAAGAAACTTGTCTCCTCAATGCCCTGACGCCTCCACTCTGTGTTAAAAAGAGGAGGGGATGCTACACCATGGTAAACAGGCCCCTGTTCCAACTTTTTTGAGACCTGTAGCAGCCATCAAATTTGAAATGAGCTCATTTTGTGGATTAAATTGTAAAATTTCTCAGTTTCAGCATTTGCTATGTTATCTCTGTTCTATTGTGAATAAAATACTGGCTGGTGTGATTTGAAAGTCATTGCGTTTTCATTTGATTCACAATTTACACTTTGTCCCAATTATTTCAGAATTGGGGTTGTACTTATGTGCCTTATATCGTAGCTCTGTGTGTTATATATGTATATCATAGCTCTGTGTACCTTTTTATCACAGCCCTGTGTGCTATATATCGTGGCTGTGTGTGCCTTATATCATAACCCTGTGTATTATATATCATAGCTCTGTGTGCTGTATATCATAGACGTGTGTGCTATATATCATAGCTCTGTGTGCTACAGTATATATCATAACTCTGTGGGCTTTACATCCTGGTTGTCTGTGTTGTATATCACAGCTCTGTGTGCGGTATATCAGCGTAGCTCCATGTGCTGCACAGCATATCACAGCTTTGTGCTTTGAGATTGCTTTACTCTCTGCCTTGTTCTATGATTTACAACCTAACTGAAGGACACAACTGACCTGGTGTCTGTCCCTTGTACCACATGGGAACCTTCCATTCTCCTAATCCCTTAATGTGCTTTTTGGCAAAAGGTTTGGGGCGCCCACTTTAGAGTATCCAGTAAATTACAGCAAGAGATAAACTCAGGAAATAGTTACAAGGGACAATTTTTAGTTGTAATTTTAAGGGCAAATTGAACGTTGCTCAACCACTTGAAAGGGTAATTAATTTTTTTATGATCGAATCACCTATTTTACTTAACTAATAATCTAAATGTAGGCAGAGTTGAGGACTCTGCGAGCCTGAGTGCAAAATGAATTGCTGCAGTTTTTTTTTTCTCAAATGGAGATGCGTTGCTAAAGCTGTGCGGTCGGAGGGAGATTGGAGCGCTCCTCACTGTTCAATGACTTGTTCAAGAAACCCCCGTCCAAGCCTGTCAATTTTTTACTTCATTTCCAGCCCTTTCAATGGGCACCTCTGCTACGAGTGATTGCATCGAGGTTTTTTAGCACTGCTGCTCCAAGCAGGCTGTTTGTTCTTATTAAGGTGAAGCCCTCCATCTGTTTAGCCCCTAAATACACTGTCTCAGTATCGCCTGCGCTTTATTCTGCAGGACTGACTGTCGTTGAAGTTTTTCTTTCTAATACACTTTTTTGTTTGGGCAGTGTGGCTGCAGCAGGTGCCATGGTTTTTCATACACATTTAACTGGTTTTAGATTTAGTCATTTTTACCTCTGCCATGGAGGAAATGTTTTCATCAGTGTGTGTCTGTTAACAGGATAACTCAGAAAGTTAAGAACGGATTGACACAAAATTTTGTAGGATGGTAGGTGGGAGTTCAAGGATGAGTTGATTTAATTTGGTAAGTGATCCGGAACATATTGTGGATTCTAGATCCAGAAGAATTTAAAATATACCTGATTAGAATGATAATCTTTAAGGGACAATCTTAAAATTTCAGTGTTAAATGTGCTCAGCACCATTAAAAACGCACAGGTGAGGTCTGTACTGTATTTGCGGCAAATGGAAGAATCGATTGATTTGTATTGCTTTTCCAGTGAGGCATGCAAGGAAATAAAGAAAAGTGCGTGGTATTGTAATCCTGACGCACCACGTGCACACACCAAGCACTTCAGTAATAACAAACATTGAGCTGTTCATGATGTGCATAGTGACACTTGACTTGTTCTTTTCGGTGAGGTCAATAGCCTACATAAAGCTGAGAGACTCATTTTGATTGATTGGAAATCGGCTTCGCCCCCCTCCTTTCTGAAATGGTTGGCTGAAATGACTTCAGTCACACAGATGGAAAGACTCAGGTTTCTAAGGATTAACTCAAATGGGAAATTCACGGCGCTCTGGGATCCGTTCCTTGCCTACCTGGACATGAACAAGGTGGGATAAACGTCCCGCATGGTCACTTTTTCAATGTTTTTGTTGGGACTGAACGTATAGCACTAACAAGCATTTTATACACCTGGTAGTTTTTGAGTTGACCAACAAATGAGTATTCAATTTCCATGTTTGTACAATTTTTTTTTTATTTTTTGGGTACCCTTTAGTGCATGTCTGAGCCTGGGTTATTGTGTGGGATTTTTTGAAGTCTTTTTTGGATTATATGTATTGTCTTTATGTGTTTAATTGTAAATTAAAAGAAAAAAAAAAATTGCCTTCATAAAGCCAAAAAAAAAAAAAAAAAACGAAAAATGCTACTGCATTTTTTTCAAGAAAATGGAACGGCTTGTGACACAGGAGAGAGAAAAAAAGCCTTTGGCATGTTACGGGCAGATCTCAGCTGCCGAGAGGTGGTGCATCATTTGCGCTGTCACCGTTCAACAATCAGTCGGCTGTCTATCTGAGAAAACCAACTCTTTGCCCATCAACAGGAGTAGGAACTCTTTACTTCTGACTGTAGGCACCTGCCTCTGTAATTTTTTGGCACTTTATTACCCTGTTTCTGTCTGAGAATGGAAAACAGAGACTGTCGCTGACCGCCCACCATAAGGGCAGCCATGCGTAAATGGGCAAAAACTGGGTTTTCTGAAGGGGCCGTGTGCACAAGTTTTGCTCACGTAGACGGCGTCAAACGGTGCTTGCGCTCACCCTCAATCGTCTCGGACCCCTCATCTCATGATCAGTTTTGGTTGTTTGGTTGTTTGGAATCTGTCACGTACAGGCTGTAACCAGATGTGGCGCTCTTGAGCTGCCATCGTCACTCGTGGCTGCCCTAAGAGGGGTCGATCAGTGACAGTGTCTGTGTTCCATTCTCCGATAGACAGCCGACTGATTGTTGAACGGTGACAGCGCAAATGACGCACCACCTCTCGGCGACTGAGACCTGCCCGTAACATGCCAAAGGCTCTTTTTCTCTCTCCTGTGTCAGAAGCCGTTCCATTTTCTTGAAAAAAATGCAGTAGCCAAAAAGACCAAGTCAAGTGTCACAATGCACATCATGAACAGCTCAATGTTTGTTATGACTGAAGTGCTTGGCGCGTGCACGTGGTGCGCGTCAGGATTACAATACCACACACTTTTCTTCATTTCCTCTCGTGCCTCACTGGAAAAGCAATAAAAATCAATCGATTCTTCAATTTTCCACAAATACAATACATACCTCACCTGTGTGTTTTTAATGGCGCTGAGTATAAAATCTACACTAATTTAGAATTGATTATAGTTGTTTGTGAACTGAATAATATTCTTGTGGGTCCAAACTAATAATACTGACATATGGCATGGCTGAGGTAAGGGCTCTACCGAGTGCCTTTCTAGTTTGAATGGTGTGTTTGCTTAGTAAATTGTTTAATTGATTTTAAGTAGCAAAATCCTTTCTCTCAGTTTTTCGCAATCGTTATCCTTTCAGGGCACTTTGTGATGTATGTCGCTGTGGATAAGGATGTAAGCTAAATGACCATAATGTAATGTAATGTGGTACATTTAAGATCAACACATTAGCAAATTTGAAATGGGACCGCATTATAGTATTATCTACTGGTACATGTTCTGTAACACTTTAACACTGACCTTTCTGTTTACATACCTAAACTATTATGTTCATTTAATGCTCACATTTTGTATGATATACAACTGGTGGATATTTTTGTTATTGGTTAAACCATTGCTGGACTGTGAGCAGAGCATAAAAACATGATCTGCTGTATCCAGTGGTGCATATCTCCTGGTCAATTGAAAAATGGAGAGAGAGAGAGAGAGAGAGAGCATTGCGTGCCTACTAAGTTATACGACAGATTCCTGCTCTCTGCAACCCAACAGCCTGTTCTAGTTGGACCCTGGTGGCATACAAGCGTTAAAACTTCGGGACTCAGAGTGCATATGGTGTTTACTGTCACAGGAAATGGAGTCCAGGCTCATAGATCAAGCTGCAGGCCTAGCTTGCATTGTTGTGAATGATTTATAGCTGTGACGTAAATGTTTTGCATGTTCCAGGCCCGAATCCTGCATTCATCATGGGATATCTGTTCAGACCCAGAAACAGTATGAAGCACTGTGTGTGAATATGTGCTTCCTGTGATGGGCAAACCAGGGTGTGATTTGGGGTTTTTGAGCATTTGGATTATATTGCATTTTTTCCCACAACTCCCTCCTTAAATATTAAAATGTAATCGCATCCTTATTTGATGCATACCTTTAATCTATTGCTGTGCTCCTCTCTTGCACTGACTTTCAGGCAGTTTTCCAGACTGTGCTCGACGTTAGACCAATGTGGGCTGTAAATAATTCAGATGATTGGGAAGATGCAGAGTATAGCCTCATGGCAGATTAACTGAGTTGGATCCGGAAAGTGTATGATGTGAATGTATTACATTAAATTGCCGGAATAGTAATGCATGAAATGTAGGAGGTCAGTGTATTGTCTCCGCAGGAGGCTTTTCAAAACAGTCAGTTAAACTAGAAAGCACTCAGTAGAGCGTATACCTCCACCAATAGCGCTATCGCTATTAAAGCGACAGACCTATTAGGGCACTAGCAGAAACGTGAGCTGTTACTCTCTCAATCCACTCGTAGAATGCAAGCAGATCGCCGTTAACTCCCGCCCTCTTTATCCTCTCCTGCTTATGCAGGGTCCTAATGCTATGCCTGGGTAACCCAGGGTTACTGCTGAAAAGGGCCACCCTGACCTTGACCTTTGATGTAAATGCACCGGAAATGAATCAGTTTGTCCTTGACCCGTACTTCATCCTTCCACTAAGTTTCGTCGAAATCCACATCCAAATTTTAGAATTATTTTGTTCAGCAACAAACCAACAAACAAACAAACAAACGGAGATGAAAACATAACCTCCCGCTCCGACTTCGTTGGACGCGGCGGTAATAAGCAACATCTGTAAATGGCTGATAGGCTTCATGTTTGTCTGTATAAATGACTATAAGCTGCGCCATCCATTCTTCATGGAAAACAGCTAATATTAAAGCTGCCTTTTTATTGGTGAAACTTGAAAGTTAGCACATTCAACCATGAGTGGCCGCTTGAGGCATCAGACCCTACCTCTTTCTTGCTTTTCCTCATAGGGGCCAGCAGAGGGCGCTCTGCAATGTGTAGGCCTGGAGGTGATCTGGAATGAGACATGAGTATGGTCTGTAGGTGATCTGAGATGAGAAAAGATTATGGTCGGTAGATGAGATGAGAAGAGAGTATGGTCTGTTGCTGACCTGAAATGTGAAAATAGTGTGGTCTGTAGGTGATCTGAGATGAAAAAAAGTATGGTCTGTAGGTGATCTGAGATGAGAAAATGGTGTGGTCTGTAAGTGATCTGAGATTATGAGAGAGCATGGTCTGTAGGTGATCTGAGATGAAAGCAGTGTGTGGTCTGTAAGTGACCTGAAATGATAAAAGAGTATGGTCTGTAGGTGATCTGAGATGAGAAAAGAGTGTAGTCTGTTGGTGCTGCATAGAGTGAGTATATTTGTATTTGGCCAGTAATGGTACTCCTGCTGTCTGGCTTTGTTCTCCAGCACATTCAATTTTAAAAAAGGACATTCGACTGTTAACTTAAATTTTTGGGTATTTGCATCAATATTGTGGGACCTATGCTGCTACTGCAGTAGATTTATACTGCATCACCTTCCAAAAACTGTTGTGATTCTGCCTTGACCATGTTCATTCCCTGTTTATTCTGACTACCTTTTGTGTTTTTTGACTATTTGCCATGCCTGAATATTCTTTGTATTATGTACTGTGAATTGGTTACTTTGATTTGTCATGTTTAGTCTTAGTTTACTTTTCCATGTTTTACATTTTGCCATATCACAATCCGGTTCATGTTTTCCATTCTGCTTTGCACTTTGTCTCCCCCGTCTGGTCTCATGTCTCATTGCACTCAGCCCCAGTCTTGTGTTTCACTCTTCGGGTGATTTATTGGATTCTGGTTTTCAATCCCTCTTCCGATCTTGTTTACTGGCTTCACTCTTCTTTTCTATCTACTAACAATACTGACAATTTATTATTTTCCCCTGAGATTACTAACAACAATTAACCTTGTATATAATACTAACTTACTAACGACCACCACGGATTTGTGTAGTTGCACTTCAGCAGTTGCCCTGTTCTAGTCTCCGCCTCTTTGCTTTCCCTAATTACCTTTGCTGCATTTTCTGTGAAAGCTCACACCTGATCGCACTGTCCTGTTTCTCATTATCTATGCACGTTAGAAACTCCGTAACTGGAGCTGTTTATCTTTGTATAGGGTTGTCCCGTGATCCCTGTCCACGTTTTGGCTTCTGCCAAATTCCATGTGATTAGGTTCTCCCTCATGTGCTGCTCCTCTGTAATCAGTCTGACTGTTTGCACCTGTGTCCCTTACCATGTGATCTCCCCTGAAGTGTATAATAGGTGTCTTCTCACAGCCAGTCTCTGTCAGATCGTTTTCCTAGTCTTCTTGTACCATGTTTCTTTTCCCCTTGATTACTCAGTGTTTATCTTTCTGACTGGACCGCCCGACTTTTAGATTTTTGCCTTTCTGATTTTGGATTATTGTTGCATTTGTGAGTTTTGACCTTTTTCTGCCCGACTACGAGATCTGTTTGCTGCCCTGGTAACGATTCGGATTACGTTCTGTGGATTCTGGCTTGCTTCTCTGAGTACTATTCCTGTGTACCAGACCCATTTCTGTCCGACTGATTTGCTGCCCTGGTTTTTTCTATTTTTGCCCAACTGGATTTTGATTTTTGGAGTGTGGACTTTGTACTCTTGCCCTCTGCCCTGCGGGGCTCCTCCCCCTTTAAAGCAAGTTCTACTGCATTGCCTGGTTCTCGCGACTGGTTCCTGATCGCACCATTACAAAAACTTGGAGATTTCTCAGCGCTGTACATCATCCTGTGGCTCCTTAATTGGGTAACTCACTCAAGCAATGAACCAACTTGCCCAGTCATGTGTGCTTTGCATGTTTTGGCAGAGAGCAGAAGTGTACTTTCAGCTGCAGAGGGTCAGTGTTTCTAGCCAGGGTATCATGCCAGATTAAGCCAGATTAAGATGGCTGATCATTTTTTAAAATGAATGCATGTGGTGTTCAGGGTTTCCCGCAGAAAATCGGTTAGTCAAGGTGGTGACTGGGGGGGGGATCAGTCGGCATTTATTTACTCTATAAATCAAGTAGTTAAAGTGCAATAACAGTGAAAAATTCAGCAGTCTTGTAACTTTATTGATTGACACGCAGATATAATAAAATGTATGTATTATGCTTTCATGGAAGTGAGATCAAAAATTGCAGTTTGAATGGGTTTTATAGGCGCTTCTCTTGCGCTTAACAGTCTGAGTGAAACACTCGCTTGTATACAATGTATTTTAGCCTTACTGTAAGAGCTGAGCTGGAAATGTCATGACACACAAAATTCATGATACATGCATGAACACAGCCAAAATTATCCGGAAAAAAAAAGCGCGTAAAATGCGCACAACCGTCCCTAAATAAGGGTTAAACGAAAATTTATGCAAGAACGGAAAATTTATTTATCATATTTCGGGAGAGGAGAATGGTATTATGTATGGAAACTCATTGCATTTACAGGATCGAGTGTGTATATACACCTTGTAATTACGAGATCTTATTGGGCTACACGCAGATGAAGTTGGCCGGCTTCTTTCAATAAAGTACCCTTATGGTGGTTTTTTTTTTTTCAATCCATTACAGTACACTAGAGAACCACGCGCAATTTTCAAACATAGCAGAAAGCCATGCGCAAACACATCGGTAGCCTTGATAAGAAACTAAACGACTTGCATATTGCCTATGTTAATGAAACAGAATATGGGCAAGCAGTTGATAGGAGACAGTATTCCAATGTTTAGATGAATAATTCTTACCTCCACATGTCCTTCTCACGACGATGACAGGTAATTGTATATCCGGCTAATTGGCTTCTCCAAAATGCAAAAAATGTTGGCGTTGCAACAAGATGGCGCAGTAACATATTTAACCAACAGATGCCAGCTGCTATTCGGCCTCATCGCGATGCGGCCTTATTTTTACTGTGGATGCTGCAGTGTGTGGTCCCCCCCCCTTATGGACCTAGATGAAGTTTTGCCCAAGGTTTTCTTGAGGCTTGTAAGTTGAGATGTTAAGTATAATATTCATTTAGAGCAGAGGTGGCCAACGAGGGCCGTATCTGTCCCTGGTTTTCACAACAGCCTCTGGCCTTTAATTAGTTGGCCATTTAAATTAGCCAAACTATTTCTGAAATCTGACGTTTCAGGCACATTTCTTTGAATTATCATGGCTGGCCAACAAAGACTGTTCTGATCTTCCACTGATTTTTATTTTTCTTCTTTGATCTAATCTTTGCACAAATCTATATTTTTGTTTGCAATCAATTAAATCCATTAGTTAGGGTAATTTATAGAAGTAAAAACCTGCATACACACCGGCCCTCCAGGACCGGAATTGCCCAAACCTGATCTAGAGATATTGTTCATCTTTGTGACCAAACTCTGTGTTATCAGGGTGCGGTAAAAACCGAAAGTAAAGCTTGGTTAAACCGAAATGATGCCATTCTGGGCCTAGCTGTTTAAAGCTCCGTTAATTTAACGGCTGGTTAGCACTAACCACCTGACATTATGACCACCCTTTAAATGAGATTCACGCGAATGCTCTTCAATACTTAAATTAATCAGGGGGAAACCTACATAACGCACCAAAAACATAAAAGCATCTGTGCTTTCAATCATAGATATAGATGCTGTGGTTTGGACTCAACAACCAGTTAAAGCTTTGAATGACTGGACCTAGAACAATAATGTCTTGAGTTAAACATTACCATACTTGTAGCTGTTGTGTATGTGGTCTGTGTTTTCTGTATTTTAATCTTTGAGATATAGACCATCCTTCCTAAAGGATGATTTGCTCCTACTCTCACCCCAGACTTTATCCGAACAGGACCTACCACTTATCCCAAGCTTTGCATCAATAGTTTTAACTACTCATACCCAACTTTATTTATATTTTCATTTATTCTTATCCCAAACTTTTTTGTCAATTGAACACACCCATGATCCCAGACTTTGTGTTAATAGTTCTTACACCTTATCCTAAGCAAGTGGTTCTCAAACTTGGTCCTGATTGGGAGCCCTAGTTTTTTTTTTTTTGTTTGTTTTGTTTTAACCACAATATCAGAATCTTAACAAGCCAATATTTTTTTTTCTAATTCGGGTGTTTCTACGGTGAGATTGCTAAAACTCCTAAAATTGCATGCCATGAGAAATAGCCTACATATTGTTTGGTCATGTTGTACTTATTGGATGAACTCTCAATATGCATGAAAAATGGTGAATTGTAACCGATTGAATTAAAGTACTGTTAAAAAAAAAAAAGTTGCCTCAGCTGAAAGAAGTTAGTGTCCAGGCTGCCTCAAAATTTCAAGTTAACTGAATTTAAGATTATAAGTTGAATATTACCTCAACTTGTCATCTCAAGTTCAATGAGCTTAAAATTTTAAGGCAGCCTGGACCCTAACTTTTTTCAGTTGAGACAACTTTTTTTTTTTTTTACAGTGTATGGAGTCAATTAGGAGGCCCCCAATTGGTATGTGTACACCCGGCCACCAATCCTAACTGTCTAAGAATTCAATAACAACACAAATGATAATGAGGCCCACCTTCATAACATTTACATACAAGATAAAAATAGCAACTTATGACGTATTGAACAATTAAATTTACCTAGTTGCCTGTTAAGTTGTCCAAATAACCTAATTGTATTTGTTAATTTGTTTTATGTGATAGTTGGCCTACAGTGCAATAAGGACGATATGATATTGGGAATCTTTGAAGCATTGTAACACTATGTTGGCTTAATTGGGATCAGGAAGATAAATAATCCCTCTAAACATGATAAGCAACTAATTGAAATGAACAGATTGTTAAAAAATTCTGGAATCGAAATAGTGGTTTGAACGGAAGCAGAGTACGGAGGGATCCCCCTGGACTGAATTTGAGGGCGGCACGGTGGCCTCACTGCTGCCTCGCAGCAAGAAGGTCGTGGGTTCGAATCTGGCCTGGGGCCTCTCTGTGTCGAGTTTGCATGTTCTCCTCGTGTTCGCGTGGGGGTACTCCGGTTTCCCCCCTTACAGTTCTCCCTGTCTCTTTTCTTTTTGTTGGGTATGGCCGGATCTCAGTACTTGGTGTGACATTGACCTCCTGCAGCTGGGGTTGGGTCCATGGTCAACTCAGTATTCCGTATCCCATCCAGTCACAGTCAGTGCGTCTGTGTTCTGCGTTCAGTCAACTGTTTGTCCTGCGAAGGGAGCTCACCACTACCCGCGTGAATTAAATCCAGAACAGCTGTGCAAATTCGGAAGTCGGGTGAACGTGGCACCTTTCGAGCGCTAATGAGGGTCAGGGGAGGAAGACCGTGGCAAATTTCAAAGACTGAGATCTGTTCTGGGATATGGGGGTGTCATGTGACCCTCACCGCTTGACTGGAGCCCCTCCTTTTCACAGATATGTGACCTCTCTCCAGGGTTAGCTGCTTATGAGAACATTTTCATTTCAGGTGTGTCATCACACAGCATTCGTGAGTCAAACCCAATCCGTTGAATTTTGACCGTATGAGAGGATGGTGTGTCTTGACCGTAGACTCACACGCTGCAGACGTTACGAGTGATGTTCGGACGCTGGAGAAGTTGGCATTGTCCTCGCTCAAGACCTGTCAGGCATCAATACCATTTCCTAGTAGGATGCATGGTGCATAGTTGTCTCATTGTAGGACTCTTTTCTGTGCACCTGCGCCACAGCGCAGGGTCATCATATGGGAAGTTAGCTGTATAAATTAGAATTTCTAAGAATTTAGTTTGAAGGTTTATTTGAAGTGACAGTTTATGATACCTCTGCGAGAGGACTTCTCCACATTCTGTCCCTGACCCCCTACCAAACTGGGGCAAGCCGGCCCCCACTGAGATAAAATGGCTGAGCTGAGCGTTTGAGTACCATATGAGCTTTTCTTGTCAGGAGGAGCTGCTCTGCACAACATTTATAATAATTTTAATTGCTCTGATTTTTTTCTCATTCTTGCTCAGTTTTCCTATCACCACAGTCATCAGTCTCATTACTGTTATTATAATCATCATCATTATCGTTTTCTCTCCCAGCTGCATACGGAACACAGTTCATGATGTTGATGCCTTCGATATTACGTGTCACCAAGACTATTCATTGTCGCCTGCGCCACTTGATGAAAATTCAACCATTTCATGCAGCATTGACCAGTCTGCTGTTTACTGTAATCTACATGATTGCTTGCAAGTTTGCTACTGGATTTAAGTGCCAAGGAATAAGGGACTGCATTTACTGTGCTGGTTTTAGAACATTATCTGTAGTTTATGGAGATGCATCAGAATTGTTTCATAATGTTGTCGGTGGCGCAGATTTTCGAGCACTGTCTGCGAGCTCGTTACGAGTCACGATGACATCGGGGGTTCGAATACAGCGACTGCCCTTCATCGTCTGTCTCTCCCCCTCGCTCAGTCCCATTCTTCCTGTCTCTTTATACTGTTCTGCCATAAATAAAGCTGGGAAATTATGCCATTAAAAACCCTGGGGTGACCACGATGGCGCAGTGGTTACCACTGTTACCCCACAATACGGAGGCTTTGGGTTTGAGTCCCAGCCGGCCAGGACCTCTCTGCGCAGAGTTTGCATGTTTACCCTGCGTACTTGTTGGTTTCCTCTGGATATCTCTTTTCCCCACCCTGAAAGACATAAGATAAAATACACTTTACTGAACCCAGTGGGGTAATTTGTCCTCTGCATTTAACCCATCCTATAGTTAGGAGCAGTGGGCAGCCACAGAGCGGCGCTCGGGGATCAACTCCAGTTCTAAAGCCAGTACCACTCCAAGTTTTCAAGATAAGATAAACCTTCTTGAACCCAGTGGGGTAATTTACTCTCAGCATTTGACCCATCCGTGTGCTTGTCCCAGATTCTCAGTTTAATTCATTACTTTCCTCTTTGGGCGGGAAACTGGAGTCCACTGAGGTTCGGCATCGCCATGTCTGTTTCACCAATGCCTAAGTACTTAAATGGGGATTTTAGAGCGTAATGTTTTACCTCTCCATTCTGAGCAGTTCTGAGGTGCAAATGGTTAATAATCAAAAGGATAATCTCCACTACTAGGAGAAATGAATGGAAATTGTAACCCATTGGGGGGACTGGATAATGTCTGAAGGAGTTGTTGCTAATACAGGTCATGGTTAAGGATAATGGGCGGATGGGTCCAGGGTAATGATTCCACAGGATAGAGGCCATAAGTGTGAGAATTTTCTTCTCTGGAGCAGTATGTTGAACAATTAATTGTAAAAGCAACTCTTTAATCCTGTATTCTTAGGTCTAAATATGATCCGCAAAGGGAACAAAAACAGACCCCAGCTGCACCCCTATCTCTGACAGTGTAAAATTTGAAGCTGTCTGATCACTTGCCAGCTGGAAAGTCTCGACAACAGGTTCTTGGGCCCTTCGGTAGCAGCGCTGGAAAAGTTTCACACAACACGCCTCAGCGTTTCACGCAAACTGGCCGTAACTGCAACGAATGGCTAACAGCATTAAATATCCATCGCCACGTGGTGGTGAGGTCACTGCGCGAACTCGAGCAGTTAAAAAAATTACTAAGATGGTTTTCTGTTTTGGATGAAAGAGGGAATGGTGTTTCTTCCCAGACGGTGTTGGACTATGAATATCTGTGGTGTCCACTCTCTAAGGTCTTTATAATTGGTCTGTAGGGCCAACATGCCTGACATATAAGAAAAATGATCTTTGAATTGCAAGTCTTAGCTTTACGAGATGAATTTTGCTCTCGTGGGCCACACTGGATGGTTGAGTCTTTGACAGCGCTCAGTTTAAGACTTTGACAAAGCTAAGGTAAGCGCAGACTTTTATTTTTGCTGATACCTTTTCTTTGTGGCATTCTGAACTCAGTTTTGTATTGCATTGAAAGCCCTGTGATTCTTTCCAGAAGGTTCTGTTTTCAGGAAAGTTTCTTTTTTCAGTTTTGAGTGGGCCTGCCACAGCTGTCTGAGTTTCAATCATTAGCAGCGAAAAGTCTGAACCGGCTGAACTGTACCTCAGACATACATCTGTGCCTGTACTGCGCTGAAGCTGCAATACTTGGTCCGCTACTTGCTTCTCTCATATTTATTCTCCTTTTTTTATTCTTGTTCATCATTCTCATTGCAATTATTGTAGTCATCATCATGGTCATCATCATCATCATCGGCAGTATCATCATTTTCTCCCTCAGCTGCGTGCAGAAAACATGACATAACTCTTAGATAACAAAAATATTGAATTTAGTTTGAATATTGAATCCATTTCAATTTCTCTGTGCTGACAAGATAAAGCAGTGATTGACAGATGTTTACTCATTTGCTTGGACAGTAGTGAGTACTTTGCCATAAAATGAAACCACAGTTAGAACATGGGGATAATTGTATCATACAGTTTGAGCATTACACATTGGCCCTTTTCTGGTTGCACATATGAGGCGAAAACGCCACTGTCACGAAACACCGGCTAATAATTCACACCCTTGTTGAAAAACTTGTTATCAACTCTGGTTCTCACCTAAATAAATTAGATTGGTCATTGCTCACGAAAGGTATTTATTTGTGGCTAAGTAATTTAAGAAACTTAATAAGGAACTCTGAAAATAGCCATTTTACAGACCGCTGTAATTAACCGCTTGAGTTCGTTATAGCTCCTGCGTGCATCGTAATAACTTTGTCATTAGAAAAAAGGGCGGTTATATCCAGAGACTGGTCAGTGGCCCCGTGCTGCCTTTCACATCATGGAGAAAACTGCTATATTGGGAGTTATTTTTGTCTCAGAAGTCATACTACACAAGCATATTCATGTTCAGTTCAATGCTTCAGGTAGTTTAGTCAGTTGGCGGTGAAATCTACTGTAGTACAGAGGCACTGTAAGATTTTCGGCTTGCAGTGTCATGGAACGAGGGGCAGGAGTGGCTTTGAAAGCGAACAGAATAGTTTCTTGCCGGGCAGGGTCCATACGCTGCAAAAAAAAAATCCTACCAAGAATTTTTATCTTGTATTTGGACTTAAAACACTAATCACTATTTTCTTTTTTTTCCTCAGTGAAAAAAATATTGTGCCACTGAAGTGAGATGATTTTTAGTCATTTCTAGATTTTTTTTTTTTTATGGGTATAGAGATTTTCATGCTCCAAGTTAATTGTGACTTAAAATAAACAAATATTTTCCACTTGTTGGAGAATAAATCAGAGGTTTAGTCTCATTATAAGTTTAAATTACTTGTTAACCCTTAGAGCGCTGAATACATTTTCAAGTAATTTAAAATGTAATTATCCTGAGCTATCGAAAACCTTCCATGTCGCAGCTTGTTTAAAAGAGCTCCCGTTTTAAACAAGGTGCCACATGATAGATTTTCAGCAGCTTTGATTTCGATATCTTGCATCACTGGGGAATTGCAGTTGTCTGGAGCACTCCAAGGATTAAGACTGACGCTTTGCAGTGTCGTGAAATGTACGCTGCTCCAGGATACTTTGCTAGTATTTATTTTTGTAATCAAAATTTACTTTCTTTACTGTGTACAACAATAAATCATATTCACATACCCACCTATCAATGTGTTTCCTTGCATCTCCTTAACCCTTTTTTGCAGACAGTGTAAGAAAGAGAGGAAATGAATGAATGAATAAAGCATTTTGCCTTTCCAATTTCCAGTTTCCTAGCTGCTACCCCCATGTACGGAGTAGTGTGCAGTATATTTGACATATAGTTTGTACAGATTCTCCACTCATGTTGCTGCGAAGGGTGGGTAAAAGATTTGCACATTTTCGTACCAGATCTACTCGCCAAAGCACACAGCCACATGTTCGGGTCACATGAAGTGTTTTATGACAGTGGATAATCGCTTCGTTTCTTACCCTGGTCGTACTGTGTCCACTAGGGGGCGCCATTTCGGCATGCTCACTAAAACAAAAGCAGGATGAAGTGTTCTTGATAGTGGGATTCTGCAGAGAGTGCAATGCGCGCTGTGGTTTCAGAATTGGGCTTGTTTGTCTTTTAGTTCGACTCATATCTTTGGAGGGAGCCATGTGTGCACGAAAAAGCGGAATAACCAGAACATTGCAATCTGTATCTGACTGCAGGGGAGAAAGAGTGGGAGTGAGTTGGTGAGTGCTGGGTGCTGTTGGTGAGTTTTTGGATTCTCCTTGGTCATGCACAGTCCAGACATTTGTTCAGGTTTGTGCTGGTGTGGGACAGGGATGCTGGTTTTGAGACTGATGTGTTTCTGCTTGGCGTGACGGAAATGTATCCTGTTAAATCACTGCAGCTGTGTTTATACGAGGTGATTTTTACAGGATGTTTCTGATTGGCTGTCTCCTTCCTTCCCTGAACCATGTCCTGTTGGGTCCACTGTTTTGTGCCATCAGTCACATCCAGTAGCCAGTCAAAACATATTTGGTTCTTCGTTCTGTGGTCAAATGGAGAAAGGGCCATTCCATGGCAAGTGGACCAGTTTTCAGAAACCTTGCACCGCACCATATGAAAAAAAAATCATGGGTGACCCAGTCATGCCTTGAATTTAGGCTTTTTTGGGCATTTTTTAAAAAATCTTAAGCATTATCCGATGCAAGTTACTCCTAAACTAGAGACAGGAGATTGGATTGGATTTAAGGGGCCTGTGTGCTGTAACTGCTGAGGATGAGGCTGCAATATGAACCCCTGATTATGAATACTTTGGTCAGGGGGACCAACTGAAAATCAAATAAAAATTTTGGTTCTTTAAAGTTAGTCATTTTCAACAGCCTATTGCAGGAAAATCAAATGAGATTTGCCAAATCTGATAACAGATTAATACATTTCAAGTCATTTTACATACATGCACCCATAGACATTAACCCTCTCATGCATAAATTATGATAAACTCAGTCAGGATTTTTTTTTTTTACTAATATGCAGCAGTGCCCAAAATTGCAGGCATATATAGAGAAAAAACACTTTTAATCAGCTGTACACTGCAGTGACCTCTTTACATGAGAGGGTTCATTTAGGAGGGCTGGAAAGTGTATTTGTATCCCTTCAAAAATGCTTAAAAGTCACTGCCACATTTGCAAGTGTCTAGGCACCCCCTTCTTAAATTGGCAATTACTTCACTAAACATTAGTGCTGGAACTTAAGATTCAGGGTTTGTCCATTTGAAATGCTGGCAAATACCCATGATTTTTGTAACATTTTTCTGAGACGGTGCGGTGCTGACCCTGAGCCGCTTGGCACAGAATGACCTGAAAGCCAGTGATGTCACATGATGGCAGTGCCCTCTGTTTAAGACCCCTTACATGCAGAAGCTGTACACCTCTGCCCTGTGTCCAGGGTGGCGTCCTCTCCAGTGCGCCCGTATGTATTCGTCAGTAGTTGTGTCTTTGAGTCCCAGGAGATACAGAGAGAATTGGACGTTTGATTGTGTACTCTGCGGTTTGGGGGTGTGTGATATTAGGAGAATCTGTGTGTTTCAGTTGCGCAGCTGCTACCTTGTGGCTGTCATCCTCTCTCTGTTCTTACTTGTGTGTCAAATATGGTTACAACGGTTTATTGGATTAATGGAGTAACACTCCCCAATGCACTCAGAAGCACTTTCTACACACCGCGCTTTATCTGGGGATACAATTTTCCTAAAATTTATTTTAGATTTTAACTGTTTTTTTTTGTATTTTAATCTGATTATTTGAGAGGGGCACTGCTGTTTGATTGACAGCTGGAGTCAGTGTTTGCAGGGAGTGAGAGAGAGGGAGGGAGAGAGAGAGATTGAGAGAGTGAGGGATAGAGAGAGAGAGAGAGAGAGAGAGAGATAGAGAGAGAGAGAGAGAGAGAGAGAAAAACTAATACCACTCCTGATCTGCTCAGTTATATTGGGAAGCTCTGTGTGAGAGAGAGAAGAGGTTTTGTGTGTGTGTGTGTGTGAGAGAGAGAGATGTAGAGAGGCAGTAGGGGGGGGGGTACAGGGGCTGTGCAGAACTGAAGTTACTGCAGCCCCTGGGTCTCACTCTCTCTCTGGTCTGTAGTGGGACTCTCGCCCTGCTGTGAGTAAGGACTGTTCTTGGATCAGTTCTCCCCTGTCGCCGCCTCCTCTGTGAATAGGACTCTGCTCTCCCTTGGCTGCACAATGCCGGTGGTGGGGGTGTCCCCAAAATGCCAAAAGCCAGGCGTGGGTCATCCCGGCTCAGCCACACCAAACCAAGCCAGAGGGGGCGCTGTTCCTGGGACAGTTGCCTCTACGAGGGTGGGGAGCCCTCCTCCTGTTGGACAGTCTTGTCAGCAGCTGTCAATCAAATCACCCTGTGGCTTGTATTGGGAGGAGGCCACACCCCTTACAAGGGGCCAGGAGTCAGAAGATGGCAAGATCAGCAAGGTCAGTTTTGGGGGGTGGATGTGGAGGCCTGGG
Organism: Gymnothorax reevesii; assembly: GCA_029721435.1. Taxonomy (NCBI): domain Eukaryota; kingdom Metazoa; phylum Chordata; class Actinopteri; order Anguilliformes; family Muraenidae; genus Gymnothorax; species Gymnothorax reevesii. Next base: position 21,003,034 of record CM056579.1, on the reverse strand, counting down.
TCTCTCCCTCTGGGGTACAGCGGGGATGCTGTGGGCTGTACTCTAAGCTGTGGATTTTGTAGTGAACACACTGCTGTTATTGATCTTGTGTTAGTGTGTGTACACACTGCTGTTATTGATCTTGTGTTAGTGTATGCACACACTGCTGTTATTGATCTTGTGTTAGTGTGTGTACACACTGCTGTGGATCTTGTGTTAGTGTGTGTACACACTGCTGTGGATCGTGTGTGTGTGTGTGTGTGTGTGTGCAAACTAATTTCTGAAGGAACTCGAAGTTGAGCCAACTCAAAAGTGCTTTCAAGCTGGTTGCCTTACTTTTCTAAACTTAGTCAACCTTTTGCTTTTTGCAGTGTGTTTACGCTGCTTGTGGTTTTGTGTAACTCTGTTGTTCGCATCGGTTATTCAGTGTTACAGCAGTGACTGATGTAAAGAGCTTTCAGGTCAAGTCTTTAACATGAACACATTTTGTGCTGTTGGTTTATGCCACTGAACTCAGTGCTGGTTTTGGTTAGAACTGTCTAGAAGAACTCTGTTGAAATGGCAATTAGCCGCGGCTCGTGCTCTTAATCTGTCTGACTGATCTGACCTGTTCAGCTTTGCTTTTCATGTGCTTCTCCCAAATTTGGAATTGGGATATTAACTTTTGAGAATGCACTCCTCCAGGTATGGGCAGGATTGAAAGCTTGCATCTTGTCCATCCGTGTGTGTGTGTGTGTGTGTCTATGCGTATGTGAAAATGCAAATGTGTGGGTTTGCGCATTCGTGTATGACTGTGTACTATACGTGTTTTACATTGTTTGAGAGAATAATGACTTCTACTCGTGAGATTTGGCTTTGATGCATGATAATCAGTGGTCCCGCGGTCCCATTTAAGATGAGTTCAGTCTGAATTCGGGGACCCCTTTCTCCCCAGATTACTCTCTTGTATGGATCCCCATGGTTATGTCCACACAAACCAGGGTTGCCACATGCTGGTTTTATAGTGACTTTCAAATGTCGCTTTAGTGGCCCTGACCCATCAGTATAGGGTCTGGACTCAGTTACTGATGAAGTAACGACCCTCCAGTCCCTCGCCTGTTCCTGCAGTACGTAATACCGCACTCCCATCCTCCGGTAGCTTGTCTTAGGCTTTCGGCTGCGCTTCTCGTGCAATTTTGACATATTCAAAAAATCTGGCGACCCGTACTTCTCTCGCCCTTGGAACCTATATCCCATAATCCTACTGGATTTCACATTCATTCTATGAGTGCCTGTCAGAAACTGTCTCTGCCCTTCGGCCCATAGCTGCGCTGTGCCCTGGATGCCTGACTCCCAGAATTCTTTCAGGAGACAGGGTGACATTTTACAGAGAGTAGGGCCGGTCATGGGGTGTGTGGTTGGGGAGGGCATCTGTTTTTCTTTTTCTACAATCCCTGTGACACAGTTTTGTTGGCTCCTCGCTTTTCTGCAGTTGGAGATGAACAGGGCCGTTTGGGTTGGTGGCTTGGTCAGTCATTATTTTTTTGGGGGGTCTCATTAGAGTGTACCATCTGCACTTTTTATCAACTCTTTGAAGAGCAGGCTAAGTTTTTAGTCAGTCTAAGTTTTTAGTCAGTTATTTGGATTTTTTTTTACTTCAAAAATCTGACACTTGTGTTGTGCTACTTCTTTGCTTTTTGCTGTTATTTGTGATCATTTCCTCAGCATTTAAAATGTTGAGTTAGGAAGGTAATGATCACGTGTTCGTGATCTCTCTCCTCGAAGGGGTTAACGTAGCAGTTCGGGGCTGTTTCTCCCTCGGGAGATGAGCGAGAGATCAAAGCTCATTTCTGCAGCCGTGCTGCCCGCGTAGAGGGGTCACTGAAGGTCAGAACGCATGCGTTTCATCATAGCTGCGCTGTTATCAGCTCACTGTTTACCTCCACATCAATTACACTGCTGGTTTTACCGGGCGGATTAGAGCGCTGGCCCTGCGCTTTGATGTGGAGAGTGAATTGGAGCGCGCGCATCTCCTTCAGACTTCCTTATTAGCGGCGTTGCGGTGCTGCTCGTGACGCTGCAGCTGTCCTTCTGGAGTGCACTCTGAGTTTGGGTCATGTTTGGACACTGCAAACAAGAGGCCCGACTGAACCTGAAACCCAACTGGTTTGCCACCCTGCCACACCCATTTGGGAGTGAGGTACACGACTGAAATGAAATACCAAACTAGATTATGCTCTAAAGATGTTGTTTGCGATGTTTAATCAAATTTGAGCAGTATTTGTGTCAGCTGGAGGTTAGGGGTTATTCCAATAGGTCTCTATGGGTGAGGGATTGTCAAAGGTCACAAAATGGTCATTTTTCAGAAATCGCCAAAACCCGTCTTTGATATTGTGACGTTTTTCACTTTTTACAAACCTGGAGATCTTCATTTTTTCGATGTTACCACCCTGCCACACCCACTTTTGGGAATGCAGGGCTGATATGCAGTTCAGAAACAGTTTAAGTGCTACAGATTTTCCATAACAGGTTTTATCAAATAACTAAAGCAGATTTTATTTATTCCAGCTCATTCCATGACTTTGATGTTATCCTAGGTACGTATTGCTTTTGCAAAATGCCATTAGCTGAGAGCATGGAGGAAAATCATTTTGTGTTTAGTCGCGGTGTTAATCGCGCTATAGCGAGCTAATGAAGTGCTTTGTTCATAACTGAGTTACTGATACTTTGTTAGCTAGCATGCATGCAGTACCCTTTCCATCACCATTATGTTACATTAGATTGTAAGCTAGCGAGCTGAGGTTAGTTAGCCACTTCGTTGACTCTGGATTTAGAGACCGTTGCTTGAATCTCTGTGACTCACTGACTGACCTGGGAACACTGTCCCTAGATTAGCACTTCCTCTCTGAGGCACTTGAAGAGGTAGCTTATAGCTTAGCGCCAAGTTGCTTCACTGAAGTCTGTGAGGCTGGTGGACTAGCCTCAGGGTAACCTTAATAAGATCAGTGCAGCTGTTGGGTTCTTAAGCGCAGCACTTAACCCCACATTAATCCAGTCAGGATGAACCCCTGCTTATCCTAGTTAACTGTAAGTAGGATAAACGCATTAGTGAACTAACTGTGAAAAATATAAAGTGATTATTTGAGTGTGGCCCAGTCCTGAACCATGCGCCAGTAAGATGAGGATTCCTTTCGGAAAGTACAACTAATAAATGATGCTGGTCTGTTCCGTCTCATCCTGGCAGAGGAGATGAGAGAGGACTGCGGGCTCGGGGTAGTAATGGGTTCATTATTTCACATGGTCTGTAAGTATTTTAATAGTGACACAGTTTAAATGATTACTGGTTGCACTGTGAAAAGAAAATAAAATAATGCCAGGGGATATCAGTTTGAAAGTATTTAAGTACATTTGGAGTATCCCCTTTGAAATCACTGCCCTTTGTGTCACTGCCTAAATAATTTTCGACGTAAAAGCATTTCATTTCTCCGCCTCTGGGGGGTCAGTAGAGCCTTAACTTTAAACTGCAAGTCAGCTGCAGAAGTTAAACTGCTGAATCATTGAATCATTGAATGATTCAGCAGAATCTGAATCATTTTTGCTGAATAAAATCCAGTTTCTTACTAATTTTGGGAATGTGATTAAAAAAATAGTGTCCGTTTTGCTCTAGCATTTCACATTTTCTCACAATGTATGACGTGAATTTTATCACATTGTCACTTGACAGCCGCTTGCAAGGTTAGAAAGTCTTTTACCGTCCCTTAATCTCCCGAAAAACTGCCCCAAAGGCACGATTTCGATCTTCTCCTGAGCCAGGTGAGTACTCTTTGTTCAATCCTTGGGTGATTTTCACACACATGAATAACTCTAAAGACGGTATATGAGGCCAAATTCTGATTTCAGGATTAGCAATACGACCACTGACAGAAGAAAATGCAAACATGATCTGGATGTTGTTTGTCACACCTGCAGGTGTTTCAGGACACCTGAACGGCATGTATTACTGCAATGATCAGTGCATAAAAGCCCATATGTTTCTTCATTCTTATTTTGTGGGGTGGGGGGAACTACATAATAGAAACTTTTTACTTGCATTTTTTAACTCCGCATCATTAGAATTCAGTAATATGACACCTTTTTGGGAAATCAGCAGAAATGTATCTTTTTCAACATGCAAGGTGGTGTTATCCATATATTTCAATGAATCATTACAACTTTATTAGGAACATAAGAATGATGACGGCGCAATGCTTTTGTTCAACGACCGTGTGGTACTTAAGTAGAATGTGCTCCAAGAATGGGAGTGATAGGTACTTAAATTCATTATAAAGTGGGTAATCTCGCTTATCGTATACATGGAATTCGTAATGAAACTTAATCGTGGATGAAAACTGCTGAAATTTCAGTTAACTTGTGTTCACTCACTTGGCTGGACTCTTCAAAGACTTTTCGAGGGGTAGATTACCAGACGAAAGCCGTTTCTCCTCAGTGTAGAATATGTATAGTGTGCTCTCTGAGAACAGGGATTATTTATAACTCGGAAACTCCCTGCGGAGGAGTTGAAAACAAAGTAAGTACAGTATGTCCACCAAACATGGGATTCCCAGTGTGCTAATTGGGTAGCATAGAGTAGCTAGTGTCCTGGTGCATTTCACTAACGCGTTGCTTGTGACTCCAGCATGAATGATCTATATTGTGTGCGGCATGTCATGCGATAACTGCTTTTGCACGGCAATTTTTAGTGGATAAGTGGGCCGCTAATGGGGAATTAGCAACTTAGGAAAGTTTTTGTGTAAAAAAGCAGCACAAATCCAGCGCAGCATTCAGTACTCTCTGGGCCACAGTTCAGCAAGTTCAGCGCCACTGAAGGGTCAGTCGGATGCCTCTGCAGTCCAGTGGATTTGAGCTCTCAGGTCGTTAGCGGTGGGTATCGCCGGCGTAAAATAGCCCGTAAACCGGAGTGGTGACAGGGACTCCTCGAGCTGTTGGGAGGGGAGGGGGGGTAATTTATGTGCTTTTTGTTTGGTGTAGGTGGGGGGGGAGTGGGAACTGTTCCCTGAACACCTGAAGACGCACATGCATCCTCCATGGTGATGTCACTTTGCAGCAGGGTGTGTGTGTGTGTGTCTAAGTGCCCGTACATGCGTATGTTTATATGTATGTGTGTGCTTGAGTATGTTTAAGTATGAGTGTGTGTGCATATACGTGTGTATAAGTGTGTGTTGGTGCATGCGCGTATGCATGTGTGTTTGCGTGTGTGCACGTGTGTCTTTGTATGCGCGTGTGTATATGTATGTCTGTGTGTGTATATGTGTATGTGTTTATTTGAGCGTGTGTATGTGTGTGCATGTATGTTTGTGTATGTGTGTTAGTGCATGTGTATGAGCGTGTGCATGTGCTTGTATGTATCTGCGTGTGTGTGTGTGTGAATGCGTAAATGTGTGTGTGTGTGTGTGTGTGTATGTGCTTGTATGTATATCTGCGTGTGTGTGTGTGTGTGTGTGGGTGCATGCATGTGAATGCGTAAATGTGTGTGTGTGTGTGTGTGTATGTTTGTGTTCATGCATATGTGTGTGTGCCTACTTGTGTGCGCGTGTGTGTGTGTGTATACGTGTGTGTGTGTGCATGCGTGTGTGTGTGGGGGGAGGCTGCCAGTATGTGGGTTTGGTAGCACTTCCTTTGAGTGGTGATCAGCACTGGAATTCCCTCTGAACCCTGCGCCTGAGGGCAGCGAGTGATGCTGGTGTGAGAGCAGAGTGTAAGTGTTCATGCTTTCCTGGAGCGCCTCCTTTACTCTGAAATCCTGTGCATTTTAACACTGTCAGTGCTCGGCCAGAGACGGAGCGCAACAGCTGTATGTGTGCTGACACTGAGCTGTGATTGGAGTTGTGAAGAACAGTTTTCTGAACTTCTGTTTGGCTGCACTTAGACGTTATGAATATGAACCCTTAAAGTGTGCTACATGTCTCAGTCAGTCTTGGCTTGTGTGAAACTGGAGAGCTCCAAGTGCATTTGTGCAGTATTGCAGATTTACCGAGCTGTTGTTTAGACCGTCTGCTTTAATTTGAATAAAGTTACCTTTGTATTGAGTGTGCCATGTAGGATTTAAACTTTTACACAGCCCTGTGTCTTGATACAAATACTCAGATTCCTCTCTGTAAGGTCTTCTAATAATTTTTTTGTATTTTTCCAATGGTTGTATTATTCTCATTAAATTGGCCTGTAGTAATTCTACTCAAAAGAGTCAGTGTCTATCTGAGAGGGACCATAATGTCTCCTCTGTCAAAACTGATTCATCACTGAAAATGTTCCTGGGCTGGACATGGGCACCGTCATGCCAGTTAAAATGAGACATCAACCGCTGCCCCTTTTTGCTGGCGCTTGCCACTGAGTGACAGCTGTGCTTGTGATGTGTTGCTAAGGCGGCTGCTATCTGATGTCACCCATTTGTCGCATATCCACCATAAGCAGTCATGGAAATGATTTGGATGGACCCAACGCCGCCTCACAGTAACGGATTCATGAAAGCCGATGTCTAAAATGGGAACTAAAGCTGTCGAGCCGGCCGACGCCGGCTGTTCCAGTGTGTGTAGTCGCGTAAGCCCACTTTCCCTAACAAAGGGATGTCTGTATCGTACCCGCACAGCGGATTTAGCGCCGAATAGCCCGACAGTAGCGCGGCACCGCTGCAGCCTGGAGATAGGAGGTCTGCCCAGCGGTAACCAGTCACAGATAAACCGCGTTACACGCCATCTATTTCACACGTCTACCTAGCACCCAATTCTAAACGTGTGTCTCGGACAGGCAGGAATGTTTAGGAACAGCATAGAGCGTTTGAAGCTGAGAGTCCTGTCAGAGAGGGTTGGCTCATTCAACAATAGAGAAAGAGGCCTTTTTTGGGGAGGGGATGTTTTATTTTATTTATTTAACCCTTATTTAACCAGGGAAGTCCCGTTGAGATTGAAATCTCTTTTTCAAGGGAGCCCTGGGGGAATAGGTGGGGAGGGACAGAGGAATGGCAGAGCCAATTAGATCAGGGGATGATTAGGCGGCAGATTGAAAGAGCCAAGTTGGGACTTTAGCCATGACACCGGGGAACCCCCTACTCTTATCGAAGAGTGTCATAGGATCTTTAATGACCACTGTGAGTCAGGACCTCGGTTTAACGTCTCATCCGAAAGACGGCGTCTTCTTCAGTACAGTGTCCCCGTCACTGCACTGGGGTTTCTTCCACCAGCGGGAAGATCGCCACCTACTGGCCCACCAACACCTCTTCCAGCAGCAACCTGGTTTTTCCTCAGTGGTCTCCCATCCAAGTACTGACCAAGCCCACACCTGCTTAGCTTCAGCCTCGCAGCTGGAGCAGATTGAATTGTGGTATGGCTGCTGGCAATTGTGGTATGGCTGCTGGCCCAACCATTGGAGGTCTACCAGGAGGTTTACATGGTATGCTGGTGTGGTCGTTGATCAATCCTTTGTTGGGGAGAGAGAAGAGGAGTGTAAGATCATGTTCCTTATACTCAAAAAATAAGACTCCCGTGTACCTTTAGGCGTACAGTGACTTGTCACCTGGCCAGTTGTCACTTGCCTGTCCTGTTTTAGCCACACATAGTTTTCTTGAGGTCCAAAAAATGGCCCTTGGGGCACATCAGTGTAGATAGTACCTTGAGGGACAGAAGTTGAATCCCATTGTTTATGTATTTCTAACTGTGTATCCCTGTTTCTGGGGCTAGAGGGGCGGGGTAGATTCTGATACCTTGTCTCCTGAGGGGTCTGTTTTCAGACACAGCCGTTCACGTGCTGTCTGGGGAAAGAGGGCCTGCCTGGCTGCATTCCTGGAGCCGAGCTCCCGGGAGAAGAGAGAGCACCCAGGGCATCGTTTTCAGTTTCTGATTGTGTGTGAGCGGAGCGGAGGGGGGCCCTTCAAGGTTACCTTCATCAGCGCCACAGCGGCTCCCCGGGGGTGACACTGATAGCCCCTCCCTGGAGGGTTATGTGACACAGGCGGAGAGGTCCTGTGTCAGCTGGATACACGGCTGGATTTCCTCCACATATTGACAGATAATGGGAACATGCTCCAAACGCTACCTCTCCCTGGGGTCTCCCCTCCTGATTTCCACCACAGATGCTGTATCTACTCGCAGGACGGCCTTAATCTGATATCGATCTGGACTCACCTCTCTCCAACTCGATCTGATTAGCGGTGGTGTTGCCAGGCACGGACAGTTAACGCTGTCGATCTCAGGAACTGTAAGACAAAGAAAAAAAAAAAGCTGGTGTCTCATTTTTTTGACGAGATGCCTGCATTTAGCGTCGCCGCTCTGGGCTTTGGCTGCGGCAGAAGGAAAAAACGGAACCCGCGACAAGCTGCAATTTAGCGTAGCGGATTTGGAAAACATCCTGTTTGTGCCGAGGGAGCGATTAGCGCGAGACCGCAGCACGCGTTTGGCAGTGTTTGCGCTGGCTGGAAATAGGCTGCACTGAAAACATGCTCAGTAAGCATCCTGTCGGTTCAAAATGCGTTGTGATTTGCCGTTTGCCGACCTTGTGTTAACCCCAGTCCATAAGAGTAGTTACTTATCACTCAAAGAACATATTTTACCCTCTGCCTGTGCTGTTTAATATATGTCGATGCACAGTGAGTGCTGGGAGTACAGTGACATAATCATAAGTAACTAATTCCTCCGTTGTTTACGTAATACAAATTTCAATACTAATTAATGCTGAGTCGCCCTTTAATTTGTGGGTTTAACATGTATGCAGTGAGCCCTGTAGGAATTATAGCACATTAAATGTGCATCACAATCAAACTACTTGTATCTCACTGTATCCCTACCAAAATTAAACACTTTATTTTAGTATAAGCTGACAAAATTGATGGTTTAGAACATCATTTTTAAGGAAAAGATCATTGCCAAGCAACAACAAGGTCGTGGCTCGAATCCCACCCGAGATGTTTGTAGTATCTCTGTGTTTGTGTGGGTTTTCCTCCAGTGATACACATTTTAGACTGATTAGAGACTGAAAACTGCCCATCCTGCCTCTGGACTGTTGCATGCCGGGTTAGGCTCCAGCACCCCTCCACACCCCTGATCTGGAATATGCAGGTTATATAATAGGTGCATCAGTGGTGAGCTCAGTAATTATCGCAGGTAGAACTGTACAGCACTGAGAAGAGGCCTCACTATAGTGCAGAAATACCCCAGAGCACCTTCCTGATTGGCTGGAGTTACTCTTCTGCAGTCTGGGAGATGTGTCAGAGATTAATGACGAAAGTAAAGCCCTGGAACAGAGCTGGTAGTTGGACACCGAGACCTGCGGATTAAAGAATGGTCCTGTGAATTTATGTCGGAGCCTTCAGCTGCAGGCGTGAGGCTTTTCAGACGTGTGTGCAAAGTGGGAGATGAAGAAGAAAATGGCAGTTTCTTCGGGGCCATCCTGCTGGTTCAAAAGTACAGTAGTTGAAAAGAACAGGAAAAGCATGTTGGTCAGCACAACGCCTGTTTCTTGTTGCATGACGCAAGAACAGAAGAAGAAAGGATCCAAACTGTCTGCAGGATGCTGACCTGCTCATATTCCAGTGGGAAAGATCAAATAGACTCGAGTGAAGGGTGATGCAATTTCATTGGAAACTCCACCAAATTCTAACAGCGCCTTCCGCTTTGGCCTACTTCAGATATTATTTCCTTTGTTGCATTAAATTTCCGGAAGAATCTGGAGTATGGCCCATGCCCTACTAGTGAATACACAAGTGGCTTTGCAACTTACCGGTGCATTTAATGGTGAATAATGTATCCCTGTGTAGCCTAACTAGCCAAACACAGTGAAGTGTTCAGTTATGGGGGGATACTGAGGTTTGACTGATCATGCTAGACATCAGACCTTTTGCTGAGGTGGCTCCAGTTACTGCACCAATACCTTTTTACCAAATGTAATGAATTCCTGGTACCAGTGGTGGTCCAATCATATCCCTTTCTGTCTTTCATTCTGTCCAATCAGATAGCAGACACATCTTTGTACTCCTATCCTTTTGAGGAGTTCCATTCATTCTTTGTCCACAGCATTTCCTGAATCTTAACATTAAGCAATGCATGCCTTATCCAAACCCTTACCCTAACCTCAACCAATCCCTAATTCTAACTTTACCCCTAACCTTAACTAATAAGTCACAATTAGCCTTTATAGTTGTGAGGACAGGTGATAATGTCCTCTCTTCCCAATAATGGCCCCACTTTGTTGTAAAAAATGTTTGCCGACTCTCATTGCGTAGCAAGTACAAGAACACAGACACACAGACAGACACACACATGTTTGCGCAGGATTCTTATTAGGACACTGCACTGACTTCAATTCATTGTGGACAGCCTGACCCTTACCCAAACAATAACCTTATCATGCTTAACCCGAACCTTAACTTCAAGTCAAATCTGACCTCTAACCTCATCCTCGACCTCCGAATTGCCATTTTGCCAGATTAGGATGGGCTTTGGTCCTCATGAGGACTACTGGTCCTGATAAGATCACACACACACACACACACACACAAATGCACGCACACATACACAGGCACAGATCTTAAAACCCCCCTCCCTCTCTTCCCAAATGACCCCATTTAATCTCGATCTATAACTCAGCGAATTCCCAGTTTTCGCCACTTAATGGGGCTACTGTTTTGGACTTGGCTGCTGGAAGGAAATGGTTTGCTGCAGGATTGCAGTCTGGGCTGTAAGATGGTGATTAGTAAGAGGATGAGCCCGTCAGCACTGCACAGGTCAGAGGAGCGGTTTTTCTGTGCAGTAGTTTGTGATATTTCTGTCACTTTTTCTCGCCCCTGTTTCGTCAACACAAAGTCCCCGGCTCATCCTCTATCAGATTTGGGTTGCCTTTAATCCACTGTTCAGTGCCTTTTTAAAGCCTTTGGGAGATATGCAGCCCCCCCCCAGATCTGGCGCCCTGAGTCAGGAGCGTTTCGCTTTCGTGCAGGTGATGAGTCAGGACTAACACAGCGCAGTTTAGCTCTGTCTTACGATTTAACGTGTCCCTCTGGACTCTGGGTAAAGTGGCGGTCTTCACACGCCTGAGGTTCCTTTGGGAGGGAAGGAGGGGATAAAGCCCTGCCGGTGAATTTTTGTCGTGGATTGATGTGGATGTTTCATCGTCGGCAGCTGCAAAAACGAGATGAGCCTGATGGTGCACTCTAGGGCCCTTCTCCCCGAGTGCATTGTGGGAAATGTTGGATGTGTGCGATGTCTCTGGTCGCGGTGAATGGACTGTGAAAGTCTGAGTTACGCGAAGAGCCATTTTCTTCAGTTTGCTAATGCTTGCGTGTTTTGAGTCCAAATGCATTTGGAGATGGCGGGGTAATAATGGACTGCAGATGCGCTGCTCACCGTGAGTGTGGCTGTGAATAGAGCATGTGCAGCATATGGGGGAATAATATACTGACTTTCAGTTGACGATCAGTGAACCTCTCGCATATTCACTCACAGAAACACTGTTTACTTTCAGGTAGACTTATAAACAATATAGCTTCTCTCTCTCTCTCTCTCTCTCTCTTTCTCTCTCTCTATTGCTTTCTCTCTCTCTATCTGCCACTTATATATACGCACTCGGGAAACCAGACTAATTTATTTATTTTTTTTGTAATGTCAGTTCTATATTTATTAGTCAATCTATTGCAGATTATGACATTAAATTACAGGGGGCCGCCAAGCCAATGTTGACATGGAGATTTAAAAAAAGTTTGAAGTATGTATTATGATTGGTCATTATAAGTGGAAAACTCATTGTAATATATTGCTAAACTGTAAAAATGTAAATGATAATGTATATATGTATAATACATTGAAATAAATACATTGAAACTAATTTATACTATTGTTGTCATTCCGTGACAATTTGCCTCTTGTAATTCCGTGACATCGACTTTTTGAAATTTCTTGCCCATAAAGCAGGGTTAAATTTAATATTTGTTTCTATAACTTACAGTATTAACAAAAAACACCTTAAATATGAACATATTGAAGTTTTATAACTTAACTATGATCGGAACATCACTTTCTGGATAGTTAAACACAGCATTAAAAAAACCACGTCAATTTTGTGTAATTCCGTGACGGAGTAGTTTTTGCTTGTTTCTTCGATGAAAATTTCTCAAAACATATATTTTCACTCAATAATATTAAACAACAAGTTAATACCTTTAATATGACACATCATGCTTGATTTTATCTTATTTAGTTGTAGAGTTACAACCCAAAATGTAATGGGACTGTAATTCCGTGACAGCTTGGCGGCCCCCTACAGTTATTTGGGGCCAAGCAGCAAAGCCATGTAGGAACCCACTCCTCTTTGTCATCTTCTTCTTTTTCCTTATCAGTGTTTACAGCCATCCTTTTTAAGTGATCACAATTAATTACCAAGGCAACATAGCCCTGCCGCGCTGCTTGGACCCCTCATCACTGCTTGCGGCTATATTTTAGGTCAAAATTTAATCCATACCAAGTTGAGATGACAAGATTAAAAACCTCGCCCAAGGGGCCACAAGCTGCTCTGATCTAACTGTGGCTACACTGGGGCCTGAACTGGCGGCCTTCTGCATCTTAGTCAACTGTGCAGCCAGTGTTCATTTCAACACTTCCCCATTAATATGGGAATCAAATGGATTTCCAGGTTTTTGAAATGTAAAGCCAGAGTAATGACTATGACAACTGGTGGAAGTTGGATGCTGTTTACCTTCAGACATTATTGTAAAAATAACCAGTTAACTTTATAAATTGGTACCATCCCCATTATGAAATGGCCTGAGCAATTATGCAGTCTGGGTGTCGCAGGATTCTTTTTATTTGAATTATTTCTTTGTTATTTTGTTTTCGTCATTTATTTTAGTGAGGCTGATGGCTGCATTAAAGATGGGAAACCCCCGCGGTTTATGCGAAAGTGCGCTGAGTTTTTTTAGCTGCTCTCGCTCCCGTTCGCCCTTGTCTCATCTCTGAGATCCTGCCTTTCGAAGAGACACTCTGTGACACACCGTACACTGGCCATTTTAGCGGTCTCATTAAAATGTTCACTTTCTGTCTTGCGTTCATTTTGCGGTATTAAATCTCGATTTGGATGAGGGTACGCTGAACTGCCTGGTTTTCGGTCTTTCTAGGGGTAATTTGCGGTTTGCGTCGGCAGCGTTCCCGCCTGACAGGATTTATTTTTATCGCGGTTTGCACAGAGATTAATTTTTATATTCCAGCAGGCCGCCCTACCAGTGGCTTCCTGTTGTGAGAGTGAGTTTTGAAGAGCCCCCCTTTGGAGTCCTTGTCTACATGGGGGAAAAAGTATAATTTTCTTTTCAAATATGTTGTCTTCTGAGACTTAAATTCCTGTATTTTTTTCTCTCCAATTGAAAAAAATAACCTGTATTAAAATACCTTTTGCATGTCAAATGAATTTTTTTTTTTCGCTCATTGCCCATTTGATTAGTCTTGAAAGCAGCCAGATTGAGTCACCTCCTCGCCAATACTTTGGTATTAACAGTAAAGGTTAGTGAATTGCATGAATAAATATACGAAAGAGAAATATATTTTTTGAGACTTTTATTTTTGCTCTGAAGGCATGAGTGTGACAGACAGGCTTTGGAGTGCTTCCCAAGGGTGACTGCATACCTGCCTGAAGCATCACTTGTCGAGGGAAGGTTGTGGTCAGATATCAGCTCTGGGCTGTGGAGGATTCCAGTTACCCAGTGTCCTCTTCAAGACTGTTAGCAGTGGGGAGGGGTGCACTTTTGCTGTGTTGCATCAGTCTGTGTGTTATGATTCTGATCGGCCTTGCCATGTTCATGCTCTGCTTTTAATGATGTGTCTTATTTGGTTTTGGATCTTTGCTATGTCTGACTATTCTTTGATATGTGTATTGTGATTTGGTAACATATATTCGTTCATGTATTGTCTTAGTTTTACTTTTCCATATTTTGCATTTTACCATGTTTAATTCCTGTCCATGTTTTACCTTCTCCTATGCATTGCACTCTGTGTTCCCCTGTCTGGTCTCTTGTCTTGTTACAGCTCACAGCCCCAGTACTGTGTGTCACTCTTTCGGGTGATTTATTGGTTTCTGGATTTCAACCTTCCTTCCCATCTCGTTTATTTCTTTCACTCAACTTTTCTATTTTACTAACGAATACTAACAGTTTGTTTTCGCTAAGATTACTAATCCAACTAACATTGTATATAATACTAACTTACTGACAAGCACTAGGGATATTATGGCTGCACTTACTAATTGATTAACAAGCTCTCAGCATTCGCCCTGTTCTAGTCTCCGCCTCTTATCTCTCCCTAATCTTCTCTGCTGCATTTCTGTGGATCTTCCGCACCTGTTTCTCGCTGTCCTTTCTCTCATTATCTATGCACATTAGAACTCCTTGACTGGAGCTGTGTATTTGTCTATAGCAGGGATACTCACTCTTTTCCAGAATGAGCCGCAGTGGGTGCAGGCTTTCATTCTAACCATGCAGTTACACACCTGATTCTCCTTATCAAGTGTCTAAAGCAAAAGCTTTAAGGGTTCATTAATAGAATCAGGTGTGGGACAGGTTGGGTAGAGCGAAAGCCTGCACCCACTGTGGCTCATTCTGGAAAAGAATGAGTATCCCTGGTCTATAGGATTGTCTCGTGATCCCTGTCCACGTTTTGGCTTTTGCCTATTTTATGTGATTAGGTTCTCCCTCTTGTTCCCTCCTTTGTAATCAGTCTCATCTCCTGCACCTGTGTTCTGTGTACCATGTGATCTCCCTGGAGTGTATCTTATGTGTCTCTTCACAGACCTTCCATGTCAGAACTTCTCTTGTGTTTACCTGTGCTGCTCTTAATCCGCCTTGTACTCATTGTGTTACTCTACTGACTGGACTGTCCGACTTTTGATTTTTGGCTCTGCTTTTCTTGGATTACCGTTGCATCTGTGTTTACGAACCCTTTTTGCCCGACTATGATTTTTGTAATTGCTGCCCTGATAACGATTTGGATACGCCCATTGGTTTTTGATGTTTGCTTCTCTGACAAACCTGTGCCTGTGTACCGAATCTGTTTTGCCTTACTATGAATTCTGTGTTTGCTGCCTTGGTTTCGACTCTGATTCTGCCCCACTGGATTTTGACTTTTGGATTGTGGACTCTGTACTTTTGCCTTCTGCCCTGCGGGGGTGGGGGGTTACCCACCTCGCTCAATAAAATCTCCTCATCTGCAATCCTGTGTTCTTGCGACTGGTTCCCGAACGATACCTCACACTGTGATAATGCATTATTTTATAAAAATATTGGTGTCCAATCAAATTATAGAGCTGGCCAGTGCAACTCCCGACAGATCATTGATGATGTCCCAAGCTGAGTAAATGGTTGACTGTCAGTATGTCACTGCTCTGCTTTCAGTTTTCATTGGAGGGAATTTACATCCATGCCAAAGCGACTGTGCTGGAATTACAGCCCATTATTATTACAGTACTTATGTACCTCACTGTGTTTCTACACTGTATTTTTTTATACACTGCTGGTCCACTAAATACTTGCACGTTCGTATTTAGTTGGATCCCCTGTAGCTTTGATTGAAATGAAAATTTGTCGTGTCATTGTTTTGATGACCATATATAACATCAGAACATTTATTACCTCCGCCAAACGAAGTTGTAACTCAAAAAGTAATGAACGCATATCTCTGAAATTTTGTGGGTGGGTCGCTATTACATCAGGGATGTACCCTATTGATCTTGACGTCAATCAGTGAAACAATATGGCCGCCACGGCAGCCATCTTGAATTCCTTTGACACGCAATTACTCAACTTTGCTCCCACTCAGCAAGATTTAGACTATGTTGCCTTGGTGTAGGTTTGCACTCTAGGAGTGCCTCTAGTTTTCAGAGTTGCATTAATTTTTGACCGAGATCATTGTATTGACGATGGGATTGTTGAACCACTCTGTTGTTTCCTCCTTCACATCCATGGAGTTAAGGTCAGGACTTTTTGGGGCCAGTTTGTGTGTTAATGATTCCTCATGTTTGTTTTCACACTCCTTTTTTCCTTTGCTTGATGCAGGCCAATAATTTCCCTTGTAACATCTTTGCCGCCATCAAGGGATACCTCTTCTGACATCGTTTTTTTATGAAATGAAAAGCTACGCACTTCATCAGTTAGGGTTAAAAGAATCATTGCCAGCTGAAACATATTAATCGCCGCAGTAATGATCCAATCATATTTGTTATTTTAAAATAAACAAACAGCTTCACACATGACAGTGCGCCACCTCGGATCTACTGCAATATACCTGCTGAGTGTGAAGTCGAATCAGATGAACGGTTGTTGAGAAAATTGAAGGACCGACATGGACACGTGACAGAGACTCCTTCCATTTTAGTAAGATATTTATTATGTTGTTTTAAAGGGACGTTTCAAATGAAAATCAGGATTTTCAAGTATTTTGCTGTTCTGGATGGAGTGAACCATCATCAAAATTGGTTAATGATCAGGAAGACTAATCACTCTCATTTACCCCAAAGACAAATTGTCAGATGATCTGCAGGTTCTCTGTTAACCATCTGCGCAGATGAAAAAGTCACCCTGTCACCACAGAGTCATTCCCCTGTGTACTATGTCATGAACCGGGCCGCACGGCCATGACAAAAAAAGAGGGAGATGCACACCAAATAACAATTAACTGAAATATTTATTTAAAGAAAGATAACCAAAATACAACAAAAGGCAACTTAAACTAACAAGGCGTGTGTCGTCTGTAAAATCAGTCATGTAAGTGAGTGGATGAGTGGTTGAGTGAAAGCATGTGTGTGTGTGTTGTAAGGTGGAAAACAAAACCAAAATGCCAGGTCAGGAGCTGTTGCAGGCAGAGAAGAACCAGAAAGACTGCGGCCCAAACAGCCTTATAGACTGCAGGCCACCCAGCCCAGCTGATCCACATTCCCCCTAACGGCCCTGCTGCCAGCTGCTGCACTGAAGAGGGAGAGAGAGAGAGAGAGAGAGTAGAGAGAAAGGAGGGTTGTCATAACTACTGAAAAGATGACTAAAGTGGGAATGCTTCATAAATCAGTCTGTTAGACTGTCAGAGAACAAGAAAATTCATTCTTCAATTTTTTTCACTACGGTTTGCTTTAAACCTTTATCGTGTTTGCTGTGTGTTCTCGCAGTGTTTCTTATCACAGGAAAGAACTTTCTGCTGTGCATGAGAACTGCTATAAAAAGAGTTATCGTTATTGCTGTTGATACCTTAGCAGTGGGCTCATTATTGTCACTAACTTTATGTTATGGTCATTTCTGCTCCCCTCCCTTGTGCCCTGTTCTCTGATTGACTCTGGGGGCTGCGTGCAGTGGAGTTTTTCTCTTGATCTTCAGTGTGGAGTGACAAACTCAGGTGAACTTTCTGGCCTTGAATCAACAGTGAGGAGAGATTTCAGTCCTCTGGGTCATTCTCAGATTCCTGCGGCAAGTTACACTTGGTGTCTGAAACTCATTATTGCAAATGGGTTGGTAGTGGATGGCAGGGGGGTAAGACCTTGAAACAAGTTGGTTGCACAATGTTTCTTGTTAAGCAGGGCAGGTGATGGAATTGAATGTGATAATTGCTGAATGCGCCTCTAGGATCCTGGTGGAAGTTTCACTTGTAAAGAGGGTATTGATTCTGGATGGGATATTTTAGCAGTGGTGGAGAAAACAAGCAGAGATCTGGCCTGAGAACGTGACAGTGAAACTAAAGCCGATGAGTTTGGCTCAAACTGCCAAGTGAAAACTGCCCGGCAATTTTAAAACAGACTGGCTCAGCAATTTCTTCAACTGTGAATAGAATAGCTGCTGCTGTTGCTGCAAAAAAAAAAAAAACAGCTTTGTTCTGAAGTTATTTCATTGAGTTTCCCAGATTAGGTCACAATGTCGATGATAAACTTGTGAGTGTGTTTGTGAGAAACTTTCTTTTGTTTATGTCTGCGTGTATGATAGAGGGATAGGGAGTGTGTATCAGAGAACACTAGTTTCATTCATGCGTACATGCGTACGTGTGTGCCAGAGAGAGAGCGCTAGTTTTTTTATGTGTGTGTGCATGTTGTTTATGCGTACGTGTGTGCATTAGAGAGCGATTGCATGAGAAATTTTGAGAGAGAGTGACAGAGAGTGTGACAGAGAGCACCGACAGAGAGTGTGACAGAGAGCACTCATCGCGTTTGTGCGTGTGACATTGGATGCAGCGAACGCTCTGTGGGAAAAATTATATCGTATCTTTGCTCCACTCTCACCTGTGTTGGTCCACGTTACAATAATCTGCACTAACAAACATCATCACGCTGCCCTTCCCTATCGCAGGGAAATTAATATGTGCACTTGATTTTGATCCACTGGTCTCTTGGTTATTATTTCAGCAATTACCGTTTCCATTAACCAGCTGCAGAAGGCCATTTTCCTCCATCTACCAGTCTGGTATTCAAACTGTGATCACAAGACCCTTCATTTACTGTAGTCTGTTTGACAGACTGCCATTCGTCTTTTTGAAAGGAGTCATTACACTTTGAAATGTCTCTCACTGCTGTGTAAAAGTATTTGCCCCCTTCCCTGTTTCTTTTATTTTTGCTCATTTGTCATATTTAAATGTTTCTATTCACCAAATTTATTTTGATATTGGACTTAGGGAACCTGAGTAAACACAAAAACCAGTCTTTAAATAATAATTTAATTCACTGAAGCAAAACAATGATTCAAAATCTATATCACCCATATGAAAACAATAATTGCCCTCCTAAACCTAATAACTTGTTTTGCCACCCTTGGCAACAGAACTGCAATCAAACATTTACAGTCGCTGGTAATAAGTCTTTTACATAACTGTGCAGGAAATTCGGTCCACTCTTCTTTGCAGAATTGTTTTAATTCAGCCACATTGGGGGGTTTTCAAGCATGAACTGCTTGTTTAAGGTCATGCCACAGCATCGCAGTTGGATTCAAATCAGGACTTGGACTAGGCCTCTCCAAAACCTTCATTTATTTCATTAGAGCCATTTAGAGATGGATTTACTCGTGTTTCAGATCACTGTTCTGCTACATAACCCAACTCCTCTTGAGCTTTATGTAAGGAACTGATGACCAGGTATCGTCTTTCAGGATTTAGTGGCTGAGAGCAGAATTCATGGTTTCATAATTTTGGAAAGTTGCATATGTCCTGAGGGAGCAAAGCAGCCTCAGACCATCACACTACCACCACCTTGTTTGGCTGTTAGTATGATGTTCTTATTAAGGATTGATTTATTACCTTCTTTCCAGATACTACGGGACCCATGTCTTCCAAAAAGTTCTTTTGACCCATCAGTCCACAGAATATTATCCCAACGGTCTTGGGGCTCATTATGATGTTTTTTGGCAAATGCAAGACGAGCCTTTGTCTTCTTTCTCCTTAGCAGTGGTTTGTACTGCTATTCTATTACCATTATAGTGCTTTATACTATTATTCCATTTCTACTCCAGAAAATACTGCAGTATCAGTCCTGCATCCGAAAGTTCTCTCTGCAGGTGTGCTTGTTTAGCAGAGTGTGGGGTTCGGATCACACCCTCTGTTGCATCAAGCAGTCCCCATCTCAGCTAGCCAGCCATTGACGTCTAGCTAACCAGCCGGTGAACACGAAACTCCTGCCGGCACGCATTTGCCGCCTATTTTTGTCAGTGAAAGGAGGCTAGGTCATGCCAGATACAACTGCAGTGGGTGTCTGGACCACTAGTTGTAAAATATTGCAAATGTAAAATAATATAATTGCACTATGGTTGCAACACTTAACAAGCAAATGCATTTTGCAGTTTTCCAGATTCGAAAATGAAACCTTGGTTTTATATCCTTGTCAGCCTTGGGCTCGAATGTGAAGTTTATCTGATGCAAGTTTCCTACTGGGCGGTATCAATCCTCTAAAGCGTAGGTGTTTTTTGGAATATTGTGGTCAACATTCTGAGTTTGGGCATTCTAAAACGACATTGGATTCCAATACTAGTGGTCATTGTGATATCAGAATTAGAATTTTCAGTGAAGATTCTGCATTGCAATCACATATTTTTGAAGTGTTTTTGGATTTGAGATGTTCTGGTTTTTTCCCAAGGAAAGTGTACCTGTGAATTTGCTTTGCCTGTTAGGACCTACACGGCTGTTTGACACTCAGCAGGAAGGGCTGAGAGTTCGGCAGTCGCGGCATTTCTCCTGCAGCTACTTGAATGACTTTTGGCTGTGTTCTCCCACATTACGCTTCTCTGCCACAATGTTTCCTGCCCTCTCTGCATAAATAAAGTTGCTCCTCATCTGTGCATAAATAGGTCCCAGATTAATAATTGGCTTGATATTTCAGTTCTCTACTATCAAAGGGTAAATAGTGACTTGATTTCGACTCATGCAGTTGATTGCGGCTGTCTTCTCCTTTATAACGCAATTACCACACAATCAGGTGAATTAGAAAATTTTAAGTCAATGTTTATACTTCTTTGTCAATGCCTATTTTGGTCAATCATTGTGGAGAAAAACTCCCAATCAAAATTATCCTGACAATTTTATTCTGATTTCTGGCCTTTCACAGTCACAAAAGGCTGTGATTGTATCTTTTAAATAGCCTATCAGTAGAAGAGGCAGCTGGTGAATGAATGTGTCCTGTTATTGGAAAGATGAACTTGCTCTGTTGACATTGAGTTGTCAGAAATAGTCTCCTTGAGTTCAGGCCAGTTCATGGTCCAAGGACAGACAGCGACCAACAATGTGCAGCTGATGCTCAGCGTTTGATTCCTATCTTGTCTGGTGGTAAATTTTGCATTGCAGATATTGACCAATCAATTGCTCCTTCATTTGTTAGCGCAGAGGTAGCACTTTGGTGTTGGATTAAAAATGTTTTGAATTGACACTACCTGCTTAGCTTATTTTCATTTCTGCTGGTTTTTCCAACTTGCAATGTGTGCTGCTATTTTGAATACTTTACTACATGGTATTTTGTACTCAACTGATGATCGTTAAACCTGAGTGTAAGTTTAAGAAAAGTTATTTAGAAAATGGAGTGTATTTATGTATGATTAGCTAAATCTTTGAATTGGCTTAAATGGTTTGTGGTCTAATAGTTGAATGAGTGTGTTCACGCATCATATTTTTGAGATTGGGCGGTCACCTTAACTGTGAGAGGGAACAACATTTTTTGCTCAAGGACTCTTGGTCCAC
Source organism: Gymnothorax reevesii (assembly GCA_029721435.1). Classification (NCBI taxonomy): domain Eukaryota; kingdom Metazoa; phylum Chordata; class Actinopteri; order Anguilliformes; family Muraenidae; genus Gymnothorax; species Gymnothorax reevesii. The sequence goes on along the minus strand of CM056579.1, from coordinate 20,981,870 downwards.
ATCACCATGCAAACATCTGTTGTTGCTTGCCTCTGTGACATCATGCACTTTCATTGGCTGGTTTTTTGGAAGAGTGCCTGAGAGTTCTATGCCAGTTATATGGCCATATTTGAATTTTTTTCTTTTGTTAAAATCACGCCAAACATAAAGAGGGAAATACACTCAGAATCCCCGTCCATGAGGCAGATGAAAAATGTGGCCTGCAGTCACTGCACCATTTATGGGTTCGACAGATTTGATTCTTCATGCTAATACATGTGATTTTGATTTTTTGGACTATTTGGATCCAAAACTTCTATTATCAAACAAAAAATGGGAAGGATGCTAACCAACTGATTTTTTATATTTGTCCTAATGCAAATTCACATAGTTCAGGATGACCTTGGTGCAGTGTGCTGAATTACCCTACTAATGCACATCCGACTAATGCACATCCGACCAAACACATCCTGCTGCCTTTGCAGGTCAGTTATGGCCAGGTTTCCTTCTCAGGGTTTGACTGAGTACAGTTCCTTGTCTGTTACTTTATGTCCTGTGCCCACTGCCTTTTGTCAGAGCTCTTATAACCTTATGCCGAAACAAGCTTGTGAATTTCTCTCAGTGACTGTCAGCCACATTCTTGAATAATAATAGTCGTAACAGTTCATATCTTTATAGGATCAATGTGCACCCCTAATGGGTGTTAAATCACATAAATAGATACATGCTATTAATCCTCCAGGAAAGCAGAAGTAATTTATGGCAGTGTGAGAGCTCATTTAAACTGCCCTTGAAAAGACATTAGTACATTTTGGATTTTTATGGCGGCTACAGCATTGAATTTCAAGGCAACATAAGCTTTTACCGGTCAAAAGTTTGGAATTATCTAAGTTGTAATTACTATAGCCTTCAATAAAAGTGTTTGTACGATAGTAAAGTGCAGTGTGTAAACCAAGCACATTTTTCTCAGAATTACTACGTTGTAGTATTTGAGGGAAAAACAGTTTTTAATTGGTTAAGAGCACAGTTATTTATCGTTGTGATTTGTAATGAAGGTATCCACCAAGAGATTTAATCACTGCCGTGCAAATTTTTAGGCATTCAGGATATTAACCCTTAGAGCCTTGGAATAAATAATAATAATAATAAAATTAATTATCTTGTGCTGTTGAAAACCTATCACGTGGGGACTTGTTTAAAACAGCTCCCCTGTGGGAGCTCTTTTAAACAAGTCACAACATGATCGGTTTTCAACAGCTTTGATTTTGATATCTTATATCTGTGAGCAACAATATCTGCATTAAGGGCTCTAAAGGTTAATTTTACTGTGATATCATTCTCAATGGACTTCCTCGTGGCCTGCAGTGATCCCCATCAGTACATCTTTGAAGAAGGGGTACATCTAAGCTTTGATCCCATAACGGAGCTTTGAGATTTAAATTTGGGGATTTTGGCGTGTTTGCATTTATTTTATGAGTGATTATCCCACTTTAACATGATGTTTCTTGTATTTGGTCCATGTGAAAATCATCGCGAGTCTAACCCCATGAGCAGGAGTGTACGTTGCTTGCCTCTTTGCTTTGATTCCATTGAGAATCCAGAGCTGAGCTTGTGGTCGGCATTTAACAGCCGCATCCGAAGTTCAGCTGCATTCAGCGGTTTCCTCCAACTGCAAGGGAAAATAACCATCATTTGTAAAATTATCAATCACAATCAATCGCATGATGGCTGACCTTTTCCATCAGTTTTTTCCAAACGTGGAAACTACTAGGGCCCGATTTACTAAGGCCTACGGTAAAAGCAAAAGGTCTCAGTGAGTGAAAAAGTAAACTGCTTGACAACTTAGGGGTCAGAATGACCTTTTTTTTTGGTGCCATTGGTTGTGATTTATGTTTTGCATGTACTCATGCATGGATTCTTCAGTGATGTTGTTTGGCGGCAGGGCGGCCCAGCGGAACGTTGCTTGACTAGTCACCAGAAAGTTGCTGATTCAAGCCCCTGATGGGGTTTGGGGTTCTGACTTGATCTGGAGAAATGAAATCGGGAGGAACTCCGTAGTTGAGCCCTTGAACAAGGCTCTAAACCGCAGAGGTTCTCCGGGGGCTGTACCCCTGTGGTTCTCTGTCCCTCACTCCTCTGTTGGAACTGTTCTGTCGAGAACTTCTCTCAGGCCGTCCTTGATAAAGAGAAATATGTTCTCAATGGAATTGGCCTGGTTAAATTAAGGTTGGAAAAAAAAAAGACTTGTCAACTGTTCATTTGTGGTAGTATTTTCCTTTTAAATATCACACTAAATTTTCTGTTTATGTGATGGTTATCTGTTCACCATGATCTTCAGCGGGGCAACAGTTTAGTCATTATTATTCAGATTTGCTGAAGCCATGATTGTGTTTTTCTTTAGTCTTTTATAAAGGCTGACTGTAAATTGCATGATTCATTAGCACCTCATTAGTCATCCACACCCCAGCTTATCTTGTGTGTGGTAACGCATGATGGGCTAATGTGTGGAGCTGGGCCGAAATCAGTTCATCATGGGTACACGTGTTCACTAATTGCAGCATGAGTTTAGTACCCATGAGACACCGATCTGCCAGGGGGGCGGGGGGAGAACCGATTGAAGTTAGAATCAGCAACCTGAGTGGAGGAAGTGTTCGGAGCATAGTATTCTGGGAAAGCAACCAGGCTAATAACATGGCATGTGCTCTGCCAATGAAAAGTTTTCGAGTTAACAGTTTCACAACACCCACAATTTTCAAGCAGTCAGAGAGGTAATGGTTCAGCCAGACACTGATCGACCTGTCTTTCAGAGGGATATTTTAAAATTTATACAGTTTGAACTGGTGTGGGTTTTTGAGTTATACATTTAATTTCATATTTATCTGTATAAACCAGCTTAAATTTTTACATTTTCTGAAGGTATGTATGGTTCTGAATGTTTATACCCAAACCTGAAATGGCAGAATTTGCCATTTATTTGTGGTCTTTAAATATCATTGGTGCCCAATGGTGAGTTCTGAGTGGTAAACAGAACGATTTAGAAAGATACACTTAGGGTGTTTAAAAACAACAGTAGATCTGTGCACATTTTGTTCGGCTTATTCTGGTTACTCCGAGCCCGGGGTGAGAGACATGCAAGCACAGCTAACCCGTCAGTTCCATCCATGACTGTTACATGTTCTGCTTGCTGCAGATGGAAAACAGACTTCAGAGAGCTCATCTTTTTCAGCAGAAGTGGAAAATCCAGGGTCAGAGATTAAAACTATCAGTGTTTTCCTATTTTTGCTAAGTGGCGCAGATCCTCAGTCCGGGGGCGGAGCTAATGAGGGAATTTGGCTGAGTAAGATCAGGGGTGAAGGAAACTTTCCCTTCTGACCCTTTGGTGCTCTGCTTTTCCCCCATTCGTTTTATAGTTAATGGGCTGTAATCGGTTTTGTTTGGATGTATGTAATGTTTAATGGTCAAGACAGGTCTGGGGTGGACTGGGAAATGCTGGCAAAATAAAGCCATTCCTATTTCCCACAACATCTTTCACATTTTGCATTTTCTCTGGCTTCTTTATTAATTACAGTCGCTAATGACCGTAGGTGATTAGATAATATTGCATAACCCTGAACGAAAATATACAAGCTCTTACTCGCATGGCTTCTCTGATAATAGTTTAGCATTAGTACTTGCTGGAGTGATAATGAAAAATGTCAAGTAACGAAACGTTACCTTTTTTGAAATTCCAATCTATGTTTGTGCAGGAACTTCTGACTGCTGGAACAGGATGCCTTTATTAAACTACCTCTCTGTTTCTGTTATCTTAACCCTCAGTTCGTCTGCAGTTAAGCTGTGATCCTATAGATGAAACGGGGACCCTGTGATGTCACATGTGCACTGGCACTGTCAGGCTGCCTCTTTCATGTTCAGGGCGGGGGTTCCAGCGGCAAACTTTTGCCTGACAACCCTGGCACAGCGCTGGTCATGTTAAATAACGGCATTTTTTTCATAGTGGCAATATTTTCTTCTGACTTCATTTATAGTGACTGTGTTGGTTTGATTCTCCATTTTATTAAACTTATTTGAGTACTGAGTCTTTGTGAGATGGTGTGTGTGTGTGTGTGTGTGTGTGTGTGTGCTTGTGCAAGTGTGTGTGTGTGTGAGTGCACACGTGTGTGTGTGTGTGTGTGTGTGTGTGTGTCTGTGTTTGCATCTTTGTATGCGCATGCCTACAAATGAGTATTCATGTGTGTGTATGTGTTTGTGCGTGTGTGTGTGTGTGTATGTGTTTGTGTAGACATGTGAGTTTGTGTGCATGCTCGTGTATGTGAGTGTTCGTATCTGCATGTGTGTTTTGAAATATGTTATTGTTCATATGGCTTTGTGTACGATGTGACTGACAGTCCTACTGTGAAGAGTACGGTGTATGAGCAAATAGAGCGTGTGTACTCTGATTACTGTAGCCCCTGTACGAAGTCGGGTGGCTGCTGTAGATTCATGCATGTCGTCTCCGCCGCTGTAGACACTTGCTTGTGGACGCTCTACAGTCTGTAATTTTTGACCGATTTCTTTCATCTTTGGTTTGGACATGTGCTGTACTTCACTTATGACACCTACCAAGTAATTTTTGCCATGGCGACAGTATTGCCCAGATAATATGCAAATTAGTTGCAAACCATAAAGATTTCCTTGTGGACTCAGTACAGGCTGAAGTTTTTGACCGACTACTTTCATATTTGGTAGGACATGTGTTACACTTCACTTCTGACACCCATCGATTTCAGCTGCCATGGCGTCAGTATTGGCCGCATAATATACAAATTAGTGGCAAAACATATTTCCTTTTGGACGCAGTACAGGCTGCAATTTTTGACCGATTACTTTCATACTTGGTATAGACATGTGATATACTTTACTTATAACACCTATCGATTTCAGGTTGCCATGGCGACAGTATTGGCCGAATAATGGCCAAAAAAGTGGAGAAGCGGGCTTACTGGGGCTACAGCCATGCGGTCACGGCTGACCGCACTGTCTAGTGTTTAAGTGGGTTGCGTGCATATTTCTAAAGGGTATTGAGAATAAATATAAAGTGTCCACATTCTGGAATGTGCCGTGTGCCTCATAAGTCTTTGCACATGGCTCATTTTTATCCCAAAGTAAAAGGGGGATGTAGGAATAATGGAGGTCCTTACGCCTGTCCGTCCGTTCGTCCATCTAGGCAGGAACTCCTGAACTGTGCAATATATCTCCACGAAATGTAATATATAGATACATCTTATTGTGTCGGTGAGCCTCGTCATACCTCTATCCATCCGCCTGTCCATCTGTCCGTCCCTCCACCGTGTTTTGTTTCTGGGCCAGATATCAGCCATCCGGTTCTTCTCTAGGACGGAACTCCAAAACTGTTTCATATTTCTCGATCAAATTTAACATATGGCTACATCTTACTGTGCAAATGTGCCCCCTCCTGTCCGTCCCTCCGTAGGGTTTTATTTTCAGGCCAAACATCATCCATCCCATGGTGGGGGCTGAGAATTTCTTGCTTGCTTATGTAGGTTCTGTACTCTGGCACTCCGAGTTTGAATGGATACAATGACAATGAGACTGAATGACTGACTGACAGCTTTACTCTGAGGCTGTATTCATCTGTATCGGAGGAACCGTCTAAGTGTCTGCAACTTTAGAGCTTAGTCCCTCCCATTTTTAAATATTGGAGCGTTTAACATGATGTAAAATAATAATTTTCAATATTTGTTTGCATATTCCCTTGCATGAAATGACTGCTTGAGGTCTGTGACACACAGACATCAGCAGACACTGGGTATCTTCCCTGGTGATGCTCTGTCAGGCCTGTACTGCAGCCGTCTTCAGGTCCTGTTTATTTCAGGGCCTTTTTGCCTTCGGTCTCCTCCGCAGCTTGTGAACTGCATCTTCAGTTACATTCAGATCTATTGTTTGACCAAAATACCAGAAAATGTGCCTCTGTCCTATGAATTATGGTGGTCACTGTACAAGCAGTGCTGTCTGTTTTGACACTATTGCATCTCACTTGCAAACAGATGACAAAATTGTCTGTTGTGGTGGCAAAAATCTAAATATGTATTGGGTGCAAACCATTATCAAAGCATCCTGTGAGTGAGCTGTGACGATTTGCTTTGGCTAAATATGGATAAAAATAATAGGATTGTCGTAACTCTGTGCCCTTGAGTCCAATCTTGTGCTGTCATGTGACTGAGAGTAGCAGCTGTTTGCCACAGGAAGGATGACGGCTTATCTTCAGGAAGATGTTAGCGGATGCCGCGGGACCATCGGGGAGAAGTCTGTGACAGATTCTGCAGGAAGTCATCCCTTCAATTCAATCAGAGGCAACACGGTGTCTGCCTGATCTAGTCGCACACCAGACCAGATGCTTATCTGCGTGACTTTTATTTTTTCTGTTTTCAATTAGCCGTGCCTTATCTTTAAGATAACTGGTGCTGTAATAGCATTTAACAAGGCCACAAGGAGGGAGCCGGCGAGAGTGCGTCAGAGGGGGGGAATTTACATGTCGAGATGATTGATTATTTAAAAGTGTTTCAGACGGTGCTGGCACTGCATAATTGCTGTAAACCTTCGTTGAATGCATAATAGGACGCGATGCTCTGTTAATTTATTTTGAATATGATCTTCTTTTGCCCGAGGCTTTCACTTTGTCTATTTACAATCCCGTTCAAAGGGGATTTTTAAGCTTTTTAAATAAATTGTTTTCATCCAGTTGGCATTAAAATTGCTTTGAAAATACAGCCAAGACATTTATAGTGATAAAAACCAATTATGTCAGACGTTGCTAATAATGTTTTCGTCTTTATCCTCAGATTTAGTTGCGAAGCTTCGTTATCCGCAGGTTTTACTTCAGAGTACTTGCTGTATTTCTGATTGATTTAATGCTACAGCGATAAGTGACAGTATTAATTTATGCCAAAGCATACAGATTTCTACGGGAATATGCAGTACTGTAAAGGTATGCTGGCTTCTTCTCTTGTTTATGAGTTGCGTGAGTTTTAGCCACAAGGTAATAGCCGGAATCATTTTGGCTCCAACAGATCACGATGTTATGAGTCCATTAGTGACCACATGTTGGCTAGTCTGATATTTTGCCGTGGATATTTCAATCAGTTTGTAGATATTGATAGTTTCATTCAAAGAAAAGACAGGACTTATATTTGTAAAAAAAAGAAAAAAAAAAGATAATAATAATAATATGTGCTAGTAATAAAATTTAATTTCTTCGTAACTGTCTCGCACAGACGTAAGATTTGTCCCCGCTACCGAGAAATGTGCATCATTAAAAAATGAAAATAGAATTCTGCGGCAGATTTGCTGGAAGATAAAAAAAAAAAAAAAACAAGGGAAGAATTTCAGACCGAAAAGCAGAACATGAAGCTGTGCGGATGAAGAGCACGTGGTGAAAGGACGACAGAGAAGCCGCGCAGCGCAGGTTGGAATTATATTTCACTTCAAGGGTGCGCATCAGATCTCTCACAAAAAGCTGTTGCGTGTGAAGTTATAGCGTGTGAGCTCAGCAGAGCTGGAGCCGTGATTCTCCCGAACACCCGCAGGCTGCGGCCTTCTCATCAAACCATCCCTCTCTCCCCCGAAGGGCATCACATTCTCTCAGTGCGCCTCTTTCATTTTTCATTTCTCCCGAGAAACCGTCTTCACTTACGGGGTGAGGAAAGGCTCGCTACCCTGGATCTTAACCCTTACAGCGCTATACTGCCCTACAAAGACTAAGTGCACTAACTACATATTGGGTAAAATGTGAGTTACACAGTTTTGGGCCTGAAAGTATATTGAGGTCAGGATTTATTTGGACAGAAATTATACCATGGTGAGGCAGTTAATCATATTCTATCAAGTGCTCACTATTTATTTGTTGGGACAGCAAACAAACTTTGAAGCCATTTTTTACTGTCTAAATTATTGCGTAGTTACGGCACTTAGGCTTTTAATGGCAGAATAGGCACCTGTAGTTACCCAATGATGTCAGATATCAAAATCAGTTGCAATTGAAGATCTGTCATGTGTCAATTTGTTTAAATACAAATAATGACAATTTTCCCTGTTATTCATGAGCCCATTTAGGCTTTATGACTCAGCATTTGTGTCATAGAGACTCTGGAAAATTATTCCAGTGACGCAGAACGTTTGAAAATTCAATTACCGAATTGTTATAAATTAAATTTCAGAATTTAAGGACACCGGCATCTATATCTGCGAAAAGGGGTAAAAGGAGCTCTTTTTAACAAGTTGTCACATGATAGATTTTCAACAGCGCAGGATAATTACATTTTTAATTCCTTGAAAATTTATTCAGCGCTCTAAGGGTTAATACCAACCTACCCTGCAGAGTATGCACAATCTCAGTTTTAAAGTTCTAATTTAGCTTTTCACTCTTAGACTCTCTTCATTTGTGCTGATTTATCAACTTGTGGAACATTTGCAGCAGTAAACAATCCCAAACATTTCTGCTGACTCTCTGGCTTTTAAAGGGCGCGTGTCCAAAAACAGTTCCGTTCTGGAAAGTCACTCTAAATTTCAGCAAAATTCTTATAGTAATGCACTTTTGGGTGATGTATTTTACATTGCGAGCTGTGAAAAGCAGAGAGTTTGGCGAATTTAAGCTTGGTGTAGCCTTGACGCAGGACTGGTGTTAGCGACGTACTGTGCTTACCGAGCCCGAATCAGCAGACGGAACATTCTGTGCTGAACCATCCTTCTCGTGCTTCCTTTTTCAAGTGGCTCACTCAGCCCTGGCTTATTCCTAGTGTAATATTGGGGTGTGTGAATGAATCTATGCCTGCTGACCTCGTCAGTTTCCTCCAGACATTACCTTCTCTGATATAAATTTGTTCAAACCATATGTTGTTTTGGACTTCATAGAATATTAAATATTTGCTTTCCCTATTTGACTGTGAAGGCCAGGCGTATTGGAATGATTGAAGCGATCCCTAGAGTCTTGCCGCCATCATTATGCTCTCTTTAGTCAACTCAAACATTGCAGGCAACAGCCGCAGAGCACAGAAAGGTATTTACATCCGAGCTGAAAGGTATTTGAACCCAGGTCTGGTATGTGATTCGCTGTCTGGTGGTTGCAAATGGTTACTCTGGTTTTTTGGGATGTCTGAAACAATGGCTGCTTTGACATCATCGGTCATCACTCGACAGAGATCTCCATTCTGCAAAGATGGAGGTGCAGTTCATTAATATATGGACCAAAGCACATTTTAGGTTACAGTTCTGTACTTCATTAGTTGAGTCGAATGCCAGTTGCATGCTTATTTTTCCTAACCAAGTTGTTGTACCGCTTCCGCTCTGCGCTACACTTCAGCCAATCAGATAGTGTCTATCTGGAATTGTAAGCCAATCAGAATGTACGTAACTAAAATGTTTCCCTAACTTGGTAATGAATAATAACCCTTTGTGCCGGTCATTGTTAAAACTGGTAGAAACTAGGCTTATGCCGTCGGAGGCGACGGATTGGGGTATATCCTCGAACGCCCCCAATCATCCAATTCCCCAATCCTTGAATAGACCTTGAATATACTTTCATTTGAGCTTAATTTCAGGTCAATCGGACAAATGGTTCTGAAGATATGGCCAGAATGGCAATTTTCCATCACACCTGGTGGCAAAATATTGAACCATACAGGTATGATGTCATCATGTGAGATGTTGTGAGGTCATGACCTTGCAGTTGCACATAGTTTCATGTCAATTGGACAAATGGTTCCAAAGATATGGCAAAAATGGTGAATTTTATGTGACAAAGCTCCACCTTGTGTCAAAATTTTGAACCAAACAGGTATAATGTCATCGTGGGACACATCCTCAGGTCATGGCCTTTTATTTGCACTTGATTTGAGGTTAATCGGACAAATATTTCCAGAGATTTCCAGAAACAGTGATTTTTCAGTTTTTGACCCCTGGTGGCCAATCTAGATATTGTAAATTATCCAAAATCGAATCAGTTCTTCCTCATTATGATACTTGCCTATTTGCAAAACATGAAATTTCCAATTGAAATATTACTGAAGATATCGCGTTAACATGTAGGGCGGCGGTGGTCGGACCAAAAACATAATATTCGTTATTATTATTATTATCCGTTCGGCGTTCGGGGATATAATAATGAATATGATGTTAAGTGCGTGCTGTCAGCTTTAATTTTATGGTATTTACATCCATATTCGCGGTTAAGCAGACAAATTATGGCCATTTTCATACATTCTGACTGTCCTAATACTTAGGGGCTGCTCAGTATTTGAAGGTAACCCCTCATGACAGCTGCCAGGCTGGAATGTGCTTGGCACAAACTCTGCACAATTCTGAAGAGCCGAGCCCCATATGTTCGGGACGCATGAAAAGAATGAAATGAAATTATCTTTAATGAAATGTCATTTAGCGTGAACTCTCCCCAGAGTTAGCCGTTAATCATACCCCTGTTTTCTGAACCGGGTGACCTGAGCGGTTTCAGTCGCGTCCGTGATCAGGTGCAATTTTGTTACTTTAATGAACCGCCACGGTCGTGCTGGAGTGGGTGCATGTTTTCTTCCCTGTGCCGAAGAGCCGCATGTCTCCTCTATGAACGACGCAGGAAAGGAGTGCGTGCCTATTAGCGTTTGGCATGGAAACAGCTACAAGTCTCTCAGTAGGGTCTCAGCAGTGCAGTGCTTTTGCCTAGCTTAGAGTTAGCATTCCTGCCTGTCTCTGCCAGCCCATTATTCTCTCCCTTCCATAACCCCCTGAAAAGCATGGAGCTCAGGGTCTCCTTTCTCACCGGGAGGTCGCAGAGCGGCAGCAAGCAACTTTGCTGTTCTGCTCTGACAGTTTCTTCGGGGAGAGGAAGAGCTCGTTTATTCGATAGCCGCGGAAACCAGCGGAGAGCAGACTCGTTCGCCGTCACGCGGGCTGTCGCTTCTCCCTCTGAGCCTGTGGAGATGATGAGGAGTATCAGACGAACGGGGTCGAATTAGGACCCGGTCTCTGCTGCGCTCCAGTTGTGACACGCTGGCTTCCCCACTGGTTTCCTTGCTTTGCTGCGGCCCTGGTTTCGGGGGATGAAGCTGTAACTCGCGACTGCAGCTCATTTGTGGGACCCTCTTTGCCTTTCCAGCGCTGCGCTAACAAAAATGTAATCGTGTTGGAGGCTGGAAATATGAAAATTGGGGTTAGTTGTGGGTGAAAGTTGTCATCAGTGCAGTGTTTGATTCTGGGTTGTAATATTCTGGAAATAAAGCTTATGGGATGGGGACTGTGGGGTGTAGCTGACAACGAGGTCTTTGCAACTGGGTGTTGCTTTTGTTGTGCGTTGGTGTGAGAGAGAGAGAGAGAGAGAGAGCTGTCTGAGCATGCCTTCTGGTATATGTGTTTATGTGCATCTTTTCTCCATCCAGAGGACACATATGTCAGGACAAAAACACATTATTTCCAGCTGGGGAGACTCGGGTCCGATGAGCCACATCACTATTTTGCGAACAATCGATGACAGAGCTGCTTAAAATAGGCAAAATGTTTGACCATTGACTGATGAGTCATGGGGATAAATGAGCCATATCACTATTTTGCCTACAACCCCAATTCCAAAATAGTTGGGATGAAGAGTAAATTGTGAATAAAATCAAAATGCAATGACTTCCAGATCACATGAGCCAATATGTCATTTACAAAAGAACATAGACAACATTTCAAATGGTGAAACTGAGACATTTTACATTTTTATCCACAAAATGATCTTGTTTATAATTTTCTGGCGGCAACAGGTCTCAAAAAAGTTGGGACACTGGCAAAAGGCTGAAAAAGCAATTAATCTACAAAAAATCAGCCGAAAGAACATTTAGCTAGTAATTAAGTTAACTGGCATTAGGTGTGTAACATGATTGGCTATAAAAGGGATGTCTTAGAGAGGCTGAGTCTCTCAGAAGTAAAGATGGCCAGAGGCTCTCCAACCTGTGAAAGCTTGCGTAAAAAAATTGTGGAATACTTTCAAAACATTGTTCCGCTACGTTAAATTGCGAAGGCTTTGAAGGTCTCATCATCGACAGTGCATAACATCATCAAAAGATTCTGAGAAACTGGGAAGATCTCTGAGCATGAGGGACAAGGCCGAAGGCCTTCTCAGACGCCACTGCATCACTCACCAGCATGATTCTGTCATTGACTTTACTAAATGGGCCCAGGAATACTTCAAGAAACCACTGTCTGTAAACACAGTCTGCCCTGCCATCTACAGATGCCACCTAAAACTCTATCATGCAAAAAGGAAGACATTGTTGAGCGTAATCCAGAAGTGTAGCCGTGTTCTGTGGGCCAAGGCTCATTTAAAATGGACTGTGGCAGAGTGTCCTGTGGTCAGACGAGTCCAAATTCAACATTCTTGTTGGAAATCATGGGCGTCGTGTCCTCCGGGCTAAAGAGGAGAAAGACCACTCCTCCTGGTATCAGTGTTCAGTTCAAAAGCCAGCATCTCTGATCGTATGGGGATGCATTAGTGCATATGGTGTGGGACACTTGCATGTTTTAAAAAGCACTATGAATGCTGAAAGGTATATAAAGGTTTTAGAGCAACATATGCTCCCCTCCAGACGATATCTATTCCAGGGAAGGCCTTGTGTATTTCTAATGCTAAACCACATACTGCAGCTATTACAACAGCATGGCTTCGTAGTAGAAGAGTATTGTGCTGAACTGGCCTGCCTGCAGTCCTTATCTTTCACCAATTGAGAACATTTGGTGGATAATTCAACGAAAAGTCCGTCAAAGGAGACCCAAAACTCTCCAGCAGCTGGAAGCCTCTATTAAACAAGAGTGGGATCAAATTCCAGAGGCTAAACTCAAGAAACTTGTTTCCTCAATGCCCTGACACCTCCACTCTGCGCTAAAAAATAGAGCAGATGCTACACCATGGTAAACAGGCCCCTGTCCCAACTTTTTTGAGACATGTAGCAGACATCAAATTTGAAATGAGCTCATTTTCTGGGTAAAATTGCAAGATTTCTCAGTTTCAACATTTGCTATGTTACCTCTGTTCTATTGTGAATAAAATACTGGCTGGTGTGATTTGAAAGTCATTGCGTTTTGATTTTATTCACAACTTACACATTGTCCCAACTAATTTGGAATTGGGGTTGTACTTTAAACACCTTTGGCATCGATTGATTGCAAAATAGTGATATGGCTCATTGGACTCCAGTCTCCCCTGTGGCCCCTGCTAGAACCTGTATTTTCATATTATGAAAACAAATGATGCAATAATTCGTGGAACGAATAGTTTTTATGTCCAAGTTCATTAGACAAATGGGCTCATAGTTTTTCCGGAACTATTTGAGCCTCATTCATCATTTCCTGGACAGCAATGCTCTCACATGGTTAAAATTTTATTTTATAGCATCAAGTCTTAGTATGAGATAAGTGTTCCAGACAGGATCTGCCCAGGTCACTGAACTGCTATGTTTCGTCTGCCATTCCAGTGGAAGGCATTTCAGCACCTGTTCCATCAGCACTGAACATTTGTGCTGATCTGCAGCACCGACACTCATGGTTTGTAACCCTACATCCAGCTTTTCTCTCTTTTTTACAGCTTCACCTGTGATCGTGCTCTCATTGTAGCTCCCAGACTAAGTGGCTTCATGGTTATCGTCTCTGCCGCTGTGCCCGTAGAGATTTTCTTATGGAGGCTCTACTGGCCACGAATTTCAACCGATTCCTTTGATATTTGGTGTGGGCGTAGGTTATGGTATGGTCACAGCATTTATCGATTTTGGTTGCCATGACGACAGAATTGGCCGAATAATGCACGATTTCATACTGAAAATGTACCTGATTCAGTGAGCTGCTTGTGAACATTCTAGGGGTCATAGTTTACAAGATGCCACAACCTGCAGCCCATGCAGTTGCAGCCGACCGGACTGTCTTGTTAATTCTGTTCTCAATCCTATTACTTCCATCAAAGAATCTGCTCTGTTGCTTTCACACAAGTCAGGTCTTATATATTGGTAAAGCGTCTGTGGAATGAGGCAAAAAAAAGTATTTCTTTTATGCCATTAGTTTATCATTTTGTGCTGGTTGGAAACAGCATTGGATTTAAATAGAAATCAATTTTTGAGCAGGCTCTGATCCACTCAGGTATTCAAAAGCACCCCCTGGTGCCATTTTCCAGGGCAATTTCAGCTTTTAAAATTAAATTTGGTTGTGACTACTTCACTGTGAAATTTGTGGGGTTGCATTCCATTTGCCGTTATCGTAGCTGGGGCGTAAATGTGTTCCCAGGTGTCCTGGCTTAAATAATCAGATGGTAAATGGGCCTGATTCTTTCACTTTAGAATGTTGATTCGCCTGCGCTGATGCCAACGGGGTCCATTTTGTGCCCGACATGGTAATGAGTTTTCAAAACATTTAAAGACTGCACAGTCATCTTTTTTCTGGGGATTACTCCGTGCATCATATGCAGTTTGGTTCCCTGAAGGAAACAATTAGAAAGGTTTTTTTTAGTTTATTTCAGGATCAAAAGTGCCCCAGATTTAAAGGAAAAGTGCAAATGCACTGCGTGAACTCGGTTGTAATGATGCAACAATAAATAGTGCCAGTGATTTCCTTGTGGGAAGGGAATTCTATTGGTTAATTTTCATAGTATTGAGCTTTGACTTGAACGTTCAGCTTGTCTCTGAAATAAATCAAGTAGCGCAGACATGTTTGATCATTGTCTTGTGAATACTTATGTAATTCACCCCAATGCACACAATTTGCCTGCATTTGAAGTTTTAGTATCAATGTTAGCTTTCAGACTTGCGTTAAAACAATTCATGTCCTTGAACGTTTCTGTTCTCTATATTTAAATATTTATTTATTTTTAACTTGGGAAAAATTGATGTGAGTACATTCCAGATAGGTCATGAAATTGAAGTGCCATATTAAAAACATTGAAAGAATTTGGAGGTCTTCTGTGGTGCAAAGGTCCCAGGGGACTCTGAGTGGTCAGTGAGAGGTGATTGAACAGCGCCATTCCTGTACTGATACCTCCGTGGCGGCTGGTGAACTGGCAACAGGGGAGGCTGAAACCCATCCCTTGAAAATAGTGATGAGTCACAAGCTGTTTTCAATCATTCATTTAAATTACAAAAGATCCGAATATTCTCAACATTATCTGGTGTGGTCAGTTTTCATTAATAACATACCATACCTGTCAACTCGCACACTTTCTGCGTGAGTTTTATTGGTATATTTACGTTCCCCTGCTGTAGTCAGCAATTATTCAACCAACTCATATGTAAGAGATTCTCGGGTGAAATTGCAGTCCTTGTGTATGGAGGTTTATCAGTTTCACCTGCGTTATGACTCCGGACTTCTCATGCTTTTCTTCACTCAGGGGTTGGAAGAAATGTATGTGTTTCATTATCGTTTAAACTGTTAAAATGGAATAAGATCATTGGAAGCAATGGAACTGCATAAAGACATTTCAAATGATCTCATTTCATTTAAACGATCATGAAACACATGCATTGGTTCCAACCACTGAGTAAAAAAAAAACCGTGAGAAGTCCAGAGTCCTAATTGGTATGCGTTTTAAATGAAAACTGGCCACATCTGATAATGTTGCGAGCTATCGAAGTGTCTGTAATGGTAATTTAAATGAATGATTGAAAACAGGTTGTGACCCATCATTAATGTTAAGGGATAGGTTTGAGCCTCCCTTAAAATTTCTAGCCTCCCTCTGAGCCTCGAAATCGCACACTATCATACTACTCACACTACCAATGACATCAGAGTTAGGGGGTTGGGTACTTACTTATGCATGCGGAGTGAGTTTGTGTGGGCGAGAAGTTCCCGGATGTATTCAAGATCGGGCAGATATTTTGTGGGTGCATCGTGAGCTCACTATTCATACACAAATTGCTCAAGATGCACCGCAACGTAAACCGCCAGAAAAACTTGCTGAGGAATAATAATAAGAAGAAACAACAGGAAGAGTTAGTTCGTAGTGAGTAGCGTGTAGTGGGACTAGTGTGTAGTGTCGCATAGTGTATGTAGGCCGTAGAGCGCGGTTTCGAACACGGCCCATCTCTACCTGTGTGTGTCTGGTGCACATCTGTTGTCTATAGCCTGGAGATATATTCTGTCATAATTGTAGATATCAATAGGCCTCTCAATGACTGTAGAATACCTGGCGGTTTTGGCCTTTTTTTCGGAATGGATTGTCCTCTCCAGAGGAGGACACATTGTCTCTGGTTTGACAAGCATGGAGGCGGGCACAAACACGGGGGTTCATTCTCTTGATGGGCTTTCTTCATGGTCCTTAAGAAGTCTCGGGTCTGAAAGTTGTCACCCACTGTAATAGTTTGTTGATTGTGTTCCTGCTGTTATCTCTTTGAATATTTCTATTGTACTGCTGTCAACTTTTCAATGACATGAAGCGAGAGAGTTTCATGGCCTTAGATTTTTAAGCTGGCAATTAAAGCTTATATATTTTACCGCTTTCGTCCAGGCGCTGGGCTTTTAGGTTTGGGGTAACTGATTTCTTTCATTTCAGTCCGTTCAACAAATGAATGAAAGGTCGTTTGATTGAATGAAAATTCCTCATGAAACATCGGAAATTCAGTTCATTGAAATGTATTTCTGTCTGGTCACCAGCCCTGGTGTGCGCACACGTTACTACCTGTACACAATTTCTCCATTTTAAAATAGCCTTGGCCCTCTTGTTTGAATGTCTCGGTCACAGGGTACAAACGGTGTCTCACTTCCGACAGCTGTTGAAATGTCTTGACTCTGATGCGATTTTGACAGAAAAACAGCACGGGAAACGTAAATTTTCACCCGATGGCTCGTTATGCCGAATCCCTGTCATTGAAAACACTTTTATAGGGCAGATGTTCTCTGCATCTGGAAGGATGGGGGAAAAAAAAACTTTGAAATGTCTCTTTATTTTGATAGCATTTAATTGGTTACAGAATTCATTTAACCCTATTTGTAAATAAAAGGGGGACTCAATCAACTTATAAATCTTTAAAGATTGAGACACTGGTTTTCTATGCTTATTATTAAATGCAATTTTCTTAACCTTGAGTGGCCTGTAAGACTTATGGACCTTAATGGATTGCAGGGACGTTTAACTACAGGCATCTAAAGCTGATTGGAGGGTGGGTGTCATTAGAAGAGTATAAGATTACCCTGCTGTAATTACATTGCAGGAGGCCCACCACTCATCAGCGCCATTGAACTATGCGTGAGCAATAAACTAGTAGACTCTATGTCACTTACAGGATCTACTGTAGTGCATTTAATATTGCTTGCTAGCTCAGGAGTTGTCAACATATACAGCGGTACCTGGGACAGTTCCAGGTACAATTTCATATTCAACTGAGAGGAGATGCAGTAAATAATTATCTTGTCTGAAAAATTATGGTGAGCAGCGACAATGATTATCCCAAAATAGACCCCAAGGGGCAAAGTTAAAAGGGGGAAACGGCAAATCTAAATTTCCAGTAAAATATTTTCGGCATAAAAGAATACGGCCCACACCGCTGAGAAGGATGAGAGTGAGTACGTGCTGCCAGCGAAACAATCTTTGGATGAATATCCTACCCATGGGCTGTTAATACAGTCTCTACCTCAGTAAATCCCATTTCAATTCCACCCTCCCCGGCCCACCCGTTATGATGCCAAATTGATGCCTACGCCTGCCTCTGAATTCTTGCTCGGGCCGTGTCGTTTTGGCCTGTTAGGCACCCACCACCCAGGGTGATTAATAGATTGGGCGCACTTGTAAATATGCTGTAGATGGAATGTGAAGTCTGTAAGTCACCCTCAATAAGAATGTGCTGAGCAAAAGCAGTATATATTTTATTCTATTTAAACACAAGGTAACATAAACCTTTTCCCCCCGTAACAAGGCACAATTATTTTAGGCACTTAAATGCATAGCCTAATTAAAAGTCAGGGGTGAGTGCCGCCAAATGCAATGGAAGAATAGGGCTAGGCTGTGGGTGCTTCTCTGTTTTTTGCTTACTTCAGTTGGTTCATTACGTGTCTTGATGTTTCTGCATAAATATGCATGCCCACACAGCCAGCTCGTTGTAGGAAAAAGCTTTTGTTGTTAATCTGGTTTTAGGTTCACCCTTTATGCAAGACAGAAGCAAGCCAAATGCAGGATTACATATTTTATTATTTAAAACATATTCTTGCTGCATGTTGATTCAAATTTATATCCAGCTCATCATTCCGCAGCTAGTGAGCATCGAAAGATTGTACATGGCGTTTACAAACAACAGTGTAGAACCGCGATACGGGCTGAGCCGCACTTGGTGTATGTTATTGCACTGTGTTCTGTCGCGCATCCTGCTGTAATCACATGGATAGTTACAGGTTTGTAGAAGGTCATAGTCTTGGCATACTTCATATTTTCTGTATCCTAAGTCATGCCGTAATCGCCCCTATAAAACCTGCAGTTTTGTTGAATATTTGTGCTCAAACATTGATGTTTTGGAAGTTAGCTCATGAGTGAAGTCATGTCGTGCATATCTGGGGCAAACATCTATTGATGCTGAGGACCCCCAAGACTTAAAAAGCAAGTGGGCTCCCCCTGTCATTGAGCATAATGCTTATCCTCTGAATGGTGGAAGAATATTGGAAATATGCTTTGGACAGCGTTGCTTATACACACACTGGGTGCAGAGTAGGGTGAAATGGCCTGGTATTTCACTCACTCTGAAAATCGCGGTTGCCTAAATAGTGACGCAGCATCTTTTCGAGTCTCGCAAATTTCTGATCAGAATGCCATCAATCCGCTCTGATATATACAATTAGCGCCATCTTCTGGTAGCTGCTGTACCCGCCTGAAGTGAACTGCCTGACTGATAAGCAGAAAGCGAAGTACAGCTTCAGATGCACGCATTAAAAAAGCCAACCGTACCAAATTGGATTTTTTTAAATCGATCACTGTCCCGTGTATTATGCCATGACTGTAATCGGAAAATTACCGACAGGATGGGCTTTGAACAATATTGAGCCAGAGTGTGACCTACCATCTCACCTCATTCATATCACTAATGATGAGCTGACTCATAGAAGCTTCTAGAAAAGTCATTATGCGGCTTCATAATCACATTTATAATCGAAGGGGAAATAGGCAAATGAGTGATTAAGAATATCTGGTTGTTAGTGGTGTATTTCGGTTAGTTATAATTGGTTTTTATTTAATCAATGATAAGCTGTATCCATGCTGCATACTAATGAAGAAATAAACCGTGTGATGTCCACTGTTTGTTGACTGGTGCCAGAGGTACTTGACTCGGACTTGAATGGCTTAAAACCCAAGTGTATTTACAAAAAGATCAGCGCAGCTCCTTAGTCTAACGTTCGGTGAGTCACTTTGAATAAATAGCCTTGGCCAGCTATATTACTGAAGCGTAATATCCGGTATCGAGGAACTATCAGATTCTGCTTAGCCACTTCACCTGAGGTTGCCATGAATGCCTTGTGCCTGCACTCATTTTGATATAGGGGGGGGGTGAATGGTAATCAGAAAGTTAACACCTGGCAACCTTAACTCCAATTCTTCCATCCTTAGCTCCCCGCTCCACCACCCTCCCTAGCAGGGTCCTGCATGACACTTACTGGCTTTAGCCACATCTACTGGGGATTAAGTCAAGAGAGTGCGAATCAGGAACAGGGATATGGAGGGTTCTGGAGAGAGGAGAGGGAGAGATGGCAAGAGAATGATTGTGACAGAAAACAATGTGTCGTTGGAGAAGCTGAGACATTGAAAGTGACAGATGAGAGAGCATGGGGTATTGCGGTTTTGAGAAGGCTCTGTTGTGAAGTGTTCTGGACCCAAAATGGGCTGTGGGCCCAGGTGTAAAGTCCAGCCCTCAGAATATTAACCCTTAGAGCGCTAAATGCAGCTATTGTTGCTCAGTGATGTAAGATATCAAAATCAAAGCTGTTGAAAACCTATCAAGAGGCAACTTGTTTAAAAGAGCTCCCGCTGGGGACCTGTTTTAAGCAAGTTGCCATATGATAGGTTTTCGAATGCATAAGGTAATTAAATCTATTTAAAAAAAAAAAAAATATATATATATATACAGTTCAGGCCAAAAGTTTGGACACACCTTCTCATTCAATGCGTTTCCTTTGTCATGACTATTTACATTGTAGATTCTCACTGAAGGCATCAAAACTATGAATGAACACGTTGAATTACGTACATAAAAAAAAGTGTGAAATTCCTATAACTGAAAACATGTCTTTAATTCTAGTTTCTACAAAGTAGCCACCATTTGCTCTGATTACAGCTTTGCATACTCTTGACATTCTCTTGATGAGCAACAAGAGGTCATCACCTGAAATGGTTTTCACTTCACAGGTGTGCCTTTTCAGGGTTAATTAGTGGAATTTCTTGCCTTATCAATGGGGTTGGGACCATCAGTTGTGTTGTGCAGAAGTCAGGTTGATACACAGCCGGCAGCCCTATTGGAAAACTGTTTGATACATTCATACATAATTCCACATGTGTTCATTCATAGTTTTGATGCCTTCAGTGAGAATCTACAATGTAAATAGTCATGAAAATAAAGGAAACATTGACTGAGAAGGTGTGTCCAAACTTTTGGCCTGTACTGTATATATATAATATTTCAGTGCTCTTTAGGGTTAAAGTGTGGAGTGAGCATCTGTCTGGTTCTTGAAAGGTAATACATTTATAATTTGAGTCCTGACATTTAAAAACTATTCCGTACAGGATCTGTTATTGCCTCAACACCCATGGGGTGCTGTGATTGGATCATCCAACGACCTCAAACCACATGACCCTGATTGGTAATAATCGGGTTATATAAGGGATGGATTGAGAAGTCTATGAACCAAAGCTGTAGGATGATAAGTGAGTGGAACTGCAGCAGAGGTTGCTGGGAAGTTAGACTGTCCTATGAGGCTGATATGATGTGTTGCGTTGTCACGTCCGATGTATCGAGTTCTCGATGATACTCAAGTTGCGGACATTTCAAAAAGCCATCGGTGTTCTGAATTTACAATGGTGCGGAAGTGATTGTGTGTGTTTACCTGTGTGTGTGTGTGTGTGTGTGTGTGTGTGTGTGAGTGCGCCCTGCAATGGATTCATGAGTGAGGCTGTATTCCTGGTTCTTACCCAGTGCATCCTTGAATAAGCTCCATTCGGTCAGAAATAATTGGTTGAATGCAGAGTGATTGACCCTTAGAGTGCTGAAATAGATTTAAAAAAAGTCTAATTATCTCGTGCTGTTCAAAACCTATAATGTGGCAACTTGTTTAAAGAGCTCCATGGAAGCTCTTTTAAACAAGTCACCTCACGATTGCCGTCTCACAGCGAGAAGATTGTGGGTTCAAATCTGGCCTGGAGCCTTTCTGTGTGGAGTTTGCATGTTCTCCCCGCCTTCGCGTGGGTTTCCTCTGGGTACTCCGGTTTCCTCTCACAGTTCAAAGACATGCATATCAGGTTAATTGGAGACACCAAAATGCCCAAAGGTATGAGGGTGAGAGTGAATGGTCTGTGAATAAGTGGGTATAGAGGATGGATGGCTCACAGTTAATTCCCATCCTAGTTGGATGGGGGATGGATATAGAGACACACATACTGTCAAGAATCATTTCAAGTTAGCAAAAAATGCAGGCTGCCACATACTGAGTACATTTTAAATCCACCTGTGGCTTGCATCCCATTACACAAGGTGTTGGGTCATTTTCTTTCTGCAGTTTGAAGTTTACTGATCTTCTCTTTCCTGTCTTGAGTGCTGTAGGTGTGTGCTTGTTTCATCATAGAATGCGATATTTTGCTTGGATGGCAAAGATTAGGACGCGTAGGAATCGTGCAGTTCCCTCATCTGTGGTCTGAAATTTTTGCTCTGTTTTATTAAAATACTGAGAGTACCACAATGTTAAAGGAGACATGAGTGCGGTTAGATCTTTGCTCAGGTACTTTGATTTGAGAGAGTGGGTGGGCGTAGGATTCTGCGTATGCGTGTGTGTGTGTGTGTGTGTGTGTAGGTAGGTGTGTTTGCGTTTGTGTGAGCGTGTGTGCGTATGTGCTGGTCTTTATGTTCGTGTGTGTGTGTGTGTGTGTGTATGCTGGCGTGAGTGCTTGTGTGCGTGTGTGTGCGTGTGTGTGTGTGTTTGCTGGTGTGTGGGGGTGGATAGGGTTGTTCATTGAAGTACAGAAACTGAAGGACTCTGTGACTCTAAACTCATAGTTTTTTCTCGCTGGGCTCAGCTGCAGAAGCTGTGCAGGCTGTACAGGCTCTTACTGCCCTCACTGAAAGGGTGGCTGTCATTCAAGTCAGGTGCATGTTTAATTACTGAGGCCGTGGAGTCGGTGTCAAACTGATATTGATCCTCTTTAACGTGCCCTGTGTGTCTTTGTGTGAGTGCGGCGTGCTCTGTTTGAAGAAGCATTTTATTTACATTTTCTTATGAGACTGACCATCTCATTTTTATTTGTTTGGGTTGGACGTCATGGAGGTGTGACCTTGTTTTGGGACCATTATTATTACACTCTGTGGTTCAGCTCATAATTAAATGGGTAACGTAATTTGAATTCAGAATGAATCATTTTTTGTGTAAGGAGTAAACTTATCTATGACCATTGGCCAGTCTTGAAATGATTTGCACTGTTTCCTCATTAGCAAGTTTGTCTTATTAAGCGAAAAAAACAAGGAAAGAAATTGAGGCAATAACAGCTGTTTGAGGGTACGTGTAAGACCACTGCTTCTCTTAAGATTAACTTCAGTTTTTTGCTGAGTAACTGCCTGTTAGTGGTCCTGACCAAAGGATTAATGAGTAGAATTTGCTCATTGAGTTTGTTGATTCAGCTCTGCCAGGTGATATGCAGTATATCTCTCACGACTCGAGGATCTGATTGGAGCCGTCAGTGCCCTCTCGGGGATAACAAGCAGTGTGCGCTCGGGATTAGCTCCTCAGGGGGTGATATCAGAACATCTGGAGGGAAAATGGCTGCCATCTCTCTCGCAGAGCGGGGCCTTTTTCACTGTAATGTAAGGGTGCGCCAGTCATGGATGTTTTTCGCTATCGTTGTGAATAGCTGTGTTTATCTGTGGCTAAGCACAGCGTTAGCACTACTTGGAAACACCAAAATCCATCCAAAATGTACCCTCACTGTTTTGCCAGGGTTTGTTCCTGAAGAGCCATCATTCAGAAGTTTTTAAATCCTTGCCCTTCGATGCGCTTGTTTCTACAGATTAGCAGATTAACTTTTCTTGTTACTGAATGAGTGTGTTCAGATAGGGTTGTAGTGAAATCCCACTGGATCTTCAGGAACAGTGTTGGGCAGCCCAGCCCTGCTCTAGCTGATGAGTGAGGTGGGCTTTGTTAGGGTTGGAGTGAAAACCAGCATGATGGTAGATCTCCAGCAGCAGAGTTGGACAGCCCTGCTCTAGCTGTTTAGTGAGGTGTGCTTTATTAGGTTTGGCGTAAAAACCAGTAGGATAGGTTTGGTTACAACTAGGGTTTTCACCAGCAAAACAGTCAAATTCCATTTCAAGCTCTTCACAATAATTTCTCTTGAATTGTTTAGTCACATCCTTGATTTTGAACTGAGAACACTGCTCTTTTCCTTTTGTCTTGCGTATACTGTTTTTTTTTTTTTAGCATTGTGTGATGGCTCAGTACGAACTCGCGCTCTGGACAGAAGATATGTTTTGAGGTTCTATCCCAGTCTTGCTGTAGGAAGTGTGGCGCAGCAGCGCCGAGATCAAAGGCATCGGAAACATGTTGCGTTCCGTCTCACAAAGAGCCCTTCCTGCCTGCCTTCCGCTCATGGCTCATTGTGTATTATTCCAGTGGCTCTTGTCAGCAGTTTCTGGAGTGCAGAGAAAAAGCAGCTGCTTCACCGTGGAACTAAACCTCTGCGCCAGAGAGGCCGGGGGAAGATTTCCATCTGTTACACCGCGGCCCATGGGAGTTTGTGCCCAGTTCATGAGTCCGGAGGACCCTGGCAGCACTGTCAATTCTCTGCTGTAACTGTGGTCCAGACTGAGGTGATCTCCTCAAACTTTGGACATCGGCCACCACATCTGCCCGAATACACTATTCGGATCGTCTTGGATTCTTTTCAGGTTTAACCCTTTCACTGCCAGCTCAATCTGTTGGTACAAGACATTTTTAATCACTGTATCTAATTTTTTCTCCCCCTTGGAGGGAGGAGGTGATATATTGTTCTTGGCTCGGTTCCTGTTGGCATCTGGTCGGCGTTTCCAAGGTGTTTCTGGACCATAACTCAGAAACGGCTCAAATGTCTTTACCAAATTTTTTAGGTTCATTGATTGGCTACAAAACTGGTGCCTAAATTGGTTTTTTGGGGTTTCTGGGTGGGGAGACATTTTTTGTTTCTGCAAGGAAAAACACACACTAGCTGAGTGATGTTTTGAACTTGACTGATTGGATTTTTTCAGCATAACATGATTCAACCGAGATGGCTTATAATCAGATTGAGTTCAGTTCAACACATCTTTCAATTAGATACAGTGACTCAAAATGTGCTGTTCCGAAGGGTTGAGCTGACAGTGGAAGGGTTAAGATGGTTTCATCTGTTTTATCAACATTTTATTTTGTTGTTGGCTGTGGTTGTGCAGCCGAGCAAATCCAATCAAAGCTGCTAGCTTGCAGGGTTAGCTTGCGATCTGACTGGTGGATTTGCTGGCTGAATGAACTAGATGGCAGGTGAAAAGCTATTCAACCCAATTAAACAGGTTTTGACTGGTTTAAACTGGAATCTTCAGCTGTGTGCGTACGGCTGGTAGAATTCAGAATTTCCAAATTTCAACCCATCAACGAAAACTTCAGTCTTGTTGTTTTGTGCAGCTAACTCCTGTAAAACTTTATTCAAGTTTTTATCGGAGTGTGCATTTTTCTGCATTCAGAGTTCTCACCTTGAGGTTCTCCCTCGGTTTTAGTGCTATTTGCGGTTGGATCGAATATTTCCGCCTCATCGATTAACATATCTGTTCTTTGTGCCCCAAAACCCGCAAAATCATCTATCATGTGCCAGCACCGCTGTACGGTGTAATTGTTTAACAAATGAGTTTGCTATTGATTGTGAAAAGCACTGTATGCACTTGTGCTCGAAGCAGCTCATCATTTCTCTGGCCGACAAACTCTGAGCCGCGATCGAGTAGAGAAATAAGAAATAAATGGAAAGGAAATATATTTAAAATGCCTCCGGACCTCTGTTCTCAAAATAATCTTTAAAAAATTCTTTAAGAATCGCATTCGACTCTTGGAGCGCTTTCAGCAACAGAAGGGTCCGTTTTAATTGGTGGGTCAAACATGCCTTTTGCACTTGACTATACATTAAACACCTTCAGTAAGTCTGAACTATCCAGAGAAAGTTATCTTAAGTGTTGCTGGAATGCAGATTCAAGAAGAATGACCCCAGCGTCCAAATGCTCGCCAATCCGGCAGATCAATCATCCTGGTCTTTCTTGGACTTTCTTAGATTGACCATTTGGCGAGAACTGCCGACATGATTGACTTGTGTTGAGTGGACAAAATAACTACATGAGAAAGTATTGTCCATTGTTATTTTTGATCTCTAAATCATTTTTAAGGGGCCTATTTTATGTGAAGATGAATGGGATGTTGCCAATCGCAGAAATGAGTGTCTGTTGTTCTTGAATAAAATTTAAATGTGTGTGTTTTGTGCATTTTGAATGGGGTTGGGTGGTGCACAATTTTGAGGACAAGATAATTGGGATTTTAGCTAGATATTTAACTTCCTCGGAACCAATGCAAGAAGGTTTACCGGGATAAACTCTTCCAGATTGCTACACTTCCTGTCTAATTTATTAAAAATTTGGCTCCAGCTTGGGTTTAATTCTCGTTTGCAGTGCAGCCTGAGGAACCTCAGTCTATCTGCGTTTAGCAGTCTATCCAGGGGTTCTCTGCTGTCCTGGCCTTAAAACAAAGAGAATAATTATGTTGTTCATTTATTTAGCGAGGCAGTTCCTCGTTATGCATTGATTTTATGCTCGGCGCGGGTGACTTGAATGGCCTCTAATTTGGCTGTCGGTTTCCAGAGGGACGAGTTGGCTGAGAGTGTGTTTCTGTTTGGCATGAATGAGTTTCAGTGGGAATTGCGAGTCTATACACATCGCAGTTTGGAGCTGCAGGAAATTAGATGTTACATTTTCAACTCACTTGAGGAGGCCTGCTGTAAACAGCTCAACAGCCAGCAGCCCTCTGTCAAGTTCGTGGCCAGTGTTCCTGATGAAACTGGTTTGAATGTTTCAGGCTATAGTGTCTTCAACAATGTCAAATCAAAAGTATTTGGTTTAAGATTGAGTGGTATTGGGTTAATTAGATTGATATTACACCTCTGCCGCATGTTTAGTTGCATTTGAAAGACAAAACACTTGTCTGTAATTGTGAGGGCATTGAAGTGCAAACTCACAATTGATCATCACTTCAGGGTTTTTTTAACTAATGCTGACCTGTTTACTTTGGATTGGCTGAAAAGCATCTCTGTGTATCTTTAATTGTAGTAAATTTGTAGCTGAGAGGTATAAAGAGATTTGTCTTGCCTGCTATGTTCTTGTGCTCATGGAAGTATGTGCAGTACCAGTCAAAAGTTTTGACGTACCCACATTTTCTTACATGACATGTTAAATGAAGAAATCGGTACTGTTTATTTTGCGAAAAAAAAAAGATCTAATTCTTGAATCCTTCAAACTAACCAGCATTTTCTGTCGTATTTACAGAGCATACTCACGTTTTTTTTTTTTTTTTACAAGAGCAGTTATATGGCTGTAATGAGTTTGCTGTTGAGCGGCCGTCTAAGTTCCCAAAGATGTGCTGCAATCGAGGTTTGCTTATCATCAACTTTTTTTGCCCTATAAGTCCCAAAACAGCTTGTCTTTAATGGGGCTGTTGGAAAGTGGAAAGCGCTTGTTTGGCTGCTTACTTTGCAAAATATGGCGTCTTTAAGAATTTTATTCTCTTTCAACTTCTGACTGTTCACCTCTTACCAAATTCAGTTTGAGATTATATAGAGAAGTTAAGCCATTTACATTTATCTAAAAACAGAGCGCTGTGACATTAGCAAAGTGTGTCCGAACTTTTGACTGGCACTGTTTGTATTTCAATTCAAGATGCATTGAGGTCAAAATGGCCGTTGACCCACTGTTCGAGGAAATGAAAGGCAATTGTAGTTGGTAGAGTTGTAGACATGCGTATTGACAGTTATATCTCTTCCACTTCCTGAAATATTACTCAGCTACATCCTGTCCCTGCTGAGAGCAAAATGAAAGCTAATGGGCTCTTCCCTCAGGATGACGTTCTGTTGAACTTCATGTTTGACAGAGAGAGCTTGAAGCCATTAATGAGTATAAACTGAACAGCGCCTCTTCTGTCAATGAAATGAAGGAATTATGACAGGCTGATATACTTCTTTTGCGTCCTTTCAATGAATGAATGCAAGAGTAGAGATACTGTGGAATTAGAAACTTCGAGTCCAGAATGTAATCTAATGAGTCAAAAACTGAGGTGATGTTGAATCACTTTTTATTTCTTGAATTTGGTCATTTCACTTTAATGTTGTGAGTGGTTGTCCTGATAGACACGAGATGAGATTATATTGCAAGTATTTTAGAATTAAATAATTCTTCAAATAATTACAGATGGCCTTTTTTCTAACTAAAGAGTGCCACTGTCTCTATGTTTGCGTGTGAAATATTGCTTGGAAAAGTCAGCAATTTTTTTTTTTTTAAACACCAGCTTGGTCTCTCAGTGGTCTCTAATGCTCCATGATTTGGCAATGAATCATTACCGGGGTCTTTTCCTCCACCAAGATTGAAGCATTTTAAGCTGCTGTTCTCACGTACTGTGTCGCACATAAGCCAGCTGCGCTTATTTCCCCAAGCCGGTTTCTTTTTCGCATTTATTTATTTATTTATTTATTTATTTATTTATTTATTTATTTAATTTTTAACTCGGTAACCCACTCCACCTAGTGGACGTTAATTTATATTGCGGGCTGTTTCCACTGCCGCGCAGCTGGATGAACACATCAGTACGAGTGGCGTTATAAGCAGCCCATCCGCTCGCAATGCTGCGCGGTCTCACTGCTGGAAAAAAAAATGCGCGATTCCGGCTTGGTCTTAATGCCAGGGATTAGCTGACGGCCCTTCTAGTACCAGGTAACGGATGGCGTTTGTGTTTCTGCTCTGGCAAGGTGGGAAAGGATCGGGGGGTTGATGATTTCTTCAGTGGAGGGGGTGGGGAGGTTGGCACTGTGAGTTTTTGGGTAGATGGGGAGGGGAATGCAGGCTCCTTCTGAATTTATGCTACTGAGGGAAAACGTGTCTTTTGCAGGGGGGCAAGTTCAAGGTAAGTGGAGCCTGTTACCGGGCAAAGGTGACTAGATAACAGCTATCAGAGAGGAGAGAAAATAATCATTTTAGAAACGGATGTTTATATTGTAGTGGGAAATTCATAGCTTTGACTCTTAAAGTGACCAACTTGCATTTTACCGTGTGTGTTTGTGTGTGTGTGTGTGTGAGAGAGAGAGAGAGAGAGAGAGAGTGTGTGCACACGTGTTTGTCTCTTTTAGTGTGTCTTTGTGTTTGTGTGGACGTGTGTCTGTGCGTTTCGTGTTTATATATGTCTGCGCACGTGTGTTTGGGAGTTATTGCTTGCAGGTTGTGTGTGAATGTGTGTGCCAGTGTGTGCGATTTTGCCAGGTAAAAGTCCTTTTTATTCTGTGCAATGATCGATTCGGTGCATGCTTAATTCAGTAAGTGCTCACAAGAGCTTCTTTCGAGACAAAATTGTTTGCAGCTCTGCTGAGTCTTGTAGAATTATTCCTTGGCAGCTGCCTCGTCTGTAATGTTATTCAACCCTTTTCTGGCCCTTCAGTGATAAATGTGACGCTGTGTGTGGGCATCTCTGCTGGCTGTGACCCAAACGGGCTTAATATTGACCCCGTGTGTCCCTCACTTCTGTGTCTACTGAGATATCAGGCTGGAAGATTCCCAAATCTGGTTCGGTCTCTAATTCCTCATGAATAGCATATTGGAACCCATTTACTGAAATGTCACGAAGTTCTGCGACTTTTAATGGCTTCTCATAGTTTAATTGACAGTTGAATTCCAGTGTTTTTGCTGAATAGTGTAATTTAAAATGGTTTTCCGTTAAAAATCTTAATTTGAAGCGGGCAGAGTATAATTTGGCGAGGGCTGACATTTGCCGGGGTTCATTTCCTCAAACAATCGCATGTCTGTCATTGCAAATCACATCTTTAGGTGTGGGCCTGCATGTTTGTGCAATGTTACATTCCTACTCCCTGCCTGATTATGTTGCGTAATATTGTGCGGTGTTTGCATGTTTTTGTGAAGATCTTTATTTGTGATGTGTCTCTTTATCGAGGATGCTATGGCAGAGCTGCATGTATGAACAGCTGCAAGTACGGACAGCAGAGGGCCACTGGAGCTGAACTTTGGGGTCAAGGGCCTTGCTCAAGGGTCCAATCACCAAGTTCAGTCTCCATCTTTCTCCACCTGTGGGAAGAAGTCAGCCTGCCTATATGCTCATCAGGGGCTCAGACCAGAATCTCTAGAGCTGCCAGTCAGGCTACAAACTTGGGACTAGTTAAGGAGCCATTGTAATGAGTCGCTTGGCTCCAAAATCTACTGGCACACTCCCTGCCATTGAACGTGTCATTGCTGCTTCGATTATATTATGCTGGCTTCTGACTTTAGGAGTAAACACTGAGGCTACAACAGACTTATCACAGTCCTCTGAGAGTGGCAGTATGTTTAATGGTAAAAAAAGTAGTCTAAAGCAGATTTATTTTTCACTTTCTATATCTAAGACCACCTGGCTTCAGCTTTGAGTACACTCCAGAGTATGTCACTTGTGTTGAAGAGCAAAGACAAGCTCGTATAACCTACTGAAGTGCACTTTGCAAACCTCTGCCTCCTGAGAATTGCATGGTCCCTGAATTGACATACTTGCTCGAGCACAACAAAATTGGGATTTGGCCTTTTGACTGGGAAGAACTGCTTCATATGAAGAACTGAATTGGCACAGCTTTACCATTGGTTCTAAAGCTGAATAATTATAGCACATTTATCAGCTTGTACGCCAACATTTGGAGCATACCTGCATAAACTTTCCCACAGTTCACACAATACAAATGCATAGTCACACTAGTGAATTCCAGATAAGTGAATTGATCAAAGACATTGTCCCATTAGCCACGTCTGTTCTGATAATCCATACTTTAGATGTTCATGATTTACCTGACTGCCCTCGCACAGTTCGTGGCAGTTTTATATCCTGCTGTGGGTAGAGGTTTTGAAGTTCGGATTGTTTGTCTGGAGCTATTTGCAATTTATGATAGTTTGTGGATCTGGGTTGGTTGCGTTGCAGAGAATTGTTTAGGTTAAAAAAAAAAAAAAAAAAAAGTCAGAGGTGTAACGAGGTGTGAAGAAGCTGTGAGGATGCTAGCCCAAACAGATGCACCTCTGAAGGCCTGTAATCCAGACTGGGGCTGGCATCTATGCTCACTCAGAAGTAAATGCGATTGATGCAATGTGTTTGTTTGCATGCATGTTATTGGAACAGATGAAAGATTTAGAACTGGAATAATGTTTTTTTTTGACCGAATTGTAAGTCAGTGCGTGAAAGCTTTTCAAAATGCTAAGGAAGGCCCATGCAAGCATATCTGGCATGTGTATTCACATAGTAATTGATTTCTATGAGTTGGCTCTTGTCAAATCTTGGTTATGATGGAGAGGAGATTAGACAAAGGAACACATTGTCTTCTCTGGTACTGGGAAGTGATGTTAACAGGCAATCTGCTCTAAATACTACAATGTTTAATCTGAGAAAGTTGCAAGGAGGAATGTAACAGGAGGAGCACTGAGTATAACATTCAGTGGTACAAAGACAGACCCCAGAGGCACTCTTCCTTTTAGGGACTGAAAGAAAAATAAAGGCCAAGTAAAAAAAAATTTTGTAACTCACCTCATCAAAATTGGTCTCATTAATGACATCAATAAAGCCCAAGTAATATAACCCTGTAACTATTCGCAAATTCATTACTGTGTAAAAGTCAAGTTTGGCTAGTTTTACACTCTGGAAGAAGTAAAAAGCCAATCATCTGATAAATCTATAGCATGGCAGGACAGTGTCCCAAGTTATTTTAAGCAAAGCATAGTCACAGCAAATATTGGCTGGATTTAGTTTTAAACAGTTTACAGCTCTGTATCGTACATTTCTCAGGTATTAGAAACTTTTAATTTCATTATTTTTGCAAGCATTCTCATCTTACAAAATTGCTCTGAATGTGCCTAAGACTTTTGCACCATACTGTTTAGTAGCCTAGAATCTGACGTACCAAGTTTGATGGTTTTTGTCTAATTATCCTAAAATTGGGCAAGAGTTTTTTTTTTTGCATTTGTGTTGGACCATTAGATTAATTTTTTTTTTGTTTAATTCTTGCATAGATTTTATGGCCGGGGTTGTGGAGGCCTCGACAGTTTATATTGTTTGTTTATATTGTATATTGAGTTTGGTCACTTCCCCTTTCAAGTGTGATTTCGAGTGGCATTTCATCCACTGAGGGAGCCAAAATTTGCTCTCTTGTGTGGTCAGTGAGGATCTGACCCCGTTATTAAAACTAATGTGACTCCTGGTGGCTGCGACCCACTGCTGACGATCAGTTGGAGTTTCCTCTCTGGAAGTTTTTGGGATTGGCTGTTCTCATCTCTCAGCTCTCTCCGTCTCTGCATTCTGTGCAAAGTGGAACAGGACATTTTGATTTGTGCTTTCTGATTGTTTCTACCAAGTTAAGAGATATGGGTGGTTCAGTTAAACTTTGCCGTGGGAGGGAATGTTTCCCTCCTGTCGCCTTTTATTGAATGAGGGTGTTAAGTAATCAAATGTATTGAAATAGTTTGTCCATAAAGTTGTGATGAAAGAAAAAAGACACTGTGCTGTCCCTTTTGCTCTCTCTCTCTCTGTCGCTCTCACGTTATTGCCCTTTGTCTTTCTTCATCTAACTCCCTTGTTCTTCCTTCGTCTCACACACAGTCTCTCTCCTGTGTTTGTCTCCATCTTTAATCGGGCTCTTCCTGCTCTCTGTGCAGATCTACACTGATTGGGCCAATCACTATCTGGCGAAGTCTGGCAGCCCACGCCTCATTAAAGACCTCACTCAGGACATCACTGACGGAGTCCTGCTGGCCCAGATCATTCAGATCATAGGTGAGGAGGTGCGCGCACAAACACACACAAACAAAATGGCACAAAACGTGAATAAACACACACACACACCATAGTGTACAAATCAGACGCATACGCAACTGAGCACAAAACCCATACGTACAAAGCAGGGCGCAAAACACACTCAGGTGCAGAACGGCACACAAAACGCAATCACTAACACGCACACACAAACAAGACTGCAGAACACACTCGCGCACACACACACACAGTAGTGCACAACTCACATGCACAAACACGCAAACAACAGAGCACAAAAACACGGCACAAACACATGCACACTCACAACAGAGTGCTGAACACAAGCACGCACAAACACATATACACTGCGGAGCAAAACGCTCGCGTGCGTACGTATATATACACACATACACAAACACATTCACACAACCAATACACAAACACTCAGTCAGATGCACACACAAGCACTTTCACGCACAGTAAGGCGAAATACATAAACTCGCAGCACTTGTGCACCCGCTTGCACCAGAACACATTCACATGCACGGAGTCACACACACTCATGCACACACTTCAGGATGTCATACATGTAATCAACTTAATATACTCCCATCATCCTGACACTGTAACCATGCTTGAGATTCTGTTCAGGGCAAATCTACTGTAAACCCCTTGGCACAAAAAGCTGCACTATAACTGATGTATGTATTATTGAAGCATGTGTGTGTGTGTGTGTGTGTGTGTGTGTGTGTTTGGGAGGTCTGAGTTGCCTGGTGTTTGTTTCCCCTCCTCCCTGCTTCAAACCCCCCCTCCAAAAAATATCTCAGCTTTTCCTTGGCCGTCTCTATGACAGGATCCGATGTCAGTAATAATTTTACAGACCGAACCTTCTCTCCTTTCTGTGTAGCGAGCTTGTTTGCCCGAGACCTCCAGCAGCTGTTGTGCCCTCATGGCACCCCTAGGGGGCGCTGCTGTTGGTCCACAGACAATATTGGTCAGGTCCCCACTCGCTGTGTGCTTTATTAGTTAGAGCTGTCTGCCGACCCTGACTGTTTGCCGTCTGCTTCCAGCCAATGAGAAGGTGGAGGACATCAACGGCTGTCCCCGGAGTCAGTCTCAGATGGTGAGTGTTCAGTTCTCCGCAGTTTTAAAAGTTTACTTTTTCTGACATTTGAGCCCAACATAAAGTGCATAATTATACGCTGCCTTCAAAGTGATACATTTTTCAGCGGTGCATAAATATCTCTGCATACCAGCATCAGTCAGTATACTGTGATATGAGCTGTTCTTTGGCTGTTATTATCCTGACAGTCGCTTGCCTTGTGTTAAGCTCTGGTGGTCTGATCTCTGATTAATGTATTTTAATAAGAGCTTATTGAGGCGTACAGTGGATTCCATGAGCTTTTGGATTGTTATACAATTATTTGCTTCTTGGCCCTGCGCTCCAACACACTGAATTCAGAAAAATGAATTACCTTAAATTGTATTAATAGCATTGGGAGTGATGTGGCAATCGTGACGAGACAGTGTATCTGCCCCAAATGCTTATGAATTTTACTGCATGCGGGATATTTTCAGCATGGTAGAAAGTTTACCAGACACATCGTAAGATATTATTTCTATAATATATAAGCACAATTCATTAACTGTGCCATCTTTCTTTGTCAAAGAGAAATGTCAGATCTTTGAGTACTGGAATTATGTGGCTACGTGCTAGTTTTTGTGATCAGTGGCGGTTGCGTGCCTTTGACATTTCACTACAATATCAGTTGCAGAGTGCTTTTTCATGGTAATTTTAAACACTTTGACTTTTGCTTGGAGTGGCATTGCTACCACAGAGTATTAATGGAACTGGTGGGATCAGTGTTCATTCACATTACTGTGAAGAGATTTTAAATGGATTTAAAAAGTCAAGTGTACTTAAGCAAGGCTATAATCGATAGTAAGTATGCAAACAGCTTCACCATCTGAAATTTCCACTCTCCCATGGCTTGAAATAATGGACTCCTGAAAGTGTTGAAATGGGTCCATTAATGTCTGCGCACATGGAGGCTTTATTGAGGTTAGAGTCCAATATTTGGCATTTTCTGTGGTGCGTTGTAATTAAAAGAGGCTTAGCCAATGTTGTTATAGAGTGGGGATTTGATCATAATACCTTCCGTTTCAAGTCAGCTTTCACAGAGGGGGGCCTTTACCATGGCTGGGGCTTCTTTTTGTGTGGATCAGTGGGGGGGGCAGGCAACAGTAGTCACAGTGCATTACTGAACAAGTGAGGACTACACGCTTTTTTAGTTCAATTCCCTTTTATGTGAATTTGCCTATTTACAGAAGGAAAGCCACAAAGATGCTTAATACGTGTTACAAAATAGCGGTAGGACGAACAGCAGGCCTCTGGAGGAAATCTCCGGAGGAACTTGGCTATGTTGGGGGAGCCCGTCCTCTGCTCGCTTAAGATCACGGTCCCCGGGTCTTGAGGTGGTGAAGGGGTGGTTGCCATGCCGTACGGGTATCTGGGTCATGGGTGAGGGCTGAAATTAGCACCAGCCACCAGCCAAATGCTGGTAAAATATGCAAGTTGTTGATAGATTTGCTTCACTCACCAGCCTAAAAAACAATGGTAATCTGTTGATTGGCTGGTAAAATCTGAACATTCAGGAGCCATCTGGACGGTGGACCGAAGGGTTAATTTGCACCCTGGACTTAGGGGAAGTGGATCTTGACTTTGAGGAAGTGGGCTGTATTTTGGGTAAGAGTTGCCAGGGCGAGAAGTTTATGTAAACTTTGTTTATTCGCGCTCTGGCGGATGGAGTGGTTCATGGGTGTCTGTTCCTTGGTCCTGTGGTGGTACGGTGAGTGGCTCTTCCAGCAATTAGAAGAATGAGGCAGGCGATAAGATAAGGAGAGGATAGAGGGCGGGTGTGTGTGAGAGGAGGCCAGGGATGAGTGTGTGTGAGAGGAAGAGTAAGAGAGAGCTGCTGTGCCACAGTCACTGACAGGAGGGTCTGTTTTTGTCTGTGTTCGTCTGTTCCTCTGTCTGCATTTTAGCAACGTTACTCAAAAAGTTATGGATGGATTTTGATGAAATTTTTATGGTGGTAATCTGGTTCACCTTGCAGACCCAGGAATTTTTTAAAGGATTCTTCACCATTACGGGATTGCAAGATGGGGCATTTGGAGGAATAAATGCCGTACATCTTAGAATCCAGTAGATAGTAGTAAAGTTTAATGCAACAAAACTCTGCCAATGGTAGAAGTATGATGGTTGCGCTTGCGGATTTGAGTATCATTGATGAGTGGACCAATGGCCTTGGCAGCGGCGTGAGCTTTCATTTTACTCTAGTTTCTTCATGCAACTGTGCGTGTAACATAACCTGTTTGTGCGTTTGTTGATGTATATATTGTTTATATGTGTAATGTGTGTGTTAAGAAGTATATAGGTGTCAGGGTGATGCAGGTTAAATATTGTGTATGCTTGGTCCTTAATAGTTCCCCATATGGCTGTTGTTGGTCGTTGCTCACATCACAGAAGTTAAACCATGGTTTGTGTGCCCCGACAGCCTAGGTTAGCCTTTGTTTAAAGGGATGATATTATCTCAGACTGGACATGTATTTCCACTTCAGAGGTGTTTTAAACGACACATAATCGCTCTCAGACATGACTGGCTGACCGAAATATAACCGTACAAAGAGCTTTTTAAAATGCACGAATGACAAAAAAAAAAAAAAAACTTAAATCTGCAGTAATATAAAAATAAAAACTGATGACTATGCAGAATCCTGTTAATGTTTGTGCCATTGTCTCCTGTTCAGTGTGGTTCATGAAGTTATAATGTGCTTTTGACTGAATATTGCTGCTAAAGCAAGTTAACGCTGGTTGCGCATGCTAATTTAGCATTGTCCATTAACTCACCAGCCATTTCTCTGTCCACGTGTCATGTCCTTTTTACAATGGACCTGGTTCAAATTCATGTTTCATAAAATGAAACTGGTTAGATATATTTTTCTAATGTTTTTATATTGAGCCATTTTTAGAACTTAAGATATAATATATTTTTTTAAATTGTAAATTTAGTTTTGTCCTGTCAGATGGTAGTCTCTATTCTGTCCCTTGTTTTTGCATTGTACTGTACTGTTTTGTCGATATTGTCTTGAACTGTGTTGTGTTTATGTAATACAAGTTTGTGACTTGCTGTGTTCTGCCAGATCACCATTGAAAAAGAGACTTTGGTCTCAATTGGTTTTATCTGGTTAAATAAAGGATTGATTGATTGATTTATTGATTGATTGATAAAATACATCCATAAACCCATTCTAACTGCCCATATTCTCATTTGTCATGGTCATCTTGCATTGAGAGAGCATGAAACAAGGCAGATAATCACATTATTACATTGCTGGCCCAAAGTATTTGGACAGAAGCACAATTTTTGGTTTTCCGTGCTCTACTCCTGCGCTTTTGGATCTTAAAGTAATGTATGTGCAGTTACACAATTCATATCAGACTTAATTTGCTGGCGTTAAGGGTTTTTAATCATTGTTTGAACCAAGTCAGACTTGCAGAGAATTTTTCACGTTATGACTGTCTGCATACTTATGGACTGCTTTTATCTCTGTTTGTACTTGGCTTGGAGTTGTAGTTTATTCATGTTGAAGGCAGATGCAAGGTCACATGCCGGATGGTGCGGAAGACGTGTGGCAGATGGTTGTGTTTCCGGCTCATTCCACCCATTAATTTCAATGCAGGCGGTGTCTCCCCATCAACAGTTTGTGGAGGGGCACATTTGAGAAATTTAAATCACAAATGTTCGTCCCCAAGCAGTTGATGCATTAATCTTGCCTGCAATCTTGCATTAATCTTAATGTTCCTCAAATGAGGAACATTACTGAGTTTAATACAGCTGTGATTGTGTATTTTGACAGCAACAATTATGTGAAAGTAGGTTGGTGAAAATACACTTCCTTCCGGCGCAAGAGAAAACCGTTCTAATGGGAATGAATTTCACAGTTTGAAAGAAGTGTTGCGGAATATGAATACCGTACATTAATATGATTCACTGTGTAACAGTTATGGGCTTTATCCTAGTCTTATTCCCACATTTTAAATAAACTTTGTTAAACTTTTTAATGTTAGTTACTGTAAAAATGGACCTGGATGTACTACAATGCACATTGTGGTCAATTTGATTTCAAACTTTTTGCTGACATGAAGGTCATGGCTAACACAGATTAAGTCTTTAGTTCATAGTTTGATTGAACTGTTAGTTAAAAGTAATCAAATGAGAAGTACAGTGGGCTCCAACATTACTGGCACCCCTGACTGCATGGAAATGCACAAACAATTCTTAAAATATTAAAATATAAAAACATATATACAAATATATAAAAATATAAAAACATATATTTTCAGAGAAACTCTAAAAATCAAAATGTGAGGAAAAACTGTGCGTTATTAATATTCCAATGGAGTCAACCAAAATTTATTACTGATTTAATTAAAAATAAATTTCCTCCAAATTTAAGTTTCACAATTAATGGCACCCTTAAAGATGAAACCAAAATTAAACCAGGTATTATATTTCACTTATTTAAGTTTTACCTAAGTTTTATGGAAATATGTTGAGCATTTACATCACTTCTTGGTATCACTAGGTCATAAAAATGAGAGAACACACGAGTAATATCCCTTTGTCATCCAACATCACGAAGAAAACAAACAACTTTCAGTTCAGTAGTGGCAGATGATCATAGACCTTCATAAATCTGGTAATTTGCAAATCTTTGAATATGCCGCTGACATATGGAACTGTTGAAAACCTCAAGGGTAGAGTACAAAACTGCATTTTACCCCCAGGATACTGAGGAGGATGGTGAGAGAAGCAACAAAATCCGCAAGAATCACTGTGATGGTATTGCAGGCCTTGGTGCCATCTTGGGGTCACCAGGTTTCAAAAAGCACCATCAGGCACCACCTCCACAACCACAGGCTCTTTGGAAAGGTTTCCAGAAGAAAGCCTATTCTCACCATAAGACAAAGAAGCAAGGCAAACTATTTCAAGCCAAACGTCATTTCAGTTATGACTGGAACAAGGTGCTTTGGCCAGATGATACCACAATTGCTTGTGTCGGTCAGATACAGCATCGGCATGTTTGGCGTCAAAACAGAGATGCTAACAAGGAGAAGCACCTCATACTCACATTGAAATATGATGGTGGGTCAGTCGTGTTTTGGGGCTGTTTTAATTCAGGAGGCCCAGGGGCACTGGTTAAGATTAATGGCATAATAAATTTCATCAAGTATCTGGGTATTTTGGCTGACAATCTGGTTGCTTCCACGAGAAGGCTGGAACTTGGCCCCAGGTGGACTCATTTTGACAGGACAATGACCCAAAGCATACCTCCAGATCTATAAAGAAATGGTTCTGTGACAACAAAATCAACGCTCTGCAATGGCCATCTCAGTCGCCAGACCTCAATCCATTTGAAAACCTGTGGGCTGATTTGGCAGTTGATGAAGGCAAGCCTGAGAATGTGAAGGATCTTGAGAAGATCTGCTTTGAGGAATGGTCCAAAATCCCCCCAAATGTGTGCCTTAACCTTGTAAAAAAAAATTTACAGGAAGAGACTCCATGCTGTTATCCTTTCCAGAGGTAGTTGCACTTAGTAGTAAATGAAGGGTGCCAATAATTATGAAACCTTGATTTTGCTGAAATGTATTTTGCATGAAATGACTGTTATGATTTTGGTTGCTTCCATTGAAACATCAATAAGTATTTCACTCATGTTTGTATATTCTGTTTTTTTTATAATTATGTAGTTTAAATTGTTTTGGTATTGTTTGCGCATTTCCAATCAGGGGCACCAGTAATTATTGAGCCCACTGTATATGTGTCATAGCACACAGGTAGATGCACTGTTTATAGCTTTGCCCAAGCATTGGATTTCTTGTGAAGAAAGTTTAGGATTAAAATGTACCTGGTGGAGGAAGTAACGCTGATTGTGCTCAGTTTATTGTTAACTGTTCAGAAAGGTTTGTAGGTCATGTCTGTGACTGCCAGTTGAGTGAACTCCTCTTCCTGTTCTTGGTAACATCATCTGGGGTCCATCTGCTAGGGCCCCTGGATCTGTCACTCCAGTGACTTTCAGGGTCCGTCTTTGCATTTACCAGTGCAGCAGCACAACACGTAGAGCTTTATCGCATTTACCAATATTTGCCAATAAAATAAAAATAGAAAATTTTATTGATTGCAGTAGTTTCATATAAGTAAGGGGTAAATCCCTAGGACGAGTCCGTTATCAGCAATCAATAGGCGATGTGGAGGCCATTTACTCCTGACAATGGAAATCTCAAAGGGCATTATCCCGCTCGTGCTTTGGTCACATGTCCTACAAAAAAAAAAAAATGACACCATTAATTTATATTTTCATCATGCGTCTTGCTGACAAAATGTAAAGTTTTTCTCAAGCTGTCACTCCGTTTCCCTGGTAACACATTAATTTAGAATGTTGAGCAGACAATATAATTGGAACCACTTAGTAGGTGTCCATATATCAGGAAATAATGGGCACCCTACAGCCAATCATGATCGAGTATTCGGTCAGACAACGGTATAATGACAGTTTATGTTCTGTTGGCCAGTCGCCTTTGCTCTGTGATTGGCGTGAGTCTTTATAAATGCATGAAATGCCTCTCATTAGTTTCCTTGTGCTGTTGCTCGGTTGTCAGGTATCACTGTATGTCTTTGCAGTCTTGTACGTTCATAATACAAAGAGAGATAAAACATTTGCGAAGAGATTATTTCTTACACTTAAAAAAAAAAGAAGAGAAAATACCACTTATTTCAAGGGAACTTCAATGATACTTCATCTTAAAGGTGACCTACATTATGGTTATTATACAGTGCACTTCATAAATATTTTGACAATGGTACACATTTTGCAACTGGCTCTGTAACATTGGGTTTTAAAACATTTAACATGTGGGTGAAGTATAAGATAACAAATATGAGGTTGAAATAGAGGAGTACCACAACGCCTCACAGCGAGAAGGTTATCAGTTTTGATCTAGCTTGGGTTTTGTCTGCGTGGAGTTTGCATGTTCTCCCGTGTTCACAAGGATTTTCTCCGGGGACTCTGGTTTCCTCCCACAGTCCAAAGACCTGCATGTCTGGCTAATTGGAGACTCTAAACCAGGGGTGGGCAATTCCTGTCCTAGAGGGCCGGTGTGTATGCAGGTTTTTATTCCGATCAGTTACCCTGACTAATTGATTTAGTGTTGCAAAAATGTTGCATTTGTGGAGACAAGAACAGTCTTTGGTGGTCATTCATGATAAATTGAAGAAATGCTGCAGAAATATCTGATTTCATGAATGGTTTGGCTGGTTAAGATAATTAACTGATATGGGACCAGTTAGACTCCAGATGCGAGGAGGGAAATAAGGAGTTTATTAAAATAAAGAAAACAGGCACGAGGGCCAACAAAAAACTTCACCCAAAGGGTTGCAAAATACAAACTAAGGAGAGCTTCACAGAGCTAGAAACGAAGGAATCCAAAAATGACAAAAACAAAAAACCACTGGAAACTCCAGGCAGAAATAACAATTAACGGAAAAGAATACCAGATTTCAAAAAGGACGAAAAACACAAAGGCTAAATATATACAAAAATAACAAGACTGTGAACCACACACTAGAACTAGACTTGACCATGAACTTGCAAACATGAACTTGGAATGAAACTTGAGACTCTGTCTGCCAGCCAACTTCCACCGCACCCAGATAAAGGGGAAGAAATCATGACATGAGGGGCAACACCTGGAGGAGGAGAAACAAGAGGCAGGGCAAGATCATGACATGGACAGAGATTGGTGGACAAGACTTGCTCATTAAGAGAATGAGCGTGCTCAGCTTAAGTACCAATTAAGTAAGCAGTTTGGAAGCAAGCATGAATGTTAAGAACAGAAAAGCACAGCAGGACTTGAAATAGTAAAGCAGGAATCATGACAATAAACTCCCTGTCTGAATTAGTAATATTAGTAATGTGCCTATCTAAGAATTACACCACCCAGTGAATGTTAGTAAATGTTAGTAACTTAAAAACAGTTAATTGTCAATTAAGCTTAGACAGCCCCGAATCAGCACAGCACAGAAGGAAGTGGGAAATACCAAAGCCAACCAGAGCTCTGAAATGTGCAACAACGAAGGCACGGGGCGGAACGCAGACAAGCGGTGGAGTGGCTGGGCAGACCTGGTATAGACAAAACACGGAAAAGTAAAGACTTGAACAATAAATGTGAAACATGAAGTGTAACATCCTGAAACAAGAAACTGTTAAAACTGTGACATGAGAAACGGACATGAACTATGAAATCTTGAACATGAAACTGTTAAAACCCCGAACAATGCTGTCCTGGCCAAAGGCCAGAACCCCGGAACACAACAATGAACTAATTAGAGGCCAGACATTGGTGTGAAAACCAGGGACAAAACCTTGTTGCATTACCTCTGCTCTAAACTGTCCATGGGTGTGAGTGTGTGAGTGAACAGTGTGTGAATGGTGTGTGTGCCCTGCAGTGGATTAGCGAGCTGTTGGAGGTGTATTCTGTCTTTCGCCCGTAGTCAGCTGGGATTGACTCCAACTCCCCGCGACCTTAGTGACGAAGAAGCGGTTTGGGTAAATTGATAGGTCATGGATGAGGTTAAAGTAGAGATTGATGGCTTTAGTTTGTGGGTATTCTCTCAGAGCAATGTGATTTAGCTCCACAGTCTGCACTCAGTACTTCCAGTTTGCGCTGTACCTCCTGTGTCATGTATGCTTCAGTGAGTCATTGTTGTACAGGATGCTGAAATAGTATGCTACAAGTCGTGCAGAGTGTACTTGACTCATCACAGTTAAGCATTTACAGGGGTTGAGGGAGGATGCATTGTTTATTATTCGAGTATTGAATGTTGATACCGCTGTTCTATACAGTCTCTCAGTCTAAACACTTTATTATCAAGCTGCACTGTAGAAAAGTGATCCATGTCCTTAAAAATGCGCTGCATAAGAGAGCGGCAGCTGTGCGGTTGTTGATGTTGCTAAGATGGCTGTGTTTACCCGCTCACCTCTCGGGATCCAGTCCCGGAGACTGAAGCAGAACTGTCTCATTTCCACCCTCCGTCTCGAATCGTCGGATTTGGACTCGACGCTGCTTTCTTGCATTTGAATGAGCACTGGTGGTGCGGCCAAGTTTTTCAGCTGCGAAAAATGTTCTGAATCACTTGTGTGCTTAAAAAGTTGTATTAAACTCCCGCGGGGAAAAGGATTCCCCCGCAGTTGTTCAGGCTGTTGTTTCTTTAACGATACCTTATGGACTACTTACCCTTGATCTCACACTGTTTGTCACTCTGAGTGTTAAAGAATTTGGCATTTCTTTGCGGAGCAGCTTATGTTACCCCAAGGACTTTCATGGACTGTCTCACATTGCTTTTGCTTTCAGCTGAACCTCTTGTACTAGTTTACATTTCTGTCGTATTTCATAGACTTTTATGGGCTTAACTAAGACTAGCAAAATGACGATAAGCATGAAAACTAATTTTCAGATCAATCAGTTTCTTTTCTGTGGCTGTTGGTGTGGTTTTTAAGACTCTCTGGCGACTGCAGTGCAATGCAGGCGTCAGGTGATGTCTCTTATGATGTGAAACCTTTGCTTTTTGTATTTTTGTCATTCACTTGATAAATTATTCTTTATCAGAGGTGTCCTTTTGCATATTTGAATAGTTAACATTCGTGATTGACGATTTCGTTTTTCTTCATCTGACAGCCAGTATTCTGCAGCAGTTTTAGACGTTTTCAAAACGTTTCTAATCTGAAGCATGAACAAATGATTTTGGTTATGTAAAGTGAGAAAAGCAAGCTTGAATTATTGGAATTTTAAACAAAATTCAGCAAGAGAGCCAATGCAGGATTTACTTGCATCCATGGACCAACTTCAGAAGTTAAAGTCACTGTAAATGTCTAAGTATACTTCCTTTTCATCAAAGTTACTTTTCATCAATCAAAATCAATAAGTTGAAGAAACACTGGAGTACTTACATTTCTCTGA
The DNA here is from genome assembly GCA_029721435.1 of Gymnothorax reevesii. NCBI lineage: Eukaryota > Metazoa > Chordata > Actinopteri > Anguilliformes > Muraenidae > Gymnothorax > Gymnothorax reevesii. Next base: position 20,938,564 of record CM056579.1, on the reverse strand, counting down.
GGAATTACATATAAAAAACATCTGAGGAAATGAGGATTATGATTCTGCTCTTTCTTTCTTTTAGAGAAACTAAAAGCTTGTAATGGCTGTTAGGGGCCCCGTGTCTGTGTGTAAGGTGCTCAGGGCATGTGACCACATGCTTCAGATGAGAGGCACTGATTTGTTGCTGGAAATTGCTGTCACAACATGGGCATAGTAACTGAGATAAGGAACTAATTAAGATGAGTTAATTTGTTCATTAGTTAATTAGCCCACACTAACTTAGTTACCAGCCAGAGGATAGAAGTAATCAGACAGCTGAACTGCAGAGTAAACATTGATTAGAATCTGGGCTTGTTTATGATCCTGCTTAAAATGCAAGGTGATACCACAGCTGGACAAGGTACAAGTAGACTCTGTGTACATATTCAAAACACCTTTATACACATCTCCACAAGGAGTCTTGAGGTTAGGCCTCTATTCTATTCCAATTTGCTCGAGTATAAAGAAGAAAACCCCTCCTTTTTTTATATGTTGTAGTTGACTCCTAGCCTAGGGCTGCATTTTTCATCATGGTGTTGATGAAGAGGTTGGGCGTGTCCCACAGTGTCAATTTCAAGGTCAAAATATAGGTCAAAAGGTCATCCAACTCAAAAGTACCCAATTGCACAAACAAATACCAGTGGTTGCTGAGTTACAGCAATTTGAAATTTGGTGGCCACGCTCTTTTTCACGGAAAAACGAAAACCTGAGATTGCGATATCTGGAAAATCGTTGGTCCAAGATAGACGAAATTTGAAATTCTGGCTTTTCTGGCCATTTACTGTGCATTTTCTGTAGCCTTTTGGTGTTATTTGAATAATGAAGAGAAACAGTTGGATAGGGCCAAAGAAAATGTCACAAGTTGGGTATTTTATGCATCCTTTGAGGTCAGTTGAATATTTAACGGACGCATTTGGACTGGTTCCAATTCTATGTCAACAGTATTGCTTTTTGTGCAACTTTCCAGCAGTAATTTAGGGGTGAACTGACAGATTTGGGCAATGCATCTCAGGGAAGATCAATGACAGGGTGAAATGAGTCCTGACAGCTTGGGCCCCATCGGCCGCTGAGCAGGTTTGGGCCAACGGATGTGCTACTCTCCAACGGTGCCGCACTTTGGCCCGACATGCCTGCAATTCATGTCTATTTTTGTATCCTGGCTATGAGAGACAGCTGATTTGCGATTCACTTTCTTGTTATTCCACGCAATTACACATCGCCGGAGGAGGTCTTATCAAAGCTAGCCATTGTGGTTTTTTCTTTTTTACTTACATTTTTTAAGCGGAATGCCTGTGTATTCTACATCAAGCTCAAAAATCTTTTTTTCGCACATTGCAGTAATTTAACATTAAATGAGGCTCTTTGACTTATCTAAGCTATTTTTCCCATTGAAAAATGCATTTTGTTAATGGAAGCATGCTTTTGAATCATTTTAACCACATGCATTCAGATATAATTTTATCCAAAATTCCAATCAGCATGTCGGAAAAATGGTTGAAGAGTCAATCAACTAAATCTATACTATACTTAATAACACTTATATCACTATTGTTTCAATGTCATCATCAAGGGTTTGTAGTGATATTCAACCAATCGCAATTTCTTTCATGTGATTTCATCATGAAATACTGTGTACATGGCAGACATGATTTAGAAAACTGTCTGTTAAATATAAATCTGATAAAACAAGTGGTCTGTCTGTTCAATGTCATTATGAAGGAGAAAGTTTTGATTAAGCTGGAAATAAACTCTTTCAATGCATTTCATCATACAGCGCGGTATATATAGTAACCTTTCAGGGATCAGTTTTAAAATGCCCTCAGCCCAGCTGCTCGGTACAGTCCTCGCTTACAGCGGCGAGAGTCTCGCAGTAATTTTCAATTAGCAACACAACTCACGCTACACTGACTGATCAGCCATTTACCCTCATCGGCAACAATATGTACAGAATCAACGGCTCTGAGCGTTCTTGTTCAAAATGGCTGTCGTCCTTCACCCAGCTGGGTTCTATACACTACAGGCCAAAAGTTTGGAAGCTAGATCAAATTTGTACAAACAAAAATCATAGTTTCATTGGCATACTTTGCAACAAAATAAGCATAATTATTATATAAAGAGTCGCTGATCAGAATACATTTTAAGTCAAATCATGTCTTTTTTTTTTTTTTTTTTTGCTTAGACTTTGCTTTCTTTAAGGTAACCTCCTCTTGCTTTAACAACAGCATGGCATATACGTGGCATTCGTTCCGCAAGTTTTTTAAGGTATGTGCCAGGAATTGAATTCCAAGCTTTCTTCAGTTCATCAGTGAGAGACTGCTGATTCGTGGGACGCCTTTTTCTGATAGATCGATCCAATTCGTCCCACACAAGCTCAATAGGATAGAGGTCTGGAGACTGAGGAGGCCAAACCATCTTTCGAAGAACAGCTTCCTCTCATTTTCTGTCTTGGTAACCCTGACAGAGCTTGGAAGAATGCTTAGGATCGTAAGGGAAGAATGCTTTTGACCCGTTTTGGCCTTGCTTCCAAACTTCTGGCCTGTAGTGTACTCTGGAAGTGGTGAGACGAGATTCCCCCTGTATTTTTGTAGAGCACTTTGAGCCATGTTAGAAAATGAATTATATAATATGAATGCTCATTCATTCATTCATTTAATGTTGCGACTGCTGGGAACCTCTATGGTTCAAGAAAACAGTGAGTGGTCTCATGATGACGGGCAGCACGTGTTCTGTCGTGTTCGCTCCTCGTTACCTTTAATGGCCTCATTGTCGGTGGACTTACAGCAATCTTGAGTCAGGTTAAGTTGGCTGCAAAGTCCTTTGGAACATATAAAATATTAAATATATAAAATCAGGATTAAAGTAGGCAACCCCCCTAGAAAGCATTGTTTATAATGTTAATGAAGGTCGATTTTTCTATTACTGCAAACATGTATTGTTTTGCACTACTATTATTTGAGCATGAAATTTGATTTTTAATTGATCTGCATAAAAAAATGAATGAAATAATGATAAGGATATGAGGATGTCTGTTAATAGCAGTCTATATGAAATATGGCAAAAATGACTGGTCGGGACGGCGGATGCTGTTGCAGTAAATATTTGGGCGTGTTCATTAAAAATGTCCTGAGAATGTAAGCCAGATGAGTGCTGCTGATGGGGGACACGCCTGTTTGATTATACTGCCTCATCTGTGTTTACTCTAATGCACTATCACTGCAGGTCTCTGATCTGCGGACCTTTTGTGTCTTGTTTCGTGGGCTCTCTGGCACAAAATTTGCCTGTAAATGCAAATTCTTCCTTTTGAGAAATGCAGAGGTTAAGCGTTTTCCTCGACCAGACAACACTGCGAAAGGTTTAGTGAGTCCACATATTTGTGTACCAGAGATTGAGGAAGCGTATTGAAGGGGGCCGTTTAATGGATAGACTGGTCAAACATCTGCGCTCACGCACATCAGATCAATTAGGATGCAGAGACAGGACACAATGGGCTCTAAATACGTTGACCAGGCGCAGTCGCGGCGAATGGGGGGAGCGCCGCGCCAACGGGGTGTATCCAGGCGTATTTTGCAATTCCGTGTCCGGAGCAGCCTAGTACAAGTACTCCTCTGTCCCGCCTCTGTCCCTCCTGCCGGCGCAAGTGGCAAAGAAGGCATGTTTGGGTTTAACACAACCGACTCAAATCTTCACCAATCAGATGAGCTCCTCTCCTTCCCTTTAATTTGTTGGAATATAGAAGCCTCTGTCCTATGTCTGCATGATGCATTAATGTTGCATTTTACTTTGCTGCTTCAGGCATATTTTCTGCTCCGCTTACGTCTTTATTAAGCATTACGAATATGAATTAGCTGGATAGCCAAGGAATTCACAAATTATTGCTATTAGCTAACTTGAATGGAATTTCAAAACGAAACTATGTCAGCTGATTCAAACTTATGAAGTTGGAATGAAATACGGCGGTTGCTCATTTATTTCTTCTGCCCGCATCATTGGAAAGAGAAACGATGGATAACGTGTTCCTATTGTTACACCCTGTTGCTGCTTAAAATCTTGGGATTAACATGCATGGACAACAATGCAAGACACGTTACACATTTATTTTCAATATGTGATCTTAACTCAGGACGAGATCATAGCAGTCAGGCTGTATTCCTTTCCCCCACTAAAAACAATAAAACCTAAGTGACAATAATAGTATTAAGCTGCTTGCACACTGGATGCAAAAAAAATTATTCGCACGACAGATTACATTCAAAGTCAATGCAAAAAGCGAATATGTGCATGTATTCACGTCTTTGCATTGACTTTGAATGTAATCAGTCGTGCGAAAAATTTGTTTCGCGTCCAGTGTGAAAGCAGCTGAGGGACACATACCCTACACACGCACTTACGCGCCCACATGCACACATCTCTCTCTCTCTCTCTCTTTGTTCTGACATCAGGACAATCGATATAGATACTATAATTTATGTGCTGATTCAGATAGTTACATTAAATAGTGGTTGCTGTTAATATTTATTGCATTGAAATGTGCCTGACATTCTGGAAACCTGCCTGTGAGGTTTCGGTGACGTGTGCGCACTGTGCGCCGGTCAGCCAAATTACCACTGCACAGAAAGTAAACCAGGTTGGAGCTCGTGAGCTCTCTATGAACTTTTAGCGGAGCCTTTATCCACAAAATTGTCACTGCGTCATGATGCATATGTGACACCTCCCCTTACTACGCCGCCACACCCATCTCGGCGCACATCCGTCTACCAAATTGCCGAAATTACCACTGCGTGTGCTGCACCACCCTGCGCCAAGAACTTAGAGCCCTGTGGGTCTTTTGATTGAGGATGGCCAATCTCATTTATTTTTCTGTACTCTGCAAAGCAGATGGGGGAACTTTTGGAACCAAACCATTGTTTAGTGCAAAAAACTCTGGCCATATTTAAAAAGGCACTCAATGCAATGAACAGGAAAGTATTTTGCATGTATTTAACAGCTTGGCTTAAAAAAATTCATTGACAAAAAAGTTATTTTCCCAGAAACGAATGTATATCTAGGTCTTTGGACTAGGCGTGTAATACCATGGCAGTTGTAACACTGTCACTGATCAGATCATTTCTTTGATTGATCTTTTGACTATGCGAATACTCCCAGGGACCAGCTGTCCTAAAATGCATCCAGGAGGGAGAAGTTTTATTGCTGGGGGATCTGCTGGCCGGGCAGTTTCACTTTGTCTGATTGGCTGAGACACTGGACTTCTGAAGGGATTGTGCCTGTCTGCATTTTTGATGGACCTCTCTCATGGTAGAGAGCTGGTTCACCAATCAGGAATGAGTATCTCTTGGTCAAAGGTGCTAATTGGTCTATATTTAAAAAAAAAAGTTAATCTAATGCTAGTAAAGATTATGATTTTCACTAATGCAGATCTTTGCCTCCCTGAATAATTCCCGCTGGGGTCACCAGTCATGGCACCGAGAGCTAAAATAGAAAGAAAATAAATGCAGACAGCGTGGGCACCACAGTCTATTAGCACTTGGGCTGGCAATGGCCCAAGGCCTTGTTTGGCTGGCGAATGAGATTCCCAAAGTCGGGGTTGAATAGTTGGGCCGCTGGCCCTGAATGGCAGTCCAGCTCATTGTGCCAACAGTGAGGATGGGTCCTCAGTCACCGTGAGCTGCGTCCTGACTGCTGCCACGCGGTAAACCTCCGATTCTGATGCCAGGTTTTACACGTTCAGTGTCGGACTCCCGTTCAGACTATCGGACCCTCGCCAGGAGCAGATCCGCCCGCCTCATTCCCACAGATCCCTTCTTTGCAGATGAGTGGACGATAACGGCTGCCATCTTTGATTATCCGCCAACACGCTGTCCCTCGGCTGCTGAATTGTATCTCTACTGGAGAGGCCAGGCGCTTGATGACACCTTTAGGTTTTGTTTTCTGTCTCAGTTGAGAATGATTATCTTTATGGTTGAGGGGCACGATAATGCAGCGAGAACAATGTCTGCTTAACGGGCGAAGCGTCAATCAATCAAGACAATTACTACCGTCTGATCAGCCCAATGAATGTGGAGTTTACCTGCGTCTCTGTGCCGCCTCCTGCCAATCGACAGAGAATAGCATGTCGTTCATTATTTAGACATACTTTTACATTCCCATTAACAAACCTTAAGTCAGCTTCAATCCTATTTTGCTCAAAGAAATATTACATTTTAAGTGGAATTAATTCCTTAAAACATGCCCGAGTGGAAAAAAGCACAATTTTTTAAACACTGCAGGCCCCCACGAGCGACACTGACTGCCATTTTGTGTCTTGATTTCAGATTGAGAATGTGGACACCTGCCTCAGTTTCCTGGAAGCCAGAGGTGTGAATGTGCAAGGGCTGTCCTCTGAAGGTAAGCCGCCATTATTATTTTATTACTCGGATAGATGTCCCAAGGTAGGTTATTGCTTGGAATTTTGTGCTAATATGAGGGAATATATCTCCCCAATTCCACTCAATTTTTTAGAACCGCCATCCTTGTGAAAATTTTGCGGCCTTCCTCAACTCTGGGTCCTACAAGTTTGTCTCATGAATTATCTCCTCCTTAAAACCCAGTAGCGAAGGCCCTGGTACCAGGGTGTGTCCAAACCCCGTTTCTTATCGTGATTTTGTCTGCCCTGCTGTAGATGAGGAACCCAGCAATAGACACAAAGAAATGTGTTCACACTCATCTGATTTGACCTTATTTAAAAATACTCATCACGCGCAGTTAATCCAGCAAAGACAATGGTGCAGTAGTGCTCAATCTGTTGAAGAGGATGATGGGTCATTTTCTGGTATATTATGCACTTGAGCATTATAAAACATAAATAAACACAGGCTGAAAGATGTGCCACAAAAGTTATGTTGAATTTACTTCATTTTTTTTTACCATCTCAATAACAAATGCGGCTTGCCAGTGAGTGTCATGCCTAAATACTCAGTATTTACTCAATAATTTTCATTGCAATAGTTTGGGAGACCGTCACTACAGCACTGCTTCAGATTTTTAACCTTTTGAAAGACCACATGTACCAAAACCCAACTATGTGAAAGAAAACAAAGAACGGGGAAAAGGGAACTATAGGCAGAACATGACGCAAGTGCTGAGAACCGCTGTCTAATTTAGCACTTTTGTTGTTGACTGACATGGTTCACAGTTTCAAGTTTAACTCCTCGCTGGAGCGAAGCCAGACTGTGGCGTCTTACATTCCAGACACAGATCAGAAAGACACCGCGATAAATTGCATCCTCTTAAAAAAAGCAACGAGCCTTTGGAAGTTTGGAGCTCAAATGAGTTGAATATACCGTCTGTAGGTTGACATCAGAGTCCTATTTTTACTGGTCTCTAAAGTATCTGTTATGGAGAGCTTGTAGAATAGCTTTGGAGAAGAGGAGCACTGTTGTCTACACCTTCTTACACATCACGCCAATACTGTCACATCAGCTCTACAATGACAAAACTGTCACCAAAATTTTATCCCAGAAAAATTCAAAAGGAAGTTAAATCTTTCAAACCCATTGGACTCTGTGTCCAGCTGAATCAGCACGTTTTACTGTGTAGGAATGGAGATGATGTGAGAGAGGCCACAGTTGGCTACAATGAAACTGTGTACTGTCATTAAAGATTGATCTCTGTGACACTCCGCTCATGTGGGGAATCAGATGTAGCTCCCGTGTCAACAAGAGAACACACCCAGCTTTAATGCCTTAAACTCTGATTTTCATTTAAGTTTCCTCTTAAGTAGGTCCAAAGTTAAAACACATTTTTCTCATATTGTAGGACAATGTCACATACATATTCTGTATCTGCTGGTGGCAGTGCTTCGCTGGAGCTACATCACACTTATATATTGTGAGAAATTCTCAATCCTAGGACGCCATGTTTACATGGCCACAACAATAATGGAATTTAAATGGAAAATATCTAAATATTGTACAGGATTTTATACTTGTACTTTATTTACTTGTAGTTCAGCGGGACATATTTATCATAGCTGGAAACCTTGGGGTTGCCAATTGTATATTAAAAATACCTGAATTTCCACAGGTTTGAATACAGCAGCTGCATTTGACGGACCCACTTATGGGTTTGTAAGTTTTATTGGGTTTACAGTTTATGAATCATCAAGCCATTTTTGTGACCTCACCTTTGTTTACGCTGTGCTGAGTTTCATTTTTCAGTATCATGTCGTCTGTGCTGTATCAGGTGTGGTCTGTCCAGCAATGAAACTTTCCGGGCATAATGAGGTCTTGCGAGATGCTAGACGCTATGTTTCTCGTCCTTTTGGTGTTCCTTGTGCATGACGCCACATCCGAACTCATCTTGCCTCTTTTCTACTCCTGATATCTCCCCCTGTCCGTGATTGTTTCTGTGATGACATGGCTGTTCGCATCACTACTGAGGCCTGTTGGCCGCATTAGAGTTTAAACAGCGCTCATTCACTGGTTCTTGTGCTGTTATGAGTACATAGTGCCAGTCATTGTGTGAAAACACTTGTAAACCAGCATGTCTCCTTTCAATAGCTTTGTAACTGTGCCGCTGTTTCCTCATTTTGTGTTTTTATTAGATTTGTTTTTCTGTGGGATTCCTGGTCTAAAGCATACACTGTACAAAAAAATGGACGAAGCAACCGTGGCGTCACCATTGGCGTCACCAATTGGTTTCAGCATACCACAAAGGAAGCCTGTATTTTGGCTATTTGAATTGCGCCATTTTTTCATGTTGAAACCGGATGTGATTCCTAATGGAGGAGAGCATGAATTGAAGATCCAGGGAGGAGCGAGGGGTGGATCTATGGGTGGATATGCCCGAATCATATACCAAATGCAAGGACCATAGGATAGCCACGCCCCTAAAGCATCTACTGGCTTTATCCTTTTTTCTAGTCTATTAGGGGCCATAATTTACAAAAATGAACATCATGATCTTTCTATGGAGACTTGAAACTTGCGATAGATACAATAAATTAATATGGAAAATCATCATTTAAATAATAAATCAGGTGGGAAGGATAATTTTCTTATTGACTTCTTTACGATTGTACTTCTTTTTGCAACCACCGATGTTGCCATTTGCTGGCCATTAAGTAGAATGCAAATTTTGGAGATTTCCCCATTGGCCTCAAGGATGTTTTATATTTCACAGGATATACAATTGGAAAATGGCTGCCATTTCATTGGAAATGGCTCAATGGTGCAGCACACAGACATGGGGGCCATATTTCCGGAGCCACGTGGACATTGGCTGTGTGACTTTTGCTCACACGTGTGTAGTGTGGGGCTCATGAATGCGCTGGTATCCAAGGTGTCCATGACAATGGCCGGCGCTCGTGGAACTCCTACCCAGGGTGCGTGTTCACGGTCACTTTTCTCCGGAAATGGAATTCTTACCACTGTAGAACCATGCGTAGGAAACTCCTGATGTAACTATGAGCGGATCGGAAAAAACATAGACGCCGGTAAAGGCTTAATCATAGTTTGAAATAAAAGTGTAAAACCCATATGCCATATCAAATGTTTAAAACGATTGATATTTAACAGGCAAGTAATAATATTGATTTCAACACAAAAATGTCTGCAAAATAGTTGACGTGCTGTTGTGTAACATGACATTGCTCAGACTTGTGTCCTGTTTAGTTCAACGATGAGTAACTACATTCATTGGGTCAGAAGCTTCTTGCTTGTCTGGGTGCGAACTTCATTATCTTCTCCGGATTTAAGACGATAAACCAAACGCACAACGCACTGCACGTGCCTTATAAACCAATATGTTGTAAAGTCAAAAGCCTTAGACTTTTGCCAATTGTGGCAAGCTAATTTACTTTTAGCTAACGTAAATTAGCTTAGCGCTAGACTCATCACCATTCCGTGGAGTACAGTAAAATGTAGGTCTACCCTGAAATGTTACGCACACTGTACTGCGTTATTTTATTATTCCTTTGTTTTAATTCTCCTTGTTTCTCTCAATCCGCTGTTCTCAATCACCATCTCTGTTATAAACTCTACATCTAATCGATCTTCGTCTCATGCTCAACTGTTACATTCTCTTTTAGGACTCATTATCTTCGTTCAGATGAAAATCAGCCACACCGTCGACGTGCATCACTCCCGTTGATCTCAGATTCTGCTCACAAACAGATGCTCAGATTTTCATGTACTCATACGCCAGCTCACTTTACTGACTTGGCTGCGTCTGTAATGTTGATCACAAACGGACGGCAAGGAATGCCAATCCGTGCCATTGCTCCACCTACTCACATCCGCTGCAGTACTAAATTCTGAGGGGACGAGAACGGGCTTACATATAAGGACCCGTGGTGTTCACATATCCTGAATATAATATTTTGTTGTTGCCGAGGAATGAGGCGTCAATGATTTAAAAGTGAAAAATAAACAATTTCGGTATCTATAATTTGTGATGGTCAATCACAATCACAAATTTATCAGCGTGTCTTTTTCAATTATTCCCTATGGAGAAATTTTGTTTTGGCCCCCATGGCATCACGTGACTTGCAATATCATCTTGGCCGCTAAGCCCATATCGGTGTGCGTTCCAGCCTTCGTTGTTTGTCCAGTTCTCCTTATAGGTCCATGATTAGCATCAGTTTTTAGACCCAAGTGCTGCGTCCATCTTTTTATACGGTATATGATCTAAACCTGGCTCACGGGGAACTTGCGTCCAGACAGCGCCCTCTACCGGCATGGAGTGACATAAAGGGTGTTCTTATGTCGTTTGGTGTTGCTTCTTTTGAGGAATACTGCCCATCTTAGGGGAAAAAAAAATTTGGCAGTGAGGCTCTGTCAAAAGCTGGAAGAATGTTGTGGACTTGAGTCCAGTCGGCTCAAATGTACTCTTGAGTGTCCATGTTCATTCTGTGTTCACATTGGTGTCCTGTGGTTACTGTTGCGTAAAGCCATACAGTTTGGGTTGATGAACTCGTGCCTCTACCTCTGACCATATCTGTGACCTGAGAACTGGAGTTAGATACTGGGCGCTGCCCTGTGGCTGCCCACTGCTCATAAATAAGTAAGTAGGATGGGTCAAATGCAGAGAATAAGTTACCCCTCTGGGTTGAATAAAATATTTTAAGGAATGTGATTTTTGAGACCTCATGACATATTCATTCTGTCTGGCTGTATCAAAACATTGCTGCAGTGTTGCAGACATGCTGTGTTAAATTTAGCCTTTTATAAAGAGAGAATTATGCCTCTTTCTACATTGAATTTTCTACTACCCTTTGCGAATAGAAGGTACCTTGACCTCTAAAAATAGCAGTGTGGCAGTGTCAAAAATAGTTTCTTTCTTGCTGGCAGCACATTCATTATCTTTAACATCATTGGTATAACAAGCCAATTAATCGTACACCTAGTGAAGACTCTTTATGTGGGCGTATTTCTGTACAGGTTGAGACGTGTGTCCAGGCAACTCCGAAGATTTATGCCTCTTCTTACTTTTCAATCGTCAAATCGAAATGGAGTCCATTCTTCACGTCAAAGTGCGGGCGAGACATCGTCCTGTTGTTTAATTTCCCGCTTTGCTCCGGGCTGTTTATGAGGAAATCTGTTATATCCGGAGCCCCAGTTATGTCAACCTTCCTCAATTTCTCAACAACCTTTATGACAATAGTTTTTTTCATATACAGTTGTATGTGGCCTAGCTTGTTAACCTCAGTTTTTGCGAGTAAGATTTACGGAACAATCTTTAGGGTCTTGCTGTGAAGAACCTTATATCCTACTTTTATGAAACCAACAGTAGAGGAGACGTGCGATAAAATGGATGTTGTTTGCCACTTTGTTCTTTCTCAGTTCTGAGGGACTCCTCATGGCATTTTTTGGGTTAAAGGGTCAGTAAAACCATGCTGAATCTTCAGACAACGAAACTTTACCAGCACAAGAACCACAATCTGTTTACTTGCGATGTGCAGGCTGACCGTGTTGTTCCTCCACGGAGGGAAAACACAGCATTATCCAGTTACAGTTTGTACCTCTTGTGCCGCTTAATAAGCAGAAATAGATGAAGACCGCAAAGGAAAAATGAGTCCAAATTTAGCATTTTTTAATATTTTATATGTTATATATTATTATTATATTTACAGTATTATATATTATGATAATATTTTATATATTGCATATTTTTTGCATATTTTTTCCAGTGCATTGTTTCTAAGATTGTTTTGAATTTTTAATTCATAATTAATAATTAATTAATCATTTCTCCACAACGTGAAAATGTGACTCTGATCATTTTTCCATTGTGGTCTTCAGATGATTGCAGTGCCAGAAATGTTTTAAATTTTAATGAACCCTCCATAAAAGCAGACCAAAAATTCAAAGTTTTATCAGAATCTTTCTTTAATGAGTTTATTTTTATTATGCAGATGTACATCTTGATGGCAACATTTAGACCAAATCAACCCTCTATGTACACTTGTTATCAGGTATATGAGTTTGCAGTTTGGATTAATTTCATTTAAAAATGGTCCAAATGCCATCACGCACCAGCTATAACTCGTATATCATTACTGTCCAAACTTTCAACTGTTTCAGTAAAGTGCCTGTGAGATATCCAAACATTTAATTTCTCACAAGAAAACAACAGTTTGGACATTAATAATGTATTGTATACATAATGGGGGCTGCTCATCAGAATTAAATGTCGTAAAGATTAATCAGTTTAACTTTTTCAATCTGAAAACATGTCCTCGCTCGCTGATACAGTGCTTTGTCAGCCTTTCAGGGCACAATCTTTCAAATCTGTGTGCATTATTAAAGTTGCTTTGGAATGAAACCGCTTTCACAAACCTTGCAGTATTGGCCTGTTGATTGCTGCCCCACTAGCGATCAATGCATCCCTGAGCAAATCCCCATTTTTCACATTTTTAAACTTTGATTACATGAATTATGTTCCCAGCTCCTGGTTAACTCAGCGCAAACAACATGCGACTGCACATACATTTATGCATTGCATGGCATACAAAACAAGATTAGCTAGAATGAACACAAAATTGTTTTGTGTTAGCGGTTTCCCTGCTGGTATATTCTTTTAGCTGCCAGACTCTGCAAGCATTTTTGATAATATTCATCAATCTTTCAATACAAATTTTTGTCAGAAGATCTGTAACAGTGCCCCCACCTGACAGACGGGGGGGAGGCAGGACAGGACTTGGGCATAAAGTCAGTTTCACCAGCTCTGTCGAAGCCTCAGGCAAAGTCCTGCAGTCCGGCTCATTACCAGTCTGGGAGAATGCAGCTCAGAAAAGAGTATCACTATTAAAGTCTGTGGACAGGTGAAGGGTCAGAAGTCAAACTATGGGGAATGCCAAGCCACGGAGTAGACTGAATTATCAACCAGGAACCAGGAGTAGTCATAACCGGAAATCTTCACAATACACGAAGGGCTTGGCAAACTTGAAAACGCCCAGGACCAAAAGATCATAACGGGGAAACTCTCAGGAAACAGAAGCTCCTAAATAACTGTGAATTCAAAGAGAGACTCACAAAGTGAATGGGAAAATGGGGAACTTATATAGCAAACAAATGAGGGCAACGAAACTCAAAGCAGGTGCGGGGAGAACACGGAAGTGCGACTGGGGTCATGGTTGCCAATAGGGAAATGAGTGAAGTCATGAACAAACAGAAGGACGAGGGCTCGTGCGGGAGTGACTGAAAACAATGACAAGTGGAACTAATATTGGGAGCAGGTGTAATTACAGAAAGGACTAAGGACTACAGAAATAATCACAAAGATAAATAAATACAAAAAACTCTAAATAAAATGAAATGTGATATAAACCGATTATTAAAGACTGACACCACCATATAACAGTGATAACGTGACAGCCGGAATATCTCATCAATGGCGGGGGAAGCATTTTTTCATAATTGATGGAAGAGATTGACAATGGCGGAGAATAGGTTAAAATCAATATAAAGTATGCTTTACACTACTAGTGCCTAAAAACTGAGGAAGTGCACCTTCTTTCAAAAAATTCCTACAAAAACTTAGAATACGCCGAGGTTTACTGAAGATTTGAGGCCAATTCGGTTAACCTCTGAAAAATTTTACTGAGGTAGACCGAAAAATTTTCAGATGTATGAAAAAACATGTATATTCGCCGAATTTCGTGGGAGCTTTGGAATGGTCAGTACTGTAGTCCAGCCTGCTGTGTCTGTGTTGCATACAGGAACTGGCAACGGGCAGACCACCACCATTATATTAAGAACAACAAAAACATGTTCAGTATTCAGAATATATTCAATCTGCAAAAGCACCAATTTACAAACAAATCAGAAACACAATGTAATTTATAAAAGAGGGCACCTTGAGAGAAAGTGAACATGGAGGTGTTGTCCAAACTTAAGTAAACCAGACAGACCTCGGGATACCTCGGTAAAATTTTTCTGAGGATTACCAAGTTGGCCTCTAATCATCAGTAAACCTCGGTGTATAAGTTTTTGTAGAAATTCTTTTGGAAAAGGTGCACTTTCTCAGTTTTTAGGTGCTAGTAGTGTTAATTACCCAACATTATTATGTTTCAAACCCTTCTCTCCATACTCATTCTATATCTTCTCATCCATACTTATTCTCACTCCTCTGCATAATCATTCTAAACCTTCTCCATACTTATTCTCTCTCTTCTCCATACTCATTCTCATTCATCCTCATTTTTCTCCCTGACTGTAGAGCCTCTCTGAGGAACTCGCTTTCATCTCCTCTTTCCAGACACTAAAACTGGACATGTTTTCACTCTCAATACCAACCACCGCGACCTCTGCACTCTTCTGAACTTTTCCCTTGTCTACAGGCTCAGGCCTTTTCCTCTGCATCACAAAATGGAGAACAGCGTTTTTCACAGAGCCAAAGATCCAGTCCAGGCTGAGCAACTGTGGTCCTGGAGGGGCTGCAGTGTCTGCAGGTTTTTGGTGTGTTTCTGCGTAAGTTAATAATTTAAATCAAATACTGGCGGTTGTGTCCACACTTCTTCTCAAGGCATTGATTGCCTGCTGATTGAAAGGACACCACAAAGGCTTGCAGATGCTGTGGCCCTCTAGATTCAGGGTAACTAACCCCCTCTCGAAATTCAGCTTCAGAGAGATGCAAAGTGTTCATCCATTTTGATTGACCTGCCTGAGACCTGGTTGCGTGCTTCTTGCGTGTGCTTCGATGAGTGCTTCAATGTAAATTTTCCCCTTCTTTTTTTGTACTCTGCCAGAAATTTGGAATGGAAATCTGAAGACCATCCTGGGGCTGTTCTTCATCCTGTCCCGCTACAAACAACAGCAGCAGCAGCAGCAACTGTACTACCAGTCGCTCTTAGAGCTCCAGCAGCAGGTCACCCACCAGACCACCGGGGCGGCGACAACGAGCCACCACAAAACGCAAGATATGCAGTCCAGGTAGCTCCTCCTCTTTCCCCCTCCCCCTCACCCTACTCTGGCCCATCTGCAACATCATTGGCTCAGGCAATTTGAGTGACATACATTGACCCTGTCAGACCTGTTGGATGTTTAAAGATTTAGGCTGAGGCTACACAAATCTATTGTATAGCTTCACTGGAAAACAATTTATAGTTGGAAATTGTCTGCAATATGATTGACATTTGAATTGACTCCTCCCTTTAATATTTGCGGAACTTTATCGCAGTCCCTGTGTATTGTAGAAGTAATATTACTAAACTTAAGATGATTAGAACAGACTATTCAGCCCATCATATCATACAATTTTACTTCTATTTGTATAACAAAGTAATATAGCAATATGAGATGAAGCCCATTGAAATTGTGTAAGACTGCCTGAAAAGAGAATTGTTGGACACAGGATTCATTAACAGCTCATCTCATCTCGAGCTGGAGGAGAGCCAATTTCAAAATCAATTTAAGAAATGACTGTTCATTTGTGCTCCTGAGCTGGAGTTAGGCAAGCACTTAGCCAGGATCATTACTGGGAATTATTGACATGGCAAATCATCTGACAATTTCTTACAGGGCATAGATGTTAGGGGGACTTCCTAATTCAGTTATTAGTCTCTGTGAATGTGAAATTATTTCAGGATTCATCTCTGTTAATTGTAATATCATGGATGTTTCTGTACTTATTCGGTGACCTTGCTAGTTTAAAGACGATAACAGTGCCTCCGCTTGACTGACAGGCATGAGTCTTTGATGTTATCACTGCAGTGAGGACTGAACTGCACTCATCGCAGTTCTTTCCCAGATCTTGATGTTACGGTTATTGTGTTCTGTTCTTGACAACATTTGGTAACACGTGCATTTCTCGAACAAAACAATCCTATTCAATCAGGTCAAGTCAGTCCTTCAATGAACATTTGTAATGTTCACAATTAATAAACATTTCTATAATCTCAACAGTTAAATGTCTAGTTTGCCAAGTTGGCTGACTGAAGCAGCATTTTTACCAAAGGTTTCCATCCTGACTTACAGTGAGATAATCCAACTTGAGGAATATAGAAAGACCCGGAATACCGTGCACAGGTGACACCCCCTTGAGGGGGATCAGGCTGCAGATTTGCTGAAGCGATGTCTGGCTTTACTGCCTGAAAGGGAAACCCCTCAGCTCTCATTACCCCAGGGCCCAGGGCACAGGACAATATTTTTCTAGAACAAGGGGGTGACGGATTTAGAATTTGCGGAAATCAGACTATACTAGCGGAGTTGAACTCTGTCAGAAGAACCAAGACTGACGTGGACGGGGAGGCATGCACTGTACTGTCCAAAAATCTCAGGCATCCTTCATTTGTTTTATTTAACCCTTTCACCGCCAGTAGTGCCATATGGCACTCTTGCATGACTGGCATTTTTTTCCCGACGGTGCCATATGGCTCTCTTTTTGTCATGTTTCTTTTAACTATCAGGAATAAGAACAGACATCCAGAAATTTACTTAGAATGACAACAAAGGCCATGGAGAGAAATAGCAGTGAGAACTGGGCACTGGTGGGGGTGAAAGGGTTAAATCTGGCTTTAGAGGTTTACTTCTTGTTTTCCACATTATTGTTCCTGAAGATAAAATGTATACTACATTTAAAATTTTAATTTCAAAAATGCCATAAATCAATATTATATTGCATTAAAAACCATTTATGACACTAAATAATATGGTCTTGGCAGAGCCCTGATGTCAACATCAGTGTGGCCGTCTGCAGTTACTGGGAGAGAGGAACAGAAGTGAGAGGGTCGGTCTGCAGAAGAACGGTGGCGAGTTTTCGTCTCTGCTTAGAACAAGCAAAAAGCTGATCATCTCATAAAACTTCAGCACAACAGGACAGAGTGCACAGTCACACCAAATATTGGTTTGATTTTGTTTTTAACGATGGTGCGTGTTTTTAGTTATTAGAAACTTTTAATGTCTTTATTTTTGCTAGCAGATTTGCCCTTGCCTTAAATGTGCCTACAACTTTTGCTCAGTGAGGTAGACCGAGAATTCATCACAAATTATTGATTAATTTCTTCCATTGACATCTCAGACCAGACGTTCCATTGTGTAGTCAGGACCACACACTACACTTACTCAGCCCATGAGAAAATCTGACTGTTCAGTGAGGAAAGAAATTTCTGGCAGCCTGAGTGGCGGCTCAAGCTAATGCTCCAGTAGAGTAAACCCAGCTGCTGTGTAAGTCCTCCCAGAGCCTTTAAGAATTGGGAAAGTGGGCAGTGACAGGTGCTGTAGGACTCCCTGCCAGAACAGAAGCACAGAGCTGCTGCGCCTCTTCAGATACGCTGTAGAGGAGGGCCGCCCTGCACTCGTCCTGGAGATCTACCCTCCTCTAGGTCTCCTCTCCAAATCTAACACTGCACTCCTCATTCAAAAGCTAGAGCAGGGCTGCCCAACCCTGTTCCTGGAGATCTACCCTCCTGTTGTTTTTCACTCTATCTTTAGGGCAGGGCTGCCTGTGACACAGTTAGTATACTTATTAGCTGAAGTGCACTTCTAGCTGTTGAATGTGCTTTTAGTTGGAATGAAGACCTGCTGGACAGTAGATTTCTAGTAACAGGGATGGACAGCCCTGCTGTGGATGCTTTGTTAAATGGCGTGAGCATGAATGCCCATATGTTCTGTTCACTTTGTGCGGTTGTAACGGAGATTGTATTCTATTAAAGTCTGTGTTAATTATACGGTACCGTTCTTGACAATGTCAAAAAGATGATTTAAGAGGAATCGGGTATTAAAAATGTACAAATTTCAGGCCTGGTGATGTTACTGAGATGAAACTGCGTATCTGGAAGAAAAACTCTCAAATACTGTCCAGATAAAATAGAAAATTCTGGATCGCATAACATCAAAGCGATTGACTTACCTCCAACCCTCATTTAGCCAATGACATGATGTATTTGGGGGAACAAGTGAAAGTTTTCGAGTGGAAATCGGGTGGGTACAATACAGAGGGATGTGTTACTCTGTCAGTTTAGCACAGGCCAAAATCATCTCTCTGTGACAGCTTACTGACAGATGTGATTCCAAATTCGAGGTCATGTTTTGTCTACATGGCCCGGCGGATAAACGGTGCATACATCCAATAAGGGGATTCATCGGCGACAGTCACCAAGCCGTACGATATTAATACACCAGCTGAGCTGCGACGTGTTTGTAAACGAGTATCTGTCCACTTATAACTGCAATTTGACTTCAGTTCCACGAGCCTGTGCTAATCTTACTGGGGTCTAAAACCGGAAAGTTGTAATAAGTAGGGCTGTCTGGGCGACTGAAGAATGAAGCCCAAGGCTTTTTATAAAGCAGAGCCGCCCCCTCCTCCTTCCTTCACGCATAACCCTGGTTATAGGTTACAGTTTCAGGGTCCAGGCTTTTATAGCTGGCACCTGCTAGCACCGGACATTGTCGCCCACGGCGGAGCGGCTAGCCCCATTAGCGGGCCAGACTCCCGGGTGCCAGAGTGGTCCAGGGAGGAACTGATAGCACAGCTCAGCCCATTTTCACTTTGCCATGTCTCACGGTGAGAAACTGGACCTCGCCATCTCGCGACCTCATCGACTCGCATCTCGAGCCAGGGAAAAGAGGAGCATTCCGCACGCGAAATGCTCCAGCACCGTCAAACTGCTCTCCGCTAGGTATCCTTCCCCTTGTTTGTGTGCTGTCATTTGGTTTTGTGTGGTTTGGAGAAAGATGGCTGACGGACTTTGGTGAGGTCTTATACAGTTGATGAGCAACTAGGTTCCACTGCGCTCCACGAGATGTTCTTATCAAGAAATGAAAGAAAAAAAAAATCTGGATGTAATTTTTCTTGCGTGAAGTTCTATCTGAACAACTTGACAGTCTCAAAATGTTTTGTGGTCCCCAAAAGCTGATGCACTTTAATGAATGGAATTCCTTGATTTATTTGCAGCTTTTAAAAACAAAAATTTTGACTGCTCTCTTTGTCATATGAAAATCGTGTCATGTATCAGCCTTTAGCTGTACTGGTAAATTATGGTCTGGGTAGCTTTTGTTTTGCCGGTGCGCAGCCTTTGCATATTTTAGCGGTGTGTTACCGTATGCAGGTCATGTTCCACGATGACCCACTGACACAAGCATGTGGCCTGGAATTTACAGTGCTGGAGTGAGACAGTGCTGTATATCTGTCAGAAATAATTTCTCCACGGTTCCCTGCTATGTGGCAGAGCTTCAAAATGCAGTGATCTAACAGACATGCCACCTATAAATGAAACTTAATGAGATGCGTGTTACTTTAGCATTGATTTGCAGTAGTGTTCTCCTGCATCAAGTTGACGTGTTGGAAAGCTATTTTCCAACAGCCTAAATGCGGTAAGGCTGAGATATATCCCAGCTGTAAACAGGGATTAGATGTTGGCTTCGGAGGTGCGACAGCCATCGCCTGTCTCGCCAGTTCATGTTGGTTTAGTCCCTGAGAGTCACAGAGTTGACCTTCGTCAACCAAGATCATTGTGACATCTTAGTTTTCTGCTCACAAAATCACCTGACCCTGTTTCTGTGAGGCATGTGCTGGCATGTGAGTGCCAGAATAAGTGAATAAATGAAAGTATCAGAACTATTTAAGATAGTTTAACCCTGTTCTTCAGTAGTATTGATGTAGATAAATAGCAAAATGTAAAAATTTGAGTAATTTCATGGTGGGGTCTCCCAGAGCCCCCCTCTGGGAGAGGGAGGCGTGGAGTATTTTACCTTGTTTAAAAAGTGACATCATCAGTTAAGGACTGCATAACTGTGAGGACATTTTATTTCATTTGTATCCCCTGCTGGGCGACAGCCCAATAGAAAAATTGTTGTGGTGCAGTCTATCCGTACGTCTGCCTGTCTGTCCGTTCATATCAGAAGACAGTCGGCTGGTGAAATCGACTCCTCCTGCAGTTTTATAGGAAATTCCTGACACTTTGCTCACATGCTGCAGAAAATCTGAAATCTCAAAGTTGCGATCCTGGTGGAAGATGTTGTGCTCTTAGAGCTGTCTTGTACATTTTGGGGCTTTGGTTGACCTGCACATGGATTTGCCCTGTTATAATACAATGCTAAATGCTGAGTGGTAGCAAATGTGTTCTAAATTGCATTACACTTTTGTTCCCTCAGAATGAAATTACTCTTAAAACAGCGTATCTTTGAGGAAAACCCAGCGAAAATCTATGCAGGGCATTAAAAGACAAAGGTAGTGCATTTCAAAATAAAAGTTTTAGTTTCTCTCTGCTCAGAGGGGAAAAGCAAGCTATGTTTGTACATCTGGACAAGTTTAATGAATGGAAAAAGAGGTGGACTCCGGTGAAGGCCGTTTCTGTTTTGCGTCTGTTGGGTTTGATTAGAGTTTTTGTGAGCTGTGGATTTATTTTTGAAGAATGTGTCTGGTCACAGGTCATCAATCTGCTAATATTTAATCTCTACTTGAGACAAACTGCCTTGCTCCGCTTCAGTCTACTCAGTGTGAGATTGGCTTGTTGCCGCGGCGATGGTGAATTATGCTCTCATGGACAGCAGCTGGATGCTTGGATGTGACACCGCAAATGAGGCGGGCGAGAGAAGAAGACCCTCAGGCGACACGGCAGAAAAAGTAATCTTACTTTGGGCTCGAAACCTCTCTCGCGACGCGCAGGATGACTTTTGGGAGGAGTGACTGACTTCATTAGTCATTCGTGAGATGCATTCTTCCTGGCAGTCCTATGGTTATTGCACTTTGGTTCTGCCTGAAGGGATTCGGAGGGGAATGAATTTTGGAGCTGTGTGAGACAGATCACCTGATCGGGGCCTTCCTTACCGAAACATATACAAAATGTGATTATATCAACATTGGGATTTCACATGTGAATTTAACCCGTGTAAAGAAAGTGTGATATGTGAACTGGACATTTTCTCATGATAGGTTTTGTGGAATTAGTGTCCATTACTCTGTCTGGCTCATCTCATTCATCAGACAAAAAAGAAAAGAACTCTCTGTAGCTAGTTATAATTGAAGCACCTATTACTAAAACCCCATAAGTCACACTTGACTTGACTTGACTTGACTTGACTTGTGGGGTTTTAGTAATCAGTGCTTCAATTTATGATGAACTTTGCAATAGCTCACGATCCATTAGTGAAAGTATTTATCACCCGTGAAAAGGAGAAGGATCGTTTCACCTCAAACTAATTTCAGTCGGGGCAGTCTGAACTGGAACTTTCCATGGCCCATTACAATTTATATCATTTTTTAATGTCTTTCCTGCAATCTGAAAACAATTCCCTGAAATCTCTGGGTGTTGCTGCGTTTAATGTGCATCAGTCAGATGTAATGCTTCATAAGAGAGCAGTATGCTTTTATGAATGTGCTTCTCTACCAGATACTCACTATGCAGAAAAATGGGTGTAATTCCTGAGAATGCCTCTCCATACGGTTTGCACTTCTTCTCTTGTTACCTCCGCCGACGAAGTTGGGGCGGAGGTTATGTTTTTGCCTCTGTTCGTTTGCTTGTCTGTCTGTCTGTCTGTCTGTTTGTGAACAACATGACTCAAAAAGTGATGCACAGATTTGTCTGAAATGTTGTTGGTGCATTGCTATTACACCAAGGAAGGACCCTATTGATTTTCACCGCGATCAGTGAAACAATATGGCCGCCTCGGCAGCCATATTGAAATCGTATGACACGCGATAACTCAACTTTGCTCCCACTCATGGAGACTTGGATTGTGCTGCCTTGGTGGAGGTCTGCACTCTACGAGTGCCTCAAGTCAATTCTAGTTTGCTGCAGCACAGATCCAAAGCTGAACAAAATTGTGTATCGTCCAATCAATTTTGGACGCATGGTAACCACTGCTTAGCATGATTTTGTGTTGATGCTGCTGTATTTGAAATGCTGAGGGTTCTTCATTTCATTTAGAAGCCTAAAAGTATTGTACGTCAATTTGTTCAAGTATGCAGATACTAATCCCCGCCACAAAGTGGAAGGAGGATACAGGAATGCGTGTTGTCCGTTTGCATGTCCATTTGTCCGTCTGCATATCTGTCTGTCACGCCTTCTCTCCGGGCCAGAATGTCTAAACCATTTAACATTTTCCCACAAAATCTAATTTGTAAATATATATTACACTGTACATATGCCTTTTCATACGTCCGATCATCCTTCTGACCGTCTGTCCATCCTTCTATTGTGTTTCATTGCCAGGCCAAAATGCCAAAACCGAGGCAGGAATCTGAGTATTTCATACTTCTTGATTCAGGTTTTATTACCTAAAGGCCTTGTATGGAGTATAGCACATGCTGTGTGAATCACTATCTTCGCTGTGTATACACCAAGCATACACTCCATGAAGTTTGTTGTCTGTAACTGTGCTTACTAAGCCAAAATTTTAGATTGAAGTGAAGTACCATATCAGTCTTACTTGGCCTGTGACAGTGCACACGAGTTTCCAAACTTTCAATTTGATACTGTCTCCAGTATTGTCAATTTAGCAAAATGTAACGTATGGCAATGTGACATTCGATAAAAAATTAAAGATATAAAAATCCATTTTCCTCTCTTGGGCCATGCTGTTGATGAAAAGCATCCTCGCTTCAACAGCAGTGATTCTGACGGAACCGGAAAGTTCTTTGTCATCCTGCTGGAGGAACATTAAGGTAAATGTCATTACTGCGGATTCTACATTTTCCAAGCGGAGGAAAATGGGGAAAAATATGAGCTGCAGACTGAAAATCCTGTCGTTGGTCTATTCATCACGACTTTCAACTTAATTTGGAGTCGAGAGGTATCGGCATTGAACTGCAAAAAAACTTCCTCCCTTCGTCATTTTCAGTGGGGGGGGGATGTGGCTCACATTTATCTTAAAAACAAAATGCACACATCGCTTACTAATCAGAATCTTCTATCATTTTCGTAGGAACAGTTTGAATATGGTATTTGTCAATGATATAACTAGTTTGACAGCGCTGCAAGGAAATGGTAATATGAATTGTATTTTTTGGTAAGCTGCCAAAAGTCACCTTTTTAGACATGTTACAATAACATTTCCAGTCTATCTCTCGTTTTTGTGCTGTAAAATCTCCGGGATATGAACTTCCTCTGCACCAGAAATGGCCTGTAGGTCAGATCGCACACTTCCTCTTTTAAGCTGGAGTTCTGAGCTTTAATACATAGGAAAGCAGGTGGTGAGACATGTATTTCTGTACTTCCCATAAACAGACTCAAAATAGCCCTTCAGGAAGTAGTTATTGGCTGCTATTGTCAAGTGGAGAGTCTTGTTGAAGGAAGTAAGCATGTCCACCAGATGTAGAACGCCACATCTTTTGCGTACAGCCAAGATCTCACTCAAGATTTATTTTTTCCTTACTTATTGCCTGTTTATTAGTGA
Source organism: Gymnothorax reevesii (assembly GCA_029721435.1). NCBI lineage: Eukaryota > Metazoa > Chordata > Actinopteri > Anguilliformes > Muraenidae > Gymnothorax > Gymnothorax reevesii. The sequence goes on along the minus strand of CM056579.1, from coordinate 20,914,733 downwards.
AAAAAAAAAAAGGTCCCACACTTCCTCATTATCACTTGACCATGTATGGGATTTTATTGCTCTTGTTCAAAGGTTATGATAAAAATTCAATTTCTAAGTAATTAGGAGTTGATTTTTTTAATTACTCTAATACTTAAAGAGACAAAGCTCTTTGTGACTGTGGTAACATTGTGATAAATTGCCTGCATCAAAACATGCCTCTATACTGTAAGGGCTGGCTATGGACTAGTGCCTGAGGTCTTGACTGATAATCTGAAGTTTGGTAGTTGAAGCCCGAGTGTAGATACAGTTAAACCATTGCAGCTGTAGGGCCCTTGCAAAGTTCTTCCCTTGACCCCATAAGGGGATTGGCCCCCACTTAGTCCAATCAAATGTGTTGTGCTTTGGATAAAAGTGTTAACTGTGATGTGATCCCGTTAAAATGCCAGCTTACACCAAGCCATGGCTGCGCTTAAACTGATTTCAAAACTTCTTATTGGTTTTTACCAATTGACCAGATGTTCACCGGTTGGGCACTCTTGACTGACCCAGTTCTCTAGTTCTGCCACTTGCTCACTCTGCCAGCGTGAACCAGCCATAAGCTAGCTAGCACCAGCAAATCAGTGGCTATAGCCAGCTGGAGGTGTTGAAAAAACTGCTTAAACCGGTGTGGAATCCCAGCAATCTTCTTCTCTGCTCAGGGTGCTTGTTGTGGCAAAATCTGTGTAGGGTTTTCTTGACAGCATGCATGACAAGCCTCTGCTCACACACATGAAAAGCTTGCTAACATTTGCATTTGTCAGCGCAGCAAAGGGATGTCAAAGTAGCTGTTTATTCGGTGGACTGTGATGGATGAGTATGATTTTATTGATCATGGAATAGCACTTACATGGTGATATCAGATTGTGCCTGATATCATGTCCCATCCACCTGATGAAGCTTTGTTGCAAACAAACACTCAAATTGAAATTAAGCTATATGTACAACACATAATGGGTGAACTGAACTCTGTGTTGTCTGTTTGGTTAATAATAATTGGCTTGGTTTCTTGCAGTTAACCCTTAGAGTGCTGAAATAACTAATTAAATTAATAAATTACTAATTTAATTAATTTAATTATCTTGTACTGTTGAAAACCTTGTGGCGACTTGTTTTAAAAGAGCTCCCCTGCGGGTTAAGGTTAGGGATAGGGCTTTCATTTTGATATTTTACATCATAGAGCAACAATAGCTGCATTTAGCGCTCTAAGGGTTAATCACTCCTTCAATAAAGGAGGAAGCTAGTCAGCCTGTAGAGGTCGAGCAGGTCAGCTCATGCTGTTGAATGAAATACTCACTTCTACGGTTATAGGAAATCGCCTCGCATATTTCACCCGCTTATCTTCCGTCCACTTGTCTCTCAAGGGCCTCTCTCCTTCCCTCTCTCTCGTTTGTGCTATTAGGATGCATATGTTTTGTCAGCAACAGCTGAGGTGGGAGGGAGGCCAGGCAATCAGTCTCCCAGAAGGACCACAGAAAGCTTTCAGTGACTCTTCCTCCCATTTCATATTTTGAAGAGATGTTTTTTCTTCTATTCACAATCCTGAGTCAGCGCTCAATTACCAATAGTGACTGTGACAGCAGAATTACAATAATGCTACAAGTCCCACAAGGCTGTGGTTTACGGTGATTTTAGAACGGCTGAGGGGCGTTGTTAGGCACAGCATGCAGCGGATTGCCATGAAATCTCCGTAGTTGTTTTAAAATCACTGTAAATCATGCCTGGCGAAGCTAATTGTTTTTATAAAATGTTGAGAACGTGTTAAAAATGTTAAAGACAAATTTTCAATAGGACATTATTCTATCAAGGAATTTAAGTGCCATCCTTCCACAATAACATATAGTTCCTGACATGAAAACAATAACAATACGTTGCTATGCAACAAAAATAACAATCAACTGGGAAACTTTTCAGCTGCCACTGGCCTTACTGTGCACACAGTCATATAAATAAATGAATCGGTGGATCCTGTCATAGCTGTCACTTTGTAGTATTTTTTTTTACCACAGCTGGAACTCTGTATTGACCAATCATCATCCAGGCCAAGGACCATCCATTTTATAACGTTCAGTTAAGAAATTTTTGTTGCAAGTTTGTGACCTCACGCCTTATAGGCCCCACCCCCTCGAACGCAGTCGCTGAAAGAATGAGTTCTTACTGGGATTGGACCGCACTCTTGTTGATTGTTTACTTTCAACCTGCTTGGTTCAGTTGTAATTAGTGGTGGGGGTGGAGCGTGGAGCATTTGTCAATGTCAGTTATGCTGCCGTGCCGACCACATATGTGGAGACGGGTAAGCCAGCCTTGGGAGAGATCCGCAAGGCAAAAGTGGTTTCGTTCATGGGGACTAGGCCTTTGAAGTTTTGGAATTTGTATTTTCCCAAATTTTAGGTCCGAGTTCTAGTGCTACAATGTTTGTTATGACCACTGATGATTCTTTCATCATCACTGGAACATTAAGAACATGAGTGAATTCTTCTCACATATTTATAAAAGCCTCCACAAATGCTCAAGCAGAACACAGGAGGTCTTTACTGCTATTACTGGGGTGGAAGAATTCACCGGGACCACAATGCTTGATTGGTCTACTCTGATTATTATACAACCCCAATTCCAAAATAGTTGGGGCGAAGTGTAAATTGTGAATAAAATCAAGATGCAATGACTTTCAGATCACATGAGCCAGTATGGTATTTACAATAGAACATAGATAACATTTCATATGTTGAAACTGAGACATTTTATATTTTTATCCACAAAATCAGCTTATGTCAAATTTTCTCGCTGCAACAGGTCTCAAAAAGTTGAGACACAGGCAAAAAAGGGCTGAAAAAACAATTAATATATAAGAGAGTGAGCTGAAAGAACATTTAGCAAGTAATTAAGTTAACTGGCATCAGGTGTGTAACATGATTGGCTATAAAAGGGATGTCTTAGAGAGGCTGAGTCTCTCAGAAGTAAAGATGGGCAGAGGCTCTCAAACCTGTGCAGGCTTGCGTAAAAAAATTGTGGAATGCTTTAAAAACAATGTTCCTCAACGTCAAATTGCAAAGGCTTTGAAGGTCTCATCACCGACAGTGCAAATATCATCAGTGAAACTGGAAAAATCTCTGTGCGTAAGGGACAAGGCTGAAGACCTTTACTGGATGCCCGTGATCTTCGGGCCCTCAGATGCCACTGCATCACTCACCGGCATGATTCTGTCATTGACATTACTAAATGGTCCCAGGAATACTTCAAGAAACCACTGTCTGTAAACACAGTCCACCGTGCGATCCACAGATGTCACCTAAAACTCTATCATACAAAAAGGATGCCATTGTTGTGCATGATCCAGAAGAGCCGCCGTGTTCTGTAGGCCAAGGCTCATTTAAAATGGACTGTAGCAAAGTGACAAATTGTCCTGTGATCAGACGAGTCCAAATTTGACATTCTTGTTTGAAATCATGGGCGTTATGTCCTCTGGGCTAATGAGGAGAAAGACCACCCCTCCTGTTATCAGTGTTCAGTTCAAAAGCCAGCATCTCTGATGGTATGGGGATGCATTAGTGCATATGGTGTGGGACACTTGCATGTTTTAAAAAGCACCATGAATGCTGAAAGGTATATAAAGGTTTTAGAGCAACATATGCTCCCCTCCAGACAACATCTATTCCACGGATGGCCTTGTGTATTTCAGCAGAACAATGCAAAACCACATATTGCAGCTATTACAACAGCATGGCTTCGTAGTAGAAGAGTCCGTGTGCTGAACTGGCCTGCCTGCAGTCCTGATCTTTCACCGATTGAGAACATTTGGCGCCTAATTAAATGGAACGTCTGTGAAAGGAGACCCAAAACTCTCCAGCAGCTTGAAGCCTGTATTAAACAAGAGTGGGATCAAACTCCAATGGCTAAACTCAAGAAAATTGTCTCCTCAATGCCCAGACACCTCCACTCTGTGTTTAAAAAGAAAAGGGAATGCTACACCATGGTAAACAGCCCCTGTCCCAACTTTTTTGAGACATGTAGCAGCCATCAAATTTGAAATGAGCTCATTTTGTGGATAGAATTCTAAAATTTCTCAGTTTCAACATTTACTATGTTATCTCAGTTTTATTGTGATTAAAATACTGGCTGGTGTGATTTGACAGTCATTGCGTTTTGATTTTATTCACAATTTACATTTTGCCCCAACTATTTTGGAATTGGGGTTGTACAAATTCATGCATGTGCCGCATGTGTGGAATGTGTGAGTGTGTGTGTGGGAGGGTTGGGGGGAGACCAGGCTCGGCAGAGGGGATTAACCCTCACATGACCTGAGAGATGACCTGACAGGGTCGCCCTCGCACCTGCGCTCTCGAAGGCCCAGCTGCCCGTCAGTCGGCTCGGCTGAAGTCCTGTCAGAGGGAAAACGGCTCACGTGATTCCCTGGAGTCTGGCTCAGTCTCACAAAGCTGTAAGGACAGGTGTGAACCAACAGGAACAGGCTCATGTATGACCGCGCGTATCAATCCGCCCTGTCTTATTTGTAATGTTTGAGGCCTGATTTCCCTGGCGTTATGTCTGCTGTGACTGAAATTACTTTAGCTGTTTTAATACATGTGAGTTTGCAGTGAAGAGAGGCATTATTTGCAAGAAGTTCTCATGTACACATGCATATACAAACACACACACACACACACACACACACATACATATATATGCACACAAACACGCATGCTCCTGTTCATGCATGCGCAAGCACACACTCACACTCACAGTATTCATCAAAATTGGACAACTCCAGTCCTGGAGAGCTCGTGCGTATGCAAATTTTTGTTGTCACCAATTACCCAGACTAAATGAGCTAATTTGCTAACTTGAGTTCACTCATCAACTGGATCACAGTGAAATGTTTCATTTAGACGCACGAGTGTTTGGTAGTCATTCAAAAGCTTTCCAAGAAATGCAACTAAATGTCAGATTTCAGACGTGGTTTGGCTAATTAAGCTAATTAGGCAATTGAAAGCCAGAAGTTGGCATGACAGCCAGCAGCGAATGTAGCCCTTGATGCCCATCTCTGTTTTATTCAGAAAGAATCAACATAATTATCAAAACTATTTATTATTGGCCTGGAACAGAGAAACGCCCGTCTACTGGGATTGGAAGCTGATTCAGGGAATGATGGTGTGATTGGATGGAACCACAATTTAGCCGTCCGCTATGTAAAACTAAAGCTGTTTTACCGTGTGTTTCTTCAATATTCAGTAATCACCTGTTCATTCCTGTAATCATATGTGCCTCATTCTTATTTGGATTCTGGAGATGATGACTTTCTGACCTTCCTGCTGTGTGGCAGATTGTAGCGTTCAGCTGGGCCAGGTATACGTTGGTGGAATAGCTACACCTGAGGAATTTGGGTCCTACACGATGGGGCTCCCCAAATCTGGGCCTCAAATCCAAATCCAGCCCTGGTTTTCCCTCTTTCCTGGCGATTGATTGAACAATAATTACCACTGATTGGCCAGGCTGTCATCGCGCCAGACTCCTGGGTAAAAGGAGGGTGTGAAACCGGTAGTTCTCGGCTCTTGACGACTGTGATTTGGGGAGCTCCGCCATACAAAAGAAATAATTGCAATTGAACTGTTGTAATAATCGTAACTATACAGTATTTCTGTTTTGTCTCGCAACATTTTGGACTCATTTTTTTGAACGCATAACTACAGGAGGTCACTTGTGCAGTAATTCTTTTTTTTTTTTCAAATAAAAGTCCACACCTCCTCTGTTTACCTGAGTTGTTCCGGTTCATTCTCCAAACTAGACCTCATATTGACTTCTGAGAATGAGCAGGAGTTTAAATGTCTGGGTTCTCTTGTCCATTAGCGCTCATTAATTAGGTTCTCCTACCAGGATCTCTCCTAAACCAAAAACAACAGCGATTTACTGACACAATTACAAACGGGATTTATTTGCTGGTTTACACAGTCCCGAAAGACTCCTCTGGAGTTCAGCGACGTGTCGTTCTGGCAGGTTGACTTGGCAGTGTTGGAATGAATCTTAGGTTAAAAGCTCACTTGACCTGTGTGGCTTTGCTAATTCATAAATCAGCGTGCGACTCGATGCTGAGAGTGTGTAAGGTGGTGAGAGGGCTATTTGTTCTGTTACTTCCAGGACGATCTGTGTGCCCGGGGTTGTGATATTGAGGACAAGCGGGTTTCCCAACATAATTTAGGAATGGCGTTCAATTGCTGTTCTACCTTCTACCCTCAGGATGGAGCAATAAGAAAATATTGGGCTCATAAAAAGTATTTTAAAAGAAATCATCTCGTCTTTATTTGGTATGATAATATTCTAAACGAACGAGGCATGTGTCAGGATGACAAAGGTAATTAACCTCGCCACAGCCCAAATGTTTTGCGTTACTTATTGTTTGGATGATGACAAATTTTAAGCTGTAATGTATAAAAGATAATTCATAACAGGAATTCCTCATGGAAATATTGACTCTTAACATCGGGCTTTGATGTGGCTAATTGTCAAACTGCATCTGTTGACATGGCTGCGGCAAAGTGAGTACCCGTAAAACAAGGTCGTTTTGCAACTTCTTGTCCTTTTGATATTTGAGTTGATGAGTGCACGACCCGTAGGAGTTCCCTAATTTTTGTCAAGAAGACTAGGAAGTGGAATCCGTCTACAAATAGTCATTCCGCGGGGAAAAAAATCCCCATCGGTTTCATTCACCAGTTGACCGGTATATTTATGTTCTCCTCACAAGGTGGCACAGATGCGTCCAGGAGTGTCTCGGGACATTTGTAAACCGATGATTTTTTTTTTAAACTCAGTCCGAGGTAATTCTAACCTGCGGCTCGTGCGCTCACATGCGCTCGATCAGCGACCCGGCGAACAGCCCTCATGCGGGACTCGTGTTCAGTTTGCGTTTATTTCCAAACTTGAATTCGAACCTCTGTTTCCCTCCCCATCGACTCACAGGTTTCCAGGAAGGAGTAGCAGGCTTTATTACATTAGTAAATCTAGGCGATGCCAGTGTCAGTGGGATTTAATAAAGCCGTTAACCTCGTTACTCCGTCCCTCTCTGTGTCCGCAGCCTGACTGCGCGGTACACCGCTGCCACCGGTCACAGCGCTGCAGCTCAAGCGCCGAAGAAAAACACAAGGTAAGTTTTCACAGCGGTTGGCATGACCATGTTCAGGATTATTGATTTGCTCTTGGCAGGACAGGTTCACATCATGGCTGGGATATGGCTTTCACACTATTGTGACATTTCTGTGCCAAATGAATTATACTGAGATTCAGCTTTACTGAAATGGTGTCAGCTTCAGAAGTTGCACTTACTGCACGGGTGTGTTATCTGGTGGAGCCGTAATGGTGATTGATACCAGGCCTCATTGTTTGTTGTACTTGGATTTATGTCACTCTGGTATATTTAAGCAGTTGCGTTTGATACATATTTATTACATTTCTCCGATTTTCACTATCGTAATTGAGATATTTCTGGTCCATTTTACCTCTTACTCAGATATTAATTTCATAAAGTGTGCTGACACTGCCGCTCTAACTGCACCTGTTGCTGTATCAATTTGTGAGTCATCTGTCCCGTCACAGTCAAGTCAACACCTGGCCATTACACTGTGAACCAGTCTCCCTCATGAACCTCTCTCTCGCTCTCTCTCTCTCGCTTGCACGCTTCTCTTCCTTCTCCATCCAATGAGACAGTGTTCTGTCTCCCCCCCTCTCTCTCTTTCTCACCTCTTCCTTCCTCCCTTCTTCCTCCATTGAGACAGTGGTGACAGCACATGTGACCCCTGAGCAATGAGCAGGAACAGATAGATGTTTCAGTGCCAAGGGTGGTTGCTGTGGGTCATGTCCAGTGTGTGTGTGTGTGTGTGTGTGTGTGTGTGTCTACTAACTGGCCCCCTGCCAGCTGCGGCCATAAACATCTTTGGTGAACAAGTCTGTCGGGGCCCATCTGTCGTGGGTCTGTGAGTACGCTTGTGTACATCGTCTCGCTTCTAATGGCCGTGCAGCTGTAGATTTATACCTTAAAGTATATATATATATTTTTTAAATATTGCTGAGAGACATTTATGTGAATATGTAGTATTTTATGTGCAGTGTTTAGGGAAAGGCTAGCCTGTTTCGTTAGGTAAACATATTAAAAGAGAAGGCTATTAATGCTGTCCTTGTCTTATGAGCCATTTTCTTATGTGATTTAAACCCTGGAATGCATCCAAATGTTTATGCCCACATTTTTTGGCCAGAGTTATATAATCTGTTCCTACCTGTTGGAGGTATTGAATTCTAGCAGTACTGTTCTCACTGGGATAATGATGAGCACTCCTGTTTTATCTTCCTTCAAACAATCAAAAACAGCGCATTTTTGCCACTCTACTTGTGAATCTAATTTGACGTTTTCTGTCTTTGAGTAATTCGGAAAGTCCTAGAATAACAATCACAATGCTCAAAAATATCAGTTATTTCTTATCTTTATTAAAATGAACCATCGTCTCAGCCAGGGGTCACCTCCGTGTGGACTTGCTCACCATATTAATAGAGTTCTTGGGATGAAATCACTCTCTGTTTAATGTTCTTCTCTGTAATATTAGAGAGCCTCAGTCTTCGATCTTCACCGCATCCTGTCATAAGCTCTGGAGGTGTGGGCCCTGACCGTGGTGTAAGAGTCAGGAGCAGATGTTCAAGTCTGCTGTTCTGTGCTGCCCTCTCTGGATCTCCTGACCTTCCCTATCCCACATACCAAAGAAGAAGAACCATAGATTTGCATGTACTTTAGAAATGTGACAGTTCAACTTGAACAAGCCCATCCGTGATTTGTCTTTTTGCCTGAGGGCTTGTTGGCTGAAGTTTATCATTATATCAGTTCTTCTTGCTCTCGCTTTCCATTCCTCTGTTGAAACTTTTCTGTTTGCACTAGTTGGACTTGTATGAGTACAGTCAACTCTTTCAAGCATGGACAGAGAGGTCTGTGTCTGAGCTGTCCTCAGTAATCTATAAACTATTTAGCTCATGACAAATGACAAACCTGGACAAGTGGTGACTTACTGGACTACATAAGAGTAGTAGTGGCCCTTGTGTTGTAGGGGCCCTAAGGATTTCATTTTGGGGCCTCCAAGCAGGATTTTGGTAGCGGTCCCTCGATTCAGGATTTGATTTTAGTGTTGAACAGCTTGATTTAATTTGAGGGGGCGCTGCATAGAGTTTGATTTGTCTCCCAAAAGCAGTGCTCCAGTCCTTTAGCTGCCAGTTATGTGTCATGCTGGTGAGTCACAGCACGCGTCATAGTGCGCAATGTAGTCATAGGGCACTTACAGTGCACATGTCATAGTGGACTCATTGTGCACAATGTGGTCATAGTGGACTCATTGTGCACAATGTGGTCATAGTGGACTCATTGTGCACAATGTGGTCATAGTGGACTCATTGTGCACAATGTGGTCATAGTGCACTCAGATTGCACGCCGTGGTCATACTGCGCTCATAGTGCACTCACAGTGCTCACTGTGGTCGTAGAGCATGCTTGGTGGTGGGGGGGGTGTTAGCATTGATTGACAGTTCTTCCTCTGCTGCAGCTCTTCATCCTCAGTCATTATGCTCTGTAATTAATCTGCTCATTTAAATGCTCGCTAAAGTGAGGAGAATGTAAATTACCTTGCAAAGTTGCCGCTGAAGAATGTGTGTTACATGGCAAACTGCTGTGCTGCAGGTGCCTCTACTCCTGAAATCTTTACATTACACTAATGCTTTTATCCAAGGTCATGTACAATGAGTGCATATGTGCATAAAATCATCGGAACGACTCCAATTCAAGTTCAGTTCACGAAAATAAAGTCGCCCCTACTATGAAGATTAGCTCTTGTTTGTATGGGAAATACAGGCCCGGTCTTTGAGTAGAACTACACGATAATTGCCGCATGAAAATTAAAGCCTAAAATCAACATTAAATTTTACAAATGCAGATTCAATTTTAGCTTTTGAAGTGCTTATTATGACAGTATTATGACAGACTGCGAAGGCTTTTGTCATCCCACTGATGCCTTAGTTGAGAATGGAGTTTAATAGCAGTGACAAGTTCAGACCTTGACAAGTGATGGCATCACTGGATTTGAGTAGCTTGGTTACCATGGTTACCTAGGGCTACTATGCTGGAGTGTGTCAGCGCATGAGCATCCAGGCTTTCCTGTGCATGTCAATCAAGCTCCTTTTAGTGCCGTCAAATTCCAAAACTTGCATGACATAATGATGTTTCCTCTGTAATGAGAATATGATGGACACTTGTTTTGATGAGGGCAATACATTGGAAGGTTATGGTCTATGGGAATTTGGAATAGATGAAAGTATTACTTTCATTTGGCAGTCAAAGGGTGAATAAGAATCACTTACTTTTAATCCTCAGAGCGCTATATAAATTTTCCGAGGAATTGAAAATGTAATTATCCTGAGTTGCTGAAAATCTACAATGAGGCAACTTGTTTATAAAAGATGATAGGTCCCACAAGATAGGTTGTCAGCTGCACCTGATTTTGATGTCTTGCATCATTGGGCAGTTGCCTAGTAGCCTATAGCGCTGAAAGGGTTAATCAGTCAAATCAGGGTCCTTTTCTAGTTCACCGCAATAAGGAAACACGGCTGTTTGGTTTTCATTGACTCTGAGAAAGAGGTGACAATAGAGGACGGCACTGAAGGCGCGCTGGTGCGTTTGCTATTATAGGTAATGGCTTGTTTGCTCGCCTCTGTCTGAATAAAATAATACTCTAACAGTGCCTTTTCGAAGCTAAACCGCATTTATAGATTTGAGGGCCACGCGGATTGTCCTGAATTGCTCTTCTGACGGAAAAACAAGTACAAAAAGTGGTAAATTGCCTCTACATGTCAGGAATTGGAGAGGGCGTCCCAATTATTAGTTGAGCTTGCAGATATTGCACACTCCGTGAAATGTGCGTGGACGCAGTGCATGTAGTCATGTACTGTATTCAGGAAGAGTCACACACTGATACAAAGCAGATTCATTAGCCTAGCAGAGCTCGGTAGCAATTATATGAATGCGTAATCTTCAGGCCTTTGATGAAAGCACTGCCCCATATTGACATATTGCATGTTTAGCCCTTGTATTGGATTTAAGAGGCTACAATACCCATCAGGGACTAATGGGCTCATTTTATATTTGACAGGTCCTAATTATAACCCTTTTAAAGGTCCCATTGAAAGCACTGGGCATGAATAAGTGCATTATACTCCCGGGAGAGGCAGTGATGTCGAGCTCTTTTCCTCATGGAGAATATGTGGGCAGAGTCTGCGCTCTGTGTAATTCAAGGCAGATTTTGACAATCTTAGGCAGAGAAGCATCACATTTTTAAATGTATAAGCTCATTGGACTGTTTTGTTAGTCATGTGTCGTTGATTTGGTTGTGAGCTAGTTTTGCATCACTCTGAAGGAATCCACCCACACTAATAGGCCTGAAACTGGGTTCCTCTTGTGTTTGCCTGTCCGGGGACGACAGGTGCAAGTTAGAATGTGCCAATGTGCTTGGTACAATCCAAGACCTGTGTGCAAGAGGTACCTAAGTCACTAAATTACAATGTTGTAATTTTGGGGGTCAAAGTTGTCAAAACATATAAATATATATATATATGAAACATGTTTTTTGAAATCTTTGACCCCCCAAAATCACAAAAGTGTTATTTAGTGACTTAGGTACCTCTTGCACGCAGGTCTTCAATGACTTTTGAATTGCACAGTGGCCTTGCAAAAATAAACAATAAAATTTAATGAAAATACCAGTGATACATCAAAATGCACAGGGACTAACTACATGAACATGAGCTTCTAATGAGAGAATAAAATCATGTTTCCAGAGTGTTCTGTTTCTGAGAGATCTTCACAGTGGAAGCTACAGTGTTAAATTAACCATAACAGAGCACTTATGGACCCTACTGGACTATACATCTGTACTGCTGTAGAGTGCAAACATGTAACATGGGAGCTTTATGGTGATTCATATGCCTGCAGGTAATTGCTATGGAAGGTTTGTTTAGTAGACCAAACTGTGAAGGATTAAGTTGAATTCTCCGGTTTTGTGTGTAAGCATCCACATGAGTATCTCTTGGGTGCAAGAGTGCAGTGCTCCACATTCGATCTGAGCCTACGACTGTTCCTCTCCCACAATTCTCTGCCACAGCCACAAGTGCAGCCTGGGATAACAGGGCATTGCTGCATGAAGGCCATGTGTGCTCAGTCAGTCTGCACTGTATGAATGAAGATACAACAACAACAACAACAACAAAAACAAAAACAAACAACAATAATAATAATAATAACAACAATAATAATAACAACAATAATAATAATGTTTTACAGGTTACTTTTTTATCCAAAATTGCTTGCAGATACTCAGCTTAAGCTGAGGTCATTCATTACTGGGGCAATGTGGGATTAAGGGCCTTTCTGAAGGGCCACCTACTGTACTGATGTTATTGTGGTTACCCTGCTGTTCCTGTTCCCCAGGCCGCCCTAATAACCCTGCTGTCCCTGTTCCACAGGCTCCCCTGATAACCCTGCTGTCCCTGTTCCACAGGCTCCCCTGATAACCCTGCTGTCCCTGTTCCCCAGGCTCCCCTGATAACCCTGCTGTTCCTGTTCCCCAGGCTCCCCTGATAACCCTGCTGTCCCTGTTCCCCAGACTCCCCTGATAAGCCTGCTGTCCCTGTTCCCCAGGCTCCCCTGATAACCCTGCTGTCCCTGTTCCCCAGGCTCCCCTGATAACCCTGCTGTCCCTGTTCCCCAGGCTCCCCTGATAACCCTGCTGTCCCTGTTCCCCAGGCTCCCCTAATAACCCTGCTGTCCCTGTTCCCCAGGCTCCCCTGATAACCCTGCTGTCCCTGTTCCCCAGGCTCCCCTGATAACCCTGCTGTCCCTGTTCCCCAGTCTCCCCTAATAACCCTGCTGTCCCTGTTCCCCAGGCTCCCCTGATAACCCTGCTGTCCCTGTTCCCCAGGCTCCCCTGATAACCCTGCTGTCCCTGTTCCCCAGACTCCCCTAATAACCCTGCTGTCCCTGTTCCCCAGGCCGCCCTAATAACCCTGCTGTCCCTGTTCCCCAGTCTCTCCTAATAACCCTGTTGTTCCTGTTCCCCAGGCTCTCCTGATAAGCCTGTTGTTCCTGTTCCCCAGGCTCCCCTGATAACCCTGCTGTTCCTGTTCCCCAGGCTCCCCGGGCCCTCGCGAGCGCCTGCTGCAGGCGGCGGCACCTCCAAGTCCCCCGGAGCCGCCAACCTCAACCGCCGCAGCCAGAGCTTCACCAGCATGGACAAGAGTCGCCCGCTACAGTACTGCAGTGGCAACGACCGGGGTGAGCAAGGTGGGCGAGAGGGGGCAGGACAGGTGTGAGCCAGGGCAGGATGGGGGGGGTGAGAGGGGCACAGCGAGGGAGGGAGGAATGTTTCAATATGTCTTTATCACTCACCCACTCACTCACTCACGCAATTACGACCACCCTCACTCGCTCACTCACTGTCATACTCATTCACTCTCTTACTTGCATACTTACTCAGACGCTCACATTCACATACTCACTCACTTACTCTCCTTCCTGCACTTTCACTCATGCACTCACTCCTAGTTCGGGTCCTGACCATGACTCCATCCTTCTCACATATGATCCACTTTTTCCTGATCAGGATCCTGGGAGGGGCTGGGGTTTATCCCAGTGTGCAGTATTTGAGATTCAGAAACACACCCTCTAGAGTCTTATCACTGTCAGCACTGTCATTCACTCACACACTCTCACCTAAAGGCAATTTGCAGTCTCCTGATTGCTTCAGATGCACGGTATTGGACTGAGGAAGGAAACTGGAGAGCTTGTGGGAAATCCACTTGAACACGGAGAGAACATGCAAACTCCACACAGAAAGGCCTCAGGGCAGATTCGAACCTACAGCCTTCATGCTGTGAGATTGTAGTACTCACCTGGCTAATTTCAACCTTATTTCAAGTTGGTGCCCAGTACTTACACTAACTTGCTCATTGGTGCAATCAGTCTGCACCCGCACCACTTAGAATTAATTCATGAAATCAGATGGCGAGTTTATGGGGGTAATGAATGAGTTGGAGGGCTTATATTTTTTAACACCAGACCTTTCTGCCTTTGGTCAGAACACAGCATGCACCTAGACAGACGGATAAAGGTGCAACAAACAGACTTTCAGTAAATGTAATGTCTTTCGTTACTCTCTGTCCTCTCACGCGAACAGTCATATTTCCATCGTCGTGCTTGCTGAAAATCGCATTTTTCGTTGTATAATCTTGACTCTCCACTAGATGGCGTTATAGTACACAGAATGATTCAAAACCTGGAGACGGCCCAACAAACTTACTATATCGCATGGTTGGTAAGCTGCTCGCACTGTACTCATTATGAGGTTTTGCAGTCAGCACAACAATATACTCTCATATAAACATGTACACGGACTCTCTCTCTCTCTCTCTCTCTCTCTCTCACTTGTGTGCGCGCGCACACACACACACACACACACACACACCCATCACATCACTTTTCCTCTGAGGTATCTGGCCATTACCTGAAAGGTCTTGGTTTTGTTGGATAAAGGTTGCTCATTAGCTTTATGGGCCCATCTCATCCCATTTGTATTATAAACATACTTTATATTACAATGGTCAATCCCCCTGGGATGTTACCATTATTAACACTTACGTGCTCATTTACCAGGTAATGAATGACACAGAGGTTTGATTTGAAATTCTTAATGAGTGTCATAGATGTTATTGTAAGTTTTCAGTGAGGCTGAACCTTTAGTTAGGATGGAGAATGGATTATTAGATTTCCTGGCCGGTTTTAATTAATGTCAGAAAATGGCGCGTCTGTTTGAGGCCGGTGCTGAGGGAGACGTGGTGATCTTTGAAACAGTTGTTCTTGTGAGAAGGATCTGTGTTTATTTATGCAGGAGAATTATCCATGGAAACATGTATCACAATCAATACGCCGTACAATCCATTCATCTGTTATTTACTCATGTAGCCTCTAGAGAAAAGGGGGGGGGGAGACTATTAGATACTCCTACTTCTGAAAAGAACGTTTTTTTTTTTTAGCAGGAAAAAAGTCTTAATTGTTTATCCTCGTGATCTTTCATTCGCACTTTTCACAAAAATCTACAACCCCAATTCCAAAAAAGTTGGGTTCCTGCATTAATTATAAATAAATACAAAATGCAATGATTTGTAAATCTCATAAACCCACATTTTATTCACAATTTAACATAGACAACATATCAGATGTTGAAAGTGAGACATTTTATCATTTCATAAAAAATATTAGCTCACTTTGAATTTGATGGCAGCAAAACGTCTCAAATAAGTTGGGACGGGGCAACAAAAGGCTGGAAAAGTAAGTAGTACTAAAAAAAACAGCTGGAGGAGCATTTTGCAACTAATTAGGTTAATTGGCGACAGGTCAGTAGCATGACTGGGTATGAAAAGAGCATTTAAGAGAGGCAGAGTCTCTCAGAAGCAAAGATGGACAGAGATTCATCAATCTGCAAAAAACTGTCTAAAAACTGAAGAACCTAAGTCACTAAATTACACTTCTGTGATTTCAGGGGTCAAAGTTTTTCTGAAAAGTTATTTTAAAAAATGGAAAATACCAGAATGGAAATGATTAAGAATGTAAGCTAGTGATCATCTGAATATCTGCAGTAGTGTTGCAAGAAAAAATACTTATTCAAATTCTGAAACTGCCTCCTTTTTCACTTGGACTGAAATTTCCACTTTATATCTCTGTTCAATTTAGTCATTGAGAACAAATTTACACTCCTATAGCTTCTCATATCAGCCTCATTCAACAGCTAGAGCAGGGCTGCCCAACCCTGTTCCAGGACATCAATCAACCTGTAGGTTTGCATTTCAAATTCAATTGCCACCATTTTACTGCTGATTTGCAACACAATAATATCCTTGAGTGTGGTGAGCTTTGTCAGGTTTGAGGTGAAAACCAACAGGTTGGCAGATGTTATGTATAGCTCATGGATAGTTTGGTCCAAAGACTGCTGCAGACCCGCTCGCTTCAGAGTCTTTGTCAGAATTACTGGCGGAACTTTGTGATGCAAAGCAGCCTCCTTTATTAGCATTTAACATTAGGCTAAAGCGGAGCCCACTGAAAGGAGGGACGGATGATTCGAGCGAGGAGGGGAGAGTGCGCCGCTCTGCTCGGCGCTGATAAAGTGAGCTCCGTGGGAGAGAGCGAGAGAGAAAAAGTGTCTGTCGCCATGGTAACTGAGTCAGTTCCTCCTCATGTGTGCGCCGCTGGTTCACTTGGACAGACCAGCGCGGAATGTTTCATCCAGATCTTCCCTTTCCTATTAGTGAGCAATTCGTTTTACAAATAACTGTCCTTATGGGGATCCTTGAGCGCTGAAATGCGAATGAGGAGAATCGATAAGAGTACATCACGAAAATGCGCATGTACGTTTTGCTCATGATGAGCAGCGAAGGGCCGGTGGGGGCATAGACGCTCAGAGCGGTTGACCATTCGCTCAGATTGGTAAAAGCGTGTGACAGTTGTTTGGCGAGCTGTTCTGTGCGTATTCCTGCCTCTTGCCCATTGCATGCTGGGATAGGCCTCTACTCCTCTCTATCCTGACCAGAGTTAAGCCAATAAGATAACAGTTGGATGCATGTAAGAACATTAATATGAACACTTTCAATAAAAGTGGTGATCATTTCTCTAAGATTAACCCCCAATCAGCTTTAATGTGACCACTCCGACCCACGCCCACCCACTTGCTGCTTAGGTCATCAAATATGGATGTAAGTGACAGTCGGCACTTCCACTGGGGAGCATTTACATCCCTTTCTGATCAGCAGCGTGGGTAGTTAAGTCTTTTCAAATATCCCCGTTGTCCAAATACTTTCGCACTTCACGGTATATGATGGTATGTAGCGTCATGTCTGCTCATGGGTGTGATTTAGCGAATAGCGGGAATGTTTGCTCACAGATATTAGGTTGGGATGTGATGTCAGCATTTTGTGCCCATCGCATGGAAAGCTAATTATGAAGTTCTAAAGCCGTTCGAAAAAACCGCGGTTTATTTACCGATGCAGATCAAGGGCAGTTTCCACAGCATTTTTCTATCACAGTGTCCGTGGGCTTCAAGGGTATACCGCGGCATCTAGCTTACACTGTTCCACTACATAATTTAAATATCACATTCTCATAAACAGTCCCATTATGGTATTAAATTAACAATAATTGCCATAACACAATGTGATTAATGGGTGAAGCTCTTTAATTGCTGCACTGTTTATATGTGGTAAGAATGTGCGAAGGAAATATTCTCGTTTCCTGTGCCGAATTGCTGAGAGCAAGATCCACGTCCCATCTGGACCCCTTGGCCGCAGTTGTTGTCATATTGGGAAAAGATCCGAACAGAACCGGCGAGGAATCCGGCCAGGATGTACCAGAATGTATTGTACCATAAGCATAAAGTCCCGTCACCGTGGGTATTACTTGAATCCAGGGTGGAGTGTTAAATAAGTGTTAGAGTAGAAGCCACAGAGGAGAGCAGTGTGAAAAGGCTCTAGCCCCTTACATGTGGAGTCTTGTCAGGACTGGGTTATACTAAATAAAGTGCCATGGTGTGATTTTTATAAACACACACGGTGCTTTGAGGGAGTATTTTGATATCGCTCTCGCACATTGGATCTGAAACATCGAATATGAGGTTAAAGTAGAGAGTGTCAGCTTTAATTTTTGTTTATTTACATCTGTATTTTTAGAATCATATAGGAGTTTTGCCCCTTCTCACGTGGTCCAACAGACCAGACCGTATGCAATCACTTGGCGGCTGCGGCGTCTCCGCTAACTTTGATCTTCTTCTGCCAACCCTCTGAAGGGATCAGCGTGGAATTCGGTGGGGAGGTACATATGGATGTACAGATTAAAATTTGTTTGAGGCATTGAAACTCTGCATCGAACGTGGCCACCAGTCGGCCATATTTTAAATTGCATTATATCATGCTCCAGGGCATTTGAAAGCAGCTAGAATGCTGAAACTTTGTACACACATACTTTTGAGGACTTAAAAAAAAATCTTTATTTGCTCCAATGCTGCTCCCTTAAGCAACACACTTAAGCCCAATAGCCAGCTGGGTAACTCTTCAGTACATAATGCTGGGTACAGTGATCTGGTGTCTGGGGATTGTTATTTCAATGGAGCTGCTGCACTATGAAAAGAACCCTGAGCTGCAAAAAAATGACACGATGAAACATCAAACCATGATCCTAAATTTTGCTTGATTTTTTTTTTCTTTTTTCCTACACAAGTTTGTCTTCATTGTCCCAATGTTGGACCCAAGCATAAAAAACTACCACTTCTGAGCTTAAAAAACACTAAAGCCTGAAATAAACCAAGTGAGCTACAGTACCCATAGCACTATTTTTATATGTTGTCACAACTCGAATACTTGTGGACTGTCCCGTATTCCTTTCTGTTGACGAGCCCTCTCTGAAATGCCCTCTTAGACCTCTCCTGATATGTCCTGTGCTTACAGTATTGGCCGTAAAGTTAATTTAAGGCCGTCTAATTCGACTGGGCAATCCCCAGGAGTCTCATTGCCTCATTTGTGGCATTTATTTATAAATGAGGGATCTGGGAGCTCTTGTGGCGCGATGCTGTTAGTTACAGCGCAGTGGTGCTTCAGTGCTGGTTGTCATCGGTTGTAATTGAAGCAGTGGTCCTAATTATAGCCTGTTATCGTGTCATTAACTTGATTCATAGCGGTAAACAGATCAGGTATCGAGCAGATCGCAAAGCGCAATTACAGCGCATCCTGACCACTGGCCCGAATCTGTGTGAGACTGTAGTTTGGCTGCACTGCGATCTGTCTTTGCACAGCACACTTTGCGGAGTTGGGATCTGGGGAAAACTGTGCTGAACTTTCCTGAAAATGGGTTTTCTCTCGTCGGTTTTTAAGCTGCTTTCACACCGGACGCGAAACAAATTTTTTCGCACGACGGATGAAATTCAAAGTCAATGTAAAGACGCAAATAATTTGCGTCTTTTGGATTGACTTTCAATGTCATCTATCGTGCGAAAAATTCGTTCAATGTCCGGTGTGAAAGCAGCTATAGAATGGTAAAAGTAGGAAAATTAAATGCGTAAAAAAGGTGTCTTTGGAAAACAACAAATTTCAAAAACTTTTCAAATGGTCCCTCAGTTTAAATTGAGAATTACTTACAGAACCACATATCATATCAATTACAAAAACCGCATGATAAAGTATTAAATTCCCTCATCTCACAGTCGCATTGGTGAGTGACTGCTCGAACATGAGCGACTCCTGTTTCCTGTTGGATTCAATGTACCTGAAGGGTCCTCTGTCTCTGATTGGACATGCAATTCTCCAGCAGACAGCAAAGATAATGACTTAGGGCTCTAATTTCTTGGCGCAGGGCAGGTGGCGAAGCGTGGCGCAGCCCACGCAGTGGTAATTTCATCCAGCGCAGCCCGCGCAGTGGTTATTTTGTGAGGTGCAACACCGTGCGCCGAGATGGGTGTGGCGGCGTAGAAGGGGGAGGTGTCACTTATTCATCAAGACACAGTGACAATTTTGTAGAAAAAGTCTTCGCTGCAGTTGCACAGAAAGCTCACCAGGTCCAACCTGGTTTACTTACTATGCAGTAGTAATTTGGCTGACCGGTCCACAGTGCACACACGTCACCGAAATCTCACAGGCAGGTTTCCAGAATGTCAGGCACATTTCAATACAGTAAATAATTACAGCAACCTCTGTTTAATGTAACTATCTGAATCAGCACATAAATTTTAGTATCTATATCGATTGTCCTGATGTCAGATCAAAGGCGGTTGGCACGCGTGATGGAAACTCGACCTGACTTAATCAACGCAACTGAATCAATGATGCAAATTAATGACTTCACATCTTTCTCAGCCAACCACAAACTGCCTCGGCATCAGGCAGTGTGTATATAATGCTTACGTTCAATGCTCTGTAAAGCCACTTGCACACTGGACGCGAAACAAATTTTTCCATCAATGCAATCTTGGTCTTTTTATTTGTCTGCTTTCTTCCTTTGAAGATGGACAACAGGCTTTATTAGGTCTGTCTTTTGAAAATTAGTGAGATGGATCGAACAGATTCACGCTTTATTTCCACAGCAGAGATTAAATAGTACTTGCAATCAGAGAGCAAATCAATTCCATGATCATTAACAGTGCGAATAAATTATCGGATGCACGATCAAGACTGTCCGACGCAAAATGCAAAATACTCCATGTCCGGCACCCAGCAAAAAATAAAAGTGTTGATATGGCAACAGATTTATGACGGAATAAAGAATAAAAATACATATACATCACCAACCAACAGAACATCCAAAAAAGATGACCCGCAAATAAATTAATCGCAGTGTTCGTTGGATGTTCTGTTGTTAAAATGTTCTTTTTATTCTTTATTTTGTTATCAATCTGTTCTAAGCGTCCTCTGTTTTTTTTTTTGGCTGTCAGACACGGAGACATTGTACATTGTCTCGCGCCAGTGTCGAATCGCTTTATTGAGCAGAGCTTAAACAGAAACATTGACTGAAATTCTCGGTACTCATCTTGAAGAACTGAGCCCTCTTATCAAAACATTCACGCTTAATATCTAAAAGAGTCAGTACATTTGAAGAAATTAAAAACAATAATAGACTGTCGAACACAAAGATAAATTAAAACCCTGTCAGACTTTCGGACACAATACACTGCTTTCAACGCAATCTGTCGAGCGAAAAATTCGTTTCGCGTCCAGTGGGCAAGCGGCTTAATACTAGGCTACTATTATTGTCACTTAGGTTTTATCGTTTTTAGTGGGGGAAAGGAATAGGCTACAGCCTGATTGCTATGATCTCGTCCTGAGTTAAGATCACATATTGAAAATAAATGTGTAACGTATCCTGCATTGTTGTCCATGCATGTTAATCCCAAAATTTTAAGCAGCAACAGGCTGTAACAAGAGGAACACGCTATCCATCTTTTCTCTTCCCAGTGAGCAATATTTGACTCGGCTGTGTTATACCCAAACACGCCTTCTTTGCCAACTTGCGCTGGAAGGAGGGACAGAGGCGGGACAGAGGAGTACAGGCTACACCGGGCACGAAATTGCAACATACGCTTGGACACACCCTGTTGGCGCGCCGCATCCCTCATTCGCCGCGCCTGCGTCTGGTCTTCGAAATTAGAGCCCTTAGTCTTTAGTATGAGAAAGTGTGACCATATTCCATATTCGTTATTCATTCGCTGCACTGGGTGACAATGAAGGAGGAATATCACCACAGACTGACATCTTGACCTTGAGCTCAGGCCAGGAGATTTTCTTCATCTCATGAGAAGCCTGGTGCTGGTCCCAGCAAGTTAATCCTGTTGCGTTGCTGGTATGGGTGAGCATATGTATTCTTTGCAAGCTGCGAAGGAGGCCAGTTGATGTAGAGATGTGGTGCAGCTAGTTACATGCATTTCTTTTTGGTCCATTGGATGACAAGGAGTCCTTCTTGGAGTCCATGACAGTGGATTCATGGTACTTGACCTCTTTGAGTTGCGTGTCATGTTTGAAAGGGGATTGATTGATGGCTCTCTTCGCCCATATTCTTCATCTCTGCATTGATAAAAGGACCAACATTGGCCACAGAGATAGAGTTCCTCCTGAGATGGCCTCAAAATCTTCCGTTATCAAGAACTTTACACTTGGACTATACCTATGCTCTGCTCAAAGCTGGAGGGATTCGCGTATGTGATGGCGATGGCTCTAGATTTTGTTTCCCAATTCTGGGATTCCTTGCCCAATAAAAATTCACGGCCTGATCCTCCTGTTGATGTCGTCAGAAGCCTGGAAGAGATCCACTAATACATCGCAGGCTTCTCTCTTATAGGATCCCAGCTCCTCAGTCACCCTGCTAAATGCAAGTGTCCACAACTGAATCATGTTAACTTCGATTTAAATGTAATTTTGCATCATAATGATGCTTTTAATCCCCCACCACGAAGTGTGAGGGGGATATAGGTTTGAGCTCTGTCTGTCCGTGCATCCGTCCCTCCATCTGAAAAGGGGACAGCTTTTCTCAGGAACTATTGGAGATAGGACAACCAAACTTGGTGTGTAGCTTCAGACCATCAAGGCCTTGATGGAGTTCGAAAATGAGGTGCACAAAATTCAGGCATTTGGCGGGGATGTTGTTGACCATTTCTACTTGTTATTATTATTTCTTGTGTTCCTTTAAGGCGAGTCGGCCAGATCTCAGTGTGATCAGTTTGTTTTTTTTTTCCGAGTTCACACAATATTCATTTAAATAAATAATTGAAAACAGGTTGAGACTAATATTAAAGGCATGTTCTCACCCTCCGCAGCTTTCTGCTGCTCAGCTGCCACTGTGTCTGACGATGGGGCCTACTGGTGGAGTTATTCTGCTAGTATTGAGTTGTTGATTTTGGGGGCAAAATATCCTCTATACTGCAAGGAAACAGCATTTTTAATTTGAGCTGCAGGTTACTGAGGATAGCGATGCTAAGTTTGACGTTGTACTTGTGTTCATGTCGCTTCGATGTCTTTTGTATTGGGCAGTAGCAGAGAATGTGTCTCCTGTGGGTCTGTTTGTTTAGACTAGAGATTGATGATGTTGGCAGGACAGCTCTGTGAGAAAGATGGAGAGAATTTCAAATGGTCAGGGACACGTAACCCTCACCACTGCTCCTTCTGTCAGTGTCTGTCATAGACTTGAGGTGTGTGTTCGCTTTGGAGACACTGCGAAGAAGAGACAGCCCTGAGATTCCTGTGGAGAACCCGTCCTGTCATCTGTAGCTCTCTCTCAGTGACAAACTGAGATGTAACATCCAGGTTCACAAAGCGAAATCCCTCCGCAGGCACAGGAATTTCATTGCAATGAACAGGATTCAGGAAACGGCACAAATCAACAGCCAGGAAGTAGAGCTAAGTGATGACATCATCTTGCTGAGTTCTTGGGCATGGAAAACACAGATGGACGTCCGCTCTTACCTCAGAACTTCAGACGTCTGCTGACTGGAGACTGGGAGCCTGTCTCCCCCACAGACTCTCTGCCAGTCCAACAGAAAAATCCCTACTTGCAGTGTTGACAGAAATGCACAGAACTCTGCTTGGATGTCATTCACACAAAGAAAAAGGTATTGTGACTGAGGCTTCAGGCCTCAAAATAGCTGGGGCGACTGTCATAGATAAAAATAGACAGTCCAACACTGAACTCTACACTGTTGCCAGAAAAAGAGGATCAC
Organism: Gymnothorax reevesii; assembly: GCA_029721435.1. Taxonomy (NCBI): domain Eukaryota; kingdom Metazoa; phylum Chordata; class Actinopteri; order Anguilliformes; family Muraenidae; genus Gymnothorax; species Gymnothorax reevesii. The sequence continues at coordinate 20,891,409 of CM056579.1, read as the reverse complement.
TTTCTTCGGAAGTCATAATAAAGTACTTGGATTGTCGATCCTTTTGTATACACCTGGGCTAAAGTCAAGCACCATCCACTTTTAAAATTTTTTTTTTGGGGATTTTCTCCTTTATTTGTCACACAGTAGAGAGAGACAGGAAAGTTGGGGAGAAGAATGGGGAAGACATGCGGCAAACGACCCGAGCCGGAATCGAACTGAGTCGCCGCGGGAGGGCAACAGCCTTTATGGTGCACGCGCTTAGACCGATGTGCCACCGGGACGTGCCCCGCCTTCCGCTTTTTTAAAAAGTTCAGTTTCACCAAAGGACTGGATTAATAACGTGAAACATTTCCCAATTCTTGGAAATATGGCTTGGACACACCTTTCCTGGCATGAAAAATCAGTTTGAAAAGAATTTTGTCTTTACATGACGCTATAACTTCGGAGGAAAGGGTATGTATTCTGCGCAGTTAATGCTGTTCTAAGTATAGGTCTGCTGTCCGTTGAAGTTGGCGAGGAGACCTGTGTTCGCCAAAAAACTGCGTTCTGAAGTTTTAACTTTAATTGGAGGAAACGGGACCAATTTCTGACAAAGATGAGACCTAAGGTTTCAAAAGTGCCACCCAACTACTAACACTCAAGTGTGATTAAGCACAATTCATGACAGAGTCTTTTAAATTTGAAATTCACTGGAATGCGCGCTAAAACCTCCATGCAAATATACTGATTTCTGGACTTGCAAATTTTCAGAATTTTTGATTTAGCTTGAATTTAACCCTGGTGTATAAATGCTGTAATTCCAAAGAAATCCCCCAAAATGAATAAAACACCCTCAAATCAGAGCTTACGGTTTGCATTATTATATATAGAGGACCCACACTCGTTTCTCTATGTGCCCGTTGTCCATATATAATTCCCCGGTAGCCATCTCCCTTAAGCTGGTCCTCGGTAAGCTTGAACCTAGGCAAGACTAGGGTTAATCACTTATTTATTGTTTCATTTCTGCTTGCAAAAGCACTGGCCAAAAACACGAACAAATTCATACGGATTTTGCCGTGACTGTGCGGGAACGTCTGGTGTGAGGTAGGGGTTTGGAAGACTGTGCTGCTGTGGCCACTGTGATAAAAACAGAGCAGGTGTAACAATGGGCCCAGAGGAAAAGACGGAGATACAATAGAAGAATTTCGGAAGAAAAACCGCAGAGGAAGAGTGCAGAGCAGGCGGTGCGGGCGCTGCGGCTCTTTGGATAGCGTTGACCGTCAGCGGAGGCTGGAGAAGTGGTTAATTTTCCGCCTGAGTAAGCCTGGGCTGTGGTGGGATCAGGCTGTGTGGGGGAGCTGTGGAGCGGAGGTGCAACATGCTGCCTGTTCTGTGCAGCTCGCGCCTCAGAGCCGCACGCTGCAGTACTGTGACTATGGAGGCCGGATACATCCCTGATCCGCCTCCAAACACCGTCAGCCTCTGTATACCATCCCTTCAGCTTAACTGTGTGTAGGAATGCAGTTCACAAATCCTGCCAGTTGCAGGACGCACACATTTCTCATACACATACAAGCACTGATTGAGAGACTTCAGTTAGCCTGAGATGTATGTAATGAGGTGAATTGGGAGCATGAGTGAGGGTACAGGAGTGCTGTGGATATGGAGAGAACAGGCTCACTATAGAGCTGAAGGCCCCAGCTAGGATTTGAACTCGCAACATTCTAGCTGCGTGTGTGGAACTGAAAGCCTGCAGCCGTGCTGATTGGGCAGTGTGTTGTCACAAGTGTGGGAGGAACACGCAGCCGTTACCAGATACTCCTCTGCATGTACTGTGTCTGTCAAAAGTTTGGAAACAACCACGTTTTACACAAGGAAACGGCGTCCGAATTTGTGCTCAGTGCCGTACATGTAACGTGGGGTATGGTTGTATTTTGCCTAATTTGGCTGAGTCACTTGTTTGCCATCCGAGGCTGATGGCTTTGTGTAGGTGTGTTAAAGAAGACTGAAGTCTTTTGTGTGACAGTTACAAAAAAGGAGTGATTGTTAGGATGATTGTTTTCCATGTGACTGTAATTTAATAAAGACTTAGTGTTCAGAACTGTTCTTCTCTCTTTCCCTCCCTCCCTCCCCCATTCTCTCTCTTTCCTCCTTTCAACCCTGCTCCCTCCCTCTCTCTTCTCCTCACCCCTCCCTATCTCCCGCTTCATCTCTCTACCCTCTCTCTATATCTCTCGCTCTCTTTCTCCCTCTCTCTCCCTCCCTCTCTCTCTCGCACACAGAAATGGTGAGGGGCGTGTCCCAGCCAGGCAGCATGAATGGAAGTGGTGCCCCCTCGCCTGGCCCCTCCTCTATCCCCTCCCCCAGCGCCGGTAAAGCCCTCCGCGGCAAACCTGTCAGTATGAAGCACAGCACCTCCGCGCTGTCCGTCAGAGCATCCAGCCCGCCCTCCTCGCCTCCAGCCCCGGCCCCTGGCATGGCCGCGCCCACTCCCGCTTCCTCGGACCGCCTCAAACCCTCTCAGGCCGACGCCCAAAAACCCGCAGGGGCGGGACATCGCTCCATGCTGGAGAAGTTCCGCTTCATCGGTGCGCGCGGCAACGCCAGGCCGCCGCCCACAGCAGGATCTGGGGCGGAGCTTAGAGAGGAAGAGGAGGAGGAGGAGGAATTCGAAGAGGAAGAGGCGGTGTCGGAGAATGGGGAGGAGGGGCTGATGATGGGCCAAACTGGTGCCAGGTTGGCTTCAGGTGGCTGTGTCTCCCCCCACAAAGGCTCTACGAAGGGCGTGGCCAGCAAGCCCCTTCCACAGGGCAAGGAAAAAGAAGACAAGGGTAAGGGTAAGGGCAAAAATGGGACGCCTGTCGAAGCGGCCACTGAACCTGCCAAAAAGACGTCCCGAATCGCCAGCCTCATCCCCAAAGGGAGCCCAAAGACCCCTGCTGTCAAGAAGGAGGGAGCCCCCCAAAACTCCAGCGGGATTCCCAAACCCGGAGCGAAGGCGTCAGCGCCCTCCTCTTCCTCCACAGGAGCGAAGCTGGCCGCCTCAGGGAGCCCGGCTGCAGACACTAAACCTAGGCCGTCTAAAGGGAGCCCCAGCTACTGCCCTTCGCGTCCTCAGGGGGCGCCAGAGGGCCGCAAGACCAGCATGGTATCTTCCACCAGCGCCTCAGCCATTTCGGCCTCCTCTGTGATGTCAGCAGGGGCGCTGGGCACTAACGGGGCAGTAAATCTCCCCCAGCAGCAGTACAGTCACCCCAACACGGCCACTGTCACCCCGTATATGTACCGGTGAGTCTGCCAGTGCTAAACAGTAGTATACAATCCGGGGTCGGAAAGTGGAAGTCCGTCCCAGTATTTTCCTCGAACCATCACAATTGGAGAATTGGCACAATCCTTCAGCTAGGAAGTAGATCTGATTGGCCAAATCCGTTACCCCTGTAGATTGGTTGAAGAAAATATGGCCGGACTTTTGCTTCCTGACTTATACACCCCATGCTGTGGTCTCTCTATGCTTTTGGATTGGCTGAGAGGCCTCGCATTTAGTGTAGCAGTTTTAGCAGTGAGCGCATGTGATTTCATGATGCTGTGGGCAGAATGCTGCACTGCAGGTGCCAGACTCCAGTGCTGGAGAGACGCAGCACCTGCTGGATATTCTGGGTCTCTCCTTGGCAGCAGTGGCAGTAGCACACAGAGCAGAGCGGCGAAAACAGTTCTCTTAAAGCGGAAGACAACCTTTGTCTGAAGTGAACTGCAAACAAATGATCTGCCCCCTTGGTGTTAGAAAATATGTTTTTGGTAATTTTAAGAAAAAGCGCAACTGAATAATAAATGCTTTAACATCCAGATCGAAACGCTCACGGAATCCGTTATTTTACCTTTGACGGTGACGTCAAATGTTTTACAGGTCCTACAGCAAGGGGATATAAAATGTTCTCTTTAAAGACCTGAATTATTTGGTTTTCTGCACGCATTCTGACTCCCTACAGCAAAACAAACCGCCAAAGTGGTAAAGAATCGTATCCACGAACACAACAAAAACTCTACTATATACCCAAACAAACATAGCTGCAATGTTAAGTAACCAATTGCACATGCATATTGATCTAACAGTGATGCAAGCTGTGCTAGCCACATACGCTAAAACGTAAAATAGTTTGCAAAAATGGCAGCAGTGTGTAATGATCAAATCTAGGCAAACTTCCCACATCCCAAAACTTCTTTTGTATTAAAGGGGTGATATACAGCTTGAAATGGTATTACCCGTGCTAAAGCATATACGTATCCCCCCAGTATAATGAGTATGACCGTTCACGCTTCACTCATACATACTTTGTGGAAAAGAAAGTGACAATATTAGAAAAAACAGATCATAAACTAATCTGTCATTGCTGGACAACCAACACAGAAAGGGAGGGAGAATACTCACTCAGGCATTGAGTATTTAAGCTGACAGAACAGCTCAAAACAAGTGGGAATTTACAAGTACAACAAAATGAGTTAAGCCAATGAAGACTTTGTATAAGCTATGGCCATGGTCACTGCCAAGTGACCGCAAAGCTATCCTCGGCCTAAACCTTTTCCAGGGATGGAAAGATGGCCACCAACAGTTTTTTTTATTGTTTGGTCACAATTTTCTTTTTTGATGTGTTGCATATCTTAACAGAAAAATTGAAAAAAATCTAAGTCAGTATATCTGGAATCTATATGGGTAATTCTTTTACTTAAAGCCTCTGGAAACTTGTCTTGACATGGTGGAAATTCACATCAAAATTCAGTGTCTCATAATGCATCAACAAAAAACTGACTCAAAATTATTGAAACCTAGCTCAAAAACGGCTCATTTTGCTATTCAATGCATTTATCAAGACGGTGTGGGTGTGGCGCATTGCGGTGTGACTGGCCACTCCCTTGATTGGAAATACATCTCACTGGCTCATGCTAACTTTAGTCACAGCAATGGCGCAAGGGTCACAGTCCAGCCCTATATGTTGTGCGGTCTGACTCAAGCCGCTTGCACTCTTGACACGAAACGAATTTTTCGCACGACAGATTACATCCAAAGTCAAGACTTGAATACGATCGCGTGGATTCAAGTCTTCGCATTGACTTTGAATGTAATCTGTCGTTTGAAAAATTTGTTTCGCGTCCAGTGTGCAACCAGCTTCAGAATCAGACGAAGCAGAACCTCTGCTATCTGGAAACACCATCCAGCCAGTTATGGAATGGTATTTTGTAAAATCTTTTGCTGTTTTTATTATTACCGACTTAGCGCATCTCCGTTAAAATTCAGCGAGAGCAGGGATGCGCCCAACGGCGGCCTGATGGTACTGTAACGTTAGCTAGTACTGTACACTATTATTGCATCGTAATTAGCTTGCCACTCAACCGGTTGCGAAAAAGACACACAATGAGAGCGTTTATTTGCTGCCAGTCTGTCATGGGCGAAATCATGGGCGATAATTAAGGTATCAAAATATTAAGTTAACTCCCCCATGACAAAACGACAGAGCCATTGTGATATGGAAATATAAGAAAATCTGGGACAGATGGATATATGGAACCAAAATGAAGGTGGGTAATCAATCGCAAGACTGGCTACTTTGAGAGGATGTTTCTCGGGCTCAGGCCAACTGGTAAGAGCAGAGAGCTTTTTTAATTTCAGTTAGGGGTGGGTCCACTGATCTATATAGAATAACTGGATTGTTGACGTGATAAAGAACTGCGTTGGGATGTTGAAGCAAGCGGAATGGTCGGGCGGCCATTTTACTATGCCCGGTAGTAAGCTACCGTTATATAGTATTCTATAGCAGAGAAGCGTTGATGTGCAGCTTTCTAATGCAGAGCAACATTTTTTGGGGGATGTGGCGAGAGACAATGATCTGACTGCAGTAAAGACAGATACGCACAAATTAATTTCAATGAATCTATTGCTTATTATTAGCCACTGGCAATCTACCTTAACGGTAGTGTGTCAACGTTAGCCCAGCTAACGGTTATTACATATAACAATCCAAATTAATGTCAGCTAACGTGATCCATCAGGTTAGCCTAAAGATACCTAGATTACAGAGCTGAAGTTAACCAGATCAATTAATGTTGTGGGTCAACTAACCGAAATTAGTGTGCTGGTCAAAAGACCGTGCTGCATCAAGGTCCAGTGGCTTCTGCCGTTTCATGGGCTCAGGATGTATTCATACAATACACACTGCAGCCAATGAAAAAACGCTATTCTATTGCGTCATTAGTCACGGGCCAAACCTTCATTCCACATTACAACACGGACCAGAAAATATTTCAAACCCAAACATCTCAAACAGAATATTTATTCCAATTATCTTAAATTATATGTGTAGAAAATGGCTAAAACAAATGTCACACGGCAAAAATTGGATAATCCAGTCAACCTGCTGTGTAACTCTGTCTATAATATAACGTAGACCAGACTAACTAGACAACAAACCAGGTGTTGACTGGTCTAATCATTAAGGCTAATTTCTGCCAGCACTAAAAAGGCTAACGTTTTATTGACACTAAATTACCATTGACGGACAAATTTAATTTTGCCAGGTCACCAATGAGGATGCAATGTTAGAGCTAATGTGATTCACACTCGACAATGAATAGCAGGCAGTTTTACATACATCTCCATAACGCACAACTCACTTCACGTCTCATGTGAACGCTGATTTAGCGACCCTGATAAGTTTACGTTGCGAAGGAACCCACTGTCGCTTTGTATATAAATTAGCCTTGAGCTTCATGGCAGCTACTGAGTGAAAACATTGCAAGAGAAAATTCAATACAAGACATCCGTTGGAAGTTACATACGCGTTATGCGCGATTGAATCTCACATCCATTGTTTCTATAATAAAGACAACGGTTGACATGATGCGAACTTACGGCTAATGTATTTTTTCATCAAGTTTTTAAATCCCCTCCCACACAGATTAATGATAATACGTGCAGGACTGACGTCTTGTCTTCTTCAGTCTCAATGACTTTGGACTTAAATTTCGTTGTACCACTGCCCCACTCTGGTGAGATGTAGAAAAATCCCTCTAGATTTCCTATGGAACGCACTCATCGGTCATACATGTAAAATGCTGATTTTGTCCATTGAAAATGTTAAAGGCACGTGCAACTGCTGCCTACTGTAGTTAAATCTGCGGTCCTTGAGGTATTTTTCGTACAGTCAGGTCGATCTGAGGAGGAAACATAAAATTCCGCCTCTTCCGTGTCTGTGAAAAGATATTGTTATGGCCCCAATCTGTTATTACATTTACAACAGCAAGGGATGACAGACACAATTTTAAAAATTAAACACATTTAATTAAACAAAGACTAACACTAACCTACAATCTACTCTATTAACCAAGATTGATTTATACAACAAAAAAAAATATTTACAGTCCCTTTGGTTGGGTTGCTTGGTGATGTTCCCGGTGAAGAAAATGCTCCAACACAGGCAAAAATCCACAAAAAGCTTCACAGGTCTTGAAAAGAGTGACAGGTCTGGTCAAATGTATCCTTCTCCTTGCAATTTCTCCTACTACTTTACTGTCTCAATTTTCCTCCTTATATACTCTTTTGCAGACCCCTCCCTCCTTTTAGACTTTTTTTTTTATTCTCTGGGACTTTCCATCTCAGACATGCTCAGGACATGCCCAAACCTTGCTCCAGACTGGGCTTAACAAAAAAAGGCGAACACTGCCATCTAGCGGCTTCTTTCCACATTGCAATATCTTCTCAATTAATTATATCGTTGGCTGCAACATGTTTAAAGTGAGTTATGTTCTGAGAGATTATAGTTGGGCATACCAATATGGCGGTACGGTTACTTCAAAATTATGAAGTCATCAGCTGTCCAGTTATTATATATAGATCAGTCGGTGAGGCAAATGAGTTTTTTTTTTAATTGGTTGGCTTATTACGTAATAAGTGACTAAGAAAACCACGCCCAGTTCAACCGCAGTAGGAGGATAGGTGGTAAAAATTTAATGACAAAATCTCGGATTTGAATTGAACATAATTTCTAATATTTTAGTTTGCTTGCTATTATGCTCATACAACCTTAAATAACGTAATTCAAAGATTTTTTTGGACTTGGGTTTACAGAGGCTGTAATGTTGGTTTTGCGGAAAAGCTGTCTTTCACTTTTAAGTAGCTGCTGATTAAGAGACAAACAGTACAACCTAGTAAATATGTATTAGATCTGGGTAATTAGCCTTGGTCTTGTATAAAAAAGTGTCAGAGTCTTTAGGTAAAACGCCAAACCCCTGTTTTCTTCCAATAACCTTGTTGTCACCTTGCCACTTTATGTGAGTGCGAGTGTGGCGGTGGGTGTGTGAATCCTTGGTGTTAAAAAAGCACATTGTAGCCTTAGTTGCTGGAAAGCTCTACCCAAATGCAGTTCACTTGCCATTACATACTGCACAATACAGTGAAAAGGGATTGCAGTGAGGCCAATGTGACACACAACTGTCCAGTTCATCCAATGCTGACATAGTCCAATCCACTAGCATGAAGCAGAGAGATTACATTTATATGAACTGCTTGTTGGGCGCTAATCCAGCCTCAGAGCTGCTGTGCACAAACTGAAGATGGGGTTTTGCTGGAAGCACGGCAGAAGTGGTCTGTATTCTCAAGCCTGCCTATGAGACTAAGGGCAGCACAGTGCCACAGTGTTCAGCTCTGTTGCCTCGCAATAAAGAGCTTAGAGTCCTGGCCAGCCAAGACCTCTCTGCATTGAGTTTGCCTGGTTGTGTTTGAGTGGCTTTCCACTTGGCACTCTGGCTTCCTACACGCTGAAAGACATGCTGTACAGTAACACTCCCACCAGCGCCCCTGTCTGAGCCTCTGGCTTTAGAGCTGGAGTTGGTCCCTGGGTGCTGCATTGTGGCTGCCCACTGCACATAATTAACCAAGATGGATCAAATGCAGAGGACTGATTTGTCCACGGGATTCAATAACGTCCATCTTACGCTTTTTTTCTTCCTGGGACAGAATATTGGCTTGTTTGGACTGAGTTTGCGTGTGAAGTTATGCATGCAGATAATTTTACTGATTTCAAGGATTCGTTATGGGGTGAAAGAATTTCAGTTGTCAAACACTTAACATAAGTAAATGTTATCCATGCGAGTGGATATTTTTAGCCCCCAGGCGAAGTCTGGATTAATGGTTGTCCTCTCCGCCACCGCGTCCTTAGAGATTGTCTTGCAGAGGGTCTACAGGCCAAACATCTTAACCAATTCCTTTGAGATTTGGAGTTTGCATAGGTTATGTTATGGTCACGATAGATTGATTTTGGTTGCCATGACAACAATATTTGCCGAATAAAGCATAATTTCATGCTGAAAATGTGCCCTTATCAGCTCGTGGGTTGTCAATGCTCTAGAGGTCACAGTTTTCAAGATATCGCAAGCGGGCACTCAAGGGGCTGAACCCATGCAGTTGAGGCTGGACCGGACTGTCTAGTATGACTAACGTTGAAGCTGAAACAAAAGTTCAGGTAGATTTTTTTTGCTGTGTGCAGTTTTATCTCGGAGTGTATAAGCTCCCGAGCGCACGCCCCGTCTCCCCTGAGGGTCCCGAGTGTATTCCTGGAGCTAAGGCGCTTCCTCCACGTGCTTCAGATCCCTGCACCGCAGTGTAGCACGAGGGTAGAAGATCGGCCCGTTTCGCGACTCTGCACACAGCAGCTGCATCTCCCTGGCAGTTTGTTCTCTGCCGTTTCTGATAGTCAAAAACATGGTTTCGCTTGCTGTTCGTCGCAGGGCTGTTTCTTGAACGCAGAAAATATGTTTTTAGGCTGTTGGCGGGATCTGCTTTTGTTGCACACGCTCTCGGTTGTGTTCCTCGTAGAGCCCTGTGAGAGTATGGAAGACCAGGGTTCCGTTTTTTAGCAGTTGGCGGGATGTGGTTGTGTAGCAGGTGCGCGGTTTTGCTTGTGTTCTTTGCAGAGCATTGTGATGGCACTGAAAACCAGTTTTTTGGCCGTTAGCGGGATCTGGTTTTGAGGCATGTGCACGGTTTTGCTGGTGTTGTTCGCAGAGCAGTGTGGGAGTGTTGTTAATTTGGGTTCTGTTTTTTGGCTGTTAGCGGGATCTCGTTTTGTCGCAGGTACGTGCGATTTTCTTGCGCTCTTCGCTCTGCAGTTTTTTGAGCGCAGCAAAAGCGGCTCGGTTTTTTTTTTTTTTTTTTTGGCCGTTAGCGGATCTCATTTTTGCAGGGGGCACACATCTCCTCTCCTGTCATTTTCGGTATGGCTCCTGGGGCTACATTTGCGATAATAACTGCTTTTTAGAGCAGCCATTTTACAGCTTTCAGCTACTCCATTCCAGGAGGCAGTAAATAATGCCTGCGCTAGTGCGTTATTTTAAAGGTAAGTGTTTAAGTGTGGATGTAGCGGAGTTGTATGAGCCTGCTTTTATGTTTGGGGACACAGTTACAGGTCTCTGTTAGTGGTGTAAAAAGTAAGGCTTTACGAGCCACTCTGGTGATGGCAGTTTGCTTGTAAATATCCATCTTTGCAAGATTCACTGAAGCTGTTACCTAATCCCCCAGGCTCAGGAGATGAGCTGGTTTGAGTGGGTTAGTTCCATGTGCTAAACTCTCTTGCCTCTTCCCACACCAAAAAACGTGAATGATGTCAGACTAGTCATATATCTGTCTAGCAGCACAGTTAGGAGTTCTGAGATTTTGGCCCCTTGTTAGAATATTTCCCCAGATCCCTCATTCGAGTGGGAGGGTCCCCCATGGCTGCTACTTCTTTGATTTTAGTCCTAGTCTCTACTTTTAGAACTGGAGTTGGTCCCGGGGCTCTCCTCTGTGGCTGCCTGCTGGGTCAAATGCAGAGGACAAATTACCCACAAGGGTCAAATTAATCTGTCTTATGTTGTACTTTCTTTTTTTTTTTTTTTTTTTTAATTTGGCATCTCCAATCCCACTCAAATCTGGAATGCCCAATTGGTCAACTATGTACAAAGCTTGCTCGTGTGCGACCCCCTGCTGCCAACACAGGATAGTGAGGACAGTTCACGGCTCTCCTCCGAAGCATGTGCCTGCCAACCACTCTCATATCTTCGCAAGTTCAGAACGAGGGCGGAGGATACCCGGACATGAACAAACCCAGAGTCTTCCTGACGACCGCCCGTCTGGCCAACAGGAGGCACTGGAGCAACGAACAAAGCTGATTTTGCATCCCAAATCCGGCAGTCCCTTCCCAATTTGAAACCATTTAGCGCGATGGCCAATCGTGTGCTACTCTGAAAAAGCTGCCGACCCCTGCCGGTCGGTACGACCGGGGCTCGAACCCGAGACGTGATAGTCTTATGTTGTACTTTCTCTTATTTTGAAACGATCCATTGTTTATATAGATGGGTACACTCCTGATATTGCGCTTGATAAAGGCGCTAGCTGCACCATGACTGCCCTTGCTCTTTGGATACTAGGATGGGTTTGAACGTCCTATTTCTGTATGATCCACTATGTCACAGAATAAAAGTAAGAGTCTAGGATGGGTTACTCGATAAAGTACAGTGGACCGGAATGAGGTGCTCCGTCGCAGAGCCCTGTGATTGGCTTGAGTCAGTTGTTGCTGCATGTGGTGGCTCCGCCCACATCGTGGATAGGGAAGCTTTATTTTTCTCCTGCTCTCTGAGAAATGTGAAGTCACTGGTGGGAAGTGATGCGATTGACATTGACACTTGTGCAGGCTCCGCCCTGGGCGTCACTTGTCCTGGATTTCCAGGGTCATGCAAAATAGATCCTCCTCAGAAATGAGCCGCCCCCACTGTTCGAACTTCATATCATTGCAGCTTGGTTTGTAGTCAATTGATGATGCATTTAAAGTGAGCATTATCCGTCAATGCTTTTTTTTATGCGTTCAAACACGCATATTTAATGGTGCGTTTTTAGTGCAGTTTACTGATTAGGATTAAGTTTGGTTGCTGGATGAGTCGTGATTATATTCTGTAAATTGTAAATAACATTACAGTTTTAAAATAGTGCTTCTTTTTAAATTCTCCTGAGCGCTGTCTGACTGTGACTGCAGCTGTCACCCCCTGCTCTTACAGAGACCGCAGGGTCGGCTGTGTTGGCGAAGGCCGCTGCTGAGTCTCGGATCAAATCTCATTGTGCCAGCGCCGACTGCGGCCTGCAGCTTGAGGACAGTAACACATAATCAGCTTTACGCTGCTGGGGGATGCGGGAGGGAAACAGTCGCTTAGGGTCAGCATTACCTGTTACCCAAGCACTTCCTGCTGGCTCTCCAGGTGCCGGTCAGTTGCCTTCTCAGCAAACAGGAGTTCGGGTTTCCTCCACCCTCGTTCTGCGGACGCGAGCTTCCAAAACCGCCTGAGAAAAGAAGTGGCAGCTGACAGGCGCGTGTCTCAAAGCAGAACTGCAAACTGTGTGTTCTCCGGAGATCGAAGCATACGTCTCATACCGGCATGCTCGTACGTCCTTTGTTGATTGAACATTCCAGATTCGGGTGGTATTGGAGGTGCCGAATTTCAAAAAAGAAACAAGATATTCTCTTTCCATTGTGGCATTGTAATAGCTGGGGGAACTTATCTTTGGGGGGTACTAATTTTGTGGCACCTGTGTTGAGGGGGATGCAGTTACACCCACCCACCTGCTGTGTCTCGAACGCATTCGCCACAGGAGGGGGCTTCTCAGTCGCCAACCTGCCGCATGACGGACAGCAAAACCTGTGAGGGATGAATCACAACCCAAGTGGGCAGAACTGTATTTTTAGCCACCGAAAAAAAAAAAAAAAAAAACTGTCGTTTGCTGAAATGTTGCCAAATTGGATTCTGCGTTTCGCATCCTGGGAAAAATAACTTTTTGACTGATGATGTATGAAACAGGTTGGCGAATGAGGGACGACTTCCTCCGTCAGACAGCTCAGGCGGAGACTTGTCGTGGAGACTTCTTTAATCCCCAGATGGATAATAGTGCATTTCCTGTGTAATAAACTCCATTACAGCTGTGTCACCATTAAATCAGTTAAAAACCCAAGATTATCCCAGAAACTAAAAACTGAGAATGAGTTCATCACCTGGATGATACTTTTTTTGGTTTTAATGTTTGAGGCTCATTAGCAGTCAGACACCTTTTTTTTTTTTTTCTTGTCCGGAAACACCTCTTATTCAGCGTTTTAAGAGAAGGAAAGACCGTAGCTGAAGAGCCACTGGCGAAGAGGATGTGGGAAAAGAACATTCTCTCCTGCGCAGTGAAACGGCGAGCACCGTTTACCCTCCTCTGTCTCTCTCGAAAACCCTAACCTACACGCTAATAAGTCAAACCTGATGTCACAACAGCATCTCAGTTTGATCTGTCCTTGAAATTGCAGGCATTTAGCATAAAGGGCCGTATTTCACACACCGTATACCTAATATAATGGTAAAACCTGCCAATTAAAAACTAAAAATCCTCTCTTTAAGCCTCATTCTTGTCTTTAATTTCAAATCCAGTGTTCTGGAGCACAGAGCCAGTAACAACCGATTTTCTGCTGCCTTGAATACGTATGGCCTGCAGTGTGAAGGCGTAAGATATGATTGTAGTCGCGTCTGTCTCGTGTTGAATGGGCACTGGCAGCATCAGTCATGTTTTCGCTGTGTTTGTAAAGGCGTGGGCTGCCGCTATCGGCCCACGGCGGAGCGACTGTGCGGTCCTGTCGGACTCCGCGCGATAAGATACTGCGCTCAACAGGCTGAGCGGATTCAGCTCACGCACCGCTAGCCATCGCCGCGGCGACTCTTCCTGACCCCCCCCCCCCCCCACCCGCCTGCACCCCACGGCCTCAGAGGACTCTGGGTAATTTTCTGCTCAGAGATATAGTCAGCAGACATCAAAAAGGGAGCCCAGCCCTCACATCGTTACAGAAATGTTTTGCTGATGTTTTACCGTGATTACGCCGAGATAAAGCACAGATTGGGAATCTAGACTACAGAGGTGCTGAAGTGTGAAATCTCAAAAATGTCTATCAGAACAATTAGACTGGCGATTCCTCGGGGTTATATCATTACTGCAACATGGCAGCAACATTGTGCGGTCGTGCTCTGTGCTTCTGCCTCATGGCACTGCGGTCCCATCTGAGCAGAACGTTGTGACAGACAATAAAATGATCCCCAAATGGAAATGGAGAGGAAAATGGAGATGTTTCCTCCCGGATATAGTTGTGCACTATTATACCCATAAATTGTAAAAAAATACTTTTTAATACATCAACAGAATTTTGTTTGAGGGACAGTTTCGTGTCTCGTCACAGAGGGGACATTTGTCAAAATACCTCGGAATCGCCCATCTGTGTGTGGTACCAAACTCTCCCGCATGGTTTTGACTGTGTTGGGCATCCAATGACATTATTGCCCAGGTTGTCTCGCTGAAGCCATACCATAATACTGCAAGGCCATTAACCCTAAATGACACCTGGGGGAATACGCCCTGCTCGCTCAAATCGACTGTAAGTGGCATTGGATAAGAGCGACAGCTAAGTAACTGTACTGCGCTGTAATTACTGTACTATGATGTAATGGTGTGTTGTCTGCCAATCACTGCGCAGCTCGTCTGGTGGTTTTCGCGAGCATTTGTCCTTACACCCACAGAGCTTCACGGCATGTGGCTTCGTGGCTTTGTGCAATTTGGCTTTGTCTCTACACGATTTTCCCAATTAATCCGCCCACAGTGGGAGCACTTCCACCCATATTTGCGTACGCCAAGCAAGGCCCGCTTCACGCGCCACTCGGTAATCACTTAGCAATCACGACACAAATGTTCAAGTTTGTTTTGTCATGGAAATAACAAAGGAAATTCACAAGCTTCTGTAGATTTCCACTAAAGCTTCTGAATAGTGTAAATATACTGAACATAAAAAATGACTTTCAAAAGAGCTGATTATTCTAAACTTAAATGCCAGCCTGTGCAATGCGCAGTTACCAACAAATTTCTGGGTGGGTGCAGTATTATGGTTTATGTGTGGGAGGTAGAGGGAGGTGTGGTATACAGTTTTTTGGTGTGTGGGAGATAGAGCGAGGTGGGGGTTGCAGTATTATGGTATGTGTGTGTAAGGTAGAGGGAGGTGGGGGTTGCAGTATTATGGTATGTGTGTGTAAGGTAGAGGGAGGTGGGGGGTGCAGTATTATGGTATGTGTGTGTAAGGTAGAGGGAGGTGGGGGGTGCAGTATTATGGTATGTGTGTGTAAGGTAGAGGGAGGTGGGGGTTACAGTATTATGGTATGTGTGTGGGAGTTACAGAGAGGTGGGGGGTACAGTATTAAGGTTTTTCTGCGGTGGGTGGAGGGCAGTGGGGGGTGGGGTTTATCTGGCCGTCTGCAGGTGGTCAGGGAGGGAGAGCTTTGATGTGGATGAGTGAGTCGTGTGCCAGTGCGCTCGTAGCCTCCATCTGTCTCCTGTCCTTTGAGGCTGACTGACTGACGCATGCGGCCGAGCCAGGCGTTTATGAGTGATTCTCAGGGTTTTAAAGGATGAATGCGTGCGGTTAGACATCAGAGACCATGGGAGTTGTAGGGCTAGGAGACTTGGTCGATGCTCACAGACCGTGCTCATGACGGTTGACTTCACGAGCTCACACGCACACATTCACGTGCAAACATGCACGCACGCGCACACACACACAAGCTCACACTCACACACAACCCTGCACCCAGACACGTGCACGCGCATACATACACGCGCGCGCGCGCGTGCACTCACTCACACACAGTCAAGCATCCACATACTGTATATTTGCTTACACACACCATGTGACAAACCTGTATGCACTCACTCTCAGAAGCGCGCGCACACTCACCGACACACACACCATTTCAGACACAGACACACACTTTCAAGCATGCACATACATTCACACCATCACACATAAACAGAAACTCGCACATGCTTTGTCAAAATGACAAATGTTGTTGAATGCTGCATTATTTCACTCAGTAGTGACGTTTGCTCTTTTACTAAATTGCCTCCACCTTTCCACTGCTGTCCAATCGCAACACTGATTTGCTCAGGGACCACGAATAACGCCCATCAGTTGCAACAGCCATCCTCAGCTGAGTTGTGAGGTTTCGTAAATCTTGCTTTGAGAATTTTCAGTGTGAGACAGGAGTTCTGTGGGTATCGAGTTGTTTTTTCATCATGACTCAATGAGAAATTCTTTTTCTCCTGATCTTCCCTCAAACCCCAAAAGAAGAACATTCTATGCATCCTGTTGCTCTATTGGTTGACCCTGTGTATTATACAAAGTGTTTGTGTGTTCCTCTAGGACCTGCTCCGAAAATGACTGCACCACTGTTGCCCCCGGCAACCCTTGCCTCAGCCCCACCAAAGTCGATCTGGTCTACAGCAAGACTGCCAAGCAGTGCCTGGAGGAGATATCCGGTAGGCGGGATCGGGGAGGGGGCGGGGCTTACAGCTGTCTGTCAGTGGTGGGAGGTGGGGGGGGTGAGATCGTGGATCTTTATAGCAGCTGTTATATTTCCATCATGGTTCTGAAATTGAAAGCCCTCACCAGTATATTTTTCTGATTGTGGTACATTCACTCTGTCGTGCTTTTGTACTTGCTGGGTCACTTTGAACGCTGCTCGTTGGATTACTGCCATAATGTAATGTAATTAGCATGATTCTTTATCCTGGAGGTATAACTGCTGAGTTTATGGGTTAAGCGTAATATGGACAGGATTTGTAATTTCTGGTCCCAGGAGTGCATGCCTCTGCCCTTGAGGCAGGCCTATGATGGACACCTGGGCTTGTGGCCCACAGCCATTGGCTGCCTTTGAGTCATGTGACGTACAACACAAAGCCGTCGACCCCCAGCAGACTTTTCAGGGAGCCATTTCTGCTGGATTTCGATCCAGCACCGCAGCACAAACACAGAGAACATGGGAGAGATGGAGAGCCAATCCAGCCCCAAACCATCATATTGTGTGGAGTTGCTGCTGTTCATGTTCATATTATATGCATCATAAACACAGCGTGGAATATCTATGGAAGATAACAGTCTATATTCCGAATAAATTTCACCTTACAGCAGCCGTATGTTTATGTTCAGATTGAGTCAGTGTAGTCTAGCATTGCTCAGTTGTCCCTTTGTTTTATTTAGGTAAATTACATGCCAGAGAGACGATAGCTGCTTGACAGACATTTAAGTGCCCTTAGTTGTTGTAATTTGGACGATCCTTGACAATTACTGTGGCTCTTTAAGTGAAACCATACACTTCTCACTGCGGTTCCATGGAAAAGGCCTAATTGCATCCCATTATCCTTTTCTTTTTTACTTTTATGATAATAAAAAAGTCTCAGAAAACATGTCTGGATGCAGACACTCTCTGTCAGTGTACAGACAGGTGAGTTAATCTTAGCATCTTTACCTTTAACATCCTGTCTCAGCGCGCTGGCGGTTGGCTGCATTAAAAGTGCGCTTTTCGTTCTGTTTCCTGCCGACCGGCGCAGTCGAAATGGCGAGGAGAGGCGTGGGCCGCTGGGAAGTGAGAACAGAGAGGTGCTCTAAACCTGCGTGGTGTGTGTGTGTGTGCGTGTGTGTCTGTATGTGTGTGCGTGCGTGTGTGTGTGTGTGTGTGTGTGTGCGTGTGTGCGTGCGTGCGTGTGTGTGTGTGTGTGTGTTTGTGTGTGAATTTACATCAAGAAGCTTTAACTGCAAAACTATTTGGTGAAATTTAGTTATTTCCTTTTCACAGCTTTAGTCCTGAGGTCTGTTACTGTAAATAAGTCGAATGAAGTATTTGCATTTAAAAGATGATTTCAGACTTGTGCTCAGTCCAGCAGTGTGTTTCTGTGCAGTCTATGGGGGCGCGTTACACATCCCCTGCGTCTTTAGTGACAGCAATTGCTTAAATTAAACCCCACCCCCCCACCCCCACCCCCCGACTGCCCACTTTCACCTTACCCCTGAGTGCCCCCCCCATTTTTGAAATAGAAAATGCTCCTTTGCTCGTTGTTGGTCATAAACATTTAACCCTTAAACTTTTCACTTAAATTTTACCTTAAGTAAGGTCAAAGTCAGAAAAAGCATTTTTTCATATTGTTGGACAATGTCACATGTTCTTCTTCACTGAAGCTACATCACACTTATACTGAGAAAAATATTCAAACCCAGGACGCCATGTTTCTATGGCCGCAGCATTACATCAAATGGAAAATATGGTGATCTGGCACATCTTTTTACACATGTTTCACCTGTAATTCAGCAGGAGATATTTTGGATTGTTGGAAATCTTGGGATGTCAATTAGAATTTA
The DNA here is from genome assembly GCA_029721435.1 of Gymnothorax reevesii. Taxonomy (NCBI): domain Eukaryota; kingdom Metazoa; phylum Chordata; class Actinopteri; order Anguilliformes; family Muraenidae; genus Gymnothorax; species Gymnothorax reevesii. The sequence goes on along the minus strand of CM056579.1, from coordinate 20,873,176 downwards.
AAATGAGCCTGAAGTTCCACCAGTTTGAATACAGCTGCTGCATTGGATGGACCCATATATAGGCTCGTTGGTTTTATGGGGTAATAATTTCATTGATTGTTTATGTGTGTATATGTGTGTGTGGTTGTTCAGTTTTAGCTCTGGAGCTGTGTTATGTTAATATCTGTCAGTAGTAGACTTTACCACTGGCTTGTCTTCCAGTGTGATGAAATATTTTCTTTTTAAACTGTAGAAGCATAAAGCCAAGCCTTGGGTGAGAACCACTGTCTTCCACTCGACCTCTGTATGTAGTGGCGCTCTGCAGCAATGACATCACGTTTCTGGCCTGGACTGAAGCATCCTTATCGCATTTGCTGTTAATGAGCAGTGACCGAACCTATTAAACATTCTATCACACAAACTACCAATGAGCTACCATTGACGCAATTTACCACTGACGTAGGCTGTCAAACGACTGCAATGATGGCCTAAGTGCCAAGGACTTCCTATTTATTTATCTTTTTCAAGGGAGCCCTGGGGGTTGAGAGAGGAGGAATTGCACAGCCAATTAGATCAGGGGATGATTAGATGGCAGGTTGAAGGAGCCAGGTTGGGGCTGCACTGGGGATTATTCCACTAGAGGGAGATCGCCACCTACTGGCCCACCAACACGTCTTCTGGCAGCAACCTGGTTTTCTAAGTGCTGACCAAGCCCACACCTGCTTAGCTTCAGCCACGCAGCTGGAGCAGATTGAATGGTGGTTCGACTGCTGGCATACCTGTAATGGGGGAGTGTTAAAAGCTGATTGGCAAAAGTCCAAAAGTTTTCCAAGGAGAGAAAGTTGACAGCACTAGCCATGAACACGCTAACATTCTCTTTTGTACCACTGATCATTAATTTTATAGTGATTGATGACAAACCTTCTTGTAATGAAGTGTATGTTTATGTTTGGATAGACTAAAATGCTTAAAGTGGTTTAAAATACCAAAAGACACTCCTAACTGTTCACATTCATAGTTATTCCATAATACAAAAAATATGCCAAAGCTTGAGAATGGATCCGGGTAATATTTTAACAGCGCTTCTTTGTCCACTTCTGCTTTTTGCTTAACGTGCTAAAGCACGCATAAAATTATTTCCAGAGACTCAAAACCATCCGAGATAGTAGTTATCCCCTCTGCACATACTGTATCCCAGGGGTGGGCAATCACGGTCCTGGAGGGCCGGTGTGTATGCAGGTTTTTATTCCTATGAATTACCCTGACTAATTGAGTTAATTGATTGCATGCACAAATATAGATTTTCGCAATGATTCGATCAAAGGAAAATGTTTTATGAAGGGAGACATGACTAGTCTTTGCAGTTTCATGATAATTTAAAGACATGCGCATGAAACGTCAGATTTCATAAATGGTTTGCCTAATTGAGACAATCAACTAATTAAAGACCAGACATTGGTGTGAAAACCAGGGACAGATACGGCCCTCGCTGCCCACCTCTGCTGTATCCAAAAGCTTGGGAGTGTGGGAGAATGTAAACTGGTTACTAAATGTTGCTTATTAATGGGCTATCCTCGGGCTGCAGCTCGCTAAGTGGACGTGTGTGAACAAAGTGCTTAATGAGTCGCCTGTTAAAAACATTTCCGTTCCGACTAGCTGCATTCTCAAGCTTTTGGATATGATTTGTGCTGAAGGACTGGTATAATGGCGGAACATTCAGAGTTTTTAGTTATCATTTCAGGTATGTTTGCGCTCGGTAAGTGTATGTGGGCAAAAATAACGCTGGATTATCATTTTAAGTACATCCTTTTTCACTGACTACTTTCTCCGGGTTTCAGACACGTTAAGAGCTGAAGGACAGTTACAGTTAACAGTTGGTTACAGTTGGTTGTTAACTGTCATTTCAGGACACTTGGTTGATAGCTTGTTAAGTTTTTTTCCATGTGTAGGGATAAGGCTAAATCGTTATTAAAAATGTGCCTATTTCTCATCCGATATCTTTACCCACTACCACTGTTATACGCAACATAACGCCAGTGTTTGGTGTATCCCATGATGGCTGAGAAAAATCTCTCAACCCTCTCTCACATTATTGATCTCCCATGTACTTGAATTGAACAAGAATCGTTTGTTTGGATGTGGTTCGAGTTCCATGCTTGTTGAGAAGTGATGTTTCAGAGTTCAGCCATGGAGCGTTATTACACTCTGAAAAAAAAAATAAAAAACAAAGCATGCTGGGATACGGCTGCGTGATTTGGTGCCGTCACTTTAAAACCATGGGAGTTGGTCTTTGATGTGCATGTTTGAGATGGGAGGAGAACGTACGGAATACGCCCGCGTTTCAAGAAGGCCGGGCCGCAACCGCTCCAGAGACCTGTCGCTGTATTGCTGCGGCCTCGCAGAGTCTGGGTTTGGAACCATGAGCTGGGCTGCTTCTCCCTGGTCTCCCTGGCGATGACGAATGGTTTCCCAGGGATTGCCTGGTCACGCCAAAGGAGATTGCGGATGTCGGGCTGGATTCCCCCGCTGTGGCATGACTGATTTGGACCGGAGGAGGCAGACTGTGGCCCCAGGCGGTTTCTAATCGCTGCTCACTCCTCCTGTGTCGCCCGCACCAGAGCGAGCGGCATCGCGGCTCTGAAGCGAGATTCTCTTATTTGCTCGCTTCAGACGATTACCCTTTAAAAACCTTTGCAGAATATGTTCTTTAACCTCTAACAAGGAGCTACTCTTGCCCCCAGGTTACAATATAAGAGTTTCATTGATAAACGATGCATAAAAAAATCAATGTTTTGACTACATTGTCTGGCCTTGAATAGAATACATGCAACTCTAGAGAGGCGGGATTGGGTGTCACTGTCACCAATCAGCAGGGTGGGCTGGATCGAGGCCTGTCAGGAAGTAAAGAGACAGAACAGCAGCGGGGAAACTAATGGCCTCCATACTGAACAACTCTAAACCCGCCTCCATATTTAAATTTTATGCAAATCACTCAAAAATATGCATATTTACAGACCACACATATCCTACAAGAGGAAGTAAGCTCAAACCCTGGAATGACTGGGTAAAAAAATAAAAGAAAAAAACGATTTGTACTCATGCACTAATCCTTTATATAGACATGTAGGATGATTGCATTTTGGAAAGAGTTCATCCGTTATTTTGAAATAGCTTCGCACCCCTTGTGGATATTCCATCAACCACCTGAATGCTGTTCTCGTATGGATTTCTGTTGATCTGCTACAGAAAAACTGAAATTTTGTGGTGGCGCGGAGAGAGAAAACAAGAACATGATGGTACCACCACAGATGAACTATGCATTGATGTGGTGACATTAACCTCCAGTTACCTTGTTATACAGTCCATTTTCAGCATAGATAATTGGACTTGGTCTCGCCCTTCATCCTTATCGGGGAAAATAAATTCTAGTTTATCATGTCCATGTTGTGGTGTTGTGTCGTGCTTTGTTTTCCAGAATTTTGCTGTTACGAAGCTAAATAATTTGAATATTATCGGTCAGTTTCATCTGCCAAAGTCATCAACATTTTTTCCGTCCATGCGAAATATAATCATCGTGCTCTCATCCACTATTTTACCATCTGCCGTCCGCCGCTATCCATGCGAAGGCAGCATAAGATGAAATTTAGCAGGCAGCGGCGCCTCCAGCTGGATGCCATCTGTACATTAATGGCGGCCTCTTATGTGAACCGAGCAGGCTCACCAGCACATGGTGTTGTCAGTTCGGTAAAGCTGCTTTCACACCAGACGCGAAACAAATTTTTCGCACGGCAGATATCATTCGTTATACACGTTATGCATGTTTTTACGTCTTTGCATTGACTTTGAATGTAATCTGCCGTGCGAAAAATTTGTTTTGCGTCCAGTGTGAAAGCCGCTTTACTGTCTGATCCATCTTGCTGCCAGTCATCTCCCAACCGGCGTCAGACCAGCTGGATGAGCTTAAAGCCAAAGCTGGGATCTCCTCTCGCTGCTCCCTTCGGAGACGGCCCTACCTGCACTGCCGGGGGGGGGGGTCGTCATCGGCATCTGTTACTCCCTCCATACTGTTAGCTAGTGCACAGCTATGGCTTACCATTTGTGTGTTTATACGACATATTTAGCTGACAGGTTCCTGCGCAGCGACGTAAGTTTGGTCAGGCCAAGGGTCAATCACCTCTGAATCAATGAGGGTTAAGGGCCTTGCGCAAGAGCCCAGCAGCTGGCGTGGTATTGGGGCTCGACTGGACTTGAGCCCCCAGTGTAGCTCCTTTAAGCTGGATTTATGGTTCTGTGTCGACTCCACGCAAAGGGCTCGCCGTTGCCTCGACGCCGTCGTGGACCTTTCGAAGTTCTGCGTTGAGGTTGTTTGCGTCGTGCTGTGCTGGAAGCAATTCACCGCCAAACCGCTGGGTGGCGTCAGGTTTCCGAAGGACCTGTCGTGAAATAACGTGAGACTCGTTGGTAGAGTGTTTACGTTACGTTTGGGCTGTAGCCTATTTAATTCCGTAGGGTAATAATCCTTATATCCTAAACTCTGTGAAGTCACTTCCCTTTGTTGTGAAAACTCTGAAGGGCAGTAGGGTTTTCAATTAGCGGTCGTTTGGAATGTCCTTCGACATATTTCACGGCTGCCACTTTCTGCTTAAGCAAGTGTTAACAAACGTGGCCAGTTCATGGGAGAACTGCTTTCTCTGGCCATTTATCGGTTTCACGGTAGCTTTATAAGCAACCGCATTGCTTTCATAACGCGACAATAGCCGGGGTTAAAAATCAAATACTGCATAACTAGCGATAGCCAGTCAACTGTGGTAAACCATCAAGCTAGGTTCATCAGCTTTTTGTGAGCTTGGTAGCTACTTGCCACCATTGTCATTTTCTTGAATGATGTTGAATCACACACGTCACCAGGCTTGGGTCTGACCAATCAGTGCCTTTGCGGTCCGCACCGCTTTGACGCGCAGTTAGAAAATTTTCGAGGTGCGCGGCAGGCGACGCAGAGGCTCAGTGGTGGGGTTTCATGTCGCCGCAGAGGCTCTGCATAGCGACAGCCTTGATTCAACGCAGACGCATAAATCCAGCTTTAGCCGCTTGGATATACGCCACCCCAACCAATACAGGCTCACCTTAGAGCAAAGGTCCCCAATCTTTCCCAGAAAGGGCCAGTGTGGGTGCAGGCTTTCATTGCAACCAAGTAGTTACACACCTGATACTACTAATCAACCCCGAGACTCATTGCTAATAAGCTTGATTAGTAGCATCAGGTGTGTAGCTGCTTGGTTGCAGTGAAAGCCTGCACCCACACTAGCCCTTTCTGGGAAAGATTGAGGACCCCGGCCTTAGAGGTTTTGTCCATTGAGGCAGCCGGAGCCCTGTTTTCGATACAGGTGGGATCGCGATACAGTGGCGTTTGTAGCCATGTGCTATACTGCAGGGAGGGGTGTAAGTGATTGTCCAATGTTGCCTTGCAGTAAGGAAATTCCAGGTTCAAACTCTGCCAAGCGTGAGCCTCTCTGCGTGGGGTTTGCATGTTCTCCCCTTGTGTGCAGAGAGGTTCCTGTAAATACATGCTATACAGGAACACTCCTCCTAGTGCCTGTGACCAAGGTTCTTGATCTGTGGCTAAGTAAATAGGATGGCTGAAATGCCAAGGACAGATTACCCCGCGGGGTTTAAAAAAGTTTATCTTATCCATCTCTTCTTAAAGTTGAAGCTGACAGTCTGAACTTTAATTAGATTAATTAGACAGTGCATATCCAGGGGCGGTGAACCTTGTTTGGTGTTTACCGTTATTTCCTGCTTAAATACTTGTGGATCTCTTTGAATATTCCGTCACACATGTATTCTTATGCTGTAAAGCATAAGATTACTAAATCTTTAAAAATTTATTTGAAGTTGGAAGAGTGTGTTTGAATGATTCTTAATGGTTGCACAACATTTAGAGGGTTTAAGTACAGTTTTTGACTGTATTTGCAATTTCACCAGCCAAAAAAAATGTCAGGTGGCGCAACCAAAGGTTTCTTGAAAAAAAAAACCCCTTCCCTCTTTTTTTCGAAAGTGATTTTTTAGTATTCCTGAGAGTGTCTACTCTGCCTATAAAATAACTATTTTGTAGTTGAGCTGGGTATTAAAAGTAACTTATGGATTCTTTATTGTAAGGGGTGGGTATTTTGGTTTTCCAAACAATTTAAGAGCAATTAAACTCTTAAACTTTGTTTATTTGAAAGGTTTTCAATTTAAAATTATGCCCCCATATTAATATTACATTAATAAGTATTTTAAATTACATATTTAATATATTTCACATAGTATTAACTTGATCGGACAGTTGCACCACCTGACATTTTGAGGGTGTGAGATGGCAAAACATCTAATATATATCATTTTTATGATAAACTGGAAATATGTTCAAATTAAAGAGGTTTTATAGAATAAAATTATGCTTATTATGAATCATTTAAAGTTATTTTAAACCAAAGTAGTGCGCTTGGATAATGTCACGTCATTAGCCCATATATGAACGCCCCCTTGTATAGATACGTAAACATAAGTGTGCATTTACCATTACCTTTTATATGATCAATGCGCTACATGCACACAAACACGTCTTGACTCACGTGAATATCCACACTTAGAAATACAAATTCCTCTTATACCATTTCCACCCGCTCCTGCAAACACACACACACACACACACACACTTTTGCGCACACACGCACACAAACACGCAGACACACACGCACACACACACGCACACACACTAACACGCACAAACGCACACACATGCACACTCACACCCACAGACACACACACACACACATAAACACACGCACAGATACAGGCGCACATTCACACATACACGCCCACATACAGACACACACACACCCTGCCGTAGCTCAGTGCCGGTAATGAGTGGTGATAAGGCTGCGCTGGTGTGCAGTGGGCAGCCCCTAATGATGGTGGCGGGGGGATCGCGGCTCGGCGGCTACACAAAGAGATTTGGGGGGGGGGGGCTGCAGATGCAGGAGGAATACTGAGGGGCCCTCCTCAGCTCCAAACCCCTCTGACCTCCTCTCTCCTGTCTCCTCTGTCCTCCCTCCTGTCTCCTCTCTCCTATTTCCTGTCTTCTCTCCTGACCAGAGATAAGAGCCCCAGAGCTGCTCCACTCAACTGATAATTAACCTTAGGAGTATGGACCTGGAGAGAGGGAGAGAGAGAGGGAGGGGAGGGTAAGAAAGAGATGGGGGAGGAAAGGGAAAGAGAGGAGAAGGAAAGAAGAGAGGCAGAAAGATGAACAGAGGGAAGAAAGAGACAGAGAGAGAGGAAAGAGACTGAGGAGAGATGGGGGAATGGACGGAGAAGAGAGAGAAGGGGGGAGAGTGATGATTGAGAGTGCGAAGGAGTGAAAAAGAGAGAAGGAAACGGATAAGGAGAGAATGTGGCGAGAGACAGGTATAGAGATAGTGCTATAGAGAGAGAGTATCTGTAATAGAGAGTGTGAGAGAGAGAGAGAGAGTGTGTGTGTGTGTGTGAGAGAGAGCGTGGAGAGAGTGTGCGTACGAGAGAGAGCGCGAGAGCATTGTTGCTCACCCACTCGATCTCGCCACTCCCGTAAGAAAGGCTGGCAGGAAAGCGGAACTCAGGAGGAGCCGCTGGGATTTTTCGGCTGAGACGGGCGCCTAGCCGTCCGCGCACAGCGACCACAGGATTAACCCCTTCCTGCCCACTCCAGGGGGGGTGGGCGTGGGGTCGAGGGGAGGAGAGATCGAGAGAATGACTCCTGGCAGATATTGCTCGCTCTCTCTCGCGGATCGAGCCGGCTCTCTCTGAGGTGGATACGGAACCTGCAGATTCCCGGCGAAGAGAGCCGTCCGTTTCGCACGTGTCTGCCGACAGGATGTGATGCGTGGAGCCGCCAAGGTTTAGCCGAGGTAGAGGAAGAGGAGAGCTGGAAGATGAAGAGGGGAGCTGAGTTTTCCGTCTTCCAGGGCGGGAGCCCCTCCAGAATACCTCACCCGGCCCCCCCGACCAACCTCAACCTGCGGAAGCAGAAGTCCCTAACCGACCTGGTCCTGCAAGAGGCGGGTGTCGAAAGGGGGGCATCCGCTTTGGAGTCCGGTGTGGGGAGCCCCAAAAATGCCTCGAGGGAGAGGGGTGAGGTGGGGCCGGCGGAGTCGAGGGATCAGAGAGGGTCCCGGGTTCGATCTCTTTCCTTGACCCTCTCCAGGACCCTGTCCCTGTCGGAGCACTCGCTTTCTCTGGGGCCCGTTAGGCTGGCAGGGCCCCGACCGACTTCGTGGAGACAGAGCGGGGGCGTGGCGGACGGGTCCCGTGGCGATGCGGTCAGGCAGGGGTACGAGAGCCGTCCCCAACCCTCGAGGGTTCGGCGCTGGGCGGGGGAAGAAGATGAAGAGGAAGATTTGGAGGTAGCTGGTGGGTGTGGCCGGGAGCAAGCGGCCCACTTGGACCAGGAAGTCATTCTCACCATGCTTGGAGACCTACAGCAGGCTCTGTATGCGCACCCTGCCCGTAAGTACCACTCAGCTTTTGGGTGTGTAAGTGCTGCCTTGTCGATTCCATCTTTTTATAATGCCCGAGCACATCCAGCCTGTAAGTACCGCCCCACATTTTTCTCCATAAGAATCGGCCAGCTTTTCCGTCCGTAAATATAGCCTCAGAGTTTGTGTTTGTCAGTGCCACCCCATGTATTGCCTGAAAGTACTGCCCTGGAGTTTTTCATCTGCATGTAGTGCCTCGGTGTGTCTGTGAGTACCACCCAGCATTTCTCCGTCCCAGAGTTTGCATCTCTGTGACCACTGCCGAGCGTTAGGACCTTTAAGTAACACTGTAGGGTTTCCGTCTGTTAGTGCTGAACAACCGATTGCATGTGTTAGTACCGCCCCAGTGATTGGGTCCTCACATACCTCCCCAGAGTTTGTGTCTGTAAATACTGTCTCAATGACTGCGTCTGTAAGCACTGCCCCAGAGATTGCATCCCTGTGCGCCACCTGTATGTTTGATGTCTGTAAGTACTGCCCAAACGATGACGTCCTTAAGTATCACCCCAACTTTTGCATCCATAAGCGACGCATCCGCTATTGCGTCTGTTCGTACTGCACCAACTAGTTTGTCCGTAAGTACTGCCCAAGAGTTTGTATCTGAAAGTTCCACCCCAGCGTTTGTGTTCGGAAGCACCGCCGTAACGCTTGCATGTGTAAGTACTGCCTCAAAGATTGTGTCCTTCAGTAGCACCCCAGAGTTTGCATCCGCGTGTACTGCCCCAACAATTGCGTCCGTACGTACCATCCCAGAGTTTGTGTCTGTAAGTTCTGCTACAGCAATCACATCAGTAATCACCGCCCCAGCGACTGCATCTGTTAGTTCCGCCTCTGCGATTATGTTCGTTATTACCGCCCACGAGATTGCATTCTTATATACCAACCCAGAGTTTCTGTCCTGAAGTCCCGCCCCGGAGTTTCCATTTGTCAGTACCGCCCCTGCATTTGTGTGTGTAAGTACCCCCCTCCAGCGATTTTTGCACACAAGTACTGCTCTAGCATTTTCCTCCTGTGAGACAGTGGTCATGCCGTTCTGCGGCTGTATCGCTGTAATTTTGATCACTTTTTAAACCTCTTCTCAGATGTCTCCTCTCACTCACAATAACTTTGCTGAAACAAATGAGCACCGCAAAACCGTGGCTCCCTACATTGCCCAGAATAACGGTTTTATCTCCACATCACACTATTACCGGGACATTTGTCTTCCTGCAACGCTGTGCAACGCCACTCAGAACGCTTGTGAAAGCTGGGCATTGTGCCACTCCGCTGCTGTACAAAAAAAAAATCACAGTGGATAACGCTTCACCACCTGATGCCTGGCACTGCCCGGGCACCGCACCCCCCACCCCCCAGATCTGATCTCTGATCTGCTGCCCAAAAATCAGCGCGCGCTTGAGGAGGAAGTGGCTAACAGACGGCTCCCCTCGCGGTCCCTGCCGATCTGAAAATCTTCCCCGTCGCGGTCCTTGTACCTTTGATCGCCGACGTGTCTTCGGCGTGCCAGCCCTGAGAGGTGCATGCGGACGATTATATCGCTCAGGACCGTCTGTTATTGGCTCTTAACATTTGCCAGGACCTGCTTGTGCATTTTTTTGTGGTGCTGCTGTGATATATGTGTGTAGAAGAAGCAATGTGTCGACTCGTGGTGTCAGTAGTGCGTGTGGGTGTGTCCGTGTGCATGCCCACATTTGTGTGGTGTGTGCACGCGCACATGAATGTGCTTCTGTGTGCGCGTGTGGGTGTGAGGTTGTACATATATGTGGGGGTATGTATGCTTGTGCGTGAGTAAATGTGTGCATGCATGTATGTACGTTGGTATTTTTATGTATGTGTGTGCGTGTGTGTGCGTGTGTGTGCATTTTTTTTACAATATGAGCGATCATCGTACTCTCCAGGAACAGTCGATGCCCTCTCCAGACATGGATTATTGGAACAGTGAAGATAAATGGAGTGTATATGCAGTGCTTGATGAGGTTGTGGTGTCATTAATCTGAATCAGTAACGCACACGGAGAACCTGTGGCTTCTGTTATAGAGGCACGGCGTGTGGCTCCGATTGTTCTCTCTCAGTGTGTGTCATATCTGGCCTGGCACTCAGCTTTTAATGCGTTAAATCCATTATACACTAAATCCAGTCAATAAATAACTGGGAATGAAGACATTGGAGCCTTAATACATTCATTTGGCAGACTCCCAAGAAAATGTGCATGCTGTACAATTATGTTTTTTTAGTTTCGCAGTAATATGAAGATTATGTTGAATAATACATTCTCTAGTACATAGATACATATTTACTATGTATATTTAGTATATTTCAAAAATGCAAGTTCATATATACATATAATATTTATATATAATATAAATATAATATATGTAATATTTCAGTTCCAAATGATAAATGCCAGCACTTTTAATTTCCTAATTTCTCTGATTGCAACGGCAGTAGATAATCCAAAGTAGATATACATTTAAAACTGTTGAGATTTTAAGTTTATGAGTAATGTAAGGAAGTTTCTGGAACGAAATGAGGCTGTTTGATTGATGCACACACTGAGTGCTGTTTTAAAGGTGTGGCTTTGACTGCAAGGGTGTGTGGGTAAATCTCTTGCCTTGGCTGTTTTGTGATTGAATGCTTGAAATGGGCTGTTCACAGTGCGGGATATTGTCATGTGTTTGTGTTTTATATGCTTAATGATGGCATTTATCTGGATAATCGATGACAAATACAGGCCATCAGAAGCCTGGGAGATGTGGGCGCCAATGTTGTTTCATTTTGGCCTTGTGATTCTGTCCTTTTATAATCGGCTCTGTGTCTGGATATTCCTCCTGGGGACGACTGACAGGTTTTCGCTCGACCTTGTGCTAAACCCTTCCTGTCCGGCGGCGTGCTGGTCCTCAGCTGCCATCTTCACATTATCAGACAGGCAAATAAAAGGACACCCCGAGCTGAGTTGCTAAGATTTCTCAGCTTCTTTATAAAACAAACTAGAGACCATCTGAGATTGCATCAGCCACGGTAGCGAAGTGGGCATTGCTTACATCATAGCTCAGTCCACGCCCGTCTTCAATCTCAGCCTTCCTTTTTTCCAGTTCACGGCTCTCCTCCGAAGCACGTGCCTGCCAACCACTGCTTCTTATACACTCATTGGTTGAATCTTTGCGAGTTCAGAGTGAGGGCAAAGGATACCTGGACATGAACAGGCTTAGAATCTTCCTGACGAACGCCTGTCTGGCCACCAGGAGGTGCTTGAGCAACGAAAAGACAACTATTATTTTCCCTTCCCAGCAGTCCCTTCCCAATTTGCAACCCTGTTGCGCAATAGCCAATTATGCACTATTCTGAATAAGCTGCAGGCTGCTGACGGCTGGTACGAGGCGGGGATCGAACCCGCGACGTGACGGTCACTTCTGCTTTGCAGCGCGATGCTTTACTGAGTGAGCTATCCAGCAGCGTCAGCCTTCCTTTTTATCACAACTACCCGCCGGAGAGGTTTGAAGGCTGCATCTTAAAATTGTGATTCTACTTCGTCCAAACGAATTATCCACAAACAGATAGACAGATAGAAACATATACGCTGGCAAAAATGCTCAAGAAGCTGTCCTGGTAGATTTATAGTAGTTTAAGTGTAATTCCACTGAGGTTTGGCCTGATAACACACAGGACCACACATCGACAGAAAACAATACCAGCTTTGCTATCGCAATGTGAGCGGGCCCTGTCCAGCTCACGGCTCCTGTGCAATCTACAGCACCTTCTTCCTGTCTGTGGGTTTTCTGCACTGACAGTGGTCAGTTTATTTCATACATTATTAATCATGTTCGTGGAACTGGTATTTTAAGGGCGAAATTGTAATGTTGATTCAGATTACTCTGGGATTGGCTGTTTTCCAGCAACAAGACAAGTCATTCATCTAAAAGAAAATGTAAGCATGTGCAACAGTGTTCTTCTGAGTTCTCCTGTTGTGTGATGTGGCTGCACTTGAAGATAATGTCCTGCAATCTGTACAATTTCTGTCTCCATGTCATTTTTGGCCTCGTTTTATTAGTGTTTTTATGTTTGTGTTTTGTTGCGTCGCATTGATTGAATTTTTTTAGCTGCTATTGAATATGCTTTCTGGGGTCAAAAGTCTTACCCATACTCTGAAACGCCTTGTTTTCAAAAATTGTTTCCATCTCAATTGTTCTTTTAAAACCAACGGGTTAGGGTGTTTATTTTACTGTGGACTCATTTTTCTGTTGGTTAGATGTGACCAAAGAAGAATTGGCTCAAGGCAGTGTCCTCCCAAAGTAAGCAAGCTTTTCCAGCAAAAATTGCATTCAGTACCTCTGAAATAGCTGCTGGTATATAGAACCTGACAGTCCTGATGGAGGAGATCCATCCCTCGCGCCGCTGCAAAGCCTGACCCTCTGCTCATTAATATCACCATCCCCGTCCTCTGAGCTGGGCTTACTGCTGCCGCTGAACTTTTTAAGAGGATCTGAACTCTGGGTGATGATGTGAGGTGTTCTGAGCTTCAGCGGAATAGCATTAAAAGTTCCGGAAGAGTCCGCCAGCTCATCGATACTGCTTCTCAACTCTGGGCTGGCCTCCCTGCCATGAAAGCGGCTTTTCAGGTGCAGCTCCGCCAGCAGTTTCTTTATTTTTAATTACCCCCCGCCACGTGATGGGTGTAAGAATGAGTTTTGTCCTTCCACATGTCCGTGTGTCCATCCGCCACGCTTCCTTTCCGGGTGAGAGCCCCCAAACCTTTCAGTACATCTCAATGAAATGTAACACATCGATATATCTTATTGTGCAGATGTGCCTTTTCATATCTCTGCCTGTGCTACTGCCCGTTCGTCTGTCCCTCCGCTACTCATATGGATTATGGGACTGGAAATTACTTTTGTAGCTGTTCTTTGTTACTCTTGCAGTCCTTTAAACTGAGATAATTGTAGCCCTTAGTGCGCTAACTGTTGTTACTCAATGAGGTAAGATGTCAAAATCAAAGCTGTTGAAAACCTATCATGTATCTTGTTTGCCGCATTGCAGGTTTTCATCAGGACAAGATAATGGATTTACATATTTTATTTTTTTTTATTTAACTTTTATATAATCGGGGAAGTCCCGTTGAGATCGAAATCTCTTTTTTTAAAGGTGGTTGAGGTGGAGAGGGAGAGGAGAAATTGCACAGCCAATTAGATCAGCGGATGATTAGGTGGCAAGTTGAAAGAGCCAGTTTGGGAATTTAGCCATATCACCCGGGAACTCCCTACTCCTATTGAAGAGTGTCAGAGTATCTTTGAGCCAGCAGTCATACCACTATTCAATCTGCTCCATCTGCATGACTGAAGCTAGGCAGTTGTGGGCTTGGTTAGTACTTGGATGGGAGACCACTTAGGAAAAATAAGTAGCCACTGGAAGAGGTGTTGGTGGCCAGTAGTTTGTGATCCTCCCTCTGGTGGAATAATCCCCAGTGCAGTGATGGGGACACTGTACTGAAAGAGACGCCATCATTCGGATGAGACGTTAAACGGAGGTCCTCACTCACTGTGGTCATTAAAAATCCTCTGACACTCTTTGAGAAGAATGGGGGGTTCCCCGGTTTCATGGCTAAATTCTCAACCTGCCACCTAATCTTCCCCTGATCTATATGGCTGTGCAGTTCTCCCTCATACCCCCCACCTCAACCGCCCAGGGCTCCCCTGAAAAAGAGATTTCAATCTCAACGGGACCTCCCTGGTTAAATAAGGGTTGAATTAAAAATAAAAATAAAATAATGACCACCGTAAGTCAGGACCTTGGTTTAACGTTGCATCAGAAAGATGGCATCTCCTTCAGAACAGTTCCCCCAGATGGCCACAGGGCCACCCTGTAAAGCTCTGCGGTCAGTGTGAAGGGGTAATGTCTGTCCTGTATGAAAGCATTTCAGCAGTGGTCACAAGCACCCATAATATGGATTATAACTTTTCCTATAGTTCTCCTGTGTTAGAGCCTCCACTTCATCAAAACACCCAGAGAAGTCTGCCACTGAAGACCCTCGAGCTTCCCTCACAAACCCCTCTTCTCCGCTTCAGTGTTTGAAAATAGAGTTAGCCAATCAAATCCCTGCTGTTCTCAAGGTCACAAACAGATCTGTTCAGCATAGTTCCCTCCCACCTGCTCTGTCTGCGTGCCCTGCGCCCCTCTACAGTTCTGTTTGACCTCCTCACCTCTTCCTCCCTCAGTGCCCTCATGGTGCTGTTTTTTTTTCTCAGCTTTGTTCGCCAGCCAATCAGAGAAGAGCAGATTATGACTGGGGACGCCCTCTATAAAAGGCCTTTTCTTTACAGGAGAGAGAATGACAGTCTGTAAATGGCAAAAAAAATAAAAAATAAATCATGGGTCATTAGGGGCTCTCTCAAACAAATGTATGCACCTCTCTTTTGAACATTCAAAAACATAACTCATGCGGCATGATATAGGACATTTAAGGTAACCATCTAGACACAAAACTGTCACTGGCAAACTTCAAACTCCTCTGACTATCGTTTGCAAAGGTCATTATCAGAATTGAGCTGTTTTTGGGCGGTGATTGAGTTGTTTTGTGTGGGAAAGTGAAGGGAGAGTTTGTCTTAGCCCTTCTGCTTGGTGATAAGGTTTCAGTTCAAAATAATTCTGTCTCCACCTCCTTTCCTTGGCATCGCGAGCACAGTCTTCGATCTTTAGTTTCATCATTTAGTTTAGTTCAGTTGTATCTCTTTGTTCGTTGAACGTTCGCAGAGCCCAGGCGGTGTAGAGCACTGCTTTAATTTTGTATGGAAGGCGACAGACTTGATTGCTCTTCCTGTTTGGGGCGTGGCCTCTCGCCTGATGCCGGTTTTCCTGGGCTTTTCCGCTTCCAGGAGAGGATCCGGAGACGAGGCGGATGCGTACGGTGCGGAACATCGCCGATCTGCGGCAGAACCTGGAGGAGACCATGTCCAGCCTTCGAGGGACCCAGGTCAGCCACAGGTGAGAGCGAGAGAGGAAGGGGGATGAGAGATAAAGATAGAGTGAGAGAGAGAGAGGTAGGTCAGGGAAAGAGAGAGAGAGTAAGAGAATCATTGAATCATTCTTTTATAAATACTGTAATCACATGCATATTTACATTTTTCTTGCTCATATTGTCATTGTTATTCTCTCATTGTTCTTATCATGGTGATTACACTATGGAAATATTTAATGCCAATGAAGCAGGTTGAATCTTGAATTTAAAATTGAGAGAGAGAGAGAGAGAGAGAGAGAGAGAGAGAGGCAGGAAGAGAGAGATGGGGAGGGAGGGAGAGGGGGGGAGGGAAAGAGATAGAGAGGAATAGAGAGAAAGGGAGAGAGAGAGAGGGATAGAGGAGGGGGGGTGGAAGCTATTGTCAATAACAGTCTTGTTTTGATGAAAACTAGTTCTGTCAGTCATAAGTACTTCCACTCTGTAGATACTCATGTGCTGCTGAATAAACCTTTTCGCTTGCTTTGTTCATGCAGCACATGCTGAATTTTCATTCAATCCTCGTCAAGTAAACAAATAGGCAGCCTGGCTCCTGACTGACGGCCTTGTAGATTATAGCATTCTGTGTGATTTTAGCTTGTCTTTCCTTGACAAGGCTGCCAGTGGATTATTATCCCTTTGTATCCGGAGTGAAGGGGTGTCCTTCGGTAGGGTTTCCTCTGCATGAGGTTTAATAGAGTATTACCCTCAGAACTGCAGTAAATCCACCCATTGTGCTCGGAGCAATTTCCCACAGTTCCTGACTTCAGTAATGTCTGAGTATTTTTGGCATCTGTATGTGACTGTAGGTTTAAAGCAATGACAGACTTTAGTTTGTGTTTAGTACCCAATCACACCACTTGTTCAATTAGAATCCTCATTGGCCATCACTCTGGACTGTTCTAACATGCAATCAAGATAAGTGTGAAATGTGTTGAGGAATGTCGACTTTATTCAAAACATGGTGTTTTATAATGCTATAAATCAAGGCTAATTGGTTGCCAGAGGGCTTCTGGTGAAGAATGGCTTCTGTTTCACTCAGTCTTAGTTTTATTTGTTCACTGAATATTCTTTTCTCATAAATCACACTGTATTAAAGGGAACCTTCAGCTGTCATTTGCAATTTCATGTTGCATTTTTTTTTTGCAAATTAAAATTTCATAAATGAAGCTAATTAAGTCATTAGAACAGTTAATTTCTCCGTTTAATTCGCAATATTGAACAAATAAGCATTTTTTTCAGCCTTCGTTGAACCTCCATGGTTTTAAACCCGAGCACACAAACCACGCTGGCTACCAGGGGAAATTAAGTGTTGTGTGTGCTTCACAACAGACTGTGATGGAACTTTAGCTGACAATAAGGCTCTTAAATGCAAATCTGTAGCTGAACAGAGATTAACAATTCCCAGTAGATTTCAGAGACTGAAGACTAAAGTTTGGTCAGCATTACCTTTTATGTCTGTAAATAGCTTATAATTTGTAGACCAGAGCTGCCCACTTAGTTCCTGCAGATCTATCCATTCCTTTTAATATCAATCCTAATTTCGTACTCATAATTAGACTAATTAGCATCTCATTGATAGCTGTAGCTGCTATAGCTGAATGTGGTGCGCCTTGTTAGCGTTGGAGTGAAATCCTACAAGATGGTTGATCTCCAGGAACAGGATTGGGCAGCCCTTGTCTAGCTGTAGGATGAGATGTGTTTTGTCAGGGTATGAGTGAAAACTCCATGTAGAAGTGTACACCGCATGGAATGTAGAAAGAAATAATGGTGGAAAATAACATCCAATGGGAAAACGTAATTTAGATATATTTGATCATGAGGAATGCTACCCACAGCCATTGCCAAGGTAAAGCCAAATGCTTAGCATGAACTTGAAAATGTCATTTTTGAGCTACATTAGACACTTCATGTAGTGTGTCCTCCTTACATTATATTTAATCACAAAAAATATCTTCTCTGCTTAATGATGTGGGCATTGTAGCTTTCATTGCAAATAATATTAAGAGCTCAAGATGCTTCGTTTTAAATCCTCTGTGATGTGGCCTATCTGCAGAGATGTCATTCCCGCCCTGAATTTAACGGAATGTGTGATCCGTAATCGGACGCATTCGCCCTGCGGTGTGACCGCGGTGTCAGACAGACTGTCACATTCCCAACTCTTTTCCCCTCCAGGGAGTAGATGGCTGACAGCAGCCAACCTGGCAACCCTCCCTTCCCCAAGACTGGCAACCCTGCCCCCACCTCCCCAAGCCTGCATTTTTCAGGGATTTCTGATCCTTGTCCACTGAGGGTGAAATTGCTATTGATTGATATGTCGGAGAAAAAAATAAAAAATAAACAAAACATCAACCCCAGAGGCATTTGTATCATCTTCAAAGGCACCTTGGCATGGCAAAATGTTAAGAAAATAAAAATAATTAAATGAACTCCCCCCCCTCCCTCCCCCTGGAAAGGAGGGGTTGGCCTGTGGGTGGACATATTGGATTTGGCCTTGTGTGATGGCATTCGAAGCCTAATTGCCTGGCTTGTGTTGTTTGTGTAAGTGGATTAATTACAGCCAAACGAAATATTCCTGAACCAGTGAGACGGGACTGACTGAACTGTTGCTGGGCCATTATGAAGGACATTTCTTACTTACTGTTTCCCTTGTTATTTCATTTCTTATGGACATGACAGCTTGCCTACAGCGGAATAGCTGAAGTAATTACCTATCTGCCGCTTTTCAGAAGTTATCCTATCTCTCTGTTTTCTTATGTAAGATCTCCATTTTTAGAGAGACCATCCGAAGTAATGGCAACAGGACAGGACCTTTGATACTATCAAGATCGCGATGCTAATTTTTATTTGTGCCTTAATGGTCACTTCCATTTTGTACTAGCATTGCGCTAACTCCACCACTCAGTGACTCAGTCAGTCAGTCACTGGGAGACATTGGCGTTTGTCAGGCCGGCTTAGCTGTTGCTCTCTGGCCAAGAACTCTGACGGTACTAAATCCCAGCTCAAAACAGACCCTTACATTTTGAGTGTGGCGACTTTGCTATATGTCAGGGTGAACCCGCACGCATTTGAATGTTAGATCTTCAGTAAGGGGGTCGGTTACCACTGGTCCAGAGCCATAACATCTGTTTGCTTGTTGAGGTCTGCTTGTAATCTCCCGACGAGAGGCTTCATCATCGTGGACATCAATATACTCATCAGCAGAAAGCAGCCACCACCTTGATGAAAAGAGTGAGGCGGATGTCGTTGTGTTTGTTCTTAGATATCCACATCTCCTCTTTCATCTCGGCTATTGATTTCTCCCCTCGCGAAAGAGGCGAAAAATCTCTCTGTTATTTGCCGACTGATGAAATGCATTATCCCGCTGCCCGATGGTCCCATTTCGCTCCCTCCTCATTGGCTGCGCGTTGCCGGGAGACAATCTGGTGTGTAGAGCGGACATAAGATGGCTAAGAGAATTGTCTTGAGCCATCTGGAGTGAGATGAGGAATGCTGATACACACCAGTACATCCCTCTATAGATGATACAGATGGACTGAACATGCAGAGATGGAACCAGAGATATTTCCAGTGTTTTGCTCGGTGATTGAAAGACTTTGTGATGGAGTGGCAGGCCATACATTACGTTTCAGGGCGGAAATGTGGTGACCTTTGACCTGACGCACATTTCATATTTCCACCCCTTCTGTTGTGAAATTCCACATCCGCACCATGCAAGAATTTCGATGCTTCGGTGATGTGGCACCGCTGACAAAACGTTTTTGGGATATTGTAGGTACGTTTTGCATTTGCTGGGTGCAGATGCACTTCTTGGCTTCGTAATCGAATACCCACTTGCGTATGTTGCAGGGGCTTGAGCCTGTCCCATCATATAATGAGCGAGAGGTAGGTGAACCCGGGACCGTCCATCAATCCAGTTCAGGGATCATGCACCATTCATCCACCTGCTCATACCTGTGCATTATTAATCTGGCATCATGTCTTTACATGGTGGTTGGTTGGTTACCCACTCAAACACTGGGAGATCATGTGCTGTAAACTGCGCACAGAAAGGCCCCAGTGAGGTTACCGCATTGCCCACGGCGCAGCCCTCAGTGGCATGACCCTCGCGTTGTGTATCTCTGGAGTGTCAGATCGGCTGTTCCTTTTCACAGACTCAACACTCGTACACCCACCGTACCCCACCCTCCCCATTTCTGGGAGCTGTCGCTCAGGTGCTGTACCCAGGGAATCGAACCTGCAACTTCCTCTCTGAAGTGTGATCCAACCTCATATGCCATTGGGTTTTTTTGCTTCTATATGACTAATGAATTGTAGTCAGACTGAATTAACTCATTGAATTTTCACGATTTTGTTTCTAATTCAGCGTAATTGTCGTGGTCAGAAAAGTTGGAAGGGAGCGAGGAAAAACAGGGGGCGGGGACTGAAAATAAGGGGCCGCGAGTCTCAGTTAATCATTACTTTTCATCGCCTCTGAGTCGGATTTCATTTGCCTTTTAGAAAGGCTGCTGAGGAAATTGACCCGCTAACCATCACTGACTATGGAGTCCTGCGCTGAATGCCTCTTCATTAAGACCAGATTATGGCTAATTGCTTGTAACAAACTAATAGATACAAGAGTACGAAGAGATTGTCGATTACTCCGTCATTGCATCATTCGTGGTTGGTGGTTCACGGTGTAGCCACGCAAAGATCAGTACTGCTGTTTCGAAAAACATGAACTAAGCCCC
Organism: Gymnothorax reevesii; assembly: GCA_029721435.1. Taxonomy (NCBI): domain Eukaryota; kingdom Metazoa; phylum Chordata; class Actinopteri; order Anguilliformes; family Muraenidae; genus Gymnothorax; species Gymnothorax reevesii. The sequence goes on along the minus strand of CM056579.1, from coordinate 20,852,930 downwards.
AGCGCAGTCTAAAACACCAGTAAATTGTTTAGGATAAAAACATCAGCTTAACTAGAAGGGCACTGCCATGCCACTTGTTTGATCGATCGCGGTCAAAAAATCAAGAGGGTCAATCCCTGATGTAATAGCAACCCACCCACAAAGTTTCAGAGATATCCGTTCATCACTTCTTGAGGAATCCTGTACACAAACAGACGGACAGACAAACCAACACCGGCAAAAACATAACCTCCGTGGTGAAGGTAATAACTCGAAGGTTAGGTGCTGTTTAATTGGCCTTGAGGACTATAATGGTTTGCACGGATCTGCGGACCTCCGTGACTTACAGGCACAGTTGTGCGAGTGCGATTCTGGCAGGCGGTTCAGAGACCAAACTGCTAAACCTGCTGATGTTTCACAACTTCAGGTCAGGATCGAATTTTGGGGGAAAAGCTTTCTCAGCGAAGGCGAGCAGTTGGCAGGGGGGAATGCCCTGGGAATAGGAGGCCACGGGTTCAGTCCAAACGGGGATGCAAATGCTGATCAGCTGACTGATTAATATTAACCCCTTGAACTCTTAACTTTTCACTGAAGTTTTTCCTTAAGTAGGTTCAAAGTCAGATGAGGCATTTTTCCGTACTGTAGGACAAAGTCTTATTCATATTCTGTATCTGCGGGTTGCTGCGCTTCACTGAAGCTACGTCATGCTTATTCTGAGAGAAATATTCAAACCCAGGAAGCCATGTTTTTATGGCCACAGCATGACATCAAATGGAAAATATCTACATTTTGTGCATCATTTTGTACACATTTCACCTGTAATTCAGTAAGACATCTCTATGATCGGAGGAAACCTTGGGATTCCACTACAGTGTAAAATTGGCATGAAGGCTGCACACATTTGAATACAGCAGCTGCATCTCACAGACCCATATATGGGTCCATAGGTTTTATGGGGTTAAGCTGCGGCAAGACCAACCTGTGCAGTGAAAACAGGCTCCGGCTCAACATCACGTTACTTTGCGTTGATGTTTCAATCATGTTTTCACTATCCATATGTTGAGAAATATGGATGTCTTCTCTACGTATCCTAGCCTGTTCGGAACGATCATGATCATTCATTAACCCTCGTTATTACAGCCTGTGCGACTGAGATCTGGGCCGGCCCTGACCGACATCATCTTCTCTGTGTAGGATGAGTTGTCAGCTCTACCTTCCTGTCACATTAGTATCTGCAATTCTCCAGCTGTACTCAGCCAATCACATTCCCTCCTTACCCACCCTGGTCGTCGAAACACCCTTGCTGCTTTCTCGCCTCATAACATGCTGGTTCGAATATTCGAGCATTTCTGGCTCAACTTCTAGCCAGGAGTGTCTGATGATTGCGCCTGGGCCCCATGCGTTTGTGGCCGCAGCCATCCAAGCAGCTTAATGGCGTCTGCAAGTCGTGGCCTCAAAGACATGAGTGGGAGGAGGACCATTTACCTGTGACTCAGTAGCCTACAAGAATGTGATCAACCAGCTGGACTCGAACTACGCTCACCCACGCTCTGTCTTCTTTTAAGCTGACCTTATCTCAGTCTCCAACCTTTTAAACTATTCACGATGTGCCATAACCTCTGGCGCACCTAGTTATGTGCAAGCTCAAATATATGAACATTACTCATCAAGTGTAGAGTGTCTGAAGATAGTTGTGTCTTGAGCTTGTGTGTGTGTGTGTGTGTGTGAGAGAGAGAGAGAGAGAGAGAGAGTTTGTTCCCGGGAAATCAGGCAGCCATTTTGTGGCATCGGCTCCGACAGGGGTTGAAGATGACTTGTCTGAAGGTGCTTGTGGCTTGAGCTCGTATGAATGTGTGTGTGTGTGTGTGGGTGTGTGTTTGTGTGTCTATTCACAGCAAATCAGGCATTCATTTTGTGGCTCTGGCTCTGACAGGGTTTGAAGATGACCTGCACACGTTCTTCCCTTTAGCAGAGTCACACCGCGGTCACCTTGTCTGCCAGCCATCGTCTGTACTCGTGAGTGTGTGTCAGGAGAGTGTGAATGGTCCTCAGGACTTGCAGCGAAATGTCTGCCTTGACTTGCTAATGCAGCTGGTCAGCAGTAGGTGCCGGTGACGGGGTGGCGAGCGACGGACGTGCTGCCACTCAGGACTTAGCTGAATACGGTCAGTCTGCTTCAGCTGGAGAATAAGCTTCTATTCTGTCCTATTCCCTTTACTTCCATACAACTGTTTTTGCATTTTCATAGCCTTGCAGTCAGCAGAGTCATGGTGCTTTCTGAAACTGTGCTACCAGGGACGCAAAATGGCCGCCGGAATTGCAGTGAACGCACATTTGCAGAGCAAATATTTTATACCAAGAAAATGTTTCCCTGTCTTGTACTTGTCTCCGTGTTAGTATTGGGTTTTACCCTCGGCCCGACTTCAGGCTGAAGGGTATTGTCATCAGTTTGTCGTCTGTCTGTCTGTCTGTCAGTGTGTGCGCTGTCAGGCCGAGGGTATTCAAACGTGGGCGTTTCTGGTTATAATGTTCTAGCCATCTTGGATGCACATCCTTTGGAAAACCACAACTTCAGACCCCCTTCAGTGTACAGTGAGGTCCATAACTCTGTGGACAGCATCAATACATTGAGAGGCCTGCCATTCCTACATGGTGCATATGAAATGGATGTAAAAACTCACAGATTAAAACTGAAAGTCTTCTGTCTCTGACCAACTACTGATGGAAAACATTTTTAAAAATAGCCACGTTTCTCTGTGTACTCTTCTTATAACGATAGAGTATTAATCTCCACAACATCTTAGCAATAGAAAATTTATTTGGGAGATCAAGAAATGTAATCATAGCCACAATGACTGCCCTGAATGAATGTCTTTCCTGTTATTTGCAGTTGTAAAATTCATTATCTGTGATATCCATCAGATACCACTAGAGGGCGGTGTGGGAAGTAGACTCATCGTGCCTGAGGGTGTTAGTGGGTCAGGTGCATATTTCTGTGGCTGATGGGAAATGAAGTCTTGCTACATAGCAGCTACCTCCTTGCAATTATTGATAGGTAATCATTATTAAACCTTGCTGTGACTAGCGCTGCTCCGATTTTCTGCATGCTTCTCGGCTAATTAGCGGCTCGATGCTGATGTTTGAGTGAATTCTGCCTTTTTGGGGCCAGAATGTGACAGTAGATCTAGAGCAGGGTTTGGCAGCCTTGCTGTGGCTATAGGATGAGGTGTGCATTGTTAAGGTTGGAGTGAAAGCCCACAAGGATGGTAGATCTTCGGGAACACTGTTGGTCACCACTGCTTCATTCAGTGGAACAAATTAGCCAGTCCTACAGGGTCTACTTCTACTCTGTTGTCTGGAAACAACATGGCACTTAGGACAGGTTGATTTGAGAGAATTAATAAAAACATCACAGTTTTCCTTCCTCATTATTTACGAGGATATGATGGGATGTGCTCTCAAATGATTTTTTACCCGCATCGCTGATCTGTCCGTTAAATGATAACTGTCTACTGCAGCAATATTAAACCTGTGTTTGTTTCGGCTCACTGCTGGGAAATATAGTGCAGGATGATTGATGGGGAAATTTCTCGTTGACCTTAAGCCGGGTCATTTTTCATGTGGCAGTGTCCCTAAAAACTGCAGTCGTGACAGATAGGCAGGATCACAAGATGTCAAAGCGGATCAGTGTATTCATAAATATAGCAGGACACTGGATTGCAAGGCCACCATCACTCACACCTTATAATCACAGAAGACCTGACCGAAGCTGACAGCATCAGGAAGGAAGCTCTAGATTATTTGGTTGTCTTGATTTCTTATCCACATTTATCCACATTTAGGGAGATTTTCTGTGAAAATGGCCTTTATTTAAAAGCGGTTATTGTCACGAGCAGAAGTTTTTAATGCTGTGGCTGTTCTTGCTGGTGTTCCTTCTGTAGAGCATACAGGCAGGGGTGATACAGCCCATCATATGTGCGGTAAACCCCGGGAAGGACTGGGCTCTGTTTCAGAAAGCAGGATTATGGCTTCAACTGGATTATCGCATCTCTAATTAATCCTGTGTTTCAGCTTTTGTGCCTTCATTGCTCCTGCTTTATAAATTAGCTCACTGTTCTATCCAACTATCTGATGCTAGGCCCCCTGTCCCTCCCCCATTCCCTTGCAGCACTTTGGAGACGACCTTTGACACCACGGTGACCACGGAGGTGAACGGGCGAGGCCTCCCTGGGCTGGCCAGCCGCTCCTCCCCCATGTCCTGGCGTCTGGGCCAATCAGCAGCCAGTCCCCGCTTACAAGCCGGAGAGGCTCCCTCCATGCCTGGCTCGTACCCCCAGCCGCGGGCCAGTGGCGGCGGGGGTACGGGTGGAGGAGGTGGCAGTCCTGGGGGCCCCACTGGCCGATACGCCCCCCCGGACCCCTCCCGCCTGGTTTATAACGCTCCCCTGAGACGGGGGCCAGCGGCCGGGGCGGGGCAGAGAGGGGTGGAGCTCGGCGAAAAGGGTGGAGCAGAAGGCGGGTCGGAGGTGGAGGTGGGCGGATACATGAGCGATGGCGATATCCTGGCAAAGAACGTGAGGCCGGACGATGTCAGCAGCGGGTGAGCGATACATTCAGAGACAAATTTATTACAGCTTTTTACTGTACTTACTAAGCGTTACAACTCACATCCATCGCCTTGATTCTTGGTCCAGGGGAGCCTTAGGGTTTGCAGTTTTTTGTTTTCGCCTTGATATCAGCTGACAGTTTGGACCCAGGTGACCAGCAGAGAAGAGGTACCTGTATAATCGATCGACTAAGTGCTGAGCAACAACAAAAACCAGCTGACATCACAGCTCTACAGGACCAGGAATAAGAACACTGGCTCACATCCACAGGTGTAAAATCCCAGAGTAGGAAGTAAAAGTCCTCCCCAGAGTTTTGTTTTAAGCATCTGGGTTTGCCAGTGAGCACAATTTATTTTTGTCCAAGGGGTAGAACTAATTATTGTAGTTAGCTGGCTGAGTTGACACACAGAGTTGAACTCATCATTTCTCATCTCTGGACCTTAAACAGGGCTTTTACTTTGCATGGTGTCTCTGAATATCAGACTTTAGAAATTAAAACGGGTAACTTACAGTATGTATATCTCATTAATGAACTATTGGTAAAGTAATTAGGAGTTCTTGTAATTTGTATTTATAGATTTTGGAAGTTTATGTGCATATTTTTTTTCTGTTTGTAACAGCATAATCACTGTTTTTTTTTTTCATTTTTGGGTACATTTTCTAATTTTCTTTCCATCTTGCTTTGGTAATGTAAATGACTGTTTCCCAGGCCAATAAAGCCACTTTCAATTTGAGGATGTAACTTACACTCTTTAAAAGCAGAGGTAAATCAGCCCGTCGTCTCTGGAAGATCATCCCATTTCATTTTTCCTTCGAGTCACGTACCGGACGCCACGCCCATCTACAGTTTTCGATACGTTTAAAACACATTTTAAAATCTATGGTAAATGTTGGGGATATTTACAGTTGAAACTCTAGTCACTCTGCGAACCAGAATTTAGTTTCGCATTATTTCCACAGGCGTTTGTATTCCGGGTGGCCGGAACACAGGAACCCCAAACAATCATAAATATTGCTGCGTTTGTGCCTGGACAGTCCACTTCGGCTGTTTTCGGTACTTTTTGCATCCTTTTACTTCTTGACAAGCTGGCAAAAACACTGGCATCCAATGCGGGACCTCCACTATTCTACTTGCTTCGCCTGCAAATTTTTTTGAACAGGTTTTGAGTAATGATAGCACTTTAATACAATTCCTTTTCTTTTTTTTCTAGTTGTAAATGTGTTTTGATGTGTATCCTTCTGAAACCCAACATATAAAAGTTGAAGCATATAAATTATTTTAAATATTTAAATTACAGATTAAATATTGTGGAAAATAGTTACATTTATTTTCATAAAAAAAAAATTTCTCAAATGCCCCTTTAACCCCGTAAGGGTTTATCTATTGGGGCTGCTGTATTCAAACCTGAGGAACTTCAGTCCTGTTTTAAATTCTAGTTGCGATCCAAAGGTTTCCATGTCCTGCTGAATTATAAGGTTTTATATATAAAATGATGTACAAAATTTAGATATTCTCAATGCTTTGACCATAAAAACACAGCATCCTGGGTTTGAATATTTGTCTTAATATAAGTGTGACATAGTTTCAGTGAAGCGCTGCAACCAGCAGATACAGAATATGTATGTGACATTGTCCCACAATATGAAAAAAAAAAAAATTCTCTCTCTCACTTGGAACATAATTAAGGGAAAACTTCTGAGAAGAGTTGGAGTTTAAGGGGTTAAATTAATTTCCAGGGCTTTTAGCAGAAGTAATCACTGAAGCCTGTGCTGTCACAGGCTATGTAAACCTTATAATAGCAGTCTTATTCCTCTTCGTCTCACGTTCCTTTGAAATATAATTTGATCTCAGAGACGCGTACTGTGCTCTGAACCGAGAAGCATTTTCCTCGCACTGGGCTTCAGAACCTTATTCAGACGGCAGGCTGAAATGACTTTTGGATAGCCATGGAAAGGGGGATGCATTGGGGAAAGCAGGATGTATAAAATGGTAAAATGGGGAGGTGTGGGTATGTGTGCCGACTGCATGAGAGCCTCTTTTCCATCTACCCAACATTACATTTCCAGGGGCTCCCATTGAAAAGACAGAGTGTGTGTGAGCTGGAGGTCCTCTCCGGCTTATGTATGTTTGCCTTGTCACATTTCTACAGAGAGAATACCACAGAGGAAGAGAGAATGACTGTGCCTGCTTCATGCATCACTGAGTCACGTGTGTGCTGAGCGCTAGGCTTTCAGTCCTAACTTTGATAAATCACTGCCGGCCTCTATTATGGGTGCTACCGTAAACTCTGGAGTACGCTGCTCAGTGAGCTTCCGTAAAGTGTGGATTATAACTCTCACTGAGCTGTTGTAAAGTGAGGAGTTTGACTCTTATTCAGCCAACGTGATCTCTGGAGTATGCTACTCTCTGAGTGTCTTCAGTGTACCATGAAGTGTGGAACATATGCAAGTCTCTATAAACTACATAAACCATGGAGTCGAAGTCTCATAAAGCTACGGTACACCATGCAGAATGAGTTGCACTGTGTTACGACGTACTGCGGATTTTAACTCTTACTGAGGTCGTAAAGTACGGCGTATGAGTCTCGCTGATCGACCGTAAAACATGAACATCTAAGCCATAGAGTCAGAGCCTCACCTAAATACCATAAACTGTGGAGTACAAGTCTCTGAGTTTTTCACTCAGAGAGAGGGGAGTAATTGCAGGCTAAATCATGTCTGCGCTGGTACCTGATTGCTTGACATTAACATAATAATCGTTCTCTTGGATGCGCTGTAAACAATCTTCTCTGAAGATGCTGAGATCAGTTTCAAGAAAGACTCACTTGAACAGTTTCTGGGGAATAATTCTGAAGTTTAATTAAATTGCTCCTGGAGACAGTAGCAGGGTATTAACTCTCTATCCTAATTAGTTCTGATACCTTGTTCTTCCTACTTACTCATCCATATCCCATTAAAGCCCTTCGCTTGAAACGTGGAGAGGTGTCCGGTAAGATCGATGACTCTGTCAGTGAGCTGGCTTTGCCTAACTCCTCATTACATCTTTGGTGAAAATAAATATGGTGCCGTCTTAACTGTGATTGGTTGCTGGTCTGCAGGTACCTGACGGATGGAGGCCTGAACCTGTACACCCGAAACGTGGGTCGTGCCCCCGAATCGGCGTCCTCGCGGGACGTCATACAGAGAGGGGTTAACGAAATGCCAGGGGGCACAGACAGGTAAGGGGTGCTAGGGGTTGGTCCAGCTGATATTGGGATGGGTACCCCCCTACTTCCACACACACACACACACACACACACACACACAGCTGTGCTGCGATAAAGTATCAGCTTGCTAAGAAGTCTCCCTTAATATGAGATGCTCATTATTAGTATTGCTCCTACTGTAGAACTTGCTGGAAGACTCAAGCAAGAAAGATATGGGAGATAGAATTTTTAACTCTGAAGAGCAGATTTTTAGGACTTTTTTTCACAATTTAAATCAGTTCCTGAACTCCCAGTTGCCCCCAGTTATCAGTTGTGGAGCATTCCCCAGCATGCAACGAGCCAGGGGCAGGAACATGCCCTGGACAGTTTGCCAATCCACTGCCGGAATCACTCACCATTAGCTCACGCACATATACCTATGGTAATTTGGTGTCGTCAGTTGGCACATTAGTTTTGGCACATGCATGTCTTCGGAGTTTAGGTGGAACCAGGGTGCTCCCCAGCACTATCGCACCACCCTGTGGTCAGCAAAGAACATTGCAATCACATTGTGTGCTTTCACGCCTGCGAGAGTTGTGGGAAGAATAATGTCTTTATCTTCTCACTTCTGAGATTGTATTTTATATTGTAAATTCTCAGAAAGAGATTTACTGAGGATCTGTCTCGTGACTGAGGGCGATGCTCCGTGCTCTTGGCGCTGGAGTAATTGTGAAGATTGAATCGAGTGCACAGGCACAAGCTTTTTCGATTTACATTCGACGAGCCGCTGAATTCATAATTCAGAGCACATAAGGACAACATATTATGCCTTCAAGTGGAAAAAGTGGCTTGCCTTTGTCTCGGTGTGATAGATGCTTTTATTTTGTAGCCTTTGTGGGAAATTATTACTGTTGTCAGTAATATTTTTGCATGAAATGGATTTAAAATAATGTGAAGTGTCTACCAGCCGATTCATGCATTATTAGATTAGCTGCCTGTCCTTCATAAAGCATTGTGAAGGAAATCTCCTGACTTTGAATTGCTATCTGAGCGGTGGTTGTACACCGCAGATCACAGATTACAAAGCTAGGAACAGCCAGCCTTGGAGAGCAGTGCCGGATCTGTCATGAGCATCTGAACGAGAGTCAGGAATCATGAAACCTAGACAGATACTGGAGGCAATGCTGAAAACGCACTATGCGGTATCGTCGGCTGACACAAAATGTTCTCACAGTGTTGATGTAATGCTATAACATTGATAAAATATTCCAGTGACATGATTAGAATATATTGTGCTCTCTGGGATTGTCCACAATATTCTTTGCGATATTCAGTCCTGTATAGCAGATGTATTGTTCTGTCGTCTGACATAGGATTCATCGTGTGAGGATGCACATGGAGTTAGGTCACAGTTGTAGTTTTTCTCTATAGCTTCGAATAGCAGGCATAATATTAGCCTGCAGCACCATATAGCGCGTGTAATATTAACCTGTAGAATCAATTTTTTGAGTATAATATTCATCTGAAGCTTCTTGCAGCAGGTATACTTTAGTGTAGGTCTATAGATCCATATAGCAGGTGTGGTATTGTGTAGAATTCATTTTGCTGGTGTAGCATTTATCTATAACATCTTAAGACAGGTGAAGCATTAGCCTGTAGCTCTATGCAGCAGGCACAATATCATCTGGCAGGTCCATATTGCAGGTATAATATTAGCCTGTAGCTCCATATCGCAGGTGTATTATTAGCCTTTATTTCCCTATAGCAGGTGTAGTATCTGCTTGTAGCTCCATAAAGCAGGTATAGTAGCAGCCTGTCACTTCATATAGCAGTTATAGCGTTAGTCTATAGCTCCGTGTTGCAGGGAAAGTATAATGGAGAATCTATTTTGTTGGTCTAGTATTTATCTGTAGCTTCTTAAAACTGGTATGGTATTATCGTACAGCTCCATATGGCAGGCACCATATTATCCAGCGGCTCCGTATGGCAGGGACAGTTCTATCCAGAAGCTCCATATAGCAGGTTTAGTATTAGTTTGTTGCTCTGTATAGCAGGTATATTATGACCCAGTTGTTCCAGTCTTTTGCTGCCCCTCTCACAACTTCTTTGAGATGTGTTGCTGTCCTCACTTTCAAAATGAGCTAATATTTTTCCTGAAATGGTAAAATGTCTCGCTTTTAACATCTGATACGTTGTTTTTGTTCTATTGTGAATAAAATGTCAGTTGATGAGATTTTCAAATAATTACATTCTGTTATTATTTACATTTTGCACAGCGTCCCAACTTTTTTGGAATTGGGGTGGACATCATGAATAAGTATAGATAAAATCTACAGTCTCAAATTCAGCATCACAATACCACTGGAAAGTCAAATAAAAGTTGGAAGACAGATCATGAACACCACAGTTATGCGGTCACAATTGTACCTGGACCTTTTGCTATCTGCCTGATTGTTTTTTGTCAGACTTAATATCTGCCTTGTGGGTGTTTTCTCATTAGAAAAGTGGAGATCACTTGCCATTTTGTTTGGGTGGCTGCCATTTTTGTTGTTACTGCACAAACGTGATTGTAATAACTATGTCATGATCGCTGGACTGCGTTATACTATGTCCGGGCTCACTAATGTTACATTTATGCAATACTCTTTAGATTATATAGACATCTAAGTGGCTAGTAAACTTTAACTGAGAAAGGTCTTTGTGAATAATAGTCATATTTAAGCGATGTGATTTGGTTTCGCCCTAACTTTATTAACTCAGCTAGCTGTAATGGACATGAACTTCTGCGACGTTTTACGGCGCTTTCATGCATCCGAACTGCACTTTCAGATTTTCGGGATGTTGGCTAGCTTGCGAGCTAACTGCCTGGAGCACAGTCGCTGTTACAGCATGCTAGGTAGTGAAGTTAGGGCAAAAACTAAATGACATTGCTTAAATATAAAGACTATTAGCAAGGGTTTTCCTTAAATAGCGTTAGCTAGCTTGCAAGATGACCATATCTGAAGAGGGACATAATACCTGGTCGCATACCGGCCGCTGCAACACAGACAAAATTGGCAATGAAGTGATATGCCTCAGCCTGAGCCGTCTGCTTGCTGTTCATAACGGAAGTTGTTATTCAAGGTTTAGGGAGGTTGTGGGGGTGTGATCGCGTTGAAAGTGACCAATCAGAGTCATCAAAACTTCCCCCATTCGCAGATCGAATATCATTATTTACGATGAAAGCGTCACTGGGTAGCTTTCACCACCATGGCGAAGAGCAATAAGAAATCTTCCGCCACAGATTTCTTTCACCAGTGGCGCTGTGGTGAACTGCCAGCGTGCACCTAGCTATAATTTTAGCCTGTAGCTCTGTTTAGCATAGTATTAGCCTGTAGCTCTGTGTCGTGGGTAGAGCATTAACTTTTAGCTCTGTGTAGTGGGTGTTGTATTAGCCTGTAGCTCTGTGTTGCGGGTATGGTATTAGCCTGTAGCTTAGGATGAACAGAGGTCCCTTTTTCCTGGCGACAGTCCCCATTTTTGTTTGCCTGTCCTTGGCAGGAGCTTTCCTCAGAAATTACCTTGTTTTTTACTCTAGGTTTATGGCAACTGTGAATTGTGAAAGAGGAGCATTGCTACTTGATGTCGTGAAGAAGACGGCACAGAACAGTGTCAATCATCTGTTTTTGTTTTGACCGACAGGGGGGGCTATGTTAAGGCTGTTAGCTCTCATAATGATAGCACTGCAGCAATCAAAACCCAGAGATTTCACCCAAGCCCAGCTCAACCCACACAGAAAGAAATTACACAGTTTCTGATGATAGTCGCCCAGGGGCGTCTCTAGGACTGAAGATTGGTGGGGCCCAGAGCTCCCCTTTAAATCAATTACTTAACCTTACTTGCATGCAATCATTCACGTAATTGACAAATAATCCTTCCAGGATTCTCACGGCTTTTTTATTGTTTTATTGATTTTTTGCGGTAACTTTTTCAAAATTTGGCAATGAAAGTTGCAATGTCTTGGCGATTTATTTTCTTTGTCTGCGATAAATTTGCGTGGATTGGTTGAATTTGCTTTAATCGTTGCAATAGTGACATGCGTCTTCCTTGAGGGATGTGCAACAGATTTACTCCGAGAACACGCCGCTACGGTACATTTTGGTACGGTGACAATCATTAATCTGGACGCGTAATTTCGTGTATTTTAATCAGCGTTATTCAGAATCAAATTCGAATGGCTAAACTCAAGTAACTTGTCTCCTCAATGCCAGACGCCTCCACTCTGTGTTAAAAAGAAGAGGGGATGCTACACCATGGTAAACAGGCCCCTGTCCCAACTTTTTTGAGACCTGTAGCAGCCATCAAATTTGAAATGAGCTCATTTTGTGGAGAAAATTGTAAAATTTCTCACTTTCAACATTTCCTATGCTATATCTGTTCTATTGTGAATAAAATACTGGCTGGTGTGATGCATAACGTTTTGATTTTATTCACTATTTACACTTTTTCCCAATTATTTCGGAATTGGGGTTGTTTTAGCATGTAATTCCATAGAATATGTATATTATTTTTCTGTTAGCTCATATAGTAGATGGATATAATTTCTTTTTCTTGTTCCTTGGGGTGGATGCTTAGCATTTTTCCCTAATGCCGCTTTTTACGCCCGTCTGTAGTAGATGTTTCATACAGAGCACTCGGCCTGCCTTGTTAGATCGACTGCAGTGCAGCTGTGTGTTAAAGAGCCATTCAGCTTCTCTGTCATACATTTCCATGCTCCTGCGTTCGCTGACACGTACAGACTGCAGCCGCGGGGATTACATTCACCCCAATAACTCGTATAATCAGCACGCTAGCAGCATGAGGTCCGTCCTCTCCAGTTACCGAGGCTGACTATGGGAGCTAATTAAAATTCAGCCGGCGTATTCCGTGGGTGCGTATGATTCTGCTACTGCAGTTTTGGGCGTATGGGTGCCCGGAAACTTATTTCATAGAAATATGAGCCGGAATACCAATTATTCAGGACAGATTTTTCGATGAACCGCTGCGCAAAAGAAACTGTGGGCGTCATAATGAAATGCACATTTCAGAGTTTAAAACTTTATTCTGCATTTAACTGTTCGACCAGGGAAAAGAATGGGTTTCTCCAAAACAGCATTGCGCCACTTTTCACTTTAACATCCATCCATGCATTATTTCTGATTAGGGTTCTGGAGTGGGATGGCTGGAGCATATCCCAGCATGCACTGGGCCTCCATTGCAGGGCACACAACACTCACTCACATTAATACCTGTGGGCAGCCCTACATGGGTTTGGACTGTGTGAGGAAACCGGAGTGCCTGCAGAAAAGTTTTTATTTACTTTTTTATTTTACTTTATTCCTGTGACAATGATTGAAAAGTATAGAAACAAGTCCAAGTTGCCTTGTTTTGGATGCTCAATGTGACATTCTTTGGCAATTAAAGGTTTTGATTCCCCGTGAGGATTTGGAGAAATTTGCCTGAGATTTGGACTGCTGAGTGGCTTTTAAATGAAGTATGTCACTGTAATGATGCTCCAGGTGTCTGGTATCAAAGCCTGATCATGTTTTACTGAATATGACCTGTCACTTCACTAGCAAGCACACGATTGTGTGTTCTATCTGTCAGCAGGATTACTTTAATCTTATTCTGACACAGAAACTCCGCTGGTTTCTGTTGATAGCCCATGGCAACCGATTACACAGTAATGTTTGCGGGATTCTTTCAACCAGCAAGTCCAGTTTGGATGGAAACTTAATCTAGCAGAATGAAATTTACACTGTCTGAGTGAAATCAACTGTAAACACCATACTGAGTATGTTTACAGTCATGTATTTCTCCTCATCAAACCATGGGACCTCTAACATGAGCAAAACCTCTAACTGGAGTAAAAAGAGGTTATTCCAGGTTCTTATGAGATGAATTATTCAGCAAATTCAGTCTGTTCTAGGAAACACAAGTGTGGTACTAAACTGGATTCTGGGACATTATTGGATTTACGGTCAGTCCATAGCTCTGGGCCCATAGGAACTGTCCCCATCCTTTCTGTAGTATGTACTGAGGAGAGAATTTTTTTGCAATGGCTATTTATTTCAGTTTTTCTCAGAGGGGATTAGAGATGCTCAACACAAAGAATGCATGTCTATCCTCAAACTCCCCTGTCCACTACTGCCACCGCGCATGGGTCAAAGAAAAATCGCCATAAAGCCGCTTTCACACCGGACGCCTTTGCATTGACTTTGAATGTAATCTGTCGCTCCAAAAATTCATTTTGCGTCCGGTGTGAAAGCATTTTAACATAGGGAAGTAGTCTGAGGTGTTTAGTTCAGCAAAGTTGTTTCTTATTGGTTTGGATTCTAGCTTTGGACAGTTCCAGGAAGATGATGACCTGTGAGGAATAAAATCCGTATTAAATGAGTGTTAAATCATGGGAAGGTTACTGGTGCCGATTTATGTATCTCCCCTACGACGATAGTCGGGAGACACTGTGGTTTAGTTCCAGGGCTGCTGCCGCCGCACCTGCAGAGATTTTCTGTTCTGGGCTTTGGAAACCACAATTTTTACAGGAATTTTTTCAAATTTTGCACCGGCGAAAATATTTATTTGACAATGCTCAGGTCGGATTTTCGGCAATTTTGGACATCCAATATGGCTGCCGGCGGCCATTTTGTCCAAAACTTGGGGATCGGGGAGATTCACCACTCGGTCCCTGTGGCGACCAAGTTATTTTGTTTGTTTGTTTATTTATTTATTTATTTATTATTCTTTATTACTATAATTTTATTTATTTATTTTTTGCATTTAACCATATCATGGGAGTTTTGCCCCAGCACCAGGGTACCTCTGTAATCTTTGCACGTTTCTGGTGTTTTCTCTCTCTCTCTCTCTCTCTCTCATCTTTTCCAAACTGAAGCCCGAAGTCTGTTTACAATTAAAGATCAGTTTATCTAAGGATTACCCTGTTGGTGAAAGTAAGAACCTGCTGATTGGTTTTTAAAAACTAATCAAAATGGAATATTTGTTTGGGCTTCCACTTTTATATAAAAGTAATATCACGAGAAATGCTGCTCTTCAAAAATCCATTTGCGGTTTAGAACTTTAAATGAATAATTTGGCAGTAAGTTTTGTTCAAGCGAAGTTATCCCGTAAGTTGTCAGGTGCCCCTTCACTGCAGCCATATTTGTTGTTACCTGTTGCTTCCTGATGCATTATATAGCTGAGACTGGATGTGAGGAAGAGGTTTTCCATTGGTTAGATGCTATTGAACTGTATATCCAGACATGCAAATATACTCAGAATTCTTTACAACTGCAGTTCCTAGCCTTACCAGCTCACAGAAGAGGGCATTTATTTTATTCTGAAATATAGAAGAATCCCAATAAAATTGATGGGATGAGAGCCAAAATTCTAGGAATGGGCAGTATGCCCGATTGCAGTGTCTGTACTTAGCCAGGATCCCTCACACTATCACTTAGAGCAGGGCTTCTCAACCTTATCCAGGGTGTGTATCTGTGGATACAAGCTTCGGTTCCAGCCATGCAGCTACATCATTGATTTTCCCAATCAATCTCTCTCTCCTTAGCTTAAGACATAGTTCAGTAGAATCATGTGTAACTGCCTGGGTGGCACCGTGGCGCTTACACAGACGAGCCCTTTGCAGATAGTTTTGGGAACCATTGACCAACGGTAGACCACTCCTTTCAGAAAACAGTTCTGTATTTGTAGGTCTTTCTATAAAGCCATGGGCTTTTTTCTTTTTTATTGTTATTTTTTATGGATGACCTATTTCACTCCATCTCCAAAATGCATCAATCATAGTGAAAAGTACAGAAAATTTGTTTACACTTTACTTGAAGGTATTGTCATAAGAGTGACATAACACTGTCATAACTGTTACATGACACTGTCATGAACGTGTCATAAACATTATGTCAATGTCATAAACTTTTATGACTGTTTTCATTAGGTGTCATTCGGTTTTCGCAATGAAAAGTTGACATTGTTTGGGTTTTCTTGAGTCATAAACGTTTTAGACATTGACATAATGTTCATGACATGTTCATGACTGTGTCATGTAACAGTTATGACAGTTATGTCACTCTTATGACGATACCTTCAAGTAAAGTGTTACTGAAAATTCTTCTGGGTATGTCATTTGATGTGCATTTCTGTTGCAAACCAGCCTCTCATTTGGAATGGTTTGGGCTGAGTATAATTCCCCCCCATTCAATTTACTTGTCCCCAGAATAAGAGCACTTGAATTTTTATTTATCCTTCTGATATGTGAAATGATTGAAGATCCATTTTGGCCATTTTTCTGAGCCTAAATGCCAGTTCTTGCTCTTAACAAAAATGATAAATTTTATTGGTTAACAGCTTCTGACCCCTGACCAATCATCACCCCTTTCAGAGCATAGTTGCTCTGAAAATTCTGGGCATAATTGGAAGGCAGATACAGTTTGCTGTTGAAAAGCTCCTCAAGAAGTTTCAGCTTCTTACTGTGATCTGTTAAGTGGATCCCTTGGCAGTAACTCTGAGAAAGTTATGCACTTTCTTCCCCAAAGTATTGTCTCGAATAATGGTGCAGAAATCATCATGAAAGGTTTTTTTTTTGCCATCTGCTGGGTATATTTAGGCTTGAAATATTCCTGCCAAAAGCGGAGGAGTCAAACTTCGACTTGCCATCCAAGTTTCGCTAATTTTAGCTCAGTATTGCAGGATTTGCACCGTTAGCGTGTGATTTAAACGCCGCCAGTGAGCTCCTATGGATCCTGGCAGGGTACACTTCTTTCGCCTCTCAGTTTCGCATATGTAGCATGCTGGCTAGCAGCTGCTGGATGCTCTCCTGTTTCCTAGCGCTGTTCTCAGCAGGCTTATGCAATGATACCACACACGTTTCTCGCATCTCGCCATAATCAGTTAATTTCAATGTAACGTCTATTCGCTTTGATTTACTCCGAGCGCCAATGATTTTGTTGTCTGGTTTGAGTAATGGGGCCTTACACTGGTTTTCTGGAAAAATCTACAGCGTATGATGCATAATTCATGACTGAAAATTCAGGAACTCATGTATATTTTACTGAAATTCCTCTGGGATTCGAACGGGCTGTTAATAATGCATCGACTGACTCATTTCATGGGGATTAGGACTTGCAAATTACAAGGTGCTGACTTTATAAGGTTTAGGGTTATTATAGTTTTTACATTTTGATGATGAAGCGTAAATGACTAATCAATGTATAGCAAATGACTGCAGTGCATGGAATTAAAGCCAATTTTTAAAGATCTTTCCCAAAAGTCCATCGGTATTTGAACTATGTAGGTAGTAATTTGTTCACAGTTCTCAAAATATGGCCCTTTTCATTGATCTATTTGATGCTTTTATTTAAAGCGACTCACAGTTGATTAGAGTAAGGAGGGACCTGTCCCCCTGGTATAGTGTGGGGTTAAGGGCCTTGTTCTGGGGCCCGGACAGCTGTTCTGATGCTGTGGCAACACTGGGCCTTATTCCACCATCCCTCCCAGTCAACCAGCCGTTCCACCAGGCTTATTAGCCATCCTGTGGTTTCGATGTGTATGAGGGCAGTTCAGGCATCATCGATGTGACATTTAGAAACAAAATGACAAAACAAATATCTCAAGAAATTAGTTTAGTGTTTTGTGGTAAACACTATTACTGCGCACTCTCACCGCACCCACTTGGATGAGATGAAATGCATTAGAAATTTCCTGCAAATAAACTGTTATTTCAGAAAGGCACTTTGGGGAGATGTTAACCATCTGCAAACTCTGCAAAATTTAAGTCTAATGCAGACAGTTTGACCTCTGTGGGAGGGTTGGCTCAACATAAAAATGGTAATTTTGAAAAAACATATATTTGATTTCTCATTTCTATGAGGAAAAAACAGTGCCATGCATTTTGTATGAGACTCCATTGTGGCATGTCGCCTTTTTTTTTTTTTAGTAAATATTTATTACATGAAATTTTGTAATACGGTGATTTTATGAAATGTGCTCTCCAAATGAAGGGTACATGTAGAATATTTACGGTACTTTGGGAGATAGCAACTTTACTTCTTTTAAGCTCAAGTTGAAATTACTATGAAATTGCCCATGAATTGAAGCTTACATGTAATACTTCTATCTCAATCTCTCAATGATATCAAATCCAGTGCGCTGGAATCCTTCACCGTAGCGCTAAAGTATTATAGACTTACAGAATACACCTCTGGAATCACTTTGCTGTAATAATCGTAAATGCTAAATGTGCAACTAAATGAATTTACGTCTTTCTTTACTAACATTCCCCATTCCCACCTCGGAGACTATGCTTTCTAGTACTGGTGGGTAAATAGGATTTTTATTACCTGAAAGGTCTGGAATCCACTTATTGGCTAGAATAGGGAGTGAAGACCTCTTATCAGTAATTAGCTTGCAAATTGCATTTTTCCGTTTACAGTCTCCTTCTAACACCAAGGCTTTGGCTCACTCAGAAACTCCTGCAAATTTACCCTTTGTCAAAAAGGTTTTGAACTTTAATTCCTGTTAAAGGTATCGCTTCGCTTCTAGTGTCGGCAAGAGAGCGATTGAAAGCTAGCTTGTGGCGCGTAACAATATTCACCCACATAGCAGGCCTCTCCGGTCCATTTTGATCACAATACGAGTGAAGTTACCAGTGTGAGCAAACAAAGTATCTAAGTGAATGTGTTTATCTCAATGATAAATGGCCCATCAGTGTATTCTCTGCTTTGGGGAAAAATTGTCGCCCTCACTGCCATGTTCTGAATAGCCAATCAAGCTCTGATCTCATTCCAGTGTTAAGGCGGCTTGCACTCGCTGCCGAACACGCCACACAGAATGCGTTTGTGTGTGTTCTGATGCTCTCTTGAAGCAGGAAGTGGAAATGAAGCCCATTTATTTGAGCCTGCGGTGTTCTAAATAGCAGAGCGATCTTCCGTTGGCTCGCTGCTTCATGAAATCCGCTCAGTTCATTACAGACCTTTCAGAGCAGAATAGGACTCTCTCGGTGCTCCAAAATGTGCTGGCCTTCAGCGCGCCACGATGACTTGAATTGCTAATGATTTCAGTTTGTGTTTTCATTTGTATTTTAATTAAAATTTTTTTTTTTTCCCCTTGCGAAGCTGCTTCACAGCTAATATGCTCATGCGCTTTCTGCTCAGAGTGCAGATATAGGATAACTGTTTATGGAAATAATAATGATAATAACAACAATAATATGCTTTGTTATCTTTTGCTGTCTGTCATGGGCTCATTAAAATTGGATCTTCTTTCACAATGTATCCACAATGATTTCCAAAGGTTTCAGTTTCACACATTATTTTGGTGAAATTGGTTTTCTTCACACACGGTAAAAATGTTCAGCGTTAAACCAACTCTAAAAGAGTGAAATCAAATCAATCAATCACTCAAGTCAATTTGAACCCACTTTTCTGAAATTTTACAGTTTTGTTCGTGTATTTTGATTTTGACCTTGAATCAGTCCGTTGTCAGGCCAAACAATGAAAACTGAAAGCCATTTTGAATTCCTCCTTAATATTTCTTAGTGTCTTCTATAGTAACAGGATGCTGGTTGGCTTCTGTGCAAAGGATTCAGCCGCTATTAATACCCCGTGCTATGCAGAATGGATGAGCTTGCGCAGGGAGCAGACGGGCAGGGTCGGCAGAGCGTGAACGAGCTGGGTTCTCCTCGGATTCCTGCCTTTCCCGGCAGCTCCATGAATTAGTAACGGGCCCTTGTCCGTTAAGTGCTGGGTCCTGGGAGTTTCTGCTGCCGAAACGTTAAATCGAATCAAAATCAAGTCAAAATTTAATTTGTATAGCGCCTTTCGCTAGGTGTTCTCTCCGCGCACTTCACGAAAAAAACCTAGCTTTAACTAAAACACCTGGGCAACGGTGGCGTGGAAAAACTCTGTAGTGACCAACAGAATAGGCGGAACATCAAAGCGCAAAGTAATATGATACAAAAGTACTTATTCGCATGCCATGTCTGGCTGTGCGGTTTTTGTTTACAAAATGGCTAGCATTTGCATAGTTTGTGTCTGGTTGTCTGGTTTGTGTATGAAAAAGAGACTACCATTACCGTGGTTTGAGTCTGACTACGATTTTTCTGTCTCAGAAGAACGGAGGAATAGCATAGCTCGTATTTGGCTGTGCTTTTCTCATGAAAACGTGCAGGCTAGGGGCCATGCTCTCCTGTTTCCAAACGATAATGCTCCTGAACATAGCGTGCTCATGGCTATTCAGGTTCTGTTTAAGAAAGCAATTGTTAGCACAGCTTGTGTCTGGCCGTACGGTATATGTGTAGAGTGAGAAGAGGGGAGTTCTGGAGTGAAGTTAGGGGGCGAGCGGGCTGTTATTTTGGGGGAAGATTTGGGACCAATTGCAGAAGGACGACGCTGGTCTTCGTGTCTCTGCTGTCGGCTGCTGAGGGATTCTGGGGCGGCGCTGGCGGGCTGGTGCATTTTTGTCAAGCTGTTGTCAAGAGCAGCTTGTTATCGAGGTTATACTTTGTTCCTTTCACTGTGCTTTAAGTCTCTGAGTACATTACCCATGCAACCTGCGACATTTCAGTTTGCCTCAGCTGGTGTCCAGGTCTTTCAAATATTCTCTCTTCCCAAAATGAGACCACTGTTCTAGGTACAGTCGCAATGCTAAAGTAATCTGACATTGACATTGACATTGACATTGGAGAAAAAGGGCTTGTTGAAACATATTAAAATTTTACCCCTCATACCCTGGCCCTGAAAGTTTTCAGACCCTGTTTGATTTTTAGAATATTTTTAGAGTACCCTGCATTATGGACAAGACCTGAAAAAATGAGCCTGATAGTACAATTTCTTTTCATTGTACAGCGCCTTAAAAATGCATGAAGGCAGAGTATGAGCAATTCTTACAAACAGAGCCCTTTTTCTAACCCCCATAAATCTGAGCTGATGGAGATATTGGGCTGAAATAAGCTGTTTTCTTCCTTTGCCATTTGCAACAAAAATACCAAAAGGTGACGGAATTCCAAGACTGTGTCTTGGGCTGCTCATGTGATTTGTGGTGATTTCACTTGGAATGACCCAAAGGCAGAAGTCCTGCAGAGCACTAATTAACAATTAATCAATTAACCATGCACAAGAGGAATTAATATTGCTTTGGTCACTTCAGTTTGTATTGCAATACAGATATTTTGACCAGGTTTATTACCATTTATTGAAGTCTTTTGGCAAACTGGGTTTTCATTAATCTCTGTGATTTGCCAAGTCTTTTTTTATGGAATATTGGGCATTACAGAACCAAGAAAACTCACTTAACCCTAAAAGTGCTGATCACTTCTGTAGTCGTGCAAGTTGCAAAATATACTGAGCAAAATTTCAGATTTCAGCCTTCTGAGGTTTAGCCATTTTGTCAGTTTTTAGTTGGCAAATTAGCTGGCAGTGACCTTCAGAAGGGTTTACAGCTACCTCTGAGTCCTTCTGAAAGTCATTTGTCAAGGACATAAGGAATGATTCACTTTTGGAGGGATGGGGGAGGAAAAATTAAGCACTTTAAAGATTAATATTGTTGCAGATTTAATAAATCGATAAAATTCAAGCCACCCACTCTTAATAAATTCCTTCGGTTATCAAAAATGTTGAAGGGTGTGTTCACATTCTGGCGTATTTGCCATTGTTTCAGTGTGTGTTGATTTTCTATTTTCTTGTGTGCAGAGAAAACTGAAAACTATTCTAAATGTTTTCTTTTCCAACATCCTGCTGGGTTTACAGAAGCTGGTAGTCAGTCCCTTGGGGGTCTGCAGTCAAAAGGAACAAAATTCTCCTCAAAACCGTTTGCAGTGCAGTGTTATGGAGGTTATACGTGTATGTTTTACCTGATTATATTTTGGGAAATATTTCTTAAGGCTTTCAAAGGCACTTGTAGTCTGAGCCCTCGGAACATAAGGAATAAAGACCTGCACTATTCTAAAACCGATTGGTGTCTATCGTTTTTATAAAATACAGGTTTTTATGTGTTCTCCGGGGGACAGACGCTGTTGTACAAGCTGCTCTGAACCTGACGCGAGTGGGGAAATGTTTAGTGTTAAATCAGCTTGTTCACAGTTTTTGCCGCATGGCCTTAATCCCAATGAACTTTTTTGACTGCGAATGCATTAATTTAGATAATGCACCCAAACACTGGTTTTCAGAAACATGTTGATCCTTAAATCCTTTAATGACACAGCTGTGTAGGTCGGGTGAAATAGGCACCCTGCCTGCAGTGATGCTGCTCAACCCCAGAGAGCAAATAATCCCTTGGAAATTCTGGCTGGTGTTGGGTTTCTTGTCGTTATGTGTTCGACCACCACCGACATTTTAACACATATTGTCACTGTCACTACTGTATTTTGCAGTTTACTATCTTGTGAGAAAAGATGTTTGCTGTATTTGATGAAGTACGATCTGCATTATTGTGAGAAGCATTCGTGAGCAGGTTTGCGGATCTGTATTATATAGGATTGGTTGCACCTGCCGCAGTGCTTCTGTAGAATATGAGCTTTTGGTGAGTAAGGATTGTGGGGCCCCGAGAAGATCATTTCTCTGAGATCCGTCTGTCGGGATTATTGACTCGGCTCTGTGTGTAAGGCAGGTGTGATCCGGATGGGATGGGGACCAGCTTCATGGCCGTCTGCCATATGTGCACACTCGCACACGCACAAAGTCACACATGCGCGCACACACACACACACACACACACACACACACACACAAAAATGCAGACACACTCGTGTACACATACACACTCAGACACACATGCGCACACACAAACACACACACAAAGTCATACAAACTCACGCAGATACACACACGCGCACTCAAACGCACACACACACACCAACTCACACGTGGACACTCTTCACCTCTTATGACATCACTTAATCACTTAAAGAGGTGATCGGTCTTTGTCAGGTGATGTAACGCTTGCGACAGCCGCAGTGCATTGTGGGTCGAATCGCCATTTTGGAGGGTCACTCTTTGTAAACAACTCAACAGTGAGCATCGTCTCTTTGTGCGGCATAATCTTTGATATAATGGGACACTCGTGTTGTGTGATAGGCTGCCATTGTAAGTCACACGACAGAAATGGCAGAAAAGTTGACCACAACGTGAGATTTTTTCGGTTTCCCGCTTGGAAAAGAGGTAACGGACAGCAGGTTGAAGAAATAACAAAGAGGCGTCGGATGGCCTGGGTCACAGCGGTGAGACGGAAGGGCATCACTTTCGACACCATATCTCCCTTCATGCGTGTTTGTTCTCTGCATTTTCATAAAGGCAAGTAAGATTGATTAACTGCTTGATTCTTGAGTAATTATGTTGTATGAAAAACGGGTAGGATTAATTAGATCATTTTCACTTTTTTTCTGTGAATGTGAATGTGAATATGAGGTCATTTTTCACAACAATGTAATAAACATTAATCCTTTATGCCCACAGTTAAAATAAGTAAAGCGTATCAGACAAAAACAAGCCAACGTCTAACTAACTGTCACCACCAACCGTAACTTCACTTGATTACACCCAAGTTAGCTTACCTTTGCAGTGACGACTGTGTTGTCGCAGTCCTGCGGTCGAAATGTGAACAGATCCTGCACCCAGCCATTCGTGAAATGTCCGTGAGCTTCGAGAGATTTATAGTTTCTGAACTGTTCATATGTGTAAGCGCTGATACCGTAAACGAGGTAGTTTGTTATATTCAGCGATGAAGTTGGAGGCAGTAATGTGGCGTCGGAGCTCCATTCTTTAGTTGGGAGATCGTACGGATCTATTTTATTGATTGTCGACAATTTAGCTAAATACCGATTCCTGGCCTCCTTGATAAGTTTGTTCCAGTACGGGATCCTCTCGTCCTTCTTATTCTTGTCCAGATTGGCGACTGAGTAAACAGAATAAAAACTGATATACTGACTAACTGCAACTTCACCGGACAGCTCCTCCTGTGCTGGTTTGTTTACATTCCGCTGTACACTCAAAATGGCGCCGGGGGGGGGGGGGCGTGTCCGCTAGTTAGCATACGTCACTGACAAAGACTGATTGCTGTTCTATCTCACTCTTAGCTATAAGCCCCGCCCATGTGGCCAGCACCGACTCTGGCTGCTGTCTCAGTTGGGGGGGGGGGGGGGGGGTGTTTCTTAATGGGAGGGGTTTGGTGGGGGGTGGGGGGCAGTGCCTCATGAATCCATCTCCTTTCCACTTTCACAATGAGCTTCAGCCACGAGCGATGATACCATCTCTCCGAAAAATGGGGAAAAATACATCCGAGACACGGCCCACATGCTGATAAATCACGTCTGAGGGTTCAGGCGAGGCTGTTACCATGGTGCTGGGCCGCGATTAATTCTGAACCCTAAAGGAAAAAGAAGGCACAGGTCAAGTGTGAAGATCAAGGGGAAATGCACCTGCTGTGGTGTATCTGCACCATCTCAATGTAAATGCGTTTTTATGTGTCCATGGGAAATTACATGCCACACTTATCAGCTTCGATAGCCTCAGGGTTACTGAACGAATGCGTTTCATTATAAAGGAGTAAGATTACGGACTTCATTTTTCCCTTGCGCTCTGTAGATTGCGACAGTGATAAAATGGTAATGGCTCAATTACAGTCCGACCGTGTCTTTCTGTGAAAATTTCTCCGCCGAGACTGAAGACGCTGTCAGAATTTTCCGGTCATGAGCGCTAATAGGTCTAGAAGTCAGTGGATAATTAATGTGGTCATTAGTAATTAGTGGTCAGTCCGGCTATGACTGCTTGCTTGAAATACATAAATCCTGTGGGGGTCACCAGTCTCGCGGGCCCAATATTGAACATATTGAGAATAAATGCTGAATCCATAGTAAGATCTGATGCTACACACCATACTGCTGCAAGGACAGATGAGGCCAGATAAGGCCACGCAAGAACAATGAGTTGGTTAACATCCCCGCCTGCCGCAGAGAAACCCTCCCACCTCTGATTTTGTTTTTTGTTTTTATTTTGAAAAAAATCTGTTAAAATCGCGCCTAAAAAGAAAGTGAGAAAATGCTCAGAATCCCTGTACATGCAGCAGACAATCTGTTCGGCTTTGAATCCCCGCACCGCTCATGGGTTCGGAAGATTTCATTCTTTATGTTTGTACATTTACTTGTCAGTCAGATTTGTTGCATTGTTTGGATCTCAAACTCTTACTATGATGAAATTAATACTGAGAGCGGTAAATGAAGCTGTTGCTGCTCAATGATCACACCAGGTTTTAACTTGAAGAAAGTGGAGAAAAAATTGCCCAGAGAAACTAATTCTTGGAAGTTATTCTTTATGGCCCATTAGTATCAACCATGAAAACCGTTTAAAAATTCCAATGCAAATTTTTGAAAAAATCTACTTTTTATTCAATTTCGCAAATTCACATCTTTAAATTTACAAAAACTACAATTTCATGATGTTGATGGGACATTTCATGACCATCTGGATGAAATCATTTATAGGGATCCTTTCCCACATGTCTTTCAGTTACCAAAAAAAAAACTACTTTTTTCAAAATTAACATTTTTTTAAGACCTTTTGCCAAAATTAACTTTGGTTCCTCCAAGACTAGAAGGAAAGGATCGCCAATTAGAATTTCACCTGAAAATTTTTAACCATTAGCTGCATTAAACTCTCTAATTGCCCGTTTCAATCTTTGTTCATAGTCTGGATGTTTGCTGTCTTTGACGAGATGGCGTTTCCAGTCATTCGCAAATGAGGCATGAACCACCTCGAATGCTTGCTCAGTATAGCGCCCGAGCCCACAATTGTGTTCAAGGCAAAATGATGCAAGATGGTGTAGACCAAGTGTACTTTTGTAGTTATTGAGCATCCTGTTTTGTAGTAGACATCCTCAAACAAAGCTATCTTCTCCTGCCAATTTTCTCCCAAACGCTTCCCAAATCATGCACTTACAATATCGTTAATGGTTTTCCTCAGACAAGGCATTCAGAGTCCTGTTGAATGTTTAACATAATCCACATGGCAAACGAATATCGTCGATATCGTAGTCAGTCAAAATATGTTCATGAAATTTATTAATCAAATTTTCGGTGATCTTGAAATTTCCCTCTCGGAAACAAACCAGGCAAACTTTCTCCCGGCACTGAACGTGCAACATCTTTCAAATAACTGGGCACTTGAAGTGGTTGACATCAAATTTTGTTTACCTTTATTGTGTAACTTCATTCTATCATGGTGCAATCTATTGATTCCATGTCCTTACCACTACCTAATGCTTATTATGCAATTTGAAATAGGCCCTTTCAGATGAAATAAGTGGGTAGAATTTGTGGAATGCAGTTACAACTTTCCTTGAAACCATTTATCCCAAACAGGTCACTGTCCTGCAATGAACTATTATAGGTGCCCACTGTTGGGTTCTTACATAATTATTTGATCAAAGAAACAAAATGGGGGGGGTTTTGAATTGATAAATAAGTAATGCTTGGGGAAAATTGTTAGTTACATTCCAAAAATAAAATAAATATTTCTCAGAATTCATGATTTTTTAAAAACGCAGATTTCTCAAAAATTTCCTTTGGAAATTTTTTTTTTTTTTTTTTTTTTTTAAATTTGGCATCTCCAATCCCACCCGAATTTGGAATGCCCAATTGGGGAACTATGTACAAAGCTTGCTCGTATGCGACCCCTTGCTGCCAATTCAGGATAGTGAAGACAGTTCACGGCTCTCCTCCGAAGCACGTGCCTGTCAGCCACTGATTCTTATACACTCGCTGGTTGAATCTTCGCAAGTTCAGAGCGAGGGCGGAGGATACCCGGACATGAACCAAGCCGGAGTCTTCCTGACGAGCGCCCGTCTGGCCAACAGGAGGCGCTGGAGCAACAAACAAAGCTGTTATCGAATACCCAAATCCGGCAGTCCCTTCCCGATTTGTAACCCTGTAGCGCAATGGCCAATTGTGCGCTACTCTGAAAAAGCTGCCGACCCCTGCCGGTGGGTACGCCGAGGCTCGAACCCGCAACGTGGTGATCACCTCTGCACTGCAGCGCAGTGCCTTAACCATGTGAGCCACCCGGCAGCTCCCTTTGGAAATTTTTAACGGCTTTCAGGGTTGATACTAGTGGGCCGTATAGAACTACTTCTAAACATTAGTTTCTGTGAGCAATTTTTCTCAACTTTCTTCAAGTTAAAACCTGGCGCGTGATGTGCAACCCCAATTCCGAAATACAGCTGGAAGCCTGTATTAAACAAGAGTGGGATCAAAGTCCGATGGATAAACTCAAGACACTTGTCTCCTCAATGCCCAGACACCTCCACTCTGTGTTAAAAAGAAGAGGGGATGCTACACCATGGTAAACAGGCCCCGTCCCAACTTTTTTTAGACCTGTCGCAGCCATCAAATTTGAAATCAGCTCATTTTGCTGATAATTTCTCAGTTTCAACATTAGCTATGTTATCTCTGTTCTATTGTGAATAAAATACTGGCTGGTGTGATTTGAAAGTCATTGCATTTTGATTTTATTCACAATTTACACTTCATCCCAACTATTTCGGAATTTTGGTTGTAAGTTATCAAAATCAAAGCTGTTAAAAACCCATTATGTGGCAACTTGTTTTAAAGAGGTTTCGCAGGGGAGCTCTTTAAAACAAGTTGCCACTCTGTAGGTTTTTAACAGCACAAGATCACTAAATTCATTTTCAAACTTTGTATTTTTTACATTTATTTTAGTGCTCAAAGGGTTGAAAATTAAGAGAATATCCCAGTCCCTAAAAACCGAAATGATAAGGATACTAACCAGCAATGTTTTTTTTTTTTCTAAGTGTGGCTTAACCATGATTGATTCTATTTCCTGTTGAATGTGAGGATTCTGTCCTTGTTGAGTGCCCATCTGAAACGGGGATATTGAGAAACCATCAGGGAAAAATGTCTAGGATCCATATCTGTCACAAAATGGAGAATCTGCTTCTGTTCCAGTAATTATGGAGTGTAATTATGCACTAAACTGTTTTATGCTTAGCTGGATTCACAGCACTATTATTATTATAAAACAGGCAGCATGTGGCCGTGTGTAGATTTTAAGCAAATGTCTGAAACATAACCCAAGTAGTGTTGGCAGTTTTTAAAATTTCGCAAAAAATGAATGCCTGGTTATTACTTTTCTGCATGTAAAAATTATACACTTTCTCGTAAGAGCTGACCATGCACCCGCATTTCAAGAACGGTTTCACATATTTTGAAAATACGTCTTTTCGTGGTTGGCGAATAACCTCACGAGACTGAAGAATTTACTCTTAAACGGTTATAGTCACTAAATTACACCCTTCAATCTCAAATACGACCATCAAGAAGCTCTGGCTCGTGTCCTGTAATCACTGCGCTAATTTAAAAAATCATTAACGAGCTCATTACCCACCAGAGCCGAACCGCTTGCTGCAATGACACATCGCCCAGAATTAATTTTTTTTGAACGCTGTTTCGGAATCTACCAATCTAAACTTAATTTGAACCCATATCATCCACAGTCTGTTTGTTCTCTCTGTTTCAGTGTCAGCTGAACTGGAGTACATTTCTCAAAAGCATAGTTGCTAACTGCGTTAGCAAACTAACACAGTTTGACCATACAGAGTCAATTGTTGCAACTATGAAAGTTGGCGTCTGTGCTTTTGGGAAATGTACCTCAGAATGGTTTGCATACACACTTATGCTCTCAAAAACCAAATTACAAGTCGGTCTCAACAAGTATTTCAGTCTGGTTGGACCTTGGGTTGGACTGTCTTTTGCTCACAATTCTGTTACTTTATAAAGTAATAGAATTGTGATCTCTCCAAAGAGGAGAAATATTCTGACTAATATCAAGATATGTGAGTCCGAGGGGTTTGGGAGATTTGCAGTATCTTAACCCTTAGAGCGCTGAAATCAATTTTCTAAAAAACTAAATTAAATGACTAAATTTTAGCTCCCTTGCAGGAGCTCTTTTAAACAAGTCGCCACATGATAGGGTTTCAGCATCTTTGAATTTGATATCTTACATCATTGAGCAACACTATTTATATTTAGCGCTCCAAGGGTTAAAAGATGGTAATAGTTTCTCAGAAAAGTACAGTCTCATCAGACAGAAGTAAGTTTTAACGCAGTGTCTTCTCTGCGGTCTGTCTGCATGAGTGAGTGGGCTCCAGACTCAGATTTAGCGGCCTTACGCAGCTTACTGTGTACCCACACTGAGGCCTTGACTGTCTGCCGCTCGAGAGACTAAAGTCTCGGCTGCTGTAAGCCTTGGATCAAGCGCTGGGGAACGCAACAGCTCACCTTAATTGTGTCCTGAAATAGCACAGTCATCTCATTAAAGACTTAAAATGACACTGTTTACCCACCAAGGCCAAATTATTGCGGTTTCTTTGGCAGCTTGTTAAAAAAAGGATGAAAAGCGCTGATTAACTAGTACCTTAGTGGGATTTTGTTACGTAATGTAGGAGAAGTATGATGTAGCAGAGCTGTTTAAATTAAGTGCTCTTCTTCAGGTGATTTAGAGACAAAATGCCCAGACCTTCAAACAAAGTGCCAATTACCTGAATCTGTACAGGCCACAGACCCAGGTCCCATTTTGCTGCTGTGTTTTAGCCATTAGCTTTGACCAGCACTGCAGGATGTGACAGTGCAACTGGTACAATGAGACATTAAATATTAAACATCTAAAATGATGTGCTCAATCAAGTGCAGGATGCTATGTGTGGGTTAAATAAGGACTTTTTGCTTTTTCCAACAGTAACTGCAGGAAGTAGTTACTGGATTTGGCTGAAAGAGCTGAAGTACTAGAAGAGAATTTTAATTTTGATATGAATTTAATTACTTATGTAATATGACTGCAAGATGAGAAATATGTGTCATATCGCTGAGTGGTTTGCCAACTGTTCTTCAGAGGTTTCATTTTTTTGGGGTGTTCCCCCCACCTATTTTCCCCTACCTGAACACGACCAAACTTTGTAATCCAGGGGTGTCAAACTGGTCCGTAAAAGAGTTGTTCGACTTCGCTCCAACCGCGCAGAAGCACACCGGATACAACTCATCAACATTAACTAATCTCAGCCTGCATAGTTGATAAGCTGTATCATGTGTGCTTCTACTCAGTTGGAATGAAAACCTGCAGCCCCACATCCCTTTTACTGACCACTTTCACTCTCCTGGTTTAGTCCATGGCAGTGACCTCCTATCGATTCAGGAGGAAGATGTTGTGGCACCTGATTCCTCTGACTCTTGTGTCAACAAACTCTCACTTCATTACACTGTTCACTCGCACTCTGTCTATTAATGCAGTCACCATACAATTTGCTGACAAATTTTTTACCCGATTAACCCCAATTATCCCTCGCGACGCTGAGCCTATTGTTGCTTCGCCCATGCGGATCTCTTAGCCATGTTACGCCATGGCTGAGATTCGCACACACAACCGCTGGGCTCCCAGATGTAGGTTTAAGCTGTGAGCAATTCACAGACCCCCAACTGTCAAATTTTGACACCAGAACGGCCATGCTTTTGTTTCATCTCAGGTTCACCAAGCATGACGTACATCTTGTTGTAAACCTATTGGGTTTAACCCACGAACTCCAACTTTTCAACTGAATTTCCCCTTAAGTGGTTTGAAAGTCTGAAAAGGCATTTTTTTCATACTGCAGGACAGTGTTACAAGTATATTCTGTATCGCTGGTTGCAGTGCTTTGCTTTTATATTGACAGAAATACTCAAAGCACAGGATGCTGTGTTTTTATGGCCACAGCATCACATGAAATGGAAAATATCTAGATCTTGTACATTTTATACACATGTTCCTGTTATTCAGTTGGACATATTTAGGATTGTTGGAGACCCCTGGGATCTGGAATCTGGAATTGGGGCCTGAAGCTCCACAGCTTTGAATACAACAGCTGCCTTTGTTGGACCCATATATGGGTCTGCAGGTTTTATGGGGTTACACTGTGTAGTTTTCTCTTTATGGAGGTTTTAACGAGACTGTTTTTGATCTGTTTGATGGTTGAGTATAGAGGGTTATTTCTCCACGAAATGAAAACAGTCCTCAGTCACATATCACTGCTGTTGTCTGTGGTCTCACGGGTTATTACCTTTTATTAATGGCACAAAATGGCTCCATTTCATCTTTAACCTCTGAAGTCCTATGGAGCAGATGATGCTGCCGGTGATGGGAGGGGCATCAGGGCCCTGGCTGCTGTATCCTGCACACATTACCTCACATTTATTTGGCAAGAGCTTTTATCCGAAGCCATGCGCTTTGCTTGCTATTTGGCACTTGAAACGGCTACAGAACATAGGTCAGGCTTGTTTCCACTGGCACAAGGTCTCAGTTATCTGGAGAGATGAACATCTGGTCCTTTTCAAATGGTGAATGTTGCCCGAGCAAGTCCGTAAGTGCTAAGAGAAGTGATGATTGATCACAGTTGATATTTCAACCTTCAGAGCGCAAAATGCAGCTATTGTTGCTCAGTGATGTAAGATGTCAAAATCAAAGCTGTTGAAAACAATGTGGCGACTGACCTGCGGGAGCTCTTTTAAACAAGTCACCACATGATAGGTTTTCAACAGCGCAAGAAAAATAAATGTATATTTAAAAAAAATGTATTTCTGCGCTCTAAGGGTTAGCATCTGCTATGCCACGATGGAGGTAACTGCAGCAGGAAGGATACAGGCGATATACACATTGTGAACGGCGGGCAACCGCGAGGACCAGAATCCCGCTACCATTTTGAGCACGCTTCCCAAGGGCCTTTGAGAAATCAAGCCCACAGAATCCAATCACCCATTTCTGGGTCAAAACCTGTAATCGGCTCCTTAGCTGAAGTGTCCCTTTTGGTTTGGATCTGTGTGTAATCTCACTGGGACTGTGGCCAGTGCCTTGATGGGTGGCATCTGCTTTCTGCAGAGGTGTCTAGAGGTCAGGTAATGAAGGTCTTGCTCTGTGGTGCTTCTGTCCTTTAGCTGAATTCACTAAAATCTCCCTGTTGGCTGAGTAGTTATGCTGTTGAGTAAATCCTGGTGGTTTGAACAGAATAATGGGACAGGTTTTTATGATGTGAACCTGGATTAGTGCACATATACTGAGGCAGGGCTGCTGACGGCTTCTTCAGCCACAAACTCGCCGGGATCAGTCTGTCTTCAGTCTGTATTTGCTCTCTGGTGAAATGTTAGATTGCCGTACATTGCCTGAAGCTAATATGCATTTTTCTTGTAGCGGCGCAATGGTCCACCATTGGGGCAGCATCGTCTCATGTGCCCCCATTTTAACCTCTTCCCTTGGACATTAGTATTTGATTGACTTTGGGTATCTGAGGATTTAATTCGCTGTTGGGGAATCATAGGTTGATTTGATTGGCTGTGGGAATCGCAGGTGGATTTGATTGGCTGTGGGGATGACGGGGGTTGGGGGTGGGGTGATAATGGGTCGGGGGGAGTTGGCGCTTAGCATGTGCAGGGCGGTGTGGCAGGTTGGATGTGTCTCTGTGGTGTTCCTCTGTTTCTCTGGGCGGATCAGGATGGGTCTTTCAGGTGAGTTCAGTCAGGTCACTGGTCTTCATTAATTATTGATTCATTGCTCTGTCTAACGGGTGCTGGTCATTCTAACTGTCAGCTCTTGGGATATTTCCTGTATGTCTAGCAGTTATAATGTGCACTGTAAATTAGTCTTTCCTAGCAAGGTATATTCTGTCTGGTAAATGAGATTTAAAATGCTGTTTTTTTTTGTTTGTTTGTTCTGTTTTTTGTTTGTTCTGTTTTTTTTTTCTTCTTCTTTTCCAAGTAGAAAATATCAGTTTTTTAAGTTACGTGTTAGTATTTGCTGATCAAGTTGCATTTTTATTTACCCCATTGGATAATACTGTAAGCAAAAAAAAAAAAAAAAAGTTATTGAGGAGGCATTTAAGTTTAAGATTATATCAGTCTTAAGAAGTACTTAAATTTGTTCTTAGCTGTGCGAATAATGTTCAGATGAAGTTCTGATTAAGGCTCGTCCATCAGTCAAGGGATTGTTGGTAATCTTGTGTATAGCTGTCAGGGCATTTTAGATACATCATTAGGGGCAATTAAATTCTTGTCAAATTAGGATAGAACTCCAATTTCTGTTTGATGTTGTCTCATTAGGCTATGGCATGCTGATGCGTCTCAGATCTTTAAGAAATACGGCACTACTTTTCTTGCCAAAGATACCCTGGTTTTGAAAAGGATTTAACAGCCTGTGTAGGTCCTCTGTGAGTATGCATATATTTATTCCATTCCGTTTTTATGAAATAAATACAGTTTGGGATGGCGCTTTGAAAGGGGTTATGGAGCCAGTTCATGCCGCCGTGCTCCTTGCCTCTCAGAAAAGTCCTGCTGAGCTGCAGCATAAGCCCTGAATAATGCATCTGCAGCATATTAATATACTAAATTAAACATGCTCTGTGTCTGTAGAAATTGAGTGTTGTTGGGAGAGAAAGACGTGATCTCTCTGCCCCTCGGAAATTGGGGGTACCGAGAAGACAATTTCGAACTGAGCGCAAGCCGTCGAAGAGTGAGGGGAATTAATTAACACGCGGAGAGTTGGGAAGGGAGGTGAGATGCCTGTATTCCTGAGTGCTTTGCCTGGTTGAATTCGCACGCCTGTGAAAATGTAGACCTGAGTTAAACTCATCTGCATTGTGGAGTGCCTGTGAATGAGTGCCTGATGAGAATCTGTTCTGTTTTCAGACTGAAAGCACTGCTTATACCAATGTGAGGGGATCCATCTGTAAGGAGCTTAATGGGTGCGTTGATGGGTTGTGATTTTTGCAAAATGTGGATTTAAATGTTTGGAACTGTTGTTTGTTTCTGGCAGGCATATTTGCATAATGTCGTCTGCTTTATATAAGCAGCTAATGAGCATCTAAAAATTAGCTTTTATGAGATGTAGGATAAGGGAATTTGAGCTAAAGAAATGTGTCTGTTCCTTTGTGAAGTTTATAAGCAGATGGATTTATACGTAGATGACAACAGTGATAGACAGAGTGACAGATAGATAATTGGGTGAATAGATTGGCACAGACTTCACCACCCCAAAATAATATTCATTGTCAGAACCTCTGCCAAAAAGATGATGGTTTTGGTCCGGTTTTTTAGTTTGTTTGTTTGCCTGTTTGTAGGCAGTATTACGGAAAAGTTACCTGCCGTATTTTCTTGAAACCTAGCAAACTCGTATAGCATCGGCCAAGTAAGAAGCTATTCACTTTTTAATCAGAAGGCATGCGCACTAATTATTGTTTACTTTCCTGCGGTGCGTTTCCAGAAATCACTGATGCTAACTTACATAGTTGGGCCGATTGACTGCATGGACAAACTATGTAAGTTGCTAACTTGGTTAGCAACTACGCTTTTGGGAAACTCACCCCTGAACATTGCAAGATAAGGGTTTTTGACTTAGGGGTGGTGTGTGCTTTCTAAATCCCCCTCTAGTTGTTATCATTATTATTAGTATTTATTTCTGTAAAATTATTTTTATTATTATTATTATTATTATTATTATTGTTATTACTTTTGTTGTTGTTGTGACTTTTTTTGATATCAGTATTATTATGCATTGAGTTGGTTCTGTCCCCCTGCCTTTAGATACATGACATGGCTGCACCTATAGTAACCACAGTTCTCAGTGCCAAAAAGTGAGTGCTCCTTTAAATTTTGACAACTAAACTTCGTCACATAGCAGTTTGAAAGCGATACATTAATCACAAAGTGCTCTGCTAAAGCATAAATTTGAAAAGAATTCTCATGGGTGACAACAGCATCCTTGTGTGCAATAGATTGCAAAGACTAAGAAGAGCATTTTAAAATGACTTGATTTAAGTATATTTTTCAGTATAGCTGTGCATGAGCTGCTGATTATAGGCTCACAAGACTGCAAGAATTGGTTCACTGCCTGACACCAAGCAGGCTACCAGCATACACACAAAACGGTAAGGTTTTCTAGAAAGAAACGCTATGCGAAATTCACTGAAGTAATATTTAAATCGCCATACTTTTCCTGTTATAAATGAAACAACAGATAGGATTATCGGCTTTTGTTATAGTCGATGTTTCATGAAATTACGCATGCAAAATTTCGAAATACTGTGGCAACTGTTGGCGCAACTGTGGTACACGTATAGATATCAAAGCAGAAGCCTTGTAGCAATGGTATGGTCTTCCCATTGGGGGATTAAGTCCCCACCCTCGTCCCCCACAATGTGTGACTCAAATAGGGTAAAATATTCAGCTCTTAATATTCAGGGTGAACTAGAAGCCAAATAGGTGTTCACTTGGGCTGCTCAACTCAGTCACAAGATCTCACATAATGCATCGTCTTGTTTTCATTCCCAGACATCTCTGGGTTATTTCCCATTCTCAACATAGACGATACATAGATAGTCGAAACAGTAGACCGAGACTCAAGCTACCTTGCAAATAGCCCGAGTAAATATTCACTCTGTTCATTGGGTTGTACCTAAGCGGATATGATGACACTTCATTCTTGGGCCATATTCTTGGGTCTCCTTGAGAGAAGCTGCTCATTTGCACCACTATGGTTGCCTCAAGTATTGATTAAAAAATACCATTCTTTATTTTTGTCTGGGGTAATTGTCATGCTAAAATTAATTTTTCCTGGTAGTCAGTGTAAACTTCATTGGTAAACACAGACATAAACACTTTGTTGAATTCTCTCCCTGTGCGC
This sequence comes from Gymnothorax reevesii, assembly GCA_029721435.1. Lineage (NCBI taxonomy): Eukaryota > Metazoa > Chordata > Actinopteri > Anguilliformes > Muraenidae > Gymnothorax > Gymnothorax reevesii. The sequence continues at coordinate 20,817,437 of CM056579.1, read as the reverse complement.
TAATTTCTTAAAGTACACCTATTATGTGACTTTTCAATGATCATTCTTTTATTCTTGACTACGAAACAAGGTTTAAATGTGTCATTGATTAAAAAAAAAAACACTTGAGTTTTCTCATGCTTGCCAATTCTGCAGTACCTGTCTGTGATACGCTCCTCTGGAAGTCTTACCCCCGCCCTCCCGAAAACCCCAGTGTGCTGTGATTGGTCAACTTGATCACTCACTTGTGATTGCCCCTTGTCACGCCCCTTACCGTAAATGGATTTCCGCTTTGGAAACAATTACCGATTAATACTCATGGTCGGAACTCACTTGATTAAAGGGCAAACCAAACTATTTGCTTGGCGCGAAAATTCAAACGGTGACATGACCAGATAATGAAAAAAATAGCCAGAAGCGATTGGGGCGTTTCAGCCAGTTCTGGAGCAGTGAGTTTTACGGCAGGGAGCGCTTCATCTGGCGGTGCCTTTGAGTTGTTTTTTGATACGGAGCTTTCAAATGTGCATATGATTCACGCCAGGACACGAAAGAAATGAAAAACCATAATAGGTGCACTTTAAGCTACTGAGTCACTTTTTACAATACAGAAATGGCTTACAGAACAGTCAGGAGGAGGGTGCGTCATTGCGTCCAATGTGCTCAGCGTATAACTCAGGCTTCAAGGTTGTACAAGTCTGTGAATGATGTCACGACAGATTGGTGCATAGTTTTACACAGTTTTATGTACACTGTTGATTTTCACACTGCCTCCTCAGACACAGCGCTTTCCTTGGGGTCACTAGGCCGTATGCTAGTGATTAATCACATACTATACATCTCATTAAAGCCTGAAGTTACATTTAGCTACATTTGGGAGAGGGAAGTCGATAAGCGTATGAAAGTAAATCTTGGTGGAGTGTTTGTCAGGATGTACCCTGCATGTGACATATGAACAGCCATTATGAGGCAGACGGCAGCGTGTGAAAATCTCCTGCGAATTCGCGCGTCCCCTGTGTGCTGGTTTTGTTTTATTTCCTGCGCCACAATAATGGGCTGGAATCTCAGAACCTGCTTTAACACTGTCACTGTCTCATTCATTCATTTTGAATTTGTGGTACTCGGCGCTCTTTCTAAGATGGCTTCCATGATGGCTCACCGGGGAGAATAGTTTCGAAGTGTGTGGAACTTCAGAGCGGAAAGAAGAACAGAGAGAAGCCACCAGTGCATCGTGGGGATTTCTCTTAAACTCTGATCGCTGTCAGAAAAGAGAGAGCAAAAATTGAACAGACAGATGCACTGTGGCTTTTTCTGTCTCGCTTTATTTTACGTCTCTCGACGATTCCCCGGCTGTAACTTTGTGCTGCTGTCCGCAGTTTAATTCTGAAACTTCAGCACACAGTACTGTCAGCGCTATAAAGGAACCAACTTTCTTTCTTGCATTTGCTGTTTACTATTCAGCTGAAATTGTTTTAAGAGGAGGCAAACCATACAGACATAGTTCAATCAGGAGAGACTCGAGTGAAATCAAGAAAAAATTTTATATGCGTTGAGCCTAAGTGGAATTCAATTCAATTCAATCTTATTTACATATAGCACTTTAGATAGAGAAAAGGGCAGAGCCCTAATCCCTAATCCCTGAATAGCAGGCAAAAAACTCCCAGTAGGGAGAAAAAACCTCGAACGGGGGTGAGAAAAACTCCTCATTGAGAAAAAATCTCAGGAGGAACTTGGCTATTCTGGGGAAGCCCATCCTCCAATGGCTGAATAATAACTTGATGGTAAATTAGGGATGAGAGGACAATGACAGTAGGAAGACAGCAGTCAGAATCAACATGCTTAAAACCAGACAAGTCTTTGGCGCTTGGACTCTTCCGGAAGACTTGTAGTGCAGGAGCACGGCTCAGAGCAGCAGCTGGAAAATCCCCCAAAGAGTCCAGACGCTGGTGGCGGTGGTGGCTGAAGGCTGGCGGAGCTGGAGCGGCTGTACGGAAGGTCTGATGGAGCAGGGTGGTGTTGGGGAGGAGGAGGGTCAGTGGACGGCAGCATGAACGAACGAGAGCAGAGAAAAATGACATTTTTAAAAAGACAGCAAACTTAACGATTGGCTAGCGATGCGACAGGCGTGCCACGGTTGGATACAACCAGCTGACTGCTCAATTGACAGCCCCAGACATTGACCGCAAAGGTGTATGGGTGAGCATGTGAGTGAATATAAACGGAGTGGACGTGAGCGAAAGAGAGTCTTCCTAACTGAACTTTCGCTAAGCTTCATTTGGGCATTGTTTTCGAGTTTCAGATTTGCGCAGAGGTGGACGTGGTCGACTTCCACTATTTTGGGAGGGTGTGGCTAACGATAAAGTTGACAACTACCGTCGACTAAAAGTAGCAGCAATTTAGATTTCATGCAACACCTCTGCCAACGCTGTCTATCACATGACCAACGTCATTTAAATTCATCATGTGACTAGTATTGGTTACTGATTTTTTTTTCTTCTCATTATTATTGACAAAGATTATGTATAGGGGTATAAAAAATGCTACATAAGAGGAAAAAACAAAGTAAGCATTTACCTGAAGACTCTGAGTTTTACAGATGTTTACAGTCTGAACAGCTTTTTTTTGTTTCAGAAGATTGCATGAGTTTAATGAATTACTTATTACCTGGCATTTAACTCCTATTCTGCAGTATCTTGTTGTAAAGCCGGTGCTGGCTAATATTAAATGACATTTTTTTTTTCTTTTTTCGGTTATAGGGTTTTTAAACTCCATTTTCCTCCGACCACAAGCAGTCAACAGTAACGTCAGCCCTTTAACAAAGCCTACCACAACCTTAAATATTTAGAATTCTGATGAAATATTAATTTCATGCATGTATTTTGTAGTAGTGGTACGAGTTGTGTCATTACGTTATGCCTTATTTTAGAGCTGGTTTAATATATGATATGACCTCATTCTTTACTGTAAGTGATGGATGACTGGTATTTACAGTAGTCCTGTGCTCACCTCTGATATAGTCTCTGTCCGTGCCCTCTTCAGTTTACCTCTCTCCCCTTTGGCTTAATTCTTTGTTCCTGCTGTTAATCATATGCTCCTGCAGTGTGTGTACGGAGGCAGTTAGGCCAGAGACTCACAGAGACGCCATTTTAAAAAATAGAAAGTCACCCAGGCTCCCGGAGCCTCATTTCCACCAGCCTTACTGAAATTGCTGCTTTTAGAAATGTAAATAGCCTTATACAAGAAGGTTTTCTGCTGTGGTAAATGTCACCAAAAGGTGTTGAAGTTGGGGGGAGGATGAGGTTCGGACTAATTCAGTATTGTAGATTTCCTTTGTCTGTCTCTAATTATTAACTATTTGGTTTTTTTTCCCCTCATGATTTTTGCTCTTATTAAGGCCACACTGAAGAGGGAGTAAGTTTGAGTTCGGTCTGAAAAAGGTGTCGTTTCAATATGGCCGAGAAGACTTTTAATATTTACTGTGGATATTTTTTCCTGGAGTCTGACATTTATCTCTCGGCCTTCTTTAGGTCAGGATGTAACTGCAGACAATAAGGTCTTGTCCAGTTGGGTCACATCCTGGGCGGCTTCGCCCAGTGGCAGCTGGTGAGCTGAAAACTGAAGAAGCACAGAATGTCTCTTAAAACTAATTTTGACATGTTTTCAATCATTGCTTTTAAGTTTACTCGACATAAACTCGGAGAACACAAGATTATCGGGTGTGGTCAGATCTCCTTGATAGGGTTCCACGAGAGGTAAAACGGGTCATTTTTACACAAAATTCCTTTTCAATTAATGTTATTCAGTTGCAGTTGCAGTTTCTTTGTTGTAATGACAAAATCATGAAGGAAATGTTAGACAGTGCAGGGTGTGCGAAATGCCAACCTGGAAAAACAGTAGTTTTTTACCCTTCAGCCGACTATGGCCAGGAGGGGTATTGTCTTCACCTACGTTTCCGTCTGTCGTCCGTCGTCCGTCATCCGTCCTCCAACGTCCATCCATGGTTTTATCCGGGCCAGTACTCGGCAACTATTGATCGCAGCTTCACCAAATTTGGTATGGTAACTCACTATGACCCATAGATGTGTAACGTGAGGCTTTTTTGCTGGATTTCTCCGTTGACCTTAGCGCTGTGGCCTTGATCCTGGAAATCTTGTCCGGGTGACATTTTCCGGGCCAGTACTCAGCAACTAAGGATCGCAGCTTCACCAAATTTGGTATGGTAACTCACTATGACCCATAGATGTGCAGTGTCACATTTTTTGCTGGATGTGACCTTTGACCTCAGCGCTGTGACCTTGACCCTGGAAATCTTGAAGGGTCCGTACTCGGCAACTAATCATTGCAGCTTCACCAAATTTGGTAACTCAATGTCACACACACAGGTGCAATGTCATATTTTTTGCTGGATTTGACCTTTGACCTTTGCGCTGTGACCTTAAGGCAGGAAATCTTATTTGGGTCAGTACTCAGCAACTTCTGATCGCAGCTTCACCAAATTTGGTATGGTAACTCACTGTGACACATACATGTACACCGTCACCTTTTTTGCTGGATTTGACCTTTGATCTTATCACCGTGGCATTGAGGCAGGAAATTATGTCCGGGCGGAGGGATATTCAGCAACCCATTATGTTTTTTATTTTGTTTAGAGAATGAAACATTTTTCTGAATTAGTTTTTATATTTAATCGCTGCAACATTGCATGAAGAAGGAAGCTGTGTTTCACTGCTAATGGCTTATTCCAATAATCGAAAAACATTAATCAAGGAAATCTATTTGAAACAGGTTAAGACGAGTCTGCTTATTAGTTTTCATCTTTCTTTAACGAGGAGACCTAGCTCCAACATATAGTGCTAAGTGTTTTCAGCGTTCAGATAATGTTTGCGTTAAGAATTTATTGGTGTTGACTTGTTTTTAACCACTTTTTTCGAGGCATATCCTGTTCCTACTCTATTTTCAGTCCACCAGCCGCCACTGGCTTCTCCACATATGAATTTGCCCTGGATAGCGATGGATTCTGGGACGTTTCATCTCTCACCCCGAGTCCCTGATTCCACTCCCTTCTCTCATCTCTTTCCCTCCTCGCTCCTGACCTGCAAATCGATTGGGGTCCGCAATCATTCATCAAATTCCAGTTCCTTAACTTAGGAAGTTAGGAAAAAGAATAGTTTTTCCCTAGTGCATGTGATGTAAATATGGTCCCCTCTGAATCTACCTTTTCCCAAATTTTTTTCCCAGTTTTGAGGAGCACGGATGTCGCATTGTGCACATTCACAGCTCAGTCCCCGCTCCCTTCCTCCATCTTGTCTTCCTTTTATTACTTTTCTCTCCGGTCGCCTCGGTTGGTGGAGCTTAGGATCAGAAAAAGAGGAAAAGATGAGTTTGAGAATCTGTGAAAATAAGTGACCGGAACATTTCCCAGACGCCTCAAAACCTTGTAAATATTTCAGGAGACCATTTGACGAAGGTTTTATTCGAAACATTCTGGGCTCTGTGACTATTGATTTATTTCTCCACCGAGGAAGCACTTTATCGATCACCCCGCTCACCTTCATGGATCATGTCCCTGTCATTGAGCCGCTGAACGCTTGTACACTGTGGGGATATCCGAGAGAGATTTCCGTCTCGTATTTGATTTGGGAGTTCCCGCCCGACTGTGCTATGATTACAGGTTATCAATCCCTGGTTGTGCGTCAGACGAAGGTATTTACCTTTAGGGTACAGTCCTCCTGTGATCTGATTGGTAACTTAAGTTTTCATGCAATATGTTTGGTTAGTCAGGATGCACCACAGCACAAACTCTGTGCCCCACATCTGCCAAATTTCAGTCACTTTCAAAAATGTGTAGCTTATCTCTGAAAATTTTGCTGATGCAATTTAGATCTCTTTGCTTCAGCGACAGCTTTGGTTAAAGGCATTGGCCCTCATTTATCAAACTTGCTACACCAGAAAAAATGGGTGTACGCCAAATCTCCTGCAATAATCCGCATTTATCAATCTGAACGTGAGTGAACGGTCCGCAAAAGTCTCGTTCCAGCTCTGACCAGGTGTACGCAAATCTGAAAACAGCGAACAACCTGCAGGAACGAGTGCAGCTGTCAAAATGAGTAATAAACTATATGCAGCGATGCGGACGTCATGCTGTTGTTCCTCTTATTAGTAAAATTAATCAATAAGCTAAATAGGCTAAATTAATAAACAAATTAATGAATGAATGAATGAATGAATAAGACACCTGTGTTGAGAAATTAATTAAACTTATATTTTGAGACAACCTGCTTGTCAGGCCAGACGGCTGACAATAACAATCAATTTGATTAAGCGCAATGCGTGGCTTGGCAGACATGCAGTGTGGTATGTCAGATGCTCATTTAGTCAGATATAGCCTACGCTGAACAACAAAAGAAACGCAAGTGAATTTAAGGCAGACTGGAAAATAAGTTTGCGCGTAATTATCATAGAAAATCAAATTTATTACTAGCACATGCATATTTGCACTCATTTCATCAAATGAGAGCGGAACTTTCGGCACAGAGATCTCCTCCGGGTAAGTGATGAGTGGCTGCTCAATAAATAAATAAAATGCACCCAATAAAATGTCATGGAGTAATAGTCTACTTATAAAAGTACGATGAAGAGTGATCTCTGCAGACAGTATTTAAACAGTTAGGCAGCTCCGATCGAGGCAGTGGGGACTCATCCGTCTCCCCACCGCCTCGTATTCCCACGATGAAGGGAGAGCTCCGCTCCTCGAAAGGTGACAGCTAGAGGTTCGAGTCTAGTTGGCCGCCGCTGGTGCGTGCCCTGCCGCGTCTGAGCGCCGCAAACACTGATCTATATAGAATTTTATATAGATCAGTGGCCGCAACCCGTTCTTAGGTGGTGATCTTAAAATCGGAACACTTTTTTAACCTACATGTAAAGTGTTTAGATTGTCAATTATGTAGGCTATATAACATGAATTATCATGGATCTATAAATTCAATTTATTAAGGCCGATGTTATTCGTACTTATACGTGTGGCCGATGCTGATTTTTTTTCTTGGTCACATTTATAAGTGCGTTAAACGCGGATTTCGATCAATTTTTGTGCTTGAACGCACTTAAATAAGTGCAAATAGTCACTTCGATTTATTAATGAAATAAATCAAACCTCTGCTGCACTCCTGTTTTCCACCTCAACGATGTTTACCGCAGCAGCAATAGTTTTCCAAACTGCAGCCCTCTGGGCTCCCTTTATGCCACTCTTAAGGCTTCAAAATAAAATTATTTTGTTTTTCTTCACCTCGGACGTGATCATTTATATTTCCTCCTCAGTGAAGTTCTTTCTTCTTTGCCGTCTTCCGAGAGTCCATGTCGTAAAGTGGGCAGGACTATGCCTCCCGGAGCCCGAATTTATTGGGGCGTGACATGTAAATTACGATGGTTTCTGCCGCCAGATTTATCAACGCCACGCCAGTTCTATACCGAAATCAGCGACGTACACACTTTTAGTAAATCAGATGTGACACCTGGCGAACGCTGATATTCACACCAGAATCTACACCAGATCCTACGCAAGTTTGATAAATGAGGGCCATTGTGTTTCTGAGTTGTCTGTCTGGCTGTTTGTCAGTCCGTCTGTCTATGACAATCTTGTGAATGCATTGAGAAAATCACCTCAAATTTGACCTGTAAACCGTCTTGGACTCAGGGATGAACTGATTAGATTTTGCTGTTCAAAGGTCAAGACCGCAGTGACCTCGTCTGTCTCACAGTGAACGTGATATCTCAGGAACGCCTGGATGGATTATTATTATAATTTTTTTTAATCCGATTTATTAAAATTTTCTCATGAATTTGAAGATGAGTCAATTAGATTTTGGTGGTCAAAGGTTGAGATGACCTCACGTATGTCATATTTTTGGCCCCATATGGATTTATAATGAAGTGTTTATTAAAACTGCGCTTACTCCTATATTTTCATAGCAAGAAACATCAAACTTGCAGTACAGCGTCATGTTTGGTCAGATTTATCTTTCTTTTTAAATTATTTCTTTATTGATTTTTAGTTAATAAAGAACATAACAAGCTGCAAACATAAAAGATTAAAGACATATTGCCAAATAGCAAGAATTATATGTAAATGACTGAAAGACAAAAGAAAAAAGAAAAAGAAAACCCTTTTAAATGAATAAAATGAATAAGTAAATTTCCCTCGCTGTGGTCACAGTAAATATGTCACCTTTTTCACAAGGTCATGTCTCATCTGGCAACACTTGGTTATGATCAGAGGTCCATAAGGTTCCCAGACTCTCTGAAATGTATCCTATTGTAAAATGCATCTTATTTTTTTAAGCACAGGTGCACTGTCCGAGATGCGGGGTTTCCCCCAAAATTCATTTGAACAAAGTGAATTTTGGTGGATTATGGTGACTCCAATTTAACAGAATACATTTCTTTGCCAAATAGGATATGATACCAGTCCTTTTCACTGATATGGGGTCCAGCGTCCCGCGCAGCTCCACTCCAAAAAGGTATCGAGTTGGTGAAATGTCCAGAGAGCCTTAACAGTCAAGTCATGCACAGCTTTCCAAAACAGTTTCAGACTTTTACACTCCGAGAAAATTTTGATTATTGGCCCTACATATGTCTTACATCGATGACACCAAAGAGACGAGTTTGAATACATCCTATTCAACCGAAGTGGAGTGAGGTACATCTTAAGCATGAATTTATAATTCTGCTAAGTTATCTTATTACAGGACAGTGAAATAAAAACATTCTGGCAAATATCATTCCACCGGACATCACTGAAAGATGAGCTGTGATAATCTAACAAAGCCTTGTATATCCCTAGTGATGTAGAACCCTGTAGAATTTCCTCCAACCCTGATAGCTCAAAGTATAGACGTCCCTCCTTTTTTTAAAGTAGTAACAAAGTGGTGGATTTGAAGATATTTATAAAAATCCTGTTTTGGAATGCCAAACTCTGATCTCAAATTGTCAAAAGATTTTAAGGAGCCTTCATTGAATAGGTCTCAAAACTGATATATACTCAGCAACAAAAGTTTCTGTGACACCATTTATGTGTATGTTATAAATGACACGCAAAGATCTCAATGCAATCAATATGTTTATTTAACAGGAGAAACACTGACTTTTCAGTGCCAACGTCACTCAAAACGAAAAATGTCATTTTCATGCGTCATGAAGCACTTGTCTGACGTCTAACCAATTGTGACCTTCACACTTCAATACCGGGTGTGACTTCCTCGTGCCATGATGCAAGCAACGCATCTCCGGCGCATGGACCGAATCAGATGTGCCAGAAATTGCTGTGGGATGTCATTCCAAATCTGACGTAGACGTTGTCGCAATTCCTGGAGTGTAGCTGGCGGGTTATCCAACCGCCGCAAACGTCGATCCATCTCGTCCCAAAGATGCTCGATTGGGGATATGTCTGGGGATCTGGCTGGCCATGGCAGGACATTGACATGTTGTTGCATCAGATACTGCTGTACAATCCTTGCAACTTGTGGTCTGGCGTTATCATGTTGCAGCGTTATTCCGGGACCATGTTGCATCAAAAACGATACCACCAATGGTCGTAGCACTTCATCGCGATATCTTTGACCTGTCAGATTTCCATCAATAACAAGCAAATCTGTTCTGTTTCTAGCCGTGATCCCTCCCCAAATCATGACACTACCACCTCCAAAACGATCAAATTCCTGAACACAGTTGTTGGCATAACGTTCTCCACGTCGACGGTATACACGTAAACGACCATCACATCGGTTAAGCATGAATCTTGATTCATCAGTGAAGAGTACAAAATCCCACTGACGTTGGATCCACCGTCGATGTTGTTGTGCCCACTGTAGACGCAGTCGTCGGTGTTGTACTGTGAGTATTGAACGTCTTGCTGGCCGACGTGGGACAATGCCAAAATGACGGAGACGGCGACGGATTGTCTGTGCAGACAGTCGCCTCAAACCAGGTATCGTTCTTGCAGTTATGGTTGCAGGTTGGAATCGATTTCGGAGATGGGTTGTTCGAATCCAGTTGTCCTGTCTGGGAGTGGTTACTTGTGGACGGCCGCTGCGAGGACGGTCTCTGACATGTCTTGTCTGCTGATGACGCTGCCATAAGTTCCAAATGGTGTTTCGGTGGACATTCAGGCGATGAGCAACTTCCCTCTGCGAGGTTCCGGATTCAATCATCCCAATGGCCCTCCACCGATCATTTTCAGACAGTCTTGGCATTTAGAGAGTAGAGTTCCTGATCCGAAATGGCTGTGTTTTCGATAAGTGATGCTTCCGTCATTCATCAGGCACAATGTGAACATTCCAAAAATTCTCCTCTTTTATTGCCATCCACAAGCATGATTTACGCACATTTTCACGTGCAAAGTCATTTTCTCGCATTTTCATGATTTGCATTTCAATGTTGTGTTTATGTGTACTGTTTCAGTCTGATATCACCATGTATGACAATTTCATAATTGCGTTATGAAAAATAATTAACAATATTGGTGTCACAGAAACTTTTGTTGCTGAGTATATATCGAATTCTTTCCACTTTTTTAGTAATGACTTTCCAATTGAGGTTGGGAGGTCAGGATCGGAGGAAAGAGGAGCCGGCATAGAAATTCCTGAAAAAGATCTACAAAACTGTTTTGCATCTTGCCGGGCTCGGAGAGTGTTAGGAATTACATGTGTTTTTGATATTGATTGTACTGTGTTTATGTTGTTGATGTATGTCAAAGAAGTCAGAAATATGGGCGAACAGACTTCTTCACTGTCTGTCCAGTGAGGACCTTTTCGTTTTTGTACCCGGCCAATCATGCCCTTTATCTGAGCAGCCCAATAACAAAGCTGGAGCTCTAGGACTCCAAGTCCACCTCTAGATTTGGTTCAGGTTTTAAAAGCTATTCTAGGTAAACAGTTCCTCCAAATAAAATTACTTATCAGTTTGTTTACTGATTTAGAGAATTTCCTATCTAGGAGACAAGGCTGCGACTAAAAAAGCTAACTAAGATTTATTATTTTTCAAGTTTTCTTGATGGCCCCCTAATTCTATTCCTCCTTTTTCATCTCTTGTTTTTCAGCTCGATTGACTCCCATTCATTTTTTCAAATCCCATATACTCCTCCTATTTAATTGCTAGAGCCTCCATACTTATCACCCAACCTTCGACTATCCTAAAGGAAGTACAGTATATCAACCCCTCTGTGCAGATTTAGCCACTGGCGTATGTAAATTCAGAAATTTACTCGCTAAGTAATTCTGTAATTGAATTTCCAAATGTCCTGCTTCACTGTAATAATTTTCTACAGTCTCTGTGACGCAAACATTGAGTTATATAGCCTTCAATAGGCTCATACACAAAATGAAAAATCGGCAATATTTGTATTCTGCTCAAAGAGGTTGCGAGGGGGGGGTTGTTGGACTTGGGATCAGATGTGAATTTGCAGAGTCCTGCTCCTTTCCTGATTGGTTGATATTTCATACTTCATAGCCATTGAAATGTTTGTTCAAGGCTGCATTCAGATAGTTAGAAAATTACAGCCTATCGTCTAATTCCTTGCCCTTTTTCTTAAAAAAAAAAATTAATTAGAGAATCCAAATGTACTTACACAAGGCAACGTGATCATGCATTGCCTGTCATGTTCTTTGGTTTTCATGTTTGGCCAGATGATGGTTGTCACTTTAAATATTACTGGCGCAAGGAATGGTGGGATGGTGTCATCTCCCTCCTTTTTGTAAAGTTTGATTTAGTGTACTTTATGCTTATGGGGATAATTTAGGAAGCATTGAAGCACCTTTCCTCAATATGAAGCAAATTTGAACAGACTTTCAATGGCTGTTATTTAAGTACTTCTGAGTCACTTTCTAGGAGTGAGGGACTTTCCAATGCAGAAAAAAGACAGTATTTTAATGCAGCCCTTGGGAGTTTAGGGTTCTGTTTTTGGACACAGGAAGGGGTCACAGATTAATGCACAAGTCCCCGCCCCCTTTCCTGATTGGTTGGCTTTTCCCCTCCACAACTATTGGTTTGTGTAACATGGAGAGTAGGGCGTTGTGCTGATGACATTAGCATGTTTGTCATTGGAAATTTTTTTCCAGAATCATACTGGTCTATATAGTCTTCTATTAAATTCCATCAAAAGTCTTCACATTCCTTTACATGAGACTGAACAGGCATGGATGAAAGCTGCAACTCAAGTGACACTCTATTGGAAGGCAGTCATTCTAGATAAATGCTATCATCATTGCCAGATATGAAATAATTTTCGAAAAACAGGGTCTTAAATAGTGCCATGACATTTTTCTTTGATCTTAATTTATTGCTAAAAAAAATAAAATGGGAGTGTTTACCCGCCCTTTTCTCTGAGGTTATGGAATATGCTGTGAAGTGTTGCACCACTTCCACCAAAAATACATTGTTTTCTGCCCACATAATGTCTAAATGGCCATTTAATTGATTATTCAGCCGTATCATTTATTAATTCTGCATGTCTTTGCATTTTTGTTTTAGATAATGCCATAATAACAGCTGAACACCCTCATTCTATTCTTGCAGCATATTTATTGTAGCTTGACGCAGTCACTGAGCAGCCCTGGTTTATATGCTGATTAGCTGATCAAGCTAAAGTCCTGCAATTAGCAGGAAAACTTGCATATCTAGGTCCTCTGGGAACAGTTTACAGTCCCTGATTGGATATGCCTGTCATTTACTGGGGCATCAACGCAGAATATTTGCACTTTAAATCACTGCGGAAATGGGAATCCTGCCGAGGAAACAGCTCCAGTAATCAGGAGTAGAAGTTTTGGTTTAGTAGTTCATCAGGCTGCATTGAAGTCAATCAGGGTGATGTCGCGTGTGAGCAAATAATTCAAGCTTCTAATGAGCGATGCTTCCTTCAGTCTGTAAAAGTTTATGAAGCATGGCGACTGATTCTGTTCTAAAATGATTTCAAGTGTTTTCCATGATTGAAAAGCAGAAAAGGTCTGACTGGTGCTTGACCTTCTGTAGTGGATCATCATCATAAAATGGACCGTTGAACAGGATTTGGCTCCATGGTTACTCGTCATTATTTCTGTCTACAGTACTGTGCAATAGTATCAGGCAACCTGGGATTTATTCCATTTCAGTTTTATCTTAGATATTTATGTTTTAATTTTCCGCATTTATGTTTCTAATAAAAAGCACTGGTGAAACACCAAATGTTAACATAAAAAATAATTTTACAAATAAATGCTTATACAGTATTTCATTAAAGACAGTTGATACAAATGAAATAACCTTTACAGAGCCCTGATCTCGACATCATCATTATCTGGAGACAGAACTTAGTGAGACAGTCTGCTGGAGAACAATGGCAAGTTCTCCGATATTCTTGGAACGAGCAAAACATGTTATAGTTAGAACTATGAAACATTTATCGGTTTTTTGTTTTTTTTTATTTAGGCAAACATTGTCAAACATTGATTCGATTTAGTTTTTAAAAATTTGTGGCTGTTTAAGGTTTAGCCTTTGGTAATGAGACACCTTTCATTTATTTATCTTTGCCTTACAGAATTGGGTCACACTTCAGATGAAGTATTGCTCATAAAGGCTTTATACAGCATGTATAATGCCTTCATAAATGAGGCATAATGTCTTCATAAATCATACATAAGCAAATGTCACGCTTTGTAAAGGGTGTGAAATAACACACCTTTATTCAGAATGTGATGCCAGATGTGATATAACTGACAGTGTCACTGAGCGAGTGGCTGAATGCTGTGAAGGGTGACATTGTCAGCTTAGTGAGATTGTTATTGTCACATCTGGCATCAAATTCTGAATAAGGATGTGATATTCCACCCTTTTAAAACATGACATTTGCTTACGTATTATTTTTGAAGATATTGGCCTCTAATTTCTTGGCGCAGCGCAGGGTGGTGCAGCGTGGCGTAGCTTAACACAGCCCACGCAGTGGTAATTTCGTCCAGCGCAGCCCGCGCAGTGGTAATTTTGTGAGGTGCAACACCGTGCGCAGCCTTTGGTAGATGAACGTGCGCCGAGATGGGTATGGCGCCGTAGTAGGGGGAGGTGTCACATATTCATCAAGACGCAGTGACAATTTTGTAGAAAAAGTCTTCGCTGCAGTTGCACAGAAATCTCGCCTGCTCCAACCTGGTTTACTTTCTGTGCAGTGGTAATTTGGCTGACCGACGCACAGTGCGCACACGTCACCGAAATCTCACAGGCAGGTTTCCAGAATGTCTGGCACATTTCAATGCAATAAATAATGAAAGCAGCCACTGTTTAATGTAACTATCTGAATCAGGACATAAATTATAGAATCAATATCGATTGTCCTGACGTCAGATCAAAGGCGGTTGGCACGCGTGATGGAAACTCGACCTGGGTTAATCAATGCAGCTGAATCTGTGATGCAAATTAACAACTTCACATCTTTCTCAGCCAACTGATAACTGCCTCGATATCAGGCAGTGCATATATATAATGCTTCCGTTCTATGCTCAGTAATGCTGCTTGCACACTGGACGCGGAACAAATTTTTGCATGACTGATTACAAAGTCAAGGCAAAGACGCGATAGTCGGACAGGGTTTTAAATATATCTCCGTGTCTGAAAGTAATAAGGTCTAATTTTTTGAGTATTCCAGGAATTATTAGACGTGCAAACTCGGGCATGTTTGTGTTCGACCTTCACAAAATGCAAATTGATAGCTATCGACTTATTCCTCTGTTTTCTTCCGTTGAAGATAGACAACAGACTTCATTTGGTCTCTCTTTTGAAAATTAGCCAGATGGATCGAACAGATTCACGGTTTATTTCCACATCAGAGATAAAATAGTGCTGGCAATCAGAGAGCAAATCAATTCCATGACCATTGACAGTGTGAATAAATTATCGCATGAACGATCAAGACTGTCCGACGCAAAATGCAATATGTCCGGCAGCCGGCAAAAAGTAAATTTATTGATATGAGAACAGATTTATAATCAAATAAAAAATATATCACCAACAAGCAGAGCATCCAAAAAAGATGGCCCACAAATAAATAAATCGTAGTGTTTATTGGATGTTCTGTTTGTTGTTAAAATGTTCCTTTTTATCCTTTATTTTGTTATCAATCTGTTCTAATCCCCCCCCCCCCTTTTTTTTAAGGCTGTCAGGCAATATTTTGTATTTTGCATTTCATATCCAACAGGCATTGTACATTGTCCCGCGCCAATGTCGACTCACTTTATTGAGCAGAGCTTAAACAGAAAAATATATTGAAATTCTTGGCACTCATCTTGAAGAACTGAGCCCTCTTATCAAAACATTCACGTTTAATATCTGAAAGAGTCAGTAGATTTAAAGAAATTAGAAAAAAAATCGACTGTCTGACGCGAAGTTATTTGAAACCATCCGACAGTCGGACATGGAGATATATTAAAACCCTGCCTGACCTTCGGACACGTAGGCACTGTGTTCAACGCAATCTGTCGTGTGAAAAATTCGTCTGGCGTCCAGTTTGAATGCGGCTTAAAACTAGGCTACTATTATTGTCTCTTAGGTTTTATCGTATTTAGTGAGGGAAAGGAATACAGCCTGATTGTGATCTTAACTCAGTACGAGATCATAGCAGAGTGAACTTAAATGTGGAACCTATCTTGCATTGTTGTCCATGCATGTTAATCCCAAAATTTTAAGCAGCAACAGGGTGTAATAATAGGAACACGCTATCCATCATTTCTCAGCCCAATGATGCAGGCAGAAGAAATAAATGAGTGACCGTCGTATTTCATTCCAAACTTCATAAGTTTGAATGATCTGGCGTAGTTTCGTTTTGAAATTCCACTCAAGTTCGCTAATGGTAATAATTCGAGAATACCCTAGCTAGCCAGCTAACCTATATTCGTAATGCTTAATATAGACGTACAGTGGCGCTTGAAAGTTTGTGAACCCTTTAGAATTTTCTAGATTTCTGCATAAATATGATCTAAAACATCATCAGATTTTCACACAAGTCTCTAAATTAGACAAAGAGAACTCACTTGTTTAAATGGGACAAAAATATTATACTTTGCCATTTATTTATTGAGGAAAATGATCCAATATTACATATCTGTGAGTTGCAAAAGTATGTGAACCCTTGCTTTAAGTATCTGGTGTGACCCCCTTGTGCTGCAATAACTGCAAGTAAACGTTTCCGGTGACCATTGATCAGTCCTGCTCATCGGCTTGTATGAATTTTAGCCCATACCTCCGTACAGAACAGCTTCAACTCTGGGATGTTGGTGGGTTTCCTCACATGAACTGCTCGCTTCAGGTCCTTCCACAACATTTTGATTGGATTAAGGTCAGGACTTTGACTTAGCCATTCCAAAACATTAACTTTATTCCTCTTTAACCATTCTTTGGTAGAACGACTTGTGTGCTTGGGTTTGTTGTCTTGTTGCATGACCCACCTTCTCTTGAGATTCAGTTTATGGACAGATGTCCTGACATTTTCCTTTTGACTTCGCTGGTATAATTCAGAATTCATTGTTCCATCAATGATGGCGGGCCGTCCTGGCCCAGATGCAGCAAAACAGGCCCAAACCATGATACTACCACCACCATGTTTCACAGATGGGATAAGGTTCTTATGCTGGATTGCAGTGTTTTCCATTCTCCAAACATAACTCTTCTCATTTAAACCAAAAAGTTCTATTTTGGTCTCATTCGTCCACAAAACATTTTTCCAATAGCTTTCTGGCTTGTCCATGATCTTTAGCAAACTGCAGATGAGCAGCAATGTTCTTTCAGGAGAGCAGTGGCTTTCTCCTTGCAACCCTACCATGCACACCATTGTTGTTCAGTGTTCTGTTGATGGTGGACTCATGAACATGAACATTAGCCTGTGTGAGAGAGGCCTTCAGTTGCTTAGAAGTTACCCTGGGGTCCTTTGTGACCTCGCCGACTATTACACGCCTTGCTCTTGGAGTGATCTTTGTTGGTCGACCACTCCCGGGTAGGGTAACAATGCTCTTGAATTTCCTCCATTTGTACACAATCTGTCTGACTGTAGAATGGTGGAGTCCAAACTCTTTAGAGATGGTTTTGTAACCTTTTCCAGCCTGATGAGCATCAGCAACGCTTTTTCTGAGGTCCTCAGAAATCTCCTTTGTCCGTGCCATGATACACTTACACAAACATGTGTTGTGAAGATCAGACTTTGACAGATCCCTGTTCTTTAAATAAAACAGGGTGCCCACTCACACCTGATTGCCATCCCATTGATTGAAAACACCTAACTCTAATTTCACCTTCAAATGAATCACTAATCCTAGAGGTTTACATACTTTTGCCCCTCACAGATATGTAATATTGGATCATTTTCCTCAATAAATAAATGACCAGGTAAAATATGTTTGTCTCATTAGTTTAACTGGGTTCTCTTTATCTAATTTTAAGACTTGCGTGAAAATCCAATGTTGTTTTAGGTCATATTTATGCAGAAATATAGAAAGTTTTAAAGGGTTCACAAACTTTCAAGCACCACTGTATGTGGTGCAGAAAACATTCCTGAAGCAGCTCAGTAAAATGCAACATTAACGCATCATGCAGATATAGGACAGAGGCTTCTATAGTCCAAGACATTAAAGGTGAGGAGAGGAGCTCATTTGATTGGTGAAGATTTGACTCGGCTGTGATATACCCAACCACGCCTTCTTTGGCACTTGTGCCGGTGGGAGGGACCGAGGCGGGACAGAGGAGTACTTGCGCCAGGCTGCATCGGGCACGAAATTGCAACATGCGCCTGGACACACCCCTTTGGCACGGCACACCCCCCATTCGCCGCACCTGTGCCTGGTCAATGAATTTAGAGCCCATTATGTCTCATTTATGAAGGCATTATACATGTTATATTCAGCCTTTATGAGCAACGCACTTAAAGTGTGACCCAGGATGGTTTTAAACCTGCCTGTGACTTCTGCCGGGCACCGTTTATATTATGAATTTGAAGAATGTAATGTGACATTATAATTACATGTGTAATGTCAAATCATAATCTCTAATCAGCTTACTTTATGCACTGGAATTCTGACTGATCTCTCAGTTTTTTTTTTTATATGAGATATATATGTAGTGCCATAAAAGAGTATTTTCCCCCTTCCTGATTTTATATTTTTTTGCATATTTTTCACACTGAAATGTTTCAGATCTGCAAACAAATCTTAATATTAGACAAAGATAACCCGAGTAAATACAAAATGCAGTTCTTGAATTATTATTTCATTTATTGAGAGAAAAAAGCAATCCAAACCTACCCGGGCCCATGTGAAGAAGTACCTGTATTCTCATGCCTTTTGCAGCAAGATTCATTTCAAGGCCTGTAATAAAATATTTCATTCTAGCTAGCTAATTAGCCATCCCATTGACTTGAATAGACTGCTGACGAACAACAAAGGCTAGCGATCGATTACGGTCACCAGCGAGCTACCTTGCCAGCGTGGATACTGCATTAACTGGGCAGTTAATAAAATTAACAAGATGGCTAACAAGCTAGCTGCTTGTAACTGACATCCAATGACATTTCTGAGAGCAGTGTTTAAGTGGGACAGGGGCAAAGATGAAGCTGAGGAAAGGAGTAGCCAGAGTTAACTAGCACTTCCTTTTAACAACGTTGGCATTAGCCATATGATTCAATATGAACAATTCGGTTGACGGCAAATATGCTCAACCAGGGTACGGTGAAGTGAGGGAACCAGACAGTAATCTGATTACGCACACGGACATTCATCGACCTTCCTTATAATGGGGAAAACTTCCAAGCACACATCTTATTAGAGGGTCATTAAAAGCCTCAGTCACGTTAACTTTTCTGTTTGCACTTAAACTTTGAAACCGAGTCACATTTCGATATTCCCATTAGTAAGTGTGCCGGCACTCATCTTGAAGAAATGAGCCCCCTTATGAAAACATTCACGTTTAATATCCAAAAGAGTCAGTAGATTTGAAGAAATTTAAAACAAAAATCGACTGTCTGACACGGAGTTATTTGAAACCATCCGACAGTCGGACATGGAGATATATTAAAACCCTGCCTGACCTTTGGACACGTAGACACTGTGTTCAACGCAATCTGTCGTGCGAAAAATTTGTTTTGCGTCCAGTTTGCATGCGGCTTAAAGCTGCCGCTTTTCAGCCTCCAAAAAGCGCATATTTAGGTAGACCAAATTGGTTGGTTGATGCCAAACTCCGACTCGCATGCCACACATCAGTGAACAGAACCAGCGCCGCTATGCTTGTTGTTTTGAACTCAGGCAAGGCTGAAGTTTCCTGTTTAGTTGTCCGACCCAGCAACAGTAACAATGGGACGCGGGGCTTGGGATCAGTCAATTGGGGAATGTACAAGGCTTTTGCATATGCGACCCCCTGTTGCCAATTCAGGAGAGTGAAGACAGTTCACGGCTCTCACACAAACCATGCGCCTGTCAGCCACTGCTTCTTATACACTCATTGGTTGAATCGTCTCAAATTCAGAACGAGGGCGGAAGATACCTGAACATGAACAAACTTAGAATCTTCCTGACGAGCACCCGTCTGGCCAACAGGAGGTGCCTAAGGAACGAACAAAGCAAATAATATTTCCCTTCCCGGCAGACCCTTCCCAATTTGCAACCCTGTAGCGTATTGGCCAATTGCGCGCTACTCTGAAAAAGCTGCCGACCACCGCCGGTTGGTACGACCAGGGCTCGTACCCGCGCCGTAATAGTCTCTTCTGCTTCGCAATGCAATGCTTCAACTGATTGCGCAATCCGGCAGCTCCTAGATATATATATTTTTGAGAAACTTCCTTTCCCAAATTCTGTTCCATTAGAAATCAGAGTGTGCATGAACTGACGACACAGCTCAGAAAAAGATGCTCATTGAGCTGTGAGCGCTATAGTCTTAGAAAACCCGTGACGAGAAGATTTAGATTTAACTTGAACCAAACTTTGGATTTGAGATGTAAGTGATGTGTTCTTTGCAGACGCCATGAAAGAGTCCCTCTGCATCCTCTGTTCCTGCCAAGTTCTTCTTAAAGCTGGAACTGCCTCCCCAGGCACTTGCCGTGGATGTGACGTAAAGAATTTTGTCTTTGGCAAACCTGTGATACTGTCTGTATCATACGTCTTGGTGGCAAGTTTTTGTGAAATTAATTTGAAATATGTCTTTTTCTTTTCCATCATTACGAAGAGTTGAGTTGTGTTTGCCATTTTCAACATTATATGTGTTGCAAGCATTACAACAATGGTTTCAGTTGGAACTTGCACTGAATATGTATCTTTATGGGAGAGTGCCATGTCTCACCATATGTTATTTACAAATCTCTGTTTAATTAATGGAGTGCGCAGTGGGCAGTCACTCAGTAATTGCTGCTTTGGCTCTTAAATCCTGTATGTTGAATATGAATTGACTGTACAGCCTACAAAAAAAGGTTGTGGATCACCGGTTATAAAATTTTAGCAATTTACATCTGAGAGTCTCAAAACTTCTACATATTTTCATTTTTCATTGACTGAGTTAAGATGGTGTGAACTCTGTTAATTGTGGCCCCCGCAAAGCGTAGGGGGCCACTATGTTTTTGGTGCCGGTCTGCGTCCTCCGCCGGAGACCGCGATAACTTGAAAACTTTTCGCTCCATCAACACCAAATCTTACTAACATGTTTAGGGACATCTTGACACAAAATGATTAAATTTTGGGGTTCATCGCTCGCCAATTGCCATTTCCAGGGCCCCCTCAATGGTAGCATCTCTGCACTGGGGCCACATACGCGGTTGCCCTAGACCGACTGTTTCTAGTTAAATTTAAAGTTTAATGATCCATAACCATACAAGAGAGGGAGGACGACATCTCTGTATTCAGAATTATTGTTTATTAGTTTCATGTTTCTGATATGAACATGGATGAACAGTGCTGTTTATATTGGTTAAATCATTGTGAGTTTTTTGGTCTGTAGTTGCTACTGCTGTAGTTAAGCTCGGTCCAACACCGACAAAACATTAAAATTTTATACAACTTCACTATCATCATTTATTGATTTGTTATTCTCTGTAAAATGATCTGGATAGTCTCTTATTTGAGTTTCTTTTCTAGTTAATCCATTTATTTTTTTCTGTGCATCATAAATATTGTTTCTTTTTCAGAGACAAGTTACTGTCCTCACTTTTGTGACATCTTATTATTGTTGTTAATTCATTTGTTGTCTTTTGTATGTTGTCTTGCACCCGTAAACTGTCAGGGTTTGGGAGCTCTGAGAGCTGTTTGTTGCTCTCGTCCGGGATGATATCGTTTTGCTCCCCATCGGATTCCTGGGCCAGCTAGCATTGATTGGGGGCGTGGCCCGTACTCTATTTAAGCTCCTATTTCGCCTCGCTCGCGTTGCTAGAGTGTCAGTTCTTTGGCGCTTTATTCGGTAAGGTTCTCTAGAGAGATATTGTCAGGGACTTAGTTGCATATCAGGAATAGTGTTAGTGAGTAAGGGAATCTTTGGTTTATTTCCCTTTTCTTTTGTTTTCCTCGAGCTCGCCTGTTTTCTACCACGGACGGCGGCAGGTCCGTTGGTAGCGCGAGTCTCGTTATTTTAATCTGCTTTTAGTCTCTCAGCATGCTGTGAGTGTTGCCTTTTATTTCAGGCCGCTGCTCTTGGCGTCCACTGCCAGTACCCATCACAGTAAACAATTTGACCCGTAACCTCTAGCGCTCGCAAATATTGATCAAATTTGATAAAACTTGGTATTAAACATCTTAAGCTCATAAACTTCTTTGAAATTGCATCCCCAAATGTGGGTTTGGCTGGGCATCATATTGAAAAACAGAAGTTGTCCATTTTATAACTTTCTGATATTGATAAAAGGATGAAACTTGTTATAAAAGTAGTATACAACATTTCAATATATAAATTGCGGGGTTTGACGATTTGTGACCTTCACCCAGAGACACCTACTTGAACTAACCTTGCAAAACTCTAGCGATCACAAACTGATCAAATTTGATGAAACTTCAGGTGCAACATCTTCAGGACATAAACTATGTTTGTATTTAATTTAAGCCTTGTACCCCTCTCCCGAGTGGGTGTGGCAGGGTGGCAGACCAGTTGAGTTTCAGGTTCACCTGAACCTCTCGGTTAAAATATTATCCAGAGGTCTTGAGTGCGGAGCTAAAATTCACTCCAAATGCTCCACACTGTATATGGTTATGGGTGATAATTGTGTAGCATTGGCTCTGTTCATTCTTCTATTGCAGTGCACTGTGTTTTTTTTCTTTTGTGATTTGACTTTGTGTTTTGTGACCTTGGGGTGTAGCTTTTATCCTGCTGCAGCACGAGGCTCGTGTGCGCTCGGGATAATACCTTGGCTTTTGTGCTCAGTTCTCCATTATTCTCCATGCTGCCGTAATCTCAGTAGCAGAGTAGCACTGGCTCAGGCAGGCAGACCAATCATCTTTCTAAGAAACGTGAGGTGCCGAAGGTGATTCGATGCTTAACTCGAGCAAATTTCTCTCTCTTGCCTTCCCTGTTGTGTATGTGTGCGTGTTTTTTAAGCTGTGTGTGAGTTTGCATGTGTGTGGGTGCATATTTGTGCATCACCTTGGTAATGGGACATGCACATTGGACGCAAACATGCTCGGGCCTGTGCTAGTGCACTCGGCTGGCAGTGTTGTCAGACTGTGGAGCTGAATGATTGGAATTTGAGTGAGGGACATGTAGAGCTGAAGTTAAACAGGAAGATGGAAAAGTGACTAAATAATCCTTCCATCCTGTTGGGTCCACAGAGGTCCACTGCAAGGAACGCTTAAGACCCAACTGCACAAGTGCATGTATCCTAATGAGAGGAAGGGGTATTTGTGTGAACTCTGCAGAGAAACGGGCAGGCAAGGTTTTCGTCTCAATAATCATACACCTGATTCGACTTATTGAGGCCTAACTAACTTCGGCTTGTTATTGAGATGAAACTGCCGTTATAGGGCTGGACTAAATTGCAAACCTGGGTCCACGCTGACCCATGTAGGATAAGATTCGGGCTTAGTGCTCGGGACGGGGTGAGAGGTCGGCGTAACACAGGGTCTTACAGGAGCCATGCCGAGTAGTTGTCCCCACGGAGTCAGTTTGAGTCTGACTAACGGAAATGTCACTGAGCATAAATAATGAATGTCTAACATCGGCAGGGCTTCTCAGAATCTATGACACGTCCCGTGAAGACGGTCTATTTTTACACTCAGGATAGTTGAATGCTCCTCGTTGACAAGACAGACCTGGAACTCCAGCATTTTTGTTTTGAACACAGTTCCCACAGTTAGAGTGTATGTTGTGGGGATTTGCATTACATTGCATGTGGCATCATTATCAGAACAGCAAAATGGTGTGCAGTAGATGGTTGTCTATTGCTTTCGTCCGCATTTTGGCTGCTGTTTGAATGATGGCGGTGTGGGTCTCCTTGTGGAGTGTGGAGGTTAGCGTTGGGGAGGGGAGATGGGTGTTGCTATGGCGAAGACCTGAGGTCTGGGCGGGGTTTGTTGCTGAATGAAGTGGGTTCTGGGGGTGACTCTTGCGTTTGCTTTTGGAGAAACAGCTGACTTCTCCCCCCCCCCCCTCTCTCCTCTCACCTCCGTCCTCTGTCTTTCTCCATACTTCTCTCCTTTCTTTACCTTTTCCGTCTCTCTGTCTCTGTTCTTCATCTTTCTACCTCCACCCGTCTGGTTCTCCCTCTCTCGCACTCTTCGAATGTTTGTCGAGGGAAACATTGGACTCTCTCCTTTGTGTTTTCTCTCTCTCGCTTTCCCTCTCTCTTTCTGTCTTTCTACCTCCACCCAGCAGCCTCTCTCTCTCCCTCTTTGAATGTTCGTTAAGAAAAAAGGCAATTAAGGAGGCACTGAACTCTCTCCCTCGCTGTGTCTCTCTCTGTTACCTCCACCCGTCAGGCTCTCTCTCTCTCGTTCTCTGAATGTTCGTTAAGAAAAAAAGGCACTTACGGAAACACTGAACTCTCCCTCGTTCTCTCTCCATCCCTCTCTCCCTCGCTCTCTATCTGGATGTTGATGAAGACCGATGACACGTTGAGACACTGAACTCGTCGTGTCCCTCGTCTTTCTTCCTCCATCTCTTGTCCTCCATCCCTTTTTCACTCCACCTTTTTCCCCTCCATGTCTCTATGTCTGTATCTTATCAGTTCCACAGAGATTTTTAAACTGAAAACCCCCACCTCTCTCTCTCTCTCTCTCTCTCTCTCTCTCCGGTGTGCAGTTGGGACGACAGCAGCTCTGTGAGCAGTGGACTGAGCGATAATTTGGACAACATCAGCACTGACGACCTCAACTCTCCCCACTGCTCCAGCTCCGCACCGCCTCGTCGGAGCAAACACACACAGGTACGAGCGAGGGCGTGCCTGATGTGTTGGTCTGTATGTGCGCGAGGGTGGGTGTATGTGCGTGAGTGAGGGTGTATGTGAGTGTGGGTGGGTGGGTGCAAGGGTGTGTCTGTGACTGTGCATGTGTCTGTGAGGATGTTGCATTATGAAGCCAGTGTACTTTTTCATGTAACATTAGCTCTGCTTTTCATATTGCAGGATATTATGTCAGTTATTGTTAAGTGCATAATACTTTGATCATTTCTGCTTAATTATGGCACTCTGTGCGTCATTATAAGTTATCTGCTCATTTTATCAGTCCTACTGTCTAATATGCTGCCGAATAAAGCTCGGGTTATATTTTGGTGTCACTTGCATTTTGGAATAGGGTGTTCCCTGTATGAGTCAGACTTCATGTAGTGTATTCAAAACTCCACCATTGTTGCTGATAATTGTGAATGTTCGCAGCCGATGTTTTCAATTCTTGAGTTTGTGAAAAGACGATGTAAAAGCCCTTTACTCTTGAGGTGCCTCTGTACTCTGTAAATCCTTGTGAAAAGGTCTGAAATTATCCCCTGCTCCTGTTATAAATGTGGAAAAGAGGAGATTTGGCTGCGAATGCGACGGTGTTGCTGTGGAAGGGCTCCTCTGTAAGGTGTGCCCGGAGTGTGTTAAAAATAGCCCAGAGACGCTGTCTGCACCTACATCGTGACACAGGAGTGTGTAACGCAGCGCATTTTAAAACACAACAGCATCATAGCTTTCTTGTGCCTTCTCGACTGCATATTTATAAAAATCATCTCAGTCCCACTTGCCAGTTCAGTCCGTATGTAAGTGGACTATGACACTGTATAAAAACGTGCTGGATAGTTGTAGGTATGTAAGTGCACAAATATCAAAGCCATTTATTTGTCACTTCAACTTCATATTTATCGCTTTTCGATCCATCGTTTTGGAGAAGTATAGAGCAAAAAAAAAGAAGTTGTGCCTCTGTCCTAGAACATAGGGACACACTGTCACACACCTGCTTGATGCTGTCCTTAAGCGTACATTTTTGAAGTCAACTCCAGAATCTTCCACAAAAAGGTCTAGCCAGTATATTTGTCAGAGATGGATGCCTGGGAACTTGTCATGCGCGTTTATGGTGTTTATACATCCAAGGAAAGCTGGTGACCGTGTAGTCAACGGAAGGTGATTTCCATTATAAATGTCCTGTGAGGTATAGCTGGCTGCGAGGCAGGGTGGGTAAATGTAATGTAATTTATGCGTGCTCTGGAATTCCAATGACCCAACTGCCAACGTATAACGTTTCAAAATATGAATTTCTAAAGCGGGTCATGTCAGTATGGCCATGAAGGACTTCCAGTATGAAGTGTGACTGCGGATGAATCTGAGTGGGTGTTCGGCTGTTCGCTTATGGTGAGTGTGTGTGTGTTTTAATTCTTGTGTGTGTGTGTGTGTGTGTGTGTGCACAGATGTGTGCACAGTATTGTGTCGTCCTTTAGACCGTGGAACATTTTTTTTTTTTTTTTGTAGTTGTTTTGGATCTCCAGTTCATCAGATTTGAAAGAGGCTTAAAGAAAGGAGTGACTATTAGTAGCAACGCGAGCTTTGGTTCCACAGTGGACGTACTATGTTGTAATTGCAGCAATTTTGCATGTGAATTTTATATGTGAATGTTAAAATTTGCTTGAGTTCATCACTGAAACATCTAAATTAGTGTGACTGCGCAGATTCATGTGGATTACACTATACAACAAAACCCATGCAGTACCCAGAACTGCACACAGACCAACACACAATCCAAACACTACTGGAGTGCACTGTGATTTTATCTTCATTTACTCCCTACATCAGCATATTCCTGTGGTTTGTTTATAGTTTCAATCAGGTTATTTGGGCCTGATCACACCTTGGCTATATTATTGCCTAAATTACACTCTATGGCTCTTTTGCAGCCTGAAGCAGCCCATCGTTATAGCTTTTCTACTGTCCAAATTAGACTGTTGATATGGATAGTTTATAGCCTAAATCAGTGCATTTTTATGCAGAGTTTACAGCCTAAGTAGGAATCTATTTATGGTTATTTTATGGCCAAAATCTATGGCCTTATTACCCTAAATAACACTCTGCCTATTTTTCAGCTTAAATTAGCTAACCTTTATGGCCAATTGACCACCTAAATGAGGCTGTATTTTTGGGTAATTTATTTGTGTGTTTATTTTTTGCCTAAGTTGAATTCTTTGGATGGCTATATTACACCCTAAAGAAAACTAGGGCTATTTATTTTGAAAAATTCCAGTATGAGTTTCGACCCTTGCTTTGTACTGACATGGCTCTTCTTAATGTTTGGGATGGTGTCCTCTTGGCTGAAGGCGCTGGTGATTGTTCTGTCTTAGTTCTTTTGGATTTCAGTGCCGCCTTCGACCTGGTGGATCACAAGATTCTTATTATCAGACGGTCGAAGTGAGCAAGACTTACTAATGTGCTGTGAACTGGCTTAGGGCTGACTTGTCTAAATGAGGTTTGTCTGTTTTGATAGTTGGCCCTGGTGCATTCCCTGCAAACTTATTCTATGGTGTCCTTCAGGGTTCCATTTTAGGTCCCATTATGTTATCGATTCATATTCTCCCCCTCCGTGACATTACTTGTAACTATAATATTCAGAATCTGTTTCATGCTGAAGGCACGGAACTCTCTCTACAAATCAAACCTTAGGACCTGTCCAACATCACAGCAGTTTATAAGTGTTTTGCTGAATTAAAATACTGAATTTCTAACAACGTCCTCCATATAAAACATTCTAAATCTGAGGCCATTGAACTTTGTCCCACTTGAAAAAAGTCATATCATGGCTATCCTAGGAGAATGAGCACCTTCCTCAACGTTCTGAGCCTAAATATTGGGGTAATCTTTGGTCAGGACTTGTTTTCTGAACCCCAGGTAAAGACAGTTTTCAGTCGTGTTTTCATCACTTGAGAAATGTATCCAAGGTCATGTCTTTTATTTCAACCACAGTTGTGGAAAAACTAATTCATACTGTAGTTTCCTCACGTCTCTGTCACTGCAACTCTCTGTATACCTGTCTTAGTCAGGATTCAATTCACCGCCTACAGTTTGTTCAAAATGCTGCAGCCCGGCTCTTAACTCAGTCCAAAAACGTGATCATTTCACGGCAGCTTGAGCATGCTTGCAGCGGCTGCCCGTTTATCCTAGGATTGATTTGAAAAATCCTTTCATTACTTTTAAGGCCAGGGATGGGATTGCTCCTCCGTACATCTCTAAACCTCTATCCCTCCATGAGCCGAGTCCTATACTGACACTGCAGAACAACCTGCTGGACACCAGACTCACTGAATCAGCCCCGCATTTGTCTCATTCTATTTATAAATATATTTCTATAAAAAGCTTTAATTCTGTGATTTTAAAAAATATTTTATAAGCGTTTCAGTTTGATCTGTTAGTCTTTTTTATATTGACTGTTGTGAAGCACTAATCACCTCTAGGCTCTTCTGCAGCCTGAATATGGCTTCGCGGCTGTTTTACGACCTGAATCAGGCTGTTTTTATGGCTGTTTTGCCGCCAAATTTGGGCCATTTTCATGGATTTCCCACAGGCCAGATCAGATTGTCTTTATGGCTATTTTACAGGCTTAATCAGTCTGTCTTTATAGATGTTTTACAAGCTAAATCAGATGATTTTAATGGTATTATACCGCTTAAATCAGACTGTCTTATTGGATGTTGTACAGCTTAAATCAGACAAATCTTTATGGCTATTTTACTGCCTAAAATTGAATTCTCATTATGGTTATTTTACAGCCTAAATCAGACCATCGTTATGGATATTTTACAGCCTAAAACAGACCATCATTATGCATATTTTACAGCCTAAATCAGACGCTCCGACTGGCCGCTCTCCAGACCATGACATCAGCAGTTGGGACGGAGCAGAGGATTTGAAGAAGGCTGACGAAGTTGCGGACGGCGCCATGGAGCCGGGCTCCCGGTGGAGACCTCCCTCCTCCTCCTCGGCGGGGCAGTACGAGGACCTAGACAGGGCGGGGCAGAGGGGGGGCGTCCCCCTGTCCCACACAGGCTCCTGGAGGAGGGGGATGACGGCGCAGGTGGGGATGACGCCCCCCAGGTCCAAAGGCACCGTTGCCAACCTGAAAAACCCCGGTAGGTGGCCAATATTTGACATCAATATTTTAGCACATGTATTGTATTAGCACATGTATTGCAAAAGAACAAGGGTAAGAATTACAGATTTTATGGTTAAGCACCAGTAAGCCAAAACACCCCACAGGGCTTATCAAGTTGCTTCCCTGAAAATAGACATCATATGAAACAATTATATTTACAATATATGTATAAGTTACCAACACATAATAGTTAAAAACTCTTACCAACACATAATAGAACAACAAATCAGCATGTAGTAATTCAACAGACAGAGCATAACTAATTTACAAAAGTATGGCGTCATTTCTGCATAATAATTCTTTCAGCTGTTTTTTTGTTTCTTAAAATCTGTACCCAAATGGGTGGTGGGAGTGCATGCACAGACACCTGGAGTGTGTCTATAGTTCACTGTGCGGGGTTACTTTAGTTTCTGTTTCTAGTTGTTGAGTCTCTGAGAGGTGTCGCATATTTAATCTGGGTCCTCCTATTAAAATATACCTTTCAAATTAAGTCCTATTATTAAAAACCTTACGAACCAAAGATATAGGTTAAGCCTCACCTTTGCTGATAAAATTGTTTGCAAGAGGTGATTATTGGATACCGTGAGCAGTATTTAGTTTTTAAGGCTTTATATGTATCTTTAAGACACAAAAAGTAAGCCTTGCCAGTATACCTCAGTGTGTCTTCATGAAACCCCATTGGGTCTCACTTTAGATGAAGTGTTGCTCATAAAGACTTTATACAGCATCTATAATGCCTTCATAAATGAGGCATGTCCTCATAAATCATACATATCACTTCATCCAAAGTGTGACCCCAGATTACTCCATCTGAGAAGGACAGATATACTAATTCTGGCATTTTTAACTCTTTGAGCGCTGCAATTAATTTTTAAAAAATATAAATTTTATTATCTTGTGCTGATGAAAACCTGTCATGTGGCTACTCTTTGGGGGAGCTCTTTGAAACAAGTCACCACATGATAAGCTTTCAACAGCTTTGATTTTGATATCTTGCATCATTGAGCAACAATAGCTGCATTTAGCATTGGAAGGGTTAAGAACGTAGTTGTTCCCTATTACTAACATTTGAGTTCTTCAGAATTAACTTCTTGTTGCCAGATTATTTGCTGTTTCACCTCCAAAGTTTAGATGCGATTGGTTAGCGTTCTCTCTCTATCTCTTGAACATTAAATACAGGAGGAAGTGTAGAATAATCTGGTCTCTGATAAGCTCATAAAGCCTCATTTGTTTAGCTTGCACTTTCCCCATGCCTCATTTCTTTGCACCATCCACTTAAGCAATAATTTCAGGCTCCAACTGGCCAGGCTTCAGACAGCGTTAATATTGTCCAGCGTGTTTAGCTCCACTGGGAAGAAAAGCAGAAGCTTCGTGAGCCGAGAGGTGTTTACGGTGAGCTGGTTTTAAATTACCTGCTTAGGCTTATCTCAGGTGGCTCTGGCGAATGCCTGCCTCTCAGTTGGCATTACAGAGACCCGCTTTAAACGCTGAGCTCACCGAAAACACGAGCCGAATTGGCACAGATATTTCTGTTCATCCTTCAGTGAACCTCTTCGCTGGGGGTGGATAGGGCTGTCGAATGGCTCCAGAGTACAAACAGGGAGTAGAGCGGGGGGTGTTAAAGTCGAATTCTGCAGGGTCACGGTGTCTTGACAGTTTTGGATGTGTTCCCGCACTTAAAAGCTTGATTTAAATCACAAATTTTCTGCAGAGTTTGCACACATTGTTTTCCGAGCCGGAATTGGCTGCCGATAGAAAGGAGATTTAAAAAAACATTCAGAGGTCGCGACCCGGCATGTTGAGGAGTTTGAGACCTGCGAGGTAAAGGGTCAAGGCATCTTCCGCAAAATGGCCGCCAATGTTCTAACTTCACTGTCTGTTTTGTCAGGGAAAACAGACGACTCAAAGGGTCCGGAGAAAGACAGGAACCCGTCCAAGGCCCCTGGGATTCAGCGCTCACCCTCAGATGCGGGGAAGAGCAGCGGAGATGAGGGGAAGAAGCCGCCCTCTGGAATCGCCAGAGCGTCCGCCAACATACCCTCCTCCTTCGGCTTCAAGAAGGTTCCGGGACCCGGGGGGGCCCTCATTTCGGGGCCCAAGGCCCCTTCGGTGGGGGGGAAGAGTGGGACGGGGAGCGGGGCCGGGGGCCGGAAGACCAGCCTGGACTTGGACGGCTCGCAGCCCCAGGACGATGGGGCCCTTCTGTGTGTGGGGGCTGCGAGGGCCCCACCTCAGTATCGGTCCCTCCCTCGACCTGCAAAGTCCTCCCCAGGAGGGGGCGTACTGGGGCGAGGGGGCGGGCACAGATCGAGCTCCAGCAGCGTCGACTCCAATGTCAGCGGAGGGGGCGGGGCCAGTGGAGGGGGTGGGGCCACTGCAAAGCGGAGGGATTCTGGAAAGGTTAGAAATGGATATGATTTTTCATATTTATATTCATTTAATTGATACTACTATATACTGCATCCAGTTTGTATTGCTCAAATGATAGATTAAATATATAAAAAATTAAATACAGAAATATATGAAATATATTGAAGACAGTTGTAAGGGTGTGCTTCGTGCGAAATTCAGGTGCACAGAGGACAGGAAGTTGAGGACTGAACTCAAGTGAAAGGATGGACTTGGTAGTTTTATTATTCATGCTGCACAACAGAAGGAATGAACGAAGCAATACAAAACAAAGAGGAAACGAGGTTCCTAAATAGACACTATAGGTAATACAAATTCTGGGCTTTAGCTGCTGTAACAATGTATTACAAATAGAAAAATTAAAGGGAAGCGAGGTTCCCAAACATTAAGTGCTGACATGAACAATAACAGCACGTAGATTAAAGAGTTTAGAATATGTTAACGCGATACGCGGGGAATACATCTGTACCAGACTAGGAATGCCGCACCCGGTATGCATTTACGAGACTTCACAATGAGTGAGTGTGAGTCTCGGCCTTAAAAACACCCCGCTATCCACCCAGTTGCAATTACACACAGATGCAAACAATGATGAGTGAAGTGAAAAAAGCAGTCCGGGTCTTTATAGACCTGTGAGCTGGACGGCTGGAGGCGTGGCCTGACAACAGTGACCCAAAACCTAAATCCAAACTTAGTTTGGTATTATATGGAGTGGCCCAGTCAATCACCAAACCTCACAGAGCTTTAGTGGGATCACCCTAATTGATGACCATTTTTAAAGATACACATTAACCCTTTGAGCACTAAATGCAGCTATTGTTACTCAATGATGTGAGATATCAAAATAAAAGCTTTTGAACACCTGTCATGTGGCAACTTGTTAAAAAGAGCTCCCGCTGGAGAGCTTGCCACATGAAAGGTTTTCAACAGTACAAGATAGCCAAATTAAAAAATTATTTTAGCACTCTAAGGGTTAAATATTGGAAAATATCGTAAATGTTGCATAAAAATACACAGATGGCGATTCAAAAGTAAAATTGTCAGGAATGCATGCAATTTATAAAGCAGTGTCACTGGGAATACTTAGGGCATCACTAGAATTGAGGATTATGTCATTATCATTTAAAACATTTTTGCCTCAAAGAGTTGAAATGCTAAATAAAAATACATTTTGATGCTTACATCATCAAATTTACTTTTATTCAACGCTTTTATAGAATAAAACTTGATGGTTGTGTCTATTCAAAACATGCGGGCGAATGCTTGGTCTCTGGTATTGCCGCTCGTAACTTTATCGAGAACCGCTCAGTGAAGCAATTTCACACTCGATAATGCACCTCCGTGCACTCCCAAGCAAAACACATCTGCCAAGTCTGAAGTTGAATATATGAATGGTTGTTGAAAAAATAGAAGGGCAGATATACATGCATACATACATACAGATAGACTCCTGTACCATTTTATTGTGTCTACTGTGTGTGCGCAGGTAGACATTATTCTATTGATCTGTAATAATGGAAGTCCAAAAGTTAAACTTCTTTACCTGCAGTGAACTACCAAGCTGCAGTCGACACATGTACCTAATTTTTAGATTGCAAGAACGGCTTGAATAGGTGATTCCAAACTTTTGAGCAATAGTGTATTTGTATACTTCTGAAGTGCTTGGTGATTCGTGGTTCTGTTTCGCTCTTCCTGGTTGAATGCCAAACTGTATTTGGTCGTCTAGTGACAATAAAGGTAAATCTAATCAAATCTAATGCAATCTGATCTAAGGTGGGGTCCGGTCGCTCCAGCCCAGTCGCCATTGGCCAGGCGGACAAGGACAGAGACAAGGTGGGCGGGTCTGACGCGGAGGGGGCGTGCCTCTCCGGTTCCCCCAAAGCCAGCCCCACATCATCTGGCCAGTCGGGGCTCAGGCAGCCTGGGTCGAAGTACCCCGACATCGCTTCCCCTACGTTCCGCAGGTGAGACTCAAACGCAGTCTCCCTTCAGCACTGCCGCATTCATTTTCCTCTGATTTTTTTTTTTTTTGGTCGTCATTCTCCAGATGTGCAGTTTGACATGGCAGTTGAAAATGGTTCCTCCTAGGCTCCGTGGTAGCATTTATTCAGTAGAGAGAATGCCAGCATTATTTAAAATATTTGTTTCTAAATGTCAGAGGATTTAGTGCATTATGTACTTAATCCAGGTGAGTAGATTTCATTAGATTATTTCCCTCTTGAATTATTATTCCAGTAACCACATGAAAACAGGCAAAATAGCAGCATTGCAGAGTCCTGGGCTGCAGTTGAATCGTCAAAAAATCACGACCGTCTAATTCCTAACCACTTCTCTTTAATCTCGGTGGAAAATGTCATAAGGTAAAGGGAAGGTGAAAAAGGGAGGTCATAACAGCGTAGGAAGACAACCGCACTAATTAGAGAATCCAAATGCTCTTACACTAGGCAACGTGATCGGGAGTCCCCTGCCCATCATATACCTCACTTTACGTGATTGGCTGGATGAGTATTTGCTGGTTTAAATATTGCTCCTGCACAGAATTGTGGGATAGCGTTATCTCCTTTCTTTGGAGATAACCATAACAGGCGGTTCAGTGTACCCCATGCTTAAAGGAGGTAAATTTGGAGGGATTGAAGCACCTTTCCTTAACATTTAAATAATTCAAACGGCACTTATCATGGCTGTCGCGTAAATGCTTCAGGGTCATTTTCAAGGAGTTGGGAACTTTCATGAGCAGAAAGGACTATTCAGTTGCAGCCTTGGTTTCATCCGCACTTTTTTATCTCTGTGTTTCTGCTACGTCTCTCTCTGTACCATGGGCGATGTCACATACATATTATAGCACAAGAGCATGATTATTCTGGAGTGCCCATTTTGAATAATAGCTCATCCTCTCTCTCGAAAGCTTTTGACGGAGTGATGTGTTGTAATTGGCCTGCTGTCTGCACCGAACTTCCTCACTTATGTCTTCAGCAGACGTCACACGCACCTTTCGCAACAGTTTCAATGGCTTTATTTGAAGTGAACATATATCAAACGTCAGGCAGCCATGTCAAGTGTGTGAATATCAATGTTAGCTTGTCACTCTCCTGCGCACTACCCAATGAAAAATGCCTCGATGATTAATCAATGTAACAGAAATATAGTTCCAGCAGAGATCACAGTACCACCGTTTGATTACTTTACTGTATTGCGATTGGCTGAGACAAATTGCCAGCGGAGACGGTTAGGTTAAAGCTGTTTGAGCTCCAGGAACAGGGTAGAACCTGTTCTAGCTATTGAATGCAGTGTTATTTGTTGAGGTTGGAGTACAAACCTATTTCCCATTATATCTCCTGGAGCTGGGTTGGGCAGCACTGCTCTCGCTGTTTGAATGAGGCGTACTTTGTTAGGTTTGGAGTGAAAACCTACAGACCACTTGATCTTCAGTGACTTTGGAGGATAACAGTTTGGTATTCTGGTCAAGAACCCTGATTGGCCTCATTTGATTGAAGCTGACAAGGAGAAAGTTATTCCCTGAGCGAGTGTCTGTCTCATCAACCTCAGGACCGTAAGATGTCTTGCATTACAACTATTCCTGCTGTCAAAGTGTCATTACCGCTCTGTGAATTCCCGTCAGAGAATCACTCATTAAGTTGTCAAACATATCTGCTGCAATGGGCATGACTTTCATTCTGCCACAGGTATAACGTGATCTACTGCCCACGTAACTTCAACTGTGCCGCTGTCTTTGTCCTTCCTCGAGACACAATTTCGAGTATTGCATTTTAAGTTCAGTCAATTATCATTTGCAGTCATATGAATGCAAATATTTTGTCAAATAGAAAAGTAGGGTAACAGTAACTCGGAAGTAATAATATATTGAGGAGAAGTGTGTTTTCGAACTGCTGTCACTCTTTAATGTGCTGTATGTTAGAGAAGACAGGTATTCGTTCAGGGCTGTGTTTGCCCCCTTCCAAATTCCTTCTATTTTTGCATATTTCTGATAATTCTGCAAATGTTCTAGATCATCAAACAAACCTTAATATCAGACAAAGATAACCAATGTAAACACAAAGAACAAAGTATATATGATCATTTTGTTCATTGAAGCAAAAAAGCTGACCATCCCTATCTTACCTTATGTGGACGGTATTTGCCCCATGGTTACTAATTCAACCAATTAAGCAAATTTGCTTGATAATTGGGTGCAGTTTCTGTAGCCACACCCAGACACGATGATTTCCAGCTCTGTCGAATCGAAAAGAACTTGTTTGGCGATGTGAAGCAGAGAAAAAGCAGCAGGTGATGCTGCAATCTCAAGAAAACAGATGCGAAACGAAGTTGTTGACATCTCTCAGTCTGGAAAGGGATACAACATCATTTCTAAGGCTGTGGGACTTCGGCAAACCATGATGAAAGCCAATATCTACAAATGGAGAAAACTTGGACAGGACAACAGTCCTGACTCCTGAATCTTCTCAGAAGTGGCTGGCCTACCAAAATTACTCCAAGAGTGCATCGACGACTCATCCAGGAAGTCATAGAAGAACCCAGAACAACATCTGAAGAACTGCTGGACTCGCTTGCCTCTTAAGGTTAGTGTTTACGATTCCACAATTAGGAAGTGACTGGTCAAAAATGGCATCCATGGGAGAGCTGCATGGTGAAAACCAATGCTGACCAAAAAGAAGACCTTTTAACACAATGCTGGTTGTGTGATGATCTGGGACTGCTTTGCTGCTGCAGGACGCAGTGATTTGCCAAAATTGAACCAATGGACTCTGCACTCTTCCAGAAAATCCCGATGCAGAATGCCCAGCCATCTGACCGAAAGCTCAAGCGGGTCGGGTTATGCAGCTGGACAATTATCTGAAGAACACAAGCAAGTCCACCTCTCAATGACTCAAAAGAAAGAAAATTAAAGTTTTGGAGTGGCCTGGTCAAAGTCTTGAAGCGAATTCGTTTGAGATCCCGTGGGATGACCTTAGACAGGTAGTTCATGGTCAAAAACCCTTCAAAATGGCTGAAGTAAAATAATTCTTATTGTAAAGATTGGATTGCAGTTGGTGCCGTCATGGGTGGCGCAACCAGTCATTAGGTTTCAGGGAGGGATTATTTTTTCACATGGGTGATAAAGGATTTGAATGACTCTTTATCCTCCATGTATTAAATAATCATTCAGAAGCTGGATTTAGTATTTACTAATGCTGTCTTAGGCTTCCATTAAAAATAGTTGGATGATCTGAAACATTTAATTATGATGAATAAGCATAACTAGAGGAAATCAGGAAGGGGGTGAATACTCTTTCACTGCACTGCAAATGCCTCAGACTCCTTGTCTTTGTGTGTTACGCAGGTTATTTGGCACCAAGGCCAGCAGTAAAGCCAGCTCTCCAGGCACCCCTGATTCGGGGAAGTGCCCCTCGGGTTTGGGCAGCCCCCATGGGACCCTGGGGCGCCAGTCAAGCCTAGACTCCCCCTCCTCCTCTGGGACAGGCAGTCTGGGGAGTGGGCAGGGCGGAGGCACCAGCCCCCTCTACGGTCGGACCCCCGAACTGGGCACAGGCGATGCCCTACCCTGCCTCGGCCAATCACCTGGCTCCAGCTCGACCTCCTGCCTATCGCACGCGTCAGGGGGCCGGCCCTGGCCGGTGAGCATGAGCGTGTCGTCGGCGGGAAGTAAGGACACCCTGAGCTGCCAGAGCATGACGAGCCTGCACACCAGCTCCGAGTCCATCGACCTGCTCGTCGGCTACCACGGCTCCCTCACCGGCCTCACTTCTGGGGCAAAGGTCGCCCGGACAGGAAGTGTCAAGTCCACGCTGTCCGAGGGGTGAGCTAAGGGCGGTTACAACTGTGTGCTTTCGCTGTCGCCTCGCAGTTGTGGCTGTCTTGGAGGAGGAGCAGTTTGTCATCTTCTGTAACTACGCCTTGCTTCTAGTTGAAGTGCCTAATTGCTGATGTTGCCTTTATTTATCACTGGTTCAGTGCCTGTTTAATTGTGGCTTGAGAGCTATAGTGAGGTGCCCATTCGACTGCTTCTTTAGCAGAATCAGTGGTTGCAGCGGCTCGATCTCTTGCACAGATCAGCCAAACAACTTCAAACTCAAAACTGCACCTCCTTTGGTCCTCAGCCACACTCCTACCAAGTTGCATTTCAGTTCGATGGATGCTTCTCCAGATAATGCAAATGGCACATATGTGCGCATTCACATTCTCTCACGCGCACACACACACACACACACACACACACACACTCTCTCTCTCTCTCACAGATTCCTTGCTTTATAGTATCATGGCGTCAACTTGGCTCGATGTTCATGTTTGTGAATTTTGCTTTATCTGACCTGTATTCAATACAAACTTTGCAATTTCGTTAACTTAAAGCTTAAAGAGAAGAATCTTATTGACAAATATCATATCAAGTATTGGATGCGTAGCGAAGGATCCTTTCGAAAATGATGTTAATGATTTTTAATGGTAGGATTGGACTGACTCGGCTGGGGCCTGGCCGGGCGCACTGCAGCTGGTGTAAGAGAGTCATGCCCGTTTTTACAGTTTCTGGTGGCCGGATATCGGGATCATCCCCATGGAATAATTTCCATATTGGGTGACCTGCTTATTATTAATCAGTCTCCGGTTTTCCCTTTTGGTGGATACTGAATTCACATGGTGTGGGTTTTAAATTTCACTGTATTACAGTTGCAGTTCACTGTAAATATATTTGTCTAAAGTGACATTACCATGGAGAGGTATTTTCTGTGTAGCACACAGATTCATGCCATGCAAACTAGCAGGAAAAGGTCATATCCTTTCAAATTCACTGCATGCTTTAGCTGAAGTTGGTTCAGTTGATTCAAAATGACTGTATTAGACACTAATTTATTCTGCTGATAAGGAACACAATATCATGTAGACACCATGTGGCTTGGTGACCTTTCCTTATCAGTGCTATTACCGTAAGACGTTGACGTCAGTGTAGGCTGTCGAATCACCTTTAGCCAGCTGAGATGCTAGACTCAGATGTGAAGCTGAACTCCTGCACCGGATGGATCATAATCACTGCTGTTTTTTCTCTTTATTTCAACAGCATGACCCTGGACAGGAACACACTCCCAAAGAAGGGGCTCAGGTACTTTACTGCGTATTCCGCTTGATTTTGCTT
Source organism: Gymnothorax reevesii (assembly GCA_029721435.1). Lineage (NCBI taxonomy): Eukaryota > Metazoa > Chordata > Actinopteri > Anguilliformes > Muraenidae > Gymnothorax > Gymnothorax reevesii. The sequence continues at coordinate 20,779,337 of CM056579.1, read as the reverse complement.
CAATTTCTTGTCACTACTACCTATGAGATGTTCCTCCCAAAATGAGAGATCCACCATTTTATAAAAGTGGCCTAACCTTTGTGAAACGACTGGCCTGCTGCACTCAAATAATTTCTCTCAGCATTCACTATGCTGTGTTTTTTACTCACAATATAATCACATACTTTAGAATTTACTCCTCCTTATTTCTGCAATATTCAGTGTTGTAGTTCAGACAATGTTTTTCATCCCAAAATAGATGCATCTCATTCTGGAAACAAATCACATCCTTTGCTTGAATTCTCTTTATAAATAAAGAATTATTCACCGGAGTGTTAGGTGTTATCTAAATTGGATTTCTGTGGAACAGGTTTGCTATTTATCATTTACATGTTGTTTAAATTACCCTGCAGATGTAGAAATTCTCCATCAGTTGTGGAGTAAGTTGGAGGCCCAATGTGGGATTTGAATTCAGGCCTCTTGCTTGAATGGAAATTCTGAACACGAACCCATTACCTCAACCCTGAAGGAAAAATCACCGATAGCCAAGGGCAATAATGTTCTTTTGAATTGGAGAGCTGTTTCCCCAGAGACTGTTTACACAGTAACCTGCCACATCTCCTTTATCATAGTTTGCTGTGTTTCTTTAGCAAGTTTGTCAAGCTAACGCCACTATGCTATGTACGAATTAAACTGCCAAGCTGGTTTTATTGACAGTCCGTTCACGTGGTGACCGAATTCCCACTTCCTTCTTCATAATGCTTTAACCTCAGGGAATTGGGGGGGTTGCATGTCTGTAATGAAATGCGCATTGATTACCCTCTGCACGCGTGCGATGGCCTCGCCTTCCAACACCAAGATCCGAAAGACGCGTATCGCCGGGTCTGCAACAGGTGCTGCCTGGTAGATAACAGTGATTAAGTGGTCTTCAGCGGTTATCTCCTCCACGAGCTCAGCCTTCGCCGACAGCAACCGTTATTTACCCCGATCACGTCCGCTATAGCTCCCCCTCGCTAATGACCGCACGCCTGTCCGAGCCTTCAGGACAGCCTGGGTCAAATTGAGGCTTCAAATTGGAAAGCAATGCTGCCTCTCGGCACCTGACTCTGACAGTGATGGCACTGGGCCCACCGCGGGAAACCAGGATTGCTTTTTTTGCCCCCAATTCAGTGCAAAATAGAGAAGAATAATGTCTGCGTGGCAGATGGTCAGTCCCCTTAACCCCTTTGTGCAGATGTAGACGCCGGCGTCTGTAAATTCAGAAATTTAATTCCTAAATAATTCTGTAATTGAATTTCCAGTTGTCTTTCTTCACTGGAATAATTTTCCAGAGTCTCTGTGACATAAATACTGAGTTATAAAGCCTAAATAGGCTCATGCATAACAGGGAAAAATTGGCGATATTTGTATTCTGCGCAAAGGGGTTAAGATTACTCTGAGTAAGTATGGTGAGAGATGTCAGCATCGGTTATAGCATTTGATGGAGCATGAAGAGCTTTGAAATTAACGGTGTTGTTTCTCAGCCATAAATCGTGTGCCGCTGTGCGCAGTGGATATCGAGCTTTCTTTGGCGAAGCAGGAGAGATAAACACTGCGAGGGAAATGCAAGGTGTTCGTATTAGTTACTGTGAAGCTTCGTCCCTAGGGGTAAGGCCCAGTTACCCACCAGCTTTCTCCATAATGAACCTGAGTTGCTGCGCCAGCTATATTTTACATTCAAGCGAGAGCGTTTTGCTGCAGCAAATTGCCTCCAAAATTGCAATGAAAATATACTTCCAGATCGCCCGTGTCACTGTCTTGCAGGTGACTTGCAGAATTTGCGATAAACTTGAATCTCTTACGTTATCAGTGTGCTGAATAAAGTGAAGTTGCGATAGAGTGCTGAGGACCGGCACTGCGGTATTTTCATTGCTCGACTGCCGACTGGTATATAACAGGGGGATGTTTTGCTATTTTGAGTTACCTCAAAATGTCATTGAGCTGGCATTTCCGCGGAAGCGCACTCAAACAAAAGGAGACACAGAACTGCGGAGCTCCGAGGTGGTTTTCTGTGTTAATTCAGACTCTCTCACGCTGTGAATGCTGAACATGGCCACCATCTTCTCTCATGAGTAAAACATAACTGCTGCTCAGTCTGTATGATACGGATACTCCGGCAATGGGCTGGTTTTGAAATATGCGCTGACAAAATGTTGAACTTTGTTACCACTTAGAGCGCGAAATGCAGCTGTTGTTGCTCACTGATTTAAGACATCAAAATTAATGCTGTTGAAAACCGTACGGGAGCTCTTTTAAACCAGTCATCACATGACAGGCTTTCAACAGCTTTGATTTTGATATCTTAAATTGTTGAGTAACATTAGCTGCATTTAGCCCGCTAAGGGTTAAGTGGTAACTGATGGATTTGCTGAAACGGTTGGGCCAGTTGATGGAATGATTGAGTGTTTGACTGACCTGCTTGAGGTACATGTAAGATAACAGCCATTTCATTTAGGCCCAGTGCATTTTGTATCGGTACATATGAATCTGCTCTGCGTCAAATCAGCTCTGAGATGATATCATTTCCTTTGGACTGAGATGTGCTGGTTTAGCGTTGAATTAGGACTCGATCCAGACAGATGAGGTGGCAAGAAAATGCATGAGTGAATATTATTCTGGGACCCCTCTTCAGTTGAATATGTGCATCCCCTCCAACTGTGAACCTTCTAAAATCTGGGGCCCCGAAATCTTCACCCACTTTCGCTCCTCTACTGTATAGCTGTCACTCATCAAACATTGCCACATGTGGGGCCAGCCCTGTGCTGTATGCTGAATTAAGCCCTCCCTCCTCTTCCCTCCACCCCGGGTTTAGGTACCCCCCCACGTCCCGACAGATGTCCGATGAGGAGGGGAAGGAGTGGATGCGTTCCCACTCTACAGGGGGTCTGCAGGACACGGGGAGCCAGTCCCCCCTGTCCCCGAACGGGACGTCCTGCACAGGGAATGGAAAATACCACTATCCCAACCTGGGTGAGTGTTTGCTGCATGGAGACCCCTGAAACTCTTCCCTTGCACTTAAGTTTTCCCTTAAGTAGTTTCGAAGTCAGAAGGGCAATGTCACAAACATATTCTGTATCTGTTGGTTGCAGCATCTTACTGGAGCTACACCACTCTTTTCTTGAGAGAAATATTCAAACCCTGGATGCCGCATTTTTATGGCCAAAGCATTACATATAAAGGAAAATATCTAGACCTTGCACATCATTTTATCCATATCTCTCTATAATTAAGCAGGACATATTTGGGATTGTACCATTTGTGTATGCAAAGAGGAAATTCCCCAATTTAGAAATTGTGTTGGTCTCTAAAAATTCAGTCGCCTTGAATTTTTGTATGCAAAGGTGCACAGGATGGAACTTACTGGAAGTGATTAATTAAAAGCGTCAACACCAGTATCTCCCAGCGATGGCCCAGTATGTGTACCTCGTGATCTTTTAGGTTCATATGGAGATGATAAACTCGAGTAACTGCCTCACTTGTTTGCAAAGATGAAGCTTCCTGTCTGGGCATCTAATATTGTCAAATATTGAGACGTCAATAACATAGCTGTCGCCCACATATGCGAAGATGAGTAGTGTGTCACTCACCTGTAAATGATTGGTGTTGATTCTGTCTTCATTTCCCATGGTCCCTCAGTGAGCCCGACCAGCATGGCCCAGTTTGGCCGCGCCGGGCCCAGCATGAGCCGGTCCAACAGCATTCCGGCGCAGGATTCGGCCCTGGACCTGTACAGGGAGGCCCACGGGCTGGGGGGCAGCGCCACGTCTTTGGAGGACCGGCCCCGGGGCATGAGCCGCTCCGGGTCTCTACGGGACAGCATGGAGGAAGGTACCAATCTGCAGTGTGTGTGAAAAACCTTTCTGCAGTTTTAGCCCTGTAAATTAGCCAAGTTCCTTTTAACCCATTGAAACGCAGAAGGGTAAGAGGTCAAGGGTTATAGAGCACAAGTTCTGACTTTGGACTCTGCCGTCCCATAGACTCAGCCTGTTGATGTCACTAATAAGTCCTGGGGTGGGTCCGAATTTTCTAAAGAGCAAGGAATCTTCATTGATGGCTCACATAAGCCAAAAATGGCTGGTAGCCATGACATGTAGCATTCAAATTCTGTCTTTCCAGAAGGAAAGGAGGCAGTCAGCTCCTTTGGTACTTCTCTCTAGCAAGGAGACACAGGATTGATTATGGACCACAATGCTTTGTGGCTGTAGCGACAGTAAATGTCTTCTATGTCACCAGGTTTTCCGATAAATTACGAAGGCTATCTTCACCGTCCAGCTCATGAGATTCTGAAGGACATCAGATTTTTCTCAAACATGTCCCAAGTTACCTTTAAAAACACTCTTCCACCGTCCGCTGACTAATGTGACCTGGAAAATCCGTTAGCTGGCTTATGTTAGCCAATCACAAATCATGTGAGCGTGGCTTTACGGGTAGTTTTTAGCTGTATTCGCAGATGGATGGATGGGGAAGCGAGCAAATATGTGAGTGAGTGAGTGAGTGAGTGAGTGACTGACTGAGGTTAGACCATTGGTCAGCCAGCTGGGTGTCCTCTCCCCATTGGCCCTCGCTCCTTCAAGCTGGTTTGACGAAAACCCACCCTATTTTGACTCAAACAATGCAGGAATTAATATCATAGACTATACCTCTGACTATCCCTGTAACAACATGCCCACAATTTTGTACACTGGTCATAAACTTTCTCAACTTATACTAGGTTTTTCACCTAGTCTTGTTTTCAATAAACACATTTTTTCAAATTTATGCGTGGCTTCAGTACTAAGCCGTCGAGTTACTAATCCATCACTATGTATTTGCTATTTCTGAAAAGTAACTTTGAAATCAGTGTTACCTGTAGAGAAAAGTACCCTGGGGCACTAAAATAATGCTCCTGTCACATCTGCCCTCATCCTCTATAGAATGTGGTCGTTCCTGTAGAATGAACTGATGTCCCTTTTATTACGACAGGGAAGTAATGGTCTGAGGAGAATTACAGTGAACTGTTGTTGAATAGTTGTTAATGACTGGAATTAAGATGGCTGGTTTGGGAATCCAGATGTCAGAGCCATATCACTGTGAGCCGCTGTAAAGAGGACATTTGCACTGCGATTGACTTGGAAAAAAGACTTGGAGATGGAAATGACCCAACGGACCAAGATGGCTTTCAAGTGAAGCATTCATTAGCATAGTGTAGTTTAACCTGCTAATGTTCCACCTGCTCTGCGGAGAATTACATCTCATTAAAATGCATATTACACCCAGTAAAGTTTTGCGAGCTGTACCTTGGTTTTAAAATGAAGTCTTTGAGTTCTCAGCTGTTGTAATGCTTACTAAAAATTCAAAGTGTAACTTGAACCTAAAGCCTAGGATTGAGTTTCCATTGGTGTACTGGAGCCTTTATTTTTTATGAAAGTTCATTGGTAACACTTATTAGTTGAACACATTGACACCACAGATTTGACCCAGCATTGTCAGTTATATACGACATAACACCCATCAAAAAATGGCATAGTGCATGAGGTCAGAAATCTTAGAACAGTCATTGCATGTATTGGTAAGTATTTAGGAATTCACATTTGCCATTTACCATTAAAATTAGTCATTTCATATATGTGAAGTGGTTATGTTGATCCTATGGCAAAAGATTTAGGTAAAGAGGAAGCCGTTTTGTTACAATGTTCATAAGGAATTTGTATTTAAGGGAGTAATTCTGGCGTGTAATGCTTTCCCTATTGTCATATAATGACTGCGCTCACTCTTCTTTTCCTGCATTTTCTCTCCTCTGTAGTTCACGGGTCTTCACTCTCATTAGTGTCTAGTACATCATCGCTCTACTCTGCGGTAAGTCATGACAATTTGCGGCCGCAAAGAGGTTTACGCCCCCCTCCCCCCTCTCCTCCCTCCTCTGCTCCTCCCTCGTCCTGAAAATCAGGAAGTTCACTCACGGAGCTCTGTACTCGTCACAGAGAGTGCCAGCTCATTGCCTTTCTCTCTCTGACGAACTCGCCGAGTGAAATACAAAATTTACTTTTAAATAAGACTTTTCCTAAGTGCAGCGCAGTTTGCTGTGAGCACTTACGGCATTATAGATGATTTTAGCTTAGTAGTTGTGGGGATGCGATCATGCAGGGTGATCGACAAGTACAGAACCCGGCTTCCTGGCTGAGCCCTTTTCTAATTGGCTTACATCTCTGAACCTTACAGGAAGGAGAGAATTGTATTTCTGACCTTACCGGGCCCAGAGGGGACATGAGTAGCGGCGCTATTCTCCAGACAATTTACATGATGTCTGAGTTTATATTATTTATATGATGAGTGTAGAGTCAAACAAACACTGCTTAATTTAAAAAAAAAATCATTTAATGTACCTTAAAGATCTCTATTTTTGTACTCACCACTCACCACCCAGAGTGGGCAGGAGATACAATGTTTTCGGGGCCTCTGTCCGTCTGTCACAGTGTCCGTCCGTCACACAGATCTTGTCTTCGCTATATCTACAGGAAAAGGGGATGTATTCAGACCTGATTAGACATGGTAACTCCCCACAGAGGTTGTCTGAGCTGATTAGGTTTTGGGGTTATTGGGTCAAAGGTCATGGTCTCATAAGGTCTGCTTTATGCAGCAACCAACGATAAACTTTAAAGCTGAATGAAGCTATGGCAGGTGGAGGCATACCAATCAGTGCTTTGTGTCGACTTCTACCTCGTTAAGTTTGCCGCTGATTTCTAATTAACCCTAATAACAACTGCTTTTGGTAATGAACTAGACTGTAGTGAAAAGGCAAAAAATTATGATAATGAAGATCTATTGGAAGACATTATTCCTGTGTAATCCAGCCTTTCTGCTTTCACAAATTCTTGCCATACTTTAATGCTGTATACAAAATGAGGGGGAAAAAAACTCTCTATTTGGAGATTTAACAGTAAACTTATTTTCTGGTGATACAAAGCTTAGATATTGCTTGGGCTAGATCAGAGCCACAGTTAATATCTGGCTGAATAAATGGGTGTTATACTTGCTGTATTTGTAATATGTAATTTAGTGTAAGCTGCTCTAGGTAATTACATCAGTTAAATTCCTTCTGCAAAAGTGTGGTTATTTTTATTTAAATGTAATTTTTCTCAGTTTTCATTTAAATCGTCTCAGAAATCAGTGTTTGACTTGATATTGTAAAAGATTGAAAATGAATGCGATTTGCTTATTTAAATTTTTCAGTCGCTCACTCGGTGTATTTGCCTCAATCCTGTTTTCATCTCTGCGAAAGTTAGTCCTCAAATTGAAATTGAACTGCTGCATGCAAATATTAGACAGACAAATGTGTGCAAGCGTCCTATTTTCTGCAAATAAGCTTGGCTGTCATATCAGATACATCAGCTTATCTTCAGTGGCTGAATCTGTTATACATTTTTCCCTCTGCTCTTCCAATACTCCTGCGAACGCCAGTAATTTAATTTTAATCTTGTCTGACTGAGGTTAAGGTATTTACCTAGAAGCTCTGTTTCTCTGAATTAGTATTTGAAGAATATTTTTATTCAGGATATAAGTTTAATTGCATTTGTTTTCCATCAGTTGCACTAGAAAAGTGGGCAGAAATATGTTTTTTTTTTATTTTTTTATTAAGAAATAATCGAGGTCTTCCGATATTATCTACTCATTTGCATTAAAAAAGTTAATTTTTTTTTACAAGTTTTATTTGCAGATTTTGCATGTGAAAGAACAAACCGTAATTGTTTTACATTTATTATTTTATTTAATATTTTCTGCTTGGTTAATTGTGGGTTTTTTGTTGGTATTTCTATTGCTGCAGCATCTGAATGTAGTTAGAGGTTTTCAGCTCTGACAGGCTTGTAGATCTGATTAAAATTAACAGAGGGGGAAATGTGTTTATCCTGATACTGGAGGCTTCATCTTAAACCTGGACTACAAGGGATCCAAAAACAAACATGGCGCCAATCCATCCATCCATCTCTCTCCCTCTAGCTCTCTCTCTCGATCTCTCCCTCTCTCCTCACTCTTTCTTATATGTTTCTTTCTCTTTCTATCCATCTGTCTCACATTCTCTCTGTCCCTCTCTCGCTCTCTCTGTTTCTCTCTATTTTCAGCATGTAATAAAACTGTGCTGAGCAAATATGAATGGCCTTCACCTCTCACCATTGACCGTATTTCGCATTTTTTTCTGAACTGTGCTCAAACTGCCTGTAAGGTAATGTTGACAGCTGAGTGAATTCCGAAGAGTGACTGTGCATACTTTCCGTTTGTTCTTATCGACCCTCCTCCGTTTACTCCATGCCCTGATCGATACTGGGATCATGTGCGCTGCATAAGCCTGAAGACACACAGGGAAAAGTGCTGTGTGCTTTGCTTAAAAATAGACACGGATGTGAATGCTTTGTGCTTTACCCTCTGTGTCTATTTCAAGCACAGAAAATGTTACTTTGCTCATCAATTATTTATTTTTCTCTCACACAGGCTGAAGAGAAGGCCCATTCAGAGGTATGATGCTCATTGTATGAGTAAATCCTGTCATATTTTTTGGTAATTCTGTCTATCAGTCTAGCCTGCAGAATCCAGGGTTTGGCTCATAATGCTATAAAGTTATGAGTTTATGAAGTTTTGTGGGAGTTTCATGGAAGAATGAGGCAGATAAACCAATGTTAGCTTTATAGCTGTTTAACTTATTTGGATTAAGCTTAGAGCTTTACATTTGTTGTATTAAGCAGCTCATGTTGAGCATCAGTTTGAAAATTTTGAGTTATTATTTTTATGTTATTTTTACAGTGATGGGAAAGGAAATGGTTTTACAGATTATATGTGGTCAGGTATCTCCGCATCGGTGCACTGATGGCCTCTCTCTTTGCATTGTTCCATCAGCAAATTCGAAAACTGCGACGAGAGCTGGATGCGTCCCAGGAAAAAGTTGCAACGTTGACATCCCAACTTTCAGCCAATGTAAGGAACAGCACTGGAGCTCTGGACTATCGCCGGGGATCTCTTATTCATCGAGTCGATAGCTGCACTCTGTCACTTCACCGTTTTGTAGTGATATTTTGAAAAGTGGCATCTTTCCACAAGTGTGCAACCAGCCTATGTAGAACGTATTTATTGTTTGCAATTAATAATACAGTAATTACATTGTAATTACAATTTTGTATGGCTCAGAACATATCTGTTGTGTGTATCTGTGTTAGTTTGTGTCTGTGTCTGTGTGTGTGCGCGTGACTGTGTGAGTGTGTGTGCGTGTCTGTGTGAGTGTGTGTGTTCACCTTTTTATTACCTATTGGGGACCTTTTCCAGTACAAACACTGACCTTGTCGGGTCCATTAGTCCTTGTGGGGACTAAAGCCTGGTCCTAATATGGCAAAATGTAATTTCTGAGGTCATGGTTAAGGTTAGAGGTCAAGTGTGAATTAATGTTTTGTTAAGGTTAAGGTCAAGTATGATTTGGTTAAGGTTAGGGTTAGGGGTAGGCTGTCCATAATGAATAGAAGTCAATGCAATGTCCTAACAAGGATAACTGCGCGGACTTATGTGTGTGTGTTTGTGTCCGCTGCAGTATTTTAGATGGCAGCTTGAAAGGGCTCGAACAGTTGAAAGCAGCAGGAGAGAGAGGCCTTGTGTTTACCTGAGCAGGACAGGCACACAGAATGCAGAGACTAATCCGCACCCATTCGCTGCTTCAGTAATGATTGCACAAGCTAATCAAGCCGGCGCAGATGGGCTCGGCTGCGGACGGCTGTTTTGAAGCCGGTTTTGCGGAAGGTTGATTATCACCCTCTTCACACGCAGCGACGTCCTTTCGCTTTCTGTGCATTTACGCGCTCGCAAAACTTCTGATCAAAGTGAGACTCGAGCAATGTTTCCCAGAATCCCGCTCTAATCACCGAGCGACATGAATACACACACGAGGAGCTGTGCAGCTCTGACGCAGTGTTTGTCTGCTTTGTCCTTTGTTTCTGAAAAGGGGTGAGACTCAATGTTATTAAACTGATTCTCTCTATGAAAGACAGATTTTTGGTGTCAGAAAGAAGCCTCGCTTCCAATGGAAGGCTTACGCTTTGAACTGCCTCATACAAATATTTTCCTGTTTTTTTTAAATGTCCAAACAACACGTACTTTTCTTCATACAACGCAGTGTACCCAGTGAAATGCTTGCAGTTGCGTCACCTCCACGTGTCTATAATGAGAACCAAAAACAGGACTAGTTGGTTCTTCGTACTCAGTCTGTCCTTGGTAGGACACGGAGTGCGTTCTGCCCGGTCTCCGTGGTAACTACAGTCAGCTGCAAGCGCATTCATTTTCACTCACTTTTTTAATATGTTTGATTGACAGCTGAAGTGAGTCACCATAGCTGGATCTCTGGCACCAGTAAATCTCAGTGGCTTGTGTGACTGCAGTAAATTAAGATGTACTGTAGTGGGGTGTTATTGCTTCAGAAGAGATTTATCCTCCGCAGCGCATGGGTCAGCAGGCCGCTGAGGAATTTCATAAAACGGGATTATAAAGTGAGATGAAGTTAAACCTGGAACAGCTCGTTATACCTCAGTCTGTATTCCAGGTTTGGGAAATCTTTACTCAGGGCTGTTACTGTTCTGAAGCTAACTGCTGTCCTGCTTTATGGTAAAGTATATTTCAGGAAGGAAGCCATTTTGAAGGCTGTTAAGCATCTCCTGTTTCAAATTTTCAGTATCTACAGGTCACACTGAGGGAGAAGCCCTCAGTTATGGCTGAGTTGAGGCTAAAAAATATTTGCGGAATTAAAGATTGGCTGGGATTGAAGGATTTGCTCGTTTGAACCTTGAATTTACGGCATCGGTCTAGCTGGATCGATTTGGCCCGCAGGAACATTCTGGCGGAACAGGAGTTCAGAGCCTGACATTTTGAGATGGAATGATTTAAAGTTCACGTCGCAAATGTTAATGCCAAAGCAGAAGAATAAAGGTTCTCTGGCATTAATGGCTGCCAGTTTGTATTTACTCTGGGTCTGGTATGGGGTTCATTAGAGTTTGACCTTATTCAGTAATCAGGCAGGTCCACTGTCTCCTTTTGCCTTGTTAAGCTAATTCTGAGGTCACGCTTACTGAAAAATAATGAAAAATTACTGTTGTTGTCTGTTGGTCTGAGGCTCTTGTATAATGAAATGGAGGCCTAGATTTTCTCATTTTTGTGGTTCTACCAGTAGACCTGGTCTAATTTCTTTATGGCTGAGATCATGCTTTGTCATTGGAATCGAAGCTGCCCCCCATTTTCCCCTGAGATCTAACACCCTGTTCATTTTCACCTCAGCCCTAACAAAGCACATATCATTCAAGAGCTAAAGCTCATACTAGGCTGCTCATTAGTTGAATAATGTTCAGATATAAACCTGCTGGACAGTTAATCTACGGGATTTGGGCTGGGCAGCCCTAGTTAAGATCAGTCTAAATGGTTGGGCCTCGAGCCAGTCAGTATCAGTCCGGTCATGTCAGGGTTATTGATATTAGCGTGTTACGCAGTCTAGAGAAGAGAGGAGCTCCTCTCTGTTTTTCCAGCACAATTTTAAAGTCACTCTCTCCTCATCCCGTGTGTTTACTGATGGGATGCGGCAGACTAGCCTGTCTGGGCTGTAATCTGAATCTGAAGCCTGTGGAGAGTAAAATAGTCTCAGGGTGACAGGAAGCCTGGTAGTGGCTGATTGCGATGTGCTTCTTTTGAACGAGATCTGGCAGGGCGAGTGCTAGTTAATTTAGCGGGGCTGCGTGTGATTCAGGCCGCGGTGTTGACTCTCTGATATCTCGGTTTCGCTACTAACTGGCCTGTAAGCTCGTTATCGTCATCAGCAGCCATGGTGCAAAGTCCCGATGGTAGGAGGGTGGTGCTCGTAGATGGTTGGGTGGGTGTTACTGTCCATCATCGACACATGGCCCCACCCTCCACATCGTCTGAGCTGCCCCCTAAAGGCTGTGACCTCACTGCAGCTGAATTCAGCTCCATTTCCATGAGCACTGACTTACTGGCCACGCTGGGCATTTAAACCCACGCCCTGAGCCAGCCAGAGGAGAATGACCTCCTGATTGGCTGGTGGCAGCTGGATTGGGGGTGGGGGTGTGCTGATTATTGGCTTTCAGTGGCAGGCGAGAGGAGGGCGGTGGGGATGTGGGGGACTCTGAAGTGACCTGCGGTGGGTAGATTTGGGGTGATGGGGTTTGGGCAGTGCTGAGTAACCACTTCTCTTCCATTGAGGTTAACCTCAGTGGGCCAGAGCGGTCACAGCTAGCGATAGTAGCTACAGCGAGGCTTCTACAGCATGTATATGACTGGGTCCAATTGAATGAACTCTTGATCTTCAGGAAAATGTTCCGTCTTTGCTGAAAAGTGATATCCATTTTCTTTTAGCTTTCTATGTATGTAGATATGTGCATTTCTAAAAGCAGTTGTACAGATTAAAATAAAAATGTGTTTTGCATCTGTAATATTTCAGAGCATCGTTGGCGATTAAATTCTCAAATTATATTACAGAAGGTATATTCCCCTTTGGGCAGTTTGCTTCTTCTTTGTTATATACAGATGTTAAGTGCAGTGGGTTTATTTACAAATTGTTGACTTTTTGAATTTTGTTTTGATTCCTTTAGTCGCTTTCCATAACAAAGAGCTAAACGCTCAAAACTAGCACCATCCTATATAAGGTTGATGTGCAAATTTGAACCCAAGTTTCAGAAACTTACTTTTCCTTCCGTTTGAAACGTGTCAGATGAATATTGTCCCTTTGCACTTGCTGTACACCTTGCCTGATTGGAGGATTTGATGTGTTTGACAGGCCCACCTGGTGGCTGCCTTTGAGAAAAGCCTGGGGAACATGACCAGTCGTCTGCAGAGCCTGACCATGACTGCAGAGCAGAAGGTACAGTCCGCTCTTCTTCTGATACTTTTACCCTGTTCAGCCTGGAGCCTCTCAGAGATGAAGCCCCTGTGCTGTTACTTGTTGATTTTTTACGGAATACCTTTCATACATTTACCCAGCAGGTCCTGTGATGTTCTTTCTGGAAATTATAAGAGCCTCTTCCTGGCAAGAGGAGGTGCAATTGAATGGGGTTTTGCTGGGATGGGGTATGGTGTTATGACCTATGGGCTATCATGCCAGTGGCGAGCATGTGCACCTTTCGGGCACATTTTGCATGTTTTTATGCCCCCGCCATATATGGCAGAGGCTTATAGAGTTACCCTTGTCAGTCCGTCCGTCAGAACGTACGGGTTGTTGTCTAGCCAGTTCTTTTCATAAAATACTCAACAGAATTCAACAAGCTTCTGTGTGCGCATCTGTGTCCAAGCACACAAATTTTCTAGTTTTTTATCCCCTGCCAAACAAAGTGGGAGGGGGATGTAGGATTGACCTCCGTCCGCCCGTCCGTGTGGGCGTGCGTGCATGCGTGTGTGCGTCCGTCCGTCCGTCAGAGAGAAAGGGGACAACTTTAGTCTATTACAGATAGGACAACCAAATTTGGTGTGTAGCTTCGGACCATAAAGGCCTTGATGGAGTTCGAAAATAAGAAGCACACGATTGGCGGGGGATGTTGTTGACCATGTCGACTTGTCTTTTTTTTTTTCTTAGACTGTATTGTGGGAGATGTGAAATATATCCTATTCTCAGTCAAAATATATGGGTGTGGCATTTCAATCCAGAGGCACAGAGTTTTATTGGAAAGGAGTGGACAGGTTTGCTCAGCTCTGACTGGGAGAGACCGCTCACGTTTTTGTTTGAGCGTTGCAGTGCTTACACTTACAGTTACAAAGTCACACTTAACTGTATTTACTGTCGGCGTATTTCAGATATTGAGAAAACCCTTCCGGTTTTGGAAGAGATTTATAGATCATCTCTTTTACAATCAGACTATAATAAGATTCTTGAATTAAAACATGAATATAACACCATTACTAGTAATAGCGTTAATAACCTGCTCTTAAAACTAAAACACAAACATTTTGAAATTGGGGATAAGCCTGAGAAACTATTAGCAAGTCAACTGCGAGGACAACAAGCTAATCGAGCCATTCATAGGCTTAAATCCAAATTTGGTAAAATAGTCACCAATCCAGGAGAGATTAATACTTGTTTCAGGGATTTCTATAAAGACCTGTATTCGAAGAAAATTAAGACCACAGAGGCAGAATTTTCTGAATTTTTTGCAAATCTTAATATCCCTCAACTAGATAGTGACTCTAGAAATGACATGGATGCACCAATTTCTGAGTCAGACATTTTTAAGGCTATCCACTCTTTTCCTGCTGGCAAAACAGCTGGCCCTGATGGCTTTAGCTGTGAATTTTATAAAGCTTTTCACAAGAAATTAATTCCCTTCATGCTTAGAATGATGAATGATGCCTTAGAGAGAAAGAAGCTCCCCAACTCACTTTATGAGGCAAATATCTGCTTGCTTCTTAAAAAAGGTAAAGAAGAGACTGATCCTGCAAGCTATAGACCCATAGCACTTCTTAACTGTGATCATAAGGTAATCACTAAGATTCTGGCCACAAGATTGGGCAATCACATTGCAAAAATAATTCACCCGGATCAAACTGGTTTTATTTCAGGCAGATTCTCTTTCAGTAATGTTCGATTGCTTCTCAACACATTATATTCTGCATTTGACAAGGACACTCAAGCTGTTATTTTATCGCTTGATGCCCAAAAAGCTTTTGATCAGATTGAATGGGCCTATATGTTTACAACATTGGAAAAATTTGGGTTTGGGACAAAATTTAAAGAATGGATTAAACTTATTTACTTAAATCCAGTGTCCTCTATTCTTTCCAATGCAGATAGGTCTCAACCTTTTGATTTACAACGGGGTGTTAGACAAGGAGATCCTCTTTCTCCCCTTCTTTTTAATATCGCTTTAGAACCTCTTGCGATAGGAATTAGGGGCCACCCGCATATTTATGGTATAAAATTTGGTGACTCTGAAACCCTTATAAATCTTTATGCTGATGACCTTTTGATTTCTGTATCCAAGCCAGAAATATCAATTCCTCATCTCTTAACATACATTAAATCATTCAGTAGATTGTCAGGTTACACCATTAATTGGGATAAAAGTGAACTTATGCCTCTGAATGATGACTTGAATCCAGTATTTTTGAAGTCTCTTCCATTTAAACTTACTACGACCCATCTTACTTATTTAGGTCTTAGGATTTTCAGAGATCCCAAACTTCTAAAATCAAATTTTATTGATATGTTAGATAACTTAAAAGCTATTACTAGGAAATGGAATTTACTTCCACTCTCTATGATTGGGCGCATAAATGCAATAAAAATGGTTGTACTTCCAAGATTTCTGTACCTCTTCCAAAATATTCCAATTTTTTTATCTGTGTCTTTTTTCAAACAATTAGACTCAATCCTCCTTTCATTTGTTTGGGAAAATAAATCCTCGCGCATTTCCAAAGTTCATTTACAGAAAGACGTGAGGGAGGGAGGCCTTGGACTCCCGGTATTTAGACATTATTATTGGGCTGCAAATATGAGGGCTCTATGCTTTTGGCGAACAGCCACACCCAGTAATGATTGGTCCATATCTGTCCCTCTTTGGGCAAAGATTGAAGCCAAAATTTTGAAGACCTTTCCTTCAGTGTTGCTTTTTGGCAAAGTAAAGATTTCCAAGGTTATCGGTCACAACTTTATAATTAAGGACTCACTGAAAATTCTCAACCAAATCAAGCAATATCTTAGCCTTTCAGAGGCTTCTGTACACTTACCGATAACCTCTAACTATTTGTTTAAACCAGCATTATCTGATGGAGTGTTTTTGGATTGGAGAGAGAGGGGACTATGCTGTATTGGCGATTTTTATCTAGATAATAAATTTGCTTCATTTTTTCAACTTCAAACTAAATATAATCTTCCCCAATCACATTTTTTCCGCTATCTTCAGGCTAGACATTTTATACGAGAGTGCGTCCCTCTCTTTATGACCAAACCCAAGAGTCATCCTTTCTACGACCTTTTACTTAATGTGCCAAATTCTAAAAACCTTGTATCTAAATTTGTCGATATTCTTTCAGTTTCAGTTGATACCAGTCATCTTAGGGAGGTCTGGGCAACAGAGCTAGATGTTTCAATATCTAACGAACTCTGGGAGGAATGTCTGGCTGCAATACAAAGCTGTTCTATTAATTCAAGATATAGATTAATTCAATTCAAAGTCCTACATAGACTACACTATTCTAAAGTTAAACTGCATAAGATGTATCCAATAATATCTCCTATGTGCAATAGGTGCTGTACGGCTGATGGTTCACTCTCTCATCTTTTCTGGCATTGCCCAAAGCTAGAGAGTTTTTGGAGTGATATATTTAATTGGTTTTCCAGACAGCTGGAAAGGAACATTCCCCCAGATTGTATGCTGGCAGTGTTTGGATGCTCCGATAACTTAGCAGCCATCCCTTCCCATCAGAGGCAAATTCTCAAAGCAGGCATGGTTGCAGCAAAAAAGTTAATTTTATTAAACTGGAAGTCCCCTCTGCCCCCATGTTTTAACAGATGGCTAAATGAGATGCTGTTCATTGCTAAAATGGAGCAGATTGGTTCTAGCGAGGGAAAATCTCAAGAGGCCTTTTTTCGAACATGGAAGCCTTTCCTGTGTCTGTTAAGGAAAGAATAGAGGTTCTCCCCTTTTTTTCCTTTTCTTTTTGCGGTTTGTCCATTTTGTGCTGCTAATATAGAATTAAAAAAAAAAAAAATGCAATGATGGTCTAAACTAGACCGGCTGGAAATTCCCCATTTAAAGAACTGCTATACAATGTTTTTGTCCCTGTTGAATGTTTGTCATATTATGTCTGCAGGCTTATGTAGCAAATATGTTAGCTTTTTTTTTTTTTTTGGTTTGTCTTTATTGTTAATGTCTGACATGGCGTGTGTATCTGTGTTGATGTATTACTGTATGGCAACATTTTGCAGGCCTGTGTAAATGTTGAAAAACTTTGAAAATAAAATATTAAAAAAAAAAAAAAAAAAAAAAACTGTATTTACTGTCAAGCTCTGTATTCCATCGAGGCAGAAAATATTTTGACGAAATATTAAGAAGCCTGAAATACTCAGTTCCCCTGCCCAGGATGGCTGATGTCTGCCTGGAAACAAAACAAGGTGGAAGGACGGACAGACAGATCGGAGGACAGATGGAAATATGATAAGGCACAGCAACACAATAAATACATGCATATATTAAATATTGTGACAAATATTGAACAGTTTAGAAGTTCAGGCCCAGAAAATAAGTGTGACAGATGGACACGCGGACGGACACTCACTCCTTCATCCCCGTCCGCTGTGTGGCAGGGATAATGAATGGATCACTGCTGTGGTCAGTGGAGCCGTTGTAAAGGGGTTTTGGGTTGCGGTCTCCAGTGTCATTGCTGAGACTGCAGACATAGCTGCTGTCGTCTGGCTGGTGAGACCCTGAGAGGAGTGGCATAGCATGGCAAAGCAGGTTGCCATGACAACACTTTCAAACCACCCTCACATTCCAAACAATGACAATGCGCAGAGCTGGGTGTGAGTCAGCCATTCGTCTTGTGTTAATACGCTTTTCTGTGGATCCTTTGAACGAATCAGAGGCCCAGGTTCAAATCAGACTTTCCTAATCTCTAACTCAGTGGACACCAGCCCTATTTCTGGAGATCCACTGTCCTGC
The DNA here is from genome assembly GCA_029721435.1 of Gymnothorax reevesii. Taxonomy (NCBI): domain Eukaryota; kingdom Metazoa; phylum Chordata; class Actinopteri; order Anguilliformes; family Muraenidae; genus Gymnothorax; species Gymnothorax reevesii. Next base: position 20,761,659 of record CM056579.1, on the reverse strand, counting down.
AGGTTTTCTGTTCAACCCTAATCTGACACACCTTTCTCTACTAAGGAGTGTGTGAGGGGTGTTTGTTAGGGATGGAATGGAAAGCTACGGGAGGACAGGTCTCCTGTAACAGGGTTTGTGACATGTGTTTGAACAGACCGGCCTCGCAGATTCGGAGACACTGCATTAGCTAGCGGAGTCGAAATCTAATGCTGCATTCACACGCATTCAGGCAGACGGGAGACGGCAGATAGACACACAAAGCTCTCTGGACGGCACTGGAAAAATGAGCAAACTGCTGGAATAGCATTTCAGCGAAATGAAACGCTAGCTTTTCTTTGTCCCGATCGCCCAAGTTTTCTCCTAGTGCGAGGGAACTTCGTAACGCCTGGCTGTAAATTCGGCTGAGGGAGATGGGGTAATTAGGTAAAATATTTTTACTTCAGGGGGCAGTGCCATTTGCCGTTACCGTTACCGGTATTCTCTAATGCTCCTCCCTAATTTTACCGTCCTGCTGTCATCCAGTAAAATGATATCTGTCGTGCCATCTATGGCCCAGCTGAACCGATGTCCATGCACCATACAATATATGTCAAAGTGCTTCCTCAAGTTGACCTGAGAAATGGGTTTTGGGTAGGCTGGCCCTGGTTCTATTCTCACCTCTGGCTCGGCACATCTTTGGACCGTTATACTGATAAACTCAGTGGTACTTCAACGGATTTATTTATTCATTTATTTCGGATCTGCATTAGCCGCACGCCAGAGCGAATGCTAGTTTTCCTGGGGTCCTAACATACAAACGCAACAGACCATCAACCCTCGGGTAATTTTTACTGAGACATGAAGTCAGACAAAATGAACAATATACGATATGACACAAAAAAAAGCAAAAAAGAAATACCCTAAAAAATAAATAAAAATGAAAACGAAATGTAAGTATATAAGTGCGACGGGTAAATGCTTGTGTTCCTCAGGAGTCGGAGCTGGCTGAGCTGAGGGAGACCATCGAGGCGCTGAAGGCCCAGAACACCGACGCTCAGACAGCCATACAGGTGGCCCTCAACGGCCCCGACCACCTGCACAGGGGCCCCACGGAGCACAGGGGTGAGCCATCGCCACCCCGCTGTCTTCATCCAGTTGAGCGCCCCCTGCGGGCAGCCTGTTTTAAATGCTGTTGAGTTTGCATGATTTGCACACACTTGAAGGGAATCTTTGTTACCATGGCATGAGCTGCTCACCAAATGCTTTGTGTGTGTGCAGCTCAGGCACGCTGAAATCATGCATTCTGGGAAATAAAGGTTGAGGCCTGGTATACTTGGTGTCTTTAAGAAATAAATTTACCAAATTTGCCTGTACAATCAAATAGTAGTATTTAGTTACTAACGGTTACCTCATACAGAATAAGATCACCTCCCCTGTAAAAAGCACTCAAACCTTTTTCCCATCATTTTACTCCTTTCTTGCAGAAAGTGCAAACTGTCCTCTCTTTCTTTCACACATTAGTTTTAACTTTTCAGTTGAAATTAAAGGATTTTAGTCTCATGATTTTGTATCCTTGTTCTTCATCACTGTATGATTATGGGTAGTACGTGTTAACCCTTGTACTGGTTAAAAGACATTTTTATCACCATTTGCTTACCGGTAGAGTGACACCGTTCATACTCTTGCTGAGGTCTTCAGTCTGACCACAGATATGGTTAATAAACAGTAAATGCAAAAAATTGCAATATCTGATTTTGATTATTTGTGAGGCTGGAAGAAAATCGACAACTAAATGGGTTAAAAACAGGATAGTAAAGATCATTATTGCTGTGCAACCCTCCTGACTAACTTTTAGACCTAGGAGCACAAGCGCTTCCTACCTGAAAAAGTTGGGTGCGCAGCCAAAACTGGGGTCATGCAAAGTTTGATGATACTTTTCTGAATATTTACAAGCCTAAATAAAGATACCTGAACAGACCATCAGCTGTTGCTGAATCTTCTCATCTTCATCGCACTCCAATGAAAATAAATAATCTTGCACTTGGACCAGTCAGTCACCGATTTCATATGTACTGCATGAATAATCATGTACATGCGGTACTTCAGATCAGAGTGGAAGTGCGCACCTACCTAATCCATTAGGATAGAATGTTAGCGATTAATATTGTAACGCTAAATAAAACCATTCGCCACCGGACGCAAGCACCCATAGCTGGTATCAACGAGGCTCAAAACTGTGTCATGAACCGTCTACGGTCACAAAGCAGACTGTGTTTTTGGGCTAATAACGTTGGACATTGTTCTCACTCTCCAGGTGCATTTACATTACCCTTAGAGAAGCGCAAAATCTAAATAGCGAAATAAAAAAACGGCAATGAAAACGCTTTCTGATATCATGAAATTTGCTCTCTGATCTGCAGTATTAGTCACCGAAGCCAAGGCCTAATACATAGACTATTGGACTTTTGCAGCAGACCAGCTAGTGTAGGCTACTTGTAATTTCGCGCTGTGTGGAGCATTTACATCGTTATTGTCAGACAAGGGTTTACAATTTTGCCGCGCACAACTCAGCTGACAGTGACAAGGTCGAATGCTTTGCCATTCTCATCGATGCATGAGTACAGCCGAGCTGTGATTGGCTGATGGCACCAGTCGATCTGTGATTGGCTGATGTACGTAATGCTACAAACCGACCTGCTGAAAAAAATGTACAGCCGGCGGCTTATAATTAGTGAGTGAATCGCTGCCCAGTGCAAGAAGTGTTGGTCGCGTAGTGTGCGACCGATGTGAGAATGTTTGCCGCAAAACGTAAGTCTTGGTCGCAGACTGGATCGCTGCTGTCGTACGGCTCACTAGCTACCAGTCAGTCTGCTGTGTCGCACGCAGTGCTGTCTGTTGTAGAGGGCTTCAGCGATAGGAGCAGTCGCTGTGCACGCAGTCCTTCATTCAGAGAAGTCCACCATTGAAAGAGCACGCTCAGATCAGTGGCCAATTATCCGGAACTTTCTGCCCTTTGTGTTGTCAGACCTGCGAATCGGACGGCAGCATTCCTCTGACTCCATGTCCAGCCTCAACAGTGGCTACGGCGGCCTCCCGCCCATGACGGCCAGCCAGGAAGCGGAAGCCAAGAAGAAGAAGAAGAAGAGCTGGGTGAGAGGAGGAAGGGGGGGCCGGGGGGGTGTAATGAGGGGGAGGGAGTAAGTGGTCCTGCGGACTCCAGAATGCACAGGGTTCCATCCAGCTGTGTATCCCCTCAGCATTCCTTCACAGGTGGGTGTGGCCAACCTTTAACTTACCATAAGTGAGCTCAAACTGGACATATGACCTTGACATGAAATAGGCTCGTGGAGACACCCTGTATGCAGAAACTTTTTAAATTTGAGGGCTGTCCCTATGACGGTTCAGCAGCGACAGCGGTACCTAGCAATCAGAAGACAGACTGATAGATGAACAGACAAACGGCAGAGGGATGACAGTACCCCATTAGCTGGAATTTATGCTCTAAAGATGTTGAGTCCGAAAGTTTTGTCAAATTTGATCCACATTTGTGACCGCTAGATGGTACGCGTTGTTCAAATAGGTGTCTATGGGTGAAAGAATGTCAAAGGTCACAAAACAGCCATTTTTCTGAAATGATGAAAACCGTTAAGTGTCTGCTCCATATCTATATTATGAAGGTCTAAAATGGACAATGTTTTTCAATATGACCTCCCTCCCATGCCAACTTTTGTGGGCGCATGGCTGAAATGTGATCCCAAAGTTGGTACGGTGCTCTCATGTCGCATACCAAGCTTTGTCAAATTTGATCAATGCATGTAGCCGCTGGAATTGTCTATGGACAACAACAGACGATGGAGTTTACACCAACTTAACCCTTAGAGCGCTGAATAAATTTTCAAGGAATTAAAAATGTTATTATCCTGAGATGTTGAAAACCTATCATGTGGCAACTTGTTTAAAAGAGCTCCCCTGTCAGAGCTCTTTTAAACAGGTTGCCGCATGATAGGTTTTCCGCAGCATCTGATGTTGATATTTTACATAATTGGGCAACTATATTTGCCTGTTGCACTCTTAGGGTGAATAACTCAGCTGGTCAACAACTGGTTGCATTATGAAAGCATACAGGCTGAAAGTAGAAACTGTGAGCATTCAATTATGGTTTAAACCCTTTTTTATAGAATAACCTTTCAAATACATACGGACTGAGCTGAATTTGTGTGCTGCTCACGATCACTGTGTTCAGAGAAAAATGCCTGAAGTTTTGCGTTTCCGTGAGAAATTCCTCCCCTTCCTCTTTTCTTCCTGCGACGTCTGTCAGCTGTCGCTGAAATGTAAACGGTTAGGGGAAGGCAGGGTGAATACAGACGATGTGGAGAGAAAATATTTGCGGGTGTGTGTTTAGAGTCGGGGAGAGATGAAGGACAGAGGCGAGAGTGACATGGAGAAATGGGAGGGCGAATGGGGAGAGTGTGGTTGTCGCTGTGACCGATTTTTTATTTTTGTTTGAAGTGGCTCAGGACTGAAAGGGTTTCACCAGATTGAAGAGAAAGTGCTTTGAATGCAATGGTGAATGTTAGTCAGGATGTCAACCTGACTGAGTTGGGGTGACCCTTTTTGGGAGAGGTGCATTGTGGGTGTAATGGCTGATGCAGGCTCTCTCTCTCTCTCTCTCTCTCTCTCTCTCTCTCTCTCTCTCTCTCACACACACACACAGCTGCGGAGCTCGTTCAAGCAGGCATTCAGTAAAAAGAAGCCCAGTAAGACGGGCTCGTCTCACTCCGACATCGAGGAGCAAACGGACTCATCGCAGCCGTCCTCTCCAAAACTACAGCACAGCTCTAAACAGGGGAGAGAGCGCCCCCTCAGGTCATCTCCCTCTACTACAGAGTGAGTCTCACACGCGCACACTCACACCACAAACACTCGCACACACATGCATACACACACACATGCAAAAACACTCATGCACAAAGACACACAGGGGTGACTGCTTAGCTGAAAATAATGGAGGCACAAAACATCCAATTATACAAGTAATAAATTGTGACTTGTTTTCCCTTCCTTTTTTTAAATTACCGTTACGTGAACTCCGAAAAAAAACTATGAGGTGCAGCCAGTTGTCCTTGTTACGGTAAGATGAGAAATAAAAAATTAGGAAGGGAAATTACATTCCAGTCAACGTTATTCAAAATTTTTAAATTTTGTTGCAATCTTTGTTTTCATTCTTGCAGTTTTAGCTGTCACACAGCGCAGGTTACATGGCCTGCATTGAAGCCAGCGTTAAATGCACTGGAGTGAAGCCTTGCAGCAGACTATTACACCCAGCGTGTTTAAGAAGGAAGCTGTGTGTTACACTGCCGGATTATTCTGAGCTTGGGAAAACTTGTTAACCCTTTGTTGCATGACTCGTTCACTTTGCTTATTTAATGTGGTGTTTGGTTATCTTTGAGAGCACTGTGCAACAAAGGATCAGTCATGGAAAATAGTTGAGAACACGCCATGCAGAATTATCAGTTTGAGGGGATGATCTGTGATTCCTCTGATTTCAACCGAGCGAGAGCCACTGCCACATACAGATGTTACAGCTCTTCACCTTTTTTTTCCTTTTGTGCATTTCCTGTTGCGTAACCCTCTTTAGTCATTTGAGGTCACTGAGACCCCAGCCTGTCTCACCTTTCACCCTGTCTGTCCGTCCGCCCGCCCGTCCGTCTGTCTGTGTGTAGTTCATGTTTGTGTGGTGGTGGGTCCTCTCCTGTAAGAGCTCCTAAGCGAAGGCAGAATGGACAGGTGGTCTACAAGCACAGATCTCGGTAACGGGAGCATGTGTGTGCGTGTGTGTGTGTGTGCATGTTCTGTTTTACCTGCAGTGTGGGAACACTTCCATCTGCGTCGTCTTCCCTTACTGCCCATACAAACCCGTCCCTCGGAGCTCTGCGCTACTCTAACACCGACTCTAAACTCAGTTCGTATGGAGAGTCTACATTCAGAGTGTAATTTACTCTGGGAGTTGATTTAATCCCAGTCAGAGAATCTGGGCGACTGAGCGGCAAAACACAGACCCGCTCTATCGCTGGTCATGTGAGGGGGAGGAATACATTTCGAGGCGCACGCATGTGCATTCTTTTGAGAGGCTGTGATCCTTAATAAATGTCCTGGATCGCACACTATAGCGAGTATAGCAAGTGGGGCTCTCTGTCTCGAAGATATTTGCCTGCAGTAATGAGCACACTCTCAAAGAATATTTTATGTAAAATCTGCTCTGACCGAGTACATTCAGTACTACATTATTTATTTTGCTGGCACTTTCATGGGAAATTTCCAGCTGTGGGGTGAGGGGCCTTGCTGAAGGGTCAGTGGCTGTGGCTACACTGAAACTTTATCCACCGACCTTTGGGCCCCAGCTCGGTACTTGTGTCACCGTCTGTCTGGTCCCAGCTGGTCTGAAATGTAGTCTGTTCATACTAACAGTGGAAGTGAGTGTACCTGTGTAGCCTGCCTGTAGCTCCTCTGCTCTGTGCTATACAATTTGCCTGTAGGTGGCGCATTACACAGCGCTGTAGTGGCCGCAGGTCTTGTGTGCTCTGAGCAGTTCTCTTCCGCGTAGTGTGGTGTGGGAAACAGATAATTGACATGAGGAGAATTCTTTTACCATGATGCTTTAGTGCCTGACTGTTTGGCCGGGCTGCTCGACGGTGTGTGTTTTTTCTGTGTGGATTTAGTCGTAGTTGGCCAATACAATCGTGCAACTTGTTGCGCAGACTGACTAAAATCTCTTGTGCATGCGTCACCCTGCTTGGTTTGGTTGAGTAACGGAGAGTACACTCATGAGCATTTTTGGCCCTGGCCCGATGAACTTCTGTTTCTGACCCTGGGCCTTGGGGTGGGTTTTTGTGTGATTGTGTGTGTGTGTGTGTGTGTGTGTGTACTGATTTAACCACCCAAAGTAGTGTTGTAAAGTTTGAAAAACAGCACAATGGGGACATTTTTCATTAGACCAAGGCTGGGGCGCCCCCCGGTGGCTCATCGGTCTAAGCTCGTGCACCGTAAAGGCTGTGGCCTTCCTGTGGTGACCCAGGTTCGATTCCTGCTTGGGTCATTTGCCACATGTCTTCCCCATTCTTCTCCCCAACTTTCCTGTCTCTCTCTCTACTGTGTAACTATCAAATAAAGGAGAAAATAATAAAAAATAATCTAAAGAAAAAGGCTTAATTTTTAGCCAAGGGCTTGGTTTATGTCTAGAGTTACTATTGGGCTCATATGGTTTGAGAATAGGTCAAGTTATAAAGGTATGGTATTAGAATTAGCCTCTCAGTTAAAGATAGGAGTTAAATTAAGTTTTAAAATTGGGTTATTCGGGGGGATTTGTTGGTTAAATTTATATCAGGGTTCAGGCTCAGTTAAGGTTTTTTGGGTTGATGATTGCATTTAATGGCTAGGAAATAGGACTGAAATAGGACTTTGGCCCAAAAATGATTTATTTGGTCCTTGCAAGTATTGTAGACCCAAAGCTGTGTGTGTTTGTGTTGTGATGAAATCCCTGGTGTGTGTGTGTGTGTGTGTGTGTGTGTGTGTGTGTGTGTGTGTGTGTGTGTGTGTGTGTGTGTGTGTGCATGAGCCACTTATGTTTTTCTATTCTGCTTCATTTTGCACAAATTCACTGTCTTTACTGTATAACATCTCTGTATGTAGGATATGTGTGTGTCAGCTCTCTCTCTCTCTCTCTCTCTCTCTCTGTCTCTCTCTCCCTCCCTCGCTCCCTCTCTCTGTCCCTTATTCCCTCACTCCAACCATCTGTCTCTCTCCCTCCTTCCCTCCTCTCTATTTCCTTACCTCCCCCCTCCTCTCTCTCTCCTCCCCTGTCTCTCCCTCTCTCTGTCGATCACCCCTCCTCTCTCTTTCTCGCTTCCTTTCTATCGGTCTCTCCTTCTCTCCCTCATCGCTCCCTCTCTCTCCCTCCTTCCCTCACTCCCACCATCTCTCCCTCTCTCCCCTCCTCCCTCTCTCTCTCCCTCTCTCCCCTCCTCCCTCTCTCTCCCTCTCTCTCTCCCATAGCCTGTGTGAGTGTACGGAGGCGGAGGCTGAGATTATCCTGCAGCTGAAGAATGAACTGCGGGAGAAGGAGCTGAAGCTGACGGACATCCGCCTGGAGGCGCTAAGCTCCGCCCACCACTTGGACCAGATCCGCGAGGCCATGAACCGCATGCAGGTGCACAAGCGCGCGCCGCGTTTAACCGCCCACTCTAGCGCCAGGATCAAGGGATATAAGTTCCCTCTCAGAAAGTCCCTCCTCCTCCCTGTATTATGATGTCACAATGGCACACAGGTGCTCTGATCTGCACAATCCCATTCGGTCTCCTTGGTTACACACTGGGACAGGATTGCATCAATTGTTGACACTAGTATTAGGGTCACTCCGTACTAAACTGCACAATTCACTGTGTTGTACAAGAATGGTCAATGAATTTTTTTCTAAGAAAATTACATGATTTGCATTGTTCATATTTATTCACACCCGGATTGAAGATATGCATGAGAAAAAAGCAGAGTCATCGGTCCAACAGCACAGCAGAAAAAGTGATCTCCTGAGGTCAGCCAAGGCACTGTGAAAGCCATATTTTGTTACAAAATTTAGCAGCCAACTTCATGAAATGCTCATGACATGTCTGTTGATACTTTGAAGGAAAGTGAAATGAAATATTGCAGAGAAATACTCATAATAACGGTTTCAATGGCCAGTACTAAATTACCCGGACTCGTCTGATCAGAAATGCAATTTTAAATGATCGTCGTGGGCGTAACCAGTCGCATCCTCACGTGTTATGTCCAGACCTCTGGGTTAATTTGTATCATGTTTGCAAATGGCGTAAAGATGACTTCGGCAAATTAAGGTACTCATTTCCTGCATCAAAATTTCCCAAGGCGTCAGACAATCATATAAACCATGCTTTTAAAAATAATGTTTGAAAAAAGAACATTTTGCCATGTCCTAATATCGTGTTATGACCATAACGACACAAAGAAATATTCGCAGATTGTGTCCTGTGCATAGGCTGTATAAAAAAGATGGACGGAGCACCCAGGTCTAAACACTGAGGCCGATGCGGAAATCTCAAAAAATTGCATTATATTTAATGGCCAGCAGATGGCAACGTCGGTTGTTGCAGAAAGAAGTTCAATGCTACTGAAGTCTATGAGAAGATGACCCTACTTTGCCACCTGATTTATTATTTCATTTTATTCCTTGAAATGCCTTCTTGTGAATAAAATAATAATTTCCTTTGGTGATTTAGTACATTATGGGGTCCCTGAAATGAAGTCACTCAGTTTATCTTCTTGCGTGCTTATTTGTGATGCCCATGGATGGGGTTTCACCACTGCAATGAAAAACTTTGGAAAAGGTTTATTTGAATTTTCATCACCATTGTAACACATTTGTACAGTTTGTACAGCGACCCATTACCTAGAGTCCCTCGATAGAGAGAGAATAAGAGCCATTTAGTTTCCATCACGCAAAACCAAGTGGTTTCGCACTAGGAAAATTTTTTATATTTTTTTATTCTTTTTTTGAAGGAGCAACGTATTAATTTCTGGGGAAAAACAATTAACCAGATAGCAATGGTAACAACGAGCATATATCGGGAAAATGTACGAACATGAGAAGAGAAAAAGGAAATGAAACTGAATCACTTGCAGACGGTGCCCGATAATGTGATGGAAACAAAATGGCGCCACGACTTGTTTGATTCTGTCTGATTTCAGTTAATTTTGTAAAGCACTTTGTAACATTGTTTAGAAAAACACTATTTAAATAAAGTGTATTTTGATTTTGACCAGTTTTACTGGAACCCTCATGTCACAACTGTATCTCAGAACTCTTATATTATCTGTGCTCTGTAGAGTGTAGTAAATTGCTTCGATAAGTATGTGAGAGTGTGCTTAATATGGAGAATAAACACGTGAGATGCAGGACAGATGTGTAGATACATCAGTGGCATATTCTTGAAGAGGTAAAACACAAACTCTGACATTTGAAAATGAGTCCTGTAGATTACTATAGTTGAAGTTGGAAGTCTGCTTATACTTAAGTTGAAGTCACTAACACTGATTTTTGTAACACTCCACTGGAATGCATGACACGAATACTTCTTCCGACGACACAAATGGGTTTTCCAAATGAACTGTGACCCAAGTATAATTCTGAAGTTGTGGCAAAATGGCTTAAGGACAACAAAGTCAAGGTATTGTAGAGGCCATTGCAAAGCTTTGCCCTCAATCCAACAGAAAATTTGCAGGCAGACCTGAAAAGGCATTCAGTTAGTTCTGTCATGAGACGTGGGCCAAAATTCCCAGAACTAATTGTGAGAAGCATGTGGAATGCTTCCCAGAATATATTATCCGAGTTAAACAATTTAGAGGCCATTCTACGAAATACTAACTGTATGTAAAATATCTGACACACCAGGAATGAAGGGTAAGAAATAAAAGCTGAAATGAATCATTTTCTCTACTAATATTCTGATTAAATGTCAGGAATTGTGAAAAACAAATTTTAAAGGTATTTGGCTGACTTCAATGTGAACTTTTGTCTTAAGCTATGTATTCCTAAAGTAAATGAATTTATATAGTTTTGTGCCAATAAAAAATGCATTATTGGTTTCACTGCCCATAGCTGTTTAGATATTTTGCAAAGTTGCAAAAGCAGACCTCCATTTTGAGGTACACTAATTTTATGATCAAAATATTGCACTCGGGCACTATTTTCCATCTTGCTCGCTTGAAGTAGTAAATTCCTGTCCTCATTATAATATATGATCTTAATTTGCATAATTATGTGGTTGAATAAGGAGGAATCCTTTGGCTAACATTTTAAAACAGCAGACAGTTGGATAAATTAACAGCCAAAATGGCCATATTTCTTTGTGTAGAGCTACATGGGCTGACTGTAATGACCTTTTGTTATCATTTGTATAATTAAGTTTTATTTCATTTTATAATTACTAAATTATGATGTTGTTTATTACAGTACATGCAGTAGGACAGTGTAGCCCTGTCGCATTGTAAATATTGTTAGTTCCAGCAGATGATGCTAACGCTGAACTGAATTTATGTCTGTCGCGGCACTAGGCGATAGTTTTACTGTATTTTTCCACAGGGGCAGGCAATCCCATAGATTTCACACATAATATGGGGTATCGTCGAGATGGCATTTTATTTTCAATAACCGGGGAACTGACTTCCAAATGTATTAGTTTGTAAAAGCAATCATGCGGAGATTGTGTTCCCGCACTGCCACTGCACTCCGATGCCGTAAATCTTGTCTTAATTCTGTTACATTGTATTACAGAATGAAAAAATGAAATGGAAAAAAGTTATAGATTAAATTGTTGAAGTTTTAACATAACTCAGGCCTCCTGTTTGGAACTTGAATGTTCCCTGCAATTCAGGGAGCTGCAGTAAGATGGTCGCCTACTGTGGAGGACATCTTACAGACTGCAGGATATATGAGAGGCCAATGGTGAGAAGTCAGGAGATGGTTCCACTGATTTTGATTTGCTAAATTCCCTTGAGAAAGGGTTCCAAAAGGTTCTTCGGTCCTTTCAGACTAACCCTAGACAGTCAAAGGGTTCTTTGCCTGATGAAATGGTTGCGTCTGGGAGCTTTGACACCTTTCAGACGCACATGATAGAGGGTTCCATTTTGATCTAAAAATGGTTCTGCATCAGCAACAAGCCAAAACGAACAGTCTTTTACTGAACCTGTTCTGTATCCCACCCCCAGAACGAGATTGAGCTCCTGAAAGCAGAGAACGACCAGCTGAAGTCCACGGGGAACACTGCGCCCACCGCCACCTCCGCTAAACCCACCCGCCCCCCTTCCGAGACCTCCAGCACCTCCTCATCCTCCTCGCGACAGTCTCTGGGCCTGTCACTCAACAACCTCAACATCACCGACACCATCATGTCCGGTGTGTACACACTCCGCCCCCTCCCTGGCCTGCAGCTGCAGGGGATTCTGGGATAGAATATCACCCCAGGCCCCCTTCGTCTATAATTCTCCTGGAATTGTTGTGGCCCCCTAAGCTTTTGGGCCCTAGAATCATCACCCCCCTTCACCTCAATCTCACTGACTCTCAGCCCTCTACTACATAGTGTCAGGTGTAAAAAGTACTTCTTGGTATTTTTATATAATCATCACCTGGATTTGGCTAATCACAGTTCTTCAGCGAGGAACTAAAATTAATCAATGAAATTTTAATAAGATAGAGTATTTCCGGAAAGTCATTTAATTTTAAATCTTGCCTTTTTGCAGTAGCTTATTTCATTGTGATGGAGTGGCAGTTCTCTGCTCAGCTTATTTGCGAGCCGTTTTGAAATCAACTGAACTCAAGGACAGAGGTTTACAGAAGGCTTACCAGCCAGCATTGCAACGATGCAGATTTACCTGAAAATGGGTTCAACAACTGACATTTCACTGATAATTTCAGCAGATAAAGCTATTGCAATTACAGATAAAGTTCAGAATAAATCAGTTTCAACCTCTTTCCGAGAGCTTATCACAATGTATTTTTTTTTTATCTGAGCAAATTTTGTTTGTTGAAGTCTATTATAAATAAACGTTTATGCACGTTGTTTAATTATAATGAAAGCTGTGTATTCTCTGGGGAACTGAATGCTTCGCCCGTGGGGCATTGCTGGACTGTTTCAGATTGTTCCCTGGCACTGGCAGGTTCTGCAGCAGGAGAGGTTAATGGCAGGTTAATGTAAGAGCTGAGGACGTCAGAGTTTTAGAGATTCTCCTGGCCTTATCAGCGTGGCACAATGTGAACAGTCTCACTGTACTGGCTTCACTTCATTTAACCCCTTATGGAGAATCTGTTACAGGGAATGGGTCTGTTTCATTTCTTCAGAAGATCGAACGGACCACCATTCCTCTGCTTGGCTGTGTTATATAATGTTTTGTGTAGAACAGGCTCATCTCAGATGTGTGATTTCACTCCTTTTAGGAGGAATTAACCCTATGTAATTGGGGTTGATGACTTGTTGGTCTCAGATGATGTTTCGATGGGGTGTTGCTGTTAATGTTTGGACCCTGTTTGGCACTGTTTTTCTCTGTTATATGAAGTTAACGTAAAGGCTGCCATATTTTATTTGTGGCTGTCTGCATCCATTTTTTGTAAAATATGTTGGCATTTACAGCCATTTTTTCCCCCTCAGACGACAATGTTCAAAAGAGGTCCCAGTCTTCATATTTGTCCCTCTGTCTGAATGCATACATGTTTGTAACAAACTTATAAAATGCGCATGTGCAGTGCAATACCTTTTTTCACCACTGGTGCCAGTGTTGCAGTGTCGTTACAGACGTGCGCTTAGAGGGTCTTGCATGCCAAAGCACATTATTTTTATTGTGTCGTTCCTGCGCTGAGACTGATCTGAGACTTAGGGTGGACTAAAATAGTGACCAGTTTCCTCTTCTGGAATGTTCTATAGCTGTGTTCTTTTCCACAGACATTCTCCTGGATGACGGAAGTGAAGGTAACATTCGCAAGGAAGGCCGCAGCGTCAGAATCATAGTCGCCATCAACGACGGCTCCAATGTAACGAAGGTGACGATCGTGGAACACAAATGAGGATGGCTAATTCTGTAACTCACTATCCTGTTACTGCAACCCAGCAGTCCTTTGGTTGAGTGAAGCCCTCTTTAAATTAGTAATAACTATGTAGTAATAAAATCATAGCAATTGAATAACAATGCTATTAAACAAATGGGCTATAAAAGGGTCTGTCATTCAATTGAGTGTAACGCCGCTCTCCTTTGAGTCAAAGGTCCCCTATTATGTCGCCAGGTGCACAGCTAATTAGTTATTACAAGCCATTTCAAAACATTTTCCCTCTTGACATCACATGGGGAATTAACCAACTAGAGGCAAGAGGAACTGATCACCTTCAGCCAAGCAGTCAATCAGATTTCATTATTCTGGGTGGTCACTCCCCTTTGTGATGTCAGGTAGGGGAGTCTTTGAACTGGCTCATGATGGCTAATTAGCTGTGCATCTGGTGGCATAATAGGGGACCTTGAATATTTTAATAGCAATATTAACCCGTTGCCACTCCGACGGCTCGTAATCGGGCCGTCAGGGAAGTTAAAAACATACTACGTCATTTACACAGCTTGTATGCAACTGAGATACTCATGCCGCATATTGTCGGAAAGCTAAGATTCTTGAGATTCGAGTGATGCCAACCATTTCAAAGTATAATCATCACAGCAGCTTTAATCAACGCCTATGTCAGACCACAAACAAACAAAAGAACAGTTACAAAACAGATGTAACTCACCAATTATGCGTCCTAGCACTCCTCCAGTCCAACATATCCCCTCAAACATGGTCTTGTTACATCCACGAAGCTCCAGTAAATGCAATCAAGTAAAGTTTTTAGTCCAAAACACACTATTATACCGGTAAATATCCATGAACAGTCGCTGAATCGTTTGAAATGAGTCGGTGGTTATCCACAAAGTTCGCTGCATTAGTAGTCTTTGCTTCCCTGCAGAAATAAACAGTCCAAATCTATTTGCGTCAAAATGGAGTCTGCATTCTAACCTTTCGATTGACACCTCACTCGACCAGTTACGAGCTTTCCTGCCCTGTCTACAGCCTGCTATAGCCAACGAGTGCCTGTGTTGAAACGAAGCTCATGCCTCCTTTTTTTGCGTGTAGCCCGAGCAACCAGCAACCAATCGAGACGACAATTGTTGCTTTGTAAAGCCAAGGAAATTCTGCAAACACCGATATATAGCTTGTTGGGGTGGCTACAAAGCTGAGGGCTGCGTGGTGCTCGCGTAAGAGAAAGAACAGAATATGGCTCAGCCGTGCATAATGCGTGCTTGCGCGTTCCGCAAAACAGAGCGAGGCAGAGAGAGATTTCCAGCGAATGTTTGTTGGTTGTTTACGGAGTTTGAAAGAAAAAATAGCGAAAAGGTTGCGAAAAAAATCATTTTCAGTTCAGAAGCAGCAGAGCTGTGCACTCGGCGTGCAAGTGATAGCTCAGGGGAAGAAATATCTGACCAAAACCGTGATGGCTCCGTAGCAGAGGAAATGTTTCTCGAGGGAGATGACATTACTCTTGACAAGTAGGCTACGCATCATATTATAACTTATATTTCATGATATAATAATATTACGTTTATATTTTATTATTATTATTATTATTATTATTATTATAATAACATTACATTATGTATTATTTGCATCTGTCACGGAAGGTGGAAGGACATCGTGTTTTCACCGGAGTTGGTGATTCTGTTTGTTGTTCTGTAATTCTCGGTAAGGATTACGGGAAAAGGATATTATAATATTATGCTGATATTATGATGATTATATTATTTCCATATTACGCATTATTACCTCCGTCATTGAAGGTGGAAGGAAGTTATTTTTTCGCCGGCGTTGGTTGTTGTGGAAATTTTAATTTTCATCCCTGTAAGAAATCAGAGTGAGATAAAGTAAGTAAATAGGATCCATTTTACTATGTGCCACATAGGGTCTTCCTTACAGGCAAGAACAAAGACAAAGGAATCTCTCCTTTGCTTTGGATATATTTAAAAGAACTAAGTCAGAATCTCCTCCCCTTGGGGTTTAAATGCACAAATTTGAGTTTATGCCTCAGTAACCTTTTAATTTTTTTTTTTTATTTATCATATATTGTAAATAGTTTGCTATGGAAAGGTTATTTGTTTGTTTACATTTCATATAAAAAAAACATTTTTTACATAACGGCACTCGTTTTGACTCTTATGTGCACAAATTTGAATTTATGCTTCAGTAAATTTTTTTCAGCAATATTTGATAGTGAATCTGGATATGGGATTGGATTCCTCTAAGTGTCACCTTTCATTAGAGCCCAACATTATGACTGTAGGTTGAAGCGTTCAAGAGTTATGCCCTTTTATCCTAGGTATGTGACCATGGTTATCCAAGGGTCCTTTTGGGGTCTCCAAATGGCCATTTTTGGAAACGCCTAGACATGGCCTCAGAAAAACATGTGTAAAATGCTCATTTTCTGTAGGATTGTTATCAAATTTGAACTGGAACTCAGTAAGGCTTCATGCTGTGGTCCCATTGTGTTTTTCAGCTAATAAGTCCCAGCTGCTCTCATCTACAGGCATCTGTTTGCAAAAAAAAATTTTGCGAGAGTAAAAACCTTCTACTTCAGTGTGTTCCAGCTTGGATTACTCAATGACAGTAGCACTTAGAGTGTTTCTTTCAGTTGGGGCAAAAACTTCAGATTGTTTCCTTTCAAATGAGACCATAACCATCCATATAGTCTAGACAGTTCAAGAACAGCATTCAATTTACTTTGGGTACGCTTTTGATAGGCATTTTAGGCAAATTTTCCCGGAGTTTTAAGGTTAATTAACTCAATATTAATGTAATAACATAATAACAATGGTGTAATAACTTTGTAATAAAAGTTTTATTTTTATTTTTGCTTTGTTATGTAAATAGGGTATGAGATGTCAGGAATATCTCATTGGATCCATTGGTGTCAGCGGAAAGACAAAGTGGGATGTTTTGGACGGCGTAATACGCAGATTATTCAAGGTAACAGCATTTTATCGCACACCCTTTCTATAAATCTTTTTCAGTTTTGGTGGATTTGGCAAAATCTTTCCCTGCTGGTAGTGAGTTTTTTGCAATGCAGATAGCACAAGAGTTGTATAATGATAGCTTAGAGCCATCATTATATTAGGTAAAATAAATCATAGGATGTGTTTCCATTAAATTTTAATAAGGGCTCATCAAGTGTTTAATTTCCTTTGGAGAGGATCCAGTCGTTTGATTAGCATTCTGTTCACATAGGTCTGATCTTCCATGATAAAACTAGTGCATGTGTTACATTATATTGAGCCTGTCCGTCAGATCTGCCCAATTTAACCAATGTATAATTCATCTCTGAGAAAATGACAGTGTTCGCAGCATCTGCTCTAATGTTCATGGTTTGTGATGACACAGTGAAGCGTCCAGTGTTATTTCAACTCCTATAGAGTTAAGATTAGTCCAGTAGGGGCCAGAATGGGGCAGTTTGAGAGGCCTTAACCCTAAATATGTGGCTCTTGCCGTGGTGTGTTTGCGTCTGTGTGAGCAGGAGTACGTGTTTCGTGTGGATCCTCTCACAAGCCTGGGACTCACCTCGGATAGTATCGCCAGCTACAGGATCGGAGAGGTACTGCGGGCGCAGGGCAGCGAGACACCTCAACTGCTGCCCTGCGGATACCTGGTGGGAGAGAACAACATCATCACCATCAACATCAAAGGTACAGCTGCGGCTCACTGTGTCGTAGATAGAGTGTGTGTTAATGTGTGTGTGCGTTAGTGTGCGCATGCGCACGTCTGTATAGGTGTGAATGCACGAATATTTATTCATCAGTGCGTTAGAGTTGGAGCTCCCGGAAACTTCTGGCGGACGCGCACACACACACCTTCGCATGCACACATTTGCACAAATTAACACACACTCAGTTCTCAGTGAGGCTGCTAATGCACTTGCACACACACATGCAGACACACGTAGGCGTACTCCAACACACGCATACACGTGCCCTCGCACATGCGCTCTCGCTTTTTCACACGCTCTGCCACGCGCACACCCACGCACACCCAAACACACACACGCGCACATTAAAACCCTCAGAAAGCACTCTTGAGATGCTACAGCTGTCTTGTGTGGGGTTCCTGCGCTCGAGCATTATCCAGTGCTGCTAATGTACTGCATCTGTGCTGTTGTTTCATGTGAAATTTGGTTGGTGCGAGCACCCATCACTTACGTGCCAGTGGGGTTCATAACCACAGGGCAGCACAGGCGTGTGTTCTCTCACCTGGAGCAGGTTAATGCAGTCTGCAAGAGCAGGACTGTGTGTCTGTCCGGTTGTGCTAAAACTGTCAGCCTGCTGTTCTCATGGGAGATTTACATGTACAACAACAAAATTAAAGATTGGGAATATTCAGTTCTGGCAAATTCTGCACTTTTGTACCTTAGTTTATTAAAATAGTGTTTGTCATTATTTAATCTCATTGGTTGTTTTCTAAAATTAATGAAGTGCCTCTCAGGCACAGTTGTAGGGAAGTATGAGTAAAAAATTCTCATTGAATTAGAAAGGTGTACCTATAAATTGCTAATGTTTACTTTTAATTTAAGGACTAAATCATCCAGTCAGATTAGAAGGGCAAGATCTGCTGTGTTCATGTTTAATCGGCATCAAGTTTGTACAGTTCATTATTTTAAAAGTACTGATTTATGAACAGGTATGAAATTAATTAGTGGAACTATATAAATCTTATTCTCCAGTAACGGAAATGTTCAACACTTGCTTTCTCAGTCTTTCTGGCACAAGTCAGATTATGCACCTCAGCATAAGGTTCAAATTGTGTCTCTTGGTCATATTAATGGAGAAGATTTCTCTTTATGCCATAAGATATAATATCAGTCGAGGCCTTACTGTGTAACCATTTGGAAACTGACACAGATACTACCTTTCTGTTGACTCCTCAGTCCTTATCCTTGCAAAGCCTGACACAAGACCTGGATTGTTGTTCCTGCTTGTCAGGCTTGAAGCCAAATTAAGACAAATGCACAATACTTGGGATCGGCTCTCTGAAAAACACAACATTTACCTTACGGTGTAATCTACCTATAAAGTGGAAGAATGGATCAGTTGATATGCTCAGCATTCATATTCCTGAAAACATGGATAATCTCTCAGAAGTTAATTTCAATAAAAAACTTGATAAAATAGACAGAATTTTGCAGCCATGGAGTGGGACATATTTAACAATTTATGGTAATTAATTCCTGATTGATTAATTCCTTAGTTGTGTGTCAATTTCCATACTTGTATATGATATTATCTTCACCAAGTGAATCATTTTTCAAACAACTTGAGAAAAAAAATCTTCAAATTTATATGTAATGGTAAACCAGATAAAGTTAAGCCTGTGTACCTTTACAATGAATATGAATCAGGTGGCATAAAATTGTTAAATTTAAGAGCTTTGAATCTCTTACTCAAAGCCTCCCTGATTCCAAAGTTTTTAAAAACCCTAGATGGTTTTCCAGGAGACTATTAGATAATGTACACCCGATTTTTAAAAAGGGACCATTTCCCTTTCTACAGATGAAATACCTCCAGTTCTCACAATTCAATAAGAAACTGGTCATTAATCTTTCCCCGTTATTAATGGAAGTCATACAAAGGTGGCTGGAATTCCAATTCTATCCTTCAGAAAATACAGGGGAAATTTTGCAACAATTCATATGGTTCAATTCTAATCTAATCAATCTTGATTGGTAAGAAATTTATTTTTTGGAAAAACATGTTTGATTCTGGCACTATTTTTTAGAAATGTTATTGTAAATAATGAAGGTAAATTAATGTCTTATGAAGAGTTATTTGACATTTTTGCCAAGGTTTACCCTTTACAAGAGTTCAATCAACTGGTTGCCGCCATACCGATAAAATAGAGAAGAAAATTGCAAAAGGAAGTAACAAGGAGCTTGTCTGTCGACCATCGATGAAAGACTTTCAGTGGATTGAAAAAACCAGCATACATAGAATGATATGTAACTTTCACCTTGAATCAAGAAACCTGAGAGCCAATCCTCAAAATGTTCTTGATTCTTGGGAGTATGTGCTAGATTTTCTGATTCCATGGAACCAGGTTTTTCAATTTCATTTACAAAACAACAATATATTCGTCAATAAGATTTTTTCAGTTTAAATTAATATACACATTTTTGGCCACTCAAAAGATGCTTCATATTTGGGGAATTGAGGAGTCTAACTTGTGTAGATTCTGTGGTGAAGAGGTTGAGTCAGTGGAACATTTATTTTGGTGCTGCCCCTGTGTTGGTCTGTTTTGGACAGGGGTTCAGAGGTGGCTGGCATTACATTCAAGTAATTTTACACCGGATTTTCTCACCATTCCTCTGGGAAGTCTAACAAATGGCTCCGGAAAAATAGTCAATATTATGATACTTCTTGGCAAATTTTATGTTTTTAAAACAAAATCTGTGGACGCTTTGAGGACAGAGAGTTTCAAACTCTTCGTAAATCATCACAGTAAAATTGAATGTATGATGGCACAAGAAAACAGGTTAAGTGTGTATAAGGATAGATGGAGGCGCTGAGAGTAGCAGAGGGATGGGAAAGAAAATAAGTCCAGTAATATATGATATGCTTGTTTGCGTTTATATGAATGTACATCTGCTCAAGCATGAGTATATATACAGTATATATATATATATATATATATAAAATTATGATCAATGTATGTAATGGTGCAGGTATGCTGTTAATTATAATTTCAATTTACTCATCTTTGTTTATATTTACATTCTAATTTTTGTCATTGTCCTTTCACTGTATCATCTGTATATATGGGTTTAGGGTGCTGTGATGGGAGTCAAAGGGCGGGTGAGGGGTCTTTTGAGAAATTTATTATAATTGAAGGAATTCAGTTAGACCCCCAAATGGGGGCGGGTGCTTGAGGGATAAGAAAGAAAAAAGAGGAACTGACAGAAAGAAAAATAGCGCGCTGTTGCGAGTGGGACCCCACAGCCTTGCGCTTGCCCTGCCATGGCGGCCATATTGATTATCGCAGCTGGAAAGAAGTCGATAGGGAGCTTCCTCTGGCCACCCCCAACATACCACCAGAAAATGAGAGCATTTGGCCAAGTCATTTTTCAGCTATCATCCGGAAACGAGAAGTTAACTGACAGACGGACGGACGGACGTTGCTCGCTACGACAATACCCCTCCTCGACTTTTTTCAGCTGAGGGGTAAAATGGGCTGCAGTTTCTGCATGGTCAACAAAATGTAGGTTTTAACCCTTAGAGCGCTAAATGCTGCTACTGTTGCTCAATGATGTAAGATATTATATATATATATATTAACATATTGTAAACTCGATCAACTTTGACAAAAATTGGTACACAACATCTTTATCACATAATCTGAGCTCTCATTGGCTGATAGGATGTTGCTATGGCTTCCTCCCGCAGGTGCGTTGGAGAACAGTATTGACGCGCTGGCCTTCGACACGCTGATCCCCAAGCCTATTGTGCAGCGCTATCTGAACCTGCTAACAGAACACCGGCGAATCATCCTGTCCGGCCCGAGCGGGACGGGGAAGTCCTACCTGGCCGGAAAGCTGGCCAAGTTCATCGCCGCCAAGTCTGGGAGAGAGGTCAACGAGACGAGCATCGCCAGCTTCAGCGTGGACCACGAATCCAGCAAGGTGCGTTATGCTCTTACATTATTTACCTCAATTCAAGGACACAATTTACTCAGGAATTATGGGGGGTTCCGACCTCCCAATATCGCAAACATGTCAATTAGACCCCCCCAATAACATTATAGTAACAACATCCATCTATGCACCTCAGCCCTCCTGGTGTTCGAACGAAAGTTACACCCTCGCTTCAGTTTAGTGGTTCCTTATCGCAGGTGGCTGACAGAAGCGATCGTTTTCAGGGTAGTTAGTGCCTCCAACAGCCTTTAGAATAAACAAGATGGCCGCTTTGAAATTAAGGGAGAAGAAGAATGCTGCCTGCTGCCGTTATCTTGCGAGGAACTCGCCTTTCGCAATTTCACATCTAAATTTAACATTTTCACATGTCAATGAAGTGTGAAAGGAGAATGTTGCATTGAGTCAGTCGCAACTTTGCAAATTTTTTACTGGCGGCTTGCTTTTGAGAAAAAGAACCTCACTTTTCACCTGTGAACACACTGCGCTGCATGAATTTAAGAAGAGATGATCTTTTTCTCCTGTCTGAGGGGATTTTGTACAGTTTACACTTCAGTGCCCCCTTCATGATCTGGGCCTTATGAGCTCTCTTTCTACACGGAGGAGAGGATTTCTGTCAATTCACCTTGCAAATTTTATTTATATGCCAGTATTAAGTACTTTGGCTCCAGACCCTCATGTTTATGTGTGTTTGTGTATGTGTGCATGTGGGGTGTGTGTGTGTTTGTGTTTGTGTACGTGTATGTGCATGTGCGTGTGTTTGTGTGTATTTGTGTGTGCGTGCTTATTTGTGTGCATGCATGTGCTTTTGTTTGAGTGTGTATGTTTTTGTGCCTTCGTGTATGTGTGCGTCTGTATATGTGTGTGTGTGTGTGTGTGTCTGTGCTTGTGTGTTGATGTGCATTTGTGTGTGTATTTGTGTGACTGTGTGTGTGAGTGAGGCTGTGTGTGTTTTGTGCATTACAGGACCTGCAGCAGTACCTTTCCTCCTTGGTGGAACAGTACAGCTCAGAGGAGAGCGATACAAAGCTCCCCCTGGTGGTGGTCCTGGATAATCTCCATCACATCGGCTCCCTCAGCGACGTCTTCAACGGCCTCCTCAACTGCAAATACAACAAATGGTAAGACCTGGCTGAGAAAAATCTACAGCTTAACTTAGTGTGAGTTACAGAAAAGTCACAGTCGTATTCGGCTTGAGCTGCATATGAGCTACGGCTTTACTTAGTGGGAGCTACATCAGAGCCACAGTTATATTTGGCTTGAGCTACATATGAGCTACGGCTTTACTTAGTGGGAGCTACATCAGAGCCACAGTTATATTTGGCTTGATCTACATATGAGCTACGGCTTTACTTAGTGGGAGCTACATCAGAGCCACAGTTATATTTGGCTTGAGCTACATATGAGCTACGGCTTTACTTAGTGTGAGCTACATCAGAGCCACAGCTATATTTGGCTTGAGCTACATATGAGCTACGGCTTTACTTAGTGGGAGCTACATCAGAGCCACAGTTATATTTGGCTTGAGCTACATATGAGCTACGGCTTTACTTAGTATGAGCTACATCAGAGCCACAGTTATATTTTGCTTGAGCTACATATGAGCTACGGCTTTACTTAGTATGAGCTACATCAGAGCCACAGCTATATTTTGCTTGAGCTACGTATGAGCTACGGCTTTACTTAGTGGGAGCTACATCAGAGCCACAGTTATATTTTGCTTGAGCTACATATGAGCTACGGCTTTACTTAGTATGAGCTACATCAGACCCACAGTTATATTTGGCTTGAGCTACGTATGAGCTACGGCTTTACTTAGTATGAGCTACATCAGAGCCACAGCTATATTTGGCTTGAGCTACGTATGAGCTACGGCTTTACTTAGTATGAGCTACATCAGACCCACAGTTATATTTGGCTTGAGCTACGTATGAGCTACGGCTTTACTTAGTATGAGCTACATCAGACCCACAGTTATATTTGGCTTGAGCTACGTATGAGCTACGGCTTTACTTAGTATGAGCTACATCAGACCCACAGTTATATTTGGCTTGAGCTACGTATGAGCTACGGCTTTACCTAGCTGGAGCCTTGTAAGAGCCATGGCTGCAATTGGCTTCAACTGATAAATTTAACTGTGTTTAAGTTATGCAGAACTATGGCTTTACTCAGCTGGAGGAGTGTAGGATTCACAGCTTTACTTGGCTTTATGGGGTTCACATTGTTGAGAGCATTGCTGTCTTTCGTGAACCTCACATTTAAGTAGTCCTCAGAAGACGGTGCTGTTGCTGTAAGCTGAGAGAATAGGAAACTGCTGCTCTTGTTTCTCTCTCAGGACTGATAGTTCTGCTCTCTGTCTCCTCCTCTTCAGTCCGTACGTCATCGGGACCATGAACCAGGCAGCATCGTCCTCAGCCAACCTGGAGCTGCACCATAACTTCAGGTCCGATCCGTCCTTCCCTTGTTTAATCCCCTTTGGAGAGTAGAGAAAGTAGAGGCAGTACGGTAGTTTTTTTGGATAACAGACCTAAGATGGCATCGGCCAGTTTTTGATAAATTTTATCGATCATTTCATCATAAAATATGCTTATGATAATTTTTTGGGTAATAAATTGACAGCGGACGTGTGAAATATATGTTGTTTTGTGGGAGAGTATTTTGGATTAAAGGATTGCTTCTACATTTTTGCAGCACTGAAGCTCCACAAAGTAGACTGACAGAACGCAAACATTTTCAATGGAAACTGCTGACTCCGTGCTGCAACGTAAACTGTGCTTGTCACATGACGCTTCCTATTTAGAGTGTTTCGTTCAGTATAACCTTTAGAACAACTTTCTCCTCATTCACTGTGTACCAAAGTGACAGGAAGGCGCCACGCAAAAGAGACGGAGCTAGGCAGTTGTCTGAAGGTTTGTTCTCACGCACTCCTGTGCCATTTGCACACAGTGGCCATATCACAGCGCTTAAACACAACCACCTATCCTCCTCTCTTCTTCTTCTGTCGAGAGGTATGGAGTGTGGAGAGGAGTTGGGGAGGACTATATTTTTGAATACGAGATGTGCCCAGTAAGTCCATGGGGAAACACAAAATGTCTGATAAATGTGTGTGAGTTTGGACTGGCCTCCCCTGTGTAACTGTGGAAGGTGGATAGGATGTTTATCTCCTTAGGTCCTGAAACAGCTGTCACGGAAGCCTGCTTCTCATTTTCTATAGTGACTGCTATGTTGTGGAGCATTTTCTTTTTTCAGCTTTTTGAAAGGTATTGTCCTCAGGAGATGTTTCAATTCCATTCCAGTATAAACATAAATTTAATATTGCTGAGCAAGGCCTCTGGGTTTTATACAGTGGAGCTAATCTTTTTATTTGCCCCAGGTCTATTGCGCCAACACATAGTTTGCGTTAATGTAATTAAAGTGGTCACATGTGTTACCATATCTTAACCGTAGGCAGTTCGGTGCTTTATTTACAGTGTCAGGATTAGTGTTTTGCTCGACGTGCAGATCGCTCAGGACACGTTTCTTGAGATTTTAATTTTTCTGATGTGGTCACTCGAGGTCTTTTCATCTTTCTGTTTCCACCTGAAATCTTCCTGATAACGTTTAAAACCAAACTGCAC
Organism: Gymnothorax reevesii; assembly: GCA_029721435.1. NCBI lineage: Eukaryota > Metazoa > Chordata > Actinopteri > Anguilliformes > Muraenidae > Gymnothorax > Gymnothorax reevesii. The sequence goes on along the minus strand of CM056579.1, from coordinate 20,736,776 downwards.
ATGCAAATTAGCGTTTACACCTCATCTTGGACAATTCTCTCTGATTAAGTCTTTCCCTCTCACAGCCCTAAAGATAACCCAGCAGTGTATACTCTGTGGGGAGCTGACTGCTGCACCCTTATCTCCACACACAGCTGCTGATGTGATAACACCCAAACTGTTGACGTCATGGTCTCGATCTCATATAAGCTTAAAACAGAGAGTCGTCCACTGACGATACGCTTATGGGGAAATCCCGGTGAGACGTTGAGAGTCGCTTGTGTGGTGATCGAGACCGCGCGTGGATCGAGACTAGTGAGGGGGAAAGAGTTAAGTTTGAAAACACAGCCATACAATCCGCTCAGACTCCTGAGAGTGAATTCACTTACTGGGCTAACTGAATATGCTAATTACCCGAAATTAAAAGACATAACGAGGGTTACTCTGATAAGTTAATGAGACGCTTAATTTGAATAGAGGGAACATTTTGTACTGAATTTGCAGCGGGAAAGACGGCCTCTTATTCTCAAATTTTCGGCTGGTTGGAATGCTAATTACGAGATACGACCCAAATGTCAGCTGGATTTCTTCCGATAACATTATTAAATTCCAGCTGGGCTGGTATCTAAATTATTAAAATCATGACTTGAAGGAATGATTGCAGAAATGCCATCAGAAATGCTGTTTTGAACAGTTTGTCCTGTTAGGATAATAAGCACCTCTTCCTGTAATGTAAGGTAGTGATGAGACTTACAGCCAATGAGAGGTCAGGGACTAATACAGTTGATTTGGTGTTCTGTGAAAACAGGTGCTGATTGGCCAAAGTGAATGTGCCAGTAAGCATTTACTCGGGAAGAGACAGGAAAAATTTTTAAAAGACGAGAAGTTTTAAATGGAACAAACCAGTGACTGATACCTTAACATATGGAGCAATTAAGACTGGATAAAACTGAATATATGGTGGCCGTTGATAAATTATTTGCCCAGGGATTTAAGTGTTGTTAGTTTTGGAGGAACTGACTCCCTGGATTGGAAAGTCTTAGGGGTCTTTTAAAAAAAATTTTTTTTTTTTTTTTTTTTTTCTTTCATAATGGTGTGATACTTGTTATAGGTGTGGAGCTTGTGCCCCAGTGTACTAAAAATATCGGTCGAGGTTTGTTGCACTAATGTATGAATTAATGTTACTACATCTTTTGCAGTGGTGGGAATGTGTGTGTGTGTGTTATTTTATTTTTTTTTTTTTTGTTTTTTTTGTTTTACTTATTTTGTAAGTATTATAGATATCATAATTATTGTATTTGATTATGAATTACCTGATATGTAAGTTGAAAATGAGGAAAAATTACAATAAAATTTAATTAAAAAAAAAAAAAAGACTGGATAAAAAAAAGAAATTCACTGGGTTTGATCATTAACATTTTAGGCAAACAGTTTTACTCTTTACCAGCATTTCCTGAAACAGACTTCTGAAAATGTTACAATTTTATTAGCGCATGATAACACCCATATCATGTGATCCAATGGTGCCCTTTTTATGGGCTGCATATTCACTTTCTGTTTGCACAAAATGACATGTATTGGATGCACTGCACTGGCTGACAGTCTTACAGTGGGGTTCATGCTCGCCTGCTGCAGGTGGGTGCTCTGCGCCAATCACACTGAGCCCGTGAAGGGCTTCCTGGGCCGGTTTCTGCGCAGGAAGCTGGTGGAGACGGAGATCATCCGGAGCACGAGAAGCAACGACCTCGTCAAGGTGGTGGACTGGATCCCAAAAACCTGGCAGCACCTCAACGGCTTCCTAGAGGCCCACAGCTCCTCTGACGTCACTATTGGTCAGTCCCCCGTAACATGACCGCTGTGCATTTTTCTTATTCCCCTGCAACCTGATGAGTAGGTCAGGGGACTGTTGATTGAGGCCCTGCCCGTCCGTGCGTCTGATCTTCGGCGGGGGACTTTCGCAGCCTCTGACCTGCTTGTTCTCAGTGTCAGTCAAGTAATTTTATTTGAGCAGCACAATGTGTGTTGAGCAAAATGCTTCACTGAAATTGTCCAGCAACCATAAGAGACATAATGTAACGACATGAAAATGTGGAACAAAGATATAAACTATGATACTTAGCTAGGGAGGTAAGTTCTTACCGGTTCCTCTAACATCACCCTTAGTCAATCACATGTTATATTCTCATTCCTGTAGGGCAGAACGTACTGGTTCCTCTGTCCCCATTGATCAGACCCTTGTCATGTGATCAGACCCTTGTCAAATGAGTCCTGCTTCCTTTGATGTCACAATTGCTCAGACCCTAGTCATATGGCTACAAACATTCTTTTCCTGGTAATGCTGCCAGTGGTGGTTCCTCCGACATTACAATTGGACAGTTCTCATCACATGATGACTGTGCATTACCATGCTTATTTTGGGGGGTTCTGGTTCCTCTGATGTCAGCATTGGTCAGTCTTTGGTCACGTGGGTACTCCTATTCTCACAGAATGACCAGCAATGTGCTATATTATTGCCTCTGTATATTACTCTATAAGTTGATTGGGCTCTACATCTGAGTTTGATCTCTTCATACGAGCAGACAGGGAGTTTTTCTTACAAGTCTTGCCCTTGGTGTGTTTTTGTTGAGACTTTGTACAAGGCCTTTGGGTGAAGTGTGTTGTGACAGTTGTTTTTGGAATTCAAAATGCAAATGACTTCAGATTTGATTTGAGTAATTTCATGAATAAATGTGAGCACCTGTTCATTAACATCTCATTCAGAAATCACGAGCGTTTACATCGGTCTGTGCCTGTGATTGCAGGTTGATGATTTTAGGTCTGTGGTAATGAGCCCATGTTCTGGTTCCTCAGGTCCCAGGCTGTTCCTGTCCTGCCCCATGGATGCGGACAGATCCCGCGCGTGGTTTACTGACCTGTGGAACTACTCTCTTGTTCCCTACCTGCTGGAGGCAGTGAGAGAGGGGCTACAGGTGAGCCAGGAGACAGGAAGCGTGATTTCACCGAGTCTGTGATTGGCCTGGACCCAAAGCACTTCAACTGATCAAAAGGAAATGCGCTGTCAGCACTCTCAGGAGAACACACACTGTGATTGGCCGGGACCGTTTCCCTCATATGGTTTTACTAATCCGACGAGAGCATGCAGTGAACTCTTTAGAGAATGCTCGGTAGTGATTGGCTCTGACTAAGAGTATGACATGCCTCATCCAATTAAAAGAGAGCATGCAGTGAGCACACACACAGAACAAATCTACCAATATCACAAATAATGCGCTACATTTATGATAGCCTGTCAATGTCAGATATTAGCCTCACTCTAAACTAGCAATTTGATGCAAATGTTATTAAAATGGCTTAAAATGTTTCAAATTTAAAAACTTATTGTCTTGGTTGCCATAGATTTTAACTGGAGAACTTTTTTTTACTATAGTTCATGAATTAAGTTAACAGTAAGTACAGCTCACACTCAAATAAATTACAGCTTCTCATTTAGTCCTCTTAATTTTAGTCACAATTTTCAAATATTCGACACACAAGTCTAACACCAGTCAACCCCTTTGTGCAGGATACAAATGATTCATTTTTTTTCTTTTGCGCATTAACCTATTTAGGCTTTATAACTCAGCGTTCATGTCACAGAGACTCTGGAAAATTATTCCAGTGAAGCAAGACATTCGGATATTCAATCAAAGAATGATTTAGGCATTAAATTTTGGAATTTACAGACGCAGGTGTATCTGCGCAATGGGGCTAAATATTATGTATTAAGTTCACTTACCTTAAAATTCTCAGTGAGCCTGGTCGCTGACATTTTAAAGGTGAAGTTAGAAGCTATTTCACAGTGTGTGATCTGAAATGAGCGATGAACGATGTGAACTTTACTGCTTTTGCGGTTTTGGTCTCTCAGCTGTATGGCAAGCGGAACGTGTGGGAGGATCCCTCCAAGTGGGTGATTGACAGCTACCCATGGAGCTCCGCCCCCGCCGGCCCTGAGGGGCAGGTCCTACTGCGAATGAGGCCCGAGGACGTGGGGTATGACGGAACGAGCAGCGCCAAAGAGGAGACGCCCCCAAAAGCCATGAGCCAGAGCGACACTGAGGGGGACCCTCTGGTAAGGCATCATAATAATAATAATAATTATCATCATCATAAAAAATGTATAAAATCATCATAATTATCATCATAACAGCATTTTTATTTATGCAGCTATCTGTGCTGATAAAATTGTCTCCACCAAGGTCTCTGAGAAATTATCTCAGTATAAAGATCTGGAAATAGAAATCATAAGAATGAGGCGGATAAAGGCAGGTATAATCCCAGTGATCATAGGTGCATTAGGCGTGATTAAGACAGGTGCAGAGGAGTTGAAGTCCCAGGAAACATCAACATTTCAGCAAATCCAAAACACGTCACTGTTGGGAACGGCACATATTTTCCAGAAGGCCCTATTCCACAAAGTAATGACAAAGGCAGGGCAGTCCGTAGTGCCCTTCTCCATGGTTTGGACCAGGGCCTTGGGGATGAAAAGCCCTACCATGAACTGAACATTTTTTATAATAATAGTTATAATGATAAAAATCTCAACAACAACTACAGCAGTAATAATATCGAGAAGCCATCGTCAATATCCCCTGTCAGCACGGAATCCCATTTTCCAATCCAAGGTCATGACTAATAACGTATACACACAAAACGTCATTCCTCTAGGTCATGTTATTTCTGAGAACTTATCCCCTCTTACCTGGACAGCCAGCGAACAGACGGACGGATGGACAAGCTCCATCACAATATTTCCCGCTCCTCTTCGTGTTGTGGCGAGTGACTAATAATAATTCATATGTGGTACAGAACAGGGAAAGGACTCCGGAGAAAGAATTCCCATATCTTCTTCAAATTCCAATAACTTCCTCAAAAACACTTTGAAGTCTCCAATTTCAGTACCAAAATATCGAGGTGTGATTGCAATAAACAGTTATGTCCAATGTATAACATCTGGACTTAAATGTTTATTGCAGTCAGCCCTCAATATGAAATGAGCTGACAAGATGAGCCTAAATTGCCATCAATCCTACAGTGGCCAATGTTTGCTAGGGAGAATTCCCTCAAAACAGCATGAAGTGCAGTGAATATAAACAGCACATTGACGCTGGTATCCAAATTCCAATATCTTACCCAAAAGCACCTTTAAAAGCTCAAATTTCAGTACTAAAATATGAAATGTACTGACAGGATGAGCCTAGATTGCTATTCTACGGTGGCCAACATTTGCAGTCTTCAAGGGAGAATTCCCACAAAACAGCATGGAGTGCAGTGAATATAAACAGCACATTGACGCTGGTATCTAAATTCCAATATCTTCCCCAAAAACACCTTTAAAGGCTCAAATTTCAGTACTAAAATATGAAATGTACTGAGAGGATGAGCCTAAATTGCTATCCATCTTATGGTTGCTCACATTTGCAATCTTCAAGGGAGAATTCCCACAAAACAGCATGGAGTGCAGTGAATATGAACAGCACACTGATGCCGGTTTCCAGTTTCATCAGTCGTGGCTCAGCGACTCCCAAGGATTTCACCAGTGGGTGGATATCGATGGCGTGTTTGGCGAGGTGAGGACACATTGCAGGGTGCTGGGCCCTGCACGTCGAGAGAAGAGGTACAAATTGAACGCCCCGAACGAATTTGGAAGCGAGGGCGTGGATGGATGATCATTTGCCCGACTAGCCTTTATGTCCTCTTGGTGAGCGTTTCGCGGTGAGCGACGGGCGAGTGCTTAAGAGCGAGAGGGGGATTCTGAGCTGGCACGAGGCTGCGTAATGGCTGCCTTCCCGAAGCCGATCGTCCGTGGCGAAGGCCGTTGAGGGAAAAATGGAGAGCGAAAGGGAGGCTGATGCGGTGGTTATGGCTCTCACTTGGGCCGTCCCACTCAGAGCTAATTTATCTGATGAAGAGAGGGGGGCCGGTAACGGGAGAGTCTCTCTCTAATGATGCAAACCTCAAATCAGCGAGTCGATTTCAGGTCTTCTGTTGGTGACTCCGCTGCGCTCAGCGCTCTAAACTCCGGCGTCTCAAAATATAAAATTCCACGACAGAAAAAAAGCCCCCCTTGTAATTATGATGTCACATTACAATGGGAGCATTTATTTTACATTGCAGTGAGGTTGAGTTGTGACTGGTGCCGTCTCATCAAGTGACAGTTTTAAACAAAATGCAAAATGCTCTGTCTTAAAAGCTATATTCCCTTAATGCTGTGTAATCACTCATACAGCCACAGACACTGAAAAAGTGTCAACATGGTTACTCGTATATACACATGTTCGCCCAAAGAAAGTTTTCTCCCTGTATACACCAAATTATGATGGCCTATTAGGAGTGCATTGCAGTGCTGTTTAAAAGTGGGGAACTTTAATCTGAGGGCTGATATATTTTTCATGTCACCTCAAAAACAAGAGGGAGTTACTATTCATGACATTCGAAAAGAGGGGCTAAAATTGCCTTTTATGCCGTGCCTAAGTGGGGGACGGGGAATTTTTCTGCGGGGGAAGTTATTTTTCGTGACGCAGTCTCGTTCTCCTCTCTGTTCCAGATGAACATGCTAATGCGGCTGCAGGAAGCCGCAAACTACTCCAGCGCCCAGAGCTGCGACAGCGACAGCGCCAGTCACCATGACGACCCCCTCGACTCCTCACTGGAGTCCACCCTGTAAAATGTTCTGTCTGCTGCTGGGCCTTTTACGAGCGACATGCTGTGTCGATCCTCCCAGCCACAAGGGGGCGCGTGTGAGTGAGCTGCTGGCAGGCACAAGCTTCCTGTTCGGCAAGGGGGGGCCAGGACTTTGGAGGTGCGCACAGCTGAATTTTGACACATTTCCACAGGTTTGGAATCAAAAGACAGCCCTCCGCTTTCCCCACAGGAAGTGATGTCCCCACACAGGAAGTGAGGTCACTACATGGGTTTCTGGGACATGGGGCCTGCGTACAGTGAAGGCAGATTACACTGGGCTATATTTCAGTGGAAACAAACTGGAATTATCATCACGTTTCATTTTGTATTGGGTCTGTATTTAACCACTGAGGTTTTCAGGGCAAACTATGTTTTTCATTTTCTGAGGTGCTTCAGAGAGGACAGAGTTCTGTTCTGTTATGTGTAGTACTGTTTAAGTAATTAAGCCAGCCTTCGCTCAAACAAAATGGTGCCCTCCACATGACCCCTAGAATAAGTCCACACAAATGAGCACAGTGCGCTTTGTGTGACTCGTCAGGCTACTGCTAACTGTGAAACACTGGACAAGTGCCAAATGTGATTACTGCCACGTGCACAGTGATGTAGGCATCCGCTTTAAGATTGTAGTATTTTTAATTGTTTCAGTTCTCAAACGACGCATGGTGTTCACCGGACTCTGTCCATATAAGTGAAAATATTCACATAAATTGTGCAAGGAAGTAGTAGCCTTTTATGGAAGGGCCAGAGAGAAAGGGGAACAAAATATGATGATGGTGCTTTTTTACTGCCTTAAATTCACAAGCGACGGTGAGCTGTGGATCTGTAAAGCTTCGTTTCTGGAGAAGAGAAATCGGCGAAAATGGAGAGCGCTGCACATTCTCATGTTTTCCTGTCGTTTAAAATGGCGAACGCTTCCACTGGCGTTCTTTTAAATAGACATTATATTTGGAGGATATCGAGGTAACGAGGAGGGCTGTACTTCCTGTGGACTACCTATAGCTTGAAGCCTACATTCCCCACAATCCCTTTCTGCTTGCTGTCTATCTAGTGCTATTTATGGTCTCCTACCAAGAGGAAGAATATGGCCATAGGCATCATTTTTGACAGGTCAAAGTTTAAGGGGTCCTAAGGGATGATTTGGTTTGACTTTTCTTAGTTGAGTCAGATGCACTTGAGCTGGCATGAGCACAAAGTGGATTTTATAACTTGAGGGGATATTTATGTTCAATTTTACAATGTGTACATGGGAAAAAATGTGTTTACTTTTGTGAATAATTTGAGTTCACAATGCCAGTCACCGTATGTGGAGGCCGTTAATGTATTTTTCACCTTTTTTTTTGGGTGAAAGGGTTGGTTTTGCACAAATAATCAGGGTGGGACTGTAAATATAAGTCTTGCACAGTGAATTGAAGATGCGTTCTGCCCTGTCGATGTCGAAATTATGCTTAACTTCGCTGAGAATTCTTCTATGTTGCAAACAGACAAAAGAAAATGGACAAAAAAAAAGACAAAAGTAGATAATTCATGCAAACCAAGCGATCCATTAGAGGCCCGTGTGCATTGTCTTGTAATGATTGGTCGTCTTGCCAAAGCAGGAGCTACTGACACATATTTAGACGCATGCACCAAATCGTACACTATATCAATGCAAAAAAGTCACTTTTACCACCACTTCAGGGGAGCTAAGCAGGTTTTCATTAAATCTGTAATATATATAATAACGCATGGACTGAAAAAAGAACCCAGATATTGTCCACTTTCCTACGCCGGAACACCGAACTGTCACTATTTCCTTTACAGTTATTTACTTGATGTCTTTACCCAAGGGGACTTACAGTTGATTTCACTTGAGAGGGGCCAGTCCCCCCATGGGGTTAGGGTCTGACTCAAGGGCCAAATAGCTACACGGATATTATGGTAGCTATATTATGGCTTAAACCACCAACATTTCAGGGGTATTATTTATAAACGGTGCGTAGATACAGAAATAATGTGTATACCAATTTCTTTGTGAATTTCAGATCCAAAAGATAAACTTGACAGAAAAAACATTCAAAACAAAAATATAATGCACATGTGATACAATTAAATAGAAATTGCATGCAAAGTATCTTGCCCGCGGTTTTGTAAGTTTAGGTATTTTTTATTATAAGCTGTTTTACTTTTTTTGGGCTTGGGTTTGAAATCCTTGCAAATTTTTATAAATAAGATCCCTGGTCCAGGTCAAGTGCCGTAGCCACTATGCTAATGCCAACCCCATTTCTCTTCTGAGAGTCCCATTCAATCTATTCTCATTCACGGGCCACCCCATTACTGTAGATTCATAGGGGCATAGCGCGGACTGGCCTAGCCTGCGCGACAGCCATTTCCGCCTGCATTTTGCACTGCAGCCTGCTAGCCGAGCTGCATGGTCACTGATCAGATAGCTGTGCGTCATGCACAGGAGGTAGAGGTGCAGGTTCGCCATCTTCAGCGAGCCGCGCCCACCCTGCTGGACAGACTTACGGCGCTACATTCATATTGTCCTGCCGTGCTACCGATATCACAAGAGGCTTCCACCGTTGACTACCTCTTACTCATGTACGTTTTTCTCGGCTCCAACAATTTTTTTTTCAGCTTCTGGCCTGCCAGTGATTCGGAAAATGAAAATTACTCACATCCAACCGGTGCTACCTACCATTTCTGCCAAATACGGGACGAACAGAAGTCAGCAGAACAGAAATAGCAAAAAGGCAAAAACCTCATTCGTGTTTTAAAACCTACAGATTATGATTCCAACTCTCTGTGCTGAAGGTGTGGGCCAGGAGGCCTTTTCCATGACACTCCTGGACCCAAAACACCGATACAGGATCTTTTTTAATATTATTATTTTTGCACAAAATGGTCCGATCAGGGTTTCATCACACTCATCCTGTGTCCGTGTGTAGGAGACCTCTGAGGAGCCGCAGGCACACTGCAGAAACTGAAACGGTCAGTCCGTACCAGTGTTTTCACCCAGGATTTAGACCGATTGTAGTATTACTGTTTCTTTTTTACTTGATTGGATGCAAGGTTTGCCGACGGGGTGAGACAGTTGCTGTGTTCCAGTTCTCAAAAACATCTTCACTTCAAACTCCTGACTCCTCTTATCTATGAGGTGCTGATGCATTTTTCAAGTTTTGGGATGCACCCAGTTTTCGTCCAATCAAGTTTCCTTTTTCTGTCGGGGTAACACTTTAAAGGTGCTATGTGTAATTTTCAGAAAATCCTCATTTACAGCGACACCGGTGGCCGTTCAGTGAACTGCATCCTATTGCTCACGCTCACGCTCTGACTGAGCATCCTGGTCATACCAGTGGGGTGTGGTACACGAGACATGAACGTGAATGATCTGCTGCAAAATGCTAGTTTGGCGGGGGGGTGGACACTTCCTGTCACAGTCAGTCAGTATACATCCGTGAATCGAATGTCTACCCTGTGTGTGCTGACCCTGGTTTTCCCTTCAATGTTGGACACATTATTGTTCAGCCTGACAGGCATCTCGAGATAAAAGTAGATATTTTGCTTCGTGGACTTTGTTTGCTTCGTGTTGTTGTGGGTGCCAGTTGTTTGCTGACGTTAGCGGAGTCTGTTTCAAACTTATTGGTAGCTAGAGAAAGGCAAGAAGTTTTAAGCTTTGTAGCCAGCTTTCCTAACGAGAAGGAAGGCTGTTCGCAAGAATGTTGGATGAAAATCTGTCCCGATTCCTGTATGTATTCATCAATGCACAGGCAGTTATCGACAACCGAAAAAATCGGAAAAGATATAATTTTTTGAAGTATGTTACAGTCAGTTAACACATTGGCTGTAGCGAGCAATTAATGCCTGTAAAAAATTGCACCTAGCACCTTTAATTAGCAGAAAAAAAGCTAGCTAACATTGGACAATCGAAATAAGAATGTTCAAAAAGTCTGACCACAAGACAAAGACACCTGTTAAGACAGCTGTTAATTTAATTTTATTCCAGCTTTCACACACTGATTGGCACACTCTGTCATCGCCAGAACAAAAATACGCACTTTTTGAACAGATGTACTGCAAACCGTGCTGCTTTCCCTGAAAAGACATCTCAAAGTTATTTAAGACCCATTCCAGGCCTGCGAGTGTCCGCCGTGGTCACGCCGAGCGACAATGCCCTCACCGTTTGGCTATCACATCTCAGTGTAAGAGAGCATAGAGTTTACTACTTTTGAAAACTTTTTTTGGTGAAACATTTGTCTTTGAATGTTTTATATTTTGTACATTTTTATGTAACATACCATGTACATAGAGAAAAGACGCTGATTTAAATCATCCGAAGGATTTTTTTGTAGTCTTTACAAAGCCCTAATAAATAGTATTTGGTGTCACCAGAGAACTGAAAAATGGAGTCCTGTGTTTTTTTTCTTTATTACTTTCAGGAGAAATTGGAGTCACAATTTCATGGTGACATTACCAATCAAAAGTGGACTTTTAGCCATGACATTTTGCAGTTACCGTAATCATGACGGCAACAAATTATATAATGGCAGTTCAAGTAATTTTGTCATTTGAACAGTAATTGGAACCTCTGTTGAATGCATGATCAGTATTGTTTTAGCTGTAATGACAATGCCATTGTGCTTTTTTAAATCAATTTTATTTTCATCCCACTTATTCCAAGGGCCTGTTCCATAAAGCAAGATTTCTCAGTTGGCCGGATGACCTGGAACAGCTCTTTTTACTTCAATCCATGTTCCATATTTGAGAGGTTTCTATGTTTTGCTCAGTGCAGTTATCCAGCTAACGGAGTTATCCTGCTTTGTGGAACAGTCTCCTGGTCATGGCCATCGGAGGCCTAGCTCAGCATGCTTTTTGTGGGAGTCAAGAATGGGCAGGATAGAAGGACTACAGTCGTGGTGGTTGCAGCAGCAAAAACTCTGGATTGGGAGCAGTTCGGGGAGGCCATAAAGGACTTTCGGGTGGCCTCAAAGGTGGCGAATCGTCAGACAACTCTAGAAGGCAGGGCTTTGCCATGGGTGTTTTCAGCAGGGGTGGGGGCCTGCTGACCTTGACTGGGAATATTGTTTGTAGTGTATTGTTTGGCAGTGAAAGGAGCACATTGAGGGACTCCTGAATCCGGCAGCCACGGCCTCCATCGAGGAAGCAGAGAAGAAGACTTGGGTGAGTCTCCGCCCATCTCCCTGTGGAAGTCACTGAGGTGGTCAGAAAGCTCAGCAGTGCTAAGTCAGTGGAAATGGACGAGATTCGCCCTGAGATGCTGAAGGTGCTAGAAGTTGTTGGGCTGTCATGGTTGACCTGCCTTTTCAACATTACGTGGATGTCACTTACGGTACCCTTGGACTTACGACAAGGATGGTGGTTCCCATATTTGAAAAGGGGGACCGGAGGGTGTGCTCTAATTGTAGGGGAGTCACACTGCTCAGCCTCCCAGGGAATGTCTATGCCAGGGTGCTGGAAAGGAGATTCCACCTGATTTTTGAACCTTAAATCTAGGAGAGGCAATGCAGGTTCCTTTCTGGTTGTGGAACAGTAGACCATCTTTTTACACCCGCATGGATACTGGAGGGGTCATGGGAGTTTGCCCATTCATTCTACATGTGTTTAGTAGCCTTGGAGAAGGCTTGTGACGGTGTCCCATCTGGTAATTTGTGGGGGGTGCTGCAGGAGCATGGGGCCTCAGGGCTGCTGGGTCGAGACGTCCGATCCCTGTACAACCAAAGCCGGAGTTATGCCCGCATTCTCGGCATTATGTAGGACTCATTTCCAGTTGGTGTTGGACTCTGCAAAGGGTGTACCTTGTCTCCTATTATGTCCTTGATTTTCATGGATAGGATATTAACGTGCAGCTGTGGCTCGGAGGGAGTCCGGTTTGGTGGCCTCATGGTTGCATCTCTGCTGTTTGCAGATGATTTAGTCCTGTTGGCTTCATCATGTTGTGACCTCCAATGCACATTGGAGCGGCTCATAGCTGAGTGTGGAGCGGTCAGAGTGAGGATCAGCACCTCCAAATCTGAGGTCATGGTTCTCCGCCAGAAAAAGTGGATTGTCTTCTCTGAGGAGGGGGTGAGTTGTTATCCCAAGTGGTGGAGTTCAAGTTATCTCGGGGTCTTGTTCACGAGTGAGAGTAGGATGGAGCGTGAGATTGGTGCAGCATCTGCAGTGATGTGGGCGTTGTACCAGTCCATGGAGAAGAAGGAGCAGAGTTTAAAAGCGAAGTTCTTGATTTACTAGTCGATCTACAATCCAACCCTCACCTATGGTCATGAATTGTGGGTAATGACTAAAAGAACAAGATCACAAACACAAGTGGCCAAAATGAGCTTCCTCTGCAGGGTGGCTGGGCTGACCCTTAGGGATAAACCGAGGAGCTCGGACATCTGGGAAAAAAACCACTGCTCCTCCGCATTGAGAGGAGTCAGTTGAGGTGGTTCGGGCATTGGTTCCAGATCCCTCCTGGATGCCTCCCTTTAGTGGCGTTCTGGGCACATCCAACTGGGAGAGGAGGCTTTGATGCTTGGGGTTGCCTAGGTAGAGTTAGAGGAAGTGCCTGGAGACAGGGCTGCCTGGGCCCCTCTCCTTTGTCGGTTACCCCCCCCCCCCCCAATCCAGCCCCACCCCTGTGAAACATGAAGAAAAATTCAAGAACAAAATTCAAGAACGTTTCAAGAATTCTTCAAGAACAGTTCTTGAAATTTTCACAGGGGCAGATATGAGGCAGAAAATGGACGGATGGATGGATGGATGGATGGATGGATGGATGGATGGATGGACAAGAATGTGCCCACACAAGTTAGACAATCCATTGATGCGCATATATGCGATCACTGCCGCAATAAATTGGCTAAGGCCAATGTAGAGGTCTTGATTAGTCTAACATGCTTTTTGACCTATTTGAGAGCATTATCTAACTAAAATAGATTGAGTTTCCCTCTGGATATGCATCAATGTATGTTCGTCCTTCAGTTTTTACTCCACGACCGTTTATCTGATGACATCACACTTGGCGGGTGTATTGTTGGTGCAGTGTCGAGTGTGAAGTGGTTTCACTGACAAATTCTCAAGAAATGTGCAAGCAGCAACACCAGAGGCCAAGCAATGTTCCTAACCGGCACATTTTGAACCTGCACTGCATGTTAACCCTAGTCCCACTTCTATTACAAGGACATAGCTACCAGGGAACGATATATCAATGACTGGCAGCACAGGGAAAAGAGTGTTGGTCCTCTATATATATATCAGCGACCAGCGGGACTAGGGTTGAATATCCCATCATTATGCGCAAAATAGCGCAGCCGAGAGACCGGCTCCTGCACAGTGAAATGTAAACCTCTTGGAATTTCTGGAGCATTCTTTGTTCCTCAATGTGCCCAGATTGCCAGTTTGCATGCCTTCAAGGTTCTATTACCAACGTAATCAATCACCATGTAATCAGCAATAGTCTTTGACCACATGATCTAGTGAGCCCAACGGCGTACTTGTAAAAATAAAAGCTCATTTGGTTCACCACTCCCTGTTGAATTAATCTTATGTCTGTGGGAATGCATTTGTGTGGGGGCGATTATCATTTATTGCCAGAAGCTACGATAAGACCCACAAGTAGCTTGTGCACAGTCAGATACTTTTGCGTAGTGTAGCAATAAACACTAATGAGCCGAAACATTAAACCACTCACCCATGCTGTGAACGATGTTTACGATGTCATAGCAACAGCACATGTCCAGGTCAGCAGACGGATCTTAGAAGATAAGCGTACAGTTGGTTCTCATATTCAAAGTTTATGATATGGGAGAAATGGAAACTGAGCTGCTTTGACAAGGGCCAAATCCTTATGCTCTGACGAGAGGGTTAGATCATCTCTGAAGTGGCCGGACCTCTTGGGTTCTTCCTTGTCAGCAAATGGGAGCACCTACTGACGGAGATCTAAGGAGGGACAAAACTGAACTGACAGCAAGGTTTTGGGCGCCCAAGGCTCATTAATGCACGAGGGCTGTGAGGGCTGTCCCATCTGATCCAAACCAGCAGATGGGCGACTGTGGCACAAGTCGCTGCGAATTTCAGTAATATTTCTGCAGGGTATGTGTCACTGCACACAGTGCGTTATACCCTACTGTGCGCTGCACTTTTTAGCTTGCACTTTAGAAAGCTAAAAAGTATACAGAACTGCACTTTTTAGCTTGCAGACCAGTCAAAAAGTCCACTCTAACCCCGGTCCGACTTTAAAAGTGCCCCCAACGTGCACCTGAGCTTTAGAATTGGACCTTGGAGCAGTTGAAGGAGGTTGCCTGGTCCACAGAGTCCCATTTTTTACATCATGTGCTTTGGCTGGGTACGTGTGCACCATTTACCTGAGAAGAGATGGCATCAGGATGCTCTCTGGGAGGAAGACCAGCTGGTGGAGGGAGAGAGCTGTTGTGGGAAATGTTCTGCTGGGAAACTCTGGCTTTAGGAAGTCAAGTGACCTCAGTTATATGGAGCTATTTTGGCAGCAGAAGGGGAACCTTCGCTACATTTGGCAGGTGGTTTTAATCTTGAGGCTGATCGGAGGAAACGTTCCAATTGTTGTCGTACTCTGCTTGCAATGATTTTCTGCCATCTAGTGGTTGTATATGTGTAGTGCTTTAATTCCCTCCACTGACTGGAGATCAAATACTAGTGATGCACCGATCAGTGATTGATTGATGCGACTGTGACAGTACCTCGCAGTGACTAAGTAAAAATAAATAAATAAAAAGACTAACTTATTGCATCTCATGATAATTAAACTCAATAATTCCCCTACTCATCAGTACCTGGCTTTCCCGGGCACATGATTATGGTCACACCGAGCCCACCTGCCTCTTTCTTTACATCACCTGAGACAGGCTCATGAAGTTCTTCTGAAAAGTATACAGAGGAGCCAGCGGTTTTCCGGAATATGCCAGTAAAAAAAGATAGTGGAACAAGGAATCGCCATTTTCAATAACGCCACCCCCCCCCAGAAATTGGATTAATAAAATCGAATAATGCACCAATGTCAGACGACTGACACTTGCCGCCTGGGTGAAGACCACCACCCGGATATGACACGGTGGCTTTAAAAACTCGGCAGGCCATCAATGATTCTCACATGGAACTTCCCAGCTAGCCATGCTGATGAGAATGAACTCCTTTATTAGCGTGTTTAAGGACTCCTATTAGACCCAGCCCCATTTGCTAGCATATTGAGTGTTTAATGTGCATGTGTTAAAACTTGAGGCTGAGTGATTGGTTCGCACTCTGAATGAAGTAGACTAATAAGGTCTTAGCAGTCGCATCGCTATTCTCAATGCCCATGAGCACTGAGAATAGCAATGTGCTGAAACGTCTGCTCATGCTCGTGATTAAAGTTGCTCCTTTTGCTGAGACTTATTTTGTCTATTTCATTCGGAGTGCGAACCAATCGTCCCTCTTTTCTTTACTGGTTTTGAGGCACTTGAACAAAATAATCTATATCTTGAGCGCAACCATATTTTTTCATTTTTTCATTCATGTAATAAAACTTGAAATCGCAGAGAAGAGACACAGATTGTGCTGAGACTTTCTGGGCAACGCGCACTGACGGTGGGATTGTTATGATTCTGCCTGTGCCGGCTAATTGCGTTATTTTACATTATTATGTATCATTTACTATTAGTCTACATCCCAGTTTGTGTTTTGACATTTGTTTATTTTATGTTCTGTGCACGAGTGTCTCCCCCTGTCATGTGATCAGTGTGGTAAGTTCCCTCTCCCCAGTCTGCCTGCCCACACGCCTCGGGTGATTTCAGAGGTTTCTGGTGTTTCACATAATTACTTCAGTTCTCGTTTACTTCCTTCGCTCTGCTTTCCTTGATTACTAATGAGTCATTCCATGCAAAGTGGAAGCACTTAAGGTACATTTGGGGCCATCAAGGTCTCAGATGTTTCTCTAACTTTGTATATTTGTTCATTTGAACTCAGATGATGGGTATCTCCAATTTTTTCACAGACGGCCCACCGTTATGGATTTTATGGGCCTCAGAAACAAATGGCCTGTAGGGGGCGCTTTTCAAAAAATGCTGTAGAAAAAGTCTTATATCCTTCATTCTATGACAGATACAGATCTGGAAGGTGGCTTGATCCTTGACATGAACCTTGCTCTAGGCTGAGAGTCTAAAGGTTGCTTGTATCGGTGGTGAATGCCATGGGAAATAAGCTCAAAGTTGGGGTTTACAAAAATATTTTCCATTTTTTCAATCCTAATTACTTGCTAATAGTTGGAAGGATTGATCAACTGATGCCAGGAACCTTTTATTTCAGGTAGACTCTTGCCATTTCTATCATAAACTCTAAGTAGTTGTTCAGATTAACCCTTTCAAAGTTGGTCACAGCTGAAAAGAGCTCAAGTTTAAGGGCCTGGCTCGCCCCAGGGGAAAGTTGCACTGACACCACTTGGCACCTAATGACCTGAATTACACTGCTATGGCCCAAAAATCTTGTATATAGGCCTGTTTCCCAGTAAAAATCTGGCCTAAAAAGTTGTAAAAATCATTGTTTTTCTTTGCATTGAAATGTACATGGCAATGTAATACTATGTGCTGGAAATAAAGAAACCTACTCGAACATCATGTGGGTTACTTTATTTGAGCTGAATATCAATATCAGGTTTTCTTTACGATTGTAGTGACCTTATTAGGGTCATTCCATGCCAAGTGGAAACACACCTCGGCCATCATGGTCTTGGATTTTACTTTAACTTTGTCTATTTGTTCATTTTTTTCAGAATTTCTCTGATTTTTTTTTTTTTCACAAACTGCAGTCTGGTAGTGGTTTTATGGACCTCTGAAGAAATGGTCTGTAGGGGGCGCTTTTCAAAACATGCTGTGGGAAAAGCCTTATATCTCTGGCCCTATTACTGATACAGGTCTGGGGTTTGGATGTATTTGTAATATGAGGCTTTCTCTTGCGCCACCATCATTTACAATGGTTCTATCTGTTCTGGTTTCCATGGAAACTGTTGGAAACTGTCTTTGAATTTGGGCAAATTTGAGATTTTATGTCCTTTTTTGTGGTGAAAAAAGCCTATATACTGGACCAATGTTGTTTTCCAGAATAATTCAGGTCATCTGACATGTAACAGGTGCAAATTTATAATGATGCAACTTTTCTCTGGGGATGGACAGACCCCTTGAACTTGTAACTCTTTCTGTTGTAAGCAACTTTGAAAGGGTTAATCTGATAAACTATTATGTTCTGCTTTCATTTTTTGATAAAAGTGTCAAGGCTCTGTCTGAAATAAAAAGTTTCTTTTGACACTTCTTCAGCATCACCAGTAATTGGTGAGGAATAAGGGTCCAAAACGTTGAAAAATCTCAAATTTGTCCCACTTCAAACACACTGTCCATGGAAACATCCATCAATCCAACCAAACCCCAGGCCTGTATCAGTAATAGGGCCAGAGATATAAGGGTCTGTCTACAGCATGTTTTGAAAAGTGTCCCCCACAGGCCATTTCTGCAAAGGTCCATAAAACCACTACCACAGGGCAGTTTGTAAAAAGAATCAGAGATATCCCTTATTTGGGCCAAAATGAACAAACAGACAAAGTTAAAGTAAACTCCATGACCATGGTGGCCCAGGTGTGTTTCCACTTTGCATGGAATGACCCAAATAATACTAACATTTATATTTTGTATTCTATTTACTAACCTAACTAACCCGTGTACATACTATTAACTAACTAATAAGCACTTCGGTTAATTTGTAAAGTTGCACCGCTACTAATTACTACTAACGTGATCTCAGCTCTCGCCCTGTTCTAATCTCCGCCCCCTTGCTTTGCTTTCCCTGTATCGTCCTGTGTTTCCATGAAACCTCTCACACGTGCTTAATTGCTGTCCTGCACTCGTTTATCTGTGCACGCTGAACTCCTTAACCGGAGCCATTTATCTGTCATAGGTTGTCTATGTGTTCCCAGTCCGGGTCATAGCTTTTGCCGGTCATTGTATTAGGGCTCCCGCATGTACTCACCTTCATTGCTCATTATCTGTTACTCCCACCGCCTGTTTCCCTGTAGCATCTGACCTCTGTTTGATGCATTTAAGCCCTGCATTTCTGTTCATTCCCTGTCAGAACGTCATTTATTCTGTACGGAGAGACCCGAACACTAGTTTATTTGAGAGCTTTGAGACGCCCTTTACCCGACTTCCGCTTTCTGCCTGTGACCTTTGGTTTATCTGTTTATTGTCCTGGTTTTGAGCCACTCTGCCTGACTACAATTCTTGGTTTTTGCTGCCCTGGTTTTTGGATATTTGCTACATCTCATCTACTTGTATCTACTTTCTGCCCACTGTTTATGTACCGTTGCCCATCTGATCAATTGTTGCTGAACTCTGCCTGTCGCACGACCCTGAGCTTTGGATTGAGCTTTTTGGCTCTGTACGTTTGTAATCTCTGGACTCAGACTGAATAAAGGATAACCCCCCCCCACCCCCCACCCCACAACTGCTCGCTTCTGGTTCCTGAGCTGTAAGATTTACAGGGAATATCTGAAAATCGGGTCAGCGACATTAAAATTTTGCACTTGTAAAACAAGTTTTATAGTTTTATTAATAACTTGTTCAATAGGTGACAAAGCTTCACAAAACTGGTCCCGATGTTAGATGGGAGTTTTCGACTATTTCTTCCCAAAGTTGTGAATTGCACTTGGACGATGTTGGTCAAGCTACAGATAGAACCCTGTATGGCCATTGTCTGATTCCGTACGAGTAAACAGGCAGGCACAAGTGGGCCGTGCTCCTCCTCGGTCGTCCTGATAACGTTGGCGGTAGTTGGTCGAGTTACCTGCAGTACTGCAGAGTTTCAAAGATATACTCGTGTCGACACAACCCTGCAAACAAACTCCATCGCTTGTATTTAGGTAGGCTTCTGTTTTTGTATTGTCGTGGGCTAAGTGCAGGAATACGAATGAATACGTGCAGTGAAGTTGTGAAAGAGACTACTTGGTTGGTTGAAGTGTGGGGAAAAAAAAGTTACTAGTTATTCTGAGAAACTTGGGGCCACAAGTGTCACATTTTTCTGAGGGGGCGGACTAAGTGGGTGGAGGATGGACTTGTAGATTGGGGCCTTAGAAATTGGAAATCATGAAGGTCTCCTGAATAGAAATTGCTGATATGGCTGAAACATTGTGAATGATCAGTAAAATGCTGTATGGTGAGTCTCCAGACACCTAAAAAACTACTTGGAATGTAACATGAGTAACAGGACTTTTTGGTTTTAAGGGCCCATTGCAGAAAATTTCTGTTGCATTAAGTTGTTGTGTTAGAATTTTCAGAAATAAAGGTTCAAATGTATATCATCCAATTTATTCTGTCATGCATCATTGATCAAGAAGATTGGACCTAACTTGAGCGAAAAAACCATGATACTTTTGAGTAACACTTGAAAAATCCAGTCTGCCAGCATAATCATGAGGGGTCTATTCTGGGTTTTCTCTAGTAAAGTTCATTATGGTCAGAGGTTGCCACAATCTAGAATTTTTGGAGTTATTTTTGGAATCCATTGAATAAGTAGTGAAACTATTTTATACTATAGCCTAATGCAGTAAATATAACGTGAGTAACGATGGAATTGCCCTAAAGAGAGGTCGAACTTCGTCACATCTGTGTCTTGTGTTCATAATCAGGTCCTTGCGCTGTCTACAGACCCTGGCCAAGTTAATATTGGGACCTTTTCGGAAATCGTAATAAAGCTACCTATCCGCGATGGAGAGTTTTCTCCGCAGTTATTCCCTATATCCTTATTTTCTACACACCCACCCACCTACCTCACCATTAAATAATGATTTGTTGGATTACTGTGCAGGTTGAAAAGGGCCTGTACAGAAGCATTGTTTTTATCCAAAAGCTTTGTTTATTTGGATCTTGAGCGGATATCAAAGTTGCTCACATCCTGTGCAAAAATGTAGGCTTATCGTACATTAAAAGTAAACCGCTGACCTAAACATGCTGCTGTTGCCTTTTCATAAATACCTAATTTTACTGGCCCCACCAGGTGCAGCACAGGTTTGGGTAAGATTCGGCGATTGCAAGTGTGCTGAGCATCAGCTCTGTGTGGTAGATTGAGAGCCTATAACCGTGTGGGGAGTCGGGCCAGCAGCTCACTGCGAAGCCAAAGAGCCAGTGTCGCCAGTGTTTCACTCTTACTGCACGCTCAGTAGTAGTCATGGCAACAAGCTGCGAAGCACTATTACAGTTGGTTTACGTGTGGAAACGGCTTCAGTCAAGTCCAGTGACATAATTGTAATTGCTGGAGTCTGAGGATAATGACGCAGTACTTGATTAGCGATGACTGAGGCTCAGTAAAGGGGTTTTGTAGGGGTGATATTGTATTAGTCAGTCGTGAGATCTTCAGGAAGACGAGCTTTGTTTGATCAATATTGTCTTTGAGGTGGTACATTGCTCATGAAGAACTATCGTGCAAATCTCACTTGCAGTTTTCCGATTGTGTGTGTGTGTGTGTGTGTGTGTGTGTGTGTGTGTGTTCCTGTACTTGCTAAAAAGTGAGAACCAAAAAGTGTTCTTTTCCTACTGAGTGGGGACGTTTTTGGGAAGTGAGGACATTTTGGCCGGTCCTCACAACTACAAAGGCTAATTGTGACTTATTGGTTAAGGTTAGGGGTAAGGTTATAATTAGGGATAGGTTAAGGTTAGGGTAAGGGTTTGGGTTAGGCATACATTGCTTATTGTTAAGATTAGGGAAAGGCTGTAGAGACACAGGAAGAATGAATGGAAGTCAATATAATGTCCTCAAAAAGTTATAAGTACAAGGATGTGTGTGTGTGTATGTGTGTGTGTGTGTGTGCGTGGGCCATTTCCCTATGATTGATGTATGATAGTGCTGTTCTTCATTTTACCAGAAGATGGCTGTGTTTCCTTTCAGTTTTAAAAGCACTTGTTACGAACACTCGTTCTTTCTTTCAGTGCAAATACCGCTGTTCAGAAATGGCTTATTCGCAATTATACGACCATAATAAATGCATTACAGCAAAAAAAATAAAATACAGTTAATAACGGGCCACAATTTCGGTCTATTTATTGATTGCGGGGTTCGATAATGTGTACCGTTCACGCTGCAGCAAGGAAAAAGTAGTGTGGTTAAAGGATATTTTTTTACATTTTGTTTCAATTTTTCTCTCTACCATCACGCAGGTAATTTAAAGCACAATTACGATTGAAATGAGCCCTCTTCCCTTTCCCATGACAACAGTCAACACTTGACTTATTAATTAAGAGCATTGGAGAAAGTACTTGGCGTTTCTCACGGTCCTCGCTCTTGTAGGTACAGTTATTCTCAAGCACAATGTACAATCTAATTGATGCATTTATGCAAATTTTGAGCACGAGTCCATAGATTTTAATGGGACACCTGCACTGCGGTTCAAAAGACTGAACCAAGGGAGGGAACTTGAATGCGGTGGGCAAGCTTTCTGACTCGCTGTGACAATCGCCTGCTGTTCCTTTTGTTAGTTCGTATTCAGTTTATGTAACATACATACCATAGCCGTTTTCAGCGCACTGAAATGTAATTGTTGGAAAATTTGTATCAGACTCCAACATTTGAAGTTCTGCATGACAGATATATGGCTTATCATAAAATATTGTGGAAAGAATAAGCAATAACGGTATGTGAGTTATTGTTCTATTTATTATTATTCTTTTGATACTCGATAAACAGAAATATTTGGAACAGTCGGCATTGTTGTCGGCTCTCTCGCTGTGCCACCCACACTGGCGGTGGGGCGAATCGGCTCCTCTGAGTGCACTGATTGACACGCCAGTGTTTACCGCACAGCAGACAGCCGAGCGCCGAAGTGCCAGCGGTAAGCGGGGTGAAGGCGTATCTCTCGCTAATGACAGCTCCTATAGCCTGTGGGCATTATTATGGGAGCTAATGCAGCGGTAACCAGAGGAGTGGTGGCCAATTTAATATCACTCTGTCCCCCTGGCACCACTGAGCCAGTGGTATTCCAGCGCTGAAAGTGCTGCAGTGTTGTAGTCATGTAATGACGGCCCTTGGTGTGGTCCTACTTTGGTTGAGAATTCCTATGATTCGAGACAGAACCTATGCGATTTTGCTGCTTTAGTGTTTTGTGGTTCTGTTTACACGACTTTTTACATGCAACAGCACCTAAAACATCTCCTGTGGATTGAAATGACTGTGTCCTTGAGTCCCTGGCTGTACTCACGACAAATACAGAATAAGAGCCATTTTGTTTCCATCACGCAAAACCGAGCTGTTGCGTATAATTGAAATCGTTTGATTTTTTTCACTCTTTTCTCAGAAGGGAAATGTATTTATTTTGGGGGAAAAACAATAAACCAGTGAGCATCGGGGGAGGGGGATGTTCGGACTAGAGAAAAGAGAAAATGGGGGATAAAAGAAACTCACTTTGACCTAGTGCCCAATAGTGAGAAGGAAACAAAATTGCCTCCTGAGCAGATTTTATGGAACCCTCATGTTGCAACTCACTCTATCTTGGAACTCTGCTGTGTCTCTTGTGAAATGTTGGCTGGCCCTTTAAGGCACTGTCTGAACCCCAGGGGCCTATGGGAGAACCTGGGCCTATGACGTCACAGCCCATGCAAATGAGCTTAGTCTGCATAATCAGATAGAGGCTGGTCCACCGGGGTCCTGGCTGCTCTGCGCGCGTGCAGTCGATTGTGCAGCAGGACGACTGAGGATTGTGGACAAAAACCAACAGGCCTAATGAGCCAATCACGGCACAGGAGCTGTGACACGTGCGGGGACTGCCTGTGATGCCTGCTTCTTCCCTGGACTGACTGGCATCAAAGAACATTGTGTGTGTGTGTGTGTGTGTGTGTGTGTGTGTGTGTGTCTGTGAGAGGGGTGGTGGTGGCAGTTTGAACTGAAAGGCTGGTGTGATAAGCGCTGGCCGTTTTCAGAGACTAAACACTGGGAAACACCTCTGATCCAGAACAGGCGTGTTGGCTTTCACACAGCAGGGCTCTGATAGCTGAGGTTAGTCTGAAAGTTGGGGGCGAAGGATTTTCTGTGAGTGCAGTTCAGGTGCTTTGAAGTTGCTGTAATCAGAGGCCCAGGTAACTGTCATTCAGTCTGACACTAATATAGACTGGCTCTCGCCGCAGGAATTCTAGGTGTTCCAACCAACTACTCTCTCATACTGCAGTTTTACAGGTCTGACTGCGTAGTCATGCTTTAGATATTGTACCTAGCCTACTGTAGAGGTGATGGGAGCTACAGCATTAAAGCCTAAAATTTCAGTGTTAATTCAGCTCTGATAGAGTAGTTCATATGAGTCCATCCCAGCCATCTTGGGCTCAAAAAAGTTGAGTTGATTTAACAATTTCCATTTTTTATGAGTATAATTGAACATTTAGCTCTTATAAGAGACTTGCACCCTCAAACAAAATGTGAAGACCCCCCCCCCCCCAACACACACACACTCTCTTCCAATTTAGTCCTGTCACTGAGTGTATTTTTTATCGTTTTCCCTCTTTGACATTAGCTTTTAGCTGCCTCTGTGAATATATGGTCTTCCCAGTGTCTTGGCCCTTATGCACACTGATTTTGGGGGCTCATAAAACCAATGTAAATCTGTAATTCCTGTGTATCTAAGACAGTAGCGCAGTATTTGAGAGTGATGACTTTGTGAAGGTGACCCCGGAATCTTCACACCAGGGCAATATCCCGCTGCTGGATGTGAAACCGTATCGCGGTGACTCTATATTTAGATCGCGCCGCGCAATAAATATTCAGCGTGACGCTCGCCATTTTTGCACGGATCAGCTAAAAAATAATAAAAATCAGCAAAACTGTCTCCGAGCCTTTGAGGAAGGTCAGTCTGCCCGGAAGGAGAATTTTCTTTCGGGGAACTGAATTCCCGATTCCTGATCTGTGCAGCGACCTCCGCTGTAGCCTGGAAAATCCAGGTTCTTGAACTATACATCCCTCCCAAAATCCGGTGCCAGTCAGGTAAAATTTTCTAATAAACATAGTTTTTTTGGCCGGAAAGGTGTAAACATCAGCTGGTTGAGTTCTGGAGTGGATGTAACATGTCCGGACATTGATTTTCTGACCCGTCAGTCGCGCACCTGTGCTGCAGCGTGACGCAGGTGAACATGCTGTGCGCAGGGCGGGTGCTGGGCTGTCCGAACTTGAGTTGAGAATTTTACCATACTAGAATGTGGGCTTTGTGTTTAAATTGGATGTGGTGTACTGTGAATAAGGTGGATGAAGACAAACAAGACTAGATTAAAAACTTAATATTTGGCAGGATTGTTAATCATATAGCGATCGTAATGCTAATTTCCGTTAGCACCTTAATGGGAATTCCCATTTGTGTTAGCATTGAGCTAAATCCATCACCCAAGGAAATTCATGTTTGTCGGGCTGGCTCTGCGGTCGCAGTTCAGCCAATAAATTCAGGCGACAGCCCTTTGGTAAATCAACTAGGAGGCATTCATCAACACAGGATTCAACTGTTAGCAGGACAAATGCCGTGCAAGGCTCGGAGCATACAGTACCAGTCAAAGGTTTGGACATACCCACTTTTTTTTTTAAACAATATTTGTTAAATGAAGAAACAAGCTCCCTTTATTTTGTGCAAAAAAAATAAAAAAATCTAATTCTTAAATCCATCAAACTAACCAGCATTTGTTGTCATATTTTCTGACTCGTGTAATTTTTTTTTTTTTTTATTTATTTTTTTACCGGGGCAGCTATATGGCTGCAATGCGTTTGCAGCTAAGTTCCCAAAGATGGGCTGCTCTTGTGGTTTCCTTCTCATTAATAAGACCTGAAACAGCTTGACATTAATTCAGTCATTGGAGAAAGGAAGGAGCTTGTTCTTCTCTTTATTTTGCAAAATGCCGCTTCTTTGACAATGCCAAAATTTTGGACACTATTCAAACAAGTAAATTATTCTCTTTTAACTTCTGACTGTTTACCTCTTACCACATTCCTTTTGAGATTATACAGAGAAGTTAAGCCGTTTAAATTTCTCTAGAAACAGAGCGCTGTTACATTAGCAAAGTATGTCCAAACTTTTGACTGGTACTTTATTTTTACGTCTGTCCACTTTTCACAGTCACTATGTTTTTATGTGTTGCTTGGTGCAGTTATGCGACTAAATCTGCAATCTATATCATGGAGCAGGACTACGGGATGACAGCTCTGGGTAAGACTCAGAAGGTATTTTTCACCTCTGAGAAATAAGATTTAAGATTTTTCAGGTGTTACTCTGTGCTGCTATCTAGCAAATTCCAGAGACCCGTATCACAATGCAGGTTTACTTAGTTAGCTGTTTAACTGCGGAGTGAAAACTGCAACCGCTCTTTTCATCAGTCAGTGCTCTGAATATTGTAGAGTCCTCACCCTGGGCTGATATCATACTATCCCAGTAATGCTGCTGCAGGTTGCGAGGCCCGGTTGAGAGAATCCTGCTTAAAAGCAGAAGTCCTCTCAAACACCCAAAAAGCACTGCCATACTGGCTGATTGGACTGAAACACTTCCATCTGATCGACTGATATGTTTGTTCACTATTGTCTCTGTTTTGATAGTGTTCATTCATTAATTTGGACAATTGGCACGCTAGCTTTTACCCTGTAATTCAGTACCGGCAAAATTCTCTTCAGTGAGTGGGGTCTCAGATGAAAAGGCTCGCTGGAGCTACGTTAATGCCCTTTGCAGAAAAAATGAATCAGAGTATATCCTTTGGATATGTTTTATTTGGGGAAAAAACATTCTGTCTCGAGCAGATGGATCTAACTAATCTGGGATTGCTGGGTTGGGGTACAATTTTGTATGCAAAAAGAATAGCACCTTAGCACACCCTAGGCAAGTATTGATTGCTTTCAGGTACGTGACGTACCTTAATTTTCTACGATTTTTGGCCAGCAGGGATCAACAACAGTCTTTCAGTGTGTTCTGGTATGTGTTTTGAAATGAAATTCGGCAGCCCATTTAAATGCACAAAACCATCTGCGGTGTGCTAAATGTTAACCAACTGCGTTTATTGATGATTTAACTACAGCATGGTAATGAAGAGAGCCCTTCTGCTATATTTTGTCTATTAATGTTCACATTGGAATCCGTGTCCTCTGCTGAATTTGAAAGAGGTGTTGGAGAGAATTACTTTTTATCATACAGCAGCTCTTGTTTAGTTCACTTTCCTTTGAATGGGTGATCTCAGCCTTTGCTTAGTGACTGTTCCTAGCTCTATTTCTTGTTCTTTGTTTCCCAGACCTCTTCTATGATGTCCTCAGAAGAATCAATACATTTCAAGAGTTGTTCTGTAATGGAGGGCTTGTTGAAGTGAGCGCTGGTGTTGGAACACATCAAATACATGGATCTGGAAGAGAGAGCTTCGGGGGGGATTGGGAACCACTGCTCTCCAACATCTAGAAAGATATATTTCTGGTCAGTTAGTGCAGTTAGCGCGTTATCTCGCTAAGAGACATTAGTGAATACCCAGTTAATAATCTCAATATCTGTATTTGTATAGCTCCAGTCATTCAGAGAAGCAACTCAAAGTGTTTTAGCAGATAGTCGGCGTCATGAGAAGTTAAGCAATGACGAAACAACAACAGCAAAATTAGGATGTAAAAGTATACTATTACTTTGCAGGACTCCCCTAAAGAGAGGCGTTTGTCATAACGGAGAGCTATTATGATGAAGCAGGTCCTGCAGCTCTGTTAGGCCTGACTGTCTGACCTGAGCTCTGCTACGCTAGCAGGCAAAGCCGCCATGTTTCACTGCTTTGGACTCTCAGACCGTTACAGTCGCCTAATGGCATAACCAGGGACACAGGCAGGCACATCCTGAGAATGTTAAAGTTATATTCTGTAAATGTTTTCTCCCATTCTGTATTGCAGTCAGGGAGTGCTGAATTGAATGCTGTTGAATTACCCTTTGGCTAAAAACCAAAGAAAAACATGGAAATCCATGTAATAAATTCCTCAGGCACGCAATGTCACACAGTCTCTGCTCGGGCTAATGGTCCTCTCGAGAGTATGTCCCAGTGCCACCATTTCAATTTTTAACTGCCTCTTAGTGTGTTCTTCGCTGACATCCTCCCATCCTGTTGTTCAGAAGTCAGCAGAGGGGGTGTGGTGGTGTTAGCACTGCTGCCTTGCAATAATGAGGTTCTGGGTTCGAGTCCTGGCCAGCCAGAACCTCCCTGCTTGGAGC
The DNA here is from genome assembly GCA_029721435.1 of Gymnothorax reevesii. Lineage (NCBI taxonomy): Eukaryota > Metazoa > Chordata > Actinopteri > Anguilliformes > Muraenidae > Gymnothorax > Gymnothorax reevesii. The sequence continues at coordinate 20,708,869 of CM056579.1, read as the reverse complement.
TAGGATGTTTTCTCCTTGTACATGTGGGTTTGCACTTCCTGGCGCTGTGGTTTCCACCATCCTGAAAGACGTGTGCTAGAGGAACTCTCCTGCCAGTACCCCTCTCTGAAGCTTTGGCTTTAGAACTGGAGTTGATCCCCAGGCGCTGCACTGTGGCTGCCCACTGCTCCTAACGAACTAGGAATGGTTAAATGCAGAGGACAAATTACCCACCCCACTCAGTTGAGATAAGATACACTTTGAATTACCTGTGGGGTAATTTGTCCTCTGCATTTGACCCATCCTATAGTTATGAGCAGTGGGCAGCCACAGAGCAGTGCCCGGAGACCAACTCCAGTTCTAAAGCCAGTACCTTGGTCAGGGGCACCGGCAGGACTGTTCCTGTGATGCATGTTTTTGTGGGTGGGGGAAACCGGAGTACCCAGAGGAAAGCCACGCAAACACGGGGAGAACATGCAAACTCCTCTCAGTTTCGGATACGAACCCACAACCTTCTTGCTGTGAGGCAACAGTTCTAGCCACTATGCACCATGCTGTCCAGTGAAGTTTATCTAGTCCTAAAGGAGGAAAATGAGCCACCTCGCTGACCCTGGCACCTTAAGTGGAACGTTTGAGGGCCTTGTCTAATTGTCTGGTCCATGAATGTATAAAATCTGGTCCCAGAATGTTGTCCTTGTCATCAAATATGCAAAATCTTCGACAACATCCGCAACTTGGAACAATTTTTGATGCTGGAAATGATTAGTGGAATAGTTGCTCTGTACTATGAAAAATTTGGTGCTTTAGGAAGAAGACGACATCAAGTGGGTCTGTCTGTTGTTTCATCCTTCAGAGAAATCCTGACTCTCAGCCGAAATGATGTAATACAGTGATTTTGCTCCAGCTCTTAGTTCTATAATGCCAGCTGCTTTTGGGGTCTGGCTTCACTGTACAGACGAACAACTTTATACAAAAACGTGGGTTTTGAATTAGAATCGGAGCACAAACTTAATTCAAGTGTGCAAATTGTATTTTTCCCCAGAGACTGGTTTTAATTAAGTAGCTGCCTGATTCTTCCAAAACAAACATTGTTAAAGCCATTTACTTTTATTTTTGTGTCTTGAATGTTGCGGTTAGTCTTATTTGACAGGTGAACCTAATTTAGACCTCAGGAGGCTTATTTGGGCGATGCCGCTTGGTTATGGCGTCAGTGAGGTTTTTGGGTTGGATGCAGTAGTGTTGCATTTACACCTGCAGTATAAAATGGAAACTGACTGAAAATATAAATATTTCACCTGTAGTTGAGGACTTTCTATTCTCCTTGAAACTGGATGTGCTTAATTTTCAGTTCTTTTTCATGTATTAATAAATGGCTGTTTTAGAGTGTAGAAAAGCTGGCCGTAGTTGCATGGTTACGTAAGGACGGTATAGCCAAACAGGTGGTGAGCTGCGGAGGGTGGGCATGACCAGTCCAGCCAAAGGGAGTGCAGTGGACTGGAAGTGGCAAACAGTCGCACTGAATCAACATCAAGCTGGCGGTTACAGCGACATTAATCGCACACATTTCATTAATAAATGACCTTGGAATATTACCAAAATCTGCCAAAGGGGATTTTCTGAGCATGACTGTTAACCACTGCACATTGAAAAATCATTTTTTATACTACCATAGAGGCTGAAATGTACTAATTGGGAAAAAAATACATGGTTTACTACTGTGCAGCATTATAAAAATCAGTTATTTGTATGTCAGTGACATTTTTAGAACTCATCTGCCTCCAAATAGTCAAATACTCTTTAGACTTGGCTTACATTTTCCAAGTATTATCAGTGTGTACAGTGTGTGTGCTTTCCTCTCGCACAGTGCAGGACGGGTCCTGTTTCAGTGCCCCTGCGACCTTCAGCAGTTGTATACAGGTGGGATGATGGATGGATGGATGGATGGATGGATGGCAAAGCTATAAAATTTGGTTACTCACGACCGCAGAAGTATCTGCCGTAAAGGACAATATTTTTATCACAGTTCAATAGCTACACTGACATGCAGAACTCCAAGCAAGCAGACTTTGTATCTGGAATATCTTCATATGAATGTATTATCATATATGAGTACAGTGCTGTGAAAAAGTATTTGCCCCCTTCCTGATTTCTTTTTTTTTTTTTTTGCGTATTTGTCACACTTGAATGTTTTAGATCATCAAACAAATTTCAATATTTGACAACGATAAGCTGAGTAAATACAAACTGCAGTTTTTAAATGATGATTTCATTTATTAAGGGAAAAAAGCTATCCAAATCTACCTGGCCCTATGTGAAAAAGTAATTGCCCCCTAAACCTAATAACTGGTTGTGCCCAACAACAACCGCAATCAAGTGTGGCAATGATTCTTTCACATGGCTGTGGTGGAATTTAGGCACACTCCTCTTTGCAGAATTGTTTTAATTTAGCCACATGGGAGGTTTTTCGAGCATGAACGGCCTGTTCAAGGTCATGCCGCAGCATCTCAATCAGATTTAAATCCGTACTTTGACTAGGCCACTCCATTACCTTCATTTTGTTTGTTTTAAGGCATTCAGAGGTGGACTTGCTGGTGTGTTTCTGATCATTGTCCTGCTGCATAACCCAAGTGCGCTTGAGCTTGAGGCCACAAACTGATGGTTAGACATTCTCTTTCTGGATTTTCCGGTAGAGAGCAGAATTCATGGTTCCATCAATTACGGCAAGTCATCCAGGTCCTTCAGCAGCAAAGCAGCCCCAGACCATCACACTACCACCACTATGTTTGACTGTTGGTATGATGTTCTTTTTATGAAAATCTTTTTTACGCCAAATGTAATGGGGCGCACAGCTCCAAAAAAGTTCAACTTTTGTCAGTCCTCAGAATATTTTCCCAAACATCTTGGGGGATCATCAAGCTGTATTTTGGCAAATGTGAGACGAGCCTTTGTGTTCTTTTTGCTCAGCAGTGGTTTTTGCCTTGGAACTCTCCCATGGATGCCATTTTTGCCGAGTGTCTTTCTTATTGTTGAATCATGAACACTGACTTTAACTGAGGTAAGTGAGGCCAGCAGTTCTTTAGATGATCTTCTGGGTTTTTTGTGACCTCCTGGATTAGTCGTTGATGTGCTCTTGGAGTAATTTTGGTTGGCCGGCCACGCCTGGGAAGGTTCACCACCATTCCAAGTTTTCTCCATTTGTGAATAATGGCCCTCACCGTGGTTAGAAATGGTTTTGTAACCCTTTGCACACTGATAGATGTCAATGACTTTGTTTCTCATCTTGAATTTCTTTGAATCACTGCTTGATGAGTTGCATTTGGAGATCTTTAAGCCTACTTCACTTCATCAGACTGATTCCATTTAAGTGAATTCTTAATTCAACTGGGTGTGGCTAGTGAAATTGAACTCAAAAAATGTGGTTAATCACAGTAAATTCATGATTTAACAAGGTGGGGCAATTACTTTTTCACATAGGTCCAGGTAGGTTTGGATAGCTTTTCTCCCTTAACCCCATTCAGGATAACCAGGGTCAAAATGGACCCTGTGGATGAAAAAACGTTCATATTTTTTGCAAAATTCAAAAAATCTGTCTGATTTTTTTTTCATTGAACCAAATTTTGTTGTTTTGTGGACCATAGAAAATTATGATGATAGCTTTGTCCATTTTCACGTAGTATGAAGTTTCTCAACAGGGTTCATTCAGACCCTGTAAAATTGATCACTTATTTCATGCTGCAATTCTGGATTTACTTTACTATTTTTTTTTCTTATTTTCCAGAAATATAAAACTGAACCATGGCCCACAGGAGGACAAAATGCACAACCCCAGCTGTCATCCAAGGACTATTTGACAGTGAAAGTGAATCAGACAGAGCTAATCCAAGTGATGCAGATGATGATTTTGTTCCACACAGTGACAACAGCCTTGATAGAGATACAGAGGCTGAAATAAACTCAGGTATTGATGATGTCCTGGAAATTGATGAACATGGGACAGGGGAACAGAATGTTCCTGGTCAAAATGCAAATATTCAGGGTGACAGAAAACAATGAACTCAGAGGTGACACAGAAAGAGCCAATGACAGGGGCAGAGGCCTCGGCAGAGATCATGGTCAAGTGCAAGATCAGATTGGTGTTCATGATCAAGATATAGCAAATCCACGAGATCAAAATGCAACAACTACAGCCTTATGCAGGCAGTGCAACCACTCAGTACTGAACTGTCCAATTGGTGTTGGTGTTTTAGAATGTAATTGTGTGCCACATACCTTTTAGTTGGTTACTATATAAGTTATATGTAGCAATGTTTAACTGATTGTGTACATGGAGGACAGTGTTACAAATCATTTCATCTTGTTTTTGATGATATTCTTGGATTATTTACTAGGCTTTTTTGGTTTGATATGTTACATAACAGTTGTTTTATAAAAGGATTGTTCAATGAATGAGAAAGAATAACTTTTGTTTACCTTATTTCTGAATATTAATTCCTTATATAGTGGGGCACATATTGTATGTTCTTTCAAATGCCCAAATCACAGAAAATCATTACTTTTCTGTCTTAAAAAATTAATTAAAAAAAAAAAACTACTAGGTATTTTTCTTTCATATTTGGTTTATAAGCTGAGGACTAGCATGCCAAAAATTACATAGTGTTGTCAAAGTTGTATTTGACGTTTTTGAGTTTTGACAGAAAATATGTCTTTAGTGTTACACTGTTCTACTGAAGCGGAGATATGTGACCCTTGCAAACTATTTTGATCCAAATTATCTGCAGCTCACCTAAAACTAGACAATCCTGCTTTCAATTGAGCTATTGATCATAAAAATTGGACTTTAAATACATTTTTGGTGATTTTTTGAAAACATGGTCCATTCGGACCCTGATTATTCAGTAACGTAAAGTTTTTTGGTTATCCTGATGAGGGTTAAAAAATGAAATCATCATTTAAAAAATGCATTTTATATTTACTCGGGTTATCTTTGTCTAATAGTGAAATTTGTTTGACGATCTGAAACATTTGTGTGACAAATACGCAAAAAAAAAAAGAAATCAGGAAGGGGGCAAATACTTTTTCATGGCACTATATATAAAGCTTTTTACATGTTAATATTTATAAAAAATAATTAAATTAGTAATTATAATTATATTTTCTCCCAAAATTGTTTGGTTTTGTCTTCCCATCATATCGAAGGGACACGCCAAATATAAAAACAATCAGAGAGAAAATGTGACCTTGAGTGATAACGAGAAATTCACGGCAGCGGATGTGGACATGGAATGACCGATGATCCATTTTATCCCCTCATATGGGGGTAAAATGATGACGTAAGACCCTAGAGTTGGGTGCTGCACTGCCACTGCACCAGGCTGTGGACTGGTGCCGGGTTCGACCGCTTATGCTCCAATAAGCAGGGTCTACGCTACGTCAGGACCCCAGCAGGAGAGGCCCGCGTTAGGGCAGGAGGATGAAAGTGGTGCTGACCCATTCACATGTTGGTGTTAAGAGCCTCCTATCGGCCGACCTCTCTGCCTGTAGAGCCGTAATGGAAGCCAGAGCCGCCTACACGCAAATCTGCCCAGAGCCTTTAATCATGGGCTTTTATTTAGCAATCAGCAGAGAGAGAATAATGGCCAAAGTATGAAACCAACGCACATCTTCATTCCCATTCCCACGCTTTTAAATGGCCTGTGTTTTTTTGCTCTGCTAAATGTATATGAAGTGTTTTCATGGGAGATTTGATGCGGTTTAGCTCTTACTTAGCGGAGCGGGAAATGCTGAGTGAATGTCAAGCTCTAATTTCCATATTGGAGCCGGGGTGGTTTGTCAGAGCACATAACAAGGTTTGCTTTGATTGTGAGCATTATGTCTTGCTACAATTATTTTCAAACTGAGTGCACTACCCCGATTCTCAGTGGACGCTCTTGAAGACTACTTTAGCCCAAATGATTATTGTAAAATATTAAAGTATCCAGCTCGGCGCGGTGGCACAGTGGTTAGCATTGCTGCCTCACAGCAATAAGGTCTTGGGTTCGAAGGTACTGGGGCCTTTCTGTGTGGAGTTTGCATGTTCTCCTCGTGTTCGCGTGGATTTTCTCCGGGTACTCCGGTTTCCTCCCACAGTCCAAAGACATGCATATCAGGTTAATTGGAGACACTAAATTGCCCAAAGGTATTAGTGTGAGAGTGAATGGCGTGTGCGCCCTGCGATGGATTGGCAACCTGTCCAGGGTGCGTCCCTGCCTTTGCCCGTAGTCAGCTGGGATAGGCTCCAGCTCGCCCCGTGACCCTAGTGAGGAATAAGCGGGTATAGAAAATGAATGAATGAATTAAAGCATCTGAATACATCAGGTGACTCAGTCCTGGGTTAGATTACATCGTGTGTCCCCAGTGTCAGTTATGGTTTAGCATTTTATGCACGAGTGGTGTTATTTCAAGTTGATAATGCTGCTATCTGACTAACAGTCTCTCTGTGTGTTAATCTCCTGTGAAGAACTTTCTGGATTATTATTGCGGGTTGTTGCCCCAGATTAGGTCCCAGTAGATATTTACTGTGAATTTTGTTCAGAAGATTGATTTATTGATAGATGATTAACAGTTAACATAAAAAATATGTTTTATTTAATTTTAACCCTCAAAGTGCTAAAAGCAAATAGCATTGCTCAATGATGTAAGATATCAATTTCAGAGCTGTTGAAAATCCTATCACGTGGCAACTTGTTTAAAAGAGTTCCCAAGATAATTTAATTTAGAATTTTTTGAAAATTTTTCATAAAAAAAGTTTTCAGCGCCTAAGGGTTAAGAGGAATTTTTGTTGCATTATTGTCTTTTTTTTTTTTAAATTAATTTGTGAAAAATTTCATGGAGTGGTACGGTATGGCTGGAAGAAAATTGACTGTTTAAAGGGTTAACGTCATGTGAGGTCATAAGGTCGTGCTTCCAATGACTTGAGATAAAGCCGCACCATCAGTTTGCACAATGCACTCCTTCACAGTCCTGCGATGTTGAAAACGTGGTCGTATTGTAAATCACAATCGGGGTATGGATTTCAACGTGCATAAAAAAAAAATGTGTGTTAATTAGGCCTTTGGGCTGCATACGTTACACACTTTGCAATATACTGCTGGATCTGTCAACTGTTATGGCCATAAATAGGCTTAAATATGTGCATGTGTGACACATTACATCTCCTAAGAGGGCTGGTCACATGATCGTTATAATTTCATGAATTGAGATACTTGAGAAAGGGGTATTTGCATGCATCCATTACTTTTGGTCAGCAGGCCGTTTTGCTCGGTGGTGTCTACTGCACATGCTCACAACTTTGAAGTGAATCCGCTCGACTGCAAGTTGAAAACACAATTTTTAATAAATGGTGTCACACTACAGGGACAGATCTGCCCTGTCAAGCCAGACGGCAGTATCTGCAAATTTCTCTAAATTGGGAAAACCTGCCATTGTGGGTGGGTGCAGCTTTCATTGCAACCAAGCACTTACACACCTGATGCTACTAATCAACCCCATGAGTCTTTGCTAAAGAGCTTGATTAGTAGTATCTGGTGTGTAATTGCTTAGTTGGAATAAAAGCCTGCACCCACACCGGCCCTTGCAGGATAATGTTCAATAGCCCTGCTCTACAGCACCAGCTCCATCTATTTTTAGTAGAGATTAGCCTGATCAATACACATGTACAGAGTTACTGCTTGTGCAAGTTAGCAGTATCTACAAAAGGAGGGCAGGAGGTAAGACTTTAAGGCCATTTTTCTCAGTTTCACTGTTTTGCAGATACTGCCGTCTGGCTTGACAGGGCAGAGATGTTCAGCAGCTATTGTTACACTCTGCTATCATGATCAAAACACAAAATTATTCGTTTGTAATACATCTGGCAGGGTTTTCTCGAACCCTCTCACCCGCATGAGCAAATGAGAAACTTTGGTGACTTTCAGAAACGAACCATTCGGACTGGTGTAAACAAGTTCAAAATTCTGTATTTCCAAGGATTTCCTTAACTGGGAAAACCCAGCCTTGTTGGACTTGTGGATCAACTGGTACTCAGTGTTGTTCTGTTGCTCCGCTGAGTTATTTTGATCAGTTGCTGGTGCAAATTAACCCTTTACCTCCTAGGAGAGAAATACATACTTGGCCCCTCCTTCCTAAGACAGTTTCAGCCAGTTAGCTTCTTTGTTTGGTACCCTCACAAAAAGTTCTGTATAGCAAAAACTAGGCTCAAGGACTCTTTATGCCCGGACTATTCGTCCTAGAATTTCTCGTCCCTGCACTGTTTGTCCCCAGATTATTAATCCCCTCGGACTTTTCCTCCCCGGACTTTTTGTCCCTGGATTTGCCCTCTTCCTGCAGTATAAATCGAACCCTGACCCTAATATCATAATGATCCTTCTTTCATCCGTCTGTCCGTCCGTCCTGTCAGCAATTGTGGCACGTTTCCTCATCAATAAGGGACAAAAAGTCCTTGGGAACAAGCAGTCCAGGAATGGAAAGTCCTCAGGCACAAAAAGTCCTGGGATGAAAAGTCCTGTTGCCCAAAATCTATACATAATGTCTATTACATCTATTACATAATGTCACAAGGAAAAGTTGTAGGACTCTGATTGGACTTTGGTCATCTTTCCTGCTGTCTTATGTCCTGACTCACTTTCGCTTGAAGACAATTCAGAGAAACCATCTGCAATAACAGAAGAAACACTGATGTTCCTGAGTCCTCTTCTCTTTTAGACTATAAATTCTCTCGCAAGAATCCTTCGACGTCCGAAGCATCTGAATCATGTCAAATAGATTTTCCGCAGTTTTGACTTAAAATTTGTGGGCAAAAATCTAATAAGTTTTGCGTGCAACTATGCCACGTGATTATGCAAATTTGTCAATATGGCTTGCTTTGATTGGTTAAAACAGGATAGCAACCGATTGAAACAAAATGAATGTTTTGCTTTTTCTAAACACAGCAATTAAGAGAATGCCCTATGGCACTCTTAGGAATAGGAAGGCATTATGGGAGAGGGTCAGATGGCACTCTTAGGAGGTAATTTTTTTTTAGCTTAGGTGGCAGGACCACCTCACAGCACAAAGGTCGTGGGTTTGGATTCGGCCTGGGGCCTTTCTGTGTGGAGTTTGCATGATCTCCCCGTGTTTGCGAGGGTTTCCTCCGGGTACTTCGGTTTCCTTCAATAGTCCCAGTACTTGTATATCAGGCTAATTGGAAACTCTAAATTGCCCATCGGCATGAGGGTGTGAGTGAATGGTGTGTGCGCCCTGCGATGGAAACGGGGGTCCCTGCCTTTCGCCCACAGTCAGCTGGGACAGGCTCCAGCTCCCCCGCGACCCTAGAGAGGAAGAAGCGGTATAGAGTCTGGATGGATGATATATGTAAATTTTTAGCAATGACACTCATTAAATGTTTATGGACAGAATGGTAATAAATGGTTTTAAAAACCATTCAACCATAAAAAAATGGTTGAAAATGTGAGGAAAGATTCAGAAGAATCTACAAAATCTCCCATAACTTGGCACTATAGTCTGTCTATAGTCCTGGATCATCCTCTCCCTGCATTGAGTCATCACTGTTCAGTTCTAGGGAAAAGAAAAATAAAACTTCCTTTTAATCACTGATGTGCCTTAGGGTGTGAAACTGCTTTTAATCTCATTAAACGTGCATCCGCATAACAATGTTGGGGAAAATGTAGAACAACTAAATAATGATTGCTTTCTTAAATACTGTTGTCAGTTTATAATTTCTCGTGTAAATAAAATTATCAGCGAGCGTGCTTTGGGAGAAAGAGACACTTTTGATCCTGTGTCTAAATAATATCCGATTATGTGAATTAGCGAGTGGACAGAACGTTTTCTGAGTATAAAGATATGGAACAGATCATGTGACGTCATGGTTTGTTGTACTGCGATACAAAGAAATGAGCCAAAGAATTAAATCGCAGGTTTATGTATATTGCATTCCTGCTTCAATCATGAATACCGTGTAAACCTGTCTACACAGATGTCTGTGCAATCATTCAAGCACATGCGTTTAGTAGCAAGTCCAGAAATCAAGTAGAACTTAGAAAAAAGCTTGACGAAACCCAGACTTGAAGCAGTCCGATTTGGAGAGTTCTCCGAGCCTGTCCAGGATTGGCTAGGGGTGAGTTTGTCCTCCAGAATGTTTACATCCCCTCCCCCTCCACTAAATATGTCTTGATGTAGCTCAAGTGGAGGCCATGGATGAAGATTCTGACATTCTAACATTATGGTGTTCCCTTGACTTGAAGCTGTGTCTGGTCGAACCACATTTCCCAGTGTCCTTTGCTGTTTAGAATTTTAGGTATTCTGTTGCCGTCAGGATGCGGTGACCCTTTTTTCAATGGAGGAGTCCCCATGGTGGAGGGGTCATAAGAAAATTATGTACCAGCAGTGGAGGAATGGAGTGATAATCTGGAGAAAATGGCTGTAATCCGCACTCTCTTCATCCATGTCCCTCCTGCAGTGACCAGGAGAGGTAACTATCGAGCGATGAAACCCTTTGAACCAGCCGGTTCACTTATGGTGCACGGTCTGATAAGTTCTCATTTTATTTCCATTCCTGTTCTTGTTTTTGGCTCCACATTTCTATCCATCTTTTGGATGAGAGGCTAAACAGGGCAGCTGGGTAACGGAGTGGACAGTTGCTTGAGTGGTAATCAAAGTGTCGCTGCTGGGGTTTCGGAATCTGACTTGATCTGGAGAGATAAAGCTAAAATTTACAGGATTTTTTTTGTACCTGGATGTTCCGTCCCCAGACTCTTCGTTCCCATGGAATTTTTGTCCCCGGATTTTTTTTTTTGTCCCATAATGATAAAGAAATGTGCCACCATTGTTGGCAGATAGATGGATGGACGGACAACAGACGGATCACCATGATGTAAGGGTTAGGGTTTGGGTTATAATGCCAGAAAAGGGCAAAGTATTATTGGGGACGAACAATCTGGGGACGAAGAGTTTATGAAGAATCCAGACACACAAATTCCAAGGGGACAAAAAAGACGAAAAGTCTGGAGACAAAAAGTCCTAGAGCTGTTGGGAGGAACTCTGCTGTTGGGCTCTTAATCAAGGAGCTTAACTTCAAAATTACTCGAGGAGCTTTATCCCGGCTTCTCACTATTCCTGCTCACTTGCAACTGTTCTGTCAAGAATTTCACCCAGGGTGTCCATGAAAAACAGAAACCTGTTTTCAATGAAATTTCACTGGCCAAATGATGGTTAAGAAGGGGAAAAAAAAACTGTTGAGCTCCGGACTCATGACAGTCATTAAAAATCTCATGACACTCTTCCATAAGAGTTCCCCAGTGGCTAAGCTAAATTCCCAACCTGGCTCTTTCAGCCCACTACCTGATGGTCGTCTGATTTAATTGGCCATAAAAATTGTCCTCTCCTTCACCACCTCAGTGGATGTGTGGTGCGCATTCTGGCACAAGATGGCTGCTGTGAATCACCCAGGTGACGGCCACACATAGGTAGGTGGTGGTTGAGGTGAGGTTCCTTCATGTAATCGTATAGCGCATTAACCCTCCTATTATCCTTGGGGTCAATTTGACCCCATTCAATGTTTATCATTCAAAAAATAATAGTTTACTTTTTCTTTTTTGCTCCATATTTCATGACTTTTCCTAATTTAATGGAGACAACTGATTAAGCATAAAATTTTCATGATGATATTTTTTCAATGTGCTGAACACATATTGCACGCATCGGTATTCCTAAGCTGTTTTAGCTGTGTAAAACTTGTCTGTCTGTGTGTGTGACCTCACATCCCCACACCTGCTGGTGCAGAGTTGATACTTTTGAGTTGAGTCATGACAGGGGGGGTGGGGAAAACAACTATTCCCTCTAGAACTTTGATGCGTCTCATGGTGTGGGCATGTGGGAAACTAAGTGACTTGTGAACCCCTGCCAAAATGAGGAAGCCAGTGTTGGCTTGCGAGTTGATCACATCCAAGTCTTTCCAAATACACATGCCTCCCCTCTAAAATTATCATCTCAAGTACAATATTTTCAAATGATGGTTATATGAAGAGCTCGAATAATGACTCTATGTCTTCAACATGGCTGACTGTGTGTCTGGTGGGACACTCTTAGCAGCACGTCTACCTTGTTGTTGAAGTGAGTAGAGGGACCATAACTTTCCAATTTTTCTGCTGACATGACATGGGGGTGGGGGAAACTCTATTCTCATGAGAACTTTACCGCACCATGGGCATGAAGGTGTGTGTGTGTGTGTGTCTGTGTGTGTATGTGTGACCTACTGTACTCACACCTGCCGAAGTAGAAGTGATATTTCCCGCGCTGTGGAGGATGGGTGTGCCCGCAAGGACATTGGTAGTTCATGCAAAATAAGGGAGGAGCAAAGTATACTGCAATCTGCATGCTCTGTCACTTGAAAATGTCCTCTGGGAAAAGGTTTACTGTCCATACTGTCCTTTGACAGTGAAAGTGACTTAGAGGAGAATGTGTCTGTTGAGGAGGACCCTGATTTTGAGGGATTCTCATCTGATGAGAATGAGAGTGTTGACCCTCCTGTTGTCTCTCAACCACCAGCAGACGCGGTCCCTTCCAAAAATGGGGAGAAAATATGGTCCCTTTCCTCACTTCAACAGCGGGGTAAACTTAGCGCTGCTAATATTATAAAAAAATATTGATTGAAAAAATAAATAAATATGTTTATGAGAGTAAAGGGCGAGGGGTCACCAACATCAATCAATATAGTTCACTCTTTGAGAGTCATGAATGTGTACACCAAATTAGAAAAAATTTCTATGAAAAATTTTCAAGATGCATTAACTCTAAAACTGAAAGTTTGACCTGATGGTGGCGCTACAGGAAAGGTCATATCCTCACCAAAACCAATAGGCTTCATCCTCTTGTGATCAATAATGTTGTCAGTAAATTTAAGAAGATTTGTATGAAAAATTTTCAAAATAAATAAATTCTAATTTAAAAGTTTGGCCTGATGGTGGTGCTAGAGGACATCTCACTAGTAAGTTTCATTATCAAGGGGTTATTAATGTATTCAACAAATAAACAAAGTGCCTGACCCAAAAACTTGGTCAGCAATTTTATGTAAATCATTTTCTGGAGGCAAATATCCCTGGGGTCAGATTGACCCCAAGGGTAAAATGTGTTAGTAATTTTTAAGGATAATAGGAGGGTTAAGTCCCAGAAAGATGAGTGCTATACAACTGCAATGATATTTCTTTCACCCATCAGGAATACAATGAAAGGAAGTGAAGAATTTCTGATTCTGTCATCCTTTTTCACTCGTTGGATTGTGATCTTGATCAATTTCTGCGGCAGGTGCAAGCAAGAGGGTGAAAAATAGGTGATTGATATGAGCCAGATATCACACGACAGTAAGGCTGTGCTATTTCTGTCAGTCGTAGGAGTGAAACCTGGGAAGAAGTGAGGGAATGACTGATGATTCTGAATTTGTGACGCCAATGCACCTGTGCTGGAGCTGAGAGACCTGATGAAAGGTGGTTTCGTTTGTTCATTTGGGGATCTTTGTTTTCATGACTTTTTCCTGAATTTGCTGCATCTCCTTGACTCTTAAACAAGCCCAATAACTTAGAAAGGGAGACGTGTATCTCTAGTCGATGTCTATGAATGTGTGCTCGATACGCCATGCTACATTCTCAGTTTGTCAGTATAGCAGGCAGTTTATATTTAGCATTAATGGCTTCCTCGAATAAATAAAGCATGTATTTGGGATGACTTCTCGCTGCGAAATTGCTGCCATGAGAGGTTTGTGCAGAGAGCTGCTAAGTGTTAGGAGCGAAAAAGCGGGAAAACCACACAGTGGTGTGTCCTTGCCTCGATCGAGGCTTCGCAAAGCGTGGAATGCTAATGTAGACATGCTAATCGATGATCATTACAACTGCACCACTGGATACTGCAAGCGCTTACCCCGAGAGCCAGCTGATTTTATATCTCTCTTTGCTTTGCCATCTCTTGCCGTCCCTCGATCAATTTTCCGTGGTACATTATAGAACATCAGTCAATGAGCATTCATGAGTCATTTACCCGACTAATGATTATATCTGTAATGGTTTCATTAAAAAAAGCTTCATATTCAAATCAATATATCCTATGGCAATGGAACTAAATTATGTTTCCAGTTATCACACTGGTGCATGTGCATTGATTTGATTTGATTTATTATTATTTTTCATGTTTTATTTTTTAGGAATTACTTCTTGTTAGCGTGAACAGTTAGATTTGCTAACATTCGAATTTGCTAATGGGTGAAATTGTTCAGCCGAGGGCTACACACTGTTATTGGTGAAACCTATGGCCTGAACTTAAGGGTGATGGGGGCACATGGCATGACCTTTACACTCTGACCTCTGGATTTAACACCTCTGTCAGTATGTGTACTGGGTCAGAGACTGTGAGTATTGGATCTATGGATATTACAGTCGGATGGTGTTTAACCCCTCGATGACTTTGACTCATGTGTCCAGTGGGTCTCCGGTGAGAACGGACTGCCCACTGCTCCAGAGGAGCAGTACAGAGGACAGATCACCAAAAAAGTGCATCTTATCTTATAGAAAACCCAAAACCAGTGAAGTTGGCACGTTGTGTAAATCGTAAATAAAAACAGAATACAATAATTGCAAATCCTTTTCAACCTATATTCAATTGAATACATTGCAAAGACAAGTTACTTAACCCCTTTGTGCAGAAGCCAAATTTGGCTATTTATGGGTTACCCACTTTAATGCTGGATAATTCAAGATTTAAGCTTCACAAAGAGGAAAAATGTGGCTCAATTCAGAAAAGACACTTACAGCATTTAGAATTACATTGTATTTCAGTTTATTTTCATGATTTTGCTCGAGAAAATGAGCTGCAAACATGAAAAATCTTCATGAGAATTCACCATTGAAATTGCAAAAAAAAAAAATTCTGAGGATTGAAAAACTGCTGGGGCTTAAAACTATACATTTCTGGGATCATAAACTCCCTGACCACAAGTAGAATGCATCTTCAACATTACATTCTAGATTGCCTACATGCTATTAGCCAAATTATACAGCTACCCAAGTGTCTCCCCAAAGTCTCAAAATTATTTCCTGTCAAATCATAGTAAAATCATGTATATAACACAAATAAAGTTTTAAGGCATGAAATTTAATATGAACAAATGATTTTCTGGTTGAGTTTAGTATGAATTTATCAATCTCAGTGCAGTGGTCACCAGTAACCTCTCCAAACACAAAACATGCCTTTTCTCCATAATAAAGTTTAGAGTTTTGTCCATTTTTCTTCTAAGTCTCCCAAGCCAGCACATACACGCATTGCATTTTATAAACTGCTGATTAAACAGTCAGAACATTCACCCTGTAATGGAAGTAACCAGTTCCCAAACTCACAACCTCATTTCAACCCTTATAAAGGAACAAGTACAACTCACTAACTCAGTAATATCTGAATTCTGAAATATACCTTATTTTAACAGAACAGACATTCCACTTTCAGGGAACATCACGCAATATATATTCCTCCCTAGATTCAACAGAACGGTGCAATGATCGTACCAGGGGGTCCACCTAAATGCATGGGCAGTTCACTTTTAAACAGGAAAAAACGTCGGCATTCCACTTTGCTGAGTACGGTATACATTCCAAAACAGAAAGCAAAACTAGCAGCCTACCGTTTTTCACGAATCCCTCCTCCAGAGACAGATGTATCGAGTAGAAGAACCCTCCGGTCCCGTTTCATTCGAAATAATTCCAATTGACCATGTCCTTATCTTATTTAAATCCTCTAAATATAACTGAACACTTCAAGGCCAGTTTTGCGCGCCTTTTTTTCTATATATACATAGATATATCGCGTTTCAGCCGCGTAATGCGCGCAACGTTAACAGGATACAACCGAGCCTGCTGATTCGCATAGGCTTGTATGCTCTGTGTTTGTCCAATCAATTTGTTTCACTTACTGTACAACGTTTAAACACTCCAGAGCCATGTAGAGAGAGAGTCGCGTCAACGGAGGTCCAGAATTCTCGATCTTCACGTGGTTCATGGAGACGGAAAATAGTTCCCGGAAGTCGCTGGCGGGCAATTTAAATGCGTCTGTCAAATAGGCTGCAGAGAGACATACCTGCAATTCTCGGTGATGACTAGTCAATAAATAGCGTTATTTCTGCCATGTTTGCATATTTTAAGCTTGAATGAATGTCACCGTCTCAGTTAAGTGACCCCAACGTTAAACAACCGTGAAAAAGCTACATTAAACGGCAGAATTTTGAACATTTGCACTCAATACAGGCAGTATTTGAGCAGTTTTAGTGCCTTCGAATGATTTAAATAATTAAGATGACTAAAATGAGATTAAGTCAGTATAAAGAGCGTGTTCCTGTTCTCTATTGCTTTGAATTCTTGGTTTTTGCTTTTGACAACAATGCTTGTTTAATCCCATCCTAATGTTCATTATGCAGAGGGAAGGGAAGGAATGTTTCAAAATTGTTTAATTTTCTACCAGTTCTTCATTTGCTTGGGGTTTTAATCATCCCATGGATTAAGGATCTAAGTTTCCAATTCAGTCATTAACTAATGTAATCTTCATGACTTTCAGAAAGGACTGACAGGTGACTATCAATGAGTGTCAACTGACAGCACAATTAGTCCCTGCATTATTTAAAACAGCATAATGTTCAGTGTGGCATCTTAGAAAATCCACTGGTAATAATTATAATTTAACTGCTCACAATTTTATGCATATCTGCACTTATCACTAAACACCAATACATAAGTTCAGAACAACTTTTTCATTGACTTTTTGCATGCAGAAGGTATACATTTATCTGGGCTTGCATGTATAGTAACATTTTCAGGAAGGGCTCATTAAACACTATATATCCAGACAGAACAAGACACATTAACATACAAACTTATACTGTTATACCCATACATTTTCTGTACATCTTTTTATTTTGCTCTTATGTACCAGTTACTTCATGAAACAGTAATCTTGAATAAAATTAGAAACATGAATAGCATGTGAGGCAGCTTGTCTGTCCCCCCTCCTCCATGTTGTCCTTGTATATTATCTCAACCGTGGTTTGCTGTGCTGCGTGCGGATGCTCCAATCGCTGGAGGATTGAGTTCAAATGTTCAGTTTGTAGGCTGAATTCAACAGAAGAAATCTAACAATCATTCAAAATTACAACAACAAAAATGTGAGGTGATCATATTGAAGCACTGCACATGCATTTTTTCACAAGCAAAGACCACACGATTTGGAAGCTTATTGTCCAGTTTATTCAAATTAAGGAACGGGGAAAGGCTTGTATAGCTTAGGGAGTTAAGACTCCGGGTGCAGGGTCTGTCTCATTGCAGGGATTTATTTCACTCATTTTGAATCGTCTGCAGTTCTTCTGCTGAAAGAGAGAGGGGGAGAAAAAGACAGGAGAAAGGGTGAGACACACCTGTATGGGCTGGGATGGGAAATGGTGCTGAGAGATGAGGCTGGTCTTTGTTTCCCAACTTAGCTTATGGAACTTAAGTAGTTGTGATCAGCTTTTGCTGCTGATGTTTAAGAAAGTATGGTAAGTGGCATCAGTAACATGTAACAAGAATTAGTATAAAGATGGATCATGTTCTTTGCAGTCTTTCAGACAAGTAATACAATAAAGCTCAATATTTATACTTTTCAGTATTATTCCCTACTTAGTCTTCTATGTTTAATTTTCCAAATGGTTTGGGCTATTTGGCCAATACTTTCTGTTCTCAATTTTCTATTTGGACCTCCAGCTTCCCTCTCCCTTAACCATCAATCCAAAAAAGAGCAGCAACACAGTATTGACAAGCAATTGTCAATTGAATCTCAAATCCTAAAAACTATAACTATAGATAACGTTTTAGTTAATTGAATAGCAGTAAAAAATTAGCTCTAACAATCTATATTAATAGCGATGAATCAGAAACCGATTGCTCTCTGCTTTAACATTGTGTAACGTCAACTTTATTATAATAGCTAACGTTAGCTACCTTGTACTCAAAGAGAACCTTACTTCACCACCTCCACTACTATAGCCAGTCTGATATTTATGTAAATTCTCTAACATTTCACTCCTCCACCCCACTCCACAAAAAAAAATCACTTTAAGAAGTCTTTTTCTCTAATATCGCGTCGTTGGATGAAACGGATTTTTCTCTAGTATCGCGTCGTTGGATGAAAGTTTTCCATTATGCTGCTGCTCATGGTTGGCGCTAGTAACTGTGTCGCTAACTGCACCTAGCTAGTATCCCAGCCTAATTTTGTGCCCTTAAACGTTCAATATATCCCGAATTCTACAAGGGATAATCCAAGAAAACGCTTTACTGTACGTGTTAATTTAATTCAGATTCGCTGACAATACACAGTCTAATTCTTAAATCGTCTTACCTTTGGAAAGATCATCACAAACGGTCCACTCCGCCTCATCTCAGCTGCTGGACGAGTTTTCGTCGCTAACTTCCGGGAACTATTTTGAGATCCACGACCCGCCATTACTGTAAATAAATTGGTCCGTTGGAGTGAACGGAGTTGACGCGACTCTCTCTCTCTACATGGCTCTGAAACACTCGGGAATTGGATACGAAACGAGCCAATCAATACGTTGTTACCGCGGAAGTTTCACGAGGCCGTGAAGTCTAACTGCGCAGTTAGGCAGAAGAGCTTGAATGTATTATTGAGTGATTGGCTATCAACGTCAGTACTCGGGTGGATATAAGGAAGCGCTGGATTTTCAATGAATGAATGCACACGAAAATCCACGGTAGGGAACTACGCATTTTTTGCATTTGATGACTGTAATTGACAGTAGAATGTGAGAGAATCAATACCATGTCGAATTTTTTGCTTCAGAAAACATATTTTTCTGAACTACTAATTGGAATGCCGTTGGCTCACTGTTGCTAAAGTGGTTGCTACATAGGAAAACGATTTTTTCTGTCGCAAGAGATCATTTTTAAAAACTGCTGGATCGATGCTATGGGCAAGGATATTGACCAGTTTACTCATGAGGAGTTTAATTCATGCAACTCTCGAAAAACAGGAAGTGGAGTGAACTTCCCCATATTCAAAACCGCGTTCGAGGTCTGCTTGCTTGTGAATATTCAATAAATGATCCGGGGGTGTCATCTAGTGATCGAGTACAGTAACAGCGTGCTTAAATTTGCAGGTCTATTGACGCAGGCGTGTACATCTGCAGAAAGGGGTTAATGTTCGAACAGGTAAACTTTGTAATTTTTTGCAAATATTAGCTCATTTGGAATTTGATGCCTGCAAAATGTTTCAAAAAAGCTGGCACTAGTGGCAAAAAAGACTGAGAGAGTTGAGGAATGCTCATCAAACACTTATTTGGAACATCCCACAGGTGAACGGGCTAATTGGGAACAGGTGGGTGCCATGATTGGGTAAAAAACCAGCTTCCCTGAAATGCTCAGTCATTCACAAACAAGGATGGGGCGAGGGTCACCACTAAGTGAACAAATGCGTGAGCTGATTGTCGAACAGTTTAAAAACAACATTCCTCTACGAGCTATTGCAAGAAATTTAGGGATTTCATCATCTGCGGTCCGTAATATCGTCAAAAGGTTCTGAGAATCTGGTGAAATCACTGCACGTAAGCGACAAGGCCGAAAACCAATATTGAATGCCCGTGACCTTCAATCCCTCAGGCGGTACTACATCAAAAACCGACATCAGTGTGTAAAGGACATCACCACATGAGTTCAGGAACACTTCAGAAAACCACTGTCAGTAACTACAGTTCGTCGCTGCATCTGCAACTGCAAGTTAAAACTCTACAATGCAAAGCGAAAGCCATTTATCAACAGCACCCAGAAACGCCGCCGGCTTCGCTGGGCCCAAGCTCATCTAAGATGGACTGATGCAAAGTGGAAAAGTGTTCTGTGGTCTGACGAGTCCACATTTCAAATTGTTTTTGGAAACTGTGGACGTCGTGTCCTCTGGACCAAAGAGGAAAAGAACCATTCGGACTGTTATAGGCGCAAAGTTCAAAAGCCAGCATCTGTGATGGTATGGGGGTGTATTAGTGCCCAAGGCATGGGCAACTTACACATATGTGAAGGCACCATTAATGCTGAAAGGTACATACAGGTTCTGGAGCAACATATGTTGCCATCCAAGCAACGTCTTTGCCATGGACGCCCCTGCTTATTTCAGCAAGATAATGCCAAGCCACATTCTGCACGTGTTACAACAGCATGGCTCCGTAGAAAAAGAGTGCGGGTACTAGACTGGCCTGCCTCTAGTCCAGACCTGTCTCCCATTGAAAATGTGTGGTGCATTATGAAGCATAAAATATGACAATGGAGACCCTTGACTGTTGAAAAACTTAAGCTGTACATCAAGCAAGAATGGGAAAGAGTTCCCCCTGAAAAGCTTCAAAAATTGGTCTCCTCAGTTCCCAAACATTTACTGAGTGTCGTTAAAAGGACAGGCGATGTAACACAGTGGTAAAAAGGCCCCCGTGCCAACTTTTTTGCAATGAGTTGCTGCCTTTAAATTCTAAGTTAATGATTATTTGCAAAATAATAAAGTTTCACAGTTTGAACATTGAACATCTTTTCTTTGCAGTATATTCAATTGAATATAAGTTGAAAAGGATTTGCAAATCATTGTATTCTGTTTTTATCTACGATTTACATAACGTGCTAACTTCACTGGTTTTGGGTTTTGTAAAGGATTGCAAAACTTTGGTTTCTGAAAGGACCGTACAGATACCAGGAAGTACTTTGCCACTCGTAGAGTGGTGACATTGTGGCATAGCTTGCTAAGTTATGGATTAGAGGCAGAAGCTTGAAGTGGATGGGGATAAAAGAATGGGCTTAATCCTTCTGCTTGTCTGTCCATCTTTCTGTACAGCCATCTGCCATGTTTCTTTTCCCGGCCAGAACTCCTAAACCGTTCTATTCTCAATTTTTTTAATTTTTTTTTTAATATGGATACATCTTATTGTGTAGACGTGTCTTTTCATACCTCCATCCATCCACCTGCCCGTCCGTCCATCCGTCTCCACTGCGTTGAGATGTCGGCCATCCTGTTCTTCTCTGGGTCAGAACTCTTAAACAGTGCAATATTTCTCAATGAAATTTTATATATCGATACATCTCAATGTGCAGATGTTCCTGATCATACTTCTGTCCGTCTGTCTGTGTCTGTTCATCCACTGCCTTTTGTTTCCAGGCCAGAGGTGTCCGCCATCCTGAGGCGAAGATCTGAGTATTTCAGGCTTGGTAATAAAAAGGCTTGGTATTGCCCTAGATCAGAGGTGGGCAGCGAGGGCCGTATCTGTCCCTGGTTTTCACCCCAACGTCTGGTCTTTAATTAGTTGATTGTCTCAATTAGCCAAACCATTTATGAAATCTGACGTTTCATGCGCATTTCTTTAAATTATCATGAAACTACAAAGACTAGTCTTGTCTCCCTTCATAAAACATTTTCCTTTGATCGAATCATTGCGAAAATCTATATTTGTGCATGCAATAAATTAACTCAATTAGTCAGGGTAATTGATAGGAATAAAAACCTGCATACACACCGGCCCTCCAGGACCGTGATTGCCCACCCCTGCCCTAGATGCTGTCTTAAGTATCTGTGGTGTTGGGTTCATTCTAAAGGAATGCTTTGTCGGGTCGAACAGCCTGTTCTCACTGCTGTGTTCTGAGCTCACGAATGGAATGAAAGATGTTTGTTTCTCGACTGTGCCTGGCTTCAGATCTTGTAAACCAGCTGTCTGTCTCACTTGGAAAAGATATCGAATAAAAAGCTTAATGAGCAGCTACGGGGACACTAAAAGGCCCGAGGCCTTCGTGGTGTTAGCATCCTGTCTGACCAAACGCAGGAAAGCTAATTACGCTCCCACTTTGGGACAGGGCTGCCGGCCATGTTCCCTCAGTGAAGTGCGTCAGACAGGCGAGGGAGGATTGGCTCTGACATGAAGGTCTGTACTTTCCTTTCACCCTTTCCCTGCCGAGTACAGGAAGGACTGTTGTTTTTCCGTGTCAGTCCATCCGTCACGATTCTTTTCCAGACCAGAGCATCTAAACCGGTCGACATTATTCAAAGAAATCTAATGTATTGATGCATCTGATAATGTAGATGTGCCTTTTCGTGCTTGTATCCGTCCTCCTGTCTGTTTGTCCGTTCCTCCGCCACGTTTTGTTCCCAGGGTCAGATATCGGCCATCCCGTGGCGGTGGATCTGAGTATTTTGTGATTGTTTTTCGTGAGTTGGGATGCTGGTTTGCGACTGTATGGCCCCAGCCTGACCCGACTGTACGCCGCTGAAAGGGCTCTTCGAGG
Organism: Gymnothorax reevesii; assembly: GCA_029721435.1. Lineage (NCBI taxonomy): Eukaryota > Metazoa > Chordata > Actinopteri > Anguilliformes > Muraenidae > Gymnothorax > Gymnothorax reevesii. The sequence continues at coordinate 20,686,532 of CM056579.1, read as the reverse complement.
TTTCTTGCCCTGACTGTGTCCTCACACGGGGCCTTATTCCCTGTGGAGACCGCTGTGGCCCTGCTCTGAACAACAGTCCGTCTGAATCACGCTTTGAGCACGTAAGCTGTATACAGCGAGAAGCTGATTGTTGCGTGAAATTATAACGTGCTGTAACCAGTTATATGTGCAATTATTTTTATACAATGACTAGCATGCGTGGCGTTGTAGTCTGTATTGCTCATCTATCAAGGTTACCACACATGTACTGATGTTCATCTAAAGGCATCATTTTTTGCAGTTTTGTTTGTAAATTGCTCTCCCCTCCACCACCCTTAATTTAGGTTGTTTTGACGCAGTCGGAACCACCATTGCCGTGTACAAGAGTGTGATCGTTACTTCTATTCAGATTCGTTGCTAAACAAAAGCTGCAGTTACTCTTAACCGTAGTCTCCAATTACTGAAAATGAGTCATTTGTACTGTTGTTCATTGCACTGAATTGATTGAATAGAATTTGATATGCTGTAGAAATGAAGAGCAAAAGTAAACGATACGATAAAATCAATTCTCTTGGTAAGTAAAACACAGCACTGATTCCTTGGCATAATGAGGGGGCATGTTGGTGTAGAAGAATATAGACGATTCAAGCTGTATTTGTCTTGAAGTCCTCACATTTAGGCCTGAATTGTTTCCTTTCTGCCCTCAGAAAGGTTTGCTCTTCAGCTTGATGCCAAGAATTTGAGATAAATATTACATTTTATGTAACAATTCAGTAAAAATATTCAAAGCGATGCACCGTCCAGCCAGCCGTAATCCGTCCTCAAAAACAAACTAAATTGAAGGAGGAGGGAGGCATGATGACCTCGCCTTGTGAAAGTGCAGTCAGATCATCTTCTGTGTCCTTTAGAAATCTCTTTCACATCTTTCCTTGACCTTATGAGGTTTTCTATTGAAACTTAGGAAAAGTGGTTAGGAATTTAAGGATGGAACTTAATTTTTCACTCTTCAACTGCAGCTGCTGTTTTTTGCAGTAGCAGTTCAAATTTCTGGGGTGCTGCAGATGTCTAATTTCACTTTAGCCCAGATGACAAGTCTATGCTCAGTTGCTGCCATAGTTATTGATGGTGACACTTCAAAAGTGGATTCGTGTACGAAGGTTAATTTGGATTAAACCTTCACCCACTTGTTTTACTTCAGTCAAAATTATTCAGTTAAAATCGCGAGCAGCAGAACTAAAAAGATGTGTGATCTGTGACTCAGGCTCCATTGCTCTGGCTCATCAAAACAAACTTATTCAGGGACATTTATTCTGTGTGATATTTGACTGGAGTCAGTGTCATTAAAATTCAGACACATTAGACGCTCAAGTCATCTTCAACATTCCAAATAATTGACTATATTCTAATTGCATTATGGGCCAACAGTAAGGAGTTTTGGATTGAATGCTTTTGCCGGTTTTCTTGGTATTATTATCCTTCATTATAGTGGCAGTATAGTTACACTGCAGGGGCGTTGCACTATTAAATACATTCAGTATTTTCCTACCATTGTCAGCACAAGTTAGTCAGCCTGCTTGTTTTCCGATGAAGGACTGTGTTGGCTGCTGTTAGCAGTGACATTTAAGGTAGACACGATCATGCAGAGCACGTTATCTGCCCTGCTGAAAATTCCGGCTTTCACCAGCCTAGGCTGGTCAGGCTGGTTTAAGCTGTGTTTTGGACAGTTTTAGTTGGTCGACCAGCCCTTCACCAGCTGACTCCAGCTGAAAATACCAGCTTAACCAGCTTTGACCGCCTTCATCAAGCTATAGAGACCAGCTAGACCAGCTATGACTAGCTGCTAGAATTCTAAGCTGGTTTAAGATGGCCTGAGCTGTGTTCTTAGCTGGTCATAGCTGGTGTAGCTGGTCTCTATAGCTTGATGAAGGTGATCGAAGCTGGTTGTATTTTTAGCTGGAGTCAGCTGGTGAAGGGCTGGTTGACCTACAAAAACTGTCCAAAACACAGCTTAAACCAGCCTGACCAGCCTAAGCTGGTCAAAGCCGGAATTTTCAGCAGGGTGGGCTGAGTGATTTATTTATTTAATAATTTTCTGGAAAAAAAGCATTAATTTTCAGAATTACTTATCAGGGGAATACGCTAGAAATGAAAAGTGAGCCTCGATACTGGTAATTGGCTGAGAAAAATATCAGTATGTGCAGTTGTAAAGTGAAAATAAAAATAAGCTGTTTTCGGTTCTTGCTGCTGCGCTTCAGGAAATGCGGATGCATTAATGGTCAGAGTGAGGCTACGCCCTGCTAATTTCTGTCAACATTAATTTTGGAGGCACTTAAAACGGAGTATTAATTCGCAGAGATAAGAACAGTTTCCTCCAGACTCAGCAGGGATCCGTCTTCATTTCACCACACACACCTGCGGGACGCTGCAGACGTCCTCCTCGCATATTCAAGCAGAAAATTAGAACTCGCTTTTTTAAAGAAAAGGTCGATTCCTCATTGCAAAATATAATGCAGTATCTGGATCAGGGGCTTTTTCCGCAAAGCAGGCTTACAAAGTTAGCCAGGTAACTGCTCTAAGTAAAACCTGGCTGGTACAGCTCATTGGTTTGCTGTGCAAACAACAACAAACTGATACTGTTAGGCCAATGAGCACTGAGCAAGCCAAACTATCTGTGATAAAACTATCTGTGGCAGGAGTTGGGGGAGGGGGAGGGAGGGAGATCATTTGTGGATGTGACATCACAGATATAAAAAATTCTTCCAAGCATGCAAGTAGGTCATAATGACACAAAGTTGTCTCAAGGTCATGTTTATGGGAGTTTATGTTGTATGAATAAATAATTGAGGTTAGTGAGTTGGTTTGTGTGTGTCATCAGGGCAAACTTAAACAAGACCCGTCTGAAACTGCTATACGACTGCTGTGAAAGATTTATTCAGTATTTTTGCTGGTTTTTGCATGTCTATTTCTTTGTCTGTGTTTCTGTTTGTACATAATTCTTGTGAACACAGTAGCATCACAACCTTATAAGATGCAGAAAAGAAACACTACAGGTGAGAATTTAAGATAAAGAGGAAGGTTGAGTGTGAAGATGGGTGTGGCCTGAGTATGCACCCGCTGAACAGGGTGTGATCTCAGTATGCACTCACAGTACAGGCTGTGGTCTGAGTATGCACTCATTGAACAGAATATGATCTGAGTACACACTCACTGAACAGAGTATGATCTGAGTACGCACTCACTGAACAGGGTGTGGTCTGAGTATGCACACAATGAACAGGTTGTGATCTGAGTATGCACTCACTGAACAGGGTCTGGTCTGAGCATGCACCAGGCCACCTACATTCTGTAGTTATGCACTGTGGGTGTGAACGAAGCGCGTAGGGGAGAATACGAGTAACTCAAAAGCGCTTAACTCGAATCGCGTAAAAAAGGACTTACGCGCTAATGGGAGAATAGACCCCTCACTGAACAGGATGTGATCTGAGTATGCACTCACTGTAACAGGGTGTGGTCTGAGTTCACACTCACTGAACAGGGTGTGATCTGAGTACGCGCCTACTGCACAGGGTGTGGTCTGAGTATACAATCACTGAACAGGATGTGATCTGATTACGCACTCACTGAACAGGTTGTGATTTGAGTACGCACTGATTGAACAGGGTGTCATCTGAGTACACACTCACTGAGCCTGTTATAATGAGGACAGCTATTTTGAAAACATAACGGTTGGTGCAATCCCAGATGGTCTATTGTTTCTAGCTGGTATCAAATGCTAATAAAAGAACAGTTTGCTGAGGTTGCCGAACACTCATTGCTCAGTTCAGGCTCATCTCAGGACATCTTTGACACGCGATCGTGTGCTTGGGAAATGTGCTTTTTGAAAAAATGAGCAGCCAACAATAGCAAGAGAATGCTCAATGATGGCTTCCCTTCCCATTACATCAAAAGAGAAATTGATTCAGCTCCTTGTTCTGCTGGAAAATGAATGTCAGGCTACAAAGTGAATGTTCCTCGTCAGGAAGTTGCGTGCACATTTTCACAATCAAACAATATTTCAGGCTATGACATCAATTCTTTCACATTAGCGTGGCCCTTGTATTATCTTACACACTTGTGGTGCCGGATTCTTTCAAAAAAACATTTGCATTTAATGACTTTACTTCCCGCCCCTAATGGGGAAATAATTGTTTACTTTGTCCTAGAATTGCAGTAGTTTGCTGCATTGAAATTGAGCCTTCAAAATAAATGCGGGTGGAAAGCATTTCTCACGGCTTCAGGTAATGGGCGGTGATCAGTTTACTTGGTTATCCCTCGAGGAACAGACCTCTGTTGTGCTGTTTGTGTAAGGCAGAGATTGACACTGTGAGTGTCTGTCTCGGAGAGTAAACGTGAGTCGGGGCAGGGATTGTGTGTGTGTGTGTGTGTGTGTGTGTGTGTGTGTGTGTGTGTGTTTATTTACGATTGTGCAGTACATGTGAGATGGAACAGCTCCAGCATTTGGGGCAGGGATCTGATATTTTTGTCACACACTATGAAGGCAAAACTCAGACTGGCTCTTGGGCACGTTATTATGGAACCTAACAATGTTTTTGCAAAGACACGCCCTTCTGGAGCATTCAAGCACTAGGATTGGCCGGCTGTTAATGAAGTTGGATTCCAATCCTAGAGCTGAATGGCTAGCTAATCCTTGCTCTTCGATGGCTGGTCAATCCTAGCGCTTGAATGCTCTGGAGGGGCGTATCTTTGCAAGAACCTGGTCGGGTTCCATAATAACGCCTCTGTCGCTCCATGCTACTCTGTAATCTGCATGTGCCAGTGATAGGACCAGGCCCTCCTGCAGCACAGCTCTCTCATTGGATCTGAGCTGGGGATGCTGCCCTCCTATTGGATGTGTGGCGCAGTCTAGCCCCTCCTATTGGATGCCAGCTGAGGTCTGGCTTGCCTGATCACATCCTCTGCCACATACACTCTCGTCCAAATCATGTGCATCGCCGGGTTCAAAGGTTGAGACTGCAGATATGAACAGCCTGTGCCCTGTTGGTAATCTGCCCATAAGGAGGCCTTTTCAGTCGCAGATTTGGGGGGGTGGGATGACATACAGGGATATTGTGAGTGCAGAAGAGGTTGGTGAAGTTACTCAGTTCCTGTAAGTGCTGTGTGTAAAAGCACAGAGCATATGACTCTCCGAGCTCATCTCTCTCCAGTAAATCACTCCCATCTCGGCTTACATTATAAGCTTGCCTGCTCGCTGGATATAACGGCACCTGTAAATCTTTAGCATAAGCTGCTCCTGCTGCTACTAAACATATAATCTTTTTGCTTCACTTTTTCTCTTCTTTATTTTTTCAGCCCCACTGTGATGACAGTCACAGTCAGTGGAGCTTTTCTAATGCCGGGTTTCGATGTCCGTCTGTCTGTCCATCCGTCCGTGTGTTTGGCCGGCATCAACTTCTCACTTGAAATCTGAATATCTAAAAAATTGTCTGATAACTTCGTTATGATATTCTGAATATTCACTGTGAAATGTAGAAAATTCTACTTCCCGGTTTATGAGAAATTCAGCATGTTGGACTCTTGTTTGTGGTTATTTTTTCAGTCTTTCACTAATATATCAAAAACTGTCTGATAGGCTGACAACAAATCAGACAAAAACCTTTCTTGTGATGTTCTGATGATCCTCTGCGAAAATGAGAAAATTCTACATCCATTTTTTGAGAAATCCAGCATTTTGGAGTTAGAAAATCAGTATTTATGCTCATTTTTTCAGACTTTCATTAATGTGTCATATGTGTTAATATTGCAATAGTTTTCAAGGATTTCTGAAATGAAGTTATGACATGGACATTTCAGTCATCCTTATCGGAGCTCTCTAGGCCGACAGGCCTCTTGTTATAGTTACTGAATGCATTTTAATTTCTGTTCAGATTTTAGACCTTAGATTCAATTGGATGATTTAAGGTTTAGATTGTAGATCTTAAGTGTAAATGTTTGAGTTGGGTAGATTCTAGACTTCAGTCTAGATCTTTTTTATGATTAGTTTTTAGTAGATCACACACAAGAACTTTCAGTTTGGGGTCTAAAATTGTCTATCTGGTTAGAAGTTATAATAATAATAATAATAATAATAATAAACAGCACTGGCCTGTAATGAGCTCAAATGCAAGGCACAAAAGGTATGGGCTGTTTGGAAGCAGCACCAGCGTTAGTTTTTGGCTCTATACTCCAACTTATTGGATCTGAGGAGAAACAATAAATTTGAGATGGAAGCAGAGATGAGCAGCTTCAACCTGTGGGCAGTTCCATCCAGTGCAGCCTGTTTTCACCTGTGTCGGTGTGCTGAATTATTGTAGACGGCACGCTTGGATTCCAGCTCCTCTGATGCGAGGGTGTTTACACGAGAGGCAAGCACGCTTTTGGAGCGCTGCGCAGAGATCTGTGACATGAGTTCCAGTGGAACAACACCGTCGCTCTTCGCTGGTGCTTGAAACTCGGATGCGTTGGCGCCCCCTGTGGCGTGTGCATGGTGACACACCGAGGCAGCACTTTCCATCAGAGCATCACCTGCATGCCTAGGTCATCCACTGACAACAGAGTACTGCTAAAAACATGCGTGCAGCTGTTGAGTGACCTTTTTTATTTCTGTGTAAAACTATTAACAGAGGGTTACCTGTGATGATATAATAATGGTCGAATAGCATGCTAAATTTAATATTGCCCATCGTTCATGAAATAAATATGTAAATATGTAATATATAAAATGAATTCATGACATAGTTTGCCATGTTGTAGAAGAATATATAGATAATATTGATTTAGTGATTAAAAACATAATTATAACACGTATTTGTAATCATATTTAAAATCTTGAATTTCCCTATGGGCAAAGGCTTAAAATGGAAGTGAAGCACTCCCAGTGCTGTTTATCTAAATGTACAGAGCAGGGAAATTATGCCTTTATCGCACATCCACGGCCTGTATGTACCACCACAGGACTCTCCTACGCTCATGCTTCGCCTCTCCTCTCCTCCCTCGCCTTCCGTCACGTGACCGCGGTCCTAAAATTAGCCTCCCGCCTTATCCTGCAGCGGGAAGAACACCCACGGCTAATAATAGAGTCGCAGCTCCCCGCAGACGTAGTGTGGAAGAGAGTGGCTGGTTAGCACTGGATGGGAATCCCTGAATGGTGTGGGCCTGGTGATTGCCGTGGATATACAGAGCCCAGCCTGTGGTCTGTAAAGCACAACAGCTACACAGTAAAAAATGGAGTGTCAATATTCCAGAGTAAACCCATTTTCCTTTGGATAGAGTAGTTATAGCACTATGCAGAGTGAAATCGTCTAAATGGAAGTGTCAAAAGTGAGAGTCAATTCCCACTTCCACACAAGGACGAAATCTACTCTGCAGGGTGATGATTCCCTATAGTGTCAAATATTTTTACACACCTCATTGTTAATTTTGACACAAAATAGAGTAAAATTAACAATAAAAATCTTACACTGGCTGTAGAGTAAAATTTACACTGATTTTGAGTTGGACCAAATGTTATCTGACAGAGAGTTAAATTCAACTCTTAAAGAGTAAAATTGACACTATGATTTTTACTGTGTATGGTCCGCCAGCATTTAGAGAGCTATGCTATCAGTTTTCCTGGGGTAACCCAGTAGCAGCACGGACGCATTGAGGCGTGGCACGACCCCATGTTCCCGCAACAACAGCAATCAGGCCTAACGATAACTACATCATGAGTAGCATTTCTCTTATGGCTGTTTAATACTTGGAAGACGTGTGTCGACAGAAGTCTCGAGTGTCAGACAATACAGATTATTTTATGTCGGACAACGTCTGCGGCGCAAAATGTGGTTTCAGTGGTGATTAGTTATTTCTTTGACCTTACCTACTGATATTTTTGCAAGAGCAACAGTAGCCTTTCAACTTTTTATCTCTGTGACGACCACAGAACTCCTGGCCCGAGAAATTATAGCACTACCAACTACAGTGTCTTCAACATCACAGGGATTTGACAGGTGTAAGACACCTTCAGATGACACTTTTTTCTGTCTCTTTAACGTTCGGACACGTGTTACAAGTCTAAAACAGCCTATAGCCGACGCTCAACTCGCTCCAAGGTATGGGATTAACAGAGCATGGTGGTAAATGTGGTTTTCTCAAAGATCCCACCTTTGATTTGAGCTAAAGCCAGTCATACTGTAGGATTTTGGGGTGGTAACTGGGGTGGGACACCGATATTTCTGAGGTAATCAGTGCAGTCCAACATCCCCAATCTGGACATCCCAATGTGCATGAGGGGGCATATGCATAACTGTCAACCTCCCTAAACCGAGCGGCTGCTCGATCGCGGCCTCCTGGTGACCCATCATAGGGCCCTCAGTATTGTTGTTTTTGGCTTGTGTAGGTGTTTGTGCTCAGTATACAGGAGTGTGTCACTGCTGGATGCGTTATACTGCATATTTCTTGTGTGCGCAATCTTCCGAATAACTGGTTCCTCTGTCAACTTTAAAGTAAAGATTATCCAGCCTTTGCTGCATCTCCAGGAAAAAAAGAAGAAAAAAAACCCTCTTTTAAGATTTTAAATCTTAAATCTTAATTTCATACGCATGTAATTTAGATGAAGTTGTGATAATGAACAAATTCATTTGCATCCTAATCTTTCTGACTGGAATTCCAATGACGAATCTTACTAATTGTTTAATTGTCTGCCTCTGGCACAGGTGATTGCTTTTTAGCTAGAGAGGACAGACCCAATGGGATTTCTCAATTTATGTGCTTGTGACTGCTGCACCTTTAGCACTAATGATGGTCTGCTTGGGACCGAAACATTTAGTTTGTCACTTTTTTTTGGTGCGCTTGTAACACTTTTTGTCACTGGTATGTGAGCTGCCATAATTGTGGTTTTTTACAGGCGCTAGACTGATGTTTTCCTTTGTGACAGTGTGCGGTCAGCATTTCTCTCTTTTCTACTAAATCAGCTCTACGCACCTGTAGTACTCTTCAGTTCATTTTGTTGACTTGAGTGCAACAATCTTTTTTAAATTTAAATATGCAATTTAAGTGAGCAACTATCTGTAAGGATGCACATTGTTTTCATTTCATCGTCAAAGCATTGTTAACCCCATAAAACCTGCAAACCTCAAGTATGTCAGTCCCTTTTGCTTCAAGCCTATTTTAAATTCTAGCAGAGATCCCAAGGATTCCAAAAATCCCAAGTATGTCCCGCTGAAGTAAATGTGTATAAATTGATGTACAAGATCTAGATATTTTCTGTTTAATGTTATGCAGCAGTCATAAGAACATGGCGTCCTGGGTTGCAACATTTCTCTCAATGTAAGTGTGATGTAGCTTAAGTGAAGCACTGCATTCAGCAGATACAGAATGTGTATGTGTGTATGTGTGCGTGTGTGTGTGCGTGCGTGCATGCGTGCGTGAGAGTGTGTGTGTGTGTGTGTGTGTGACATTGTCCTACAATGTGGAAAAAAAATTTTTTGGTCTGACTTAGAACTAAGTTAAGGGAACACGTCAGTGAGAAGTTAAAAGTTGAAGGGGTTAACAACTCATTTTGACTAAATCTGCCACATTTGGTAAATGTTGGTGTGGGTTTGTGGCTCTCTTGAGCTGTGCATCCAGGAAAGTGTTTGGGAAATGGACTGAATAAGATTTGAGCTCAGCCAATGAGAGTACTGTATATACAGGAAGAGAACTGATAAATCATGTGTGCATTTGTGCATTCCAATGTCATTTCACCTAATCATTTAATTAATCATTGCTGACATAATTGAAAGGCAGTCTGGTGAGACTGCGTAGATGGATCAGAGAATTTGGCCACTAATAAGTAGGCTGGGATAAAAATTAAACATTAATTCCCCATCACCCCCAAACACACACATGCACCCACACACACAAACAAACGCACACACACACATACACATGCATGCGGCATTGTAAACACACACGCGCACACACAGACATGCAAGCAGCTGTGCACATAAGCACACATGCCCACGCTTTCATGCACACGTGTGCACACACATACAAACATGGGTGCACTCGCAGAAAGACATTCACATACATGCGTTTGTGCGCAAATACACATGCACACGCACACAGATGCACACACCACACACAAGTATATGCACAAATGTAATTACATGGACGCACAAGCCTGTGTGTGCAAAGCACTCTTGCACTTATGTCCACGAGCACACACACACACACGCGTGTACTCACGAACACACATACGCCAGTACATACCGTGAACAGACATGGTGTCCTCACCCCACACAGTGTGCTGAATTGTCTGACAGCATTGTTGATGGTTGGATTGTGTTGCCTGGGGGGTTGTGATGGATGAGTATTGAAGGAGAAGACGGGCTCTTCAGGTTCGACAGAAATCAATGCTGTTGCCCTCAAGGCCAAGATCAGGACATTCAAGGCTACAGTGTGTGCAAGGCAGCCTGCTTTAAGAGATAAGAGCCTCGAGTTCGGTGAATGATCCACATCAGAGCTCAGTTTGTTAGACGCAGCTCAGAACTTCCGCCGAGATGTGGGTCACTGTGCTCCGATTCTGATTTCTGGAGCCGACCGGCTTTTCTGAAATTCCATGAAATCGCACCGTCAGAAAGAGTTGTTGTTTTTTTTTTTTTGGCTGCCTTTGATGCTGTCTTCCCTGCGTACACGCCTTGACAATAAGGGATTAACCCTTAGAGCGCTAAATGTAGCTATTGTTGCTCAATGATGTATGACACCAAAATCAAAGCTGTTTAAAACCTACCATGTGGCGACTTGTTTAAAAGAGCTCCCGCAGGGAGGGGTTTCCTGTTGAAACTGAAAAATTTTAAATTTTTATCCACAAAATGAGCTTATTTTAAATTTTCTGGCTGCAACGGGTCTCAAAAAAGTTGGGACACTGGCAACAAGGGCTGATAAAGCAATTATGTATAATAATATATAAGAGAATCAGCTGAAAGAATATTTAGCTCGTAATTAAGTTAACTGGCATCAGGTGTGTAACATGATTGGCTATAAAAAGGATGTCTTAGAGAGGCTGAGTCTCTCAGAGGCTGTCCAACCTGTGAAGGCTTGCGTGAAAAAATGGAATGTGGAATACTTTAAAAACAAAAAAGGCTTTGAAGGTCTCATCATCGACAGTGCATAACATCATCAAAAGATTCAGAGAAACTGGAAAAATCTCTGAGTCTAATGGATAAGGCCAAAGACCTTTACTGGATGCCCGTGATCTTCGGGCCCCAAAGACACCACTGCATCACTCACCAAATTTGACATTCTTGTTAGAAATCATGGGCGTCGAGTCCTTCAGGCTAAAGAGGAGAAAGACCACCCCTCCTGTTATCAGCGTTCAGTTCCAAAGCCAGCATCTGATGGTATGGGGATGCATTAGTGCATGGTGTGTGACACTTGTATGTTTTTAAAAGCAACATGAATGCTGAAAGGTATATAAAGGTTTTAGAGCAACATTTGCTCCCCTCCAGATGACACCTATTCCAGGGAAGGCCTGGTGTATTTCAGCAGGACAATGCAAAGCCACATACTGCAGCTATTACAACAGCATGGCTTCATAGTAGAAGAGTCCTTGTGCTGAACTGGCCTGCCTGCAGTTCTGATCTTTCACCGATTGAGAACATTTGGCGCATAATTAGAGCAAAAGCCCGTCAAAGGCGACCCAAATCTCTCCAACAGCTGGAAACCTGTATTAACCAAGAGTGGGATCAAATTCCAATGGCTAAACTCAGGAAACTTGTCTCCCCAATGCCCAGACACCTCCACTCTGTTTAAAAAAAGAGGGGATGCTACACCATGGTAAACAGGCCCCTGTCCCAACTTTTTTGAGACCTGCAGCAGTCATCAAATTTGAAATGAGCTCATTTTGTGCATAGATTTGTAAAATTTCTCTCTTTCAACATTTGCTATGTTATCTCAGTTCTATTGTGAATAAAATACTGGCTGGTGTGATTGGAAAATCATTGCGTTTTGATTTTATTCACAATTTACTCTTTGTCCCAACTATTACAGTATTGGGGTTGTAGTTGTGTCGCCTGTGAAGCATAGCGGCACATAGGGATCACTTTGTCCGGCGTCTGTCTGTTTGTCCGTCTGTCTTTCTGTCCGGTAGTCACACTTTCAGTTGGTAGTCACACTTTCACATAAGCTTCGCAGGCGACACGTGTTCACCTGAACACTCTAGTTTTAAATTATATTTGGCTGCTTTTGCTGGTAAATTCTGGGTAGTGCAGCTGCACACCTGATGAACTAGTTATAGTCAGTTAGTCCAGCACTTTGACCTGCAGCTGATTTTACCGGCTTTATATCGGATTTAATCAGGTCCAGTCGCAGACCAGTTCTGAACAGCTGTAATCAGCTTATAATGTCGAAAACAAAGTTAAAACAGGGATTGAATGCCAGCTGGTCTGATCTGGATTTTTTTTCCTCTACAGTACCTGATTCATGTTGCAGGTCCAAGAAAAACAACAGATATTCCACAGATATCAGTTCCATTAATGGTGGAAAAACACCTTTACATCCTCTCTCATGCATCATGGTAGTCAGGAGCCACCTGCTCGACCTTTTCAGTGTTCCCCCACTAATCCTGAGTCATTTGGCAGGGGTACAGCTGTCTCCCAAACTGGCTTTTATATCTCATGTCTTTTTTTGCTTTTTTTTTCCTACAGGCTATCGCCCCAACTGTTGGGAGAATAGGGTGCACAGTAACTGTTATTGCCCCAACCATTTGTGGTAACAGAAACGATGCCAAACTAATCCTTTTTGTTCTCCATGGTTCTGCCACTACCGGTCAAATACAGGACATTGTTCTTTTCATCATATTGTGAAAGCGCCTCTTGGAATTCTGAAAAGTTGTCAAATTTGAAGCGCCACTCATTTTCCTGTACCGTCACTGATTACGGCAGGGAAAATGGCGGTGTACTTGTGTTTTGCCGAAAGAGCTCACTCACAAACTATCACATGTATTTTATTGAGAGTGATTAGGCGAATAATGCAGGAGATGCTCTCTATTTACCCAGCGGTTGGGGGAATAGCCTCTGTTTTGTTTTTTTTTTTTTTTCCAGCCAGTGGCGCCTCTATCAGTTTCTCTGAAGTGGTTTACAGGGAATTCGCCTGCACTGTTTGTGCTTTTATCGTGTCTACGGTTCAGCATCGGTACTTCAGGGTGAGCCGGCTGTTCAAGTTATCTGCAGATATAAGGAGCAGGTCCTGAAGATGAGAGAGGTGCGACAAACTGAATGATTTGGAAGAGCAGGCTTGGAAACTATCGCATCAGAGGATTGCACAAGTGAAGCATCATTTGGCACGCTTCTGCTGCATATAAACAAGCGTGCTTTTAAATGATAAGTTGGGGAATATTCTGCCGACCGGTTACCTCCATCCCTGGACAATACTGATAGATATCAGAATACTCACCACAATCAAAGAAGTGCGTTCTGTGTGAACTAGGTGTGGATGTGTCAATTAGACTCAAAATGTGCGGTAGACTGGTCAACTCTGGACTTTTGGGAGTTCTATGTGCGCATTGTCTCTGTCCCAGGCACCATTGGAATGGCCTGGATTCCACATGACCTTTGGCATTCACATCCTCTCTGAGGCCTTTTTTTTTCAATTTTACCCGTGAGTCACTGCTAAACAGGCAATTACCGAGTAGGAACAATTGGCGTGTAGGTCAGCAGACGTTTGCAGTGGCTCAATTCGGTCTTTCCCCAAAAATCACTGCTCAGTTCCCGGTGTTTAAATCCTAGAGTATGATACAGTGATTTTGGAGTGATTTTTGGCAATGACATCTTGCTCCTTCTCACTGGAAAACATAGCTGACTTGAGTGCTGCTGATAGTCTGCTAGTGAGACATTGTGTTATTTTTGAAGCACGTAAAAAAAAAAAAAGCACCATCTAATCATGCTGACGATACACACAACCACATTACCGAAAGCCTTACGACAGCCGTTTTATGAATTGACTGCTCCAGGAGCAATATATAATTTTACTGTCCGTTCTGCCAATGGAATTGATCGATCCACTAATATCTTGGGTGGGATGGAACACTTTGTGTTTTCCTAGGGTGATATAGATCATCGATTTACTGCTGCTTCCACTTTCTCTCTTGGGCCATTTTCATCATGGACACTGCTGGCTTTAATTGATCAGTATTAAGCTGCTTTCACACCGGACGCGATACTAATTTATCGCACAACAGATTACATTCAAAGTCAATGCAAAGACACGAATACACGCACCTAAATCCGCCTCCTTACTGACCGTCATGGGAAACACTGCAATATAAATGTCTCATTACTCGGGCCGGTAGGCCACGAGTCTAAGTTTTGGCTCCGTTCTTCTTCTTTTTTTTTTTTCGGAGTCGCAATTGTCCTGCTCATGCACATGCGCGGTTTGGTTTCGCGACTGGCCCAGGCTTAGACCCGGCCCAAGTACAGGCTCTGAGAAGCCTCTTGTTAAATTAGAAATGAGGCAAAGTTAAGATCGCTGCCATCTACTTAAACAACTGATCAGACAACAAACAAATTAAATGGTGTTGTTTGAGCGAATGAGCCATTTTTTCTTTTGCACCGACTCGAGTTCATTAAGATGCACCTGATCCTCTGCCTGGATGCCCACGAGCTGTTTAATCTGAGTACCTCCTTAACTGAGTGCTCTTCAGTGGTCTTGATTACAAACAATGGGGCGCATCCTCGCCTCTTCACAAACAGCAGTTAGAGCGCTGGGTAACTGCTGCCCTGGTAGGGACGACGCGTTTCATTTGTTTTTGACTCTGTGGAAACGGGCCTGGTCTCTATTGATTTTCTTCTCCTCGGAGGAAGATTTAAAAAATCCGGCCTGCAATTTAAGTATTGTCTCTCCCCTGCTCGCTCTCTGAAACCGCGCCGAAACCTCCTCAAGGTACTTCATGAATCGATTAGGGGGTTTTAAGAAGAATGTCAGGAAGTTTATTGCTGTGGGTTTTGATGATATTAATCTGTGATGGGAGGCTCTTCCAAATGTAGGCCCAGATGGTGTCATCAGGACCTAGTGAGCCGTACGATGCTCTTGGGCTGACGCCTTCCTTCTTACTGCCAAGCGGCCACGACCTAGGTGGTTAGCACTGTTGCCCAGCAACAAATGAGTTCTAGATTCTGGGCTCTGGTTTCTTCTCATGTTTGTGGGGGTTTCCTCCAAGTAATCTGGTTTCTTCCCAGAATCAAAATAGACTCATGTCAGCTAAGTTTAAGACTATGGTTACATTTACAGAAATACTCATTATGGGGCATCGGTCTCGAGAAATAAATGGCACGGAACCCAACTAAACCCAGCTCGTATTTCCTGGTCTTGTTTGGAGTTGGTGCTCATTTGCACGGTAAGTTCCACCACAGATGGTGCCACTCATTTTTACGTGAGTTAATTGTGTAAATGCAGCGAAAAATAAATAAATGAATAAATTGACGAGCAAATTTAGCCGCAGCATATTTGAAACGTTTTCTTCATCTGTGTTTGGAAAATGTTAGTGTTTCATAGAAAATAAAGCAGTATTTTGTGCACAGATTGGTTCTTCTCACAGCTGGACCACTTTATCTCATTTGTTCAGTGGAGTAAATGGCCTAATTATCGGATGACTACCTCCACTGGACAGGGTACGGCCCAAGCGCCCCAAATCATCTGCAGAGGAAATCGGTGGTCGATACAGAGCTACCTGTGATTGGAAGGGCACCTGGCCTAATCTTTTAAACTCCCCTTCGGCCATTCATTTAAATTACAGGGGAATAAATGCGCTAATGAATCTGTCAGGAGGGTCTAATTGGATAAGCTGACGTGCACCCAAGATTAAAAGCAGGTTTTTTGATATTCACCACACCACCTTCAACAAAGCTCTGTCCATTTGATTTAATATGCTAAACTTTTGTGACCTTTCAACCCGCCGTGGAAAGATTGGCGACAAATCCTGATCCTGGAGTGCTGGGGAGAACTGGATTTAGTTTTCACCCCCCAGTATAGACTTAACCCCATAACTTTTTGTCTGTTTTGAGCTCATTTCCTCTCAAACTAGAATGCTTACTGTTGTTGAACCACTTTGACTACAGGCATGGACTCTTCTGAAAGGTGTCACTCCATAGATTTCTGTCAAATAGTCAGAATTACTGAAAATATTACCCTGATTGAGTAACAATGCTGGAAAATTAAGTTTTTCTCTGGCTTAAAAAGATTCTATGTTTTTTTTCTTTCCTGTGGCACTGTGACCGAGCCACATCAGGCTGGAAAAATGATACAGCCACTGCCAGATGCCTAAACAACTGCAAGTTCAAATATTATGGTTCAGTAACTAAAAATGACATTTTACTGTTTTTTCTTATTTATGTCCAGGCATGTTTCAGCAGACAATTTTGGAGACTCTGAGTTTCCATGTGTCCCCAGGTACAGTCATGTTTTCATTGACAATAATTATACAACTTCATTCTTTTTATTCTTTTCCCTGAGATGTTGCTGACTTTTCACTCCAAAACACTCCTCAAATTCTAAAACCCTTGTCACACTAGAGGCAGAATGAGCCGAAATGCCGTCGGAATGAAAATTCTTTGTATATTCCCGGATTTTCGAAGTGCGTTCTAAAAATTCTGACAGCATTCTGAGTGCATTCCAAATATTCGAGCCCATTCTTGTGACCGGCCCTAATGTATTGCTCATGCTCAAAACTTTCCAGGTGCATTCGAAGTGGAGAAATATCGAACGGCATTTGAAGTGTGTTCTAACTGCGTTCTGACTGCATTATAAATATTCTTACGGCATTCCAACAGCATTTAAAACATTCTGATTGCATATGAGGGAGAATCGAAATGGCAAGCCACGTCAAATCCTGCCAGAATGTCCTGAATGCGCCTTGAATGAGCCAGAATGCACCTCGAATGCATCTCGATTGCTGCAGGAATCCATTTTGATATTAAAACAATTCAGCTTGAATGCACTTCAAATGCCGTTGGAATCTTTCGATTGCCTCTGGAATCAGTGGTGGCTGGTGAAATGGCGATAGGGGAGGCTGAATCCCATCCCGTAAAAATAATGATTGGTCATGACCTGTTTTCAGTCACTCATTTAAATTACCATTAGAGGAATTTACATTCCCCTGCTGTAGTCAGCAATTATTAAATCAACGCATATGGGACACTGCTGTTGTATACTGAGTATTCGAGCTGCATTCTGTTTGAATTCTTGGATTTTCCAACCATATTCGGCAGCCAATCCAGGAGCGTTCTGACTGCATTCGAGGTGATTTCGTACAGCATTCGAGGCACCTTCCAACCAGACTTCGGGTGGTGTTCAGGCAGCAATTGAACCGCACTCGTACGGCATTCAAAGTGTATTCTAAATATTCTAACTGCATTCTAACAGCATTCTAAATATTCTTACTGCGTTCCAACTACATTCGAGTTGCATTCGAGAGCTAATACACCCAGAATGTGCAAGAATCATTTGAGGTGGGTTTGAAGTGCACTCTAAGTATTCAAACGGCATTCTTTCAAAGCTGTAAGAATTTTGGTCAATTTGAAATTCCCACCCGAATGTTGCGCAGATTCTTCATACCGGCTGGTTCTGCTTGATTCCTGCTGATTTTGAATAAGTGTGACGGGGGCAGAAGCAATGGTGTGCGATCCTATGCGTATTAAAATGGCTTTCAAAACTCATTTGTTTCCGTCTTTTAGAAGTTGCATTCCTCTGGGTGTCTGCGAATACTAAAATAATTTGATTTTCCCGTCATATCGGAGTGAGGGCTGATTGGCTAAAACATGTAGCCTACTGTTCCGTTGGGTCAGAACGTGATAGCCCGTGGTTGCAATATTTTCTTCCTAATGGGCTACTGTACAATTTACAGCTCTGCATCGTGAGTAGAGAAGGATAATTTGGATGAAATTCTAATTGTGCTGCTTCTATCTCTATGTTGAAGTAGTTTTAGTGATGTTTGTCTAAACGCGCCTGTTTTTCAGATTAAAAAGGATAAGAGGTTTTTATCTCTGGACTGCTTTCAAGATACAGGAATTTATATTTGCATATTTCAACAAATCTGAGCGATGCTACAGGATCAGACTTATGGGACTGCACAGACAGGCTCAGGGGCTCTAATGGCACAATTTAAAGTAGCATTTTCGCTGTGGTATTTGCATCTTCAGATGGCTTATGCACTTAGAATACGAAGTCCTCAAACTTTGAAACAATATATACTGTAACGAAGCAAAATATTCTGCAGAATGAAAATGTTATTTTGCCCATCAGCCCGCCCTTGGGCCTAAAGTTCAATAAAGGGTTAAACCAGGTGAGGTGATTTAAGTGGGTAATCAACTGCTTTAATAAATCACGTAACACCAGAAAACAGAGGACATTGAGGCTCTCCAGCATCAGGGTTGGTCACCTCTGCTCTTAGTTAAACCAGTTAAATGGTGAAAAGTATTATTTCAAATATTTTCCAACTTCAGATGGGTAATATGCTCAGTGGTGGCATGGTGATTGGCTACTATATGACCTGTGCATGGTCTTCTATTTAATCTTTATTCTCAAATGCTGCATATAGTTATACAAATATTTGGTGCGTGAAATTGTAAGGTGATTGCAGAGAAGTGAATACCTTAAGTCCATGAAATGATAATCTGATATATTTTCTATTCAGTTAGCAAAAAAAGAACAGCTGTTACCTTTTCCCCGTGTATATTTTTAAAAACCCAGCTCTTTTGCTGTCAGCACTTAAAATGGCGCCGTAAAAGTAAAAGCAGCAGAATAGCTCTCTTCGGGTGGAGAGAACTCTCATGCGGGAGGCTGTGCGGTTGTCTCTGTCTCAGATATAGCTGTGTAATAAGATCCTTTGTGTAGGTGTTGAAGTACATCTATTCTCCTGGGCGATGACAGAACTTCCCACGTGGGGCTTAAAACTGCAACAGAGCTGATTCTCTCGCTGCTCCGTTATATTTAACCCACTATGTATTCAAACGAAATGAACCCAAAGCTATTCCAAAATTTAAAAAAATGCGAAAGTGCGGATATTCCGACTAATCGCAGGGACAGTTATAGCGCCCTTAAAACGCATAACCATAATCGCTTTAGGTTAAGCGCTCGGCTTGTCACGGTTTCACAGAAATTTCGCATCGATAAAGACGGAAATTGGAAGCCCGCGGGATTGGAGCGGATTAACGCCTGCGTGCCGAGCCGGAGTGATTACCGAGTTTTGGTGGGGGAGATTGGGGGCTCCTCTGCTGATGGCTCTATTTGAGATTTAGGTTGGTTGCCCCCCCAAGACTCGCACCCTTTTTTTAACCCCTGTAGAAGAACAGCAGGCACAGATCAGTGCAGCTCTGCGTCATTCCTGAACTGTAAAATAATAATAACAATAAAAGGCTTTAGCAGAAAAAAATAATATGTTGAATTTGACATGGAATTAGGCATGCGTGATATTTCACGGGCGAAAAATAATGTTTCTCTGACTTAGCTCGGGGCCTCCACCCACTCCAGACTCCACACGGATCTCTGCACACGCCCGCCAGTGTGCAGTTTCTCCATCAGCCTGGTGCTGCCGTACTAAAACAGTTACAGAGCTTAACAAATCTATTAGAGCACCACCCAATGTACGGTTTATGCCACAGCTGCCCTACATTAGCAGTATTGGTTATTAAAAAAAAATCATCTTTCTTTAATGGTTAATCCACCAGTTTGTGCAAGCTCTTTGACTGAAATCATATTTTCAATGCTAAAATATAATTATTATTGCTATCCGCAAATATTTGAATCCACTGTTTTACAAAAAAGCAGAAAACATAGTTAAGGACCAGAGATGTAAAATCCAGGGGTCAGAAAGTAAAAGTCCTGCCAAGTTGTTTTCCCTCCCACAGAATGAACTGATCACTCATATTGGCTCCACCTCCTGTCCGAAGTAAATCCAGGTGGTTGGAATAAAGTTCTAGGGAGGATTTTTACTTTCTGAACCTGGACTTTACACCTCTGTTAAGGACATAATCATTTTTTGATTAAGATGCCAAATAACAGTTATTTACTTGCATTCCTGAGCATAAAAATTAGTTTTAGTGATTGAATCCTAGAATGCAAGCTGTTATCAAGGCCAAAGGAGGCCATGCAGATATTAAGTTTTCTTTTGTTTTTGTGTGTGAATAAGTTGTTTCAGTTTATTTGCCAAAGAAATGACAATATATTTTTTTGATTTAAACAAGTTTTTGACAAATGTATAAAATATTTGTGTACAATATTAAACTATTTTTATATTTTTCTTGTTTAACCTCTTAAGCCCCGGCCTCTTTTTTAGGTTTCTGTTTGAAAATGACATACCCAAAATGAATAGAGTATATCTCTGTTTGTGTAGCATGAAGTATCAGAGAGGGAGACATGGAAATGTGGAGAGAGGGTTGAATTTCTGACGCTATTCGGATTTTGATATTTGAACATTAATATGCTTGGCGTTTGAGTTGTGCTTGGTGTATGTAAAAATGACTTGTATGTGCTTGTAGCAGAGGCTCTCCTGTTTCATTTGATGTGTAATATGACTATATTGCTACTAAATTAGCGCGGCGTTGTAGGTATTTTGCTGCGGTGGAGTTTCAGAGGTTAATGACAGGTGGTCTAATAAATTTATTAAGTACTGTAGGCTACTTTTTTGATTTTAAGCGTTTGTATATTTTTATATGTACAGGGGGGCATGTGTCACACGCACCATGATAGACGAACTGCCCTGAAGAGCTGCCCGCCCCAGGGAAGGAAGCCCGATTTTAACTCACTCTCAGTTATTAGAGCTTAAGCTCAGTTCGAAGGCGTCAGCGTTTATCACTTCGAAGCTGTCCGTTCTTCTGTCCACTTCTATCTGTCCCTCTTTTCATTTTAGCTGTCTGTCCATCCATTCACTTTGATTCATCAATCCCCTCTTTCCCTCTTTTTCCTCCTTTGAAGGTCTGTTGCAGTGTTAATCTTTAATATGCCTCATTTGTCCTTCACTTCACCCTTTTCTTCTCTAATTGACTTGTCCTTTAAAGTATGAGTGAGAGAGCAAGGGGGAGAAAGTGAGTCAGAGAGAGCGAGAGAGAGAAAGAGAGAGAGAGAGAGCGAGAGAAGGAAAGGAATAATTTTTACTCTGGTAAAAATATATACTGAGTAATTTCAATATGATTTGACCTCTTACACGCCTGCTTAAATCATGAGCAGTTCAGAACGCATTTCCAATTTAAATTCAATCAAGTCAGTTGCTCCCTCCACATGAAAATTTGCTGACATATTTGTGATTTCTGATATACTTAAATGCCCTGCTGTAGAAGTTTTTTTCTGATTTAAGGTGCATGTCTTTTTACCGGAGAATTTTTATTGCTGTGCGAGATTCCGCTACCTCGGGATAAGCGAAGATCTTATGATTCAAGATGTGCCACAACACCGTTTTTATAACCGCTTTTGGTTAATGGTAAACGTCTGCGAACGTCAGACGTCTGTGGTCCTGTCAGCAGCTTACTTTCCAGGTTGGAATTATGGGAACTGCACTTGTAAGAGGGAGATCTCAATTGGTGATGTTATGAGAAGTACATTTCCTATAATCCGCCACTGGGTGAAATTGCTCTCTGAAATGACAGCCTGTTCAGGTTTGTTGAACACAAGTTGTAGGATTGCAGCATGGCCTTAGCCAAGCTATTCTAACTTTTATTGCTCCAGTGGCTCCATAAGTCCAAGGCCTGGTTTCACAAAGCAGGATTACAGAGTTAGCTGGATAACTGCTTTGAGATAAATAATTATGAACATATCATGAACATAATGTTTTTCTTTGCCCATACGCATATACTTTTGTTATCACTCAACCTGACAAAATGTGAAATCAGATTGTCCCAGCATTGTTGCTGTGACATTTGTCCAGAGAATCAGTTACTTCTATGAGCTGTTGTGATCTGATGCCCCAATTGATGTCTCAAGGGGATTCATTTGAATAGTCCAGCTCAGTGTGGACAGAATTCAGTTTTGTTTGCCAGTGTTCACTTTGTGCAGCAATGAGGCAGCCAATCCAAACTTGTTGCCCATTGAAAACGATGCATAGCTAATGAGGGTGGAGAATGAAAGGTTGGAGACTGGCTGCGAGTGTTGAGTTTGTGTTTTTTTCCTAACAGGCTTCAAAACTGATTTATGGAAACCGGGGTAACAATTGCGTTAAAACGTAGGAAAATGAGTAAAATACGGTACCTTTACTTTTATAAAATCCTCTAAAACCTGGAACACAGTCTAAATTAAAAAGGGCTGCACTGGATTTCACGCAGGACAGTTTATCGCCATAATTCAATAACAAAAAAGCCCCCAGATGATTACAAGTGAAAACAGACCTGAATGTTATTTCTCATCTCATCAAATGGTAATCAGCTGGATGGGGATCCATGTGCTGATATAATCAGCTGTGATTATTTTTGATGATGAATTTGCTTTATAAATACTATCAATATGGCTTGCTAATGGACCAAAATGGCAGAGTTGGACTGAAATAGCAGAGTTGTCCTGATAATTATTGTTCCAGTGCCATCTTTTTGGTCTCCCTCGCTCAGGTGCGTGTCACCAAGGGTGAACATTCAAATTTTTTTACATTCTCGCTAGCAGTTTTCTGTATGTTCTGGGCTCATTTGGATTGCGTGTTTAATCTTATCTTTGTTTGCCCAGTCTTCTTGTAACCTGGAGATCAGTCAAAGTCCTCCATTGGGTACGCTTGTTGGAATAATTCAATATTATTTGCGTAGCGCTTTTCAGATAATAGTCATCACAAAGATGATTTACAGGGTAATAGAAGGTCGGGGAGCTGCCCAAAACCACACAGTTGTGAGAAAACGATTTTCAATTGGATTTGATCTCTGGATGAACCTTCTTATAATAGGGGAGCCCATCGGCTGCTGGCTGGCACAGTCAAAGGTAACTGGGCATTAGTGATAATAAGTCTATCCCTAGAAGGGCACTCGGTAGAGTGCGTACCTCCGCCAGGCCACTCGTTTGACCGATTGCAGTCAAAATCAATAAAGTCCATCCCTGATGTGATAGCGACCCACCTGCCAAATTTCAGAGGTATCCGTTCATCACTTCTTGAGTTGTCTTGTATACAAACAGACAGACTGACAAACCAACGTTGGCGAAAACATAACCTCCTTGGCAGAGGTAATAATTACTAAAGTGGGTTGAACTCCAAATTTAGTGAAAGCGTTAAAGTTTCTTAGATGAGGAAAGTTCCTTGGTTGGGGAAAGTTAGAAGTCTGTGGGGTCCTGTGCCGAGAACTGCGTCATAGTGCTGATCATATATTGAAGTTTTAGGGCAGGTTTGAAGCTTGGAAAGTTTCTGGGTGCTTTGAAATTTTTGCAGCCCCTTTGAGCTCAGTGACCGATGGGATTGAAGGGTTTAAGTTTTGGGGTCTTTAGGTACGGTCTGTACTGCACCGCTGACCATGCTGCGGTTGGTTAGAAGTTTCCAGAGCCCCTCGTGGGCCGTGTTAAGATCATTGGAAGTTTTGAAGTTGCCTTGAAACGGCCTGTCTGGTGCTATTGAAGGACACGGGGAGGGGAAGGGTCACAGCTGTGGGCCCCAAACTGCGCCTTTCTCCGAGAAGCTGGCCCTAAACTCATGAATCATTCGCACCACCACCGAGAAGCCATATGTTACAGTACGGAGATTGGAGCTGAAAGGGAGAGAGAGAGGTGGGGGTGGGGAGATGAGGGATGGAGAGAGGGAAGTGGAGTGAGTGGGTGATCCAGGGAGAGAGTGAAGTACAAAGGAATGGGAGAGGGAGGGATAATGGGGTGAGATGGGGATTACGAACGAGAGATGGAGGGAGATAGATGGGATAAGGAGAAAGAGGTGGAGGGAAATGGAGGCAGAGGTGGGGAGATATGGGGAGATAGACTGAGGGGAGAGAGAGAGAGAGAGAGATCGATCCTGTGTCTCATTTCCCAATTAGCTACATTTAGTTTTTCAAAATGGTGGGGGGGGGTCAAGGCTGAGAATCCAACATGATTTGCCCACTGGCAACAATAAATTAACTTCACTGCCGACTGTTCATGTTTTATAATATTTAAAAATGTGCTCTAGTCTACACTTTTTTATTTTTTCTTCCCTGATTAGTCCCCACTGGACTTTTTTCCACCAATGAGGACTTCCCTCCAGGGGTTCGGGCCCTCCTTTCGCACCCATAGCTTTTTGTAGTATTTCAGGAGTGGCCACTCTTGGCCTACATTTCTACTCCATTCTGGTGTGTTTTTTATATCCTTATCAGCAGTGACTGCATTAGGAAAAGTAATATTGTGATATTCTGTAGGCATGGCCTTCCTTCTCGGGCTGAGTATGGTGTTTACCCAGCAACCTCATGGGCTTGGCAGAAAAGAATGGCTAGGTCTTTGACCTCTGCTTCCTGAGCTCTTTTGGGTCGTGAACGGAGCCCCATCAGTCGCCATTACCTACAACACTCATGGAAATGAATCATCGCAGCTGGTTGCAAATATTCAATTTATCGTGAATGGCCACGCAGTGGTTTATGGGTAATGATACTCAAAAGGAGTGCCGAGGCTCCCATTACTGGTTGGAGAAACTGACAGTAGTTTATTTGGGAACTCCAGCGAGGGTGTCACTAAATCCTTGATAGATATATCTATAACTCTTCTATGACAGGAGTTTCTTCTTGGTTTATAGGAAACAACTTGGCAGCTGGAGTATGCTCTGAATTATAAGCCAAGACAAATATTTATCCAGCTAAAAAAGAGTTTTCAGGTGTTGAAACATTGTCAAACAGAAAACGAGAGGATATTGTTATATCTGAGCGATACTAAGGCTACATAAGGCCGCTGTCACATCATATATCTGCCTCTACTGACGTGTCGCCAACAATAGGATCTCTGAATCTGTATTATTTTACCCAGAATCCTCTTGGGCTTTGCGGCTCCATACTTCTGAAGCTTCTGTGTAAGTTCTCCACACATTCTTCTGCAGTCCCTGCTGAGATCTCTATTGACTTCTGTAAAGTTCAAAGGTCAGCCAGGAGCCAGGAGGACAAAGCATTGCTGTCTTTGTTCTCTGTCCTGCTTCAGTGTGGGTATCTGTGTGTTTTCGGAGAAAAAAGATCGAAAAATAGATTGCCTGTAGTCCCTCGGGGTGAGCAAACATACGGTATGACGCTCCTTTGAAGTCCATGGGAAATGGTCACGTGACATCAGGCTAAAAGGTCTTCTGTCTGCCGTGACTTATCAACACGATCGACTCGACAACCGCAGTTACTCAATTAAAACTGAAATTTTCTATAAAAGCTGAAATGATTGTAAATGCACTCTGTAATGACTCGCAGTGGGAAACCCATTTCCTGGGAATTCTGCTGCCGATCAATTTACACGGATCAATGGCCTGCCGGAGTGTAATATTTACCAAACATCTGATTAACATTTGTTCGTTTACATTCGAGGCTTAACAGTATTTATATGAGAAATCATGAATTATTCAGATTTTAATTGATTTTTATTTAATCAGAGTTCAAACGAGTGTGCTTGAGATGTGCAATTTCTAAATGTTATGGGAGGAAGGTAAATTAAACGCTATGATATCTTTTAATATACCCCTGTCACCAGTCGGGTGAGATCAGAAACGCGATTATTCTGGGCCTTACGGAACATTCTAATGCTGATATCCCAATACTGGTTACTGAAATTAATAGAGTTCTAGAATACTGACTGAGAACTTTGGGAAAAGATTTAGGAACTCCAGCCACAGTGGGGTTACGAAGGAGATATAAGCTGTAGTGAATCTGTACACATCCAGCCTCTTGCTGGAGATGGTGTCGGCATTCAGGCTGAATGGTGACAGCTGGTCTCGCGTGTCCTTCTGCTGTTTGTGCTCTCGTTCCTGTTTACGCTGCGAACTGTGGTTCCTTGGCGAAATCACGGCATGTGCTGGCCGTATAGCTGCTTGCTGTCTCGCTGTATCTCTGTGAATGTTCACACGTACCTGTGCATTTACTGGGACATGTGTGAGTGGGTGTGCGTGTGTTCGTGTGTGCTCCTGGGTGCTTATGCACTGGCATTTTTGCAGAGGTAAATGACTACTGGTAATTCTGCTCTGGCTGAGTACATACTGTGTAACTCAGCTGTGATCATGTGTGTGTTGTAAAAATAGATTTAAAAAAAATAAGCATTTGACTTTGTTTTAAGGGTTATGTATTTGTGCATGCCGGTGTACGTGTGGGTATGTACGTGTTTGTATAAGTGCGTGTATATATATGTGTGTGCGTTCTTGTACAAACCATAAAGTGACATCCAGAAAATGTTTCTTTCCTGAGGTTTGGGGACATTATTGAGAAGTGCAGGCATTTTCATGTGTCCGCAAAACTTCAAAGGCAAATTGTGACTTCGTAGTTAGGCTTAAGGGTAAAGTTAGAATCAAGGATTAAGGTTAAGGTTAGGGTAAAGGTCTCGGTCAGGTGTGCGTTGCTTGTTTTTAAAGGTCCACTATGCAAGTTTGTTTACTGTCACTTCTGTTGACATTTGAAGTCAAACAAAGCAGAGGCAGCCCGCCCCTCCCTCCCATAGTTCCCTCCTTCCCATGCTTCCATAACTGTCAACTCTTGTCGGTGATTGGCTGGAACGGTTTGTTACGTTATGAGGCACAGCCTGTGCCCCTTGTGTTTATTTGCAGTTTGTGAGGCCTGTGCGGTCTCCAGAGCCCAGGTTTTTTTTTACACTGAATTTAGGGGCAGGCAGCTCGCGGATTGTGGAGAAATTCCAGCGAATTGAGACAAAAAAATAATTGTGCAGAAAGTAAACAAACTTGCGTAGTGCAACTTTAAGATTATGGAAAGGTTGCAGAGACTCCGGATGAATTAATGGCAGTCAATGTAATGTACTCACAAAGATATTAGTGCAAGCATATGTGTGTGGGTGTGTGTGTGCGTGCATGCGTGTGAGTGTGTGAGTGCGTGTGTGCACGCTCATAGCAGGTTCAGAATCAGCGTAACTCCATCTCCCTCCCTCTCTCCGCTGTGACGTGCCCCTGAAGGACCCGTACTTGTTTACTTGTCCTTGACAGTCATTCTCCCCGACCCCTGTTCCTCAGTCGCCCCCGGCGTCACGCCATGGCTGATGCCCAGAGAAAGGGTCATCCTGGTGCAACCCCCACCGGTGCCCACCCCCCACTCTACTCTCCTCCAATCACAGCCAAGGACTCGGTGATGCCGGTCCTCTCTCACTGGAGGGATTCCGAAGAAGAGCGTCGCCTTGTGACGCGGCGCTCTGTCAAACGGTCGAGTCCACCCCCACCCCGCTCTCTTCCTCGTCCTCTCATCCCTCTCTCTCTCTCTCTCTCTCCCTCCCTCTCTCTCATGAGCACGCAGCCCAGTGCAGCTGGGCTGGTTTTTAGCGGCAAATCACAGAGTGCCATGAGTGTCTCCCTCAAGGCTTAGCCGAAGATAAGAAGCTGTAAACGTGAAAGCGGGAGAGTCCGAGTTCACACAAGTTTATTGTATCCCACTTTGTTTTCCTCTCTCTTCTGGAATTTCTGGAGTTGTGGGGCCACATTTCTGTTTTTTATGTCTTTTAAAATTTCAAATCAGATTTCTAGAGCGCTCTAATGAAGAAAGCCGGACACACCTGGATTCCCCACTGAAGGAGACCCAAACAGAAGCCTGCAGGTAGGCTGTGCCTGATGCTAACGGTTACGGCGGAAGGGTCGAATTGGGGTGAAGACAGTGCACTAATCCCATCATCCACCCTTCCTCGGCTTTCAATGTGGCAGTGTTCAGGCCACTCAGAGTTCCTCAAAAAAGGGGGCGTGCCAGCTTGGATTGAGCCAATCACTGCAGGGAACATCTTGGCGTTGTTGCATTAGAAGGGTGACGTGTTGTCCAGGCAGAGCGTATTTGTGTGTGCGTGACTGTGTGCGATCGCTCGATCGATCTAGCCCACACAATCAAGTGATAAACGGTACTCTGGTAACTGTGCTCCGTCTGTGTCCCGCCATTTTTTAAATGTGACAGGGTGTTCTGATGCTCAATCCTCTCCCTGTTCAGGAAAAACTAAACTTTTGAGCTTCTACTGCTAATGCTGTCTGAAAAGCAAGCTTCCCTGTGTACATTCTCTCAGTACTTTCATGAAAATATGAATTAAAAATTTGAATTTGCTGAATGAATGATGACTGGTTGTGTAGAGAAATGACTAAGTTCTGTGAGGATGAGCGCTGTATAGCAAATAAAGAATGCCTTTGTGTTTGAGCTGCAAATCCAAAACCCTTGTCTTCTACTTTGTGCAAAATAGCATTTTGCAAAGGGACTCCTGATATTGCTATCAGTTCATATGAGTTTCTGAGTTGCTGATGCCTGCTAATGGGAAGCAGCAATGGAATACAGAAGCTTTGCCTGTGTTCGTTGTTATCAAGTTCTGGGGAATTGTTTTTTACCAGCTGACTTTTCCCATAGTGCGTATAAACGGCTTGTTCGCTCCTGGCAGAGACTACAAAAAGTGTCTCGGGCTGTCGTCACTCTCCAGGCTGACAACACGACGATTCAGCTGGGAGCGTTTGCCTACCTCGCCTTCCGTCGCTCCGTATCTCAGGCGACGGCGATCCGCCGTTGCCATGAGCGCCGGAGGGACGGCGTCGATGGGGAATAGCTCGTTCGGCTGCCTCTCGCGGCTTACATAACGAGTCGTTCACCGCGCTTACATAACCGTGTAAACGAGAACTCGTCAAGAGCGTCCGAGCCTCCTCAGCTCACTGCCAGGCCGATCACGAAGGCACAAAAGTCGCACTCGCCATACGTATCGTTATTAATCGGTGAGGTCGACAGGGCCTCTTTCTACTCCGTACACGGGTCTGTCAAATACAGCTGTTGTATTCAAACCTATGGAACCACAGGCTTATTTTAAATTATTGTGGATATCTCAAGGTTTCTAACAATGCCCGATATGTCCTGCTGAATTACAGGGAAATGTGCATGAAATTATACACACACACACACACACACACACACACACACACATATAAAATCTAGATATTATCCTTTTGATATAATGCTGAGGCCATAAAAACATGGCGTCCTGGGTTTGAATGTTTTTCTCAATATAAGTGATGTAGCTCCAGTGAAAATTTTACTAAATTTTTAGGGAGTTATTAGAACACTTTGCATAGATTGTTGTTGTGCAGGAGCAGATCACAAAAACATGTTTCTGTGGGCAGTGTCTGAGTTCGAGAGGATACAAAAATAACGCTTATGCCATCGTTTGCCTTTTTTTTTTAACTCGACTTAGAGGCTGGATCCACAGGGCAGAATGCTAAGGTCATGGACTTGTTTTGTGATCGTCGCTTTGCCTGCTGTTGAGCGGAGAACATCATGCACAGAGCCACACATTCCGTCCCAAATCACTCAAGAGTGCTTGACCTTCTGAAAAACAGCTGTTGTATCTTGCTGTGAATTAAGCCTGCCCCATCCATCTCTGAGGAAAATGTCTGAGTTTGTTGTGACTGAGAACAGAGGTACTTCAGACGCAGTTGCGGATCGTACGAGCGGAGTAAGGGCTGTGCTTCAGTGAGGGTTACCTGGTGAGATTTCTTAGGTTAGCAGGGAACACAGGACTGTTACCTGCAGCCTATTGGTTTCCCCAAGTGACTGATAGTGAGGATGGCTGTGGAGGTGTGGAAGGTGCGACAAGGTGATGTATACAATGCCTGTCCCAAAAAAAAGTTTCTGTTTATATAAAAACAAACAGTATGTCTTATGGGGCAAATTACTGGTCCGCATCAGACAAATAAAACTATGAATGAGGAAAACAAACATAATTTTAACACACAAATTGGCCACATCAAAGTCCTGACCTTAACCACATTGAAAGTTAAGTATTCGGATGAGATGAGAATTCTGCAGAGCAGTTCAACCATCTTGTGGAGGCAAGATTTCGAGCCAAAAAATGAGCCAACTCTGATTGAAAATAAAGGTTCAGATGTTGGAAGCGGTTTTCAAAACAACGACTCGAGGAATCTGAACTGTAATCAAAGCCGCAGGGGTTGTTCTCTCTAAATATTTCATTGTGTGACTATTTGTTGGACAGGTGATGTATTAAGCTTATATTTAGCAGTTCGTTAGTAGGAGAGTCTGCTGCTGTGGGAGGCTTGGAGAGTCTACCAGTCTCAAAAGAAAGACTTTATAAAATTTAGATGGGTTTACACAGTTCTGAGTTTCTAAGCTACACATCTGATTTAATTTAGTTGATTTTAACCCATCTATACCCGTGGAAATTTGAAAATGCCATTCTAAACGATTGGTGCACCCTGGTGCCTGTCTAATCCCTAGGGTAGGTGGCGGGGGTAATCTGCTATGTGGAGCTCTAGATGGAAATACCGACTCAGGGGCAGGAATGATGGTTGTTCCACTGTACCTTGAGCTCGCATGACCATGGCACTGCAGGCGCCTCTGACAGGAAGTGCAGGAATTTGTATTTTATTTTATTCTGCCCACCTCGTCTCCCCGGGCCCAGGTGAGGCTGGGGCGAGTCAGAGACGACGTTGGAATGATCTCGCCCCTTTTCTGCCCCCTGCTCGGCAGGTCAGCCCTGTATCAGAAATAACATCTATATTTTACACACCGTCTTGCACTCGTTCCCTCACGCATTATGCACAGAAAATTCCTCCTGATCCCTCGATTCTTTTATGATGCGCACCGTAGTGGTTGAAAAATCCAAATCCTTTTGTGTCTTTCTTTGAGGTCTTTAAACCTTTCAATGATTTTATCATAAATGTGTGGGCAAATTACCAATCCTTGGCCCATCTTTGCTCCTGAGACCACCTCTACCGAGCAAACTCGAGTGCCGTGCCCGCGCAGGGTACTCTTGTGTTCACAATTACCAAATGAACTGGACTTTGGGGTCAAGCGCGCTCTGATCCGTGCCTGAGTCCCTAGTGTCCAATCACGAAGACCTCGGATTTAAGGAAAGGAAATTTATTAACAATGCAATGACATGAAAGAAATTCAGTATTTTCGCAATATTTCCGTCCTCGAGGACCCTCAAGCAAAGTGGGGCGCCGATCTGCCTGGGTAGCAGGCAGCGGCGAAGCCATCCCCCGTAGGACAGAAGGGTCACACAGATGAAGTAGATGCTGAAGAGGCCGGAGTCAGAAGTTGGTGGTGGTGGGGAGGCGGTGGGCGATGCGGAGTCTGTGCAACAGCAGACAGGAACACGTCAGAAGCAGATATAGAGAAGACCGAAGGCGCTGATTGGGTAAGTGTAATGGCTTGAGAATCCTACGTCTCGTGATTGAACTTTCGTTTACACTTCCATTTAAAGCATCCTATAATTGAGATATGGTCTGCTACGGGGAAAATATGGGTCACCTTTTCAAAGCCAGTTAAAATATTTCCCAGCCAGCTCAGTTATTTTCTTTACGAGTAGCCTTGATGCTAAAGTCTGTGCCTTGACTTTACTTCAGTGCTCGAGTGATCTGCTGCATAAATTGTGTTGTCATGTATCATTGGCAGTCGAAGGTCAGTTTTGCAAACAGGATGGAGGGATTTGCAAACTGGTTGTTGGCTGAGCTTTAGCTTGGTATTGTATTTCCACCTGAGGGACAGTGCAGTGCTATCAGATTATTTGAAAGCCAAAGAAACTTAAAATATAAAATGCTGATGCTCTTGGGCATTACTGGAAATACTACTTTGTCTCTCGGAAACCTAACCTGAGCCATTATCTGTATTATAAATTCATTATCTCACTAGATATAAGCTTTTGCATGTACATTTATGAAGCATTATGACTGACAGACTGATTAACCCATTACCTGACTGACTGAATGACTGACTGAGTTATCAACTGAATCTGTGCCTGTGTGGCTGTGACTCTGCCTGACTGAATTGCTCTCTGACTGAGTTACTGACTGACTCAAATCCTGACTGACTGAAACAGTGCCTGGCTAATTGACTGACTGACGCAGTGCCTGACTGACTCACTGGCAACTTGACAAATTCTGACTGATTGACTTGAAACACTGGGGGGATAACTGACTGACTGGTTAACTGACCCAATGCTTGACTGACTGACTAACTGACTGACACAGTGCCTAACTGACAGACTGTTGGAGTGACCAGGGGTGCGTTTCCCAAAATCACAGATGCTAACTTACTTAGCTTGGCCCGTTGACTGTGAATGGACGAGCTATGTAAGTTGCTAACTTAGTTAGCAACTACGCTTTTGGGAAACGCACTCCAGGTTTGAGAGTACGTGTGAAATGTGGCACGTGTTTGTTTCTGCTCCTAGGATTTGAGACATGAGACGTCAGGTTTGCAATATTTTGCATCTCCATTCAGCTGTGCACACTTTAATGAGACTGAATCCATCCGACCCTGCTGGGAAATTGTAAAAGTAATCCAAGTAATCTCAGGTTTGTGAGCCCAAATGGCACTGAGACATGAGATGTTATTTGCATGAAGGGCAGATTAATTAGTGGCTTGTGTCCTACATTTTAGAAAGTGCTATTACACATGAGAGGATCATCTACAGCGCTGTAAAAAAGGTACTGGCTCCCTGCCTTATTTCTTCTATTTTAGCATATTAGTCACAGTTAATGTTTCAGACCATCAGAATAATTTGGTATTCAACAAAGAGAACCGGAGTTAATGCAAAATGTAGTTTTTAAATGATTTCATTTATTGAGGGGAAAAAAGCTTTCCAACCCTACCTAGCACTATGTGGAAAAAGTAATTTTCCCTTAGTTACTAATTAAACCAATTAAACAAGTTAAATTGATAATTGGGTTTGACATCAGGAGACACACCTGGGCATGATCACTGCCAGCTTTGTTAAATCTAAACATCATTATAGAATCTGTCTGGCAATGCGATGTCAGCAAAAAGCATCACATGATGCTGTGATGTAAAGAAAAACAGGAACAGATGAGAAACAGCTGCTCACATGTATCAGTCTGGAAAGAGTTACAAAGCCATTTCTAAGGCTCTGGGACTCCAGTAAACCACAATGAGAGTCTTTACCTCCAAAGGGAGAAAACTTATGACAGCAGTGAACCTTCTCAGGAGTGGCTGGCCCATCAAATTTCCTCCAAAAGCGCATCGACGACTCATCCACGAGGTCGCAAAATAGCCCAGATCAACATCAAAAGAACTGCAAACCTCACTTGCCTCAGGTAAGGCCAAATTTATGATTCCACAATGAGAAATAGTCTGGGTAAAAATGGCCTTAGTGGGAGAGCTGCAAGGCAAAAATCACTGTTGACCAAAGAGAACACGAAGGCTTGTCTCACGTTTGTGTCAAACTAACGCAACATCCCATAAGAACATCACACCAACAGTCAAACACAGTGGTGGTAGTGTAATGGTCTGGGGCTGCTTTGCTGCTTCAGCATTAGGGCGATTTGCCATAATTGATGGAACCATGAATTCTGCTCTCTCCCTGAAAATTCTGAAGGAGAATGTCTGGCCATCAGTTTATGACCTAAAGCTCAAAAGCAGTTGCGCTATAAAGCAGGACAATGGTACAGAGCACACAAGAAAGTCCTCTTGCCTGTGCATGAATGCTTCAAAAAAACAAAAAATGACTGTTTTGGAGTGGCTTAGTCAAAGTCCTGACTTGAATCCAATTAAATTGCTGTGGTATGACCACAAACAGGCAGTTCATGCTCAACAAACCCTCCAGTGTGGCTAAATTAAAACAATTCTCCTAAAAGAGTGGGACAGAATTATATCACATGATGTAAAGAGTCCTTGCCTGTTATCAAAAATGTTTGATTGCAGTTGTTAGGTTTTGGGGGTCATTTTTTTTTCTCAGAGGCAATATTGGTTATTAATATATTTTTATCTTCAGTGAATAAAATCATCATTTAAAAGCTGCATTTTGTGTTTATTGACATTGTCTTTGTCTTATATTAAAATTAGTTGGATGATCTAAAACATTTAAACATGACAAATAAGCAAAAATGGAATAAAATGGGAAAGGGACAAATACAGTCTCACAGCTCTGTTCTTTTCCTGAACCTCATAATGGACTGTATTTTTTTCCCAGGCACAATTAAAATCTCACCTGTCAAATAAGAAAGTAAGTAAGTAAGTAAAATTTATTTACTAAAGCACCTTTCACAGAGGACGTAAAACTCACAAGGTGCTTCACAGTATAAAAACGTGCAAAAAAAACACAAACAGTAAAATACAAGCAATAATAAATATACAAATTCAAAGGACACATAGTAAAATCACAACACAAAAACAACAGTACAAAAAAAAAGGTCAACTGATAGCTCTACTGGTCACCATTGATGTCCAACCAGGTCACTAAGTGTTTCTGTGGTAACATTAACTTGTTACGTTTCTGTCTGCTTGGCAGGTAATATTATCTAACCCAACTGGCAAATCTTTAGATGAGTAAAAATATGCAGGACCACACTGGAAATAAGTCTTCGGATTCATTTTATTTTATTTTTTGTGTGTATCAATTAAATAATGCACTGAACTGCATTTTAATTTTTTAAAATAAATTCAGTCATTCAAACTTTTTTTTGCTTTATTATGCAAAAATAAATATAAAAGTGCAAATTTTCATCTGATTATGAAATTAAAAATACTTGTAAATATCGACTTATTCTATGGTTTTTCAGTGTCGTGGTCGGTAGTGACATCAGTGACTGAGGTGGGCGTGTGCCCTGATATGGGGCACTGTTTAATTGCAGCCAGGGGAAAATTGGCACTCTGGACCCCAGAAACAGGCAGCGATAAGGTCCAAATTACTGGATTAGTCAAGCCGGTTACCTGATAAAACCCCTGGTGACACACCGCACGGCCTCTTTCGATTAACACTCACCGGACGAGAGCCTCAGAGGTGACCACGTGTTACATTATCTCAAATTTCCATCCACCGGGTTTGGGCCTGTTCAAACGTGTTTGTGCTTGTGCTGTTCTGGCCCCTGCAGCCTAGCCCATGCACCGCTTGTTTTTAAGCCGTAACTCTTGCTTTCTGTCGTGAATGAGATGAGATCAACGCTGGCCGTCCTGCTGGTGGAGCGGAAGCAGAGAGGATGATGGGAATAACAGGAGTGCCGGTTACCTGCTGATGACACTACTGGGAAAAAAAATTTGGGCTTAACAGGCAGTTTCGAAAGATGAAACAATGCTTGTTTTTTTAGATTTATTTATTTATATACTGAGTATTTATTTTTTACAGTGTACATGTTAATTGAAGCTTACGGAGGAACACCATCAGAGCTAATGCTAATGTGTGGTCTGGACCCGCTGCAGCCCCAGTGAATAAGCTCTGCATGTCTATTGGAGCGTGGCCATCCTCCCGTGTGATTGGGCAAATTTGGCTGCCCGTGAGCCTGGTCATCCTTCTTTGTTCAGTTAATCAGTCACTTGCAGGCACCTGCAAAAAGCTTAGTGACACTGGAGAAAAGTGCCATTTTAAAAAGGCTTCCAGTACCTGCTATGGATAACCTGTTTTTGGGTTGATTTTTATTCTTTTCTTTATTTATTTGTCTATTGGTTTGCTTGTTTGTATTTCGTCGGGGATGTCTAAGAACAGGGTTACCAGGTGTCATCGTGAGAGATTGTTTTGATAAGTGAAGCCATAAAAACACTACGTACATCAATTAATGGGGCCTAAAATTTCTAACAATTTTTATTAAAACTGTCATAATAGAATACAAGTGTATGAAAACAGAAAGCAAATATATTTAGTTGTCATCTTCCAGAAGTGTCCAGAGGCTGGTATGCCTCTATTTGTGGTGAATATTAAAAGATAAGCTACCTTCAAACACAGATCCCTGTTAATTTACATACCCCCAGTTCTCTCAGATACATTATATTAGAAGCGAGCTCTGTACCGAAGGTAAGCAAAAATGTTGATATTGCTCAGATAAAAACAAGCTTTTATATATATATTTATAACTGCAATATTTATTATGAAGCACGATCCAAGCAGGAAATTACAATCCCTCCTGCGATTTAATATGGGACCGTATTGTGTGAAGTATAAGGGTGACTTGCAATAACCTTCCCCGTGGTGCGTTTGCTGTACTGAGATTGGAGAACTGAAGGATCATGGGAGATAAATGATGAATGACAGGGTCCTTTGCTACACCGCCCCACCCATAATGCACCTTGCTCTAGCTTGTTTGTAGGGATGGAGACTTAGAAGGCCAGAGGGAATTAATTATTACTAAAGGGCAAACGGAGCCATTGAGACCAGCTGGAGGACATTTTGAATATTTTATGAGCGTAAATAAGGTTCAGGAGAGACGTACAGAGGAATGCATACAGTCCCTTTCCTCGACTCCGCCAAACCTGCACTTCACGCCATCGTTTGGTCACCTCTCCAACTGTGCAGCATACAGTGAATTTTTCACATGTGGACAGTCATGCTGTTGTTTTTTAACTGTCTGACTCCATACGCCAGCGCACTGAATTTCTGAATGGCAAATATTTGGCTGAAGCAGCAAACTTCAGCTCTTTTGCGTGGGTTGTAACATCTATACCTTTGAAAGCATTAAGTAATTGCGGCTTTGTTTAAACGGCGTCACCGTTCAAATACTTATGAACTGCCCTATAACGTGACAGGACTGAGAAATTTATATGCATCACAGCAGTACTGGCACCTTGGTGGGGGAGACAATCCTGTAACAATTATGAGCTTTCCCAAACTTACTTGTGTTTCACGTGCCCGAAGCACTATCTTTGGGACGCGGTGTGGGGGCTGGGGTGATGGTGCAGAGCGTGTAGCTGAAGTTGTTGGGCTTTTATCCGGCAGCTCTTGTTTGTGTCAGAGGCCTCTGCAAGATGGCTTAGTGATTGGGCCATGAGCGCTGCATTCTGTCTTACCTGGCATCAGTGCACTCTATCACTGTCCATCCGCAGGCTGTATGGGGCGGGGAATGATAAATGCTGTACACACACACACACCCACACACACGCGCTCATACATACACTCACACACAAACACGCCACACAGCTAGCAAACTGTAACCACATTCACGTTATATAATGTTATAACACTGATAGAACGTGGCATCAATGCTTTGAGAATGCTTTGTTTGGGCTGGGCATACTGTGGTCCACAACCAGTTTTGCTTGTATGAGTGTTCTTGTTGTACATTGTCAGAATACTCCTTCATGTGTATGTTACCGTACCCCTCAGTTTAACTCCAGTTTAACTCCTGTTACCCTGGTTTCTAAATTCTGTGCGGTACTTAAAACAGTGATTTACATACATTGTTAATATTTGAGGTTCTGAATTTATGTCAACGACAGTTCTACAATCAGGACTGTACCTGGAAAATCGCTTTGTTATTAAGACCCTGTGTGTTGGCCTGTCAAAGGATGTTTGTTCCATCTTCATTTGCTCAATTCCAGAATGAAATTCGAATTAAGTTGAATTCCAAACGCATACATACCTATGCCCGCACGCGTGCGCGCGGATACGCAAGTTTTTATGCGTCTTCACGTGCGTAGGCGTTCACCTCTACAATTAACTGTGCTCGCACTTGCGCCTGTTTTGCGCGTGGAAACTCTTTCGAGAGCAGAAGTGCTCGGGACGATGGGATGCGCAAGTTTTCTTTCCTTGTTTCCCCCAAAAATATCGATAAAGGATATTTTGTTTTCCGTGAAATTGGTAACATGCTATAAGCAGTTGGGTAAATTGAGCATTATAATGTCGCGTCCTGACAATCATCATCTTGCAGCACAGATCAAAATGCACTTCACGTTAAAAACCAGCCCTGTTTGTGTTACTTATGCTGGGCAGAACCCTCGCGCGATATGAGCAGTGGGGAATCCCTCGCACTTTCCTACCCAGGAAAAAAATCAAATAAGTCCATTTGAGCTGTAGTTTAAGCAGGCTGGTCTCCCAAGTACTATTCCGAGGCGAGTCTGTCGCTGGATTTTTAAAGCCTCGCTGTCATCTACTTCTGCTCCAGTTAGCGGTGCCCTAAAGCTTATCGCAGCACAAGGCTCGCTCCAAGGAGCAACGGCCAGCTCGCCAAGAAGGAACGCACGACATTATCCGTAGCGTCAAACCTCTCCGTCTCGTCGAGCAAACGGTGACGCGCAAGATAGACACAGCAATTTGAAGTGAGAGCGTGCAGAGGATGGGAGTCGCGCACAAGCTGGGGGATTCACCCAGTGGGGGTGGGGGCGAGAGAATTCTCCTTTGTCTCCATGGTAACCGAGTCTGCTGCCCAGGCAGAACGCCTGGCTGTCACTCCGATTAAATGTGCCCATGTAGCGGAGGTTGCGAGAACTCGTGCCTCCCTACCCATCCTCAGCGTTTTCTT
Source organism: Gymnothorax reevesii (assembly GCA_029721435.1). Lineage (NCBI taxonomy): Eukaryota > Metazoa > Chordata > Actinopteri > Anguilliformes > Muraenidae > Gymnothorax > Gymnothorax reevesii. The sequence continues at coordinate 20,648,251 of CM056579.1, read as the reverse complement.
CTAACAAGCCTTTATTATTACCTAACCTTCGCCTGCCAAGATCTCGTTGTGCGGCACCCCGTCTTCTCATATTAGCTTGGCAGCGGCGTTCCTGAGCGCATGTATCATGCTTGTCCTCTGAAGTGTGCTTGTGCATAAACCACCGGCGATCGCACTGCAAGTAGGGAATAACAGCGATTTCAAATTGACAAGGCACACCTTTTCAACCGCGAAGTCAAGAACTAAATGATTTACCAGTTTGCTTATGTCAGTAGTAGTCTTTTTCAGAGGAGTCGCCGGTTGGAATTTGAACTTTCCCCCTTGGAAATGTGGTTACTTTCGGGGTGCTTCTGGCGGGTGGAGTTCCGCCGCGAGTTTTCTGGGTTAGCTTGTGGGAAAGCATTGACCTTTGCCACACGAACTCCCCCGTCCTTGCATAAATTTCACGAGCAGTGCTTTTATTGGATCTGAAATAGATTACTAGACTTTGGCCAAATACATTTCTATTTTGATTGAAATATTTTTCAGTAGGCCTATTTCTCAGGTGCTCTGGTACCTCACGAAATGCGCTCAAAGAGGACAAATCGTGTTGATTCCTTTCACTAGGCAATATCAGTTGAAGCACAGAAAAGCATTTTAATCAAAATCGAGACATATTTCACCCAGGAGTGCCATGTATGAGTAGAAAATCTCTTTACATTTGGAACACTTTTTAACAGGTGTAATGATGGCGCCTCCCTGAGAACTCTGCCTACAGCGAACTCAAATTGTATTTGATTACGGTCAGTGTTGGAAGGTTTGAAAGATGAGAGCCAATTTATCTGCAAACTGCATTTAATTAGCCTTGACACCAAGTTTAAGGGTCAGATAAAACATTTATTTGTGCTTAATTGTTTGCTGACTTGCTATTGATTTATTCACGGTCTTATTCGCTTACCTTAGATTGTTATCCTGAGGGCACCTACTGAACTTGCACTGCATATCTGTGATATTCATTCGTCCATTTATCGCTACATTTGCCCTGACTTCAGGCTGAGCATCTTAAAATGAGCACAAGAGAAGTGCTGCCCTTTTCATACAGTACATACGCTGCTGTCAGGCTTTTAACTCATACCACAAGAAGCAACCATACTACACCTGTCCTTGCTGCCTTCCTATGGAAGCCCATAGCGTACAATATTCAAATGAAAATTTTCCACTTATGAATGAGTTATGAGACAATATTAAATTAAAAATGCCCATTAATCCAATTACCACTTTCACATACACATATGGGAAATCTATGACTATACTCAAATGATAATAAAAAGCTGTTTGACATTTCATTTTCAAAGTCATGCGCCGCAATACAGAGGACAATATTCAAATGCAATAAGCAAAACAGCACCCCCAGCCTATTGCATTTACATTTACATGTCATCACGCCCTTTTAGGGTCAACATGACAATGAAAATGCTGTTTTCTTATCACCTGGAAATAGTAATAATATTATAATGATGACGACATTTGACATTTCATTTCCAAAGACTTATCCTGCAATACATAGGACAATATTTCCATTTGAATATTGTCCACTATGGGCCTCCATACATACCCTTCACTGGCAACCTGGAAGTTTTAGAATTTATTTGAGAATTTTATGGTTTTTAAAGCATTGCATTTCCGGGCTCCAGCCATTTCATCTTTGAACTGTTTACTCCTGATGAGCCTGATCACTCCCGATATCTTCTTACAGGGGTATATGTGTTTTGTTTTATTTTTTGTCAATTATCTACTTCTACTACTGTGGTTCCTAAATCTCGAATGGTCAGAAAAAGCGACGGAGCCTTTGCAGTTGGAGCTTTACGGCTGTCGAACTCCCCAGCTGCCGATCTCTGACAGCCAAACTCCAAGTCTCCTCTTTTAAATCCCTTATTAAAACCTAATTTTATCGTTTGGCTTTATCTTAAACGTTGGCTTGTTGGACCTGTTATTTTTCTTACATTTTGTGCTATTGATGTATTACTCTATTATTGCTCTATCTAATACATTACTTATCTGCTCTTATAATTGTCCCTGTTTATATTGTTATTGTCCTCATTGATTTTATTGCCTTATTTTAATTGTCACTGCCTTGTTTCCATTGTTATTTGCCTTTGTTTTCAATTGTTAAGCATCTTTTAACTTATGTCTGATAAGTGCTATGTGAATACATTTATTGTTACTATATTCTCTTGATGCATATTGGGATTGTCTTCACCATTTTTCTCTCTGGCCAAGACCATTGAGAGCTTTTCAAAAAGAGACAGATCATCAGATTATTTGCTCAAGGTGAGTGGGTGCCTAAGTATTTTGCTCACAAAATGAAGTTCTAATTTAGGAAGCAATCCAAGAAACGTGATGCTGATTAATCGCATGCCCTTCATGCATCTCTCAGTTTAACATAACAAACATCGTCTTTCAGGATGTCTCTCTGCAGTTATGCTAGAGCAGACCAAGCTGCCTTGACTTCGCCTTGAGCGAAAAATGCATCATGATTAGTGGCGTGGCTGCGTAGAGCCAAAGCCATCACATTTACATGATTAGCGAGACCCTGCAGTGAGTCATGTGGAGCAGGACGGCCCGGCCAGGCCATCGGCGTGACACTTCCTGTTCTGGGAAGGAGCAGGGGCTCATGGGACGTGCTTAATCAACATTACAGCTGACAAATCGCACGATGGCTGGAGGACTCCCGGCAAGGCTCTGGCCTATTTGTCTTCATCTGCCAATCTAATGCACCCCACTTTCCATTCTTCTCACATGAGGAATGAGCGCGGCGTTCGGTAAGGAAAACCCGGATGTTTTCCTCTGATTGGATAAATGAATTTACATTTAAGCTAAGTGGGAGGCCAAGGTTTCCTAGCTCAGTTTTCTATCGATTTTGTCCACTTGAAACCATGCATATAACTTTTAAAAAGGAAATTTCTCTTTTTTAGGTTGTTCATGGTACAAGTGAATAGATGTGTTTAAAGGGACACTTCCCTGATTCTCAACCTTGTCTCCATGTATTGGAGTTTGGGATACAGTATGAAAAATGCATGCAGTTTTTGCTGATTTTCTCTGAATCTCCGTGAATCGGCCACAAATTCTGTTGTGCTTCCCCCACCTCCAGCACTGTCATGACTCATGATGTGTGCAGTGACGTAGCTGAAGGTCATCATTGAACTATGAGCCATTTCAGCTTGGATTTCATGTCTTCGTCAGTGGACAGCAAGGATGCCTTAGATGTGGCTCAAAGATGAACTTCCTTGTTTTGTTTGCTTGTCTTGCAAACAACTTCCGAGAATGGAAACTGCTCCGCATGAGTGCACAGCATGTTATGAATGAGCACACATTTCAATGAAAACTAGTCACATAAACGGCCTTCTTTCTCTGAAAGTAAAGTACATCATAGTACCTTTTGGGGTACATTGGGTTGTCACTGGATCAGTACAGTACTCTCCAAGATGCCCTTATTGTACCCTTGGAGATGTATATTTGCCTTCTTTTATTCCCAAAAGGTGTAGTCACGTTGAAGTCTAATAATTAGCCCTTGGGCGTACATTAATGAAAACTTTACCTTGACGGACAGAAGTAGACTGCTATTGTACCCGTATTTCTGGGAACGTTCTATAACATCATAAAATTTCTTCTTCCTGTCAGAACATTTGAAACGATTAATCTTGTCTGATCAGCAGAGTCGACACAAGTAGCAACTCATTCTGAAACGCTATCCTCACATTTCTTCTTAACGTGAGAAGTACTTGACTGGCAAACATAGTTCTTTCATCATGGCAGCACGATGAGATAAAGTTGTATCGGACAACATTCATTACAAAAACAGAAAATGACGCCCATGTGTGGAGTACTTCCAGTGTCACTGACTCCAAAACTGGCTTTTGTTCCAACCACAATTGCACAATATTACCTCAACTTGTCATCTCAAGTTCAATGAGCTTAAAATTTTAAGGCAGCCTGGACACTAACTTTGTCAGTTGAGACAACTTTCGTTTTTTTTACAGTGAACAGTTTTCCTTTTTGTAATTTACAATGAATTACAATTTAATTGCAATTACAATTTATGTTGTAATTGTGCCACTCTTACCTGCCAACTCAAAAAAACCTGTCACCGATCCCGCTCTTCATTTAAATTACATTGGCCAAGATCTGTTGGATGGTGTTAACTGTGATAGTTTCGGGACAGTTTGGTTTCCTTTCCTCAACATTATTTTTATATTAAAATGATTTGCTAGAATGTGCTTTCATCACATTTATTTAATTTATTTGTTAATTTCTGAATGTTTGCACGTGTCCCATGTTTTTTTCAATTTATTTTTAACTTTATTTTTTTATACATACATGCATTGACGTATAATGCAATAATTAATATCAAGAAGAAGCTGAGAAATAAATTTGAACTCTATTTTTGTTCTTGGGTGCTGATGCCCAGACTGTATACTTGCCCCCCCTGAGGTGGTAGGCATCCTCCATCTTGTCAGGGACATATCAATACTGAACCATTTCAGCTGACAAAATGGAGGTAATCTTGTGTCATTGCCTGTAATGGTGAGAGTGCTGGAAGAAAATTTCTAAGCCAGATGGAAGCCTTCTCTGCTGGATTCGATGTCTGTGCTTCCCTCACTGTCCAATTTGAGGCCGGCTATCCTCTGAGCGCCGCTGACAAGAGCCGGGCCCATTTCTGGGTCCATTTTATGCTCTTGCAGTGAAAATAATCGCACTACGTCGTTTCTATTATTTTGTAGAAATGTCTACTGTGCATCTGTTCATTTCTCAAATAGGGACACAGTGAGTGCACATGTTCTCAACGGAAATTTTTATAATAATGGTGGTGATAATTGTGACAGCTCACCTATTATTCAAGAGGATATTAATGACTTAACAGGACGCAGAATTATTCATGCTCTGGGTTTCGTGTAGTAAATTCTCCTGACAGCAGTCATTTAGAACAATTAGCCTTTCATTCAAATGAGTCTGTGCACACCGAGTCTGGGAGGGCAAATAACCACCACATTTCAGCTTTTCTTCGGAATAGGAATCTGTTGGCTTAAGAGAACTGTCACCATCCATCCATCCGTCATGTCGAGACAATACTCTTGTCGAGCGGACTGGGCACCAATGACAGCCAGATAAATTGCAGTCTTGATGAACGTGATTCCACCGATTTATGGAGGTATCGGCTGCGTGTGGAACCCACAATCTTCATCAAGTGGGATCCATCTTATCACATCACAGAACTTGATCATTTTGATGGACAACTTGACGTTTTGGTTGATGGTATCGTCGCACACGAGTGACATGTTCATGGAAAGCATGTGCTGCTAGCTTGACATGATCCCCCAGACTTGATGAAACTTGTTTGAGAGCAGGACCACAGGCCTGGGAAGCATGTCTACAGAGCTTCCAGACGGCATCAGTGATGAATCCTGCTGATGTATGATGACAAAAGGGAATGTGACCAAGAATATTTTAAAGAATCCACATGCAGGAATGGAATATACTGCACTGGCTTAAAATATTTTAAATGGTGGCACAACTAATCAGCTGTGCAGGCTGAGATCAGTTGATTAAATTAGTTGTATCAGGTGAGCTTCTGCTGTAGCCCCCCGGTCCTTTTCCCGGACCAGTTTGACACCCCTGATTTAAAACATCGCTCAAGATCCTGCGAAAAATGCTGCATATCTGCACAAATCAGTCGACATCCAGGGCGTCACAGCCTCGCCCCTCTCAGTTTCTGTTTGCGATGATCTTGTGTTGATTCCCGCTTCTACAATCACAGGTAGTGCTGCCACTCAGCTTTAGCATGTTGCTAACATTGCGCTTTCCCAGCTCCCAGCGACCGGAGGGCACATTGAGCGGATTGTAATCTCTGTGATAATGGCAGGCCTCCATACAGGTCCATAAAGCAAAATGGAGTTGGATTGAACCCTGGGAGTGAGGTCATAGTTGGTCTCTGTTAGTTGTGATAAAAGGCAGGTTGCTGTTGCGTGGAGTTGGAATAGAAACAGAGTACGAGAGGAAGTCACGATGGACGCCATTTCGGCTCTGCAGAGATTACTCTGGAAACTGGTCAGGATGATGAAATACCTGCAGCTGCCTTCAGAGGAGAATGATGCTCCGCTATCCCTTAAGCACTCACTTCTTTTTTATCACGAAAGCTTGCCTGCAAGGACAAAACTCTGATGTTGTCTAATCTTAATTTATTCATTGGCTTTTGGATTACCTCCCTGTTACAATGACATGTATTCTTTGGAAGATAGTTCATCCGTATATAATTTTTATCATTTGTATTGGAATCACATAGAAAAGGCGGTGAGAAACCAGCATCTCGTCAATCAGGGATTAGGCCTGCTTTGCTTGTACCGTCCCAGTATTACATTTGTAGGTTATGAGAGCAGTGCTGTAAAAAAATGGACAAGTAGCAGTCAACAGCTATAGCATTGTCACTCATCATGACGTATTGAATTAATTTCCACGCACCTGGCAGATGCTCTCCTTCTGCACAGAGACAGTGTAAGTACTCTCCAGAGGGCACCGCCAAAGTGGCGCATGAAAACCAGATGTCACTATATAAGATTTGGCCGACTAAATGCACTTCAGCAGCCAGGAACGCGCAGTCACTGTCTATATGAGAGTAGCACAGGGGAGAAACTGGTCTGTTTTTCATAAAATGATTTCATGCCAGATGTATATAACCTTCAGAGGGGTAAAATGAATAATTATACAAGGAGCATCACTTTACAAGGATTTTCTCCTAATGTGTGTAGAAGACACTGTTTATTAAATCAGATTAAGTTTTTCGAAATATTGCGATTGAATCACTTGGTTTTTTTGCCGATGATTTTTTGACGAGCTCATCCATCAAGTAAGTTATATGCTGTAAAAATCACAATCCTATTGCAATTCATTTATTGTAATGGAATGTGAATGTTGAATCCAAAGTCAAGTGATGAGGTTGGTTTTGTTGAATTAAAAGGAATACCCTGCAAAAATAAAAAGGGTGATTCAGTCTTAAGTCTTTTCAGTCTTTCACTAATATATTTTTACCTAAAATCTTATGTCAATTACTTGCTTACTTGGGAAAACAAAAATGTTGCCACTGAGCCAAGACAATTTGACTCATTTCAAGACTTTCCCAGATTCAGAAAATTTTATTGGCGGAGTAAACAACAACTTAACCCTTAGAGCGGTATAGGCAATGATATTTGCCAAGCGATGTAAGATATCAAAATCAAATGCTTTTTAAAACCTATCATGGGTTAGCTTGTTTAAAAGAGCTCCCACAGGAGAACACTTTTAAACAAGCTGCGACATGATAGATTTTTAACAGCTCAAGATAATTACATTTCTAATTCCTTATAGTTATTCAGTGCTCTAAGGGTTAAAACAAGGTAGTATACTGTATTATAGGAGGAAGAAAAAAAGAATACACCTGGTGTCATTACAAGACACAACTTTTTTCAGTCTAATCATGAAAGAAATTCATTTAAGAATACCAGCCATGGTATGTTACTCTAAGGTATCCCAGCATGCAACAGTAGACCACTGAAATGCATTTAGTTTTTTTTCTCTGATATGGGATCAGTAAGACACCAGATGCGGGGAGAAGGGAATGAGGATTTATTAATAAACAAAACAAAACAGGCACGAGGGCCAACAAAAAACTTGGCCCAAAGGGTTGCAAAAAACAAACTGAGGTAAGCTACACAGAGCTATAAAACAATAAATGCAAAAGGCAAAAAACAAAAGGCACTGGAAACTCCAGGCGAGAAGATCAAGAAAAATAAATAACAAGACTAAATATATATACACAAAACAAGAGGCTAGGACGAGACTTGAAACTAGAAATGCTAGGGGACTTGACAACAAGAACTTGGCTAAATTTGCACATGCAAAGAGACGCGAGAAACAAAACTTGAGACACTGTCTGCCAGCCAACTTCCACCGCATCCAGATAAAGGCTTGAAAATCATGACATGAGGGGTAACACCTGGAGAGAGAGAAACAAGAGGCATGGCAAGATCAAGACATGGACAGAGATTGGATGACATGACCTGCTCATTAAGAGAATGAGCGTGCTCAGCTTAAGTACCAATTAAGTATGCAGTTTGGAAGCAAGCATGAATGTTAAGAACAGAAAAGCACAGCAAGATCTTGAAATAGCAAAGCAGGAATCATGACAATAAACTCCCTGTCTAAATTAGTAGTATGAGTAATGTGCCTATCTAAGAATTACACCAACCCAGTGAGTGTTAGTAAATGTTAGTAACTTAAAAACAGTTAATTGCCAATTAAGCTTAGAGAGGCCCGAATCCAGCACAGCATGGAAGGAAGGGGAAATACCAAAGCCAACCAGAGCTCAGAAATGTGCAACAACGAAGGCACGGGGCGGAACGCAGACAAGCGGTGGAGTGGCATGGCAGACCTGGCAAAAACAAAAACATGGAAAAGTAAAAACATGGACAAACATGAATTATGAAATGCTTGATACTAATACAAGAAACTGTTAAAACTATGGCTATGAACATGAACTATGGAACTATAAACTATGAACTATGAAACTTGGAACATGAAACTGTTAAAACCATTAATAATACTGTTCTGGCCAAAGGCCAGAACCCTGGAACACAACATTTCTCCTTCTCAAAAACTACATTTTCCACTCTAGCTTTGGAAGAGAAGGCTTCATCACCACAGTTTAACTGAGGCTTCAGTGGGCTGTGAATTTGTTCATCAGTCGGACAGGAAATCTTTGGATCTGTCCGAATAAAGGCCAGCCAAAGACGTAGAGTATCTTTGTGATGCACAGGAAATAACTGCAGTCTGTCCAGTTTGTTTTTCCCTCTCAGTGCTCCTTTACCTTAAAGATGAGGACATGCTTTGGTCAGACTGGCAAACCGCAGTATCTGTCAAAAATTCGACTTCAAAGACAGTTTGAGCTTTTAAACAGCATGGGATGTCCTCATTAAATGAAGTCCTCACCCTGTTGGACTTAAAAGGAAAAACTTAAAATGTATGTATGCGTGTTTTTTTAATCTTTTTTTTTAAATTTCATTTATTATTTTTTTATTTAAACCCACATTAATGGTTTGGTATCACAGTAAGGCTCTAATCACCGAACTGCAGGCCCTGTAGCTCAGGAGCAGAGGAGTTGTGCCTTGAAACCAGTGATGTGTCTCATCCCTTTGGTGAACAAAATTGAAATGAATTAAAATACGGAGAATGATAAATTAAAACTGTCTCACTTTGCTCAAAGTATGCGGGGTTGTGGTTTTAGTAATACCCATTTGATTTTTGAAGCCAAGACTTAGAGTTGAATGTAAATACATTCATGCAAGTTTGCAAGAGTGCTGGAACTACAGGATTGCACTAAAAGTCCAACACAGTTTATGAACCCCATAAACTCTCATTACTCCCTTAAGTTTTCCCTTTAGCAGGTTCAAAGTCAGGAAAATTTTTTTTTTTTCATATTGTAGGACATTGTCACACACACATTCTGTATCTGCTGGTTGCAGTGCTTCACTGGAGCTACATCGCACTTATATTGAGAGAGAGATTCAGACAGAGGATGCCCTGTTTTTTATGGTTCCCAAATTACATAAAGTAAAAATATCTAGATGTTGTAAATCCTTTCATACACATTTCCCTGTAATTCAGCAGTGCATATTTAGGATAATTGGTAATCTTGGGATTTTCACTAGATTATAAACTGGGCCGGAAGCTCCACTGGTTTGAATACTGCAGCTACACTGATGGACTCATATGTGGGTCTGTAGGTCTCTCAGGATTATGAATCTTGCAAAACCTTCACTCTAAATTTGTTGTTCATCTTTAGTGTGAGACTCTCTTTGTTCTAACTTGCCTCAAAAGACCAGCTGTGTATGTGCCTCTGTATGTGCATTTGTGTGAGTGTATGTGTGTCTGTGTTAGTGAGTGTGTGTGTGTGTGTGTGTGTGTGCGTGTGCGCACATTTATGTGTGTATGTGTTTATGTGAGCGTATGTGTGGGCATGTGCATGCATTCACACGTATGTTTACTTGTATGTATGCGTGCTCACGTGTTTTTTATGCACGACTACACGTGCACATATGTTCATATACTCACACTCTTCTGTATGACATCTTGCACCAATAATGCTAATCATTCACAGTAATTACATTTTTGTTTTATTCACATTCAAAGTTAAATGAGAAGAAAAGCATCAGATGGGCTCTGTTGATATCCTGCCTCCCAAAGCCACTTCGGACGCAGATGTGGGCTTCCCTGCAGTTCTTGGCCTAACCCACACTGACATTTATTCTACTGCCTCTGTGTGTCCCAGATGCTTTAGAAAACTCAGCCCCGAGCGCAAACACAGAGCACTTGCCAGTAATAATCCTTTTCTGACCTATAAGTAGCATCTATGAGGCACTAGCATATTGCATTTGAGCTGGTATTTTTTCCTTCGCTAAGGCCTGAACAAATGTCAGAGCACCTGACAAAAGGCCGGTGAGCAATCTGCCCACCTCTCTTTCAATCATATTTCTTGCCTGGTTTGATCACTGTCTTTTACCCTAATATTTCCTGACAGCAGTCCCGCTGTCTGAGCCAAAGCCCTGTCGCCCATGTTGCCTTACAATGTTATTTAACTTCTGACTTAATGCCAGAGAGAGGCTTAATAGGGTGGTGGCAGGAGTTAATCTGAGAAAAACAGCTGTGTAAATAACAGTAAATATCCATGGCTAGAGATAAATCTCTGTAAATCTCTCAACTGGCCTCATATGCAAGTCCAAAATCATGTTTTTTTTTTTTTTTTTTTTTTAAAGCAGAGAGTTGGTTAAGCGCCAGTTCAGGGACAAAGCTGCCTAGTGGATAATCCATCTATTTATGTAACTGCTGCCCAAATGGCCAATTAACAGCTGCATAGAGAAAATAGAAATAGAAAGCGGGCTGGGATGGGGCGGGATAATTTTCCGTCATTGCGTGTGCGCTCACTCATCTGTATAAATTGTGTTTTGGTTGTTTATGGGGAGTTGCAGATTTGGAAAGGGAAGTGTTTAGGAAAAATTATTTCTTGTGTTTGGGAAAATCCAGTTTTATGTACATTAGGCAGCAAGTTAGCAATGGATTAGTATAAAAATACTGGAGGCAACACAAGTTTATATTTATCCCGAAGTTGGTGCTGGATTATTTCTGTGGTTCGGCTGAATGAGGCCCGCCCTCTAAATGATGTGCGACGTGTTCCTGGGTCGTCGATCTGGCATCGCCTGGCTGGCCGCGTTCTCCATTAATTATACTTCAAACGAACCGTGGAGCGGTTTCTCGGGCACCCGCTCAACTAAACCGAATTTGTGTCTCCCCCTTGCTGCGTGCGCCCTACTGTAATCGCGTCCTTCGGCCAATCAAAGAAGGGGAACCGCGGGGACGGGGAGCAGAGATGAGTCACCGGGTGAACGTGGGCGGGGTTTGGAAACCCTCCTGTCACAACCGCTTTATTTCCTAACGCAGCGCGCGCGCGCGCACACACACACACACACGCAATGCTGTTCTTTTCTCCGGCCGTTTGTGCGGTCCTGCTGATTTCAGCACCATTCCGATGGAACAGCTCCGGTTTGCATCAAGGGCTTCATACATTATTTTCTTTAAAGGAAATTATCTTTTTAATAATAATATCGATAATAAATTGCTGATTGATAAAGTTACACATTTTTAGTATTTGTATATCCCTCTATTTTGGATTAAAATTTAATTTCAAAACTGCAAAACAACCTACATAATGCATACACCCAATTAACATACATGTTGTGTGCTTAATGTCAGCCTCTAATCATTCCTGCTTTAGAGAATGGCTGTGTTCCTAAAAACACGCTCTCTGCATGTGATGGAAGGACAGTCATCTATATTCAAACATCTGCCTGGATATTTGTCATTTTAATAGTGAATTCAGTGGAGAAAAACATCGTGTCTGAAACGGTCCGGGTGCTGTCGCGGATATTCGTGAGTATAGAGCACAGGGAAGTTTTGCGCCTTGTGGGAGGAATCCACAGCTGGTACGGATCAGCAGAGCGAAAACTGCCGCTCTGCTTTTCCTGCGGCGCCCAATCCCGGCTGCGTCTGTGACGTATATAGGGGAAACCCGCTCTCTCGCGCTGTAATGGAAGAATCATTTGCGTCTCCGTTCAAAAGCTCCCCAACTATTAACACCCTACAGAAACAAGCCCAGTAAGTAGTCCTTCTAAATTAATATCTTTTGCAATTAATTCTTGGGCAGATGAGTCATTTTGGTTTATGAATGCATTGATTCTTGAGACATAAAATTGCTGTCACCCATGAAAATGTAATCATCATATATAGAGGACAATAATGCTGCATACATCATACAGTAAAATATACAAATATACAACGCATGATGTTTGTTCGAATTAGCACATTCCGGCCGCAGTCAGAAATGTGTTTTTCTTAAATTGAAAACTTACTCACAGCCTTTCTGCCGCATTTTTGCCAGAGAATGCAATACTGGATGATATAAGTATTCATTATTCAGAGAAAAGAACAATAATGAGTGCGTTTAAGTGCATTTTCACTACCAAAAAGGTCACGGTAACATTCTAAGTTGAAATCTTTGAATATTTGCGGGTGTGTACATGCAAGCATGTATTATTGAAACAGTTGTAGTTTTTCTCAATGCAAGATTTTTTTAGGCCAGGTTCTGTTTACAAAACCTCTCCTATGAATTGTTAAAAAAAAAACTTTTAAACAAATCACCACATGATAGATTTTCAACTGCTTTGATTTTGATATATCATTGAGCGACCTTTGTCGTGCACATCGCTTTAAGGGTTAATAGCTTTGTGGACATGTGACTGTATAACACAGTATGGTTATCATCACATGTTGGTGAATAGACTGTGCACAACTAGCAGTGTGTAACATCTGGTATATACTAGCGAAGTATGTTGTAAATATCTTTGCGAATTCAGCCGTATGCACAGCGATGATATTGGAGTTTTAAAAAATCACCGCAATTTTCATCAGGCTCCCTTGTGGTAATTCTATAAAACATCCATATGTCTGAATTTGCATGGAAGAAGCTGTCCTATTGATGGATAATGTCCAAGGTTGCGATGGGCCAGCATGCATTGCATATGATGGAGAAAATCAAGCCCAGCATGGTAAACATGCAGCTCATGTTCACAGTGTTAATTCTTTGGATTTACTCTCCTCGTTGGGGTGTGTTTCGACCTCAAGGTGGTGATTTAAAAACACTTACATCGTTGTGTTTGAGTAACTATTGATTTTTGGTCCTCTCATTATTGGTTAACCTTTGTCCCATTTAAATCTATTACAATCGATGGTGGGAACAGTCGAAACCGGCCATTGATTTGTCCAGCACTGTAACATCACATCCACAGGGGTTCGCCCCTTCGCCTTCTTGAGTCGGTGTCATGTGACCTGTAACTGAAGGCTTTGAATTATGGGATTGAGGATCCCTAATTTTCTCCTCTTTATTCTTTCCTCTCTTCCTTCTCTCTCTCGTTTTTCCTGATGGGTGGAGCTGTGAAGGAGTGAAGGTGAACAGTAAAAACAGACAGACTGTGAGAAGTGTGAGGAATGTGCCCTGAGATACTGAGGCCTGAAGATCCTTATTAAAAGGCCTCCTCAGAACACAGAACTCTGTCTCCTCAGAACACAGAACCCTGTCTGCTCAGAACACACAGCTCCCCCTCATTATCTCTCAGATGTTCACTCTCTCTGTCCCTCCGTGCTGTTAATGCAGGTATTATCTGTGAGTTCACAGTCCTGGGGCTGTAGAGTCAGAGCATAATACTTTCAGTATCACCTTTCTCACTTCAGGTGTGCAAGTGTGTGTGTGTGTGTGTGTGTGTATTTTTGTGCATGTGGACATTTTTTGTGCACGACTGTGTGTGTATGTGCATGCATGTTTGTTTGTGTGTTTGTGTGTGTGTGTGTATGTGTGTTTGTGTGTGTCTGTCTGTCTACTGGCATATTTGTGAGTGTGTGCATGTGTGTCTGGTTGTGCCTGCAAGTGCGAGTGTTCGCATGCATGTCTGTGCATGTGTGTGTGTGTGCGTGTCTGTCTGTCTGCTGGCGTATTTGTATGTGTGTGTGTGTGTGTGTGTGTGTGTGTTTGTCCGTATCCGTGTTTGTTTGTGTGTGTTTATTTCGGAGCACATTTGGCTGCAGGTGTAAGAGGACTGTGTTTGACAGACCAGGGAATAAACTTCCACAAGCTTCCATCAAAGGAAATTAATGTAGATGAGCTTGTCTGGCATTTGGAGCCACTGATCATTTGCACATTATAATAAACTAATGTCCTCTGCAAATTAAAGAAGAAAAAAATCAGTGACCTGTTAAAACCCAAAGGCTTGGATAACACCACTGCAAATAAGATCTGATCCAGAGGTCTGCCCTCAGTCTGCCGTCCCATATTATCTGTTCAGGTGCACAAGCTCTGTATGTTTTCAGAGGATAAAGTGCTCGTTAATAATGAACAGTCACAAGGTCCTGTTTGCTGACTGGAGATGAATAAATCTACAGCTCAGCGTAGTTACTTTTAACCATAAACACGAGGCTTAATTTGACTTCTAGCTGTTACAAAACCAAACATGCTGTAGCTTCTATGCCCAAGTTAATTAACACCAGATATCAGATATGCTCAAAAGTTTTCATAAATTCTAAGTTAACCAGAGTATTTCATGGCATGAAATGATACAATTAATGCAGCTCATGAATTTCAGCACAAGTTGCATGCATTTATTCACAGCAAAGTATAGGGGATTTTACATCTTGAGAGCAAATATTCAGTGATACATTATCAGTTTGAATTTAAATCTTTCAAGACCTGAAGACCTTGATTAGTATTATCTGCGGTGTAACTGCATAGTTGGAAAGAAAGCCTGCACCCACGCCAGCTCTTTGTGGATAAGATCAAGCACCCCAATGCAATCAAAAAACATGTAAAATTCCTCACTTAGGCGGAGGAGTCAATTAGCATTATATGGAAATGTCTATATTAGGGCATGAAAGGGCCCAAGGAAACCAGCACTTCATACAGGAGGCCGGTAAATTGGCCTTTCAAAAGGGTAATGCTGGTTCACCTACATTTGCTCACCCATCAGATGAGCAGTGCACAGACTCTGTAACATTTACAGAGCTGGATGTGGACAGGGTACTGATTATTGTGATGTTACTATTGGGATTTAAACCTATAACCTTCTGGAAGTTGTTTATATAGAGTAACACATTCCTTGCATGGATAAATTAGATTGAAGCGGAGTATGGAGAGCACCTTTGATGCACAGCAGTGTTCAGATGAGATATAACCAGGATACTTGGAGTCTACATGAAAAATTAAATCCAAACATCGTGGCTATTTGATAGAAGTGATCTTCTTTGATCTCACCGGAGTGATTGTTTATCAATACTGTCATGAGCTGTTGTAATGGGGCCGCGCTCGTGCACGTATTGGCCTCCTAACAATGGACTGTAGCTCCTCCCCTCCTGAGTTCATTCAGGACGTGCTGACCTTGTGGACTTGTGTTAACCACTGATGAAATCCTCTGTGAACATCCTAACTTTGTCAGAGACCATCAGTTACTAGCAGTTAAGTATGTTATCAAGCAAGCCCATGTCAGTGTGAAGACATACACGTCCAAAATGAAATCTGTAGAAAATTTAGGGCAACTGAAATGATGGCTAACTTCCTGCCAGGTGGGCATGCAAGCTCATCTTGGTTCAAAGTGTAATAAGACTGACGATTAAAGAGGAAAACTCCTCCTGTGTAGTATTTCTTGGCGTCCCTGCACTAATAAAGTCCTGTCAATTCAAGAATAGGAGCCATTTTGTTTCCAGGATGCAAAACTAAGCTGTTTTGAACAGTGTCATTTTTTTTTTCTTTTTTGCTGTTTTCTCAGAAGGGAAAAACCCAGGTATCCATGGTAACTGAACACGAGAGGGGAAAATATTTGGACATGAGAAAAACGAAAATGGAAGCAAAACTAATTCACTTTGATATGGTATCGGATAACGAGATGGAAACAAAATGGTGCCCTGACCAGATTTTCTGGAACCTTCATGTCGCAACTCTGAGATCACTAGTATGTCTTTAACAGAAGAGTGACTGCCATGCGAATACTCCATGCTGTTCTCCATTGCATTACTTAAGAGTAATGGATTACAGGCTATACCCTGCTGTAAAACTTTGCTCAGTGTAGCCCACAGGATGTGGGCCTTCAGGAGATAAATGCAGAGACGAGGCCCAGGTAAACAGTTGCCCGGGGAACGCTCTGAAGAGGCCCGAGGCACAGGAGGGTGCTCAGACTCGCTCGGAGAGGAATTACACGGCACAGATGATTAAATCAGCTTTTCGTGTTTCCCCTCCCTGTCCTGCACGGGGCGCACAGATCGCGGGATACCGAGGGGCCTCGCCGGCCCTTCTGACCGCAGAGCCGTCCGGTTAGGGGAGCGTGTTCAGACTGACCCCTCCTGGCAGCGGATTTAATTTGATCCTGATTGATTGGGCAGCTTGAAATGAGAGTGTCGGGACCTCTGAGCCCCAGTGTTGAGATGTGGAGTAACTGCCGCTCTGTGATCACTGCACAGCAGGTGTGTAGCTGATGGGAATATGTTACGTTAAATGAATCATTTGAACCTGTTTTTATTCCTCGCCACAAAGCAGAAGGGGGTTGTAGAAAATGAGTGTCATGTTTTTACGTGTCCGACCGTCTGTCCGTCAAAGTGTCCATTCATCAAGCTCCTTTTCCGAGCCAGAATTCCTCGACCGTTCAACATTTTTTTGCAAAATCTGATAGATTCATCTTATAGTAAACAGTAGATGTGCCATTTCATACGTCAGTCCATCCTCTTGTCCATCTGACCCCCATCTCCCCCCCCTGGCATCCTCCATTATGTGAAAAAAAAACACAACACAACCTCAGAATTTGTGACTCTGATAAATAATTTGATCTGCGTGCTGACAGTACATCAGTACATCATCATAAGGCTGAAATATAAAGCAGCTTACCTAAGCATTTGTGAAAATAATTAAAATTATTCCCCCTCTCGCCCTTACACCTTTATTAGCAGTATTATCACTATTTGTTGATGAAATCTGCCCTCAGGCTTCCGTGTTAATTTAAATACTCATCTCGGCAGTACCAGCAGGATGCTTTTAAGACTGGCCATCGGTTTCCAAAAGCGTAATGTGATCAGTCCAAACTTAAGAGCTTAAGCCATTATATGTGATGTTTAAAATGATCCTTCTTATGAGCAAACTGAGAACGTTTTAATGCTTCTGATCTCCAGTGTGATGTGACGGGGGTTTTAGTCCCATTACAGATGAAAGCGATTGTGTCTCTGGTTCTGTCCATATCAGAGATACTATTTTTCAATCAGTTTTAAAGGTGGTTTGGTGTCATGAGATCTTAAATCTTTCACAGTTCATCATTCAGCATGCCGTGGCATGCCCTCCATTTTCAACAGTTACTTAAACTGTTTTTTTCTTTTTTTCTTTTTCGCTGTGCCTTTTGTTTTCTTGCTGTAATCATTAACTTTAAAAATATCAAAAATAAGCGTAATAGTATTGTAAAGTGGCCCTTGCTTTTGCTTAGCTGGGCTTAGATTGAGTTCAGCTGGATATAAGTGTGCAGTTTAAACCTTCAACAGCTCTTTTCACCAAATCCACGTCACAGATTTGAGAGGCCATTTTGAAGAGCTCTTGTGACAGCGATTATCGGTCAGACTTTTGCAAACTCTGCTCTAAACTCACAGGAATTGAAAACCAAGAATATATGGGAGATATACATTTTAGTGGAGACTGCAGGCTATATTTTTTTGCAGTTATTTATATCGATATCTGCAGAATGGTGGGTATTGCAGCCCTTTGTATTGTGTCACAGTCCCAGTTCTTTTTGACCGTACATTGTATGAAATTTCCCAGAAATATTTAAAATCAATCATCATATAATTTTCTCCTCAGATTGAATTGAGCTGTATCTAATCATCAACTGGCTGAGTGTTCAGCACAGAATACTGGGCCATAAAGTACAAAACTGCAGTGGATGCTTTCTTCTGCCATTTAAGGAGTTGTGTATAGAACAGAGAACAGTGACAAGACCTTTCTTTAGCTGAGCTCCTTATGAAGTATGCTCTGCATAATGTGATATGTATTTCTATATGCATTTCAATATTAACCCAAGAACGAATGAATTATATTTCACAATTATTTTCAACTTTTGTCAGTAAGTGAATTAGTTTTAACTCCTTGTCAAGTCATCCTGTGCCATTACAATGCAAATGGTATTTTATATTCATCTTCCATTGGCTTTTTGTATCCTTAAAAAATTGCTAATCATTTTTGCTGCCGCACCTGAATGCCTTTCAGAAATCTCATTACATTCGCCACAGGTGTAGTAAATGGTGAATTTACATAAAAATGTGTTATGCATCGAGTCTGTTTGCCCTTTCTGACCGCGGTAACAGCAGTGCTATATCCGAATAAATACCCAGAATTCTGCAGCTGTCAGGCGCTTATTCGATTTTATTCATGTCCTTTTTTATGGGCCGTGTATTTGTGATGGCCGTCCTCTGTATACACGAAGGACACCTCGGTCAAAATGGTGGCCAGAGTGGTGCTTCCTCTAAATTCACGCTGTAGTGGTCAGCGAATGAGGCTCGCCAAACAGACACTAAAAGGGCAAATTTACACTCCCACATCCTGCTGGCCGGCTGAATTTGACACCATCCCAAAACCCTATAAATAAACCGGAGTCTGACTGTCATCTTCCGGTGTGTTCCTGGCTCTCTGTAGGACAGAGTAAAGGTTGCCAACTGCAACACACACACACACACACACACACACACACACACACACAAATATACGCACTCACACACTCACACAGTGTCATACAGGCAGGCACAAACATATACACATGCACACATGCTCTCTCTCTCACACACAAACACACACACACAGGCACACACATTCGCACACTCTCGCGCGAGCGCACATACACTCAGATGCACATTCCCACACACACACGCACACAGACACACACATTCACACGCAAACACACACACACACACACACACACACACACACGCATCCTCTTGACCCATTTGTTATTGGTCCAGATCCAGCACTGGACAGACTGTGGCAGTGATCTTTTCTCCCACTGGAGTGTTTGTTGATGAAA
Source organism: Gymnothorax reevesii (assembly GCA_029721435.1). NCBI lineage: Eukaryota > Metazoa > Chordata > Actinopteri > Anguilliformes > Muraenidae > Gymnothorax > Gymnothorax reevesii. The sequence continues at coordinate 20,629,064 of CM056579.1, read as the reverse complement.
ACAGCAGAGAGAGAGAATCCCCCTCCACTGTTATTGATTAGGCTGCCATGTCTGGGCCGGTAGTATTTTTATACTTATTCTTGATTATATATCAATTAAAAATTCGATAACACTAAACAAAAGGAGCACATTAGTTAATGCAGTAATAAGCATTAACTAACAAATGCATCAGAGAGCTAAATAAGCATCAGGTAACCTTAACTTACCATTTATTAAGGCTCTTTGACATCCTTATTATTTTGAAAACATCCGTTAAGTATTTCTTAACACCTCAAACTATCAAACTATTCAATAATGTGTAAATTAATAGCTAGGTTAACATGAACACCATTAGTAAATGATTATTAGACCCATTAGGTTACTGTTACTTAACTAATAGTTAATGCTTATTACTGCATTAGCTAATGTTGATTAATGTACCCTTATTGTAAAGTGTTACCAAAAATTCCACCTAATTGATTTTGTTTTGTGCGTATACCCCCAGCCGTATATTTTCCACAGGTGTACACTGGGGCCTGCTCTGAAGAGGCGAACAGACCAGCTTCACTGAAATCACTGAAACCCCAGCGAGAGGGTTAAAAACGTTGTATTTTTGAGGTTGTGCGATTGAGGCAGAATTGAAATGAGCTCTGGGCACAAAGGTTAGCAGGTGCGCTAAACCACTTCGGTGCATCACAGCGAAATTCATTTTCATTCATCATCTGCAGAAGTTCATTCACTGTTTAACTGTTTAATCTTTACCTGGTCAAAAACTTCATAACATTTTGTCTCTGTAGCAGCAGGAAATTTTTCCTGTTTTCGTAATGGACGCTGCCAACTCATGCGACAGTGTGGTGCAGCAGGCTTCATTTACAGACGCATATAGAGGTGTTTGCTTCTAATGACCATTATAAAGCACCTGACAGGAATTTTTTTTCTATTGTTCTCTTATCCTGATGGTTTGATGAATTGTTTTTTTGCATCAACACTCATTAAATGAGCCCTGTCCGCATCTTCTGAGTTGAACCCAGCAAATCCGAGGCTTTTATTTTGGTGAATGTTGCCGTGCTGCTTTCAAGAATCAAAACACGGACGCGCAAGTATTGAGCAATCGACAAATCACTGCTTTTCTAGTGCTTTATATGTTGTTTTATTTTTTTTTTGGAGTCTGGAGCTATTTTGATCTTGTTTGTTTTTAGATATTCATCACTTGAAAATGCGTTAACTTATTGTGTGAGTGACTCAGTGATCCATGATACAGGGGGCTTTGCTGAGGGGGAAAAAAATCATGATTAATGACAGGTGAGGTCAGTTTTTGGCATTAGTGTGACCTTTTCTTCAGCTGACAGGCTGGTTTGTCTATAAGGAGAAGGAGAGAAGGAAGATATCGAGTACATGAAAGTTTACGCTCCAGGACGCTACACAGACTGGTTCACCCTGCAGATTCAGAGTGAATTCCTCTCCTGATTATATCTCGTCAGCATCTCTGACCCTTCACCCTTCGCCACACACACAGTGACTGTGATGACCGTCTGTGACTCAGGAAGGGGAGGGGCGTGTCTGTGGGTTTGGTCCTGCTAGCGCTTCCCTCTCAGTGCCAGCCCTTCCCTCTGTCCTGCCAGCTCTGAGCGCGCGTCGCCTGAAGGTCGCGGGGTTCTCATGTAAAACCATCGGAGGCTGAATCTGTACTGAGCTTAATGTGCTGGCACAAGCAGGGGCTCTGCACTGTTATACACCCCACCCGGCTGCACCTCCAGCCACACAAACCTTTAGAAGCTCACTGCTCTGGCTGTAAGGAAAGCCAGCTCCCACCCCCTTCTGTAACTCATCCTCTTTTCTCTCTCTCTCTCTCTGTCTGTCTCTCACTTGCTCTCTTTCTTTTTCTCTCCCTCCCTTCTCTCTCTCACCCTCTCCCTCTCTCTGTCCCCTCTTTGTGTTCATAATTTCACATTTCATATGATCCCCGTCTGCCTGTAATTACAAGCGAGCCCGATTAGCAGTGTTGGACCGCAGAAAATGGCCTTTAATTACTTACAGGGTGGCATCCCGTCTCTCTCTCTCTCTCTCTCTCTCTCTCTCTCTCTCTCTCTCTCTCTCTCTCTCTCTCTCTCTGCTGTCTCTTTGTCTCTTTGACTGTCTTGTTCTGCACCTTTGAAGGAATCAATTTCTCAGAGAGGGAGTTGCATTCAGTTTCACTCACCCTTAGATGTTTGGATGACTGAAGAGACGGCGAATGACGCTCATTGGCTGCCTTTCAGACATCAGCTGACTCTCGGATCATTGTAAGGGCATGTTGTTTTCTGCCGTGTTTCTGTCATTGGTGTAGGAATATGAGAACAAAATATCAAAAAGATGAGTTTCAAAGGATGTCATCTTATTTCAGAGGCAGTCACCTGGAAAAATAATGGAATTTACAGCAGATCAACACACCTGCAACAGCAATATGTCAGATACAATAGCAGTTGTTTTGGATCTGGTCGGATCTTTAGATTGACGCCGCAGTGTATTGCTGAGATTGTCCGGTAAACAAAACTTACTGATGAGAATGTGATTGTCACCTCCCTTGTCACTGTATGATATAAGTATGACGTACACCATACTCTCTACTCTACAGGTAGGTTTGAAACATCGATGTAAAGTCACTGAAGGGTGTCGGACCAGCTCATGCAGCCAAGACATAGTTCAGAGTTGTATGGGTTTGATGGCGTACCATTCTCTCAAGCAGTCAGCCTATGTCCTGTCGACAACTGTGGAAAAATCCTTGCGCATTTAGTGCTGGAATTGCACTTATGCTTGAAAGGCTAATCAAAATAATAATGACCAATCTTCTAGCTCTACATATCTATAAATCTATAATAAATTCTCATTTTGGGAATTCTGTTTTTTTGTATCTAGATCTATTTCTTTAATTATGGAGAGATTATTTGATGCAAGCAGTGCTAGGCATTTAAAGAAATTAAAGTTGTATTTTCTAGATATATTTTACTAGCCTACTTCTGGAAGTATGGAAACTTTTTTAATGTGTCTCGAAGTTATTTACCGATGTGTATCTCAACAGATTTAAATGTAGTGTAGAGGTCAGAATGTGACTGTAGAAATAATTGGATATGATAAAAAGGACGGGGCAGAACATTTACATTCGTCGTGATATGGGGAAGGACACCGAGGTGGGCACCGGAGTGGAAAATACAGTTTGATTTGTGTGGAAAGGACAAATTTTCTAAGAAAAGGACAGAACAGGAGTTCATTTTCTTAGTATTTTACTCAACACTGTAAAAGGCCATTTTTCAAAGGGTCAAGACTAGGTTCAGTCTTGAAAAAATATATATTTTTTCAATTTTGTTAAAAATCTTTCAAAACATTCATAAAAGGTGATTTTAAGACCAAAAAAACTTTTAATCTTTTAAATGGATTTTTATCATGTGAATGCCTCCAGTGCATTCGTTTCGCGACAAAAACGTGATTTTCTCGCATCGCAAAATTTCATAGTTTATCAGGCTCGCGGCGGGCATAAAATCCCTCTGCTCTGAAATTTTCACCAAAGCATCAGTTTGTTATGATGTATACAATGACATGGCCATTTTTGGTAGGTATACACATGGTGTATTTATGATCCATCTGCCAGGCAGGTTCGGCCACCCTTTTCTAAAATTCTATGACCATATAATTTTTCAAAATATTTTCCCATGAAAATATCCAGAATGAGTATGTCATTGTATACCTGGTGATGTTAGCTTCAAAACAAAAAGAGAATTATAGGAAAATATGGTATATTTTCTGAGATATTGTTGCCACAAGATTTCACATTTTTTGCCAATAATGTACGGTTTTCACAGTAAAAAACTTATTAAATTTGATTAAAATCAAATACCATTCTGAGATTTTTTCAGTTGACACAATTTTTATGTGTTTATAGTGTTTAGAAGTACTGAAATTGAGTGAACCCAGGCTTGAACCCTTACATAAGCGGTTTATAATATTGAGCTCTTGACAAAGGAAATTGTCTTACTTCTTACTCATCAAATGTTAAAGTGAGTTGAACTACCTGACCTCATTGGCAACATTATTGTCTTACTTAGCAACAACCTTAACCCCTCTGCTGGTTAAAAGACATTTCTGTCTCCATTGGCTAACTGGTAGAGCAACATTATTCATACAGTTGCTGAGGTCTTTATTGCCTCTGCCAAGGAGGTTATATTTTCTTTGCCGTTGGTTTATTTGTTCGCAGGATTACTCAGAAGGTTATGAATGAATTTAGAATAAATTTTCTGGAGGAGTCGGGGATGGTACAAGGAACAATCTATTAAATTTTAGCGGTGATTTGGATCACCATCCGGATCCAGGAATTTTTTTAAAGGATTTTTTACCGTCGTGGGATAGGCTTGATGGAGGTTTGCACTCTCCAAGTGCTTCTAGTTATAATCATGGATATGGTTAATAAACAGATAATTAAAAAAAAATGTATATTATTTGATTTTTAGAGGAATTGCAGTTGCACTATTGTCAGTTGTTTGTATATTCATTAAAAAAAAAATCATAGAATGGTACTTTATTGCTGAATGAAAATTGACCAGTAAAGAGAGTTTGGAAATTAAGATATTAAATCTAAGAATGAGATTTTTTTTTCTTTTAGCAGAGAAGTTGTATTCTAATGAGAGAGGCCCGAATGCTCGTGTAAATCCCAGGCTCGCCGTCGTGTCGTCGTGACTGAAATGCGGTTCATAGCTGAAGCGACTTCGAGAGCTTGCGCCTCAGAGTGAATCATATCGTTAGCACATCTGTCCCCCACAGCGCTGCACCTCAGCAATGTCCTCCCCAAAAACGGGAGGAAAGAGTGACCTGACTCAAATCTACGGACGGGGTTTCTTTCTCGCTCGTTATTTCTCATCCCACTTCCACTGTAATTTCGAATGGAATTGGCACGGGGGATATTTTTACTCTGAGCCGCACATTTGGCTGTCGAGCGCATCTCTCGTCACTGCTGTTTTTCTGGGTCAGACGCCGCGGCGGAACTTTTCAGAGGAAACAGGAGTCGGTCTCCTGCTTGAGGGGGGGGAGGGGGGCACTGTGGATTATTCATGCACTCCTCTTACTCGTGTCCAAATATAAACCGGGATCATGGAGAGTTGACTGCTTGATATCTTCATGAAGATGAAAGGTGCTCCTCTGGGACTTACTGTGTTTGGGGGGGATACTGAATTCACAGGTGAGCCTGCAGGGCCTGTGTAATGAGATTTGTTAAGAGAGTCATTCAACCCTGTGGGGTAGTTGGTGTCCTGCATTTGATCCTTTCTTATCACTCAGGAGCAATGGGCAGCTACAATGAGCACCTGGGGACCAACTCCAGTTCTAAAGCCTGAGTCTTGAACAGGACTGGGGGTGACCCGCCCTGTTCCAGTGGAGCTGCAGGGCTTGCTGGTTTTAGTCACTGTTCAGTACTTAACATATGAGCTGCTCAAATTGACCAGTTTACCCCTTTGCGCAGTTATAGACGCCGGCGTCTGTAAATTCCAAAATTTAATTCCTAAATAATTCTGTAATTGAATTTCTAAATGTCTTGCTTCACTGGAATAATTTTCCACAGTGTCTGTGACATAAATGCTGAGTTAAAAAGCCTTAATAGGCTCATACACAACAGGAAAAATTGGCATTATTATCATTCTGCGCAAAAAGGGTGAACTTCTCTCTCCTCTTGGGTCTGAAGGGCACCATATAAACTGAGACCAGAACGCCCTGCAGCTCACTGAAACCAGGGCTGACTGCTGCTGCTCAAGAGCAATGACAGAGAGACACCGACAGTGCGTGTATTTCCAGGGCTATGAAGGCTTATATATTGCTCATTAAAGGAGGCTTGGCTCTGATTAACACCTACAGCTCGCAGTGTGCTCGCACCTTCAGACGCCGTTAATTGTGTTTGCTGGTGAGCAGAACATCGGTAATAACAGGGACGCTGCCAGCTGTTGTTTGTGCGTGCCGGACCATGCCGCTGGGATCGCGCCGGAGGCTTGCGTTCCAGCTGAAGCCATGTGAGCCGGTATGCTGGAATGGGAATGTTGGAATGCTGGAGCAGGAATGCCGAAATGCTGAAGCAGGATGTCTTACACTCTGGAGCAGAAATGTCAGAATGCTGGAATTTTGGGGCAAAAATGCCAGAATGCTGGTGCAGGGATGCAAAAATGCTGGAGCAGGAACTCTGGAATTCTGGGATTCCCTCACTTCCTTAAGTCTCTCTTAGCACAAAGCGTCGCATGATCCTCATATGAAATTAGCATCCATTTTAGCACAAACACGCACATGCCAGCACACTTACCTGCTGATAAAAATAAACTCAAACGCACATGCTCAGCAGGAAATAGGCCTGTGCACTCTGAAATGAGTTTAAATAAATGCACATGCACTCACCCTTGCTCACACAGAGCTTTTAACTTTGAAATAAGGGCTTAACTATGGGGCTTTGAGGGGTAATTTGTGGTACTATTTAAATAAGCTGTGGAGGGACTTAACTAATGACATTCATATCCTGCAATTTTATTAAAATAGTCTATAATACCGGTAAACTATAGTATCTTATTACTTGAAGCACCCACATGAGTCGAGGCTGATTACTGGAGTTCCTGATAGTTGTTCAGGTTCTTTTTCTCTTTTGGGTTCGAAGCCTGCCTGAGTATTGGGGATCGAACACCGAGACATGCTAGAACGCATGAGCGATCGCCCTGTTTATTCCCCTTTATCCTCTTTAGCTCTCTTCCTGCTGTTTTTGTTTCGCTTTGCTGCTGAGTTTTTACCTCTTCTTGTTTTCACAAGTTTGAAATTGATTGCTGGTCCTCAAAAGGAATTTGGTTTCTGGCAGGGCAAAGCCAACAGAGGTTTGAGCTAGCCTGCAGCGTCAAGACCTCTGTTGATCCAGAGCACATTTCAGAGCAGAGCCTTGCCCCAATAGGAATCAAACAACACACTGGAAAGGCAACTCACAAGAGAAGTTGCACTGCGAGAGTGATATGTGGCACACATTACAGTGAATAAGTATTTGGACAGTCTGTCTATTTGGACAATGATCGTTGGGCTGCACTTCTCTTTTACGATATTCTCACGATGTAGACATAGATGCCCTTATTATAGCTGATTGTCTCAACCTGAACCTTGTATTCATTTTTTTTCGACTCCAGTGAGCAGGAGTATCGCACAAAACGGGTTATTTTGTTTCCCTGATCAAATTCTTACTGACTGTGCGCCGCTTCTAAAAATGGCCTCTCAGGCTCCTGTATGTTCATTGTATGACCTGTATATGCAAGCAAAGCTGTGTATTTGCCTGGTCACTGCCTCCCCATAGTCCGTACTCCTGTATCTCCCTCTCACCCCCCACACAAACACCCCCCCCCATCCCGTCTGGCCAGGACACCCCCTATGAGGCCACAGGCTTTCGTTCCAGCATCACATTGGACCGTGGCCCAGTATTAATTTGGGGGTGATCCAGGCTCCTGCCAGAGAGAGTTCTTCCTCTGTGAGAATTCTAGATTGTGGTTTATTTTTGCAGTGCAGGGGTGGGATGTGCTTTTCAATGCATTGTTTTGGTGTGTGTTTTGGGACGTTATGTAAGTAGGCTGGAAAAGCTGTCGTGTCTCTAAGAGACGAGTCTTTGTGGGCCAGAGACTGACAGCCTTTATGCGCGCTCTAACATATAAATATGTTGAGTGTGTATTAATAATACATCAATATCCTGAAATTTCAATTTCAACTGATTACCATATGCCCCACTTTTGATTGAGTTTGTTAACAAGTAAATGCGTTTTACTTTTTTTGTCCACTTCAGTTTGTGTTTTCTTTCTTGGTTATAATTTATTCTCATTGTCTTACAGTATAATTATGCAGGAGTACACTGGCAAAATTATTTGGGTTTAATTTGAATTATTTGACAAGCAAGACACGGTAACACTTTGCAATCAGGGTACATTAATTAACATTAGTTCATTAACTATCAGTTCATTAGCAGGTAACTAATGCATTAGATAGCTGAATAAGCACTATGCAGCCATAATTGTCCATTTTTTATGTTTTTTGTTTCAGCTGTCGTGAAGTTGAAAGCATACCTTAAGTATCCCTTTTCTAGCACTGCAAACTGTTAAACCACTTAATAATGTAATAATGTATAAATGTAAATACCTTGGTTGATAGTGAACATCATTTGTAAATGATTACCAGATGCGTTAAATGCTAATCAGCTGTTAGTTAATGCTTATCACTGCATTAACTAATGTTAATTATTGTACCCTTGTAGTGTTACTCAAGACGCTAACAATTAATTTCCTCTCTGGTTTGTTTCCATTCACTCCAAATTAACTAAGTACAGCAGAAGGCAGCACAGAGAGTATGACCGCTCACCGGGCACAAAGGCCCTCCCCCTGTTGTCATGGCGCCCAAGTCTAACACCTGTATCAGGCACCAGAGCCTCTGCCTCATTGGTTACATTTTCAAACTTGGTTTTTTTCCTTTTTTTCAGAAACAGCAGGACAGGGTATCTGTCATTCTTTGCAAACTTTATCTCTTCTAATGCCCTATATTCGGGTGAGAAGTGCCCAGTGCCAACGACAAAATCAGCCAATAAGATGAGTCAGTTTTATTCTAATTTATTGATTTATTCTTAAGACCAAAGTCAGACTCAGGTGCTTATTTTTCGTGCCTATTTTGCCAAATAAAACAAGCCATTGCCAATGTGGCGAGATATTTTGACCTATAGTAAGACTTGATTGGGGAAAGAAAATGTAACTTCTCAAACTAGCGGGAACTAAAAACAAGGTAATATTCTTAACTTGAGTGTGCATAATTCTGCCCTCATCATGAGTGAGACTCTGTCCCTCATTATAACCCAAAACATTCTCATCAGGACTGCCATTTTTGCAGTTTCGTATCTGTGGACAGATCATCTGGAAGGTTCTATCTCAGTTCTCCCTCCTCTCACCTCCTCCAAGGTTGAATATTCATGTTCCTGAAGACTGCGGGGGAGAACATTTAAGCCCCCGCCCTCTAAATGGTTCGGTTATATGAGGACAAGATGCAGGATGAAGTGTCACAAGCATCTCAGAATGGAGACCAGCGATGAACATCCTCTTCAGCATGTGCTTAAGATCGTTAATCAAATTCAGGGATCTTTGATTCTCTGCCTTTGATGTTTACACAAATATTCTGGCCCTACAGGCCTGGACTGCTCCCCTTGCATGTAAATCATATTTAACACGATAACTGCCAATGCTATTGGTGCTCTTTTAAAAATGCCCTCTGTCCTCCCAGTGACGTGCTGCGAAAGTTGCTCTGAAAACATATTGTTAATATCTACTCATGCGGTTCTGTGGATGTGCATGTTTAGAACTGGATGAATGTGCACTGGCTTCAGAGTTAAGTGGCCAAGAGTGGCCAAAATAACAGGTATTCAATCCAGTTGTTGTCTTCACAGATATGAGTACTAAACTGTAGAAGGCTGCTATTCGCCTATCTGCTTCCCCGGGCCGGAAACTAGACACTCGCCAGCCGCTTTCTAATGATGCAGGACCAGCCTGTACTTCATTTTAACACACTTGTTGTCCTTGCCTGTTTTATAGCTGGTGATCATTCAAAGTAATGGGAAATACCAAAGAAGAAGAAAGGATATAAAAACATACTGGGTCAGTTACACCAACACAGATTATACCTAGTCCTAGACTTAATGCCAAAAGCTCCATATGAAACTATTGTTAGTCCAGAACTAAGATAACTCTTTATCTGTAAAACCAGCTCATTATGAGAGGATAAGGAGGGCATGGTGGTCCAGTGGGGAGCCTCACTGCTAGCAGGTTGTGGGTTCTAATCCCGCCACAACCTTTCAGTATGGAGTTTTCATGTTCCCCGTGTGTTTGCAAGGGTTTCCTCGGGGCAGCGTTTCACCGAGTGTGTGAGTATATGGTGTGCATCCCCTGCAGTGGATTAGCAGAATATTCCGGCCATATTCCTGCTTTTCTCCCTGCTGTGTGCTGGGACTGACCCAGCTCCGCACCCACTGACTCTGACAAGAAATGAGCAGTTTTGATGATGGATGGATGGATGGATGGATGGATGGATGACAGAATAGAGAAACTATAAACGCCGACCCTGCTTCACTCCCCCCTGAAAAAAAAAAGATAAAAAATCTCATTACATTACATTACATTACAGGTTCTTAGCAGACGCTCTTATCCAGAGCGACGTACAACAGTGCACAGGATCAGTACAAAAGTGCACAGGATCAGTACAAAAGTGCAGAGCTCCTAGGAGACAAGTACAAGTGCTAACAGTAAGTGACAGAACACTTTGCATTGTTACAGATCTAAACCAATAACAAAAGGGCAAGGGTAAGTGAACACAATGGCAACAAGGTCAAGTGCAACAGAAGCAAAGTCAAGTGCAAAAAGGGGTAACAGGTCAGGAACATGAAGTAAACCAACAACAAAATAGGGAGCAACAAAGTGAAGGGAAACCAAATGAAGCGGTAACAAAATCAGGAAATAAAGTCAACAAAATCTCGGGAAATTAACGCCACTGATGCGTTTCTGTCACGTTTTCGTCTCTGAGTGGTCACTTTAAAAGACGGGTACGGGCCACGCTTAGACCGGCAGAAAATGTCAAAGCCTGTCGGCCGTGGAGGACCCGGCAAATGTCAACAGCTGCGCCGGACTGCTCCGACGTCCTTGCGTGCTCCAGTGAAGCAACTCGAGTTGTCATCTGTCAGCGAGGGGATTTTAGGAGGCAGGACTCTCAGTCTGCCGGGTACTATGCTACCGAGCAATCTGCATAACAAGTGGAAGTGCGGACAGCTCCAGGGGTCTGTTGATGCTGACGCTCCTGTTTGTTGGTGACCATCCAGCATTAGCATAGCTTAGCCCTGCTGGAGTAAACTTCACATCAGAATGTATCAACACTCTGTCATAACTTGACCCAGTGCATATAGCTTTGATGTGTAATTAATGACACAAAAGTTGATGCTTGCCCATGGAACTCACTGCAGGTGACTCAATTCATATTACCAAAAACTGTTAATACAAGGCTAGGGCAAAAAGACTTGTAATTTTATAGTGAACCTTTTTTGTTAAACACGGGATACCCTCATTCCATATAAGTATCCATTGCTACATATCTAATGTTAATCTGGGCGAATTTGACTGCATAATGTGTTGAATAAAATCACAATATTGCCTAATTATGCTAAATGTGGTATCCAAGATGCTGCAAGTGAAATATGCATGAAAATATGTGAGATTTCTGGACCTCAGCTTTGGGTGTGAAATCGAATCTGAATGTGTGAGTTTCACACCTCATATGGGAAATCTGAAAATCATGATGCAGTGTACGCCAGCTGTACGTGAAATCCTGGACAGATATGGTGTGTATTTTTTAAAACATTTCTCAAGCTAAAATGTGTGAACAGACGCTGTTCCTTTTTAATTGCAATTTTATCACTGCTACCAGCTGGAAGGGTAAGTTATCCCCCTGATTAAAAGTCCACTGACGAACTGATAAAGCAATGACTGGTGTAGTTATTGTACCTTCTTGCTAAGTTTACCAACTATTTCTGTAGTTTTGTCACTGGGAAAAGTGACATAACTAACTTGTAGAGATAAAGCTGGCTACACTATTATTGCACATAATAACCTGGACAACTTCTCTCCACGTAATGACTGTAAATAAACATGGACAACCTGGCAGCTCCCCAAAAGTGAAGCCAAACATATTGATCACCTCCTGGTGGCTGGCTGCGGTATAGTTTGTAAACCTCATCCCTTCCATGCAAAAAAATCAAAGTAGTTCTCAAATAAATTTTTCCAAATATGGTTTCTATCATTCTTAGTTATTTGAACCATAAAGAGGGGTGTAAAGTCATGATTCAAGACTGTGATTGACAATTGCTCTGAGTGAAGAAATTGACTGCTGACATATTTTGGGAAATCGTACGCAGCGAGAGTGTGACCGTCCAGAAGAGATATAACTCATTGTTACACGTGCATAATTTTCTTGATCCTAGTGCAACTGACTTTAACCCCAAGTGGTTTTTAAAGTTAAATAAAAATTTGCCGTAAAAAATTTGTTGCTGTGAACAAAGCATAGCGTAGCTACAATTAGTGGAGATGCTATTGTTCAAAAGTAAAACCAGTTAAGTTTGTAACAGGTCACCTTGTGTAGCAACAGTATTCAATCGTAAAAGCTCCCTATTTCAAATATTGCATAATGCAGTGTTAGCAGCCGTACTATGTTCAGAGCTAAGTGCCTTTTACCATCGATTTTCATTGATAACTAAAATGATCAATTACAGAATCTTAGTACTGCGCTAGCTAAAATCAGTTGGCTATACAAAAAGCTCAGGGGGTGTGCTTGCAGAGAGTTGTGTGGGTGTATAGCCAGGACTTACCGTGGCTCAAGCCCTTGATCAGTACGGCGCAGACTCTGGCTCCAAGTGATGTCACCAGCGCAAAATGGCAGTGTCCATATCCAGAATATTTTGGCTCCGTATTTGTACCATGTGAGGGAGTGGAGATGCATCCTCCATCTCTATATACTGTTTATAGGGCTACTCTGTTGGTAGCTAGATGAGCCGCAAAGTAATATGATGCAGTGTTATATGTTAAAGGATTAGAGAAACATTATAAGGATATATATCAGAGTTTGGTGTGTTTACATAGGATTGTTGAATACTGATGAGCAAATTCTGAAGCGAGACTTAGCAGTTATCGTCATAATTATTGTGGGACACCCTGAACAGTGCCAAACTTTTGCAGTTCTGTAGTTTTCTCTTTGCATAACATCCATAGACCTTGCATCTGTGCTGTTGTAGCCTGGAATTTCTTCTACCATTTGTGCTGCAGATAAAATGCATTCTTGGTTTATATAATACCCTTTATACCTTGCCCATAACCTACGGTGTAAATTGCTTTATAATCCTCAATGCAGTACTGGTAGTAATCTAATTTCTTTTGCTTTGGCATTACATTATTTTGCACTGTATTGCGGTGCTGGTTCATTTGAACTAAACTGGGTCATTTATATAATTCAACAGAGGAGCAGGCATTAAATGAATAGTGAATTATTATTAGCCTTGATTCATTTGAGAGCTTTTGTAAAATGTAAATGCTGCTAAATTTAAATTAATTGCAGCAGAGTCAGATCCCTGAGACTCTTTACACGCTTTGAAATGGCGCAATTGATGTCTAATTATTGCCTCTTGTATGCTACGGTGGCCAAAATGGCAATCCGTGATAGGCCACCACTGTGAGCCAATCATATCGCCCGCAAGTCCCACTGCCGACTCCACAACAGGGATATGTTAATATTTTGATCATTTTGCAGGCACTAGCGACCTTAATGATAACTATCTTTAATATAATGTTTATAATCACAGCTTTCAGGCATCTTGGGGTACTTATCTGAAATCTATGAGGATTTCTGCTTGCAGGTGTTGCTTAGCATTTTATTCTAAATTAATGCTGCGGAGAGCCTGGAAATGTTAATTTACAGCTCTTTCCAGGAAGGATGGTTCTGAATAATAAAATTTTGAAGGAAGTGCTGTGTTGGATACCCTCGCTAGCATGCGGCGCGGTGGACGGCTTGTGTAATTGGGTTTGATGACTGTGTAACAGGCCGATTTAGCTCTTTCTGGGTTCGGCATTGTTTGTTTATTTCACTGCATCATCACAGCCATACTATGAGGGTACGTTGATTTTCTAGCCTCAGTAAGAGAGAAAGTTTTCTTGAGTCCATGGCGAGGCTTAGGGGGGTATATTATCCACACCTTGTACCAGTGGTAACCAACCCGCGACTAATATCTGCTGGTCTACAGATTTTCACTTTAACCAAAGCGCAAGACACTTCACTCAACTGCCTGGGATTTCCCTGAGCTACTTGTTAGCAGAATTAGGTGTGCCAGCTTTGGACTGAAACGGAAACCTGTTTCTCAGGGTTGGTTAACTCTTTGTTACAGTTATTTAGCGAGCTTTCGTCATGTAAGGAACTTACAGTTTATTAGAGTAAGCCAGGGCCAATCCGTCCCTGGATCGATGTGCCGTTGAGGGCCTTGTTCAAAGGACCTGCTCCTGAAGGGATCTTTGTGTGGTTTTACTGGGGCTTGAAATGCTAACATTCCAGGACTCAGTCTTTTTAGCAATTTTGCCGCTAGGTTGTTGCCCTCCCATTGCACATTCTGATTCAAACAGCTTGCCCTGCTGGGAGAACATGAATGTTCTTCTTTACAGTTCTAAACCATGGCAAGTTTTACTCTTGGTGCCCCATCTGTGTGTGAAATTGTGGAAAAACTGCAGCCTGTCACCTAAGAGGCGATCGTCTGTAACCCTGTGTCTTTTGCTACGTTATTCTCATTTCAGGGGAAAATATACTTACAATAATAATTACAGAATAATCTAACCATCATCACTGTCTGTGTGTGTGTGTTTATGTATGTACAGTATGGATGCGTGTGTATGTATGTATGTACCTATGTATGTATGTATGTATGAATGTGTATGTGTTTTTGTATGCATGTATGTGTAAATAAGTGTGTATATATGTACAGTATATGTGTGTGTGTGTGTGTGTGTGTGTGTGTGTATGTTTAAATGTATGCATGCACATAAGTATGTATGTCTGTTCATCCGTCCTTCCATTTGTCAATTTTGTCAATCCACAAGCTTTCATCTACTGGACATCTACTGGTGGTTGTATCACTGAGGACCCCTGGAAGTGCAGTGTTGAGTTTGAAGTGAGTTACAAGCATCGATACCATGCAAGCACCAATAACAAAGGCCAAGCAACTGGCCAATCCCAAACTAGGCACATTTTGAATGTGCTCTGCGCTAGTAATAACAATAATAATAATAATCATCATGGTCTTTGTCATTGTCATCATCTTCATCATTAATCTGTGCTGCTCTTGTCATGGGTTTACAATGAGCTGCACTGATTTCAGAAACATCCAATCAGCAGTGAACCAGAGTCACGGCTCCCATCCGGTTAAGACTTGATCACACCTCACAGCTGACCGCTTATATAACGCGCATCGCCGCGGAAACTGGAGCAGAGAGTCACGTGACCAGGTACTTCAATCTACCAAGCCCACCTTAGAAGCACATTCTTCAGCAAGGGCTCACTGCAAGTGTACACTGAATTAGAGCTGGGTGATGCAGTCCAAAGTTTATATCGTGGTATATTTCATATTTTGTATCGTAATAACATTTATCACGGTTTATTTTTTCTCCTCCTGTTGACATACAACTGGCCTGAATCTCATTGTAGCCTCAGTCTTGCGGGCACTCTTTATTGTCAAGGCCAAAATTTGTCACTGAAGCTCAAAATTAAAATCCTTTCTCCCCCTGTATAGATGATGTAGCAGAATTTGTGTAAATGGCACGTATTTCTACCAGTATATTGCATGTGTTTTCCTGCGCTACTCTGACTTTCCCCTCACGTTCCGCAAACCCTCTGTTCTTCCTCTCGGTGATCGGAGTTTAGCCCATGGATGCTGATAAACAGAGATGAAAGTATACCGTGTTCATGGCTAATTGCATATTCATTAAGATCTAACGAGCAATCAATTTGTTATTATCTGAAGAAGAAGCCTGATTCCGCCGCTCGTTGCTAATTGCGTATTCAGATCCTGAAAAAATACAAACGTAACGGAGACAAAAAAAAAAGAGAGAAAAAAGGAAAAATCGGCAGAAGCATTTCGGCTCAGTGTGGCAAGAATGGCAAGGGTATTGTTTACCACACATTCATAATGAATGTAGCGCGGCAGAAGCAAATTATAGTTTTAGCTTTGCCATTTGCCAGGCATTAAATCACAATTAGGGCAGGAAATTGCATATCTGTGAAATGAGAGGAATTCTCCGACAGTGATTATAGGAGGAACAGAGAAGAGCGGCTAATGTGATCGGAGCCCTCGTGGCAATGGGAACCTCTCCAACGTGTCAGGAGTAACTGCACTGGCAACAACTTCAGCTCCCCTCCAGCCGCCTGAATCTTCACCTCATTCGCTTCTGAGTGTCCATTAGAGCAGCTCTGCTTTAAATTTTCTGCTTATGAGCACCATCTGTGTGCTCTGCGACATTCCTGGCAAATGAGAAATGAAGAGTTTGTTTCCAAAACGCGATATATCCATTTTACTCATTTTACTTTTTGAGTAAATCGGCTTTTTCTGCATTGGCGCCGATTGCATTTTATAGAAAAACACAAACTTTGACCATGACAAAAATACACCTTATTGTATGAACTCCTGAAAATGGAATTTTGCACCTGCTCAGGGCTATTACGTGATGGTATTATCTAATTTTTTGCCATTTTGGCACTTTGGAAACAAACTTTTCCAACGCTCTTGGTTTGGGGTCCACGAAGGAACCCTTTTTACCTCCTCATGGAACCTTATCATGGTGTGAAAACAGTCAGAGATCCCATGTTGAGTCATTTTTCCATTTAAAGATTCATTGAACTGTACGGGGTTCCTCAGGGGAACCCCCTGGGTTCTGCGCGTGTATTAGCATGCAAAATGTCTGGAATGTGTGCCGTACTCCAGTGCTGGGAAGATATCAAATAAACTCGCAAATTGATGGTCCTCTGTTCTCAGAATGAAAATGTAGTTCATCATTCTGCGCCTGCTGTGTTTTGTTTAAGGTGTAACGTTCAACGTTGAGAAAAGACAGTGCGATAGAGTTTTCCTTTGCCTGCACTGCAGAACACGCAGTCAGTTTTTAGGCAGCAGGAAGACGAGGAGGTAATTGTGACAACGTCTGTGTAATTTCTACTGCTTGAGATACAGACGTCGAGATCACTGCTAGAAGAAATGGAAACATTAGTTTTGGGCTCTATGTGAATTTGTGAATGTCAGCCAGGAACATTGTCTGACTGCATTTCAGAATAAATTACTCCCGTATAAACTGCTGTTCGACAAAGTCTTACAACCCGCTCGGCGATAAGGACAACGGTGTGGGTTCTGTCACACCTGCTCAACGCTACATTACCCGACCGCCTGTAATCTAAATTACCTCTGAAAATGATCTGTGTTTGAAAATGAAATAGTTCATAAAAATGTGTGTCACAGCGCAGTCGGTAAGGGACTCTGTAAATAATCCATCTTAAACACAGTTGGCTCTGTACCTCCGTTTGGCCTCCTGAAGAATCAGACTCCTGTGTTTGCATCACAGCCTGTTCCACCTGACTGGGCGCATTAGCATGGGACTCTTCCATGGCTGAACCAGCAACACGAGAGAATAAATAAACTGATATTGCAGCTGGATTTTAATAAGCTTTATCTCTAATTAAAGTATCAGGAGACTCCTTTTCAGTGGGTCTTGTCAAGTATGACAGCACAAAGATAAGCAAACCTTGGGAAAAAAAAAAGTAAAAAGTTTCAAGTTTTAGAGTTTATATCCACTGTCAAAAATGGGGCCGCACGCCAATTGAAAAATCGTAGTAAAGAGAGTGCTCAGTTGAGTTCCCTTAAAAATTCCAGGTTGAGGAGTTCTATATCACTGTGTTAAATATCTTCAGGGTATTTGATTTATTATTCAGATCTACAGGGCTTAAAGTGCTTCAATAGCATAACCAACAGCTGATCTCGGTATTTGGTTTGCACCAATCGCTGGTTGCGTTGTTTGTTTTGCGAATGTTGGAAGGTTTCACTCACACTAATGGCCCATGTAGATCAGGCCCATAATCTTAACCATACGTTACTCAGTCAGAGCGCAGTCAGATGGAAACCAGTGACAAAAGGGTTTCGTAAATCAGCATTTAATTAGTCTGAGAATATAATGGAGGTCTTGAATAACAGTAAGCGAATGGAAGAAATGCAAACCTTTAGTTATGGAGAATTAATGGCTGCATTTCTGCATGGACCACAGATCTGCTAACACGTGAGCTGGCTGCCTGAAATCACATACATCTGTGGTCCCTCGAGGGCTCTGGGTATCCATACATCGAAGGCGTCGCCTGTAGTGTTAATTTGAGGACTCATTGTGATCGCAGGGGCCTCAAAGTGACTGTAAACTCCAATAAACACCTACTCCTCAGGCCGCAGGTATGTCGTGGGGTAGCGGTGGCTCCCACTGGAGCCTCTTCATTGCATTAATGTGGGACGTTCCTCGGCCCATTTTGGAGTCAGAGAGGAACATGATGCAGAGTGGACCGTTAAATTGTTTCGAGGTCACACCTGGGACCGTGCAGAGCAGGGCCGAATCGCTCTACCTGTGCTTTTAAATGTGGTCTCTCCTCTCTGCCTCCAGCTTGCAGAAGGGGCCACTGTTTTAGAAGGCTGGGCTGGACTGTTGTGCTGCTCTGTTTTTCTTCAGTAAATTCACAACCAAAACGCAGAATCGTTATATCTAAACTTACTTGTCAAAAAACATCATATTAGCCTCCAGGTTGAAATGGCCTATCAAATGCCAGTCCAATGCTAAATGCCAATCTGGGGCAAGAACTCAATGTGAAAATACCAATAGTTCATCAAATGTTAATCTGTAAGTCAAAACCCAACAAAACACTGCAAATCTTTCCTTTGCCTAAATGAATCAGTAACGGCATTGAAACCATCAACCTAACATTGCTTTGGTCCCCCGCTGCCGGAACATTCCATCCAACTGGCATCGCTTGAATTCCCGGACTTGTGTTTCCCAGCAGAACATTTCCCGGAGTATCTCACTCCCGCCACCTGCTTGCCTTCGTCCCACAGTGCATCCTGATGCCATCTCTCCCCAGGTAGATGATGCACAAGGACCCAGCCAATGACCATGATGTGAAAGAAAACAGGACTCACTGGATCTAAGGGGACCTTCTTCGGTTGCTCCAAGGTCCAGTTCATTGTAGACGCTTTCAGTGTTGAGCTGGGGGTAGAATGACACCATGACTGGTCTGCAAGCTAAAAAGTGTGATACGCTGCAGGGTTTGATGCACTATCATATGAAACATTCCCCTTGTAAGGATCATAAAAATTCTCCCGTGTGTCAATAGCTTTCCTGTTGATTTGGACCAGACAGGACGGTCTGCTTGGCCCTTATCCACTAATGAGCCTCGGCCACCCACAACCCTGTCGCCAGTTCATATTTGTCCCTCTGTGTACCACTGTCAGTAAATACTCACATCTACTGACAGGGGGAAATCCAGAAGTCTTGCTGCTTCAGAGATTCTCTGGCCCACTTTTCTGTCCATCACGATTTGACCCTCGTAAAAGTCGCTCATGTCCCATATCTCCCACATCCAACACATTCAATGCGAGAATACGAGTTTGCTCACTGCCTGCATACCCCGACATGCGCCGCTTTTGCAAGATAATCAACGTTCTTTGCATCATCCGTGAGTGTGTTTTTTCGTTTGTTTTTTTATTTACCATTTTTATGCTTATGTGATGGGCAGAGCATATTTGCCAGAGAGGAGTAGAAAATTAAGAGACTCATTGCATGTGGAAATTGTTGCAAAATGGCGCAGGCAGTTGTTCAGGAGGCTGTTTTGGACAGCAGTGTATAGGATGATAAAAAGGGCTTCTAAGATGAAGACGGCCTGTGAATTAGCATGTTTCTCTTCGGCGAATAAATCCTGAGATTCTGCGTGGGCTGTGAAGCTGATCTCAAATCTCCCCCTCAGGAGGAGTATTCTCCCTGCTGCAGAGACATGTTTGTCCGTTTACAAAGCCTAATTTATTAAATTGTCAAAAAATGATGAGACTCAAGACACCACTTACTGGGCAAAGAGCTTATTTGGTCCGACTCAAGCACATCCGTTTGGGTTTAACAGCCGCTGCGCACTGAAGTCACGATCGGCTGCATTAGAGGATGCCTACAAAGATTCTCTTTTACAGAAACTAAATGGCATTTTCCCCCACGCAATCTGTTTTGTCATTAATCTGAATATGACGTGCTGTTAATTTCAATTGTTGCGTATTTGATTTAATATCCCTTAGCCTTAAGGCAGTGATGGATTGATTTGTGTGTTATGATGTCTGTGTTTGGCTGTTTCTGTGTCTGACTGGGGGGTAGGGAGGGCGTAACAGTGCTCAAAATCATCGATCAATTGCTGACGTATTTTTTGCGCTTTAATTTAACTCCTCTAGCGGACATTTTAACATTGGAACAGCAAGGCACTCACATTATTTCACAGTTGTAGCGAAGACATGCTAGCCACTGCCCGTGCCCTGAAGCTAATTACTCAGTATGTGCATCAAATAAATCTTAATGATTTTCCCCAGTCCTCAAAGTGTGCCCCAAACTTTGGATCACATGAATCAAAAGTGGATCTGAGAATCTATAGCTGTTATAACCAGCTCTGTATCTTGAGATCTACCATCCTGTTGGTGTCATTCCAACTCTAAAGGCCCAGTCACACAGCGAAAACGCATGAATTACGCATGAATTACGCACAGATTTTCGTTTCTGCGCGGAGCGTACGTCGTATGCGTAATTCGTAGGTGGAACGAACGTGGACTGTCAGTGATTGTAAGTGGATGTGCGTCGAAGGCGGTTTGTGCGTGATTTTGAGTTTTGAACGGTTCAAAAATTTTCCGACGCACAACTGTGCGTTGGTGTGCGTAATTCATGAGTCGGCATGCGTAGTTTATGCGTCGAGTATGCGTAACTATGCGCGGGACACTCGTCGGCCGTCAGTGCTTATGCGTCAGAACTGGTTTGAATCCGCGCACGTCCACGTCCGTCCACTGATGCCCCACGTTCATATCACGCATGAAACGCGCACGTATCACGTTCATTCCACTGACATCCACTGACAATCAATTATAAAACTGAGGAATAACTGACATATCACTGACGGAAAACGCATAACGACGCACATCCACTGACGAGTGACGCATTTCCGACGCACGACTGACTGACAGAAAACTGATGATTCACTGATGTTCCACTGACGAACCACTGACAACTCACGTATGTATTTTGGCATATAAAAGCAGTCATTTCGGGCACTTTTGCCATTCCAGACCTTGCTGCAAAGGGGTCCATATCACTATGAACCCTCAAAGAAGAGATGTTATGGTGTTCCTGCTGCAGAACTTCTTCTTCTTCAGCAGCTTTCTTCTTCTGCACCCTTGTCTTTGAGGGCAAGCGAGCTTTCCTGGGTGGCATCTCTTGAAGTGTTCTTGATTGGCGAAAGGTACTGAGGAACTCCCGTCGTTCACCGCTTTTTATATGCGCTGAACCGAAGCGATAGTGACGCCGAAGGTGCGTTTTTCGTGCGTGCTCCGCCGGTGATTCATGCGTCGGGCGTGCGTCGAATGTTCGTGGAATACTGCACCGTGTTTGCTATTATGCGTCGACGAGCGCGATATGTCAGTGATTGTAAGTGATACATGCGTGGTTCATGAGCGATTCATGCGTGATTCGTCCGAGATTTCTACCCCCGACACCCCGAAAAATTGGTCAATTTCTCAACGCACAAGCACGCACAAACCCAATCTGTGCGTGATTTGTGAGTGATTCGTGCGTGATCGGCTGTGTGACTGGGCCTTAACAAAGCACACCTCATTTAGCAGCTAAAGGATAGTTTTAAGTGCATAGTTTTATGTGTATGATCCAGTGTGCTGATAGGTTTATGTACATGATCCAGTGCTCATGTTGGGTTATGTGTATGATCCAGTGCTCAGGTTGGGTTACGTGTATGATCCAGTTCTCAGGTTGGGTTATGTGTATGATCCAGTATGCAGGTTGGGTTATGTGTATGATCCAGTGCTCAGGTTGGGTTATGTGTATGATCCAGTGCTCATGTTGGGTTATGTGTATGATCCAGTGCTCAGGTTGGGTTATGTGTATGATCCAGTGCTCAGGTTGGGTTATGTGTATGATCCAGTGCTCAGGTTGGGTTACGTGTATGATCCAGTGCTCAGGTTGGGTTATGTGTATGATCCAGTGCTCGGGTTGGGTTATGTGTATGATCCTGGGCTCAGGTTGGGTTATGTGTACGATCCAGTGTGCAGGTTGGGTTATGTGTATGATCCAGTGCTCAGGTTGGATTATGTGTATGATCCAGTGCTCGGGTTGGGTTATGTGTATGATCCAGTGCTCAGGTTGGGTTATGTGTATGATCCAGTGCTCAGGTTGGGTTATGTGTATAATCCAGTGCTCAGGTTGGGTTACGTGTATGATCCAGTGCTCAGGTTGGGTTATGTGTATGATCCAGTGCTCAGGTTGGGTTATGTGTATAATCCAGTGCTCAGGTTGGGTTACGTGTATGATCCAGTGCTCAGGTTGGGTTATGTGTATGATCCAGTGCTCAGGTTGGGTTATGTGTATAATCCAGTGCTCAGGTAGGGTTATGCTTTAGTGGCCGGTGGAGTACGGAGGCCAGGTGCCACGACCAGAGAGAAGGAGAGGAGCACAGACACAGTACAAACACAGAGAATTATTCAGACCAAACGAAAGTACTCGCGCTTCCAAAGGACGTATAATAGTCCAAACCACGGAAGTAAAGTGAGATAGAAAAAGGGAGAAGAAACTCCAATAATTAGAAGATAGAATGTCTTACAAAACCTGACTACAGATATCTTTGGCTACAGTGCTTAGCTACAACGTGTATGATCCAGTGCTCGGGTTGGGTTATATGTATGATCCAGTGCGCAGGTTGGGTTATGTGTATGATCCAGTGCTCAGGTTGGGTTATGTGTATGATCCAGGTCTCAGGTAGGTTGATGTGCTTGATCCAGTGCTCAGGTAGGTTTATGTGCTTGATCCAGTGTGCTGGGCCTAACGGTCCCTGCTCCTCCGCTGCGGCAGGCTCTCCCGGTGCCTCACGACAGCTGCTTGATTAGTGAATGAGGGATAATGAGGGTGAAGAGGAGGCCGGGCTCATTCCTGAACTGAAACGAGCTGATTGAGTTTGAGGGGCTCACGTTACACTCAGATGGGCTGGGTCCCTAATCAGCTGGAGTTTCAGCTCTCTCTCATCATAATAGATTTCTTTCCTTTGCTCTGCATTATCCTGCCTCATTCTCTCAGGGCTTGAAAGTCCTGTCAGCTATTCGTGACTTTCCTGTTTACATGCATTTATTATTAAATGTGTGGTGGCTTTGCTGTATGTTTAACTCATTCCCTACGGCAACTGGTGCCAGTGGCTTGGATGACGATATGCAGTCTGATGAAAACACGAAATCAGTTGACAATTGCGGGCCACCTGCACTTCAATACTTTTTATTGTATATTTTTTGGGAAAAGTATTCCTTACAAATGCAAAAATTTTACGTGAAAGTATTCCGTCGGGAATGAGTTAAATTGGCGACAGTGAGAGGAATAGTACTTGGTCAATTCACATGCTGAGAGTGAAGATCACCTGCTTGTTGACAGTTGCTGATATCTTTTGGTTTGATAAGCGTATGCTGAGCGCCGTGTCTGCTCATGAACATGAAGAACATTCAAACTCCACACAGAGAGGTCCCTGCTAACGGGGACTCGAACCCAGAGCCTTCTTACTGCACGGCGATGGCGTAAACCACCATCCGTGTCTAATAATGTTATTGACTCATTAAATAATGTTTCTTGACTCATCAGCTACCCACCATCAGGCGCATACTGTTCATTGAATATGAGATAATAATGCACAGCTGTTGGGAACAGTTTTGTAATAAAATTAGCATGTATTATAATCACGGTTTTATTCAGAATTATGAGCCAGTGTCTGATAATTCAGTCTGTGTGGTGCAGCACTGAGATCCTTCAGCTTATGGGCACTCACATTTGTTTAGCCTAATTTCAAATCTAATTACATGGATTAGGGCTCCGTTTGAAAAAGGACAACATCTCTGACTCTTCGGAAACTGGGTTTTCAAACCCTGCGTACGGACTCACATTAGCAGAAAAGCCTCCTATCCTCAGGTAGTTATGAATGATTAAAGCAGCGATTGTATGTTCACGATGAGCCCTGACTGAGCGATGAGTTAAAATAACATCCGATGCTAAAGACTCCGTTTTTCTAAAATAGCTTAACTTAATATGATCTCAAAGCTTAACTGCAGAGGATAATGTCGGACTCTGAGGATGGCAATATACAACATGTGTCTCTACGTGCAGGAAATTTTTCTGCATTAAATGATTTGGCTTGCATTAAAAACACATCCCCCTATTGGAGGGTCCTTCAGCCAATCAAAGCTCCACCAGATTTTACCTGGGTCTCAGTCGTTCCAAAATTCTGCTGTTTGTCACCACTGTTATGGCTCTTCGATTGTTCAGCACATCATCCGTTAAAAGAGACTCGGCCCTGATTTCTCCCCCAGTGTAGAGATTTCTGTCTCTTCTGGCTCAGAGTAGAACTGCTGCTCCTGAGTGTTGAGAGGAGTCAGTTGAGGTGGTTCGTATGCCTCCTGGACGCCACCCTTCAAAGATGTTCCGGGCTTATCCAACTGAGAGGAGGCCTCAAGGCAGACATGCTGCAGGGATTATATCTCCTGGCTGGCCTGGGAACAACTTGGGGTCCCCCAGGAAGAGTTGGAGGATGTAGGTGGGGAGTGGGGCACCTGGGCCTCTCTGCTTCATCTGTAACCCCCATAACCTGGCTCTGGATTAGCAGAAGATCATGGATGGATGGATGGATGGATGGATGGATGGATGGATGGATGGATGCATCATAAAAATAAAAACTCATCTTTGGAATTCATCTCAAAGTCTCCATGAAGGAGAGAAACACATTGATGGGCCTGTTTTGGGTACATAACAAATTTCAAAAAATTGTGGTTAAATATATGCTTACATATCGATGGCTGACTACAATAAACAGTATTGGACATAACAGTTTATTGCAGTCAGCCCTCGATATCCTGATATGCCCTGGTTTACGGATTATCACAATAGCTGCGTACATTAGCTAATGTTCATATGCTTCATGACTCTGAAAAGCAAAGAAGGTGAAGCTGTTTCTCTCCAGATGATGACATCTTTACACACACAAACACACACGCACGCACACACACGCACGCACGCACACACACACACACACACACATACACACACAAACACACACGCACCTGCATACACACACCCACACACACACACACATACGCATGCACACACACACACACGCACACACACACATGCACACACCTGCACACATGCACGCACACACACACGCCCACACCTACACACACACAGACACACACACACCTGCACACACACACACACACACACACACACAAACACATACACACGCAGATGCACACACACACCCACACACACAAACACACACACACATACACACACACACACCCACACGCACACACCTGCACACACGCACGCACACACACACACACACACACACACCGGCACCTACACACACACACACACACCAATACGCACACGCCTGCAGACACTCACACACACACCTACATGCACACACACACACACACACACATACACACTCTCTTATCACCAAGTAATTTTTAAATGTCACTTCAAAGTGTTTCTTATTCTCTTTTATCAAAGTTGTACAGAAAATTACTGCCTGTAACTCAGCAGACGAGTGAATCAGAGCCTAATGCACCAGTGAATCTTTCAGGGGGAGCAGGTTTGGCTGCAGATACAGTTTCAGCAGCACCTGCCTCTCTCCTCTCCTCTCTCCTCTCTCCTCTCACTTCTCTTCTCCTTTTCTCCTCTCACTTCTCCTCTCCTCTCCTCTCCTCTCTCCTCTCCTCTCTCCTCTCTCCTCTCCTCTCCTCTCCTCTCCTCTCTCCTCTCCTTTCTCATCTCCTCTCCTCCTCGCTGTGCCTGCGGTAGTGTGTGTCACCTGTCTGATAATCCTTTAATAAATCCCAGAATGTCAGGCGCTCCCCCGCAGCACCGCACCCCACCCCACCCCACCCCTCACCTCCTTCGGTTGGGGGAATTCTCCGCGCCGCCTGACCACAGCCACAAGCCATTAGCTCCACACACGCTCTTCACAAAGCGGAGTCAGCCGGATGGAGATTAGATTGACACGTAGGTTATGGTTTCTTCACGGCGACTGAGCGATGGCGGTAAATATGGAAGAGGTGGGGGCGGGCGGATAAGGGCGAGGGCGGTCTGGGCTCTCGGCAGGGCTGGAGACAAAACAAATCTCCAGCTCTAAAACATGCAAAATATATTCTGTGCCTTTGTTTGTGGAACAGTGTAAACGCTCCAGCTGTGAATGCGTGACATCAGACACACGCCAGAACCTGTTGAATACTAATGTGACACTTGATTTAACGTGGTCTGTTAAATTCCTGCACCACTGTGATCCTGACTGCTCTCCGAGACAGACGTTTGTACTTTCTGTATGTCCCAGGACACTACTCATCCAAACACTCAAACTGAGTGTTATTATTTTGATAAAATCAATCAAATCATCCATGTAAAATTCTAATACAGTATGCTGTAAAAATGGCCAAACTTGGGTAATGAGCAACTGAAAAAGCGGTTTGTCATATAGTTTCATATTTGTCCAATAACAAGACTGCAGTACTCTGCAGTAAAAAGACACCACCGTAACACTGGCAATGACTTAAGGTTTTATAAAGCAAATCCAGGAGTCCTGTTATCCCAGGATATGATTCTCAGTTCCTCTGTCAGACAGGAAGTAAGCAGCTAGCCCAGCGCTGCTTGAAAAAATGGCCCTACCCCAGCCCCATGTCCAGGCTGTTGTGCTAACGTGCTAATTTAATCTCCATGTTTTTTTGATGCCAGTCCGGAGGCGAAGTTCGGCTTTGCTTGCGCCAAATAAAGTAGATTAAGGGGCCTAATCGAATGTTCTTTTGGGTAATTCTGCTCTGCCTGACCCCTGTCTAAGGACAACAGTCTTCCTCCCTCAAATTATTCAAATAAACTAATGAAAGACAGTGAACCCGACAGCAGTGGTTGCCTTCATCGTCCTTCGTGTCTGAGAACTGAATGCAAGGGTGAGTTTAATGTCCTCAGAAAGATGGTGCGGAGAAGTTTTGGTGTGGAAACGTGCCGTGATTTTGGAGCGCGCATTACGGAACGGCGAGGGGAAGATCAGAGGTGTGTTTGTTTGCTTACGAGAGAGAGGAGGGGGGGGGTGGGGGCTTGACGGAGAGTCGGAGCGGGAAGGATTGAGCATAGAAGCACTGCGCTGTGCTAAAGGCGAAATTCCAGGGGAGCTCATTAAAAACGCCATCTGACTGCTCCCGCAGGAGACGCGCTTCGAGCACGCTCAGTCGCGGTGCATTCTCCCCTCTCATCGAGCGCTGACTGGCCCTATTCCTTTCAAATGTGTAGCCGCTAGTTAGATGTAAACATCAAATCACAGAATCTGGTGCAACCCAGTATCACAGTCCATATTTAACTCTAGAGGTCAGACCCATTGTAAGGATGACCCCAGACCATGGTAAAGTAATTATAGATGATTGTTGGCATTTAAGGTAGTTCCTGATAATGTCGGTTAGTGAACAGGGCTACTCCCAATGCACCTTCCTAGTTGTGATCACAGCTATATATACCTCCTACATTCCCACAATCCCCGCTCTTCTCGATTCTTCATCCCTCCCACCTTTCCCCTCTCCAAGAAGGAAGCAACAAACAGCCACCACCTGGGACCCCGGGGGCTTGGGAGCCACACGGACTCCGACAAGAGATGCGAGCCCCACCCTGAGTCTTGCCACCCGGGGGGGCGCCCAACGTCCGCGCAAACACAGACAAAGTCCAACACCACACCCGCCCCAATCTCCTATCCGCCCGATCTCCTATCCGCAATCCCACCCGATACTCTCCTCAACTTTGGCAGTGGTCCAGAATTCATTAACTGACCCAAAAACAGTCATGTCATTTCAGTACGTTCACGATGGTTCACTGACCTTTGTTTCATCAGCATAGTCTAAGAGGCATTTTTGTCAAAAAATTTTTGTCTCAGCACATGGGCAGCTAGTTTGGTGGACTATTGAAGAAAACATAGCCAAGAATATTGTTCAGACCGTTTAGCTTATCATTTTCACCACTAAAAATCTGTGTCATACTCTCAGCTAGTTATGTCTGTGTGCAAGCGTGTTTTTCCGTCTTATATCTCAAGAGCCGTTCAGCTCAAGAGCCTCAAACTTGGTGGATGTACTGCTTAGAACCCAAGGACGTCCAGTGTCAAATTTGAAGTCAACTAATCAAGTCGTTTGGGGTAGGGTGCGCACATCCAAAGTCACTTTTTGCAGGTGCCAGAAAATAGATATGCCTGAAGAAGATCCAGGGTGATCGAAACGTTGCTTGTTTTAATTTAATAAAGTTTATTTTTGGAGCTCATTTGGCAGTGTGCAGACCTACCTTTTTCAAAAGTCAACTAATCAAAAAAAAAGAAAAAACTGCACCATTTGAACAGGCACTGCACTCGTTTTATTGATTAGTGCAATCCATACAATTTTGTCTCCTGCTCCATTCTTTCATTTAGTATTCATCCATAAACACACCCTGTATACCATCAATAGTTTCTGTTGTATATGAGCCAGTGCTGATACCTGAATCTGTTATTTCTCATGTACTCAGCACATTAATTGTTAATGTGAATTTTGTGGCAAAAACGCAACACTTTAACTTAACAAAAGCTGGAGATCGAAGTCCAGCGAAGTATATAAAACCAGTTTTATTCAGCTTACATTCAGTAGTTCACTCTTCCTAACGCCCCATTCATGAAAT
This sequence comes from Gymnothorax reevesii, assembly GCA_029721435.1. Taxonomy (NCBI): domain Eukaryota; kingdom Metazoa; phylum Chordata; class Actinopteri; order Anguilliformes; family Muraenidae; genus Gymnothorax; species Gymnothorax reevesii. Next base: position 20,600,475 of record CM056579.1, on the reverse strand, counting down.
TCTATTACCATGATAATCCCAGTATATTTTAAGCTTTGGTCTCCGTGAGAGAAGTTTCCCCTGTCTATTCGAGTTGAAATTCTGCATGTTTATGAAGTGGAGATCTGACAGTGGACAGGTTATTGCTGAAGATTAGTGTACTCTGGCTGTCCGTGTTACGAAAGCGCTTGCGTTCCCCTCAGTCTGGGTCACCGAGTCACCGAATCGCCTCCATTTCCCTCCGTCATGTGGGTGTGTGATGAAAGCAGATGAGCGCTGAGGAGCGCAGGTCAGGCATAATGGATACGCAGCGTTAGCCTCCAGCGCGCTGCCACACGGCAGGTCCCGAAATTCAAAGAGATCGCATTTCATTTGACTGAAAAAATTTTTTTTCTCTGTCCCAGCAAAACATTTGTATTCAAAAAGTGATGTGACGGCCCCTTCTACCAGCAGTTTTACTCTCGCTCAGATTTTATAACACACAATTATACGGAGTATATCTGCTCCTCAAAGGATTTTATTTATTTCTTTTTATTTTTTGCCGATTTTTTGGTTTAGTTTGACAGCGAGCTATAATTTAGTGTACAACTACTTTCCTTGACTTCTTGTTTTTTTTAATATATATTTAAGATGGTCGGCCATGTTGATTAAGGTAATCACCAAAAAGGCCGCAGGTAGAGAATAATATTGCAGCGTTACTTTACTGCAGAGTTCCCCGGCAGGGCTATCATGGCAACGTTAATCGTTGACTGGTAATCTCCCCAGTCAAGCTCCCGTCCACCCGCTCTGATTGTATGAACAGAAAAATAAATCTAATGATGTCAAGAATTTTGCCACGGTTATGCTGCATTCTTCCTATTCTGGTATCAAAGAACAAAACTAATGAGTGTTGCTTAGTAACAATCAAATACTTATCCAGCGCCATTTGGATCATCGGAGCTTCTGGAGGAAGGGCAAAGCTGCATTGTCATGTTCATTTCATCCTTCGCTGGAGAATTAAGCTGAAGATATGCCTATTATCGCTTTAATTACGGGTCGCATATTAAGACGCCATATTATTTTGCAATCAACTGTTTTTTATGAATTGAAATGCAGGAGATACATAGCTAGTAGTCACCATTTTTATCTGTGTCATCTTATTTCATTTTCTGCTTTTATATAATAAATTATTCAGTGTTAAATTATCTCTGACAGAGTTTGTAGGAGTCCACTAAGGCTTGAGTGGTCTTGGCACAGATATTGTGGCATATTTTGCCTGTAGAGGGTGGCTGCAGTGAGAAGTAACAAACTGGGTCATGTTATAAAGGCAACACATTTAGATATTTTCAAGACCAGGCTTGAAACAGTGCTGGTTACCATCCAGCTCTGTCGTATCCCGAACGTAAGGCACACTTTAGTCAAAGAAAAAATGGTGAGCCTTGTTGTTCTCATCAATCTGGAAGTTTTTTGCGGAAAAGCTCTATCAGAGTTGATTAACACGAGACACCCCTTTGAAAATATCATATATTTATTTCTTAATAATACTATCGTACTTATGCCATAATTATAGTATTACTATATTTTGCATAGTGTAACTAGAGTAGTGCTACAGCCATCACATTATAACAATAGTATTACCACAGTGCCATTATATTAATACAGTCCACACAACTGCATTGCTGTAGTTTGCATAACCATAGTATCACTACAGTAATACTACTACACTATAGTGGCAAACATACCCCCCATTTACTATCGGATATCTATAGCTTGGGACTACAGTAATTTTTCATAAGGACATTTTTGCAGCGTGATATTTTGTCATTAAGTGCTGAATTGAGGTCAGCAGTACTGACACTTTAATTTACACCCTCTTGCCATGAGCCACTTGAGGGCAGTTTTAGGGTCCCTCCCTTGGCCTGACCTCTTCGGCCCTCCAAATGGAGCGTTTTCAGATGCAGCCTACAAACGGAAGGGAAGAAGAATGTCCCATGAATCTTTGCGAACTGAATAAATATGGCTTCCAAGGCATGGAATGCATATCATAAATCTTCACTAATAACCATGTGAAAATGGTAAAAATCCATTGGAATTTCTTTGGTTCGGTGTCGATACAGTGAAACGTGATCAGTTTTTGTGACAAATATTTCACCAAAATCACTGTTCACAATGTAAACAGAACCCATCTTGAAACAGAGATTTGTGCCTGACCCAGTACAGTTAATTTCCATGTCCTGCTTCTGAAGTGTGGAAATTAAAATCCCCTGGTGAATTCTGTGCACCTCTCTGCTCCTTTGATCAAAGCAGGGCAGGGCTATGTACTTTTGTACGTGAGTTACTATGGTAACCTTTGCTAAAGTGTTGTCCCATTTCTTAGGTAAAGATTTAAACTTCTACCCCTTGTAGCTCTGTTACCAAGGGCCATAACATTGTCAAGGGCCCTCAGAAACTCGGGATATGGCCAAAGGAGCGGAATTGGGATCAGCTCTCTGCTCTGGATGCCGTGACGAAGTCTTTAGGATGAACTGCTGAAATGTGTGGTTCTTACTGTGATTCTCACTTTGTCTTTCTGCAAAGAGAAAAACCAAGGGAAGTCTGCATTATTTGCATTTTGTGTGACCATTTTCTAACTGTCCATCTGTTACATTCCGATGGTAGTTTCGCCTCATCATTGTTCTTGATGTCATCGCTCCAGACCCATACTTGTAGAAAGAGATTTTTGTGAGCCATCTCATGCTGCCTTACCTTCTTGTGAAAGAATAAATAAATAAAATAAAATATCAGGTCCCATTTTCTGTAATACCGCCATACAGTCAAGGGGCGAACTTTGTTTTGGTGCGAAAAACGAAGCCGTACAAGCATTTGTTCTCCGACAGCCTCCGTTCAGATATACTACATAAAATAAATGGATGAATAAGGCATGGGGATTAGTGTGCTTTTGATTTAAAGTGCATTTGCAGGCTGATGAGCTCTCTGTGGCAGGACGCCGTGCAGATTAAACCTATGGAGTAGATTGTTTTGTGAGAGAGAAAGGGAGAGATGGAGAGAGAGGGGGAGAGCGAAAGACAGAGAGATAGAGGGAGCAGTGAGTGATAATCCACTCCTGACACACTGTCAGCTCTGTGTGATCATTTCTTTCATCTGTAAAAACACTCCCTGGATCATCGGGGCTGAATGCTATCTGTTCCTGCACAAAGTCCTACATTAGGAATTCTTCACTCTCCTCTTTCCTTTGCGAGCGGGTGAAAGTAATCATATTAATTAGGTTGTTGTTATTGAAAATAATGTGGCCTTTGATGTTTGTTCTCTTTGAAAGAAACAGGCGCGGTAGGTCGGCACAGGGGGAATCGCGCATTTAGTTTGTTTATCTTTGTGAATTTGCTGCAGCATCCAAAATTAAAAAAACGACTTGAGGCGTGATTGGTCCCGATACTACTGTTATCTGGAAACTATGGAGGTCCTCTGACCCACGCAGAACAGAAAGTCACGGTTCTCACAACGGTGCCGCAGTGTTGTAATAATGTTATCTTCTTAGCAGGGCTGGCATCGAAGGATAATTCAGCCAATAGTATGCCCGTTCCCCCCCATTTTAAGGCCTCGGCCTTTTGATGAAGCATATTTTGAGTCACTGTATCGAATTGAAAGATGCGTTGAATTTAACTGATTGAATTCTTTTCAGCATAACACACTGCAACCAAATGTTAGAGATGGCTTAATCATGTTGAGGTGTTTAAAGTGTTATTAAAATTGAATCCACCCTCCACTAGAGTGTCTTTCCTCCAAAGGTTTATTCCCATCGGCAAACAGGAATTCTCCTCCTGCCAGTGTTGCCTTTGGTTGGATTTTCCAGGGGTTAGGTTTGGGTTCCCTATGACCAGTCTTTGCAAAATGGTCATAGAAGGACTCTCTAAATCCCCCACAGTCTTCATTTGCAGTGGGAACCGCTGCCTTCATCTTCATGAATTTCCTTCATTAATTCTCATTACACTTCTTCATGGAATACTGGCAGTTCCTGTTGGGCATTCACAGACTTGCACTCACACGCCGGGTGAGCATTAAATGATTTATGAAATACAAATGCTTTACAAATGTTCTCTCCATTTCATTTGTCTTATTTGCTGGGCACCATGGCCGATTATCCATCACTCTCTTTCTTTTATTTTTTTTTGTTCAGCTGCTACAAGCTTTCCCTTAAGACTCTTCCCCATGCATGTGTTTTGAAGAAAAATGGTCTCTTGGCTAATTAAAATGATAACATAGTTGTACCCGGGGCTATTTGTGCATGATGGATACCCGCTGACTTTTCCTTGATGGATAGCCGGTGCTGGCTACTTCAGTGCTGCTCTGGTGATGTCATCTTCCTCGACCAACTGGGGATTCATTTTAAACTCTAATGTTGATATCTCAACTTTTCATGATCATCAGCTGGCCTAAGTAGCTTGAACTCTAGTAAACCACAGCAAAAGGTGATGTACAGTTAGTTACTTTCGAGTGAGACGCGTCTTTGAGGAATTGTCTCTTAGCTATTCTTTAGCTTTTGTCCTATTGATGATACCCAGTGAAGCTTTGCAGTGATATTTGCTCCTGCCTTATCAGTGTGAAAAGCCTTTTTATTGTTTTTGCCTGCAGGCATGTAAAATTATGTAAACTCTTATAGCTTCTAATGATAACTTTCCAGCGGAGAAATTCATCAAATAATTAATTTTTCAATTGGTCAAAAAACATTTGTCGTCACCATTGGCTTATTGACATTATTCATATAGCTATACCAGTCGCAAAATGCTTATGGGAACATTTGTTTACTGGTGCTGAACGTTTTTACTGCCGTCTTTGTGATTCGTTTGTGATGGTCAGAACCGCAAATATTACCCAACATTAGTTAAACAGCTGAGGTTATGGAAACAAATGAAGACCACTATGGAAAAATGATCAGTCACATTTTACCGGTGTGGAGAAATGATTAATTAAAAATTCAGAACGATCTTAGAAACAAAGCACTGAAAAAATATGCAAAATATATAAAATAATATATAATATACAAAAATGCTAAAATTGGACTCTGATCGTTTTTCCTTTGCGGTCTTCAAATGTATACGGCAAGGCATGAATTAATTAATATTGAAATTGAAAAAACTCCACACGGCAAATTCAAAATTAATTTGTCTATTGACTGCTATAACCGGAAAAAAACTGTAAATGGTGTTTCATTCAGTAATCTACACAATTAGTAGTTTTCTAAGCCCTATGTTTGTTTTTAAGCCTGGTGATTATACATATATGGAGAGATTGTACATTTTGACAGGCCATGTTGTGCGACTCTCGAACTTTCTTAAACTGACTACAAACATTTGCATGAAGCTGCTTTCCCTGTCTTAATTTGCTTGTGTTCTTGCGAAACCGGGGTGTGTATTTGGTAATCCCCTGTTTCAAACAGACCTTGGAGAGCAGATGATCTGCTGAATCTAATTCTGCCACACTGTCCACGGCTCTCCTCAGTATTGATAAACGCCTCATTCTGTTATCTCGGCTCTGCTCACGGCGTCAGCTGAAAGAGCAGGCCTGTGTGGACCCAGTCGAGCAGAAACGTGTGCTCTTACTCTCAGACAATACATAGATGAACACATATGCTGACAAAGGCACTCACAGATACACACACACTCTCATACAGATGCTTGTGCACAAACCCCCGAAAAGGAATAAGCTGCAAGATAAGAAATAAGAAATGGCCAAATGAGCTGCCTCTGGAATGAGATGGTTAGATGCATTTAATTTGTCCAACTTGGCTGCAACAATTATTCATCAGCACTGAAATGTGAGAAATATTGCATTGCAGAATGCCGTCCTAATGTAAAGGCTTGTATGTTCATTTAAAGAATGGGTTGTATTCAGTAATGAATAATTCAGTCTGAAGCTTGTATTTGTGTCTCATGATGGAAAGCCTGTGGTTTTGAGTCTAACCTGGATCCTTTCTCTTGGAGAGCGTGTGTTCTCCCAGTGCTCATGTGAGCCTCATCCTGGTGCTCCGGAATCCTCCCACAGCATGTAGCCTGAGACCTACAGAAGTACATTAGCCTGCGAGGCTAGGTGGAGTGCATTTACAGCAATGTCCGTAAATGTGCTTTTTAATACATCCAGCCATTATCTTACCCACTTATTCCTAGGAGGAACCATAGAGGGGTTGAAGTCTATCCCAGAGTGCAATGCACAAGCGGCAGGAATGATCAACGCTCCATTCACTTGGACATTCATGCCTCTGGGAAATGTAGTTTCCAATTAGCCTGTCATGCATGTCTTTGGACTGTAGGAGGATATTTTAAGAACAAACTCATCGGAGCACAGGAACAACATGCAAAATTCACATAGAAAAGCTCTGGCTGGATTTGAAACCTATAACCCTTCTTCAATGAGATAACGTTGCTAACAATTGCACCTATGCACCTCCTATTCATGAGCAGTGACATCTAATTAATGAAACAAGTTTGAGTTGAAGCGACTCAGTGTTTTATAGTAAAGAGTCCTCACGTTGCAGACCCCATTCATATCCCATAATTCCCTAATGCTCGACAGGAGACGTCCCGTTATTATTTTCATGATCAAGGACAGCGTGTACAGACTGACTGCATTCTGGGAAGACCTGGCTGAAGTTGACAGTAAATTTGAGAGTGATGAGGGACGCCGATACGCCGCACTAATATCCTTGCGCCGGATATTGTCCTTTCGGCTGGCGCTCAGCCGCGGCGGAAATGCCATTGTCCTCGGCGCCGTCCTCTTCCCTGCTCTTATTAAATGGATATGAGAGCCAGGGACGGACTCTCAAATTAAAAGGCTGCCCCTCTCCTTTTACGGTCGTCATTTTCCTATCCGCCGGATTTTTTATCATTGAGTGTCCTTCCGCTTGCTTAGCGCTCTGCTGGTGAAAGTTGCGAAAGGATTCAGACGAAGCATAAAGATCGGAATTAACGTTTTTGTTCAAAGGTGCCCTGGGCTTTCAAAGTTAGTCCATCTACAAAAGGACACATTATTTTTTCACTTCTAATGTTCTGGCCCTCTTGATATCTATCTCACTGATGTTTTTGGTCTCTAGGCAAAAATTCCACAGTGAAGAATTGTGGGCTTCTAAAAGCACTGATTGGTGAGGAAACTGGATGTCTGTCTCGGTCACAGTACTCCACTCTGTACGCAGGCCATATCTGCAGTGTACTGATGACAAGATCCTACTACAATACCCACAATACCACATTTCCTGTTTCAATGGCAGCACCGATGAGACACGGATAGCATTCCTAGCACAGTTCATAACTTTCAACTTGAAGAGAACATACTGTATATTTTCAATAAGGACATCAATCACCATTGTGCGACGTGCTGAGACCGCAATCTTATGTTTATCCAAATAGACAGATCTGGGCTCAAATAGTATTTGGTAAAGGTATGCGGAGTCAGATTTTCCAAAAAAAAAAAAAATGTTTTAACTCATACAAAAATAAGTCTTCGCAATCAATGCTTATGACCCAGTAGAGGTGTGTGGAGGTGTCTGTATCTTACAGAGACCCTGCAGTCTGCTAGGATTTTGTTATTTTACTTTGTATGAGATGTTTCTCGGAGTCAACCTTTGGCCATTGGCTATGTAGCCTTCTACCAATAACAACCCAAGTTCCCCAGAGGAAGCCACAAAAATAACAGACACACTATAGAAAAAGCACAGAACATATAGCCAGGTGAAATGGCAAGTGAAAAAAGCCCATTCCAAAACGAGTGTAAATCTTTGACCCGCATGTGAACACTAATGGTTATGATGAGTATTAAGTGTGACCCAGAACTGGCCTGTTTTCTGATGAACTAGTAAATGTAAGTAGCTTTAGCCTAGTTAGCTTGCTTAAGTGTCTGCTATTCCTTTACAACAAATGTTGCACTCAAAAAAAGTAGCTTTATATGCAAGCAGTGTAAATGCTCTCTTCATCCTTCTATCAAGTAACCAATGCAAGTATTTTGATTCACCTTGAAGTAGGTGGTACTGAGTTTTATTTTTGAATCATTTTCTGTATAACAAATGCTGGTCGTGGTTATTGCAAACCAGGTAGATCTCGGAAGGCTCAGGGTTAAGTGTCTGTAATGGGCAGGTAACTTGTGCAGGCTGGCTGACGATTGACAGCAATACTGTTGGCTGTGTATTTTTTATTTTTTATTTTTTTGTAATGTTGCAGAATTGGTAAAGTAGTGTTTTTATATACAGCATTGGTGTAGAACCACAATACAGACTCATTTACTAACAAGCGAAATTACATTTGCGCTAAGCTTTGTTTAGGATGATAGTGTGTATCTAGCATGGAGAACTACTCAAATTACAATCAGGGGGCGTGTGCCTCTGGTGTGGATGAGTCATGGAGGAGGGGCCAGCTTTGAATGTTGTGTCTACAAATGGCAACGAACAAATCCCACTTCTTGTACCTTTAAGGATTCAAATGCTTTAACTGCATTGAGTTGAGAGTTGAGTTGGGATGCCTGCTGCATTGGAATAAATTTAAATTGTCCTAAGACATGTGAACCCTGCCTGTCAACATTGCCAGCTTAAAGGCAAGAGCAATGGAGAACGGAAAAATCAAAATTCACATTATTTCAACCCCGGTCTGCCGATAGATGCCAAACCCTGGATAGCAGACACTTTCTCGTGTATCAGTGTGAAGTTTAAGTTAACATACCTGGTCATATTTCAGTTATTTTTATGTTTCTGAAAGAGTGGATAGCATTACCTATACATTCACCGTGCCACATTTTCTGAGAATCTGAATCAGAGGAGCTGTTCATCTTGAACTCCCCGAAGAGCCCATTTCATCACCTTCTTACAACTGCTAAGCAAAATGGTGGCAAATGGCGGTGCTTCTAAACTAACCACACCAAGTCCTAGTGCATTCACAGAGATCGTTAATGCAGTATTCCCCACTGTCACTCACCACTTCAGTTAATGTCATGGAACAATTATGCAGATGATGCTGAAAATACCTAAATCTAGATTGCGCTCGGCACTATATACCTCCTCAGTGCACCTCACAGGTGGGTGTGGCCACTCGTTGACCCAGGAAAAATGAGGTCAAAATAGGAGCTATGACCTTGACATCAAAAAGGTTTGTGGAGACACACAACCTGTTTAAATTTTGGTTGCCCCCGCAACGGTTATCCAGCTAGTATGGTAACGATCAATGGGAAGACAAACGGACAGACAGATGGCAGGGTAAAAAAAAAACACACTTTGATGGAAAAAAAAATTTAAAAAGAGGCTTATAGATATTTTTGGCCCCTGTGTGCCTCTCTGTACAGTGCGGTGTGTTAAGAATCCGCACTTTTACAGTGGTTAGAGTTGGTGGGAGAGCACATTGTGCTTACCGTCAAAACTGTTCAAAAAACTGAGATGAAGGAGGCTGGTAATGTGAGCCTGATTTTAAAGAGCTGCACGAGGGCAGTGTTTTATGTCGGAATTAATTGGTCATTGATTAAAAGAACCCTTGAACACTCCTTAGTTTAACAGATGAGGACAAATTTACTGAAGACAGTTTTTATTTTATTACCAGTACATTTATAAGCTAATGAAAGCGTGGGATTCAAATAAATTTGAATGAAATGAAAATATTTATTTGCCATTGTAATTCATTTCCTGATGAAGTGGACAGTGTTCACTTGCTTGGCAGGCAATTTTCCCTGGAACTGGCGTGTGTGTGTGTGAGCGTACTGAAGTCCTCTCAACTGCTGCTGTGTTTAAACATCCAAATCTGAGTTTGATTAGGGAATGTGTGGGTATGGAGCAGTACAGTAGTACCACTGTGGGGACCTCTCAGCGCAATGGTTCTGGGTTTGAATATGGCCAGAGGCCTTCCTGTGTGGAGTTTTCATGTTCTCCGAATGTTTGTGAAGCGTTCCTCTGGATATTACAGTTTCCTCGTGCAGTCCAAAGCCTTGCATGTTAGTTTCAGTGGAGACTCTAAACTGCCCATTGGTACGAGTATGAATAATCTTTGTGTATGTGCCCCCTGATGGACGGACAAACCAGTTTCAAACAGTGTCCAGTTTCTGTGTAGCTCCCCGTTGCATGCTGGGATAGGCTCCAGCTCTTTGCGAACCTGACTGTTACTTGGTTAGATAATGGATAATTGGAATACGTATACTTTTTGTTTGATAATGAATGAATAGGAGTACTTTGTGTTAGACAATGGATGGATGAAATACATGTACTTTGTGTAAATGCATCTTTAGTCAGTGCTATACCTTTGATCATTAAAGCAGCCTGGAACATCCTGGTTTTAATTCTCCCCAGAAACGTGTGATGGATCATAAAACTGATTAATATGAACCCCAACCTTAACTGTAATCTTAACCATAACTCACAATTTCCCCAAAGTGACCCTAATTTTAACTTGTGAACATACAACTTTGGCCTAATTCTGATACCTAATCTTTAAACTGGACTGAGCATAAGCCTTGCTGTAATCCTAAACCTTAATCTTAACTCTTGGCCCAGAATTGACCTTGACTTTTTGTTGTTGGAAGTCAGGTTTTCTGGGACTTTACCATAGTTATAAGGTCATTTGGTTTACACAAGCACACACTCATAGACACACACACGCAGGCACACACAAACACATACGGAATAATTAAAAACAGGCCATGACCAATCATTAATTTTAAGGGATTGTTTGCGCCTCTCCTGTTGCCAATTCACGAGCCGCCACTGGGACACGCGCGCGCGTGCGCACACACACACACACACACACACACACACACACACATACACCCAAATTCCACGTGCGGAGAGTGAACACAAACCATGAATAAATGGCCCAGAGAAACAACATTTTTTCCCCCCTTAGCACTGCTTCAAAGAAATGGTTTTCGCAGAGCCCATTGAAGCTCGCTTTAGAACGAGTGCTGCCAGTCAGAGTTTCCAGAATATTGCTCAGCCGAAGCCCAAATGACTCCAAACGCCGCCTTTTCCTGCTTTCTCTGGTGGGCCTTTGAAATTTATTTGAGGTGACACGACGCTTGCTGCAGAAGGGAGGGATGAAGAAACGTTTTTTTTTCTCTGATCACTGTCACCTGCCATCGTGCAGTTCAGTGCTGCTGTCAGTCTGGGCATCGATTCGTCTCATTAAACGCCACGTTCTATAGGCTCCCTGGATTCCAATATCCTGACACTGGAGCCTGTGCTCTGAATTATAGTGCTGTATGATTCATTTTATAACACTGAATTCCACGTAGAAGGGTGCTCTACTGCGCTTCATTAATGTGAAGCATGAGTTACACATTGTAAGACTCAGTGAGGTCCATAGTTGTTAAGACGGTAAGCATTTCAGGCCAGAGGAACCTACTCATGGTTCTAAGAACCCCCCTTACATTGTATCTGCACCGCAGGAACTGTGAACGATTGTAAACACGACAAAAAAGGAGTTTAGGATCACTGAATTTTTTTTCTCGCACATTTTCTCTTGTTCTGAGATTCCTAAAATGCTGTCAGGCTGTAATAAGAGCGCTTGGTGGTCACACAAGATATTGAAATGACTTTGGGTATTGTTTGTTATTTTGTTTTAGATGTCTGGACTTGGTGTGATTGTGGTCTTCCCTGTGGATACCCCGTTTTGGGGTGATAAAATCACGTTATTAAATATTTTGGTGCATTTTGTGTCTAGGATTAATACCAATGAGGTTAACAACACTTGGAATATGCGTTTAGTTTTTACATTTTGCATACTTGGGTCAAAATTGAGTGTTCCTTAACATTTTATTGTTGAGTATAATTCTTTGAACTCCATTTTGTGGGACTTTTTCGCTCCAACTTCAGAATAGGTGCTTTCACAGCCCCGGAGGAACACTGAGTGATGTAGGTGTATGTTAATTATGTTGCTTTAAGGGCTTCCTATTGGTTGTGCGAAAGCACACAGAAAACAAATTCCCTTAAAGATGCATGGCTCCAGGGGAATTCTCCAGTGGGCAGTTACTCTCCGAGAGTTCATAGAACTGTTTGGTCCAAAAAAAAATGAGCATGCCCCAGATTTAATGTTGACAGTCCTTCTCTGGAGGGGATCACATGGGAATCGCACCCCATTGACCCATAGAGCATTTCAGGCAACTATAATTGCCCAATGAGGCAAGATATCAAAATCAGATGCTGTTGAAAACCCATCATGTGACATCTTGTTTAAAACATCTCCCCTGCAGGAGCTCTTTTAAACAAGTTGCCACGCGATACATTTTCAACAGCTCAGGGTAATTACATTTTTAATTCCTTGAAAATTTATTCAGCGCTCCAAGGGTTAAAATTCTCCTATTGTCCAAATACTTACTTCTCCCACTGTAATGCAGGATGGCAAATTTTGCTGCACAGTTGAATATTCTGGTGTGATACAGTGCTAAGGTTAAATCAGTGGCACAGCATTGAAGAAAATGCGCAATGAAAGGCTAAGAGAAGTGAGTTATTCATAGATGTACTCCAAGGACTGAAGTCCATTCCTTTATTCATCCTTCTACATCCATTGTTATTTCATTGGTAGGACCAAGGATCCTACTTTTAGTACCCTAGCATCGCTCATCTTGTTAAATTCAATGTCACTGTGAAGTGTAGTTTTAGCGGTGCATGCATGCAGCGTCTCCTGAAGAATGATAGAAGAAGAATAGGCAGTTGTTGTGACACAAACCTCAGAGATAGGCTGAATGCATTGATTTATGAGGCTGACGGCTCTGGGCTGTGAGGTATGAATAAATAAACGCTCCAAGGCCTTGTTTGTGCTGACACAGCTTCAGAAGTTCTGCGCCTTCTGTTTTCCTGTTGTTTGACCTCTGACCCTACTGTGCTAACCAAACAGATCTGTCCTCTGCATTTCTGCTCTGGCGTGTGACTCTGATTGGATGCAGAGTGAGATTAGGAGGGGATAGCATTGCTCTCCAATACGGCTTCATTTTAAACGTCCATATAGCCAATCACCTGGCAACCATTCTCAAATGGAGGGAAAACTTTTTTAATCCTCTGATTGACTGGTTTTTGGTTGCCAATATTATTATAACCTCCCCCAGGAGATTATGTTTTTGTTTCCTTTTGTTTATTTCTTTGTTTGTCTGTTTGTTAGCATGATATCTCAAAACCACTGCAAAGATTTTAACCAAACTCCGCAAGATCATAGAGTAGCACAAGAGGAACGAGTGGTTAAATTTTGACACATCTAGGCCAAAGTACAGCTGAGATATAGGCCAAAGTTCAAATCCAGCATCGGTGGCAGAGGTATGGGCTCTCGCAAGTCCAGCTCTAGTTGTTATTGTACTCTGTTGTTTCACCATAAAATGTTCACAATTAATTTAACACTTAGAGAGTACAGATGGTCCCAGACTGGCGTGTATGTACTTTATTCTAGTTGAAAGAACACCAAGCCTTTCATTGGGTATATGGTAGTTCATGTTGAGGGGTCTACGCACTAATTGGACATTACGGTGGCCTTATAAAGAGTGAGCTAACTGAGGCTGTTATGTGAAGATGATGGCTTTTTGGCCTGGCCGTTATTAATTTGTGTAATAACAATAGGACGTTTTGGCTTTGCCCGAAGCAGATATTGCCTGGTAAAAGTAGGATGCATGGTCTTCTTCGAACGCAGATTTTGACTGTTAATAGTTGGTTGCATGGCCTTTGTCCTATACAGATTTTGTGTAGGGTACGTGATCCTTGTGTCATGCATATTTTTTGTGATCGAAATCGGAAGCTGTTTCGCCAAGAGAAGATGCTTGTGGGATAAGACAAAATAAAGCAGAGATAAGATTTTGTTTCCTCCATATTTGGTCACATAGGGTGTAATAAAAAAATCCCACTCTCACTGGTGATGCTCGAGCGCTTTCCGGGCAGGTGCTGGCTTCTGTTATTTTGTTGCATCGTTCTCTGGTGTTTCAGCCGTTTTGAAAGAATATGAATTTAATGATTTTTGAAGGCAAAGTGCGCAGTCACACAGAAAGCAATTTGCAAAGCCTAATCGCCGACAAGAAAATGGATCAAATCATATTTTGTGCTAGGGGAATATTTTAAATGAACGGGATTCATTTTATTTTCCATGTTTAGTGAAAGTTTTTTGGAAACCATGGCCTCAGATTTAGGGAGCATTTAAATTTTTTATTTTGTTTTTTTCTCTGTGAGAGCAGTAATGAAGGACATTACTGCATCTATTTCCTACTAATGCATATTACCTTTTGGTAATATTTTTGGGTCACACTTTAGAAGAAGTGTTGCTCATAAAGGCTTTATACAGCATGTATAATGCCTTCATAATGAGACATAAAGTCTTCATAAATTATCCGTAAGCAAATGCCATGCATTGTAAAGGGTGAAATAACACAACATGCCAGATGTGATATAACTGACAATGTCACTTAGCTAGTGGCTAAATGCTATGAAGGGTGACACTGTCAGCTAAGTGACATTGTCATTGTCACATCTGGCATCACATCTTGAACAAGGATGCGTTCTTTCACCCTCTACAAAGCATGACATTTGCTTATGTGTGATTTATGAAGACATGATGTATCATTTATTAAGGCATTATACATGCTGTTATAAAGCCTTTATGAGCATCACTTCATCTAAAGTGTGACCCTTTGCATTTTTGCCTATCCTTTCATGATGGCTTTAATTGCTACATTAATGTCATGCATGGACATATCAACATATTAATTTGCCTCCCCTGTTTCTGTTTTCTGTTTATCGCGTTTAGATTTCTACTCACAGCATACTTTCCCCCTTGAAGTTAGGTGTGCCTGATTTGCTGATTATGACGTGAAATCAGGCTATTGGTGAACAAAACAGTGGGCGAATTGAAACGCTCAAGAGCTTGGTGACAGGTTAAAATTAACCCATGTAAGAATGTGCAGATCTTGTGCCCCTACTGTCACATACTGCATATTGCATACTATGTATGTATTTAGAAACCTTTGGTGGTGTAGAATGCATTACATGGATAATGAGAGAGTCATGTCCATTTCCTCATTCCTCGGGTAATCTTGAGCTTCTTGCCAAACCCTCTTCAACCTCCTTTTGATTACCCACAATTCCATCCATGTTCTGTGCCATTGACTTGGATCTCCTAAGAACAAAAGGCCCTCCTCCATTGTAGTGGTGGGTAATGAGTGGGGCGAGCAGGTGTTTTCAACTCCACACGTCTATCAGAGCCTGTGTCTCGTTGGGCCTCTAATTGAGCCTCTTTGTTGTGGCTTCTCATGGGCTCAGTGCCTTAATTGATGCCTTGCACTACACAAGTCACATGAAAGGCTGCCGTTGAATTAATGTGGATTTACGTTTCCGCAATGCAGGTGCCTGCTTGCGAAATGAATATACAGACATGGCTTGTGGAAGACGAACATTTGATGCCCCCCCCCCCCCCCCCCCCCCCCCCACTTCACACGGCTGACCCTCGGTTGAGACGATGTGATCTAAGCGACGTTAGCATCGGGGCTGTTGGGTAACTGCTTTTTGGAAGGCCCACACAAACAGATTGAATTGCACTAGCCTAGGCTAACGATTGCGAGAGGTTGATGTTAGCATGACGCACCAAAGCCGGAGGCAGACGCAGCCCTCGCTGTACGCTTTCCTGACATTTAATTAGTTACATGAAAGGCGGTGTAACATTTCGCTAGGCCTGAGGAAAGGTTACACGCACAGTGTCTGCTACAATCAAAGCCTTACGTGAGTAATTAAAGGCAGTTGAGCAACTTATCACACATTTCTTGAGGTGAACATTTGGCATACGTTTCAGGACACTCTCAGAATTTACACAACCCAAGTTGCCCTTGGTTTGAGTAGAGAAGCCTCATTATCAATTGGTGGTTTTGTGTGGGTGTCAACAAATCTTTTGTAGAGATGCAATATTAAAAAAGATCCAATAATTGAGGTTCCAAGCGTTACTTCCTTACTTTGGGGTTACTGTGGGCCTTCGACAACACACCCAGGTTTTTCATTGGCTTGCAAATATTGTAGGCTTCACCCAGTCCCTGCTTGCAGTCTATTAGGGCTTTTCCACTGGCACCTACTCGATCTACTCTACTCGATTCGACTCGTTTGCACTCGGTTTTTATGGTTTTCCATTAGGTGATAGTACCTGGTACCAGGTACTTTTTTAGTACCTACTCGGCCAGGGTTCCAAGCGAGCTGAGTCGAGCTGAAAATGTGATGTCAACAGACTGCAGGCCACTGATTGGCCAGGGAGTGACGCTTGCTATGATGACCCCACCCAAACCGAGTAGAGTCGAGTTGAGTTGAGGCGAGGTGAGTAGTGCTAGAACTGTGAAATGGAAAAGTGGCATATCTCTCTCAGCCTGGTTCTGCAGGCTTAGTCCACAAAGAGAGTGTGCTTGGGATTGCGATTGAGATAGTGCGCAAACGTACATACCTATGTATGTGTCAGTTTGTCAGCACAAACTACCGTATGATAATAATGCACTTGCAGCCTCCTCATTCAGTCCCATTTCATTTAGAGTCCATTCGTCCATTATCATCCACTTATCCTCAGGCCTGAGTCCTTAGGTTAGGGGGATAAGGTCACTAATCTCCTTATTGCCCATTACTGGCTGTATTAAAACACAAAGCCTTTGCTGAGAAGTTCAGTTGCATCACAGATATGTGGAATTCTGCATGCAGCATAATGAGGCGAAGGGTCGAGGCAGTCTCAGGTACTCTGTGGTGAGGGCAGAGGTCCAATTCACCCCTCCTGATTTAATCACCTCAGAAAACATGGCAGAAAAATACGATCCTGTCTGGTCAAATAATATAAAACATTTGTGCTCTTTCAGCAATTGTAGGTAGTTTAATTCATATTATGTTCAATATGGGAATGTTTCCACGGTGAGGAATCTTTATCTGGCCAAATGTGTTCATCGTTAAGGTCAGAAGATGGTTTAATTCAGTTCATAAATTACCTAGGGACAAATTCTAGGGACTGTAAAATGGTTGACATGCAGTCATGATGATGGATTTGGGGTTGGTATTCGCCCATATATAAAAATGAAACTGGCTGAAAACATGCAGTCTATCGGGGTTCAGTCTGTCGTGTTGGCTGATTTCTGGCTCATGGGGCCCCACACTCTCAGAAATGAGAGTCCGCCTTTGCTCTTTTTGGGGTTCAATAGCTTGTCATGGGGGCAGTTACCTCACCCATTGTACCCTTAAATGTATGAGTAACTTTTAAGGTCTTGACAGGGTGCACAAATGTAGTTACCTTGAAGTACAGACATTGGCCCTTGGGGCTGGACTCATATACCACTATATCCAAATGATATGTGTGCACATAAGCAAGTGCATTATTGTGTGTGTGTGTGTGTGAGTCAGAGAATAAGAGAGAGAGAGACTGTGTTTGTATGTGCAGGCACATGAATACTTACATGTGCATGTGAGCATTTGTGTGGGTGTCCTGGCAGAGAACCCTGAGAACATGTTTGTGTGCGTGTGCGTGAATGCGCATACAGATGTGAGCACATGCCTGCATGTGTCTGAGCACGGCTCCGCGGGTTTGTGTGCGGGTCTGTGTCTGTTTTAAAATAGATTTACGGCAGCTGTGCTGGCAGCACTAAGGCAGTCTGCAGTCTCATAACTGACTGATGGCTGTCAGTGTTCTGCTGGCTTAAATGTTCTTGAAGTATGGGGAAGTGTTAATGTACCTTTCTCTCTGTGCATGTGTGTGTGTGTGTGTGTGAGCACGTGAGTGTGTGCACATGCAACAAAATGACATCACTGGGTTGTAGTTGTCAGAGGCCCATCCAAACATATTGACCATAAAGTTTACTATAATTGTATTACTTTCAAATAGCTTCTTAGTCGATAGTGAAGTCATACCACAACCGTAGCATCACTGACGAGCAAAATCATTGGGATCACTTACAGAGAATTTTTTTCTCCCGGCTTCACCAATGATTATAACTCTAACTGCCACTCTAATAAAATCATCCAAATGTTCAGGGCATCACAATCAGAATCGTAGATTACATACCTGAGAGACTATTGACAGAATCAAATGCTATTATTCATCAGTTTGGACACTCACATTGTTATCGTTATCATTAACTTATGAATTATACGGCTTGGTTTAACTCTACTGTCGTGTATAATGAGGCTCTGTATATAACGAGCCTCAGCTGTGATGATCAATTGATTAGTTCTCGGGCTTAGAAGAAAGACACTTTCACCATCTTTGAACTTCCTGAAATATTAATGACCTCTTGTACCCGAGAAAACTGTTTCTGTATTTTATTTGATGAGGAACTTCAGAATGGGCCTGACATCTCCGGATTCACTGCCTCGTTAGGTACCATCTATGCTGCCTGTCTTCCGTCGACTCCTACAGAAAGTCAATTACAAAGGCCGGCGTTACAGCCCCAGAGCCCTGTCTTTGTCAGCTGCTCGGACCTTCCGAGGGAATAATGAAGCATTTGCCCTTTCCGTACCAATCCTCTCGTGCTGCAGTCCTTCTCACTGTCTGTAACACTAAGGATGGCAATAATTTGAGTAAATGCCAAAAAAATCCGAAAGTTTTTCTGACTTCCATTTTTCATATTAGCATTTTTTTTCAGCAGTGTGAAAAAATTTAATGAAGGAGGGATGGAAACGAGCAGAAGTTCTAGATTTTTTTTTTTTGGACAGAAATCAGCAAATTTGGATTTTTTTGCATTTATACAGACTATTTCCATGCTTACTCTGTCAGTCCATCGTGTGTCCTGCCTAAAGCCGCGTTTCCGCCAAACACAAAGAGGAATTTATCCTCACTTTTTTGGAAGGAGTTTGACCGCAGAATCATTTTAATATTTTTGCTTGGAAGATTTTCCGCCCAGTTCATGCAAAGATCCCATTAACTTTTATGGGAGAACAACCTGGTGGAGGATTGACACGCAAATTCACACCACCGACCAAAAGTAATGTCTGTTGAGCCTTGTTTACACTCAAGGGAAGGTACTTCCTGCAATCTCCAAAGATCATAAACAACATGGCGACGCTAATGTTGCTATGCTAAAATCACAAATATTTTAGTTAATGAACATTGTGCCAGCCTGAGAATAAATCTTATGATGTTGTCATATCTGATGTTGGGCTAGACCACTATTTTTTTGTGAAACTGTGATCTATAGGTTATTTGACACAGCTAACTCACTTGGCAGCAAGCTAGATAGGTAGTGTTCCCATTATCTCAAGCAATGCAGCTAACTTCTGTTTAAATATGAAGCTAGGTAGCCTTACTAGCCAACGTTGCTGCTAGTTGCCATTCATAACACTGCTCTACTTGCACAATTTTTCGCAAAACAATATTCTTCCGTGAAGCGAAATGCAAAGATTGTGCATTCACGCTATTCGCACGAGCCATTCACGTTGCGTCGTGCTGTGTGTCCTGTGTGATTTGCGTTGCCCGGCGCAAACTACCATCTTTTTTGCATATTAGCTTCTTTGCATTGACTTTGAATGTAATCTGGTCGTGCAAAAAATTTGTTTTGCATTTGGTGGAAACGCAGCTGAACAATGACCTTCAGCCGTGACCATATGCACAAAATAGGATGGCCTGTGGAACATTACTGCGTAATAAGCCTCGTACACTAATTTATGCTAGTTTTTGTCATTTCATGAGCTTATGAGTTCTAAATATTTGAAAAACATATTAATGAATGCCTCACAACTTCATGATGGAAACTACAATAACCTAATGCTATCAAAAATAAATTTGACAATCATTCTATCAAACAGTCACTCTTTGAGCTGTTGCCAATCAAGCAATGTAAACTGCATGAGGATTAGGCAATTAAGGATTGAAAGGTCAGGTAACCAAAGGTCTTTGTTGTCGATGGACTGACACTGATTTTTGCGGTATAGTCCATGCTTGAAGTTCATGACTATAAGATGACTGATATGCAGTATGGATTTTGCCTTATCTGATCTATGTTCGGTGGGAGTTCCATTGACCCTTGGGGTTCACGTATTTTATGCTGCAGGCTTGAAGTAAAAGCCTTTGTTTATGAAGATGTAATGTATAGTGTTGAATATGCTCTTGTGCCTGGTCATCAGTTTGTTCGTCTGTTAATGTACCCCGGGCCTTCAGAACATTATTTCTGATGTGACCACAAATAAATGCACATAAAGTGATCCCCAACTTGCAGCAAACTACACAGACACACTCCTGCGATGCCGAAAACTCTTGACCTCATGGGCAGGGTACAGTTTCATGGCATCTTGTGTCTCTTCGCTCATTGCAGTTGTAATGCTTGACATGAAGTAGCCTGTATGGACTGATTTTTTTTTTTGTTGAAAGCACCAAAAGGAGAGATTGTTTCACTGTGCCAGGAGGGTTATGGGGTTCAGAATCCAGAGGCCAAAACTTCTCCCTTATCAAGGAGATTTAAATCCTTTTAATGATTTGGAGAAAAGCAAAAGAGGTTTCCTCTTGGTGATTTCACTTAAGGAACGCTACCGCCATCCTTTGCAGAGGTGTATTTTCTGGAATGCCTGACGCAGAAATAATCGACCCGCGAATCGTGCTTTCCCCATGTGTCACTCCTGTTACTCTGTGAATACTGAGACTTCAAAATAACATTTGACGGAGCCTGAACGTTCCATTTTTATGGAATCACCTGCCATCTTTTCTTCCATTTTTGTTTGGTATCCCTAATGGGTGGGGCTAAAAACAAGAGAAGTATAGAAGAATAGATGGTAAAGACGTGAAATAGAGGCTTCTGGAACGAGCCCGTTGAATTTCCTGGGGATTGACCCCATGCCCATCTGGGATAACAGCCATAATGGCTGCAGCGCATTAGCTCGCTACAATATTAGGTTATGTCTCTGTGCTCAAACACCAGCCTCTTAGCCAGAAAAAAAAAAAAATCTTTCACCGTGAAATTTGTTTTTCTTTAATCAACTCTGCAATATGCCGTCAGAAAATACAATTTCCCTCCCAAAAAAATCTTATTTCCCTGATCATTATCCAATCTGGAGTTATTCACCATAAAATGCACTCTCCCTTTCTGTGAGCTGACACGTTATTACTCTGTTATTGTGCGGGTGCGCCGGTTGAGACGGAGCTATGGTTTATGCATGCTGTTTCTCTCTCTCCCCTTTAAAGAGTGATCGGTGCAGAGAGCAAAGCAGGCCCCGATTGCTTAAAGACCTGTTATTTAAATTCTACGCTCCTGGCAAATCTATTTGGGTTATTATCTGAGTCTGCCCAAGCAGCCTGCGATTTGCCTCGTTTTGTCTGCGTCGGATCCATCGTTCCCCTTCAAGCAAATTAGCCCGTGCTGACGCACGGTTGTATTATTTTCATTTCTAAGTGTTTTTGTACTTTATTCATAAGAATTGAATTTCTTCATTCTTACAGCTCATTATTGTGACCTCAGTGGCTTGTTGCCATTTTTGATTGAGAAAAATTTCTTATGTACGTCATCAAAGCGAACAGGTCTGCATCACTGCGCGTAACTAACACAGTTAGGCTCACTCTTTTCCTGTTTCGTCTTGTACTAATGCATGCTGGGAAGGACATTTCTATACCCTGTTTCATGCTTTTATTGACCTTTTCACCCACAATTTGGGACATTTCAACTCAGTATTTTGCCCTATAAAGAGTATTTCTGACAGCAGTTCAGCTGTGAGACTATAATCCAAGCGTGTACTCAGAATTTATTTGAAAATGATTGGTTAATAACTTTATAGATTGTAATGGTATACATTATTATTGCGTAATAATAATTTTGAGCTTCAAAAGATTAAATGCCTGTACCAAGTGCTGTACTCACTTAACTGAATTCACGTGTACTTAATGGTATCGTGTGCATTCAATATTGCATCCATAATATTTACAAATAAATTGAGTGATTCATTTTGATTTTGGCTGTACCATAGTAGCAGTTAGGAGAATTGAAGTTCACAGATTCAGAGTTCTGATGGATTTGTGATTTAATGGAACGCTTGGTCCAGAGACTGAAGTTCCCCAGCAGTTTTACTGAGCTTGATTCTCCCCTACAGCAGGAGCTTTGTCACTGAAGACCCTTCCATAATAAGTTCAAAAAGACACAAACCGAGGAGACCGAATGCGTTTGGCGGGGGATTGAAAATGACTCCTCTGTGAATCAGGGCTGACATTCAGGCCTGTGTCATGTGGGACCCTAATAAATGTGCAATATCACCCCAAAAAGCTCGGGACAGCTGATAAGGGCAGCCCAGGCTTACAGTCACGACACTGAGCGCAGAAAAACGCATTAATCCCAACGCTGGAGAGAGGGAGGGAGGGAGTGAGAGACAGAGGAGGAAAAGGAGAGAGAGAGAGGTAGAGAAAATAGAAAGACTGAGGAAGGGGACTGAGAGCAGAAAAGAGAGGGACAGGGAGAATGTGTTTTAGAGGGAGTGAGAGAGAGGGGGAAATGGAGAAAAGGTGTGAGAGAGAGAGGAGATAGAGAGAGGGAGAGTGCGATAGAGAGAGGGAGAGAGAATCATGAGTTAATGGGCTCTATATTCTGTAGATAGGGACTCGGGGAGGGAGGTGACAAAGCCGAGGATGAGTAATGAGTCCTTTAAGAAGCTGTTAGCAGAAAGGATCCCATCTGTTGCCTTTATCGTCCCGATTTCACCAATGTTTGTAAATGAGCGGGTTGGCATGGCTGATGCGCTGCAAATCGAAAAGGACACAAACATGGCAGACTCCGATGTCGGGGGGGAAACAAACCTTCCTTTCGACTTAATCCCATGTGGCTCGGCAGTAACCGCGTCCTGGAAGAGCTTATCGCCAATAATGTCCTCGGCCACCTCTGTCGCTACAGTTAAGGCTAGGCAAGTAATTACCGTTTCTCGCAGGACTATTTGCATATATTGTGTGTTAAGGTTGGCAGTGTGGTGGCGCAGTGGGTTGTGGGTTAAGATTTAGCTGGAGCCTTTCTGTGAGGATTTGTGTTTGCCGCGTTATAGCAGGTTTTCCGACATATCCTCGTTACAAAATGACCAGTTAGATTGATTCTTCTTGGCCATCTTATATGACTCATACAATTGTTTCTGATACCACCCATAGGACCATTTCCGTGTTACAATTACCATATGTAACAGCAGCACTGCGCCTTCAAAAATAACTGGTTAAGAAAACACTGTTCCTGCAGTCACAGTTAATACTTCCTTAAGGCTAAGGTTAGGGCTAGGTCAAGGTTAGCATCCAGTGCTAGGGTGAGGCGATTGTGGTTTTCAAGGACAGATTTCACTTCAGAAAACAAACCTTTTTGGGTCGCATTTCCAAACAATAAACTAGCGGACGTGAGAATCAAACCCTGGTCTCCTACTCTAAGGGCCGCAATTATACATCTTATATTGCGATCATTCTGCGTGTCCCGAAAACATAGATGCTAACTTGCATCGTTGCAATCACTGATGGTCAATGGACGAACTATGTGAGTAGCTAACTTAGTTAGCAACTACGCTTTTGGGAAAAGCACCCCTTGTTGATTTTCTTGTGAGTATGTGTGTGGATTCTTGAACCCCTGACCCCGCCTGGCTGATCTTAACCAGCGATAAGCTGGTGAGGTATGGACAGATGCTAGGCAAAGGTGGACAATCCAGGTTCTGAGAGTAACAATCCTCTCCAGTATTGTGTTGTAACTCCCTGGATTTGACAAATCCAGCATCCTTTCAGCCCAGAGGTTGACCTAATTGGGGAAATCAGCTGCCTGAACTCATGACAGGAAGTGAAACACAACCGTACTTTTATTTCCTTTCCCCTGAAGTGTCCTTATGTTTATTATAGGCAGCAGTCCATGAATGCAACAATGCTGCTTATCTTTTAGATCTTTCTAAATAGTGCAATATCAAGTGCGCATAGCCCTTTTCAGCCTGAAATAATGCAATTGTTTGAGGCAAATAATCAAAGTTTACAGAGAACCAAAAATCATTTCCTTCAAAACTCTAGGGGTGATGACATCTTTGTTTTTGCTGCAGCAGCCTAAAATGTAATGCTTGATTTATTATTGATAATTTTACATCAACTCAATTAAAATCGTTACAACTTTTCAATCAATTTACAATTGGCAACATCTTGTGCACTGGCTTCTTTTTGTTTTGTTGGATTTTTAAAAAAAGTTTTGCTGGCACAAGGGACTTCTCGGTCTTTTGGTAGAATAATATGTAATGAATACCTGGAGCTTTACCATTTAATTCAAAGCCAAGGTTTAGTCATTAGTGCATGTAAATAGTCTCAAAAGTGAACACTCCCCACTACCTCGTCTGAATTTTTGTGTCGCACGTTTTGTTTTTTTCGATTCCCAAATGTAAGCTTGAGTCATGAAAATGATTATTACGTTCTATGACAGTGCCAGGCTGTGAATTAAACTATCAAAACAATCTCAAATTAACCTATCCCGGCTACCCGTGTGGAGGTGGGATCATGTTTCATCCTGGTGATGTCATAGAAGTGCTGTAAAATAACAAGCAAAGCTTTACTTTTTATTTAGCTTTTTTATATTCTGTTTATTGCTTCTGAAACATGATTGTGAAACCACAGGATTTTAGCTAAAAAAACACACAAATGTGTCACCAAGCTGTGTAGTATAAACAACACAGTCATTACAGTTTCTAAAATGTAATGGCATCCAGGTTGGAGTCCAAATGACTCATTCCTTCCAAGAACTTAATATATTTTCTTTGGGCATTTTATAATGCTGTGTGAACCAAGAACGCAAAAGGTTTCATTTTACACTCACTCTACCTGGTGTGAAAAACGCCAGATACGTGATTTACGCTGAAATTGTCTTTGACTGAGCACTAATGAGACTTTCGCAGGTGCCTGCGAAAGTTAAAGTCATTGTGTCTGCATGTATTTACACTCTCATTGTAATTTCATCCTTATAAAAGCCTTTTACTTGACTTAATTCACATTCCTCTTATATTGTCACGTAATTGTGTGACATCGACAAAATGTGTTTATTATTATTATTATTATTATTATTTTTATTGCATAAGGCTTATCAGATTGCTGTCAGAATGCACTGTCCGTGGAAATTATTTCAAAGAATTCACTGAAATACAACCAAAATCTTAGAAAAGGTGTACACAGTGAAAGTTTTTCCCAACAAGGCAAGGTGTTTTAAGGTTTTAAAAAAAATATTGTTTCTGTTGTTTTAATTCAAATAAATGGATTAAATAATGAGACGTATTTCTTCTGAGATCAGCCCACGATGACAACTAGGCCTACTTATGCAGAATATGTATACATTTTTGCCGTGTGCCACGTACACGGTTCTGCCGGATGTTACCGTATGTTAAGCAGTTGCCATTTGATAACTGAGATTGTCTGGAGAGGAGAATCCTTCCGCATAACTCCCATCTACTGTATATTAATGAAGACTGGCGAACTCCTCAAGTGCATTTATTGGCCTCTCGGCACTGCCACGGCAGGTGATTTGTGAAAATGAACTGGCCTAAATAGAATGAGATATTGCGTATGGGGCAATTATTGTCAACAAGCACGTACATTCATATTGACCTTTACAAGACTCGGGGCAATTAAGTAGACATCGGAAATGTTGCATGTCTCGTTCGTCATTCTCTGGTGATTTAGTTGAACCCAAATTGGCTTGGGACATATTTGAGGCATGTTTCGAGTTTCATATTCCTTATATAGGCATACCATTTCCTTCCTAGCCGTTGGAAATGAGCAGCTGTACAGTGAGAAGTGAACGTGCCTAACAGACAGTCATTGGCCATATGCGCTCAAGCTCAGACAATCTGCAAATATGTTCAACCTTTTAGTACATCCGCCTGTTCATTAGCCCTGAATCTCCACCTCAGATCAACCAACGTGATGTTACAGCATTCACACTTACACAACCCTCCTCTTATATCGACACACTTCGCTTGAGGACGCTGTTCGCGGTCATGTAGCTGTCCAGCGTCTAAAGTGCTGATTCGAAAATAAAGACCATTCTTTCATACTCGCCCCACCAGTCACATTCAAAACCCACCAAGAGTTCAAAGCATAACAATGAAAAAGTGTGAGAAAACAAAAGGTGAATAACAGAATGGTTGAAAGGTTCACATCATTGGCTTTTTCCACCGAACGCGCGATTTTGACGTGTAAAGGGAAAATGCATTTCATTAGCGTACAGTAGCGGATGGTCGCTTGAGCCAGCCTCCGCCGTGCTGCTGATGAGATTGCTGCAAATGATTCACCCAAGCCAACAAAAATTAGGTGACACGATTTTCCGTTGGTCTTCTGCAATCATCGGCTTGCAACCACAAGCTGAACTCTGTGGATTTTCACATTTTCGTCGAAAAAGCTGCCTCTGACTTTAATGGGTGAGTGCTCCATCACTTTATTCGAGACTCTGACCTAACGGCAATAAATGATTTCGAATAGGCTACATCACTGAATCTCTGAGAGGTTTAAGGGCGCATTTTGCTTTTCTTTCGCATCGATGGGGACTTAGTTTCTGCGCAATGTTTACATTTCTACGTTTGGCTGGGTATTTGACTATTGCTCTTACATTTTTTTTTTCATTCCCACGGAAGGCGAAGAGAATATGAAAGACACAAAATGTCCTTTCAGCTTATAGGAGGCAATTTTGATTGACCGGTCAAGCAATGTGGACAATTAATTTTTGACGCCACGCTAGTTGGACAGCGGTGTTGCATAAATTTAGTCAAATTAAAGTAAACCGAGGTATATTAATTATGGTGGTTTGTGATGCGAATTTCAGAGAGCAGGCGCGACTTCAGTAATGAAAACTGACGGCGTCTTTGTAGTGTTTGAAAGCACATGGCGGTGATTCCTTCCCTCAGACGCTGGACTGGCCACAATAGCTTAGGTGGGCTGTGTGTCCTGATTCAGTAAACTCCCGCTCGTCCTTTGTTCGCGACGCACAAGGGCATCGTCTCAAAAGCTTGACCGGTTCGTTCATTTATTTAATTACGCGTTGTAATAGCATCTGAGCTATTACAAAATGTTGCCCATTATGAAACATGTCTAAGAGTTAATTTTCATAATAAAATGAATTGGATAATGGCTGAAACCACTAGTCTGAACAGAAAACAACCAACCGTCAGTAATTGAGATCTGCCGAGCATAGCAACGATGTTAGCTTTAATGCTGAGGGGATTCAAAGTGCGGTTCCTCTGTAGCCTACTTCCGTCATTTTCTTAGCCTCGCCAATTGCAAAATACGAGGCGTATCCATAATGTTTGGCCACAGTGGCGCTACTTGTCATTTGTATTTTTAGTATTCTGTTGTGCTGGTGTTTAATCCAGCACTATCTGTCACGCCTAAAATTCTCTGCTGAACTAATCATTGGATCAACGCCCCGGTTTTCGGCGGAAAAAAATCGCTATTATAACCTAAGATAAGGACAAGTAATTTGGGGAAAATGTCTCAAATTGATACATGCTCGCCTTCACAGTAGTCGGAAGTGTATCCTTGGTTACACTTGCAGGTAGGAACATCTTTATTACTGCCGAGTTTTTGTTGGTCAGCCTATAATAGTAAGATTAAATTGTTTAAGAAGTCGCTGACGTTTTAGGATTTCAGGAAGCGTAATTTTGCGGATAATTGTAGAAACTACTGATTGTTTATTTATTTATCCATTTATTCGTGTATTTATTTATTTCCTTGAAATTTGTGGATTCATCTGGTGAATATCTGGTCTGGTTCAAATTAAAAACAGACTGGAGAAGTCACCAAGTGAGGTCTGATGTTGTGGTTTTACGTGTAGGTTCCCAGTTATAGGACGTCGATATGATCATGTTTGAGTTGAAACAGAACAGGGAATTGAACTTAAACGTCATCTAGATTGGGGATCGGGTTCGACGGTCACTGTATTTGAACAGGCAAATTAAATTTGTATGGAATGCTTTGTCTGCATTATATATATGTATATCCCCCCCAACTGATTCGTTGAGGTTTTGGGGCCAATTATGTACGCAATAACGATTGAAGAAATGTGCACTTCGCACGGTGCATTTGTGGAATGTTTTGACCACCAGCTAAAGGCCGACATATCCTTCAGATCACCTTTGCAGTTATCATGATAAAGGTCAAAACGGCATGCTAGACATAAGCTATTCATCTGTATTAGGTGGATTGTGGGTCGCATAATATTGGAGAAGCATTTAAAATTTGAATCTGTCTGCACTGAATAAAAATGTAAAAAAAAAAAAGGATGGAAAAGCCTTAATTACTCATTATCATTACTATTAAAACATGATCCCCATGAGTACAAACCTAGCCTACTTAATTTTCATATTTCATTTATGTTCACATTGTATCTGGTGTGGTCTTATTGTGGACATAAGTGTGTTGTAATTAATTTTCCTGATGATTTTATCGGGCACCATCTTAATTAATAACATTTCCGCGGCTCACTTTCTAAACTTTCGGTGCACGCCCTCACTGGAGCTGTGATTCTGAACAGCCTCGATTGAAGGTCCTGGAAGAGGTGATACAAATATTTGCCCGGGGGAAAGTCTCAAAGCCCACTTGTCATTTCAGACTGACAGCCCGCATGCTGGCCTGGTGCCGCCTCCGTGTTTACGGTTGTATTGGCCGTCTTTTCTGGATGTGGAAATGAGGCGTTGGGCCAGGTTGCATATCTATATACAGTACATGGCAAAGCTCTTTCTTGGACCTCATGCTAGAAATATTCCTGGCTCTTTAGATAGGTTCAACCGCGTTCAGTTTTAAACATCCTTTTTAAAAGCAGGGCTTGTTTGATGACTGCAGTCAGCATCACAGTATGTCAGGCTGCTGCCTTCCATTGGAGAACTGCTATCATGAACCATGCTTAATTCAGCCTGACTGCAACACACCAGCACATCGTGATGAATCGTTTGAGTCTGTAGTCTGGCCCTTAATGGAAAACCTTGAGAGGGGATGTTTTATGAATGTAGTGGTCTACCCGTCGTCATGTGATTCATTGTTTATTTCTCGCTCCCTCCCTGCTCTGGCCTACTTTCAGTGGGGGATGCAGTCATTCCCTTTGTGTACATTTACTCTGCGTCGTACTCCTGTCTTTCTCTGCAGACAGATTGCCTCTTGGGAAAATGGGATTTGTTATTTAGTGGCTCCTATCTGGGTGCTCTGATGAATTTAAATTACACTGGTACTCCACCTGCCCCCTCCCCAAACTCTCACACACGCATACACACATGTGCTCGCACACGCACACGCCTCCTCTCTTGTCCCATGTACGCCACATGGCCAAAACCACTTGGACAAAATCATGAGCAGTATTATATTATTACCTCAATATCCCAAACCCCACATCCACCCCCACCCCCACCCCCACTCCCTCCTCTGCTTTCGCAGTCCTCTATGTTCTGGAAAGTCTTTCCTCAGGACGTTAGAGCATCTCTGCTGGGAACTGCTTCCACTCCACCCAGAATCTCATCCATGAGGGCGGACAGTGATGTTGGATGTGAAGGCCCAACTCAAAGCCTAGTGGGCACTCAACGTTATTTCAACGTTGACAATAAGTTGATATTTGGTCATGACTTCTCACAACGTTTATTCAACATTGAACCAAGGTTACACCATTCAACCGCCGACATTGTCAAAACTCTAACGTTGAATCAACATTGATTAAACAAAGGCTCCTTCAACGTTATTTATTGGTTTAAAATACAATGCTGTGTCAACGTCGACTTATAGTTGCACGTTTGGCCGCCAACGTTGATGCAACGTCAGACTGCCAACGTCCACCCAACTTTCAAATCCAAGCTTATTTCAACGTTGTTCCAACATTGGACGTGACGTCATTTCAACATTGCTTCAAAGTTGCTGTGCCCACAGGGTGTCGGCTTTTCAGTTTATCCCAATGCTATCCGATGTGTTGAGGTCAGGGCTCTGTATGGGCCTGTAGAGTATCATGCACTGAATCATGAATGAGTTGTATGCATGGGAGCCTTTCTTATTCTGAAACAGATTAGACCTTTCATCAAACTGCTGTATGGTGAGAACAATCTAGAACGGGGGTGTTCAGTCTTACCCAGAGAGGGCCAGTATAGGAGCAGGCTTTCATTCCAACCAATCAGATGCACGCTTGATTCTACTAATCACCAGCTAGAGTCTTTGTTAGAGACCTTTGTTTAGTAAAATCGTGTTTGTAACTGCATGGCTGGAATGAAAGCCTGCACCCACTCCGACTGTTTCCTGACAAGATTGAGGACCCCTGTTCTCGAATGTCATTATATGCTATAGCTATAGCATCACAACTTTACATCTTTGGAGCTTAGGGGGCCCGGCTCAAACCACATAAAATAGCTCCAAAGCGAGAAGCGTCCAGGTACTTTTGACCATGTGGCGTATTTCTCACTGACTGAAGTCTTACCTGTAACAGGGTCAACCAGGCATTAACGTGGGCTCTCTTCCCTCTGTTCTTAGTGAACTAGAAAACAGGGAGGAACCGAGAAGAGAAGCGGAGTCCAGTCCAATTACCCGGCACCGTGAGTAATCATCTTAAAGCTCTTTTGCATCCTGTTCATTAACTCTCAATGGGGTCAAAATGTGACTCGGACAGAGTGTGTGGCGTGTAAGAAATCCAATTACACAGCATATTTCCTTTAGAAAAAAAGAAAAAAAAAAAACCGAGGAAATTCTGCCTTCGTGTAGGGCGAACAGTGCAGTGCATGATGGGATATATTTCTTAAACTGTAAGTTCTGTAGCTGTTGGGAAAAGTTATCCCTGAAGGCTTTAGGAAGTCAGGTGACGTAGTATTAACAGCCACACAGTCCTCATAATTAGCATGTTGTGGTTGATGAATGGGTTAAGTAACTCCCATGCCAGATGAACAAGGTTCGAATCCTCAGTGAAACCTTAAATTTATTTTTTATTTTTCAGACTTTATTGACATTATTTTCAGTTTTATTTATAATTTTTGGCTCACAGTCACAGATTGGTTTCATGTCAGCAAAAAACTATTTGGTTAGGTTTAAGCAACAAAAATACTTCTTTCAGTTAAGGCACCAAAACCATTTAGTTAGGTTTAGGAAAAGATCTCCACTTGGGTTAAAATGGACCCTTTCACAATGTTGACCACTTCAAAAGGCTTTCAAACGGAATGGCTTTCTGGCAGAAAGACTTCAGGGCGATCCTCTCTTGTGTGTGGGCCAATTGCAGGGTTTCTCTGCTTTATCCGACAAGGGCCAGTGTGGGTGCAGGCTGTCATTCCAGCCTAGCTACTGCACACCTGATTCTGTTAATCAAGGTCTGAAGCAAAGGCTCTAGGGGTTGACCAGTTGAATTGGGTGTGTAATGAAAGCCTGGTTTGAATGAAAGCCTGCACCCACACACCGGCCCTTTGTACCTAAGGTTGGGAACCCCTATTCTATTGGTTTGAAGTAGCTTTCATTAGTGCTCTTAAAAAGGGGACTCCTATAATTAGCCCAGCAGCCTTTGGCTTCACACATAATTTTGGTTGAGCCCTTTTCCCTGTGCTAATGGATGAGAACAGACAAGCAAAGTCCTTCCCTTTATTCAGCTCAGGCTAGGAAAGGCTGAAAAAAGCATTGGGTTAAATGTTGTGGTGCATTTGAAAGTCATAGTCTTAACAGTCTGCCTTTGAAGAATGTATGTCATGACTACTTTCTCTAAGTTGTATACAAGCTGCGAAGAGGATTATGTGAAGTCCGCTTTCGCAGAAAAAAAAAAACAGTGTATGGATGAAACCTTGAACCATAATGTTCCTTATTTTTTTTTTTTTTTTACTGGACGTGGTTTTATCTGTGGTTTGTGCATTTTTATTGGGTGCGATTCGCTGAGGAGTTGGTTACTGGAGTCTGGCGTTTTGATGGATTGAGGGTCGTGATAGATGACGATACCTGCTCGTGCCCAGGAGGGTGAAGATGGAGAGCGGTGTGATTGATGCCGTTATAATTTGTTGTGCACTATGTTGCAATCTGGTGTGTACTTAAGGAGTATTTTCTATGGGGTTATCTGTGCTTTCATGAATGCTAGAATGCTAGCAAGTGTTTAACGCTGCGTACGTTGTGCTGTTTAATGATTGACCTCGATTTTCAGGGTGTAAATTTGTTCAAGTTTATCGCTGCTATATTTCGTTATATGAAATATCATTAGCAATTGGAGCTATTTAAACTTTACATAGATGTCACTGGCAGTAACAGCAGATGTTCAAGCTGACATTGATATTCCTCTTTGCATTGCAATGTCACGGTGACGGGGCAGACAGTATTTTTTATGACGTGGATGCACTGTGGTCAGTGTCTACTGAGCATGCAACACGCGTTGGCGAAATGCTAAGTTATGTGATGGTAATTTTCCTTACATTTCAATCCAAGAGGACTTGCAGTTGATTAAATTGAGATAGGGTCAATCCTCTTAGGAGCGCTGTTTGGCGAAGGGCCTAGCTCAAGGCGTTCATCAGCTGAACCTATTATGGCTATGAACTTGGGCTGCACCAACTCAAAGTTTTCAGCACGGATACCGATGCCATTACTGAAACCTGGGTTTTGGGTTTGATTAATATGTCAATGATAGGGCTATTGGGTCGGCGCTCTCGGGAAAGGCGCCGCTTTGCGGAGCAGTGGTGACCGCCACAGGCCAGGATCGATCCTTGGTCGTGCCAGGGCCAGCATTGCTAAGTAGCGCACAATTGGCTTCGCCCTGCATGGAAATAAACTGGGAGGGATCGCCGGTTTTGGTTTATAGAACTACAGCATTGCTTGAAACTCAAGCGCCTCCTGTTGGCCAGCCGGGCGCTCGTCAGTACAGATTCTAAGCTTGTTCATGTTCGCTCTCCTTCTGCCCTCGCTTGGAGCTTACAGAGTTTTGAGCTGTGAGTGTAAACAGAAGCAGTGGCTGACAGGTGCATACTTCGAGGGAGGGTCACGAACTGTCCTCGCTCTCCCAGAATGGCAACGAGTATACCAGCAACCTTGTGTACATAGTTTGCAAATTTGGCATTCCAGATTCGGGTGGAATTGGAGATGCCAATTTTATCTACAAAAAAAAAAAATAAAAATGAAGAAATGTCAGTAATAAATTTATAAGCTGTAAGAATAGCTGTGTGGAAAAGACTGGGATCAATCTTTTAGCCATCAGACAACATCCGGCCTGACTTTCCTAATTGCGTAGCACAAAATGTAACAAATGCATGCATACATTTACAAATGTACTAAAATGTAATGCCAGTCAGGCATTTCAGCTGCTACAGCAAAAATCACCCCAAGCACCACCCGTGCTCTGACCTGCTCAAGACCTCTCATAGTCATTTTCTTTTTTTATGTCTTTTTACGGGACAGCATTACCTGAGATTTCCTTTATCTTAATCCTCTCTGCTTACATGATAATCCATGGCATGTTTCTCTGCGAACAGCTACAGACTCCATATACTCAAAGCTCAGGTCACGGGGCCACTGGGGCAGTGTTTCTGAGTTAAGTTTGACCTAACCCTGTTCGGGAAAGTCTACAGTCCTGTAAAATTTTCCATTCAACCTCAAGAAAGCACATCTCATTCGAGGGATGGAGCAGGGCTGCCAAACCCTGTTACGGGAGATCCATAGTCTTATAGGTATTTCAGTACAACCGCAGTGAAGCACATCTCATTTGACACTGTTTTAAAAACACTAACTAATAGAATCAGGAGAGTGAAATTGGGCCTGAGATAAAAATGCGCAGATTGATGGATTTCTGGGAAATGGGTTGGGCCCCACTTATTCATCACTTTGACAATGTGTGATTCACTGGGCGAAAAAAATACATGTATGTATGTATATGTCTTTTTAATCCAAGTTTATCTGATCTTATCGATATTTCAACCCCATAAATTCAATCCCTTATAGTCAATCCCTGACATTTCATTACAATTACATTTCATGCTTTGAGCCAGTTTATTTTGGTCCCTTTCTACCTTTTTTTGCCTTCAAAGCAATTACTTTTTTATTTCTCTGGTCACGTGACGTCCATTGCTGTGCATGAAAGTGTAGACCGACATTTGCATTACTTAACATCAGCGTAAACTCAACTGGGTCATACCTTCATATTCTGTACACTTCACTCAGCTAATAGGATTATTCATGTCTTTGTTTATGGGTTTATGTACAAGGTCTTTTCATGTTCTCCTGTAAAGTATGGTCCGAAATGTTTATTGGACCCAGAGTAGTTCCTTTGTGCCTCTTATGCGCAATAACATCCATGTTGAAATGTTGCAGTATGATGCATTAGTCGGGTGTTTCTGGGTTCAATGTCACTCGTAACTACAGCAGAACAAGACCCACCTCTTACATGCCTCTCTATCAGTGCATTAGGGACAGGAGTGCCATTGTGGAGTGCTTTTAGCATGTCGCAGTTTAGAATCAGCTCTTACTGGAACACTTACCACAGCACGCCACTCGTACGCTATTCTCCCACGGCTTCGCCTCTACTATCCGAATCTTGTCACGACGCCATTTAATTCCACTTCAATCCCCATTCTGCAGCAGCTCTCAAGGATTTGGTTACACGTGTTCTGACTGTATGTAGACATGGAGAAACTGATTGCCCAGGTCATATTGGCATCATACTTTTTTTGGAAAATCGTGCTAACAGTGCATATGGTGTTTGTACCTCAGATAATGGTGCCATTTATACAGAGAAAAGATACATATTTTTAAGTCCCTAACTATTCAGAAAAAAAATTTCAACTGCTGATCCCAGTGTCATTTTGCGAGCAGTACTTACTATGCGATGAAAAGGTATTTGCCCCCCCTATCCCAATTTCTTCAGCTTTTTCTTGTTTACTATATTTAAATGTTCCAGATCATGCAACTGATTTTAATGTAAGCTAAAGACAGCGTGAGTTAAGCCCAAATGCAGGTTTTAGTTGATCATTTTATTAATGGAAGGTAAAGAGTAATTCAAAACCTGTATCACCCATGTGAAACAACAATTCCTCCCTAAACCCAAGAACGGGTTTTGCCATCCTTGGTGGCAACTACTGCCACCAAATGTTTGCAATAAGTGGCAACGTATGTTTTACATCACTGTGGAGGAATTTTGTCCACTCTTCTGTGCAGAGTTGTTTTAATTCAGCCTTATTGGGTTTTTGCGCATGGACTGCCCGTTCGAGATCACGCCCCAGTGTGATCCAATTCATGCTCCTTTTGAGCCATTCAGAGGTGAACTGGCTTTGTGCGCTCTGGATCATTGTCCTGCTGCATAACCCAACTGTGGTTGAGCTTCTGGTCACAAACTGATAACTGTACTTTCTCCTTCAGAATTTTCTGGAAGCAAGTAGAATTCATGGTTCCATCAATTATGGCAAATCGCCCAGACGCTGAAGTAGCAAAGCAGCCCCAGACCATTACACTACCACCACTGTGTTTGACTGCTGGTGTGATGGTCTTATTGTGGAATGCTGTTTTCGCTTTACAACAGAAGTAGTGCGACATATGTCTTCCAGGAAGTACCACTTTTGACTCATCAGTTATCAGAGCAGTATCCCAAAAATCTTGGGGATCATCATGGTTTTTTTTTTTTTTGGCAAATGTGAGATGAGCCTTTTTAGTCTTTTTTGTCAGCAGTGGTTGTCTCCTCACAGCTCTCCCATGGATGCCATTTTGCAGAGTCCCTTTTTTTTTTTACTGTGGAAGCATGAACTCTGACCTTAACTGATGCATATGAGGCCTGCAGTTCTTTAGATCTTAGTCTGGATTCATTTATGACTCCTGGGTGAGTCATCAATGCACTCTTGGAGGGATTTTGGTGGGTCAGCCACTCCTGGGAAAGTTCATTACTGTTCCACGATTTCTCCAGTTGTAGATAATGGCTCTCACTTTGGAGTTTTTTCCTGACTGACAGATGTCAGTGACTTTGTATCTCATCTGTTCTTGAATTTCTTTGCATTGCAACATTATGTGCCGCTTTTTGCCCACTTCATGTTGCCAGACGGGCAACTCATTACAATTTAAATTTGTTTCATCAGTTGATTTAGTGACTAAGGGGGCAATTGCTTTTTCCCCTCTTACCTGTCAGAAGTGCTGTCCTCTGATCCTCCTTGAAGAAAAGACCTTGATTATGTCGTTAAAATTCAACGCACAGTAACATGCTCAATGGACGTCTATGTGAGGATGCTGGCTTGGACTTGCCCCATACTTGATTGCGGTCTATGTTTCTCCAAAGGCCAGCTCAGAGAAAGAACGCTATCCGCTCGTGTTGGTCACTGGCATAGTTAGAAAGAGCCATAGAGCGATGTCACTCATGGACGGAGAGATGTAAGTCGAAAGTCAAAAATTGGAGATCACCCCTGGGTTGACTGTCTGAGACTAAGTGTCCTAAAGATGATCTGGAAACCGCTCGTGAATTGATGCTAGGTTACGTAACAGACAGACAGGAAGAGATGCGCCATTCATCAGAGCATAACGGCGGTCGCGGCGCCTTCTCTTTTGTTTGCGCAGCTGATGACGAGTGTGCGCCAGCTATTGACCGAGGCCGGGGAACGCCATGTTCTTCAACAAGAGCAAGATGGATTACTTAGCTAATCACACTGCCAGCGCCTCTGTTTAAGGGAGCTTTCGCACACACAGCTGGCCCTCACCAGACCGCGTGGCCGTTATTATCTACGGGGGGGACTAGTGCCAGCTAGGCAAGGAGCCAAGTCGAGGGGCTGGCGGCCAAACCAAGGACAACCAATCTCCATAGGTGTCAGATTTACATAAACTTATGTTTAGGACATTGCCAATGGCTGGCTAGTTATAGGGTGTGATTTAATTTGTACATGGTGAAACAAATATACACATTAATAAAGAGCTGAAAATTTGGACTTCGACCATATCTGAATTGTGTGGATCGAAGTATAGCAGCGGAGAGAGGAGTTTGGAGCCTAATCAAGAAAAAGAATCTGCCTGTGGAGAGCACTGTAGGCCGCATTATTTTAAGTACGATCATCCATCTCTTTTGTAATTGTGAGATGGCTTTTTTATCCGGAATGTTCTCTCCAGACTGCGATGAAGGCCTCCCCCAGTTCCCTCTCAGCCTACGCCTCGGTCTTTGTCCAATCTCTATATGCCAGCGTAGGTGCGATGCTACCCCATAATTCCTACTTGAAAAGCCCTCTCTAATCCAGCTATGTGGAGTGGGTTATGTACAGAGGTACTCCAGGTCCATTAGTTGGTGCATTCAAAGTGGCGAATACACAGCTTCTTGTCTGCCTGCGCTTTTGTGGGAGAGACTGTAATGGATGCGTTTTCATTTGGAGGCTGCGTGCATTTACCAAATAGCTCAATGATCTGTCTTTATATTCCGCTCTGGCCTGAGTGAAACTTATTAAAAGATTCATAAATAACAATCACTGCCATTGTGTTGAACCCGTCTGTCTTTATATCAAATACATTACTAGAGCATTACTTCAGTACATTATTTAGTGTATGTATGTTGTTGCGTGTTTGTAGGGGTGTTTATATCATTGCATGTGAGCAGACGTGTGTATGTTGTTGTGTGTGTGTGTGTGTGATTGCGTATGTGTGTCATTGCATGTGGGTATACGTGTGTGTGTGTCATTGCATGTGTGCGTGTGTGTGTGCGTGTGGTTATATATTTTCATGTGGGTATGTGTATGTCGCCACATGTATGTGTGAGGTTGTGTGTGTGTGTCTGTTGTTGTGTACGCTGTTGCAGGTGTGTGTGTGTGTGTGTGTGTGCCATTGCGTGTGTGTGGGTGAGTGTATATGTATATGTCAATGTGTGCATGCAGGTGTGTGGGTGTGAATGGATGTGTGTATATGTTATTGTGTGCGTGTGTGTGTACATGTGCATGTCATTGCGCGCACGCGTGTGTATTGTTTCATACGAGGGTGTGTGTTTATGTTGTTGTGTGTGTGTGTGTGAGTGGATGTGTGTGTGTGTGTGTGTGTGTGTGTGTGTGCGTGTGTGTGTGTGTTGTTGCGTGTGTGTGTGTGTGTGTCTGCGTGTGGGTGTGTGCGCAAGGGGAGGGTTATTTCCTGCTGGGACAGAGTAAGGTCTCCATGGCAACTGGAGGAAAGGCCTTGAGCACCTGCTGACAGAATTTCACTGAGAACCCCCCCCCCACCCCACTCCCGCCCACCCCACCCTGACCCAGAACTAAAGACTCAGTGAAGTAGTGCTTCCCCCAGTCACGTGTCCACTCTAATGCCTCCAGTCCGATGTGTCCATCATTTTTCTTTGAAGTTGAGCCTCATACCGAGCGTACCTTCCCTTTAATGACAACCAGGTCTTCTCGCATCTTGCTTCGCCCATGCCATGTTTTGAAGTCCGAATTACATAGCTGAAATGAAGTTAAAAGTAGCTACTTTTGCTGAACTTTGCCTGGATGGCGAGAAAAATGGCAGGGACTCGCTTGGATTACTTCGCATTCCCTAACAACTGCAGCTGATTGTCGTTTCACGTGGCTCAAGGAAAGGCAAGCATTTGTGACCAACCCTCACTTTCTCATCTGAGCCACAACCCCTTTAAAATGGATCTAATGTGTCTTTCATCTTTGAAGCAAGCCACTCATACTGCTCCCATGAACAAAAATACATGAACTTTGTTCTGTGCTAACAGTGACCTCAAGCTTCCGTGGAGTGTTCATTCAAATACATCCTAATGTGTTCTCCACCTTTGAAACACAACCTTGGGCCAGTTTTAGAAAGAGCCTCGGTCCATTGTAAAACCTGTCTCCTTGTGCCAGGCTCATGGTCTAGCCAATCTTATCAGTTTGGGAGTGATTGAGTTTGTGGTGGGTGAGGTATAGGCTTCAGAAAGCTAGCCAAACTCCTCCATGATTCAAAGCGAGAACTTTATAAAGGGGCTGAACGCAGACACAAGAGCATGTATGGCTGAGAAAGATGATTGTTCTCTGTTAGCATCGCTCTGCTGATTGCATTTTCACTCGTCATTAATTTGCAGTGCTGTCTGTAAGAATTTGGACAGTGACGATGTATTTAAAGGGCCACTGCTCATCCAATGTGAATGCAAATTGCAACAAAATGATGCTGACAGGCTGTGGTTTAGCATCTATTCCTCCTGCTCAAATCGACTGCCGTGGAGCTCCGCGCCAAGGAGAGAAACTTGCGCCAGTATCCAAATACTTATGTACAGCCCTAGATATACAGTAAGTCACGTTTTAGATCAAGTGTGTTTGCTCAATGTTCTATGATTGCCTCCTCCATGAGGTATTGTGAGGTATTGTGAGCACTGAGTGTGTGTGTGTGTGTGTGTGTGTGTGTGTGTGTGTGTGTGTGTGTGTGTGTGTGTGTGTGTGTGTGTG
Organism: Gymnothorax reevesii; assembly: GCA_029721435.1. Lineage (NCBI taxonomy): Eukaryota > Metazoa > Chordata > Actinopteri > Anguilliformes > Muraenidae > Gymnothorax > Gymnothorax reevesii. Next base: position 20,561,294 of record CM056579.1, on the reverse strand, counting down.
TGTGTTTTGTCAGCAGAACTGCGCAATGGATTGCCTCAAAATTTTATGGGAAGTTGGACAGTATGAATGGGTAGAGGTCAATAAATTTCCAGACCAATCTGGATCAGAATCTGATGGTGGGGGTACGCGCTCTCTGAGTGCCCTCTTGTTGGTGTTGTTGTTATTATTATTATTAATATTTTTATTTTATTATGCTTCGCCACACAGTAGGTTTGATGTATAATGATTTCCGCTTGTCCGTTTGTGTGTGCGTTAGTCACACCCTTTGTCAAATATCTTCTCTGTGCTGCATCTACCAAAGGAGAAGAGCGATTTTCTCCAAAACAAACATGGTGACTGTCTACTGAGGGGAGCTGAAATGATTAGGTTTTTGAATTCATCAGCTCAGAGGTCAAGGTCACATAAGGTCAGTTGTATGCGGGGCCCAAAGGTCAACTTTTGGGGCGTATGAAGCTATGGCAGGCGGAGGCATAGCAATCAATTCCTTGCATTGAGTTGTACCTTGGTGATATTTTTGATGAATGTAGTTTTCCTCCTTCACATTTTAACTGTTTGCCCCAGAGAATCCAGAACTACAAAATGTTTTAAAAATATTAAAACGCTGCTCTTCAGGTTGAGTATGTTGACGCGTGATGGCGGTGCGAGCAAAACTCACATGCTGTCCTGCTCCTATACAAGCGGTGACGGCATGGTGGTGACGGCACGAAGGGTTTGAATCCAGTCTGGGACCTTTCTCTGCGGAGTTGGCCTGTCCTCCCTGTGGGGGACCTCCCGAGTCCAAAGACATGTATGCTCGGCTAATGGGAGACTGAATTATCCACTGGTACAAATGAATCATATGTGCTTTGATTCTTAAAGTGGATGACATTAGATTGCTGACAGTGTTGTGAAACAATAAAGACTCGATCGATCTTGTTGCAGCATCACACAGAGAGAAACATACGCTGTACTCAGTCTCCACTGCTGCCGCACAGCTGGTCATGGGTGAATGGAAGTGCTCTGAGTTAATGGCTTAAGCTGCATTTACACATCTCAAAGAGCCCTCTGACCACGTGAAAGCTTGTTTTACCTGCATCTCGGGAAGGCTTGTGAAGGCTTGTGTTTGTATGTTAGTGTGTGCAAGGTAAGGCAGAGTGCAGTGTGCGTGTGAAGCAGTGTGTTTAATGTGTACGCGATGGCCGTGTTTGGTGTGTGTGTGCGTGTGTGTGTGTGTGACGCGTGTATGGGTGTATATCAGTGTGTGTGTGTGTGTCTGTGTATGCGTGTGTGTGTGTGTGTGTAACGTTTGAACCATGCTCGAAGGACTCTGTCTAACAGGAACTGTAATGCGCTCCACTACGCTGCAGTTCAGAACAGCTGGTAGTACAAACATCTCCTGCATTTCCCCACTGATAGTTGTTCCTTTCTACCTTTCATCTTAAAGTGAGGGGAAACCTGCCATGAAATTAGCTCCAACTGCTGCTGCTGTCGGCTGTTTGGGCCAATCGCTTGGTGTCTGAGCTCTGAGACTCTGGCTCATCTATAATGACTCAGCTACAGTGAGCAGTAAATGGTCAGTGATTGACTTGAAGAGAGTGCATTCATGTCACCGGGGTTACTGCAGAGAGAGGTGATGATGATTACCGAGGCCCACAGCTGGAGAAGGACCACAGCTGGAGAGAGAAATCAAAACTGGAGAAGGAGCACAGCTAGAGAGAGAAATCACAACTGGAGAAGGAGCACAGCTGAAGAGAGAAATCACAGCTGGAGAGAGAAATCACAACTGGAGAAGGAGCACAGCTGAAGAGAGAAATCACAGCTGGAGAGAGAAATCACAACTGGAGAAGGAGCACAGCTGTAGAGAGAAACCACAACTGGAGAAGGAGCACAGCTGGAAAGAGAAATCACAGCTGGAAAGAGAAATCACAGCTGGAGTAGGACCACAGCTGGAGAGAGAAATCACAGCTGGAGAAGGAGCACAGCTGGAGAGAGAAATCACAGCTGGAGAGAGAAATCACAACTAGAGAAGGAGCACAGCTGGAGAGAGAAATCACAACTGGAGAAGGAGCACAGCTGGAGAGAGAAATCACAGCTGGAGAAGGAGCACAGCTGGAGAGAGAAATCACAACTGGAGAAGGAGCACAGCTGGAGAGAGAAATCACAGCTGAAGAAGGAGCACAGCTGGAGAGAGAAATCACAGTTGGAGAAGGAGCACAGCTGGAGAGACAAATCACAACTGGAGAGAGAAATCACAGCTGGAGAAGGTCTACAGCTGTAGAGAGAAATCACAACTGGAGAGAGAAATCACAGCTGGAGAAGGAGCACAGCTGGAGAGAGAAATCACAGCTGGAGAAGGACCACAGCTGGAGAGAGAAATCACAGCTGGAGATGGACTACAGCTGGAGAGAGAAATTACAGCTGGAGATGGACTACAGCTGGAGAGAGAACCACAGTTGGAGAGAGAAATCACAGCTGGATGACTACAGCTGGAGATAGAACCACAGTTGGAGAGAGAAATCACAGCTGGATGACTACAGCTGGAGATAGAACCACAGCTGAAGAGAGAAATCACAGCTGGAGAGAGAAATCACAGCTGGAGAAGGAGCACAGCTGGAGAGAGAAATTACAACTGGAGAAGGAGCACAGCTGGAGAGAGAAATCACAACTGGAGAAGGAGCACAGCTGGGGAAAGAAACCACAGCTGGAGAAGGAGCACAGCTGGAGAGAGAAATCACAACTGGAGAAGGAGCACAGCTGGGGAAAGAAACCACAACTGGAGAAGGAGCACAGCTGGAGAGAGAAATCACAGCTGGAGAAGGAGCACAGCTGGAGAGACAAATCACAACTGGAGAGAGAAATCACAGCTGGAGAAGGTCTACAGCTGTAGAGAGAAATCACAACTGGAGAGAGAAATCACAGCTGGAGAAGGAGCACAGCTGGAGAGAGAAATCACAGCTGGAGAAGGAGCACAGCTGGAGAGAGAAATCACAGCTGGAGAAGGAGCACAGCTGGAGAGAGAAATTACAACTGGAGAAGGAGCACAGCTGGAGAGAGAAATCACAGCTGGAGAAGGAGCACAGCTGGAGAGAGAAATCACAACTGGAGAAGGAGCACAGCTGGAGAGAGAAATCACAGCTGGAGAAGGAGCACAGCTGGAGAGAGAAATCACAGCTGGAGAAGGAGCACAGCTGGAGAGAGAAATCACAACTGGAGAAGGAGCACAGCTGGAGAGAGAAACCACAACTGGAGAAGGAGCACAGCTGGAAAGAGAAATCACAACTAGAGAAGGAGCACAGCTGGAGAGAGAAATCACAACTGGAGAAGGAGCACAGCTGGAGAGAGAAATCACAACTGGAGAAGGAGCACAGCTGGAGAGAGAAATCACAGCTGAAGAAGGAGCACAGCTGGAGAGAGAAATCACAGTTGGAGAAGGAGCACAGCTGGAGAGACAAATCACAACTGGAGAGAGAAATCACAGCTGGAGAAGGTCTACAGCTGTAGAGAGAAATCACAACTGGAGAGAGAAATCACAGCTGGAGAAGGAGCACAGCTGGAGAGAGAAATCACAGCTGGAGAAGGACCACAGCTGGAGAGAGAAATCACAGCTGGAGATGGACTACAGCTGGAGAGAGAAATTACAGCTGGAGATGGACTACAGCTGGAGAGAGAACCACAGTTGGAGAGAGAAATCACAGCTGGATGACTACAGCTGGAGATAGAACCACAGTTGGAGAGAGAAATCACAGCTGGATGACTACAGCTGGAGATAGAACCACAGCTGAAGAGAGAAATCACAGCTGGAGAGAGAAATCACAGCTGGAGAAGGAGCACAGCTGGAGAGAGAAATCACAACTGGAGAAGGAACACAGCTGGAGAGAGAAATCACAACTGGAGAAGGAGCACAGCTGGGGAAAGAAACCACAGCTGGAGAAGGAGCACAGCTGGAGAGAGAAATCACAACTGGAGAAGGAGCACAGCTGGGGAAAGAAACCACAACTGGAGAAGGAGCACAGCTGGAGAGAGAAATCACAGCTGGAGAAGGAGCACAGCTGGAGAGACAAATCACAACTGGAGAGAGAAATCACAGCTGGAGAAGGTCTACAGCTGTAGAGAGAAATCACAACTGGAGAGGGAAATCACAGCTGGAGAAGGAGCACAGCTGGAGAGAGAAATCACAGCTGGAGAAGGAGCACAGCTGGAGAGAGAAATCACAGCTGGAGAAGGAGCACAGCTGGAGAGAGAAATTACAACTGGAGAAGGAGCACAGCTGGAGAGAGAAATCACAGCTGGAGAAGGAGCACAGCTGGAGAGAGAAACCACAACTGGAGAAGGAGCACAGCTGGAGAGAGAAATCACAGCTGGAGAAGGAGCACAGCTGGAGAGAGAAATCACAGCTGGAGAAGGAGCACAGCTGGAGAGAGAAATTACAACTGGAGAAGGAGCACAGCTGGAGAGAGAAATCACAGCTGGAGAAGGAGCACAGCTGGAGAGAGAAATCACAACTGGAGAAGGAGCACAGCTGGAGAGAGAAATCACAGCTGGAGAGAGAAATTACAACTGGAGAAGGGGCACAGCTGGAGAAAGAAATCACAGCTGGAGAAGGAGCACAGCTGGAGAGAGAAATCACAGCTGAAGAAGGAGCACAGCTGGAGAGAGAAATCACAGTTGGAGAAGGAGCACAGCTGGAGAGAGAAATCACAGCTGGAAAAGGAGCACAGCTGGAGAGAGAAATCACAACTGGAGAGAGAAATCACAGCTGGAGAAGGTCTACAGCTGTAGAGAGAAATCACAACTGGAGAGAGAAATCACAGCTGGAGAAGGAGCACAGCTGGAGAGAGAAATCACAACTGGAGAGAGAAATCACAGCTGGAGAAGGACCACAGCTGGAGAGAGAAATCACAGCTGGTGAAGGAGCACAGCTATAGAGAGAAACCACAACTGGAGAGAGAAATCACAGCTGGAGATGGACTACAGCTGGAGAGAGAAATTACAGCTGGAGATGGACTGCAGCTGGAGAGAGAACCACAGTTGGAGAGAGAAATCACTGCTGGATGACTACAGCTGGAGAGAGAACCACAGTTGGAGAGAGAAATCACAGCTGGAGATGGACTACAGCTAGAGAGGGAAGTGCCTAATATTAAGTGCACTGCACTTTAAGCTACTCCCAAACTGGTCTGTGTGGGACATTTTTCTGTGTGCCTCGCCCACTGCTTTTTGATTGGTTGGCTTTATCCAGGAACCCCCCCCATGGGAGCAAGTGGTGCAGTGAGGGTGTTACCACAGACAGCCCACCAATCAGTAGGCACAGAACATCAGGTCCAATCATAAGCGAGCATTCCCAAACACCTACCCCTCACACCAAGTCACCACGAGCGAGCCTTCATCTCAGGCACATGCCGAGCCTGGACGAAACCCACGTTCTTCTGTGCATACTGAGCAGAACCAGAATTTGTTAATGTACATTAATGACGGCATGCTTGCTAATGTGCCTCCTGAATGATTTTTTTATCGAACCATGACTGGAAATGACTCCATAAATCTGTTAAACCCAGTGGTTGTTCATTTCCGGATGGGCTATTATTTTATTTCATTACTTTTTTTTTTAAAGCAACATGATTGTGCTGCAAATGGTGAAGATATTTCCTTGTAGATTTAAAAGTGCATAGTTCAATGGGGAAAAATATATGTACTTCTTAAAGAATTTCCGGGAAAATAATTTAAAATTTTTCAAAATATATTTTACTTTGTATTTATTTTAATTTTTTTTTTCTTTAGAATTTTTAAAATGAAAATCTAAATTGCTAACAAAATGAATGACAGTTGTTCATTACACTGCCAGCTGTCCCCGTATCCTTCTTGCAGCCCGAGACCTTTCCCCGTGAGGAGAATGTGAGGTGTGAATGGGCCGCTCTCGTCTCCCGGCTGCAGTAAGAGCGTTAGCGAAGGTTGTCAGTCAGTATTGTCTCGCTCATCCAACGCTGCCCTTCGGCCATTGTGCGGCAAGGTTGCCGTGGCGATGGCGCACGGAGTACAGTTTCCCCGCCATCCTCTGTGGAGCGGTGAGATAACGAGGGAGGGCTTCGTCAGCACTCCGGCACACGCTAATTTCCCCTTCCCTCAGCACAACTGGCGATTCGCCGACGCGCTGACATTTTCAAACACGTTTGATCTCCTTCTGTGAGACGCGTAAAAGCTCGAGGTTAGCCTGCGCTGCACATATATCCCTTCTCTTTCATGCACACAAAAGACTCAAAATTCTGCACGGTGGTAAATCTTTAAATTGCCGTCTTGAGCGTATTTTGTGTTGACTGCTCAGTTTTTCTAATACATTTAATAACAGTCGTTTCCTCGATCTGTCCTTAGAGGAAGGCAGGCTGGGTTATTTCGGTCTGCGTTTCTGTTGCCACGATATGCAGTCCTACTTATTCTTAGAAGTGTGACTGTCGTGACGTAGTCGCTGAAAATCACAGCACTAGCGGTGGGGGGGTGGGGGGGGGGGGGGCAAAAAATTGTCAGAAAGTGCTTTTGTTCCTAAGCAACAGCACATAACCTTTATTTATATCGATCCCAAAGGTTATATTCAGTAGTTGCAGATGGGAGAAGATATTTGGAAGAGGGGTTTCAGCCGGTTTAACGAGTGGTGACAAATCTGTCTGGGGAAATTGAGGACTTCAGTTTTGTGCCTTCGCAAGCAGAAGGGCATGTGGCGATAATGTCATTTGCAAATTTCAGAGCTGTTTGCAATAAAGGCGATTGCGTCACAGTGGGTTGAACGGCACATTATGTGGTGTGTAAATGTATACAGCTGGCACTGTGCACGCTGTTTTGACGAGCTCATTTGTGTTATGACTCACTCAGACCACCTTTTAGCTCAAACGGCATTGCATTATGGAGGTTTCATGGGACTGGATTGCAGCCAGCAGAACTATTCACAAATAAACGCATATCGTTTAAATGGTCTTCCAGCCCTCCTTGATAGTCACTTACGTTATGTACTCAATAAATAACGCCAACAAAATGGAGTTGGGGTCTGATGGGAAGGGGAAGGTGAGGGGATATTTTTATGCTGATGAATATTTTCTTTGTGTGGAGGAAATACATATAATTACCTGTTTTATGTCTTGTCCTTGCTGTAGTACTATAAGTACCATTATGTATGCAGTTTAAGTGGCCCCACATCTTTTCATTCAAAATGGATTACCGAGTGAATCGACCTCTGTCATTCCAAACAGAAAGATTTTTCTGTTCTCTCTTGAGAAAGCATTATTGCCAGAACCTGACAAAGTTTGGCGTTTGCTCTTCTGCTAGCATGATAAAATTGGCAGCAGCCAATCTGACTTGGGGTTAATGGAGCCAAACCCTCACCACACCCACAGGTATTTTTAGACCAACCCCTTAGTCTTAGACCAACCCTTTTTACAACAACGCCACAGTAGCATCATTCGCTCCTGTCACAAAATTCCTGAAAAGAGTTAGACTCATTCTTTTAGATCTGCGAAACTGTTATTACTTGGTGTTTCAAAACTGTGTTTAGGCCATCAATATCAGAGTCCTGAATCTGACCTTTGAGTTAAAGGTTTGACCTCAAACAGAGTTTGCCATTAAATTTGACTCTTAATCATGACTCTTGATTGAACATTTCTTCTCTTGACAATCACCAAAATAAGCTCACCAAAGTCATGATTGTGACAGATCAGATTTAGAGTTACAGTAAATGTATGTTCAACTGCAGTTTAAAGATAATTGTTCACTGCATTAAGCAGCGCATCAATAGCCTGGCCGTTTATGGATTCACTTCATTTCTCTGCCACAGGGGATGAATTGACTGAGGCTGACTTACAACCTCTCTTTAAAAAATAAATCCTGTTTGCTCTGTGATTTTTAAAAGACAGCCCTGGGTTCACAGTGAAGGTTTGCCTTCTTTTTTTTTTTTTTACCTTGCCAGGGTTGACTAAAACTGTGGAACATTCTGGATTCAGATAGAGATGGAGCTGAGGTTATTGGAGCTTGATGTGTCACTACATGGACATGGACTGCTTGTTCTTATCTGGGTAAAATACCGGTCAGACTTCAGGTTTGCTGATGGTGTTGCCCCAAGCGGCAAGGCTGCATTATCTTGGGGGCAAGATGTGGAAAAGTCTTGTGACCTTCTGAATAATATGCTACGATCATCTCTTGAGGAACCATAAGCTTCCTTAGAATGGTTTGTCAAGCCTGAAAAATCTCAGGGGAAATGAATCACTCGATGCTGATCACCTTATCAGACAGAGTTTCTCGTATTTGCTGTGAAAGGCCCAATAACAGGGCATAGCTCCTTTATAAAATGGTAAATTAAACACAGCAGGGTGCTAAATTTGTAGCAGTGACAAGCCATCATAAGATTGGAAACACTGAACAAAGCGCACCCTAGTGCAGTTTAGTGGTTAGCTTTGCAGTGGAACTTCCTGTGACATGCTGAATACATCTATTGTTCAGCTGTTTAGATAAAGCTGACGGGGCTATTGTACCATAGAATAAGAGCTCTGTAGGTTAATAGTGGCAATGACAAGACCTTTCTTTAAAGGGGATTATCCAACACTCTTTCACATATGCACCCACACACTCACATGCGCATAAATACAGACGTGCACACTCGCGTGTACACACACAGAATGCTTGTAATTTTGCTTTGAATTGTATGGGTGGCGAGAAAACATCAAACTTTGAAAGGTTCCCTGTGCTGACTGCATGTTAATAACATGAGTAAACCAACAAGAAAAATAAAGTTTTAAAATCATGCTTGATGAACACAGCAAGAATACAATCCCAATTCACTCGGTGTCAGTAAAAGAGATATTTGTATATTAAAATAAAAACTGCTTATTTTTTCATGGACCCTTCAACAAAGCTAAATACATTCTGTTGAAACATTAATACAACTAAGAAGAATTACTAACTATAGATTCCAAATAGTGCTATTTAGTAAGACTTTTTATCTGTTTATTGTGGTGTTAGTCATCTGTCATTTCTCATTTTTTTCTTTAATGGATCACACGTTTACCCATCTGTAAGCCTTATCACTTTGTCTTTTCATTCATCAGTCGCCTGTCAATCTTGCATAATTTTCACTCTCTACTGCCGGCTCTTCCATTCTAAGCTTCCGGAAGCAGATGTCCTGATTGTTTTGGTTCATAAGATGGAAACGCAGGATTCACACACCCAAATTAATAAGCCCGGTCAACCACCAAGAATTCTGCAGAGCCTACTCAGTTGCCCCTTAAAGTTGCAGCAAAATGGTTGGTATGGTCTGGTGTTTGCACAGCGGGCAGCCTCTCGCTAGTTGTGAGAAACTGGATGCACCCTGTGGAGCCATGGTTACAATAATACCTTGTGTAAGAACACTGGATACACACAAGCTGAGATTAGGAGCTGCTGCTAATTGAACTCTTTTGGCCAGGGCTGCAGTGCAGTGTATCTGGGTGGCTGGCATCGGTCGCAAACTACTTTGCCGGAACTCATGGTTGATGCAAGGTCATGGGTTATCCATACCAGCGCTACCCAGCACTGTTCAGCCAGCAGCTACTCGATCTGTTTCAGCTATGCGGTTGAAGCTAAGCAGATGTGGGCTTGATTAGTGCGTGAACAGGAGACCACCTGGGAAAACTATGTCGCTGCTGGAAGTGGTGTTTGCAATCTTCCCTGTGGTGGAATAATCCCCAATGCCCTATTGCAGTGATGGGGACACTGTGCTGTTGGAGATGCTGTCTTTCAGATGAGGTGTTAAACCGAGGTCCTGACTCTCTGCGGCCATGACGCTCTTTGACAAGTGCAGAGGTTGGGGTACATTCTTAATTCCCAACCTGGCTCTTTCAACCAGTTACCTAATCATTCCCTGATTTAGTTCGCTATGAAAATAGTCCTCTCCCTCTCCACCTCAGCAGACGTGCGGCGAACATTCTGGCTGCCAAGCCTCGCCTAGGTGGGTGCTTCACATTGGTGGTAGTGAGATGATCACCCGTATCACTGTAAAGCGCTTTGGGTATCTGAGAGAAAGCGCCTTATAAATGCAATTTTCATTCATGTACTAATAGACTCTTTTGTTTACTGTTCATGCTAGTCAGGGGCGCTCCTGTCATTAGGCGGATGCTAGGGGCGCTCGCGAGCAGAAAGGGCGCCAGGGAGGGGAGAAGTTTTTTTTTTAAATAAATACTTTTTATTTCACAATATAGAACAACAACAACAAAGACACAGCAATCTAACAACAGTACATACAGTCGTAAAGTCTTTAAGCAATGGCTAATTAAGCATTTATATTCGAGCTTAAGTGTCTGTCTGCCTGCAACCTGCCTGCAATTTTGCCACGGTCCCCAATGGATTGCACACAGGACACGACTCCTCCCCGCCCCCCTGCTCTCTCCTGTAGTCCTACTGCGCTTGCGTCTGAGGTAAGTTGGATTGGTAATTCTCTCTCTTGAATCAGAGTTTGATTTTAGAGGAGTTTGACTTGGAAATTAAGCACGTAAAGGGTACTGACAATGTAATTGCTGATTGCTTATTCCGTGTTTGAGTATGTGTATACAGGGCTCGAAATTGGCACCCGCCAAGCGCCAATGGCATGTAGATTTTGGGGCTTGCGGCCAAATTGTGGCAGGTACTCGCCACTTTGACGAGTGGAATACAGCTGCATGCCGATTAACGGCGCCTACTGCTCGAGAATCTTCAGTATCAATGCTACTTTTCAATGATAACTAATAGGGGTGCAACGATTCATCGACATTGTCAACAAAATTCGATGATAAAGTTCGTTGTTGACTAATTTATTCATCGATAATTTGTCGTTAAGTCATTACAAAAGTATTTCACGCTTTGGAACTGCACTAAGCGTAGTTTCTCAGGAGCTGGAGATGAAGGCAGCTTCAGAGTGAGCCATTTGACTTCCTCGCAATTCTCAGGCACACCTGCGTAAATGCGACCGGTGGGAGGAGAGAGGAAAGCGTCAGGATAACGCGGACATGGGGCTGCAAATTTATGCACGCAGTTACAATAGTCTATCACTAGATGGCACACCAGAAACATTTATTGAATATTCACAAGCAAGCCGAATACCGAATACCGTATTTTTCTTTCACCTAAAAATTGATTAAAAGGCACCAGGAGAGAACAAAGAGTGGTTGTTCCTCTTCTTTCTATGCGTACTGTGAAAAATACTTTGTGCTTGTACATGCTTTTGATACTTGAGTATATTTTTCACAAAAAAACTTTTGGCTCACATTAAGTAAGTTACTTTGGTAAAAGTTGAAGTCACCCATAAGAAAATCACTTGCATAGAAGTCTTAAATTTGTTGTGTTTGTATTTTTCTATGATGAGGAAGATTGTTACATTGGGTTGTGACTAGCAGTAAATATATGGAGTGTACCCAGTGTGCAGATTCCACTTTCTTCCTGTATTTTTCTTTAACATATATGGCTGCTGTATAGTTTATTGTAGTACAATTACTACATTATGCATATTGCACTGCAACTGCGGTTTTAAAATTCGAGAGAAGTGAAGATAGCCTGTGCCCTGTGTGAGTTTATGATGAATATTTTGTGGTCAGTCTAATAAGTTGCGGGGGGGGGGCACTACTAGAAATCCTGCCTAGGGTGGCAAGTTGCTTAGGAATGCCACTGATGCTAGTAGAACATCATGTGGGTTTTTACTGCAATCTTAACAAAGCAAACTTAAGCCAACCATCTGCAAATGGCTCCCGAACTCTGTTCCTGCAGATTGACCATCCTTTAGGTTTACATTGCAACCATAACAATGCACATCTCATTCTACAGTCCGAGCAGACCTGCCCAGCCTTGTTTCTGTATACCATTATGGAGGGTTCCAATCCACCCCAAACAAAGCTCAACCCATTCAGCATTTTGAGCAGGGCTGCCTCACCTTGTACCTGTAGATATACCATCATACCAGTTTTTATTCTAACCTTAACAAGGCACTCCTTATTCAACACAGAAAAGAGATGCCCTGTTCCTGGAGATCGACCATCCTGCACGTCTCACTTGAAACAATCTAAGCACATTTAAGAGCAAGGGTTCAGTGTTACGGATGTCTACCGTCCAGGGCGTTCATTTCAAACCAAACTGTGCCCACTCACTTCAACTATTCAGCAGTTAATTCTCGATCTCTGACTGTCAGGTGTGCTTTTTTGGGTTTAGATGAAAACCAACTGGACAGCAGATCTATGGAAACGGGGTTGGGCAGCCCTGCTCCAAATGCAGAATGATGTGTGCTTTGTTGAGCTTGGATTAGAAAGCTTTTGGACTGTAGCTCTCCAGGAGCTAGGTCACTCTGCAAGCGGTTTATTTTCCTTCCCTCTAACACCTGATCGGACACGTTTCAGCCGGAGATGATGAATACAAATTGGCAATGCCGCTTGGCCTGCCCGATGCACCCAGATTGCCTTTGTTGTTGCTTAAAGAGAGATGATTATCAAAGAGATAATGCTTTTTCTCTTCCATAGAAAAGTCAGCCAGAAACAGGGAGAGGAATTAGAGGGACTCAAGATCTTGGCATGCATAACACTCAGGAAAAAATGTTTCTTTCCTTTGGCTTATCTCCATAGAGCCCAGGTCCTCAAATTTAAGTCCTCGAGGTCCGAGTACTGCTGGTTTTCCACCCACTCTTTACCTGGGAGTCAGGTGTAAAGACAGTCTGGCCAATCAGGGGCACTAAATGTTCATTTAATTACCTGTGATAAAGGAAAACCTGGACTGGATTTGGACTCGAGGTCCAGATTTGATGATCCTTGCCATCGAGCAACTTTTTTCACTTCTTTAGCATTTCCCCATGATAGACTTGAAATGTGAAAGCTCCCAGGCAGAAATAGTATTTTCTTGATAAAAGACTCTACAACTGGATAGGTTCTATATGCACACTTCGTTAAATGGTTCCACCTGGAACAGTGGGAACTATAGCCTACCTGGTTCCGTCGTCGTTTGTCTGAGAGCATTCACACGTCACACCTATGACAGACGGGTTGGCGGAGAATCCGAAAAGGGTTCAGTATGGAGACAAGCCAAAGCAGCCATTTTTCCTGTTTGTGTTTGGAATCACAGGGTTCTGTTTGAAACCGTTTATTTTAAAAGTGCTGGCTGTAAAGGAAGCTGGAATGGGAGGTGTGAGGGGCACTTTGATCAGTAGAAAGCTTGAACATGTGACACATCCATAGATGTTGTTGATAAATGGCAACAGAACATTACCCCTAACCAACCATCCCCCCCTCCCCCCCACCCCCACCAGAACATAGAACATACAAACCGCTTGCCTGTAGCCCCGCAGCGACATGACAAGGTAAATAAAATGCAGAAAAAGCACCAAGTAGACACCTCACGTTATCTCTGTTAGCCCTCACTGGAGCCACGCTCAAAATGCATTGCATGTCGTGGGGAGGTATAAAGCTTTAGTGCTCTGAGATAGCATCAAAGCGAAGTCACCCGTGGGAATCTGAAGTGACAGTTTGTTTCCTTGAGGAAAAAAAAAAGTGTTCCACACAATGGCTATGTGGGTTGAGCGTGGGAGGGATACTGCTTATATTTGCTGTTTTGTATTAACCAAAATTAGCCACCGAAGGTATTTTTCTGCTATGTGATGTCAAAAAAATGCTGATTGCTGAGATTTGCGTGCTTAAAGCGCCATTTTTGTCTCCTCCACAATCATTCATCCACATTATTTCTTCTACTGCCCCGGGTTTAATTTTCAGAGAAACCGTTTAAGAGACATTATTGTAGGGCCTGCTGCTCAGCCTTTCGCTCCTTTTTAAATATTTTCCCACCAGATTAAGTTTGCCGAACACACACTTATAAAAGCTGTCAGGGGATGACGACACGAACTTCAAATAGGGTGGCGGTTGCCGATGATTGGTGGAATGAGTGCGTTTTTGCCGTTAGTCGCTCCGTCAATTGGCCGTCTGCACGGAGTCCGCGATCATTCCGCTACGTTACTTAATACGCTGCGTACCGCGCTTTTCTGACTGACTGCCGATTAAAAGAGCATGTGTTCTCCCTTTCAAAGAGGAGGCACAACGTGGGGGGGAGATAGGAGCTGGCATTTTGGAAATGGCGGAAATCTTTCGCGCCATACAGTACGGTGACATTTCGCATCAATGGAGTGTTTAGCCTGAGAGCTTCTCTTTATGTGCGTTATCATCTCCATTGATTCCCGATGAGCCAGGTGTGATTGAACAGATTTTTAAGGCCGCTCTTCTCATAAGCCTTCAGAGTAGTTGGGATATTGCTATTGAAATATATTCGTGTTGGTATCAAAAAATGTGTCATTTATAGTCTTTATAACTGAACTGCTGCTGTACAGGATGGTGCTCGTGAAACCATTTAATGTCCGGCTCTGCTGCTGTCTATTGCTTCGTTCTCACTGAGGACATAAAACGGGTTTCAGGCACTAGTTGGAAGGGTGTGTCAGTATGAATTACTTGTATTGACAATGCGCTTCAGATTTAACTTGGACTCATTTGAGTCAAGGTTGTTTTCTTATTCATGTGCAAACAATGACTCACTCGCTTAACCCTTTTAGCGCTGAATAAATTTTCAAGGAATTAAAAATGTAGTGATCCTGAGCTGTTGAAAACCTATCATGTGGCAACTTGTTTAAAACAAGTTGCCTCATGATAAGTTTTCAACAGCATCTGATTTTGATATCTTACATCATTGGACAACTATAGTTGCCTATGACGCTGAAAGGGTTAAGATCCAAAATTAAAGACTAATGTATCAAAACATAGTGACCTCCATTTGAAGTTAAATTTCTTTATCAGTGGGCTGGATTGGATCAAAATTTTGGATTTTTTTTTTGTGAATTATTATCATTATTTGTTATTTGAGATACAAGCCACTGCACATCGTCTCTGCTTACATGTCACAGTTGTGACTATGCCATGCCTTTGCATTTTTATTGGTTGACCATTGGTGCAACAATTCACTCCATACGAGTGATTGCTTACTCCTTCCATAAAACGCGTGCTGATATTAGTGCTCGCTCTCCTTCATTATCTTCCGCACTCAGTCGGCTCCATAGTGCCCATAACTCTCTGTCCCTTGTTTCTACGAGCTATTAACGGGTAAACGAGTGATTCTTGTAGATTATATTAAAATTATATGGGAATCGCTGTTTATTTTGTTGTTTCCTATTCTCTTACAGCTAAATGGCACGCTCACATTTACCCACCCGCTGATTATCCCAACAATAGAGTTCTCACTGTCCAATGGAAAAATTGTACGGGAGGAAATGATCCAATTCAGATTGCCAAAACGTGCACGTACACGTGCGTGAAATAAAGCGCTCGTCTGCCTGCATGAGCAATGCTATTTTTACAGCATGCCCTGCGAACGGCGTTTACAGTAGGCCCTATTTTTTAACTCGAGCGGAATGTTACTTATTGTTTAACGGCGCGCCACTGTGAAAAAGCCTCGAGCAGTGAAGTGAGATTGAAGATTCGCCGTGTGCTGTTCGGGTCCGTGACACACTCTCTGCGCTGCTTTTGAACTGATTAAACCCTATTTTCTGTTGATCCCTGTGCCCGATTTCTCCGTGCCACCTTTTAACTCTGCCAACAGGAGTGAAATAATCTTGTTGTTTGTCAGCTGAAGGTTGGCCTGATGCCTTCGCCAGCTCCTACCGTGACGTCGCTCTGCCGAACTTAATATTATTGATTAAAATGCAAACGAGCACGACCTCGACTCTCAATCCCGGAATGTAAATGCCGCTCCGTAAGCGGAGTGCGGCTCAATTTATCAGGCGTTCGTGGTTCGAACAGTAAGGGCGCACTAGAAATCAACACCAGGGGCCTCATTCATGAAATGAGCTAAACTTAAGCTAATTCGCTTCAAAAAGCTAGTGGTAGGCTAAAAATCCGCCTGCCTTCTCATTTGCTGTTTGCAAGACCTGGAAATGATTAAATGAATATGCTTATAATGCATTTTATATTCCTGTTGACTGTACTCATTCCTCATTGCCTTGTGTCCTTCTCGGCAATATTCTTTTCAGTGAGTATCCCTTCTTTTTGTGATGCACTGAACAGTATTTTTTACTCAAAGTGTAGGTGGCATGATGGTGCAGTGATGAGCTTTGTTGTCTCACAGCGGGAAGGTTGTTGGTCTGAATCCAGCCTGCGGCCTTTCTGTGTCGAGTTAGCATGTTCTCCCCATGTTGGCATGATTTCACTTCAAGTACTCCACAGTCTTTCCACAGTACAAAGTCATCCATGCCAGGCTAATTGGAGACTCTAAATTGCCTGTAGGTGGATGTGTCTGTGTGAATGGTGCGTGTGCTCTGCAATGGAATGGCGGGCTGTACAGAGTGTATCCCTCTTTTTTCACCCATAGTCTGCGGGGATTGACTCCAGCTCCCCCGTTACTTTGGTGAGGGAGAAGCGGTTCAGATAATGGATGGATGGGTATATTTAATCCTAAACTCCCGTGAATTAAGACAACATCAAGAGCTACAGCTCAAATGGGAGATTAATCGCTTTGATGTGTGAGCCAGGACTGTGCAGTGGAGGTTCACGGGGAAAAGGAAGGCTGCCAAGTTTTGACAATAGAAGCGCTGTTCCCAAATTACTCATCCCAGAATACCTCCACAGGAGCACCTGTGCAGATCACGCTGGGTGTTTCTGTCGGAATGCAAATATGCATTATTATGACATCATACCTGGAAAGATATTGTTTAAAGGCGACTTTGCTGTGTGATCAGCTCTCAGCAAAATCTCACAGCTTACTTGCTTGCTAGAGTCATCAACACTAAACATAAACAGTTCTGATCTAATAAAAATTAAACTAATAGTTTTGGTTATGACATGCCTGCTCCAGATATTTTACAAAGCAATTGTTTGTGCCACAGGGCAGTTGTTCAGGACTAGCTACTAACTGCTAATGTCAGAAGTTTTTCTTGTAGGATTAATAATAATGAATTTTAATAGGCTTAATTAAGCCTAAGACACCACTTTTTCAAGTGCAGTTATACTGTGTAACAACTCAACCATGCCGTCTTAAGCCATTATGCATGACCTTTGCTGTCTTACAAGCCTGCAGAGTTGTGAAAAGTATTTGCCCCTTTTCTGAGTTCCTCTATTTTTGCATATTTTTCACGATCAAATATTTAAAATCATTAAACTAAGTTTAACATGAGACTCAAAGTAAAATCAAAATGCACTTTTCAAATGACTGATTATTGAAGGGGAAAAAAGCAGTTCATCCCTACCTCATCCTATTTGAGAAAGTATTATATACTAAGGGGTCAAAGTCAACCAATTAAACAAATGTAGTTGATAACTGGGACTAAATCCACTGGACAGACCTAGGCATGAATACTGCCAGTCCTGTTAAATCTAAGCACCCCTCAAATAGAACCTGTTTGGCAATGTGAAGTAGGCAGAAAGTAGCACATGATGCCGCGATCCAAAGAAATTCAAAAACAGTTGAGAAACAAAGTAAATTACATCTGTCTGACTTGGGTAAAAAAAAGATCATGGGCTCCAGCAAACCATGGTGAGAGTAATTGTCTGAAAATGGCAAAATATTCTAACTCTGATGAACCTTACCAGCAGTGGCTGGCTGACCCAAATTACTCCAAGATCACAGAGAGAACTCATCCAGGAGATCACAAAAACACAGACTAACATATAAAAACCTGCCAGCCTCGCTAGGCTCAGTCAAGGTCAATGTTCATGATTCCACAATAAGAAAGAGACTGAGCAAAAATGGCATCAACGGGAGCGCTGCCAGCCAAAAACTGCTGCTTACCAAGAAGAACACAAAGGTTTGTGTCACATTCACTTAAAAACATCTTGATGACCCCTGAGACTTTTCGGATAATATTCAGTGGACTGATGAGTCAAGAGTAGAACTTTCCAGATAACAGGCGTCCCGTGAAATCTGGCATCAAGCTTACGCAACATTCCAAAGTAAGAGCATTATGCTGACAGTCAAACGCGATGGTGGTAGTGTGATGGTTTTAGGCAGCTTCGCTGCCTCAAGAACAGGGCGACTTGCCATAATTGATAGAACCATTAATTCTGCTCTTCGCCGGACAGTTCTCAAGGAGAATGTCCAGCCATCATTTTGAGGCCTAAAGCTCAAGCACAGTTGAGTTGTGCCGCAACTGGACAATGATCCAAAGCACACAAGCAAGTGCACCTCTGATTGGCTTAAAGGAAACAAAACGAAGGTGTTGGAGTGGCCTAGACTTGGATCCTGAATGTCCTGACTTGAATCCAATTGAGATGATGGGGCTTCGCCAAATACAGCCAGTTCATGCTTAAAAGCCCTTGAGTCTGGCTAAATGAAGACAATTCTGCTAAGAAGAGTCAGCCAAATGTAATGTACAAGTCTCATTGCCAGTTATTACAAACATTTGAAAAAGGGTGGCGCAACAAGTTATTAGGTTTAGCGGGAAAGTTATGTTTTCACATGGGTGATATATGATTTGAATAACTACCTTCAATAAACAAAATGATCATTTAGAAGCAGCATATGTCTTACATTTGTTGCCCTTTGTCTTACATTAAAGTTAATTGGATGATCTGAAACATTTAAATGTGGCTAATCTGCAAAAATGAAGGAAATCGGGAAGGGGGCAAACACTTTTTCAGAGCAAAGTTTTATTGAACTGTGACTTGATTGTGTCCAACAGTGCTATGTTATCCACCTTTTTTATGAATTTGTGAAATTATCCATTAATCATAGCGGCTCCCGGTTCTTTTCTTTTGGTTGATGTGTTTGTTTACGGTTGCATAGGTGTAAAAGGCAGCTTTTAGCTAATACAAATGGAAACAAGGCGGAGGTGGATACACAATACAAATGTTTTAAAATGTCATGAGGACAATTCCGTTTCACGTGCCTCACCCGTCTCTTCTCACTGAGTGGTTAGATGACATGAGACAATGGCCCAATGTTAGCTACATCCACATAGTTGATTATTAACCTCCGCTAAACGAAGTTGGCAGGAGATATATGTGATCAGTGCCGTTTGTCTGTTTGTTTGTTTGTTTATTGTTTGTGAGCAAGATAAGTCAAAAAGTAATGAATGGATATCTCTGAAATGTTGTGAGTGGGTCGCTATTACATCAGGGATGGACCCCATTGATTATGATGGCGATCGGTCAAGGAATATGCCCACCACAGCAAACATCGCAAAATCCTATGTTGCGGATATACAGAATCTTACAAGAGTGGGCATGTCATATGAAAGTTATTTAACAAGTTTAGTGCGCAACAAACCTAAAATTTACCCAACAACTTTCAGAATTTTCTCATTCTGTTTATCATATAACTGAAAAACAGAATTTCATGAAAAGCAAATGTAATTTCCTTTAGTGCCCAATGTTTGTTCGCACTGCGCTAACTAAATCTCTGATTAGCCAGTCTCTGAGTCACAGACATTCGTGGCTGAATGAGCAACACTTTGTAAATTCAGTCAACTGAGTAGCTAGCTAATGTTAGCTCGCTGGGTACCAAACTAATGTTACATGTTGGTTTTGACAAAGTAATGCATGCATGCTACCTAGCTAAGTAATGTGAACTTAGTTATGTCAGTGGCGTTGAACTAGCTTCCTGCAGCGCTTAGCCTTACCTATTCAACCAACGTTACACTCGGTATTCAGTTAGGCTTGTTAGAAACAGCGAGACGTAACGCTAAGCGATTTCTTTCCCTCCACACTCTCAGCAAATGCAATTTTCACCAAAGTGAAATATAGGGCCATGTCAAAAATATATCATGACCTGGGCAATGAGAGGTTTGCACTCAAGGAGTGCCAGTGCCTCTAGTTACCTCGCGTTTTCCGATGTGTTGATGGCGAAGAGCTGCAAAAGCACAGAGGCATATAATTACCTGCATAGCAAAAAAATAGGTAATGCACTACTTAAGAAGCACAACGACTTCATATTTCTGAAGGCAGCTGTTGAGCCCAGCCAGAGCATCAGTCAAGCTAAACATACAGCATAGGAAATGCTGAGGGACAGTGGAGTCGTGGAGACAGCTGACAATTAAATATATTTCCAAAGACGATATTATGCCTTTATTGCTGAAGATATATTTGCTTATGTTCAGCGGTGAGTGATTAAATGATGAACATCCTATTTGAAATCATTATTTCTGATGTTTTTGTTGTTTGGACTAATTTGTTGCTGTCATTGGCATCAAGGCTACCGCAAACACAAAACCGGACAGCAGAATATGTGTTCTGTCATGGCAGCGCCCATGGGCTTCTGTTGAAACTTGTAGATATTTCAAATCTAATTATTTTCCAATGAGTAGTTAGTGCTGTTATTAAAATGTGGTTGCTCAGCAGGCCTAGCCATCACGTGTTTCATGCCTGACTTAAGGTAGAATACTGCTATTAAGCATGAAAATCTTTATTACATCACTTAAATCAAATTGCTTTATTAACATAAGAAGCAAACATTCAAATTAGCAGGGATGGAGGCGATTTGCAGAAATTATGCAAATTAGGAGTCCAACATGGTCGCCACAAAGGGGTGTATAATGACAATTTTAAAACATCAAACCTCAGTAACAAACAGACAGATCAACTTTTTATTTTGCACCCAAGTTGCCTGATCCAGCATCTATGGGCTAAACCTCTTAAAGTTGGATACTTTTACAAAATGCAAAGGTTTTTTGAAATTTTGCTCTTGACGTGAAAATTCTTTACCTCATTATATAGTCAGCACCCCCTGAAATTAAAAGAGTAAAGAAAGGGCCATATTTTTTAGGTTCAGGACAACCATCATGGGGTAAATTATTTTTATTCCAAACTTCATTAAAATCCGACAAGCGGACTTTGAGAAATGGCGCGTGAAAAACGTGGAAATGGTAATGGTATTTTCATAGCAGTAATCTACCTTAAGTTTTGTCCTAAGTCTTGGACTTTTTGAAGAATCAATGAAGACTGAAGAATCTTTTTCTTGAGCTTCCAGGCCTTTATAGGTAACTGTGATTAGTGCACTCGGTGCACTGCGGCAGTTAGTGCTGTTACCTCGCAATTAGGTGGTTCCAGGTTTGAGTCCCAGCTTGCCAGGACTTCTCTACATGGAGTTTCCATATTCTTCCCATGTTCGCATTAGTTACCTACAGGTAGTCTAGTTTCACCCTCCTTGAAAGACACGCCCTGTAGGAACACTCCTACCTGTGCCCCTGACTGAGCAACTGGCTTTACAAGTTAGTCCCTGAGCACAGCACTGTAACTGCCCACCCTAAGTTGCTAGGATGAGTCCAAAGCAGGACTCCATGGGGTTCAATAAAGTATATCTATCTATGTGAAATCGTAGACGTGGGTTTGCCCATAGAAGGAGTGAGGTTTATTTATTTATTTAACCCCTTATTTAACCAGGGAAGTCCCGTTGAGAGTGAAATCTCCTTTTCAAGGGAGCCCTGGGGGTTGAGGTGGGGAGGGAGAGGAGGAATTGCACAGCCAATTAGATCAGGGGATGAGTAGGCGGCAGATTGAAAGAGCCAAGTTGGGACTTTAGCCATGACACTGGGGAACCCCCTACTCTTATCGAAGAGTGTCACAGGATCTTTAATGACCACTGTGAGTCAGAACCTCGGTTTAATGTCTCATCCTGTGAAGTTTAGGTCTCCCGCTTTTACAAATACCCCGTCTTCAGCATTTGCTCAAGGCTTACTGTGAGCGATTTTTTTGGCTTCTGTTTCTAATACAAATGTGTTTAGGAATCACCTTGAAAAGCATGTGCATCTTCCCCACAGACCAGAGCATGTTCTACATCCTCTTTGAAGTGCAGATTAATGAGGAAGTTAAATCTGGCGAATGTCTTGTGCGATAGTCATTCTTGACAAGGCCGCAGTTTTTAGCGCAGTGAATGCCGACTGCATCCGGCCAAACATTCCCTGGAGTTTTTCTCAGCAGGCTTTTTTCCAGGGACAGCATTCACTTTAATTAAATATACATGCTAAGTAATAGCCTAAAGGTAAATTATTGATCAAGTTAACAGCCTTGCAAGGCCTTTAAAATGTTTTAGATCTCATTAAGATTCATGGTAAGCCTCTATATCAGTAATGATTATTTAAAATACAGAAGCCTTAAGATGGGCGCATAGGGCATCAGACAAATCAAGGCTGCATACCAGAGCTTTTCTGGTTTCTGTTGTATTTGTAATGGGGTGGGGTGGGGGGTATGTGGCTTCCTGGCATTGTTTTCCCTCTGGGGTGCCAATCAGGGCTGAATCAACCCTTCTCCTGAATACCTATTATCCACAAAGTTTTAACCCTAATGTGGGTCTTCTGATCATGCTGGTTATACCCCCATCACAACAAACTAGTTCTTACTACGTTCTAGAAAATGTTGCCGAACGAGCTCAAACTGTGTGCGAACGGAGTGTATATTGTTACCAACTTGATGGACGGGCTCAGACGGGAAGTGTGCATCAGACATTATTTGGCCAAAGTTACACGTTGTACCCCGACCACATCCCGTTTTACGATTATTGTAGGACAGGGCTGGATGTTTTGAGAACTACTTTGGTGTGAAAATAGCATTAGCAGTTCTGTGATTCGTAGCTGTTGGATCAGGTGTGGTCAGATAGGACAGGCGTAAAAGGCCACTGGATGGTAGGTCTCAAAAAATTTGTTTTAGTGGCCATACTCCATCTGGTGAGTGAGGTTAGCTTTGTTCAAGTTGGAGTGGAAACCTTCTGCATGGTAGATCTCCAGGAGCTGGGCAGCCCTGCTCTTGCCAATGAATGAGATGTGCATCGTTGGGATTGGAGTAAAAATTTTTTGGTTGGTATGTCTCCAGGAACATGGTTGGGAGGCCTTGCTTTTGCTGTTGAAGGAGATATGCTTTGTTAGGGTCAGAGTGAAAACTTACATGATCGTTAAAGTCAATGAACTGTGGGTTGTGTTTTATGAAGTGTGCTTTACTGGGATTGAAATGAAAGCCTGCAGACCAGTAAAATTCCAGGGCTCAGCTTGTGTCAGCAGTTGTCTCTTTGGGGGACTTATGGCAGGGTAGATTAGGCCTTGTTTGTCTATTTTCTTTTCAGCTTGCCTGAAAGGAGCAGAGAATCCAGCGATGTGCCCTGAGTCAGGTGCATGGTGAGGACTCCTAACCTCTCTCAGTGGAGATTTAGCCTGCGTCTCGGTGCAATTATGATCTCTGACCCTCCTGTAGCACCCAGGGTGGTCAATGGCACAGGGAGAGTGAGAGAAGGAAGGCACGGGGTGTGACCCTTGGCTGTTGGGGGGTGGAAACCAGGAGCCCCGCCAAGCCAAGTGCTCGCCTTGAATTCTGTTGACCAATCCAGTTCTCTTGAGCAATTAGCCGCACTGCAGGCTAATTCAACACCCATCATTTTCTGCATGTTGCTGACAGTAGCCTTTAAGCTGTGGACTGGTAAACTAGAGCTTGAGCAGCTCAAAGTCCCTGTTGGTCCTTTGTTATAACCTACCTGGATTTACCTAATAATGCAGTTCTGTAGCCAGGAGGAAATGATAATCAGGGCATTAAAGGATTTTTAATGAAGAAATATGAGGAGGTCTTTCCAGCTCCTGGTCTTTTAACATCTGTTTGGCTGAGCCAGGGGTCCCCTTGGTTTTGGTATTGCCAGTTCTGCATATAAGAGAAAAAAATGGCTCTGAGCTTTATGCTGTCCAATCGGCTATTTCCCGGAGCGGCGCTATGCTGACATGCTTCAGATGTGTCATCGTGACCGGGTTTCAATGTCGACACAGCTATCAGCAAAGATCAAGTTTATACAGTTAGACCTCATAAGTAAAGACCTCAGAGTTCATCTGTGCTATGAACTGGTGAACTGAACAGGGCTCAGGGTGTCAATGCTGAGTATCAGTATGGAGCCCTTATTATCGGCAAAGTGCACCAAAATGAGTCATACCGTCTTTTGTTGAGAAGAAACTAGTGTTAATCACAGGGCCATGTCTTGGCCTTATTGTTAAAGAATACAATGTGCGGAAATGAACTACATTTGGTGTAATGACATCCGCGATTTCACAAAGAATACTATAGACATCCAGTCGCTGAGATTCCTTTTGTTCATGCTCAAAACTGGAATGATGTCCTCACAAAATCTGAATTATTTCATTTCAAAATAAAAATATCTTGAGGGTCCTGGCCTGCAGTATTTGAAGACCACAATGGAAAAATGATCAGTCACATTTTTACGTCGTGGAGACATTACATATTATTATACATTAACATAAATACTATGACAATATACAACCCCAATTCCGAAGTACTTGGGACAAAGTGTAAATTGTGAATAAAATCAAAATGCAGAGACATAGACAACATTTCAAATGTTGAAACTGAGACATTTCACATTTTTATCCACAAAATGAGCTTATTTCAAATTTTCTGGCTGCAACCGGTCTCAAAAAAGTTGGGACACAGGAGAAAAAGGGCTGAAAAAGAAATTAGTGGAATTAAGAGAATCAGGTGAAAGAGCATTTATTTAGCAAGTAATTAAGTTAACTGGAATCAGGTGTGTAACATGATTGGCTATAAAAGGGATTGCATAAGGCTTGCATTAAAAAAATGGTGGAATACTTTAAAAACAATGTTCCTCAACGTCAAATTGCACAGGCTTTGAAGGTCTCATCATCGACAGAGCATATCATCATCAAAAGATTCAGAGAAACTGGAAAGATCTCTGTGCGTAAGGGACAAGGCCAAAAGCCTTTACTGGATGCCCGTGATCTTCGGGCCCTCAGACGCCACTGCATCGCTCACAGGCATGATTCTAACATGTAAAATTTCTCAGTTTCGACATTTGCTATGTTATCTGTGTTCTACTGTGAATAACATCCTGGCTGGTGTGATTTGAAAGTCACTGTGTTTTGTTTTTATTCACAATTTCCACTTTGTCCCAACTATTTTGGAATTGGGGTAGTATAAAATAGACAAAAATGCTACATTTGGAGTCTAATCGTTTTTTCCTTAGTGGTTGTCATTTATTGAGGTACGTTTGATTGAGCTTCATATTATCCATGGCGTGGGATTCATTTACATTGTATTGCTGAGTTGTTTGGGAGAATCACAGGTGGGGATTGGTATTAGTGTGTGGCTCTGGTCCAGTAGATCCCTAAGCTTCGTATTAATGAGAATCTCTGGTGGAGGTTGGCATTGCTGCGGAGCACTGGTGCAGTAGAACTTTAAAGACTTTTCTGGCTCTCCTGACCCAGAGTTGCAGGATGCGGGATAAGGAGATATTGGGGGAAATAAGAGTTTCCCTTTAGACAGGTGATTATCCTTAACATTGACATGCTGACCTTTTGCGGTGGACGGGTGGTCTGCCCAGCGTGTCTTTGCTCCTTGTGCCCAATGCATGCTGGGATTGATGACAGCAACCCCATCCCTACAACCCTGGGCGGGCAAAAGTGGGTGGATGGACCTTTTCAGATGAGCATTTTGTCATTGGTTTGATCGATCAAGCACAGCAGTGTGTGAAACTGGAGTTCCCATCTCTCTCTCTCTTTCTCTCTCTCTCCTGAACTCTGCCCTGTTTGTTTGTCGTGTGAGCCACCTGCAGCATGAAGACGTCTTATCTCCTCTCTCCACACCGAGCACGTCTCTGCGCTCCTTGAGCGATTCTCTCGCCCGTGCAAACTGCTGCGGAGAAACATCTCTCCCCCTTTTCCCCGGTCCCTCTTGATCCATGCCGATGTGGAAATCTAAGGAAACTGGATCCTTAGTGAATGCATTTCCCCCGACAAAACGGGATGAAAGATGCTACTTTTGAGTTATGATCTCTTGGTCCTCGTGAGAAGTGGATGTGTTGAGACTTAGGGTGGTTCCCATGCTGGAATAATTGTCCCGTGGAGCTGGTTTTGTGTGAACGGTGCTAAAAAATGAAAATGTGTTCTTAAGTATTTGCTCCATTGTATACCAAGATCTAACAAATTGATCTTATTTCCTGAGTGAGCTCAATAAGAGTTTTTCCTCTGCATTAGGGCCAAGACTCGCATAGTCTTTGGCTGCGGTTTTTCACTGCCTACATGTATTTGCCTTCTCTACCCAAGTAGGGGACCTTTCCCCTGTGGGATATCTCAAGGCATCAAGGGATATGTAGTTCCATTTAATGGGTCTCTAAAGGGTTAGCCTGCATTAACCCCTCTCTCCCCTGAGCTGTAAGACTGGAGTTCAACTTCAGGGGAAACAGACAGGATGTAAGTCTATCGCCCTGTCAAAGGGAGATCCCCACCGTCAGGTGCATGCTTAGTCACTACTGGTCCTGAATATGGGCCCAAGCTTCACTCTGTCCGCGGTTGTGCACCACCTCCATGTTTCATCCGGGATAAAACCGTCTGCAGTGCAAAGAAGGCATCCCCGTTCTGGAAAACTCCATTACGTATTGTTTTCTGTTATTGTTTCTGCCTCGCTGTTATTTTTACGTGGATACATCATCAGATCTTTGACAAGCCAGTCTCTCCCAGTGAGAGGAAAGATGATGATGGTGTAGTTTTCCAACAGAACCACAAACTAATGTTATCTGTACCCTGGTCTGGTTTCTTTAAATCTCTGAGGTCCAGGGCCCAATACATCTGCTACTTAACACCGGCTCTAATGAAACAGAAAATATTTACAGAGCACTGAACAAGTATTTCAATCCCAGATCAGGGCTATTTGAGTCCTGCCCTGTATCAGTGAAATTTCATCAAATGCAGCTGCTGTATTCAAACCTGTGAAAATTCGGGCCTATTTTAAATTCTAGTGGAGATCCCAAGGTTTCCAACAATTATAAATATGCTGAATTATGGAGAAATATGTATTAAATGATGTAGGCCTAAAAAGTCTAGGTATTTTCCATTTGATATAAAGCCATAGCCATAGAAAACATGGCGTTGTGGGTTTGAATGTTTCTCTCAGTAAAAGTGTGATGTAGCTTCAGTGAAGCGCTGCATCTAGCAGACACAGAATATGTAGGTGACAGTGCCCATCAGTATGAAAAGAAAAAGTTTTTTCAGACTTTGAACCAACGGAAGGAAACCTTTCGTGAAAAGTTGTAGTTCTAGGGGTTAAATCTCTGATGTCATGGGCTCACCGTGGTTACGAGTCAGTCACGGTGCAACATGCGCTCGTGAGTGAACGATGGCCAGCAGACCTGCTTTCATTGCAGCGATCTTGTTTTCTCATTGTGTATTGTTGGCGGAGGACGCTCGCCTGTTCTCAAGGCTTTGAAATGTCCAAGGTCGTGTACATAAAAGCTAGCATAAAAGTTATTTTCACTTTGCTCTTAGAGGAACATTCCATGCTACGCATTAGCCTTGGGAGGACAATAAATAGAAGTCCATGGACAAGGCGCTAATTATCTTTTTTTTTAGCTTTGGCCCATTGACTTCATTCATTTTTTTTGTGGCAAGGTTAGCATGTAGCATCAAGTTTCCTCTTAAGCTATTCTGGCTTGGCGTCGTCCCTGTGGAATTGCTGGGTTGAGGGGTTGAGCGATGGTTGCAAGAACCTTAGGTTGAGGCTGTGGCTCCTCTCATTGGATTTTGCGCTATTTACGTGTACAGATATGATACACAGGTAATGGAACCCTTTGAGGTACAGTAGTTCAGATTTAAATTTAACTGCAGGCTAATTTTGGGTAGCAGTATCTTCCCTTGAAGATGCATTAACTGCTCTGACTGAACCACGCTGATTCAGGATGAGGCCATTAGTGTCAATCCTGAGGAGGATGAATGTCAATAACTAAAATACGGGCAGTTATTACTCTGAATATGAATAGTGTCAATCCTGAGGAGGACGAATGTCAATTACTAAAATATGAGCAGTTGTTACTCTGCATATGAAAGAACATTTTTATAGCTCATTATATATGTCGAACTGTGATGATTAGTTTCGTAGCTGGAGCTTATTGTGTAGTGGGAACTATTAAGGCAGACAGTATTTTTCTATGAGTGTTTCTACTGAACTGGCTCAAAGGTTTAAGGTCCTCTTTTATGGCACCAGGTGCACAGGTAATAAGTCTTATGAGCCAGTTCAAAACCTCCCCTTCCTGACATCACAAGGGGGAGTGACCACCCAGAATAATGAAATCTGTTTGACTGCTCGGATGAAGTTGATCAGTTCTTCTCGCCCCTGGTTCGTTACTTCCCCATGTACTGTCAAGAGGGGAAAGATTTTGAAATGGCTGTTAATAACAGTGCACCTGGTAACATACAGTAAAGCCCGTAGTTACAGTCAAATTAGCGCGCTACTTCATGCGCCTAATGCGCTAGCTCACGCGCTAGATCAGACTCATCACTGAGGACAAGTCACTCTAACATTTTATATTTGCACGGCAAGAAAAAGTCCTGGATTATTCTTGCCAACTGTCTCTCGTGTGGTTATTGCTTTGACAAAAAATACACCATTTAATATGTATGTAATTAGAGCAACGGTAGTTGCGCATAATTCTGCCATTTTGAATTATTTCCGATAACAATAATGGGCTTAGCATAGGAGTTCCAGCAACCCATTCAGCTGTGCAGGGGTATACTGAAACAGCCAAAGCGGGTGTCGTATGTGAGTAATCTGCATGCGGCTTCTCCACTAAACCATCGTAAAATGCCCGCTTGACATTCTGTGTGCCACTCGTAGTTTGCAAATTGCGTAATCTGGTGGGAACAAGATTTTTGCCTCTATTTATTTCGCAGCCATAGTGTTTGTTAACACGTAGCATATCGTACTTTTCGCTCAACACGGAAGCGATCATAAGGAGATGACAAATTTACACATTAAAACTTTTACCTCAAACTTGATTTCGGCAAAGGCGGGGTGGGGGGTGTAACGTACAGTTTAGACAGATAACAAATATTGCTTTCATTTCTAAGTTTTGTTCGGACTCGGATTCAGCGTTGATATAAAAAATACAATACTTCATGCCTGTTTTCAAAATAAAATAATTTGCTCTGTCGTTTTTCTTTCTGTTTTCCACATGAATCTGTCTTTTGTCTTTCTCGCGAATTCAACAGTTGTCTCCGAAGAGGAAATAAATATTGTAATTATGCTGTCATCATTTAGATATCGATAACAAATGACACATTTAACTGTACAAACGGGCGGGGACAGATCAAGCGTAATGGGTGGGCTGCTTGTGCTTAGAGCGCTACCGGGCTTGATCGCAATACTGGCATCCTGCCAGACTACATTCTGGGTTCTATTCAGGCTTGACCAATGGGCCTTGCGCACCAGCCCGTAGGCGCTAACGCATTAACTCACGCGCTGCTAGCGTGCTAGTTTTTACTTTTACTGAGGGCTGTACTGTCATTGGGGACCTTTTAGGCCCACAGAACTACCCATGCCGTATTAATGTGCCTAGTTAGCACAGCTTGAGTATGTTGTGATATTACATATTCGGTGCATTTGGTGCGCAGTCCAGTCTCCAATAAACAAGGCATAATCTCGCTATATTCTGCCTGCGGTTTAATTTTCATATTTCACGTGCTCATACACTAAAGTCAGCTGTGATTTCCCTCTTTGGGGCGACGAGTTGTAAACCAACCAGCTGTTTCTGTGACTCACTCCCACCCAACAAAACAAGGGTAATGAATCTAAGCGACGTGAGTTTAAAACGTATAACTGGAGAAATAAAATTGTCACCCACCAGGCAAGGATTTACGGTTTGGAAGGCGTTCGCCTCGGCGGCGTTTACGCTCTCAGCGAGCAGCCATCAAGGTGGAGGGGGCTGAAAATGTGTCAGCGTGGGGGAGGGTACTGGGTAGAAAAATAATGAGAGCGTGAGTCTGTGCGGGATTTACTCTTTGCACACTGCTCCGCATCCAGCAGGGAGACATTAACCAGCAAGCGATCAGGAAAATGGCTGAAAAAACGAGGGATGATGCTTGCTCACAAGAACTGTCACTGTATACACAAGGCCAGTTCACAGTCGATGTGGGGGGAAAAAAAAGCTTAGAACTCCTTAGGAAAGTGATAGTGCCTTCTGTATACAGCTGGCTGCATAAAATTTTACCCCGTCCGTTAGTTCTAATGTTCCTCTGGTAATTAGCTAACCAATTAAGACAATTAGCTGCTTTACATAACAAATATATCCAGGTTTTCTCAATGCATCCAGTAAAGTTTTCAGATAGCAGCCATTTTGGAAATGCTCCACTTTGCAAACTGCGCTTGCGCAGGAGAAACATCTGCCCATCAACGGACGTCTTTTTTGCCGTTTTTGTTGATTTGTGCATGTGCGGTTGCGATTGCAGCCATATGGTCAAGAGGAAGAGGGCTAAATTCAAAAACTGGACACAAATGTATTTTTTTGTCCGCTAATCGATTGACGTATTTATTTAAAAATGCAGCTAATCAAAAGATAACAATCTGGAGTACCTAGAGAGCAACAGTTTGTTGGAAACTATTGACGATTTATATATTTTCGGAGACATTTTGGGACATCAAATCTTGATAATCCCACATGAATCCTGGGCTGCTGTTGCCCACAACGATCGGCCTCGACTCATTCAGAGTGGTCCGTATGTATCTGGAGGGTGGTATCATTTCTCATGGTTCTAATTCCTACAACAGAGGTAGGTAACCCAGGTTCTGGAGCGAGCCGCAAGATGAGCTGATTTTAGTTTTTATGACCCAGTTAGACCCAAGAATCCAGGTGAGGAGAATTACCTGTATAATCAAGCAATTATTCAATTGATCAAATTTTGTACTCTGTGTACAACCCAAAACCCGCATGTATTGGAACCCTCCCGAACCAGGTTTGGCCACCCCTATCCAATGCAGGGGTACATTTACCAAAAGCTAACTGTGTTAGCAACTGAAGTATTTCAAACCACATACAGTCGTATGTCAGTTAGCGGTGCAATTTTTTGGAAATGAGCCCCAGTTCAGTTAATGTGTGTGTGTGTATATCCTGAAGTTATGGCAGGAAATCAGTGCCCTGATTTTAGGTTGTTTGCAGCCCTATAGTATAAACGTAGCCTCCATTGAAATCAGAGCTCTTCTTGCCCCTTGTCCTAACTCTTGTGGAACTCGCTGTATGTGCCCTCCAGACACCTTCGTGAAGCCCGCGGTTGCTCGTCTAGGCTCCCCCTCAGTGGGCGGCGACATGAAAGCATCTCGGGGGCGCGTGGGCGGGCAGCGGCGGTTCGGCTGGAGCAGGAGATCACAGTCTCAGGGCGTAAAAAATAGAGCAGGGATGATAAAAACAGCTCTGTGGGATGCCGCTGTGGAGGAGAGGCCTGGCAAGAGAAATGAGGAGCTGCGCCAGGATGGAGGGATGGGGGGTGAGGGGGATGGAGGGACGAGGGGGGAGTGATGTGTTGTTCCATTATAAGGGGTGGGAGGGGGGGCAGCTCCTAAATATTCCTTATACACTTTTATTTTATTTTTTTATCCTTTATTAAGCCAGGGAGGGTCCATTCAGATGCAAGATCTTTCCTTCCCTGGAGTGCTGGTTAAGACAGCAGCATAGTACTATATAGCCGGCAGTGGTCGGCAGCATTTTCAGCGTAGCTTTGGCCGTTGCTCTACAGGAATGCAAATTGGGAATGGACTACCGGGAAGGATAATATAAGCTGCTTTGTTCGTTGCTCATGCGCCTCCTGTTAGCCAGACGGGCGCTCGTCAGGAAGATTCTAAGTTCGTTCATGATCAGGTATCCTCCACCGTCGTTCTGAACTTACGAGGATTCAACCAATGAGTTTATCAGAGGCAGTGGCTGACAGGCGCGTGCTTCGGAGGAGAGCCGCGATCTGTCTTCACTCTCCTGAGTTGGCAACAGGGAGTCGCATATGCGAAAGCCTTGTACATAGTTCCTCAGTCGGGCATTCCAGATTTAGGTGGGATTGGAGATACCAAATTTTTACCAAAAAAAAAAAAGACAGCAGCATAAGCAGTTTTATATACATATTATGCGTTTAACAAAAGAATCACGTTTCTGCAAATACGGTACAAATTAGCAACACGTTGGAAGTAGTAGAAGAAAAGAGGCAAATAGGCTATATGAGTGATTACACATTCCACCTCAGGTCATAGTTTATGTAAAACAGCAACATGTTTTCTCTCCTGTGTGTAATTTCTACACTCATGCCCTTACACTACATTACATTACATTTACTTTCCAATTTATCAGCCAGATGCTTTTATCCAAAATGACAAACAAGAAGTGCATGAAGTAGGGTCCTCGAGTGGCTCACTGCTAATATCTTTGTCTGGTACCGGTAGCCTTGTGGTCAAATGGTCGAATCCCAGCCAAGCCATTACCGGCTATGGGCGAAGCTCCTTGTGGGCAAGGCAACAATTGGTTCAGCTTCGCCGGGCGTAAAAGGGGTTAAGCCAGTCAGAATTTGTTAGTCTCATTGCTGCCCATTGACCACTCCTGGTTGGAGCAAATTGTACTTTGACTGCGTTACCCGCCGACGGCACAGGCAGTGTGTAATTAGCGGTGCGACTGCGTGGCGTACAAGAAGTGTGGGCCTATTGTCATATGAGTCAGAGGAAGTGCTTTGGAACAGCTTCTCTGCATCAGACAAGGTACAATTAATACTGAGATTCTGCTGGCCCAGGCATGAAGAAGTAGCTAAACTATAAGGTGTGCAGTCAGGATTGTCAGCTACAATAAGTTTAAACACGGGCATGTGACGAACCAACTAACCAGGGATTCCAATTTAAAAAGCAATTTTGATGCCATTGCTACAGTATATGGGAAGATTATATTTTCACATCAGGGTTTCCAGTGTGGAGCTCTAAAAAGGTCTGGTCAGAATCATGGAAAACAGCCCCAAACCCAAAGTGCATCCAAAAGCCTTTGACCGTTCGCTGTCCTTTCACAATAGAAACCTGCAAAGCAGCAGGTTGTTCACGCCGTACCCTTGAGCACCTTACCTGAACATTAAGTGCTAATGCAAGATGCTCAAGGTACGCCACTATTGATGAGATGTCTTCAGTGAGTGAATGAATGTGTTCTGTCTTAAGTGGAGCTATTTCTGTGGGAACTTTGTTTATTCATGTGATATAGAAGCATAGTGTTAGCCAGCCGCCAATGTTTACCTGAGACGCTGAGACGGGTAAGTATCATTTAAGACGGGTTCAGCTGTTTCCAGCATTAAATTGCCTTAGACGGGCGAGCATTTGTACAAATAACAATGGTTATCCTGACAATCTGCAAAGGCGACATGACTTCAATTCTCGGATGACCTTAAGTGAGTCGGGCTGGGCGCGAAATAGACTGATCCAGAGTACAGCCCGCCTGGACCTATCCAGCCAATGAAATTGAAGGCTGCAGTCATATGACTGCACACAATTCGCGCCCGCCATAACTTCGGACAAACACTTACACAAACTGCTTTCTCTATTGAGAAGAGTACATTTGCGGTTTGTTTTCACATTTTGGTCATAACAAAATCTCACACAATGGTAAAGCTGTGTTGTTATGGTGAGCGTAAATCGCATATGAGATACCCAGACAGGGTCGTAAACACTTCTTACATGGGGGCTGGATGTGGCAATTAATCTGCTAATAATTTCTCATTATTCTTAAGAGCTGTTTTTGAGGTTGATCAGCGCTTATTGATAACTTAACTAGATGTCCAAGAGCATTTTGTTCACTGTTACGCCCTGCCTTGTACTGATTTGCGATATTAAATACCTCTTTCGAAGCCCCTTCAAGTAGTTTTTATCCGTATCAGTGTGTGTGTGTCGGCAATTGAAACTTGTTTATCAGAAATCGGGCATTTGAGTAAATGTAGCCTGAAAGAAATACATGTACATATATTTCTGCAATCTTGGCTCCGCTTGTTATCCCGCGGGGATACAGCATTGGGCTCCGTCCGTCCGTACTGACACATAAAATTGAGGCGGCGGGGGATATTGCCATGTTAGTGGCAAACACTTGTTTATTTCAGAATCATGTCGCCGGCTTTCCGCTCTTAGAAGTTCAATAGTCGCCAGATTGGCGCAAGACCCACGTCATTAACCTCCGCCAGGAGGTATGTTTTCGGTGCCGTTTGATTGTTGGTTTGTTTGTGTACAACATAACTCAAAAAATTATGGCCGGATTTTGACGAAATTTTTAGGGTAGGTGGGTATTAACTCAAGGAAGAGGTGATTAAATTTTGGCATATCTAGGCCAAAGTACTGCTGAGATATACGCCAAAGTTCAAGATTTCAAGTCTTTCCAATGGGCCGGAGTTCCAATCGCCGTGCTTTTAGCTTTGCTGCCCCCTGGCGGAGATTCTGCGCTTTCTGAGTGCTTTTCTAGTTTCCTTATTGGTTCTCTTGAAATCGGAGCCCACAGGACATAAAATACAATTATAATGGAGACATGTTTCAAGCAAGTGGTAGAAATGGGTGAATATTCCCATTAATAATTAATTTGAAATGACAATCTTAAGGCGAGATGATGTTCCATCTACTAACGTTACAGCTGATATGAACTTCGTGCAAAAGCTAACAGTTCTGCCACGGCGAAACCGCTTGTCTCTTGATCACGTAGATGGCGATTCCCTCCAAGTTATTTTAATCATGTTGATTGTGTTCTGAAATCTTGAGGCGAGCTACGAAACATGTGCGATCCCATCCATACATCAAAAAGGCTTCCGAGTGCTCGTTTCGTTATTCCAATTGTTAATGCATGCCAAAAGGCTCCCTAGTGTTAGCTTCGTTAATTCAAGGTGTCATGTGAGCGGTTCTGACACGAGAAGTGATTGGTCACGTGATGCATGTTATATCTGAGCTCAGAACCGGAGTGGGGAAGAAACATGGACCTAAAAATATAAAACATCCTTGGGAAGAAAACGTTTTGCAGGGCGAACTATTTTCTCAACTGAGAGATCGCCCCGGATACTGCTTCGCGCTGAGCTGGCGACTCACGGACGGACTGGCCAACCCCAGTTGAGGGAAATCGCTTAGGTCAGAATTTCTGTTCTAAACAAGCTAAATAAAGTCGTGGCATCACCGATAGTAATAAATAAAAGTACTGTCTTCAGGTTTGTATTGAGTCTAAGGCATTCGGCATTTGAGACGTCCTTGGGCTGTGTTCTCAGTATTCTTCGGGATAGTTCAAATTGAGACTGTCCGCACTCGGCGCATGCGTATTGTCTAAGATCACTTCAGGTTTTCCCAGCGAAATAGTACTGCACTGAATTCATTTAGGTTTGAGGTTTCAATAATGCCATGATTTTCTTTTATTTACAGTTCCCTTTAGTGAACCAAATACACTAATGCACTCATGTTTGGATGCAAGTACAGCTGTATATTTAAGATGAGTTTGTTGTATAATTAAATGTGGTGTTTTGAATTGAAGTGGTGTCTTTGACTTTATCATCTGTGTCAATGGCAAGAAAAGCCCATCAGTTATTATGCCTTTATATAGGGGAGACATTTTTTTGGTACGGTTTCCCGTCTGCGTTCGTGTCGACATTCCCACTGTTTCTGGGTTGTTACTCGGAAAACATTTAAGATATTTACATCAAACCTTGCACACTCTTTAAATATTGTATGTAGATGTGCCTTTTACTGTCTGTGAACATCTATGGGGGGTGGGGTGGAGGGAGACATCTCTAGATTATTTTGTTTGCAACATGCTGGTTCGATGGGATGAACCCCTACCGTAGGTGGTTTCATCTTGGCCAGGTTGGCCTGGTCACTGGGGTGAGACGCCCTGAGATTCCGTTCTGGCTAACACTATGTATAGAAGTCTCATAACAAAGTATTGTGGATTTCCGAGGCTGGATCATAATGTCAATGATCTTTTGAGTAAACTAGCTGCTTATTTTCCTGGATCTGGGAATTCCAGTTTTATCTCACGCAGTGTTGCGTTTTTGTGCTGTTGCATTCTGATAAATGCGCGGTACCCTGCTCTCTCTGATGAAAAATTTATTAAGTATTATTATTTAATAGAATGTAAATGTGGATGACGCCTAAAATATGCTGATGATCAATTTTCCAGTGATGTGTGTAATCATATAATGTATTCAATGAAGGATGTAATTTTTAATATTTGATCACTTATTCAGATTTGAATCCGGGTCACATAAATCATTAGCATCAAAAGTGAAAGGAGTTCATTCAAGGCCTCGCTGGTAAGTGTCATGAAATATTAGTATTCAGTGCATTATATCACAATTTATTCAAAATCTTTCACTGTTAAATGTATAATTTTAAGGAATGGAGTGCTCGATTAATTTAAAGTTTCATCAAGTGGTTACTCACAACTGAGTCTAGTAACTTGGCCTTACTTTTATTAGTAAACTGCCCTGAAGTCTTTGAATTTCATTATAAATCTCTTGAAAATAGTGTGAAACCACCTGACATAACATTTTCTCTTAAATGGAACATTTCTTTTCATTTTTTGCGTAAACTAAGACTTCAACAGAAACAAGTTTGTCAGCCATGCAAGGGAATCCTGTGCCTTGTCTCGCTGAATGATCCAGCTTATCACCCTTTGTCAAACATTCACGCATTTCTGTCTGCTCTTTTACAAATATATGGGTGCATTTTTCTTCGAGAGGAAGTCTAATGTGGAATTGAAGTGGGTGTAGGAATGTGTCCGCCAATTTGAGCGAATGTTTGGATTTGCTGAGTGTGACGTATAAAAGCCTGAAGCGAATGTGTGGATTCAGTGCACTCTGTCCGAGCGGTCGTAGATCTGTCCGAGCGGTCGTAGATCTGTCCGAGCGGTCATAGATCTGTCTGAGCGGTCATAGATCTGTCCGAGCGGTCATAGATCTGTCCGAGCGGTCATAGATCTGTCCTAGCGGTCATAGATCTGTCCGAGCGGTCATAGATCTGTCCTAGCGGTCATAGATCTGTTCGAGCGGTCATAGATCTGTCCGAGCGGTCATAGATCTGTCCGAGCGGTCATAGATCTGTCCGAGCGGTCATAGATCTGTCCTAGCGGTCATAGATCTGTCCGAGCGGTCGTAGATCTGTCCTAGCGGTCATAGATCTGTCCTAGCGGTCATAGATCTAACATATTTTCCCTGTCATTGGAGTTACTGCGCCTGTTCTCTCTCTCTCTCTGTTGGTGCGTATTGCTGAATTTCATTAAGCCAAAGAGCCGGGAGCAGGAACCGTTTCCTCACCTGCGCAGTGGACTTGCGCTGGAGGGTTTATCGTCATGAAGGTCTCCATATCGCCGGTCTCGTGACATGTTCTCTCCAGAATTTTGGTGATGATGTGATTTGTTTCTGGTTCGGCTGTCTCGTGCAGCATACTGAAATGAATCGGTGAATATGCGGTTAACCCTTAAAAGCACACCTCGGGCGTTTGGCAGTCTAAGGTGCTGGCAGCCCCTGTGATTTACTCATTTTATTTTAAATTAGACCCTCAAATTACAGCTGTTCTTCACCATCTCTGTCTCAGGCTGCCTGTAAGTAGCTTGTTTGGTGAGTCTTGTTTCTCCCATTTTGTCTATCTGTCTAATTGTCTCTTGTCTACATCGAGAATCGGAAATTGCCCCGAAGCTTTTTGGTATCTCGTCATGAAAATGAGGCTACGCACAAGGTTACTATCCATTTCTATCTTGGTCAAGGGTGGCCCAATTGTACGCTTACTTGGCATCTAGTTCTCAACAAAATTCTGGTGTTATAATTTCAAATTGCCTTAAGCTGTTTGTCAAATCTTTTCTTTTCCTCTAAAAGGAAGATTTTGTGGGTTAACTATTTTTAAGTTCTGAAAAGGCTTGAAATATTTACATGAAATGTTACCATAACACAAAGATCAGTCTGTGTTATATTCCTCTTGTAAGAGAATTTAAAAGCCCTGAGTATGAAGGAACATTTTGCAAAACACCTCTGCATTTGAGGTTTAAATGGCTAAGAATAGACTTTAATCTGAGGACATCGCATCCCTGAGAGGTGATCTGAGAAATACTGCAATTTCTAAATGCGGCTAATTTACAAGCACAGCTGGAGTGCACGCTAATGTTAAAACCGTGACCACCTGGACAGTCTTGGCCACAGTAGAAAGCGTTTGATCGTTTTATCTCGTTATCACAAAGGAAGCCGGCAGCCTCTTCCGGGTTTCATGTCCGGCAAACAACGATGGTTTCATGTGATGAAATTATGCACATATCCTTACATCAAATGTAATAAATTATGAACCCATTGAAGTCTAGTATTTGGCACATGTAATAAAATGATGTGCGGCGATATTCTACACGATATGCTGGACTGTGATCAATCGTGAAATTTTAATGAGGTCTGGAGTTTGACAATCAGCTGATGATGTAATTCTAATGGGATTAGACGTGATTATTGAAGATGTGAACAGGTGCCAGCATTGAGGTGTATTGTGTATTAAGTACCAATTAAAGAAAAACACAATCTTTAAATGGCCAATTAGAACCTTGAGTCGGGTCCTCATATGCTTGTACGTATAAATTTTATTTTATTGTTCCCAGGAAGACGAGCAACTGAATTTGCATGTGGGGTCCAATGTAAACCTTGATTCTGCTATTCGGAGTCTTGATCGCTGATATCAAGAAAGCACGGCCGAGATGGCCCCAGTCTATGAGACTGTCTCCAGATAGTCTGTTTGAGGTGGACTAAATTGGGATTCATCTTGTAAAATGAAATGATTAATGATGGATTTAACTATATGATAACTTGTCAGTAGCCTTACCTTCTGCGGTTCAGCAATGCCAAAGGGATGTGGCATATTCAAGCCTGCGCCATTGTCTAACCTTCTGTCTATAATCGGCCTGCTGTTAAAATTTCAGGGCAGGAGCAATGGGGTTTAGTTGGGGGTTGGGGGGGTGTATTGCTATATGGCTGCTGGAGCCTATCCCAGCATCCGATTGGCCAGAGGTGGGAACCCACCCAGTGCAGTCCACTAATCCATCATCGGGCGCATGCACCATTTACTCACACACTCATTGGCTATTTAGAGTCTCCAATTTGCTTGGCACGCATGTCAAGAGATCGAAGTGTCGGACCTCCACAGGGATAGGTGCCATGCCAGATTCGCACCCAGCATTACTAACTATTGCACCAGCTCTATATATCCCAATGAGGGACGCTTCGGAATAGAAGGCACTGGGAGAATGCATTACCTCTGCCGTGTTGCAGTTCGTTGACAAAGGAATTATCATTGAGCTCAAGTGTTAAACAATTCTGGACAGTGCGGTCTTAAAGCGCGTAGAGATTCTTTTGGCTCATAGATAAAGAATAAGAGTTGAATCTTCAACAAAATCACCAATCCTAATTTTATCACTAACTCCTTAGCCCAGTTTCTATCAACACACTAAATTTCATTGGCATACATCCATTACTTTTTGAGAGATCCGCTTAACTGACAAATGAATGAACGAACAAATAAAGACGCGCTGGCAAAAACACATTACCTCCTATATATGCATAAATGGTTACTTTGTATCTTGCGTCAGTCTGCGTCTCGCATATAAATGGTCATACCATTAAAACTTGCCTTTTTCGATGCTTTTCAACTTTACATTCCGCATTTCAAAGCAGCATCTGAGATGCAGAGACTAAGGAGCAGTTGCCAGAAACTTTAGTTTAACTGAATCTCTAAACTCAGACATTCCTGGCTGTGTTGTCATTGTTGGCGTAGCCTCACAGCGATCGCCATCCGTGGGCGTGCAGTGCAGGTGGACGGCCAAACCTTTTTGTTCGCCGCGTGATACTGAACATTCTGACTCAATTCAATAGTCATGCAGCCTGGCACAAAATCAGAAAATGACAATTTGAGGAATCTGAAAGGCTCAAGATCTGCCGCCACCGGCCTGCTTGACATTTGGAGTTGAAAAAAATGGCGTGCATCTCTTTGCACTCTCAGAGTCTCTTATTTTGCAGCCTGTATTGCTGCTTTTTGAATTACCCGATATGTATTATGTTCCCAAGGGGGGGGGTTGTTTTTGATATACTAATGTTGAAATTGCTCATTCATTTTCTGGTACACCTGCATGCCTGGGCTAATGTCTTTTCATCTGTGCTTCAAAGCCCATGTAAACACCTGGTCAGTGAGGCAACATTAACCGGAATCTCTAAATTTCCTCCCCTGAATCTGGTAACATTAGTGCAGTCTTTCTCAACACTAACATTGTTCTGACGTTCGTGGGAGGGGGCTGATGGACCATCTCTTTACTGTTTTATGATGAGTTTTGAGATCAAATGCAGAAGCCTGGATCCGCCTCACCTTTTTCCCTTTCCCTGCTGTGGAGAATCTCAGCCCTGAAAACTGCGCGTCGAGGTTTATTTGGTAAAATGAGTGTGAATGCGAGAGCCGCACTGTAAATGGAAAAATTATGAGCAGAAGTGCGATCGGACTGCGACTGTAATAACCACAGAAATTTTGTCTCCATTTCCCTAGTCGCAGTCAGTCATTTTATTTGCAAGGAATTTTTGCTGCTGACAAAAACCAGGGCAAACCAGAAACTAAAACCTGCTATATGCAGTATACAGTGTCCTTCAGGGGTGTCAAACCGATCCGTAAAAGGGTCGAGGGGCTGCAGGTTTGCAATCCAACCAAGCAGAAGCGCCCCTGATTCAACTTAATCAATCAACTGATCTCAGCCTGCAAGGCTTATTAGTCGTATCAGGTGTGCTTATGCTGGGTTGGAATGAAAACCTGCAGACCCTCCGCCCTTTAAACTGACTGGTTTGACAACACTGGTGTGTATTATTATGTTAGTATGTTGAATGGAAAAAAAAAACATTCTTCATATATATTTTTCTTTATTTGAAGCTCTTAGACAGCGGATTCCATGAGTATTAGTCGACTGACACCAATTTGAAAGATTATGATTTCCCACATGTAAATTTTGTAGGAATATAAATATTAAATTTAAGTACTGTCTGTCAGCTATTATTTGCATGCGCTGAAGTTTACGCACAGACTGTTAGCTTTAATTTGCGGGTGTGCTAATCGATGCCTGGAGGATTGTTCTGGATTTACAGCCTCTTAAAATTGTGCGACTGTCCAAATCCTCACAAACCTCGCTGTACACGACTGAAACACAGATACTTGTGTTCAAACTGCATTGTGCAGACATTTGTGTTGTGTATGCCCGCTGAATGCATTTTCAAGTATTTAAAAATGTCATTATCCTGAGCTGTTGAAAACCTATCATTTGCCAACTTGTTTAAAAGAGCTCCCCTGCAGGAGCTCTTTTAAACAAGTTGCCTCATGATAGGTTTCCAACAGCACCTGAGTTTGATTTTTTACATCACTGAGCAACTGTAGTCGCCTATAGCCCTCTAAGGGTTAAGGAAAATGGTTTGAGCGAGTTATAGAGCAGGATACCGAAATCAAGATGTTAAGGAAGCCTTCAGATTTGAGATACCCCCTTAATCTGAGCAGCGCTGTGTTCGTGAAGAGAGTTCCTGTGACTTTGTATTCAGCATGCTGCAGAGTTCCTGTCTGCATGGTGAGACGAAGGAAGTGCATAATTATTCTTGGAAGGAAGTAGATGGGATTAATGGCTGCCAACTTTCAGAGCGTCTGCAGAGACTGCAGTTCAATGTAATGGCCTCTTGACTCTTGTGTGGCTCAGGGAAAGGGCTTTGGAATCCTGAAAGTGGAAAATAAAATGGCAGTAGATTTGAAGTCTTGGAAAATCAAATTCAAAGTGTTTAATAAATTGCTTTTTTACTGGACTGAAATGGGTTGATGGTATTTGGCATATTTTGTCCAGAAACTTTGTTGCGGCTTATAGGGGTCAGATGGAAATATGCTCCAAAAATGTGTCATTATTTACATACTCATAAGCAATTTATTTTCTTTAGTGCTACATTTGGAAAGTAATCGCATTGGCATATTATCAGGCACACATTTCCTCACGCTTTAGTGTTTGGAGTCCCTCAGTCCTCCGTCTGAAATAACATCCCCAAACCAAAGCAGAGCTCTGAGTGACCAGACTGAGTACTGAAGCAAAGTGAAATTAAGTAGAAGCACGAAGGCTGGCTGTGCCAGGCTATTACTCAGGGGCCCGACAGCCTCAATGAACTTAATGGAGGCTAAACTTAAGCCAACCTGCTGAGGGCTGGTCAAACACTTTAACCCTGAGGTTACACACCATCCCAATCATTCAGAAAAGTTGAAAAAAAAACATTTATTCAGTGTTTCCTCCAGCTAAGGGATGGGCCAGTGTTTTAGCGCTGATATGCATCTAATGCAGTAATCCCGCCAATAAACATGGCCTCCATCATCACAGCTGGGGAGAGCATCTGACTCCTGTCAAGGCCATGTGGGGCAGCTCCTCAAAATGGAAACAGGCGTCTTTAATTTGACAGATGGATTGTCTGTCAATTTGAGTAATGTACCCTAACCCAAGAAAACAAGATGTCAGACCACACCTCCTTTTCAAGTGCCTAACTCTACCTGAGCGTCTCACTTTCTGTGAAGCTGGCAAGTTTTTTTTTTTTTTGAAATCCAGTCATAGATTTATGTTCACTGATTGCATGTGACTTTATAAGTAGCTTCCACGTAGTTTCTAGTGTTCTAAGCCTTGTCAAAGTGCTTAGAAAACACTTGACACTGTTGTTCGAGACTCGTTGACGTGACTTTTTTTTCAGTAAATCAAACATTCTTTTTTGAGAGAGCGTGGACCATACACTTCTTAGAAAAGTTGTCATCCGTGGGCATGGCGTAGGGTGACATCTTCAGATCATGTGACTCTTACATCATATCAGGGCTCAAATCACTGCCGCCTACGCAAGCGAATGTGCCAGTGACCGGTCATTGTGTTTTATTCCAAACTGCTGTGTGTGTGT
This sequence comes from Gymnothorax reevesii, assembly GCA_029721435.1. Classification (NCBI taxonomy): domain Eukaryota; kingdom Metazoa; phylum Chordata; class Actinopteri; order Anguilliformes; family Muraenidae; genus Gymnothorax; species Gymnothorax reevesii. The sequence goes on along the minus strand of CM056579.1, from coordinate 20,518,633 downwards.
AATCCTTCACTCTCTGTCTTGCAGATCAGAAGAATTGGCTTCTACCTCTCCGATCAGCCATCTTCATTGAATTAAAGGTCAGCATTTGTCTTCTTTCTTCCCTTTCTCTCCCTCTGTCTCTTTCTTTCGACTCTTGTCTCCCTAGGGTCACAGCTATGCCTATTTTTAGGGGGCTTTAGCTGTACTGAAACGTTCTTTTTCCCCAGTCCCCCCCGAATAATGTACATTTTTAGATTAAATCGTCAATAGCTGGGAGCGAACTGGCCAGACCGGCCCAAATATAAAAGGCTTCACCCCTCAATCTCTTCATCTCCACTGACGTCCCTTCTCCTAACCCTGCCTTTTGTACAAAATGTCAGAAGTCTGAACAGGCCTGCAGTTTTATCAAAACAGGCCATCCGCACAATTTTATATGGTTTTGCTCCAAGGTCAGGCGTAATGTCTCCATTTGGTAAATACTATATCTTTTAAATAACAAATGATTTATGGCGTGCCACCACTTTTTGTGCTGAAAATGAGACATGGAGTGGTGAAAAGGTGAAAAAAATGTGCTGTTTCGCTTGGAGTCCAGTTTTTCTCCTTCATAATGTGTATAAAATCCGTGCTAATGCAGCTGGTTACATCTCCTCCCCAAACATCCATGCGACCTGCATACTGCTAAAAGTGTGCAGTCACATTGTCCTGTTTACTCCTCCACGAAAGTAGTTGGGAAACTGGTATTCCTGTGTAAATAAACTGTGCTGTATATTTTGAAGGTACCATATTTGATCTTTAACCCCTGGGCCATTATCTTGCTGTGTTGTGGACAAAGGCAGCTGATACAGAATCATTACTATACCGGGATTTCCATGCAAACTACTCCCTTTGTGACATCAATGAGGGTACAGAATCAAAACGGGCCATTCAAGCAAGTGATATCTTAGGAATGATGTCATAGCCACAATGCTGAGACAATCTGGTTTCGCATTTTGTAGCGACTGAATCAAAGTGTAGTATGTGTTTGGCGAGAAAAAACATGTTTTATTTTTTTATATGGAGCCTTCAGAACCGGGAGACTTGGGCCGTCTCTCAGTTATTGAAATCTAGCACATTCCTTTCACTGTCACTCATCAGGATGTGTTGAAGGTCAAGTACGGTACTCTGCTACAGATTCTGAGGAGGTGTCTTCAATACAATATCACATGTATAGTGAGCTCCATTGATGTTTGGACAGCAATGTTTTAAAAGATGGTCATTCTGACACAGTTTGCTCCATGAATTATGAAGGACCTCTTGCTCTTTTCACTTATCTTTGCCACTGCATGTACTTGGAGACCTCAGTGTAACAGTATTTGAAGACCAGTGGTGGCTCGTGAACTGGCAGTAGGTGAAGCGCAAACAATCCCTTAAAATGAATAATTGGTCATGACCTGTTTTCAGTCATTCATTTTAATTTCAATTACAGTACCTCCAATAACTCTCAACATTATCAGGTGTGGCCAGTTTTCATTAATAACGCACACTTGTCGACTCTCACGCATTCGGGGTGAGTTTCAGTGGCATATTTACATTCCCCTGCTGTGGTCAGCAAATATTCAATCAACACGTATGTAAGAGATTCTCCACAGAATTGAAGCCCTTGTGCATGGAGGTTTGTAAGTTTCACGTGTTACGGTGGATTTCCCCACTAGTAATTTGAAATTGATTATGACTCTGGACTTCCCACGCTTTTCTTTACTCAGGGGTTGGAAGCAATGCATGTGATTCATTATCGTTAAAATTGTTTAAATGAAATAAGATCATTGGAAGCAATGGAATTGCGTAAAGACCTTTCGAGTGATCTTATTTCATTTAAAAAAGTTTCAATGATAATGAAATGCATGCATTGCTTCAAACTCCTGAGTAAAGAAAAGTGTGAGAAGTCTGGAGTCATAATCAGTTTCCAATTTCTAGTGGTGAAATCCACCATAACGCAGGTGAAACTGATAAACCTCCATGCAAAACGACTGCAATTTTGCGTGAGAATCTCTTACGTATGCGTTGATTGCATAATTGCTGACTACAGCAGGGGACCGTACATATGCCACTGAAACTCTCGCTGAATGCGTGAGAGTTGACAGGTGTGCGTTATCAATGAAAACTGTCCTCATCTAATAATGCTGAGAGTTTTCGGAGTTTCTGACATGGTAATTTAAATAAATGATTGAAAACATGTCATGACCAATCATTAATTTTAAGGGATGGGTTTGAGCTTCCCCTGTCGCCAGTTCACCAGCAGCCACTGTTGGAGACCTCACTTTATGAGTGCAGAGAGAGCTCATTGTATTAGTACTTAGAGACCTCAGTGTATGAGCATTTAGAGGCCTCTCTGTATGAGTTGAGTACTTGGAGAACTCAGTGTCTGAGTACTTATGGACCTTACTGTATGACTACTTAGAGACCTCAGTGTATGAGTACTTAAAGACCTCGCTGTATGACTACTTAGAGTCCTCAGTGTGTGAGTGGTTACAGACCTCACTGTATGAGTACTTGGAGACCTCAGTGTGTGAGTACCTGTATACCTCAGATCTCAGTATGTGAGTACTCAGAGACCTCAGTGTGTCCAGTGTACTTCTCCAAAAAATAGGCTTGACACAGTTTTAGTAAAAACTTTGGCAAACGTTAGGTATGCTGGAAAAGAATTACTGTGCGGCCAATGGGCTTCACTTCAGAGGACTGGAAGCGTGGCAGCATCGGTTAAAGACGGCCTGATGAAATATTGATTTTGCTTTTCTGGGAAGCACAGTTATAAAAACAGGCCGGAGTCTCGCATGGAGAGGCTTTGGGGAGTGGAGGATGGATCGTATATCCTCTCGAATTGATGGCAGCCACCCTCGACCAGAACATTATGCGGGGGTGGAAACAGGAAGTGGTGATTGAGGGTGCAAGCAGGTGATCAATTTCGTCTCCCCGCCTCGATTCCTATGGCATGGTCATGATTTTTATAGATTGTATTTTTAAATGATTCTTTTTTTTTACCTCTGGGATTGCGAGTGTGTTGGAATACTAACATGTACCATGGAGCCACACGCTCGTCATTGTTGCGCCTATTAATAAGTCCATCCATCTTCCTGAAGGGTTTATTTTTTTCACCCCTGCAAACATTCGAGCCCTAGAACACTTAGCAGTCAGTTTATTTATTTTTTTTTTGCCCCTTATGTACATTCAAGGTCAAATGCTGGTGGAAGGCGGTCAGGACACAGTCAGTGGAACGGAAGGGAGAAAACGATGAATTATGTATTAAAAATGTATATAAATCTGCTATTTTTGAAGCTTAGCTGCTTGAATTTGCACGTATAGATGCGAATGTTGGAACATTTTGTCCTTTTTAGCTTTAGTTGACGTGTCTGTTTTGGCGACTGCAGATGCGTTAAACTGCATAGGTGAAGGTGGAGAATCGATTTTGCTCTAAATTGTCAGTTGATCTTTTGGTCAAATGGCAGCTGAATATTAGCTTTAAGCTTTATTTTGAGCAGGTGGGGGCAGGGCTAGCTCATGCTGAAAACACATTATATTTCAGTCCCCTTCTTTTTTCTGTACAGAGGATCAGCATCCCTGGGCAGGGGGGTGGTGGTGGGGAGGGGGGGCGTGACTGGGGGGTTGTGTGTTTTTTTAACCCATTAAGGTGCATGATCACACAAACCTCAAGCACATTTACTTATTTCGCTATGACAGTCAGTGCTGGTGACTGAAAGCGAATGAGCTTTACAACACTGACATTCCAAATGAGAGTAAATCATGCCCTTTAAAACCTGGAAAGGGAAAAATATGATGTTTATACTTTACCAAAACTGAAGCAGTATCGATGTCCCCTGTTAGAGCACCTTTGAGCTGCTCTCCTCACGCCTGACCCCACCCTTGGGTGGTTGGGTTGCGGCCGCTGTGTGCGGTGTACCCTCCCGGGACTCTCCGGGAGTTCAGTCACATATAGACTCAGGGGGAGGGACTGTCGCCCCGGGAAACTGAGCGCAGGACAGTCCGAGGCGGGGGAACTGCAACAATCCTTCATCACGATTACCGACGACACACTCCCAGTGCTGAGAGCCGACCAGGGACCCAGCTGCTCTCTCTCTCTCTCTCTCTCTCTCTCTCTCTCGCTTTCTTCTCACCTGCCTCTCTCTTACTCCTTCAAAGAGGTTTTCCTGGTCTTTACCTCTCTCTCTTACCCTTTCATTTCTCTCTCCGTCCCTCCTGCCTCCACTCTCACACGGGTGGTGTAACGCGTGTGCAACTTGTAGCTTTTATTTGAAAAGAAGTCAAGGCCATTGGGTTTCAGGTTGAGGATCATCTTGCCCTACCGCTGGTGACCTTGCTCAGACCACACCCACCTTCAAACTCAGCCGCCGTGTAGATCTCAAGTGCGCATCTGTAACGTTTTCTGACTTGATCTTGCAATATGACTGTGTGGCCTATGAAGGACATTTTGTGGGTGCGTGAGAAAGGGAGAGATCGAGAGAGGCTGTGGGAGAGAGGGAGACCGAGAGAGAGAGGCAGTGAGAGAGGTAGAGAGAGGCGGAGAGAGCAGGAGAGAAGGAGTGAGACTGTGGGATAGGGATGGATAGATAGGTAGAGAGAGGTGGCCCACAGTGGGGAATTAAACAGCTACTGTGGACACTGTGCTAATTCTCCCATGACCCAGTTAGCAGCACTCCCAGTATGGATATGAACCCTGACATTAAACAGGGAGAGATTTAATACCCGTTTATTAAAACGCCATAGGAGATAAAAATTCACACCATTCCAGAACCACCAGTGGCTCTCAGAAGCTCTTATTCATTTACTCATGAAATAAAGCACGCCCAGAGAAATCACAGATAATGTCAAAATAAATAAACTAACTGAAATGGGACAATTAAATGAAATGCGGCAAACAGTCCCAGTCTCTGAAAAAAATTGCTACAGGCCCATCCAGTGTGTACACAGGGAAAACTTCACTCCCTACAGTACATCGATAGCAATAAGACTCCGAGCCGCATCGATGGCAATCCCGATCAGAACTCAGCCAGCACAGGACTTTCCCAGTGTCCCTAACCACCTAAGTCCCTAACAAGCTGGCCGTTTGAGGCCCAGTGATGTGATTTTTGAGCAGGGTATGGGAACTTTGGGCGAAGAGATGACAGGCCAAATTTTTTATCTTTTACATTTTTATCCCTTTGGTATATAGTGTTGGGGGATACTGCTATCACTTTGTCTGTCCACACAACCGTCTGTTAATTTTTGTGGCCGTCCACCTGTTTGTTAACGTGCTTTTGTCCAGAGCATAACTCGATATTCGTTTCATATTTTTTCGTCAGACTTGGCACACAAATTAACCACATAATAGGGGAGGGTCTTTTGCAATTTCTGAATTTTCAGATCGCTTGACCACAAGGTGGCGCTGTAAGAGCAAACTATGTGTTTTGTCCTATAAATTTTGAACCGTATGTTTCACTGACAAGATTCTTTTTTTGCTGGATTCTCGGAGTGCAGAGGAAATCTATCCATATAAGTTGCGTCCATTTTTATTTGGGTGAATTTTCTGCCATTTTTATTTTCATTAAAAACACTTCTATAATCCTTCTTCTCTTATCTGGTGCAACCAATTGGCATGAAATTTGGTTCTTAGCATTTTCAGACAGATTTCTCTATGTTATACCAAAAAGTTGCGATGTTAAAAGATGTGGCTGCAGTCAGCCAATGAATTTTGTGGGCTTGGTTTCTATTGATACAGTATTCTCCAGCTCTAAGTGCAATGTCCAATCATTACCAAACTTGAGATCCCTCCGTTTCGGGCCATTAGACCCAAGTCTTTCAAATTTGGTGTAAAATCATACTTGGGTGGGGCTGTAGCGAACAAGTTGTCATACCCCCAAAACCCATTGCCAATAAACTTGAAATTTTTCACACTTCATGTAGCTCAAGGGTCCCATGGATATCTACAAATGAAAGGTGACTGGATGAACAAGGTGGCTGCCATTAGCCAGTCACATATCAGCAGCCTTTTTACTTACACAGCTATCATGAAACATCAAAGGACTATTTGGGAGGTATGAAAGAGTCATCATTATGAAATGACTATGATTTGCCAGATGGTGGTGCTGTAGAGAGCAAAAATTATTTTTGGCTTATAACTCTTGTACTGTTCAGGCTACATTCACAATTCTTTTTTTCCACTGATGCCCCTGGCTTCCGCAGAACAGAAAATCCGCTTCAACCAAAATGATGCGCCATATTGGATTTTACACCATTTCAATTATATTTTTTTTTTGTGAAACGTTTCAAATCAATTTTCTTCTTGGCAGTTTGTGTAATGCTCAGTTAAGTCAACCGCATTTCCAGTCCAGATTCTTTGAAAAATGTATAAAAAACGCTGCTATGGTTGAAAGATGTGGCCACAGTAAACCAATTAATTTTGCGGTCATGGCCTAAAATAATATAATGGGGTGTAGCTCCTGAATGCTGTGTCCAATCGTCACAAAACTTAAAAATTTTCATTTATATGAAGGTGAAGCCTGCAAAATTTGGCATCAAATGGCCTACTGATGATTCTGTTAAATACAACAGTAAAATTACCTGTATCTCTTCAATCATTAACTTAAATGGTTCTACCATTGTTTACTGTTTCTCAGACATATTTTTCTTATAATCCTTTCAGTGAGCAACAGAAATCTTCAAATATATGGCTGCTATCAGCCAATCAGGTAGCAGCTGCTAATTAAAAAGCATAGCAATAGCCAATCAACACAAAATTGGAAGGTAAGGTATAACATGGATAATTTCATGTACTGAACTGGTGATTGATTCAAAAATTCATACAATGCATGTCTTTACCGCTTCATAATTGATAATTGCCCCACGTTGCTTGGACTGCTTCGATTAGCGCTCGCAGTTGTATTTGACATTTTTTTTCGGAGATATGTTTGACTACATTTGTCCGGGTAGCGGGGATGTGCCTCATGACTCCTCTCACTGTGGCTGACTCTTAAATAATGATAAAATCAATACACATACCCTTCCGGTGCCACCAGGCCAACTACTTGCATTCAGGACTCCTGTTCCGTGTCCATATTACGTAATCACCCACAAATGTTGTTCCTCCAGTTGGCAAGGTGATTTAGCCTTTGAGCGCTGAATAAATTTTGAAGGAATTAAAAATGTAGTTATCCTGACCTGTTGAAAACCTATCACATGGCAATTTGTTTTAAACAATACTTGAATTTAAAATTGATATCTTACATCATTGGGCGACTATATTTGCCTGTCGCGCTGAAAGGGTTAAACTCACAACAAACTCATAGAGCTAACATTAAGACAAAAAATTAATAAACAAGTTAAGCCAAGACAATATTGCCATCAATATCCCATGCAGTAGCATTAACACACAAAATTTCACCCATCTCGGTAAAGTAGTATCTGAGTAAAACTTGTCCCCACTTATCCGAACGAATGGACATACAAGCTCTATTGCAATATCCCCTACTGCACGTGTCGTGACGGGGGTCATGAAATAACTCTCATAAAACATTTTCAAAACAGTTCCTCATTCGGACTTGTAGGTCTGTAAATAAAAATCCTGAATGTTTTTTCTGTGAAGAGGTTTCAGAGTGACGCATCACCAGCGTCACCAGGAGTCGTGACGGGACACAGCCCCGAACGACCTTCCAGTGTCTGATGGCCCCCACATCCTCCCCCTCCGGGTCCTTTTGCTTTGCCAGCGTGAACTGGCCAAACTGGAGATCCAACAGACAGCATTTGTGCTTCTGTACAAACCAGAGCCCCAGATCCAACACTAACAGAGACGAAAACAAACTCCCAGCACTGGACCTAAACCCTGGACAGTTAATCAGGTCTCAGCTGATCTGCCACAAGTTATCAAAATGGGAGTAATTGATTCAAACAAAAAGGGCCAACCAGACATCCTCTCGAGTTGAAATGAGTCAGGCTCACGTTTGAGAGGATTGCTCCTCAGCTCAGCCGACATTGCCAGTCTCCAGACTGTTTTGTTGGGGCTGCTTAACGTCCAGATGAAATTGCTTTCAGAGAGTCTCTATCTTCCATATTGTAAGGCATTTCTGAGTGAAACACGACAGGCTAGGGGGACGTAACGCTGGGAGGGAAGTTAATTTGAGCGTTGAAATGTGGACGTGTTGCTAGCTGGCTAACTAATGAATCTCAGCTCCGTGCTGCTTGAAGTCGAAGAATAATTGATGGGCGGATGTCATGATATTATGAGCTGAAATTAGTCGGTTCGCGCCCACATAAGCGCAGGGCATAATTTGTTTCATGGGAAACAAAAACTGGGGAATGTGATCTAAAAGGGTTAAAAAGGCATTGTCCATTTCATTTTGACATTAAACTGAGGAGAGCTGAGGAGAATGAAAGGGAGAGATCAAGAGTGAGTGAGAGAGGGAGAGAGAATAAGGGATAGAGGGAAAGAGTGGTAGAGATAGAGAAGTTAGAGAGTCAGGGATTGAGGGGGAGAGAGATGGAGAAGAGTGAGAGAATAAGGGATGGAGGGAGAGAGTGGGAGAGATGGAGAAGAGTGAGAGAATAAGGGATGGAGGGAGAGAGTGGGAGAGATGGAGAAGAGTGAGAGAATAAGGGATGGAGGGAGTGAGTGGGAGAGATGGAGAAGAGTGAGAGAATAAGGGATGGAGGGAGAGAGTGGGAGAGATGGAGGAGGTGGGCAGTGAGGGCATTTAAATGCACCAGGGACACCGTTTCCAGGCATTTCAAAATGGCTCCCGTGTACCTGTAAAATCCAAATGGGCCCACCGTGATGGGTTGTCCGAACATAAATATTGGTCGGCCGAGCTGACGCAGGATGTTATCATAAATATAAATTGTTCATTTAAGCCTTATTGGCAGTGAAGTGTAATAGTGCCAGTGCTGCCGGATGGGACTTATTAAACAATCTCACCAGAGTCTAAAATTTTCTGCATTTTGAGCACAATTATCGTACTCGACCAAACAGAGAGAAACCATGCGATACATGTGTAATTTCACGCCCAAAAAAGAATTGTGAGAGACGGTCATGTTTGACACTGACTTCTCACGTACTCCAGCCAATCACTACAGCGAAACAAGAGGACATTTCATTTGCTGACATTATAGGCCACAAAGCATGTAAAGAAGTCAATTTTCTACAAAATGTGCTCAGATGAATGACTCTCACATTGGCAAGAGAGGACCAGCATCTATGACCAATATTCATTTAATTTAACTGCAATTACAAAATGAGTTATACAGTTCTTTTTTTGCGTGCTTTTAATCAGATTTGCATGAATCAATGGAATGAGAAAGCAGCCTGTCACTTGATGCAGGTTTGCAGCTTTCATCTTGGATCAGAAACTACAATCAGGAGACTAATATGAGCGGCGTATTCTCCTTCCTGTAGACGTACGCATGTCATGCTGCAACGAGGATAAATGATCGGCTTAAAAAACGCATTTTTGACCCCTTTCTGTCTAAACACAGATCTAGGATTGGATCTCTCTTACATTACTTGTAAATTTTAAGAGGAAAAACTCACGACTTGTTAAGTCACCACATGATAGGTTTTTAACGGCTTTGATTTTGATATCTCACATCGTTGAGCAAAAATAGTTGCATTTAGCACATTAAGGGTTAAGGGTTCTCATGTGATAGATATTGATACTTGCAAATTAAAGCTGAACGTCTCTATTTTAACCTAACATTACCATTGTCTCCGTTTACAAATACCTTGAACTGTCCCATTCAGTCATATGTCTGTAATGTCCTGTTCAGTTACACCTCTGTAATGTCCCATTCAGCTACTCATGCATATTTACATGGTGTGTCCACATCCCTCCATTTTATCCAATCAGATTTATGAATATTTAAGTTTTCAAAATGATGCTGCCAGCTTATTACTGAGAAGTATCAGAAACCTCTGTGGACAAATTCACTCCATGTATGCTTCAACTCACGTGTGCAGGAAGTAAACACTCATATTCAAAATTAATCTCCAGGTTTCCTTATTGAAATGTTTTTTCATTAATTACGTATTTCCCCGGACTGTCGTTCAGCTGCACCTGCGAACAGAGCGTGTGGTCTGTCACTACTCGTCAGCTCGCTGCATTTCCATCTCCCTAAAAATAATTGGCTAATATACAGGGTCCGCATGCGTCATCTTGAAGGGGTTTGTAGTAATTACCTCTAATTGTTGTAGAGAGAAAGGTAATTACTGTTTAAATTAGCTCGGCATCTCCAGTAGGGCTGTGAGGGGCTTGAAGATGCTATCAGCCTGAAGCTTATTTTAATGAAACAGTCGCAATTCATGTCGACTCCGTCCCCTCCGGGATTAATTCAGGTTAAAATCATCTGCTAAGTCACAACGCCATCCCCGTTCTGGCGTTCCTTGTTACGTGTCCTCTTCTCTCATTGGCCACTCCCTCAACTTGTTTTTCTGTGGTTTCTCATTGGCTGGAGCCCACGAACTGGGCCTCTGGGAAAAAAAAAATTCTGATGCTCAAATGACAGATCTCATCATAACCATCATTCATATCTCGGAGGGAATGCTTCTCCCAAACTCAAACAGTAAAACCAAAACCAACCACCGACTGACACTGCGAGAGACCGGCTACATCGCATGATGCAGCTGCTTTATTCCTAAGCTTGATATTCATATGCACTTGGCATGTGAGAACCATCTAACCTGCTGTGTAGCTGTGTTGATCTAGAGGTGCGGAGCAGCTGACACCTGATTGGTCAGGTTGGGAATGTTAATGACTGATGCCGGCTCAATGTGCCGGATGCTTAAGATTGATTTCTGGTGTAATTGACGCCCTTGTAGACGACGTGTTCGGAGCGGAGCGGAGGTCAGTGAGATCAATTTTAATGATTCCGGCAACTCGGCTTAAAAAAGGATCTGGGTCGCATTTTCATGGCTCAGCAAGTTTTGAGTCTTCTTCTCAACTTCAGTTTAGTTTGTCCACAGGAGCACAAAATGTGCTTGCGTGTGTGTGTGTGTGTATGTGTGTGTGTGCTTCTGCTTGGTTGGAATGAAAACCTGCAGCCCCTTGGCCCTTTTTACGGAGGAGTTTGAGACCACTGCTTTGGACGGAGACATTAGCCAATCAAATAAATGTGGTGTAATGTTTGCCCTCCTTGTCAAAGTGCCTTTATTTCATCAAATGGGAATTTGGGGTTGAATTAAACTCCCCTATTACTGCTCCTCCAAAATCACCACCCCCTTATCCCATAATGCACCCTGTACACAAATGTTTTGCTCTGGGGTTTACTAGTGGCTGCTACCTGTCTCTGGTCATGGGGCCAAACACCATTTCCTGCAGGATGATAATTCTTCTTCCTGTCTGAATCTTCAAAATTGCTGATTCTTTGGTGTATGATATGAGATTTTGTTGTCTGTGGTCGATGCTTCATGACTGATAGTCAGGTACACAAGCCAACGTTGTATTCGAGGAGCCAAATGATCGCCATGATCCAGTTTTTATATTGGCCAATGTACAGTCAAAGTAGAAATGTCCGTTAATGATTTTTTTGTGCTGGTGATAAACTTGTCCGCCTTTGCTCTGAGACGTATGATCATGGTGTTTATGGTGCTTTTGAGTTCGTTTCACTTCAGTCTCCCATCAGGCTGTATTTGATAGGTTATATCCTTGCGCGTGGAAGGAAAGTTTCATAACTTTCGGTTTAATGTCCTCGCCGTCACCTTGCGGGCATCTGTTACGTGAAGGTGGGAGTTTCTTTTGCTCAGTAATTTAATTACTGGGCCACTCAGTGGAGAAGGGTACGGATTGTTCTCCAAATCCTTCTTAATCCCGATTCAAATGCACAGGTATGCAGAGGTGAGAGAGAGCAGGAGAGCTGAATGCCCTTTACTACACTAGACAGCTCCGCCTCTCTGACCTTAAACTGACCTCTGATTGCTGCTGCGATAGAGGACCATTGTGTGAGCGATTGTTGCTATGAGTGTGCGTGTGGGCGTGTGCACATGCATGTGTGTGGATCTGTGTTTGTGTGGGGCCTGCGTATGTGTGTGTGTGCATGTGTGTTTGTGTGGGTCATGCGTATGTGTGTGTGTGCATGTGTGTTTGTGTGGGTCATGCGTATGTGTGTGTGTGCATGTGTGTTTGTGTGGGGCCTGCGTATGTGTGTGTGTGTGCATGTGTGTTTGTGTGGGGCCTGCGTATGTGTGCGTGTGAATGTGTGTCCGTGTTTGTGCCTGCATGCAGTGTGTGGCCAACGTATGCCCGTGTATTTATGTGTGTATTTGTGTGGGGTGTGTGTTTGTGTGTGTGTGTGTGTGTGTGTGTGTGTGTGCGCGTGTGTGGGTGTGGCAAGCATGTGCTCGCGTGTGTGTGTATTTGTTGGGGGTGCACATATGTGTGCGTGTGAGTGTGTGTGCGTGTGTGTGTCTGTGCGCATGCATGTGCGTGTGTGCTTGTGCGTGTTTCACTGTGTGTAGGAATGTGTCTGTCTGCGAGTGTAATTGGAGGTCATACATGCAGACGGCACAAACTAAGGGGCGTGTCCCGTTTACACACTGATGTTATACTCGGTGAGACTCAGCGAAACCGAGGCGAGATTTCACATCGATCCCAGTGGGAGGCCCCTCCCCCACCTGCTGTGCACTGATAGATGCTCGGCTCCGAGGCAAACGAGCAAAACTAAAAGAGCTGCGATCAACACGGCGGCAGCCGAGGCCCACAGATCGGAGCGGCAGGAAATGCGAGCCGCCGAAGCGTTCTCGAGCCCGTATGCCCCTTTGATAAGAACCCATCATTCAGCATCACGTACGCTCATGAGTCATCGTGCGCCATATGGACGCGCCGCGCCAAGTCGAAAAAGCAACCCTGCAGTATTTCTGTACATAGCTTTAATATATTGCGCCTGTTCGACTGTGTGAGTCAGTGAACCTTGGTTATTTCGCTCGCTGTTGCCCGGGAACTTATTCAGATCAGCGAGGTGGAACGCGGCTGATAACGATACAGTCGCTGGTCTCGTTGGCAGCGTATGGCGGTGGGCACTTGAAGAGTTTATTGAGCCCCGTACTCAGCCAATGACTGTTTTTAATCTGTCCCAGCCTGCGTCATTGCCGTCTCTCTTCGCTAAACTAGTTACTGAAGCGCTGCTTTGCCGGTCAAATTAAAATCTGTGTCCGCACTTGACTGGATGCAGCAAACTATCCGACACGGCGATAATCTGCAGTGCAGTCTCGCTCCAGTGCGATTGGCCAGTCATTTGTTACATCAAACAAAATGGATGGGTCATCGACTGATTACTTTGCGAGAAAACTAACCCTGATCTTCAGGTGACTCAAAATGGCAGTGCTACGTCACATCAATGCCGCAGTTGTTCATCGCTCAGGGTGAACGAAAACGCCAATGAGCCTGATGAGACGGGTGCTCCGCTGGCGTTCGTCGGAAAAGAATGTCTCAGGGAGCGGAGCTCAGCCAGAGGGGTAATTAAGCCTTCGCTGCTAATTGGGAAAAGTTTTTTTTGTGGTAGTTCTGAACATTAGTGAGAGCACTAAAATATGGTGCGGAGGCGAGCTGGTAATTACAGCCCTGTCCCACGTCTGTGTCCTCACAGGAGTTCAGGTCAGGCAAAGTCAGAACTCTGAGCGGGAGTGCGATGTAACTTCCGGTGGTGTGACGTCACTTCCTGCCCGATGGATACATCACAGTGGCGTAAAATCAAGGTTGCAAAAGTTAGAGTCCTCTGTCAGGATTTGCTAATGTGCGCACTTTTTTCTGCCAGGATGAAGAACTAATAGGTGAGATGAGTTCTCTTAGTTCATTAGTTGAACCAAGACATCGTGGAACTTTAGATTCCTGACCCGAGCACCTCTGGTGTTTTTTGTTAATCTGCACTGAAAGAACTAATGGTGATGTTTCTGTGCAAAATCAATTCACATTAAACCTAAGGTGCTTCCACAACCTTTATGGCAGATCGTCGTAGGGTCATGAGGGACGGTGAACTTAGATGACTGTATGACAGGGTGAGTCCCTCTTGGGAGCAGTAAGTTTTCTCCGGTACCACGGGTTTGTCAGGAAACAGGCACGATAAACGCTGCTGTCAGCAATCTCAGATGGCCCTTACTGCACCCTTTGTGACCATTCTCCTGTCGCAATCTAGCAGTCCATGCCGTGTCACTCCAGATGTGATCCTCACACAGTAATGCAGCTGTTCAGCGAGTTCTTCCTCTTCGCATTTCCTGAACCCTTGATATTACCCGAACACTGAGGGGTGTGATTGTTGGACTGTTCCTGTGAGTCAGGTCATGGCAACAGCATCGTGGACAGTGAATTCGAAAGTTTTTTTGTATCATGCGCAGCTGAATTGGAGATATTGTTGTGCAGCATATATATTCGCCAGTAAATGGGCATTTTAATATTTTGCAGTGTTATCTGAGTATGTTGAAGTTGGATAAAAGTTTTGAACAATGTGTGTATCGCATCAAACCCCATTAACCCGTAGAGCACCGAAATAATTTTTTTTTTTAAAAATATAAATTTCATTATCTTGCACTTTTGAAAACCTTTCATGTGGCCACTTGTTTAAAAGAGCTCCCTGGAGCTCTTTTAAACACCTCGCCACATGATAGGTTTTCAGCAGCTTTGATATTTTACATCATAGAGCTACCATAGCTGCATTTAGTGCTCCAAGGGTTAATTTTTTGAAGTGCTTTTGAAGTTATAAAGAAGTTCAGAGTGACTTGTTTCTACTTGTGGCATCTGCAACCAAATTTGCAAAAAAAATAAATAAAGGATTGCGTGCCAGATTGCCGACTTCTGAAGCTGGCAGTGGGCAGGCGGGCAGCGATTCAAACATTTCTCCTGCGAATTGTGTACTGGCAGCTATTGTTAATTTCTTCATTCAGTGTTTAAAAAAAAGCGAGCTGGCTTATCTCCCAGATAACAGCGGAAAAATGATTTTTATTCTAATTTTTTTTCTGGATCACGACTCCCCTCTCAATTTCATCGACTGTGTCTCTCTCCAACCAACATGAGGAGAGGAATCGCGAACTGAGCAGGATGAGGCTGGTTAATTCCGAGGGTGGCGGTGAGCGATAGCGGTGAAAGAAAGGAAGGTTCTGGAGTATTATGAAATGTTGACTCTGTGTTCCTCTCGGCTGGTCTGGACGTGGTCGTCCTTCTTTGTTTATGGCTGAAAACGACCCACCTTTATGCTAAAAGAAAAAAAAAAAAACGCTTCCCCTTTCTTGTTACAAGATATCCAGCACACTGAAAGGCCTTTTCTCTCGTGACTTGAAGCTGTTTGTGGAAACTCTCCCAGGCGTTGCTGGTTGTCATGCTTTGCTCTCTTGGTATCTTAATTGCCTTTTTTGTTTCACCTGAAACTAACCCACCCAGGGACAGGACGATGTCCGGAGTGTGTGCTGTTTGTAAAATCAAAGGACTGCAGACTTAACCCTGGAGTAGCTGAAAACCAGTCATTGTGGAAATGAGAACTGCAGCCAGTCAAATTCACTCAAGGGAAAAATTTAAAATGACTGCGCCGAGCAGGGCACAGATCTTCTGTTAGTCATTATTTTATGTCAATACAGTTTCTGACCCGAAGTGTAAACAACCTAATCTCAACGTTTATTTCTTTGTCACAAGCGGACTGTGTTCTACCTGCCAAAAGTAATGGAAACGCCGTGTAACATTTATAATCTTTCATTAAGGTCTTTGAAGCACTATTGAGTGAGATTCGTTCATCATGTGTGACATTTCAGGGAAGGAATGAAACTATATGAGCAGACCTCAGGCGGAGGTCAGGTGTTCAAACAGAGAGAGTTTACCTGCCTCATGTACCAGGGGTTGAAGACGTCACCTGTTGGCTCCTGTAATCAGGTTTTATTACCGTGATTAGACTCATTTCCCCTCCAAGAGTGTAATTTTCCCCTGTGCTCTGGGGTAGGGCCTCTGCAGAGAGAGGCTCGTGTGGACTTCAGTGGGCGGGCTGGATACTGTCATTGGCAGAGCCATGGCTGTGGTCTAAACGTGTAGAAGAAGACTCGGCTCATACACCTCTGGTGCATTTGTATCTCCCCCCCTGGAGGGAGAGGGGAGGCATGTTGTTTTAGGCTCGGTTCGCGTTCACGTGCGCGTTTCCGTAGGCGTTCCCACTCCGTTTCCGGAGCGAAACTCCAAAACCGTTTGCATACTTACTACTCAGGTCCTGAAGTGGTGCCTTTTGGTATATGCCTGTCTGTCTGTCTGTCCGTCTGGATTTGATAAATTTTTGTCCGGAGCATAACTCCTAAACTGTTTGCATGACCTCAGCGAAAATTTGCAGACTTACTACGCAGGTCCTGCAGTGGAGGCATTTTGATATGTGTCCGTCTGTCCGTCAGTCCATTGGGTTCGGCAGGGAAGGGTGACGGGGGAGATGTCAGTTTTTACAAGTATAAACACATTCTAGTTGGCACTCGCTGGCGTGCAGTTAGGAGAGGAGCCAAAGCGCAGTACTGTAGGCAGGATTTATTTTCCACGTTTGGGTTCCTTGGGTGAGTCTGTGACTCAGACACTGGTCAGTATCCCAGTAATGCAACCGCAATAACACAATAATGTACACACACACACACACCCTCAAAAACACACATTTACCCCTCAAACACACACATACACACATCTTTCACATACGCACTTGCTTTCGCACCCTCAAATACCACATACAAAGAATATGAAATGCACACATACTCTCTCACCCTCTAACACATGCATACAACCCCCAAACGCACTCACATACACACACCATTCAAATACACATGTACACTCGCACCCTCGAGATTATACACGCATGCAGTACACCATTTAAATCCATACATTCAGTCACACTCACAGATGCATACAAACACACCATTTTAATGCACACGTACATGCACACCCTCAAACATGCATATACACACACCATTCAAATACACACACACACTCACACCCTCAAACACACACACACACACACACACACCCTTTGGAAAGCATGCACACACACACCTTCATATACACGCATGCACAAACACACACACACACACACACACATACGTCATGCATGCCCACACACACACGCATACACAATCTCAGACAGACATACACACGCATGCATTCACCACACCTTATGCACATACACTTACCAGATATGCACACACATCCTCAATTACACACATACCATGCACACATCCTCGACATGCGCGTGCCCGCACACACACACACAAGCATCTACACATGCATGCAAACACATACACACACACTTGTTACCTATGCAGACACGCCTGGTTCCATCATATTATGCTCGAAAATATTCGCCAAACATACATACACGCCCTGAAACACACTCACACACACACACACACACACACACACGCACACACTCAAAGACACAAACAAAAAGACGCACAGTACATATGCACTCTCACACCCACCCACGCATAAACACTCACACACCCACACACACTCACACACAGGCATGCACACACTCGCAATCTCACTGGCTGAAAGCACTGCACCCATTGTTCTGGAAGACTCTTTTGTAATGAGTTTGTCTGTTGTGTTGTTGTGGGATAGTGCTTTGAGTGACGAGCTGCTCAACACCAGAGAAACAGCAGCACCTCTCCAGAACCTTCCACTGAGTTTATCGTGAATCCTGATGTCTTGTTTGCCTTTAAAGGCACTATCCAGCTCGTTTTGGGGGTCTATAAAGGCCATTTTTCATGGTTGTACCATTTAAACAACCTAATAAGAGATTGTTTGCCACCTTTTTCAATTAAAAAGAAAAAATATATATATTATTTCTCGAGGGAATTCCGTCAGGGTTACAGACGCGCCACTGATCTACATCGTACTCGCTTCTACACCACAGCGTTTCAAATTTGGTCAGCGTGACATCACTGACATGCGCAGAAGAGCTTCTGGCTGACTGCTTCTGTATGCTATCAGGAAATAAACAAACCGCGTTGAAAGCGGATAATTCTCCGTGGCCGCTGTGTGTTGGGGTTTTCATGGGAGTTGAAACAACGCCAGCTTGATATCTGTAAAATTTAGACAAAGGAAACATGTATCGACTGCTGAAGCGCGACTACATACCGCAAATACTTTTCGTCCCATTGAATCTCAAACATACACTGCAATACACAAGCAACACGATTCTCACCTGTCCAGTAATCTGGTTGCCATTTCCTCGAGAGTCCAATTGTTTCCCACACGTAGCGTCTCCCATCGATCGTACATCTGTCCAATGTTTATTTGGCAGGCCCGATACTTCTTCGTATACTCAGATTTTCTTTTTTTCGATGTAGTTGGCGAAAAAATTGAAGGTCGGCCCCTCTTCCGTGTTGTTGGTCTTGTCGCCGTCTTTGTTGGGAAAGACCATCACGTGACCCTGGTTTCTTAATATAACTACACTCGTCATGGCCGATCGTCGTGAATTATTGACTCGTGTCATTAATTCATAAAAATACTAAAATTTTACTAAATATGCTATTATGTGGAAAATGATCCTTAGGGTATATACTATGCATGTGTACCTATCAATTTTTTGTATAATTAGCTGAATTGGCGTTACTACCCAATTTAGGTCATGGGGGGTGCCGGATAATGCCTTTAATATGCTACACGGGGCACACAATGCTCGATTATGCGAGCACCATGGCTAGCGTTCATTTATATATTTATCGGATTCTAATTAGCTTCCACAAAAAACAAGTACCAGCCTGAAACGTACGTGTTAAATATTTATGCCTGGTGTACGTCCGATGCAAAATTCAGCAAATCAAAAACAAAAGATTCAGATGGGAACATGCAGAAAATAAACAACAAATATGTAAAGAAATTGAACGGGAATAAGATGAAATAAAGGATTGTGGAAAAATCTGGGCTGTGGATGAGAGAGGCCAGAGTGTACCTTCGTGGTCGGTTTTAGAATTCTCCGGTAAGTGATAGCGGGAGACATGAGCAGACGTGGAGCCATATTCCCATCACATGCTCAAGTGATCACTATAAATACACCGTCAGTATCTCCCCTGGCGCTATCATGCCGGTGCACTTCTTAAACCAAAGGGCATGACCTTACTGTACAGGGGAAAGATGCTTTGCTGCAGCCTCCTAACGTAACATGCCGACTCTGTCAGATTATAAAGTCCGAAAAATCTTTTCGTGTTCCGAACACTAAAGGGCACCTTTCTTTGCTGAAATAACTGGACTGCAACTGTGTGAAGCCTGGTCTTGAAAGCTGCTCAATATTGAGGTCCTGGGTTTTTGTCCTCAGTGGCTACATGACCTGCTGAGCCGTTCCAGACTGTGTGCTTCCTCTTTTATTGCCTTATATCTAATTATCGCTTTATTGTTTTTTTTAAACCCCTTTCCTCTACGTTGCACTCATGTGGCCGTTCACCTCCAGCCAATTCTCTGCTTGCTTGATTTAGGGGCATCGCAAAATTAATTTCCTTTTTTATGACACTCGATGTAACCCTTGTGTAAAAGTTTCTATTCCAGGTCTTGTTTACTGCATGCGCTGGGCTGTGTTTGCATTAGTAATTCATATTAATTTCTTCACTGTAGTTGGGTACATAGTAGCCCGTCTGAGGCTGGATGGTGAGGCAGTTTACTGCAGACTGTCTGGTTTTTCGCTTTGGGGTTGGGAAGCGTTTCAGAAAGACAGGATTGGGCTACGGTAGGAGAATCCCCTGTTTTGATGTAGGCAAACAAATCAGTCTTGTTGTGTGTTTTTAGGCATAAAATCATATTTCTGTTGCCTTGTAGCTCAATGACACAAAAATATGCAGCGAGGTGAGAATAATTTGACTCAGTTCAAGGTTTGCCAGTGGGGTGAGAACTATTCACTTGTCAGTAACTTCAAAGAGGCTCATTTTCTCTACTTGAGGAAATGCGTTTTCAAGTCTTACGATGAGACAAAAGCACAAGTCAAGACAGAGATATTTCGCAGCTCAGCCGACACACTGCGGAAGAGATGTTTCCAGAAAGCTCTGCTTTCATTCCGTGGAGGAGTTCCATCTCGCTCAAGGGTTCTCCACCAGGCCAAATGGCTCAATCTGTGAGCCGCCACACTCCTGTCACTGAAGACGGAGTGTCTCACGAAGAGCAGAACGGGGTCCCTTTGAGGTGCCGAGCTGAAGAACGGTGTTCCTGAGGGGGTCGGGTGGGAAGGTACAGTGCTTAACAAATTTATTAGACCACCTGTCATAAAAACAAGAAAACACATATGTTTTTGAAATGTGTCAAAAACTTGTTTGAAAATGAAAAATATATTGTTATTTCTTTGGCAAATAACAAATGGCAAATAACAAACTGAAGCAACTAAATTGTCCTGATTCACACATAAGAAAAAAAACAAAAAAACCTTAATATGTTGCATGGCCTTTGGCCTTCATAACAGCTTGCATTCTTGCATTCAACCACTACATCTCATTTTTATGTTCAGGAATGCAAGTAAATAACTGTTATTTGGCATCACTATAAAAAAATAATAATGTGCTGAACTATTTTTTTCTGCTTTTTTGTAGAACAGTAAATTTGAAAATTCATGAATAACAACAATAATTAATAATTTGGCACTGAAAACATCATTTCAGTTAAACAGCTTGCGCGTACTGATGGATTAACCAATACAGAAACATAAAAAATGATTTTTTGTAATCACCAGTACTGCTAATTTAGGGCAGCCGAGGGATAAACCTTTCATTGGGTGGTGCTCTAATAGATTTGTTAAGCTCTGTATAGAGGTAATGACTCCACCCCCCCCCTCGCCTCCTAAACCATCACCCCTCTACTGCTGCGGACCTTTAGCGGGAGGTCAGGCCAGTATAGGTCACTGTGGACGGTGGAGTCCGGTTCATCAGTCGCTGTTGGGAATTAAGGCTGAAAACCAACACAACTGAGTGAAGTTACTGCAACTCCACCCTTTAACTGCCTTAACCTTTTGGTTCTGTAAGGGTTTGTCCTCACAGTCCCTCCCTCTGCTGCATTCTCCTCCACCTTAACGGGCAACAGGTGTGGCTCGTTGAGGTGGAGATGGAGGTCTGTTTATCTAAGGGTTGGCTGCGCCTCTATAGAGCGCTGCAGCATTCTGAGTGTAAAGCCCCGTTGTGTTTGTGATGCTGCTCCCCCGCCGTTGTTTTTTGTGTTGAATTAAATATTTTTATATTTTTACTCAGCCTGTGTGTTTGAGTCCCTTTTACCTGCTTTTGGGCCCATGGTCCCAGTGCCCGCCGGCTTCTCGTTTTTCAGCAAACGCAGCAGATCCATGAGAGGTTGGGCACAGTTTAAGTCACTGTATCTAATTACCTCCGCCGAACGAAGTTGGCCGGAGGTTATGTCATTGGAGCCGTCTGTTTGTCTGTCCCTGTGTTTTTGAACAAGATAACAACTCGAAAAGTAATGAACAGATATCGCTGAAATTTTGTGGGTGGGTCACTATTACATCAGGGATGGACCCGGTTGATTTTGACTGCAATCAGTCAAACAATATGGCCGCCACGGCGGCCATCTTGAAATCCTATGACACGCGACAACTGAACTCTTGCTCCCACTCAACAAGATTTGGACTGTGCTGCCTTGGCGGAGGTTTGCACTCTAGGAGTGCCTGTAGTTGAAGGATGTGTTAAACTTGATCTAACACTCAGGTGAGGTAGGTTATGCTGTAAAAAAATCCAATCAGTCAAGTTCAACACATCTCTCAGTTGGATACAGTGACTCCACCAGAAGGTTGAGTATGCTGTTAAAGGGTTAATTTGATTAATTAATTACGCTGGTAAAAAAAAAAAAAAATCTCAGAATTTATTTAGAAATTACCTAAAGCAGTTTTGTGGAACTGTGTCTTTCTTTAGAGTGTAATGACCTCTGTGGAAACAGCTGGTGACAAACCCCTGGAGATATCTCAGACGGCCTCTCTCTGGACTTTAGTTTGTGCTGTGGCCGACCTCTGACCTGCAGCGATCCCCAGGTTTGCAGTATTGTGACCTAAACAAGGCCACCCTTTGGGACGAAGAGGGACAGATCAGAGAGAGACATTGGCAAGGAGTGACGAGCTAATCTAGCCAGAGAGAGAGAGAGAGAGAGAGAGAGAGAGGCCGTGTTCTATTTTAAGAAAGCAGGTGAAAAGCCGTGACTGGTCCAGCCCGATGTGCCGGCGAGGGACAGTCAAATATGAGCGCGGCATTTGCGGAGAGCGCTCTCGACGTGTAAATTATTAAGGTGACGAACATCTCTCGTGCCTATATATAGCAAATGTCTCTGTAAAAAAAAAAAAAAAAATCTGCCCTCTACAGACGACACGTGGGCTTGTGGAGAAAGACCTCCCCTCCTCCCGGCCCCGGGAGAGAGTTAGTACACTGACTCGGGGAATGCCCTTGGATGTGCTGGGATAGCTGACAGGGAGAACGGGGAACGACGTGAGCTGGGTGGAATATGGACGGAGATGGAAAGCACGTGGGCCTGAGGGGGGAGGGGCGAGAGAGAGAGAGAGAGTGGGATGGAGGGGGAGGGGTGGAGCGAGAGAAGGGAGGTACGAAAGCGTGTGCATGTGTGAAAAACAGGAGGACAGAGGAGAGATACGGAGGGAGCTGAGGCTGTTTCAGCCCTGATGCTACGGGAAGAGCGACAGCGGGATCCTCATTCGCAGCACCGTTCCCTCGACCTCCAACCCGTTCACCTCACATCCATTTATATCATACCTACATCCCCCTAATTATCCTCTTGTATCGCCACTGTTTGTTATCACTGTTGAAGCCATGCCCGGCCGAAGACATTTACGTCGACAAGATTACCGAGAGAATTTCACCTGCGCAGTCACGGCCTATATCTTGACCGGGTCAACGTGAACGCACTGGAGAGCTGTGCTTCATTAAAGTGGATTTTTCCTGTTTTACCGCATCGTTCTAGATGATGGTCACGTAAGCAAAGACTTGCATATCATATTTTTAAAGGAGAAGTGGAATGGTGATTCTTCATTCATCTCGATGATGTGAATGATGACTAGTTATTCTGAATGGCCTCGGAATCCTCAAGGTCAGCTTGACATTTCGCCACTAAAACAGCTGTAGGTGTTCCTCAATACAATAAACTGTAAATGAACTTGCTTTTCAGAATTTCCTGGTGCCGTTGCAGTCGATTTCATCATTTAACTCCAATCCGCGCTTGATAGGACGAGTTATATTCTGCAAAGGTATAGCTTTCAACGTAATTAAAGCCAAGAGCAATGCTTACAAGAGATGGATACGGATTCTGCCTCAACGGGAAACCGTTGGGTAGGGATTAGCGGGGTTGCTAGGCCAAACGGCGTGTGCCATTTGTATAGATTTTCCCCTCAGAGGGTTAAAACAATCCGGCTCCTGAGCCGCGGAGCAACACAATATAAACTGCATTTTTCCACACTGCGCCACGTTGTTCCGACGGCTGGATTCTGCTGTTGTCAGCAGGCCGATGGCGTTCGCAGATCCGGGCTCCGCTGGAGTCCTGCAGTCAGCCACTGGTCCTAGCGACGTACTCTAAAGCCCGAAATAATAGTTTTCCAAAAATAATCGCAATGATTAAGAAGACTGAGAGGACATGTTGGGGTTTTTATGCCATAATGTGAAAAAAAAAAGATTTATACTGGTTGAAATACTAATTAAAGTTTGGATGACGACGCTGGAACCCACAACTTAACCAATTACCCCAATTTGACAGTGAATTGTAGGGTCCTTCGGCAGGATGACATCACACTAAATGGAACAGGCGGCTGTGATAATTACATGCAGGGGATCATGGGAAAGAACAGAGAGAACACAATGCACACGAGGCGGGGATGGGACGCCGGCCATTGCTAATTAAATGTTCAAACGTTAAGATGATTTAAAGCCGCGGACGTACCACCAGCGGGCCTTGTCACGCCAGGGCCTGATACCGGGACTGATCTCCCGCGAGCGGACGTTTGTGAGCTTGAAGCGCGGGTCATTACAGATGCAGGGCAACATCAGGAAAGGTCGTTTTCAATGCGGTGTCATAAAAATCAGTCACTCCGAGGGGCGATGCGAAACTACACCACCGCAGCCATTAGGAAAATATTGCATGAAGGGCTTGACAAGGGTAACGGAATTACTGGCAACCCTGAGGGAACAGGTTGCCAAACATGGCAATAAAAGAGTTGCAGTTCATAGCAAATAGCAAAAAAAAAAGCTGCTCAAAATTGCCAGGTCTGCAGGTTATGAATAGAAAACCGCCGTATCGGCTACCTGGTGCAGACTGCCGATCTGCCACAATGTGTGGAAGAGTTTGTCACTCAAACACAGTGCAGCCCAACTTCCTGATTGATTGATTGATTGATTTATTGATTTCCGGATTAAGACAATAAAACAGCAATCTGAAGGATAACATTCTTAAGTACAATACTTTTTTCCTCACTAGGGTCGCAGGGCAAGCTGGAGCCTATCCCAGCTGGCTACGGGCAAAGGCTGGGACCCACCCTGGACAGATTGCCAATCCATCGCAAAAAGACATTCCATAAAACAAAATAAATAAAAGAAAAACCAAAATGCAGTAAACTATCCCAAATCAGTAAATATTCACTTTGTTCCATAAAAGCTGCTTGACCTGTCTTTTAAAAATCCCTCGAGATGATAGGAGTTTTGTAGCAGTAGGCAAACTGTTCCATGCCATGATACCAGTATAAAAGAAAGAATTTTTAACTGCATTATTAGCTATAGGAACTATGCAAGAGTGGATGCTGGCCCTACTGTTATAACTGTGCTGCGTATGGACCATGGTTACATTAGAGCATAAGTATTTGGGAGCTTGACCATTCACAATGTTAAACATGCAAAATCCACATGACATCTAATCAGACTTAATACCAATAATTTCTTCAAAGAAAACTCAAAAAACTTTGTCTTGCAATATAAAAACTTAAACTTACTGGCACATTTGGCTGACACTTTGGCTGCGATGGATTCACCTATAAGTGATTGATCCAATATTAAACCCAAATATGTAACACTTGATTTAGACACAATTTCAGACCCATTTCACATCACCTTTAAAATATTTGATTTTTAGTACCAAACAAGATTGATTCAGTCTTGCCCAGATGCATAAAGAGCTTATTATCTACCAGCCACTGGTTGACAGACTTAAGCTCTCTGCCAAGATCATTTTTAATGGCTTTTACATTAAACTCTGGGACAAGCAAAGCAGAATCATCAGCATATAACTTGCACCGTACAGCAGCTGGCATATCATTAATGTAAACTAAAAATAACAGGGGCCCCAGGATCGAACCTTGGGGCACCCCACATGTTATGCTCTGTGAATCAGAGAGGGTCCCCTCAACGTCACAGACTTGTGTCCTATCCGTTTGGTAAGAAGTGAACCATTTGAGCGCTGAGTCACTAAAACCCCAGCACTGCAATTTAAAAATCAAAATATTGTGGTTCACAGAATCAAATGCTTTTTGCAGGTCGGGTAGAAGCTCCTTGTGTCTCTGTCACTGTCTGTTCGGGTTTATTCCGAATCATCAGCTCTGCTTTTGCTGTTCCTGTCGATCTTTCACCTCTTCTTTTATTCGTAAGAGGCAGGATTGAGAAAATAAAATCTGGGAATTAATGAGTGAGGCGGGGAAGTGGGGGGAGACGAAGTGTGTGTGTGCGTTTGTGTTTGTGTGTGTATATATACTTATGGGGACAAAATGTCTCCACAATAGATGCAATACCAGTTCCTTAATGAGCTGTATTAGAGTTGGGGTTAATGTTAGGTTGAGTTCGGTTAAGTTTAGGTTTAGGCCTGTACTGTTTACGATTACGGTCTGGGAAATGGGTAAGGGGATGACTACAAGTCTATGGGACGTCCCCACAAAATATAAGAACAATAAGTGTGTTTTGTTTGTTTATAAGTGTGTGTTTGTGGGAGTGAGATGATGTGTGCGTGTGTGTGTGTGTGTTTGTTTGTGAAGAGGAGATGAAGTGTGTGTGTGGTGAGCGAGTGTGTGTGAGAGGTGTTTAAACAGAAACTCATTTTGCTCAGTGGCTCTGCACTCCAGCTCTGATGCAGAATAAATGACTGAAGCTGCAGCAGAATCTCGGCTTTCATTTATGGGCTTATCAACCCTATCATTAGAGCCATAGACGAGTTAGACCCCCTTTTATACAGTAATACTGACCATGTTTTGTGTGTGTGTGTGAGAGAGAGAGAGGGGGAGAGAGAGAGAGAGAGGTGTGTGTGAGCGAGGGGGAGGGCTGGAATTGTTAGGCAAGAGAGAGGGAGCGAGTGAGGGAGGGGTGGAGAGAGAGAGAGGGAGAGAGAGAGTGAAGGCGGGGTGGAGAGAGAGTGAGGGAGGGGTGGAGAGAGAGAGAGAGAGAGAGGGAGGGGTGGAGAGAGAGAGAGAGAGAGAGAGAGAGAGTGAGGGAGGGGTGGAGAGAGCCCGGGCTCAGTGATAGCCAGAGCTGAGCACGAGCGATCGTTCCCCGTCTCCCGCTCAGAGAAAAGGGATCGCGATTTCGCCGCTCCCAGGTCAGGCTACAGCTCCGCAATCGGCGCCCGGTGACTCCGCGGAGCACCGAATCTGAGTCAGCCTCGTCCGCACGCTGCCAGGTAAGAGCGAGTATTTTACTGCAAAGACGCACAATTAATGATTCTCACCGGAGCGCAGGGATTAGCAGCCCTGTTCCCCACTGAGGGATGACCTGTGAGCAGTGAGCGTCTGATTTTTGTGACTTCAGGCGGCAGTGAAGTGGACTTGCAGCTTGCGGTTGGGAGTGAAGAAGCAATGTTTTCTCTGTGTGGGTGGTGGGTGTGTGTGGGCGGCTTGTTTGTGTATGTGTGTGTATGTGTGTGTGTATGTGTGTGTATGTGTGTGTGTGTGTGTGTTTCCCGTGTACAGGAGAAAAGCAGTTTCCTAATTAAAGTTGAGCCTGAGAAGTCTAGCCCTACTGAGCTGTCAGGAGCGCCTGTCCGCGTGTCCACTGATCCCCGCTAAAAGTGTGGCAAAGCGACTTTGAATGTCTGGTGCGAAAAGTGCGCTCCCAGTTTGGTTTTCACACCAGACAGTTTGGCTTTCTCCTGTAAATGTTCGGAAGTGTGGTTCGCTCTTTGGAAAATTATAACGATGGCAAACAGAATTTCACCTTGTTTGCTTGTGGTGCTGTACTTACATGTGAACAGTGTGGCCTTGTGGGACGTACTGAGGATTTACACTGAGTGTTGGGGGCGAGAGGGGGCAGCTCTCCCTGTGGTAGATCTCTCTCCTTCTCTAATCTCTCTCTCCCCCCTCTCTCTTTCTATCAGTCCTTCCTTCCCTCCGTCTGTCTTTCCTCCAGCAGTGTCACCTGGCTTCTCTCCACTTGTTCCCTCGTTCCAGGAGAAGCTTTTGTAAACAAGTTTTTTCCTTTTGCTGTGTTTAATTTGTCACGTCCAGGGAGATGAGGGGAAATTCTGGGTAATTGTGTGGATTTGTGTGAGGCAGGAGTCTCCAGGCTTGTTCATGTCGAGTTAGACACTGCGGACCAGCCTATCCCGGTACAAACAGAGATCTGCTCACGCTCAGAGATGAGCACGTCCCCTGACTCCGCCCCTGTCATGATGCACAACACCGCGCACAGGGCTGGCGTGAGAGAGGATGCACGGGAGCGGCTCAGCCCGAGGGCAGGTTCTGACTGTGTCGCTGTTGGGGGACGGTGTTGTTATTGTCTGAAACACACAACTCCCGCCCGTGTTTATTCGCACTCTCGCCCTTCGGAGGTCCTCGAACCCCACTCAGGCCGCCACCATCTCATGTGAGTGACGGGTTCCGCCCTGGTATTGGATGGCGGAGGAAGGCAAAGGGCCATCAGCGCGGCTGATTAGCCATGACTTTGCTGCAGCGTAATCGAATCACGACGCACTCCGCCTGATCTCAGGACGAGCCACAGAGCCTTAACCCCGTAAGCCTCCCTCCGCCCTGCTTCTGCGGGTGCCGTTTCTCTGGGAATTTGCAAGATTTTTATTTTTTTTTACTCAGGACTTATAATCACTGATCTGTTCCTTTTCTTCATTTTTTCTCACTTAATATGAGGAAGAGAAGAACCTCAGGACTGAGAGTCACATTCATCAGCAGATGGAAGAGGAAGAACAGTCATCATCCCTCTCTTTTTGATTTCCCCAGCCCTTGAGAGGAGGAGAAAGAGGGAGAGCGAGGGAGAAAGAGGGATAGAGAGGGATAGCATGAGAGAGCAAAAGAGAGATAGGGAGAGAGTAAGTGCAGAAAAAAGGGGAAGAGAGTGGGAGAGGGGGAGAGTGGAAGAGAGGAAATTAAGGAGAAGGAAGAAAAGAAAGAGGGAGAGCAGGAGAGAGAGAGAGAGAGCAATAGAGAGAGAGAGCGAGAGGCTCCCTGCAGTCTAATGCAAGCAGCTGTGTTCCCGGTCAGCTCTTTAGCCTGGGGCGTGAATGTGAGGGTCGCTCTTTTCTGCATTTATGAGATAATATTTTCCTCTCCTTTTCTTATGTTTTTATCAGTTCATTTCCTGATGGACGCGCTCCTGCCATCCTCTCCGGGCGTTTCTGTGCCTCGCTCAGTGTTGACGGTTTGCGGTGAAACTCCCTTTGGAAGTGAATTTGCACCTCATTCAGCGTGAGACGCGGGGCCCCCCCGTAACATGGGGCCGTTTCCTGTTCAGAGCTCTGATAATGAGCTGAGGAATTAGACTCTCTCCTGGCCTGAGGAGCGTCGCGAGCGCTGGGGGTGGCAGGGGTCGGGGGTGGCAGAGGTCCGTGGCGTGGCGTGTCATTTCCTGTTCACCCCGAGGGGGTATTGATTCAGCGCGGGATGGTAAACAGTCGTACGGCGGACTCGGTGTTTACACCCAGCTGTCGCACTTCAGTGTCGAGGGTAGCGGGCCGTCCCCAGCGCTTAAATAGTTAATGAGCAGCACGGTCAGGCCCCGCAAGCTGCTTCATTGACACAAAACCTGCTGTTCTGCACGTGTGCAAACATGTTCTGGGAAACAGGAAGTGGAGTGTTCCTATGGCAGCAGGGGCTTCACAGCAGGTCATTAGTGCGCTTTCAGAGAATAGGAGGCTGAATGAGATTATTTAGTAGATACTTCTGTCCTAAACACTATGTGATAAATGCAGTCTGAAACTCAAGTGAGCAAACCCTGACCAAGGTGGTTGTTTATATTTATAATATAATTCATGCGTGCTTCTACAAGCCTTTTAATTCCACTGCTTTTGTTAGTATATCTTCCATGTCTTAACTTACTGGTTGATGTATTTATAATGTTCCTGGTCTATGCATGTATGGATAACACATAATGTATTAAATGTATATACAGCTATATGGACATGACTAATCTGAAATAAGTAAATCTATCCATCTCTCTATCCATCTATCCATCTATCTATTTATCTAATAATGCATGATTGCAGTCCAAAAGTCCTGCAAAACATTATTTCATAATGAATTAGTTTTTCTATAGCCATTAGCAAAAGGTAAGGCAGAATAGGTCTGTTCTCCTTTCAGTCATGCTGTTCAGTTCTCGGTGTGTTAGAAGGTGAAAGCTGTGATTCCACACACACACACGCACA
Organism: Gymnothorax reevesii; assembly: GCA_029721435.1. Taxonomy (NCBI): domain Eukaryota; kingdom Metazoa; phylum Chordata; class Actinopteri; order Anguilliformes; family Muraenidae; genus Gymnothorax; species Gymnothorax reevesii. The sequence goes on along the minus strand of CM056579.1, from coordinate 20,489,099 downwards.
CTCACTTACACACTCACACAAACCCACAGTATAGATCTGCCACCATCATTTGAGACATACTCTGAGGAAAATGGCTGCACAAGGGAAGTCCATGATTTCACAAAGGAGCTCTGTCTGCTCCAGGAGTTCTTTGTTGGACAAATTGGTTCAATCTGTGAGCTTTCCGTCCTTTCACAGTGGTGACAGAGCGTGCAACAAAGAGCTAATCACGGTTCTTCTGTGGAGACGAGCCGAAGAATCTCTTTTCATGTGAGAACTTATCACAGTCGGGATGGGTTTTGCTCTCATACTTATTATGCTGTCAGATCCTGTACATATGGAAGTGCTTATCAGGACTGGCTCCTGTCTATGGGAATAGTGCTCAGGAATGGGGATGTCATGTGACCTGGACTCCTTGGAACTCAGTCTGCCAGATTCACCATTCACCGTTCGTTATGAGTGCGAATTTGAAGGTTCCACGGCATGAATTATTGAATCCTGTGCCGGGGAGATCAAACGTACGACATTCCTCCGCGGAATGGCGTTTACGCATTGTTAGATTCAATGTCAGTGTATATCAAGGTTGCCTTTGTTGCCGCTGTCAGCTGATGCAATTTCATCGAAGTGCGCAGAATGCAAATGCGTCCGATTGGCTCTACCGCGGGTCCTCGTCCGATCGTATTCCCCTCTCTGCCGAGGACGGGGGCTGCGCGATTGCCTTTGTTGCGGGAGAGGCTGTCTCGTTCCGACAGCTCCGGAGCACACGAGGCAGGCAGGTGGCAGCGGCTCATTTGCATGGCAGGGGTGTGTCTTAGCGTTCCCTGTCCATGCCTCTTCTGTGGAGAGGCTTTCAGAACCCCCTGGCCCTGGACAGCTCTACACTCCAGCAGGCCAGAGCCAGGGAACTTCAGCACCTCTCCGGTGGACAGCTCCCACTAGGTCAGCAGGGGGAATCGCACATTTCAGCACTGCATTTTCCAGTCCGTTTTTGGGCTCATGTAAAAGCCTGACCCTTGGGGCAGCGAATGTGGACTTGAACTGAACAGAAGCTGACCCCAAAAGAATGGCAGGACAGAAGTGTCATCTGAAACTGGGATTCCAGGAGGGTCGCTGCGATTGGCTGGATTTTAATGTGCTCCTGCACCGGGGTGTCTCATCTCACAGCACAAACCGGCTTAAGAGTCCTGTGCATCTGGTCTCCAAAGCTTTACCTGGCTAACAATTTTTAGCAAATCGCAACAAATAAAGGAGACCAATTCAGCCCCACTGGACTGGAGATTGATAACCCGTCTTCTCAGTTGGACAGAAGCCTGTTTTCAGAACCCATTTTAATGGAAAAGGTGTTGGACAGTTCCAGCAAGCCAGGTCATTTTCAGCACGTTCTCCTCCTGTGAGCAGCACGAGCAGGTGTGATTAGTGCGATATCATCTCTTTGCGCCTGTTGTATTGATGGTCGCACCAGTCGATGATCAATGTACTGTACCTCGATCGGTGTGTGTTTTTCTCTCATCACAACTGTCCACCTGTCCACAGCTGACCCTGCAGAGCAGACATGCAGCTACCTCTCCATCAAACATGCAGATGGGTGACAAATTAATGGAAAAATTGACATTAACGGTCTTAGTAAGGTGTTCCCCCTGTGCAAGATGCTACATCAGCTTGAACTCGCCGGACAAGTGTAAAATTTACTAGAGGGATGGAGGACCTTCCTTCCAAGAAATATTTCCTCATTTAGAGTTTTGATGATGGTGATAGGGGGCGCTCTCCAATATGTAGTTCCAAAATCTCCCACATGAGGTCTTTTAGATCTGCTGACAGTGAAGGTGGTTTTACACGCTTTGGATCATTTTCATTCCTTGAAAACTATTCAGAAAACCAGAGAGAGACCAGTCCCATTGGGGTGGGAATACTTTTTGCAGTGACTCTTCTGCTGTGGCAAGAAAATGAGCTGAAACATTTCTGTATGTTACGGTTGTCCTCACATTTATTCTGGTTCTTTCTTTAATTTGTCACCCGTCCGTGCGAAGATTTTAGAGTATTAACAAATCGAAGTTTATCCCTGGGATCAGAGATATGGGCTTACCGATGTCAGTGAGGATAAAAAATATTGCGGTTCTAAAACGTTTCATTCTCACCCAGACTCTGCACCCATAGAAAGGTCATCAGAAACTAAGTATATTACCTGTGTTCCTCAGCTGTGATAAGGAGAGAGAAATGCATTATGGGATTGGAGGATTTTCTCTTGTGTCAGTATTTCTCAGTGAAGAAGTTCTGATCGAAGAGAGCTTGGTTCATGCGCTAATCAGAGAGGAGCATCATTACCCTGAAGGCAGCATGTATTGATTTGATCGGTACCAGGGCTCTGACATTGAGACTTTTCCTTAACATGGATTTAGATAGCATTGCTCGGCGAGGTGCGTTACTGTTAGCTGTGGAGAGATACCAACCAAACATTATGTAATCCCTGCCAATGGCATTTTGGTCCAAAGAATCACATACTGCATGTGATAGTGTCACATGTTGCTGTGACGACCTTTGCTAATCCCGTACTCTGCGATGCTGAACAGCAGCCTTGTCGATGGTGGTTCGCTCAACCGGTTACTACAGTTGCTGGTCGGAGCCCCTGATGAGGTTTTAGATTCTGGCCTGATATCGGAAGATGCGATTATTTTGGCCCCAAAAACTACTTCAGGGGCTTTACCCAACGTTATCTCTCACTCCCCCTGCTGGCAGGTCCTGAATATGACATCTTTGCAAGGAATACACTCTCAACAGACCACCAATGGATATACAGTATATAAACAATAGGAATATTTTAAAGATTACAGTAATACATGTTCTTTGTGATATATAAGCCATGCTAAGAGATAATTTGGTACTGATATATTGTAGGTCAGCTGCATGCATTAACTCATATCCATTATGACAGGTGGCTTTTAAAAATGGCCCAAGATGACCTGGTCAGCTAGGCAGAACCGGTCAATATTTGTGTACTGAAACTAATTAATCTTGTTTGTTTGCTATTGGATTCACTGTGTTCATTCATTCAGGGCATCAATGCCGATCCATGCACTTTTGTCCATGTGGATTTGACCCATTGTGTATGCAGGACAGGTGGCCATTGCATTATGGTCTGTTGTTTCATGCCTGAAGAATTATTCTCAATGCAGGCAGGGGAAAAACATCGCTTTTTACGATTTTCATTGAAAATGGACACAAAATTCATCAGCTCAGTGCACTGGCGCATGATACGACGATGTAGCTTTTCAATATCTTCTTCTGAGAGCAACAGCAATAATGATCATAAAACCTCAATGAAGATTACAGAGTCCTTTATCTGCTCAGACCAAATGCAAGCAGGAAGACGTCGTAATCAATATCCCCGCCTCCAGGGAATCTCGTTTTCAGACCAAATCAAGCTCATTACTAGCAACACACACATACAGGCAACTTCACTCATCTTGGTAATGCAGGTTCTGAAAAACTTATCCCCTCTTACCAGACAGTTGGACAGAAAGACGGACAGGCTTCATTGCGATATCACCGGCTCCTCTTTGTGTTGTGGCGGGGGCTGAGAATCAAATACATCAACAGCGTCATCACTACCCTCCGCCACGATCAAGGGCCATAACTCAGTCAGCAAATTTGCTTCGGCGTCCATTTTTGAACTCAAAGTAGATCATCAGTAGCTTATTAACCGTACAAAATTTCATGTATCGAGGTGTAAGAGTTTAAGAGAAATCATGTCCCCATTATGGCCCGGACAAATGGACGGACCCCAACACAGTATCCCCCTATCCCCCCAGTCCCACTTCGTGGCAGGGGGATAATAATGTCCTGTAATAATAATGATAATGATAATAGGCATTATAGTTAGTTTTTTACCATTGGTGTTGTTGTTGTGGTTATTATATGTTACTGTATGTTGTTATGTGTGTTTGGTCTGCAGTAGTTGAGAGGGAAGTTTAATGTTGTGCAGAGGCTCTGGATCCTATTCCCCTCTCTGTGTGTGCGGTTCTGACCCAGATAACTGCACACTGCTGCTGGCCTGCTCTCCGCTGCTTTTCAAAGGTCCAGAGACTGAAGTGTGGAAAATTGCAGAGCCGGCCCTGCATGTGCGCATACACACGCGCTCACACCGGGCCGCTCACGCGCACGAGAGGAAACGATCACACAGGCAGTGACTGCGGGCTGGAGATTCTCCGATTCTGGCAGAACTCGGGCCGGGATACTGCAAATCCAGCCCAAATCCAGAACAAATGGAGTACCGAGATATCTGTTTACTCTCCCGATTCTGTGATGCTCCAAATATGCCGTTGCAGGCTGTTTCACAAATGAAGTAACTAAGGAACCACACTAATGATAGAGGCGTAATTATATTTTGGCTATTTATTTGTCTTTTTGCGGGTTAAACTGATGTTAAAAGTAATGATGTCTCTGCAGAATGTAACCTATTGGACTGGAGCCTCCAGGGCAGGACGGCTCTGTTTGTGAATCAAGACTAGGACGCGATCGTACTGGTGAATATTGGCTCATAAAGGCGCTCGTACAAACAGGAGTCTGCAGAAACGTGGATGGACGTGGCCGGTGTACCGACTGTCGACTGAGGCCTGACATCCTCGTGGAATATTTGCTTGGCATGTCTGCCTGGTACAGGCCACCCATTTGGAATTTTCCAGAATCTACAATGCCGTTTGCGACAGTGAGGGCTTCGGCTAAGGTTTGCACAGGAAAGTGACCCGTGACTTAAGGGGGGGTAGCTAAAATGGCCAAATGACCCCCACCCCAGGACACGAGGAGCCTGCTCGCACCCTGCACACATCCCTCCTGACTGCCATCACTCAAATTCAGCCAAGAAAGGCAATTTTTGCCCAGATTAGCATAATTGAGAAGGCATGACTTAGCCGTGTAGCGGCCTTCTGCGAATAATGAGCAGAGCACAGATGGCCGCTTGTAAAACTCGTCGCCTTGTTGTCAGCCCTCAGATTAATCCAATCGTATCAGTCCTCCTCCCCTTCGAGCTGAGGCCCTATTGGTCCGGGACAGAGAAGCAGGATGGATGGGCCCTCTATCTCCATATGAAGCTCCTGTTCCCTCCTGTTCCTGTTCCACCAAGTGCCAGGACCCCAGCTTGCTCAGTCGCACCCGCTGCTAATTGCTTTTTACCCCTGTCAATGTAGAGGCAGGTGCCAGCGAGCTGGGGATTGGGCCAGTGTTCTCTGTGGCTGCAGATGATGTTGGCCTGGGAGCCCAAGGATCGCTCAAAACCACACCCCTGTTTACACAGAGGATTGTTGAGTCCCAATTCTGTTTATATACTAGCTTTTGGGCCCCAATTTTGTTTATTTACAAGCCTTGGGGCCCCAATTCTGTTTATATACCAGCCGTGCGGCCCCAATTCTGTTTATATACCAGCCGTGGGGCCCCAATTCTGTTTATATACCAGCCGTGGGGCCCCAATTCTGTTTATATACCAGCCGTGGGGCCCCAATTCTGTTTATATACCAGCCGTGGGGCCCAAATTCTGTTTATATACCAGCCGTGTGGCCCCAATTCTGTTTGTATACCAGCCGTGTGGCCTCAAATCTGTTTATATACCAGCTGTGGGGCCCCAATTCTGTTCATAGACAAGCCGTAGGGCCCCAATTCTGTATATATACCAGCCATGGGGCCCAAATTCTGTTTACACACCCAGCTGTGGGGCCCCTTTTCTGTTAACACACCCAGCTGTGGGGCCCCAATTTGGTTTATACCCCTGGCTTGCAGTCATAAAAGGACTGTATTTTGGGGCAAATGGAAATGCTACAGCAAGCCAGGGTTAAATATTTCCTAGCAGATTTGATGAGAATTGTACTCATCTTTTAAATGGGCTCTCAGTTACAGATCAATGTTAAAGACACAGTTTGAATGTTTGGTAGAGTTTCACTAGTATGGATAATGTGAAATATAAAGAGCTTGACTCAGTCTCTACTGAAGCCTTTACTGGTGTGCACAGCTGCACTATGCACCTTAGTGAGGGTTCGGTCCACTGCTGTAATATAAAGCTCTCTCTCTCTGCTCTTCTTGAGAGGCCTTCTGTTTTAATTAATAGAGGCTTTGGATAAAATGGTGAAGACACCAAGTCAAAGTCTTAAGCACCACTCAGGTAGTCATCTGAAGCAGGCAGTCTCGTTGGCAGAACCCTCGCCTGAGAATAATTGCTCTTTAAACATCCTTCCAAGAAAGAGGCCTTATCTATGTCTCAATCTCCGATTACCACTCAACAAGATTCCATTAATTTTTCTCAGCTTTTACAGCTCATAAATTGTCAGAGGCTTCATCCTTTGCTGATCCAGCTTGTAACGGGCATTTGTATGGCTGTCGAGGCTCACTTCAGCCTGTCGATACGAACACTATCTCCTCCGAAATCTTGTCCCTAACACTGAGCCTGAGAAGGGATGAGGAATGAGATGTTAAAGCTGCAGTGCGTCCTGGGTGCGAGGTTTCTGCCCAGCGAGACGCAGATCCGCTGCCCCTACAGGCTGGTTTGGAGGACGTGTTTCCGAGATCTCTGAAGTGAATTTGATGGACTTCCTGTACACGAGCGGAATAACTGAATTAAAATCCACATGTGGCCGCCCCAAATTTTACTCCCTCGGTTTTCACTTTTACAAGCTTTACATGCAGAAACATCAGAAATAAAACAGACCGTAGGAACCAATCCTGATGGGCAGCAGTTAATTCTGGTGGCGCAGTTTCCTCTCCTGAAATCCTGGGGTGGCCCTGGAGATGGTCAAGATGTGTAGATGCGTACTTCTGTTATACGTAAAAAAAAAAAAAAAAACCCTAAAGTGTTTTCTGTCGCCAGAAATTCCCTGGTCTTCCTGTACCATGGGGGGGGGGCTTTACTCAGGACCGAAAACACTTCACTCCCACTGTGCCTCATTCTGCCCAGGCGTATCATTGGGTACCAGCAGATTGTCAGGGAAACCTGATTAAAAGCTGCGGATAACCTGCGATGTACCAGCATCCCGTCCAGCAGGAGGGGCAATACTGCTAGTCCTGTCATGCTGCAGAAACCGGAGTTTAGCCTGATGAGCCATGTGGGCTCGGGAGAGACTTTGCCTTTTTTTTTTTTTTTTGCTTTTTTGCACTCTACTACTCTACAACAACCAAACCTCAGTGAGGATTTACACTCTAATATCTGCCGATTCCTCAAGGCTATTTTTGTGCAGAAAAAAAAAGATCAGATTTAAGGAATTGTAGATGCTGGAAGGCCACTGCTGAGGTTAGAAGTGGAGCATCGCTTTAAGAGAACAGGGGCAATCTTCTCCAGATCTCGAAGCCATGAAGGATTCTTCTGTCCTCTTCATAAGGAGAGAAACCGTTTGTCTCTTCGGTACGCGAATGACCTTGTTTACTCGGAGCAAACTGATTCACTGCGAGAACTGCATTAGCTGGGGCTCGTCCTGCCTCGTAGCTTCAGCTCCTCCGACTGTTTATTAAATTTCCTGTGGACGGGCTCTCAAAATGACAGGGTGTGTGAAACTCAGCTGCCTTATTCTTTTTTACTGTTAGGCTGCGCTGGCGTCCTGCTTACATAGCGAATGGTGTGTCATGCCGGTATCACCAATTACGAGAAAACAGATCGCGGGCCATTTCGAATGAGCACACGACCGTGGCCCCTGATTGAGCGTCAGTGAGGCATGTTCCCGGACGGCTCGAAACGCGCAGGTTCACAGCTATCTGAGCCTCCCACCTACCGGGAACGAATCATTGAATTTCCGTGCTGGAATGGTATGGCTGTTATGTTCAAAACCCATAAAGGAATTGCCATACGAATGCACCCCTGGAACACACGCCAGTCAATCACGGGCTCATTACCCACAATCCATCTCCTGTAATGATGGCTGTGCCTGCTGTATGTGAAATTCTCAGGCCCTGAAACACGCAGTAGTATAATAAGAAATTCCAAGCAGCTGTAGTGGTTTATTCTGTCATTGATATTGCACTGAGGAAATTGTAATGAAGTGTTCAGCCTATATTGCACGCTGTCTTCATTTGTGATCATACTGTCCAAATCCTTCTGCTTGTAGTAGATGAGTGTGTGTCTGTGTGCTCAGTGTCACATTCATATTTTTATGAGTGACCTCCTGAATGTCAGGGGAACTGGCTGTAACTGAGGGTGTGAAATCTTAACCCTAAGGGCGCCACATGCAGCTATTGTTGCTCAGGGATGTCCGTCCATCCATTCATCCATCCATCCACCCATCTTCTTCTGCTTATTCAGGGCCAGGTCGCGGGGCCAGCAGTCTAAGCAAGGATTCCCAGACTTCCCTCTCCCTGGACACTTCCTCCAGCTCTTCCAGGGGTATCCCGAGGCGTTCCAAGGCCAGCCAAGAGACATAGTCCCTCCAGCATGTCCTGGGTCTTCCCTGGGGCCTCCTACCGGTGGGGCATGCCCGGAACACCTTCCGAGGAAGGCGTCACCCCAGCTGGCTCCTCTCAACGTGGAGGAGCAGCGGCTCTACTTTGAGCTCCTCCCGGGTGACAGAGCTCCTCACCCTATCTCTAAGGGAGCGCCCCGCCACCCTGCGGAGTTCATAACTATAGGTGAGCCTAGGAGCGTAGATTGACTGGTAAATTGAGAGCTTCGCCTTTCGGCTCAGCTCCTTCTTCACCACAACAGATCGGTTCAATGACCGCATTACTGCTGCCGCTGCACCGATCCATTGTCAATCTCATGCTCCACCCTTCCCTCACTCGTGAACAAGTCGACGAGATACTTAAACTTCTCCACTTGAGGCAGGAGCTCTCCTCCAACCCGGAGGGGGCTAGCCACTTTTTTCCTGTTGAGGACTATGGCTTCGGACTTGGAGGTACTGATTCTCATCCCAGCCGCTTCGCACTCGGCTGCAAACCGCCCCAGTACATGCTGAAGGCCCTGGTTCAAAGGAGCCAACAGGACAACATCATCCGCAAAAAGCAGAGATGAGATCCTGCGTTCCCCAAACCGGACTCCCTCCGGCCCCTGGCTGCGCCTTGAAATTCTGTCCATAAAAATAATGAGCAGAACCGGTGACAAAGGGCAGCCCTGTGGAGTCCAACATGCACCGGGAACAGGTCTGACTTACGGCCGGCAATGCGAACTAAGCTCCTGCTCCGGTCATACAGAGACCGCGCAGCCCTTAGTAGAGGGCCCCGAACTCCATACTCCCAAAGCACCTCCCACAGATTGCCAAGAGGGACACGGTCGAAAGCCTTCTTCAAGTCCACAAAACACATGTGAACTGGTTGGGCAAACTCCCCTAAACTCTTAAGCACTCTGCGGAGGGTATAGAGCTGGTCCAGTGTTCCACGACCAGGACGAAAACCGCATTGTTCCTCCTGAATCCGCCGAATTCTGCTCTCCAGCACCCTGGAATAGACTTTACCAGGGAGGCTGCGGAGTGTGATCCCCCTATAGTTGAGAGCACACCCTCTGGTTCCCCTTCCTAAATAAAGGGACCACCACCCGAGTCTGCCAGTCCAGAGGCACTGTCCCCGACTGCCATGGGATGTTGCATAGGCGTGTCGACCAAAACAGCCCTACAACATCCAGGGACTTAAGGTACTCAGGGCGGATTTCATCCACCCCCGGTGCCTTGCCACTGAGGTGCTTCCACACTACCTCAGTGACTTCAGCCCGAGTGATGGATGAATCAACCTCTGGGTCCCCTGCCTCTGCTTCCTCTGCAGAAGGCGTGTCCGTGGGACTGATGAGATCCTCAAAGTATTCCTTCTACCGGCCGACAGTATCCCCAGTCGAAGTCAACAGCTCCCACCTCCACTGTAAACACTGTCGGCGGGGCACTGCTTCCCCCTTCTGAGGTGCCGAACGGTTTGCCAGAATCTCTTCGGGGCCGACCGATAATCCTCCTCCATGACCTCCCCGAACTTTTCCCATACCCAAATATTTGCTTTGCCACTACCCAGGCCAAAGCACACTTAGCCTGCCGATACCTGTCAGCTGCCTCAGGAGTCCCATGAGCTAACCAGGCTCAATAGGACTCCTTCTTCAGCTTGACGGTATTCCTTACTTCCGGTGTCCACCACCGATTTCGGGGATTGCTGCCACGACAGGCGCTGGAAACCTTACGGCCACAGCTCCAAACGGCCGCATCAACAATGGAGGTGGAGAATATGATTCATTTAGACTCAATGTCTTCGGCCTCCCTTGGGATCTGGGCAAAGCTCTCCCGGAGGTGAGAGTTGAAAACCCCTCTGACAGACGGTTCCGCCAGATGTTCCCAACAGACCCTCAGAACACGTTTGGGCCTGACGTCTGTCCAGCTTCATCCTCCGCCAGCGGATCCAACTCACCACCAGGTGGTGATCAGTGGACAGCTCAGCCCCTCTCTTCACCCGAGTGTCCAAGACATACGGCCAAAGGTCAGATGACACGACCACAAAGTCGATCATTGACCTCCGACCTTGGGTGTCCTCGTGCCACGTGCACTGATGGACACCCTTATGCTTGAACATGGTGTTCGTTATGGACAAACCGTGACTAGCACAGAAGTCCAATAACAGAAAATAACTCGGGTTCAGATCGGAGAGGCCGTTCCTCCCAATCATGCGTGAAGGTGAGCCCGACTCTCTCTTGCCGGTACCGCTTGACCTCCTGCACAAGCTCAAGCTCCTTTCCCCCCAGCGAGGTGACATTCCATGTCCCGATAACCAGATTCTATGTCCAGGGGTTGGGTCGTCGAGGCTCCCGCCCATGACTGCCACCCAAAACACATGGCATCAGCCCCTTCTGTACCCCCCCGCGGGTGATGGGCCTATGGGAAGGCGGGCCCACGGGAAGGCGGGCCCACGTCAATCGTTCGGGCTGTTCCCGGCCGGGTCCTGTGGGTGGAGACCCGACCACCACGCGCTCGCCTGCCAGCCCCAACCCCAGGCCTGGCTCCTGGGGTCCCGGTGATGCCAATCAGGGCGACGTGAACGTCCTTGAAATGAATTTGTTTATTAGGGGTGCTCAAGGATGTAAGATATCAACAAGTCGCCACATAAGAGGTTTTTTTCAACAGCGTTGATTTTGATATCTTGCTCAAGGATGTAAGATATCAAAATCAACACTGTTGAAAAGCTCTTATGTGGCGAATTGTTTAAAAGAGCTCCTGCAGCAGGAGCTCTTTTAAACAATTCGCCAAATGATCGGTTTTCAACAGCTCAAGATAATTAAATTTATATTTTTACAAAGTTATTTTGGTACCCTAAGGGTTATTTCAGCACTTTAAGGGTTAATCCCAGGCACTGATCACCTCACATCTGCAGTGTGCTTCTCTTTAGTCATGAATTACGCACATCCAACTGGCATTCAATTTACTCGTTTATGGGAAGTAATTTCGCTGCATGTATTTCTCATGAATTTTTCCCTCGTCTCGGAGTGCTTGTGTACCCCTGAGTTAGTGTTGTGGGCTGGGCTTTTTTAACTACAATACATAAACTGCATACCCCTATGTGAGTGTGCGTGTTTGTGTGTGTATGTGAGTCTGTGTGCATGTTTGTGGGTGCGCGTGTGTGTGTGATGGTATGTAAATGTAACTGCATGTGTGTAAGAGTGTATTTGTCTGTGTTGATGCGTGTGTTTATGTGTGCAAGTGTTTATTTGCTTTTGTTATTGTTTATGTGTGTGCATGTACGTGTGTGTGTGTGTTAAATTCCTGCCTCTCAGTGCCTGACTGTGTCATGGTTACTGAGTCCATATTGCGTGCTGGTAGCAGTGTCTGACTGCAGCATGTGTGGGCTCTGGGTCATGTGATCATGTGCTGGCTGAATTGTGCATGGCTCCTGCTAGCCAAGGGGCTAATGGGAGGGGCAGAGGAGCTGGACCAATCATCCTGACTCACATTTGCTGACATGTGACCGCGTGCTGACAGAGGAACTCAGGCCGCAGTGTCAGCAGGCATGGAGTCAGCATGGGAGCCGGGGAGGGAGAATCAGGGGTCAGATATTATAATGTCCACTTCGGTATTGTTTTCTAGTCTCCTGGAGCAAGCACTGCTCTTCATCTTAACCCCTTAGACTCTGATTTTCACTTGACTTTCGTGAAATTAAATTATTGATATTATTAATAATATAATAATAATATTAAAAATACATTTTATTTAATGGCGCCTTTCATGACACTCAAGGTCACCTCACATCCTAAAAGATGCGTAAAAAAAAAGCAAATAAAATGCACAATAAACAGGAGGGCACCAGCAATAAAGCATGAGCACAATAAACAACAGAACGTGCAACGAGCAACTGAGCTTAGCTCCGCAATCAATATTAACATGCGATTGATGCAGTTAAAATGAGTACGCTACTTTAAAAAGATGGGGTTTAAGTGCAGATTTGAATTCTGTCATGGAATGCAGTGTGCGAATGGGGGGGCGGAGGAGCGAGTACCAAAGTTTGGATGCAGTATAGTTATTGTGTTGATGGGCCTTTTCCTAATTCCCTCTGTCCTCCTGTCTGTCTGTCAGTCCCTCCGCTGCATTTTGTATCCAGGTCAGATGTCAGCCATGTTGTGGTGGAAAATTTGAGTATTTCATGCTTGTTACTTTCAAAATGTGAGTTTGGCATCACTGTAAAAAAACATAAAATTAATGTCGGGAAAAGTAAAAGGTCCGAGTCCCTTAACCTCGAGGCCCCATCCGGAGCTCCGCCGTGTGTCATCGAGCGCCGCTCAACCTTCAAACGCCGAGCTGCGCCTTTTTCATTTCCTACAAGCGGTGCCTGAGTGTGTCTTGTTGGCGGGGATCACGTTTCGCCTCAGCTCTGGAGGACTGGGATTCGATTACGCTTCCCACGATGCCGCTCTGCCCTGCCAGCCTATCAAACGCAGCGCTCTGCCACCTCCTATTCCCAGTAACGCGCAGCATTCATTTCCACAGAAGAAGATGGCCTATCATGCTGGGACTGTGATTTCTTTTTAGCAGACGAGCCTGAGACGCAGAGATATAGCTGTGAATGCGCTCGGGCTATCACACACAGCACATCCCGCTGCTATTATAGAGAAAGTGTTATTATAGAGTCCTGTATTCAGTGATGGAGCCTCTCTATAGCATCATATCTCCAGCACCTCATCCTCTGTCGCCTCTCCATTCATCATTATACTCTCATTTCTGTCAGAAAAGGACTGAAGTGCGCCATCGTGAGAATGGCACCATGGCAGTAAGGGATACATGCAGACTGAAGACCTACTTTGAAAGCTGGTATTGAGAGAGAAAGAGATGGGTCTGTTCGCCCCACAGTTTTGAGGTTACAGTCTAATAGAGGAGAGCTAGTCTCCTGTAGTGTGTATTGTTCGAAGAGATTGTGGAGCACTGTGGCGTTTCGGCGTCCGGCCTGGAACACGATGTCTCTCCAGCTGACGCTCTGCTGATGTGCTACATGGTAAACGCAGGTGTTAAGTGTTATGGAGATGCGGGTACGTTTATCGGCCGTGACAAGCGACCTGTCACCGATCGGAACCCCGTGTACCACCATAGGAAACGGCGATAATGTGATGCCGGAAAGTTCTGGCTGTCGCTCATCTGAATGCACATTTTCATGGGCTGTTTTTTTTTTTTTTGGGAATAAATGTGAAATGAATGATTAGCACCTGCATGTGTCGGCTCACGGCGCATAACTGTCACTGTTTTATAATGTGCGCTGTGACTGTGACACACGTCAGAGAGAGGCTGGGACGGGTTCGACTGCGCGACGGGGTGTGAAGGCTGGCTGACTGGATGAGGACGAGAAGATAATGTGTTTCAATGTACGTGTGTAGGGATGTGTCTTTGTGAGTGTGTGTGTGTGTGTGTGTGTGTGTGTGTGAGTGAATGCCTATGTGTCTGTGTGTGGGTCTGTTTGAGAGTGTGCACGTGTATGTGTGTGCGTGTGTGAGTGTGAGTGTGCACACATGCATGTGTTTCTGTACGGATGTGTATATGCTTATGGGTGTGTGTGCATACCTGCATGTGCCTTTACGTGTTTGTATTTGCAGACATGCACATTTGTGTGGGCATATTTCTACGGGTGTGTGTGTGTGCATGTGCCTGAGTTTGCGTGTGCATGGGGCAAAGTGTGCACACGTGCATACATGTGTTTGTAAACCTTCATGTATGTATGTGTGTGTTGCGCATGGACGTGTGTGTGTGTGTGTGTGTGTGTGTGTGTGTGTGTGCTGATTGTTTCTGCATGGTGCCTACAGGGGCGATTGGTGAGTGACTCAGGACATGTGGAGCTCTGGGCGGAGATCTGGGTTCCGCAGGAGTCCCACTCACAGAACTCTGTGGTTCCGTCACCAATACCACGTCCCAGGGCCCACAAGACAGGCCCTGATCTGCATTCGGCTGTACTGTCTAAACTGAGTCAGAAAGGATCACACTGTGTCCGTTTGAGGGTTTGTGCAAACGTTGTGTCCAGGAGACGGGGCAGTGAGGAGGGCCCATCTGTCTGGTGCTACTCTGAGATTTTATGCCCTGTTTTATTTGATTGATTTTTCACTTACCCAAACAGGCCAGCACCTGAAATCTGATTGTATTGACTTTGCTTTGACTTTGACTTTGTATTCTTTCTAAAAAATTCATATATAATATATAGTAATACATATAATTTCTTGTAAAATTGAAAATACTTTGTGCTGCTGATGGTGGACTGGTGTCGGTTTATGAGGACACAGATGACAGACAGAACAGCTGTAATCTGCCTTACATCCGCTGTGATGTCACAGCCAACAGCTGCCGATTTGCATCATGTCATCTTCAGTCAGGAAGTGCTTTGTCTGAAGTGCAGCTGCATTATTTCAGTTTATTTACATTGCTCTTCAGAGATTGATGCAGTTATATTTACTGCTTAAAGGACTGGTCTGGTAGACTCTGACGGATCTTACTCCTGACTCAGCTCTGTTCCACAAAGCAGGATAACTGAGTTAGCTGTATAACTGCACCAGATGAAACCTGGGCTCAAGTTAAAAAGCTGTTCCAGATTTTACCGGGAACTGTTATCCAGCTAATCCAGTAATCCTGCTTTGTGGAACAGTTTTTTCTTTGTATGGACAATTTCCTTTCAAAATTGAACTGAGTCTAGGACTAGTCTTAATCTGTACCGGTAAACCTGGCACGAGGAGTATTTATTATGGTGGCAGTTGAAACACGGTGCTGATGGAATGTCGAGACACCAGAAGAAGAGAAGGTGACGTTTCTCATTCAGATATATTCCCTCCCTGTCTCAGCTCTTACTCTGATCTTCTTCAGTGTCGTTGAAAGTGCAATGTTTTGTGTGAAGGAAAAAATGGTATGCACAATTAAAGATTCTTGGTTTCCATGACGACCGTGATCTCCTTGCGATAATCGGATTCAGGGCAAAGCCTCGGAAACATGGTCATTCCGGTCTCTCCCGGTGATCTCCAGAATGTTTGTGTCCATCAGCGGGAATTTTGGCTCAGGATTGCTAGAAATTGCTTTGAAGTGTGCAGTGCTTAGAACTTCAAAGTAAAACATGCTTATTTGCGTGCATACATTTTTCACACATGAATGCATGTACACACACTCGGAGAAACATACACACAAACAGGCACACGCCGGAGCACATGTGCACGCGCACCCCAACACCTGCACGCACACCGACACACTCATAAAGACACACACACAGACACACACACATGCACACGCATGCAAACATGCATGTACACACACACACACACTCATGATGCATTCACCTTTGCTCAGTGGTGGTTTTATTCAAAACAAACTGCAGGTCGTGGTGGGTCAGTATTCTGTAGCAAATAGCAAAAAATAGCTGCCTGTGCCTTTAAGAAATCGTATCCTCTCAGAGCGAATCAGATGATGTCTTGTTTGAGGAAACCCAGAAGGTATTTAATCTAATAAAGCGCTGCTGCTGTTTCCTGTGAAGACTGACTATTTCAGACGTTCAGTGTACACCAGCAGTCACTGCAGGGTTTTAAAAGTATGAAACACTGTGATATCAGGTTATTAAGATGTAGAGGGGGGGGGGGGAATGAGGTTTTTTTCCCTTCATATTTGCAAGGATGATTTTATGGTCCCTCATTACAGATGAGTCATTGATTGTAGAGGGCCCTACAGACCCATTACTTTATCTAAACATCTCTGTTGCTCGGTGACATTGGTAAAGGACATTGGTAGAGGAAGTGAGGTCGGACAACTGTCCTCTACCCTGGCCGTGCTACTCCATTTTTTAGACTTCAGATCCACTTTGTGTCCTTCCATTTCTGTTTCTTGATATCTGTAGCCAGTGATGGAAAGGAAGTCCAGGACTTACTTTGATTAACTGAACTGGTCACTGACCAACCAATTTATTAACCCATACAGTGCCGAAATACATTTTCGTCTTACATCACTGAACAACAATAGCTACATGTAGAGCTCTAAGCATTAAGATGGCGCAGACTCCATTGTCCATCATCGTCTGTTGTGTACATACAATTCGAGCCGTTACCTCTTGCGGTCACAAATATTGATAAACTTTTTTATTTATTTATTTTTTCAAATTTGGCATCTCCAATCCCACCCGAAACTGGAATGCCCAATTAGTGAACTATGTACAAGTCTTGCTCGTTTGCGACCCCCTGCTGCCAACTCAGGATAGTGAAGACAGTTCGCCGCACTCCTTTGAAGCACGGTCAGCCACTGCTTCTTATACACTCATTGGTTGAATCTTCGCAAGTTCAGAACGAGGGCGGAGGATACCCGGACATGACCAGACTTAGAAACTTGCGGCAGTGCGGTCATATTGAAAAATTGAAGTAGTCCATTTAAACATTTTGAACTGCACATACCCTTCAGTGCACAAAAAGATCACCAAGCCCAATACACACCTGAGAGTCATGCGCAGGTTAGCCAAAATTTGGCAAAGGTGTGCAGAGATAGCTGCTGTCCTTGCATCATGAACAGGAATCATTGCAGCTATTTTATGATATTTTCATGGTGAAGGCGTTTTCCTTTATTTATAGGCTTGTAGGAATACAACAGACTGTTGGAAAGTAGTGGTCACTGGAGAGCCAAAATGGCGGTTTTAAAGCTTAGATGAGGCTACAATTTCAGTGGTTGGCTTTTCTTATTGGTTATGAGTGGCCCTATATCTGCCCCTGTTTGGATAACAAAGGTAGTCGCTCCTCTTTGGATTGTTCAAGCTCAGCATGGCCTTAGTCTGTCAGATCCATCTTTAGCACCATGTGACACATAGATCCCCCCCCCCCAGAGCGAGACGAATGACCTTATTACCGCAAAGAGCTGTTCAGAGATGGGATTTTGTCTGCCAGGGGAGATGCTTGCCCCAGGAAATCTCAGCCCAGTCGGACCCGTCAATCCCTCTGAAACACGTGTGTTCACTGGGTTCACACAAAGCAGCGTCATCTCTGAAGTTGCCCACAAAGTCTCGTCAGCAGAGGTCTCGAGAGATCAGCATTCATGCAGAGGCTCTTATTGACATAAAGACATGCATCGCAGTGTGTGTATTTTCTGTAGAAAACAATAACTAGTGCGCGGTGTATTATCTTGCGCAGTGGCAGTTTTATTCAAAACTAACTGCACTCCCTGGTGGGCACTGCAGCACACAGCAAAAATAATAGCTGCCCATGTCGCTATTAGCTGACTGCATTGCTATTCATGGATTTTTGAAAGGAAAACTTTAAAAAAATTAGTGGAGAAAAATTCATCCTTCAGATTTGAAATGCTGAGAAGTAATGCAACCTGTATTTTCACTGCGAATTCCAAAAAATATGTATTAATGTTTCTAAGCTCTGTATCTAGCCATTATCATATAAGTTTTTGTTATTTCTTTATGTACTGACTTATGATACTGTCTCAACTGAGCCATTTTAACAGTACCATTCACATCACTGTGTCCCATGGCTCAGGCGCTTATATTTGTGAAGTTATTGTGTCTGATGGATGAGGTGTTCAGTTCAGTTGAAAAGCAAAGTCACGTCACAATCTGAAAGCTTTGTTTACTCGCTCAGCGAGCATATTTGGATTGAACTGTGATCATTTTTTTCCCTCTGAGATGTGATATTTTACATGTGAATAATCGTGCAGAAGTGTACCATTACAAAACCAGAGAAATTACAGGGCAGTCCCTCAAGGACCCACAAGATGCCGCCTCACTTTGCAGTCAAACGTCACGCATTTCTCAGAAGTCTTTTGTTTTTAAACCCCTTGATCCTTTTCATGACTAATTTTCTTCATTTTACTCCTGAAAAACAGTGAGGACATTCGCAGAAATGAGCCACAAGAGAGTGAGGACTTCAATCTTTTTTTATTTTAATTATGTTGATAATTCTGACGGCCCTCTTTGCGTTACTCGCATTCTCCTAGGCCTGTCTTGTAATTCTTGTGTTCCCTGCGGGTCACGTGAGGCAATCAGCAATATCGGCCACACCGGCGCGCATGTGTATCTGAGGCCTTTAAAGCCTGCCCCTGTGTTTGTCTCTCGAGCTCTGTCCTGCTGGACTCGGGAGCTGCGGAACTCACGAAATCGCTACCTTTATTCGTCCACATCGCTTAACCTAATGATCGTTTTTGCCTGGCATTGGTGGCTCGCATCATATTTCCGTTACCTGAAAAATAAACCAAAATTTGGTGTAAACTTAGCTCTGTTTCTCCCCTTTGTTGTTTTGTCGCTCTCACTTCTGAGCGTGACAATCATCGGTTCTCTGGGAATAATGTCACTGTGAATCAGTGTTTTCAGAGACCTGCCAGGTCACATGTGACCATGGATGGAAGGAGGTTTTGGCCCTGGTGTGAAAAGTTTCATCATCCATTATCACTGATCCATTATCCTTTCATTGTTCTGATGAAGACGCAGTTAGTAAATGTCAGAGACGAGGTTTGTCACAACTGCTCTCTCCCTGATGGGAAATTAGTGCCTGTATGCATAATTATAGGATTAGCGAGACTGAGAGGGATTTGTCTCTCGGTTTGTAATGGGAAAAGTAACAGTGATCTCTGCTGCAACATGCGAACGGCCTGTTTATTTCCAAGCCCAGTGCTGAGGATTCAGTGGTGAAAATGCCTCTGCAGTGATGGCAGTGCGGAGATGGTCTGGGAGACTGGCGTTCGGGTTCGGAAGTAGTTTTTGAATGCCTACAATGCTCTGTTCCTGTGTTGGAAAACGCTCATTCGTTTACGGACACGTTTTAGCGGGAGAGCTGTCGTGTCAAAATTTTCACAGGAATTCAGTCCTTACAGCTTAATGCAATGTGGGAATGATTATGAAAGGATTGAGTCGTGAACTATGGATCGACAATAAATATTTTCAGTGGCGTATTACTAAGGGTTATCGGGATTTGCACTTCTGTTGGAAAAGGATGTGCATGAATGGAACTTGTTCCACTGACATTTGTTTTGTATAATACACAACGTGCTCCGAAAACACCAGAAGAACAACAGTCACCAATGACTAACGTTGCAGTCATCACTGAGGCCTCAGGGTTTGAAGCCCTGCTCTGCGCAAAGCGATTTGAGTCAATATCAATGGTGAAAAGCAGCATAGAAATATAATTGAATATTATAGCCACTGTAGCCATTGGGGCTGAGCATGGAATGATGAGTTATTTTGTGTCCATTGCTCTAAGTACTTGAAAATATTGTCTTTGTCTTTTAAAATTGCATAATTGTGTGGTGCTAATTCAAAAATGAAGCACAATTGCCAAGATAAGTCTATAAATTGTGCCATCCTTTTATATAGGGTGTATAATCACTGGCATCTGCAGCAGTACAATTGGCTGCTCATTCTCTTGGCTTCAATGCTCTGGGCTTGATGATCTGCCGGCCAGTTTTGGCTAATTTTTTATGTTTGCTGTAAGCAGAAGGGAATCCATTGAAGCAGCAGGATATCTCCTCCAGCTCAGAGTGTGGGCGACCTGTGGACTGGGTATTTTGGAGCAAACTGTGTCAGTATTAAGGAAGATTGTACAAGGGATTGATGGTGGAAAGGGTACCAGTACCACCTTCAGTCGAAGCCAAAGAGGAAGAAGAGCAGTCATGTTTGGATCTGTGGGAGTCGGAGCTGGATAGGAACCGTAGGTGTGGTCTGTAAGCACCCGGGCAGTGACATTATATAAAAATCGTGCAGTGATAATTGCAGGTTTTACACAGTTCAGTTAGAAAAACCTGCTAAATTAAACAGTCTGCTCTTGCACCTCATGGTCATTCATTGTTTTGAGATCCTACAAGCCGATGCTTTGATCCGACTTGTAGTTTGTGTTGCTGCCAGAACATTATCGCTCTGAGCTTCACCGTGAATGACACGTTCCTCCATTTTCTGGGCTTTTCGTTCCGACCAATCGACACCCTCCCTGCAGCGTCGTACCAAAGGTCAAAGGTTTCGCACTCAGTTGCAAGCTTCCTCGCCTGCTGTTTCCCCACCTTTCGTAATGAGAATAAGACGGCAGTTTTTAGCAGCTTTGCCCCCGCGGCCCTGCGCCGGCCCCTCTCCTTTGTTGTTTGCAGTGTCTCGACCGCCCAGATTTTACCCGCGGTCCATCGAAAGTTCAGCTCCCAGGGCTCACACCGTCTGGCGGGCTGGATTACGTGCTTCCAATTCGAGCCAGCGTTGTGCTTTCTTCTTCTGGTCCAGGGAATTACCCGCCTCTTTTTTTGTATTCCGAAAGCATTTCCTCACTCCAGGGCCCTGGTCTAGATCCTGTTTAAATAAAACTGATATTACTGAGCCAGGGAAAGAGCTGATCACTGCTCTGGCTGAATTCCTCTCTTCTTCTTTGGTAAATGTGCTGTGCCTGCGGCTGCCGTTAGCCCATTTGCATGCACACGCAGGACCACCATCTCCCGATAGCCTTTCTGAAGCTGCCAAATTGATTTTGTCAGTTTCAGCTCCACTGCTTTTTGGGAAAGAGATTTTTGGACAGTGGACGGCCCTGATAGCAGGTGAATCTGTAGCAGATCTGTCAGAGCGCTGGTTGATGTTAAAATTGGCGTGAATCTGGCCCAGAGTTGTTTGATACCTGGTGAGTGAAACTGGCATTTTTTTAAACCCATGTTTGTTGGCTGCATTAATTTGGTTTCTGTGAGGCGTCTTCAGTGAGGGCTTGTTAAGATTCTTTGATGCTGCCTGGCTTATATCTCCCAGAAGTCTAAGCTTGGAGATCCTCTTTCACTCTGAGACACATGGGTCCACCTCTGTCCCTCAAGGTACAACCTACAGTAATGAACCACTAATGCACAGTATTCACACACACACACACACAAACACACAAACAAAAATACATTCACACACACCATCTTCTGGTGTGTGCTAATGTATTTTTGTTAAAGTGTGTATGTGTGTGTGTGTATGCGCGTGTGCCGAGCATGCGCATACACACGCACGCGCTCGCGCACACACACACACAAACACACATCTGTTGGAACAATTGCGTGCGAGCACTGTGCCAATATATCAGTCGTGCCATTTGGGGTTAACACTTGAGGTTTTCCTCAGGTTGTTTGAATGTCACACTGACAGTGAAGCAAAAAAAAGCAATTCCACAGCTGGGCTGTCTTTGCGCCGTCTGCTCGTCGGCCCCGGTTACGGCTCGTCACTACGGCGAGCTCCGATCGGTTACCGGATACAGGCGAGTGGAAGTAACAAACACAAGCAAATATGACAGGACTGCCGCGAGACGGATAGCGATAAATTACCCAATAATGTGACACTTCTCATGCTACTGTACACACAGCACAATCTATTTCACTGTCAGTCACCTCATGCTCTCCTTAACATTCATTTCAGTGCGATTATTGTCTTAGCAGGAAAAAAACTATCATCAGTTTTGCAATGATGCCACAGCGCACACTCAATAAAATGTCCCTCCGGAAGATTTTTGACTCCATGAGAGTGTTAGCTCTTAGAGAGCTAAATGCTGCTATTGTTGCTCAATGATGTAAGATATCAAAATCAAAGCTGTTGAAAACCTATCATGAAGCGACTTGTTTAAAAGAGCTCCCGCAGAGGAACTCTTTTATACAAGTCACCACATTATAGGTTGTCAACAGCACAAGATAATTACATTCATATATTTTTTCAAATTTATTTAATTTTACCCTCTAAGGGTTAATTTAGAGTTAATTTTACCCTAAATGCCTTGATTTGAGTGGAAGGTCTTGACTCATCTTCAAATACCATGCATTCACCTAAATTTTATTCTTCAACAAAACCAAAAAATACAGCACAAAATTAAGCCACCATTTTGGCAATTGACAAACACTTGACTGTCACAACCCGTGTGCCTGCTAAATTGGCTCTTCCCCTGTTCCAGCAGTCCTGTGGTTTGTTCCTGGTAATTGATTGGTTGGCTCATTATTTCCTTGGTCCAATCAGCTGTAGCCACTGATTGTCATGTGTATATAGGTTGTGGTTTTTGACTCAGTCAGGGCTGGATTATCTTAGCAGCAGGGGATCCTCTAACTGCGTACTCTAAATTCTAGTTTTCCTCTCTGGTGTCTCTTCCAATGAGCTAAATTATTACTGAGCAAATTATTAGGTACAACAAGTTTTCCAAGCCTTTTTATATTTCTCCTCATCCTCTTCATTTATAAACACACCCTAGTGGCTCATCATTGACCTTGCAAACTGGTCCCCCTGTGCTCAGCTTGTAACCCTCTACAACTGTATTTAAGTATCATAAGTTGATAGTGGTGGAAGGCATTGGTCTGCTTTGTATAACAATGCAATTTTTGGATAGAAAATTGAAAATTATTATTTTAGATTAAATTCATTTAAAATTTTAAGTGTAACTTTAGATCTGGTGACCATATGGTGCTGGTCATTATCCAAAAATAACTGAGCACCTCAGTGGCTTTGCATCGGGCCATAATCCAACGAAAAGATGTCTGGTTGTTTTTGTATAATGACTGGCTAGAGTTTTATATTGATGACTTGTATTTAAGTCAGATAAGGTGCACTTGGAAAATGTGCATAGAAGCCCGTGAGAGAGCCGCGTGTGAGTTAGCGGACCTGAATAAGATGGCGTTACTTGAATTAGAAGCGGTGAGGGAGGACTCAGAATAGCGGAATGAACTGAAATTATCTCGCCCTTCATAGCGGCTCAGGAAATATAATCACCTCTAGTGGAGGGAGATATGCTAATGCAGCTGGGCTGATGTCAGGAGCCTATCTCTCTGATTAATGACCGCCGTGGTGTTTGCCGAAAGCCTGATTGAGCAGCACTTTGTCTCCAACTGTGGGGCACTCGCATTTTGTGGCTTTGGTCTCTTTTTGTGTTTATTTTTTTAATGTTTATGTTCAATGATTTTTTTCCTGAGCTCGGTGGAAGCCGCTGAAATTCCGTCAGTGGCCTCTCTCGGTTGGCATTGGGAGACGGCGAATACATGACCGCTAAGATTCACTTGATGCCTCGTCTCATGGATTTCCACACTACAGAGGCATCACTGATCACACCGAGACCTGCCAAAACAGGAGAAGAAGAGCATGGCTCCCTAAGTTTGTGCCCTTACAGGAGTCTGGTCTGATCAGGACTGGCCATTGTGTAACAAAAACTCTACTGGAGCCAATCAGCTTATCACTTCCCAGGGAGAGCCCATCATTGCCTTGCTTATTTGAGCCCCTAGGCAAGCTGCCAATAATGTGACAGAGAGTTGAACTCCATTGATCAGAATGATTGTCGTCACAGTGCGGGCCGTCCTGAGACCTCCTCTGCCTCGTCTGTGGTCTGTACCCAGCACGGTGGGTGACGATGGGGGGGGCGGGGCTGGGAGGATCGGGGGGTAAATTAAAACCTCCAATTGGAAAGAAACCAACTAAAAGACATGGCTGGACCTGGGAGCTGCCGCAAATGAACACCCTTAGAGTTACTTTCACTCGGCACAGATGCGGAAGATTGCTCGCATCCACTCGAAAGGTACAGCAATCTCGCATCGCCGTGATCTGCTTCGTGTTCTGTGCAGAAGATGTTCGCGTCGAGCAGAGCCACGATTGAAGATGTTTGTTTTGTAACCTGCAGCTCCGCGGACGCTGCATCGATCGCTTTACAAACAAAAATCGATCCCTGTAAAAAGGGTTCGTTCTGTTTACGGCAGACCGGGTTGCCTCTGTCCACAAAAGGCATGCGTTCTAAACTCGTCTGTGGTCTGAAATTTTCTCCAAATACAGGATGGCTGTTTGGCTTTGTCACTGAAACGTAGTGTATAGTCATGCTTCACTTTGGCTGTTGCTGGTTTAATTGATGGTTGAGGGCCCGGTTCCACAAAGCAGGATTACTAGTTAGCTGGATAGCTGCAGAAAAAGCATTCAATTTGTAATTCAGGACATAGGTATTCCTGATTTGGGTTGGCTCTGGGTTTCTCTGTGCATTTATCGGTAATCCTGTTTTGTAGAACAGCTACCAGATGCATTTCTATTCTAGTTTGCTCTCTGACAAAATGTCAACTGTACACATGCACTAAGATGTAATACTGTATTCCCCCCTCTTAATGGCGGAATGGCAAAATCAGCTAAGTACATGGTGTGGTTAAATTTGTTCACTAAAAATGACGTCAGTCACTGCAGGTCTCACGTATGTTTTCACAATAAGGACTTGTTACATCATTTGGAAATTAGCGCTTGAATTGGCCCATTTTGATGCACAACACAATTATGTGCATCGCAGCGCTTGCAAAAATGATGATATTCCTCTTTTGCAAAGACAATACTCACCTAAAATGAATCTAAAGGACACACTACACACTATACATACTCCAGAAGATATTTGACTCCATGAGGGAAGTAATTCAGTTGAATGTTTGATCTCGGTGTGCTGACACTAACATCCTATCGTCAAACTAAGGACAAATGTTTTTTGTACGGCTCACCATCTGTGTTTAGGTTGCTGGAGTCGAGGATGCTAACGTTTTATGTTCAGATATTAAGTTCAAGGTCAGTCTGAATTTTTTCTCATTATTTCACCACCATGACTAGTTTCATTAGCTTGCTGTTTACATTAAAAGTGAGCAACTAATTGTAACCCTGAAAAGGGACATTGATTTTCTGACTCAGGAATGTGTCATGTTCATGTCTACTTTTTATATCATTAAAAAATTAAAGTATTGATTCACACTAATTACAACAATCCTGTACAGTGCGAAACATTGAATAAATGTTTGTCACAACATCAGCCGTGTATTATTACAATGATAATAGATTTCTAACTTAAGCTACTGCTTACCAACCCTGCTCCTGGAGATGGTAGGTTTTTAGTCCAATTGTAGCAAAGCACACTGCGCTTAAAAGCAAGAGGCCCTGTTTAACTGCTCATTAGTAGAGTCTGATGTGCTGTATTTTGGTTGCAATGAAAATTTCCAAGAGGGTAGATGTCTAGGAACAGGGTTGCTATTGACAGAACATTTAGTCATATGTTTTTCTGTGTGGACAGTGCCCATTTTTTGTAAAAGGTTCTGAATAATTAGCAATTTGTCAGTGAATATGAGCACATTTCCAAGTATAAATGCATAATTTGGCATTGATTGGCAGTTTCTTAGGCTCAGGAACCCATTTTCATTTTAAATAGGAGGCACATTGATAAGTCCGTCCCAGATTTTGTAACATGAGTTCTGAAGGGTATTTTTACTGTGATTTTTTTTTGGGTTCAATGGAAACTTCAAAGTCCACAGTGGTCAGACTGCTCTCATGGATAATATTAGCCTGTATTTGGTTTGTAAAGACAGGACTTGCTGCCATGCCTGTATTCACACCTGGCTGTCACCACACACTGTCACATAATATCTGGATATTCAGTGAAAACAACGGGCTTAATTTGTGTGCTTCACTCCAATATGCAACTCTTTTCTAAGGCTTTAAAACAAGTCAGCTCCCTGACCAAATAAATGGGGTATGACGAGCTAAATAAGGTCAGCTGTGAGACGCGTTGTTGGTGGTCATTACCTGTTTATAGTGCTGCCTTTCGAGTTTCCGAAGTTACCCTCCGGCATTAGGAACTGGTGTGATTCACAGTCTCAATCAGGTCCTGCCCTTGCATGCCGTTCACGTTCCTGCTTTAAAAGAGCCAAGCTGTCCAGATCAGCGGGGACGATAAGCTGTAGTGGTTTTGCAATGTTCTGTGTAATTTACCAATCGGAATGGGAAACGGTACTCTCTCTGTCTCCAGGCTGGAGACCTCAGATCCCTCCTCGAGTTAGTGCTTCATCTTCACGCCGAGAAGAAGTGGTTTTTTCCCTCTCCATACCCTAGAGTTTGTCTTTATCGATTGCTCCTTCCATCTTTGTGAGAGACGGCCTGTCAGAGACTCTTTTTGTTGCTTGTTTGTTAGCGATGTTTGTGCCTTAATATTCTAGTCAGATGGACTCTCGAAGAATACTTCCACAGTCTGCCACTCGGGTGAGAGAATGTCATTTCAGGCCTTTTTTCTCGACCGCGCTTAGCATGCAACTTTTATAGTCTTTATAGTCAAGAATCGTGTGAGGAGAACATTAGTATTACAAAATAAGGGCCTCTGCCACATATTTTTCCTTTTCATTTTTCATGAAATTGACATTTGTGCTTGTTAAGATTCTTCTAAGTTATGTCAATTTTTATAGAAACCAGAAAAGATCCCTTGCAGTTCATGACAAAATTGATCGATGGATCCTCTCATGTAGACCGAGTGCACCGTTCCAACCCCCCCCCCTGGATGCAGTTAATGAGATCCTTCACTCATGGCTTTCATGGGGTTTTTCTCTCTTGCTGTCATGCTGCATAAGTTGAACACAGCATCAGTAAAGACCATATTGCCATCTTTTTCTATTCACAAATTTATCCATTAGACTTCTTAAGCTTATCAGGCCAATCTTGTACCCTTTTTTTTTTTTTGAAAATTCCCGTCTTGCCTTTTTATTCCTGGAGGCAACGAGAGGCTTGAAACTTGTGTATCTGTTACCTGTCAATCACCAGGGTCACCCAGCCATTTTGAGACTCGACTTGATTAAAATGTAACTGATTTACTTGTCATGTGGAACATTTCTCCCTCAATCTGGAACCAGGTGATTCAACAGGAGCAAAATTGCATCAGGAAGTATTATTGAAATAATTGGATAATGCTCACAAACAGCATTAATTCTCACTGTATTAGCTGAGCAGTATTTTCGTAACAGTATTTGCTTTTGATGTAAAAAAATAAAAATTAAAAAAGTAACCCCTAACGATATGAATTGTGGGATTATTTTGAGTCATAAATGGAGCTTTTAGTGAAGTGGTTGTGATATAGTGATTGGATGATTGTGTTTTGATGAGGCTAAACAGAGAGGCATGTTGCGTGTTTTGATCACTGATTGCCTGCAGTTTGACTTCCTGTTCCCGAAGCGCCACTGTAACCTATCACAACAGAGCAATGGCACTGTCTGGATCCAATTGTGTTTCTGTAATTCTGTGAAGGTTTAGAGCCTTTTTTCACAATGGAGAGCTCAGCCTCCCATGCACCAGTGCAATCACGTTATTTACCCGGCCTTTGGGATTTCCACTTTTAGCCTCTATTGTGATTCTCCAAGGATTGAGGTCTTTTCTCCCAGCCATAGATTCTCGTCTTTCTCTCGCTAAATGCGATTTGAGTCGATATGAATTACATTTGCGTTTCCATTCTCAGCTGGGTAATTGAAGGGAACCTAGGCGAGTCTGTCTGAGTCAACTCTTCAGTTTTTTGACGGTAAATCATTATTCGTAATTTGATGACGCGCTGGAAAAATATTACGAGTATATTCCCTCTCCTGGACTGAAAAAATCCTTCAGTTGTTGTCGTTTTCATATTTCGCAAATTGAAATGCTTTCAAAAGATTTATCATCAAATATAAGCGATAGTGGATAGAGCCTCACAATAAACACTTTGCCATCCTTTGATGTGATAGTAAACACAGCCCAGCTTTTGAAACGCTGTGATTCCCTTGTGCCGGTGAATTGCTCATGTAGATTTCTGTTCCATCCTGAGCTGAGGTACAGAGCACTGGAGTGTCAGTTCGGATGGAGAAACCCAGGTGTTCTGTGTACTGCACCCAGCTGGCTGCATTCGGGCCGTAAACTGGCACAGTTTGTGGGTCAGCACCATGGACTGGGCAGCAGCCTCAGCGTTCAGCACCAAGGACTGCGTACTCCCTGGCTGTCGGACAAGGGCACCTCCACATGCCGTTCAGTTTACAGACTTAAACAGAATTAAAATAACTGCCTCTCTCTCTCCCTCTCTGATTATTTCTCTCTCGCTTTCTTATTCTCTCTCCACCTCTTCCTCCCTGATTCTCTGTCACTCGTTCCATCTGTTTCTCTCTTATTCTCTGTCTATCTTTGGCTGTCCCCCAGTCCCCCTCTCTCTCATGATCTCTATCCCCGGTCTCTATATCTGTCTCTCTCTTATTCTCCTGCCTCTTTTTGTCAAAATCTTCCATTGCTTTCTATCCCTCTATTACTCTCCCTGATGCTCGCTCTCTCTCTCACTCTCTTTCTCTCTCTCTTGCCCACACACACACACACACACACACACACACACACCTAATTTGGACAGAGTCCCACTCAGTCACAGTGAATGATGCCCCTGCAGTTGCAGTCAGTTCCCTCAGTTACTCCAGATCCCTGGTACTGGAAATGATATTATTATGAATTATCTCTGTGGCTCTCGTTACTGTAGTTTATGAATCTGGCAAACTGCCAGGCTCCTACATGGCATTAATCTATGGGAGGTGAATTCTAATGAACGTAATGTGCATATATTACAGCTTGGTTGTGGCTAAATTATTCCTGAAGTTGTGTGCCTGTTTTATTTTTCAGGAGGTGTTATGCTCGGTGCCGTGTCCCGTCTCTGGGGCGTTTGTGTTCGTTCTCCTGTCGACGCGCCGGGATCTTTCATTGTGTTTCCGCCTGAGTGACATGACTTTGTTTTGACTGGACTGTAAATTATGTATCGATCTAGATACGGCTCCTCCTGATTATTTATTTGACACTGTTGTCATGCGCGCTGTGATTTATTTGTTGACGGACTCGTTTGTCCTTCAAAGTTAAAAGTTACGATAAACAAACTAGCTGTTGTAAAGAAAAAAAAAAAAAAGTTTTGTCTGAATTTGCTTACGCTTGATTATTGAATTGTTATGCAGCCTTTACCAATGAATGCTTTACATGTAACATGTTACGCACATTATCGGTGTATGAGTCTGTGTTCATCATTTCTCCACCTGCATTAATTGGAGGACATGGAGTAGGCGACAGTGAACGAGGAGAGACCAGAATTCAAGTGACAGATTAATTAAACCTGATTAATTGATTCTAGTTTAAAAACCAGCACACACTCAAACACACACACACACACACACACACACACACACACACACACACAAACAGCCACACACAGTTGTAAACAGCCTCACACACTTGTTTTCATCATTACAGAGTATGTGCCGATCTGCTGTCGTTGTTTGTGAGTCGAGAGCACGCACTGCACCTCATGACGCAGGCTGATTCTGTTCAGCACAACAGCCTGTACGTTTTGTGCTTGTTTGAAGATTTACTTCTCACTTGAAAAAATCACCCAAGAGAAGAACTTTGGTTGCCCTGAATGAGTCATACGAGTCTTTTTTTTTATGCCCTGACATTACAAAGTAACACGACTGTATCATTATAGTATCGAAGCGCAATTCACCGGAGTCTGCCTCACTGTTGCGTTCATGGTGAGTTCATCCTTAGCGTGGGTGTTAGCACGTCACCTCTCTGCCTTCAGACTCACGGCCTGCTCTGAAAAGTTCCTGTTCTGAGTTACCCGGACAACCGCTCAAAGTAAACCCGGTACACCTCTATTTAGTACTTCGGTCCTTGTCCCAACCTGGATTTACCACGTTACATTTATCCAGCTAACTTTGTCATCCTACTTTGGAAAAAAGGCTGCCAGGCTTAAGCCTCATGAGATGGCTGCATTTCCAATGGTGAATATATCAGGGGCGTGGAATTGGTGGACAGTGTGGCGCCCCAAAGGAAATAGGAGCCTGTGATTGGCTTGTGAGTGGAATGGGCACATTCTATGAGAGGCCAGAAGAGAAGTGTGTGTTTAGACTACAGAGACGGCCTTACTGCTCCGTGAGCGGGGGTTATCTTCAGTATCTCTGCAGTAGTATCACATTTAATCATCTGTGGTGATGTTAACACTTTACAGCAAGGTCCACTTGACATTACTTAATACAGGTGTTGAGAAGGAACTGCTGAATAGTTAGCTTGTACATTGTTCATTCATGTTACTATCAAAATTGGTAAATGCCAGTTGAAATGGGAAATTAACTAAAGCACAGCTAATGTGCATGTTATTGGATCAGTACTTACCAGTGTAATCTGTGCTCTGTTAATTTTTGAGTAATAATCAACATGTTCATGCATTTGAAGTATTGCCTATAAATTAAGCATAATAATACATCCATTTTCTATACCCGCTTATTCCTCACTAGGGTCACGGGGGGAGCTGGAGCCTATCCCAGCTGACTACGGGCAAAGGCAGGGACCCACCCTGAACAGGTTGCCAATCCATCGCAGGGCGCACACACCATTTACACACCATTCACTCTCACACTCATACCTATGGGCAATTTGGTGTCTCCAATTAGCCTAATATGCATGTCTTTGGACTGTGGGAGGAAACCGGAGTACCCGGCGAAAACCCACGCAACACGGGGAGAACATGCAAACTCCACACAGAAAGGCCCCAGGCCAGATTCGAACCCACGACCTTCTTGCTGTGAGGCAGCAATGCTAACCACTGTGCCACCGTGCTGCCCAAAAAAAAAAAAAAAAATGATTTATTTTAGCGTTGGTTATATGTGTATCATGTAACGTCCTGCAGTAGTCAGTGGCGAGTCATGTGACCTGAGTGTAGAGTCATGAGCCCAGTCATTACGGCCGCTGTGACACAGTGTGATCTCTGTTATAGGCGCCGGCTCTGAAACAGATGTCTGGTTGTGCCTCCTGCCTTATTTCCCGTCATTCTGACATTAATGCCATCCTGATTATCATTCTGACAGCAATTAATAAGCGCGGCGTCAGAGCCAATCGAGTGGCTCTGTCAGGGCGGTGGTTTCTGGAAGCCCCGTGCGGGGCGTGATGTGATTTACCCAGAGTGATCATCAGCAGCTCCGGCTGCAGTGATTAATTCTGCCACTCCTCATCGCCAAGTGTGGCTCTCTCTCTCTCTCTCTCTCTCTCTCTCTCTCTCTCTCTCTCTCTCTCTCTCTCTCTGTCCTTCTCAGGGCATCTGACATTCGCCTGGAAACGTAACCGAGGCAGAGATGAGCAAGAGAATGGGAGAAAGAGAAGGAGAGATGGAGAGAGGAAGTGAGAATCAGAGAGGGAGGGAGAGAGAAGGAATTATGGGTGAGAGAGAGTGAATGAGAGATAGAGGGGCAGAGAGAGAAATATTGAGAGAGGGAAAGAGATAATTAGTGATATAGAGGGAGGGAATGAGCGATGGAGAAAGAGAGGGAGAGAGGGAAAAGTGAGGGAGGAGAGGGATATAAAAGAGGACAGGGACCCCACAAAGGGCCACAGAGTGAGTGTTCGCCCCGTTCACCGCTGCAGGGGGAGGCGTCCTTCAACAGCACGAGCGCCGCCCATTCAAAACGCGCCTGTCCAGAACGGGCCAATCGCTCGGCCTCTGGTACTGCTGCTCTCTGCTTTCTCGTTGCGTTTACACATGAGGACCACTCAAGAATGCCACGAATCTAAACTCCTGACCGAGGATCTCGAATTTGAATTGAATTTGACGATTCGGGGCAGAGGCGTCACGCGCCGTCGCGAACTGTCGCGACCTCTTACCTCGCGTTAATGGCACGAATCGCTGGCGAATCATCACAAATCATTAGGCACAGTCAGGAATGTTGCCGCATGCTGCTGCGCACCATTATGAATCGTCACGTTCTGTCACGAATGTTGTGAATCGGGCGAATTTGGTGTTTATATGGCTCCACAGAATCAGACCATGGAACGTCCACATACTTTTGCATCTGCTTGTGTAACCCCCCCCCACCCCAGCTGGTATCGGCTCATACCTGTACTTCTCTTCCCTCTCTCCCTGACACTGGTCGCTCCTGCTGTATCTCCACCCACCACCACCCTCTGGGACCCACTGGCTTTAAAAATCACGGAAGATTTAAAATTGCGTTCCTTATGCAATTTATAATTACTTTCGGCGAAAAATGTCACTGTCTAGCACCCCTGAAGAGCATATTATGCACTGTGGACGCTATTTTCGGCCGCAATGTACAGAACGTGACAGTATGGGCTCCAAGAACCATCAAGAATACACTACAAATGCTGTCACGCTCTTTTACGAATCACCACGAATCGGCACGCTCAGTTGCAAACTCCATGAATCGAGGGTGACTCGTGACACTCGTGGAAGATTTTTTTTGCAGCCAAAAAAACACATTCCACGATATGTCACGAACTGACACTTGCTGTCAAGCACCCTATTCCGATGCATTAAGTCACGTTACGAATGTCACGAATGTGCCACGAATGACGGGAAAATGATAATCGTAACGCATCGTGCCCATGTGTAAACCCAGCTTCAATAACCTCTCAGCGACTCAGTTTCACACTCGACTCTGCACTCTCTTGGGTCCTCAGGAATACACCCACCAAAAATAAGTCTATCATACAGTTAGTTGTTGAAGGGCATGCATACAGACAGACAGACTGACAAACCTCTCAATTTAATTGTTAAATTTTGAGCTGTCAGTTTAGAAATGAGAAACATGATTCCAAGAGATGCATTAAAAAGCAGCGGTGTGTGCTTCACACTCATAGGTCACTGCAACCTTCAAATGTCAAGCAGAGTGAAGCTCCTTTGTGTGACCTAACAGTGAGTCATGACCATACATTGCGCCATAGCAAACGAGTCTCTAACTGCTGAACGGGAGCCCTTTTCGATGTCGAGAGTTCTGAGTTATTCCCCATAACAAGAATGCTGAGATTTTTCCAATGATGTGAAAACTGAACTCTCACAATTAAAAAAACAAAACTGTTTCAATTGTGCAGTTGGTCTAAAATGTTCGACCACGTCCTTGGTTTGAGAAAAAAAGACCATATATTTTTCCTTGATTTAGTTTTGATACATTTCCAAATGGAAATGTTACACGCAAATTGTTACATTGTAACGGAACTTATCTTTGATGCTCATCAGTGCAGTATTGATCTTATTTGAGTGTTTTCTCAGATGACTGACATGCTGTCACTCAAGCCTGCACTTCCTGTGCTCGCGGTCTCTCATGAGGCGTTATGTCCCCCTTTAAGTCCCCGATCTTTGCCCTTGTGTTTCAGGGTTTCCCACAGAAATCGGTTAGTCAAGGTGGTGACGAGGGGGGGAGGGAAGGGGGGCATCAACAGTCAGTGTTACTCTGTATAAATAAACAAATCAGTTAAAGTGCCATAGCAAAGTGACAAAGTCAGCAGTCTTGTAACTTTATTGATTGGCACGCAGATATGATAAAATGTATGTATTATGCTTTCATGGAATTGAGATCAAAAATTGTAGTTTGAATGGGTTTCTGGGTTTCAATGGCGCATTTTTTGCACTTAACAGTCTGAGTGAAACACTTGCGTGTACACAATGTATTTTAGCCTTACTGTAAGAGCTGAGCTGGAAATAACAAGATCAAATAAAATCAAATAAAAGCTGGAAATAACAAGATCAAATAAAATCAAATAAAACACAATCTTACCAAAATTCATGCTACATTAATGAACACAGGCAAAATTTTATATAATAAAAAAGAAGAATGAAAAGCGCGTAAAATGCGCATAACCGTCCCTAGGGGTTAAACAAAAATTAATGTAAGAACGGAAAATGTATTTGTCATCCGTTTTGACTTCAATTCCCCAAATGCTTTGCGGTTGTGGTTATGTTTGGGGAGAGGAGAACGGTATTATGTACGGAAGCGCATTGCATTCACAGGATAAAAAAATATACACCTTATCTCGTAATTACGAGATCTGATTACGCGCAGGTGGTGAAGTAGGCCGGCTTCTTTGAATAAAGTACCCTGATATTTTTGACTGCTTTTTCCCATCCATTACTGTGCACTAGAGAAAACCACGTACAAGTGTCAAACATAGCAGAAAGCCATGTGCAAACACATCGGTAACCTTGATAAGAAACTAAACGCATTGCATATAGCCTATATTAATGAAACAGATTATGGGCAAGCAGTTGATAGGAGACAGTATTCCAATGTTTACTTTTGATGAATAATTATCTAACCTCCACATGTCCTTCTCATGACGATGACAGGTTATTGTATATCCGGATAATTAGCTTCTTCCTGATACAAAAAAATAATGTTGCCGTAGTGATAGATGGCACAGTAACATATTGAAATATACTCTTCCAAAAAAGAAACTACATATATTGAATTATTGATTACACTTGCTTTGTGTAATGTTTTCCACATTTGTCAAAACATTTCATGTATAATAAATTGATGCTAAAAACAATGTATAGTTTCTTTTTTGGAAGAGTATATTTAACCAACAGATGCCAGCCGTTATTCTGCTTCATCGCGATGCGGCCTTATTTTACTGTGTATGCATGCGTGGATGCAGCAGAATATTTTTTTTTTTTTTTTTTATCGGAGGGGGACGTAGTCAAGGCGGGGGGAATTTGTTGTCAAGGCGGCCGTCCTAACTATAAAGCGCTGCGAGAAACCCTGTGTTTAGTTATTCTTTATAGCACTGACTGCCCAATGGTTCTTTATAAACTGGCTGCCCACTGCTTTTCTACGTTGTGTTTTTTTAGTGCGTCAAGCAACTCTGGAAAATCTAGAGATGGACCTTAGAGATCATGAGATCAGTGCCCTGCCGTCTGATTGGCTGTTGCACCTTGTTATGGGGGATTATATTACAGTTCAGCTGGCCTCACTGCCTGTGTCTTCAGCTCTGAGGTCCTGGCTTGTTGCAGGAAGTAAGAGCTCTTTGGTTAATTAGCGCTTCGGAGGAGCTGAGGAGAGCTGTCTCGGGAGGGATGCTCCTCCATCTCCGAGCGCCGTCGGTTATGGGCCTGCCGAGCGAGGTTAGCCGGGGCGCACTCATCCACGACCACTTCTGCTGGAGTCTGGAGCTCTGAGCCTTCAGCTCTGACACAAGAATCGGGGTGAAACTGCCAGATGTGTGGGTGTTCAGCGCTAATGCCCCAGGGCTGTTCGCAGGTCAGAGCTTCTCTTTACAAAGTACACAGTGATTAAAACAACAAAATATTAATTGCAATTTTAGTTTTGCATTCAGGCTTAAAAAAATAGTTTTTAAGCGGGACAGAGGATATTGGATTAGGGGTCTGTTCATCCGTCCGTTCGTCCATCCAGGCCAAAATTATGACTAGATTTCTCTGCAAATATTATACCTACATGCGTGAAATTATGTATGATAATAAGCTAGTCATGATCTATGTTGAGTTTGAAAATGGATATCGAAGCATGTTTTTTTTTTTATGGAGTTACAGCTCTTAATCGTGTCGGAGAAAGTGTTGACGATGTTGTCTTGTTGCTATTGGTTAACACTGCCATCTCACCGCAAGAAGGTTGTGGGTTTGAATCAGGGTCTTGACACCTGACTGCAGCATTCGCAAGATACGGCTGAGAGAGGGTGGCTGGGAGAGAGAGGGGAATACCAGTGCCCTCCCTCGATGTGATTGGACAAACTGGTCTCACGCTGGGAGCAGACTTCCAGACTTCCTGATTCCCAGAAGACGAGATGATGTTTGGATCCGCACGGACGATTTTCAATATCACTTCACCGCTGTAGATATTGTTTATTTCTCCACTTGGCAGAGAAAAACTCAGAAGTAATCCTCAGCGGTCGCAGTCGTCACGAGGAGCTGCGCTGGGAAGACCACAAAACACCTGAGCCCACGCTAAAAACGCCGAGCCCCTCTTTGGTCTGGGGACGTGGAATGGGGCGGTCCGAATATCGTTGGACGCTCACGCTGCGGTATGCGTGTGCTTGGATGACGCAGGCGATGGTGCTTTGGTTGACGGGTCAGAAGATGACAACAAAATGACAAGTGGTCACTTTTTGTTGTCTTCACTTAGAAAAGGAGGACATGACATTTTCAGGTTTGAGAAAAGAGTTTGTGTTCCTGACATGAAGTGATGTTGGCACTGATCATGTTGCACAATGACATCCAGCATTTCTCTACAACACTGTGCACTAGTGTGGTGTCATTTAATACAACCAGAACACAGCTGACACACGGAATGCAATGATTTACTGTTTCACTGGCAAACAGGAAGTGCACATCCAATCATTGCCTTTTTTCAAAACATTAATATTGTATATATCTATCAATTTTGCAAGATCCTTAGCAGTTATTTCCATGGAGACAAAACAAGGCAACTTACTAACCATGTAACAATAAGATATGAAGCTTGATGCAGTGATGAATAATGACCTGATTTTTACTTGGATGTAATTCTGCAGCAGATGCATTTTACTTGTTCTCGTCTCTATCTGAGGCAATTATACAACCTTTGGAGGGTTCAGATATGGGTACTAAACGTGTAGGAGCATCCTGACAGTGTCTGAATGAGGGTGATGGAGTGGTGGCTAAGTTTGAATCGGACCTGGAAGGCTGGCAATTTAAGCCTTGGTGTAGTTTCAACTATATCAGGGACTGCTTTCGGGCCCTTGAGTGTGGCCCTTAACCCCAAACAGCCCCTCGGCGGATTTGCACCTGGTGGACTGACTGACTATGAGTTGCTTTGAATTAAAACAGCAGCTAAAACCACTGCGTTATGATTAGCTGTGAAGCGTTTTCATGGTAATAACGTGTTGACGTTGTCATCAGTCATGGTAAATGTAACTGCAGAATTTGGGTGCATGAAATATTTGGACTGCACATGTCCCTGTCTCCAGATTTTGGTCTATGTCTCTATATTAGAAAGTGCCACACTCATGGTGATATAATCCTCTAGGATTCTGGGTAATAATGCTCTCACTGTGATGTCCATGATTAGCTCATTTTGGTCACTGCTGTTTTTTTTTTTTTTCCACCCCAATCAAATTCATAACCACATTCATCTCTAATGTGCAATTTTCGGTTCACAAGGACAAAGCCAAAGATTGGACCTGCCTCGCAGTTTTACTAGGTGATCAGAGAAAGATGATTAGTGCCTCTTTGGCTCCGGTATTGAAAATTGGCCGTAATGGGATGAAATCCTAACTGCTGCAGTGTTCAAGAGGAACCAATTTTGAGAAGAGGCCAATTACCAATTTTTTGCGATAACACAACAAAACACAGGTTATGTTCTCACACCCCTGTTTGCTCCGTGTGGTTTCTTTTTCTTTTTTTAAAGAGGGAATGCCATTACTGAGATCTGGAGCCACGAGCCGGTAACATTCAGTTTGTCGTTTCTGCGGCGTTCAGTACCACCAGCTAATGGTGATCCGTAATAAAATCAAATCAAGTACGGTTTGTTGTCAGTATTCAGTGTGGTGAATTTTGGGGCCATTTTGTTGAGCATGTGGAGCTCTGAAGACATTGGGGTGAGTATTTTCAGTCGATGACTTATGACTAATGACAGCTGCTTGGCTGAAACTACTGGAGGATAGAAAAAGCCCTTTGAACTCCTCAGTAGTCTTGACCTGTTTTCGCCCAGTGATAAGAATATTTTTTAAATTTTTTTATTTAACCCTTATTTAACCAGGGAAGTCCCATTGAGGTTGAAATCTCTTTTTCAAGGGAGCCCTGCATCTGCTTTCTAACATGCAGGCTCCTTCTTAATGCAGTGGCAATTAAATGGCACATTCAATCCAGAAAAAAAGTTGTATTCACTTTACAAAAAAGATTCACTACTTAAGTTAACTTCCATGCTTCTTTGTACGACATCCTGAATGCAGGCTTGAGTGTTTAAATTACAAACAAAAGGAAGATTAAAAACCATCAACTACAGCTGAATATCGTAAACTTTTATTGAAACAAAATGGCGCGTTTTATTTCTCGCATCACCTCAACAAGGAGAGCTGGCCACACCTCTTGTGCTGACTCCCCCCCCCAAGTTCATATTATCTTAACCCTTAAAGTGCTGTAATAAAGTTTTAAAAAATACAAATGTAATTATCTTGTGCTGTTGAAAGCTTATCATGCGGTGACTTGTTTGAAAGAGCTCCTGTGTGGGAGATCTTTTAAACAAGTCACCCCATGATAGGTTTTCTACAGCTTTGATTTTGATATCTTACATCACTGAGTGACAGTAGCTGCATTTAACGCTCTAAGAGTTAATTTTAATAAACGATTGAAAGCAGGTCAGGACCGATGATTAGTTTAATGGCACGTTCTCAGCCTCCTCAATCCTGGCCTCATCAGGCGCTACTGCTCATGAGTCATGCTCTGTCGCTAGTTATAGACACATCGGCGCGAACGCTAACACACCACGGCCTCCAGTGTGGGCTCTTACGAAACCAAAGGTCAGACTGAGTGATTAACAAGGGGGCGACTGTAAGTTTTTTTTTTTTTTTTAAACTGGAATCGATTTCGATGGCCGAGCCGCTTTCACCCTCTCGGTCTTCGAGGAGTAATAACCAGCTTCCTGAAGGCTGGCGCTTCAGTTAAGTGCGTTTGAGACTGGGAGCTGGCTGCTCCACTCATATCGCTAATGTAATGATGTTGCTGTGCATTAGCGAGAATTAAGTGTTCAGTGCGGCGTCTCCCCGAGTTACAGGGGGACGCCGCTCCTCCGCATCTGTCATTTGCGTAAAGCCCGTGTTATGTAACGTGGTCTCAGTTATTCGTGTACAGTCGGACAAATCTCCCATCATACACTGCGGCAGCCTGTCTCATCGTATTTCTCCGAGCGCCGCTCCTGCTCGCTGGCCCCCCCCCTTGTGGGAGAGGGAGGGCACATGCTGTCTGCCCATGACGGCGTGTGTGTGTGCATGTGCACGTTCGAGGACGCATTTGCTGGCCGTTTGCGTGCATTCTCCGCAGCACTGCACTTCTTCAGCCAATCAGCAACTCAGCTTCCACTGCCCTGGATGAAAGCGATGTAAAGAACAGTGAGAAAACTAAATGTGGCAGTTAAATCATTAAAATCTTGTTCTGTTTCATTTGCTATCTCGAAATACATTCCATTGTGTGTTTTATTCTGGAATGAGGACAGTAGCATTGAAATCATCTTTACACAGGTTGGTCAACTGAGAGAAACGATCAGTTGCAGAAACCTGACGCTGATATGATGCGCCGATAAGTCCGTCATTTTCTCATAGCCTGGAAATCTATATCTATTTATCTCATTTGGTCATACAAACGAAGTCTCCCCATGTATCTAACAAGCTTTATTATATCAATTGACTACATACCACACCGGCTCAGAATGAGTTCATTGGGCTGATGTATGTGCTGAAGCCTCGTATTTTACCTGAACGAGCCGCCAACAAGCCTACCGAAGAAAACAACTCGTAGGAGAGATACCCAGGGCTGAATTTAGATTTGAGGCCCAAATTTTTTAACCATATAAAGCCCATAGTTTTGTTCTGTGGCCCATCCTCTTGTCTTTATATTAGTTGCCGCATGAAAGCTCTTCAACAGCGCAAAATAATTTAATGTATATTTTTTAAAAATGTATTTCAGTGCTCTAAGGGTAAAAATGGGATCTATGACCTTGACATGAAATGGGCTTCTGAAAACACCCAATATGCGCAACCTGTTTAAATTTGGGGGCTGTCCCTACAGCGTATCAGCAGGTAGAGAGGCAACAAGGAATGAGTAGACAGACAGACAGACACACAGACAGACAGAGGGATGGTGCAGGTGAAGACCCCCCATTGGATAAAATTGCCAGGGGGTAAAAATCTGTAAATCATGGTCCAGTCCCACCACAATAATGTTTAGATTTTTTTGCGATTTATATTGCCTAACCAATCATCACGCTGTCACACCTCTATATTGCCTCCTATTCTCTGAACTTAACTCACTTTAATTAACTCACTTAATTATTCCCTTTAGCAGGTTCAAGGACAGAAAAAGCATGTTTTCCTCACATTTGGACCATATGCTGGCTGCCGCACTTCATTTAAGCTGCATGACACTTACAGCACAGCGACAGACATTTTAAAACCCAGGACGCCAGGTTTTTATGGCCGCAGCATTATATCAAATGGAAAATAACTTGATCTTGTACACATCATTTTGTACTCATTTCACTGTAATTCAGCGGGACATATTTGGGATCGTTGGAAAGTGGAATTTAAAGTAGGTCTGAGGTTCCACAGGTTTCTATACAGCAGCTGCATTATAAGGTGTATGGGGCTGAGCCATCATTTAAGTCCTGTGCTATGATTAACCCTATAATGCCCAGACACATTATTTTTTAAGTATTGAAGGGAAGTATTCAGATCCACTGTACATCATTAGGTCTTGTGACAGCAAAATATACACTGCTGAACAGAACTTCTAATTCCAGGAGTATCATATCTGATACAGCCAAAAATCAGCACCCCTCCAGAACACAACACTCAAAATTTCAAATTATTTATATGCTCTCTACCATCTATAGCTATCCCTTAACATGAATAAGAATAATTTTTTGTGTGATATTTACCATCGAATGCCGAACTTCACCGCCAAAGTCCAAGGAAATTCATGAATTCCCATTCACATGGGGGCTACTACCTTGAAGTGAGTGACGAGGGGAGAGACGACTCCTGTAATCTCACTTCTTCCCTCTAGGTGGCAGCACTGTGTATCAGATATGATACAGTGAGCAGTCGTGGTTGTGTTGCTTCTTACCAGGTGAACATGGTCCTTCAAATTTGCTGTATCATATATGATACAGGGGGCATTATAGGGTTAAGCTGTAAGCTTTTCAGAGCATCAGCAGTGAAGCTCCAACCTATTTTAATTTTATTTATTTATTTTCTTTCAGAAGAGCAGTCAGCGGCACACACTGTTCCTGAGCTTCCATTTAGTGACCTGTGCCTCAGAGGCTCAACAGAACTGAAACAGTGCGGGGAAACATTGCTACAAAACAAGGCCCAAAATAGATAAATGTCACCTGTTTAGATCGTTACCTGTTTAGATCCATTGACTTCAGATATTAAAGGGCGCGCGCCCACGGGTCTCTCTCAAGAGTCATAACGGTCAGAGAGATTCAGTTGTTTTGGGTACGGTGACTGAAAGCATTTCAAAAACGAGACAAATTAGATCTTCGCCTCTGATAGCCACGGGTATCATCGAGGTGTCAGATGTGCAAATGAACTCAACAGGTTTCAAGAGGGTGTCTCTCCCATTGAGCAGGTGTTCTAGCATTTCTTCATCAAGGGTGATTTTTTTTTTAAATACTTCCATCCAAGAGTAAACGGAGGTATTATAAGGGCTTCCCGTTCTGTTCTTGGAGATCTGCTGTTCTGCAGGCTTTAACCCTTAGAGTGCAGATATAAATTTGGAAAAAAAATATAAAATGAATTATACCTTGCTGTTGAAAACCTATCATGTGGCAACTTGTTTAACCCTTACCACTCCGGTAACGTTTTCTTAAAATGCATATAAAGGACGTACGCAAGGTAAAATGAAATCTTTTCTTGTTTTGAACTTCCCTGATGGGCCCGTATACAGGCCGTCGGAGTGGTAAGGGGCTCTTTTAAACAAGTTGCCTCATGATAGGTTTTCAAAAGCTTTTATTTTGATATCTTACATCATTCAGTAACAATAGCTACGTTTAGTACTCTAAGGGTACATTTTAAAGCTATTTTGGCACACCTCATTCGACTAAGTAGCTACTCAAGACCTCCAGTAGTTTGATGAGGTGCGCTTGGTTGAGGTTGCACTTGTGACCTCTCAGACAGTAGATCTCCAGGACCTTAGTTGGGCTGACTTACTGCAGCTCAGCCAAACACCAGAACTTTAAGGGTGGCTGCACTGTCGTGTCAAATGAGGCAACTTTTATGAATAATTCTGGCCCTGTCATGAAAGAGAAATGAAAAAGGAGACTTTTGAAGACTGAATATTCATTACAGGGCCAGCCTGTCTCACCCTCCTGTAGTCTTATCTCGGGGTCTGAGCGACTGAGAGTTCAGACGGTTATCAGTCTGCTTATTACTATTCAAAGAACTCCCTCCCGCCCTCTTTACGTGCAGGTATTGTAAACATGTTCAGTCTGAAAGAGCCTGCTAACATTGG
The DNA here is from genome assembly GCA_029721435.1 of Gymnothorax reevesii. Lineage (NCBI taxonomy): Eukaryota > Metazoa > Chordata > Actinopteri > Anguilliformes > Muraenidae > Gymnothorax > Gymnothorax reevesii. The sequence continues at coordinate 20,446,978 of CM056579.1, read as the reverse complement.
AAGAGCTCTCCTCATTGTGAAACAAAATGGCTTCTGCCAAGAAAGGAAATTTGCTCCACATTAATAATGGACTGAATAAGCCACCTTTCATTTTTATACGCTATGCCCTGGCCCAAGCTACTTTTCTCATCCCAAGCAGATCAATTATCAGCCAAAAAAAAGATAACGAGGAGCACCTAGCCAGTATGAAAGGACAGCTGCCTCATTCATTGAAGTTTATTTCCGAAGCTCTTGAAATATGAATAGGAATCACTGGCCAAAAGGTGGCTAGAGAAGCACTTAAAGGGTCTCGATGTCTGATTGGGAGGCGAACCGCGCGGATTCGCCGAGGCTAACTCGTTGGTGAGACTTTATAACGGCCTGGGCTGTGGCGTTTAGGCCTCCGCGCCGTGGCTGTTTGGACGGTAATTGAAAACGGGATTCCGCTAGCGCCAGGCTAATGGAGCTGTCGTGGCCTCAGTGAAAGGGGGGTTAATGACTTTCTCCACTTCCATTAAGCCCCTGAGATTTTCTCCAGGTGCGTAAAGAGCTGGACTAGACTGGACTGAAGAAGATGGAGGGAGGGGGAGTGAGGAGAGAGGGGGGAAAATAAAGAGAGGGAAGCCCCATTTCTTTTTTTCTTTTGCCGGTCTTCTTTCGTTTCGTGAGGGAGCTTCATTTGAAAGATTCATTCCAGCCCCGAAGGGACTACACCTCGACTTACTTCGCTGTGATTTTGTGTGCGTGTGTGTGTGTGTGTGTGTGTGTGTGTGTGTGTGGGTCTGCGTGTGTATATGATAACGGTATGTCCATGTGTGTGTTTGTGTGTGAGTGTGGACATTCCAATGGGTTGGTGTACAACAAGCATGTGTGTGTATGTCTGAGTATTATTGTGTGATGTTGTTTGTGAATTCCCTTTACCCTTTCACCTTTGATGACTGGAAGCTTTTGCCATTAGTGAGCTGGTTATGTGTGCTTGTCCAAAGACTGAATTGTAGCTGCCGGGTTAGCTGACTCGGTTAAGGTGCCGCATTTGCGGAGCAGTTGCAAATTCCATGGTGCAGGTTCGATCTCCGGTCGTACCAACTGGCAGTGGTCGGCAGCTTTTTCTGGGCAGCACACGATTGGCTATAGCGCTGCAGGTATGCAAATTGGGAAGGGATATTAGAAATTGCATTATTTGTCGCTCAAAGCGCCTCCTGTTGGCCAGCCGGGCGCTCGTCAGCGGGATTCTATGCTTGCTCATGTTCAGGTATCCTGCGCCCTCATTTTGAAATTGCGAAAGTTTCGACCAATGAGTGTAAAGATGCAGGGGCTGGCAGGCGTGAGCTTCGGAGGAGAGCGGCGAACTGTCTCTCTATCCTGAGCTGGCAACAAGGGGTCGCATACGAGCAAGCCTTGTAAACAGTTCTCGAATTGGACATTCCAGATTCAGCTGGGATTGGAGATGCCAAATTTATATTAAAAAAAGACTGAATTGAATGGGTTTATCTTCGCTGAGTTTTCTACAATAATTCATATCTACAATAATACAATAATATTAGGTACAATGAACGATTTCTCTTGTAAGTTGACCTTCATGAGGAAATGATCTTCAAAAATTATCTATTGAACGAAGCACAGAGACCCAACTCAATCTCTGCTTCGAACGATACCGCTACAAATCTGAGGAAGTCGCCATTCAAAGGGAATTATATTTGGTTTTGAAGGCTGCAGTTTCTTAAATTTCTTTGCTTGGATATACTTGGTGATTCTTTGGTGCTGCTAAATGATACTGAAAATGAAATCTGCAAATTAACAGAACGCTTTCAAGTTTTAATTGGTTTTTGCCTGATCGTTATCTCACTATTTAATTAAGTGCAACTAATTGTTTTAAACACTATGTGGATAGCCTGTTTAATTTCTTTAATGCATAACCACAAACCTCAAAGTCTTTAATAAACAAGATGTTTAATTTGTTTGGATTTTGGCTTTGTGTGTGTGTGTGTGTGTGTGTGTGTAATTATATTGTTGGCATTCTAGCAAGAGCTGAGGATCAAACCAAAGGTCCCTGCTAAATTATTATTTTATTTTATTTATTTAATTTTTCTTTTTTTTTGGGGGGGGGGGGGGGGGGCGCGGCAGTGTCTCTGGAGGGAGATGTGTCCTGGAGGGGATTATAAACAGTGACAGACAGACCACAGCTTTCAGCTTTAGCAAAGAATTTTTAATGAAATATTAGGTTTTATAAATACAGTTTTATAATAAAAATGTTTCCACAGGTTTTCTCGACAAATCAAGGCCTATTTAGTGAAGTTGGTTTTGGTTCAAGGGTTGATAGCTTAAAACTTTAAAGGCCAAACAACCAGCAGATCAGAAACACCTTGCAAATTAAACCAGTTACATTTAATTGATTCAAATTTGCTGATACGCTGATATCCCCATTTGAAGGGATTGAACTTGGTGAAATTGTGTTAGTAATAAATAGTTGCATGGTTGGTTGACTGGCAAATTAATTGGTAATTTGATAATGAGTTGATTTTGTAAACTGAATCTGAAAAATTGTCTGTTCTGTAATTGTTGAAACTATTCATTAATTTGTTTATTGAATAACGGTAACGCTAGGTTGACATTATGTTCCCAGCGGCCACGGCAGCCCTGTTTGCCCGAAACGTAGTGCATTGTGGGATTTTGGCCATTTTTTCACTGTATTCAAGTCTTGGCAAGTTTTCTCACGGTCTGTCTCAGTATCTGTGACGGGGCGGGGGGGGGGGGGTCGGGGGAACGGGGCTGCTGAGTCCCGGAGGCTCCAAGGTGCACTACACAGCAAAAATCCCAGTGTTAATTCAACTCCAATATAGTTCATTTGAGTCCAAGATGGATGGGTTGGTCTTATATAAACTCTACTGGAGTTTTTCGGCCCGCGGTCTACCACGGATGCCCCTCTCAGCCCGTCACGTTCTGATGGGGTCCGTCATGTTTCCCACATTCTGATTAAGGTCTGACATGTTTTTCACATTCCGTCAAGGCTTTCTACGGATGAAACGTGGACGCCGGGCCGCTTTAGAGCTCATTTGTGCCCGCGGTATGAAAAGAAGGCCTCCTAAGCAATAGCAATCATTCAGGGGTGTATAATAACGAAGTACATGTACTCTACGGTACTTAAGTAGTTTTTTTTGAGGATTTGTACTTTACTTGAGTTTGTTTTTTTTTTAACTGGGACTTTTACTCTACTGAAAGATAAAAAGTAACTTTTTCTTCATTACTTTGACACTGGCTACTTCGTTACTCGTTATAAATTAAAATATGAATGTAATTCATCATTTAAGGATTATTTGGATGTGGCGTGTTCGGGAAGAACAACGGTGCTCGGCAGAGTATCTTAAGCGCTTTGTGCAGATGTGTCCACCAGCAGACATGGAGCTGCAAATTTATGCACGCAGTTACAATACTGTATCACTAGATGGCACACCCAGATCAGTTATGGAACATTCACGCGCAAGCTGAGCTTGAACACGGTTTAGAATATGGACGGGTTCACTCCAATCCCTGTTTTTCAGGAGTTGCCTGAATTAAACTCCTCAGCTAAGCCTTATTTGCAAACTGCTCAGTATACTTGCCCATCGTATCTATTCAGCAGTTCAAAAAAAATTATTTCTTGCTACAGAAAGAAATTGTTGTCCTCTGTAGCAACCACTTCAGCTACAGTGAGCCAATGGTATCCCAATTAGTAGTTAAGAAAAATCAGTTTCTGAAGCAAAAATTCAACATGGTATTAATCCTATGTAATTCGAATATCAATTATAGTCAATTATTGTGGTTTTTAAACCGACAGTAAACTCAAAGAAGAAGTATACAAGGGAGAGACGGCCCGTTTGTTTTTTGAGTACTGCTTTCATTCACCTGAAAATTGAGTAAAGAGCACAAGGAGAGAGCAATGCATGGTTGCTTTGCTTCTTTCTACGCATGCTATGCAAAATACTTAATACTTGTACTTGCGCTTTTGATGATTAAGTATATTTTTTCTCGGGATGCTTTTGGTACATTTAATGTGAGCTACTTTAAGACTTTCACTCAAGTAATTTTCTTATGGGTGACTTCAACTTTTAGCAAAGTTACTTTCAGTTGTTGTACTTCTACTTTTACCTAGTTATTTAGGGCCGGAGCCAACTGCAAGCCGACTGAAATCGCGCTGTTTATTATTATTATTATTATTATTATTATTATTATTACAACATTTCAAGGCCCAGTTTCGGCCCTTTCTCAAATGTGAAAACACTTGTAACTTTCGACATTTGTCCAGCGACATCCGAAATTCAATATTTTTGGGCATTGACACATTTTCGATGTGAAATGCCGAAATAGCGCCCCCTTAACACTTTTCAAAATTCCCATAGGGAAATTTGATTCTTTGTCGTAGGCTTATGAAATTCGGAACACATATGTATCATACCCAGACATACAAAAAAGTTCATAGGAGCCACGCCCTAAACTCAACAGGAAGTCGGCCATTTTGATTTGAATTTTTGAATTTTAAAATGAAATTCTCCTAGGTATTTTGCCCAATCGACTTTAAATTTCAAGCCGATTAAAAGTTGCTCTTTGCATGTCTGTAGGTCAAAGGGTGTGGCTGCTAGAGCGTGACAAAGTTTGGCGACTCGCCAAAAAATTTCTAAATGCTCTCACGTTCACATACTTGATCCTAGCAGCTTCAAACTTGCTGGAGATAATGATGGCTCTCTGCTGAACGTCCAGATATAATAAATTTCCACTTTACTAATAGCGCCCCCCGGTGGTAACAGGAAGTGTCCAGGTTTTACTGTAACATGTACTTAGGACAGATAGTTAAACCCATCAACTTCATTCCACTTCTAAAACATGCAGAAAACAAAACAAGTTGATGAAGCTATATTATGAATGCTGTGAAGCGACAATGGCGTCCATGTGACTATGGATCCCTCATCATGAAAATATGTTTAGGTTTTTGATGTCTTTAATTAACTCATATCATCATGAAAATTAATACACAGGGTACAAGGGTGGCAAGCTCTTACATCTGATAGGGGCGTCGCCCATGGGGGCAGCAAAATGCCTCTATAGCGCCCTCTTGAAATTTTCAAAAATCCTAAAAAACCCTATTTTGGAATAGGAAGATGAAAATTGGTACACGAGTATGTTGCCAGGACGCGCAAAAAAGTTTCTGGCACCATTGGTCAACTCCAAACAAGAGGTCGGCCATTTTGATTTTAATGTGTCATTTTGGCCTGATTTCCACATGTGGTATTTTAACGAACTCGATCAACTTCAGATTTATTACAGATCATCAAGAGTCCATGCTGATTAAAAGTTGTGCTCCGCATATCTGTAGGTCAATGGGCCTGGCCGCTATGGTGTCCCCACTTCTGATGCCTCGCCGTGCGCATTCGAACTGCTCCCTCTCCTTCATACTTCTTCCAAATGGTTTCAAAATTCCTTTACATGATAAGAGCTCCGCCCTGAATGCCTACATGTGCTCGGAGGCAGTCTCGATCATGGCGCCCTCTTGCGGAAACAGGAAAATGCCATATTTTGCATTGACATTGGCCGATTTGCTCGAATCTTCGCATTTGTGCTGAGGGTCTGCTCCTAAATGAACCTGCCAACATTTCGTTACGCTCTGAGCGCCCCCTGGTGGATGAAGTATCAACTTGTCATAACTCCTTCATGCTTTGTCCGATTCGCTCGAAATTTCACATGTGTGATGAGGGTTCGTCCCTGAACGTACCTGCCCACATCTGGTTACGCTCGTAGCACCACCTAATGGATGAATGAAACATTGCCTTTCTTTGCTCCTTTCTGTTTTTTCTCTCTTCTCGCTTCACACTGTGGCACTTGCTTTCCGCAGGCCCCCCGCGGTTATGCGTGAGTGCGAGGGTCCGATCACAGCTGCTAACAGCTTTAATTTTTTCCAGTACTTCATACACCTTTGCAATCATTGTATCCTGAGACTTCGACGTGACAACATCATGACTGCCCAAGATGAAGAAGAGCTTGTGTTTGATGAGTGCAGACATCCAGTTTTTGCGTCAGCAAGAAGAAGGCCAGCAGCAGCTGCAGAGAGGGAAGGGCAAAGTGCAGTAATGTAATACGGTAATATACCGTAATCTGCAGTAATCTGTCAAAGTTGTGTTGGGAATGCTCGGACTCGAATGAAGCTCCCATGCCGGTCCCGGCTTCTATTTACTCCTTCCCAGACCGAGCGCAACGTGTCAGACCATAGTAGAACGCAACGCGCTGGCCAGAGAACCGTGAGACGCCGGGACGCGCCGCGATTGAACGCAACAAATCGGCTGCCGTACACCTAAGCTTGCCAAGGGAACCGTAGCAAAACGGGACAAAACGCGCGGCAAGCGTGAAGCAACCATGACAAAACGCACACTAAACGCGGCAGAACGAAAGGACTGTGAGATGCCGGGAAATACTCATTCTTCCCGTCCCACTACGGACTGCCTCCAAACTTTGTTACGGCCTATTATGTACTGTCAGATTTTGTTGCGTTCACCCTGTTTTACTACGGCCTACTAGGCTTCTTTGCACTGTGACTGCCGTGGCAAATTTTTTGACAGTTTAAAAATCTGGCCGGGCATCCACGGCAATAACGGCTGCCCATCTCATCCCCAGCGTTGTCTCACCTCCATCCCGTTTTGTCCACCGTGGCCTGAAAGGTGATTGCCGTCGCCGCTGGGAACATAATGTCAACCCAGCATAACGTAATATTTTTGAATCAGAGTTAATGGAGCGAGTGATTTGCCCTCCCTCAAATGTTTATTCCATTTACATAAATAAAATAAATGCCAGGGTCAGGTGAGTTGAAGTCGTCTGTAGTGTTTTGTTCTGGTGAACTTGATTTGCTTAGTAGCGCAATTCTTTAGCTAGCAGGTATCAGGGAAGTCAAATCTACATGGATTGGAAGAAAACCAAGACAATCCATTTGAACTCTGACCCCTGTATTTCCAGTCTCTGATAGCGGAATTCTTTAGCCAGCAGATGTCTCAGAAGTGAAAACTCTTTGTGCGTCGGAAGAAAAAAACCACGGTGATGCATTTAATCTCTGACCTCTGTATTTTTAGTGTCTGTGGTAGGTTATTACCCGGGCCCTTGTCTTTGAGAGAACAGCCTTGGTCGGCCCAAAACAAAGCAGACCGGGCCCTGGGGCCCAAAAGTCATTCGGCAGGAACAGCGGGGGCCTCGAAGCCCTCAATTAAACAGACAACACTCACAACATGTGCAAATTGGTTTTGGGGAAACTTAATTTGGCCGGTGTTCTCACATGCGTGGGCTGACATGGTGGCCGTGGGGCCCATTCCTCCACGCCCCCTCTCACACTGAGGGGCGGGGGGGTGGAAATTAGTCAGGGAGAAGGAGAGCAGCACAGGTTTTGATGGTGGACGTCAATGAGGGAATTGGATGGTAAGGCAAAGAGCCATCTGGCAACCCAGTGATTTTGCATTAGCTTGACTTCCTGCGCACAGAGAATATTTGGCCTGGATTTGTCATAATCCATTGAGCCCCTGGACACATACCGTGGTCCATAAGTATGTGGACAGTGACCCAGTGTCAATGGCTTGTTTGTTCATTCCCACACAATGAACCCGGAAATTAATTTATTCCCCGCTAAAACGCTTCAGTCAATGTATTTCTGTGTTTCTCAAATAACAAATGTTCCGTGATGCCGAGACCTAGATTGCAAGAGACATGTCATAACGCAAATACATTATTGAAAATAAATGTCAGTTCTTTTTTATCATGAAGATTTTATTTTGCGCTAGTTTGCCTCACCGGTGACACATCCATTACGCTAAAACATTAAGATCCTCTAACTTTATTATGCTGGGTGTCAGAGAGATAAAAATGTCGAAGCTCATTCCCAACTGAAGAAAAGAAACCATGATTGTTGTGTTAATATTTTACCTTATATTAAAATATGTACAGCGATGTCTTTGCTCATGGAGACGGTAAAGTGTTGCAGGGCTCGTGTCTGGAGACTAATTTTTGCCAACTACTGAGACTATTTTTGCTCCTTATAGCAGAGAAGAAGCAAAAATCAGACGATCCATGTTTATACATGAAAGAATTTGCAGTTGTTGGGGATGCTGGTCTGTCGGCTGCTCGCCTGATTATTTTTCATAACCAAGTCAGGGAAAAATTCCAGTCACGTATAATCTGATTGGTTTACAGTTCCAGTAGGGCTGGGCGATATGGACTAAAAGTCATATCTTGATATTTTTTAGCTGAATGGCGATACTCGATGTACATCTATATTTTTTTTGGCCATGAATCGGGTTTACAGTTCTAAGGCTATTTGACCATGACTTCCAGTACACGTGCCCAGCTGTATCATTTTCGGACTTGGTTATATGTGTGCAGGACTAGGAAAAGGGGTCACTTGGGATTTTTTTTTTCCATTTTGAGATTATCGGGGTATCTCAGTGATATCCCAGTGATATTGATATCCCAGCACTACGTTACTGTCAATTTACAATACCTTGCTGTGCATAAATTCATCCAATTTTTTTCTCAAAATGAAAAACTTGGATCTCTCTTTGATTTTGTTGGAAAATCTCAATTTTCTTAAAATGACCCAAGTGACCCCTTTTCCTAGTCCTGCACACATATCAGTAGGCTTGTTACTCTCATTTCTAGGTGAACATTGTTATCTAGCTAACTAGCTCCGTTTGGTTATGAAGAGATACTGAATGAATTTTTCTGAATATAGTCCGTTTGCAAACGAGCCACCGGAAGTTAACTACTTGATTTTCTGTGGATTTAAAATCCGCAAAAGATCGTTCAAATGCGAATGAGTGGCGAAGTCACTGCGTAAGACCGCCGGCTATTCGTGCATGAGCGGAAGGGGAGGGCGGAGGGCTTGTGGTCACAGAGCGACGGAGGCGGAGCAGAAAGGTTGTGTGCGTGAGACAGGGACACGGAGAGGGAAAGGAGAAATAGGTGTGAACTCGCAGCCCATGCATTGTCATTTTAACGCAAAATGAACTATATGGATACAAGCGATATTGTCCCGTGTTATATCTCGTTTAGAAATTTCTTTATATATATTAAAATACCGAGATATCGCCCAGCCCTAAATTTCAGTTCGGTACAATCTGATTGGCTGAAGTGTGGCTCAGAGCGGAAGTGTGAACCACTACTTGGTTAATGGGCAAAATGGGCACGCAGGCAGCTCAGAGGCTTCAGTTAGATAATTGGTTGTGTTACTGCTCAAAAACTCATCGACTTCAGTGAAATGAGGGATTATGATCTCAAAATTTAATGCCATATTTTGGGCATGTTCTGAAGACAAAATCAGCATTCGTGGAAGAATTTGTGCCATTATTCTCTGCCACTTGGCTTTATCGGAGCTGATCTTGTTTCCACGTGTCGATATTTTTATTCATACCTCAGGCCAAGCAGGGGACCGTGGTGGCGGTATGAATAATGTAGGAAAGCAATTTTCTGTCGCGATGCATTGTCTCAGAATCCCATCTCTAGGCTTTGAAAAGCTGGCAAAAAAAATACACCCTTTTTTATATTTTGCTACAAAAGCGTTTTTCTCTGTTCAATTTAGATTGCATTTTTATCTGACTCTAAACACAGCAGACTTTCCCATGAATGATTGAGATTTTACACATCAATATTAATTTACCCAGCATCCATTGCCGCCTGTCTGTTGGATGATGAGATGTGTTCTGTTCCTCTCAGTCAGAACGTAACGTAACCCTCGACCCTGTGGCTGTGGGTTTAAATCTTTGAGATACTGAGACTGAGCTGCGTAGTTTGGGTTTACTGCCTCTATGACAAATTCTAGCTGCCTTTATGAGTCTCAAAATCTATTAGCAAGACCTGCGTGTTAGAGCTGACAGTTTTTTTCCACTCTCTGTTCTTTTTTTTTATCAGTTGTTTGTCATTGACTCAACACTGAGCAGTTTTATGTGCTTGATATAATGGTGACATATTGGAATAGAGATGTTAAATTCTCACGGGAGGCTTAAAGGTCATGTATTACAGGAGTGAGGAGGGTCTGATGCTGACTCTGTGTGCCTCTGAACAGCTTTAATCATTTTATCATTGTGCCAGCCAATAGATCGAAGAAGGTCAATACTCTGAGAGTTTATTAGTGTAATGGTCTTTGACCTGCCCAAAATGGCTTCTCTTTATTGACAGTTAAAGTCATTGTGACGCTCTGGGTTTTTCTGATTTTCTGTCTTTTTCTCTAGGCTCAGGTTGTTGTCTCCATTATGCACACATTTTCCTGGATGCACCTCTTCAAAAATATGCGTTTTATACATAATTAGTAATTAATATTGAGTATTTGACTCAGAGATTGAGTTCACAGGTATGCTGAGCTGTGTTTATTACGAGTTGGGTCACGCTTAATGAAGTGTTACTCATGAAGGCTTTATACAACATGTATAATGTCTTCATAAATCATACATAAGCAAATATCATGCTTTGTAAAGGGTGAAGTTACATCCTTATTCAGCATGTGATGCCAGATGTGATATAACTGACAGTGTCACTGAGCTACTGGCTAAATGCGATAAACATGACTTTGTCATTGTCACATCTGTGTTATTTCACCCTTTACAAAGTATGACATTCGCTTACGTAGGATTTATGAAGGCTTTATGACTGATTATGAAGGCATCATAAATGCTGTATAAAGCCTTTATGAGCAACACTTCATCTAAAGTGTGACCATTAATTGCTTGCACGCCTAACTGAATTGTAAAAACACTTCAGAAAAGCTGGGAAAAATGAAAAAATGATGGCCCTATTCTCATTAAGATTCAGCAGCCTCTGGTGATGGACCCCACTTGAGAAACGATATGACTCTCGGTTCAGTATAGCAGTCAGTTCAAACCAGTCCAAACCTGGGATAGCAGATTATTGCATATATACCATTTCGTAGCCTATTAAGTCGTTAAGTTGGGCAATTAATCTAATTCATTTGTTACCTGTTTTTTGCTGATAATTGTCGTGATTTTGCCCCCGCCGGCTGAAGACACGAAGCTGGCGGGCACTGGGACTATGTACCCAAAAAGAGATGAAGGGACCCACACGCACAGGCTGAGTAAAAATGTAAAAATCTTTAAAGATAAAAATCAAACAGGAGAGGAGCAGCGGCAAAAACAATAACATAAGGGCTCAGGACACAGGATGCAGCTGCACTGCCTAACTGGCTGTGCAGTGCTTAAATACTCTTGTTGTGAATTACGAAATGAGCCAATAGCGACAACCAGATAAATGCAAAAAGAAGGCTTTATTTCTGAAGGGGGAAACCCCCCAACAGAGCTAGCAAGGGTACAGAGTCCACAATCCAAAAACAGTATCCAATGGGCGTAATCCAGAATCGTAACCAGGGCACCAATAACAAAGTACGTGGTCAGACAAAAAGGGTTCGGTACACAGGCGTAGGTTTGGAGGAGAAACAAACTCATAAGCCAAAGGCAGTCCGAATCCAAAACCAGGGCAGTAATCACAAAATCAAGGTCAGGCAGAAAAAGGTCAAAACTCACAGATGCAACAATATCCAAAAAGGGCAAACCAAAATCAATAGTCGGGCAATCCAGTCAGAAAGATAAACACTGAGCAATCAAGGCGAGAAACGTGACACGAGAAAACTAGGGAGAACGATCTGACAAGAGTGTGAAGCAAACAGACATCTTATATACACATCCAGGAGAACACATGACCAGGGAGAACAGGTGCAATCAATGGTAACAATGATCAGGGAGAGACACATGAGGAATAAACTAATCACATGAATTTGGCAAATGCCAAAACGCAGACAGGGATCACAAGACAATCCTATGAACAAACAGCTCCGGTTAAGGAGTACAAAAAGTGCATAGTCTAAAGAAAAGGAAAGCATGAGATATAAGTGGAAAACTGCAGCAGAGATAATTAGGGATAGGCAAGGAGGCGGAGACTAGAATTGGGCGACAGCTGAGAGATCATTAGTCAATTAGTAAGTGCAGCTATACAATCCCAAGTGCTTGTTAGTAAGTTAGTCCAAATATACAAGGTTAGTGTGGATTAGTATTTAGCAAAAACAATAAACTGTTAGTATGTGTTAGTAAGACAGTAAAAGAGAGGAAGGAAGAACACGAGATAATGAAAGAAGATTGAAACCCAGAAACCAATAAATCACCCGAATGAGTGGCACACAAGACAAGGGACCGTGAGCAAAGATACACACATGACAAGACAGGGGAGACAAAGTGTAAAGCATGGAAATGAAAACATGGCATGGAATCTGAAGCATGAAAAAATAATAAAACGTGAAATCTAAATTACCAAAAACACTATACATGATCCTAAGAATGGTCAGACAGAGCAGTGGTCACTAAACACAAAAATCATAAAGCATGGCAAAGCCAGGTACAGAACTTAAACATGAGATGCAGAATCAGAATCCCAACAACTCTACACTGCACCTCTGCCTCAACGAGCAGCAGCTGTGACTCGTTGAAGTGGAAGTGCAAACAGCTTGAGGGGGGAGGGACTGCAGGGCAGAACCATCACAATAATATAATAAGCACAATATGAAATTGAGGACCACTGACGTAAGATATCAAAATCAAAGCCGTTGAAAACCGGTCACGAGGCAACTTGTGTAAAAGAGCTCCCGCAGGGAGGTTTTCAACAGACCGGCGGCTCATCGGTCTAAGTGTGCGTACCATTAAGGCTGTGTCCTTCCTGCAGCAACCTGGGTTCGATTCCAGTTCAGGTCATTTGCCGCATGTCTTCTCCCATTCCTCTCCCCAACCTTCCTGTGTCTCTACACTGTATAGCTGTCAAATAAAGGAAAAATTCCCCCAAAAAAATAATCTTTAAAAAAAAAAAAAAAAAAAGTACTTCAGCACTCTAAGGGGTAACCCATCTGTGGGGTGGGGGGTACTGGCCCCTGTTTTGTCTCATTAACTGTAAATTGCTTTGTATGAGGGTTCTTCCTCCCCTTATCGTTACCACCTAATAACAGCAAACGGACACCTGTGTGACTTCCCTGTAGCGCACTTACAGGACTAAATCCGTTTAGGTCACACCTATGTCAGTATATATACCAACCTCTGTGCCACTGCTGTCTCATACTCGAGGTGTGTGTTGAATGGGTACACATCAGCCTCTGTAAAAATGGCTTTGCCTTTTGTCATTTCACTGTTTCACTTTTTGCTGTGAAAATTGTGCTTATAAATACAATCGACAACGGAAAGCGTATTTAAAGATCAAAAGGTGTAGCAAATTTAATAACGTAATTACTTTTAAGAAGTCGAGTGCTCAGTGTTGCTCAGTATTGGCCTAACTTAAAATGTATACACGTTAACAATCGCACGTGAAGGCCAAGCATAATATGTCACATTTTCAAGGTTTCTAATTGGTCTTCTTCGGTAGAAAGTACATATTTATTTACAGATAAGTTTGAATCATCCTGTTCTGCCTCAGCTCTGTGTTCCGCTCGAACGAGTCAATTAAAGTTTATAGTGTTTTTGCTGCAACTCAGAAAACACAGCATTGCGAGAGAGGTTTCAATTCTCCTTCAGTACTAATGCACTCAAAAGTGCCTTGTTTCTTTGTGCTCTTACGGCAGGTAATTGCTGCCTTTATTCCAGACCCTTTGTGTGAACCAGTGAGTCGCTGCATCAGGTTGAATGGCTGCAGCAGAAAACATGACAGGTGTGCATTAGTGCTGGGGCGACGGAGGTTGAAGAGCTGCAGTGTTGGAGGGTTGATCGTCTCCTGAGAATGGCCTTTTGGGAGTTAGCCTAGCGCTACTCTGCTGTGTAAACTGGCATCTTCTGAGCTGTGGAGCTCCCTACATACCGTCTCCTTTACTGCCTGTTGGAATAAAGCAAAAATGAATGAACTAATTATAATAATAATAATAGTAATAATAATAATATAACTATTGTAACAGTCTGCTCTCATTTTACCTCTGTAAAGTGGGTCGAAACAAATACCCGTCAACAGAGCATTCATACCTGAACACTCTACTGCTGATTTAACAGCCATTATTAACAGCTTAACGCAGTGAGTTCTAGAGTGATAAAACACTCTATAAAACCCTTCACTTCAAAGAAAAAGACAGATGGATGCATGCACGGTTGATTGATATATATATAGATGGGCAGATGCATCAATAGATAGATAGATAGATAGATAGATAGATAGATAGATAGATAGATAGATAGATAGCAGTCTCTCCTGCTGCAGATAAACTCCGTCATGAAGTGCCAGTGTGCGTTCACTGGTATTGTCAGCGTTACACCTTGATTTTGTTTGACTCGTGCTTCCCATTCACTTGAGATGGGCGATTCTGACAATTTCAAACGGTGAATCTTATTTCGGTCCGTCATTTTGTCGGCAAAACAAGCAGCCACCCTTAGAGCACTAAATACATTTTCCAGGAATTAAAAATGTAATTATCCTAAGCTGGTAAAAACCTATCTTGTGCTGACTTGTTTAAAAGAGCTCCCGCAGGGGGAGCTACCTGACTCCCTGGTGACTGCTCACAGGAACCAGAGCCATGTCCGAAAAACAGCTCGCTGACTGGCGTACTCAGCTTGATCTGACTAGGAACCGTTTGTAGTTGGGTATGCGGTAGGTAATTGGCAGTATGTTTAGCTACAGGGATGTGATTTTTCCGCTAATTCGCGGAATTCCGCTTTTTTATCTTCTAAATTAAAAAAATAATAATAAAACTGATTTTTCAGTCATGAAAATCCAATTTCATATCTACAGCATTCCGACTTTTAGTATTTCCGTAACTGAATTGATCTTATGCATGATGCATCCTACAGAACTCCCGTTTTTAAATTAGCCAGGTAAGGCACACCGGTGAAATGTCATGCTGTGTGGGCAGTGCCGCGGCGGCAAGTTTCAACAAATGAAACGACTTAGATATTGCGGATATTCGAGACGACAGATTGCTTGTAGTATAGTTATAATAATTAATAGTCTGTATACCTGTATTTTGTGTAGCCCATTCGGCTAGTGGAGCGAGGATGTAGCATGTAGCAGTCTTGTAGCCTAAGTTCCAGCGGCGTGAGGGGTTGACGGCTGAACACTGCTCCGTCCCTTTATGTAACTCGTCGAGACAGATGCTGTACACCGCTGGTAAGTTGCGTGGTTGGTTCAGTGTGTATCAGTTTCCCCCGGCAGTGCGAGTGGGTGCTCGTCTTCGCTCTTTGACGCACCTTCGCCAGCTCCCATTAATGGTAGTATGGCCAGTCAAACCATAACCTTGCATTACGCAAGCTTACCAACTAACCTGATGGACCTTTATTTTCCTACCTCACTTTTGCACACTTTAATATGAAGCATCAACACCCAGCATTTTGACTTTGGTGATGCTGAATTAATTGGTTACTGTGGCCAGCATACGCACGGGTTATCAGTGCTAACGCAGCTGGGCGTGTCGCTCCAAAGCCAAATCACGGTTATTTCATCGGCTGCCCAGCTAATCCATGACCTTTAGCAATATTAGTGAACGATACCACTACGACACGCAACTGTTCAATCGCATCGTATAATTAAAGGTGCTTCAGGACCCCGACGAGGAGCCCTTCCTCGTAGTTTCACTCTTGTTTTTTCATGTGAATGGAGCCTCACTGGACACCGAATATAGCCGAATGTGGCTAGTTAGTGACACTGTTTTCCGTTGTCGTTTGGCTTATTCACTTGGTTAATTTGTAATGCGTAATATGTAATGCATATTTCCAGGAGTTCAATCAGGATTATGTTTTTAGTCAATAATTGGAAGCTGAAAATTCTCACAGAACTCATAGATGGGTTCTAAAGATGATAGGATAAAGAAAAATGATTTATTAGTGGTGTGTATCTACAGTGATTATGTTCTTATTTTTCATTTTTGCTATTACACAGTACATTCAGGGAAGTCTAAATTCATAAAATCCCATGAGCATGTGACTGTGATATGATTTTGGAGTTGACTAATGTAATGTGTATATAGGCCACTAGATGGCAGTATTTACCTTTTTTTTTGTTAAGCTCAGACTGGAGCTAGGTTTGGGCATGTTTCGGGCATGTCTGAAACAAGTCCCCGAAAATTAAAAAAAAAGGTCTAAATGTGGGTGGGGTCTGCAAAAGACTATATAAAGGGGAGAATTGAGACAGTAAAGTAGTAGGAGAACTTGCAAGAAGAAGGATACATGTGACCAGACCTGTCATTCTGTTTGAGACCTGTGAAGCTTTTAGTGGATTTTTGCCTGTGTTAGAGAATTTTCCTCACCCAGGACATCACCAAGGGACCCAACCAAAAAGGGACTGTAAATATTTCTGTTTTGTTGTTGTATAATCAATCTTGGTCTTTAGTGTAGGTAGTAGTTTAGTTAAAAGTCCTTGTTTGTTAATTAAATGTGTTTAAGTTTTTAAATTGTGTCTGTCATCCCTTGCTGTTGCTGTTGCTATTGTGTTGTAAATGTAATAACAAATTGGGGCCATAACACTAAGACGTCAATGATTTTATTGATATATTGGCTACATTCAATGAATGTTGTTTGACTTTTATCTGAGTGCAGTAGTGGCAGATTAAATTCTTTACAAGCTTGGAGCTTGTGACTAATTTTGACTTGACTTAGAAATCAAAGATCACATGTGCTTGTTGGCTTGAATATACATTGGATAATAATTCTGTTTTTTATTATTTTTATGAATTCTTAGTACACTTAGGGCACTAAAAATCACTAAAACCTAGGAGCCTCGGGGGGCTTCGCCCAAATCACATCCCTTTAGCTAGCATACAGTATGCATGTGTTATGAAGAGGAAAGAAAAGTGTGATTATTTGACATATTTCATTCAAACTAGTAACCCAGGGTTGCCAGGTTGTGGTAGTCTTCCCAAATTGAAGCACTTATGAGCGTTACGATGCTTCTGTCAATGTTTCTCTCCGAAGCCGGTGCACCATTAGCACCACTAGCTTTTAGCGGGTTTTGGATTTCATTGGGATTTCATTGCGTTTTGAGCTGGATTTTTTTTTTCTAGACCTGGCAACCCTGATTGTCTCAGCTCTTGCTCTTAATGACAGGCTCTATAGGTGACGGGAACAAATATATCGGAGGGTGACGCCCCACAGCCGCGTCACGTCACCGCATTTATGACCGAGAGACAGATGGCAGGTATCAGGTGAGGTGGGAGCACAGGTCTGAATAATTTAGCGCGGCCGGCCTCGTCAGGCGCTTATGCAGAAACAGAGCAGTTTCCCGTGAAAAGGCAACAAAAATTCACCCAGGCTGGTGTTTGTTGTCTCTCAGTGTGACAGTGAGTTGAGGTTTGGAATAGGAACCCCTGCGGTTACCTGTCAGGGACTCCCACACTACAGCCTAACAGGTCTCTCTTCTGTGGCAGCTCTCGTAACTTGAAAGTTATTCCGGCAGATGCTGATCGATAGAGTGAGGTTCACCAGAGTTTGGGCAGTGACACAATTATAAAGGGCTGTAACCCCCGCAGGTTACACTCCGTACGTATACAGTCACGAATTAAAGTGCCCTTGTTATCGACCTTGTTATCGACTTCCACAGCGAGTGAACGGTCTCAGAATTACAGTCCATTGCATTTGTGTTATCATAAAATCTCAATATACGTATATGGGCTACGTCCGTTGATCATCATAGGCCGTTCATTATATGGATGTGTAGATGTGCTGTGGGCAGTTGGGAAATGTTCTTATCCAGCTTCAATCCAAACGGAGCATTTTATTTATTTAGAAGTTTTATTCTTGGCTTTATGCAGTCATGAAAATTCCTCATTGATATTCATGACAGGTGCGGCACTGAGCGCCGAGTTCCATCTGCATGTGTGCTGGTAACCTGAAGAGAGAGCTGCACAGGGTGTTTACTCTTCTTAAATTGGAGTCCGGAGAGATTACCATTCAAAGTGCTCTGAGAGACGGAGAAAGCGAGAGATGGAGAGATTATTTGTATTTTAGAGGGAGGAGAGAGGCTGTGAGAGGGAGGGAAGAGGGATGGGTGGGGACCTGGTTACATGTGACTGTATTTTAGAAGAGAAAATAAAGCTGGATAAAAACTCTTTTCAGAAAGACGGTGGTAATTTTTGTTCATTTTGAAATGGATTGTCCCAGCATTAAGTGTATTCTCAGACTCCTCTGTTCTCTGTGTTTACTGTGAGTATGTTTTCTTCTTTAATGAGCTGTAGCATTCAGCTAGCCATGGAACTTGAAAAAATTTTTCAAACAACCCTCTACAACTTTTTGCAATCAAATACTGTTACGCCTTTGAGGATTATTTTCTTCAATGTGTGATGGAGCTCAATCCAGGAGCTGCTTTGATATTTTAAATCTCATATTGCTCTGTAAGGTTTTTTTTTCTTTCTTTTTTTTCTTACGCAAATCAGGCGTTTGAATTTCAATGTTTGCAATTGAGCTCAAGCTGCTAGCTGACTCTGACACAATGTGTAAAATAAGGGGAATAGATACAAGCGGCGAATTTTGTGTCTCTTTGAATTAATTAATAATCCTGTCAGGTGGGGATTTGAATGTGGCAACACCGCGTCCCCGGTCGGCCATTAATCCTGCATCACCATGGTGACAAAAGCCTTGGCTGCACTCGGATGGGAAAGGGGCGGGCGCTTACTTTCAGTTGTCACACACACACTTACGTGAACGCACTCACACCCACATGTGCACACCTCGATTATGGAGAGTCTGAGAGGGTGTTTGTACAGGATAAGTTGGCGGGTGTGTACACAGAGAGCTGAGCTTTACTCAGGTACAAGATTTACACCAGTGTTTCCCGAACGCAGTCCCGGGGGCCAAAATGTTTGTTGGTTTTCATTCCAAATGTAATGGCAGTCCTAGAATTTTAACAACTGGTTCATATTTTCTGTGAAATCTTTTGATGTGGAATGGCTTGTACACACTCTGTCAGAAATGGCGAATGCCTCGAAGAATAGTATTTGTGTGGGCATTCCGTGCTAACTGATTGATGCCTGCATGAATTAATATAAAACTCCATAAAAATTTAGATATTATTTGCGGCAAAGTACCAAAGTTTGAGGAGAATTGACTTGCTCCAAATGGGTGAAAATAAAAAACATCTGAAAACCAAACCTGGCCATTCTGAAGATTGTGAAGAATTCAATATCAAAGCAGACCACGTTTAGAGTATTGTGTGCAGTGCTGGGGGCTGTACTACAAGGAAGATGGAGAAGGTTCAAAGAAGAGCCACAAAGTTAATGCTTGGTACAAAAGATAAAAGCTATGAAAACAGATTGACGAGTCTTAATTACTTCAGTTTCAATTAATGGAGACATTGGGGTGGTCTGATTTCAAGCTTTAATTACATTCAAGGGAATAACAAAGTTAACTGTGCTGGATTATTTTTGTCAAGTTCTGTTATGAAAACTAGGAGTTACAAGTAAAAGTTAGCAAAGGGTAAATTTAGCCCCAAGACAAGGAAGTATGTCATTCACCCAGAGAGTGGTCACGGTGTGGAATTGCTTGCATGGTCATGTTTTAGAGGCAGAAACATTTGGCGTATTAATGAACAGACTTATGTTATGCTGGATATCATCTAGTCCTCAAGGAATCTGAAGTCTTTACATCACTTTAATGATTGGAAAATAGCGAGCCTAGTTTGGCTAAATGGCCTGTTCTCACTATTTATGCTAATTTACCAACTTACATTAACCTCATTCTTTTATTTATCACTGCTTTGTAGGTCATTGTCGGTCATATCGAGCAATAAAGTAAGCATACACTTGGGGACAATGTGTGAATAATCCATCAAAACATCAAAGGCAGGTTTAGAGAAAAATTAACTGCTTTTTAAAATTCCAGAATTGTCATTGCAGTTAGAGCAAACGCAGGGGTCCTCACGTACATTTATAGATCGATGAGGAAAAATGTGACGATGAATATATTTTGCAGAAGTGCAAAGAATTATCATACCTCATAGGTGATAGTTTATGAATTGACGGTGGAGTTTTGCCACACGTATTTAGCTGAAATAAATATATTTATCTTGAAAATACCAACGCTAACACTCCCCACAGAACAGAAGGTTTTGGGTTCGAATCCTGGCCTTGGACCTCTCTTTGTGGAGTGTCTTTGTCCTCCTGGTTCCATGTTGGGTTAACTGAAGACTCTGAGATGCCCATAGATATGAATGTATGAGGGTCTATGGGCCCTGTTACGGGTTGGGGAACTGACCAGGATGTATTCCTGCTTGTATGACACTGTACGCTCGGATAAGCTCCAGCCCCACTGTAACCCATAACAGAAATAAGCAGGTGTGAGTGTGAGAGAATGGTGTGTTAGTCCTGCTCAGGCTGTGTTGAAGTGTCTAACCCAGGGGAAAGGAACTTGAACCCCTGGAGAGCCACAGCCCTGCATGTTTTGTATGCCTCTGGTCTCTAAGATCCCTGATTCTAAGCACTGCCTCTTTATCAAGCCCTGGACATGCTACAGTGAGCTGTGTTTGACCAGGAAGAGATCTGAAACGTGGCTTTCTCGGAGCTGGGATACAGTGCTCCCACTCTGGTTAGCTGGTTAGACACTGGTTGCATGGATGAGTGGGTCCTTCGACCTTCAGCACAAGCACTGCAGGCCCTCCTGGTGAATTTCCTCCATCTTCTCTCCTCTCCAGAGTCTGCCCGACTGCCCTGCGGCACAGCCATGAGCGAGAATAAAAGGGCAGCCATGGTCGGGGGCCCGGCCCCCACCGCGGGCCCCTCCCTCGCCCCCAACGCCACCGAGGCGGCCGGCACCGGGAGCAGCGAGCCCAAGGACGAGGCTTTCTCCAAACTGAAGAACAAGTTCATGAACGAGCTCAACAAGATCCCACGTGAGTTACACTCGGAGTGTGTGTGCGCGTGTGTATGTGTGTGTGTGCGAGAGCGTTTGTTTGTCTGTGTGTGTGTGTGTGTGTGTGTGTGTGTGAGAGAGAGTGAGAGAGTGTGTGTGTGCGTGTGTGTGTAAGAGAGAGAGAGGGATTGTGTGCATGTCTGTGAGTGTGTGTCTGTGCGTGTGTGAATATGCAGTGAATGTGTGTGTGTGTGTGTGTGTGTGTGTGAGTGAGGGAGAGAGAGAGGGAGAAGGAGTGTGTGCATGTCTGTGTGTGTGTGTGTGTGTGTGTGTGTGTGTGTGTGTGTGTGTGTGTGTGTGTGTGTGTGTGGTGTGTGTCTGAATATGCAGTGAATGTGTGTGTGTGCGTGTGTGTGTGCGTAAAAGAGAGAGGCGGGCAGAGATCAGAGACATTTCAGAGTCTCCCTGATTGTTATAGATGTTAATGGGATAAATTCCTTTATTTCATGTGACATCACAGATGCCGATGATGCAATCCCTGCTGATCACTGCTAATTAAAAATCTGTTCCTTTCTTGAACATTGACTTAGATTTTTCAAAGGTCACTTTGCACCCGCAAACATCATAGGATCCAACAAACTCAACAAACCATGCACGTAACATTAATCTACAGCTTTATAATGTTGCAATCCCACAAACGTAAAACGTTTTGCATAAATACAATTCCAGTTGCGCATCACAGATGTAACAAATCCTAGCAAATGTTATAACTTATGTTTGTAGGAACTGAGTATTGCGTTTGTAATAAGCAACTGTACTGTCCTAGGGGACATACTGCCCTTGTGGGACATAATTATGATTGCAGTTTTTGCTTGTCATTACTGCAAAAATATCTCCTAATTTGGTCAAGCTCTGTGATTCTTGAAAATGTCTTTGCACTTTTGGCCCATGGCTACTCTGTCTGTATAAGAGACCTTTCCATGGTAAACGCTGTTGAAGAGCCGATAGTTATCCCTGATTGCAGAAAATTGACAGTGCGGTTCTTTCAGTGTCGTGGATTGTGCAGGCTTTATGTCTTATTTAAGATGTACTTTGCCATTAGATAACCCAGGCAGGATCATTTATGCCATTTCTGTGGACTGCTTCTGTGCAGACAGACCACTTATTGAAGATGTGAGCCTCTGTAATTAAGCGTACTTCTTGTCACAGACGCTGAACCTCTTTTTCTGCAGTATTTCACAGACGCTGAACCTTATCTTCTGTAGTAATGTTATCTCTGGTCCAAATCTTTTAAATCCCACAGTACCGAGTGGGTAGGCTTGCGGACCACTGATTTAGGCAGTGTCTGTTCATGCTTATGGTGGTCCCTCTGTCTGTCTGTGCGTGTGTTCGTCCGATTGTTTCAGGAGTTGGTCTCCGACACTATTGTCAATGGCTTTTCAAAATAGCTTGTAATTTGGCTGTGTCTACTAGTCCTGTCTTTTGAATCTTTTTTGTCCATCTGTCTGTCTGTTCGTGCATGCGCCCGTCTGTGCACGCGCCCGTCTGTGCATGCGCCCGTCTGTGCATGCGTGCGTCCGTTCTTTGGTGGGGGACTTTTGAGGTCTCTGATCGACTTGTCGCATTAAATGTTAGTAGTCTCAGCTTCTCTTACTATGTACATGTTTACTTACTCACATCCACTGACCTCCTGGGCCACCACAGACCGCAGCCCCAGCACTGCTGTGCAACTATGAAAGTAATATTTTTCATGTTTACGCAGACAGTGATGACTTCTCTGTCATGTCTTCTCACGCTGTAAACAAATGGATGAGTTAATATCGATGTCTGCAGCATTGTGATCTGAGGCTTTTCCTGTGAGGATGTCCTATCATAACCTGGTTGAGAAGTTCTGCTGGTTCCTCTGTGCAGAACTTCGCAGGATATTGGCCCAGAACAATATGTTTCATATTTCATTTGAGGATTGATTTTGCTCCATTAAATTTTGACCCTGCATCCTGACTTGTCACTCACAATTTTAGTAAACTCCTTTCACAATTCAGACCTACTTCAAACACATCTCCGGTGTCACTAATTAATTGGATATCGCATCTTAAGTCCTGGTAACTAACTTAAAATGGTTTTCCTTTGTCACTGTAATGATGAGATGAGTAAGAAGAGTGATTCTTACTGACTCCGTTAAGTTTTCCACTCTTGTTTACTTACTTTAAAATTTGAAGCCTTCTGTACACCATCCAGAGCCATAGTTTGACCTCTGCTGATGGAGGCCTGGAACCTATGGCAGCCTGCACTCCAGACCCTCTGATTCTGTTACAGCCTCCTATCTGTTCTAATAAGCAGGCAGGGAAGCCATTTTGTGTCTAAATGAAATTAGCGTCAGAACCAGACTGGCTGTTGTGGCGCCACAGGCCGGGAACCTAACTCAGTTGTCCAGCCGTGCGGAGCGATGGGTATTTGGGCACGCTGACATTCAAAAGGCCTGGAAGATTCCGTGTGCCTCTAAGGCTGGCTATAATGCAGAAAAGCAGATCTGGAACTGCCCCTGACTGGTTGGCACACACTGCTTATCATTCATGCTGTGCTGTGAGACTCATTATCTAAAGATCACCTTCAGGTCCTCATCTGCACTCCAGTTCACTGAAATGATGAACCAATCGCTAAAATTTACCCCTTTTTTTAAAAAAAGTAAACCCATTTTTGCTTCTAAAATAGCTTTGCTTCGTGATTTTATGGTGAAATCTCCATGCTTTCATCACTGACTTGGTGTGGACAGTATTAAGCGCTGGAATATGCATATTTTTTTTATATAAATTTAATTATCTTATGCTGTTGAAAACCCATCACGTGGCGACTTTGATTTTGATATCTTACGTCAGTGAGCAACAATAGCTGCATTTAGCTCTCCAAGGGTGAAAAGCAATCATTTGCCAAGTAAGCAGCAAGTGCAAGTCCATTCATTGTGTTTCCTGTTGTGAATTTACCGCCTACAGACCCATATACACGTCTGTCGTACGCAGCTGCAGTAATCAAACCTGGGGACCTTCAGTCTTATTTTAAATTCTAGTGGGGATCCAGACAACCCGAAAGATATCCAGCTAAGTTACTGGTGAAATGTGTATAAAATGATGAACAAGATCTAGAAATTTTCCATTTAATATACAGTAATGTCGTGGCCGTAAAAACACGGCGCCCTTGGAATGAATGTTTCACTCAATATGTGCGATGCTGCTTCAGAGAAGCACGGCATTCAGCAGATACAGAATATGTTTGTGACATTGTCCTACGATATGAAGAACATGCTTTTTCTGCCTTTCAGTCTATTGAAGGGAAAACTTAAGCGAAAAGTGAAGAGTTTAAGAGTTTAACCCTTTCAGTGCCACAGGCAACGATTGTCGCCCAATGATGCGGGATATCAAAATCAGATGCTGTTGAAAACCTGCCATGTGGCAACTTGTTTAAAAGAGCTCCCGCACGGGAGCTCTTTTAAACAAGTTGCCACATGGCAGGTTTTCAACAGCTCAGGATCACTACATTTTTAATTCCTTGGAAATTTATTCAGCGCTCAAAGAGTTAAAACCTTTTTTTTAAACTTCACACTCGGCTGCGCGTCGGCTCTTGCAACTGGTTAAGCGTTTTTGAGGAGGCTGTTTACGATTGATTTGCACACCGCTCACTGTACAACCGCTAATCAAGTGGTTGCTGTGTACAAACTTAAAGGTGCAGTTTAAGAACGGTGAGGGCTGGACAAGCACACCTATTATGGCAGGTTTAAATTGCTGTTTATTCTCTGTGCGTCAGTCAGACGGGCGTCGAGCCGGCTGACAAACATTTCAGTGCCCATCAGCGACTTGTTTTCACAAATTGCCAATGTCTCCTCACCATTGTGAGCCGGCACTTTAATGAGTAGCGTGCGGGCGAACCGTGCTGGGCACCAGACTCAATGACAGTGGTCATAATAAAGTGCGGCGTTGTATTTTTCCTTGTGGACTTAGTTATAGTGCCATAAAAGCTGTTTGATAATATAACTGTGTCTAGACCAGTTAATTGCTCTGTAGTGACGAGCAGATGAGAATAGACATTGTTTCAGAACACGAGTATCCGGTCGTGCCCAAAAAGAGCCAATGTTCTTTTTTTTTTTTTTTTTTTCTTCCCACCCGATGTTAGGACAGCTGTTTTAACGGAGGTATTTATCAAGGTCCCGACTGACGACTTTGATAAATTAATTTGTTGAATCGAGTGTTGTGGGGCTGTGTAAAAACTGTGCTTATGCTCGCCCTTTTCAGATAAGCGTCGACGCTCCAACAAGTTTTGCGATTAATGTTTATACTACTGGCCTAAATGTATCATAAATCAGTTTTCTTGGCCATCTACCAACTTCTTCTGTGGAGTCTGTTTCCAGTGCATTCTGTTTTTGTGCAGGAAGAAGACTCGTGTTACTGCCAAGATGCCGTGACACAGCACCCCAAAAAGGGATTATAGCTGCCATCCTCTTGTTTGATTGGACAATTGTTAACATGCATTTAAAAAGGAGGTGACGATTGGTTTGAGAAATTAAAAATGTGTTTGTTTCCGTTTTAGAAGTATTTATCCCCAAACTTCAGCCCAGAGGCCTACATCCACTAATTTCAATTTAACCCCTTCCACACCAGGGCAAATGGGTGAAAGAGCATTTTTGTAAATCCTGTAATGCTGGAATTGCTGCCAGGGGAACTTAGGGTTGAAAAATTAAATCCAGTTCAGCAGCAGTCTCATTGCACTGTGAGATATTTGGCTCCAATGAGGTTTACTGAGTCTAAACCACGGCCCAAACAGTCTCTTCCTTAAGGTGTTTGTAAGAAAGCGTACACCACAGGCCCTGCTGCCCTCCAACACAGGATTCTCCAGCATCTGGTGAAGCATCACTTGTTTCCTCAGTTCAGTGTCTAAAATGGCTTCTCGCCGTGATCCCATTATTACCTTCTGCCAGGGTTGCTCCCCATCACATTTGCTTTGCATTGTGGGTAATTTGATGGCTAGCACACTTTCGATTGGCGGATCATTAATGCATGTTATTAGTGGTGAAGTCTGTGTTTTATGATCCATTTCACATAGACTTAAACTACATATTGGTTACATTACACACGTAAGGAGAGGATGTCACTGTAAGGCTGTGGAATTCACATCCCGTACGCATTAAGCAAAGAAACTTCACCCATATCCGTTCATGAGAGATGTCACCACTGCATAAGCGAGGCGGGAAATCGACCAGAACACATTAACGGAAGTGGTCATGCTGACAGGTGAGTCTGAAAAGGCCTGTCTGATGCGCCCTTGCTGGCTAATACAGCTGACCATGTCCAGTCGAACTCCATTCATCTCCTCCATGCTAAACCCCTCCTTCCGCCCGGCTCAGGTGCCCACACTCCATGTGGAAGCCCCAGCCATTGGGCTGTTTAAGCCTTTCTTCTGTCTTCAATCCTCTCCCATCTATTCCTCTTCCTCGTTAGATGCATTCGTCTGCTAATTAAACACAATATCCCTCTTGGATGCTGTCTCGCTCTTGGAGGCCATTTCTGGAATTGAAGTCTTTAAGAACATAGCACTGCTGGTCTTTCACTCTCCCTCTATCTCGGAGTCATACGTTTGAGGACCATTTGGCCCATCAATCGCACCACATCATCAGTTAACCCTTTCAGCACCATAGGCAGCAATAGTCGCCCAATGATGTAAGACAGGGCTCCCCAATCTTTCCCAGAAAGGGCCGGTGTGGGTGCAGGCTTTCATTGCAACCAAGCAGCTACACACCTCATGCTGCTGGTCGACCCCTGGACTCTTCGCTAATAAGCTTCATTAGTAGTATCAGGTGTGTTGCTGCTTGGTTGCGATGAAAGCCTGCACCCACACCGGCCCTTTCTAGGAAAGGACCCCTGATGTAAGATATCAAAATCAGATGCTGCTGAAAACCTATCATTTTGGCAACTTGTTGAAAAGAGCCCCCACAGGGGAGCTCTTTTAAACAAGTTGCCACATGATAGGTTTTTAACAGCTCAGGATAACTAAATTTTTAATTCCTTGAAAATTTATTCAGCGCTCAAAGGGTTAATCACACGGGGAGGTCTGATAACTGGGACTGGATTTCTGTTAGAAGTCGGAGTGGATCGGTCACACTGCCGTAGGATGACCCTGTGCAAAGACAGTGCCGTTATCAGTGTTAGCTCTGTCACACAGTGCAGTTAGATGGGATTTATGGCCTCTCTCTTCTCTCTCCCATTATTATCTGTCATTACGGTTCAGGAACAGAGCCAGCTCGACCGAGCAGTGTCCTATGGTTTTACCGCAAGCGGTTGGTTATTTGACAGCTGTCATATGACCTGACACGTGCCACAGCTCAACAGTATATCCGGAGGAGCTGGGGACTTCCAAGGCTAATCAAATCAAAATATACTTTTCTACTGACATCTAGACACCCCGTTAAAGCCTATGAGGTGCTTTTTTTTCCCTTGCGGTGTCATATAATGTGTCTTGCATTGTTCACAGGCTGCCATTTTGTGAATATTTGTTGCTACTGTTGGACTTACCAGGGTAATTGAGATAAGGTACCTTGCTCAAGGATACAGTAGTGAGAGCGAATCACTCCTATTTGAATCTAAGGTCCTCAAGTCCAGTTTTATGGCTGAACATCACTGAGCAGGGATTTATATGCAACTATAATATTAATATGAATAGCAGTAGGGAATGTTGTGGCAGTGGTGCCAGCAGTCATGTATGTGATACTTCGGAATGGTGGCGAGGCTATTAAAATGGGCTGGCTATGAAAATGATCATCTGCCCTCTGTCCACGGACCTTTTCAGTCACTCAGTTGCTTTTTTAAGGAGGTTAAAGGTCAGGAGCCATGGTAAATCTTCCTGCACATCCCATGTAGGTGTCCTCAGAAGTCCACTGCAGTCCTCGTCTTCACTGTCCTTCATCCTGGACCTTCGCCGTCATCCCTCCTGACTTTCACAAACTTGTCAGTCATTCATCATTCACCTGTCACACTCGCTCATGTTTCCAGCCAGTCAGAGGGTGACCTCGAACTCAAAATCCCAGCGGCTCCCTCCGCTCTTCAGTAGTTTCCCCTGTATAGCTATTCTTTATGCGCGTTCCTGGCTACCCGTGCACAAAACTATGGGATAGTTTGGTCCAGACGATCGATCCTCCAGAGACATTGTGGACACATCCAAATTTATTGAAGACCTTGGCAACTTCGTTGGTAACGGAAATGAACCAGAAATATTTTGGCTCGCAGCCGAATTAAGGAGCATCCAAACTGTCTGGCTCATGAGGGGACGGAGCCAATTAGCTTTTTCATTGCTTCCTTTTCACTAGGGAACACGGCATCGGCCTCGGCAAAAACGGATCATAGATTACGGACCACAGTCCTTTGCAGCTGCTGTGATTGGATACATCATTTTTCATAGTTTTCCTGCTGGATTAATCATGTCATCATCACTCGCTGTTGAGTTCATGATGTGTTTAAGGAAAGGACATCCAATTTTTCTCAAACGTGTCACAAGGGGAAACTTCAAAATCTCTTTGTAACTTTCGTTTTAACACAAATGTGACGTTTAATATTGAGACCCAGGAAACGTGGAGGGGAAAAGGGAAAAGGGCTGTGTTTGAGTTTTGGGGTACGCCCTGTGTGTGAAGTAAATAAGTAATTTATTGACCGATATCACAGCAAATATACACTTTAACATTTCCCGCATCTTACAGTCCATATGAACACATCAACATTATATACAAACATTAAAAAATGTATTAAACAAAATTTCTCGTAAATTCATATGCATATATGCAGGCATATGTACAGTATCCTGCCTTCGAGTCCTCCACCATAGAGGTCACCTCACGCCCGGGCGTTTAATGAACATGCCCGCATCCTGTCCGAGTGCGGCCTTTGGTTCCGTGTTCAGTGCCAGTTAACCTCGCCGTTGAGGAAGGGATTGGGTCAAAAGCCCCGAGGCGGTCAATTGGCTGAAATTAATGAAGACGCTCAGGGCTACAAAAAGGCATATTGCTCTTGTGCCGTGTCACTTGAAACCTTGGTTGCAGGGTGTTTTTCCAGCTCATAAGAAAGTCTGATGATATCAGCAACATGTTTTACATGGAACTGTGCCAGTTGATACAACCATGGATTCCTTCTGTGTAAAGCAATTAGATTGCTGCATGCCAGTGTGTAGTGAAGTTCTCTTATGTCTGGAAATGAATGTAGGCGTAGCAACTAATGTGTTACATTTGTATGTTAGCATTGCTGAATATTCTAACTTGGCGTATGAATTTAATGCCTTTCTTAGTTGCCAGTAGTCGATTGTCCTGCTTCGGGCTTTGAAACAGAATATTCTAATCTGGCTGGGAGTTAACACCTTAACACTCCAACTGCCTGAATACGGGCCCATCAAGGAAGTTCAAAACAAGAAAAGATTTCAATTTACCTTGAGTACGTCCTTTAAAGGCATTTTAAGAAAATGTTACCGGAGTGGTAAGGGGTTAAATTCAATTCAGAGAAATAATTTACTCTGAAAGTACGCTTTACAAAAAAGGTGAACTATATTGGAACGTCTGCGCTACCTTTTTGGCTCATCATGCCTTGCAGGTGATCTAACCCAGCAGCCATACTGTGTGGCTGAAGTTAAGCAGGTGTGGGCTTGGTTAGTACTTGGATGGGAGACCACCTGGTAAAACCAAGTTGCCGCTGGAAGCGGTGTTGCTGGGCCAGCAGGTTGTGATCTTCCCTCTGGTGGTATAATCCCCAGACCAGTGATGGAGACGCCGTCTTTTGGATGAGACGTCAAATCGCAGTCCTGACTGTCTGTGGTCGTAAGAAATCCTGACGCTTCCCCTGATTTAATTGGCTGTGCAAATTGCCCTCTCCTGCCCCACCCCCAGGGCTCCCTTGAAAAAGAGATTTCAATCTCAATGGGACTTCCCTGATTAAGAAAAAAAAGACTAAAACTTGCACTTCATTGTTTGAATTAATTCAAGGAAACAATTTCTTCCGCAATTTTGAATAACACTGATTGAAATGCACCAAATTATGCATTCTAGTGAAGCATTGCATTTCTTGTTTTACCTTAAGGTGGAGAACTAGCAACCCTTGATCGTGTGATGTTTGCAATGTTAATTTAAAAAAAAAAAATGATAGAGGACAAGTCAGTACCAAAGGGATGCGTCTTGCCACCCTGTTTTCAGGTCTGGTTCAGTCCCCATCCACTGCATTTTGTGGACCAGGAGTTGAGGGGGCAGCCGTGCTCTGCTCTAAGCCAGAGGCTAAAGACAGATGGGGTGTTGATTTTGGGGATCTCCCCATACGATACCCTGGCCAGGTGAGGTCCCACTGCCAGCTGCGGATATGACAACCGCACCGGGAGTCAGCGATTTACGCTTTCGCTCTCACCGCGGTGAACAAATGAAATTATCCCCAAAGGTTGAACCCCGTCCAACTGCCTCTCCAGGCAGACTCTCACACACCTGAAAAAATTAATGGCTCATTTGAATCCACATCAAATGCTGTTTCGACAGAGTCGTATTTCTCTCCTATTCATTTGATTTGGTGTATAAAACAGAGCACATGGAAGTAATGGAGAAACTTCAGCTGTAGTGGTGCATTAGCCAACAGAGTAGTCTGAAACTCAGAAGGTAAATGCCCTTCCACATTGTAAAAAATTAAAAGTTGACTCAACTTAACCCTTAGAGCGCTAAATGTAGTTACTGCAGCTCACTGATTTAAGGTATCAGAATCAAAGCTGCTGAAATTCTATGCTGCAGCAACTTGTTCAAACAAGGTGCCATGCGGTAGGTTTTCAACGGCACCAGATAGTTAAATATATATTTTAAAAAATTAATTTCAGTGCTCAAAGGGTTAAAAAGTAAGGTAACCGGCTGCAAAGCGTATTTGAGTTGTCTGAACTTCAAGTAATAGAGTTGACTGAACTGCAAGTTTCAATTTCTGTCAAGAATGAGTTTGCACAGCCATTGGCATTTGAAGTTGAGCAAAGTAAAAAAAAAAAAATGCTTTGCAGTTTGTCTGTCTTAATTTTTTTAAGCTGTCAACTTTTTATTTTTTACAATGCAGATATTATGGTAAGCTGATGTCTCTGTTTAGCGCGTTTTCATCTCAATAAAGGCTCTTCAGAGATTTTCAGTCTGGTTCCGTAATAACCCTTCAGCTTGGCTCCCCTCCCTTCAAACTGTAAGAAAATCATTAGCATCCCCCTGCCCACCCACTCACAACCTGTCTCCCAAACATCGTCAAATGAATATCAACCGTGAGCAGGGGCACGACCTTTACAATCGATTCTTTCAGTCTTCATAGATTTCTAAGCTCCACATGTTGCTCATCAATTCTCAGTTTGCCATTTTAATTAATTGCTGTTACACATGAATCACGCTGAGAGCTGTACATTCTTTGAAAGCTTATACAACTGGCAATTTTCTATCGCCATCCAATATCTGCACTCAGGAATTTCCCTCATCGTCTGCAGAAGAATCTACTTTGTTGAATGACCCCCGCGGGGTTCTTCATTTCCCTCCTGTACATCACAGAGGGGTTTTTCATTACTTCCTTGTTTGTGACCGTAGGTTTGGATCTCCTACATGTCGGCTCCCATTGTGCCACTTTATTTCCATATTTTTATTAACCGCGTCTCGGTAGTGTTCATGCCAAGCATTTCTTTTTTGTACTGCATTGTTTATTTACTTCACTATTGATATTCGGTTGCTCTGAATACGTCAGCATACACTATTATACAATTATTGACTTCAGCTGAGGTGAATTAATCTGCTTTCACTGTCACACCGGACTCAAAACAATTTTTTTGCAGGACAGATTACATTCAAAATCAATGCAAAGACGCGAATTATCTGTCGTGCGAAAAATTCGTTTCGCGTCCAGTGTGAAAGCGGCTAGAGTCATTGGATTTACTGACAACTGAAATCAATACCTGTTGTTTTGTATGACCCTGTTTGAAAATATTAAATAAGTGAAGGGCGACAACTCTAAAGTAAAGCTCGTCACAGGGACGGTGCCACACGATTTACAGACACCGTCAGGAGCTCCTGCGGGAAAGACTGAGCTATTTATAGCTGAAGGTCTTCGGATTGTTATATTCACCTCTCGCTCACTTTCACGCGGTGAATATCACTGCTTACAGTGACCGGCGGAGCTCGCCTCAACCAATCAGAGAACGAATCGTCACGTAATGTAATCAGGGTTGTTGTCGTGAGTGTGTTTCTAAAGGTTTTGATTGGCGGCCAGTGATGTCGTAATGATATATGAAGAGGTGGACAGTCCTAAACATGGGAAATGTATTCTGCCCCATTAAATGAGTGCAAACGTGAGGTTACTTTGAGGCATGATGAACAGTATTTGTTTTTGAAATATTGTAAACGACTCTTTGCGTGTACTCGCCTGCTTTGCGAATTCTTGTGAAAAAATGTCACAGTTCCGCTCCATTTCACACCGAGGAGGGGGGTCTCTGGAGTCACTCGGAGTCAATTTCCTTTAGTCTATAGTCAAATAACTGATGACTGTATCGAGCCTTTGATTCAGGGCTGGTCATTCTTGCTGTCATCAATTTCAGTCCTACAGTTTCAAAAGGAAGTGAAAGTAGGCTGAATATTGAGGATAATGGACTACTGACCCCCCAGTCAAATACCGACAGAGCTGTCCCTTCCTTCAGAGAATTATTAAAGCCCGATGGTTTGTTTGGATATGAATTTCAGGAGCTAACAGTCTGTCTCCGTGTGACCGAATGCACGTCGTTATCATTGTTATGTGTAGGCTGTGAATTACGTGGCTTTGATTTCTGTCCACAGTGGAAGAGGACAGTTAGCCTCGTCCTTGAAGCAGAAAGAGGGCTGGTGTAGCTTCAGGGTTTGGTGCAGAATTTCATTCGCACCCTTCCGGCCGCGAGCACTAGTTCCCGCACCTATTTCTTGCTGCAGAAATGGAGGTTTCAAGTCGGTACTTGATAGAAAAATCTCACTGTATTCTCTTCGTTTTTCCTCCCCCCCATAGGCTATGAAGGAACACTAACCTCCATTACAGCAGTGGATTATGGGATCTTATCTTTTCCTGGGTTTGATGGCAATATCCAATCTTATCCCTGTGATGGCCCCAATCGTTTACGGGATCTGACGTTTTTACTTGTGTTGCTTGATTAAACCATTAATGATGGCCAGTGGCCACTTGTGTCCCTGTACTGAATGTTGGATATTTAATCGAATATACAGGAGAACTGCTTTTTGTGTGAAAACTGAACCTGAATTTAACAAAAAATAAATCAACATAAACTGGCCCTCTGGGAATGGAAATGCTGAACACTGATCTAATTTGCATTAGCATGTACACACAGGCACACACACATACGCACATGCACACACACACACACACACACACACACACATCTCACTCTGCTGCTATATGTGGAAAAAAATAGCAAGGCACAGAATACCTGTCAAAAGTTTGGACGCGCCCACTTTTTTAAATGAGTGGAAAACGGAAAAAGAAGCATCTAATTTTCAAAAAAAAAAAAAAAAAATCTTAATCTGAAATTAACACTTTAAACCCTGAGCCTATTTTTTAGGTTTCTGTAGCCAGAGCAGTAGACTTTTAACTAGTTATGTAGATATCCCTGTCAATGAGTAAATCTGTATGACCTTTATATGACTTAGCAGCTGCGTGGAGGAGCCATCAGGTTTAGGTTTTCTGGCTTCCTCACTTTCGTTTGACAACAGGAACTGAATCTGACATTTTTTTTTAGATTAAAGCCCTCTGTACTCAGAGAGCAACAGTACAAACATGTTTTTGTTCAATGGATCTATTCTAGCTGATCTCTACATCATCACCAACAAAGCATGTATTGTATATGCGCCCAGATAATCAGTTGTGTAGAAATGTGTTAATGGATAATTAGAGTTAGAGTATCATTGTCCATCTTAGAAACATTTAAAACAACAGATGTTAACATTGCATCATAATTCACAGCACAGGCAAAAACAAGGAGAACTATCCCACAATGCATTTTGGTTCTGAACTCATGGGGAGGGTAAAATAGAATTCCTGAATCTCTTCGCTCGTTTGAAGTGGCGGTGTTGCAGCATTTTGTCAAAACAGACTAGAATACCAAAGAGCAAGATGGAACGGAGAAAAACAGGTTATGTAGCTGTGTGTCCTTAGATCCATCGGTGGCGTACCATGGCCGGTTTGTAAAGATGCGCAGGTGACACCCTGATATTACCTTTTTATTCCTGCAAAAATAAAAACTATATACTATATATACAAATACAAGGTATGCTTTGTTGTGCTTCTCAAAATATATACGTTTTAAAGAAACTTGTTCAATTTATCTGAGGAATTGAGTTCATCCTGACTCCATCTTGATACACTCTCTGTCAGTGCAATATACTGTTTATTTTCTATCGGTGCTCCCATAAAACCATTTTGTTGAACAGCACTGAACTGTCATGACACGTACATGGCCAAGGAGAAAAACTGCTCCTCTTCTGCCTTTTAACTTGTGCTTGTGTTCAGCCCCTTCAGTTGCTGTTTGAGAGGTATTGGTGCTCGGGGCCCTTGTGAACTGCTCAGCCAAACTACTTTGAACAATATTCTGTACTTCGCTAGGTCCTCAGCACTACACCCAGAAATATTTAAGTCTAGTGGATTAATGGCTTAAGACATATGGGGCATGCATGTATACATACATTCAAACATATTTCATACAAACATGTATGTATACTGTACATGCATGGGCACTCGTGCTCAGATTCTTTGAATTATCATGTAATGTTGATATTTAAATATTCTGGTTTGGCTCTCCATGGTGGAAACCTTGGGCATGCATCACCTCGGCTAAAAACAGACAGCGTTCCCTGGTGATGATGTTTATATATAGACATTATTTATTACACCTGGGAGAATGCCGATGGAGAGTGAATACACAATGAGGAGATAAAAGCTTGAAATGCTTATTTTTCCTCAACTGAGTAAATTAAGTCGTTTCCATCTCAGTGTTGCTGGCAATGCCTTTATATTAATCATTGTATGTAAGGTGTGGGTTGTGTTGTTCCTACTGATATTATGTTTAACTGATT
The DNA here is from genome assembly GCA_029721435.1 of Gymnothorax reevesii. Lineage (NCBI taxonomy): Eukaryota > Metazoa > Chordata > Actinopteri > Anguilliformes > Muraenidae > Gymnothorax > Gymnothorax reevesii. The sequence continues at coordinate 20,412,088 of CM056579.1, read as the reverse complement.
TGATTTGCATGAAATATAACCCAGTCCACCCAAAATGGGATATGCCATTGAAATACAGTGCTCTCAAACCAGTTTTTTTAGGGAAATTACCTGCTTCTAAAATGGTTCCTATTTGGAGTAGCCCCTTTAGTGGCTAATGACTAATGTGCTTGATTGGGACCTGGGGGATTGCTGGTTTGAGTCTCATTTTAGGCATAGTTGGATTACTGCAGCTGATTGGCTCAGCCCTATGGCTGCTGGTGAGATTGGCTCCTGTTTACTTCAATCAGTTGTAAGCTGCTTTAGATACAGTCATCTAGATCGTTGTTATGGTATCTATGGTGTATAGTCTTGGGGTTATCCTCTGGTGTAGATGTCAGCAAGAGTGATGGTGCCAGAGCAGTATATTCAGCTTTAGGTCCTTTATGTTGGGCTTACATCGAAGGATAATTAAGCCGACTTTAAGCCCGATTCCACCCTTCCGACATTCTTAAGTAATGGCCAATTTTTAAAAATGGGTGCACCGATAATCTTTTCCGATTTTCTTGTGGTGTGTATTTGACGTCACCTGACTAGCGCAGAATCCCGCCGAGGCTGCTCTGATTTAAAGTCGTAAATATTAAACCTTCGATTTCTTTTTTTTTTTTTTTTACAATGTGACTAGCTATTGGCTGGTGTGGGTCCTAATTGTCAAGTCAGTGTGCTGTCCACGCACCAGAGGACGGAAAAAACTGTAAAATGTACCATTTTATTTCATCATGAGTGGCGTCTCTCACACTTAAACCCCGGTTAAGATTTCGAAAATCTGTTGCTGTGAGTCAGACTTTACCCTGTACTGTTCCAATGGGCACCAGACCCTGCTTAGTGTAACTGACTGGCTGTGGCTTTGAATGAAAGTGTACGCTATAAAAATGTCATGTAACTTTCCTCACACTACGGCATCAAACACATGTTCATGATCTGAAAAGTACTTTTTGTACTCGCGACCAAGTGAGAAACAGTTCAGGCATATTGAGGTGTGGCTACGGTCTCACACAGTATTCCCTAGCACTGGCACACATTAACTGAGTGACATTTCAGAGTAAATAAACTTTTTTAGGCAAAAGTGTGACATAGGTTCATTTCCAAATCTCTGCTTTCTGAATGTGCTCTTGCACTTCCCGACCTCTGGGTCTTTCTCAGTTTCCAGACTGTATACAATTGTACCGTATCCCATTCCATGAGGGGTTTCCTATTTTGACCAGGGCTGTTCAATATTAACCAGAAACTGCCAGTATGGATGCAGCTTTCATTCCAACCAAGCAGCTACGCACCTGATATTACTAATCAACCCCAAGGATCTTCGCTGAAGAGCTTGATTTGTAGTGTCAGGTGTGTAACTGCATGGTTAGAATGAAAGCCTGCACCCACACCGGCCCTCGCAGGATAATGTTGAATAGCCCTGAATTAGAGCTTTCTCACTTCTTTAAGACACAATTTAAGAGCCTAGTGCTAAGAGTACTTATGGCACATTTTCACACACTGTGACATAAGGATAGAATAGCCTCTTTTATAGTGACCTATGTGCACTGCCTCAATTTTCTCAAAAAGGACATTTATGACTTGCGTACCTTTGGCACTGGGCTGTTTAATTGTGCTTAAATCCTTAGAGTGCTGAAATAAATGTAAAAAATATATAAATTTGATTATCTTGTGCAGTTGAAAACCTATCATGTGGCGACTTCTTTAAAAGGGCTCCCCTGAGGGAGCTCTATTTAATGAGATGCCACATGATAAGATTTCAAAATCAAAGCTGTTGAAAGCCTATGTCAATGAGTAACAATAGTTGCATTTAGAGCTCTAAGGGTTAAAATATGACTCCTTCTACCCGGTCAGGTGACCCCCATTATTTACCAAGTGCCTGATTAGAGCCAGTTAGGCCCAAGTACTCTCTGCTTGATTAAACGCATTTGTTTCTGAGGCAATGTTAAATGAATCCCACCCTCATCCACCCAATGTAATGCACGTTAATTTCCAGCGAATGAATGTAGCACCCTCTGGTCTAGCACTCTTCTCCGGATGCAGCTGATGAAGTTAAACTGAGGGCGCAGAAAATCATTGCAGGTTGCAGCTGCCCAGGATTAGCGCTGGTATTCCAGCTCTATAGCTCTGGCGGGGAAGGAAATTGAAAGGATCCTTTTTTCATCCATTGCTTTTCATTTATGTGCTTCTGCTAAATATAGTGCATCGGCACCATCACATATCCTGCCCAACCTCTCCACCTACTTCCTCGATACCATCTTCTCTGTGCCAGAGTGTGAGGATGTATTTAGTGAGTATTCAGCATTCTCTCATAGGAGCACTTATTCTCCCCAGCTGTGCTGCTCTTGTTCGTAGTGGCCTGTCTCATGCAAACTGAGTCTGACAGTGTCTTAATCATCAGTGATGATCGGGGCCAAATCGCTTTGAAATCAAACTGCTAATGGTGGAAACTCTGTTTTGTCTGGCAGCTGTTCGCCCCCACACCCGTTGTCATGCACAGACACGTGAGACGCACATGCGTACACTGGAGACCGTATAAACAAGAGACAGACCACTTAAGGCATTCTGAATAGAAAAGTCTGTAAAGCTAGAGGTGGCGGCGGTATGACGCATCCCCGCCCTTTCCCTGAAAAAGCCAGTCGTCTGCTCTGTGCAGCTGAACTGGGAAACACATCTAGCCGATCGTGTTGTTGCATTGACGCAAGCAGACGGTTCAGATTTTGGGCAGTTTCAGCTGATTTGGCGGTTTTTCGTTCAGGTGCTCTGGTGGGAACATGAGCCCATCGTTCAGTCCCAGGGAATGAGCTGATGACGTCACAGCACTGCAGAGAAAGTTTGTATTGTGAAATCTTGTGCATACACAGTAGAAGTATAACCTGTGCAGGAAAATGCATTTTAAACGTTATTTTTAGGCAAAGTCACCAAACCTTTTCAGCGATTTTTATCAGATATGTCCGGTGATTCTAAACATGCAGTTTTTATGTCCCCGTGATCATTTAAAGCGAAGTTATTATGGCTCTCTTCCCATTCATGTAGGTGGGAGCCCAGCCTTATTAGCATGACGTAACTGCCAGGGGGTGTTGCGAAGATAGCCAATGAATAGCAAGACTTTCCTATTCTGACTTTGCTTACATGCTCACAAATTCACGTATTAACACATACTCAAAGAAACACGCGCACAGTCTCTCTGAAGCACACATAGATGTAGGCACACGACCACATTGTCACATATGCACACACACAAACGAACACACTCTTACGCAAACATTTAAACACGCCCACACACTCACACAGAAACACACACATGCATACAAATACACATCTCTGCATGTTTTTACGCACGTGCGCGCTCATTTATACATACACTTGCACATATCGCACATATATGCGCACACACGTTTTAACATACCTGCAGGTATATAAATGTGTATTGATTTCTCCTCTCAGCCACAGAATGCTCATTTGACAAAGATGAAGGACGTTGTGTTTGTAATTCTCTTTGATCCCGTCTCTGTCCTTGCTATAATCGTGCTCCCCGATCGAGACGGAGCCTGGGGATATTGATAGGTGTACAGCTGCCTCAGGTAGAGGACATAAAGCATGGTGAACGACTTCCTCTTTATCTCACTGAGGAATGTGACTTCTCCTCCACCCAAACAGATAAATGAGCCCATTGGCTGCTGTATTTTGAAGGAAATGGAGATAAATTTATGATGCTGAAAGTTGAGTCTGTTATCTGGCTACATTTGCACTTGACGTTTTTTGAGCTGAATTAACCATGCCATAACCCTCCTTTTATATTTTTATGCTGAGCAACTTTAATACCATCTCATTTTTTAGTACCCATCTTATTTGAGGAATATTAAAAATAATGTCATAACAATATAGCAAATACGGTATTATTTATTGACCAAAGCCACCCTCACCCACTTTTACAGCTAAGCTATGAAGCTAAGAACAATCGACAAAACTCCGAAGCGTACGCAGTACTTCCACAGCAACAAGCTCAGTCGCGTTTTGTTAAAGGAGGTAGTAAACGACCTTATGTACCTTAAAACAGATATACAAGTGCTTTCTGAGAATGTTTATGAAGTAAACACTACTTCACCGGTAAACATTGCTCTTTATATGAAACGTAATAGATTGTTATACAGAGTAAATTAAGCAACCCGACAGTATGAGTCAAATTAGCTCTACTCCAGTCAACTACATTATACGGTATTAAGTTGCTACCTAATCCAATATTATAACATCTTAAAGACAGTGAATCCATTTTACCATACTTTTAATTTTAGTGAAATGAGGTTTAGAGTGCAAGACTATTGTTTAGATCAGAGTGGGCTATTTTCAAATTATAGTAGATTATTGCTACTTCTACAGGTTCATCTTAAACTGTATAGGATGAAACGTTAGTTACACTGACTGGCATTACCAGACGAATACAACAATTTTCTGTCCTCCGTACACGTGACATCATACCTTGTGTTCTCCTGGCACTGCTGTCAAAATGCTTCTGAGGACCCGGCGTCTCCTCTGTGACGGTTTGTCTCAGCCTCGCCATAAAGTAGGAATCGTTTGTCGACATAATGAAATGATCGCCTAATGTTTTCAGGGGTTTTTTAAAATTCATGTTTTCATCCAAATTCTGGCTTCCTCTTCTGTAGGTAGGCGATGGAAACGGTTTCGCTGAACACAAGGACAATCCCCTGTGTTCTGGGTGTGTGTTCAGAACACTGTTGGTCAAACCATAAATTTAGCTTCCTCTGGTTGTTAGTTCAGCCTCAAACAGCACAATGGTGCCGGGGCTCTGAAGGGACTTTTTAAGAAAAGCAAGGTAATGTAAAAAAAAAAATGAGCTGTAATCGCTAAGTTAACTGAAAGAAAAGCCGCTGTTCTTTACTAAAACTAATGATAAAAACTATTTCCGCCGGAAGTTGCACCCCTCATCATAACTACAGTACCGCCCTCAGGAATAAGGTGAATACTCCCCATCATAGACATTAAAAGAGGCTAGATTGGCCCCTCCCCCTTTTTTCACCGCAGACTTGGCAGCCATCTTAAAGCGGTCGACCGCCCAAACGCAGAGCGGGACTGGGTGACAATAATAAATCACCGTCGTTGCAAAATGCCTCAACATTGTGCAGCCTACGGCTGTAAAAACAGCCTACTGCACAATCCAGACAACAGGGAATTACCTTTCACAGGTAAGACACATGTTTAGTTTAATTTGGTCATTATAACTTCCATAGGCCTAATCTTTTAATATATGGTCATGAGAAACCAAAATTGATAACAAATGGACTGACAGGCATCTTAAAATTCCCCATGTTTAATGATAAAGTATGCTTTTTGATGGGCATCTGAGAAGAAAAAAACATGCTTCTAGCAGGAATTTATCCCGGGTCTATAAATAATTAGTCTTGTGTGATAACAACTATACCGCTACAACTTCAAAATATTCAAGGGGAATATATATTTATTTCCGAAAGCTTGTATTGGTTATACAATAATGCACAGTGAATCGCGGGGTCGACCGCGGCAAGATGGCGGCCGCTGTCGGACGTCAGTCTACTGGGATTCCACCATAAGGCATCCAGTCTACCTATATATGTCTGCGCTCCCCATAATGTCTTATTTTTTTAAGAATCGAAGTTAAACCTGCCATGCCAGCAGCGAAAAATAGATGACTCAACCCGTTCTTATTTACTATATAATGTGCAAAATGTAGCGAACCAGTGTAGGGCAGTTAATTTACTCGAGTCTAGGTTTATCGTTTCGTCTATCTGTCTTCGACTTTGAGAACTGGAAACTACCCAGAAGCATTTGGGAATTGCCACATGGAAACGAGGCTGTGCACGAGATGAGATCACGCGACCAAGTTGATCGTTTGAACTTGATGACTTCCTGCTTGCATCTAGGTCAAGGGTAGCCCTCGGTTGCGCCTCCTCGGCGTCTAGTTTTATCCCAAAATTCCAACAGTGCATCAGCCAAGGTGAGGAGAATGGGAATTATTTAGCCACTCGAGGTGTGGCTTGATTATGCTGCGACTTGGTTGTGCAGTGGGTACCACTACTGCCTCATTGCAAAAAGGTCGATAGTTCAGACCCAACCTGGGCATTTCTGTGTGGAGTATGCATGATCTATCTATGTTCATATACGTTCCCTCTGGGCTCTTCCAGTCTGCCACCGTCCAAGGACATGAATGTCAAGCTAATTGGATACTCTAGATTGCCTGTAGGGGTGAATTAATCGCGCCCTGAAATGGATCGGCAAACAGTCCCAAGTGTATTCCTTTTTCTCTTCTATGGGATACTGCCGCAGGGACACAGTGCACCAGCTGGCCGTAGGCATGGGTGTAACTTTACATCCGATTCAGAGCTGACAGTTAAGTCGAACTTAAGGTTATGAGAAGTGCACCACTTAGACTTTTAAGCCCTTTTATGTGTTTTGCCTTAGGGTGACTTTTTCGCTCAGTGTGGAGCTGGAGTAAGTCGTTAAGTTAAACTAGTATCAACGGTAGCTAAGTTAATAATAACAGAAAAATTAGTACATCATACAGAGCCAGAACAGTAAAACAGCAGTGGCAGAGAGTCTCGTTTACAGAATAAACAACAAAAGGAAACGATGTTGAGAAAGTCGTTCACGATTGGATAATCCCTCAGGACATCTATTCAGACAGTGAGGAGAATGAGTGGTTTAGCTTTGGCGGGAGAGCATTCGTTATTGATTGCACTGATGATCAGTTACCATACTGATAGCTTTTATTTGTTTGGGTTGGCGTTTATTTTAGCAGTGAAAATGTTTCTGTGCTCTGAGTAAAACTCTATTAGTTTGCTTATTTCTCTGTTACATTTCAGTAAAATTGATCTTCTTTTTCCATAGGTTATCTATATTGCTGGCTTTTCTGAAGGTTGAATTGTGAGCGTGCTTTGGCAGTAAGTGAGTTGCTTGGCAACAATCTTTGCTTCCTGTGTATTCTTGTTGACAGGCGACTATGGTCAGTCTGCCTTGGTGCACAAGGGAAAAATTGATATTGCAGTCAGATGTAGCCAAGATTGAGAGTTTTGACCTACTTACAGTGTTTGCACTCAGCTGATGCTCTCCCCTCCAGACCCCTGTGGTCTTGATCGGCCAAAATCCGGTTAGATTATGGATGGCTAGATTAAGGCGGATGGGGCCAATGCTAATTTTCCCAGAAAGCTGTAGAACTCTACTTGCCATGAGTTTTATAACCCTGTAAACTCTAAAGTTCCATGAAAATTTGCCCTTAAGTTGGTTCAAAGTCAGAAAAAGCATTTATTTTTCTTAATGAAGGACAAATTCACATGCATATTCTTTATCTGTGTAGGTCACGCATCACTCATACATTGAGAGAAATATTCAAACCCAGGACATGACATTTGTGTGGCATCAGAGTAAGTCTGTTCCGAGCCCAGTGGCACATCAGGCAGGTGCTTAACCCCGGTTTCTGTGGCATGAAGCAACCGGGAGTATCACTGCTCCCTCTGGATGGGATTTAATGGCAACAGCATGACATTAAACGGAAAACTTCTAGATCTTGTGCATCATCTTATACACTTTTCCCTGTAATTCAGCCGGACATATTTGGGATTGTTGGATGCTACTGCTGCCAATTCTACTAATGCTCTTTCGACTTTTACTGCAAGCTACAGGCAAGAATCAGAATGATCATCATAATCCTAATAATAGGAGAATGAAAATTTGTCGGTTTTCATTATGAAACAGGGAAAGAAACAGCTTGGGAAAGATGTCCAGAAAAGTATGCCGGAGCCATATATAATTCAACTTCTTGCTTTATATTCCTCGAAGGAGCTGACAGAATGGTTTTCAAGAACAGTCAGTTTGTTGTATTGCTCATTTTGAAAAATAAAGTCATTCTCTACTATTGTACATGGTTCTATCCTGCAACACGCTGCAATGTAACATAGCACAGAATACTGTATAACATAATGCAATTTAAAATAACAATAAAGGCAGGTTATTCCTCCCAACAGCGCTCGCCATTTTCCTACCAATAGCAGACACCCGATGTCCCCCCCTCCCCCCTGTTCTCCCGCACAGACCTATAACCGATGATAGTCGTCTCCTTCAGCTATTTCAGAGCCTTTCTGGAAGTGAGAGCCTATTGATTCCATCAACGGCCCATTGATTTCGCCCCCTGGATGTGGCTAAGACAATATAGGCTTGTGCCCCAGAGCCCAACAGCTCGAGATGAGCGGGTAATAGACCTGTCTCCTGTGTGCGGCCGCACGAGCCCTCAGAAGTATTGTCAGGACGCCTGCTATTTGCAGTACTTAAAGCCCATCCGATGCCCAAGGTCAATCCTAGGTTAATTTCGTAAATGGGTTTTCTGCTTCAGAAAGTTAATACAGCGCACTCACGTAGGCCTAAGTAAACGGTCTCGGCTGTCGATGCTGTCGAGCGAAGAGAGGCACCCTGTAATTTTTGGGGTGCACATCCAAGAAGTCTCATCATAGCTGCTGGATTTGGGATGAATGCTTCTTGGTCCAAACAAGTGACTTTGACAGTGTATCTTGATTTTCACCCTGTAACGTCCACTTCCTTAGAATCAGAACAAAAGGGATCTATCTTTTGAATGAACTATTAAAAAAAATAAATAAATCACACTGAAGACGGCTAATAAAGCGAATAACGGTAACTAGCCACTCATTTTGTTTTCTCTACTTTTGAACAGTGGCATTTGCCTTTCACACAGAGTAACCATTAACAACAATTACAGAGGCTTCGCCATAATTATCGCAGCGGAACGAGTCTCGTTTTGCCTCCTCCGCCCTATTTCTTTGACAATTCTATTTGTGTAGCGCTTGGCAATTCCTCTCTGATCCTCGATTTACCCCGCGACTGCGGCGACTCTGAAATAACGCTGTAATGACTTTGTTTTTATGGCTGAGAGACTCCTCCAGTATTTTAAAAGTGACGTTCCTCTGCATCAAAAAAGTTTCGTCCTCTGGAGTAATATCACTCTGTGAAATTGCCTTTCAGAGAGCGATTGATTTTATCATGCACCTCGCAAGACACACTGCCTGGGCGAAAAAAAGAGGTCGCGCGCACCTAATATTTTTTGGAGCGTCTTTAGCTCTGATAAGGGTGCGCGTTTGCCGTGACATTGTTTTGGCAACCTTACGCAATGTCACTTCATTTATTCCTTTCCAGAGTTGTGCTGACTTTTTGCTGAGACCTCGTACGGATGAGGGGACATTCAAACCACTCCGAAAAATCTTCTCTAAACAACTCCGAGACATCCAATGAGGTTTATGATGCATTAGACAATTCATAACCTAAGTGCCGTGATTTCAGCACTCTCCATAGTTGTTTTTCTTGCTTAATACAAGCCAATATTTTGCCCCTTCAGAAACACAGGAACATCTCCTCCTCAGGGGTGGGATGTCTTCTGACATGGTTGCTTAACCCTAGAACACTATTGCTAAAATTAGTAACACCATCACTAACGTCGGGTGATTTTTCCCGATATAGTAAGATACCCAATAAAAAGTACTTGTAATCAAAATATGACAATACATGACAAATTAGAGTAGTGTTCTTTTATTTTCAACTGTGCCATGTCTAACAAAATGAAAAAAAGTACTCTGAGCTAAACGAAACACCCATGCCTTCAAAGATGTCAAAGACAATGCTGAAGCTGCCCAGGGACCCATAACACTCAGACAAACGCAACATAATGAAAATCACGTAAACACGTTTGCTCGGGTGAAAATCACCCGGTGATAGTGTTCTAGGGTTAAGAACACAGATTTTTTTTTTTTTTTTTTTTTTTTTTTGGACCAGGCTGTATAGATCTTATAGGCTCAGTGTTTCAAAGCAAAGTAGATGTATAGCTTGCATTGTGTATCTGCTCAAACCAAACAGTTGATGAATGGCAAAAATATTGAATGGCAGCGTCATTATTTTTCTGAATGGTTTTTTTGGTTCCCAAAACTTTAGGATTTTAAACTTGCATATCTGTGGTTACTATAATTACACCGTACATTACACATACAGTATTTTATTTGTGATTGTGTTAAGCACAGTCTGCAAAAGCAGCTATGCCCGTGCCTGCGCGCACGCACACACACGCACACACACTATAAGTACACCAATATTCTGAAATCGATCTAAAAAGAATTTTCTGGGCTGCCTGAAATTCCCCTTCACTGAAGATCACTTGTAGTCGGCTACCATGCCACTGAGCTGGAGTTTAGCTGCTGCAGTAGGCGTGTTTTGCAGTTGCCGCTAATTTGGGTCGGGTTAAAAAGGTTATCATCTCTCTTTCCCGAACAAATTGGCCAGAGGAATTCCATCCTGCCGCTTGGCACTCTACACACCCACTTCATCAAGCCTGCACTTTGGATATAGACTGTCTTTGATAAAAGCTTCGCGCAAGCCAGCTGGACCGTGACACTGCGATGCCCTCTTTTTCCTATCATATGCGTTACAAGCATAGACCTTTGCGAACTTGTCTATGGTCCCTAAGCGGGAGCGTGTACTTAAACATGTGCAAGCGCTATGCCACAGTCACAAATAGACGTGCTATAAAAGGCTGCGAACAGTCTAAAGAGACCGGCTCAACTTCAGTATAAATACTGCTACCCTGTGTCAGGGCTCAGGTGAATGCACAAGAGGAAGGAGCACATCTAATTGACTTTCCTGAATTTTGTTAAAGCGCATTTAATTAATTTAATTATTATTTTTTTTTATTAATTTTTGTAGACATTAATAATGCATCTAATTAATTGTTTTAGTGTCTGATGACCTATTTTTTTCAAAAACAATTTGGCGAGCTCTGATTTGACAAAACAACTACCTCCGTTTATTTGCTCAACAGTTAAGAAAAGTTTTTGCTCTGTTATATATGAACCACCACGATCGACTTTATGCTCTCTGGCACCTCTAGTGGTACCATGTGGTTGAGACAGCTTTTGAATGTGAGATGCTGCCAAAAACACAGCGAAACAAAACAAATCGCTTCCTTAGATTTGAGTACAAAGCATCACAGCGTGTCCCCCACCCAATTTACACTTCAAACCGCTGGTTTTCCCCTTGCTTTGAACCTGGGAGTCAAATGTGAAGCCAGCTGGATCCATCAGGAGCCCGAATTCTGTAATTAGTTACGAGAAATGAAAACCTGGAGCAGTTTTGACTATGTCCGCCCGATAGAATGTTTACGTCTGGGCTGCCCAACTCTGGCCTATATACGTTCTCGACTGATTTCACATATTAACCCTTAGAGTGCTAAGTCCAACTATTGTTATTCAGTGATGTAATTTATCAAAATCAAAGCTGTTGAAAACTATCATGTGGAAACTTATTTAAAAGGCATGATAGGTTTTCAACAACATTTGATGATTACATTGATACAGTGCCAGTCAAAAGTTTGGACATACCCACAATATTCTTTCAAGACATGTAAAATAAAGAAATAGGCACCATTTATTTTGCAAAAAAAAGATCTAATCCTTAAATCCATCAGACTAACCAGCATTTGCTGTCATATTTGCGAAGCCGTACTCACTTTTTTTTCTTTCCTTGAGCAGTTATATGGCTGTAATGAGTTTGCTGCTGAGTGGCCGTCTCAGTTCCCAAAGATGTGCTGCACTTGGCTTCCTTGAGAATTTTAGACACTACTCAAACTAGTAAATTACTCTCTTCTGACTTGTGACTGTTTACCTCTCACCAGATTCCATTTGAGATTATATGGAGAAGTTGAGCCATTTAAATTTCTGTAAAAAGAAAGCGCTGTGACATTAGCTAAGTGTGTCCAAACTTTTGACTGGTACTGTATATTTTTTATTTACTTCAGCGCTCTAAAGATTAATGTCTTGAGGAGTAGCACCAAAGACTAGTAGACACTGCCGGTCTCCGGGACCAGGATTCGATCGCCTCTGGTTGACGCTCTAACCCGGTGAATGCGTTTCCTCCGCAGTGCCGTCGTGGGCCATCATCGCCATCTCCTTCGTCGCTGTGCTCCTCATCCTCACCTGCTGCTTCTGCGTCTGCAAGAAGTGCATCTTCAAGAAGAAGAACAAGAAGAAAGGGAAGGAGAAAGGCGGCAAGAACGCCATCAACATGAAGGATGTGAAAGACGGGGGAAAACTCGAGGTAAAATCAGCATTTGTCCCGACTCTGGCCTCGCATTTCCTTTTTCATTGTTCTAGGATTCCTAATTTAAGGGTCCCCTATCATTTTACCAGGTCCACAGGGTATTTACCATTACAAGCCATCTCAAAATCTGTCCTTTGTGACATCACCAGGGAGGAGACCACACGGAACGATGAAGGAACTGATAAAATGTTTGGACGGAGTTGATCACTCCCTCTTGACGTATCGCAGTCGCTTCCCCATGTGATGTCAGAAAGGAACAGATTTTGAAATGGCTCGTAATGGCCTGGTGATGCGAGATGGTACATTTAAGAATTACTGACCTGCTTTAAAGGTAGCCCTTTTATGTTGAGATCTGAGTAATTTAACATTAACACAAGTACGTCATGTAAATGCCGCTCGTCAATGGCAGTTACTCAGAATAATGTTTTGTTTCACAGACTTTGTGGATAGTAGTCTTATGAAAACGGCTTTGCGCTGGCTGAGGAGATTTATTGAATCTCGTGACAATTTGAGAATGAGCAGCAGGAAATGCACTGCCTCTTTTCCATTTGTTAAGAATTACATAATGCAAAGCCACGTCCATGAAAATATGAAGACATTATATTAATGGATAGAATTGAGCTTGTTTGTATACACTTAGCGAATTGATTGAGCCGCTAGCAATTATTTTCCAGCCCATTTATGTACTGTTTTCAAACATAATATTTGAACGAAGATGAGTTTAATGATGCAGTTGGCTCTGCAATTGTAAAAAGAAAAAAAAATATGACAATCGTCAAACGATGACTGTTAGCTCTCCAGTCTCATAAATTAATTTCACTTGTGTGCTTGAGTTATATGCTGTATTTCTCCAGGACTTGCCTTGTAATCGGCTCCAAAGGCAGTACTTTTACCGCCGTTATCAGATTTGTGAATAATAAACCTTTTAATGAATGCATGACCTGTTTCAGTACCCAGTGTGCTTAGCTGCATTGTGAAACCGGTATTAACCCAGAGAAATGGCGATAGGTAATGACACCATTGATTGGGGGTACTTTAATTCTCACCTTCATGATATGAAACACAGAAACTCTAACCTTCGTTTGCATGCTAATTGTGTACAACAGTCTTGCGGCACTTAGCTTCTGACAGATTAATTGGCTAAATCCATTTAAAGCAGGGTTTGAGGCCATGGCAGGCATGTTCTTGAACACACAATCAGGGGCCATTGCCAACACCAGTGACAGGATGTCAAACAGCTGTGCTGTGTACTAATCAGCGCTGTATACACCTGTAATTAAGCAAAAATCCATGGGAAAATATTTGGTTGGAGGTGGCAAGCATTTATAAGTTCATCCGCGCGTGGCATGAGCCTGAGTTTATCCAACTAAGCTTTTCCCTTGGGAATCAATGTCAAATGTTCATAATTTATGTCAATTTATTAGCAGGCTTCACATCATTGGACAAATAGTGTCTATCCTGTGCGAAAAATTTGACGTGTGGTCTGTAATCACAGTGTTGCCAAATTTACTTTATTATACTGTAAATGTCAGTGTCTTCATAGGCTAACTGATGTATTTCGCACAGAGTGGCATGTTCTTCCAAACCCACTATACATGTCATGAACTTGCGCTTTAAATAGCAATCAAACCCTGTGTTAAATGTCCAAAAATTACTTTGATACACGCAGAATATGCAAATATACATACACTTGTGCATTCTGAGCAAACTCAACATTTGCAGATTTCCATTTTTGTGTACAATGCTGGAATAAACTCTAAAGCCTTTATGTTTTAAACCTTCATGGTGAAACTGTAATTACTCTAGTGAGTTTCACCTTACGCGTCTCACCTCGGGTGCAGATCTCGCTCGGAGTACAGATCTCACTCTGGGTGCAGAGCTGGAACGCTCATTATCCACATATTGCTGGGATAAAAAGATCTGGGCTCTAGCTGAGGTGTGTGAAGCAGTCATTTCTCCTGGTGTGCCCGGCGTTTGTGCGGGACGGCCTGTGTTATGGTGTGTGTTTAATGTGTGTCTCTTCCTTCCATGTGCCCTTATGTGTGTTGTGTCTCTGGTGACTGTGCGACTCGATCACTGGCGGTAGGTCCCAATGTCTGCTAGCCTGCTGCTCTGACCGTAGCCTCTTGACAACATCCTCTTTTTCCCCCGTAGCAATAACAACAAAAAAAAAAACAAGAATGTAATCATGCATATTATACTTGCATATCCACATATGTGAATATATGTGTATATCTACACGTATTCACAAACACACATATGACTGCGTGGTTGAACAAGGTTGAACTAATTTGAATGTTTTGGGAAAATTTGCTATTGCGATCCAAACCTTGATTTGCATTTCTTTTTCTTGTCAATACAGGGCACCTTCAAACAATGAGTTCAACGATTCGGCTACTGATTTACACAAATTTCATAAATTATGATATGAGAATGCGATATCATACACTGTCCGTCCAAAAAAAGTTGCCGTTTGGATATAAATAAACAAATACTTGGATTGGATCGTTATTGCTGTGATTAATTTGTTTCAGTAATTGCTTTAATCCTGACTGACGAGGAGCTTAGCTTCTCATTTTTCAAAAAATCATGTTGGAAGACATATCTCTTGCTAGCTGAAAAGATGTTACAGTATTTCTGATGCGATAAGTTATTGGCCTGCATCAAGCAAATAAAACCGTGAATTAGGAAAACAAACACGAGGAATCATTTTCACTCACAGATTGGCCACAACAAAGTCCTGATCTTAACCACATTAAAAGTTATTGGGCTGCGTTCGAGAAGATCACAGAGTGGTTTCAGCCACGTCATTGTGAAGACAAGATCTCAAGCCAAACATTAAGGCAACTCCTTTTGAAAATACAAAATAAATGTTAAGACACTGCATACGGGTCTCAGAACAACGACAAAACAAATTTGCACTGCAGTGTAAGCTTCTGGGGTGCCAACTAAATACGAGAGTGCGACTTCTTTTTCGGACGGGCAGTTTATGGACGCATCAGCCATATAATGTAACACCAAACAGTGTTTGTGCTTCATTGACCCTTGAAGCCTTAATCGAGTGGAAAGGTGCAAAAAGGACGTAACATTTGCATTTGTTTTTACCAAACTTGAGCTTATATTTTTGAAAGATGCCTGGGGTTTGGGTCAGCCACAGTCATCCTGCTCGTGAATGCTGTCGCTGTCTTTCTTTACCCATGGCAGGAAAAAAAAAAAAAAACTATATTAGAGTTTAAAAAAAGCACAATTGCTAAGTAATGACAAAACCTTAAGGAAATGGGTGAATCCATTGGAGTTTTCCTCTACTTCTTAATGATGATCATTTTTACAAATGCAATTAAAAGATAAATGATTAAAACCATTCTATCTGAAAATTCTGCTCTTATTTTTGGCTCATTGACTGGACTCAAAAAACCTTGCTAAATTATCTCTGCTTTTCCTGAATTTTTATTTCCCATAACTCTCTGTGCTGGCCTACAGACCATATTTCCATAACCATATTTTATTCCTGGGCACCTTTTATCGTGTGTGATTTCACACGGAGGAAAACGGACAGTTATGCCTTCAGTTTGTCTGAAAAATATCAAATTAGTTCAGCCTTTTTCACGTCCACATCAGCAACCTGGAAAGCCTAACAGGAAAGGGAAATATCATACATTCTCACTCACTTACTTCACACCCTATCGCTAGCATGATGCTTACGGCCTCCACGGGCTCAATAACACATGCAGCTGAAGATCATGCCTATGCGACTGTACTCCAGGGGGAACATGATTGAAATAATGGGGGACTATGCACAAGGCACCGTTCCATACTTATGAGAATGCCCTGCATGCCCTGATGAGAAGTCTGACATTTTGAAAGGCAACTTGGCACTGAATGACCTCGCGGGTTTGGGAGAAACGTATTGAGACTGAGATTGCCTCTTCATTCGCATGCTGACCAATGATAAACTGCCTTCCCTGACCTCCCCCTCCCATCCTTTGTCCCTTGAACCCCCCCCCCCCCCCCCCCGCCCTTGTCTCCTGATCAGGGTTAACCAGGGCATCGTATGACATTTAATATACTTTTGTTTTCTTTGCCTCTTATGTTGTATTTTACTTGTTTATTTCAAAAACTCACCTGCTAGAAAAAGCATCAATTTATTTTTAATTTAACCGTAATCTGTATATTTTTTTCTATTTACCTTTAAACGTATTTTTTTTATCATCTCAATATTCTTTTTCTTTGGGTATTACTTTAGTTATTTGGGTATTTACTTATTATTTTACGGTTAATTACTGCCTTTCCTGGGTAAATATCAGCTACTTATGTTTTTACTATAGGTTACTTGACTTCAGCGGTAAGTGAACGAAGTCGACTAGTAACCTTACCATT
The DNA here is from genome assembly GCA_029721435.1 of Gymnothorax reevesii. Lineage (NCBI taxonomy): Eukaryota > Metazoa > Chordata > Actinopteri > Anguilliformes > Muraenidae > Gymnothorax > Gymnothorax reevesii. Next base: position 20,395,570 of record CM056579.1, on the reverse strand, counting down.
AAACAGACTTGTTAAATGTTATGAATATGTGTTATATAGTCCGTTTCCTAATTTTTACCTTCGAAATTTCAATAATTATCAAATGACTGCATGTAAGTAGTTGGTATTTCCCCAGTAAATACTGCTATTAACAGCCTTTAATATTACCCATTAATTTGTTTGTATTGTTTGTTGATAATCACAGTTTATATTTTTATTTTTATATATTTTTTTATTTTTATATTTATATATTTTTTTGCCCAACCATCTCCCCGGCAGTTTGAATGATGGGGGTGGGGGGTCATGACCCATGCTAGTGCATCATCAGCGCGCATGTTGGCACGCTAACACTAACGATAACCCCTCCCAGTTATGTGTTTTTAAGCGCTGCTCCTTGATAGCGGGAGCGCCGGGCGAAGGCCGGCAGGCCGGCAAAGGTGTCGACGGCGGATACGAGGGCTGACTGTTGGTGGGTGTTTCCTTCAGGCCTTGAAGGATGATGATGATGATGCCGAGACAGGGCTGACGGACGGTGAAAAAGAGGCGGAGCCTAAGGAACAAGAGAAACTGGGCAAATTACAATTTTCCCTGGATTACAATTTCACCGAGAACCAGGTAAGGGTTCGGCCTCCGAATCGGCCCCTCTGTGTGTTTTTCCTCTGTGTAAGTATAGTCATCCATGATTCAGTTTCATCTCTCCATCTCCCCTATTTGTCTGTTTCTATCATAAACCCTCATCACGTATTTCACAAAGCAGGATCACTGAGTTAGCTGGATAACAGCACTGAGTGACATTTTCATCCTTCTTAGTTGCACAACACTGACTGCAGTTAAAAAAAGAGCTGGTCACAGATTGGCTCAATAATGTTATCAAGCTTAACGGTAATCTCGCTTTGTTAAGTCCCCGGCCCGAGCCCACCCTCTGGCTGAATCCTAAGCATAAAATATGCACTTAATGCTAAAGCATTTGCACCGTTCAACTTTTGAAAATAAATGCTATTGTGTAAACATGAGCGGGTTAGCACTGAGGTAGTGTTCAGATTTTCATTTTAGAGGCCCTCACTTTACATTTGTTAAAAACCACAGCCCCCAGGATTTTGCAAGATGGTTATTTTCGCATGTTAACTTTAGGAGTGCGAGAGAGATGGAGAGAGGGAGGGAGAGAACAGGTATTCAGAAAACTGCTGGATCGGGAAAAATGTTGCGTAAAGCCTCGGCATGGATCTCCGTCTGCTTCGTCTTCACAGCGGATGAGTTTTAAAACAGAACGACTTGAAAATCTGATAGAATTCCAGGAGGCAGATGTTCTTGCACAGATAATGAAAGCAGTGTAATGATAGTTTGTTAGCTCTGCAGCAGCCGTTAGCCCCAGCGCCATAAACAAACCCCATGGACTGCGATTACCTCCTGTATCAATCACTCATGGCCAGATGCAAACAGTCCCGAGATGAGGCTTTTTATAAACAGGAGCTCTGGCCGCACACACTCGCGTGTGCCCGATCACACAAACACACACACGTGCGCACGTGCGCACATGCGCACATGCATATCAATAAGCAGGAAAGCCAGTCTTGCTCACAGGCTTTGAGTATATGAAATTATATGTTTTATGAAGCTTTATGTGCTCAGAATAGAAGTATACATGAAATAATATACCCTGAACCATCACTGATAGAAAAGGATCCTGAAAATGAGTTTTTGAAGAGGGGAGTAAAATATTCTGTAAAAGCAGGACCAGCCATGCCACTTCAGACATGCAACAATAAGTCAAGCAATAAGACATGTAAAATAATACCTGTACCTCTTCTGGTGTGAGACAGTACCAGATATTTATTTATTTTTTTATATACATATTTGGCATCTCCAATTCCACCCAAATCTGGAATGCCCTATCCAAGAACTACAAAAGTATGTACAAGCCTTGCTCGTATACAACCCCCTATTGCCAGCTCAGGAGAGAGAGACAGTTTGCAGCTCTCCTCCGAAGCACGCGCCTGTCAGCCCTGCATCTTCACAATCATTGGTTCAGAATTGGTTCAGAAGGAGGGCGGAGGATACCATAACGTGAGCCAGCTCTGAATCTAACGCATCTGACCCGCGCTCGGCTGGCCAACTGGAGGTGTTTGAGCAACGAACAAGGCAATCATTTTTAATTTCCCCTCCCAGCAGTCCCTTCTCAATCTGCATTCCCACAGCGCTTTAGCCAATCGTGCGGTGTTCTGAAAAAGCTGATGACCACTGCTGGTTGGTACGACCGGGGATCGAGCCTGCACCGCCGTAGTCGCTACTGTATCGCAATTGCGGCGCCTTAATCGAGTGAGCTAACCCGGCACCATCAGGCACCAAGTTTTCTTAATGTGTCATCTTAAGAATGTGCACAAGCATGCTGGGATTTGAAGTACGCCCTCAGAAAGAACTACAGGGGGAAAGGCCCCAGAGCACAATGACCTTCGACAACACAGACCTGCGTCTGCCTTAATAACCATACTGCCCACATCGGAAAAGTCTTTTTGGCTCTGCGATCTTCAGGAAGTATGGCTGTCCTTGGGGATCACATTAAAAAGGTGTGGCTGAGGCAGTTGTTCGGGGGATTGGCCCCTTTTTTTCTCCTTATCGGACTCTGGAGAGGAAAAAGAGGATCAATCCAAATTTTACTTAAAGGCACTTGACCCTCCTTTTTCCAGCCCAGAGGAGCGAGGAGGTCTGGTTGGACAGAAAATAGAAGGTGTTCCCACGTTTTTAAACCTTCAGCGCAGATTGAAAGGGAAGGCTGGTCATCCAAGTGGGCGTAAAAGGCTTGATCTGTATGAAAAGTGTCCACTGTGAGGTTCTCGTCACGACGGCGGCACTGCGCACGACCGTTATAAATGCTTTCGCGTTGGAGTCGCTGCATGCAGAGAAGCAAGAAAAGCTTCATTTTTTTCGCATTTGCATCTGAAGGCTTCATCTTTTCCAGTAAATGGGTTCACTGGGAGGCCACAGAGGAACACGCGACTTCGGTATGGTCATTTCCTCCTCCGTACGGAGCATTTCAAAAGGAACAATGGCCGTCAGAATAACTCGAGACACCCTCAAGGCTGCTTGCTAACCATGTCATTTTGTAAACATCAACAAAATGTCAGGAAAAAGTACACAGCAGCTCAGTGCATGTGCCAGGTTTCATACTGAGTGTCTGGAGAGTCCAGTCTTATCTGATATGAGGCTGGCAACTGGGAAAGTTGTTTTGCTTTGAACGAACACCTGATTCAAATTATGATTCAGATGAATAGCTAACCTTGGCCTCTAATTACGGCTGGAATGTCTCATAGGAAAAATTTGCACCCACGCTGACTGTTATTGGAAAGGATTGAGCGCCCCTGTCGTCTTCACCAGGTACATTTACTGTTTGTGGGGATTTAGAAAGGACACAAGTGCATTCCGGGAAAATTTGGGAATTACCGAGGGACTGTGTATCAAGGTCTTACCTGCATCTGTTATTTAAAGCTATTTCTTCTAAACTTCTGGACCATCTAAACATGTGCCCTCTCAGATTGCAAGTGATCGAAAGAAATCAGATTCTACCGGTGTTTAGTAGGATATTAATTTTCCATTCTACCAGTGAATAATTACATTAGAGTTATTAAACTGACATTGTGATGCAAAGAAACTTTGCACTCGGTCAGAGGAAGCTCAAAACTAGCCCTTGGGAGGATTGAGGAGTCAAGAGCCGAGCTCCAGGACCAAACGGGCACACCAATCTTTCATTGGCTACACTAGGAAGTTGAGCGACTAACCTGTATCCTAGCCAAATGCACTAAATTAAAAAATGAGATTGAAACAGCAATGGATATCAATAAAAGTTCATGCGGTCACTGGTCAGTGCAGTGCGGGCCGAGTCAGTGGAATGCCAAAATGGCACCAAGCTTTGGGACTGTACCGAACCCCACTGTAGAAATGGGCACTTTCACAGCTGTTCTGATGGGCATGTTTTTCAGAAATTAATATTCCAAAGGCACCATACTCTCTGCAAAAAAAACTATAAAGACATAATGGCTTGAGAGACAATTTTTCAAGTGAAGTTTCTGTCCTTAATGTTGCTTGCTTTCGATTAACAAACCCTGCTCTTCCAAATTTGTTATACTGTAGATGAGGACTATGAAAGCAGCCTTTTATTTGTTTAATGAACAGCACTGGCTTTAATGGTATCATAGTCTTTAAATGGTATTTGAATTGATTTTGGCATAAGTAATTAATTGCATTGGCCAACAAAGACTGCAATAATTGAAGAAACTGTTTTAACTGGATTATTACTGATCAGCATTACATTTCATTGGTAGAATGAAGAGCTTGCATCCAATGGATTAATTTTTAATGCACTGCATGGCATAGTGGTAATTTGGCTGGGATGTAATTTTTCGTCTGGAATCTCATGAACCCTGGGAGATGACCACTGCCGCTGATATGTGATTTTTCCACCTTGAGACCATGAACCTTGATGTCCATACAGTGTCAGTGAATGTACTCCATTCTTGGTCCTACAGCCTTTGTTCATTGGATTCATAAATTGAAGGACTTACAGGGAAGTTAAGTTTTATAAACATTGCATTTGTACAGCGTTTTCTCATAGATACTCAAAATGCTTTACAGTCAAATGGGGTCATCTCATCTCACCACCACCAATGTGTGCACCCACCTAAGTGACGCGAAAACCGCCATTTTGCGCCAGAACGCTCTCCGCACCTCATCTCAGGTGGGCATGGGGGAGACAGTTAGCATAGCCAGTTGAATCAGATGATGAGTGCGTGGGTGGGTGAAAGACCCAGCGGGGTTTCCTACATGTGACGGAGGGCTTCAGCGTTGGGTCAAAACTGAGCATCATCAGGTGTGACCAGTTTTCATTAATCAGCACGTAGGCGATGTAATAATTGAAGTCTGTGAGCACGGAGGTTTATCAGTTTCACATGCGTCACGGTGGATTTCACCACTAGTAACATGGAAATCAGTTATGTTTCCGGAATTGTCACGCTTTTCTTTACTCAGGGGTTGAAAGCAATGGAATTGCATCAAATTGTTTCAAATGGTCTTATTTCATTTAAATAATTTTAATGATGCTGAAACACATGCATTGCGTTGATTGAATAATTGCTGACTACGGCAGGGGAACATTAATATGCCACCAAATCTCACGCCGAATGCAGGAGAGTTGGGAAGCCTGCAGTTAGGTCGAGCAGGATGTGCTCTCAGCAAACACAGAAGTTAACATTGTGGTTTATCGTTTTACAAAGTGAATGAAATATTTTTTCATCAATCTTTGCACACATTGCATTAAGAAGAAAACAGCGCGTTTTACTGCTGATGGCTAATTTTCATTCATTGGAAAATGTGTTCATCGAGCAAAATGAGAAAATGAGAATTATTTGCGCTCATTTTAACTTAACAAGGAGATCTGGCGACACCTGATTGTTCTTGGGATTTTGGAGTTTATGTAAAGTCATTTTACATAGGCGTGATGGCTTTTATTTTGCTGTGGCGGTGCGCCACGATCTACATGTAGCAGAAACCCTGCCCAGGTTGGGAATTATTGCTGGAACACAGGGGAACCCTCAACTGTTGTCGAAGTGTTTCATGGGATTTTTTATGACCATACTGAGCCAGGACCTTGGTTTAACATCGCAACTAGAAATCACAGTGAACAAGGATCTTTGTTTGTCTTGGTTAGGAAGATTAAAAATATGGTCATCTCCATTTTCATTGTCACCATGAGTGCTCTTCTCTCATACATGTTTGCTGCTTCTGGATGTAAATACAGTGAAGTTCATAAGTATCTGGGTAGTAGCACAATCATAAAAGGTTTTAATTCCTTCGCTGTAACGGGTTGGAGGTGTAGATGCCCGTACATTAAAGCTCATGGACTGCCCCGTTACCTGTGTTGTGGGAGATATAGACAAGACTCACAGCCTTTTACTTTTTTTCTCCAAGTGCTTGTGGACTGCACCATATCTCAGGTGCTGCGGAGCTTGTTTTCGATCTGCTCATTGCATTCGTCACCACTACTCAACTGTATCTCCGGCGATGTCAAGCTTGTCGTCGATGTGCTTTCCGTATTCATTACCACAACCCGCCTGTCACTCCTACACTTCCCTGTCACTCAACCTTCACTTTTGTGGGAGTCCCCACGGCAACTAGCCATTTATTTTTTGGTTCTAATTTGCGGGACCTTCCAAACATGCCACCGTCTCAGACAACGAATAATGGGTAGATCTCAGACGGTTACGGCTTGGCGTTCTGGTCACCCATAGATTGCCCCTTGATGGCTGTCTGATGAGCTGTGATTGGCCGGCAGAGTGACCCCCGCAGCTTAACAGGAACAGCTTTGATTGGCTGGTCAATCAGCCTTTGAGGCCCAGACATTGCCATGAAATGTATTGCAAGAGAAGCTTAACTTCTTCCAGGGCTTTTACAGTTGAGTATCTGGACTGTGACCCAGTTTTAAAAGGCTGTATTTTAGTCAATGCTCTTACGTTAAAGGGCAGGTTCTCCGCTTTGAATACAGGCTGGTTGTCATATCCTTATCACGTGAACCGCATGGTAATTACAGCCATTTGGAGTAAATGGCACGCAAATTCATTTAGAAATTGGGACCTCAAACTGGATCTGCACAAGTGACTTGAGGCAAAAAATAATGAACATTCCAGTCGAAAGTTGGACCTCTAAGTGGCGAAAAACATAATTGTAAACTCAAATTAGAGACTCAGTCTACCGAGCAGTCAGAATTTAAATCAGTAGTTGATCGACTAAACTGGGGCATTAGCAGTCATGAGTAGCAACTGCAGCAGTGTTGTTGAAAGCCCCTGGTGATGTTGGCAGTCCAGTCAGTGGTTCTAAAAACCTGCAATTCTACCCCCTCCCATTAGCTTATCGTTGGAATCATCCAAGCTGCGGAGCTTCCTGCTATGGACATGGGGGGCACGTCAGATCCCTATGTCAAAGTCTACCTGCTGCCTGACAAGAAGAAGAAGTTTGAGACCAAGGTGCACAGGAAGACCCTCAACCCCAGCTTCAATGAGCAGTTCATCTTCAAGGTAGGTGCTCCCCCACGAAATACACCACTTTACACACTTTACTTTGGTGCCCCAGCGTGGCTAAGTAACCCCATTAAGGTCAAGGTCATGAAAACTCAAGTAGAATGTTGCATGAAGGTCAAATCTAACAGTCACTGCTGGTAAATATTAGCAGCGCAGCATACTGAATGAGGAAATTGAGAAGAACGAAACTTTTTCAAAAGTCTTTATTAAGCATACAGTGTTGTGCCTTTGACACTCAGATTTTACTGATGAACAAAAGGTAAAAAGCAGTGAACTCCTGGCCTGAATTCCCTAATGGCAAGCACACAAAGTGAAAACAAAAACTTCTGAAAAATGGGCAGAGAAACTCCCAGTTTGGAAGAAATCTCTGGACGAAACCAACGATTGAGGGAGAACCCATCTTCTGACGGCCAGCACGATAAAAAGTAAAAAATTAGATAAAACAACAAAAATAAAAAGAAGTCTATCACAGCAAATCCAGTAGGTATCACACAAAAGGAAATAAGGGAGATATCACGGAACCTCAGTTGGGATCAGCAAATCAGATAAGCTACAATAGTTATGTTAATAAATGGTTCGAAAGTGAGAACTCCAACGTGGAGGCTTGAGGCTGCATCCTCTCCTAAGGGTTAACGGCGGGATGTTTTCTGTCATGGAGGCAGCCGGTGAGGAACTTTATCTTCCCTCGGTCGGAAGGCAGGTGTTATTCTTTCTCCAGTGCTTATTTGTTTGCTTTTCAGAGTGGCTCATTAACACTGTGCGGCAGATCCGCAGATGTTTGCCAGCCTGTCATATGCTTTTCCCCTGTATGACAGTCAGCAGCTGGGGCATCGATAAGCTCTTGAACGATCGCTTGCCTGACATATGCTTCGTTCCGCGCACGGCCGACTGGAGCGTTGGCGAACAAAGGCGCACGACGCCCTCCAAGTGACTGGGTTGCGCCGCCTGCGTTTTGTGTGTAATTCAGGACTAATCGTCAAACCAGCGCGAAAACAAACCGAGGTGAAAGAGGACAGGTGGTGGCCGACAGAGGATATTAAGAATCGGCGATGTCAGAGTACTGTGTTTTCCCCTGTGGTTCAATATAGCGGAGGTAAAGCTGCCAATATATGCATGCTGAGCAACAGCAAGGTTTGTCATCTGATTACGACTGCCTCCATTATTACGATGAAGTAGCTACATAATAACGCGATGATGATAACGTCAAGGACGAAATGGCAAACCTCGGTCTTATCTCTTCTGCGGCCAATCTGGCAGCTTGTCTGGCTGTAATAACAAGCTCTAGCAACACTATCCTCTGTTCGGCTTAATGAATTTTCGCTGAAGAAATGATTATTCCTGTTCCTGGAAGGGATAAGGAATTGTTCTATCTCATCGCTCAAATACACACACGCACATTTTTTTGGGAACTATGGCAGATAAGGCCACCTCATGTACTGCATTGTTTTCTGATATGTTTCATGTTTCGAGCTTTTTAATATGCTGTGTGTATGTGTGTGGGCCTGTGAGTGTTTGCCGGTGGGTGTAGGTGCCGATAAGTGTGTGCGTGTCCATTATGGTCGTCACATTGCTCGTTAGCATTCAGTGAGCACACGATCCCATTGGCTGAATCATTTAAAACTGCCCTGCGATGCACTTTAGGCTTGTCAGGGTACGTTCCTGCCTCTTGTGCAACGAAAGGTGCGGTAGCGTCCCGGGACCTCCCAAAACCCTGACTAGGAGTGATCTGATTCGATAATGGATTGGTTTTGAAGCTGCATCACCCTACTGTGATAGTCCATCAATCCAGGATATGCGCGTTAGCATCTCATTACAATGTGGTTAGAGATCAGGAAATCAAACAAACTGCATACAGTTCAAGTTTCTCTCGATCTACACCCCCCCTCCCCAGGTGCCCTACACTGAGCTGGGCGGTAAAACGCTGGTCATGACGGTCTACGACTTCGACCGCTTCTCCAAGCACGACGCCATCGGAGACGTCAAGGTGCCAATGAACAAGGTGGATTTCAGTCACATCACTGAGGAGTGGCGGGACCTACAGAGTGCAGAGAAGGAGGAGGTGAGGACCTTAAGCTGGTGAAAGGAGATACAGGGGGAACATAGCGTCTCTTTCATATGACTGTCGACGACTTAGTAAGATTAACTTTGTAGTAGAACCGAGGAGTTAAAGACAGTAGTCTTTCATCAAATGTATTGTGAAGGGGAAATTATGAACAAGTAAGTGTACGAACAAAGACCACCTGCTGAGGTCTGTGGCTCTTTGCCTGGCAGCGGGGACAGAGACCCTCAGAATGGGCTCTTACAGATTTATACTGAAGCAAAGAGGGCTGTTCTTTACAGTGAAGTTCACACTGATTGGACACAGAGACACAAATGGAAATAAGTGATAAACAGGGGGGTCTTGGATGGACATTCAAAAGATCACAGCGAGAGGGTATTTTTGGATTTACGAGGTACAGACACAAAATGATAGGAGATTTGGAAAGGAAGGGATGCTTCCTTCTGCAACAACCCTGACCGAAAACAGCCCTGTTTCACGAAGCAGGAGTACTGAGTTTGCTAGGATCTAATACTCACTAGAACCTGCAACCTTTGTAAATCTGGTATAAGGGTGCAGTCCAAGGAGTTGTTATCCAGCTAACTGTGTGATCCTGCTTTGTGAAATACACACCTTCCCTCTCGTTAGATCTTTTGCTTCGTGCTTCGCTTGAGGTTTAGGTGATTGGATGTCTGTTAATACTGTACATACTTGATTTCAATTGCTATTTAAGATGTAGGGTCAAATACGTGCTCTTAATCGCAGATACGTGATTCGTAAATGAACATTCTTATGCTGACATCAAAAATAACTGCAAGTAACTGGAAGCAGGGTGTTTCTAGACCACTCATGTACAACTGAGGGAAGGAGAACATGAGAAAAATTCACCTTTTCATTGGGTTCAGGGACTCCAGTTCCAGTCCTGAGAGTTACACACGTATTGCTCTGCCAGCCTCTACGTTTTGGAGATAGTGAATAACTGTTAGTTTTACATTACGGCACTCATACCATAATCACGCATGAATTCCTTTAAATAATTTTTAAAAATGACAGAGTCTCTAGGGCTGTAATATGATCCTCGATGACCCCGGAGCGTGAATGCCACACTTCTGCGGCTTTTGCGAGCGTAAACGGCATTTGCACTTAGTGCCATTAATCAAACGGTGACTTCACTAGTAGCTATTCAATGTTCTAGGAAAATGCCATGGCGCATAGGACGTCGAGGTTGCCACGGAAATGTTATTTTCAGATATGGCCGGTTAACGTAAAGGTTAATTAGAAAGTTTGCGAGTGTGTCGGGGTTTCGAAATTCCCAGGCCTTTCTATGGTGCGCCCAGTGAAGGATGAAATCTGTCTAACATCTAACTGATTTAAGATCCCGTGCGTACGGACTGAAACATGGTACAAGGGGCTAAACTGCTTTACTTCAATTTTTTTTTCTCCTAAGAATGGATTTTTTTGTTCCAGAGACAACGTTCCTTTGACGGCGTCACAGCTGTTGTTTTTCACAATCTTTTAGTTTTCCAAACAGATGAAAGGAGTGCCGTTCTGCATTATACGGTGTCATACTCCTCAACTCTGCAGGTGGTTTCAGATCCTTGATATTATGCATACAGTGCACGCAGATAATTCTCTAGCCCAATATTTGCAACATGAGCTCACACAACTTGACACTATGCCCGTCAAACTATTGTAGAATTCCACCCTCTGTCATGGTTTGGAACTAATTCCATCTTCGTTAAATGCACAGTGACATTTCAGCTCTGATAAACTACATATAGAGTTCAGAAGGGTCCATAGTCTGGGTTGTTTATTTCATGTGATACCTGTGTCATTTATCCTCTATCCTGATTTATATGCAGACAGTGAACAAAATCTTAGCAACACTTGTGCCAGTTTTTGAAAAATGACTTTAACCTTGAATGATCTAAACCACAAGTACAAAAGCACCTGCACATATCATTCCTATTAATTTGAATTAGCAGCATGCTTCTGCTTAGAAGCAGAATAGCTTGGTGCACATTGCTTGGTAAGTCTTCAAAGGAAGATGAGGATAGTAACCGAACAGTCTGTAACAAAAATTGCAGGATCTCCAGTCTCAAAAACAGCAAAATTATTTTAGGTGGCTGGAGGGATAATGTCAAAAATCACACCAACAGCAAAAAAAAGAGTAAATCAACGCACTCTAATTTGGACGGGTGGACAGTTGGTCTGGGGACTTACTAAAGCCCACAGAACTGCAGCTCTAAAAATCATCACAGAAATTAATCAATCAATATGTTAAACAGTCTCAACAGTCTCAACAAGATTATCAGTTGCGTGTGTGTATAATTGCTGTACATGAAGTACAGTTCTGTGCAAACGTTTTTGGCACATGTAAAGCAAATTTGTAGGGCAGCTACAGCAGAGCTATAAACCATTAAAAACTACATGAAACTAATATTTTATCTAACTACACTTTGCATAAAAATTAGGGACAGTGTCCTGAGGTGCTATAGTTTTATTAGATGATTATACACCGTTCTTCCGCAGACTGACTGTCTCACCTGCATCTGTCCCTCCAAGTAACTGCAGACCGGAAGGATGATGATGACATCAGGGCTCTTTCAAGGCTATATTATTATCCCCCGCCAACACGAAGTGGGTGTGTGCGTGCGTGCGTGCGTCTGTCCGTGAGGAAGGGGACAAATTTTTTCAGAAACTATAACAGACAGGACAACCAAATTTGGTGTGTAGCTTCTGACCGTAAAGGTCTTGATGGAGTTCGAAAATAAGAAGCACGCGATTGGCAGGGGATGTTGTTGACCTTGTTGACTTGTTTGTATCAACTGTTTTTAATGAAATACATTTATTTTCAAAACCATTTGGAATTACAAATATACTCTTTACCTTCATCAACACCAATGTGGAGAACAAAAATAAACATCGAAAGGCAGAATTATTTTATTTTATTTTTGTAATACAGGGTGGCTGTAAGACCTTTGCACAGTACTGCATATTTGAATGCATATTGCCTGTGGATGTGCACTCAGGTGGGAGTCTATACCGACCTGATTCCCTGGCTGGAGCTTTTTGTCGGAGCGACTTTCGTTGGGTCACTGAGTGTCTTCCATTATCTGAAAAACAGCAGGCCAGGCCTCCCACCTCTCTGCGCGCGCAGCACTTACAGGACCGTGTCACGCTTCACTTGACTCCACAGTCACATATTACTGTCTGTACTGTGATTGTGCCTTATCACGGAGCTGAAAGAGCCACAATGGCAACCAGCTGTGCGTATTTGCTATTTTTTCCTCAGTGTTTCAATCACTGTTAAATGGAGGCAATGTCACAAACAGTGATTCATGCAATCCGCTATGCGGCCTCCGTGTTCATGAGGATCATCCTCTCGTAGGAGTCAAATCACTTTGAACAAATGCGAGCCTTTTGTGATGTGCTCTGAACTCGCATTTAAACAGCAGGCAGCTCAGTGGAAAAAATAAAAAGCCATGTGTGTTTAGGATTGGTAACCACATTTATTGGCTGTAGACTTTTTTTCTTCAGAAAACAGAACTGGTCTCAGTGCTCCATTGCTTACATATGTTAATAAAAGTAAGCTGGAATTATTCCAATGATAGCTGCCCAATAGCATAACATTTTAGCTCTTACTTGGCTGTTAAAAAAAACTCTTCCACGCCAGGGCAAATGGATGAAATTCTACCTGTTTTTGACTTGTGTATCATTAAGCTCTGTAACTCAAAATCTGTGAATGCTAGAGACATAGTTCAAAGTTTTCTTAGAAAGTAAGGAACTGCGTCTTTACGACCAGCTACTGTCAATCAAGTCCAGTATCTAACACTTATTTTCAACAACTTCAACAACTTTTGTGTGAACGATTGAAAAGTTTTAAGTGGAGAGACAATTTTGTGTCTTTTTTTAAGTCTAGTATTACATAAAGCCCTGTGTCTCAAACAATCGAAAATCCAGGAATATGGTTCAGCTCCTTTTTATTAAAACTAGAAAAGTGCCCTTCAATAAATCCCTTAGTGCTGGTGGTACAATTAGGGGGAATTGGGGCTCAGGAGGTTATTAATAAAGCAGAAAATGCATAACGAAAAACAGAATGTACTCTGTATTCCCACTTCCCCTTGATTTATTCTATTCGATCCTACAGACGTCAGACCCAATTGCTCACGGCGTCTAACCAGTTCACTGCGTATTTTCCTCCCAACAAAACAACAGAAGCTAAACAGTATGTAAATTCCCGCTAGAGCCAGAGGCCTTTTCTCTCTCTAAACTGTGATGAAATCGCCTACCAATCACCTTTTTATGTATTCAACTGTAACTCACTAATTACATGTTTGTTGTTTGGCCTTTACGTAGGTCATCATTCCAGAAAACAATGAGAGTGACAAATTTTTATGACCCACAAACTTTACTTTTTTACTTTTACTTTTACTTTGCAGATTTTTGCATCCATAATATGAGCAATACTTATTTAAAAAGTTACATCATATCTGCGTCCTGCAAAAACGAGTGTATTTAAATGTTTTACTGTAGACTCACTGTGCACTTTGTTAGGAACACCAAACAAATACTGGGAGGGGCCTCAGTTCTCAGTGGTATGGAGTCAAAAAAATGTTGGAAAATGCCTCTGAGATTGTGCTCAGACATCTCGATAGAATCATAATCGCTGCGGATGTGTTGGCCTCACATCCATGCTGAAAAGGGTTCGCTCCATGTTAAAGTAAGAACTTCCTGCTTCACCTGCGTGCATTTCATCTGTATTCTGTGAACTATATAGCAATCTTATTCCATATTATACTGTGATGCATTCAAGTTATTGAGTCACTGCTTACGCCATATGCAGTGCATTAAACAGTAGTGGAGGAAGTGACCTTATTTTTTTCAGGAATTGCTAACGCTTTTGTGAAAAATACTTACTATCAGAGCTATCAACGTCGAGCGTGTTTGGTGAAGAATATGCGTCCAATGAAAGATGATCCCGGCGCTCTCGAATACAGAAAGCAGGCGGAAAAGATGAAGTCCAGAGTGACAGATTAGTGCGGGTGGCTGGCCACCATTCAGAGGAAAAAATTCACCAAATCACTGTGTTATTCTTTACTCAAGGTATGCTGCTCTGACTTGTTTTTTTCCAGATATAATTAACACTCCAAGCATCTGTAAGCATCATGTGATGATAACAGATTAATGATTGCACTTTAATTCCTCCTCTTCCGTGTCCATAACACGACCTTTCCCTCCGCGGGCGACCTTGCTAGTGTTTAAACGATATCCTATCGATGAGCTCCGTCTGAAAAAGCTGCTGTCAATAGCTGCACTGAACCGGAGTGAGCTGTCAAATCTGGTTTAACCCTTTGCCCCTGGCAGTTAATTGGAAAACGTTACTCTTGTTTGATTTAAATCTCGATGATGAAAGACGGGTTATTGCTCTTTCCAGCAAGCGATGCATGACAGTCGAGCCTGTAAAATACACTAGAGGCCAAAATATTACAAACACCCTGCTTTTTTTCAGAATTTGGCTGGTTTTTGTCACCTTAAAGTTAATTTTGAGCAACAGAGGCATGCAAAAAGCCAAAGGGACGCTTGTATTGACTGAAAATGTTCCTTGTTCCTAACAACTGTACACCTCGAAATTCAGCTTGAGTTGCTGTGAGTTAAACTGCTGGAAGGAATGCCGAGAATATGCCAGGCTGTAATCAAGGCTAAGGGAGGGTAATTTGTGGAAAGTCAAATTTCAATATGTATATCTCTTAACAAATAATTTTGCTCATTTCTAGTTTAGATATGTGTTTCTGTGTTATTTTTTTGTCAGGGGTCCTCAATTTAACCTAGAAGGAGCCAGTGTGGGTCCAGGTTTTCACTCCAACCAAGCTGATATACACCTGATTCTTCTAATCAAGGTACTCTTAGGGGTTGATTAGTAGGATCAGGTGAGTAACTGCTTGGTTGGAATGAAAACCTGGACCCACACCAGCCCGTTCTGGGAAAGATTGGGGAGCCCTGCTTTAAGTTAAGAAAAATCAGCTAAAAAATGCCAGGTGATCGTAATATTTTTTGGCCTGTTGTGTATATTTGATATGTACCACACCATAGTTCGCAGGAAGGCAGTACAGAACGTAAAGTCCCGCTGAAATTTATCACCAGTCAATATACTGACTGCAACTGATCAGCCCGTTTTTGGAGTCGTGATGAACATGATCATGAATGATCTCCTCAGTTTCTGCTACTCGTTATTTATTTTTGGATGTATTTCAGGTTGCCGGTAGTCATCTGGCTGCAGTACACGAAGCCTGAAATAGTCGCATCCTTATCAAACAGATTGAGAGTCAGGATAGTGACAGTCACACAAGGCAGATTTGATCTCTGCTACCTACTTCTCATATCCTGTCACACCCGACTACAGAGATAGTTAGGCCTACACTGGCAGTAATCTCCGCTGGTGACAGTGACGACTGGGAAATGGAATTGGCTTTAACCTCTGATTAACCGACGGTCTCTTCAGACAATAATACGCAGTTCAAGGACAGGGTATTCGAGCACACGCCTAAAGTTATTTTATTCATGAATCTCTCACGAGGACGGTCAACAAAGAACATATTTTTTACCGTTTTAGTGCGGTGAGCTCAGGGAAAAGCTGTACGTTCACATTAACTCCTGGAGCGATAACGTTATTGGAATCTCAGACTGGAGTCCCTGCCTCTACTCGTTGCGGTAACTGGCTCGTCTTTCACGATGTTCCTGAGCCAGAAACTCGGTAAGAAGATGCCTGTATAGAAACCTAAGGCTATAAATCACACACAGATTGTCAATGAAAAATTTCTATGAATACAGGGGCAACTTTTTTACATTCGGTCTTGTTTCATGATGTACTGAGAAGTCCATAAGTATTTGAACGACGGCAGAACTTCTTCCTTTGGGTGTACAAACTTGCTCACGGATTTGAAAACAAGGAATATGTGAATTTGAGACTGTCAAGCTCATTTAAACATCCATATATCCTGGACGATGTAGGAATTGCAGCTGCCATATGGACCTCACATTTATTTCTTGATTTTTTTTTCTATTAACCGTATGTTGACCCTGTTGAATTATGTACGTACTGAATGCAGTTCCTCTGAGCATTATCTGCTAATGTGACGTAATGAAAACACTGTACTGCCTTCCACTGTCGCGAAGACGCCCATCTTCAGCGTGTAATGAACACCTTGTGAGTCATTTGACGTAGCCTATGAGGATTCGCACTGATGTTAAAATCACACTTTTCTTCCTTGGTCTGATGTTCAGGTGACAGAAGCATCAAACTGTGTCTTTGCCGCGATCGTCAGCACTGTCAGTTACATGTTATAGTGCTTGTCCTGGATGCTGATTGGTGAATACTGGGTTCCACTTGTGGTGAAATACTCAGTGTACTAGTAGCTTTGATGGGTCACACCTGTTCGCATTTATATCACTGTGCGCCCATGGAGTCCAGCTGCTGCCGACGTTTGCTGGCTGATCGTTATTTTTGTTGCATAGCAACATATTGCTATTTCTCTCATGTCAGGAACTATGTTTCACCAGCAGGACTGCATTTGCTAAATAAAATAATGCCTTTGATAAAAAAAATGTGTGTCTAAAACATTTTGATGTTGTGACCATCTTATCAAAGCAATAAGTCTCACGAGGACGTGGTTTACAGTGATTTTAGAACAGAGGTTTTAGGCACTGTGCTCCGCCTAGCAGCACCCATTAGCCATTCTAAAATGACCGGTGAACCACGACCTCGCGGGGCATTGGCTATTGCTCTATTTTCTCGCTCACGCTGTACCCCCTCCCCCCTCCCCTCCCGCTTATCCCCCGTCACAGCAAGAGAAGCTCGGAGACATCTGCTTCTCTCTGCGCTACGTGCCGACTGCCGGCAAACTGACCGTGGTCATCCTGGAGGCCAAGAACCTGAAGAAGATGGATGTTGGCGGCTTATCGGGTGAGTAAGGTTACAAAATTTTTAAAAAAGAGCTTGAAAACCGACATAGAAATCGCTGTGAGATGTCTGACCCTTACTCAGAGCGACCGTTAATTTTATGAGTGGAGACTACAAGCCACGCGGCTTTGCTGAATACTCAGTTCCAATTGGTCAATTAAAGCAGTCTAAGGATTGTTATTTCTGAACAGCAGGTTGCTGTCGTGAAGAAGCGATCATTGCTATGGGCATGATGCAGTTCCAAAACTAGAATCTAATGGACCTTTTTTTTTTTGCAGACATAATGATATCAAATTTAAACTCCAAATCAAAATTATTTTTTTAATCTCTATTTTGCATCAAATTATTGATTTATCTCGTAATTAGCCTTGTAATAAGCAGGATAATGTATATCGAGCCGGTCATTATTGCGGGATAAACAGCTTCAGGTTGATTTAAAGATCCTGCATCACCAAGTATTTTGCAATAATGATCAAGTTGCTGTATATTATCCTTGACTTAAAAACTGGGCACTGGGCACAAAATCCTTATGCTTGGCGATATTTTAGATGAATGATGAAAGTAGCCCGGTGTGAAGCAGTTCAGCCTTGCAAATACTGCAACTCTGTTACGCAGTCCTCGACGACAGCTCAAGATACGACCCAGAACCACCGCATTTCTTGGAGCTGCTTCTCCTGGCTCTGTTTTTGAAAGAAGGCAGTTGATGAAGCTGGAGTGGAGAGACTAATCTCGGTGTCTCGCCGGCAGGAGTTGGTTCACTAGTCAGGGTTGACGTGATCATCTGATGGTCAATTTCACGTCGGGGTCAGGGAAACGGTGGAGAAAGGGCAGTTTTTGGCAGAGAGAGTGGAAATTGGTGCCTGTCAAAAGAATCTCAATTTCCTGAATCACCGCGGAGTTGCTTTTACATGATTTCCGTTCTCTCCTGCAGAAGTTTGGTTCACTTTTTCAGAGGCTTTCAGAGTTGCAGAAACTTGCCTGACTCTCTCAAACGGAAAGTTCAGGAACTTTGGATTTAAATTGCAATCGGTGCCGTAGGATAGCTCTACGTGTTTTAATTAAAGTTCACAACAGGCAGTTATTTGTGATTATAATTTCTGTTTGTGACAATTGATTTGCCGTGTTGACGTCATCAGCCGAAAGAGCTCTGATCCCTCGGGATGTGTGTGTGGGAGGTGAAATACTCCTTTAACACGATCTGATGCTTCTGCTGCTTGTGGGAGTGTGAACTGCGGCGTAGGAGCGGCACTCACACACGGCAACTGGACGCGGGCTCCACCCACGCTCACGCCAACACAAACACGCTTCGAAATGGCCTCACCGCCGTCAGCGTTCAGATTCACCTCTCCGTATAACCTCTGTGCAGGCCACACGCTCGGCTTAAACTGCTTTGCGAATGTTGCCATGTGGGAAACGGCACTGGCCTCTTTGGATGCCAGTGCCCACATGACCACGCACACACACACACACACACTCGCACGCACGCACACACAGACGCACTCACTCACAAACACACCTGCTCTATTGTCCCTGCTTTCATCAGGTGCAGTACTGCACAAAAGCCGAACCCCACCTGCAGCATATTAAGCACTGAGGTCTGCTTGTCACCTGTCAGAACTACGGGAGCAGTAATTAGCAAGGTCTGTCACTCCCTCCGACTCACTCTCTACCTCTCCGTCTCTCCGTTTACCCCTGCCTCTCTTCTTCCTCCTCCTGCCCTCCCTCTCTTTCTCTCTCCCTCTTTCTGTTTCTTTCTGATCTTCTCCCTCTCCTCATCTCTCCCATCCTCCCTCTCTCTATCCCCCTTCCTCTCTCCTTCCCTCTCCACTCATCCCTCTCTCTCAATCTCTCTCTCTCATCGTTTCCCCCGTCCTCTTTCCGCTCTCTCCCCCCACCCTCTCTTTCACTCTCTCCCTCTCTCTTTCTCTCTCCATCCCTCTCTCTCTACTCCTTGCCCTGAGGGTCTTATTCTACTGATTACATGCATGAGACCGACTCGTACCTTCTGAAGTGGCGACGAGTGTCGTCCGTCACGCACGTAGACGTGTCGGAGGGTTTGACGTTGTCGGCAGGACACTTTCAGCCGGCTCATAATGAGCCTGCTGAAGGGTGCTGATGTACTGTGGCTTTTGAGTGAGTGGATTGCAGGCACTCAATAAGTTAATGAAATTAATCACTCCGCCTCACATTTATACGCGTCCGCTATTGCCTTCGTGCAGGCTGAGTCTACAGCATGGGTGTTCATGCACGCTGTTGGGGATTTTTTTTTTTTTTTTCAGTTTTGGAATAATATCACCTACATTTACGTCTGCAATCAATCCGTCATCAAATCAGTGAGCTAACTGGCCAGTCTGACACGATCCATGCATTTTTTTGAAAGAGGGCAGGAGTGCAACCTGGGTAGTTAATGTTGGGCACGCTCAGCAGCACAATATTATTTACATGCACTGGATAAGTGTAAATATATGGCCATTTTTCTTTCATTGTTGAAGCCAGGGCGATTGAACTTAGTGCTCTGCATGGCATTATTATGACATCAGTTTTCAGTATTTACATGCGTCAAGAAGTCAGTTACTCTGGATTCCGATGGTTGCTTAGCAGCAGAAGGAAAAATTGCAAAACCTGTAAATGTGCATAGCTATCATCTTCATATTCATCATCATCATCTGCTGTGGTTTGATCCGAGTTTATTTTCAGTGCATCATAATCTGTATGCCACAGTATTTTCAATGGTGGTCAATGTGAAGGATTTTCCGGAATGGCAACGCAAAGTAATTTACATAGTGATGGCTAGGAATGTCAGAATTTTAATTCAGCTTGAATGTGGGGTTCATGTTATGCCTGCAATCTACATATTAATGGTGAATTTCAGCTGTGACATTTATTCTACATGCAATAATTTCCATTATAATGTGCTTTCCATCGCAGTGACAGCATTGTGATGTTCGTGCGACTGTCACCGCGTCGAGTCATTTCTTCTTGAGCAGAATCCAATGCATTTGGAAATGCCTCAGTGTTACCTCACTGAATGGAATGTGAACACTGACCGCTTCCGCAGTATAAATTACCCAGTGAAAAGGGAAGGGAAGAATATCGGCTGGAATACGGAGCAGCGAGAAAATGACTACATTGTGAGAAAAGGCGTGTTCGACACAGCATCCATTTTAAAGAGTAACACAAAGCAGAAAATGAGCTCCATAAATCGAAGCTGTCAAACTGCCGGCAGCCTAATTTGCAAAAAAAAGGTCAAGTATTATATTAATGTATTGGGACTTATAATCCAATCAATTTTCTCTCGAGTTGAACATTTGAGCTTGATTTTAAGTTATTGGGCCCAATTTTGATGATCTAGACGCAGTCTACAAATGCAAGGCTTAACAGTGACGCTGATTAGAAAAATAATTAACTGCGCGTCCAACTCCACTCCAGTAATTTTGTGACATAGGGCGATAGCACAGCCATGGAGCTCTTGTCCAAAGGGGTTGGACTAAGGTGAATTAATCACCTGTGGGTGTGATGGGGGTTTGGTTTCATTAAAGCCAATTAGACTGACTGTTGTCATTTCCTTTAAAACTTGAATATTGAAGGACAAGCAAACTGAAAGTTTCGTCAGCTTAAAGAACAAGCGCGTAACTTGCATTATCACTGCTTACATTGGTCCTCTGAGAACTGTGCACCAATGTAGCAATGCATGGAGGTGTTCGGGGACATAGAGGTCAATTCTCCAGGTAGTGCAATCCGTATGAAAAGATGTAGGGAATTTGAACAGCATACAGAATGGCACTCATTTTATTTCCCCCACAAAAAGAAAATATTGACCTGCATGAAAACACCCTTCACCCTCCTCTTCCCATAAGACCCCACCACCATTTTGATGGCAATATTTATGGTACATAATAAAAACAAGAGCAATCCAAGATTTCTGACCTCTGCCAAGGGATGGCGTTGATACAGACGCAAGATCTTTCTCTTTGGAAGATTTCAGGCCCACCCATGCAACAAGTTTGAGTGAGATTTGCTAAAACACCCATTCTCGTCTTCCATTGACGTCTAAGTGAAAAGATTCTGTCTGATTGGGTAAGCATTCATCAAGGGCTTTCAAATGAGGTATTACTAAATATAGTTTGTATGATTTCAATATTTTACCTCAGAGTCGAAATTGTTGATTCGGATCTGGATCCGGACACACACAGATCCAAGTCTTGAACGATATTTTGAGACTGTTCCATCAGTGATGATCTAATTTGGATCAACATTTGGTGAAAATGCTGCAGTGGTATACGAAGAAATTGTCTCATTGAGAAAGTTGATCCCTGATCTGGATCTGGATCCGGATCCGGATCGAAGATTTTGAATCCAGATCTGGATCCAGATCATCACAAAAATTTTATGGAGTCATCCATTGACCAAGATCTACCTCTGGTGAAAATTTAATCAAGATCCGTCCTGTAGTTTCTGAGAAATCCTGTCCACAGACAAACAACCAAACAAATAAACAAACAGACGTACAAATAAATAATCCGACTCGATCGCATTACCTCTTTGGCGGAGGTAATAAAAATATGCAGGAAATGATATGCATTTATTTGTGAACAACAATTCATTGATACACCTCCTTTTGCGCGTCCCAGCCAATTGAGACACAAACGCTTTTATTTTAGAGCAGGAAACTACCAAACTGGGCAAAGATGATTAATATGCTGTTTGTGGCAGACCATCTGTGTCATGCATAACCGCAGCAGCCATTTGGTAAGGCATAGAAATAGAGCTTGCTATATGCTTCACATTTAAATGTACGTAATCCTTGATACAAATGAAACTGTGTCACTCACCTTAGTATTTGGGAATATCATGTCTTACCTAGCCAGAAAAGTCATAGAATTAGGATTTTCAAGAGTCTGAACATAGGACTTGGTGCAATTGAATTATTTAGGATTTCTATGGCATATTAGTATTCAGGCACTGATGGCATGTTTTAATTGAATTACAATGTCTAATAATGCAGCCTTCAGTATGCATATTGTAATCAAATTTTTGAACATCTTTCCTTTCCTCTGTAACTCACTTGCATGTTGTGATCTGCCATGAATTACCGCTGTACATTCTCATTCAGATTTTACTTTTGTAAATTTCATCACAATTTGTGGAACTTAAGTGGTTGCCTGTTACTTGGGTTTAACTATGAAGTGATGCACAGGCCAGTTTACCTTTTACATCCTTTACTGTGGTTTGAATGAGGGAATACAGCGATGGTTTGTGACAGAATGTACATGAAGCCTTTGTTTTCACGCCCACTCTGCTGCAGGTTATTGCAGAACCTAACAAGAGCCACCATGAGATGACATGTCCTCCCGGCCCCCCCAAAACTCCTCTGAGTCTGGCTGCTTAAAAAAAACTTCACTCAGTCAATCAGATAGAACTGAAATTCAGAAAAGTTTTTACAAAAACAAAAAAGTTCCCAGAACAGACAAACAAACAAACAAACAGACGCACAGAGCCGCTAAAAACAGTACTTCACGCCAACTCCGTGGGGGGGAAGTAGCAACTTTCTGTTGATATGGATGTGTGTGGAAATGGCTGTATGAAAATAAGTAAAGAAAAGTCTAGCGCCTCTCTCATGTCACCAGTGTTCCCTACAGGTGAATAAATGGCACTGAACTCTAAGACAGCCTTATATGTCTTTTCTGTAGTGGTTAATCTGATATTGTTGCCATGGAAACTACGAAACTTACAAAATTCTGAATACTGAAACAGTAAATGGCACGAAAGGTGAACCTGATGCACAAGCGCTTTAAGTTTCATGAACCTTGGTCGAATGGTGGAAAACAAACAGCCCCGCCAAGATTTTGGCTGGTTGCACGGACGGAAGAACAGATGGACAGACGGAGCGCTATCTACCTCCGTTTACTTTGTAGCAGGGGTATCAGTAGCAGAACACATTGTTTTCTAATTATTTTTTCAACAAACAGAAACATAATCATTTTTACGTTAGTCAAACATGTTTCCTTGGAAATTAAAAAAAATGAAAAAGGAAAAATGTTCTAATTAGTAAAGGCACCACATCATAGTGTGCTTAATGTCTATAGAAATGGGTTAATGGATGCTTCTCTAGTTAAGCCCCACAAGAGCAATACAGGCTCAAATGAGCCAAAGTAAAACATGTTTCCAGACAAACGGGGGGGGGGGGTTATGCAAAAAAAATTCAGTAATATGAAAAACATACAAAAATACAAATTTCAAAACTTCCAAAGTAGCAGAGGGCACCGCTCTAGCTGATTTATGGTGTGTGCTAGATGATTTTACGAAAGAATATCCGACATCAGGACATGTTTACAGACGGACAGACATAGTGATGGCACAGAATGGTAGATTTGTTGTCAAATTGCAGTGTCAGCCCCCACCCAAGGTGCTTGTTGGCAAGGAACAGGGAAAGCTGGAAGGCTCCCTCGGTGTTTGTTTGTGAATTCCGTTGGTGAGTATCCTTGTTATGTTCTCTTAGGCAGACAAAGCAAGCTCATTATGTACTGCATCGCACTCCCTTTAGCCCACCCGCTCAAAACCACTGTTTACCAAACACATCAGATACATGTTGTTGTCCTTATGTGAGAACAGAATACTTTCCAGAGATCGCCAAAGCTGTCTGTCTGTCTCGCTTGAGTTTCTATTTTCTCTGAGACTTTGATTGTACTGTTAGATCAGTTTTCTGACGAGCGAAGTTTCGCTGCGCCGATAATGGCTGTCGGGCAGACAAAAATAAGACTGGGCATGTAAAATAATTATATCTGACGGACAGCTATTGTGACTCAAGCTGAATTTAATACGTGGGACAAATAACTGAATGAGCAGACATTGTCTTGATGTATCTTCTTTGGCTATTGTGAGGCTCTCTACACGGAGAAGCTAATTAGTCTACCGCTTCTCCATTGTTACTGTGATAATGAAAAGTTAACTAATTATTCATGAGTACTAAAAGTCCTTTTGAAGAGACTGAAATGGCAAGACATGGTTTCATTCTACTTGCAGGAACTTGAGGATGGAACAATATACCTCCCTGCTTTGAAAGAAATGTTCTGCGAGGACATTTTAATTAGTAAATAAAGGAATATCTTCCCCCTCATATAAGAGTTGCTTCACCGCCGTATGTGCAAACTGGAGGCACTTGCAGTGTGTTTTTCCTGTGCTGTGGCTCAACAGTTACCCAAAGCGCTGCTGTGAATGCTCAAATATACAGCTGAATTCATAAACTGGAAATGAACAGGCTAGACCTAATGTGGTTTAGAATACATCAAATAAAATGACAATGTTCTCAGGGAGAAAAACCTATTTGCGCCCCCCTAGGCAGTAAAGCTAGTTATAGTGCGCAGTTGTAGGGCTTTCATTTTCTCTGTGTTTCTCTGTGGCGGGAAACAGCAGGAGTGCGTGCGGCTTTTCATTTTTCTTTCACAAACCGCGTTTTGAAAAGAGGCGAAATCATTTGTGGCCAAACGGCAATTGGGGCCATGAAAAATTACGCGATAAGGCTTGTAGCCGATGTCTGTTTGTAGCTGAACACCGAGCGAGTTTCTCTTGAGTCATTCGTGATGGGTTTTTTGCGAGTAAACTTAACCTGCATTTCACACGATCGCTTCTGTTATAACCTTTTTTCAAAGCTTTAGTTCTGAGATGGCATAGTTGTGCATCTGGACAGTTATGAGGTGATAAGGTGTTCACCTTTACTACCACCCTGCAATCAGCTAGAGACGGTGATTAGTTTTAGTGTCCCAGGTTATCATTCCAAAATTAATGTATTTTTTATTTTAATTCAATATTTCAACTCAGAATTTGAATTCTAATACCTGTCGCTAGCAGGGACATCAGTACTTGCTTGGATAGTAGGCTAAAGCTAGTTATTGTTCAGCATTATATCAAACTGCAGTAGCTTCCAATGGAAGATTATAGGAATGTTTATTAATGAATCCATTTGGAACCTTTGAAATTTCTGCTGTTGTAATTTGGTTCAGCACTGACGGGTGATGGTGTTGACTGGCTGAACTGGACCAGATATAAAAGCCAATTACACCCTTGTGCACTTTTCTAAAAGGGTTTAAACGTGGGCATTACAGGCATTTGGGAGGCTTAATTCAGTTTATTTTACACTACTGGTCAAGTTGGGCTTCATTTTAGTGAAAGGTTGTTAAATTAACAGTGATGAGACAGGTTTATAGAGTGAGAGAGTTTTAGTGATTCTCAGTATTACTATTCTAATGTGTGTCCCTGTTGTGTTCTTTTTCTGTCATAAATTACTTTACCAAAAAATTAGAAGTGAGGGAAATCAAAGTGTGGCCTTTCATTCTGCATGAATGATGGACAGTTTTAAAATAAATAAAATAGTGCCGCGTAGGAGGGTTTTTTCCCCACTGGTGCCATTTTGTCAATGAAATGTAACTGAAATACTACAACCCCAATTCCAAAATAGTTGGGACAAAGTGTAAATTGTGAATATAATCAAAATGCAATGACTTTCAGATCACATGAGCCAATATGTTATTTACAATAGAACATTACAAATGTTGAAACGGAGACATTTTATATTTTTATCCACAAAATAAGCTTATTTCAAATTTGATAGCTGCAACGGGTCTCAAAAAAGTTGGACTGTTTACCATGGTGTAGCATCCCCTCTTCTTTTTAACACAGAGTGGAGATGTCTGGGCTTTGAGGAGACAAGTTTCTTGAGTTTAGCCATTGGAATTTGATCCCACTCTTGTTTAATACAGGCTTCCAGCTGCTGGAGAGTTTTGGGTCTCCTTTGATAGGCTTTTTGTTTAATTATGCACCAAATGCTCTCAATGGGTGAAAGATCAGGGGCCTCATGTACTAACAATTGCGTGGATTTTATACTTGAATATTGCGTACGTTCATAAAAAGAATAGGTAACATTTTGTAAAAAGTATTAAATTTATAATATAGCGGGCTACCAATTCAGCTTGCAAATTTGAATGAAAAATCTGAATCAACTTTAATTGCGCAAATATGCTAAATTCTATTACTTTTTTGCATTTTTTCTAAAGTCACGTTTGTTTTCATACATCTGACATCCGCAAAAAAAAGTAGCGTACGCATCTTTTCTGATCGTACGCTCTCTTCATACATGAGGCCCCAGGACTGCAGGCAGGCCAGTTCAGCACACGGACTCTTCTACTTCGAAACCATGCCATTGTAATAGCTGCAGTATGTGGTTTTGCATTGTCCTGCTGAAATACACAAGGTCTTCCCTGGAGTAGACGTCATCTGGAGGGGAGCCTACCTAGCTCTAAAACCTTTATATACCTTTCAGCATTCATGGTGCTTTCTTAAACATGTAAGTGTCCCACACCATATGCACTAATGCATCCCCATACCATCAGAGATGCTGGCTTTTGAACTGAACCCTCATAACAGGAGGGGTGGTCTTTCTCCTCTTTAGCCCGGAGGACACGATGCTCATGATTTCCGACACGAATGTCAGATTTGGACCTGTCTGCCCACAGGACACTCTGCCACTTTGCTACAGTCAATTTTAAATTAACCTTGGCCCAAAGAACACCGCGGCGCTTCTGGATCATGCTCTACAATGGCTGTCTTTCTGCTTGAGAGTTTTAGGTGGCATCTGTGGATGGCATGGCAGATTGTGTTTACAGACAGTGGTTTCTTGAAGTATTCCTGGGCCCATTTAATAATGTCAATGACAGAATCATGCCGGTGAGTGATGCAGTGGCGTCTGAGGGCCCGAAGATCATGGGCATCCAGTAAAGAAATTCGGCCTTGTAAAGAAATTCGGCCTTGTCCCTTACGCACAGAGAATTCTCCAGTTTCCCTGAATCTTTTGATGATGTTATGCACTGTCAATGATGAGACCTTCAAAGCCTTTGCAATTTGACGTTGAGGAACATTGTTTTTAAAGTATTCCGCAATTTTTTTACGCAAGCTTTCACAGGTTGGAGAGCCTCTGGCCATCTTTACTTCTGAGAGACTCAGCCTCTCTAAGACGTTCCTTTTATAGCCAATCATGTTACACACCTGATGCCAGTTAACTTAATTACTTGCTAAATGTTCGTTCAGCTGATTCTCTCATATATTAATTTTTTCTGCCCTTTTCTGTCTGTGTCCCAACTTTTTTGAGACCTGTTGCGGCCAGAAAACTTGAAATAAGCTCATTTTGTGGATAAAAATGTTACGTTTCTCAGTTTCAACATTTGCTATGTTATCTCTGTTCTATTGTGAATAATATACTTGCGTTTTGATTCACAATTTACACTTTGTCCCAACTATTTCAGAATTGGGGTTGTACTTGAAAATTAAGTTCAGATGGTATTAATAATTTTAAATTTCTGTGAATGATTGCATGTCTATATTACCAATGAATGTGACATTTTTTTTTTAATATTTTTTTTTAAGTAAAACGTTAAATATAGTTTCGAAGAAACTTACTAACTTTCTAGAAGAACTTACTTGAAAAATAACTCATTATATTCTTTGAGAAAATCATAGCAAGTGTTTATGTGTTTTTTAGACTCCGTGGATTCATTCTGCTTTCCTGTTTGAGAGTCAGTCTTGTAATGTGTTTGTTTTGGTGTCACTAGGTGCTTTTCTCATGAATACAAATGGAAGTCAATGAGGGGAAATAAGAAAACTTGCGGATGCAATGGTACGTAACTTTGCTGATGCAAAGCCAAGGTGCATAACATTAACATTTGAAAATGGTGCAACTCTAAGCGAGTCTCTGTAAAATTTATATTTAGGAGATCTAGTTTATAGCCTGCTGTGCAAGTGAAATCCTGTAGAGCACTAGGGGATAGCGATTAATGCAGTGGGCAGGATTTTGTCAGTGCCGTTCCATAGACTACTTCAAGGACTAAGTCATGCAAGGTAATTAGCTCTTTTTAGGTGACTAATGGTCCTCTCCACAGCAGTTGTTATAGGGCACAGATTTCCATTATTAATGAACCTGCACTATCTCTCACGCTTCAGACGCTATATCAAAGCTTGCACTTTAATATCACTCGACACCTGTCGGTTTAGGCTGTTTTGTATTACCCTGGTTTTCGGCATTAATAGGCGGACGTTGTTTCTCCATGCTCAGTCAGTGTCTCGTTTTTGATTGGCCAAATTTAGCCAATCAAGTGGCTTGAGATATTGAGAAGTCCTTTAGCGATTGGAGGGTTACCTGTTCTTTCGGTAAAAAAGTAGCTAAGTGTCCTTGAGCGAGACGCGAACCCGAATCTCGCCTGCCTGACTCTTTTGGGGTGTGTGTGCGGGTGGGTGGATCTGTGAGGTGCTTGTACAGCTATTCATATGAGAACAAACTCTTGAGTGACCGCAGTCCTCACTGAGGATTACAGAGGATTACAGCTAATTAGTTACGGTTAGGGTTACATTTAGGGTAAGGTTAAGGCCTAATTGTATCTCCCCGACGAGGATAGTCGGGAGATACTATGGTCTAGTTCCGGGGCCGCCGCCGCCACAGGGATTTTCTGTTCCAGGTTCTGGAGGCTTCAAAGTTAATAGGATTTTTCTCTAAATTTGCATAGCCAAAGATGTTTATTTGGCAATGCTCAAGATCAACTCTCGGCAATTTCCGACATCTATTATGGCCGCCGGTGGCCATTTTGTCAAAAAACCTTTGCAGATTTTATGTTTTCTGCTCATTTTGAGCCACATTTACACATATATACATTTACAGGGATGCATATTAATGGCATAGCCAGAGTAAAAACAGTTACATTGCGGCTGTAAAAATTTGCAAGTGATCTCTGCTGGGGATGGGGGAGATACACGACTCCGTCCCTGTGGTGACAGAGTTATCTAGTTTGGTTAGGGTTAGGGCTCGAGAAAGGCTATACATAATGAATGTAAGTGAATGTAACATTCTCACAACTGTAGCTATACAAACACGTGAATGTGTGTGTAAATGGATGCGTGTGTGTGATTGTGCAGACTGTGTGGCTGTAGTCGGTGGGGTAGAATGCTTTGTATAATCGCTGCATGTTGTTTGTATTCTCCTACCTAAAGCATCCCAAAATGTGTCTCTCTCTCAGCAGCGCTCCAAGGTGTGGGAAAAAGCGACCAGTTTATATGTTAACTAATAAACTTTCAAACGTACAGTGATATGGTCCTTGAAGCTGCACCAGAACACATCAGAAAAACCACGGGAGTCAGTAAAATTTTTCTTCACAACACTAACGGCTTGGTTTTTGTAAACGGGTTTTCAAGAAGTATGGAGAGGATGTGCCTGAACGCTTCAGGGCCGCGGTGAAGTGAATCTTTTTAGCACCACAGCTGGCTTTCGTTATGATGTGTGATAAAATTTAATTAAACAGCTGCATATGTACACGAGATCCATCCAGACTTACATCATTTTTAATATGACATTTGTTCCGTGGAGTCTCCATCGTGCCTCGTGTTCACGCCGCAGAGAACGATTCGAGGCGTCCTGTTGGAGCGCTCGGTTTTCTCCTGCACGCGCCCTGCTCCGGTGTGCGCTCCGCTGTGCCCATTCAATGAGAAATCTCCCCGAGTAAACTCTGTTTACTTCCCGCCATGATTTGAAAAGATTCGCCGCGGGCATTGTGCCGGGAATGACTCTCGGAGGATATAAATAAACATACGCATTCTCCCCATCCACAGGGCCACCATTATCAACGTACGACGTGTGACTGGAGTAGAATGAAAATTAGACCAACTGTGTTTATCATTTACATTTTTAATTTTGATGATTGGATGATTTATTTTTCAGAAATCACTTCTCAACATCTCTGGGGTGTGCTGTGTGGGGGAGATTTTCATTTCGAGTTATAATCTGTAGCTCGACACGCTAGCAATTTCCCACTCTCGCTAACTGCTGTCCAAATCACTTCACATTAAGGGGATTGTATGAGACTTTTTTCAGTAAACATTTTGTATTTGCTCATCTTACTCAGCTGGGACAGTTTCTATAAGTCTGAACTTTTACGGTACAGTTTAAAATTGTAATACAATTGTGACATTTTAAAACCTTGTGAAGATTCTTTTCCAGAGGAATTGCTCTTGTTTTACGTGTTATTTTTTTTTTATTTTGTTTATATGGTGTCTTGTAACCTTCTGTAACAATTTCTCAGACTGGCCCCTGGCTGTAAAAGTATAGAACAAAGGAATATAACAGAGTAAAGCAGCAGTCCCAGGGTTTATGAGCTCAGCATTGCGGCAGCAGAATTTTTTTGAGAATAACTTTGCTGGAATTGAATCCTGAATGCCAGACAGTCATGTGCCTTTAATTGGAGAACAAGCGTTCGGAACAAGACTGGAATCTGAACTATTTCACTGCAGGCTTCGCCTCTCGAAGTGCGCTGGATTTTTCGGGATTGTTTGTTTGAATTCATGACATTGCATTTCAGCTTCATGACTTTTATTTCTGGTTGCAGAACAATTGCTGATTAGACTATGCGGTGGGCTGTCCCCTCAGGAGCAATGAGGGGTTGAGGGCCTTGCTCAAGGGCCCAATGGCTGCGCTGAGCTAAAAGCACAATGGGTCCAGGTCCCACCGCTAATCTTCACTAATCTCCCAGAACCCCACTGCTCTCTATTACCGATAGTCATTTTTACATCACCTATGGGCTGTTCAGTGAAGGACATATAATTACCTCCGCCCAACGAAGTTAGAGGAAGTTAGGTGATCATTATCAATTGTCTTTTGGTTGGTTTGTTGGTTACTTTGCAAGCAGGATTACGCAAAAAGTTATGGATGGATTTTCTTTAAATTTGGTGGAATGATTAAGTATTGTTCAAGGAAGAGGTGATTCGATTTTGGGAGGTCAAGGGCATGCAAAAGGTCAAAAACACATTAAAAACATATTTTCGCGGAGACTGCAGGACTGCATAAACTCGGGTTGCTAGCTAATACTGGCAAAAATAACATTGAGTACATTGACGGAGGTACTTGTGCTCTCTGAGCACTGCTCTGGTTACACGTTTGTGGTCTCTCACCTGAAAGAGTTAAACCCAGGGTCTGTTCAGATTGGGGTCCCCTCAGACTGCGACACACACACCCTCACACACACACACACACACACACACACACACATATTTCTCTCATTACCCCCTTTGGGCCTTAAACAGCCACGATTACCCTCGACTTTCATCATGATCCTTCCCCGAGCCGCAGATTTGTTGTGTCCCTGGGTGGTCCTTATCGATTCTGGCTCTCCACTCCTCTCGAGGGTTCCCGCACGCCCTCGTCAGAGATCCCCTCGGCCGTAAGCGTTTACGCCCGCCCCCTCAGCGGCGGGCAGGAAAACCGCCTCGGGAATTATTGGATTTTTGGAACGAGGCTATGAAACAGCAATTTAGCCCGGCTTCGCGACTCCGAAGTCGATTGAATCAACTAAACAGAGAGCAAAGGTCCCGACTGTATCCTTTTAAAATGCAACACAGTCTTTTCTCTGAAATTATCCCCACTTCGTCTTACATTAATTATTTAACTTGCTTGTATCTCAACTACGGCGCAATTTGTGACCGAACACAGTCTGTCAGGGCATATTTTAATTTAATCGCATTATACTGAATTACCAATTCAGACTTGCTAATTTGGATGTCACTTACAATGATTGGCATAATACTTTGGCCGTGGTGTTAAAGTGAGCACGATATACGTACACACTGCTGTTCTGAGACATCTGCCTTTTTAATCATGTCCTTTTTTTCTCTTTCGCTTGTTTTTCGCAAACGCCTCTCTTGAATCGGCTCGCTCATCGCCCTCCTGCATCCTCACGCTCGGTTCGGAAGAGAGAGGACAGCCAGTTCCCTCGTCTAAAACTGCTTCGATTATAGTGGCACGAGGTGTGGCACCTGCTAGCTTCACAGCACATATATTGAATATCACGATGCCTGTGTACCCTCTGTGAGCAGTTTGCACAGGATCCATCCACGGGAATGAAAATTCTCCCATTCTTCAAAGAAATCGACTCTGTCCAGCTAAAACAAAAAACCACCACTTCAGCAGCTGAGGGTGAATGTAAGAGGAGTAAATGTGACTGATTCAGTGATCATCTTTGGTGTAACATCTTGGGCAAAATGCCAAATTAGACCTGTATCCAGTTAATTCCAGAATTTTCCCTGTGCCAAACACAGCGGCCCCTGCTACCCCCATGAAGTCACCCTTGACCTTCCCCATCCTGCAGTGCCAGAGTATTTCCTGTTAGCAATTTCACTTTAATGTGTGACCTCACTTTATCGGGTTGCTGATTGGCCGAGACTTGGTCATCCAAATGTCACATCCAGGTGACATAAGAAAAATACTTTTTCGTCATGGAGGGCTGAGACCTGTTTTTTTTTTAACCTCAAGGTGCTCTTGGACTAATCTTCACGAAATTACCCTTTTTGTTAGTCTCATTATCAAAACTGGATTTTTATCAGTGCCCTTAAATTGCTTATTGTACCGTCAATCTGTGTACCGCTTGTTTGTGTGTAATGCATGTCCTTGTGAGGAAAAACTCGGTGAAGAAATCTTTAAAAAATTCAGACAGAAACTGGTGCCCTTCAAACAAGCTACAGTATGATCACACAGATTTTTTTCATAGGCCTACAAATGCATCCAGTTCGATTATGTATTTCATGGTAGCTTCCGTCCTTCCCTGACGACCCGTAAACGCAACGCTGTTGAATTCAGTTTGAGATACCCGAGGTATTTAAAGGGTTAAAAATCCCTCCTCCCCCAAAAAATGCTCGGGAGAGCGCGGCCTCATTGCCTCAGGTTCCGGCCGACCCGTCGCACCTCCTCTTTCACCCCCATGTCTCGGAAACAAACTGAACTTTATCTCTGTCCTAATGGCTCGTGCTGGAAACGCAGCTCCGAGGACTGAGGGCGCCAGCGGCTCGGTCGTGAGCGTGTACAGGTGTGCGTCCGTGCCCCTCCGCGGCTCCCGCATCTGCCCGGCTCCGAGCCTGCTCATCCGGAAAATAGGAAAGATTACCGGCGCCGGAGACGACGCACCGAAATGAGTCAGATCATCGCGGCGAAAGGCCGCCGAACTCAATAAAAGGTGCGAGGAGTCTGCCGCGGCGATACGGGGAACTCGCTTCTCTCTCCTGCCAAAGGTGTTTAATACCAAACGATGTTATCTGTCGCGGCTTGCTATTTGAAGCGCTCGGCGCGTGCAGCATTTATCTGCGAGGGTCAGCTGTATTTATTTACCTGGGTTTGGTTTTTGAAAGCGCATTAAGGGGGCTCGCGCATGGATGAAATGCAGACAAGCGCCAGGCCCTTCAAGACTTTGCCTCGAATGTGCTGCTGCTCTCATTGTTTTTTCAATTCAGGCCGAACTGCTGATTTTCTCGCTGTCATGGACTGCCTACTGTCGCTGCGGTTACCCACAATCCAATGCAGCAGCCTCCACGATCCACATTGTACTTTCTGGCTCAAGAATGGGCCACTTCATTGGTTGGGCTTCCTCTCTCTGTGTTACAAGCCTTTCAGAAGCTATGATCTCCAATCTTTGAAGAGCCCCTTTCATGTGTGTTTTATGGGTACATTATATGCGCTGCCCTTGAGTTTGGATTCTATTTTCCTGATGAATTTTGCTCCCTCTCTGGAGGGCTTATCCAGGGTTCAGCTCACGTAACCGTGATTCTTTCTCCCCATTGTGCGGCCAAAGCCGATCCACGATCTATTGTGCGCCGGGAAACCAGGTCCAATGGATTGGCAGGGAAAGGTAGACTGTGACTATGGCTGTCGAGCGAAGCGCCTTACTCTCATTTTCAAAATGAAGGCCTGGAGGATGGAGCGCTCTTTGATCTTTGTGTGTGAGCAAAATACTCAGTCTGATTGGCTACTCTTCACCGCAGAGTTTCGACCCGCCATATAATCAGAACATATGCGATGTGTGTGTGTGTGTGTGTTCGCGCGCAGGCGAGTATGTTCGTACGCTCAACTGTTGCCTGTGTGTGTGTGTGTGTGTGTGTGTGTGTGCTGACCTCAGAATGAGCTTCATGACAGACCTTGTAGAGGTGTGTGTGTGTGTGTGTGTCAGAAAGAGAAACAGGGCAACAGAAATGGCCAAATGCCTGGAAGTAATGTATACTGTGTGTAAAATGATGTGTAGCAGTAACATCCTGCTCATAAGCAGTCAGTATAGACACACGCCCCCTGCCGTTTGCGTGGTTTTGGCAGGAATCGGCGTTTGGCAGAAAGGGTTGGCCTGAATCCCATCCATTGTAAATGGCAGTCAGTGGGTGGTGTCACCATCTTACTGCAACAAAGCAAACTTGTTCCCATTAGAAAGATCACATTCATTGTATAATTACCAAAACTGCTTCACAGTACTAATTTTATAACGTTTAATTATAAAGAATGGAATACAACCGCAGACCCTTTCAAATTAATCACTGTAGAGTTTTCAGTTGTTGGCTGCATTTCAGCATTTGAGGAATTCTGACGACAAACCCAAGAAATTACATTTTAGTGTGTAAATTTGCCTTCAAAACGAGAACATGGATTAGATATGACCAACTGTAAAAGATAATGTTTTCTCCGGAATTCCATTCCTCAGAGTACTGTTATTTATCCTCCACATCGCCATTCTCCATGCGTATTTAGCGATAGTTATCTCGCAGTTGTGATGTAATCCGCCGACAGTAATGAAGTCAGGCAGCCTGAGCCAATCAATCTCCACCACATGCATGTCGTACTCGTCAGGAATTAGTGATTGAAAGCTGTTTAAACCATACGGGGTCTCCACAGGTCGTTTAAAAATCTTCCAGGCCATCCCACGTGTGGCTTTAAGATGTAACTCCAGCCACCGTAGGAGCAGATCATCAGCACACTGGGGCCGGAGATGCTGTGAAAACAGTTGGCTGTGGCTTCGCTCGGTGGGAGGACTGGAGTCAGAGGAGCGTCCGGGATGGTTGTGTAACAGCGTGTAATCCTCCGGACGATTGGACACCTTCAGTTTGTCTGCTGTGGCTGCCCAATAAGAGCTGTCCTCCCACACGAGACCCTCTCAGCTCAGCTGCTGGAGCCAGGCCTGGCAGCCAATGCTAAGTTTATGTTCTGGATTATAGTGAGACACCAGCCTACAAGTTTTCATTTTGACGCCTGCCTGAAGTTTTGTTTTTGTCCGGTTTCCTGTGTGCGTCCGCATCTGCGTTCCCACGATTTCCGGACCATAACTCAGAAACCGTTTGATATTTTTCCATAAGGATTTGCACACATTTGACTCAGGCCATGCAGATATGCCTTTTGAGGTTATTAACTTTTCTAGTTTCTTCCTAACTGTCTGTGAACATCAGTCAGGGGCGGCTGTATTGGGGTGGGGGGAGACATTTGTTTTTTATGCCTTAACCCTCTCCAGGCTCATGTTGCAAATTTGCAACAATAAATCAATTGATGACTGATAATAAAATATAAAGACCACATGGGAAATGGTTTGATAAAGTTACCCTTCCAGCTCAGTATTGCAAAAATACTACGTTAGTTCCACCTGCAGCCACTAGTATATAAAAACATTTCTCCATGAATGAAAGATTTTTCAAATCTCAAAATAATAAATTGGGCTGGAGAGGGTTAAAATTAATCTTTGCATTACATGATAAATAACCACACAGAGCAGCCTGTAAGCAGGTGTGCAGCACCACTGTATAATTAGGACAGTTTTGACATAGTTTGTTTGATATGGTTATGTAAATATCCTCAGATTAAAGTTAACTGTCTCTAAAGTGAGTTTCATTGTTAGTAAATACGGGGTGAGGGAGTGTGGAGCCAAAATGCAAAAATTTGGTCTCAGTTCAAATACTTACAGAAGCCAACAACGGGGATCTCGCCGTGAGAAACTTCCGTCCTCTGAATACTTAACTGTCTTTCTCCGTCGGTCATTACGCATCTCTGCTATATCTACAGTCCTCTCCCTGCTCAGGCTGTCTTTCTGCCAGTCTGGAAATATAAGCACCGATTAGCTTCACCAAATTTGGTCTCTATCCCTCCGGTGGATATCAGATGTGGACCTGCTGTGATTGGTGAAGGCGCAATAGATGGTCTGCAGTCTTGCCTTTTTTAATTACTAATTGCTGACTGATAATACTCTGAGTTTGGTGAAGGCTATCGGATCAGTTTTTCTGCGGTAAAAATACATTTTGTCTTAATGTGGAAAAATACACGGCCCTCGTTTTTCACCCACCCAAACCCGTTAACTTTCCCCGGTACACAATCATCACTCTCAGGTGGTCACAGTGGCTGGGCACACGGGCAAAGTGAGCCAAATCCACTCTTCCTGCCAGAGTGATTTCTCAGTCTGTCAGTACCTGAGCCTTTGCTCCGCTAAGACGGCCTGGAATCATTCATCCGTTCAGTGTTAAAATAATGTGTCTGCAACACAAGGTTTGAAAATATAATTCTACTGTGTGACTTAGAGGAGCAAAATAAGCCTGGTGGCATTTGACAAACCAGCGGCTCGGTGTAAACGTGTAATGGAGCTCAGGGACGCCGCTGGGGACGTACAGGGCACCTCCAGGAGACACGCACGACACCTCCAGGAGACACCCGCGACACCTCCAGGAGACACCCGCGACACCTTATTGTCTTTACAGCTCAAAAATAATCAGTGGGGCTGCCTACAGTCTTGTACTTTCAGTGTTAGACTGGAACTCTGCTGCTACTGGAAGATCAATACCCCTGTCGGGCTATTGTACGAGGCGATTTATCCCATATTGCCACAGAGGGCACCTGCTTGGTCTAATTAACTGTAAGTCATTTAACCGTAAGATGAGTTACGGTGCTGCATCGTAAATGAGTGGAATAAAATGATAACCTGCAGAAAACATTCGACACAAGCTCTACTAATTTAAGTGAGGAGTTTATAGATTTGAGTCTTCTTTTTTTATTTTTTATGTTTCGAGAGCCTTTTGAGACCAGCACGAACCCAAACGAGCTCACCTCAGCTCGTCTCGGGAAGACAAATTATAGGGCTGCTAGTCGTTGAGCCGGGTGCTAATGGAGTCATTTTACCAAGCCGTATTTGCACTCCAAAATCTTATCATCCTTTTTTTCCGGCTTTGTTATTTGTATTCTGAAAAGCACAAACGGATTGCAAGTGCCATTTTGAAGTCTTGGTGGCTGATGAGCTTGCGATGCTGATCACCCTGATTAGGTCCCCAAGGGGAGCCCCTCTGATTGCCTGATAAAGTGAGCAGAGTCACCGGCTTTGCTCAAAACATCTCGCCCCAGCCACTGAAAATGAACATTCTTTCTATGGTGAGAAACATAATTACATTTGCTTATTTGTAATGCAGCGAGAGAGGGAAAATGGAGAAGGGGGGGTTAGAAAGTAACGCAGATAGACTTTAAATAAAAAGCTGCTGCTCTACACGGAGTGAGGACATGATTTCGCTGGATGAGGGTGTCGCTTCTTCAGAAACTAGCCTGAGTAATTGGTCCCCTTTGAAGAGAAGGGAAGGGGGCATCACAATTAGCCCTGCGTGTGACTTGGTTTGACAATGGTCTTTAAATTCTTAAGTAGGACAAAAAGGGCTCTGCCTGGCTTTCCATCTGTCGGAGCACAACAAAGATCTTGAAATATTTAAATCCAAATAGATAGGAAAGGATAACTGTGACGACTAAATGCTTCAGTGAACCTGGACTTCAGGGGAAAACGTTGTCTTACAGCACCAAAAAAAACAGAATAAAACTTGAGTTGCGAGATTTTTTTTGTTGTAGCTCTCAGATGTCGGCCACTGGAAGATATTTTGCAAGATCGTATATGTATTAAATACTAATTTCATACATTCATTTTTTTAGAAGGCAACTTGCGTACTGTAGCTTCATTTCGTTATTTATTGATTTAATCACGTACGTAGTTTCTTTTTTACTTTTTAACCCAGGTAAGAAGTCTAGGTTTGCTGTTGTTGGTGATCAACTGTATGGCAGGCTCACATCGGGAGATGTTTGAATCAGAGCGGGATTGATTCGCCTTCTGTGATGATCAAGAATCTCAGCATCATTGTGTCATCAGAACTGAAAGCAAGTGAAACATTTGTTTGTCCCCCAGATCCCTATGTGAAGATCCACCTGATGCAGAACGGCAAACGCTTGAAGAAGAAAAAGACGACAATCAAGAAGAACACTCTCAACCCCTACTACAACGAGTCCTTCAGTTTTGAAGTGCCATTCGAGCAAATCCAGGTAAGGGCTGAACTCAGCATGGGCGCAGCTGGGCCTCAGCTCTAAACACATCAAGATCATGTTGTGCATCACTATATGATTCCTATAGTTTTCAGTTGAAGAAAGTTGTTTATTTCAGCCTGTTCATGTTTCTGTTACTGGTTGAGGGAACATGGATACTTCACTCAAGGTAGGTTTATGAACTTGCCCTCAACAAATTGAATTTGTTCAGTGTGCAGTCACACCTTTCAGAAAGTAGTCTTGGCATATTTTGCTGTAGAGTGCAGTACTGATTTAACGCATGTTATTATTGAGTAATAAAAAAAATCCGCAGTTAGGCTAACGCTTGATTAATTTGCTGTGCTCAGTTTGGCTAATAGTATCCAGTTCATGAGATCAATGTGCAGATTTGGCCTTTTTATTTTCGTGCGGATTTTGTCAGCCTGTATTGCTGGTTTAATGAAAAGATTATGCATTAATTGTGAGTTGTCACATCTCTTCGTAAAGCACAGGCAAGTTGCTTCGTGATTAAAAAATAATAAAATGTTTTCCTAAATTGGTTTTATTCCTGATGCACTGCGACAAAAAAAAACTATGAATTCAAATTGTTGGCACACTTGTCAGTTAAGGATTTCAGAATGAATGAAAACAGGTTGATTTTCAGTTCACTTGAAAGAAAATCACTGTTATCTTCGATAACTTAGCCCTGATATGCCCTGCAAGCCTCAGAGAAACTGACTTAATCGTTCGTAAATATCATGCGTGGAGCTCTTGCTCTGAATCCATCGTATGCATAACAACAAGATTGAGACCATTATGAAAACCATTTTAAATGATTACCTTATTTTAAATGGAAGCGGAAGGTAAATTAGATTCAAAATGGAATGACTGGGAATTTTGGTGAAGTTCACCAGCGTACCGCGCTAAACATAGCGGTAATTGCTCTAAATTTATTAAGTCCTCCACAGCTCTAAACCGCCAATTTATTCTGTGAGTCTTGGGTTTCAATTTCCAGTGACATTCCGCATCTCGGCTCCCCTCCGGTACACGCGACGACTAATCAGAGCTATTCATACCAGCTCATGCTGAAAAAAACGCAAAACGAAAGCATTAAATTACAGAGAGACGCCTGCCCTGAACTCGCAGGTATTTGACTTTGAAAGGCAGCTCACTTGGGTATTTTTCAGTTCCTGCCGTAATTCATTTTATGGCAGATCAACCATGCTAACTGAATACAATTAGACATGGCCCCCGCTGGAGGCAGAGACGAGGTCTCTCCTGACCGCTGATCGAAATGTAATCAGGAGCTCTCGCGGAAAGTGTTTCTGTCCTCGGCAGGCGTTAGATGCATGGCCTTCTCTTTTTGAGAAAGTATTTTGGGCCGGCACACTTTGGGACTAGATTGTTGAACTCCTGTACTTTTGTTCAATGAAGTGCTCCTTGTTTTCTCTTCTTTTTTGCATCTTTGTTAATGCTGTGAATTGCAAATATTTGCGTGTTTATACTACCTGTATATGGACAGCATACCAATGCATTTGGCATACAGGCTTCGGTTTGCCTCACAGCCCTCAAAATTCCGGCAGTTTCAGTGATTCATGTTGATTGTGACCGTCGGGGGCGATTTAATCTAATTCCTGGGGCTGAAGCCAAGGGGCTCCTGATTGGTTGGATTTGAGAATAATTTGCGAGGTCACAATAATGGAGCCCACAATGTTAGACAGCCAAGCAAGTCAGCAAACTGCATTGTAGTGTACAGTACTGTGCAAAAGTCTCTGGCACATTTAAAGCAATTTCTTTGGGCAAATCTGCTTGGAGAGATGATGAAATATAAAGTTCATAATAACTGAGATCTGTACTAAACAGAGCTGTGCACTGTTAAAAACTAAATGATATCAACATTTGGCATCTTCAGAAACTCTAATATGGAATCAAAAAGTAAACATCGAATGCAGATTTAGATTTCAAAAAGTGCGGGGTGCCGAAGACTTTAGCACAGTACTCTGTGTTACATACTACAAAAATAGCTGAATTTTTCGGCTAGCTCAGTGTTGAAGTGTTAATACTGAGATAAATGTTTTCGAACTCGGGCCTTAGTCGCAGGCTCTGATCCTGTGGGAGCCTGGGGTCTCGGGCACCCACGGGGAAAGCCAATCAGCTGAGGGAGAGCTCTTGCTTCATTGATTCCATTGGCTGCAGTGTACACAACAGACTGTCCAATTAAAATCGTTGTCAGTTTAACAGCTAGAGTACAAAGCTGGCCACGCCGCGTAAAGCCAAGCCCGTGGGCCTGAGGCTAGATTAAATCGCCCCTAGCAACCATAACTTCAGGAAAGTTCTGAAAGTTGTGGTCCATCCGGAGGAAACTGACTGCAGAAGGAACTCCTCCTTCATTGCCACCTGGAGAGTCTTTTTCCAGTGAGCGAATTTATACTGGAGTGTACGTCTGGGAGGAGAGGGCGGCCGTTTTCTAAAGAATTAAAAAGAAATCACCCTCAGCGGGGGTCTTTGAGCATTTTAGGGCTAAAGACTGTTTCTTCTAACGATAACTTTCTTCCCATAGCTTTGAAACATCAAAGTGCCTCTGTTTGAGTGTGATATTTTGTGGCTGTGCATGCAAACTTTTAATGTGTGTTTTCTGTGGTATATCAGAATG
This sequence comes from Gymnothorax reevesii, assembly GCA_029721435.1. Classification (NCBI taxonomy): domain Eukaryota; kingdom Metazoa; phylum Chordata; class Actinopteri; order Anguilliformes; family Muraenidae; genus Gymnothorax; species Gymnothorax reevesii. The sequence goes on along the minus strand of CM056579.1, from coordinate 20,354,734 downwards.
CACGATTATCAAAATAGAGTGCGTAAGACAGTGCCAGATTTTAGGCATTGGTTCGATGTTCATGAGTGAGTGCATAAAAGGTGACTCATGCACTTCAACCCTTTAAACTTCGTATAATCTAATATTTATCAGAGCAGGACAAATGTAAAGGATGCTCATGTGGCGCTTTTGGTTTCGTTCAAGCGTCTAATTACAAATGTCCCCTGTTCTCTCCCTGTTCCATACCCCACAGAAAGTGCAAGTGGTTGTGACTGTTCTGGACTATGATAAGATCGGCAAGAACGATGCCATCGGCAAGGTGTTTGTGGGCCTCAATAGCTCGGGCACCGAGCTCCGGCATTGGTCAGACATGCTGGCCAATCCGCGGAGACCAATCGCCCAGTGGCACGTGTTGAAACCAGAGGAGGAAGTGGACGCCCAGCTCTCCTCCAAGAAATAGGGGGGGGTGGGGATGCCTTTCAATACTCTCTCGTGTTGTGCTCTATAGCCAGTATGTGTAAATACCTCAGTGATACGTGCGTCTGTTCATTTCTGCCCTCCGTCCTTAGCTCATGACCAACTTCCCAGTCCTAACAGGCCGCAGCCCCCCAACCTTACATGCTGTACAACACTCTAAATCCTCCGTCAGATCTGCATTAACGTTTCAGGTGTTGTTGCCCTACTGAATCCCTTCCAACATTCATGCCTCTGTGATTTCCCTGCCCCCGCCCCCTTCCAATCCCTGGCCTTGCCCCTCCCATAAACATCCACCTTATTTTAAGCAATATGACCTGTATAGATAGCGCATGATTGAAATTATTTATTGTACCAACACAGTTGTATATATCGGTATGCAGACAAAAAAAAATGATTTATAGTATATGTGTTTGTATGTTGTTTAGCGTTTCCTAATCTGTGTATACCTAGATGTTTTTAATAAGATGTTCTATTTTAAAAGATGTAAATGGAGATTTAAGGAGAGCTGATATTATATATATTACAGGATTCAAAATTCTATCTTATTGCATTCCAGAAAAAATAAAATCCAACCTGCAAGATGTTTGTGGAGGTATACTCACATTGTTAAGTATGGTGTCAGCCTGTATGTTTGCGTACCAGACATTAAAAACAGGCAAAGTAAATCCAAATAAACAGTACAAAACGAGGCCATTAACTAATATGGTTACATGAAAAGTATGCTGCTGAAAAAAATGTATAAGCACATGGTTTCTTATGACTTTTATATGCTTTTTTTTTCTTTTTTTTTTACCAAGGACCTTTGAGTTTAAATTTGAAACTGACGACCAAGAACTTCAAGGCTATTTTTCTGTGCTAACCGTAGTTTGTCAGTAATTCTTGACTTTACTTGTGATGTGATGACTCGCTCTTAAATCAAAAAGGTCAGTTATTTTAAGGGCATTTTTTCCCTTAGCTGGTCTTCAGGTTTAAATGAGTCAGTCCTCATATACTCTGCATTGCCCTCTCTTCAAAGATAAATGAATGAAGCCTCTTCAACGGAAGCCTTTGTGTCTTTTGACAGTATATTGCCAATCACTTGCTTCCAGTTGCATTTGTTGTTGATATTTATTAGCTTTGAATGAAGAGCAGAACATTTCGGCTGGCTTCAAAATTAGTATTTTTAGCTATGGTCAGCATCCGGGGAAAAATGTTTTTGTAACTGCAAGATTTCTGTTTTTTTTTTATCTTAGCTAAAGGCTAGGATAGGAGGATTATGCTTACTTTGGGGGAATAAGACCCCCTTGCCTTCAACAGAAAGGAGTGAAGAAGACTACTTTTACAGTTAACTGACGTAACCAACTATCGTAAGTCATTAAATGGGTAGAAACAGTTTCTAGCTATGTTTCGCAGAAAAAGGTTACATGGGTTGATATATACTGCCATCTTCAGGGAGGTAACAAATGCAAACATAACCTTAGCACGTCTTGATCGTGACTGGGAAATACTCCCTCACTTCTCCCTGTGCCCTGACTTGCGGACGTCGCTTTTTATTGCCTTCTTACAGTGACAGTAGAGCTAGCCGTGTTATACTGCCAATTTAGTTTTTTCCTTGAGGCTGCTTTTTTGCACTGTAATTCTGTTGAATAACAATAGCCAATAGTTGTTATTCCGGTCGTTAGGACGATTGAATCACAGCTATGTTGCATCCCAAATTATGAGACACTCAGCTACAGGTAGAACATTTTGGGGGGTAATTATGTATTGTCGAGTCAGTGGTAGCCGACTAGCTTTCCAGACTGGCAAAAATCTTAAAGGGGGTGGGAACTGTAACAAAAACCGTACAAGTTAATGGTCTTAGAAAATTTATTCATTAGTCAATGCGTCCTCGACTACGGGTTTACACGAAAGGTTTTAGTCAATTAAATAAACACTTCTGTCATCTTTGAGGAACCTCTTGTGTGTACTAGACGCTAGTGTCAGGGGAGTTTGTTAAGTGTTCTCAATGTTATAATGTAGTTAATAGCACTATTATAAAGCTAATTGTCATTCCATAAGAGTTTGTGTAAAGACTGCTTTGTGTATCACTGTGACTTCCGTGCGTGCTTAAAGATGTAGACTTCTCGGTAGATAGCGACCAGTTTATTCCGTAGTGATGTTGTAGTAATACTGCCATTCCCTCCTACTGCACCGCAGAAAGGGTGCCTAGCATCGGCAGTTCCAAAAAACTGTGGACCAATCAGGAACTGTCGGGGCTAGGCACTTAAGATAGGAGCAATTGAGCGAGAGAGAGTTTCAAACTCGGAAGAGTGGATTCACACAGCATTTTGTTGAGCACTGTGCAATATTGTATGTTCATCCCATACTGTTATGTGGGTGACGTTGCCCTAGGAAGCAAATTCCTGTTTTTTCCAGATATACTCTTTTCCTATTTTGTGGTTAGGACCCAGAACACATAGATTCTATGTAGGATTCAAACTAAAACATTCCTCGTCTTATCTGTTCAGGTTCCTCGTTCCTTCTTTTTATCTCTTTATTTATTTACCTCCCACACAGATCCTAACACTATAATATCAGGAATTACATTCGTAAATACCAAAACATGAGACACAACCCATGACGAGTGTATATATTTTTATATTTGTCCAGATACAATTAAAATTATTGTCATTGAAATGAACACTATTATTATTATTCATTGAAATTGAAAACCATAATGAACTATGATGATATATGTATAACTTTTATGAAAACCTGTTGTACTATTGTTTGTAATAATGATGACTGATGATATCATTCATTGTAAAATTTAGTTATCGTATTATCATTTTAGGATCCTTGCGCCTAACCTTTTATAGTGAAATTTAAGTGCGCCTGAATGTTTTGGACCGTATTTTTTGATTTATGACTTAGTGTGGGACCAGATGTAGCTAGCACTTTTTGAATCGTTGCAATAATTTTTTTTTTCTTGTTTCTTTAGTATAACTGTTCCCATAGACAAAGCCCAAATGTACTCTTACTCTGAATCTATAGATGCACGCGCACACACACACACACACACACACACACACACAGTCGGACAACTTTGGCTCGACATGGTATTGTCTTGATATGAGGGATCTGATTGCTCTGTTTTCTTTACTGTATATTGAATTTTCTTAATTTTTACATTTGTTTGTTCAAAGGATATAACTCAAGGTAAAAATGTCACTTGTACAGTAAATGTGTGGACAAAATCCATTGGATTACATAATGCATTCAAAGATTTGATAGTGGTGTTAACAAAATAGAGAGAAAAAAAAACATGAAAACATTCACTTAAGACGGCGTTAAAAACGCATCAGGTCAAACCGTAAAAGACGGCATTGCGGTTTGCACAAGCAGATTGAGGTCTGTAAAGTAGTTTGTGATAAGCCATTACCTGCACTGCAACGCAATGCTACTTTTACCTTCGCCCACCAAAGTGTGTAAGCGGCCCCTACGATTTCCTTCTTAAGTAAATCCTGAACTTGCTGTGTGACCGTGAATATTTTGTTCCTCGGCTAACAACAAAAAGCCACACTTACCTTTCAGACAAAAGCTGTGTAACGTATTAGAATCTGATGCTGTAGAATGATCCTAGTTGCCTTTGTGTAAATCAGCTGCCTGCTTGAGTACTTATGTGTGTGGAAACTTTCTCTGTAATCCTGTAGAAATGTTTGGAGTGTTTTTCTGTTTTTTTTCCCTTGCCATATTGCTCGTGACGATGGCGAGCCGATGACTATATTGCTGTGTATACCCTCAGATTATTTTGTACTTTTTTAAATTATTAATTTTTTTCTTCCCCCAATGTATTTTATAATTTGGTTTCACTTTGTGTAGTGGTTCACTCTGTGGAGTTTTCTGAATGTTGTTATATTACTTCATATTCACAGATGGTCAATAAAAAAGGTTTGATTTCCTGTTGATACAGAACCTTTCTATGTGCAGTCTTGTTTTAAGGTTGGACGCCTCTTTTTGCAAAGCTGTTTTTCTCCACTCCCAATGAAAATTTGCTCAAAACGACACAGGCTTTCAAAGGTGTTGAATCCTTCATCATTATCAAAGATAATCAAAGATGATGCTTAATAAAGTAGTGTGTAAAACAACTTGTGTTCGCCTATTTCTCAAACATACAGTTCCATTTCGGCTATGTACCCTAGCTTAGACTTGAAATAAAGCAATAACTAAACTCTCTGAGAGATGCAAAGCGGAAAGCCTCGATAACCAGGTCTGAGTAAATTAAGTTAAAACAGTTGATTTCTAGAACAGAATCTCATGGATGGATGAATATCTGTTTATAGGAGCTGAGGAATCTCACATGAACAGAAGTTTAAGATGCCCAAAAGTCAGCGGCACCAGGGTCAGTGGAGTGAAATATAACCTTTAATCAAAAAAATGGCCTCCCAGAGTCAAACTGATCATGTCAGGTGAATGATGCACCTTGATTACATTCTGAAGTAAATTTAAGTGCATTATCATTTAAAATCAACCTACCTGTGACAGCCGATCACAGTTTAACTGCCAGGAGTAAATGGACACCATCTTATCTGTCTTGTGTATGTTGGTCTGTATGTGGGCTTTATGGCCAGCGATGTCAGTTTGTTGGTCCACAAAGAAATTCTTCGCCCTCTTTCTGCCACAGTTTTGCCCTAGGGAGCCCATGGTCATCATTTGTGTGTGATTGAAGGTACGTTTATGTTTATGCCAATTGGCTGCATGAGGTCACAACAATGGGAGTGGCCTGTCGCAGTAAGGTATGTAACTTCCAAATTTATTTACAGACGTCACGTGCACAAGATTTTGTGGAAAGGCTAGTCATGCGCTAAAGGTCTGCCTATTAACTGTTCATGCCAATAGACAAAAAAGGAGATGTGGGAATGGCTTACGACAAAAAGGTGCGTAAATTTTAAAGGGATTCACGTCACGCCTCCTTTCCTGACTCTGTCACAGATTCTTGTGGAAGCTGTCGCTGCACTCAGCAGAGAAATCTAGTCTGAGAAATGGGTGTTATCCCCAAACCCAAATTTGCTGTAGCAGTCAAAAGTTTGCATATGTGAGTGTGAGCGTGCATGCGTGTGTGTGTGTGTGAGAGGGAGAGAGAGAATGCATGCATGCGCGTACATGGTCACAGCTACTGCAAATATTTCCTCATTTTAGCACGTGGAGCAAATTAAACTCTGTCTCTTCATTTATAGCATCATATGAAGCTCTGGTCTTGCTAGTAGCCTGTAAAGTGTTACATTTGTTAGCCTTATGGAATTTCTTTAGGAAAGTACACAATACTTACAATGTTTCCCCCCACCCCCCTTTGTTTTCCCCTCTTTTATTTCTCATGAGAACACACCTCACGGAAGGTTAGTCATCCACGCTCCAGTAAGAGGCTCCATTTGCAGAAACGTCATCTTTCTTACCGGCTGTGGTGAAGATAGTTTTGTGTTGGATATTCGACAGACATACGCGGTACACTCTCTGGAGTAATTTTTCAATCTTACCCAGTGCTCTGAGAGCGGGCTATCAAATAACGAATCAGCGCTGGTGCAGCGTTTAGGGACCAACAGTAGCAGATTTTGCAACATCAGGGCCCAAGTTCTCCCCTCTTTTCAATACTTATTTTAAAAAGTCCTACTTGTAACTTTCCTAACTAGGTTAGGAAAAATTGCTTATATTTCAAACTACCAAAGGACTAATGCAACACGTTTACAAACTCCGCTAAAAACAATGATAATGAAAAAGGCTAACACTAATATTTGCATGCTCACATGCTATTACTAATTATTGTTATTTACTCCTACACAAAGTACACTTTAAAGGTGACCTATTATGCTGATCGTTTTTTTAATACATATTAGTAATGTTATAATGTTGGTTGTCCATATTCAACTTCTGAAAAGTTTCTAAACATAATATATAGAGGTTTTGCCATAATCCAAGAACGTGATTTCATGAACGTGATTTCCTCTCTGAATAGCTCCTCCCGAGATCTTTGCGAGATCTGGGTAAAACCTGACGTCAGGTTGTGCCGTCCTATTAGTACAAACCTAGCCAGAGCCAATCACGGCACTGGACCTGCCCACACAGGAAACTATTCTAGCAGGCACTAACAACGGCTGATCATACTATGCCTTTGTAGCGTAGACACTTTTGGAAATACAAAAGAAGAACCGCAGATCATTTGAGGTGCAGTTTGTCAGTATCTCTCCCAAAACTGCTTGTCCATTTACTTTTGGACGCGAAGAAAAACTCCGAAAGATGATACCACCAGAAACCAGCGGGTAGCTTTTTTTGTTTGCTGGCACCAAACAGCCATGGCCAAAGGGAACGTTAGCTGCTTGTGTTCAGCATTTCACCATAGACAGTTTTGTCAATAAAGGATAATTCGACACAGGATAAGCGTTTCAGCTGCTTCTCAAACCTGAAGCAGTAGCATTGATCAAGCGCTCAGAGCCAAGTAACGATATAACGGCAAATAATCCAAGTGTAATGTAAGTGAAGCTAACGTGTTACGGGTGGCTAGCAGGACCCCTAGCGATAGTTAGCACCAACAACTGGCCTCGAACGCAGGCTTTGTAAAATATCTGGAGATAAAGACTATCGGTCGCGACTGTCCGTGACTCAGACACAGAAGCTGTAAGTTGCTTTTACTGCATAAGTCAACCTGACGTGATAGCCAGTTGACTGTGGCTGTAGCACTGCGGCTAAGGTAACCAAGTTACTGTTGCTAATGTTTGTGTCCTAAATATGCAAGAGTGATATCAGGGGACATTTTACAGAAGGTGTGTGAACATTATCCTCACTCGAAGCTAACTTTTTATTCTTGTTTGTAATCTGGATGCTTGGTACAACAGTCCACGGTAAGGGAACTTGCTGTCTGTAAAACCTGCAATGCAAGGATTTGTCTCTGTGGTTGTTATGACTGCTTGGTAACCAGCTATTGCATGTTAGTTAGCATGCCGTGCTAATTAAAATGCTCCTGGTTAACTTATATGCCGCAATTCTGATCGGTATGCTTGTGTTACTTCAGTAAGCATCAATGTTTCATCATAACGTTGCCCGATTGTAGCCACTACAGTTGAAGCTTACCGGAGAGAGGTGCTGTAAAAGGCTGCAGTTAGACCAGACATAGGTTTTGCAGAGCTTGGGAAACGTGTTTGGGTTTGTTTCACTTCACTTATCCATGACCGGGTCAGCCAGATATTTTTGAAGTATCTGGGTTAGCTCTCTGATTCTACCATGGAGGCAATGCGAAACACAAAAGCTGTAACCTGCCTGGTATAACAGATGATTTCTCTGCAATACTCTGACTAGAAATGCTAATGGCTAATAAAAAGCCGAAAAAGGCGAAGATTAAATGGGAAATTCTTTCCTGTAGAAGTGGTTGATTCACTAGCTCCACACAAGCAACTTGTCCACGCTAATGGAACTTACGATCTGTAAAACCTGCATTATGTTCATAACGCAACCGAGCTCTCTTTAGCTGTCGTATATTATCCATAAAGCTGCTTTCACATCAGACGCGAAATTAATTTTTTGCGGGACAGATACATTCAAAGTCAAAGCAAAGATGCAAATACAGGCGTTATGGGCGCGTCAAGCAGCTTTCACAACGGACGCGAAACAAATTTTTTGCGCGACGGATTGCATTCAAAGTCAATGCAGAGATGCGAATAAACTCGCTATAGGCAAGTCAAGCTGCTCTCAAACCGGGCACAAAACGAATTGTTCGCGCAACTGATTAGCTGCTTTGAAAGTCAATACAAAGATGCGAATACACGCGTGATGGGCGTGTTAAGCAGCTTTCACACCAGACAGGAAACAAATTTGTGTCATTGGTGCCATTGACTTTGAATGTAATCTGTCGCGCGAAAAATTTGTTTCACGTCCGGTGTGAAAGCTGCTTATCGCGCCAGCAAACGTTGGCCATTCCTACGCAATAAGTAAACCATTACCGCGGGCAATTTCTGAAAAGACCATTTAGCCTGGAGCTTTCGCCACTCCATCATATACCAGCGCAGAAGCTGTTTGTTACTCCATGCCAACCACACACAACAGCTATGCACACGAACCAGCAGGTCCTAATACACACCGACGCAGTCCATAAGCTGTTGGTCCACTTTTAGCTGCTCCTCACTTTCCATGTTTCCTTCTGAACTCAGACCCATCGGATTTCTATAGTTTCCGGTCTACACTTGGGCATGTCGACTCGTTCTACAAATGTGTCTGTTTGGGGTGGATTCTATCTTTCCCTCAATCCTAGCTAGAGTCGAAACACCGGTGTAACTCACCATAGCCGAAGGTAGTCAGCAAAGTCAAGCTTGAGCTGCCAGACTTTCGCGCTGCGTCCTCCACTTTTCACATTTTATTTATTGGAACAAGTTCATTTCATGAGATCTATACACATGTACTGCCTTTCGTTGCGGAATTAGCCCTTCAAGTCCTCAGATAGCAGCCGCGTCTCAGGTTCACAGTCTGGGGAGGTGGACTCGGAAAACTGCGTTCTTCTGCCTTGTCCCGCCTAGATCCGGCCTCCACAGAGCTGGCCAGTCAGAAGAAAGTGGGCCAATGGGGAGGGGGTGCCATAGCGGAAGAGCCACCCAAGCGAGGTGTTTCAGGCAGAGACGACAATGTACGACAAATGGGGTTTCTTGAGGATGGCAGTATGAGCAAAATAAATACCCTTTTTTTACTTTGCGTGATCAGGAGTACTCTAGGGGAGTCAAAGACCAAAGTACAAACTTGAAAAAATGGCATAAGAGGTCACCTTTAAATAAGGTAGTGCTGTACAATTGTAAAAAAACAAACAACGTAAGACACACATAATACAAAATACAGTAAAAAAAAAAAAAAAAGTTTGTAACAAGTGATAATACATATCCTGGCATATAATACCATATTATATATGAGTGCAGTGACTTCTGCAATAAAATCTTGTCTGTTCTCAGTTCTCACCTGAGGGCCCAAGGATCACAGCCAAGACGTGGTTTTTGGACTCATCTTTTGCGCACAGAGATTTCTCCAGATTCTTTGAATCTTTTAAAGACATTATATACTGCGGAAGATGCTTTGCAGTTTTACATTGAGAAAAAAATATTCTTGAATTGTTGGACCATTTTCCTATGCAGTCTTTCACAGAGAGGTGAAGCCCTCAACATCTTTACTTCTGAGAGACTTTTTATACCCAATGATTTTACTGACCTGTTGCCAATTAACCAATTTATTTATTTTTTTTTTGCATCATACTACTCTTATGATCTATTGTTGCCTCTGTCCCAACCTTTTTGAAATGTGTTCCAGGTATAAATTCAAATTACTTTTCAAAAAAGTAAAAAAAAAATCTAAGTTTCAACATTTGATATGTTGTACAAAGTTTTGTACTATTCTCAATGAAATATAGGGTTTAAGTGGGGGACAAAACATTGCTTTCCATTTTTATTTGAAATTTTACACAGCATCCCAACTTTTTTGGAAAGGCTGCTCAAGAGTTCAGGTGCCCAGGTGACGCGATTCCAACAAACATGGCGCACCGCCAACAGGTTATAATATGATCCTCTGTAGCCAACTTAGTCTTTAAACAATTTCAAGAATATACAACCCCAATTCCAAAATAGTTGGGACAAAGCGTTGTGAATAAAATCAAAACACAATGACTTTCAAATCACACCAGCCAGTATTTTATTCACAATAGAACAGAGATAACATAGCAAACGTTGAAACTGAAAAATTTTACAATTTCACCTACAAAATGAGCTCATTTTAAATTTGATGGCTGGGCATTGAGGAGACCAGTTTCTTGAGTTAAGCCATTGGAATTTGATCCCACTCTTGTTTAACACAGGCTTCCAGCTGCTGGAGAATTTTGGGTCTCCTTTGACGGACTTGTTGTTTAATTATGCGCCAAATGATCTCAATCGGTGAAAGATCAGGACTGCAGGCAGGCCAATCAGCACACGGACTCTTCTGCTTCGAAGCCATGCTGTTGTAATAGCTGCAGTATGTGGTTTTGCATTGTCTTGCTGATATACACAAGGCCTTCCCTGGAATAGATGTCGTCTGGAGGGGAGCATATGTTGCTCTAAAACCTTTATATACCTTTCAGGATTCATAGTGCTTTTTAAAACATGCAAGTGTCCCACTCCATATGCACTAATGCATCCCCATACCATCAGAGATGCTGGATTTTGAACTGAATGCTGATAACAGGAGGGGTGGTCTTTCTCCTCTTTAGCCCAGAGGACACTACGCCCATGATTTTCAACAAGAATGTCAGATTTGGACCCATCTGACCTCAGAACACTTTGCCAATTAGCTACAGTCCATTTTAAATGAGCCTTGGCCCACAGAACACAGCGGTGCTTCTGGATCATGCTCAACAATGGCATCCTTTTTGCATATTAGAGTTTTAGGTGGCATCTGTGGATGGCACGGCGGACTGTGTTTACAGATAGTGTTTTCCTGAAGTATTCCTGGGCCCATTTAATAATATCAATGACAGAATCATGCTGGTGAGTGATGCAGTGGCGTCTGAGGGCCCGAAGATCACGGGCATCCAGGAAAGGTCTTCCGCCTTGTCCCTTACGCACAGACATTTTTCCAGTTTCTCTGAATCTCTTGATGATGTTATGCATGTCGATGATGAGACCTTCAAAGCCTTTGCAATTTGACGTTGAGGAACATTGTTTTTAAAGTACTCCACAATTTTTTACACAAGCCTTCCACAGGTTGGAGAGGCTCTGGCCATCTTTACTTCTGAGAGACTCAGCCGCTCTAAGACATCCCTTTTATAGCCAATCATGTTACACACCTGATGCCAGTTAACTTAATTACTTGCTTAATGTTCTTTCAGCTGATTCTCTGCCCTTTTTTTGCATGTGTCCCAGCTGTTGCAGCCAGAAAATTTGAAATAAGCTCATTTTGTGGATAAAAATGTAAAATATCTCAGTTTCAACATTTGAAATGTTATCTGTGTTCTATTATAAATAACATATTGGCTCATGTGATCTGAAAGTCATTGCATTTTGATTTTATACACAATTTACCCTTTGTCCCAATTATTTCAGAACTGGGGTTGTATTTGAATAGTCGGGGCAGATTACTTTTATTGGGGAAGAGCTGAAAAACGTGTTTTCTTTGGAGAGATAGCCCTGGCACTAAGAGAATCTGTCTGCACTTAAACTAGGCAACGTGTTCGTGCGTCTGTCTCCTGTCATGTTCGTTTCTTTTCATGATTGGCTGGATGCATGGGGCGTCGCTTTAAACATTGCAGCTGCAAAGAATTGTGGGATGGTGTTATTCTCTTTCTTTTCATGAAAGATGGTCTAGTATACCCCATGCTTAAGGGTAGAAGTTAAAAAGCAGTGAAGCACCTTTCCTTTGCGTTAAGACAATTCTAACAGCACTATCACGGCTGCCCCGTAAATCCGTCAAGGTTGTTTTCAAGGAGTTAGGGAACTTTCCTGAGCAAAAAAGACTATTCGAACACAGCCTGGGAAACCAAACCCTCCCACACCACAGTCACTCACTCACCTCCTCTCTCTCACCCCAAGCCTCATCCATCACTGTGAAAGCCGAGGCTTTATCTAAACAGCAAGTGCTCCAGCAGTTTATTGATCATTCACTGTTTTCTCATTTTCTGTCGCTCACAGAGAGGCATGTGCACAACAGCATAATCAGCCCGCAGGCGATTCGAGAGAACGGTCCACCTTTATCTCCACTCCCACATCTCAGTTTCCCGCCTTTATTGGACCTAGAGGAGGCAGCTTTTTTTTTTGTTTTTTTTTTTTAACCTGGGAATTTTCGCTGAGAGCATGATTCTTTTATGAGGATACTCAGAGCTAAATGACACTAATTTTATAAAAAGTTATGCAAGCAATTCAATAACCGCTAATGCAGTCACTTACTTTAAGCGAATCAAAATTATCAAATTAAGCGAAAAAAAATTGCCAATATAACTGGAGAAGTTGTCCTGTTTTTTCCCTCACCAACTTTTTTTTCAACCCAAGAAGTCCCATCGTGAACATTTTTCTTTTTTGAGGGTGCCTTAAGCAAAATGGCAGGTACAGTAGTGTGCAGTGATGATTATACACCACCACTTTTGTGTAAAAGGGGTTCTTATATATTACTTTCCTAGAATTTTTTGTCGAAAATATATTGAAAGATGCTATTATAGGAAATGAGACCAAAAAAAAATAAAAATTCCTGCAAGTACATTGAGGTAAAATATGGGTAAGAAACAAAAACACTGAAAACATACATTTTAATAATAACTCAAAGGTGTCGCAAATTGTATTTATTTTTTGACCCTTGCTTAGCATGAATGTTTGTTTTAATACTCATTCCATGATTATTGTTGCCTAAAAATTTGTTTAAACTGGTTTGAGGGAAAATTATTCCGAAAGATTACCTCAGATGGTCAGTTGTTCCAGTATATAAGATGACTTGAGCATATCACAGTTTTAAACACAGTGTCATGACAGAGGAAGCTCTCAAAGATTGTTCAAAGCCGCAATATGGCCTGATTAAATGCTGCCACGGAACCATAAGAAACACCATCAATCGTTTCAAGAAGACCGTTTTTGCTGAAAACTAGTGGCAATAGAGACTAAAATGGAAGTTAAGTGCCTCTGATGTTTGTAATCTGTGTATGACAAGTCAAGAAAAAAATTGGCAATTGACGGCATGACAACTCCATGATGATATTAATGGCACCAGAAGTGAAGAGATGAAAGTATCAAGATCTACTCGTTTTAGATGCCTGTATGAAAATGGCCTGAGTGGTCGTGTTGCTGCCAACTCAACATCAAAAAAAAAAAAAAAGACTTGAGTTTGCCAAGAAATTCAAGGATTGAACACCAATGGATTGGGAACAAGTCCTTTGGGCTGGTAAATTAAAATTCAAAATGTTCTCAAAATGACTGTTTAACCCCTTCAGTAAAACACGGAGGTGGTAATATTATGGTTTGGGGTTCAGTTCGCTTGAAAGGAGCTGGTGGTCTCATAAGAAATCAACTTAATTGAGGATCAAGAGAAGTATCGTTGCATCCTTGTGAGGCATGCTTTGCAATATGGGAAGACATTGATTGTTTGGGGTTTTTTTCCTTCAACAAGATGATGAGTTTTGCAAGAATTATCTTAGACGGAAAGAAACATCTGGTGACATAAAAACTTACATGGCCAGCTCCTTAAGTCCAGACCTTAATCCGATTTGAGCAAATCTGTTGTAATATCAAAAGAATCCCTTTGGAATGAACTAAACCACATGACATTGTTTAGCCAGCGGGGAAATTAAAATATATGTATGTGAAAGCTATGCCTGAAAGATTAAATGCTGTAATCGAAGAAAAGAGTGGCCAAGCCAGATATTGACTTTCTCCCTCAAATAGACATTACAATTTTTATTTTTTCTATACAGGTATATAGTTATATGTTTGCTAATTCTCATCTAGACTACAGCACCCTCAATAGTTATTGGCACCCCTGATTAATATGTGTTAAAAGCCTTAAAATAAATTCCATTTTTATTGCAGAAGCATACTCTCACACTGGAAATTGTAGAAAAATGTAATCTTCAACTCAAAAAAAAATCCCTGACTAAGAAATCATTATTTTTCATAAAATTACCTCTTCCACAGTTATTGGCACCTCTAACAATGCCTAGGAATTAAATGTAATTGAAGTATTTCTGTCATTTCTACAGTAGTTCACAAAGTTGATCAGAGTATCTAGGAACATTTAATTAGTAAATCATCACTTCCTGTTTCCCTGGGGTATAAAGATGACGTGACACAGAGGCCATTTCTCTTATCCACTCTGCAACATGGGAAAGACAAAGGAACGCACCATTCAAGTAAGACAGATGTGTGTCGACCTTCACAAGTCATGCAATGGCTACAAAAAAATAGCCACTCGCCTGCACCTGCCCATATCTACTGTCAGAGGAATCATTAAGAAGTTGAAAACAACTGGAACAGTGGTAAACAAGCCTGTACGAGGACACAAGGTTATTTTGCCACCACGCACAGTGAGGAGGATGGTAAGAGAAATAAAAAGTTCTCCAAAGCTCACTGTTAAAGAATTGCTACAAATGTCTCCAAAAACAACCATCAGGCGCTATCTACATGCCAACAAGCTGTTTGGGAGGCATGCACAGAAAAAACCTTTTCTCGCTCACAATCATGAATGCAAACGTCTGGAGTTTGCTAAGCAGTACTGGGACTTCATCTGGGACCGTGTGCTTTGGTCAGATGAGACCAAGATAGAGTGTTTGTCGCCAAAAAGCTCTAAGTGGGTCTGGCAGAACACAAAAGATAAGTATGCAGAAAAGTACCTCATACCCACTGTGAAGTATGGGGGAGGATCGGTGATGCTGTGGGCCTGTTTCTCTTCCAAGGGCCCTAGGCACCTTGTTCGGGTGCATGGCATCATGAACGCTTTGAAATACCAGGACATTTTAAATCAAAATCTGGTGGCCTCTGCCCGAAAGCTGAAGATGGGTCGTCACTAGGTCTTTCAGCAAGATAATGACCCTAAACATGTGGCCAAATCTACACAGAAATGGTTCACCAGATACAGAATCAAGCTCCACCCATGGCCGTCTCAGTCCCCAGACCTCAACCCCATTGAAAACCTGTGGAGTGAGCTGAAGAGGAGAGTGCAGAGGAGAGGACCCAGGTCGCTGGATGATTTAGAGAGATTGTGCAAAGAGGAATGGTCGAAGATCCCTCTTTCTGTATTCTCCCATCTTGTGAAACATTATAGGAAAAGATTAGGTGCTGTTTTGTTGGCAAAAGGGGGTTGCACAAACTATTAACATCAGGGGTACTAATAATTGTGGCACACATGATTTGATGTAGAAGAATTATTTCTTAATGTGGGATTTTTTTCCCACTGAATAAATGCACTTGAATTAAAGGTTGGATTTTCCTCTTTTTTAAATTGTAGTCCTATATTATTTAGAAAAAAAACAGAATTTATTTAAAGCTAAAGAACACATCTTAACCAGGGGTGCCAATAATTATGGAGAGCGCTATGTATGATCCAACATTACATGAAATAACTACTTGGTTTCTGATTTATCTTCATTTTATTAAGTGTATAATCATCACTGCACAGGTTAAGAAAAAGTTAGATAGTTTAGTATGCAATGCAACAATAGTTGTTGCAGTCATTTATTTTAGTATAGAATTAAATGAAAAGAACAGTAAACCTCTTTTTATAAAGTGGTATTTTTGTGAACTGCTGATAGACAGTGATCATTTGAGTTTCGCACAGCAGGTGACAGCTTTCACACCAGCACCACCGTTAATGAGCCAATTAGCAGAGCCAAATCAGATACAACGCTAACAACTGCTTTTACACAGACCCACATTTGCCTACGACAAAATATAGTCTTAGATTTCACTACAAGGTTATGTTGTTATGAAAGTGGTCTGTGCTGTTGCCAATAGCACAATTAAAGATGCCACTGTAAGTCGTTACTGTTAGTTAAGAGTGTAACCTTGTATTTGTTTTGTCTGTCTTTGTTATTTATGTCACTGTCACAAAAAGCCATGCTGCCCAACAATTATCCTTTAAACAATTAAAAACATTTTTTACTTCATTATAATAAAAACGACCCATTTAAATACCTTGAGAATTTCTAAATGGTTCCCCGCTTGTGGGGTCAGAGCTACTCAGCAACATTGGACCAAAACAATATCTCAATCGGCACAAGTTTATCTTCACATTCTGGAACCGGCACATTTAATGCTTGATTGTTTTTGGATGGGGTTAACAAATTTAAATTACACTGATTACTTTCTTTAGAGCATACAAACGTCGTTTGAAGATTGATCTAATCTAGATTCCCGAAGGTGGAAGTTTTTTGAAAAACCAGGCCTAGAAGACCTGAGAGATCCATCCCCCCCCCGGAGGACAGTCAACGTAACTGCAGTCTTACAGACATACTCGTCGGCAGAGTATCTACCGACACTGTACATGGAAATATGACTAAAGAAATATTGTCTATTTATTCACGGGAAATTGAGAATTTTTCAGTTATAAATTTCATTATTTTCTTTTCCCCAAAAATTCCAATATTTGATCTTTAGCAATTCAGAAATTTATCTTGCAATAAGTTGCGCAGTCCGTAGCTGCAGTGGCACTCGCAGAAAAGTGATAACATACTGAAGAACAGGAGCACGGTGCTTCACACAAACAATACTCATGTCAATCAAAGCTAACTTTTTGAGTGTGAGTGTGCTGCTGCTTTTTAATAAAAAGTTCAAATTTGAAAACACTATTACTCATGCTACCATCAAGCAGACAAATGCGTTTCAAATTTTGATTATGTCAGAGCATGTTGTGACAATCAGAATACATCAAGCACTTCTAAAGGCCAATTATGCCTGTCACTAGTATAAAAGCCTCTGTCATCATGGGTTATGTGAACGATCAACACCCCAGAGCAGGGATACTCACTCTTTTCCAGAATGAGCCACAGTGGGTGCAGGCTTTCGCTCTATCCAACCTGTCCCACACCTGATTCTACTAATGAACCCTTAAAGTTTTTGCCATAGACCTTTGATTTGTAGAATCAGGTGTGTAACTGCATGGTTAGAATGAAAGCCTGCACCCACTGCGGCTCATTCTGGAAAAGAGTGAGTATCCCTGCCCCAGAGGAACTAATGGTAACACTGAGAGGACATTTTTTTAAAAACTGAGATACAATGACTTTTGGATGCAAGTGAAAAACCTGAATGAATCAATATTTATGTGCTAGTTTAAAATGAAGAATAGCCATTCCGGCTATTTGTCGCAAAGTTAACATTTTTTATGTTGATATTTTATGGACTATCCTAATTACTGCTTTGGGACATGTCTGATAGGTGTTCCAGGATTTAGCTCAGAAGCAGAGGGTTGCTCGGTATGGTACAAATCCATCTGGAAACATACAAAACAAAATAAAATCTTCTTTTTTTTTTTTCCCTGAAAAAGTTTCAAATTCCAAAATCATTACCTGGCTTTAATGGAATTGCGCAATACCAACACAGAGCAGTTTGGCCATTGCTGGTTCTAATGCCCGGATTCAATATTTTTCATCTTAAAAAAAATGTTATCTGGTTTTAAAGAGCATAATCCTCAACTCCAATTAGGATTATCGTGAAATCTACCCCTGCAGGTTGCAGTGCTCCAAAGCTTCACTAGGGGGCAGAGTTACATTGATTCAGGCATTGACATAAACTACGTGCGAGGTCAAGCGGCAAACTCTCCTGTGCTCAAGACAGATGAACTTCAGCTGTGACATTGGGCGGCACGGTGGCGTGTGTTCGAATCCAGCCTGAGGCCTTTCTGTGTGAAGTTTGCATGTTCTCCCCGTGTTTGCGTGGGTTTCCTCCGGGTTCTCCAGGTAGGGTTTTGCCAACCCAGACAAACATGCATTACAGGAACACTCCTACCGGCACCCCTGACCAAGGAACTGGCTTTAGAACTGGAGTTGGTCCCCGGGCGCTGCACTGTGGCTGCCCACTGCTCCTAACAGTAGGATGGGTCAAATGCAGAGGACAGATTACCCCACGGGGTTCAATAAAGTGTTTCTTAATCAATGTAATTCAATGTTGTGCTGATCTTCTGCTAATCCAATAACCTTGGAATGCTTTGAATGGCTTGGGTCACTCAAGGCAGTAGTTTGTAAAAATAACAGTGGACTGAAATTCCCATCATTCACAATGGCTGTACAACTTTCTGTAAGAGTTTCGTTTTTCCTTACAGACCAAAAACATTAAAATGTTGTTGCTAAATTGAAAAACAAAATTTTCACGCAAAATGTACTACTAAAGAGAAGAGTTACTAAGCAATTCTGCAATGTAACACTGCATCAGAAGGCTACATTTTGACAGACAAATGCATGAGCAAAAAGCCTTGGACAAAAGGCCGCAATTCCAAGGAATTTCTCCCAGTGCAGGAAAATTTAACAGCTTCCGAAGAAGGGAAAATATAAACTCAGAGGCAATGAAAACGCGACACCAGCTTGGATTCAAATAATTTTGTGACTCAAATTTATTTTCTCATTTGAACAATTCAAATGTGTTGGATGGGTTGACTTTGATGAATTAAATGTGTTAATGGGCTGATTTGGACAATTATAAATAGATGCATTAAACATAACGAGCACAAGTTGAAAATGAAAAATCACAACAAGACTGAACGGAACACACATTTAAAAATGAACTCAGAAGAACAGTCAGTATCGCGTGTGACCCCCACGAACATCCACACAGGCAGTACAGCGTCTCCTCATGGACCTGACTAAGCGTCTTAGGTTGTCTTGGGGAAGTTGTCCCCACTCTGCCTGCAGTGCATTCTGGAGTTGCTGCCTGGTTTGAGGTCTGGGTTCTCTTGATGAAAGAGCTCGTCCCAGTTGGACGTACTACACCCAAAACGTACTGATGCTGGACGTACTACACCCAAAACGGTGAGCCACTTGCCGGGCACTTACTTCCGCCTCTAGCATACCCAGGGCCCTATTCCGCTGTTCAGTCGACAGACGTGGCATTATGACACTTAAAAATGCTTTTTGTGTGGCTTTTACCATGCCTTTATATAGGGAAGACAACCCGTCCTTCAATTCAACTTGCACAACTTGCACAACTCCTAATCCCATATGTTGTACTCAATATGGATTGATGAGAGTCCAACTCACACTGTTGAGTTACATGATGATCATTAATGTGTAACGGGGTACACACTGTGACCCCAATGGTCACTTAACTCAAATTGGACTACTCAAAAATGAACCAAAATTTAGTATTGAGTTTTCATTGCCTTTGATTATATGAATTTCTTGTGTCATAAGGCTTATGGAGAATAGGAGCTTAGGCAGGTACAAAAGAAAATGCTGGTAGCAGAACACACAGGTCATTCAAAGACATGATGAGGGTCTTTCCTCCAGGAATCGAATGCTTTACAGCAGGGGTGTCAAACTGACCCTTAAAAGGGCCAAGAGGCTGCAGGTTTTCACTCCAACAATGCAGAAGCGCACCTGATACAACTAATCAGTTGTACAGGCCTAGATCAGTTGATTAAATCAGTGCTTTCAGGTGAGCTTCTGCTTGGTAGGATTGAAGACCTGCAGCCTCTTGGCCCGTTTACAGGTCAGTTTGACACCCCTGCTTTACAGTGTACAAGTGTCCTGATTCCAGACACTTACTCCAGTATCATTTCTCTGAAAACGCTCATCTCTGATGAACACGCAAAACCATTCTGTGATCAGTAAGGTTAGCCTCTTCATTAATGATCAGAGCTTTCGTCATAAATGAAGATCATTATTGAATTTAATCGTACCTGTGTCTTTTTGCATTCAACGAAAAGCCACGCTGGAGCCTGATCAAACATGGGTCCAGTTGTACTACTGATCTCTTGCTCCCATCCAGCATTTTTCCAAAACCACACATTTACAGTCACTCAGTTTTATAGACATGAACTGATGAGCCACAACATTATGACCACTCAGACAAATCAAATAACGTTGATTAACTCGTATAATCTCGTAAAAAGCACGTGAAGGTCTGGGATATACCTGACAGTAGCCGAGTTATGACGGTCGACGTTGAACGCAAGCGAAATCGTTGCAGCAAGACGACACCAAAACAGCTGATGTGCACCCAGTCTGTGGTGGCAAGGACCTACCAACAGTCATCTGAGGATTAACAAACCATGAACCAGCGACAGAGTTGGGCAACCGAGGCTCAACGATGTGAGAGGGCAACGATGGCGATTCCGTCTTTTCCGAACCGACAAAATTGTGGAACAAGCCACAGAAAATTTTAATGGTGGGTGTAGCATGACTGTCAATAAAGAGTATTGCACTGCTGCAAACATCGACAGTGGCCATGCGTGCATCAGAACTGAACCTTAGAGTGATGGAAGGAGGTTGTCTAGTTCATTTTCACAAGCTACGTTTTTTGCATAGTGCGGACAGACAGGCAGGTAGGTGCGCCATTTACCTGCGGAGGAGATGGCACCAGCATGCACAACGGGAAGAGGACAAGCTGGTGGAGGCAGAGTGATGCTCTGGGCAATTTTCTGTAGGGGAACCCAAGGTCCTGCCAGTCACGTGGCTGTTACTTTGACACGTCCCACCTACCTAAACATTGTAGCAGACGAAGTACACTACCAGTCAAAAGTTTTTGTACACCCCAATATTTTCTGTAATTATTACGATTTTGTTCTTGTGTAGTAGTTTCATATTGCTTGAATAAATGAAGGAAGGAAAACTGAGGTCCAACGTATGAACCTTACATATGGGTCATTCCACGAAGGTGATGAAATGTTACAAGCAATTATGTATGGCAAAATATATTGAAAGGCATCCATGATTAACAAATGCCATTTTCGTCAGTAATGAAGTATCATCAAGTAGATATAAAATAATATTGTTTCAAAAATTTTCCAAGCACAATTATTTTGCAATAAACCACGTCAAACGCATTTTTGTGGTTTTTGACCGGTGCTGAAGTGTGACATTTTAGCACTCGTCAACGGAAATAGACACAGTGACTGTGAAAAAAAAAATGGCCAAAATCATGCAGATATTACCAAGTATTTGTATGATTTTGGCCATTTTTTTCACACTGTGCCTATTTTTGCAATATCTGCAAAAAGGGTGCACCTACCGCTCAACGGAAGCTCCTGCCATTCTACGGTGAGTCTTTTTAGAGGCACTAATTATATCCCCAAACGCCGAATGGCGTTCCGGGGATATTATGTTTTTGGTCGGATCGCCGCCGCCGCATTACTTGTTAACGCGATAACTTCAGTAATATTTCAATTACAAATTTCAAATTTTGCACATAAGTAAGTATCATAAAGAGGAAGAACTGATTCGATTTTAGACAATTTACGATGTCTAGATTGGCCACCAGGGGGCAAAAACTGATTTAGATGTTAACGCGATAACTGCAGTAATATTTTAATGAGAAATTCCAAGTTTTGCATACAAGTAAGTATCCTAAAGAGAAAGAACTGATTCGATTTTGGACAATTTACAATTTGTAGATTGCCCACCAGGGCCCAAAAACTGAAAAAAAATCACTGTTCCGCGATAACTTCAGTAATATTTCAATTACTAATTTCAAGTTTTGCACAAAAACTGAAAAAAAATCACTGTTTTTATCATATCTCTGGAAATATTTGTCCGATTGACCTCAAATCGTGCAAATGAAAGGTCATGACCTGAGGATGTGTCCCACGATGACATTATACCTGTCTGGTTCAAAATTGACACAAGGTAGAGCTTTGTCACTTAAAATTCACCATTTTTGCTATATCTTTGGAACCATTTCTCCAATTGACATGAAACTATGTGCAACTGCAAGGTCATGACCTCACAACGTGTCACATGATGACATCATACCTGTATGGTTCAATATTTTGCCACCAGGTAGCGCTTTGTGATGGAAAATTACCATTTTAGCCATATCTTCAGAACCATTTGTCTGCTTGACCTGAATTTAAGTTCAAATGGATTGGGGGCGTTCGGGGATATACCCCCAGCCATCGTCTCCAACAGCATAAGCGTAGTTAAAAATAGCCCTAGTGCTCGTAACTTTGTCGGTCAAAACGTGTTACGAGCGAACGCTACTCAAGCTCAGGATTGTAAACAAACAACGACCATTTTACGACGGCTATTTGAAATTGATGCAATAACTCCCCAAAAACAATTATAGAAGGTTCAATCCATTGCTTCAGAAGAAGTAGGAGGCAATATTGACTATTATTTTTAAGTTTCGGTCAAATTATTGTTCGAGCGTCATGGAAAATATAAGAAAAACGTCCGACTATTTTGCGACATCGATCACCCAAAACCTTCTCGGCTTCCGAACAACCAGCATAAGGAAGCATTTGACCTTGAAGAGAACCTGGCGGCGGCAGGAGGGCCAGGTAAGTGTTTTCTAGAAAAGGATGTCAAAATGTCACAAACTTCAACCCTCAAACAGTCAACGGTCAGTTACTAGCGATGATGAAAAGCGAATTGTATAGAATTGAATGGCATCTTATTTGATCATCGAAGGATAATTGATTGTTGAATTTCGACCGTTTTCTATCGCTAGTGCACAGGCAGTGTGTGTCTCCTGACTGCACTGATCACTAGCTCGTAATTTTGACGAATCGCCGCACTGTCGGGGATGTGGTCATGGTTACGCACATACAGGTGCTGGTCAACGAATTAGAATAATTTGAAATAGTGCAATCGTAAAATTTCTTAATGCATTTTTTGTGCAGAAAGCAAATCAGGTGTTCACCGCGCCTGTCCTACTTGTTAGAGTATTCACAGAACTCGCTACCTGTAAAAAATTTGCTCAGCTGAGCTTTCCAAAAGGCCCATTAAGGCCATTTAACTGTGACACTAATGTTTTATTGAATTAGAATAATGGAGAAACCGTTTCACTGAATTAGAATAATTTTTATTATAATTAGAATCATCACTTTCTCAGTATTTTGTGGCTGCCCCCTTGGCTTGTATGACTGCCTGAAGTCTCCGCGGCATCGATTTGACCAGCTTGTCGCAAGTTTCTGAACTCACTGCTTCCCAGGCTGTGGCGATGTTCTGCTTCAGTCGGTCAAGAGTAGTCGGCCTTGTGTCTCAAATTTTCCGCTTGACGATGGCCCAAAGGTTTTCAATGACATTGAAGTCAGGCTAGTTGGCCGGCCATGCCAAAACTTCAAGCTGTTTTTCGGCGAACCAATCTTTGGTCGACTTTGCCGCATGAGCCGGTGCAAGATCCTGTTGAAATATGAGGTCTTCTTCGCCAAACTGTTCCTCAACAGTCGGAATCAGGAACGTTTCCAGAACATGTTGGTATACGGCAGCATTGACAGTCTTCTTGAGGAAGCAGAGTTTCCCTACACCCCGAGCGGACATGCATACCCAGACCATAATGCTCTGGGGAAACTTGACGGATCTTTTCACGGCCTCGTGGTTGTAGGTTTCGCCACCACGACGCCAGACACGAGGACCTTGGTCACCGAAGGAGATGCAAAAGCGTAATTCGTCACTGAAGACCACTTTCTGTCAGTCTTCAGCAGTCCACTCGCCGTGTTCTTTGCCCCACTTCAGCCATTTCTCCATTTGTTTCTTGTTCAGCATTGGTTTTACTGCTGGAACGCGAGATTTGAAGCCGAGTTCGCGCAGACGACGGTAAGTGGTTGATCTCGAGACGTTAGTGCTGGTCTGCTCGTTCCACAAGTCGCTGAGCTCGGAAGTGAACTTGAACCAGTTCCTGACTGCGATCTTTCTCAGCTGCTTGTTGTCGCAAGCAGAAGTTTTTCGGACGCCGGAACAGTTGGTGTGCTTGCTCCAGTCTTTCTTGAGAGCTTTGAAGACAGAAGACTGGCTGATGCCGAGCTGCTCAGCAATTTTAGTTTGGGTCAAGCCTGGGTGGCGAAGGGTTGACTTTGAGCCACTATTCCGGTTGAGAGGTCGCGCTGCGGACCCATGATTGATTTTACAACTTTAGAACACTCTTCACAGAAAACAAAAATTCAAGCACTTATTCTAATTAAATGAAATGACTTATGAATTATTCTAATTCAACGAAACAACAGTGTCACAGTTAAATGGCCTATATGGGCCTTTTGGAAAGCTCTGCTGAGCAAATTTTTTACAGGTAGCGAGTTCTGTGACTACTCTAACAAGTAGGACAGGCGGGGTGAACACCCGATTTGCTTTCTGCACAAAAAATGCATTAAAAAAATTTAACGATTGCACCATTTCAAATTATTCTAATTCGTTGACCAGCACCTGTATTTTAATCCTTATCATTCGACATGGATTCAGTTCCGATTACAAAGGTCCGCCTCTCGAACGTTTTCAACTGTCTATTCAATATCAGATTAGTCACTATTAGAATTTAAGATTCTTAATGATGCAGAATGTTGAAGTTTATCTTGTAAGTACTTCATAGTGTCAAAGTTACAAGCGTTAAACCTGAATTAGAATTGAAGTATTTTCAAAAACTTAATGTTGCCTACGCTCTAAAATGTTGACTTTACATTGTTTGTCATGTACAAACAACTAGATAAACGTAGTTGGCCAAATAATTGAAAACGGATGCTAAAATTGCTGAGTGATGGAATATGTCAACATTCAAGCTTCAGGTTGATGGTCTAACTGTGAAGGGTATCATACCAAGTAACGATACTAATATTGAAAAACTTACTTAAGTCCTATTAAGTTCTGATATCCACTGAATTCATTCATTTATACCTGTAAACATTTAGGTTCTTCACTTTCTTTGATGTCCTTTCAGTCAGTTACACACATCTATATTTGCCCTAAGTACATTTTTGACTTGATACCCTGCCATGCATTAATAAGTTGGACATAAATTGGTTTGTGAACCCACTCTAACCCTAGCATTTGGGTGAAAAAAATCCCAAGGTTTTCGTATAATAAACAGCTCTCCAAGTACACATCTAGAGTCAATGTTACAAGCGACCAATGGTCAAATAAAGCAAACTATGTATGTCTTTATCCTGTGAACCATTAAATGTGACTGGTATACTTCAAAGAAATTGAACTACCAAATTTTCAACAAAATGATTCAGGTTCTTAATTTTTTCTTGCATGTCACAAATTCTTCATCACCTCAGTGGAATGACCCATATATATAACAAAACTAATTTAAAAAATCCAAGATCAGTCATTTTGTCAATATTTTAGCAGATCAGTAACGAACCTCTCCTGGAGTCACACCTGTCCTGCATGTGTTAGACCTCCCTGCTCTAGCAGAGGTGAGTCACATGATCTACTCATTATCAGGCAGCTTCAGAGGGTTGATAGTGAGCTGATCATTTCAATCACCTGCTCTGGATTCCTTGAGGATTTTTCTTGTAAGTGTATTATTAGTAATAAACAAGTACTGGGTATCAGCAATTTATTTGTCGTGAACATACATGTAAGATAAAGACTTGACAAGATTTGGGGGTGTGCAAAAACTTTCGACTGGTAGTGCACACCCCTGCATAGAAACGATAAGCCCGGATGGCAGTGGCCTCTTTCAGCAAAATAATGCACCCTGCCGCACTGCAAAATGGTTTAGTATTGGCTTGATGAACAGGAAAACGAGTTCAATGTGTCACTGTTGACAGTCTCCAGACCCCACAGATCACAGAGCTAATAAAAACACTAGAGTGGACAGGAGACCAGTTTTGGCAAGAGTCGCGTCCGCCATCTTACCAAAGGATAGCGTCCCGTATGGAACTGTGAGAGGCCTTTGACCAAGGTAGTGTAGAGGTGGAATACAGAGATTATGTTGATTTTTACTTGAAGTAAGATTCTAAGGGTATATTAACCTAGGTGGAGCTTGTTTATGAGCAGATGTGAAAAAAAGAAAGTGAACTTGATGCTGATGATACAACAACTAACAGATTTATTGCTAATCATACATAATATTTTTTATTGTGAAAGAAATTGAGTGTTTTTCATTACATTTTATCTAGTCGCATATGCACATGTACAGCGTTTGACTGCGCGATTCCCCTGCCGATTCCTTACACAAGATGGCGGACGCGTCTCACGTTTTGCGGTTAGTTCATCCACTGACACTGCCCACTCTAGTGTTTTCTTTGCTCTGTGCCACAGATCTCAATGCAGTCGAGCATCTGTGGGATGTGCTGGACAAACAAGTTTGATCCCTAGGGGCTTTACCTCACAACTTACAGGACTTCAAGAATCGGCTGCTGTGGTCTTGGTGGCAGATCCCACAGCACACGCTCAGTGGCCTCCTGGAGTCTGTAACCTGGCGGGTCAGAGTGGTTTCGGCAGCACACGCAGGACCAATAGTGCACAAATTAGGTCATAATGGCTTGGCTTATCAATGTACATTTGTAGCTGAACAGCCAATTTGTTTTGCAAAGGCAAGGTGCCGTTCCCAATAATTTAATATATCCACGAAGAAGAATAGCTAAATTACTGCACTTAAGGCTAATTCCAATGTCTTAACAGCATCATTATTAATCCAGTGAGAAGCACAGGGTTTGTTTTTTCAGCCAGTACCTACTCCATCAGTTCAGAACCCTCCTGATTCCTTAGGGGCAATACTGCATTTTAGGAGAATTATGAAGAGCAACATTTAGAACTACTGCACAAAATAGACAAAATACACATTATGAACAGCAATCAATTAAACAGGAGACACAGGGTGGCCGAAAATCCAAGTAAAACTGTTCTAATGCAGTTGATGACTTTGCTACAGATGGAAGATATTTATGCTCAGGCTGCTTAGACGAGTACAGAGGGTGGAATTTCTGGGATGGTTTTAAATGGAGAGTCGAAGAGCTCCTGCAAATCAGCTCCACCGATCATGGAGGCATTAATCTCTCCAGACATCACCTGCAGTGCGAGGCACATCCTTCACACCAGAGAATATAAGCAGAGGATGAGAGGAAAACTAGCCAGTGAGAGACTGCAGAAGTCCCCTGCCAAAGACTGGATGTGCGCGGGCATGGACACGTGCGAAAGGACTGACGGACGTGCTCTAAATACTGTCCCCTGACCTTACCTTTCGGGGGCGGGGGACTGACAACACAGACGGGCAAATGAACAGAGGATAGAGGAGGACAAGAGTGTTTGGTAGATCACATGACTTAGGATGCCGAAGTACACTTGCTAGCAAGTGCTTTTGTGCTTTAGCTTCCCGTACAAATTCTGTACAAATTGTAACTTTACTTTTACTCCAGTTACTCATCACCAAGGGTATTTCTACTTTTCCTCTAGGTCAGGATTTGAGTTCCACTGCCTCCAATTTTAAGGAGAAACAGGACAGAAATTTTTATTCTAACAAATTTCATCCTGAAATTATTTTGTCACTGGGCTGAAAGATCAATGTTCTTCTTCTGTGGTAAAAATGCAAATGGCCGCCTCCCGATGCAGCTGGCACGAGGCTGAGGCAATCTGTTTTGTGTTAGCGGTTTGGGAAAAGAACGTTTCGCTTGGCAATTCCTCTGAAAATGAAAGCTGCGCTAATTATCACAGCGTAATCCGAGAAGGCCGCCGCCGTCCATGCCAAGAGACGTGTGCTCCTATTCAACATCAGGCTCGGCATATTTTACCCCGCAATCGGGTTTGTTGAACAATAACAAGAAAACGGGGACAAGATAATCACTTTTTTATTGAAGATTCTTTTATTAAAATACCTCTATACATGCAAACGCCAAAACGAGGGAGACAGATTCGTTTTGAGGTTTCCTCTACCACAGCCAAATACTGAATATACACACCGGCGCCGTTTTACAGGATTTAAGATGCAATACAATTTGTACATTTGTGTACTATGACAACTTAATCATATGCTGGAATACAAAATAGGACCTAAAATGAAGAGCTGTGATTATATCAGGCACAATATGGTTGATTAGGAGGCACAGGTCATGCATATCACTGATTTCAATGGACCACACAGGAGCCATATATTTCAAATACCTGCTTTCTTTTTTTACTTTTTTTTAATAAATCATTACCATTGATCGAGTCATACAGTGTTCAGCATTAGCTTGCTCAGTCTATGAATCATTCATCTAGCACACAATCAAGTAAATGGCTTAATAATGCGAACCCCTTTACTTGCTTTAACTATCAGCATTAACTATTTGCTTTACCATAACCTAAGGATGATACAGTTCAGCTACTTGTAACCCATGAATTCATCACCAGCGCTAGCTAAAGTAAGGTGGTTTCCCAATTCATTCATTTCCTAAACCATGTATTAACCTTAATTTTACATTTGCTGCATATTAATCCTTCCCTCCAAAAGAACATTTGTAAACATCTATAAAAAACAAACAAATACAAATACAATGCTAACACTGGGTATCATATTAACACAAAGCACCAGGCTTTTTTCTTTACCCCAATTCAATCAAACAGCTGGTTTATATAAAATGCAAACAATGTTCACACTTCGGCTGGTGGGATGAGATCTATATGAAGCAAGCAGAAGCCAGTGCAATGATGACCTTTAACCTTTAAATGACGATACCACAGAAACTAAAAGGCACTGCCGAGAATATGATTGGATCCGAATTTGAAATTAGAAACTTTCCTGTGACCTTCGACGCAAACTCAAAGCAAAAATCATGTGATGATAGCTGCTCAATTTTGAGCCTGGGTTGGAAAAATCATAAAAAGCCGGTCCTCATTACGGTAAAATATTGAGTAAACAGTGGGTAGATAATGATTCCCCTGACTGGAAATGCACTAAAAATGCTATTAAAAATAAATATCAACCTTAGCTGAAGAGATACATTCAAATTGCCAACGTATTTCAATAGAACCATCATAATTTTTTCACAAATTTAGCTAAAAATGACTTCCCGCCAAATCACAGTCTCACAATTAATGGTACCACTTAAGATTATTAGCCCCTACTACAAAGTTGCAAGAGGCTTATGTAATTGCCCGTCCCCGTTTGTGTGCCCACAACAATTCAACGTTCTGCGAACAAAAATACGCTAAAGTCACATGGCCGATTTGGACCAAACTTGGCATGGAGGTAAGCAATATTAGTTTCTGAAAGTGAATCATTTTTGGGAACATTGCAAAGTACTGTTATGATGCAACGTCGTTGAAGGTAAAATTGTTTTTCGGCAAGTTATCCGAAGTTAAGCGAATGCTGTATCGACTTGTTACACTGAATATCAATCCAATAGCTAAAACGTTTTCATTTTTAATGTTATCAGAATGTTTCTTTCTTTTTTTTTTTTTTACACATTTCCAGGTTCTTTATCAGGTCTCTCAGAACTACTTCTATTTAAAGTTAAAATGAGAAAACTTAGAAAAAAATTATTTGGATTTTTGTTCTGGTGGTGCTACTTGCATGTGTTCTACAGAGTGCCCAACTACTTGTAAATAAATTCAAATAAATTTAAACCAGGATTGAATTTCGACTTAAGGCCCAAAGAGACCGATGGTCATATACCTTCTTAAATCAGATAATGGCTACAAGATCCATAAACAGTTGTAAATATTAAACACATTATTGAGCACTGTTGGAGTAAGTAATCAAAAATGTAAAAAAAAAAAAGAAAAAAAGGAACAGTTAAAAACCAGTCAGGTAAAGAATGCAGAAGCATTTCCTCCTCAGTGAAGGACGAAACTCAGAGAGAGAAGCAAAAAAACATCCCAAACAATCAGCATGAAAGAACTGCAGGCCTTCGCAGCATCTTGGGGTCACCAGGTTTCAAAAAACCCCTTCAGACAAAGCCTCCGTAACCACAAAATCCCTTCTAGGGTTGGAAAAACAAAGCCTTTTTTTTGGGCCACAAGACACCAAAGCAAGCTATTGCAATTTGGCAAAGGTGATTCAATTTATGACTGGACAAAGGTGCAGTGGTCAGATGAGACCAAAATTGAAAGTTTCAGCCTGATACAGCATTGGGGCGAGCTTGGCATCGAAAATCGAAAAATTTTTTTTGAATGTTGGCATTATTTATTTGGTCTTTTTTTTTAATATGGTATTTTTAGAGCATTTCAGGTTAGTGGTGCCAATCCTACTGTACACAGGATTGATGCTTCTTTTTTAGTTGGTTTTCGGCAATTATTTATATAATTTCTCTTTTCAAAAATAAGGAAAAAAAAAAAAAAAATCAGGTGGTCTATATACATAAAATTTACATCAAACATATCACCCGCGTATAAATTAAATCCGATTTCGTACTCTACGTCAACACTTCCTACCTTCAAATCGCCCCGTTAAAACATACAGACAAAATGTGTCTTCGAGAAACTTCATGTCCCACAAGGCTTTCAGGAAGAGGAATGAGGAAACTTTTCCATTGATGAGCGAAATTACACAGATGATCAATGTGGAATAGGGTGTGGAATTTCCCGGAAAGACAATGATGCACCTTGGGAACACTTGAAGCCCCCCCCCCCCTTGTTCGGGGTGGGAGTGGCTCTACCTGGTCAGCTGACCAACCACTTTGAGTAGGGTCTTGTTCTCCTGTTTCAATTGCTCGTTCTCATCCTCAATGTCATCAAGGTCCTGGAACAAAAAGAAAAAGGAGGGAGAATCTCAGTGTGCTGTTCTCAAAGCAACGGAAAGTTCCTTCGCCATTTCAGGGGCCAGACCATAGATATATACATATATATATAGAACACGAGATTGCTGATAGGGTGCACTCAAGTGAAGCATCTGTTCTACGAGCCTATACACCCGGAAGTAAAATTCGCTCTTAGACTCCCATTCATTTTAGCCTACTTTAAAATTACATTTTCAAAAACACTTGCGGGTGAGTCGGTGTTATTTTGGTATCGCTGTGCAGGGCAACATTTTGTCTCCCTAAATATGTGCTTTTCGGAGGATAGAAAGCCGCGTACTTTTTAAAGTGAAGATCGAAATGCGACTCTCTGTTAACGTTAAAGTGCAGCAGAGAAGTGACGTTACCGCGACAGAGGCTTTTACCTCTGATAAGATAATTGCTTGGAAGTTATCGCCGTTATAAGAAACGTTGATGAATGTCCATATGAGTTATCAAATTACTCTCTGGTTTCCTCACTTCATTGAAACCACCCGAAGTGTTTATATTGAATCATACGGCTAATGCCAACGTTGATAAAAGGAAGCGCTAGTGAAGCCTTTCTCCCCTCCTTGTCTTTTGGAGCTCTGTATAAAACAGACAAAGCGACGTGTCCACTGTTTGAAATATTTTGCAGGTAAGAAGTATTGTCGTTGAATGTCAATTACAAGTAGCTAGCTAGCTTGTTAGCCACCTTTTTAATTTTATTTACCACTAAGTCAATGCAGTCCCTGCAACGCCAAGTTAGCTCACTGGTCACCGTTATCAATCGCTAGCGTTCGCTTTCAGTCAGTGGTCTGTTGAAGTCAATGGGACGGCTAATTACCTAGCTAGCACAAAACGCGATTTTTTTACTATTAAAGTGACAACTTGGCGTTTATACGTTAACTTACACAAGAAATGTTTGATTTACAGCTCTTCAAATAAATATTTTCTCGCTTGTATCGACTTATTTGAAATTGGCCTCATAGGAAACCATTCAATTTTATGAAGAAGTTGGGTGTATCAATATGGCGGCCGGGTGCTTCACTTTGGATAATGTAAATATGACGACATCAGCAATCTAGTGTTCTAAATATATATCTATGGGCAAGACCACCAATAGGCAAATATAATGTTTCTATACCATTACTATTCCAATGCTGGGGTCACAATTACAATTGATAAATGAAAGCAATAGAATTTTAGAATGCAGAAATAGAGTTTTGGAAAACAGAACAATCTGACGCTCAGTGCCGAGAGAACCCCACAGCCCTTAACTAATTATTAATCAATAACAAGGTGACTGTGCCAAGGTCAAAGATCAAATCCACTATGACCTTAACATTGCACACCTACCCCTTAGAAGGAACATGCATATGACATTAGAAACTGCAGTGGTTCATACTTTTGGAAATATGGCCCCGACAACATTTTTAAGTTCGAGGTCACTGTGTCGTGGTCAAAGGTCAAATCCACTCATGACCCTTACACTGCACACCTAGACCTCACGAAGGACCTGCACACCAAATTTGAAGCTTCTGCGGCCAACATTTTCGAAGATAAGGCCCGGACAAATTTTGTTGCCACCTGGCTCCCCGCTCACTCACCTAAACGCCGCAGTGTATGACAATACCCCATTAGCCTATAAAAGGGCAGAGGGATAAAAAAAAAAAAAAAACAACAACTTCTCTTCAAAGGGGAAATCAGGGGCTAGGGCAAGTGCCAACATTTTCATGACTAAAAATGGTCATTTGTGCAGCCGTATTCAATATCATATTCAGTTTAAAGAGCTACTGCTTTTCAACGATTAAATTCTCAACAGATTAACATAACTAATTACCATGGCTACTTCCTCTTAGCTCTGGTTTAGTTCTGGGATATTTAAGACACACTGAAGTTCAGTCACAATTAAATGCCCCCCCCCTGTCTACTGGGGTAGTTATTCATTTGTTGTTTAATAACACTTTCAGAATTTTACTGCTACATCGTGACACCCGTCACACTCACCTAGACACGAGTCAGAATCAAAGCAAAAAATTATTCACTCATAATTACATCTATAAGCAATTTAGAGAGTCCAATCTGCTAAAAATGCAAGTCTCTGGACTTCAGGAGGAAACTGGATCACCTGAAGGAAACCAACACTGCTGAGGTAACATGCAAACTCCACACAGAAAGGTCTCCAGCCAAATTTGACCCCACAACCTCCCTGCTGCTGGGAAACAGGTCCACTCACGGCACCACCAAGCCACAAACGTCAGATTGGCCATTAGAAAGCAAACTAAAAGCTG
Source organism: Gymnothorax reevesii (assembly GCA_029721435.1). Taxonomy (NCBI): domain Eukaryota; kingdom Metazoa; phylum Chordata; class Actinopteri; order Anguilliformes; family Muraenidae; genus Gymnothorax; species Gymnothorax reevesii. Next base: position 20,321,957 of record CM056579.1, on the reverse strand, counting down.
TCAGTTAAATATGCTGGTCAACTGAGTACAAATTCCGGCATTTCAGGATAATGCCCTAATCCAGGTTAAGAAAACAGTGGTGAATGTTGAAGTGAATAGTGAGGTCAACAGTGAAAAATCATCTTCCGGCACTCTCTCTGACCTGCCCGGCAGAGAGACAGTGAATGCTGTGCATATTTAATGCCTACAGCCCGGTTCTAAACTAACAGAAGATTTGGCCTGAAATGATCCCTCCATTTCAGTGGAGATTATCAGTGCCTTTGCGCTGGGGTCTCGGTAATGCGCCCCCACAAGCAAAAAAAAAAAAGCTAATTCTGGCCTTTTCAGGATAAACTGTGAATGTGCATCCCGGTTCGAGGATTATCAGGGTTGCCAGATTGCCAAAGCCAAATAACCAACCGCATCATCACAAACCAGCCCAAACTCTGGATCCACAGCAAGGCCCCATTCTACTTTTCATCAAATTACTGGAGGGAGCTTAAGCAATGATGCATAATTTTCCAAAGCCTGGAGAAAATAAAATGTAAAACAGGGTGTAAAAAAAAAAAAAAAAAAAAAATCAACATTAGACAATAAGCACTGGATGCAAAGCAAAGACTGCGATAATTAGGGGTCTAAGGAAAGAGAAAGCCAATTAACATAATTCTATTATTTTTGTGAAAAGTAAATGTCAGCCAAACTAATGGAGAGTTGTGCGGCAGTTTGTCATTATGAAGCGACAAAAAAGGCAATCACTTCCAGAAGGTTCTGTTAGGTGCGGGACATTAAAAATGAGAATCCTTCACAAAGTAAAAACATATGAGGATTAGAAGCTAATGAGTGGTGGGCCAGCATTCAGACGATGGACCGGTAATGAGTGCAAAACAATGAGCAGGAATCAATCAGAGCCAAATTCCCAGGTCCTGCTCTCCGTGGACCTGCTAGCGCGGTGGGCAAATTGGATATTAACGGCTCCAGTTAACAGTAAATGAGGTACGGCAGTGCCCAGTGAGTTTCATCATAAAGCACCATTAAAATGCACAACGGGACTCATTCACAGCACTGTCCATCAGAGGCAGAAATAACGGCCACAACTAGCCATCCTGCATCTGTCTCGATACACCAGTGAAGACAGCTCTGAAGATTCATAGATGGCTTTTTTTGTGGAGGGGGGGGTTTCAATCAGTATAAACGGAAATTGCAAACAAGAAAACACTGTGGGTTATGGGGACACGACGACACCAGGAAACAGTTAGGTTATGGTGGAATTGTGAACCAGCTAATAGTTGGGTTATGGTGGAACTAAGAACCAGGAAACATCTGGGTTATGGGGGCATTGTCAACCAGGAAATAGTTTGGTTATGAGGACATTCAGAGCAAAGAAACAGTTTGTGGTACGGGAGCAGTGTATAAAAGGAAAGCTTCGACAATGGAACCTGTAAACCATGGGGCAGTTTGTAAAAGGGGACACTGTAAACCAGGAAACAGTTTGTAAAAGGGGAACTAGAGCACCAGGACAAAGTTTGGAAAAAGGGACACTGTTAACCAGGACCTCTGAACTGCTGCCGCCTTAAAACGTATCCTGTCTACTTGACATGCTGCAAATTATATACTGCACACACAAATACAGACCATTTCTTGCAGGAGAATGTTGAGTGCTCTGGATGAAAAGATTAAGATTAAAAAACAATGTAGTTTAAATCTAATCTATGCAATCTAAAGTGCATAATTTGTCAAACACTTTTCGAAAAAGTGCTCTTCTTCACATCCAATATCAGTTGAAAAAAATTTTGATAAAGAGGTGGGTGGTTTTAATGTCATGGAAAAACAAGACCCTTTTTCGGAAACATGCATAGAAAAATAGAGGACGTGCTTCTGACAGCGCAAGTGTCAGAAATGGACCACTGAAGACCCCGGGCTGAGGTGGAGACATCACTGTCCTGGCCATAATCAAACTTCCTACCACTGTGTGTTCCTGCAAAATGCCAAAAAAACAATACAACAACCTAATGCAGCAACAGCAAGGTAATCACAACTTTATCTGCCGAGCTGAGGACTCGTTAGTTGGTTATAGATGAGTGAAGTTGGATTTTGTTCTTATCAGCTCCCAAGACAAATTCAAAATACTACATCTGTACTGCACACCGCAAAAGTGTTCTAACACGTCATGGTTGGATTTCACAGAGGATTTCATCCTGTCTTGCTTCCAAAGATACTTACTGTGGCTAATGTAAAGATAATATTTTTGGTTTATCACGTCCACACGTGCCCGCAAACACCACATTCTAACTGCAACGGCATATGCGCTCAACTAATTACATGATCGTGTTTGTCTTTCGCCTCCTTATTGCATTTTAGCACTGCGTGTTTTTTAATACGGACAAGCATCCTTTGATTTTCGCGACATCGCGCAAAATAATTAGTCCCACAATATGCACCAGATGTTGTTCTTTCATGGAGCTAGCCCCAACAGGGTTTCTCGATTCATCTCTCTGGAATCAGGGTCCCTGCTCCCGACAGAAAAAACTATGCCTTGTTGTAGATTACAAATAAACATTCTTGTTGCAAACTTTAAATGTAGCTAATGTTTTGTGCTGAAAGGTTATGCGATGATATGTCCTACGTCCATTAGCAAACAGGCCTGATATGATAAAGGAGGAGGAGTCGCGACAATGTAATGTACGGAAATAAAAAATGAAACAATAAGTGAGAGCTCTTTTTTATTAAAGGGAAGATTACACAGAATTCATGTCCTGTTACAGGAAAACAATAATTTTGGTAAAGATTTTTTATGAAATACTTGAAATATTTCATCAAAATTCACCAAATCATTCCATGTTTGTTTCCATTTCCTGGAGTACATGCCCCAGTACTTCCATTGCAAGGTTTTGTACCTGGGATGTTTGCCTTCTTTAAACAGCATCACTCAGAAAAATATCCTGGCTGGAACACTGACTAAAGCTAATTTACCTCTCTAACAAAAAACAAAATAAACATTTGACATTCAAAGCCACCAAAAATGTAATGTTCTAGCAGAGTGGTCCCAGACCTTGTTCTAGGAGATCTCTCTTTCTACAGGTCATAAACCCTAACAAAACACTCCTCATTCATCAAGATAACAGACGTCTCATGGGGCTGTAATTATTGAAAACAGGTGTTCCAAATCGGGTTTGCACTGAAAGCCCACAGGATGGCAGATCTCCAGGAACAGAGTACATAACTACTGTTCCAGTGAAAGCACACAACAAATTTGGCTCCTTAGGGAAACTGCACAAGAGAGAACCATAAATGAATATTCAATGAGAATGAGAGTAAGCAGGATGGAAATATTTCACTGAAGATAATGTGAGCATTATCGAATCGGGAGCTTATATTATAGCCAGCTAGAAACGCACGACACGCTCTTTCCAACACATCTTAAAGCAATACGCATCAGGCCCACTCAATTTGCTGCTCTATACACACCAGTCAGTCAATAAGACGACGAAGTGCAGCGCAGTGATTCTCTGAAGTCAGATGCCGCCAGAAGCGAAAGCAGTTACTCTCCTCTTCATCATAACAGCCAGAGCGATGAAGGGCACAATCGATTCACACTGGCTGGAGGGCAAGATTGGATGTATGGGAGGTTCACAATGTATCCCATCATGCCCTGCACAAACGTCTGCACAAGGCTGTTCTGCTGATATCCATCACTCGCCCACAGGCATGGAGCACCCGGTCATGTGACCTCAGGCTTTTCTTGTACTGATACACTGACTGTCAAAGTCATATTGCCTTTGCACCGAAATTTCTGCCAAATGTTCATTTCACCTCTATAAACTCAGATAATTATTATCATCTGATCCTCTCCCACACATGGACAGACAAAAAAATACACACAGGTGCAGGCGCGCACACACACACACGCACGCACGCACACGCACGCACACACGCGCGCACACACACGCACACGCACGCACACACGCGCGCACACCCACGCGCGCACACACACGCGCGCGCACACACACACACACACGCGCACACACACACGCGCGCACACACACACGCGCGCACACACACACGCGCGCACACACACACGCGCGCACACACACACGCGCGCGCACACACACACACACACGCGCACACAGACACACACACGCGCGCACACACGCGCACACACACGCGCACACACACGCGCACACACACGCGCACACACACGCGCACACACACGCGCACACACACACACACACACATCCGCTTGAACAGATTTCTGCATCAGAAGTGATTTACCTATTATATACTGCTCAAAAAAATAAAGGGAACACTTGGAGTTATATTGTGTTGTTTAAGTGCTCTCTTTATTTTTTTGAGCAGTGTACATATATAGATATTGTCATGACATCTTGTTCCAGACAGACACTCCATTAATAAGCATCATCATGTATAATGTTGAATGTATCCATTTATATTGAGCACTTCTGAGCATGAAGCAGGGGGGAAACAGTCTGATGTGGGATGTAAGTGTGATGTATCCTCTGGGCAGTCGCAGGTAAGTGCGTGGAATGCAGTATATTATATAGCATGGAATCCATCTCCGCCTGAGATTTTTCACCATGAGACCTCGCTGCAGTTCCTTCAACCCAACCCCCCGCCCTAGCAAAGCACAGCTTCCTGCGCCAAAATGGTAAAAACAAACAAGCCCTCCCACCATCACAATGTGACCTGTCGTGACACGACAGTGAGGGTCAGGCCTTTGGGGTGCTCCTGAATCAAACTCTAGTGTGCGAGATGTATATACATCTCCAAAATGTCCTCTGCTGCAAAATGGCAGCCATCAGTAGGTTCCTGGGTCTCCGCTTCATGGCCCCCCCAAAGAAGGACGGGAGTTCTGCCGGAGATCTGACAAGATCCAGATCTCCCGTTCGCCGAAATCTTCAACCTCCTGATTTTTTCTACATTATGTTGCATTATAGTTGTTTCAGCAGATGCATTTAACTGCAGTGATTTGCAGTTGATTAGATGAAGCGAGGATTGAACCCAGTGGAGCGTATCCGCAGCACTGAGTGAACTGTGGCCACACCAGGGGTTGAACCAGCAACCGTCTTTTTCCGTGGACTATTTCCCACCAGAAAACAGAGTCCACGGGCCAGGCTCTGTCCGCCACCATGTGGTCACTGGCTGCTGCTGCCCTGATCCGATTCGGGTCCAGTTCTGCCCCGTCCTCGCCTCGCCACTTCCTGGAGCCAGAGATGCCACTGCTTGAATGTTTTATAGAGTTCTTTTTTGTAGACCTTCATTTAACTTTATTAATCAGCTAGCCAGCGGAGGATGGGCTCCCCTACTATAGCCGGGTTCCTCCGGAGATTTCCTCACACTGAGGAGTTTTTCTCACTGCTGTTTGAGGAATCTTTTCCCAACTGGGAGTTTTTTTTTTGCCTCATCTGCTATAGTGGGCATGAGGCTGGGCACTGCCCCCTTTATGCTCTGCAAAGCGTCTTTGTAACAGGCCGTCTGTGAAAATCCCCAAACAAATAAAACTAAAACTAAACTGATTTGAATTGAACCGTCTGTGCCCCAGCCCATAACATCAATCACCGGGTAACAGGAAACCCCATTAGCCAAGGCACATAGGAATAGGTGCGCACATAAATTTACCCACTGAAATGAGGATTAGCAAAGATTTCAAGAAAAGCAAATTAAGGCAGCCCAACCCCCAAACCCAAGTGGTTCGATTACAGGTTTTATCCCTACATATTGAGCAGGACTACTATCTTTTCTAGAGAGGCCTTGTAGCAGCATTTGAATTTCTGAGTGCTTTACACAAAGGGCGAAACCCATATCAGGCGGAAGAGCTGTCATCATTTGCCAAAAACGGTTTACTGAACACATGGGCCAGGGAGAAACTGCAGCGCTTTAACAGTGGCTAATCACAAGGGTGTCTGTTCCCATTTCACAAGGATCTCAAGCATAAAAGTCAATACAGTGGAATGAAATGAGAGGAAACACTGTTACTGTTAACATGGTGACTCTGGAACTCATGCCCACGGAATATTATGGGATGCACCGTTCTCCATAAAGATTACAGGCTCTCTGGTGGAATTGCGACGGCGCTATGGCAATTGGAAATACTTATATGGGACTTAGTGGATTTTCAGCAGGCTAGGAGCCATTTCCCAAAAGCAATAAAATTCTGAATCTGTGGAGGTTCTGCAAGCTCATATTTTTTTTTTTTTAAACGGGTCATCCAAAGAACAACAGATTATCATCTCAGCAATAAGACCACGGTACATACTGGAGTCCCACCAGGACGTGATAAGCGAAAGGCCGAAGCTTCGGTAAGCTCGTAACGTAACTCCGCTGTAAGAAACGCATACTGTACAGTGCAGGGAGATAAACATGGCTGGGAACAGCACTCAAGACCCTCGGGCCGTCTCGCTGTGCGTCTGCTGGTACGAATAAGAAGTTATGAACTTCCCAAAAAACCTGAGATAAAATCAACCTATAAGCTACTGGTATTGGCTCCAACTCCCCATCGAGTCAAACCAAATTGTTCCGTGCCAGGCTTGTTTTGCCACTTTCGCAGGTTTGAATGTTTGAATTATAGTTTGGACACAACTGTGTCAACTCGGGGGAGGGAGGGGGGGGGGGGTTGGGTTTGCAGAAAGGGTTTTCGTTGCAATGACAACTCCAGATGCAAATAAGTAGGGGTCATCATTCACTGATTCACAGCCATGTTGCGAACAAAGTTCATTTTTAAGTTGACAGTACTGTAGGTTAGTTAGTGAATGGCACATGACCAATGACTGACCTGTGTGTCGCGCGACGCACAGAAAACATTGCCCGGAAATAGCGAGAGATTAGCATGAAACTAACAACTCCCACTAACTGTTCTGCAGCAGGTCTAATTGGCCTGCAACCTTGCTGCACTGTGTTACGCAAACATGAGAAACAAGAATGAGACTAATTATGGGTTAAAATAAGGTGAAGTTAAACGATCACTAATACGTGCTTATTATAACGTGATAGCATGCCAATACAATAAAATATGGTTTACATCGTTTTGAATGTCAGAATTGTACTTCTTAATTAACTGAGAAATACCGGGTGGTTTATGATGTCATTCCAGTTTCGAGTTTGAAGCTTTTGGACCCGATATCCTCCCAGTTTCGTGGTGTTCCATGACACTTCAATGGGAGAGTTGATTGTGGGTGCTGGTATGAATCATGGACTCACGATGCATGCATCTGCAGCGTCAGGATGGGGTTGAGTTAATGGCATGCAAGGAACACGCTTGAGCCAATCAGTTTGCGATTACGTCAACACAGCCGAGTCGTGGGTGGGTACCAGCATTCTTAGGCCTTGCTTTAGGGAAGGTCTCGGAGTATGCTTGGAGTTAGCATGCATTAAAATATATGAAGACACAGTAATATGAAGACAGAGCAGCACCGTCAGCTGGGTATGGCTTTGCACTGTTGTGGACATGAGACAATAGACAGCAGAGACTAAAAGCTGTTATGGCCCCAATTTGTTATTACATAACAACACAACAGCAACAGCAAGGGACGACAAACACAGTTTCAACAACTAAAACACATTTAATTTTTAACAAAGACAAAGACTAATAACAACCTACAACTAAAGACCAAGATTGATAAATAAGAAAAAACAGAAATAATTACAGTCCCTTTTTGGTGGGGTGGCTTGGTGATGTCCTGGATGAAGAAAATGCTCAAACAAAGGTAAAGAAATCCACAAAAGAAACGTCACAGGTCTTGAACAGAATGGCAGGTCTGGTAATCTTCTTGCAATTTCTCCTACTACTTTACTGTCTCAATTCTTTTCCTTATATACTCTTTTGCAGACCCCACCCACATTTAGACCTCTTTTTTTTAATTTTCTGAGACTTGCCCCAGACATGTCTGGAAACATGTCCAAACATGACTCCAGTCTGAGCTTAACAAAAAAAAAAGGTAAATACTGCCATCTAGTGGCCTATATTCACATTACACCTCCATTCCAAAAGGGAAAAATTTTGACTTATAAAGGCAAAATTTTTCTTTTCAATACAAAATGGTAAAGTGAACACTTGTCTATATATCCATATCATACAATATTCAAATAAACACATGATATATATATACATATTCAAACACGGGATAAGCAATCAGCAATTACATTGTCTGTACCCTTCACATGCTTAATTTCCAAGTCAAACTCCTGTAAAATCAAACTCCAATTCAACAATCTCCGATTCTTGTTTTTCATCTTACTCAAAAACGTTAACGGATTGTGGTCAGTGTACACAATCATTGGCTTTTGTCCTGTACAAACATAAACCTCAAAGTGTTGTAAAGAAAGGACCAGAGCCAACAGTTCCTTCTCTATTGTGGAATAGTTTGTTTGGTGGCGATTGAACTTCCTGGAGAAGTATGCCACGGGATGCTCAATGTCATCAGAGTCACTTCTCTGTAGGAGCACAGATCCACAAGCTTGGTCGCTAGCATCGACCGCGATGGAGAACGGTTTGTTGAAGTCAGGAGATTTGAGCACGGGGAAGTGACACAGCAGAGACTTCAGGTGATCGAAGGCTCTCTGGCATGCATCATCCCAGGTGAACTTTACGCCTTTCTTCAGTTTGTTAGTTAGACTGAGAGCAATCTCAGCAAAGTTCTTGCAGAACTTGCGGTAGTACCCGATCATTCCAAGGAAGCGGCGCAAAGCTTTTTTGTTGTCAGGAACTGGAAAGTCCATGATGGCTTGGACTTTAGCATTTATGGGTGCCACCTTACCCTGGCCTATGACGTAGCCAAGATAGGTGACAGTAGCACAACCAAAGTCACTCTTGCTCAGGTTAACAGTCAGATTAGCCTGGGTCAGGCGCTGGAACAACGTCTCTACATCTTTTAGATGTTCTTCCCAGGAGTCACTCCATGTGATCAGGTCATCGATGTATGCACCCGTGTGTGGCAATCCGGCGATTGTAGACTGTATCATCCTTTGGAACGTGGCTGGGGCATTTTTCATGCCAAAGGGTAGGACTTCATACTGGTACAATCCAGATGGTGTGGCAAAAGCAGAGATGCTCTTGGCCCTCTCAGTTAAAGGCACACACCAATAACCCTTCAATAAATCAATCTTGGTCAGAAACTTTGCTTGCCCTACTCTATCTATACAATCATCAATCCTAGGTATTGGAAACACATCAGTTCTAGTTACAGCATTGACTTTGCGATAATCTGTACAGAATCTAGTACTTCCATCAGGTTTTGGAACTAGCACACAGGGTGAACTCCAATCTGAGTTGGAGGGTCTGATAATATCATGTTCTAACATGTACTCAACCTCTTTCTCAGCAATCTTTCTCTTTTCAGGATTCATCCGGTATGGATGCTGTTTTATTGGTTTGGCATCACCAACATCTACATCATGAGAGGCTATAGTAACTCTCTTTGGAACATCAGGAAACAAATCCTCATATTTCTTGATCAACCTTTCAAACTGATCTCTCTGTGAGGGTTCTAAGTGCTGGAGTTTTACATCAAGATTTTGCAACACTTCAGAATTTGACAATTTACATGAAAGAACTTCAGCTTTAATTCTTGGTTCATCATCTTGAAACTCCCCCTCATCTTCACACGTTTCGACCATTGGAGAATCTGAAGTGACAGCTGCAACCCTAGCATTTCTGTCATGATAAGGCTTTAGCATGTTAATATGGCACAATTGTTTTGGTTTTCTCCTATCTGGAGTCTTCACAATGTAATTGAGATCATTGAGTTTTGTCAGAATTTCATAAGGACCATGAAATCTAGCCTGCAATGGATTGGACTGCAAGGGAAACAACACAAGGACCTTTTCTCCTGGTTTAAACTCACGGCTTCTAGCCTTATGATCATACCAAGTTTTCATTTTTCCCTGACTTGATTTCAAGTTCTCTTTGGCAAGGTCACAAGCTGCACGCAATCTTTCCTTGAACTTGCTAACATAGTCTAACAGACTGATTTGCGGCTCTTTCTCTTGCCATTGTTCACTCAATAATAGCAAAGGTCCTCTCACTTCATGACCAAACACTAGCTCAAATGGACTGAATCCAGTAGACTCCTGCACTGCTTCTCTAGCTGCAAACAACAGCAAATGAACCCCTTCATCCCAGTCTTTCTCATGGTCATAACAATAAGTCCTCATCATTGTCTTGAGAGTGGAATGAAACCGCTCTAAGGCACCCTGACTTTCTGGATGATAGGCACTAGAAAGAATCTGTTTTGCACCTAGTTCATACACAACTTGCTGAAACAATCCTGAAGTGAAATTGCTACCTTGGTCTGACTGAATTTCCCTGGGAAGACCAAACAACGTGAAGAACTTTATCAAAGCCTTCGAGATTGCAGTTGCTTTGATGTTACGTAGAGGTATGGCTTCGGGGAATCTGGTAGATGCACACATGATTGTCAACAAGTACTGATTTCCAGATCTAGTCTTGGGTAATGGACCAACGCAATCAACAATGACCCTAGAGAATGGCTCCCCAAATGCTGGGATAGGCTGCAATGGAGCTACAGGTGGGTCTAACTGGTGTTTTCCAACTACCTGACAAGTGTGACAGGTTTTGCAAAAGTTGGAAACGTCTTTCCGAAGCCCAGGCCAAAAGAAGTGTTTCATGATCTTATCAACAGTCTTGTTAACACCAAGATGACCTCCTAAAGGTAAACTATGAGCCATTGTTAAGATCTCATTCCTATAGACCTTCGGAACAACAATTTGCCTGACCACTGCCCAATCTGCATTGGCAGGGATATCAGGAGGGCGCCACTTCCGCATCAACACACCATCCTTGAGATAATACCCAACTGGAACTGCATCTATTTCTTTTTCAGGAAGGGCTCTCTTCTTTAGTACACCAATTTCAGGATCATTAGTTTGCTCCTCAATCAACCGCTTTCTGGACAGAGACAAGTCTCCAGACACATCAGAATCACCAGACTCATCCGGCTGGCTGAATAGAGAACTGATAAAAGTATCTGATAAGTCCTCAAACGGAGAAACCATAGTAGGCCAATCAGAGTCATGAGGCGAACCACCTGAGTCCTGACTATTCAATGTACTGGACGGCACCACATCATCTTCTTCTTTAGCCTTCTTGGCCATAGCACGAGTCACTGCGCAAGAAGGATACAGAGATGGGTCCTCTTCCCCATCTTCAGTGCTCGGCTGTGAAGTAAGATGTACAGGGGGAACTACTTTGCCCCCAGCCAGGTCATTGCCTAGCAACAGAGAAACACCCTTTATAGGTAGACTTGACATAAGTCCCACCTTTACCTGTCCTGTAACTAAATCTGACTTCAAGAATATAGAGCGCAGGGGTACAGATACAGTCCTCCCTTCAATACCTTGTACAAGTATGAAATCCCCTGAAGCGGTCTCATCACGTAACTCCAAGGAGTCCATCAACAAAAGTGACTGAGAAGCTCCGGTATCCCTTAGGATATATATGGGGACAGGAGTAGTATGCTCATTCAGAGCCACAAATCCCTCTGACACAAATGGAAGAAATTCCTCCCTCACAAAGTCAGCTGTATTAGGCTTTTTAGCCCCACAAGAAGCAGGCAATTTAGCAGATTGGTTATCCACTACAGGGGTTTCTAACCTTGTTTTCACAAAGGCATTTGGTTTGGTATCCTTTTCTTTTTCTTTCTTAGCTTTAAGGAACCAACAGTTAGTTGTAACATGACCAGATTTCTTGCAATAACTGCAAACTAGACCACTTCTGTCACTGTCAGCTTTCACACTTCGATCAGACCTGTTACTGGATTTCTGAGCACCATCACCAGATTTGTCTTTGTCTTTGGGTGAGGAATCTTGGGTATCACCATAACCCTTTTTCTGAAATTGGGACCATTTATTGTTACTGCTAGACTGAAATTTGGACTTATGAGTGAGAACATATTCATCTGCAAATTTGGCAGCTGATTGCAAGTTCAGTGCTTGCTTCTCATTAAGGTAGGTCTTAACATCATCTTTAACACAGTTCTTGAATTCTTCAACTAACACCATCTCTTTTAGTGAGTTGAAATCATCCTTGACCTCCATAGAAGTACACCAGCGCTCAAAGCAAACCTGCTTTTCATTAGCAAATTCAACATAAGTCTGATTTTCAGATTTCTTCAGACCTCTGAATTTCTGTCGGTAAGCCTCTGGAACCAACTCATAAGCTCTCAAAATAACCTTTTTGACAACCTCATAATCAGAGGAATCATCTGCAGACAAAGCCGAATAGGCTTGTTGAGCTTTACCCTTGAGGACAGTTTGCAACATCAGAGGCCAGTATTCCTTTGGCCACTGGCAACTCTTTGCTACCTTTTCAAAACACTGGAAATAGTTGTCAACATCTTTTTCCGAAAATGGAGGCACCAGTTTTACCTCCTGGCTAGCCCGAAATTTATTTTCAGTTTGAATTTTTATTTTTAGTTGCTCCATTTGGAGTCTTTCTTCTCTATCGAGTTTCTCTAATTCAAAATCTCTCTGTCTTGCAAATTTTTCTAACTCAAATTCTCTTTGTTTTTCTTCTCTTGCTAATTTTTCTAACTCAAACTGCCTTTGTTTTTCTTTTTCTTCCCTCTCAAATTCTCTTTGTTTTTCTTTTTCCTCCCTTTCAATCTCCAGCATTTTTAATTTAAGTTCCATTTCTATATTTGGATTTTCCACTGGAAACTGTTCCAGATCTCCTGGTGCAAACACATTTTCATCAATGTAATATTCAACTATCTCTCTAGCCAGTCTTGCTTTTCGCATGGCTGGTTTTACCTCTGTCAGCTCTAAATGTCTGCAAATTTCTAGCAGTTCTGTCTTTTTAAAAGACTTCAAAACCCCTACGGTTGGTGATGCCAAGAAATCATCCATTGCTGTTGTCAATATATATCTAGGAAAATTCACAAAAACAATTTTACAATTTGGAATGTTAGATTTTCAATAAATTACTCACACAATGGTCCATCCCGGACGAGCCCCCAATTTGTTATGGCCCCAATTTGTTATTACATAACAACACAACAGCAACAGCAAGGGACGACAAACACAGTTTCAACAACTAAAACACATTTAATTTTTAACAAAGACAAAGACTAATAACAACCTACAACTAAAGACCAAGATTGATAAATAAGAAAAAACAGAAATAATTACAGTCCCTTTTTGGTGGGGTGGCTTGGTGATGTCCTGGATGAAGAAAATGCTCAAACAAAGGTAAAGAAATCCACAAAAGAAACGTCACAGGTCTTGAACAGAATGGCAGGTCTGGTCATCTTCTTGCAATTTCTCCTACTACTTTACTGTCTCAATTCTTTTCCTTATATACTCTTTTGCAGACCCCACCCACATTTAGACCTCTTTTTTTTAATTTTCTGAGACTTGCCCCAGACATGTCTGGAAACATGTCCAAACATGACTCCAGTCTGAGCTTAACAAAAAAAAAAGGTAAATACTGCCATCTAGTGGCCTATATTCACATTACAAAGCGAATACTGTCCCTTCGTGCTGTAATGATCAATTAAACAGGCCATTACACAGTAAATAAAACCTTCTCACTTTCAAGCAAATGTCGCTGTCTGAGTTACTGCGTGAGGGACTGACTGAGTGATCAAGTTCAACGATTGGCCAGCCTGCGGGGAAGAAGTCCAACGATTGGACGGCCGGTGGGGAAGAGGCGACCCAGCCATATACTATGTGCACCTAGTCTTATCTTGTAGCTAATATTTTTTTTAAATACTTCATGTACAGATAGCCTTTAATAATCTCACAGAAATACTAAAGTTGTTGCTCTTCTGAGTTTTTCCAGCAGACATACAAACAGGAACATTTAAAATCAATCTCCCCACAGGAAACAAAATTCTCTCTCGAAGTGAAAAATAGCCGCAGTTACTGGAAAGTGGCCATTTTAGATCCAGAGAGATTGAACGATCTCGCACCAAGACAAAAGCTCGGCCCGCGATTTCAGAAATATTGCGGTTTTATATGACAGCACATCACAGAGAGGCTGAAAACCCAGCTGCCTCCGCACTGCATCATTCAACAGCCAGGATACTGAGACTGCCATGTTGGCGATAGCTTTTGACACCTAGCGCTGTTAAGGAGGACTCAAGGTTTGATGTTTTCTTAAAGGCAGAATCTGATGACCGCCTGACCGTAGACATCCCAGAGAAGTCAGTTAGCTGCCCGCTGTCCACCCAAAGCTTTTAGAGGCAGGGGCCCGTGCTCACGGCTCCTTATTCTTTGCCGGGAGGCATTTTCAGAAGCAGCCAGGGCGCAGACGGGGAGGGAACAGAGGAGCGGTGAACTTTGAGCCCCAAGATCTCAGCAGAAACAGCGGTACAAAAAATAATAAAAAATAGACGACGGCAGGAGCCGCAGATTACAAATGAACTGAATGCAGTCTCCGCTCTGAAATCCACTTCCCTTTCTGAAAATGAATGGGAAATCAGCCCGCGGTATAATACTCCAACCTATTCCATATGCATGTAATCAGAAAACCATGCAATCAAGTGCCAGTTCGGCTGTCAGATTTCCAAGAAGAATGGCTGAAGAAGCTTTCCGAGGAATTTCAACAAAAGTGCGCTCCAGGTGCCACTGTCTGCTAAAATGTTGCAGGTCAAAAACCAAGTAAAAATCACAGGACAAAGATGGAAAAACATACTTGTTTTGCATGCATCAATAGTTCCCACCTCTGCTCCAGGTGATGCACAATCTCGTTGGTCTTTACCCATACTCTGACGACAAACAACTCACTCTATAGCTGGAGATCTCCTTGCACTTCTGAGTTTGCCAAATTGGGTCAAAATGAAGGCCAAGCGGAAAACAAATCTCCCAGAACTTGTGTGTGAAACATACATCTGAATGAAATACAGTCACTACCACCTGTCCAGTAGGGCTGGGCAATATATATGGATATTATATCAAAATTGCGATATAAAACATTGTCAGGGATTTTGGATTTTAACCCTCTCCAGCCCAATTAATTATTTTGAGATATGAAAAATCTTGCATTCATGCAGAATAGCTCTCATACACTAGTGGCTGCAGGTGGAATAACATTGTATTTTTGCAATACTGAGCTGGAAGGGTAACTTTATCAAACCATTTCCCATGTGGTCTTTATATTTTATAATCAGTCATCAATTTATTTATTGTTGCAAATTTGCAACATGAGCCTGGAGAGGGTTAATATATTGTGTTATGACTTATATGTTGCCTTTCCCAGGTTTACAAGTGTCATTTCATTAAAGTAATGCAGTTTTTTGCACTTATTAAACTGTTAAAGCTGCACCTTCTTGGTCACCACATCCACACTAATGATGACTGTTCGTCTATAATCGCACCACGCAAATATTTAAAGAAAGAACAAATAGTTATTACTACAATATATTCAGTCAAAAATATCCTGAGAAGATATTTTGATAAAAATCACCCAGCCCTACCGTCGGGGCTTATGTGACCTCTCTACCCCCCACATTATGCCGGCTCATGTGACCACGCCGAACGCCGAACTCACTCTGTTGAGCAAGTCGATCTCTTCTTTCAGCTTGACGATGAGCTCGTCTTTATCCTGCTGGGCCTTCATCAACTGAGAACATTCCTGTTTCTCTCGGGCCAGTTCCTGCAAACAGACAGAAACAAGTCCAGCCAACTCAACATCCAAATTGGGGCAGCATGTGGAAGGATCGGCACCCGCAGTATTATCCATTATCACGTTCAGTGCATTGCGTAAATATTTGAGCAGCTCCTAGAGGAAAAGTTAAACTGTATGCATAATGCGCTTGAGTGCATTTAACACCGTCCTTAAGCTTTGCAAGGTAGCAAGCATTAAGCATTAACCTTGCCGAAGTCCATAAGGCTAGTCTGCATTCATAGATTTGCAAACAAAAGCACATGAATCCTCATTGGGCAGAACTGAGCAGGCTGACTGTAGCAGAGCTGGGATTGGTCTAAATGAGGAGGCAATTATATAGCGGGATGAACGCTACACCATACCTTCTCCAGCTCCTCCAACCTGCCCTCTAGGTCTGCATGGTGCTCCATACTGCGACCGTGACTGAGGCGATGCCGACTGTTTCCGCCCGCCGCCTCCTCAGGATCTGGGCTCGTTGAGCTTAAGAACACAGGCAGAAACACCACACATTCACAGACCTGGATTACAGTGTTCCTTAAACTCTGAGCTAGGACCCTAAATGGGTGATACGCTGAGACTCGACCTTGTAAGGTCGGTGATTCATGCTAACGGTAGCCATAATGGGATCAATGCAGCTGTCAAGACTCTGAAAAACACCTGTATAACCTCATATCCATCCAGGGAAGGTCTAGCCCCGGCTAAGTCTAAAGCTAACTCCTTAAGCTCTATTTTCTCCTCTTAAGTTTTCCCTTAAGTAGGTTCAAAGTCGGAAAAAGTATTATTAGCCCCCACCGCTTGCAGTGCGGGAGCAACAGTATCGAGCTCCGTCCGCGTGTGCATGCGTCCGTCAACACATTTCGCTTTCTCTCATCAACTATTTCAGTTACAGGCTTCTAATTTTTACTGGACATGCATCACATAGGGCCGCCAGTGCCCTATATTTACATATTGTAGGACAGCGTCACATACATATTCTGTATCTGCTGGTTGCAGTGCTTCACTGAAGCTACAAAACACTCATATGGAGAAAAATATTCAAACCAAGGACACCATGCTTTTATGGCCACAGCATTAGATAAAACGGAATATACAGTACATCATTTTATACTGTACCTCGATTTCCCTATAATTCAGCTGGACATATTTGGGATCTTTAGAAGACTTGGGATCTCCACTACAAATGAAAACTATGCCAGACGTTCCACAGGTTTGAACACAGCAGCTGCATTTGACGAACCCATATATGGGCTCGTAGGTTTTATGGAGTTAAATAACTTTAATATAATGTATGAACTGATCTCTGAATGTGGCTATACTAGCATCTTACAGATCCCTGAAAGGTACAACATTTCTCACTTGGGTCCTCAAAATGGAAAGGTTTTAGAATATGAGCACGAATTGTTTTTGCTGGTGTGTTGGTTCAACAGGTTAATCCAGACGGTTTGAGTCCTGTCTTTCAACTTCATCTCCAGCACTTGGAACATTACGACTCTTCAGAGTCCGCAGTACTTCGGTACTTAAAGATGCCCTCTGTGCTTCATGCAGTGTGTTTGATATATGCATCTGTCAAGCAAATGTAATGTAATGCAATGCAATGCAGAGCAAGAAGTGACACTGTGGTCAGTGAATTGCCCAAAAACTGGCCCTTCAATTCAACACAAGCTGGAATGTACCCTTTAGTAACACAAGCTATAATTCAGGACTCAGTGTCTGTCAGGGACTCGTTAAAAACATACGAGCGCAGCCACACCGGCCATAGACTCACTCCGCAACCCCGCCATTTCATTTTCAGCTCCCACGGCTAGTTACAAACCGCAGATCAACAAACCATTGTCCCAAAACAAACACTGTCAATCAAAGATCTTCAGCCAAACAAGCTTCACTGCTGTTGGATGAGTGTTTTTCGCTCAGTCATTTTATACACAATCTAAACCACACAATACATTCAAAAATATTAAAACACATAAATTATAAGGAATGGAAAAGACCTCAAGAGAACTGTTTGAATCTGGAATCTTTCCTTCGAAAAGGTTAGTGGTAATTTACTATAATTTAAATGAAACTGCGATTACACAGTGAGTTACAGTTATTTCTCTTAGGCTCTTTGTTTCCGAATTTAGCTCAGAGCTCCTTCATTTTATATTTGTATTCAAATAAAGTTTGATAGAAGTTCACAATCCCAGCCAAAAGCCGTATTATATTTTTAAGTAAATTTCTCCCTTTGGTTTTTATCTTTACGGTGCTGTATATCCTCAAATATCCAGTCTCTGAATAATGGGACAAACGCTAAAAAATAAATATTAAAAGTTTGCTTCCCAGGGTTTTAAAAAAGCGCATTTCCTTTCTCATGAATAGAGGAACAGAGAAATAATATTCAGCTCATGGGGACAGAAACCTTATCTCCCCCTCTTTCTGTCAGCTAGGAAACAGGGTAATTCTGGGGGAATATTCAGATGGAATATATTTTCCTGTGGTTTCATTTCACAGAAATCCACTAAGGAGGACTAGCACTCTTGCACTGTTGAACTCCGTATGATTTTTTTTTTCTGTTTTATATTAGAACATTACAATCAGCAATAAGGTAAGTTTCACTGACAATGAGACCAGCAGCGATGTTGCTTGGCAATGCAGTTTTTATATTTCACATAAATATTTTCACAAAAATATTCTATTAATCATGAACTTATTACAATCACAGGAGTGCATGTGTGTTGGAAGCCATAAAGATAAAAGGATCATATTTCTTTTGATTTCTCTATCATAAGAGCAATACGCTTTTGTACCAGGACCAAACCCTTGCAGTTATGACCACGAGACAATAACAATAAACTATTCAGGCAAGCAACGACGACTGTATATTCTAAAAAGATAATGAACACTGATCAAATTAATCCTCAATAGCCCAAAGACAATGACCGTAAAAATAGCTCAAAAAGACGAGGCGGTCAGAGAGAGGACAGCCGTTACGCGTTAGAACCTCGTGCCCGAACTCCGTCGTTCTTTGAGAAGAAAGTGACAAGTGATTTTAATCTACTCCCTCAATCACAGTAATTATTCCTTTATATTCCTCCTCTTCTGTGGGCGGCTCAATCTATTCTGCAAGGAGACAAAAAAAAAACTTGAACATTCTTGTGCTCAAATTATTTAAGGAGGACCAGAGGCTACTTTTCTTCTTGGGTTTCCGCAACCCAACAGTCTCCGAGCCAGAACAGAGGTCCTGCCAATTATGAATCTGCAATAGGTGCACTCTCGCAAGTTCCAAAAGACACATCACCGGCAATGAAATTTGCTCTCCAGGTATAAATAGGCCTCAGAAGTTTAAGTGCTACACCATTGTCCTTTCCTTAACCCTCAGTCTATATATCCTTAGTTTTAAGTCTCTTAAGACTATCGTCTTAGTCATTCCAGCTGCAGAATCGTTTGACATTTTTCATGCACACATTTTCAGCTAATCAGACCGACATTCAGCCAGCGTTCAGTCGCAGAAAGGAACTTGAATACACTTGGCAAAGCTCTCTCACTTCAGACCAGGCTTACAGAGTCCCAGGACCCTCCTAGAGTTCAAGGTGCCCTGCCAAATTTCTGACGTCAAGCACTGATTTTGGATCAGTTCGGTGAATGCATATTGGTTTTTAGATGCATAATGTTGCACTGAAATGCTAAACAAACACCTTTTAAGGTGAGAGACCTCAAGTAAGAGATCATAATGTTCTGGACTGAACGTTCCAGTGCTCATATAACAATCAGTACTGACAGCTGACCTCCGTCTAGAACATTCATGTAGAATTTTGCGAGCAAACAGAACAATTTCTAGGGTAACAATAGTAACCCACCATAACTGATGAAGACAAGATTAGGGAATAAAGTGATAAATAAAAGTGACAGACAGTTAAGGTCAGGCACCCTGAGGCTCTACTGAGGGCACATGAAATGACATTTCAATTCACAATATTATTAGGAGGAAATAACCTTAGACCAGGAGTGCTATCACTCGTTTGCATTTACATCACATATCCAAATTGTCATTGCTGGCAACATGCTATTCAGGCGAGCTCTAATCATTATAAACCGACGTAATCGTCATTCCAACATGAGGACACCTGCTTTATTGATGTACTTATAGAGCATTCGGTGAAAACTATATCGGTTTCCATTTGCCTTAGCGGGCACTTATGAGTTCATTTGCATTTTACAACAGGTAATCAGATAAAGCACCTCAAAAAGTCAGAAAAAAAACAGGCATGAACATTAAAAGTGCTCGTATTATTTTATGCAAACGGAAATGCCTCTCTGAAAAGTGGCGAGAAAGTCCATATTGAAATAATTCAATTGACTTAAGGGGAACTCCGGTGTGAAATTGACTTGTGGTGTATTGAAACATGATAATGAGTACTAACTTTTGTCGAATATCCCACCTCCGTACGCACCCAACATTTCGAAATGCAGGGCTTTACAGCTAATGCTCCCAACAGTCTTACAATGGTAGTGAATGAACCATAGCATTGCCATGCAACGACATCGCAATTTTTATATCAATAACAAGGCTCAAAGTAGCTCCACACTTCATCGATAGAATTCCGAGGGCCCTGAGATTTAAAACAAGGCACTGAGAACTTTGAAAATGCACCAGTAGTTTATTTAAAAGAGACTATTTATGCAAACAGTACCATGAGGCAGTTTCCTGTCGCCGCCATCTTGAAAGTCACGATAAATCGATTGATGAGCACGAACAAATAGGAAGGACAGGGGAACAAACTGCAATATATTCTTTCGTGCTCGTCAATCGACTTATCGTGACTTTGCATGGCAACGCTATGCCCCATTCACTACCATTGTAAGACTGTTGGGAGCTTCGGCTAAAAAGCCATGTATTTTGAAAAGTTGCGTGCGTACAGAGGTGGGGTATTCGACAAAAGTTAGTACTCGTTATCATGTTTCAATACACCCCAAGTCAATTTCACACCGGAGTTACCTTTTAAGAGCCCTTCAGACTGTAACATGAAACAGAAACTAGGAAGGCACACGAGGAAGGGTCAAAGGAATAGGATGAAATGCTTTATGGACATATTTTCTAAATACAACCCAGTCCATGATTAGTGGCTAAGCTAGCAGGACTAGCACTCAGAATTTCTGACAGTGAATATGGATTTCCAAGAAGTTAGACTGCCAAAAACATGGCACCACTGAGAATGTAATTTGAAAAGAGGAGACATGAGACAATACTGAATACCCTCGAATCAGAATTCACATCCAATTAAACTGCTGGCACAGACCAAAATATGGACTGCTGAGTGCCAACTTATGTAAGCAAATTAATTCTAGCATGAGCCCTGCCAAGCTATGGAATTGAATACATTGTGAGAAAAACAAACAAAAAATGAACTATGAACAGCTAAATAAGATAGAAAATGTATTTTGTTCTGGCCGCGGAAAAGTCGGTTATGTTAACCTTCTTAAGCCATGTCAAATGTCTTTAAATCCAAGAATAACCCAATTCATGTCACCGGCGCGTGTTTAATTTAAATTACATAACTCAGCCTGGGGGAAAAGGAAGAAAAAACAAAAAACTCTGTTAATTTTCCTCCAAAAGCCAGTAGTGCTCTTTTAATAGAATGTGGAGATACCAAACTGCATTCTTTTCAGTGGTGTGCTCTAGAGAAGAAAATGAAATTACATCTTCAATCTCCTTATATTTTTCCATTATAGCCACTTCAGTTTGTAATAGTTCACACTTGAATTAAAGGTCACCTGAGGCTGTATCTGAATATCTGAAATGCTTGGGAAAAAATTGAAGTTCGCCTCATGTAAGACAATGTAATGAGAATTCAACATTAATTTTGCATATCTTGCGATAGTACTATTTGAAAATGACCAGCAGTGGTGTAGTGTAGTGTAGTGTGGTATGACCAGTGTTGAGGAAACGCAGAGGCAGTGGTGTAAATCAGACTTATACATGAGCACCACACTGGTAAGGGCTGTGAGAGGATGTACAGGGTCAGGTCCTGAGGACGTCTCACCTTTTATACCCACCCGCCGCCGCTGCTCGGGAGTTCTCCTGCAAAACACAAAAACACCTGATGAGCATGTGGAGAGAGAGAATGTGTGTGTGTGTGTGTGTGTGTGTGTGTGTGACAGAGAGAGAGAGAGAGGATTGTGTGTGTGTGTGTGTGTGTGTGTGTGTGCGCGCGCGTGTGTGACAGAGAGAGAGAGAGGATTGTGTGTGTGTGTGTGTGTGTGTGTGTGTGTGTGACAGAGAGAGAGAGGATTGTGTGTGTGTGTGTGTGTGTGTGTATATATTTGTGAGAGAGATATAAAAGACAAGGATGCATGTGTGTGTGTGTGTGTGTGTGTGTGTGTGTGTGTGTGTGTGTATTTGTGAGAGAGATATAGAGAGAGACAATGAGTGAGTGAGTGAGTGAGTGAGAGAGAGTGTGTGAGAGAGAGGGAGTGAGTATGTGTGTGTGTGTGTGTGAGAGACATAGAGAGAGACAATGAGTGAGTGAGTGAGTGAGTGAGTGAAAGAGAGTGTGTGAGAGAGAGGGAGTGAGTATGTGTGTGTGTGTGTGTGTGTGTGAGAGAGACGGGGGGGGGGGGGGGGGAGAGTGTGCGTGTGTGTTTGTGCGACAGTGAGATACAGCAGTGATTCTTTAAAGCAGCAGTGATAAACCAATCATGCTGGACTCCATTTTACTGGTGAGGGGTAAATTGCAGTCCTGTGATCTCAGATGCAGGCTGCAGTCCACTTCAGCGACTTTAGCACAGAACAAGAAGAACTTCCTCACAGAGTCAGCACCACCCCCCCCCCCTCTCGGTCATAAACTCAACAAAGCGCTGTCATCTGCTCCAGCATTATTATCGCTGATATCAGTCATGAAAACTCGAGCACTGACAGTTGGTGCATCAGAAAGGACACAGAGGTGATACAGCTGCAGCTGAGTTCCAAATGCATCTTTAATCGGGCACACAGCCAGACCGCAAGATTTTTTTTATCCTTTATTTAACTACCAAGTTCTGCTGAAAACACCTCAGATACAACAGCAACAAGTAAGGAGAGACCTACAGAAACAGGGCTCAAGCCCCTGGAACAGTTCTGAAGTTTACCCAAGGCTGAGTGGGAGAGTTCCTCCCAGCTTAATCTCTCAAGATGCAAGACGGAATCCCTGGCTCAACCTGGGGCTTGGACCAGCAACTCTACAGTCACACACCTATCAATCTAACATCAGGCTACCCTGCTGCCAATGATGGTTAATTGATGGAACTCTAGCGCAAAACAGTCTTGAGGGCAATTTCAAAAGAAACTTCTTAATAATAACAAATATCAAAACAGCCATTGTTTGGTCTTAAAAATGCTGCTACGTTATGTAAATTTTATACTACTGGTTTCTGCTGAAAACTTTCAGTACTGTCAATAAGGTATTATGTTCTGAAACTTTTTCATACTCATCCAATAAAATACCTCAATGCGCACGTCCGCATTTCTGTTAGTGGTGCAACTGATCATCATTGATCCATAATCCGTACGGATCCCTCTTCATGATTTGGTACGCACATGATCCGCGGATAGGAGGATGAAAAAAAAGGTTGAGCTGGGGTGTGACGTTATTGAAACGCGGTGATCGTACAGCGAAATGAGACAACTTGCCGCTGTCGGGTGTGTGTCAGTTACGTCCCATTTCTTCTTGAAACATACAAGAGGTCTGTAATAAATGACAGTCATTTCAAGTGCTTCCGGGAAGATAATTCAGATTAGAATTCCTCTAATTGTCGGCGAGGTTGGGCAGCTTCCATCACCTTTCAAAGCTCAACTGGCCAACCCTAAATCTGCTACTGTACAATATGCTCCAAATGACAATCAAGAAATATAGCCTGTTGCCAATGATTATGAAGTGATAGAAGTGCTGATGGACGTAACTGTGCTACAATGTTAAATTGAAAGAATGTTAAGAATCTAAAGAATTACAAAATACCTTATCCAAACTCCATCTCTCATTGTAGGGTTTTAGCTGATTTTTAAACTCTTGCACCCTGGACTTGCCATCGGAGGATTACCAAACCCTGCTTTCACCAGGCCTTCTCTAAACCTGTTCCCATTTACGATTCCCAATTAGCAGCTTGGTGTGAATTTGTTTAGATGCGAGAATCAGTCGGTAGAATCACTGTCCCGCTCCCCTCATCCTGCATTGTTCACTGCGATTATCAAGCATTTCATCATCCACGTTAATTGAGACATAAAACGACAACGTCTTTAGAAGCTTCTGAATTCATGCAGCTCACAAAATGGCATACGTCTGTGTCCTGCAAGATACGCCTAAAAAAAATTTATTTTGAATGCGGTTTTGCCGACTGGGGTCCGAGTGTTAAGTTTGCTTTCGTAAAAATAAAACTGACCACAGCCTGTGATATTACCATATTGCAGGTTAACCCTCAACCTGTTTCTAATTTAGAATGGGACAGTTAGCTGAATGAAATAACTGAGCACGTAGGCTACTGATAAGATACTTTACCAATTACCATTGATGATTAAGACATAAAGCTTTGCGTCAGTGCGAGGGCTACAATAAGATCGCATAAACGGCAATTAACAGAATTTTCTTGAAATTCTACATTCTGGTAGAATATTAAATAGCAAACGCTGCTGAAGATGTTGTTTAGATTTTTTTATGATTAACTGGATAATAGCCGTTAATACTGTCTCATATTGTAACCTCCATACAACTTTCCCAGAAGCCGAACTACAAAGACATGATAAATGATTTTGACAACATGAAAGCTTGATGCATAGCTTGCATTTGAATCAAATGCATCCCGTGAGGTGAACTTTCACAATGCAATAATAGCCAATTTATTAAATTATTCAAGTACCAATGCTTTGACGTAAGAGCGTTAGTGATTTAAAAGCCAAAACATTATTATTCCTTTGCTTTGCTTTCTTTCTTTTCTTCTTTCGTGATGATGTGGACACAGGCTAGTTTTTAAATCACTGCTCATGTTTAAAGAGAAGGTATCATGAAGTATCATGGCTTGGTGCACTTTTATTTTTCATTCATGGTCCATGTTTAAAAGAAGAAGATATCACGCCTTATATTGCACTTTAATTTGCTTTTAAATAATAGAAAGTTTATATTTTTTATTTAATGGGCAGAAATATCTTACAAAATAAATGGAGGACAAAGTTAAATTTGTCTTTTTGATCCGAAAAGTGATCCAATCCGTGACTCAAATCCGTGATACGATCCGAACCGTGAGTTTTTCTATCCATTGCACCACTAACGTCTGTGCAAACAATAAGAGGAGTATTTATACTCTTTATACTTACACAGAAATTAAAATGTTGTACCTCACTCAGCTAGACCATCTTGGCTCTTATTCACAAATGTTGTTCCCTAAACTACAGATTTGCTGAAATAACACCTCATTTAATATCACATTCAACTTGTTTTACCAACATTTCTAATCGAACAGCTTCCAGTAAAAATTCTAGGGTGACGATCACGGGTGAACGGACAAATTGTACGTTGTACATAAACAGCGAGGATTCATTCCTGAAGGGCAAAGGCTGATTGAGAGAAAATGTCCTCTGCTGATAAAGGAGCGGCTAAATCTCGATCTAATTTCAGAACGACGCCCCAGGAGTTCACGAAAACAAGTTTGGCATTCCAATCTTAGTGGAGAGCGATTCGGAGCCAAACAGAACAAATCCAATTTCATTATTTGTTTCTCGAACGAAGGGCCCGGGGTGAGGACGCACGCAGAGGAATACACCCCGTGCGTTGTGCTCACATTAACACAACTCAAAACAGCGCTTGTGCGCCTCCACGGAGCAGCGCAATATCAACATCAACCGCGAATCAATCCATTTTGGAGAAGCTTCACAATGCGCAATGCTACTTGGGGAAATGTGCTGGTTAAGTCATGGAACTAGCTTCAAACTAAGTTAAAAAAACTATTGTTTTCATAAGACTGCATTAATTACCATTTTCCTCCCAAACCAGGGGTCAGATTCTCACCTCAAACATCGCCAATGCACATTTCTTTTTCCATGCACACATCACCAAATCCAAAAAAATTGCTAAAATGACTTTGCAGCGGGTTTATGAGGCAGAGCGTGTCTGAGTATTTGAGTAGTTGCATATGAGTACATTCTTGTGCTCACATACATGTGTAAATGAGCAACTAAGTATGTGTGCGCTTACCTGTGTACAAACGTATGTGTACATGAGCATGCATTCTCGTGTAAACTGGTGTATAAGGATGTGCACGCGCATGTGTGTGTGCGTGCATGCGCGCGTAAGCGAACACTTGCGTCCGTTTCGTTGTTCTGAAGTTATGACTAAGGGACTGGGAACTGCCAGTATTCCACCAGAGCCCTGATTGGTTAAACTGGAGGGAGGAGGCAGAAGAATTCAACCAATCAGATGTCTCAAGACTTTCACTGACCCTAAATTTAGCTACATGTGCATTAAATAAGGCACAGAAGTACAGTGGCCTGGGACAGTGTGACTCAGCCCCAGGATGAAGAAATACAAATCATCTTCCTCTACACGACACAGAGGAGCAGGAGGAGAGAAGGATTCTGGGGGAGCACCAGCAAAGACCAGCTGGGGTCCTCAGATGGGTCATCCTGCCCCTTGTCTTCAAATTAACCCTTTCAGCGCCAATGTAAGATCTCAAAGTCAGATGCTGTTGAAAACCTACCATGTGGCAACTTGTTTAAAAGAGCTCCCAGCTCCCTTTCAACAGCTCAGAATAATTACATTCTTAATTCCCCTGAAAATTTACTCAGCGCTCAAAGGGTTAACTGACACACTTTGGTTTGAGGTCAGTTTGACCCCCACAAAAAGCCTCCGAAAATAGTGATTGTAACTGAAAGGCTGGGTAAAGGCTGGTAGAATAAGCTTGGGGTCAAACAGGTTCCCCATGTGACTGAAGACGGGTCAACCAACCACCTAAAAATATGTTAAAAACGGAGCTTAAACTAACTGGACCAGCTGGGGAGGAGAGATACAATTATATAGAGTGTATGCATTTGCAGCATAATTGCGTGCATGAAGAATCTGGTACTTTCCGAGGACTTACGATTGTAAAATATCATTCGTCAAAATCACACACAAATTTATCCTTTGTGCATAGAAAATCAATGCACGTTGGTAATTGTAAATTTGGCGTTGTGAGCCAGACTTAAAATTCTTTGAACTTGAGAGTGAAAGCTTGGCATTATTCTCCAAGCACAGGCTTCCATAGGATGTTTGTGGGGTGTTGGTCAGACATTTGGAGAGCTTATTAAAGCAACATCAAAGGACAGGCTTATATGAATATAAAAGATTTTTTTATTTTTTATTTTTTATTTACAGAGTTGAAAATAACAACTCAAGCCATCGGCCACATAAGCATTTAACTGAGCGCTGTGAATCTATTCCGTTAGAACACCCAAGCAATATTTAAACTGCACTTATCGGCACGTGTCAAAGGCCACGGAAATAGACGTTCAGAATAAATTCTGAAATAGGAGGGAAAAGCGGGTTTTAAAACCACTTCATAAATGCAGCAGCACTTGGCACAAGCAGTCAGTCATTTCCCAACGTCTCAAGACAGAACTTCGGCAAACTCATAAATTTCCCTACTAAACATGAGAATAATATGCAAAAGCGGCAGCGTCAAGAGCTCCGTGACTGCATCGATTAGGCACGGAGGGACGCAGGCGATAGGATTTGAAAAAAAAAACTTCCGTTTTAAAAATATAATTTGCGTAAAAATAAATTGCATTCCCAGCGCGCTCACGCCCTTATTTGGCCACCCGGCTGTGAACCGGGAACCGAAAGTTTAATGCGATCTGGAGCGAGAGCACTCCGCGGCGGAGCAGCGCAGCCGCGGCAGCCCCATTTATCACGCTTCGGATTGAGACAGCTGACAGCGCTTCATCTGGGCTCCCGAACCGCTAAGGCCGCGAAACACGGGCCTCGAGGAGACGATAAAATACAAATGAGCCGGATTCGTGCGAGCGTTTCGCGCAGCAGAGATGCTGTCATTCGAGGAGAGCGAAGCGGGTTCGCCGGCGCGCAGCGTCGCACGGCTGCTCGAGCGACATTGCAACTTGAGTGACTGGAGACGCGCCCGTGACAAGCACCTTGACAGAGGCAAGGAGAGTAAAACCGTTAAATTTGCTGCTCTCCCCTGTTCCCAGGCATGACCAGCCAAGTAACCCCGTGAAGATTCAATCTGTTTAAGATGGTGCAGTACCTGCTGTTACTCATACTAGCACAGAAAAAAAGGTATTCCTGAGAAAATGTCGGCCGTTTGCTGGAATGAGGGACGAATCTCTGATCCTTAGTGTATACAGACATTAGAAAAAATAAATAAATAAATAAAACAATACAAATTCCTTGTCAACGAGGTTTCCATACAATAAATCGCAAGACCAAGACCATTTCGCCCTCATTTACCGAGGATAATACAGCATTTTCCTGAGGCCTGAATGGCAATAGTTTATCTTAATTAGACTATTAGTCTTAACTAAATATACTCAGCAACAAAAGTTTCTGTGACACCAATATTGTTAATTATTTTTCATAACGCAATTATGAAATTGTCATACATGGTGATATCAGACTGAAACAGTACACGTAAACACAACATTGAAATGGAAATCATGAAAATGCGAGAAAATGACTTTGCACGTGAAAATGTGCGTAAATCATGCTTGTGGATGGCAATAAAAGAGGAGAATTTTTGGAATGTTCACATTGTGCCTGATGAACGACGGAAGCATCACTTATCGAAAACACAGCCATTTCGGATCAGGAACTCTACCCTCTAAATGCCAAGACTGTCTGAAAATGATCGGTGGAGGGCCATTGGGATGATTGAATCCGAAACCTCGCAGAGGGAAGTTGCTCATCGCCTGAATGTCCACCGAAACACCATTTGGAACTTATGGCAGCGTCATCAGCAGACAAGACATGTCAGAGACCGTCCTCGCAGCGGCCGTCCACGAGTAACCACTCCCAGACAGGACAACTGGATTCGAACAACCCATCTCCGAAATCGATTCCAACCTGCAACCATAACTGCAAGAACGATACCTGGTTTGAGGCGACTGTCTGCACAGACAATCCGTCGCCGTCTCCGTCATTTTGGCATTGTCCCACGTCGGCCAGCAAGACGTCCAATACTCACAGTACAACACCGACGACTGCGTCTACAGTGGGCACAACAACATCGACGGTGGATCCAACGTCAGTGGGATCTTGTACTCTTCACTGATGAATCAAGATTCATGCTTAACCGATGTGATGGTCGTTTACGTGTATACCGTCGACGTGGAGAACGTTATGCCAACAACTGTGTTCAGGAATTTGATCGTTTTGGAGGTGGTAGTGTCATGATTTGGGGAGGGATCACGGCTAGAAACAGAACAGATTTGCTTGTTATTGATGGAAATCTGACAGGTCAAAGATATCGCGATGAAGTGCTACGGCCATTGGTGGTACCGTTTTTGATGCAACATGGTCCCGGAATAACGCTGCAACATGATAACGCCAGACCACACGTTGCAAGGATTGTACAGCAGTATCTGATGCAACAACATGTCAATGTCCTGCCATGGCCAGCCAGATCCCCAGACATGTCCCCAATCGAGCATCTTTGGGACAAGATGGATCGACGTTTGCGGCGGTTGGATAACCCGCCAGCTACACTCCAGGAATTGCGACAACGTCTACGTCAGATTTGGAATGACATCCCACAGCAATTTCTGGCACATCTGATTCGGTCCATGCGCCGGAGATGCGTTGCTTGCATCATGGCACGAGGAAGTCACACCCGGTATTGAAGTGTGAAGGTCACAATTGGTTCGACGTCAGACAAGTGCTTCATGACGCGTGAAAATGACATTTTTCGTTTTGAGTGACGTTGGCACTGAAAAGTCAGTGTTTCTCCTGTTAAATAAACATATTGATTGCATTGAGATCTTTGCGTGTCATTTATAACATACACATAAATGGTGTCACAGAAACTTTTGTTGCTGAGTATATTCTCAACAGTTTAAAAGCAGGAAGAAATTTTGGCTAAATGCAGTAACTACAATTTTTTTGGGCTTACGCTTAAAATGGAGTAAGGAAGATGATGTATTGGACAAATAGAGCAGCCTGTCATCTGATTCTGTTACACACAGCATATCATTCCCAATATAACATTTCAAGTTGAGAGTTTCAAAGTGAAATATCCATTTAATGGCACCATTCCTCTGTACATCGGTTTCCAAAGGCATTTTTTCCTGCTAATTTTCACCTTAAAAGTGAATGAAACCGGTACTGGCCACCAGCCATGAGCCACATTTAGATGACCAGCTTTCAAAATGAGCACATAACACACTGTCATAAGAGAATTTTAGCTGTCTTGTTTGAACAAAAGGCCCCAGTAAGATTCGTAAACCAAGGCTACGTTTATGCCACAGTTTTGAATAAGGTCCAGTCCAGAGGTTTTGTGGAGACGCACATGGGCCAAATATGGAATGTTTCACTCTTGAAATGATACTCCAGGTATCCACAGATCATTGATCAAGAAATAAGGGATAATCTTAGCAGCAGCATTCATTGGATATGTAAGGACAGGAGGCACACCTCTCTCTCACAATTTCCTGACTGCTGGGGACAAGCGGTGACCAATTGCAGCTATTACTGAGTAGGTATAATGAAGACTCGAGTAAACACTGGCCCCTGTTACTGATTCTCCTCTAATCTGTGATTTAGAAACCAGGTTTCCTGCACAGACAAAAACCCTTTCCTCCAGAAAAAAGGAAATTCTCAAATGCTTCATCCTCTGCTACTAATAATCAGTGATGATTGCACACCATTTTGTACCTGCACAACCCGAGCGCAGCAAGGAGTTCTGCCCAACTTCGACAAAAGGAAACAAGTGACATGCATGTTAATGTAACTTGCCTCCTTTGGTCGACGTTCGGCAGAGTTATCCTAGTCAGATCTAGCAGCTACGAGGAAAAACTTTGGAATTCGTCAATAATGTTGAACATCTGTGTAAATATGAACGCAATCTGTGAGGGGAGCACAGCTACATGAAGCCGGGCGTCTTGAATCACGCTGTCGTTTCTGAGCAATGTTCAAAAATAATAATGTGTGTACTTTTCACAGGCAGAAGAGTGGAAGCTAGGCTCTGCAAAGCATGGCACAGAAAGAGTGCAGAAATCAGCAAGACATTTTGAAAGTAGTTGCTATGTTTACTTGGTGATAAATCACACACACACACAAACAGGCGCGCACGCACACACACAAACACGCACAAGGATGAAACGGCTAGTTTATGACTAAGGGGACCGAACAATTGAGATGTACTTCATGTCTGCTGGAATATGTTTTTTTTTATTGATACATCTATCACAGCACATTATTGGGAGGGAAACATCCATCCCCCTTCAGATCATGCCCTTGCGCGCTCTCACACACACACACACACACACACACACACACACACACACGCGCGCGCAGGCATGGGAAGGGGAGAGTGAGACAGACAGAAGTACAAAGAAAGACGAGACAGATTACTACTGCCAACACAGAATAGTTGCAGAAGAATATTTCATTCCCAGCTTCGTGAGATTGAGTTTGGCAGGTGTTTCTTGCGGAGTGTATAAACTGGAGTTCATAAGCCAGCGTGAGCTGACAGGCTATTAAAATCAATACCGCTGCCGCCATACAAGAGAGACTTGGAGCAGAACGGGCCGTTATGCATTTGAATGTCTGAGCTTTCCTGAACCCCGTATCCGCGCTTAGAAAGCCATTCAAATCTCCACTCCACTGGCAGCATCCAGCCAGACTAATTGAGATGTCAATTGCAATTTTGGGGGTAAAAATGAGAAAGGCACAAAACAGTTATCTGCAAGAATAACAAATTATATAAAAGACAAATACAAAACGTGTCTATAGAAGACTGCTTGACATAAGCCGGGGCCATGAGCTACACTCTCAGAAATAGGGGTACAGCAGGAGTCCATTTCTGTTCCCCAAGGTATTATGTACCCTTTGGGGCCAATTATAGGACCTCATGGTACCTGTGTGAACCTTTTTAGGGTCTACAAGGTACTTTTATGTTCCAAAACAAATTAAAACCCACTTCTAAGGTACAACAGCAGTACCTTTGAGGGTACTGCCCCAGTGACAAGCCTTGGTTGTTATTTATTTTAGACCCTAAAAAGGTTCACACAGGTACCTTGAGGTCCTATAATTAGCACCAAAGGATACATAATACCTCGGGGAACAGAAATGGACTCCTGCTGTACCCCTATTTCTGAGAGTGTAGGAGCCAGCCGAACAGCCTCAGGGTTCTCCACAAAAATGCAGAGCAGGCCAGCCTTCCCATTATCATTGGCTGCCACAGCTGGAAGATGACACCTTGGAGACTTTGAAAGATAGGGGGGGTCACGGGGCCACATCGGGAGGCACCATCACCGACTAACAATGGCTTCGCGTCTGTGACAAAATTCATAACCGATATCCTTTTAAAACCCAACCCACAAAAAGAATACCGATTTGAAAATTTGCACTTTGTACCCCAACTTGCGCTTTGTGTGACTAAAAAAGCAGGAATGTTTTCACTTTGGACATCTCTTTAGCAGCATCTTTAAGAGCACGCTCTCCCCGTGATCATCTGGGATACCTTCAGGTTCTCTTGTTTCCTCCCACATCCCAAAAACATGCAAACCAGGCAAACGGGAGACTAAATTGCCCATGGGGGTGAGCACATGAGTGACTGATGAGAAAACCTTGTGATGGATTGGCAGACAGTCCATGATGTCATCCTGCTTCTCAATGCGTGCTGGGATAGTATATGTAGCAACGACCCCGCAACTCAGCTAAGGAATAAGCGGGACTGATAATGGATGAACAGAATTATCTCGGCCTTCTATGCCAGTTTCAAGTCTAGATAAAAGTGTCAACTATTCAAGAGTGATGCGTCTTGAGCAGCAAATAGGCCTCTGTAAGTGAGAAAATATTCAACCCCAGACAGCAGCAGGGTCTTCGGTGCACTGAGGATGATCTGTTCTGAATCATCTGAACAACACCCGGCAGTCTAAACGCATTTCAGAATTAACAAGGCATGTAGTTTGTTTCTGACAGGCAATCGAATAGATTAATGTTAATGAGAGAAAATATGCTTTCTTTCTCATCTCCCTCACTTCTGAAAAAAATATCTAATGAGAGTCCAGGAGCACTGTGGCTGCTTCACATGATGGTGTCAATGATTGCACATAATTTCACAATCCCGTCTGCACCTCGTGTGGAAACGGAGAGTCTCTGCAGCACAAATCTGGGGTAATCCAAACAATATTAGCGGGAAAACGCTCCAAGAGGCCAGATTATGCCCATTTCTTAGGGTAAAATTTACATTTTCTGGGTCAATTTACAAACATTCATCTGTTTTCCATGACCAAAAAGCAACTAGTCACAGCTGTATAGGCTGCGTGTGCAGCACCTCACGCTCACTCAGCATGAAATGGGTTGATTTGGCTCCTGTCTCTTTAAGATCTCCGCCCTTAAAGCCCATTCCGTTGCGAATGGCCAACTGTTGAGAGCGTGTATTGGAAATACCACGCCCCTTACCATAACCAAGCTAGCAGCTAGGCAGACACTATGAAAATTGTGCTACATCGTAAGACAGACAAGTAACATGAGAATTGCCAGGCTGAAACAAGGTGTTTCGGGCACTGCAGGAGCAGTGTTTTCTTGACAAAGTAAGTCCTTTCGGAGTGGACTTCAGGCTTTGTTACTCTGCACACAGTTTACATGCACTAAAGACTACATAACACGCCAGAGGAAAGGAAAAACCAAATTGGCATAATATGGCTCCTTTAAGCTTTGAAACAAAGCCTGGCACAAAAGAATATGATTGCGAAGCTCAGAATGCAAACTTAAAACGAGCAAGGATAGCGCTAGGTACTGCACAGGAGACGAATGAAGCGCTAAAAATGGCTCCAAGATGGGAAAACTTTTAAACACACGAATGGCAAAACCAGATAACAAGACACACATGCGAGAAAAAGGGCAGAGCCTCTTTAGTTCTGAGGCAGAGATGAGTGAAAGCAACATATTGAAGAAATGCAAGTCATGGACAAGAGAGAGAGAAAGCAAGTAAGCTGAAAATAATGTGTGTAACAGGTAACTGCGGTGCAGTTCAGGCAATATCTGTAACGGGTAACTGCAGTGCAGTTCAGGCAATATCTGTACCAGGTGACTGCAGTGCAGTCCAGGCAACATCTGTACCGGGTGACTGCAGTGCAGTCCAGGCAACATCTGTACCGGGTGACTGCAGTGCAGTTCAGGCAACATCTGTACCGGGTGACTGCAGTGCAGTTCAGGCAACATCTGTACCGGGTGACTGCAGTGCAGTTCAGGCAACATCTGTACCAGGTGACTGCAGTGCAGTTCAGGCAACATCTGTACCAGGTGACTGCAGTGCAGTTCAGGCAACATCTGTACCAGGTGACTGC
Organism: Gymnothorax reevesii; assembly: GCA_029721435.1. Classification (NCBI taxonomy): domain Eukaryota; kingdom Metazoa; phylum Chordata; class Actinopteri; order Anguilliformes; family Muraenidae; genus Gymnothorax; species Gymnothorax reevesii. The sequence continues at coordinate 20,287,842 of CM056579.1, read as the reverse complement.
AGTGCAGTTCAGGCAACATCTGTAACGGGTAACTGCAGTGCAGTTCAGGCAACATCTGTAACGGGTAACTGCAGTGCAGTTCAGGCAACGTCTGTACCAGGTGACTGCAGTGCAGTTCAGGCAACATCTGGACCAGGTGACTGCAGTGCAGTCCAGATAAACAATACGTGTAACGGGTAACTGCAGGGCACCCTAGATAAAGAAAGTGTGTGACAGGTAACTGCAATGCAGTCCAGTACCACTTGAACAACCGCAGAATATTTTTAGGGTGTATTAACACTTGGTTCGTTTGGAGCAACTGTTCCGACACAGGGAGCGTTTTCCCCCAGAGATCGGTTCGTTTGGACTGGTGTGAACAGTGAACACAGCAAATACACACTGATGCGGAACAAAACAAGCGGGCCGAGATCGCCAAAAAAGGGTGGTCTTGGCTCGCTGCCATTCGAACCCTACAGCGGTTTGTTTGCAATGAGAACACAATCGTCTCAGCAACCAGCACAACTGACTCACAGCTGTAGTTCACACTCACATTCACACAGAAGAAGAAACACCCCTTCCTTTCCGGGTAAGATTTCTGACCAATGACGGAACAGCTTGTTCGGCCATGGCATTTATTTACAACTTTGGACCAGTAGAGACTGTTGCTGCGTGAACAGAAACGAGCCAAAGCACAAATGCAACAATTGTATCATTTTTGCCCCTGAATCGGAAGAAAGCAGACAAGCCACTTGTGTGAATACACCCTAAGATTTTTGCTCCATACTCCAAAACATTAGGTTGGGAAATACTGAATACAGCCAGTCAGCTTTATTGTCCAGGAGGATTAATGACGTCACGTGTCATATTTTTATGTTTGTAAACTATATGGGTGTTTTGATCAATATGTTCAAATATTTGGGCCCCTGATAACATAACTTTTAAAAATGGGCAAGTATCATTCTACTACAGGAAAGGGCAACTTATTTTTGCATTTTCAGACCATACAGGTTAATATTTAGACGTCAATTTGATCTCCTTATGTAACTGACCCACGTACTGACATCCATATCACGTGAACCAATCAGGAATCGCAGCCATTTTTATACGGCCTCTCTGTCAAAATATTTATGGCACAAATATCCGTAGGCGCGTAACAGAGCATATAAGTGACATCTCAAGCACCGAGTCCCTGACATAACTTTGGGCCCCTAAGCTCAGAGAAATTTCCAGAACTTCTGTCTGCTTGAATCAACACACTCACTGGATTACAGTGACATCACAGCAAACCAACAGGAAAACTATTCACTCCAACATATAATTACAGGCCCAAAATCCTTACTCTCTTAATCCACCCTGTGGTCCTAAAGCATGAAATTAAATTATTGAGCAAAGCAGGACCAAACAGAGAGGGGCTAAATCAGGAGACAGAGGATGCTGGCGTATCAAGCTGAATTCTGGGAGGGAAATTATTAAGAGGTTGTTTACCCAGTGGAAAACCGAAAGATTCAGCACACCGTATATCCGCCGAAGTCATGTGAATTTACTATCGGCATTTATTAGCACTGCTTTCTGGTGCAACCGAATCCACATTACTCAGGAACACACAGAGAATGCGGACTCAGACTTTTTTAACTGAACTTTCCACTTATAATTGGTCCATCTTTCTGATTGGCAGCTAGCTTGTGGATTTGTGAAAAACAGTTTCAAGCCACAAGAGTTATCTGCCCAGATGCGAGTGTTTTGGAGCCTACGGGATACAGCTGTGATTGGGGCAGGGATTTGGCCTGGTTAGCTGGTGCTGGGGGGGCGGAAGGCCACCAGGTTGGAGACCCGAGACCTTAACCCTGCCCCCCCCCCCCAACCGCAAGCTGTCCCCACCGTCCCCCTTCCACGCTCCAGGGGCCGGCCTCCGTGACCCCGACACCTGCCATCGAGCCGAAGGAATGACATGGGCGCACCCTGCCTACGACAGCCCTCTGCAGCTGGCAGAGGTGGAGAGTCCCGGGGTCAGAAAAATAAAGTCTGGCTCTGGGATCCTTCCAGTCAAGAGCTCCAACTAACACTGGGCCACCAGCATTAAGAACAGGCACAGTACACATCAGTCCCGGGGAAGGTTTACCGAAGTCATCCAGGGTCCATACAGGCTCAATTTCAGGGGTCACAATTAAATGTCCAAACCTTGACAAGGGTGGTGCTAGAATATTTGCGCAGTGATACACACTTCAGGTACAGCCATAGACTGTACTGACCAACTTTGACAAAAGGAAGCAAGTTACATACATGTTTACAGACCTTGAGTCCTTTCGTCAAAGTCAGGCAGTGCATACAGTCAATCTTTTCGATGTGTGAAACTGGTCCCCAGTGAGTAACTGTTTTAGAACTGTTAATGCATTTTTTTTTCCTGGAGGCATGATTATAAATGTTCATGCAAAGCAAATACCGTAGCTGTGAATCGTACGGTGAGCTGGTGTTGCACTGCTAACAAAGAGGACTGGCTGCAGTGTTTACTGGAAGAGCACAGTCCAACGCGGAAAACTAACCTCCGTTAATCTCCATTGTGTCGGCCAATCACACGCGTGGATTTGGCCAGAATAGCAGAAGCTCCACTGGTGGCAAAGTTTGGAAATGAAACTGCAATCCCTCAAATTCTTGTGAACTCAATTCCGTTGAGAGAGCAGGCGAATGAGCGGTGGTTGGATTTACAGGCTTTAGATGGCAAAATGCAGCCATTTCTATGCATCTTCCGCTCATGAACACCCCATATTTCTGAGACTTTTACTCTCCAAATCTGGCTTTCACACCCATGACTGCCATGAAAATCCAGAAAGATAAGTCGAGCCACATGTCTCAGTCGTAGCCTCCTGGCCCCGCCATACACACTTAGTTCCAGAAAACCCAGAATTTTCCCACTCGACCCTTGGAGTTCACATCTCTTGAAATAGTTTCCTCAGAGTTTCTGGAGAGCAGATTCTGAGAGCAATATTTGAAGTTATCGAACCATTTATGACTGCCAACCCAAAACCACACACCAACACTGCAGAGAAATTGTCAGTGTTTAGGAATGCTTTAGTTTTGAAGTGAGACCTTACATACTAAAACAAAGTTAATAATATATTCCCTTTTAACCCTTTCTCTCTGGAGACTCATTTTAGGGAGTCCAAAAATAAAATTTTTTAACTGATGTTACATTAATGTTACCATGGTTACAGACAGGTTGGAGAACTGACCTCTTTAAAGCTCAACTATACTGGTTCGCAGATATATATACGAATACTTCAAATTTAACCCAGAAGTGTTCCGCTCATTTGTTTGCATCTCGGAAAAAAAGGTTCACTGGCGTACTGAGGAGGGAAAGGGTTAATTTAGCTCTACTGTGCACATCACATGAAAAACTGGCTTACTCCATTGGCAAATATTGTAAAAAAAAATAAAAATCTAAAAGTTCCATTTTGTCGCGACAATCTTATAATAATACAAGCTCAAGATCAATATCTTACTTTGTTTTTGAAGATTATGGAGAAATACGCAGAAATGCTGTGGTTTGGTCCCTCAGATTCACATGCAGGTGTGTGCTGACGTTCATTAGGCCTTAAATCAGCTCCGCTCCAGACATCGCTCCGTTAGCGAGACGCGCGGCCGTACAGCTCAGCACCGTATTTCTCACACGCGGGCAGTACGTTTCACGGCTCAATTTTTCCCGCCCGTCAATAAATCTCCCAAACCCCCACCCCAAATATTAAAACGTGGGCACAACGCAACCCATTTGATTGCTATTCGTGTCACGCAGGTCCGAGTTGGACCCCTAACAGCAAAGACACAAGGCTGAAGACCCTGTCTGCTGGAAAAGCACTTTCTGTTAAACCGCAAAGCTAAAACGAGTGACCTCAGACGCAGGACCGAGAGCGTCCTGCGGTTACCGACGGGCCAAGAGCGTCCTGCGGTTACCGACGGGCCTCCGAATAGCTGAAGCAGGTGCCCACCATCGCCGTGGGGAGGAGTCGGAATCACAGAAACGCCAACCTGCTCATTGTTCACTTCCTCTCTGCCCGAGAGTCAGGTGTGGCAGTCTGGCCAACCCAACAAAAATCAGTCACTCAACTAACAGTCGGTCACCATAACGGACAGAAACTTGCAGCTGGATCCGGATTCAGGGGGTTGGTTAGATAATCAGTGTCTTGGAGTGTCAGTCAGCCATCAAGGTGTCGTGCTAATTAGCTTCACAACCAACTGTTTAGCTGCTTCAAATCCTAGAGTCCTGCCCATGAGGCAAATGCACTCAAAAAACAGTTCACAATTGTACACGTTTGTCAAATGTGTGACGGTTCGGACAAGTGTATCGGCTTGAAAGAAGAATGCGACACAGACAGGGCGCTCTGTATCCAGTGCTTATTTGCAGTCTCTGGAATGCATTACTGCGTAGTGGCGCAAATGGCTCCAAATCCCTCGCACATCATTAACATGTCAGCGGAACCATGTGAACAAGAGAACCAATGCGGATCTCTCCCCAAGTTGTCCGAGAAGGTCACAGGGTGAATTCAGTAAATTATAAATTATGGAATATTACTCTTTCATGCGTAAGGGTAGGCAACGCCCACACGCTCATTGAAGAGGGACCTCGCCAACGGGACAAGCAGGCTGATCCCTTTCACTCGACAATGCTGACCATTCAAAATCAGGTCGATAATCTGTGCTCAGAAATGTCCGTCTGAACATACGATAAGATCATTCTAAGCACCTTTTCCCAAGTGCATAACTCCCCGCTCAAGAAGCACAAAAATGATTCAGCAGGGAAAATACAAGCATGGGTTTCAGCACGACTTTAAAAAAATACTTCGGAGCAATCAGCAGCATTACTCGGGCTCTAATAGGCCACTATTCATCGATTTCATGCGCTACAAAGTCAGATTTGACGCCAGGCGGTGAATCAGACGGGAGCGCATTTGGAAGGGGTGTCACGATATATAAACACTCGAAATCAAATCACGCTGATGGACTGTGAACCTCCCTGAAGGTCAATGAAATCTTCATGCCGAGAGATTGAAATAAAGTAACGGCGAAACAATCGGTTTCACAGGCACTCAGCCAGGAAACAAAAACATCAGGAAAATCGTGACACCGCCGCGGCCCCTGAGACTAATGGCGGCACTAATGCGCATCGGACTTTCTTTGTCGCCCTGATCATACTTCTGTCCTCTTCCTTCTCCGATACCAAAGTAAACTCCGTACGCACTACTACAACAGTTTTTGAAATGGCCTGTTAAACTTGAGGACGACACCGAGAGAATGATGTCGACATCCCTTCTGGATGAATACTAGGATCCAAACCTGTTAGAATTGTGAAGTTTGAAATAGACTGTTCAGAAAATTTTTAGAGATGGACTAACTGACAGAAGTACAAAAACAGAATTAAAGATGTGCAAATATTCTTTGTGAGCCTTTTTTCAAAGAGCAAAATATAATGCCTTCGTTGAGATTTGAGTTCTTCTCCAAAACTGGAATGATTGTGATTCAACATTATCAAAATCTACAAAAAGAGGTAAAGCAGAGCTGCACCATTTTAAAGTGATATTTTGATGTTAACAGAGGCAGTAGTGATTTATGCCTCCATTAGCACCCATTGGCTTCTGGAGAACTGTAATTGGAGGCGCGGTTGAAAGGATGTGTACTTAGGCTTTGCAGCCTCGCCACTTACATCTATTTACAAATTACGCACTCGCCTTTTGTGACTAGGCCTAGAAATAATAATACTGTCACAGAACTGTAATAGATTGTGTAAACAGAAAAAGAGAGAGCGAGAGAGAGAGAGAGAGAGAGAGAGAGAGAGGGTGGGTGGGGGTAAGAGGGCTTTCTTTAAACAGAAATCCAGATGAACTAAATCACTGCCAACCCTCGATCCCCAACTCCTGCCTGACACAACCCCCTGCATTAATCACAGTAACAGTAGTTGTGAAATACTGTCCAATGATGTTGTAGAAAATCGCTGCCTGCACTAAGGGTGTCTATTTGAGTAAATAATGCAAACCAGCCCGCGACACAAAGATTTGTTCCAAGATATTAATAACGTCGTGACAAATAGGGATTTCATCAGGAGAAAAGTCTTTCGACCCAGTCAGTCCAAACTCTGCAGCAACTGAAGGACTGAAATCCGAAAGATTTTGGGCTGTGAAACAGTTCCTCATTCTGACACAATTTATAATGAGGGGGCACATGAGCGGGGAATGAGTGTTGTCTTTCTGCATGTCCGTCTGTCCGTCCCTCCATCCGTCCATCGAAGCCTGTGTCCATCATGCTTCTTCAGCGGGCCTGGATTTCTATGCCATTCAACATTTATTTATGCAAAAATCTTACAGTGTACACGTGCCTTTTCATATGTACTCTTGTCTGTCTATACGTTTCCAGGCCAAAACACCAGAACTGTGGCAATTGAACTAAGCATTTCATGCTTGTTCAATACTACGGCACATAACAAAAGCTGACAGTCAACATTTTCATTAACAAATATTTACTGTACTACATAGGATTCAGCTCTTTGAAATTGTGTCAGTGTGTGACTGTCGACGAAGATAACCGAACATTCAGGATGTAACAATTCTGAATTGTGATTTTTTTAAAGCGTAGTAACACCACCTCCTACCATGGAGCAAACATCCGAGCTTAACCTTTTCCTTTATTAACCCCCGTGCTGTCCTGAAAAAAAAGTGCCAAGGGCATGGGAAATGCTTCCGGAAAAAACTTGACTGACATCAGTATTTTTCGGCTACATGCTGAAAGGAGCCAAGCAAATGAAAACAAAATCGTCTCCTATTAACCAATTAGGTTACTCTAATCCTGTCCCTGTTTGCTCAAATAGTAAAAAAGGGGATTTGCCTATTTGCACCCCTACCGAACATGGGAGCTAAAAGTTCACAGTACGGACATTTTCTTTTGTCCTCACCAGGTGGTGCTTCTGTCCTGCCCCGTAACCAACAGTTTGCATGCGCACTCCACCACTCTCTCCGTCAATGTCTCCTCCAGAAAAATACGTGCACTTAATTTCAGCTTGATGACAGTACTTTAAAACGAGCATTGTGGGGAAAAAGGGGAAAGAAGTGCCTCACATAACAGACATATAGATTCAGTTTTTGAGCCCTAGCAGGCGATCGATAAACATTTTAAGAAAGAAGAGGTACTGCAATCAGTCGTCAAATTGGCACCGCAAAAATAGTCCAATGCAATGAGCATTCATCCTCACGGAAAAAAAGAAAAACAAAGCTGAGAGCTCTTAGCCTGAGCCTGATATACACCATTAATGAAGAGCAATATACTAGCAGAGTGCTGAGGGAGACATTTTGAGAATTGGCGCCCCCTACCGGTGAACGCTGGGTCATTACGGTGTCGGAGGTCATGGCCTCGTTCTGGACTGTGTTCAGCTGAGTCAGCTCCTCCTCCCTCCTCCGCTCCTTATCTCCGCCGTCATCATCGTCCAGCTCATCCAGACTCTGGAAAACGAGCACAGCATTTTAAATTCTGAAATAATAACTGACAGAAGCAGGAAGTTCAGGTGCCAGAGAGCTGAAGTCCAGCAGTGTTTTTTTTTTTTTTTTTTTTTTCAGCCCATGAACTGAAAAGCACCACCCTCTCACAGAAGATTTGGGCTAATTACCAAGTATAAATTATGGGAGAAAAATAATGAGCAAGAATTTTACCAACTGAACCTGGATTTGACACCTTGACCAACCCACAGACTGAATAAACTGTGTACAACTTTCTTAAAGACATAAATCCATTGATGAAGTGAACCCATTCATTAGGCAACCTGCTTATTCCAGTTACAGGGCCTTGTCTATCCCAGCATGCATTGGGTGAAAGGCAGGCTTTCATCCTGAGCAAGTAGGAAGTCTGCTAAAGAAGAGATAACTCTACAACTGTGGCCCAAAAGAAGCTGCTTAACACCAGGCAACAGGGAAACATAAGGCAACGGCCTGGACTCAGGTCCCCTTCGAGACATATAAGGAATGACCACATTTAACACCATCAGTGTCAAAGAAAACAGAATTAAATCAGAGATGCAAAAAATTTCCACTTGTTGTAGTTTAAAAAAAAAACAAAAAACTCTACAGTTCCATAATTTGACAAGAAACTCTTACTCCTGATATTTTCCTTATGCAGTAAATTGCAGCAGTGCCTTTGACTTAATAAATTACTCGAATGAGACATGACATTCCATTGTATTTTATCAGCAGAATATGACTAAACCGAATTGGCTTCACGCACCAAAGGACAAATCTCCTCTAACTCTTTAAGCTTCTTACACAATAACTTCCGACTCAATAACTTCCCATTATTGTTTTCCTTTCACCATTAGATTCATTCGATTCCAAAACAAGTCGAAAAACGTGTTAAGAGTATCTGCCAAAACAATCTTTGAATAATGCTTTTTAAATAGGAGAAGCACGCGGGAAAAAGCACACGAGTTTCAGAAATTATAACTGGGAAGCAGTGATAAGTTATGCTATTATTCCCAGACCAAATCAGCTAATGCCAATCCAAACGTCCGTCCGTCCAATCCAAAACCCAGCCCAGCTCGGTAGCGCAAACGCACCACCCTGCGTCAGACAGTCGCCGCACCCAGAATAACCGGAGGGACAGGTGAAAACACACAGGCAATTAAAAGCGAGTTACGCTGGAGGAAGGAACGCGCTGTTTTACCGGGGACTTTCCCCTTGGTTTTCGCAGCGCTCTTCCCGGGTCACGCCACACTCTTCACACTCGGGCAGTTCGCTTAATGACGCCGCACAAAAGAGGAGCGAGTCCCGGGCCAAATTCCCCTGAGAGTGAGCATAAGGACTGCACGCAGAAACCACGGCACTGAGGGGAGACGTTTTATAATTGAGTCCAGAAGTATTTGGACATGCACCGAGACATTGAATGGGATGACATTTTTAATCATAAGTTCCCCACGGCAAACTCTTGTATATAATGAAAACTCGAATGTCCTCGTCGTGGCGACTTCGATCTCAGTTGCGGTGGCAAGCAAATTAACGTTGAGATATCGATCTGCTAACAGCCGAGTGAGTGAGTCAGTGAGCGACTCATTCGAGTCCCCGCAATAGCTCGTTTCTACGCTTCGCGCATCCACGAGTAAAGAAATTATCGCTCAGTCTGAATTCCACAGGCCCTTAAATTAAGGCTGATATTTAGCGCTTTACCCTCAAGTGTTTCTCTTTTCGATTTGCTCAGGTACTGAGCTAAAACAATACAAATATTGCGCACTCTTGGACATTGCTGAATGTTTTCATTGTCACCATTACTATTATTTCCATTTGACACCATCAATGCCCAGTTAAAACTTCACAATACACCTGAAGTTCCCTCAAAACACTGTAGGATGATTACCAAAACAAGTCAGGCCACACATCAGACTGCATGGTGCCACAGCACTGCCTTAGCACGAGATTCAAACCTGCAAACATCTGGTTAAAATCAAAGTATTCTGCCATCCTTAAAAAATGCCCTTGTTTGGGTATTCAAACAGGAGGCATCTGTGTGATCGATTCAGGGCCAGATTCAATGGTTGCCAGATATTTGGTTTTCAGAGTGCATACCATCATCATCATCATAATTCGGCCCAGCTGCAAGCACACGCAGATTGAAACACGGTGTACGGCTGTTTAGCAATCCAAACAGGCATGAAATAAACATGGAGAGGCGTATGCCATTTTAAAACCGAAACAGGAAGGTAAACACAACTACAATCAATGAGGAGAAATGGAATGTAGTCCGTCCTGATGACAAACAACATTACTGTGGTAAACTGGAAAACGTGGAGTTTTGTGTGGGAATCTTGTTTAATTTCATTTCAGAACATGTGATTCATTCCACAAAAGCCTTTAGTATGTGTCTTAGAGCTCTTATGCAGTCTCTCCATGAGTTTATGAATTGCCTTCTGAGAACAGCCAGTGACTATTAAAGCAGGAATCAATTACCGTCACAATTGTGCCATAATAAATATAGTTTGTGATGAAATACAAATCAAAGTCAGATATTGAACAGCGAGTAAATAGCTTCTTGTCCTGAAACCCAAAACTAACGAACTGTCTAAAAGTTGAGCTCTTCAAAGAGCATCAGGACTCCGCTCCGTCCCACACTTGTATTGTTAGTTCCGCGACGATTAATGGAGTTGCACCCTTTTTTTAAGAGAGAGTAGGTCATCCGATATTATACAATTATTGATTTCCGTTGAGGGGAATCCAATGATTTATCCACCTTGGACACGGGATATTCACTGAGCCGCCTCGGTGAATATCACTGGTCCAAGGTGGATAAATCATTGTACTCACGGATAACATAGATCAATAACCATTTTATTAGATGACCCTACTTGAAAATATAAAATAAGAGAAGGTGACAACTGTAACGTACAGCTCCTCACAGGGGCGAAGCGACACGAAATACAGACACTGTCAGGAGCTCCAGCGGGGAAGACTGATCTATTTTTAGCTTGAGGTCAATAAACTGTTGCAAACAAACTGTTGTATTCACCCCTCGCGCACTTTCATACGGTGAATATCACTGCTTACAGTACCTGGCAGAGCTCACCTCAACCAAAGAGAAGAGAACGAATCCTTCTCTCATATCATAATCTTTTATATTCTCCACTCCATACTGAGTTGTAGAAATCACTGAGGAAATGTCACCTTATGGATTTGAACCCTCTGCCACAGTAAGGGATTTTTGTAAGGGTTTGAGAGTCAGCCGCTATATGGACAGCTACTCAAATTATAGCACCGTTTTCATGTGCGTTCGATATATGTTCCAAACCTGTACTTTTACAGGAGTTATTTTGTCCACTTACCTGCCTGAGAATAGCTTTAGCCACATAGCACTGTATACATGCCACAAATGCAAATAGTGGAGATCATTTGCATGAACGCTTTCGTGATGCATTTACACTGGCTGGTCTGACAACATAGTTAGCCAGCGAGTATAAACACACACACACCATTAGTGCACTAACTTCGTTGTGCGCCAGGTTGTTCTCATGATAAGACATAAATACTTGTGGGAGCACTTCAGCAGGTCTGGTAGTCTTATTCATATTAAGGAGTCGAGAGTGGTCACATGCTCCAACATCACAACTTGCCCTGAACAAAAGCCCCTGCTAAGTGCTAACATTAGGCAATGACTTCCTTTTTTCGACTGATTTTATTTTATGCGCCTGTAGGCTCCTTTTGTTGTTTTGTTCATTTAATTTCTTTAAATCCGAAACAGGTGCCTGAAAAGGTGGACTTCAAAGCTATTTCAAGGTCACCGAGAGTTTGTGAGAAGGCCTAACAAGTACAAAAACCCCAGTCTGTGTTAAAACACACAGAATACCCAGCTACCGCAAAACATTCTCGCTAAGCTGCTTCCATACACTGAAGATGATGCAATAATGATGAAACGTTATAGGGTTCATAAGCAGGGCCCAGATTCCAAGCGAACGAGAGCCTCGCGTGATAAATTCCGTTTCCAGAGGTGCTTACTGTAATTCTCAAAAAGAAATTCCACCAAACAAATTCCAGACAGATTCCAGGGACTTGCCGTCAAAACGGACTTACAGTAAAAGAGCAGTAATGTGAGTCACCCAAGTCCATATTTCTGTCTTCAGGGAATGTATGGGATGCGCGTCGGGTGTGCGGCCTCTCACGCATGTCGAAAAAGGGAGACTGCACAGCTCCAGGGTCAGGTTTCGCAAAGCAGGATTACAGTTTTAGCTGAATAACGGTGTAAGGTAAAATGTGGAAGTCAGGATAATCTGGCGGCACAGACTCGCCATCAGGAGGTTCTGCGTTTGACGCCCGGCCAGCCAGGACCTTTCTACATCAAGTTTGTCTGGATGCACAACCAGTGTAGCTTCCTTCACCTCAAAACACAAACTTTAAAATTCACTCTTAGCAGTGCCGCTGACCACTGTGGCTTTAGAGCTGGAGTTGGTCCCTGAGCACAACACTGTGGCTGCCCACTGACTCCCAAGTGACAAGGATGGGTCTAATGCAAGAAAAAACCTGCCCCGTAGGATTCGATAAAGCCTATTCCAATCTGGAACATGGACTAGAGCAAAAATGGCCGGTTTTTGTTTTCCACTGAGCCATTACACAGCTATTTCACTGATCCTGCGCCATTACTCAGACCCTATATTTTTGGTGATGTAAAGGGCAATAGAGAGGCTTTTATAACCCATCCAGAGGAGGAAAAAAAAATCCTAAGTGTATGTAATCAAAACGTCGGCCTCAGGCAGCAAGACTCGGGAAGCAGTTTAAGTCCCTCTTCAGTACCGTTAGCATCCCGAATCAGGAGCAGACTGCTCCAATGAGGAGCCGCGAACAGCTCGTCTCATAATCCAATCCCCAACCAGCACACCAGCTGCACAGAAAAAAAATGAACTTTCCATTTAAATAAAGAACATCTGGCAGAGTGCGTTATGGTCTGAACCGAGAACTGAAAAGGCTGGTTCTCACAGGTACTGACAAAGGCTTCTTTTGAATTTTTTTAGATACGCTTTTGTCATGATAATTCTTTGAAAATAAAAGGCGTACTTCATTAAACATTAATAACTGAACCGTCAAAGCCTGCCTTTACAAAAATCCATTGTCAGCTCAAACCCAGTTACGGGAAGCAAATCCAAGTCTAATTTAGTCGAAGAGAAAGCCTTAAAGGAGCAAAATAATGAAACCTGCTAAATTCTCGCACTATAGAGAGACATGGAAAGCCCGGGCACACGGTAAAACAGCAGATGCTCACATTTTTACCGCAGTTGTAAGTAGATGCTCCCCAGAAACTCTAAAGAGATGGGAAAATGACTGTTGTAGCATGTTAAATGTTTAACACCTTCAGTCACATGAACGTCACCCACACACGGCGTTTTACTCGCTAAAAGTGAGGCAAGCCAGTGCTGGGTCCAATTACAGTTCAGGTTTATAGCGGAATCGCCTGAGGCCAGGCTCCGTCAGGTGGTTAGTTTTGTAAGGGGCGGTTACATCGCGTGCATGTGAATCTCGCTCCATCAGTGCCTGTGTTATGGGTTGTTTTGATAATGTATTGCAGGCAGAGACGCTGGAGATCTGGGGAATCACACGCAACGTGTGGCATCACATCAGTTGATGGAATATAATTCGCCCTGCATTTGGGAACAGGTTTGAGCTAGCTGTGAATCAAATACACTACACGACAGTTTACACTCTCTACATGAATATACACCAGGAAGATTAATAATCTGTGGCATCTGTGCTCATGACCATTCAAGCATGAGCTGCAATCTGATCTACAGTTCTCGAAGGTTCATCGTTTTTGTTCCGTCATGGTTTTCGTTAACATTTTTCACCATAACACATCCGAGGAGGCAGAACACAGAGATAAAGAAACGATCGCAGCTCCAACAGCCGGTACATGGACCAACCTTGCTTAGCAGGCCTATAGATCAGGTTAGTGCAGTAATCCAAGAGGCCAGAGGTTACAATAGTTGTCGCAGAGGGTGTGTGATCAATGTCGTAAGTTTAGTCACGTTACACCTGAACTGAACTGAAGTCCACTTTGGGTTTTGCCCATGTGAGAAGGTAAAATGAGAATGAGCCTCACTCCATTTGGGAATGTCACCATGGCAATAACAGGCTCTTTATAGTGGTGTGTGGGGTATCCAGGGGCATTCAAATCACCTCAGCTACTTGTCTGGTGGCTGCACACAAGACAACAATTAAGCAATTAAAATAAACAACCTGTCTGCAGGACACTGATTTCTTGGAAGGGGTGGGGCCTGACCTGGCCCTGAAGTCAGTCGGAAAAAAACTGCAGTTTTTTTTGCAGTTTTCACCCAAAATAAATCACATGAACAACATTAACCATTTTGTTTTTTGAAGAACCAGGGAAGTCCTACACAAAGCCATTTAAATTGTAACTCTACCTTACTTAGTTTTGGAGACATGATACAAAATATACCAATTTTGTACATTGTAACTCCGTTGTAACTCTACCTTACTTAGTTTTGGAGATATGATACAAAATAAACCAATTTTGTACATTGTAACTCCGTTACCGCGTGACCTGGCCCTTCAGCGCCTCCTTCAGAGTTCATCAGAGTTCGCTCCAGCCACACTCAGTGGTATGAGAAGCAGGAAGGAATCATATAAAAGGTTAATTAGCCATACCTGTACTCCGCAGGGGGTTGATTGGCCAATAATTCTAACAAATAGTGTTGTTATCCGTCATCATGGTAACGAAAGGCAAAAACAGATGAAATGGCCCAAATTTCAGTCACAAGGAGAGTTTGTTCGATCCCACATGGTGGAAGACAGAGGCCGGCTCGTCTGGAACAGATATGCCAGAGGGCGCGGGTATCTGTTGGGCAGTTTGGGAGGAGATACGTCGAAAGGGCTGGGCAACCTGAGAATTTTTATATAGATTTATAGAGATTTTGAGCTTGTAAGAAAGTTTTGTAAATATTTCTACAGCTGAAAAACTTTCCTCGCATGCACAAAATATTACTACAGCTACAAAACTTTATTTTTAAGAGCTCGAAATATAAATGACCCTGATTCCATGGTCCTGGAGCAGGGAGCAGATTTATCTCCTCTCCTCTGGTTTATGCCAATTGATGTAATTTGGCTACTTTTTTCGCGATTCGGGCACAGTAATTTGTCAAGATAAACTCTCAAGCATTTTCATTGGCTTGTAAATCATGAACACTGTGTCAGACAGCAGACAAGGTCTTATTTATGCTCTTCGCCAAGACACCTGATGTACTAACATTATTACTACAGGGTGGCACCCATGTTGGGTGAAGTTATGTTAAAGATAGGCACTCATCCATAATCCTCTTCATGGTTTGGAGCAATAATCTTAACACACAACCAAGACAACGGCTACTTTTCAGACCACAAACAATAGGAGCCACACTATGGCATCTAGAAGGGTGTACCCGCTGCCCGGAACAATCTGGAAGCAAGACAGGCACTGCACTGTGTCTGGTGCAGCGTTTTTAACCTGCTTTTCATTTCACAGGCTTCTCCCTTCCCTCCAAAGCCGTGGTAGATTTGGATCTCAGTGCTGGGACAAGAATCCCAGACTTCGCTGGAATGTTTTCAATGGGCAGGGCAAATATTCCAGGCTTAAGGCTTCATCCTAAAATGGCAAAATGGCATCAACGAGCCCCAGAGAAAAGTATTCACCTCTTAAGCGCACTGTTGCCCAGCAACCGGATAGGACGGAGTGGAAGATTGAGGCGCTCGTAAATCAATCAGACAAGGGGGGGGAAGGGAGTGAAGGGGTGCCTTCCTCTGGCATGGGCTGAGAGCTTCTGTAAGAACTAACCCCCCTCCCTCCTCCCCAACCACACACAGACTAAATACGCCAGTGGCTAAACTGACTAACTCAGCCAGTGTGCACTGCATAATTGATGAGACCGGTCGCATTCACTGCTCATAAACTCAGCACGTCTCAGCTACTCACAGCGACAGACACAGGCCCTGTATCTCTAGCATGAAGCCATGTACATGCAGACGATCATAAGTGACGCCCGCCAGTGAAAAGGGCCGTATGCCGCAAGTCTGGAGTTTAGAAAGTAGGGTAGAACAAGGGGTTTTTTTTCCTTCAAATAATAAACAGTTTAAGGAACAACCCTGTTTAACAGGATCTATAAGCCCTACAATAAGTGACACAAACGTACCAGTGAAACCTTTTTGTTCTGTGATTTCAAGGGGCAGTAACACCACCAGACTGATTCACATCCTCCTAGTTTCGAAATTTCAAAAGAATTCTGCCAGGAACTTGCTTGTCCTAAGAAAATAGGGACATATTGAAGTCTGCTTCTCTAATGTGGGTTATTACCCCATGTGAAGTCCAGGGGTGAAAGGGTTAAAGCCATGTAATGTGTTGACCCAGCCAGCTCCTGCCTGCAGAATTCTGCCGATGAACGCATTCGAGCGGCTGGAACAAAATACTGGAATGGACTTTTGCTTTCTGAGATAAGATTCTCCACCTCAGGTCAATACATTGGAAAAGCAGTAGTGACCTGAATGAGGGAGGCAGTCTTCCCATCTGTGCGGTTAACCAAGTTTCTCTTACCACAGACTGCAGAGAGTGCCAACGTCTCGTCCTGCCACCCTGGTCAGGGAGTAATGCATTATTCTGTCAAGTCTGATTCTCTCGTTACCAGATTTTAAAATGTAAAATAACTTTAAAGTACATTACAAAGTTCCAACAACAGTGGTCACTCCAAGCGAAAAGCCGAACCGCTTTGCATTCCAGCAGAACAGTCTCAAGTGCACCTGCACTGCTCCATTTCACCATTTCAAAACAAACCGCGAGCCACCACTTCACCGCTCCCTGCTGAGCGGTCTCTTCCACGCGTCTTACTTCGGCTGTAAACCACAGAGAGATGTGGCTCAACGAAACCAGGTCAGCGGTGTTCAATGATCAAAACCCAGCAGGAGAAACAGCTCAACTCCTGGTACATGCCATCACCCACAGAACCCAGGCAGACGAGCACAAAAACACAATAAAAATATTTTACAAAAGCGCAAACTTCTCTGATAAAACAGCCCACAGTGCAATCTGCAAATCTCATCTTGGACTGCTTAATTACACAGCTTCCCTCCTATTTTACGAATGGATCTCTAATTTCTGAATGTCCACTGTGTTCGAGCTGCAATCAAAGGATCATTCAGGGATGACAGAATGTTCTGGAGTGTGTTCCTTCAGTCGATACTCTCACAATACACGACCTTTCACTTCAAGCCTCACAGAGTGCTTCACTTCTTCAGATACTCGCAAATGAAGTCGCAATACAAGGGCCAAAGTATGGTTTTTAACTACTAACTACTGTAGTTGGACACTCGCCATGATCATTGAACTTAGAAATGAAAGTGCTGGTCAGATTAGTCGATTAGCTGACCGCATATGCTGGTCAGTGACAATGCAAGCAGTTTCCCATGGCATGAGTTTAGCACACAGAAGTGAAAAAAAAAATTGTATTTAAATTCCACAGCATCTCGCTACTCATTAATCTGTGCATCCCCTTAAATCATTTGACACAGAATAATCTTTCAAACTAAATTTATCAAACAATAGGTCATAAATGCTAGCATGGCAAAATAGATTTTTTTGTGCATGTAGATTTGCAGGAAAGTATTGACTTGTGTTTACAAAGACGTAAACAAATGAGAAAATAAGACAGCTCTACAAATACAAATGTGGTCAGGAGCGGACTCTGTGGGTATAAGTGTGTCGTTGCAATGAATATTAAAAAAAAAACCCAATAAATTAAGTCAGCGTTAAGGTCACACCAGATGATTAAATGGCGCGACAACATTTATCAACAAGCTCTTCAGCTCTCCTCCAGCGCGTGAGGCACACAGCGATGGCAGGGTGCGTGGGGATTTTAATGAAAAGGTCGTTAGCGTAAAATTCCCAAGGACAGGGCTGCTTTCTACGGAGATTACAGAGCCTTGAAGCTGATGTTCACAAACAGAGAGAGCGAAACACAGCCACCATCAATGTGGCAAGGAAACAATTCCTTCCACAAAATCTGTGTCAGCCATGTTCAGCACAGGATGATAACACATGGGAGGAGAGTTTATTGATGATGTCACAATGCACCCGCAGGGCAGCGCCGTGGTACCGTAGAGAACACTCTAGCCGCACAATAAGAGGGACGTGGGTTCGAACCCATGCTTGGGAGAGTTTCCTCTGGGCACTTCTGTTTCCACCCACCATCCAAAAATATTCATGCAGGATTACTAGGGACTGTAAACTTCCCATAGGTATGGGAATGGTGTGTCTGATAGATTGGTAAACGGTCCTGGGCCAGTTCCTGCTCAGCTCTCACCCTCGGCATGCAGGAGTGCGCTCCAGTCCCCCTACGAGGGGTACTGTACCAGACTACAAAATATATAATACAAAAGTACTCCATACAAATGAAATAAAAAATGAGAAGTCAACGTAAAATGTTGATTGTCACGTCTCCGCCTGCCATATCTTAACACGCCCTAAAAGTAGATCTTTGGTCATTACATTCACCTGACTGCATCTGCCTTGAACTTGGACCTGATGACCTCCCCCAAACCTAATCAGTTCAGCTCCCCTCTGTTGTAGAGACTTGTTTCCATAACCCAAAATGCCCTTGGCCGCAACAAACTGGGAACTAATCCTCGCTCAAAACACGAGGTGGTTCCGAAGTACGGACCGAAGTACTAACAACCATCGATAGTTTACCGAACAGATTTGTCTCTGAAATAAAGTGGCCTGCATTGTGATGGACCTGTATGCATATTTCGTAACTTCTGTAAATAATCTACCGTTAAGAGCTATCGGAAAGGGAGGCTTTTGGGGAAGATTTTAGGTCAGGGCTATTTGGGTAATGGAAACAAGTCTCTACCCCCCTCTGTGGGGAGTTGCCATGCCTGATCTGGTAAAAATATGTCCGCTTCTTCAAGTATGGCTCATAGAAGGAGTGTGATATTGATGGACGGACAGATGACCAGGGTACAACCTCCTGGCCACTGTGCAGGGCAGAGGCATAACATTAACTGAAAACAGCCAGTGTTTGAACAGTCTTTAAGGTTTAGGTAGGTCAAGGGTCAAAGGTCAATGCGGAATTCTTCTAACATGGAGAGCCACATCTGAGGATATGAACGCAACTCAGGCTGCATATGGAGTATTAACCCTTTGAGCGCTGAATACATTTTCAAGGAATTAAAAATTTAGTTATCCTGAGCTGTTAAAAATCTAACAGGTGGCAACATGTTTAAAAGAGCTCTCCTGCGGAAACTCTTTACAACAAGTTGCCACATGATAGGTTTTCAACAGCATCGGATTTCAATATCTTCCATCACTGGGCAACTATCCATCTTAATCCCTGAACGTTCGATCACCCATGATTCATAGTAGTTCAACGGACTCGCCGGTCTCCTTCTGGCTGTTGAACTGTTGCTTACATCCATTTTCATAGAAGTGAGTAGTAGCTTGCAGCTAGCGTCTGTCGTACAACGGGATGTGTACATACACATACATACAGTGTATATTCAAATGTAGAGGCTAGCTAACCTATTTTTTTATTTGGCCAAAACATTCTTCAGCTTGATGAAGACATGATATTTATTTGGGTGGCTAAACACGTTCCTATAGCCAAAGTAAAAATAAATAAATAAATAAAAAAGCGGGACAAGACGGTGAGTCGCAATTCATAAGCAGGAACTGATTAGCAAGCAAAATGCTTTTGATTTAGCAAATAGTCTGGCGAGCAGTTTCTTTGTTTTGCACAAGGGTAAAACCCCAGCCGTCACCCGCTCCACTACTGAATGATATCACATTAGCTGTGGGCAACAATCATTATTCAGAGCACGGAAGTACAGTCCCGTAGCTTCACTTTGCAGGCTGGAAATCACCAAAGCACAGAACAAAATAAAGATCTCAGTCCAATCTTTCATAACTTTTGTAGCTGACAAGCCAAATATTTGCCACAAGAATACAGTCGACTGAAGCTGAGGTTTTTACAAAAGCCAGGATTATGATTAAGCACCTTTCAATATTCACTAACACCCCTGGTAAGCCCCTCCCCTGCTCAATGTTAACTTGTTCAAAAGTGCTAACGTTAGCCTGTATAACTGCTAAATGTGTGAGTTTCAGTTTGCATCCCGCGTGTGAGCGCAGATGGCTACTAATTACATGGCAAACGCTGGTTACTTCACCAGAAAACTATACTGACCACTGGCTGACAATACTACTTCTTGTTCGAAAAAAGGATACTTGTTGGACGGATCTTTGAATTGACATATCAGGGGACTGCATAATGTATAATACAGTGGGATCGGGATGATCATCCCGTTCATCCGTCGGGCGCTTTTTTTTTACGAAAAGGTGTGAGCATAAGTATATCCTCTTGGGTGGATACTTCAGTCTCCGCGCAGCTAGCCACTCCAAGCGTCGACTCGCTGTCATCGAGTGTAGACTGTAAGTTGCTGGGTAAGGGCTATCTTTCCTAATCACCTTGTGATTAAGGCACTCTGTTTCCATTCAAACCTTTAATGTTTTTTGAGTTATTGGTACAACCAACAACGGAACAAGTGGAGCCTGAACGCATTCAGCCTGCCGATCTCTCTTCAGTACAGCGAGCAATGACCGGAAGGAGGGGGCCGTCAGGGTTCTCACGGCAGCGCGCATCGTTAGAACAGGAATTAGGTGGAAAGTTGCCCATAACGCTTTAAGGGTTCACTGGAATTTGTAATCCGAGAGGTTGGTGGTACAAGGCCCACTGCAGTCACATTAAGTACCAATGCAGCCGATAAGTCCTTGAGTAAGGTCCGCAGTACATTGCATAGGGGGGGCAGGGTTGACTCCTAACTAGTCCAATCAGCGCATAGTTGCCTTGGCTAAGTGTCGGCTAAACAACTGCACTGTGATGTAAAGCACAGGCTGTCCAAAGAGTATCAAAACTGAGACAGGAAGGGTAAATATTTAACTGGATGTAACTGATCACTGCAGCTGGGCTCTGTTTACACTCACGCTAATGAAGCTCTGGACTCCACTGAAGCATGTTCCCATTTCACCTCACCAGGGAAACATCGACTCTAAAACACACAGGCAAAGGCGAAAAAATCCAGGTCCAGACTCCACCCCAGTATTTTGCTCTGATCACCTGAGTGTGTTGGTCAGCACATTTCTCCAGCCAGTGGGTCATAGTAACAGGTGAATTCAGCTGGCCGGGGGGGGACTAAACCAGACACTTTCACAACACAGGACCTCCCAGTACTGCCCGCAGCATCTGTCCGGGAGAGTGACAGGTTCTGCTAGTTTCCATGGCAACTCCACACACAATTAATCAATTAGCCTGCATTGCTACGCAGTTAACCTACGTCAAGTGGACTCAGGGGTCAGAATTAGGTGCAGCTTGTAAGTCTTAAAACAAAACCCAGCAGACATTGTTCACTCGCGGTCCTCCTGGGGTCAGCACTGCGGACGTCTGACGGCTGCTTACGCTCCTTAATGCTCCTCTGAGCAGTGAAATGCACCCGTGAAAGAGAGCTCTCCTTCAACGCCCCGGACTGCTTCCACCGCGAGGCACGGCCGTGATCTCGTCAATCAGCTCCCACCAGTGCTGCTAGGATACCAGACAAAAAACCCTGGGAGGGCGGCTTCCTGTGTGTGCGACGTGACATCCCGCAATAAATCCAGTCTATTGTTCCGGAACAATCTGAATGCCTGGCACCAGGTCACCGAGCCGGGCGTCCGGAATGGAGAGCCGGGCGGAGTGAGGGAGCGAGTGAGCGCTGGGCTCTGGGTCACTGTGTCAGGCAGGAGAGGGGAGATTTACATGACAAAGCAAGCGAGGGGTACAGGCTCTTTGGCTACGGAAAGCAGGGCCGCGAAACCCCCGCAGTGTTAGAGAGAGAGAAAGACCCCACTGTCTGACTCTGGCTCTCAGTGAGTTCGGCCGATGACGCGAACACTGACAGCTGGAGGTATGTGGCACTGCGGCCCAATCCTTTTGTTTTTGGGACTTAGCGGTTTTTGGCTGGCAGCCGCCCCTTGTTTCGAGCACAGCGAGCCTTTCACAATTCCAGGAGAGGTTGAAAGACACTGGGGGATCTCGTAAACATGTTACCTGGGCCGCAAGCAACAGCTAAACAAAGCCGGTCTTCTGCACAGATGTAGAACACAATCTCTGCATCAGTTTAACGCAAACGGTTCAGTACGGTGTTGCAGAGGGACGCAAAGTGGGACCTTTGCCCAGGAGAGGCAATAATATACAACAGCTAATAAACAATCAGAAAACAAGCACTCCGCTCTAGGGGTTTAGAGTCACATATAAAGTACAAAGAAAACAGAGCGCTCATCTACGATTGGCTAAACACCAAAATGGTGCCGCTCTACAAAAAAACTAGCCAAACTGAATTGGTAATTAAAAAGAGCAAAGCTTATTTTTTACTCAATCTAAGGTTCAGGAAGGATGTAAAATTAAATGTAATTTGTACTGAATTAAATATACTGAAAAAAAAAACTCTGCAGTTGGAGCTTTAGCATGGGATTGTGCGCTTTAGTTGTTGTAATGAGGTTGTCTGAGGCCTTTATGTGGCGGTGCTGTATGACTGTACGTTGTTACGTGACTGTAATTACATTGTATTGAGCCGGTAAGATTCTCGGCTGGCTCTTGTGTGTGGGGTGGGGTGGGGGGGGGGTCTGCTCGGTGGGGCTCAAGGGCCCAGTCTGAATAAGAGCCATGCAGCTGCCAAGGGCCCCGAAGCAAGACCCTCAACCCCACACTGTTCCTATGGGGTACCAACGTAACCACACCTTAGTCCACTCAGCCATGTCAGCGAAATAACTGTAAGCACCCAAACCCCGACTGGAAGGGTAAATAATTAACTCCCAGGCACTGAACTCTGGAGATGGACCTTGTTCACGATCGAGCCTCATGCGTGAAGTTTCACCTGCACCCGCGGACTTTAAACAGGAACAGAGAACACAGGAGCAAACCGTAGTACAATGCAAATTTGTGCTCATTTCTCATCCACTGCTGTAAAGCCAGAGAGATGCGTCACTCCCAGTACAGTACAGTGACACACACACACACACACGCGCACGCGCACGCGCACACGCACACGCACACGCACACGCACACGCACACGCACACGCACACGCACACAGACACATAAACAAACAAACAAACATACCCGCTGATACACACTGATATATATACAGACACACACACACAAACCCACACACACATGCACACACAGACACACAAACAAACAAACATACCCGCTGATACACACTGATACACACACACACACTGATACACACACACACACACACACACACACACACGCACACACACACACACACACACACACACGCGCACACACACACACACACACACACACACACATGCACAAGCAGACACAGACACACAGATACACACATACACACACACACACACACAGGTTGTCATCAATCCCTGCGCACCCAATAATAACAAAAGCATGAGTGTTTGCTCTTTTTACAGTAGCGTAAACCAACATGAGACGGCCTGGTCTCACTCCAGAGCGACAGCGCGGTCTATGGAACGGCCCCACACGCCGCGATCAGATGACGAGAGCGATTACATTCCCACGGCGCTTACCTCCCGACTTAATTAATCCCATTTCCTCAGGTTATTCTGTTTCAGTTCTGACCTGGGGGTCCACGTACAGTAAACCATCCCAGCTCACCGCCAAGAGAGCCCCATAAATTTGGGAACCCAGCACACCCGCTTAGTATGACCAGTAAGTGCAGTCTTGCTTTTTACAAGCGTAATGTGAACAGGATATGAAGGTATACAGACATCTCAGATAACGAGGAAGGGCTTCATTTATGCCTTAAATAGAGCACAGTGCCCAACATGCACCCATGTGTCCAATAGCGCTTGAACGCAATCACAAATTTGAATGAAATTAGCAATTACTCCAGAGGTTTTTTTTGTAATTACTGGGCCAAAATATTATTCAATGGGATCCAAGAAAGAGAGTTGTTATAACCTGACCTGAACTGAAAATAGTGGTGTATCAGCCAGAAATTTGGTCACACACCACTCGTGATTTGGTTCACCATCTGTCGCTGAAATTTAAGCTACTAAACCTCTTTGATAACCTGAAACAGGACAAGGCCAGTCATGAGGAGTCAGAAGATAGGAAAAAAAAAAAAAAAACTGTAAATTACGGGACACTTTCCAAAATGGTAGGTTTGATCAGTGTTCTCACCAGCGTATTTCAGAGTAGCGGGCTGCTACGCTGTTACCTGAAAAAATACGCTGCGTCTTGGCCCGCTACACTGTCTTTCAATCTGCCTGCTTGCACTTGCAAAGTTAGACAAATTTTCCAGTAATTTATGCGCAAATTTTCCCAAAAGACTCGTTTTGTTTTGATAGAAACAACCATTATTTCTCCAGACTCGTGCCATCACGTCAGTCGGTATAAGAGATTCTGTCATTAGCAGGGCTCTCAAGTTTTGAACGCAGGCTAGTGATATTTTCTCTGAAAGGGTGCGTGATTCTCCCGTTTTCCACCGTGGGTGAATGATTAATGCAGCTTTCAGAATGTTGTAGTAGTATGATCACGTAAATAATTCCAGGTAAGCTGTGTTTACTTCTCCCATTAGTTGTTGCCCTAAATCTTACCCAGATACGATACTGCTATAATCTGATTGGCTATTGAGTAGCCTCTTTCCTTTTTTTTTTTTGATTGGTTGACAGGAGGCAAGCTGCCACTGAGAACTCCAGGGGAGTCGTGTTTGATTCCTGCCGGGTTCCGCAGTCATAGGCGCTGCTGTACATATTGACCTACTGTAGGAAACTGTTTTCATTTAAATCGTTTTTTTGCGTGAGAAATACTGTGTGTGGCGTAAGTGTGTGACACGCGACTGAAATGAGTGACAATAACGCTCACAGCGTGAGACTTGAGAGCCCCGTATTAGCATAACTGTGTACTTTCTTAAATCCTTTAACAACAATTAAGCATTTAATTTGTGTTCATGCCAGTGCATATGTTCCCGCATGTGCTTGCATACATGTTTGTCAGTGTAACTGTGTGTGTGCGTCTGTGTGTTTTAGTGCGTGTGCGTGTGTGTGTGTGTGTGTGTGTGTGTGTGTGTGTGTGTATGCGTGTGTACGCGCATGTGTAGAGAGTGTAGAGTGAGTGCGCGCGTGTGTGAGAGAGAGTGAGCATGGGTGCGTGTGTGCGCATGTGAGTGTCCATGTCTGTCTGTGCATGTGCACGTGTACACATGCCCGTGAGTGTGTGTGTGAGAAAACAAATGCTGATATTAAACAGAGTGAATAACGCCCAACTTCATTTAAAATGGAAACTTTCCATTTATCTCCTATATAAACAATGAATTCAAACAATTCTTTACACCAATGGAAGAAAACAGAGAAAAAAGCCTTATTTTTACTTAAGACCTGGTGTCTGGACTTGATTAATGTGCCTGCAGAAAATTCCGGCATTCCTTCCAAGCTGGGCTGTCCTATAGTGGGAAAGAGTTGACACAATCCGTAAACACTCGGTGCCTTCTCCCAGAGTAAACAAAACGCATGTGCAGGGGAAACTGGATCCAAATGTGCAAACTTGGCCACATCATCGTCTGTGTTAAATTCTGAGAATCTGCGCATTTACACACACGGAGTCAGATCAGCTGCTTCAAAGGGGACGGAAAATTGGCTCCTTTTAACATAACTGCGTTACGCAACCTGTTTTCACAACAATATCCAATTTCTGATGCCCATTGTTAGAATATTCTGGTAAATGACTCAGTCTTAGAACATCTGTACAGTTTAACAAGATTAACTTTTTAAAAAATATGCTAGAATTGCTTATTACAATCACTTGGCACAGATTTGGCCAACAGTAAGGAAAAACTCAACTTTATCGCCTCACAGAAGACATTTCTGAGGCTTTCAAATTGAAATTCAAAAGGAAAAGATGATTCATAAGCGTAAATAAACTAAGGCAGATGATCAAACCGACGATAGGGGCTCCAAACACACCTCGATTTTGGAAAAAGGAAAACAGAGATTGAAGTAAAACCAACTGAGAGCCGATGTGGAAACGGAGAGCGAGTGTCGCAGGGACGCTGGCAGAAAGCGCTGCTTTAAAGTCCGTCACCAGCCGACAGGGGGTGGGAGTGGACAGGTGCCCCGACAGGATGTGTTGGCGGGGCCCACGGTGCTGACCGCAGGGTACGGCGACTTTACGAGGTGGCTCCGCCGCGGCAGACTCGTAACACTCAGCGGTCAGTTAAAAGGAACGACGGCAGGAAGCCAAGAAACAGACGGAGGTCGATCGCCTCCCGCCCGCCAGCTAGCGAAAAATAACATCACACGCTGAGGGACGGGAAAACTAGGGCCCCGCCAACGCGGACTGGCGACTGCGAGGTCATAACAGGACGAAGAGCGCCTTGGCTGAACCCGTAGTGCGTGTAGAAACTTCTGGAACATGACTCCAGCGTTGACAAAATTATTAAGTCCATTTAGTCCATAGACTAAAACAAAATTCTACTGGTGTCTTTCATTTCTTAAAGACACAGATCATGTTTACAATGTATTCTTACAGGAGTAACGCAGATGTAGTCCTTGGCAGAAAGTTGACATGGGTTGCAACCTAAATCGCCCGCTGATTTCTGTAAGAATGTATGTGCTTGATTGAATTTATGACTTCCAAACAACACGCTAATTTTTCTCAAAATAGCACTAAGTGCAGGCAAGGAATGTGGTGATATGAAATTTTACAGTATGGTATAATTAACTCCAAAATGCCATGGTCTACATCTTTATGTGTACATGCGCCTTTTCATCCTTCCGTCCGTCCGTCCGTCCCTCCACCGCGTCATGTTTCCTGGCCAGACATGAGCCGTCCCATGGCAGGGGATCGGAGTATTTCGGGCTTAATTCCGTACATCAGGCTACTGAGAAAGTAGTAAATGATCATCACTTTAGCCTGTGACATAAACGAACAGTACAAGACCAGTGATTTCAAATCCTGTCCTTCATTTTCCATCTAGTAGAATTTCACCACAGCCCTAACGAAGCACGCCTCACCCAACAGCTAAAGGCCTTCTGAGCAACTGACCAGCAAGCTGAAATGAGAATGTACAGGATGACAGATCCGCAGGAACAGGGCTGGTTAGGAGAACACAGATGGTTTAAAATGGCTCTCATCAGAGATCACAGAGGTGCTGTTCGGTCCAGCAGATGTCCTGTCTACTCCTGCTCTCCTTTGCCAAAATAAACCCACAATGGATTGAGTTCCCCTGACATTCTGTGTATCTGTCGCCATGCTACATGGAAACAATCATGACTCTATCCAATGAAAATCTCCATTATGAATTGTTAATGAAAACTGACACCAATTTTATTTATTTATTTTTTTAAAGTAAATAAATTGTGCTGTAAAAAAAACCTTGCCACAGCCATTATCGGACAGAAGACCAGATACAGAAAAACAGTGAGTAAGCTCATCAGTGAGAAGTCAAAAGGACACTTTTCCGTTTTATTTTTTTTTTTTGCCTTATTTTCCCCCAGCAGGTGGGGTTCACCATGGGAGTGTGTGTCAGTGAATCTTTCCCTTTTTTGAGATGGCAACCTCCATTGAGAAAAAAAAAAAAAAAAAGAAACAAACTACAATCTCAGGGCTCATCCATGCACTGAGGGCAAAGATTCACTGAAGCCTTGATTGGTCTAATAACACAGTCAGGAGCACACGGAGTGCAAAGGGAGCTGCTTATGAACTGAGAGCTCAACGCGAATGCAAATTCCCCAGCTGCGACTGTGAAACTGAAGAACTGAAGTAATTACCGCTAATGACGCATCATAATTTCAGCCACTCCACGCTCACGCTAGTGGCACATTAGCGGAAAACTGAAAAACACCAACAGGGGGGTTTCTACAGATCGGCACACAGCATTGCCAATACAACTAGACTCCCTGAGATCTTGTTGCACTCAGTACAGTATCCAAGTGCACTCAATAGATGTTCATTGAATTTTATAGTTTCCACACTCATTAGTGGCGAGTTGGCTCGATCGCGCATCATGGTCCACCGACCCAACTTTACAAAATCCAGTGATTCAGAGATGCTGAAGCTCACAATGAATAAGACTCACGTCTACAGATTAGACTTTTTTAGGGGCACAGTAATGCTCTCCAGAGACCTCTGTTGTCCTTGGTTTGCAGTTACATAGCTGTGAGCAGAGTAGAAGGGGTCCAGCTTCAGCTCCAATCAGACCCTAAAATTGCACGAGTGTCTTGCGGTGACACCAACAGATCTCGGCCTTCACTCTTCTCGTCCCCGAAGCTAGTGCCCACTGCCAGTGGGAACCGTCCTCACTGCATTGGCTAGAACTGGGGACAGTAGCTGGGATTTTAGTGGCCCCTTAGGAGTTTTAGACTGTGCACATCCAATCCCAGCATGCTCTGCATTCCCAAAGAATGCTGCAAGCAAATGTGAGAAGCAGCATGTTTACTGTCACAGATGGAATCCCAAGGAATACCCTTATATTTCAGCCACAACTCACATGGATACACGAAACGCTTAGCTAAATTGTTAAGGCTCCAAGTTGGTCGTGTTCATGAAGTCAGATCCTGACTGAAAGGACGGCACAATCTGACATGGCCGTGTAAGTCCTGCACCACGATCAACCAAATAATCTTCGCCAATGAATAATTACTGTCCACCAATGAACAGCAGCTCCACAATGATGACATAATTAAACCAAAAAGTCTTCACGACCGTAAATTGACTGCAACTAGCGAGGACCTTCAGCTACCAGTCTGAACTGCGGAGGTGAGCAATTTCAGAGTGAGAGTGATGTGAAAATCACTTAAAATTCACAAGCGCAAAAACTATTTTGGGTTTTCTAGATTATGAGCATCTCTATAAGACTCTGCACATCTACATGAAAAGCTAGCTAGCTAATTGTAAGCCCGGCAGAGACAAATCAAATCTGATACTCAGCAGCCTACAATGTTACTCCTGGACATACATTATTTTGTTGATCTCGGAGTAACGTTTGCATGGTGATCTCACATTGTACTAAAGGAGAGGGGGAAGGGAACTCAAGCAGCCTGATAAGGTGATGCACAGCGAGTGATTAAACAGCGCGATAATGGCAGTCCACTGCACATTCAGCTGCGTTTGGCTCCATTAGTGATTATGGCGGCCTGAGCATCCAGGCTGCAGGAAATTAAACAAGCACCGCCGGAGGAATGGGCTGTCCGCTCTCCTGACGCAATATCGATGGCGATAGAGGAATACCGCTTGACAGGATGATGCTGTGAACCACACCAGAAGCTCCATCGAGGTTTTTTACAAATTAGGTCAATCAAATCCGCAGCTCAATCAACCTGCAGCTCTGCAAGCATGAGAGCCAGATCAAGGTTATATTGTTTTCCGAGGGAAAATAGCAATTTTCATAGCGTCTCTTGACAGTCTCTTTAGAGGGGTATACAGTTTCACAGCTTATAAACCTATTGAGTGAAAGGGAACATTTGTAACACTAGCAGTAACAGACTCCCCCAGGGTCAGCCCCGAGATTGAACCTTCCTGACAACCGTCCGGGTCAAGTTACCAACGGCACAGAAAACCAATTTGTCAAAATGTGTCTACAATTGTCAGCAACTTCAATTCAAAGAACTGCTTTAAACTCCCAGACACTAAGTAGAAACAATCGAGGAAGCTCATGTAACGGTCGAGATAAGGATTCAAGCAAAGCGATACGAGCAAACTCCATTCCTGGCCCAGAGAGACACCTGGGAGCAGGTTTACCGAAACCTTTCGCACGTAAAAACTCTTCAGCCCAAGCAAAACAAACAACACAGCCAATAACTGGCCAGGATATTTGTTCTGCACCAGTCACTGCCTGTGTTTTTGGCTTTGCATGTGCTAAAAAGCACTGCACACATAAAATGCGACAATACACCTAGCCTCTCGTGGGTAAACTTTAAGACTGTAGAGAGGAAAGGGCTTCACTCCTATCAAAAGAATAGAACGCAGCAATTCGCCTAAACCCTTAGACTGTGAGGTCACAAGCGTGCGTCTGGAGTGTCCCGAGCTTCCCAGCACTCTAAAGCTGATGTCACAAGCTGCGTTTCCATTACAGTTTTGCGCAAAATAAAGTCGATATTTCTCAAGTTTCAATATAGTACAATTGCGACTTGCTGCTCTTTCCGTTGAAATGTATTTTGCGTAATTTACGGTAATTTTCGCTAAGTTGCGTGTCCCGCAATACTGCACAGTGTATGGAAGGCCTAAACATTGTGCACGTTGGTACAGTAGTGGTTGATGCTACTGCTGTTACCGTGGCGATTTTTAACAGAAGGCGAAGGCATTGGGTCATTTTTCAGCGGCAGAGTCCTTATATGTCCTTTTGTGAATTATGGATTTCAGGGAGGTGATCGTGACCGAGGAGTTCACAGATGAATGCGAATGTCCTGTCCGGTGACGTCACGTTTAGCGAAAAAAGCGTTTCCATTACACTTTTTTTAAAGAACGCTTTAAAGTTCTTTATTGTTACGTCTGAAAAACCACCTCATGAGAGCGTAAAAACTTTTTATCGATATTTGAGAGTTTTTCAAAAATTGGGCAACTCCACTACCAGTTTTTTTAATTGCGATATTTTTAGATTTTTTGCATTTCTAGTGGTAATGGAAGCACAGCTACAGTCACTTGAAGGTTAAGGGGTATCAGAGCACTGACTTTGGGCTCTGAAAAAAATAATAACGTTTCAGGGAACCTGCACTTCAAAGGGTTAAAAAGCAGTGGCAGAAGGATTAGCAGCATTAGCTGTATCCACCTTCGCACCAGTCTCTTCATGTGGGATCTTCCTGACTGTCACAATCTCTCCATCCCAACTGCAACGCCCTCCCCCCACCTGCCCATCTGAGCACCTGTCACAAAAAACAAACACACACACACACACACACGCACACACACGCACACACCTACCACACCCCCCCATCCACACACCCCCCCCACCCACACACACACACACCTACCACACCCCCCCACCCACACACACACACACACCTACCACACCCCACACACACACACGGACACAGTAGACAAACAAATGCACACACATACGCGGACACATTCAAACACCAAACACAAACACTCATGCAAAAACAGACACACACACAAACGCACATACAGCGCTCTCCATAATTATTGGCACCCCTGGTTAAGATGTGTTCTTTAGCTTCTAATAAATTCAGTTTATTTCTAAATAATATAGGACCACAATAAAAAATAAAAAAAGAGTGAAATCCAACCTTTAATTCAAGTGCATTTATTCAGTGGGAAAAAATCCCACATTAAGAGATAATTCTTTTATATCAAATTATGTGTGCCTGATGTTAATATTTTGTACAACCCCCTTTTGCCAACAAAACAGCACCTAATCTTCTCCTATAATGTTTCACAAGATGGGAGAATACAGAAAGAGGGATCTTCGACCATTCCTCTTTGCACAATCTCTCTAAATCATCCAGTGACCTGGGTCCTCTCCTCTGCACTCTCCTCTTCAGCTCACTCCACAGGTTTTCAATGGGGTTGAGAGTCCCCAATGGGACTGAGATGGCCATGGGAGGAGCTTGATTCTGTGTCTGGTGAACCATTTCTGTGTAGATTTGGCCTTATGTTGAGGGTCATCATCTTGCTGTGATGACCCATTTTCAGCTTTCGGGGAGAGGCCACCAGATTTTGATTTAAAATGTCCTGGTATTTCAAAGTGTTCATGATGCCATGCACCCTAACAAGGTTCCCAGGGCCTCTGGAAGAGAAACGGGCCCACAGCATCACCGATCCTCCCCCATACTTCACAGTGGGCATGAGGTGCTTTTCTGCATACTCATTAACTCACTTAGAGTGTTTGTTGCCAGAAAGCTCTATCTTGGTTTCATCTGACCAAAGCACACGGTCCCAGTTGAAGTCCCAGTACCGCTTAGCAAACTCCAGACATTTGCATTTATGATTGTGAGCGAGAAAAGGTTTTTTCTGTGCATGCCTCCCAAACAGCTTGTTGGCATGTAGATAGCCCCTTATGGTTGTTTTGGAGACTTAGTGACCCCAAGATGCTACCATTTGTAGCAATTCTTTAACAGTGAGCTTTGGAGAACTTTTTATTTCTCTTACCATCCTCCCCACTGTGCGTGGTGGCAAAATAACCTTGCATCCTCGTCCAGGCTTGTTCACCACTCTTCCAGTTGTTTTAAACTTCTTAATGACTCCTCTGACAGTAGATATGGGCAGGTGCAGGCGAGTGGCTATTTTCTTGTAGCCATTGCCTGACTCGTGAAGGTCGACACACATCTGCCTTACTTGAATGGTGTTTTCCTTTGTCTTTCCCATGTTGAAGAGTGAATAAGAGAAATGGCCTCTGTGTCACATCATATTTATACCCAAAGGGAAACAGGAAGTGATAAATTACGAATTAAATATTCCAAATACTCTGATCAACTTTGTAAACTACTGTTAAATGACAGAAATACGTCAATTACATTTATTTCTTAAGGATTGTTAGGGTGCCAATAATTGTGACAAAGGGGATTTTATGACAAATAATTATTTCTTAGTCAGGGTTTTTTTCCCCCTTAAAATTCACTTGAGTTGAAGGTTACATTTTTCATCAATTTTCAGTGAGAGTGTATGCTTCAGCAATAAAAATTGAATTTATTTTAAGGTTTTTAACCCATCTTGACCAGGGGTGCCAATAATTATGGAGGGTGCTGTATGAACGTGACAAACACACACTCACAAACACAAACACACACACAAACATGCACAGACACATACATAATGTCCACACACACACACACACACACACGCGCGCGCATTAGCTTCTCGCACTCAAATCTCACAAACGCACAAGATACCCTTTTTAGCGTGCCGGTGTGTGTAAGCCAGTTTCCTGCAGGAGTTTCACAGAAGATAAGGCTGTCAGAGGCCCCTGATAACCATGCAGAAGGGCCCCTCTAACTGCTGTCAGTCCAAGCCCCCCCCAGATGTAGCTGCAGACACAGGGGTCCAGGACAACTGGTCTGTCTAACATCACACTCATTTAACAGATGCTTTTTCCCAGAGGGACTAACAGTTGATAAAACCAAGCAGGGGCCAATCCCCCTGGTGCAATGAGGGCTCGAGGGCCTAGCTCAAGGGCCCGACAGCTGCACCAGTCTACTCTGCGGGCTATGCAGCCTTTATAAGATGTCTAAATACCACACTCTGGCTGGAGATTCACACGCTTGGATTAACTGCTGCTTGCCTCCGGCGGGCTAAAAACACACAAGAAGAAGAGCGCACGACAGAGTCAGTTTCGCTCAGCTCCACCCACAAAGAAAAGCCTTTAAACTGCGCGGGGGACAGCAGATCAAAATAGTCTTTTACTGAAGTTTTTTACTGAAATAAAAATACCAAAATGTATTAGTTTAACCCAAAACTCCATGGCCTCAACAAAACATACAGTCGTGTCCAAGAACTGTACAGACCACAGGGGTTTAGGGTTTTAAGATGAAAAATATGCGATTAGAACATTCTTGGCCAAGCTTTCTAATGCCACCCTAGCAATCAGCACAGGTAATTGAAAGCACTGGAGTTCTAAAACATTCTGGGGGGGGTTAGAACATTCCAGAAATTCCCCTCCGCTCTTCAAAGGCTTAACGAGGCTGATTGAGGAGGGATCGTGCATGACTGCGTTATGCAACAGTTTTTAATTTGGTTGGCGCGGCCCTGGCGCACGCGGACTGTACCGGGCATACTTCTGCAGTCGATTTGAAGGGGCGGAGTTCAACCCGGCACCAAGGCGCCGCGATTATGAAACAGTGATTTGTTTAACCGCGCAAATCGCTAAACTGTTCAGATATACAATCCAGAGCCCATTAGAGGATGAATGTAATGCGCTTGAACACAATTAGAGAAGAGGAGCCGACACTAATTGCTTTGACCGCGGCACTGGTTTGCGCTCGGCAAACAATCATTTTCATCAAACTCTCAAGTTCTGCGCCATCATCTCCTCTAATAGGAGACAGTGGATTTCTACAACTAAAAAAAGGCACAGTAAAAGGCCTGACCAAGTTCATTGCGCTAAATGTTGTGTGTTCATTTATCCATGAGAGTCACGGCTGGAAAATTCTGCCTATAATGGTCAAATTTTTTGGAGAGACTCTGAAGTTTGTTATTCAGACATCGAGATTTACATGAGGTGATTTACATTTCTCAAAAACCATTACATTTATTGAGGTAACTGGGTTTATGTGGTAGAAATTCCCTTACAGAGAAAATCCGTCTCAAAGTTAGATGAATGTTTTTTTGACCAAGTATCGTTAATGTACCCACCAGATATTGTCAGTGTTCAGTTATTATGCCATGACAAGCCACCAGGAATGTATTCTGAGAAGTG
Source organism: Gymnothorax reevesii (assembly GCA_029721435.1). Lineage (NCBI taxonomy): Eukaryota > Metazoa > Chordata > Actinopteri > Anguilliformes > Muraenidae > Gymnothorax > Gymnothorax reevesii. The sequence goes on along the minus strand of CM056579.1, from coordinate 20,253,930 downwards.
ATATAGAGAAAAAAAAAATTAAAATGATATTTTTTCTAATTTTGGTGAATTTTAGGGCTAAATCTAATCTCAACATATTAAAAAATGTAGACGTAGCTTCAAGTTTTTTTTTTTTGAACATCACAATTTAACGCACTGCACTGAACCACCAGGCTATGCCCCCCACCCACCACCATGTCTTTGTCCCCAAATTTTTGTGGGGTTCTACCCTGAAATTTGGTGACCTTTCAGAAGGTCATAGTTAGGCAACTCCTACCACAGAAATATATTTTAATGTAATTAAAATTCTAACGCATTCCCATTTCCCAGCAAGGGAGATGTGCTAGTTTTCAGAGCATTTGCAACACCAGCAGAAATTAATCTTGCCCTCTCACATAAAATGCTTCAAATCCCCAAAACAAATATTGGTCAGGGGATTTGAAGTGACACCACACAGCAAGAGACCCTTAAAGGCAGTCAGTATTCCACAGAAAGCAAAGTAAACAGCACCAATTTGGCAAACAGAGCGGTATCTCGCGGCCTCCTACTCGAACGTGACCGGATAACAGAGGCCGCAGAAAAAAGCTCTTTGACATCACTTCTGAAGAATTGAAAGGTTTTGTGAGCTTAAAAAATAGCCTTCTCCACTTCAGAATCCAGAATTTCAACAGAATCCACATTGAAGCCTTTCAGAGGCCAATCAATAAGCAACGACATCTCAAAGGCAGTTTCAAGATCAATCTTCAAAACAGACATTTAGAATGGCTACTGGCCTGTGTTAAACTGAAAAGAAATAGAGGCTGTCAGTCAAAAATGGAACATTTTCAAAAGATATCCATCATAGTGAAGTGGGCCAGAGTGAGGCAGAAAAAGTTGTCAACTGCAGTCATGTTTGCGTAGATGATTACACATATTAAAGTAATAATCAGAATGTAAAAAGGCTACTCCTGAAACAGACTGTCCGCCAACCAAATGCTTTGCCTTCAAGTTAATTAATTTAAACTTAATAAAATATTTCAGAATATAATACAACACTTCATACTTTCAAACAGAAGGGACACGGTGTGCCACTTAAGTGCAAAATGCGCAAGAAAAAATTATATACAATGAGTAATATTTTTGACAACCAAATGCAGTTAATTGGGATACGCAAGTAAAATGATTCATAATTTCAAAGCAGCCCTTCTGTCATATCAACAAGGCAGCAGACGAGCAACGACAAAGGCTGCCATAAAAATAAAAATAAATAAGTACAAAAACTAAAATGTTGATTTATAATCCTTCATAAAGGTAATCTGGAAACAAAGGAAGAAGAGCTACATTCAATTAACTAAATGACCCTTAAAGAAAGAAGAGAATTAGCTTTTCAGCTCTGCCCGAGAGCTGACAGTATAAAACCCAAGGCTTATAAAAACAGGATTTAATTAGCTTGGATGGAAGCATCACTTTGAAGTCCACGGCCGCGACGGTAACCATAGGGGATAGAGAGTGAATGGAGGCTTTAATCTTGATGTAAGACTCAGCGCTGTTTCCTGTGCAGACCTGATCTAGTGCAGCGTCTGCCGGAGAAACGGGTATTTGACCAGAGAGGTGAAGTACAGAATGTCAGAACCTTCTGACCAGACCTGATCATTCGCCAGCGATCCTTAATCGCAGACAGCCATCTCCGACGAGTCATCGCTAACAGGAAGGAATCCGTCCAGAAGGTCTACTGCAGCCCAGCAAATTACTATACACATATTTACCATTTTAGTCTTTTCTGTGGACTAGACCTGTTAAAAGTAAATTAGCTAAATTAATTAAACCAGCCAGCAGTACATTGTTTCGGTCCTCTATTTGGCAAGCACATAAATAAGTAAATAAATAAATGAGGTCCAACTAATTAGCGCAGAATAGTTTAAGGTATTCTTTATCCAGAACTTCTGGGAAAAGATTAGCTGTCTAACTTCAGGGGATAAAAACAATTCAATTTCTTCCAAGAGCGGAGCTGTTTTCCAGAACATACTGAAAGAGCCCCAAATGACCCAATTTTTACAATACTGCAAAAAATATTTTAAACAATGGATTATGGAATAAATCCAGGTACTCCTCAGAGAGCAAGCTTTCACACAGCCATCCAACAAGAGGAGAAAAATGGCATATTATTATTTATCAATCCATCGGAAAAAAAAAAAAAAAATCACAGTAGACTTAAGATAATACCATCACAATGCAACTGTCAAGCTGCTCAATTCTTGTGATTTTAAAAATAATCACCTTAATACTCTGATAAGCAGTACAATATCAATTCAATTAACAGTAGATAGCTGCTCTCACCTTTTCTGGGAAAAAGAATCATTGCAAACTTCACAAAATAAGAGTGAAGAGACAGATCGTGTCACGACTAGATCTCTCAAGGCCTAGAAACCCCTGTTAGCAAAGCAGTCATTAAAAATGCAGCATGACGGCTACGAGAGACAAAGTGGCAGAAATCTATGGATTGCAGGCGCTGGAGGAGTATGGACCTCCAGTCCTCCGAGCACACCTTCTCCAGGTCTGCATGGTATCCATGCTGTAAACATTTCAGCTTAAATTCAGGTCCTCAAGATGAGGCCGGACGACTCTTCTTTTGAAGTGGATTACAGGACCACGCCAATCTACACGCTTTCCTTTCGAGAGTAAAAGTTAGATTTTTTTACTAAGCAGCCATGATCAAGCTTTGTTTCAGAAGCATATTTCCTGGGCCATGGTAGAAAAAAAAATTCCTATTATCCAATTCAAAACCAGCGTTATGAGATTAAGGAAAGATGCAAAGAATAATAGATGAGGACTTAGGAATACAGGACCACAGTGCTCAGTGAATCTGACCGCACTACCACCAGGGGATGTCATCACGCATCCCTTGCCCAACATGTTCATTTGTTTTTGTGGACAACCAGATGGATGGTGCGTCACTTTAGCCATTACTGCCACAAGGAATCTCAGACGGCATTAATGGATGGTGAAGTGTAATATGCTATAGGAGGTAACCTTGGAAGTTTTAAAGCACCTTTCCTTAAGATGTAGAGAATTCAAACAGCCATGCACTTCCAAGTCATTGCCAAGGAGTTAAAAAATTTTCCTCAGAAACAAAAAAAGACTGTTTGAACACAGCCTCGGTCTTGCCGGCAGACGTCATTTAGAGGTGCATTGCAGTAGTAACTGGTGAGAGGGCAATTTTAATTGGAACATGGGAAGGGGGTGTTGAGATGCATCGAAAGATGTGGTTATGACCACAGTATTGGGGGGGCTTATTAGCAAGTTTGCGATATTGAGTATGTGGTAATCCACCCCCCCCCCACCACAACCAACCACCACAAATGATTGGCCTAAAGTACAGGTCAAACACCACTTTTGCCATTGAAGTCAATAGCGACAGTCAGGTAAAAATACAAAGTCAAGTCATTTCCAACTAAAAGCACTTTATGCGCTTTTCTTCATCCGGTTGTTTCTTCCAACCACCACAAATGATTGGCCTAAAGTACAGGTCAAACACCACTTTTGCCATTGAAGTCAATAGCGACAGTCAGGTAAAAATACAAAGTCAAGTCATTTCCAACTAAAAGCACTTTATGCGCTTTTCTTCATCCGGTTGTTTCTTAGCATGCCACTCTGCTTAGCTGCTGTGCTAACTGGACAATGGGGAACCGTTTGTGGACGAATTAGGAGCAGGTGACCTCTCACCACCTCACGAATGGCAGATGACTGAATCGGAGGCAGTACTGCACAAGCTCTGGCTAACAATAGCCCACCATGGCAGCACCAGAAAAACTGCATTCCGTGAGCCACAATGGTTTTCACTATGCCAACGGAAAGTCAATGGCTGACATCACAATGACTTGGCCGATGGCCGTTTTCGCCTGAAAACCCACCTCTTCAGGCTCCACCTCTCCCCTACTCCACTGCCTTGATTCCTGTCCCTACATCCTTTTGATTTGTTGCACTTTATTTTGTTTACTTCCTGACTATCACTTGATTTGGTTTCCCTTCATTTTGTTGCACTCTTGTCAGTTTACTTGATTTTCCTGCCCCTTTGTTGCACTTGACCTATTGCACTTATTTTATTGCTCTTTGTTGCACTTGCCTCTGCACTTAACCTTGTTACCATTTTGTTCACTTGCCCTTGACCTTGCCTTTTTGTTAATAGTCTAGATCTGTAACAATGGAACGTGTTCTGTCACTTACTGTTAGCACTTTTACTTGTCTCCTAGGAGGTCTGCACTTTTGTACTGTTCTTATGCACTTTTGTACGTCGCTCTGGATAAGAGCGTCTGCTAAGTACCTGTAATGTAATGTAATGTAATGTAATGATAGGTAGTCTACAGTATCCAGTACGGACAAGACCCAAGACTATTTCATCAAAACGGCAGCAGTTCTACATCATGATAAATGCCAGGGGCTTGGTCACAGACTCCTCGCTGTACAGTGAACGCAAATCTAGGCACGTTCTTCGAGTCTGAAAACATAAACCCCTAGAGATTCAGCGAGTCTGCCCGACCACTTAGAGCGTCAGAAATTCTTGACTTCATGAGGAAATCAAGTCGATGACAGCCATCAAATTCCCAAATCTCCAATTTATAATCTCTCTGCGTCAACTCTTCAGCCGAAAGCCTGAGAGACAGGAGAAAGCTGTAGAAGAAAAAAAGCGAACAGGAGGAATGGAATTTGTGCTGCCGACAGCCGCAGTGAGTCACTCCGAGCCCGGAGATCAGGTGCAGGGCACAGAGCTCCAAGAAGCTCCCGGATAAACAAAGAGCAAAGGTCCTCACATTCCATCTGTGCGCCGACGACGAGAAGCACTTCCTCATGAGAGAGAGAGAGAAAGAGAGATAGAGAATCAGAAAGAGGGAGAGAGGTGACTGCCCCTAATCCTCACAGGTAAATCTGTGTCTCAATGCCAATGTGTTGGCTTCTGAATGTGTGTGTGTGTGTGTGTGTGTGTGTGCGTGCTTCCCTGCCCGTCTTCTCTTGAATACTCCACCAGTAAAGATGAGAATTCTCCACACATGGGTTAACCCATTCTGTGTCCAGCCTGCAAGGCAATGCAAACTGAAACAAAACACTGTGCTGCGTAAGTCTCATTGAAAGAGCATTCAGAGCTTGTAGTTATTTTTGCTAACTCCTGTTTGATTGGCTACGAAAGAAGTACATGCCCTCCGCCCCCCTCCCCCCTCCAGAGATTCATGAAAATGCAGTGCTGCATCGAGAGTTCGAACTCCCCGTATCTGTCCCCACAGGTAGCCAAGTAGCCCAGTGAAACACTTTTTTTTTGTTTTTAAATAGAACTTCGGCAGTTTATGAACATAGCAGCATACAGAGGTCATATACAGTATTAGAGGCAATTTTGGCCTAGTACTAAGAGAGCTGTTGATCATTTAAAAAATAAAACCAAAACTGGCTAACGTTAGCTCCAAGATAAAACTTACCGACATTATGTAGCTAAACAAATCCTAGTTTGTTAATAATTGCGAGGGCAGGGGCAGGGAAACTTTGTTAGATTAAGTTCATGTCTTCCAAGTCACTCACTTGGCTATGACATTGGTTGGCACGGCGCAATTTTAGAAATTAAAGTGTTGTAAAATTGCTAGCATTCTTAGCAAGCTAACTAATCAACAAACCACTTGGTTACTTAATGATACATGAAAGCTGGCTTTAATCATTATTTTCAATATATTTTTGGAAAATAACCAGTGTCCTAAGCCTCTCAGGACAGGTTCAAATTTTTTACCATGATTGACAAGGAAAAACCGAAATTCAGTGTTGCGACAGCAAAACTCCCACTATATTGGGACAGCACCTCCCTTCCCCCATCCCGTCTCAAAGCTCACTTTCAGTCACCTTTTATTTACAGGAAAGGAAACAGCGACTGCACAGAAACTGGGGTCTGTTGGTCTTGAGGTCACGTGGGAAGGGGAGGGGGAGGGAAATTGACAGAGAAGAAGAAACGTCTGCATAGGTCATCCACGGAAGCCTTGAGAAAGCCACCCAGCCAGAAGAATGTGAGAAAACTAACATTTGAAAGGTCATGTTACAGGAGGCCCGTCACCATCTCAGAATTCCACTCATTTTTGTAGAAACGAAAACCATCTCCTCAAAATGGCAGCCCACTGTGTAAGCTGCTAAACCAATATGCGAGAGCTGGAAAGGATTACAGAAGAACACCTTGCCACCATGTGTACACCAAGAATAAACTGTATAATGCAGCGATCTCCAACCTTGTTCCTGGAGAGCTACCATTGTGAAGGTTTTCACTTCAACCAACGCAAAGCGCACCTCATTTCCCAGTTAGAGATCTTGATGAGTTGCTGATTTGCCAAAATCTGAGATGAATCCAGGTCAAAGACAAAAGCAGGAAGAGGGTTCAAGACCGCAGGTGTAATGCATAACATTGTGTCTGTAGGAGCACTTCAAGGGCATTACATCCAAATCAACAGAGTGGATCTTTTCCTGTGGCAGTCAGAACCATGATGACAAACCATTTCTGAAATCATCCAATCAAAATGCTTTCCTGAGTGCTGAGGTGCAAGATCACAAATGTGTGTGTTCTGAACGGAACGACAATCAGCGCTGGTAACAGATCAATAAAGCTACCAAGAACACCGACTTAAGAATTCTGAAATAACATTACAAACAATCCTCTTCAAAGGTGTAACTGAGTAAAAGGGTTAAAATGGCACAATGTTGATGAAACGTAAGGCAGTTAGGCTTCATTTTTGCTTATCCAGACCAGAAGGTTTAACAAAATTAATTCAAGCAGGAAGTGTGAGGTGTTGAAATTTGGGTTTGATAGCATTTCTGAAATTATATAAAGCCTGCTCCCTCACAGCTTTATAAATAGGCTACCCAGGATAAAGCTCTGTGTTTTGAGGAAATAAAATGAGTGTTTAAGATGTGGGTGGAGGGAAGACTGCGTTGATGACCTCCAAGAATTCAAACGATTATGGCAGTTTAACACACTGCAGCTGCCGTGTTCAAAGATGAAAGCTTGACGATTGCGAATCTTTCATTTGGCTAAATGGTATTTGCTTTGTTGTGGTAATCCAAACTCATTCAGTTCTTGTTCTCACAGCTGTCTGGGGATACAGTTACGCAACTTTACGTCTTTATTATACTTTAAGGAATTTATAACCTCGTTGCATAAGCAAGAACTAGATGTTACAACTTAAAATTGGCACTGAATTCCTGCGAGATGTGAATGCACGGTACCAGAGGGAGAATCATTCTGTAACAGAAGACAGTTACCCAGAAGCAAGAGTTCTTTTAAAACACATATCACTTTTCTTGATTCATTTCCACCAGTATAAGAAACTGAAGCTCTTACCTGACCCAAATACCAGGGTAGCTTTATTGAAAGCGTTGACCTTTCTGGTCTTGAATCAATTACACAGAGCTTTTTTTGGTACACTGAATCACCTACAGAATAGCGACCAACACCTGTTCACAATACAAGGAATGTACACTATGCAGAGAATTTACGCCACTTACGACGCAGTATACAACAATGAAATGTATTGTTCGAGAGCACAATGAAAAATAGGAGAAATTATCTGAAAGATCTTTCTTGAATTATCAAACACAATACGACTAGCAACCCTGAGCACATCAAAATAAGCTGCAAAGGATTGTGGGTAACCAAGTGATTCCACATCTCAGTAGACAAGCACCTCTTACACATGGTCAGCTCTGCTGTCAGGGAACACCATCCCCAGGTATTTAAAGTGGTACTCCCAGCGAATCATGTTCATTCCAACATCCTCGAACCTTCCAGGCAGCTGTAATTCAAAAACCCGGCAGAAGCATCAGCATGTATTTCATATTCCTGACTCCTCAGCCTCAGCTTCAGTTCCTGGGGAAATAATAGGACCTGCTTTCTCATCATTGCTAATATACCACCGCCAGTTGCACTGGCAAACTCTACTTATGCTCAATTAAAATCAGATGCTGCACAAATTACACCGACGATGATACATCTCAGATCGCAGCATAAGGTCATGTGCACGCGCATGTCTTCGAACACTTTTCGAACTGGACTGGCACAGGATTTTGGCATGCAGATGAAATACAATACAGTGCCAAACTAACCGCCATCGCCACTCAAACCCAGTCTTTCACCCATGTGTTGAAGAAATGATTTCAGATGCTGCCCGGGAGCATCTTAAAATGCACTCATAGGGGCAAAAAGAGCCATCTTGAGCAATATGAGCATGTTTTTCCGAGAGCCAGCACCCAGAACACAAAACAAAGCCACACGCACACAGAACCTCCACACCATCCATCATGGTGTTAATCAGTAACAACTGAAATCACAGTGAATTTGATGTTCTATGCAAATGTATAGTATGTTCTAGGGGAAAAAAAAATGTTAGTTTTTTTTTGTTTGTTGACAGTTTTTTTTTTTTGTGGGAAGTATTTTATTTCTTTCTTCGGTGGGTACAAATGCAAATTCCAAACACTGACAAATGTGCGTGAGAATCAGACTGCCATTTATTTACTGGCTGCAGGCAGGATAGAGGGGAGGGAATGTGCTCGGCGCACAGAGCACGACGATCCTCTGGCACATGGCGAGTGAAAGCGCTTTACAGCATAACAGGAGAGGAGAAGAAATCTCTCACGGGTGGTTTGGAAGAGAGGTGGGCGAACGAGCCCTCAGGCTCAAATTCCTCTGTTTCTTTCCTTTGTTGTTCCGAATTCTTAAGGCGATTCCATAATTGGATCAATTATCACGCCGCATTAGCACAGGTGACCATAGAGTCCAGCCGGGTTGTTTCATAAAAGTTCTGTTTATCGAATTCTTCGCCCTGCTGACCTGAGGGAAATGCGGCGACAGCGAGGCAATTCTGGCGGCAGGAAATTCAATTTCGACGGTGGCAACAACTGCATTATCACGCTGGGTCGCGGAGCCAAATTCATTTGTCGAAATTTCTTTGCACGGCTACCACCATCTGGCGAAATTACTTTGAGAATTAGACGCAGACCGCGTTCTTGGATTCTCCTTTAGTAAACTGGGTAAAGGCCTGAAAAAGAAATGTTTTTCACTCATGAAGAAGCAGTTGTGGTCATATTCACGCCTGCACACACTGGAAACGGAAAAGCAGAGAATTTCGTTCGCATAATGTGTGCCATTTTAATCAGTGCAACTTCTCTAGAACTAATTTTATCAAAAAAACTAAGACCTGCACCTTATCATCCCATTTAATCGACTTGGCGTCATGACATGAAGTAAATATTTGAAGACTCAGGCATGTTTTTCTTGCCATTAACTGCAAATGTGATCCCACAGAGATGTGATGCTCTTTTTAAGGACACAGAGCAGCTAATCTAGTTATATGCAGTCTGACATTAATCCACAAAATCTAATTACAGCGTTCCCTTTCAAGCTTTCTAAGGAAAATTGTTTTCTTGCCCGAAAGCTTTGTCGCATGACCTTTCCTGTCCACTGGAGGAATACATATCCCACAATGCAATCGGAGAGTGAGCCCCAGGCCACAGGGTTGCGCTACTTGGTCAGGTGAAGCAAGGACAGCATAACACTAATCTAGCCCTCCGTTTACCTACATGGGGCCTTCAAGCAGTGAAACCCCATTTATCACAACTCAAAGGATTTAAGGATTGATGTCAATTAGGCATTTTAAAAATCTGAGAAAAATATAATTTAATTCCTGGCGCAAACAAACCGCAACCAAGGACAAGAATGATAAGCCGGTTTGTTAAATAGCCTAGTTTATTTCCATTCCTCCAAAATCAGAAATATTTACAATATAAATGAAATACTTGAGAAAAAATTAAATGAGATCACTTGGTATAAATAAGTCATGCATGACTGAATGATAAATTCCATTGAGCGTTCAAAGCAGACCATTTAAAACCCTCAGATGGGACCAATGGCACCAGAAGAGAGCTGAGATCAAGCTTCAGAGTCAATGAGGGTCTTCGGGGGGGAGAAAATCCAATCTTTCACCTCAAAGAGATTCATTTTTATTTGCCAGGCATCACTGAAGATGCACACAGGAGAACTCAGGCTCCCTATTGGACGGAGGAGCTGGTCAGCACGCACTGGGCTGGGCTTTGCAGAGGCTTTGTGCTCCTTCACAAGGAAACAGAGGCAAAAGGCACCTTCTTAAAAATCAATGTGTCTAAGTATAGGCATTCATTAGTTATCCTAAATATCAAACTATTAACCCCCGAAAACCTGCTGTGTTCAAACCTGTGGAACTTCAGGCCTATTTTAGGCTCTAGTGGAGTTGCCATATATACCAAATATGTCCTGCAGAATTGCAGGGAAATGTATAAAAAAATAAATAAAATTATGCTTAAGATACTATATTCCTTTTGTTGTATTGCTGTGGCTTAAGAAACATAGCATCCAGGGTTTGAATATTCTTCCCCAATACACTGTACTACACGTCACATGAACCAATAAAAAAAACCTAAGCTTGAGGTCTCCAGTGATGAATTAAAGACAGACCTGACATTCACTGTAAGATACCAAAGGAGAAAAGACTGCAATGTACAGATACCCAACCCTGATATTCCACTTTCAACAACGACAACCCGTTACCAGGACACGGTATTTAAGAAAATGCGATGCATCCATTCTCTAAGGAGGACACAATGTTCTAGCGTTCCTCACCTGGGGCACCCAGCGAAGGACAGCACATGAGAGCACAGAGTTTAACAGGGCGGAGCCTCTATCACCAGGACGCTCCAGCGGATGTTCGAGGGCGTCAGGTGACGGCTTTACACTTAATATTGACATTCGCCTGCAGTGAAACCACTCCGCCCCAAAGCAGAGCAGCATTCCGCAGTCCTACGGCGGCGAGATCTCGGAGAGCGCGTCTCGCCCTCTGAAAAGGCCCGCTACACTCAGGCAAGCATTGTGCTCTTTGTCCAGAGCAGGAGTCAGAGGCCTAATCTCTGTGTGATCTTCCCCAGACCGCTGTTGTTTTTTGGGCCTAGTGAGCCTCGTGCCTGGACACAGCCCCGAGGCATTGTGGGTGGGGGGGGGAGGAAAAGCCTTGCAAAAATTAATAATCATGCTTTCCAGGAAGCACTCAATAAATGAAAAGAAGTTTTCAACGGTCCACTAGCCAGGACGATCAGCAGACATGCATTGTGGGTAAGGTGCAGAGGAAATCCTCGACCACAGATCAGCACCATCACTTCACCTCCTAACAAACTCAAGTAGCCCACTCAGTTTTTCATTAAATAATGTGTTTGGTAGGCGCATTTATTCAGAACGATGTGCAGACAGTGTAACACGAAAGTCAAAGAAACCGTAACAGAGTACAGGAAGGACAATGGGCCGTGCACACAGGAGATGTGAACGCTCCTGAGCACATCATTTTTTGATTATTTACTGCTGACAGCACGCACCAGACGCGCCTCACGTCTCCTCCGCTGCGCTTAAACACAGAGTGCTCGCACATTTAAGAAGCCGTTCGAAGTTAAAATTGGCGAAAAGCGAGACTCATCAATGCCAGTGTCACAGCAGGCGACCAATCATGCAAGAGAAAGGGCGAAATTTCGCATTTCTGTTTTTCCACTTCCTTAAATAGTATTAATGAAAATGTCTCAACATTAAACATAACCAACCGAGCTGTCACTTGTTGTCATAGCAATGTTTCAATACTTCTCCTTTCATCCTCACTTATAAAAGACATGCGTGTGTGGTGCCGCCTCGCGAATTTCACACGCAAGCCCGTCTCCAGTGTGCTCGGTGCCTCTCGTCGAGTGTCAGATATCCACAGCCACGAAACAGGTCAAATAAGGCACCATTCTTTAAGCACATACTGTCACAACTGCCAGATCATCAACTCTTTGTCAAATGGGGAGCACAGGCGAAGCTCGTGTAGTTACAGCACGCCAAATCCTTTTGTTATCTGAACAAAAATGCAAGTAAAGCTTTACACGAATACCCAGAAAACTAGAGTGGCTTATAGAGATGCTTTTGAACTGAAAAGACAGCATGACTGTGTCATGCGGTGCGACACCAGGTGAATAAAATCAACAAATCTTTGTGTTTATGTTTCGGGGGGAACATTTGAGTCGTTTCGGGGCATCAAAACTTTGCTCTTTTTTTTTTTTTTTTTTTGATGAGTGAATATTCTTCCCACGGTACAAGCCCCGAGACACGAGGCCAACAGAAACATTCCACTCCAGAAGAATTTAAGATGAGGCATAATAGAGGTACAAAGCATAGCTTTCATTTTTGAAAACATTCTCACGTGACGCGCCAGCAGTTTAACCTAAATCCACCAGCTTCTAGACTCCAGACCTCCAATGACTCAGACTCGCACACCTTCAATGGCAAAATAACCCAGCGGTGTGTGAACAAACATCGCTCATGTGATATGGGAAAGAGAAAGTGAGGAGTGGATGACAGAAAAACGCCTGAGAGAGACAGGACACACACTCCCCGACATGTTTACAGAGGAGTTTCACGAGCCACAGTCTGCCAGAACATGCTGTGTAATTACCCCGCACTGAGAGAGAGAGAGAGAGAGAGAGAGAGAGAAGCATGATTCGTACAGATATACAGACAGAGTGAGAATGCGCCAGACCCACCCGTTCCTATTGTAATGAGCACAAACAGGCAGGACCCGAGTGCCTAATCACGCAGAGAGGGCTGAAACCCCGCTGACTCACCCAGTCTGGGCTCATTGCAGTGAGGGACTCTGGGTAAACAAGCAGTGTGTTCACTGTGACCCAGGGAGGGCTGATGTGTCTCAGTGGCACAGATTTACTGAGGGGGGGTCAGCACCCACCGTCCCTCCCTGCCTCATTCACCAAAACGGCATGTATGATGAGGGTGCATGTGTGTGTGTGTGTGTGTGTGTGTGTGTGTGTGTGTGTGTGTGTGTGTGTGAGCCCGTGTACGAGGGGGCGTGTGTGTGTGTGCCCGTGTACTAGGGGGCGTGTGTGTGTGTGTGTGTGTGTGTGCGGGCGCGTTTGTGAATATTTGTACGCATTTGAATCAGCAGGTCTTGAACCATATCACTATCCACATGGTTGTCCCCTGTGAGCCCCTGCTGCAGGTAGTCTTCAGAGCTGGGACACCTGCAGTCAGCACCTGCTCCGCACGGCGCCTGACGGGCCAATCCAGCACAAACCAGGGGAAGACCTGGTGCTCAACGGCAACATACTGAAAGAAGAGATTTCAAAATCCCAAGAGCAAGGTGCCAATGCAGGAAATAAACAGCTCTATAGCTGACCACTGAGGCATAGTCTCATCAACGTCCATTTACTCACCATTATGGTAATCGAGTGCAGAAAACACCAATGTTAAACATCAAACGAAACTGCCAATAGGTTAAAGAAATGATTTTTTCTAGTGAGGGCACAAAGTGTTTTGAAGATCAAGCTCAATTTGAAGGCGGAAGAAACCAAATTATTTTAATTAGCCAGGAAACTCGTTGTGTCGAGTCCAAACGCTGGCAGTGAACCCTATGAGAAAAACTGACTCATAATCGGCTTTAATTCCATTAAACTCTGTGAGGACAAAGTAGTCCTCAAATTATACATGCCACAGTGTCCAATTAGGAGTTTCAGTGACATTGTCGGGATGGAACATCTCCATAATTTCTTCATCAAGTTCCCCTTCGATATAATTAATGCATATCTGTGAGGTTTAAACAATTCTAGGGACACACATGCAAAGCTAAACAACACATCAGATATCTACTTCCATGTGAAAGAAGCAGAGTAATGAAGCTTCATCAAAATACACCAGGCTTACATTTCTGAAAAACCAGACTGCACACCCACATCTGGAGCCACCAAACATAGTCATTTAAGTAAAATATAACGCTTGGGACTAAAAAATTGGATTTAGCAAAGCCAGCAGGAAATGCTTAAGACCTGTTGGAATGCCTGAAACAGTCTCGCACTACCAAGAGCCAACCACTGCCAAATCCAGCCAGAACCAAACATTGCAGGTTCCTACAGGTCCTTCACAACATACAATCACACCTCCCAAAGAACAGTCATCCATATTCATTCACAAACACATGGTAATCATTATGATGTCGCGCCGAACAGTACTTCATCACTAAGTTTATAGATACATAAGTCGAGGGTGTCCGAGTTATCCAAAAATAACTGAGGTGGATACTGTATAGGTCTTCGTTCTGGCCCACAAACATGACACCGTACTTCATTATTTATTTATTTCATACGGTCCTTGAGTTGGGCTAAAATAAAGACTAACACCCACCAAGTACTTATTTGGAATTGATGGCAGCGAACAGTGAACTCTCAGCATGTAGCTGATGGAGCCTGAAGCCAAGTGGTCAAAGGGATTAGCGAAGACTCAAAAGGTTGTTGGTTCTAACCCAGGGCTATCACCATAATATCAGAGCAGCTATGGGGCCCTTGAGCAAGGCCCTCAACTTCACAAGTCCCCAGGGGGACAGGGCCCTTTACTGGCTAAAAACATCAGCTAAATAACAGTGCAGCAATGTAGACAGGCAGACTGCAGAGTCAGTCTTTTCCAAGGCAAAATTCTTGCCCCAAAATGACCGGGCCTCAGGTTTCTCGAGTTCCTTTATGCAATGATGGAGACACAATGACCTAATCCTGTCCTAGGACCACACTCAAATGTGCAGTTAAAATAATGAGCTTCAGCTTTGCTAACATTGCCAACATTCAATCAAAGAAAGCAAACATTCAGATAACCAACAGCTGCTTGAACCAAACAGTCCAAACTAACAATATCGTTTCTGCTTAGAATAGAATATTACATTCTAAAAATACTGGACTCAGATTTTGCATTTGCCATAATGTTATCATGAGCTGAAATTCTGCAGCTGTTGGGGCGCTGGGGGTGTACCCTGAAGTCAGAACGACATCGAGCGTACGCACCAACATCCACACTTCTCGTCTTCCGCAAGTTTCCAGCGCAGTTAATCAGCAATGACGCCAACAGCCGGTACGTCATCGCCCGGGTTACAGATAAGGGAGTCATTTCTCACATAAACAGAAAGTGCAAACACAGCCGGTCCATAAAGATCCATTCTGTCACTTCGGCTGACCGCCCTGAGCGATAACGCCAGGCCCCGTCTGCACAGCAGGGGCAAAAACGCAGAGAAAAAATCCCCCCGGGGGGAATATGGGAGTCACTGGCTCACCATGGAAGCATGAGCACGACGCACAAACGCTGCGCGGCATCAGATAGTCGTGACTGTGCCCCCGCTGAGGTCACTGGAGGGAAACATTCCAAACTGTATTAAACAAACTTCTGATAAGTGTTCCCCTACAATCCTAAAATATCCCTGCATGAGTCAGATCTGTCGCATTCCTGCGTGGGTGACATCAAGAAATTAATCCCACCCCCAAAAAAAAGAAAGAAAAAAAAAAAATCACAGAAGAATGTGTTATCACAAGACTATTTTTAACTGTGTTAGTGAATATATTACTCCAAATGTGAGGACCATTTTTTCAACAGAGGTGCTGCACAGTATGTAAGCATTTAAGTCAGAAGAAGTGAACGGGGTTCCAGTTATGGTACTAACATTATGAATATAAATGCCCACGTGAACAAATCGAGTAAAAATTGACATTTTGTGACACTTGGACTTTAACTTTTTGCAAAAGTCTGTTATATGTTCCTGTAAAGTACTTGGTGTCAAAAAATTAGAGTGATTCGCCCATTAGTTTAAATCGAATCACGTAAGAAGTAAACCGATATCACAGATCGAGTTATAAAAATTGCCCGACTTTAGCAGGCTTTATATCAAAATCACAAAGTGTCAAGAAATGTCCATTTTTACTTGGCATGTTCACACAAATTAAACCGTATTATCACTGCTTTAACCTCGTACTCATCATTTTTCAAATCCAGTGAGTCACTCTCCAGGGCTTCACCATCGATAAATGGCTGCCAATTTGTTTTAAAAACACTCTGGATGTGTTAATCCGCTGACAGGCTCACATGACTAGAAACTACACACCAATGAAGCATTTCCTGTTCCTCTGGAGCATTCGGTCATGCTCCAAATCCCTGATGACTATAATATGCCCTTAAATCGAAGCAAAAATTCATCCATTTTCCAGCATCCCCCATCCAAGCTGATCTTAGAAATGCAAAAATGTCCACAAAATTACAGATGCTTCCCACGCCCCCCCACATTTGATATAAGAGGACATAACCTCATCCTCAGGTCAACCCTCACCCTACAATTTTCTCTATGTCCATCATTGCGACAGAAAATGAAAGGGATTATAACCAAGGATTCACGATTAGGCATAAGCTACAAAAAAAGCCGGTTAGCATTTCCCGCTGAAATATGATAACTCGACACGAAATAAACTTGATTGACAGCTCCTATCAGTGGAGTTTTTAGAGCGGCTGTGATGGACAGACATGTTTAGAGGGACTGATGTCCAAAAGCACTCTGATGTCCCCAGAGTGTTGGGACAGCTTTGGTCTCACAGATACCAGTTCTGTCCCGTAAAACACCAAGAAGACATAAAACACTTCAGAGTGACAGCGGAAACCCCCCAAAGGACAGAACACGAAGGATTAGGCAGCCAAAATGTGTACGAGACTGCCGCTACAGGTCAGTGTTGATCAAATCTATTTGCCAATTTATCCAGCCCGCTCCAGTTACATGAGCAAACTTCACAATACACTGCGACCTCCTAGAGGGACGATCAGACTGGAGTTCTTGCGGTAGGATCATTTTTTTTAGGTCAGAACCCACAAGGGATTCAAACCTATGACCGCTTGTGAACAGTTTGTTTCTTGTACACAGAGGAAAATTGAGTCACCTCTGGACGTCTGAATTGGTGGGACAAAATCCGTAAGACTTGAAAAAATGCCAGGAATCTGATCAAAACCCCAGAAAAAAGGGGGAAAAAAAAAAAAAGGAGCCAAAAATTTGGGCCAAATTGGTTTCAGAGACAAAGCAGGACCACACCATAGAACATGGGGAGACTGACCCGCGCAACCAATGTTTTTCATGCTACTGACATTGTTGTAGCTATTTATACAATAATCCATGCTGGCAAACTGTATAGTTTCTGAGGATATTCAGTACTTGGCAAATCTTTTAAAGCACCACCCCATGTAAGGCTTATGCCACAGCTGCCCTAAATTAACAGTATTGGTGATTACCAAAATCATTTTTCATGTTTCTGTAATGGTTAATCCACTAGTGCGCGCAAGATCTTTAATTGAAATTATATTTTATTGTTGTTATCCACAAATGTTCAAATTCATTGTTTTATAAAAAAGCAGAAAAAAACTGTTTAAGGCCCGGTCCCACTGGCCGATGGACACAAAACGTATGCAAAAAGGACACAGCGGACGAGCAAAATTTCGGGGGTGGCTGCTCCAGAAATGGACAAAATTGGCGAAAATTTGCGAAAACAGAACGGATAAGAACGGACGTGGGTAGTATGTAGCGGGGATGTTAAACGTATGTTCATAGGAAGCCTAGCGGATGAAAGCAGATGGAAGTGGATGACAGCTCCGAAGGGGTTACCAGGGATAACTGCGAAGCGGACGGATAGCGGAAAGAGCAGATGCATAGCGAATGAAGCGCTTTGTCCGTTTTGAATACTTTATATACACGAGATGCATACGCTTACATCCTTTTTATTTCCCTGTTACTAACGATGTACAGACGTCCCATGTACCTTATCTTTCCTCCCTCTTTCAGTTTTCAGCTGCAGCGGATGTGAGTTGTGAGGATGCCCAGAGGATGCAGAGAGGATACAGCAGATGTTTAACGCGGATTTACATCGTACACGGCGGAAAGTTCATCCGTTCTAAAAGTTTTGTGCAGCTCAAAACTTTTTGCGCGGATGAAATCACAGTGGACGGATGCTCGATGGATAGAGCGTATGAAACACGTATGCAATGAGTACACAACAGATGCATTATAGGACTTACTTAGTTGTTTCAGTTTGTTATTTTCCAAAGAAATAACAATATAAATTTTTATTTTAAAGAAGTTTTTGAAAAATTTCTAAAATATTTGAGATTTCTCGTTTTTATGACGAGTGGTCTTATGAATTTGTTGAGCACTGTACATTCTGAGTAATTGCTGTGTGTCCAAAAAACTGGTTTTCATGGTGTTTGGGCCCTTATCTCACTTTTAAGCTCTTGTCCTTTAAAAGGTCTCCATGACTACCCAGCAGAAGAACAATCTAGAGAGCAGTCTCACACATTCCAATAATCCATTATACCCGAAGTGACACAGAGGTGAGCTCTCTGTCCCAATGCCAAAGAAACCACTTCAGAAAAGTAATCCATTTAGAAATTATTGCAGCACAATGTCCATTTTACACGATGAGAAGGAAATTTTGTTTGAATAACTAGGGAAAGGATAACAAATCCAACCTTAATGCCCAAACTACAAGTGGCAGATGTTTCCATTTGAGACGTTTCATGGATAACAGCGTACACAGATGAACCCGCATTTCCCGACAGTATGACATTACAGTAAAGAACGGAGTACTGACTCATGCCAGCGAGGTTCTGTATATAAACAAAGAGTACCTTCACATCAGTCTGTCGTCTTCCTTAAGATTATTTTTCCACTCCATATGATGTGGTCTGCACACAAAGACACGCATCTTTTGATAAAAAGTGGTGAGACAATGTTTAAGGTGAATAGTCATTCTCAAAATAACAGGCCTACCATCCAAAGCTTATCTATAATCACAGCAAATATCCACTGAACAGTACAATGTACATCACTCCAGAATGCTAATTACAAAGAGTGTGACAGCACAAGGCA
Organism: Gymnothorax reevesii; assembly: GCA_029721435.1. Taxonomy (NCBI): domain Eukaryota; kingdom Metazoa; phylum Chordata; class Actinopteri; order Anguilliformes; family Muraenidae; genus Gymnothorax; species Gymnothorax reevesii. The sequence goes on along the minus strand of CM056579.1, from coordinate 20,235,190 downwards.
TAGGCTACACTTTGGCGGCAGAACATGGACACTCAGTATAAACAAGGGATTTACACCTTACAAATTAACACCAGCATACAGCAGGGAGGCAGTTCTCATTGGGGAGGCGGATGGCAGGTCTCTCTCTCTCTCTCTCTCTCTGTATGTGCTGTGTGTGTGCATGCATGTGTATGTTTGTGTCTGTTGTGTATGTTTGTGTGCGTCCGTGTCGTGTCTGGGCGTGCGCATGACAGGGTCACTCACTGTTCCTCAAACTGTGGCAGAGGGAGACAAATTGTGCCGTTAAAATGCAGCACAGCAACAGTCTTCAATTTCCCCCGATGAGAAGGGCAATTTTCCTGAATCAGCTGCATATTTGCATATTCTCTGAGATATATGGGGTTTTACTCAGCAATGGTCAGAATGACTCATACAAAAATCATTCAATAAAATACTAAATCATATGTAAATGTGCGATTCGGGCGCAACATCAACACTTCACTGAGATGATGCGAGTCATCACTCGCAAACTGGCCCTTTCCGCCAGAAATAACCCAAACTTTTAAATCAGCGCAGCAGAACGACCCACATTTTTCCCCAGTCACTTTTTAGGGAAAATCTTCCCATGAAACTGCGGGTGGAAATGCCTGACTCCCATCAGACCCACAAGACAAACAGGATGTTGAGCACACAACACACAGGGGAGCAACGGCGGACGGACGGAGGGACGAACCTGCAGAGACGCAGCCTCTCACAACCGACATGAGAAAGAGCTGCTCTAATGCAGGCGAACAGAGCTGGCACAGGGACTGCCCTGGGGAAGGATAAAGTTAGCTTCCTCCTGTGCCGCACCCCACATTACTCTCCACTGGACAAGGACCCCCCAAAGGATCAGACATTTACTGTGCTTTCTCTCACACACACACACACACACACGATCAAGCACAAGGGAGAGAAAGAACAACAAAAAAGCGAGAGAGAGAGGAACAAATAGAGAGAGCGACAGAGAGTGAGCGAGACATGCAGACAGACAGAGCGCGACACAGAGAGAGTGTGTGAGACAGAGAGAGAGAGTGTGTGTATGTGTATGTGTGTGTGTGTGTGTGTGTGTGTGTGTGTGTGTGTGAGTGTGAGTGTGAGAGAGAGACAGAAAGAGATGCAATATAATTTGACACTTTCCGGGAATTTCTCAGGTCTGATTGGCCCAGAAGCACACTCTCTGGTGACAACCCTGAACTGTCCGGCCATATTGTCTGTAGTTAGAGGACTATTTCACAGAAAACTAATATTTCATTACCCCCATCACATTAGCCTACCTGCGCTGAAAAAGACAATGACAGCAGAATTAATGTGACAGTTTCAACCATCCATTAATTTTTAATAACAAAAATAACATAAGCAACAACAAAAACCACAATACTAATTGGACAGTCCGGTCGGCCATGACCGCAAGGGTGGAGCCGCCGAAAGCCTGCTTCTCACCTTTTTTGCGTATTATTTGGCCGATGCGGTCGCAATGGCAACCAAAATCAATAGGTGTCATAACTGAAGTATAACACGTCCACGCCAAATATGAAAATAATCGGCAAAAATTACAGCCTGTACAGCGCCCAAGGAAGTGTCTACGGACGCGATGACCACAAGCATGAATCCATAGTAGCCACCCGACTTCGTCCGGGGGCTACTATAATAATAATAGTGCACAAATTATACTTTACTATAATATAAATTAATGATTGTGTGCAAATAAGACTCAATGAGCCCGATTTTTGCATGCGCTACGTCTAATGATACGCTCACAGATCTATCACCACGCCTATTCCTATTTTTGTCTAATCCCGAGGACTAACTAGTACTTGTCCTCAACTGCAACGTGCAACTGGGCCAAGAGATGAACCTAAGGGTGTAGGTAAATTGCAAGGGGTGTTTTCCATGTAAATTATGTGACATCGCTGGGAGTGTTGTTTAAATGAGGCTCCACCAGGTGATTTGTAGAATCTTTCTGACACAAACCTGCCCGTAGGACTTTGCAGGGCTACATCTAAATGGAAACACAACTCATTCAAGATTTCATCAGATGGTGCAAACAAACTGAATAATCGGTTCATATTTACCGGGAATAATAATCTATTATTACATGATAGACTAGAGGACACTCAGAAGAGTGCATACCTCCTCCACGCCAAATGTCTGTTCTTTTAGCTACAGAATATGTTCCAGATCACTTCCAAAATGAAATAAAATCTTCCTTGGACTACCATCCATCATCCTGCCAAATTTTGTGCCAAACCATTCATAACTGTCCAGTCAGAAATATCACACAGACCAGGATTATACATATATGCCAATACTTCTGGATCCACAATCAAGAGAATGTTCCGGATCATTTTCAAAATTGAATCAACTAATCCTTGGACTACCACCTATCATCCTACCAAATTTTGTGCCAAACTTTCATAACTTTTTGAATGATCCAGTTAACAGACAGGTGGACAGACAGACTGACAGACAAACAAACAAACAAACAACAAATGGGAGAGAACATAACCTCCTTGATGGAGGTTAATATTATGACTGTATGATCACAAAGTGATATTTTTCGTAAATTCCAGAAATACAATTTGGAACCAAGTTACACTGGATGCTCCAAAGCCAGCACAACTGCAATTTCACAGTCACTTCAAACAAGAAATCAATCATTTTGGTACGCAAAGGAATTAATAATATCCTTCTGTTTACATGGCATGAGAATTTTCCTTCACAAATCCATACCAATAACATCCACAGATGTGATCATTTGACAGATTTTCAGGACTTTAATATCCTGACGTTGGCCACGTCAGTTTTTTCAGTACTGACACAAGTCAGGATCAACTGTCACTGTGGGGACAATAGTAACAGATTTTTGTCAGTACTGACACAAGTCAGGATCAACTGTCAAGTGTCACTGTGGGGACGATAGTAACGAATGTAAATTTCGGCCCTCAGCAGCAACAACGAGCGCATCTGTCACAGCTGTGACAAAGAATAATTTAAAATATAAACAAGATTTTGAGCACCGCCATTGCCGCTTTAACAAACACCCCAGATGCACTTGATATTATAACGACCGATAAAAATGGACCAATGAAGTTTCTTAAATATAAGAGATAATAAGGGCAAACCTCCGCCAAGGCAGCACAGTCCAAATCTTGGCGAGTGGGAGCAAAGTTGAGTTCTCGCGTGTCATAGGATTTCAAGATGGCTGCCGTGGCGACCATATTGTTTGACTGCACGTGGTGAGAATCAATAGCGACCCACCCACAAAATTTCAGAGATATCGGATCATTACTTTTGGAGTTGAGTTATCGTGTTCAGAAATAAATAGACAAACAAACGGCACTGATCACATAACCTCCTGCCACGCCACGTTGGCGGAGGTAATAAAGAGAATATCATATGGGAATTTTCATATCACACACTGTACCAGCCCAAGACCCCAGTATCAGCACGAGAGCTTTAGCTCGATACGGGTCGGTGGTTGATACACGCGTGACGTGAAAATGTGGATATGATGTTCCATTTATCATATACCGATTTTGACCATAATTAACGACGCATTTTATCAAAAGTATTTATTTCAGGTTATTATTGTCATCATTACAGGTCAGTATCGCCAGCATTTGGCTTTAGTCAGCAGTTTTTTCAAGTCAATTAAGTGGCTAATTAGCTAGCTAGCATGGAGATGTGATTTTCTCCATTAAGGTGATAAATTTGCATTTCTACAATACGCATGAAATGTTTTACTACGGCCCTTAAGTGAACATTGCTGCAAAACACGGCCTTACACGTGCCGTTTACAAATAATTCCATATCAAGTGTCTTATATACAACATAGTCCAGTTCAGAAATTTCAGCCGCTGAGGAGTCCACGAGTCTCTCCGCCACGACAACGTCTAAGGAGTGTCTGAGGCAATGCGATGCCAACGACGCTCTTGACTGTCGCTGTGGCAATGATTGCTGCCACTGATTTGGCATTTTGCCCGGCGGGCGGATACAGCCGATACAGGATTTTTGCCCAGAGGGCTGATACAGCCTCGCGCCTCCTGCCCATCACATGGGCAGATTCCCCAAATTTGTAAGGAAGCATATGACAAAAATCCTTTATCACTGTCCACAAAATAATGCAGATGACGTTGCGATGGTCCTTACCGATGTCGGATATGATAGGAAAAAAAATAGGGCGCCATCGCTAACAGGACTCCTCAGCCCCGAGCTTTATTAAGTACGTGCATCGTTTGTGCGATGTAACACTAGAAAGTGACTGTGAGATGTTGTAGTATTTTGCTGCTGACCTGCTATCAGTGCTTGTGAAGTTTAAAGCACTTTCTCCCTGTCGTGCTGCCATTCCTGTGTAAGTTAAGAACTTTTCTCAGCTGATGCGCCAGAGAAGTATTCACGGTGTGACAAGACTCGACTGATGTCCTTGATTCGAGAGACGTGATGATGAACCAGCTGTAAGTATCCACAGTGTGACATGACTGGACTTATGTCTGTCTGATCGGTGAGGTCATTTTGGAATTCTTGTGTGGAATGTGCTTTCAAGATGGCGACTGTGGCAGCCATACTGGATATTAGAGTGCGACTTTGGAGTTATTGCGCAGAATACAAAATTGTTGACAGACAGACGGACGCCGTGCGTGACGACAATACCCCTAAGCCCTTTTGGGCTGAGGGGTAAGAAATGGGCCCAAAAACTTTAAACAACCTTGGAATATCGTTTATATGTCATTAATGAATACCCCATCAGTTTTTACAAGATTAAAAAAAAGCCCAACATCATAGCAAAACAATACGTGGAAAAACATGCTTATTTCCGGAGGCAAGGAAACGACTGAGATGAATCACTTGCGTCAAGCTCGATGTTCTCATGTAGAAGCTCACACAGGCTTGGTCTGAACACAAGTTGGCACAGACGAATTCAAACTGGGAGCCAAACCAAAAGTGAGGTTGGCGTCCAAGAAAAACTGGCCACATCCTCACGGTCTCGTTTATACGAAATAAAACAAGGGGACGGGACACACAAGTACACAGAACGTGTAACAGAACCCAGCATCTCATCTTGGAACAAGGAAATGTTTGAAAATTGCAATTTTGTTGTACCAGCAGCAAGCACTGACAGAAATGTGACCACTTAACCCAGGCAGTTGGCGGGACGTCCCAGAAACCGCCATTTATCGTCAGCTTGTCATATTGTGTCCACATCTACAGGCAACAATAGCTATGTCATGTGAAGTTACCAACTCATTTCCAGACAATGTCACAATGTTTCAGTCTCTGAAAAGTTGCAATTGCATTAGGCTTCAAGCAGAATTAGATTTTTTTAGGCCTAGGTCTGGGAATTGCGGTCATTAAGAGCATTGGCCCACCTGAATACCATTTTTCTAGAATAAATCAACAACCGCCCACCCTCTTTTCATAAATTCTAAGCGTTTTCAGTGGACGTACCAACTCAAAAGCGACAAGCGCAATTATTCTATCATGACATCATCATCCCTGTTCAAACACTAGTCGTGACACACTCCAAACATGCCACGATGCAGCTTTTTTTTCCACATTTCTTAACATAAACAATAGATGGGTGTAAAAGATCTCCGACCCAAAATTTGAGAGAATCAAACCAAATAGTCAAGAATAGTCTAGAAACAAATCATGTTTGTGGCATTATGGTTCATGCAGGCGAACAGGTGTAGGTGTTTATAATGGTTATACAGGTGTAGGTGTTTATAATGGTAAAGCAGGCCAAGACCACTACAGTATAACCATCCGTGACATCCCAGGACAGGCCTGAGCCGCACGCACTCACCTCGTTGGACGGCATGCTGACGACACCTGTCGATCTTCGCTTCTCCCTCAGCTTCCTCTTCTCGATCTGACCCTTTCCCTTCCTGGCGCTCGGACCCGTGCTCTTCTTCTCCCTCCCCTTATTGGAGCTACTTCCCACAGCTGAGTTGTCCTCGTCGTCTTCGACGTAGCCTTTCCCGCTGGGCTCAGGTTGAGGGGCGCCAGTTGCTTTCTCCACCTGAGGCGTCTTCTTCAAGTTACCAGCCGGAGGATCGGATCCTCTGCAGGCTGGCGCGGGATGCTGCTCAAGTTCCGTCCTCCTGGAGCCGGACTGGGAGGATGACCGAACCACAGGATGAGATGAGACGCAATTTACAGAGGAGGAACTTCCCCGGTCCGGGTTGTTGTTGTTTAATTCGGTGCTCTGGCTTGCGTTCGGTGCCTCACTTTTACCGCTTGATCCAAGTGAGGAAGCCGCGACCCCGCTGACGGGGCTCCCGCCGGTCGCATTGTCCCCTTGATTTTTGGCTCTCATTTTTTCACGTTTCGCTTTCCACTCTTCTAGAAAGTCCGTAGTAGCGTGTGATCTAAATCCACCCGTCGCCATGTTCCCTTTTAAAGTTTTAATTAGTGCCCACTGCAAACCGCACCGCTTGATATCTCAACTGTGTGCAGTCTCTTACAGTCCTCAAACTTTAAAAAAAAACTTATTTCCTCTATACTTCCAATTACATCACATTCCTCCCGTTAGAAAGGTTTCAGGTCGCGGCGATCAGCAATGATGCAGTCTGAAAAGCAGAAGAAACGGCTGTTAAGAAGAAACAACGCATATTCGAAACAAAAGCGCTGAAGTTTATGAGCAAAGTCTTAATCACCGGACAATTTCAGAATGCGACCCATAACTCAATCTGCACTGCAGTTCAACCAGCTTTCTGCATTAGTTCGACCTGCTAAACTACAGCGGCGATTAATGCAAGTCGGTGCATATCCCTGAAGTTCTAGTCACTCGTTAAAACTTCCCTCAGAAGTCGTTCCCATAAAATGAGATAGGCAATCAGCAACTAATTAATTGCAGCCCTATTCAAACATTTTCCATAACCGTGTAATACTGAGACACCAATTGTGATGTAGATTTCGCTTACCTGTGTTTTCGCACGGTCTCCCAGGTGAATAGATCTGCGGAATGAGATGTGCACGGGGCAGGGAAGTTCGGTTAGTCACTCTGGCAAGTTTGCAGAGCTGCGCGTGCTCTGCCCTTCCGATTGTCACGCACTGAAAGCAGCCGAGCAGTCCCGAGTGGTCCCGAGCGCACCCGAACACGAGCGAGGTTAACTTTCACTCAAAGGGTGCAATGCGCGTGATACATTTATTTACATTGTGTGTGGAACATTGCGTTTTATAGTGTTAGGTGCATTGTGTTGTAAAGTGAAAAAGAAATAATGAGAGATGAGGTGTGAGGCTATATTCCCCGTGTTTTAGCTTTCAAAAAATTTTCCCACTCCAGCTCATTAACTTGAATTGAATATCCAGTGCTCGACAACAGACGATTCAGATTTGTGTTTGTGTCGTATGGTGCTTGCTCTCGTCCTTAAAATAGAAAGAAAGAAAAGCAACAACCGGATAAATGTCAGTTTGTGCCTTCCCCGCGGTCTCCTCCCACGTCTATTACACCGAGTTCAATGCACATGTCTCACCGGTTGAATCACTCCAGATACCTTTAGGATGACACATCGCAGATAATAGGTAGGGCTTAGAGTCCATTGTTGTTCATGTGGGAGCTGCAGCTCGGGAGATGCAGCAATCAAAATGTAAACACCGTTAAATTTATTTTGGGCTAATTGTTCTTGTCATTTTAATACACTTGCACGTTGGTACTCAAACCAATCTCTGCACCTGTCAACAAGCTGAAGTCATCGCTATTTACCGGCCAGTGGGCATTTATTTGCATGATGATGTATAATGCACGGCCCTAAACAGTTAGTATCCACAATCAAAACTGGATTGCAACCAGCACTAGTACCTCGAGAAAGAAATGCCAATCAATTCATTTTCATTAGCTTCCACTTTTCCTTATTGACTGAGCACGGGCATACTTATATGCAGTGAGGGTGGTACGGTGGCGTAGTAATTTGCACTGTTTCCTCACAGTAAGAAGTATGAGGGTTTGAAGCCAGACTGGGGTCCCTTGTTATGGAGTTTGCATGTTCTCCCCGTGGGTTTTCTCCGTGTATCTCGGTTTCCCTCACCCACAAAAACATGCATTATAGGAACACTTCTACCAGTACCCCTGACCAAGGTACTGGCTCCAGGCAGCCCACCGCTCCCAACAATAGGAAGGGTCAAATGCAGAGGACGAATCGCCCCACGGTATTCAATAAACTGTATCTTATACTACACGCAGTTATGTAGTTTGCACATGTCAGAATACAATAAATTAACAAAGAACAACAGAGCATCTGTGGGATTTTTTTTTTAAACACAATTCTGCACTCCTCAGACTTTGATCATGTATTAAGGTGTTTTACACCACGCATTTCCATTGTATCACATGCTTTGACTTAAAGTCAAAAATGGCATGAATTCATAATCATTCTTCCCTTGAGCTGCAAGGCCTGAGCGAAGTTTCTGCTCGTTCAGTAAAAGAGATATTCTGTCGTTTATTGCCCTGGGGTGTGTCGATGTCTCCAGGTGAGCATTAGAACTCATTCCTATTGACTCCACCAACGCATGCTTTGAACAGTTCAACCAAAACTTCCAGACAGGAAAATACTTTCTTTCAGACAGGCAATCATTTCCATCAAATGCAGTTTTTATTTGCAATACATTTGTACTCAGTGAGATTCCAGTAAAAAAGTGGAAATGTTGTTACGATTAGTCATACCAATTTCCCTTTTTATTGGGTAGACCTCTCTCGCAGCAGATGGAACTCCCCCTTGCCTCTCTGAAAGCCCAAATTCTTCGTACTGTGGCTTGAAGAAGGTGCTTGCAACACTCTCCAGGAATTAGGGCCCATACTGACGAGAATGCATTGAGGAGTTCCTACCAGGATTCTGATTCCTGATTCTTCAGCTTCAGAGTTGCTCTCCCCCAAATCCAACTTTCTTAAAAGTGGGCCGTTGGATTGAGATCTGGTGACTGTTCAGACCACTGAAGTAAATCACTGTTTCTGTGTCTCAGGTTACTTACGTACCTGGGGCCTCATTTATAAACGGTGCGTAGGCAAAAAATAAAAATAAAGATACGTACGTCATTATCTTAGCAGATTTTTGATTTATAAAAACAAACTTGACATAAAAAAGGGAAATTATTAAGATTTTGCACAATGTTGATAAATTCCAAGTCCATCTGGATTAAATAAATGGAAATTCCATGCAGTTTTCTTTACCAAAAGGTTTATAAATTAGGTTATTTCCCACAAAATGTCATTTTTATTTTTTTGTGCGTATGTATTATTTAGATATGTAATCCACACAAATTTTTATAAATAAGGCCCCTAATCTTTTTATTTTTGGACCTTTGATGGGAAGATTTGAAGCACAGGTCATGAAGTTGATTTCCACCTTCTTTGCCCATCAAAAAACCACTGGTGTCTTTTCCTCAGTCGAGAATGATGGCCCAATATCCCACTACTCACTGGTCAAAACTCGTACCGCAGCATTCCAACAAGGATTTAAGTCGCTTAGAAGACAAAGGGTGACCTTCCTCTAGATTAATTTCCTCATATCCACACAAGGGTTGGGGGTTTCATGACTGTGTCCCACCAAGCATAGACAGAACCCTCTGGGTGAATTTTCCCTCTTCAACCTTTTCATCATATCACATCACACTTTTTCAAAAGGTTTTGTTTGTTGCATCCGTCTAATCCTTTTAGGTATAAAAATACACAATATCTCCTATTTACCAGCAAACTCAATACATTGCTGGCAGCCGTCTTGCGACAGGATCACTCCAGCCACACTTCCTACCCCACTAATTCTGGTGTCTTTGATCAGACCACACCCACCTCTGAACTCAACCCTCATTTACATCTCAGCAGCATTCACTGTAAGTCACTTCGGATAAAAGTGTCTGCTAAATAAATGCAATGTACAGCTTTAAAGTTTTGCGACTGCATTATGCACAGTTGTGACACTAAATGCATTTATAAAATCTGGCCCCCAGCAGACAGACATACAGTACCGGTCAAAATTTTGGACACACCCACATTTTTCTTACAAAATAGGTACTGTTTATTTTTCAAAAAAAAGAGAGATCTAATTCTTGAATCCATCAAACTAACCAGCATTTACTGTTATATTTACAGAGCATACTCACTTTTTGTTTTTTGCTTTTTTAACAAGAGCAGTTATATGGCTATAATGAGTTTGCTGCTGAGCGGCCGTCTAAGTTCCCAAAAATGTGCTGCACTTGAAGTTTGCCTTTTATTGACTTTTTTACCCAATAAATTCCAAAACAGCTTGTCTTTTATTTGGCTGATGGAAAATTGAAAGAGCTTTTTTGTCTGCTTACTTTGCAAAATATGGCTTCTTTGAGAATCCTAAAATTTTGTACACTATTCAAACAAGTAAATTATTCTCTTTTAACTTCTGACTGTTTACCTCTTACCAGATTCCATTTGAGATTATATAGAGAAGTTGAGCCATTTAAATTTCTGTAATAACAGAGCGCTGTGACATTAGCAATGTGTGTCCAAACTTTTGACTGGTACTGTATAAACTCCTAACAAAGCACTCAAAACCGCTTCTGTGGCAGTTTCCACTGCAATAGGTGACTCCAGAATCACACTTGGCGCACACATGCCCACGCATACAAGCACACTCTCAAGGCGAAAACTATACCAGCCTACGCTGCCATGGTTGGTAAATGTCAAACTGTTTTACACTGCTACTTATCGAAGAAATTAATAATGTGACACAAAATTTTTATTTAAAAATGATTTATTGAAACAAATGGATTTTTACTACTTCCGCCAAAAACAAAGTGAGATTCTACAGTTGCATCACGTCGATGGCAACAGTTTGTTCTTCGTGGCAGTGGTCTGCTCTTCAGAAATAAACTGTGGAGTGTCCTCATTGACCAATAGGAATCAAGTTTTCAACAAAGCCGTGTGGTAATAAGTCAGGCATAATGAATAGCAAGCTGGTCATTATTGCGAAATATAGCCCTTCACGGTGATTCGAGATCCCTCCACTTTGCATCAGGGTCATGCATCATCCTGTCGCGGTTTATTTCACAATAATGACCGGCTTGCTGTACATTATCCCTAACGAAGTGTACATTTCTCATTTGGAAAAGGATCTCCCCACCCCTGCAGGCAGACTGCTCTCCGGCCCTGCTCTCCATTCTCCTCTCTGTTTTGATGCTCAAGATCACCATCCCATTCAAATTTGCATCACTGGATACTAGAAATTGTCAGGCTGTGTCACTGATCCCACGTAGAATTTAAGTCTGGCTTTTTATTTTTGTGGTCTGTGTGCTTTTGGTCATTGTCCATTTAGAACAGGGATATTCGCGGGGAAGACAGATCTGTCACTGAGTAAAACTGGTTCTCCAAGAAGATTTGATTATTTGTCTTCGTACGTCTTGCCTATGATAGTGAAAACCTAGTCCCTCGTCCTTTGAAAAAACCTCACTGTATGATGCAGCCAAGATTTACTCCATTTTACATTTTTCAGAATTACGAACACTGGCATAGAAATATATTAAGATAGATCATGATTTCAGAAATGCATCTGAATTTACGTTTAAAAGTTGCAGAAGTGAACTTTCTAAAGGTGTTATAGCTTTCAAGCTGGTGATGATTTCTTCTAAAAACACATTTCATCTCTACCAATGTTTTTTCTTTGCTCCAAGCTCTTTACTGAATCTCAATTTTGTTTTTACTGTGTTTGTCATGTTGAGTTGTATTTTAAAATTCAATTCTGGATTATGTCAGAGAAACGAATGCAACAGGCAGACTCCACCTACTTGCTCATAACTGGCATTTCTGTTTGCACATCCACCTCAGGTTTGAATGTGCAAGCAACTGTATTTTCATTATTCTACCATTATTTTCTCATTGCTCACAGCAACGCAGGAGTCACGGAAATAGCAGAACCGCCGGATTAAAATGATGTGAACGTATCTATCAAAGGTCGAAGTTCAAGCACATTTCTCGCTGAAATATCTGGATTAATGAAAAAAACCCATCATGCACCTCTTGACTGAAAATGCGATTTGGCGAGGGTCAACGTATCAGTACATTATCTAGAAAACATCAGGACCGAGATGATCAGTTGTTGGGAATACAAATGGGGCGGCTGAGAGGGTTTTTCATTAATGTACGGCTGTTAGCATGATGGATGTCCAGCTGTATACAAGGGATGTTTGGCTTCTCAACCCCCTCCCTTCTCCAACCCAGACTCAGGAAAAGCGCAGTCTTCGAATTCCTCGCCAAGAACATTTTGCTGACGGATTGCGGAAGTGTTGAGTGATCTCCGGGGAATTTATTCCCAGAAGGTGGACTGCCCTGGTTCCTGGCAAAAGAAAAAAAGAAAAAATTGCAAGGAATGCTTTCACTATTTGGAAGTTAAAGTATTGTCATCGTTAGGTTCCTGTTACACTCTTCCTCTCTTGCTTTCATTCACTTGAGGCCATTCTCACTTATTGTGTTTACATGCACACTAATATCCTGGATATGATGTTCATCCTGGTTTTGATTATGTTTGGGATATAGTGTTTACATGGAACACCAACAAATCTGGTTGTTTATATCCTCTGATCCATGATGACCACTAGTATTCTGGTTATCAATAACTGCCTGCTGTTTTTGTTGACACCTGTGATATTTACAACTCCAACTGACCATTTTGAAATGGTTAATCTGTCATTCCTGTGACAGTTATTAATAATTTTGACCATATTTCTGGCTGCAACAGGTCTCTTGAGACACGGGCAAAAAAATGGCTGAAAAAGCAATTCATATATGAGAGAATCAGCTGAAAGAACATTTAGTAAGTAATTAAGTTAACTGGCATCAGGTGTGTAACATGATTTGCTATTAACCCTAGAACACTATTGCTAAAATTAGTAACACCATCACTAACGCCGGGTGATTTTTCCTGATATAGTAAGATACCCAATAAAAAGTACTTGTCATCAAAATATGACAATACATGACAAATTAGAGTAGTGTTCTTTTATTTTCAACTGTGCCATGTCTAACAAAATGAAAAAAAGTACCCTGAGGTAAACAAAACACCCATGCCTTCAAAGATGTCAAAGACAATGCTGAAGCTGCCCAGGGACCCATAACACTCAGACAAACGCAACATAATGAAAATCACGTAAACACGTTTGCTCGGGTGAAAATCACCCGGCGATAGTGTTCTAGGGTTAAAGGGATGCATTAGAGAGGCCGAGCCTCTCAGAAGTAAAGATGGCCAGAGGCTCTCCAACCTGTGAAGGCTTGTGTAAAAAAAAAATTGTGAAATACTTTAAAAACAATGTTCCTCAACGTCAAATTACAAAAGCTTTGAAGGTCTCATCATCCACAGTGCATAACATCATCAAAAGATTCAGAGAAACTGGAAAAATCACTGTGCGTAGGGGACAAGGCCGAAGACCTTTACTGGATGCCTGTGATCTTCGGGCCCTCAGACGCCACTGCATCACTCACCGGCATGATTCTGTCATTGACATTACTAAATGGGCCCAGGAATACTTCAAGAAACCACTGTCTGTAAACACAGTCCACCGTGCCATCCACAGATGCCACCTAAAACGGAAGGAAGCCATTGTTGTGCATGATCCAGAAGCACTGCTGTGTTCTGTGGGCCAAGGCTCATTTAAAATGGACTGTAGCAAAGTGGCAAAGTGTCCTGAGGTTAGATGAGTCGAAATTTGACATTCTTGTTGGAAATCATGAGCATTGTGTCCTCCGGGCTAAAGGGAAGAAAGACCACCCCTCCTGTTATCAGCGTTCAGTTCAAAAGCCAGCATTAGTGTATTTACGTAAATTCAGACTTTCATTGGTAGAGTCACACATCTGCATTGTATCACCGCTTAGGCATGCGCCCCTTGTCCAGTACCAACAGCGGGTGTCAATCGCAGTTTAGATTTAAATAAGCGGGAAGCAGGGTGGAGGAACTTGACTGGCTTCTGAACAAGGAGCTAAATATAGCATCTGGTCTCCGTGCGGGGGTCTTGATGAAAATATCACCGCATATTTCGGATTTTTCTCTCGTCAGCTTTCATGAAGCCTAAGTGAGAGGGGGCAAAGAGGCCACATTTAATGGGCCTGCACTCCTTCACAGATACGCAAACGGTGCTGCCTTTCCTCCAAAAAAAGCCACTTAGCATTCCAGTCCGGCAGAAGGGACTGATAAGTCCGGCATATCGCTTTGTTTCGAGGGCACATACAATTTCGCTTTATCTGGGCAAATTAGTTACAACCGACAAAGATATAGGTCTAATTTGTTTGCTTAAGTTTTCTGAAACTAAATCTCATTTTCTCAAAACTAAACAAAGGCAAAAACGCACATTTGAAATGCATAACTCCACAGATCTCTAGCAAAGATAAACAGTGGGTTCAATATTGCAGTCTTCCCCCGGGGATTTTGCACACATTTGATAAACGCACAATAGGTATTTATAAAAACCGATCAGATGTTCTCACGGGGAGAAATCATAATTGGAAAACTGAGCTATGAATATACACCCGGTCATCTTGACACTTTTCTCTTTTTCTGGTCTTATTCTTCAGATACCGTCACCTTTGTCACGATAATGGTCATATGTGCTCATGATTCTACAACAAACCATGCACAAATCACAAAAATATACTTCTTTTCCCCCAAACACTTACACGCCTGAACGTGCAGAATGTCTGGATTATATTTATTTTGTATTTAAACATTATTATATTTTTTGATGCTCTAATTTAGAGCGAGTGACATGGATTTCATAACATCATTGCTCATTTTTATAGAGTGTTATATTTATTGAGACAATTATGGTTAAGTACCTTTCTTCTTTTTTCAAATATATTACAATATGAATGATGGGCCAGAGGGATAGTGCAGACCTGAGACTGCTCAACTGGCAGTATTTGGCAAACAATAAAACAGACCAAGCATAAAATTGTCATAATCCACCTTGCTTCAGTCTAAAATTTATATCAAAATATAAACAAGCATAATAAGCCGGTCTTGCTTCAGCGACTTAAATGCATCCCATGGTTACATAAAGACACAAGATATGAGACCTCGCTCTCTCGAGGAGCATAATCTTCAAATTGGCGCAGTAAAGTGAAACAAATGCCAAACTAGAGAAAAGGGTTTGTCTCTCCCTAAGCCGGCAATAACACACCCTTTCTTTAGCGATGTTATGATACAGACCCCAATGCTGCAGTTTTATATTTTTATGAGAAGGGAAATTTACCCCTTTTCCTCTGGAGGAAACCAAGACTGTGGCTCCAGCAATCAATACACTTCCTGCTAAGACCAGGAAAGCCAAGTTCTCAAGAACTATTCAGAGAAAAAACATGTCGTTTGGAGTAGAGTAACAAAAGATAATTCATCCCAGTAGACACTCACAAACTCGAGTGAGGGTTCACATGATTTGTGTGTATTATGCTTGAAGTGAAACCAAAACACGAATCGGCTACAGGAACTACTGGATGCAAAGGAAGTAGATCAGAACTCTGCCCAAAGTTTCTTTCTACTTGGGAGTTTTTCCTCGCTCCTGTCACCTTTCAGCTCGCTCCTTGGGGGTCCTTATCCTGTTCTGCATAAAGTGCTTTGGAAAAACGCCAAAGAAATAAAACTGTGAAAGGCTGAAGTGAAATTACTCTGAAAACTCCCAGACTATAAAGTAAACGCTGAATCTGCCTACTTTGTCAGAAAAAAAAACATCTGCATTTCAGTGAAAGCATGGTATGCAAAAGTTTGGGTTTAAAATGGCGGAAGAGACACGGACATTAGCCATTGTTTTCTATAAGCTTTAAAGAGTGACATAAACAGTTCTTTTGCTAACATTCAGAGAAATTATTTTAATAATGGACATTTGATAATATTTAAGAATATTATTATTAATAATAATGATAATAATAATATTAATATTTTAAATGACATTTCAAATAAATTCATTGTAATGAGAGGAATGCCAGTTAGCTTGAACTCAGAGTGTCTCTACCAAGTGCTCCATCAATACAACCTCACAATAACCATCTTTATCATGAACCAAGCAGTATGTCCCAAATACGCAGAAAAGAGCGCACTCTCTGATGACAAATATGTGTTGGCTAACTTTGAGGGCGAAATTAGTTTTGCGCCATACAGTATCATTCCAAGTGCAACCACACTGACTTTTCCTTCTGTTAAATGATTATTCTCATCTTTTTAATGAAATGAATGACCTTCCATTCCAGATTTTTCACAAAGAAATTCTCCAGAGGATGGGACCGTGTGAAAGAGAATTTTAACTGTCAATACTTAGCTTACAAAAATGGACCCAGCAATGTGTTTTTTTTTTAATGCCACTATAACACAGGTAACTGGTAATTATGCTTTCAACAAAGTAGACTAATCCCTTTCTCTTAAACATGACTCATTGCCTCATCAGTTTTCATGCAGGTCTGCACTGCTGCTTGGGTCAGAATCTATTAAAGCTCAAATTCTGCTCGGTTTGCTAGGAATGCATGGTTTTTACAGCATCAGTCACTTACTTATAAAGAAACAGGATGCAGTGCTCAAAAACCCAGTGATACCAATTCTTAAATAATTGCCATCTGTCAGTGGAACACTATTGAACACATGCAGCAGGCAGAATTTGGCTTTGCTGATGTTAACAAGCTATTGTCTGAGTATGTACACTCTCCCCACCACAGGCTGATTCGGCAGCCATTCTGTGCCTCGTTAGTGCAAATTATCGCTCAAATCAGTGGCCTATTAAAGGGCCTTACCCTTCCTGCTCTGTGGCAGAATTACAGACCAAAACAAACAACGTCAGAGAGCGATAGGAAGGAAGAAAAGGCGGGAAAATGCGATGACAGAAATTAAAGAGAGAGTTTTGGGCGAGAGGAAGTGGCCATTATGTTTGTGATGGGGAAAATGTCTGGCTTATTGTTTAAATGTTTTTTTTTTAATGCGAATTTGTAAAATTATTAACCAGCGCATGTACAAAATATGTATTCACTTCAGCTGTCTGGAGGCCTTGCGTTGCACACAATATAAACGCAATGTTGCAACAATAGCGAGCCCCAAAGTATTTGGACTATGACCATTTAAAGAGTTGTTATCCATGCATACATCTCAAAGTGTAGGCTGCATCCTTTGAAGGCTGCATTATATGGGGTCATCCTCTCATCCATCCACCAAACTGACATTTAGGGTAAGGGACAAGTTAAATTTAGGGTTATGTCTAGGGCTAGGTTTAGGGTTAGGGGTTTAAATTATGGTTGAGGTTAGGGAAACCAGTGATGACTAGCTTCAACCAAAGCTGTTTAACGGAGAGGAAACAACGTCACATCAGTTTGGAGGATGAAATTAAGTGACAACCCCTAAAAATGCAGCCATTAAAGGAAGCAGCCTGCGCGTTGAGATGCACCCCATATATACGCTTTCATTTCAGTGCAGATATTCGGCATCAAATAGAGGCCATTTAAGTGCATAAAGTGAACCTTTTAGTATCGTTTCACTGCCAAAATGGATGATGGGTTATTCATCATCTTGCCACGGTCCTCGTGGTTTGTGTGACAACATGATCTTGAGCTGTGGTGTCGTGGTCCCTGGAGGAGTGAGGTATTCTTCGTCTGGTAGATGGGCTGACCAGTACGGAGAGAGTGGGTTTACTATCCAATCAACACATTCTCATCCCGACTCATCCTATAGTAATATCACCTGACCAAGCGTCGATACACGACACGAAAGGAGGCTTTTGGTGTCCTTATTTGACGTTTAGGGTTAGGGTTCGGGTTTGTTTTAAACTGGCATCAAATTAGGATACAAAAAGCCTTTTTTCATCATATAATGACACTCAGCCAGGCAGCTTCACTACATGACGAGTCGGGATGAGACTGGGCTCATCCAACATATTTAAATGGGTTTTTTGGCTGATTGGTGATATTCCTGCGAGATAACCCACCGCCCTTTCTGTTAACTCTGTATACGAGCATACAGTTAGGCCCGGAAATAATTGGACAGTGACACAAGTTTTGTTATTTTAGCTTTTTACAATAAACTTATTCAGAATTCAATTATATAATTAATATGGGCTTAAAGTGCACACTCTCAGCTGCGATTTGAGAGTGTCCACATCCAAATCGGACACAGGGTTTAGGAATTATGGCTCTTTAAAACATAGCCACCTCCTTTTCAAGGGACCAAAAGTAATTGGACACTCAGAAGGCTGCATGGGCTTCTCCCTCCTTAACCTGTCATCAACTAAGAAGTGAAACTAATTAAACTTGAAAAGGTCTGGGGTTGTTTCCAGGTGTGTGGTTTTGCATTAGGAAGCTGTTGCTGTGACCAGACAACATGCAGTCAAAGGAGCTCTCAATGGAGATGATGCAGAAGATCCTGAGGCTGGAAAAAAAGAAAAAGTCAATCAGAGAAATAGCAGAACTGCTTGGAGTGGCCAAATCGAAAGCTTGGTACATTCTAAGGAAAAAAGAGTGCACTGGTGAGCTTGAGAACTCAAAAAGGCCTGGACGTCCACGGAAGACAACAGTGCTGAATGATCGAAGAATACTGTCCATGGTGAAGAAAAACCCATTCACAACATCCACTGAAGTGAAGAACACTCTCCAAGAAGTAGGTGTAGCTGTCTCCAGCTCTACTATAAAGAGAAGACTTCATGAGTGTAAATACAGAGGATTCACCACAAGGTGCAAACCATTTATAAGTACAAAAAATAGAAAGGCCAGAATTGACTTTGCCAAAACACACCTCAAGAAGCCAGCCCAGTTCTGGAACAGTGTTCTATGGACAGATGAGACAAAGATAAACCTGTACCAGAATGATGGGAAGAAGAAGGTTTGGAGAAGAAAGGGAACAGCACATGATCCAAAGCACACCACATCTTCTGTAAAACATGGTGGAGGCAGTGTTATGGCATGGGCATGCATGGCTTCCAGTGGCACTGGGTCACTTGTGTTTATTGATGATGTGACAACAGACAAAAGTAGTGGGATGAATTCTGAAGTGTACAGGGATATACCTTCTGCCCAGATTCAACCAAATTCAGCAAAGTTGATTGGACGGCGCTTCACAATACAGATGGACAATGATCCAAAACACACAGCAAAAGCAACCCAGGCGTTTATTCAAGCAAAGAAGTGGAATGTTCTGCGGTGGCCAAGTCAGTCACCGGATCTCAGCCCAGTTGAGCATGCATTTCACTTGCTCAAGACAAGACTTAAGGCAGAAAGACCCACAAACAAGAACTGAAGGCTGCTGCTGTAAAGGCCTGGCAAAGCATCAAGGAGGAAACCCATCGTTTGGTGATGTCCATGGGTTCCAGGCTTCAGGCAGTGTTTGCCTCCAAAGGATTCGCAACAAAATATTGAAAAAAAAAAAAACCCAACATTTTGTGTAGGTTATGGTTATGTGTCCAATTACTTTTGAGCCCCTAAAATGTGGAGTGTGTGTATAAAAATGTGTACAATTCCTTCATTTTCAATCAGATTTTTTCATTCAACCCCTTGAATTAAACGTTAGAGTCTGCACTTCAATTCAGTTGTGGATATTTCATTTCAAATCCAATGTGGTGGCATGTAGAGCCCAACTCATGAAAATCGTGTCACTGTCCAATTATTTCCGGGCCTAACTGTATATTCTCCATGGCACCACTGATTTTGAGGGTTTCAGGAAAAGTCTGATGATTTACGATGACTTTAAATAGAGCGCCGTGAACCAATGGGCCTTAATGAGACAGTAAGGGCAATGACATTCCATACGATCAGCAGGGAGACACTGCTCTATTTTGACATAAACATAAGTCAAGTTTACCAGGGACAAGGTTATGATGACTGCTGCAGTTTACTGGGTTTTAAAGGGTCACTCACAGAGAATGACATGTGACACATGCCGTCACGACAATCTGCTTCGCTGAGAAAATAAAGCAAAGCGGTTGGTCCTTTACCCTGTTTTTATCCTCATTCCATCAGCTGAAATTATTTGCTCGGTCATTTCAACTAAATTTTATAATTTGTGTTCATGGTTGAACTTTTTTTTTTAATTGGCATACAATATGAACTGGCATTACAACTTCAGTACACAAAATTATGGGATAGCTCCACCTTCTGAAAGTAGTTTGCCATGCGTGGAGATACAATACAGATTCTACTGCAGTGATTATTTTACATTTAATCATTATAAAATATTCTGTATGTGATCAATTACTTCAATTATTAAGTGGATCCAAGGTTTTATTTTTTCAGTGTTGAGCAGGAAGAGCTGTTGCCTCATGACAAAAAGCCCCTGCGTTCAAATCCAGCCTTTTCTGTGTGGAGTTTCTTCAAATGTTCTGTGTGCAAGTGGGTTTCCTACAGGTCCTCTGATTTCTTCCTAAAGCTCAAAAACATGCATGATAAGTGAAACACAGACTCTGAATTGCCCATAGGTATGAGAGTGAGTGAATGGTGTGCGCGCCCTGTGATGGATTGGTCAGCTGTCCAGGGTGGGTCCCTGCCTTTCTCCCGTAGTCAGCTGTGATTGGCTGCAGCATCCCTGCAACCCCTGCGATGAAGACACAATTTCAGCAAGGGATGAATGGATGGGGGGGTTCTTCCACAGATTTCCCAGTTTCTAAGATCAAAGTAATTCATTCAGGAAGCTAACTCTAAATATGATGCTTAAACTGCAGAGCAATAAAAAAAGTACTAATAACCTCATTGGACAGAAACCATATTGCAATATCCTTCAGGGAGGAGCAAAGCAAAAATATAATTGACATGACGATTAACTCTCTGTATATCAGTATGCTCAGGATCCTTAAAAAAAAAAAAATACAATGAACAGGCATTTGTAATTAAACCCATTCATTTTCCAGTACAGTCATTGTGGCTCGTTCTATTTTTGATGTACCTCAAACCGTGCCAAGCGGTCTTCAGAGCAGTCAGGCTGGACAAATCTTGATTTCGACAGACCGCCTTTGGTTGCAGCACCAGGAATGTATCACATGGAACAAGACACAAACCAGCCCTACAACCCCAATTAAGAAAATGTAGCAATGAGTTGAAAATTACAGCAGTGAGTGGAAAATTACTTTTGACCTGATACACATTGAAAACGATACAATAGCATTTTATTTGAAGTTTCACTGCATGAATATTGTTAAATAAAGAAAAAAAAACACAAACACACACACCTCAACTTTGATTTTTACAACATATTTCAAAAAAAGTTGACAGAAAAGGACTTACCACTTTTTACACAATACATTTTCACAACACTGATTAAATGTTTATTGCATAGTGTCTTCAGTCCCTAAAGTTTTCTGAGTGTAATTTTGTCCCGTCCTTCTTGCAAACAAGTACCAACCTATGCAACATATGTGGGTTTTTCTTTTTGTATTTTCTACATCAAAATGGGCCACAAGTTCCCAATTCAGGACAAGTTGGGACTGCAGGCAGACCAGTCCAGCACCCATACCTTCTTATCCAGGCATTCCTTTCACAGAATGCAATTTTGCATCGTCTTGTTGAAATATGCATGGGTATCCCCACTGAAGCAGTCTTATTGAAGACAGCATATTGCTTCAAAGTGTCATTGCATGCGTAAGCGTTAAAGGTGCCCTCACAGACATGCAAGTTACCCTTGCCTAGGACACAGACACAACCCAATACCATGACAGAGCATGGCTTTTGGACTCGTTACTGACAGCAGTCTGGACGGTCCTTTTCTTCATTAGTCAGGAGCACTAACTGTCCATTTCCTCCAAAAAAAAACTGAAATATTGATTAATGCGCCCAGAATACATGTATATCCACCATACGATGGTCCAAGCCCAGATGTGGATGCCTCGGAGCCCAGAGAAGTCGGCAGCACCTCTGGCTACTGTCAACTTAAGACTTCCTTTTTGCACAGTGAAGTTTTAACGGGCATTAGTGGACGTAACATTTTCTTGGATTTGACAAAGTTTTCCCAAAGTAATCCTGACCCCCTGTGGAAACCACTGATAAATGAATGATGATTCTTGATGCTGAGCTGCCCTTTACCCACGGAAATCCCGCAATTAAAAGATTCAAAGAATCTGGTAACATGTCCCACAGAGAGTGAAATGTCCAAATTTCTGCTTCTTTCTTTTGAAGGGCTGTCCTTTAGAAGTTCAATGATTTTCACATTTATTTTTTGACATATTGGTATTCCTGGCCCATTGTTGCTCCTGAAGGACTATGCCTCTCCTGGATGTTGCTTTTATACCAAATCAAGATTACAATCATCTACTGTTTAAAATCTTTTAATTGTTCAACTTTTCACCCCATTACTAGTCCTAAGTTGCCATTTCCAAACTTCATTTGGAATGCCTTGTGGATCTGAATGGCAGAAATGGATGAATATTTCCAAATTAAATGAATTGTTTAATACAAAAAAATTGCTTAATCCAAATTATACAAATTAAATGGACACCGTCCATCCTACAATCTTTAATAACGTGTTTGCAATGCAAACTATTTGCCATTTGCAATGCAAACTAAATCTAACAATAGTTAAAACGAAAAAGTTTTATTTTCGTTTCTAAAGCTTTTTTGAGGAAAATGTCGTCAAGGATGTCACACGGTCCTTGAGCTGTTGAGATCAGAGGGAAAGCGCAACCGAGCCAAAAAATAAATATAAACCAAACAAACAAACAAACAAAAAAGTACAAAAATAAAATGAGAGGAAATGGACGACGTGACATCAATGAGCTTCACTCCCTCTCCTCAATGGCGCAATTTGTCTCAACATCATCACGACTCTCATTAAAAAGTTATCCATAAATTACTCTCATAAGAACAGAAATAAAAAAACATAATACGCGCTCAGAAGCGAATGGTAAAAGCTTTGTCTTGATCGTTTTTTCCTCACACCAGTCTCGATAGCGTGAACGAGGTGAAAATACATCAGAAAAAATGTCTTCGAGAGAAGTGGTTGGTGCAGCGGAGTCAAGAGGGAGATCAGGGCGAGCGCCGCGCAAAGAAATGAACTTGTCAAAGCAGTAAATACCCACAGTTGCACACATCTCCCCGGTAATTAAAGCGCGGTGATGCAAAAACCTGAAGTGGATTTTCCGAGAGGTAATTTCATGCCAGCTATTCCGAAGCCCCCATGCTACAGCAGAGGAGTGCAGGTGGAAATCTGGATGGAATCAAAGCGATTTTTGAAGGGTTAGTCCGCACGGTCTCTGAGCGCTTCCTTCATTCAAGAAACCACCCCGCTAAATACCTAATCCCATCTCCCTAGTAGCCTACCCTTACCCATATTAATTTTCGCTATCACTAATCCTGCCAACTAGTGTACACTATAAATCATGACTAGTGCAGATGTACGGTCATTGAAAGTCTCCACACTCTCTCAAGTTAGTCTGGATGCGCTTTCTGGCCCCTGAGGCTGCATGTCAAACCTGTTCAGGTCTGATAAGCATTCATACAGCTTTACTGCATTCATTTTTCAGTAATTCCATTACTACCTTCGTGCACGTGAGCCATGTCTTAAAATGTAAAATAACCGGACATCGCGCTCAGTAGCTGTAACAATAATGCAATTTGGGGAAATGGGGAGCTCGCCCACTTTTGGAAGCTGCAAAAACTATTTTAATTACGTCGCTCAGCACCGCATGATAACGCGAGAATGAATACATGGCCACGCACTCCTCTTCGGGATAACATTCGAAGGGAAAAATTGGACAGGAGACCGGTTGCGCACCATCTACTGGCGCCAAACTGAACTCTCATTGTGGAATCTTGAAAGTACCCAATGTGATATTAATGTAACAAATATTCAATTATTACTACGTACTAAAGCTTCGGTTATGTATGCTACCTGAGCACCACAGTATGAGAAAAAACCATCTGCAACTTCATCCGTCTATGTGTCAGAGAGTTTAAGTTGTAACGTATTTAAAAGCAATCAAACCAAATGCACTCTGGAAGCAAAAATTAAACGTGATTTGCAGTACTTTATCTTACGTTTGAAATGGCTGAGAAATCTGGCATCAGTCATGCCCACTCAACAGCAATCATGTGCTTATTAACTGAAAAAATAATTAATAAATAATAGAAAGTGATACCACGTGCAAACATTCTCTCACTCACACGAACGCAGCTACAATTCATTTACGAGGGAAGAATTCTGCACAATGGACGTTGGTAGGCAAACATGTAGTTCCCTTTTTTCCCCCTAATCAAAAACATACAATCAGTTCTTTCGTCCTTTTTATTTGTAATCGCCAAAATACAATTTTCTCCAAAATAATTGCATGTCAGATACTGGTGATTCCATACGACGGTGTTCTGTTCAAACCAACAGAACCAGCCTGCAGTCCCAGTCATTTCGCTTCTCATTTTCATGAATAAATAACGTTAATATAAAACACCAACACATCGAACCGAAGCGTTTGCGAAGTCTGCACGTGCACTCGGCACTGGCGTTCATAGTAATACTTCAAGTTGCAGTAGGCTCGCGATCTTTACTTTCCAAACAACACCAGCCTATTAGCCAGAATCCACAATTCGACTCCATTCTGTTGTAACGTTACAATATTAGTTCATGACTGGAATACTCATGTTGTAATTATGTACCCATCAACCACATAAAAACCACTGACAGGTGAAGTGAATGACATTTTGTCGTTACCATGGCACCTGTGAAAGGCAGAGATGACAGGCAGCAAGTAGAGAGTTCTTGAAGTTTCTGTGTTGTGAGCAGGAAAAGGAGACAAGCGTCAGGATCTGAGTGACAATATTAAGGGCCGAGTTGTGAGGTCAAGATGACTGGGGTCAAAGAGTCTGTAAAACTGCAGCTCCTGTGGAATGTTCCCAGGATGCAGAGGTTTTGGGTCACAATCAAAAGCGTTCTCAGGCATGAGGCCCAGTGAACTGGTGATATGGTCATTGGTACCCAAGGCTTATTGATGCTGTGGAGAGCAAAGGCTTGTCCATATGTTCAAATCCCACAGAGAAGCTACTGTAGAACAAACAGCCAAAAAAGTTAATGATAGCCATGATCAAAGAGCGCATCGCGGCTCGCTGCGCATCGGCCTGCATAGTCACAGTGCCCGTGTTGACCCCTGTATACTGCCGAAAGTGCCTGCAATGTACAAGTGCACATCAGAGCTACACCATGGAGTAGAGGAAGGTGGTCTGGTCTGACCAACACTTTTTACCATCATGGATGGCCACTTGCATGAGGGTCGTTTTAGTTGGTTAAGAGATGGCACTAGGACGCAGTTCGGAGTTACAGGACTGTTCATCCACAGATTTCTCATTCCGGGACTTTGTGTTCAAGGAATTTTTGCTCCCTGAACTCTTAGTCCAAGGATGCTTCATGCCCTACTGATAATGAAATGCGCCACTATTGTTGCAAGATGGATGGACGGACGGATCAGCATATTATTAGGGTTATAATGCAGGAAGAGGGCAAAGCATTATTGGGGAAGAACGATGCAGGGACAAAGGGTCTGGGGACAGAGTCCTCGAGCCACACCATGGGAAGAAGGCAAGTCAGCAGTGGCAGTGTGACCATTTAGGCAACATTCTGCTGTTCTCCTGAGAAACCTTGGGTCCTGCCAATCATGAGGATGTTACTTTGACACGTACCACCTACCTAAACATTGCTGCAGATCAATGGTACACCATTTTTTGGCAGCAATAAGATAATGAATCCTGCCACACTACACAAAAAAAAAAAAAAAGAAAAAAAAAAGGAAAAAAAAAAAAAGGTTCAACCTGACCAACATGACAAGGTGTTGACTTGGCCTCCAAATTCCCCAGATCTTGAAGCAATCCAGCATCTGTGGGATGTGCTGGACAAACAAGTCCGATCCACAGAGACCCAAACTCACAACTAACAGGACTTACAAGGATCTGCTGCCAACGACTAGGTGCCAGATACAACAGGACACCTTCTGAGATAAGTTCACGCCTGAAGGGGTCAAAGCTGCTTTGTTAGGTACGAGGGACCTACACAATATCATAGAGGTGGTTTTAATGTTGTGGCCTACTGGCGTATACTTTGCTTGGCCATCAGGGCACATCCACATTCCTTCAAGAAACCAATCTACATAGAAGGGGAAAAAAAAAGTAAAAACCGCTGCTCAGCCTGAGCAGCAAGTAATATCCTGACTTCTCAGGCGCACTCTCCTTTGGAGGGGTGTAAATACATGCGTAGGCACACAACATAATCAATGATAACGAAACCACTGACAAAAGCTTTATAACATACATCAGTCTTTCAAGACAGCTCCTCAATAATCAGTTGTAATCCCCCAGGGCGCCAGTTTGAAGTCACTCGCGTGCTTTAGCAGATTTAATATTTTTTAAAAAAATGAAAGCACTAGGTGGGAACTGCCAACAATCCACAAACTATGACAGCCTTCATCTCTGTTCCCTGCAGTACCTTTAAAAGGTCATTGAAATTCATTTCATATATCGGTATGTTTCGATGCATGGTCTTTATTTGACATAGTGGTAAGTTCTCCTGACTTTTACAGGTGTCGTCACACGGCATGAACAGTGCATGATGGGATTGGGTTCAACACTCCTACAATTTAATGACACTAAATAAACACTAACACCACTGCTTAAAAAATAGCGCTAGTCCAAAGTATACTGTGTACAACGTGTGAAATGTCGTGAAGCAACTTCTTGATTTTTTTTTTTTTATTCTTTTCAGAAATTACGCTGAACATTTTTAAAAACCTGATCTGGAGACCAAGAAAATAAGAAAAAAAAACAAAAAACAAAAAAAAGACCAGTACTGAATACTGAGAGCAACAACTTCGGTGAAGCTCGACTTAACTAAATAACTTTAGACAATCAAAGCGAAGTAGTTAAAACAACATTTTTATCCTCTGGAGATAGTATATTTTAATGGTATCAGGCCGGGGTTTTGTCAAAGGAGAACCATAATGCATGCCATGTGCTGGTGTCAAAACAATACAAATATACAGCGTCACTCAGTACCTGCTAAAACAACGTGAACAACACAGAATATAAACCAACAACTACATTAGAAATAAAAAAAAATTCAACGGAACAGGACAGCTATGGAGTTAAAGAAGTGAGGAATCTTATTTTTTATGGACTCATTCAAGCATTTTCATTAAAAAAAAAAAAAAAAAATGCATATTGCACATAAAGTGTAAGCTTATATTCCTCCAAAATCCACCAGCTCTGTACATCGAGACCCTTTCCTTCCAGGGCGTAGAGACCGAAAGACGAAGTACAGCTGGTGGAGGGAACATTCTGTATGCGTGTGCCAGTGTGGGTGGAGAGAAGTCTGATATTCAGAAGCGTCCAATTGAATGCCAGGAGTCTTTGGGGAGGCTTCCGCTGAGTGGCCGAAGCTCCAAAGGGGCGGGGCCACCTACATTGGAAAGGGGGCGTGGTTGCAGTCAGAGGTTGTCAGGGGAGGGGGGGTGGGGAAATTAAGGAAATGCAAATAAAATGGGAGAAGGGGCGGAGTCGGGAGGTTATCACACAGCACACAACACTTCTAAGCTTGTGTTTAAAAAAAAAAAAAAAGACTGTGGCACCAAGAAAAGAAAAAAGGTGTCGAATAACTTCCTCTGTGACAATTGAGAGCTTCAATGTGAGTGTTTTTTTTTTATGTACAAACTAAGGCTTACTGGTTAAATATTTTTTGTGAGGCGTCCCAGCCTCATGTAATATAGCCAAGGCTCTTACTCCCTGTTCCTCTCCGTTAACTTGGATGGGTTCAGTCCACCCAGCAGCAGGAGGGATCGCAGGAACCAATCAGGAAAGGCGGTGGGGGGGGGTGGTCACATGATGGGGCAGCGACCAATGAATGTACACAGTCTGGTACTGGAGGGTTCAAGGGGTGGGGCTTCAGTGGCGATCTGGGAGGGGGTGGAGCCTTCTCGTAGCTGATGTCTGCCGCAAAAAAATTTCAAGGTCTAGAATTGTGCAATGCCACAGGGTCGCTGGGGAGAAGCTGGGCTACTTGGAAAGCTTGCTTATGACTCGAATCAAGGCTCCGTTTTCATCCTTTAGCCTCTGGTTGTCTGCTTTCAAGTCTGGTAGCGTCTGGGGAAGACAGAGGAGGGCAGAGGAGAGAGAGAGAAACAGAATGGGAAATGCAGTTAAGACACATCAACCTGAGTGAATAGGGTTAACCAACAGCCATGCTCTTAACCCTTGGAGCGCGGAAATAGTTACATTTATATATTTTTTAATTTGTCTTGTGCACTTGAAGTCCTATCATGTGGCAACTTGTTTAAAAGAGCTCCCCTGCGAGAAGTTGCCTCATGATTGGTTTTCAACAGCTT
The DNA here is from genome assembly GCA_029721435.1 of Gymnothorax reevesii. Taxonomy (NCBI): domain Eukaryota; kingdom Metazoa; phylum Chordata; class Actinopteri; order Anguilliformes; family Muraenidae; genus Gymnothorax; species Gymnothorax reevesii. The sequence goes on along the minus strand of CM056579.1, from coordinate 20,206,921 downwards.
TGATTTTGATATCTTACATCACAGAGCAACAGTAGCTGCAATTAGCGCTCCAATGATTTATCACAAGCAGCCCAGTGTTGTCTTATTTATCGTCTTCTCTTGTTCGGCTGACCTAAGGCTCAAACCAGGAGCGCTGAGGACTCCCGTAACGGCCGAACATCCATGCTGGCCCCATGCCATCATACTCCCTTCGCAGATACAGACTGCTTTCCATCAAACAGCACAGCAGAGCCTGACAAATCCAGCTGCATTTCAGTCCGCACAGCCAAGACCCTCAGCAGGTTACCTTCAAATGTAGTCTATTCCACTAGTATGGAGAGAGCCCAATATGTGCAATGAGAGGCTTACCATTTCACGACAAATTATTTACTCCAGAACACTAGGTACGATGAAAATGCCGCCAAGATTGGAAGGCAGGGGCCTACGAAGGTCAAAATACAGTAAATTCCTTCAAGAAGGCGTCTTTCTGGAATGTTCCGATCATTGTTCCCCGTGTTTTCGAACCCCCCGGCTTAAAATAATCGGTGCCAACTGCTAGATCCGCATTAGAATGTTCAGCATTTGACGTGATGAATCCTTGCCTGCAAGGTCTTCATAACGCGACCAGTCACAAAGCCAGCTGAACGCATCGCTTTCGAGGCAGGTTTCGGCATAGGCATTAAGCAGCACATTTTGGAGCTGAGCTCGACTTCATCAAAACCCACGACTACTTCAGACTTCACGTGAAGGCTACCAAAGAGGTTTTTAAGTGCCACGTTTTAAAAAGTATTTGCCGCGCCATTTACGCCTGTATTACCAGGAGAATATCAAAAAGATTCAAATACATTTTTCCATCTTCAGTGAAGACCTGTAAGACGTTCCATTTTTAGGTGCTTAAATTCACACTGCATAGCAATACACATTCATGCTACTCCCCAACCCGTCTGAACAGAACACGCCGACTCCACTCATCTAAATTATGCAACACAGAACAGACTGGAAATTCGGCAAAATGTAATCCATGAGATTAATTATCGCAATTTAATTTTTGCAAGGGCAAGTCAAACTGAACAGGTGCGACCTGAGTTTTCATAAAAGTTATTAGAGACTGAAGTTGGTGCTAAACAAAGCCATAATAGTGAGTGTGAGTTCTTCAGGTCCGGCGCATGAGAGAGAGAGAGAGAGTGGAGAAATTTTCCTCGGCAGCAGCAGGTGAAACGCGATTTGCTAAAAGGCTCTTGAAACCACAAACCGGCAGACTTCTGCCAGCGAAGCAGCTCAGGAATTCTTAAGCAGCCTGGAGCGACGGGACGTCCTTACCTCTCAACCGTTACACTGGCCCCCCAACCCCCTTTTGTTCTTCAAATGGGTCCGTAACTGTCAAATTTCTTGCTGCCAGTACTGACGGTCTGACAAGAATGGCATTCGTTAAGGTCTCTGTTTTTGTGGGGCTGAGAGATCTGGGAGCTTGTGAGAACTACACTCATCTGCAGTGGGTAGGTTAACCTACAGTGGGTTACAGTGGGTAGGTTAACCTACCCACTGCAGATGGAGTGTAGTGAGAACCAGCGGATGTTGGTACTGGCTGATATGCAACACAGACCAGCCCTTCAAAGATAAGCATATTATTTATAAAGAGGATCTTATATGAGTGATCGTGCAATATGACTGTTCTGGAGCTTTATAAAACTCTTTATCGCATAACTGAATCGCGTATTTAAATGGCAATACATTTTTGAATTAATGCAAAATTAAAATCTAGAATCAGACGTAATTTCCATTAGCGCCTCAATGGCAAATCCCATTATATGCCAGCATTCAGCCAACTCCATCACTCGGCAACTCAAGTCACTCAGTGAGTCACAGACATTCGCATTTGAACTAGCAACCATTTCAATATTCACAAGCAACTGAGTATCATGCATCTGTTAGCTTGCTAGCTAACAAACTATTGTTACATAATGGTTATTTGAAAGGGTACTGCATGCATGTTAGCTAGCAAAGTAACGTTAACTTAGTAATGAGAATGGCGCTAAGCTAGCTCAGTACAGCGTGAAGCCATACCAATTCAACCAACGTTACGCTTGGTATTCAGTTTGGCTGAATATCAACAGCGGGACGTAATGCTAAGCGATTTTTTCCTTCACTCTCAGCCAATGAAATTTTTGCACAAGTGTTATGTACCAAGGTAAATATGAAAATTTACGTCGCGAGCTGAGATGTAGGAAAATCACGACAGTTAAGTGATAAATACAGATTCTATTCTGCCACACCTTGTTTGTTTAATAACTTGACAGAGCATGATCATACAGGTGGATCATCCTTAAAATGGACAAAAAACATTAGAAGAAATCATGGAAAAAAAAAAAGGGGAAATTAAGACAGTGATAATTGTGAACATGGTGACTATTGTCAGTGTGACAAAGACCAAATATTCTATATCTCTCACAATGGTTATTTGTTTATTTTTTTTTTTCATTTTCATTTTTTAGGGGAGATGCAGTTTCTTCTGAGCCTTAAGAGACTGTAAATGCCCCACACGCAAGTTTAACGAAGAAAACAGGGATCAATTGATCGTTTCAATCATCAAGGTATCTAACAATCCGCAAAACATGCAAATGAATTCCATCGTGTGATTATATGTAATTATATAATAACTATACAGATTTATACCCAGAGAAAAGATTTACACTGCCGGCTAAAGCAAGGAAAAAATGCTTAAGAAAATAAAATGGCGTTAGGAGGCAGAACACGTGCATTTGAACATGTAGCTCAGCCCTAAGCCCAGCATATAGAGGCCACTCCAAAAACAGGCCTGGCAGCGGACCTGCGAGTAGGAAGCAGGAGAAATAATAACTGATAAATAAAAAAGTACGATACAGAGTGAGGGCTCCGGGCGTCCCAACTGGGTGATGCTGAGGGGGCAAAGGAGGCTCGGATGGGGGACGGGGCAGTGAGTGATGACCTGGGGTTGGCGGGTGGGTGGATGATGGAGGGGCGGGGGGGGGGAAGCTCGTTACAGGAGCTGTTCCCCGGCCGCACAGAGCCGGGACAGGAGTCCCGCCAACTCCTGATTCCCAGCCAACAGCCTCCTGTTTAAACACTGCAGCGTCCAAACCAGCTTAATCTCACCGGGAGTCTGTTGGACACCACACACACACACACACACACACACACACACAGACACACAGACAGAGAGACTGACAGGGTGGAGGGAGAGAAACAGAGAGCGAGATGCAGAAGAGATGGATAGAAAGAAAGATGGAGAGAATGGAAGAGAGGCGGATGGGGGGATGAAGAGAGTGATAGAGAGAAACAGGAGGAGAACAGCACACACGAACAGGCGATGCAGGAGACGAAAGAGGACCCAAAGGCAGGAGAAAAGGAGGACAACATTCACTGAGCGAGCGGTTTATTCACCAACGCCTGACCACTGGATGCAACCTTGTTTTACTGAGGAAAAAAAAAAAACAAAGTCAAAAAAGGAACAGTGGAAAGAAAAGAACAGAGGTTTAGAAAAGCAAACAGCAGGACAGAGAGAGAGAGAGAGAGAGAGAGAGAGAGAGAGGTTTCACAGCTCAGAGACACACAGCTCTGGAGCTTCAGTATGCAAAGTGAACGAGCCAAAAAAAATTACTATTCAGCGCTGCCTTCCGCTTCAATCATCGTCCATTTTGTTCTGCATGCCTTCCGAGCGGAGGCAGAACATCAAGTTTGACGTGTCCTCGACAGAGTGTCTCGAGAAAGGCTTTAGCTTTAAGACGCCTCAAAAAAAAGAAGTGAAATTAAGTGACGGAGCCGGTGCCGCGCTTTCTTCCAGGGCCTCAGAAACGTCTCGGCGCCAGACGGCTCCGGTCCAGCAGGAGGCTGTAAGCCAGAGAGCTCGTGACTTAAAGAGCCGAGGCGAGATTTTGACGAACGGTCGACAGCGACCCGCAAGAACGAGAGCGTCTGGGACGTGCTGACGGGCCTCACAAACAGAGATGGACTCGGGAGGGGGTCACGACGAGGCCGAGAAATGATCACGAATCCCATCAGTCAACGAAAATCAACAGCGAACAAAACAAAAGCAAAGAAAAAAAAAAAACCAGACAGTTTCTCGGCGGCAAAGGGGTCCACTAGGGGCCAGCGGTCTTCAGAACGGTCGGAGGCATTTCCGAGGATACTGATGCATCTTCAGCCAATAGGAAATGCAGAACAGAGCCACACAACATGTCCTGGCTTTTATTTACATTTTGAATACTGCGGTGAAAGTCAGGCCAGTGCATCCCTAATGATTTCATTGTGGCCGTAAACGCACAGCTCCGATTCAAAATGATGATAAAAACACAGAAGGATTTATGGCATTCCCTTTTCATTTTTTACCCAGACCGGTTTTGAGCACAAGGAAGGACATTTTTGATGTTTGCAGAGGTGTCTTATAACCTTTACCTCCAGAGCAGTACATCTTGCACTAGAGGTAATGCACTGCCTATTCATAGATATTGTCTGTGAAATTCTGTAATCTCAAAAATACTCATTGAAATTTTCATCAATGCCCATGACAATGTCGGGACACTCAAGAAAACTGGACAATCACACACCCAAAAAAAATAAATAGATAAAATCAGAGGTGGTGAAATGGTGTCCGTCTGTCTTCAAATATCATTTTACTTAGATTTTACTTCATATTCCATGTCACATGGCTTTTTAAATTATATCATAACATTACAAATGGCTACACTGACTAAAGCCTTTGTATTAGAGAGGTCTACCCATCTGCATTCCAAATGATTTAATTGCACAGAAAAAAAATAAATAAAATCTCAGGGATATTTTAACAAATAGAAAACATGACATACAGACAGACACAAGGACATACCTTTAGTTCTTCCTCCATCTCAGAGATCTTCCTTTCTAGAGCTCTTCTTTCCTGTTGGGCGGGGAGTGCATGACATCATTCATTATCAAATAACAACAGATGACATTGACAGGTGTCACACTAGTGCATCACACAAACAACCAATGAGCTTCCCAGACTGCATCCATTTCCTGTATCGGTTTTAATGCCTCTGAAGTAAACGTTAGCTTTCTATAATAAAATTACAGCGCAGAGTCGCGCTTAGAGTTAACTCTATTCTTCCAGTGTGGTGAAGCCAATTGTAATTTGAGTCAATAAAAACGGTAAAAGATACTCCCTAATATTTATTATTTATGCACAATAACCAAAGTCAGTTTTCTTACATTTAATGTACTAAGAGAAAAGTTCTTAGAACTGCCGCAATGAATAATGATGACATTAATAAGTAAGAGAACTGCCATGAATGAATCGACGATTACTGCTAATGAGAGCAAAAAAATATTGATGATGGTGTGTGTGTGTGTGTGTGTGTGTGTGTCTTGGGATAATGAGTTGTGCAGGAGGATAATGGATGCAGTGTGTGTGTGAACAGCGAGTGAACGGTGGAGAGAAGCAGCCTGAAACACACGAGGATGACGACCGCAGAAAGCAAACAAAGCCAAGAGCGGGCATCGCCCCAAAAGAAAGGTGGAATAGCTGCATTTGCCCCCTTCCCGATTGCTTTTTAGCACTTAATTGTAGTTAAATGTTTCAGATCATCAAATTAATTTCAATATTAGACAAAAGGTTGCTCAGGTAAATACATTACGTAGTTTTTGAATGATGGTTTCGTTCACAAAAAAAAAAAAAAACCCAACTCTCCTAACCTACCTGGCCCAATGAGAAAAGGTAATTTTCCCCTTAATTTCTCAATCAAACAATTAAACAAATTTCATAATCAGTTGTGATGGCAATGCTGGTATGGTAATCAGTTTGTGAGCGCCATCAGGGAAATCTTTGACAATACTCCTCTCAAACCACTAAACAACAGCTATGTAAGATTATTTTCAGTGTTACTGCTAAGTTAACATGTCTGTCTGTGGTTCTATTTGTCACGGAACTTCAGAGCTGAATAGCTGGGATAAAAAGGTGTGGCCAGGGTGCGCACTCACTGAACACGTTACAGTGTGGTTTGCTACACTGAAAACAATGGCAGCACCGCTGTGGTGGCTGGTGCAATTCCAGATGGTCTCGAGTCAACAACTGGTCAGTGTTCACAATTTCACAATAACAAAGAGACTGGGCAAATATGGAATGCATGGGAGAGCTCTACTGCGTGGCAAAATCCATGGCTGACCAAAAAGTTCACAAAGGCTTGTCACACATTTGCCAAAAAAACGTTTTTTTTTGGCATAATATGCTGTGGACTGATGAGTCAAAAGTGGATTTTTTTTGGAAGACATGGGTCCCGTCAGATCTGACATAATGCTAGCACTGCATCCCACAATAAGAACATCATACAAACAGTCTAACAGAGGGGTAGCTGTGTGATGGTCTGGGGTGGTTTTGTTGCTTCAGGACCAGGACGACTTGCCATGTTTGATGGAACAATGAATTCTACTCTCCATCAGAAAATCCTAAGAAGTGTTTGCGACCAAAAGCTCAAGTGTAACAGAGTTATGAAGCGAGACATTGACCAGCAGCACACCAGCAAGTCCACCTTTTATTGGCTAAAAATAAACAAATTAAGGTTTTTGATCAGCCAGGTCAAAGTCCTGACTTAAAATCCAACGGAGATACAGTGGCATGACATTACACACAATTTATGTTCAAAAACACTCCAATGTGGCCGAACTAAAACAATTCTGCTAAGAGTGGGCCAAAATCCCCCCAAAGAGAGGAAAAACTGGTTGCCAGCTGTCAAAATGTTTTATTGCAGCTGCTGTCACCAAGAGCAGCATAAACAGTAATTATATTTAAGGGGGCAATTATGTTTTCTCCTGGGTGGTATAGGTTATGAAAATCACTTTACCTTCGATAAATGAGAGAATCTTTCAAGTGCTTGATTTTGCGTTTACTCATGTTGCCTTTGTCGTACATTAAAATTATTTAGATCATCTGAAAAATTTAAATATGACAAATGAGCAAAAATAGAACAAATTGAGAGGGGGGCAAATACTTTTCACAGCACCGTACTGCAGTACAGATGCATTAAGGGACACAAAAAAACCGGACTAAGGTGAGCCCCTTGGGTGAATATATACCATCTATATGAGGTATATATTCAGCATGGATGTGTTTGTTGACAAAGCCACATGGACTGTGCTGTAAGTTTGGTGAGAAACTCGAATGAGTAACATGTTAAACAGCAGTCTGACCAGTAAGAAAATTACATATCTAGACAACACTTCATGTTGATTACCAATTCCTATAGGGCTCATAACTGTATTTCACAGAACAGATAAGTGATGAACTGTTTCCTTCATAACCTTTGACTTTGAGGACACAAATAGGTTGTATTTTTGTGAGTGAAAGACTAGCCCAACTGGAGGCAGTGGTTTAAAAAAAAGAAAAAAAAAAAAAAAGAAGAAGGTGAAAAACGGGTGAAAATCCACTCCAAGCATGTGGTGAGAAGTTCTGCCCCACTCCTGCCCTCTCTCTGCTGCCAAGAAACACACACACACACACACACACACACACAAACTAACAAAGATTAACACACACACACACGTACAGAAACACCCGCACACAAACAAGCACACACAAACACGCACACACAGAGGATTACAAACAAACATGCATACAAGCACACAAATCCCCATAGAAACTGAGCACACAAGTGACAGAGGGAGCATGTGATCTGAGGCACAGAGAAGAAGGTGGGTCCAGGGGAGGGGAGGGGGGGAGGATCCCCAGAGAACAGGAGCAGACTGTGATTGGACAGCCAGCAGCAGAATGCAAGGTGCTGTAGTAACTCATGTTAGACCATACCACCCAGCCGAAAGTGGGTCTTGCCAGTAACCTTCAGACATAAATCAGTTTGTTACAACACAAGAGACTAACGGAGCGCAGTCGAGACAAGACCATTATTCTCAATTCACTCCACAATCACGGGAGCGAGGCCTCTCGTACAGCCTCCGCACTCACACGGGCAAATACAAGCACCAGTTCAACACTCAGACATCTCACCGCAGTTGTACAATTGCGATAAAACACACGAATATTTCGACAGAAACACATTAGTATAATAGCGGATCTTTACCCTTTTCTCCATTTCAAGCTGTGACCGGTCGGCGAATCTCTCCTGCCTCTGTATAAGCAAAGACACAAGCGCGTGAGAATCCTACGTTAATCTCTTTTTGAGGTCAATAATATAGAAAGATTTCATTTGCAAGGATCATACGAGTTAAAAATCAACCCACAGATACCACTAAATGATGCCAAGTGGAGCCCAAATGTCCAGGTCAAAAGTACACAGTCACACTGCCAGCCAAAAGTTTGGAGACTGGGAGCCGTTTTCATTGTTTTGTCTCTGCTCTCTTTCAAATTGAATTTGACATGAAACAACAAGAATGAGGTCCAAGCCCTGGGCAGTAAAAGCAAACAGGCCAATTGTCCAAGGACCAGCTGATTAAATTTTGGACTGACTTGGGTCAAGATTGAGGTTGTAGAAAAACCAAAAATAGCTGTTTCCAACCCCCCTTCAATCTGCCCCTATGAATTTCTAACTGGATAAAAAATATGCAAATTTCGATTCCACTTTCAAGCGTATGCTGCATTACAGTGTGACATCATCTGGCACGTTAGTGGAGCGTACTAGCCATGGTGATTTTTTTTTTTTTTGGGCTCTTGGGACGAGGACCAATAATTCACTCAGTTTCTTCTTCTTGAATTTCTTCTAAGTGCGGACACTAACTTTGAAGCGCTACTCCTCCACTAAACACATCGTCAATAAACTTGTCGAGGTTTTCCAGATGTAAGTGCACAGGATTAACTGAGCTCGATTCTGCAAAAAGTACACAGGGGCCCCTTCTGGGGACGTATGTGAACCAACCCATTACAAGCCATCGTCCTAAGGACGTAGTTCTGTCAAACTCGTTTAGTTCGTCTCCGCTTTAACTCTATAAAAGAAAAGGCCAAAAAGTGAACAGAAATGACTGGATTTCAAGTCGGCGGAAGCACAAAAATTAAAATGTTAGGAGCCAGATAGGCCCACGTGCATTTTTTTTTTTTTTTTTGCAATGTTTGTTCGCAAATTGTTTTTATCCACTTTTATTTTTATCAGAAAATATGTAGGTCTAAAGCAAAATGAAATGACTGCCTTAACATGTTGTCCAACGCAACAATATTTCTTCAGTTATTTTTAAAATAGACTTGCTTGCATAGTGCCGTTAACAGCACACATTTTATTTGGAATATACACATCATCTGGGACTTATTTTTTTTGGACAGAAACTCTGACACAAAGCACAAAATGGTCACCCTTGGACGGGGTACGTCTTAACCGGCATTGTTTGTTATATTTTATTCACATAAATCCAATAATGACTGATTGAGCCCTGGAACCCATAGATACCACCAGGCTTTGGCCATATTACCATGAAAACAGCAACTTTGTCCTGGATGCCAAACTTTTGACGTGCAGTGTGAATGGACAGGGCAGTCTTAAGCCGCTTTCATACTGGACGCGAAACAAATTTTTGGCACGACAGATTACATTCTAAGTCAATACAAAGACGCGAATACATGCAAACCGCGTGCCAAAGTTTCGCGTCCAGTATGAAAGCAGAGATAGGAAGGACGCCACAGCACAGCTCTCATGACGGCTGGACACTGACCTGCGTGGCCTTTTCCAACTGTAGCTTCAAGTCGGACAGCTCCAGGTCCGTGTCGCTTAACTGCGCCTTCAGCTTCTCATTTTCAGCTAAAATCTGTTCATAAAGCTATGGGGGAACACACAGCTTTTTAACTCCATCTTATGCCAGAAATGGGGTGCAGCTTGTAGAGCAAGTTCAGCCGGACAACTCAAAACAGGCCGTCACTCTCAGACACTCCCATGCACATTAGCCACTGTATCACCCCTGTGCAAGGCAGGCTATATGAGCAGCTCACTAGCTCCGCCTCTGCATTAAACGACATGCATCTGCCTGCTACTAAGCTGAATCACTCTGCTGCTGCTGCTAGTTAATATTAGCTGCTGCTGCATCACTCATAGCTTCTGATCGATAACATCCCACCTCCACTCTAGCATCTAACAGTGGAATCTGAACATTCCCCGTGCTCTCTTCCCCTCAAACTCCGTAAGCTGCATGTTGCGTCAGGGTCAGAGCCTAGATGTGAAACTACCATTGAATCCATTTGTCAATGCTGCCATTAACGGTTTAGACGAGAGTTGCCTGACTGAACTTACTTTCAAGCAGGACAGCAGCCACACAACATCCCATAAAATCTAGAATAGCTTTCATTTTTCAACCACATATGGCACGGTTTTTCCCATGACTGCAAAGAAAGCATTTCCAGACCTTTTCTGTACGTTTTGAAGGTTCTAAAGTTTTATTGTGATATTTACGTAAACCATCGTTTTAAGTATTTTGTTCTCAGAAGCACTTTGTGGCCTCTGTTTGGATAAGTGCTACATAAAAAACATTATAATAACTCATGCTGTTCCATCTCAACGAACCTGCAACACATTCATGAAATACAGTAAACAGGATCTTGCTTTAAGACAGTTTTGTACTTCTGCATGGCTTGCATAAAAATGCGTTGGCGGTTGTGCAGCGTATGTGAAGGTTGCAAACTAAGTTTTTGAGGAGGTGCTACGCAAACGAACAAGTGCGTAGTAGGCAAAATGTGGTCGCGGGCTCCGCACACACAATGATTATCAGCCCGGTAATATGACGCTAGATAACGACAAAGCGACAAATTGTAATAACAAATTTCCTGCGATTTTATTTAACGGCTAACAAAAGAGGTTTGATGGCACTGGTACATTTTATCAATGCATAACAATTTCTTTGAAAATGACTAATTATACCAGGAATCTAATAATGTGGTCGACGTGACTTGCGCTACATGTATAAATTCTCAACTTGGTCACGAATGCTGCACAAATGAAAAATCTAACAGAAGTACATAACAGCTTCTAGCCACAAAACATCCACAGACACAGGGGGCATTTCACCGCCTGAGTGGGCGACAGGTACCTTTTTATAGTCAGTGGTGTCATCCCTCTCCAGTCTGCTCTGATAGGGCCGGCGGCTTTCGCTGTAGCCGCGATCGAGCCGCTCAGTAGAAGTGCTCGTCAGTCCAGAGTCGCCCCTGTTGCGCAACAGATTACCATCATCACTTCAATAATGCTCAAGTATCAAAACACTCATTTGTTGTACAGCAAGGTACTAAATTATTCAAACAGCTTCAATTTTACAGGAATGCAATTCCAAAACAGTTCACCACAAATAAGTAGCTTGATAAAACCAAATTAAAACCCATAAAACTTTCATTTTTCACTTGAGTTTTCCCTGAAATTGGTTCCAAATCAGAAACAGCATTTGTTCGTATTGTAGGAAAATAAATGAATAAATGAAATCACTGAAGCTACAACAAACTTGCACAAAGAAATATTCAAATCCAGGATGCCATGTTTTTATGGCCACGGCGTTGCAGCAAATGAAAAATATCTAGACCTTTTACTTCATTTTATACATGACCCTGTATTCTACAGAACATATTTTTTTATCGTTGGAAACCTGGGGATCTGCACAAGAATTTAAAATTGGCTCGAAGTTCCACAGGTTTGAATGCAGTAGCTGAATTTTACTGACCCACGTGCGTCCGTAAGTTTCATTGGGTAAAAAAAAAAAAAAAAAAAAAAAGGCAGATTTCCAGCTTGAGGCTTCATACAGCAGGTCAAATCCATACGCAGTGACCACTGTAGGAATTACAGCATGGAAGTGTTTTGCTCTCTACTAAAATGGCAATGCATTTTTCTAATGGCGATCTAATGTTCAATTTGGTCATGCAATTTACATGTGCATTTTGTAATTAAATATAAAAAGCGGCAATGCAATCCTCAGCTCAGTTTGAATTATTTTGATTAAACGTTACAATGGAAATTCATTCAATTGCATTGCGTACTGCTGCGATTTTTCAAGTAGCAATGCAATAACAGCACTCCCAGTCAACTGCATTCACATTTACTTTTCACCTCACTCTTCGGTCCCAGAATTAAAATGGCAATTCACTGTCCTCTCATCAAGGTGCGTCTTCAGTTATGATGTCAATCAATCTTTCTGTTGACGGCACACCATAGGCTATTTTCGTTCATCAGAGCAGAAACACAGCACTGCCTCCATCCGTACTTATGTTGGGGCTGAGGATGTTTCAACATGTTTGAAAAAGTGAAACTGTAAGAGTTGATTGTCAAGTTAAGCTGTTTGACGATTTCTAAGAATTCAGTGCACTGACAGTGCACTTTACGGAGGTGAGCTTGTACGTAGATTGCATTATGGTTTGGTTTAGCTTCAATTGCTTCTTAGTTTGGTTTGTTTGTTTACTTTTTAATGTAGATTTTTATTAAAACATTTTAACTGTAATTAAGCTTTGGTTTATCATCATAGGTAACAGTGGTTTGCTAACATTACCAAGTAATCTAAAGGGGTCGGGTAAAGGTACTGTAATTGCCTTGTTTCGTGTGTTTATTTATTTGTTCGTTAGCAAAATTACGACGAAACTACTGCCTCAGCCAATACCAAATTTGGCCAAAAGTTGAACCTGGATCAAGAAAAGATCACATTAAATTTTGGAATGAATGAATTGGGTCAAGGTCAAGATCAATGTCAAAGGTCATTGAAAAGGTCAACATCGTTGTTCAACAATAACCCAGTCAAAATGGTGCGATTTAAATCAAACCAACACCATAACTTTGCTTTTTCAATGTGTTAAATATGACACTTTCCACGACTATAGTGAAGTGCGCATAATTTCCAAGATTGGGAGGGCTCAAAGTTCAGGGGGGTGCAGGTACTTGATCTGACTCGCCTGATTTACACTACACCTCAAAAACTACTGTAGCTATCCATTTGATTACTATTTAAAACAAATGGTAAATTTTGGAGATTCAAAAGACACCATGACCTTTGAACTTGTACAACCTTGAACGGTCAAACCAAGGGTGACAAGATTTCAGAAGGCTACATCTCAAAACAGTGTATAGCCACCGAGTTATATGGCGAGTAAAATGACATGACCTTTGACCTCAAGTAATCTTGAAAGGTCAAACCCATGAGCACATGCATCTGAAAGCCAGATCACCTCATCAAATAAGTGCAAGGGACAGGATATGCCATGCCCAGCAGTACAACTTGTTTTATCATCTTATTTATCGCAGACGCATCATTCTGCAGGCCAAGCTGACGATACGCCATTGCCGACAAGATGTGCAACATCATCCAGCTGCAGGCTGTATCACTGCCAGAGGTGCTTAAAGTGGACCAGGATGAGCATTACAAAGGCATTAGTGCAAATGTTCAAGCTTGTTTTCTTCAACGCTGAGGATATATGGACTTTTTGAGAGGACACTACAACAGTACTGAGTTTGATTTTTCAATCATGCGGTTTCTTTTTCTTTTTTTTTGTAAAGAATGCCTTCCCGGTACTGCCCCAACTTCTCCTGAAGTACGGACGAACAGAGTCAAGAATCCGCCCCATCGTTGTTCAGTATTCTCCTAGTGACTGGATGGCTACCAATCGTTATTTCAACACATTTAAACTATTATGCATTCTCCTGCAAGAGATGAGAAATAATGCATGGTCACTGAACACTAGGGCTTTATTGTCGTACCTATAGTGCAGGGGTGGCCAACCCTGGTCCTGGAGAGCCGCAGTGTCTGCTGGATTTTAGTGTTATGCAAGGCTGACACTTGCACGATTCTGTGGCACGCATTGGCACGACTCGAGTCGTGCCAGTTCGCAAACTAGTCGTAAACTGGCGTAAAGTGTGCGTAAACCCGTCGTGCCTTCCCACCAACACGGTCACGTGTACTTCACAAATTGATGGCACAAGCAGTTCATGACTAGTTTATGCACTTCACGAACAGTTTGCGCATGGCACGAGCAGTTCACGACGAGTTCACGAGCAGTTCACGACTACTGCGCAACAGTGGCGCTCGCGTCTGTGCGGGGATATATATAGGGCTTCCTGGACACTGCTCGCCATTCCAGAGATCGCCAGCGAAGGGAACTTATATCACAGAGACAACATGCCAGGTATAGGCATCTTCTCTTCTCTGCAATGATTGTGTCTCTGGAATTCAGCATGTTGTCTCTTCCACAGCCAATCCAAAAATGACCAGGGGTTGGGGAGGCCCCCTTTTTATATGGCGTGCCCAAGTCGGCACGACACCGTCCAAATTGCGCAAACTCGTTGTGCCAATGCGGGAAGTGCGTAAACTATGCGCAAACTATTCGTGAACTCTTCGCGAACTAGTCGTGAACAGTGCGGGAGCCTCCAGTTCGTTTCCCAAAATGGCACGACTTGCCCCGACAAAATCGTGGCCAAAAGTCGTGCAAGTGTCAGCCTTGCATTACTCAGAACTTGACTGATGTATTAAAGCAGTTGATTACACACATCACTTCTCTCACCTGGTGTCTTAGGTTTAAATCGGGTGGAGAAAACGAAACTCAGCTCACCCTGTGGCTCTACTGGACCAGCGTTATCCACCCCTGCTCTATAAACTTTTATCTGTACTCTGCACTTCTACTTTGTCTGCATTACAACTACGCTAAATATCCAACCACACTGACAGATCTTGGTTAACACATAGATTGCCATCAGAACCTGCAAGTCTGCTTAATTGGCTCTAGGAGTTTTGTGGGTTGTTTCTGCCAATTACGCGATTGGCTCATTACCAAATTAATCCTGAGACACCAGGTGAGATCAGTTAAGTGTGTAATCAACTACTTTAATCCATCAATCGAGTGCTGAGTAACACCCAAAATCAGCAGACACTGCGGCTGAGGACCAGGGTTGGCCACCCCTGCTATAGTGTTCTCATTTGGTCAGTGGTTACTGTACCATTCTAACCTCCATTAATTAACACATGACCTGGTTTGTGCTCCCAACAGCAGCGTAGCCAAGTGCAGCTGTATGGGCAATTCAGTAATGGCAATTCTGCTTTGACTGTTGGTTATAATAAACTCATCTCAAAAACATCTCACCAATTAATAATCCCACTCCTTGTCATGGTAAACGGGCACCTTTCGAGAGCTTTGAACTTTTCCCGTTCCCCGGAAGGGCTAAAAATGTTTACACAGCGAATTTTACATTGTAGGCTACAGCGTAGCACAGACAGTAGCACCATTTCTTCACAGCAAGAAGGGCAGTGGTTTTTATCTGCCCTGGGGCCTGTCAGTGTGGGTAACTCTGGTTTCATCGCACAGCCCGAAAACATGCATGCTAGATAAACTGAAGGTTCTAAACTACCCATAGGTGTGAGAGTGAGAACTGTGTGCCTACCATGTGATAAATTGAGGAGCTGTCCAGGCCTTTAGCCCATAGTCAGCTGGGATAGGCTACAAGCTCCTCAACAACCCGAATCAGGAGGAAGTGGTTTACACGATGGATGGATGGACGAATGGATTTTACAGGGCAGCCATGTAGACTACAGCTGCTTCTATTCTCATGGTTTCGCAGAAGCTTACAGAATCCTCACTGTACAATAATTCTTAAAAAAGAAAACCACTGAGCTGTTTCCAGAATGTTTTAATCACAAGAGTGAAGTATACACACAATTTAATGTAAAGTCCAGGCTACAACTTCAAATTAACTATTCTCCCTCATTACAATGTCAATGGAAAATTTAGCTTCTCTTGCACCTAACGAGTCTTGTAAGTTTGCATGTCAAAAATCTCCTCACAATAAGTTGACATGTCATCATCGCTGAAGAAAATTAATTTAAATGGTCGTATAATGTCCTTGTGCTGGTCCTGGTCGATTTCAAGCATCTCTGGCAGTGATAAAGCATCTTGCATCTTAATGGTAAACTTGTACCATCAGCTACGCATGCGGCGTGAGACGTCTGTAATAATCATCATAAAATAAAGAGGCTCTACAGATCTGCAATATTGGCAAATGCAACAACAGTTACTTTATATTTAAAAAAAAAAAAAAAAAAAAAAAAAAAGTGTCATTAAAGCTAAACTGGACTACAATACCGCAATCCACATACAAGCTCACCATCGTGAACACTAACAGAGCAAATATATTTGCAAAACTGACAAATCCATAATTAAAGAGAGTGACAATCAGCACCGATTGCTCCACACAGAGTCGGTAATAGACATCTCCTGGTTAGCATTATCCCCAAACCTTTGCTTTCAAAATGGATGCGACACAAACGCACGTAAGACAGTTTATGCAAAGGACATGCACTGTGAATGCAGAGGAAGTTTCTATACAGTTAGCGAGCTAGCTACTAAATTAATCGACAGGCAGCTCACCAACTTAG
Organism: Gymnothorax reevesii; assembly: GCA_029721435.1. NCBI lineage: Eukaryota > Metazoa > Chordata > Actinopteri > Anguilliformes > Muraenidae > Gymnothorax > Gymnothorax reevesii. The sequence goes on along the minus strand of CM056579.1, from coordinate 20,190,619 downwards.
GCTACGATACCACTGGCTAATTAACGTCAGCTGCTCAGAGTCCATATTTTGACTGAATCAGGACTTGAATGCCCTCAACTTAAGTTGTTGACATAATCACGAAAACAAACTCTTCTTAGAAATTTATAAACATATCACAGCCTAACTATCAACTCTCGCCGTTTCTCTCTCAAACATGATGGAATATCCTTGGCCACAATATTTGTTCAGATGGAGGCAGTACTCATTCTGTACTGGAGGGCGAAAACAGCCTATGGTGTGCCGTTTACCGAGAAAATGATTGACCTCAAAACTGAAGACCCCCTTTGGGGGCATTCCGTGGTTTTAATTTTGTTATGGACAGGACATTTAAAGGAGTAATTCCATTGCAGCTAGTAATGTGTAGGTCCTATGAATTGTTTGAATGGCTTAATTTGAATTACTCTGGGAGTTCTTCAGGTGATATGAAAATGAATGCCATCGGCTGTAATTGATGCACTTAATTATATAAAAGAAAATCTGTTACGGACAGGACAGATTGCAACATGGGTGTTTTTGTAAAGTGGTTAAATCAAAAGTTCTCTTCATTCAGGTGAATCTTCAAATTCAGTCATCCAGTGATGTACCCTTATATCAAAGGAATATCATTCAGGAATTAAAAAAAATATATATATCTGAACGGATGAATTTGACGGGGGTGTCAACGTGCATTACGGACAGGACAAAATGTTATGGACAAGACACTTGTCATCTATACAAATATCAATAACCACTAAAACTTGCATTGATCAATATTATGGATACATTTGCTGTGTGAGAGAGACAGCAACATATCTTAAGAAATGTTATTTTCATTTCAAATATCAAGACTTACAGCCTCATATCTATAAGCATGTACAAAATTGTTTTACAATGTCCAATGCCTGGCATAACTAACTTGAAAAATGTAAAATCTACACAAAATTTTATATGTTAATGTCAGTCACAGTCATAAAACTGACAATGGTACATAACTGCGATGAGAACAATGATCCATGAAGCCAAAATACATTTTTCGGAAACTTTTGGATGTCAACTAAAATATCCACCAGGTATTTCAGGGATTCTGAGAGGAAAAAAAATAAATAAATAAAGAAATAAAATCTGGAGCCATGTCGCTAATACCACGTAAAGCCCCTTTGATGAGAGGTTAGAGTGAATTGCCATCTGAATTTTGGGACCAAAATGCGATGAGAAGTAAATGTGAATGCGAGAGATTGGGAGGTCTGTAAATGCATTGCCATTAGAAAAACCACAGCAATACGAAATGCAGTTGAATGAGTTTTTATTCTAATTTTCAATCACAATAATTCAAACTGAATTGAGGATTGCATTGCCATTTTGCATACTGAATTGCCAACTGCAAAATACATAAGTAAATTGCATGACTAAATTGCACAATAAATTGCCAAATGAATGATGCATTGCCATTTGAGTAAACATAACAAAAACCACTGCAACATGAAATGCAATTGATTGAGCTTTCATTTTATTTTTTAATCAAAATAATTCATTGCATGCTTAAATTTCATGGGCAAATTGGATGCTGAATTGCCAACTGAAAAATGCACTGCCATTTAAATAGAGACCAAAAACCCACCGTAATATGAAATGCAATTTATTAAGCAATCATTCTATCTTTTTATCAAAATAATCCAAACTGAGTTGAGGACTATTCTGCCTCTTTGAATACAGAATTGTCAACCGCAAAAGGCATTTTCAAGTTGAATGACCAAATTGCGTATTGAATGGCCATTGGCAAAGTGCATTGCCATTTTAATGAGTGACCGAGAAACTCCAATATTACAGCATCACATTACACATGAAACAAATTCAGTGTCAAAGCAACTATAGATTTAAATAGAAACAATTTCAATAGAAACAAAGACCTGAATTGGCACACATACCTTGTCAGCCGGTCACTCTGAAAGAGAGCAAAGGGAAAGGTTTAATTTCAAATGCCTTTCAATCTCGGTCCAATTTTAAAACACAAAGCAAGCAGGTGCCTGATATTTCCGAAAATAGTGCAGGTTTTCTGCGGTCTAGACAGCTACTCCAGAGCTGTTTGTACTATTAATTAGCACATCATCATTTAAGCCAGGCTACATATTGAGTAAAATACACAGGCGGTGCGTTGCAATGGTCAACAGACGATCCCTATGCAGTAATCATGGCGAACAAAACGACAGAGTAATTCAATGGCTGTGCAGCAAAAATTTTATATTAAATCACACTTGATTATGAATGAACTGATTACTTCAGGAAAATTGTCGGCCATCACTGGAGGCAACTGCACAACTCAAGTAACACCTGGCTACACGGAAACTGCAGAAATCTGATGCTACGAAATGAAGTTTAGCCTTGTGAAGTGGCCAGAAACTACAGTTCCCATGATGCAAAAACATAAGACACAACGCAGACAGTGGATTGGCTGATAGAACAATATTTTCCCGCACTCAGTAAAGACTAACAGATGATTCAATACAGTTTAACGAACCTAATGAATGTCAGTATTTTGAGCACTTTCAGAGCGATACCTCCACCCCCTCATTCACAGAGCACTCCCTCCCGCTAGTCTTCCAGCGACTCCAGCCTACCGTTCCCAGGATCCCCGGCCTTTCCCAGCGTCCCACGCCCCAGCTGCCCGCCTGAGACGCAGGGGTGGGGATCCGAGCTCTCAGGGGCGAGGGCCGCATGTCGATGTCCACACCCCCCCCCTCGCCACACTGCCCAAACTTGTTCGCCCCAAAGACCGAGTAAAAGTGAGCAAGTATTCACTCTTCTTGGGTATTTACTCGTCTAACTACACACGTTAATCCAGACAGAGATAGGTGACTTTTCTGCAGTCTGGACTTCCCAGCAGACAGAATACAAATGCTGAAAGGGAGGACTGCGCAAGCCTTTTAGTTTTATTTATTATTATTTTTAAGTAGGAGCACCCACGGCTTAGAAAGGACTCCACCTTTGCAGCTGATCTAATCCTATCTCTTTCATGGCGGCTTCAAAGGAATGTGCCGCTGCACACAGGAGTCAGAGCCAATGAAAACACTCAAAGCGCTTTTCATCGACTGCAACAGCGTCTCTATAACAGGGCGTGAACGTAATGCACGATCGCATACGTGGCAGTATGGAGCAGTCGAGCTGCCGTGACATTATCAAAGAGCAAGCCGTTAAGTTAGTCCACCTTCATTAAAAGGTCTCCAATATACCTCGTTGGTCTTTAACTCTGAAGTTATTGGCAAGGCTAAGTTGTAACTAGGTATGAAATAACATGGTGTGGGTGTGACTGCATTGAAAGTGACCAATCATAACAGGGCCAGTGCCTTTCTTTAGCGTGCATGCCCTCCTGAGAAGCTGACTGGCTGGTATGCTGATCAGGAAATCTGTCAAAACCTTCTCCCATCCATAGCTACATGGTCAGGGAATCACCAATTCGCATCCGCGATTCAGTTGGGGGAAAAAAAAATAATTGATAACAGGGCTGGTTAGGCGAGTATTGGTGAATTAATGGCGCCAGGAATGCTTCATGCCATTTAAAGATAAGTTCAGATTTTAAATAAACCATAATGACGAGATAAGGCTCTTAAACCCTTAAATGTTCCCTGTTTTTTTGCCGCTGAAGTGTAAATACGGGCCTAGTTTACTAACAAATGAGGTTCTCTTGAGCTCCGTGTCAAACCTGGTCTTAAAAATCATGAGTTTCTGCCTTCAGTACATCGTCTCTGGATTTCAAACACTGATGGAAATATTCCCATGAGAAAAATATTAATAGTCTCCTCAGATGAAAGAGTAAGATTTACATTTATTCACTTTTTTTTTTTTTTTTTTTTTTTTTTAACTGAGGTGCATTACAGGATGACTACCCAAGAAATACAACAGAGGATGATCTCCACCCAAAAAAAAAAAAAGCCAGTTTGGCTTTTCATGAAATTTGAGCCCCTTCCATCAAGTTACCATGATTGCAGACGAAAGTTTTCATGTTTGATGAGTGAGATCATCTTGCCTTGGCAGAATCACAGTATTTCCAACTGATAAACCAGCCACGAATGTGACCAAACTTGCTAGGGCAGCCGTTAATCTAACTAGCCGCGGCTGCACCTACCCCAGTGTTTGAGGTCACTACAGAGGGCGAACATGAGCTCTGAGCGCTGGGACAATGACAGGAAGGTCAGATGACTCAATCCTGGGATCGGCACTGCAGAAGCCATTTCCTGTTCTGCAGAAAAATCTTTCCAAAATGCCAATGCCTGCCCCTCAGTACAGTCTCAACAAACTTGGACAATGACATTTTTTTTGGCTGCGGACTGCAGTGAATCAAAATGGAACATGGATTATGGCTAGAGAGCAAACAGTCAGCTTTGAGAGTTTCAGCAGGTAGATTTGCTGATCTCACTCCCATCACTGTCCCAGACCAGGGCTCTGTCTTTAGAACCGGAGCTGGTCCCTCGGTCCTGTACTGCGGCCGCACGCCACTCCTGTGTATCTCTGATAGATTGAATGCAGTGGATCATTTACTCTATGGGGTTCCAAACTGCATCTTCTGTTACAGTGACAGTGTAGGCAACTGTAGGCACTGTTCATACAGTGACAGTCCAAATTTTTACCTACTGCTATGTACGCATGACAATGTGGTGAAAATATACCTCATCTCCTTCTACTTTACCATTAGTAAAGTAAAAAAAAAAAAAAACACACACACACACACACACACACGCACACACACACACACCCACATACAAACACACACACACACACACACACACACACACACACACACACACACACACACACACACACACACACCTCACATACAAACTCGGGACAGAGGAAACGCCTTGAAAGGAGACGGACAGGACTGCCTACAGGATTTCGGGGGTTGGGAGAGCGTGTTTGTATTCCAAGTACAAATCTGTCGGGTCAGCTGGGATACCCACCTGTGGTTCGGTCCGGTTGCTCCCCTCTTCTGAATCCGACTGATGCTCGGGGTCGTTCTCGTCGCTCTGAAATGCACACAAAGTAAGCCATGACTGCCTGACCAGACTCCCGCCAGGGACATTAATGCTGTCCCTCGCACTGACTGTACACCCATAATGCAGTACATAACTACGGCTACACTCCCTGAACAAGAAAAGTTCTGTTCTTTGATATTTCTTAGTTTTCCGTTATGTAATGATTAAATATTTGGGCCCGAGCCTGGCCCAAGCCGGCAAGGGACTACTAAAAATGCATGGTTCCATTATTATTAGGCCTGAGCCTAATAAAATCAAAATATATTACACTAATGGGAGCCCACCCCAAACTTTTTTCCACGTAGAAAAATGAAACTTGGTAGAGACTTAGCCCATGTTGGGACATGTTAAAAATTGCATTATGGCCCCACCCTAAACCCAACAGGAAGACGGTCATATGAAAATGGGTCATATGAAAAATTACACCCCTCATACTTTCAACATCTCATCCTAGGGTTTTCATCCAATTTGCACCAAACTTGGTGAACATCACCAACACACATTACTGGTCAAAAATTATTATTTACATTTTTGATAAAATTTTGGGTGTGGCTGTGATGAGGGTACAACGAAGTGGCCATTCTCAGAAGTATAAAAGTATTAATATCTTACGCATACAGAGTCAGATTGAGTTAGACCCAATGTAACATTTGTGCACAATGACCACCCGAACACACAGATACAGAAAATGGTTCTCCAGTGCTCCCTATACTTCTGGAATGGGAGGAAAAAAATTTTGACTGTCAAAAAATTTGGCAATTGGAAATAGTGCACTGAAAGACTAGATATTCTTTCCTGCCATTGTTGAGTGGCCCCACCGGTCGCAAGGGAGGTGATTGGACGGGAGGGCGAGGGCCATAACACCGCTTGCAGTTTTAATTTGGTATTATTTCTGATCAGGCTGCATGTGAAAACTTAAATTGACCAAGAAGATAACTTTCTGACCAGCCACTCGTGACCTTACACCGTAAATGTTTAAAAGGTGGCGAAAACCCTGTTATACTGTACTCCTACAGAACTGCAGTTCCCAAATTTATTACACAGGGCAGAATTCTCTGGAGCTCATTTTGTCCAAACAAAGCAGGCCTGAAGGCCTAAATCAGAGTGAATCAGAGCCTCTATTCAGCAGCTGATTTAAACCCGACACACTGAGGCAGTGAAATCACAGGACCAATCAGTGACAGTCAGCAGGAGAGAGAGCGAACAGTCCTGCTCACCGTGTCCCTCAGAGGGGAGAGAGAGAGAGAGAGAGAGAGAGAGAGAGAGAGAGAGAGAGAATATTCCAAAAAGACAATATTCCTATAATATTCCCTGTGCCCCGAAAACACCTAAAGAGCAGAAGGCATCCTTTTAATAGCCGATGAATGCACCTGAAAAATTTTGGAAAAGAAATATTGAGCAGTTTCTGAGTTATGGTCCGTAAACCTCTTGGGAACGCTAGCACAGACGCTGTCAAGAACAGAGCCAATAACAATGCCTCCCCGTCATGAAAATGAACATTCCCAATATTCCCTTTGACACCCGGCCACCGAGGACTTGTTTCGACCATGTGACCACAGCTTCCCTCTCATTTGTCACAACCACCTTCTCGAAAAATTCTGTGTTGCGATAGATGCTCATATCCAAAAACCTGCTGATATCCGAAGTCTTTAAAAATATCTAAAAGTGGGTCTCCTTTGAACAGAAATACGGACTTCGCTGTAATCAGGCGGTCATGTGTCCAAACTGAGTTAAAAACCCTCAAACTGAGACGCAGATTCAGAATGAGCTGAAAACCCAGATACTATTGGCATACGCCACAGGTCGTAATCATCAACTGCTAAATTCCAGATCGAGCCCAATTCTGAATATAAAAATGGAATATGCTGTTCATATAACAAATTCAGAATATTGTCATGTTCGGAATAAGTGGAAAAATCAGTGTGTATGTGACCATGGTCAATGACAGCGAGAGCAGGATGCGGAGAAAGGAGAGGGCGATGGACCGAGAGGGGAGATGGAGGTGTGTGTAGAAGTGTCCGGGCCCCTCTTACGTCCTGAGTCCAGTAGGAGACGCCGGTGGAGCGCCTCTTCTCTCGCGGTCGGCGCCGGTCCCGTACGGACCTGGGCTGGGACCGATCCTCCCCATCCCGCTCGTCTTCCTTCTTCTCCAGCTCTGTACAGGACCCGGGGATCCGAAACGAAAATGCGGAACTAAGTCAAACAAACGGCTCCACACACGTGAAGTTCACACAGCCACGCGGTTAGCGGTCACCCTCTGAATTTCAGCCAGCGATCTACAACCCCGATTAATGATTTCATTGACGTTTTTTTTTATCTTCCTAATTATATGTTCACCTTTATATCCGGTCATTATGCACTTTGTTTGTATTGCCTTGTTTTAATGTCTCTCTCTGTGTAGCATGTGAAGCGACATCAAGACATTAACCCCTTAACTGTCATGGGGCCCCATATTATATTTGCACTATTGCCTCACAGTAAGAGGTTTGTGGGTTCGAATCCGGCCTGGGGCCTTTCTTTGTGGAGTTTGCATGTTCTCCCCATGTTCACGTGGGTTTTCTCCGGGTACTCCGGTTTCCCCTACCCACAAAACAAGCAATATATTAACACTCCTGTATGGCTGCGTGTCAATGTTTGGTGGTGGGCCAAATGTGAGAAAATGCAGGTGACCGTTATGGGGTTAAAAAAGGCGCTGCATAAATAAGACATTATTTTTATTATAAGGCAGACCTCACGCTGCATATTAGCAGCTCGACAAAAAATGCACAAGATTCAACAGCTGGAGATGATCAGGGATAGAGGGACAACCTAGAGGGGAGTAAGTATGAATAAAAACTGGCACCCCTGCTTTAGTCAGGGCCATTATGCAGTATTCAGTGCAGGAACGATGCAGCTGTGGAGCGGCTCAGTCTTAATGTCGAGAGAGAAAAGGAGTGTTTTTTATAGTTTGAAATGGATCGTCTGACTGCAAAAAAAAAAAAAACCCGGTAAGTGCTGAATCTAAACCCCAGGGAGGACTTAAAAAAAAAAAAAAAAAAAACTGTAAAAAGATAAAATATTTCGGTTGGCAGTTTATAGGTTTATTTTTTGTGTCTTTTATGCTGCAGGATTTTTTTATGCTGCGTTTTACCCCATTTATACACCGTAGAGAAACAGGAAGTGATTTAAGAAGCCACTCTATCAAGTTAAATTAACTTAAAGGCAGGTAATAGGAATATCATTCACAATTTATAAGATAAAACATTTTTTTCTATAACCTAATATGAATATATGAATTAAAAATAAATAAATAAAACAAGTCGACATGGTCTACAACATCCCCCGCCAATCGTGCACTTCTCATTTTCGAACTCAATCAAGGCCTTTATGGTCTGAAGCTACACACCAAATTTGGTTACTGTATCTGTAGTAGTTTCTGAGTAAAGCTGTCCCCTTTATCTCGGACGGACGGACGGACGGATGGACGGAGGTCAAACCTATATCCCCCTCCCACTTCGTGTTGGCGGGGGATAATAATATTATATAATAGATATGATTAAAAAAAATAATAAAAAAAAAAACCCAAGCAAAGGCGCATCAGCTCATGTCTTGTTTATGGAAGCCAGTATTGTATACATGTGATCTAACCCATGGAGAAAACGGCAAGACTGATGGAGACCAAAAGAAAAAACTAAAATGCCAAAAACAAATAAACAAAACAAGAAAATAAAGTGCTTTCAAAACCCATTGAGCTGGAAAATGTGCCAGCATGGAGCACGATAAGAGCGACAGAAGAAAAGAGCGCACATCACGGACCACTGCGACCGTCAGATAGCGCTAAAAGCAGCAGAAAAATTTGGAAACGCATTATGACGTTGCTCGATTGGTAAACAAACCCATTATCGCCCAGGGGTTCCATCCCATCCGCTAACCACTTGCGCATCTGGTACGATAATGCCCGCGAGCGTGACTTTATTTTAAAGGGAATTCTTCAGATGTTGGTTAAAAAAAAAGAAAGGTTTAATAATGTCATGCTTCTTGGAAAGAGGTATTTTTAGCACGTTTCCAGTCAGGGGTGCCAATAATTCTCAAACCCACGACATAATGTGGGTGGTCTGAGCTCTGATTTATGTCAAGAACGCAGGGGTAGTTGGAATAAGCGAACTCAAGCGGCTTAGAATAGCTTGACTGTTCAAATTTTGCAAGGCCGGCCAAATTAGACGATGTGCAGACATGCACGACTGGCCAACGTTCAAACAAAACCGATTTGGCCATCAGATGGGCTCTCATGCCGTTCCCTCTATATCGGATTCCGCATTTTACTGTACAATATAGATCTGGGCCCACTTCCAAGCATCATAATAGGGTTCCATAACCCTATATTAGGAACAGAATCGGACCATCACATTAAATAATTTTACAGGGCATTTAAACTATCAAAGCTTGAAAGATTTCTCGTGTGAATTTACTGCAAGGGGGGTGGAGCACTTGGGAGTGGGACGGCCGATGAGATGAGTGACCAATAAGAGGAGGGCAGGGAGATGAGGGGGTTGATTAAAGGGGTTGAGTTCACCGTGTACACACGCAGCAAATTAAAATAAAATGACCCAATATTACTGTACGAGAGTGAGGAGTTTAAGACTGCAAATTTTATAACCCAAATAAGAACACTGAAACTGGGTCAGGCAGACATTTTGCTCTGTGCGTGTGCGTTGCCGAAAGATGCGACAGAGAGGGCCGTCACACATCCACTGCTCCATACTTCGCCCTGGCATCCCCTACGTTCCTATTCATACATAAACTCACGCACACAGACATACACAAGAGTTCTTGGGAAGTGGCAACAAGTTTTTGGTCACTGAGGCTGTAGTAGTTCAAGTGGGCCAAGAACGTACGGCTGCAGGTTTGTTTATAAATCCCTTAAACTCTTAATTTTCACTTTAAGTTTTCTTTAAGTTGTTTCAAAGTCAGAAAGTGCACTTTCTTCATACTGCAGGACAATGTCTCATTTATATTCTGTATCTGCTGATTGCAGCACTTCACTGAAGCTACATCCCACTAATGAGAGAAATATTCAAACCCACAAGGCAATATATTTAAGGCCACATCATTACATCAAATGGAGAATATCTAGATATTTTTCATCATTTTATACACGTTTTCCCTGTGATTCAGCAGGACTTACTTAGGATCTTGGGAACCCCTGGGATTCCTCTAAAATTCGAAATGGGACCGTAGTTCCACACACAGCAGCTGCGTTTGGGGTTAATGTCCCGAGTGTGTTCAGCACAGAGGTTTACAGGGTAAAACACAAACGCGTGTGCGGGGGGTCTGACCTTTCTCCGAGCGGCGAGAGGCCCTGCCCTGACTGGGGTAGGGCGAGGTGATGCCCGTCAGGCTGTTGGGCCGGCTGAGGGAGCTGGAGGAGTAAAGGGAGCTGCCGCTGGAGGAGGTGGTCAGCGAGGCCGAGGAGGCCGGCGTGGAGCTGGTGGAGGTCGATGAGGGTCGATAGCGCTGATACGTCTGAAGAGTAAACAGGGCCGTGCGCCACGAGAGGTCAGGAAACCGCCGGCGAAAGAGCTAAACTACTCCTTGCCAGTGCAGGAGGCAACGTATTACTTTTGAACTTCAGTAACTCATTACACTAAAATCGCACGTTTCGGAACAACAACATAATACAACTAGCTACTATAAAAAGTCAGGTGATAGCATACTAGTTACTACTGTAGTATAACACTCTGCCTTCAGTAACTTTTCATTTTTGCCGATTTACCGGATCAATTTTGGTGCCCCAACGGATGCAAGCCAGAAAAAATAACTCCGAAAACAATAAGTCAAATCAGAGAAATGGCTAATGAACTGATGTAATTATAGACTACAGCTGTAAAAGCCACATCTAATCAGTTACGCACAGATGCGTAAACTAAATCGGCGATTCATTTGAATGCAAAAATGCAAACAGTAGTGCAGCACCTCCCTACAGGATAAGATGAAGACCCCTGATGTAGGGTGTAACTAGAATGTGTTTTTACTCGTAAAAATGTTATCCCCCCTCAGCCTCCCTTCTCTGCCTAACCCACCAGACAGACAGATAGACGTACGGGCAGATACTGAAAGGCACCACTGCAGGACCCGAGTAGTACGTATGCAAAGTTTTGCAAAGATCATGCAAATAGTTTTGGAGTTGCGCTCCGGAAACGAAGTGGGAACGCTGACAAACGCGAAGGCAAATGGGAACAGAGCCAAAAACAATATGCCTCCCCTGGGAGTCGACTTAAGATGCCCTTTAAGACCACAGTGAGGATGAGAACCGACCTCCTCGATACTGCGGTAGCGCGACCTGTAGTCATCTTCCTTGTTCTCTCCCTCCTTCTTCTCCTCCTGCTTCTCTCTATCCTGTTTCTCCCTCTCCTCTTTCTTCTCCTCCTCCGGCGCACGAGTCTGCCGGCTCCTGCCGATGGTCTTCTCCGCCTCCTGGAGGTCCGTCAGAGTCACGCCCTGGAGAGGTCACAGGTGAAAAGCTTCAGAGGAAGCAAACGCTGAATTACAGTGTTACAGTCATAAGGGAGAAGGTGGTAAATTATGGCCGATTCCCATTGCTGTGACGCGAGTGTTCACTTCCGTTAGAAACCTGCACAGGAAGTCAGCACCTAAGGATGTGGTGTCATTGTAGTCCGTGAACTGATGGACTTGGGAGACGCATCAAACAGTTACACCGCAGAGCTAAAGAAAACACTACAATGGACATCGTCACTAGATGAACCAACCAGAAAACGTGAGACGCGTCCGCCATCTTGTGTAAGGAATCGACAGGGGAATTGCGCAATGAAACGCTGTACATGTGCATACGACTAAACAAAACGAAATGATAAACACTGAATTTCTTTCACAGAAAAAATATTATGCATGTTTAGCGACAAATCTGTAAGTTGTAGTATCATCAGAATCAAATTTACTACGGGGTATATTTTTCTCATATGCTCAAATACAAACTTCACCAAGGTTAAAACACCCTGAGAATCTTACTTCAAGTAAAAATCAACATAATCTCTGTATTCCACCTCTAAACTACCTTGGTCATTGGTCAAAGGCTTCTCACGGCTCCATACGGGACATTATCCTTCAGTAAGATGGCGGACGCAAATCTCGCCAAAACTGGTCTCATGTCTACTCTAGTGAGTTAAACAAATGTCGCATTTTATGATGGACAGTTTTTCCACGTTACCTACATTCCAGTCGAATAAACTGGAGTTTGAAGAAATATGAAATTCCTAGATGCATGTTCACATGAACGCCATTTCCAAGTGAGAACTCTGTATTTATAGTAAACAGTGTTGTGAATGATTGCAACAAAACTGCCGAAGTCAGGCTTTCCCGGTCTTGAGACGTCAAGATGTTCACACTGAAATCTAATGCAGCCTTTCTCAATATTGCGGTTTAATTCCAACCAAGACAGCAAGCAATCCTTACTTCCAGAGAAACTAATGGCAACAGAAATTCAGTAAAACTGATTTACTCAGGCTAATGAATGGTTTTGAGGGGCACATCAACCATAAGCAAAGCATTCGATTTATTGCGCCGACCCACAGAGTAATCAGAATTAATTTCATTTTGCACAACAATTTAGCTTTGCCAGCCATCACACAGTTTAGCTTATCACAGATAATCGGGTCCACTAACGAAAGTAGGATGTCCATTCGCTTAAATGAACAGGTATCAAGTTTAACATAAACGTCAATATTAAATGGATAGGCCACATAGCATTGGTTATCAATGAAAGGCGCATTCTAAGCATGTGCCGATATGAAAAAAATTAAACCGGTTCGAAACCGAATGAAACCGTAATACCGGTTTTGACCACTTGGGGTCGCACTTGCGTCTTTTTTCCATTTTATTTTTCCCTGGGTGTGCTTCAAGTGTAACGTTACATTCAGTCAAAATCAAAACAATTAGATGGAGCTGTTCAAAACTTTTTCGGTGAAATTCAGTGGCTCCTCTGTATTCACTACTTTCTACTGGTCATCGGCAATTTCACAAGTTCAGTCTCTGGCAGCTCGATAATCTTTTTCTAGCCCTGTTCACAAAACCCTGAAGGAATATGCTGAAGTAAAAAACGCAGATCTCGGACATCGCTCACTCACAGTAAAGACGCTGCCAGAGACCTAACTACTGACACTGCCAATGACCAGTAGAAAGTGCTGAATTCCGAGGAGCCACCGAATTTACATTGAATTTCATGTGTCCGTGAATGCTGTATATAAATTTTTGGAAATAGCTAGCCAGCTATAAATGAACCTGGAACATTTAATATTAATAATTCTCCTCGCAGGGATGTCGTCATTTTTTGACTTCAGGTATTCTGAACCATTAAGCCATATGAAGTTGAAGTTTAAGTTCTGAACAGCTCTAATTACTTTGATTGAATATAACATTACACTTGAAGCTCACGAGCTTAAACGTGTTGGCTCGCCAGCTAAATACATTCACACATACTGATTGGGAGAAAAAGTAACTCAATTGTGACTAACATTAGCACTATTTACTAGGCCGAAGAAACGCGAGAAATTAGCAAGTGTATTTACTGATTAGCTTGGGCTTACTCAGGGTTAACTGCTGAAGATTAATATGATGAGCTAAAACAAACTGATAAAGCGCTGATGGTTGGGTAAACTGTTTTCAGTGTATAGTTGGGTGGGTTTAGAATTCGTTCGGAGGTGCACTTCAAAGCATAAAAGCACGCAATTGCGAGTGGGCAACTCACGTGGCAATGTTGAGATATTATTCACAAACTCACTAGAGTGGGCGTGCGTGTATGCAAATGAGGACAAAAAGTTCATGGGGGGAAAAAAAGGAAAAAAAAACAAAAAAAAAAAAACAACTTTTGCCCCTGGCCCAACCCCCCGACCCCACATTTACTTGAAACCTGATCGCCTGCTGCTTGTCGTTGCGCTCGGCTCAGACACATTCAGTTTATACACAAGACAAACTTAATAAATATAATACAGATGAATTTAATGCAGTCGGCAAACACACGTGACGACGTCAGCAGCAAGTTTTTGTGAGCTATATTGCAACATTTTGGACACCTCAAATTTTTTATTTATTTTTTTTATATAATGACGGACCAGTTTCGACGGTCCATATAAAATGAGCCAGTTCAATCAAGTAAATCGGATCGAACTGGTTATACTAGAAATGGGCCCAAGCTTAGCGCATTCAAAAGTAAAAAGTTAAACTAGGACTTCCTCCATGAGTCATGACAATTGAAGCCTCCACTTTTTCAGGCAGATCTACATCTGACCATAGCGACACCAACGGATACGACCGACTCGACTACAGGGTCAACACAAACCTACAGACACAATAGGAGGCCAACATCTGAATTTCGCGCCAAGAGCACGACGGTCAAATATAGTCATTTACAGTGGGAAAGATAGAATGCAAAAAGTAATTGTCCATTTTGCCTTGACCTTATTGAGCATGTTTGGCACGGAGTTGAATTCATATTTTCGGAAATGGAAATGCTCAGTATTTGCCAGAAACAGGGTTAGATGCAAATGCTCCTCCATTTTGACAGTCTCCATACAGATTTCAGAGGGGGGTAAATCACACATCATGATGTCCCTCTTTTCTTTTAAAGAAAGGCATCAGAATCATTCCCTGCATTTTGCATTTTGTGCAGCCCGTATGCGAGCATAGTCAATGTAGCTAAAGAACACAATCTAATGGCCAGACTGCCAGCGATCAAGCAGCACAGTGCGTTCAGTCTACTGCGTGACCACTGAAGGAAACAGGAAATGGTTGCCCTGTAAAGAGAAGAGAAACAGGAAGCGCCCAGTCTCCCCCTGCCAATACACAAGCGAGCATTCCCCTCTGTCAAAGGCTCTTTAAGTACAGGAAATGGTTTGTGCACAACAGATGTTGTGACGTTAGTGCTGAGGCCTAATTGGATTTATAGGCCAAAATCAAAAGCTTAAAAAAGAAAAAAAAAAAAGCAAAATATTTTCGTTGATAAGGATCATGGGAGGATGCGTGAGGAGGATAGAGGAGAGAAGAGAGTAGGGGGCTGGAAATGGGTATTTGGATTTGGGGAGGGGAGGGGGCCTGTTCTTGCCTGGGTAGAGCGTCTGGACTGCCTGGCCTGCCGGGATCGGGCTTTCCTCTGGGACTCTGACTCCTCATCCCGGACCGGAGTGAGGTATGATCTGCACACGAGAGAAATACAGGTGAACTATGGGCTTAAGGACTTTACACACTGCAAAAAACATCCTCAGAATCACTGACTGATCTCCCCATAAACTCACTCCATGCCCTCACGGCCAATGAAAATAACACATCACAAGGTAATGGAATCGCACCAGAAATAAGAGCATCTCACACTGACAGGGGGCCGCGCAAAGATGTAAGCAGACAGACAGACAGACACTGACAGACACTCACGCTCACACTCGCACAGATCCCAAATTTATTTTTCTGTCCTGAGATTAAAGAGCACACAGCCCCAGATGCTCACGCTGCCCCAAGGGAGGATTTTAATACCTGCCACAGAAAATGTACCTGCCTTTAATAAAAACAATGCCATGCTCTGAAGAGCAGGAGTTCCAACCGCCCCTTTAATCTCGACGCCTTCGGCTCATTGCACAGACAAAACAAACCTTTAAAATAACAAATATTTACGGGAAAAGTCTGGGACCTGCAGCGGAAAACAACTTTAAACTCACGACCCCAAACACATCGATTCAGATCCGCAGGAAAAGTAGAGTCGCCCCCAGTTGTATACCATACAAAATTTCAGGAAAACATCTTCAAGAAACCCCGTCAGATGCTGCGAGAGTCCTTATTTGGACAACTTAACGGAGAGAAAGTTTGAAATAAATCCATTGCAGGTGGCTCACTTCAACAATGACTATCCTGACCCCACCTCCTCCCCCCCACACACACATGCATAAAGAAGTCATTATTGTGCCAAATGCGAGCACATGCAGTTTTTATGAAATCAACATGTGAATCAGAGAGTTAAGTCAGCTGTGCTCTGGACGCCCGCAGTTGTTCATGAACAAGGTTTACACTAGTTCACATGATTTTCCATGTCGCCGTTGGAATCGTGTCCTGCATTCAAGTGAAAACAGACTTTTAGGCTTTTGGTGCAGGCCTGGGCGAGCCTGGATGCGAACGCATACGTGTCAACAAGTGCACGAGTGCGTCTTCGTGGCAGTTTTCGCAAGTGCAAGCATCGAAGTACACGTGACGAGCTTGTCTGCAGTCTGCCTCACTTAATCGCACTTGCATTTAATATGATCCATACGACTCAATATGAGAGTACATGCTCGTTTTCTTTTTACTCAGAATTAAAACAGTTCAGCGTGACCGACGCTCATTCCTTGTGCAAAGGAGGGGGGTTTGCGACTATATCTTTTGTAATACACACGCAATACGCAACGAATCTTTTGAGCAAATATGGCACGTGTGGCCTATGAAGTAAATTGTTGTGTGTAATATCTTTCGTTATCATAGTACTCTCTCCTCCAAATCTTTGGCAAGTTATTAACAATCAATCATAGCAATTTAGTTGACCAAGTGAATCATCTTAATCCAAATATACACTAGCCATCCACAGAGAATTCAGAGAACTTACACTTTTCAAATGATTTGCCCATTTCATAGTATGTTGTAATTAGTTTGATTGTACACTGAAAAGAAGTCAATGTAATGTCCTCAATAGGACATTAGACGTGGACTGTGGAGGTCAGTTTGTGCGTCGGCGCATGCGTGTGGTTGCGACGTCTAACCTGCGTCTCTCCCGGCCGTCAGAGGGTACAGCGCTGGTCGAGGACGTCGTGGTGGTGGTAGATGTTGTGGTAGTGGCAGACGTTGTATTTACAATCGTTGGGATAACTGCAGCAGACTCCCTTTCCGCACTGTCATCAGTCCAGAACCTGGAGGATACAGACACAGACAGCTAACTACAGATATAAACCAGTTTTAGTATACATGAATGGGGTCGACGAATGACGATAATTGAGCTGCGTTTCTACCAAACGTGAAATGAAATTTCTCCTCGCTTTAGTTGTGGGGTCATTTTCATTTTCGCTTTGAAGATTTGTCGCCCTGTTCCCGCCAAGAATGCATTCACTTCTACGGGAAAACTTGGTGGAGGATTGAAATGCAAATTTACACCGCTGACCAATAGCAATGCCAGTTAAGTCCTCTTTACACTAAGGGGGCGGTACTTCCTGTAATCACCAAAAATCATCAACAAGATGGCAATGCTAAGCTAACGTCACAAACATCTTCTATTATGAACATAGTGCCTGCTTGAGAATAAAAATATTGTTGTCATATCCGATGTTGAGCTAGACCATTATTTTTATGTGAAACTGTGTTGCGTAAGTTATTTGATAAATCTTACGCAATGAAAAACAATTATTTGTCTGAAATTAAACCTTAATTTATGCAAGGTATGCGGATTGATCGCGCAAAGTCAATTTACAGCAACAAACTACCACAGGCTTTGCCTACCTCGCCAAAGACAACACAGCAATCATTTACCGCTTCTGTTACAGCCATGCAGGGTAAGTGCTAGCCGATCTCGCTGGAGGCAATTCAGGGTCGAGGCCCTTGCTCGAGGCCCATCAGCTGCGCCTGTCTGTGGCTACAACGGGACTTGAACCAACAACCTTCAACCCGCGAGCAAAACCACTGGAGTCCCACCTGATTCACCGGTATAGAGACTGCCCACATCTTAACCCGCTTAAGCTTCCCACGACTGCCACTCCACTGACTGACAGATGGAGATGGACGGGGATTGGAACCCATGACTCGCAGGGATGCGGTGCCCTATACCTGCTGGTGATGCCCGATGAGCCGGTGCGGGTGGAGGAGGTGGGGCCGGAGCCTGAGAGCAGAGTCCTGTGGCCGACCGGTGAGGTAACGGAGGAGGAAGTGGTGGTACTGGTGGGAGAGGTGGTAGCGGAGGTGACACTGGAGCCAAGGGCATCGTCAAACCTCCTGCCGAATGAGCCGCTGAAGAGGAGGGGAGAACGAGGGTCAGGGATGGAAAGAAGAGAGAGACACCAAGGGAGGGATGGAGGAAGGAATGAAGGCAAGAAAGAAGGGATAGAAGAGGCAAGTTTTTCCCCAGCCAGTATCAGGCCTACTAAAGAACACAGCTGAGCTGTAACTAAAGTCTGTTAGATGTCTACCATCAAACAACCAGCGACACAAAATCGAAAACATGCCACATTCCTGCAAAACTTCGCACAACAACACTTTCAAGGTCGATACATTTTCACCAGAACCAAACTAAACAAACGGCTCCTAACAAACCCAGAGACAAACCAACTGAGTTTTCAATTGCGTGTTGCTGGTTCTTTGAAAAAGGTAGACATCGGCCAAACTTTCGTTACAGTTTAGCGGTTTTCTTTGCCAGGCCCCGATTATGGGGTGATACATTTGCACCCTGATCCCAAAACGCTCCTGCAGAATCTGCAGCTGCACCCCCGGTATTTGAGGTCGAGCTATATCTACAGGCCATTTTATCTGTTGACATGCTTCTCACTAGTATGTCTTGAGAAAAGCGTTGGACGATACAGGTTCTTTTATGCTTAACCGAACTGTCGGACAACATCTGCGGCCCAAACTGTCATCTCGCAATTAGTACAGATCTTTGTTCACAACCATAACCAAACAAACTTTCTGCAAATGCTACTTTATAAACTTATCATATCCATGACTACCACCACACTCTGTCCATCTAGCCTATGAAATTATAGGACAACCAACGACAGCGTCTGAGACGCAAGAAATATTTGACAGGTACGAGACATTGTGGGACGACTCCCCCCCCCCCCCATCTCTCTGACATCATTTGGTCATCAGGCACAGTCAACAGACACCTCTTACCAGCATAAAACTGCCTTTAGGCAAATCTAAAGGGCTTGATCAACAGTATTAGAATTGTCTAAGGAGGAACACAGGAGAACTCAAGTAAAAGATTAGGGAACCTCATGGTCTGGAACACATTCACACTAGTAGACTTTGACTAAAAATAATAGCAATATTAATGAAACAAAAAATGAAGTGCATAAAAGTGCTTAAACGGAACAAATGATGCATTAAAATAAACAGCAGATAAGACCGCTTAGCGTGAGGCAAACGAACATCAGCTAACACAGGCTGACTATGCAACAGACACTGGAGGACTAATGTTTCAGTAAAATACCTCCACTAGACACTAAGCCCCCCGGTTAGTGGAGTACCATCTGCAGATGCTGCAAGAATGGAATTGTTCGGCATAATGCCTTCTGTAGATGCTTTAAGACAAGCATATTATGGGGCAATACCTTTTTCTGATGCAGCAAGGCAGTTATGATTAAATGCAGCATAATCACTAGATGGTCTATGATGGCTTTGTTTAGTGCAATAGCTTTCATAAATGCACAAAATCTGTTCAGTTTAGAGCAGAACCATAAAATGTATAAAAAGACGGACGCAGCACCATAGTCTGAAAACTGCATTCTATTTAATGGCCAACAGATGGCGACCTTGGTGGTTGCAGATAGAAGTTCAATCCTATAGAACATTGCTTCCCAAAGCTCTCCTGGAGGGCCACCTGTCCTGCATGTTTTAGATCTCTCCCTGCTCCAGCACAGGTGATTTAAATGATCAGCTTGTTAATCACCCCCTAGAGCTGAATGATGACAACCTGATCATCTCCCTGCTGGAGCAGGGAGAGATCCAACACATGCAGGACAGGTGGGCTTTCAGGAGAGGTTTGGGAAACCCTGCTATAGAAGTCTGAGAAAATGACCCTACTTTCCCACCTGATTTATTATTTCAATAATGCCTTTCCACATTAGAAACTTGCGATAGACACCATAATCTCCTTCGGTATATCATGATGTTCATTCTTGTAAATTATGGTCCCAAATAGACAAGAATAAAGCCAGAATATGCTTTAAGGGCGTGGCTATCCTCTGGTCCTCGTCAGGTATGGCCAGATCCACCCATAGATTCACCCCTCGCTCCTCCCTGAATGTTCAATTCACGCTCTTGTCCATAGGAATCACATCGGGTTTAAAAGTGACAAAATGGCGCTGTTCAAATTGCCAAAAATCAAGGCTTCCCAAATGGTATGCTGAAACCAGTGGGTGACACAGTTGCTTCATCCATCTTTTTATCCAGTCAATGGGCAAAACTTTCTACAGATGTTAAGAGTGACATAGGTTAGTGATGTTGTGACACTGGTATGAGTTACTGCAGTACCTTCTATAGATGCTGTACGACTGGAATGAGGATGACTGCCATGGTTTAGCGTTACTGGTGTTAGGGTCCAAGCTGGAGGTGGAGGAAGATTTTGCCGGAACATCTCGCGCGCTGCTGCTCCGGCCTATAGCTAGCGTGTGTGAAGTGCTGGCATGCACAGGCAGGGCGAGAGAAGCGTGTTAAACACACCCACACCCACACCCACACGCATCCTCATACTTGTATCTTTGTGAAGACATTACACTGAATTCCTTTCCATTCAGTCTCTCGCTAAACTTATCAGTAAGCCAACCTTAACCTGTCCCCAATTCTACCCTAAACCCAAACCCTTACCCTAACCTTAACCCATCCCTAATTCTAACCTTAAACCAAACCTTAACCTATCCCTAATTATAACCTCAACCCAAACCCTTACCCCAACTTTAACCTATCCCCAATTCTAACCTTAATCCAAACTCTTACCCCTAACCCTAACCTGTCCCAATTCTACCCTTACCCCTAACTTTATCTAATAAGTCAGAATTTGCCTTTGTGGCAGTGAGGACCTATGAAAATGTCCCCACATTTTTTGGTTCTCACTTCGAAACAAGTACAAAACACGCACACACGCGCATTCATGAACTACCCACACAGACAGACACCGCACAAACAAACACACGTAAACACACATTCGTGTGCAGGCTAAACAAACATATGACCAAAAGGGCAGAACTACACCTGTGCCAGGGTCCTGTCTCATTTCCTGTTGGTTGCCACGGCAATCTGAGGAATATCAACCGGAGCACTACGAACTACAGAGAGCCATTGTCTTTTGTACTTCAGTTCTTATTTATCAAATGAAGTGTGGGCTTTTTGGAAAATTTTTCAAAATTCTGACAGAATTAATTACAAACAGAACCCCAGTGCTTTGGATTAAGAGGTTGATTATGGCACCAGCATTTGGGTGTTAGGAACACCATCACATTTCTGACACATTAGCGGTACAAATAAACAACCCTTATTACTTGGAAAATATCAACAATGTCCTCTGGTTTCCTTAACAAAATACATTTAGCAATAGAGTACTCCGGAACATCATTGATATTAAAGGATTGAAACCGCTATCAGTCTGATAAACAGCCGACCCCTTTGACTCGGTCAGGAGCGGAATGAGGCAGGACCCAGCGCAGTCATGAGAGACGGGACATGATGAATTGGGTGATTTTTGCTGCTGGGAAAAAGCAGTTTTGATGAATCCAGTCCGGTACAACCCTACGGTGACAAGCGTTTAGCGCGCACACTCGCGTGGTTCAGAGTGAGCGGTGAACAGCAGTACAAAACACAAGTGGCAAAAAAAAACCAGTTTCACAGATGTGACTGAGCTGGAAAGAACCGTTAGCTCTATGGTATTTACATTCGTGTGAACGGTGTGGCCTCAAGGAAGTGTCAATGAGAAGCTATGGAAGCAAAACAAGGCGTTAAGGTGATGTGAGGCTTGTCAGTAATAACTGAGGGGTTGGAAACACAGGAGAGTGAGCTAGTTTGAGTGTGTGTGCGTGCGTTCTAGTGTGCGTAAACTCGTGTCAGCAAACCTGCGCTGGTAGCTGGACGATTTGTTTTGAGTGGCCGTTCCGTCGGTGTTCTTGGAGTCGTCCTCCCAGCGCCGTCGGGTGTACGAGCCACTGCGCACTAGACTGGCGGCAGAATCCCTGGGGACGAGAGATCTGGCATGAGCTCACGGGCTCAGTTTCACAAAGCAGGATTACGGAATTAGCACGATGACTGGGAGTAGTCCAGCTAAATATCTAGAACAAAGACTGAAATAAAAGTAGCTGCTTGTGGTTTATATTTGATGCAGTTATCCAGATAACTCCATAAACTTGCCACGTGAAATGGATCCCAAGGCTCCAAACGAGCATGTCCATTAACCCATCCACGCATCCATCCATGGTATACTAAATTACAAGGGTTCCCAATGCTGAGCCCGATACGCAATGCAGAAAGACATAAATACGCCCTGAACAGCCATCGGTGAATCACTAACGCAACACAAGTTTTCCTCTTGTTCTCACACAAGAAACACCATTAACCACTAAGAGATTCGAGCTTTCCAGAGTGACCACTGTCACTGCAATGGTCAATGAGAGGGACCTAGCTTTTTAACTTCTGAAGCAAAATGATTTGTTCCCCAAAAAAAAAAAAAAAAGGAGAAAAACACATCAGTGAGAACAACCTGTGTACAATAAAATAATATTTTAATGACTTTCCTCAATGAACATTACCATTTCCTCCGGAGCACTGAGTAACCAGATTTTATCAAATTGCTGGAAGTTCTCAGAAAAGCAAGTTTTTGCTGCAGACTCCATGTTAAAGTCCATTATAACGTCCATTATAATACAGACCATGGAGGCACGAGAGAGTGCTAGAAGCAAACTGATGTACAGCTCACTTCGACTTAGAGGGGCTCCACTAAACTAACTCAAGAAGCAGTAGCTGGATTTAGCATCTGACGTCTGTAAGAAATTGGCGTAATTAGGTCTTCCGTTGGTGGTGGTCCAGTGAACTAAAATCTGTTTATCAGCTTTTCATGAGTCCAAATGACCCATTACCCCCCCCCGCTCCCTCAAAAACACACACATAAAACTAAACTGTTCTTACATGCAAAATCATGTCTGACCCCCAGCCCCCACCCATCCCTCGGCAGACCAAGACAAAGTCCAACTTGTTGCCATGTAAACGCAATACGTACAAATTTATATAATAAACCAGGAAAAGGCACCAGTCCACCAAGAGACCTATGCATTTGCTGAGTTTTTAATAAAAATACACATATATAGGTTTTAGATATATGCTTCCAAAACAATGGGAACGCAGACGCCGACAGGAACCAAACCAAAAACACAGGGACACATAATGCAGTCTGTCCCCCTACAGGATCCTACAGTTTCTGGACCAACACAATCCTCCGCACAGGAGCAGTAGTTTGGGGTCACTGATGTGACATCTCATATTAAATGTCTGGCAAATAGTCCCTCATGAGCCCCTCGCACCCGGAGCAGCCCTCGTTTTCACCTGTTCTCCTTCTCCTCCACATCGGACGTGCTGCCGATCCTCCTGGAGGGGACACTGGGCGCGACGTAGGCCAGCCGCGCGTTCTTCTCCTGCTGAGGAAACCGTGCACAAGAACTCCATCAAAACCCTCCGCAAATGCATCTCTGTCGCGACTGCAGGCTTCAGATGACCCGGGTCTGGGGGGGGGGGGGGGGGGGACTGCCCGCAATTGAGCGTCCATCATGTACAAGATTTGCCGTTCATCCAAAATACAGGCATTTTCTATTTTAAAAATATATCGCCGCTTTCTTTTGGCCCAGTAATGTTGATGCCAATACAGCATTTACACTGCTTCCTCAGCTTCCTCAGGCGGCTTCGACATGCTTAGAAACAAGCAGAGATCACATCTTCCTACTGTCCAGTTTCACTCCAGCCCTAACAAAGCATACCGAATTGTGCAGCTAGAGCAGGGCTGCACAACCCTGCTCCTGGAGATCTACCATCATAACCGTTTTCATCTCCAAACCAAACACAGCTCATCTCGTTCAACAGCCACAGATCGTTCAGCTGGTCATCAGCCGAGTCGGGAGTGTTAGGACAGTGTTGGAGAGAAAACAGTCATGGTCTCCAGTAAACGGGGGCTGGTCACCCTCCCACCCCCCCCGCCCCCGCCCACTGCTGACCTTTTCCTTGTCCTTGTTGTCCAGGCCGGACGAGAGGCGGGGACTGGAGGCAGAGCGCATCACCCCAGACGTGTCCTTCTCTTTCTGCGCCTCCTTGGTGGCCGTGATCTCGGCCAGCGCCCCGTAGCTGCCCGTCTTCCGCAGGCCCAGCCTCCAGGAGGCGGGTGACTCGTCCTTCCGCTCCTCATCTTTGGACGACACCTTCCCGGTGGGAGGAACCTGGCGAGGTAAAGGAGCGGGGCATCATCAGAAACAGGAAAATGAAGAGGGAAAATTGAAGAGGCATTTCAGAACCCCATTTCCTCCCCATACTGCGGACATCAGGCCCCGTCGGGCATTTGTGACGGACATGAAGGCCGTGTTTGCAGAGATCTGAACGTGGGCACAAGGAATCCTCAACATCTGTTCCCCTGACCAGAAATCCATTCGGGTAGCCCCACAAAGACCCAGGCACATCATGTGTTCCACCTTTCGCTCTCCTGATGCAGTTAATCGAAGGGTTACTTAGTTCCATCAGGTGGACTCAGGTGAGACAACAATCAAATGCCTGGATGAAGCAGAGGGCCTCCAGAATGTTTGGGAATCACCGATACACTGTAAATCGGACTCAACAAGCTCTTCTCAAACATCACTCGAGTGATGACCGAGAGGCGAGGTGAATAGATTGCGGATGGTCGACGCACTTGACATCAGGACCAGTGAATCACGACAGCAAGGCACAATGGGAACGCTATATGGGAAGTTTGGCATTAAGATTGAGGATTGTGAGGTTGGGAGTTGGAAGACTTCAGGCGAGAAATATGACAATAATTATCTCCCAGCCTTTAATCTTTAGTTTGTTGCGCCAATTGAAAACTTCATAAGGACATCCAATTAACAAGCATGAGCAGAAGACTCATTACCCCAAAGAAATTAACTGAAAATATTATGAATGAGGACAACAAATTTTGCCCCAGTGTAGGCCACAAACAAATGAAGGGCTACAAATGCCTGAAATTCTTTTCGTTTTGGCACAGTGAATTTGCAAGATTCTAGACTGCAAATGGATGCCACAGAAACATTCACAAAACCCCATAAAACCTACAGACCCGTATATGGGTCTGTCAAATGCGCCAGCTGTATTCAGATCTGTGGAACTTGAGGCCCATTTTAAATTCCAGAGAAGATTCTAAAAGGTCTCCAACAATCACAAATGCATTCTGCCGAATTACAGGGAAACGTGTATAAAAATGATGAGCAACATCTCTATATTTACTATTAGAAGTAATACGGTCCTAGATTTTCATTTTTCTGTCAATAGAAGTGTGATGTGACTTCAATAAAGAGCAAAAACAAGCAGATATAGAATATGAAGGTGACACTATGGCAAAAATGCTTCTCAATGTTAAATGTACGAGCAAAAGTCTGAAAGGGGCAAAGACTTACTGTATAAAACCAGCACACAACCAACGGATTAATGATCAGGCCGAGTTAGGTCTATCCATGCAAAAAAAATCCACAGGAAGGAAAGGGTGTTGAGATTAGGGTAGTGTTGGGGGTGCAGTCCGGACGGTTAAGTTGAGTTGCGGTTGTCGGGACGTGATGAGGTGGCGCTAAGGGTGGGGGCGGGGTGGGATAGGGGAGGGGGGGGAAGACTCGGGGGCGCTCCAGCGTCTCACCGTGAGTTTATTGGGCACTAGAGAGATGCCAGTCTTACGCAAGCCCTGACGCCACAGCGCCGGATGAGCCGGGTCCGTCGCAGTTGGAAGAGGAGTAATAAAATCAGACTAAACCAATCGAGGTCAGGGTTGGGGGCGTGGCAGAGAGGGACAGGGACGGGACAGGACGGGACAGGACAGGACAGGACAGGACAGGACAGGACAGGACAACACAAAGAGAGCAGCAGCAAAGATTTAACATCTTGAAGGCACAGGGAAAATATGAAAAGAGAGATGGAGAGGGGAGGATTGGGCAGTAGAGGGTCTTTGGCTCACGACACACCACACAATCTTCGGCGCAGGAAAACCGTACCCATTTCAACTGCAGTCAGATCGTACTTGGACCCTGTGCAGTCGTGACGGCTGAACTGGTCTTGGGAACGACAAACTATGGAAGCCCACGAGCAGCAGGTGAACATGTGGGATCGTGAAGTCGTGTTTGTTCTCGGCTTCAGGCCGAGACACGAGTTCATCCTCGTTTCGTAACAGAAATGAGCGATAGGGTCAAGGTCAGGAGGTCAGAGAGTTTTTTCAACCGATCAACTGACCCGGTTAAACCTGACAAATCGGCCCTGGCTGATGAATAGTGCCGAGTGGCAAAAGCTCGTCGTCAGAACAAAATACTCAGGAGGAGTTTGACTTCGAACCCGGACTGTCGACCTTTGAGAGTCAGGTATTTATAGGATTCTAAGAGCAACAATAAGAAATTTTAAAGAAGCACAGTTCAGATGCACTAATGTTTGCTGTAATTAATCACAAATGGAGTTCAGCCTACAGCCATATAAAAAGAGCAATCAGGACAATAGGCAGAGTACAACAACAGAAAACGGCTTAGTGTAACAGCCATCTTTAGTAGGGAAGGGGCAGTGCATTTTTAACCAATTTTACTGCCTTATATGGTTTTTGTAAAAGTCAAGAAAGTTATTTATTAAGCATCTGCAATACAGACGTATTGGGACAGCACCAATTTTGCCTTTTGGTTCAATACTCTAGTAGACTGCAAATTGCAAGCAATAAATGAGAGGTTCATTTTATACTTAATGGGTTTGCACTTCTACACCATTCTGCCAGATAGGGAATCCTAACTTTTCATACAAAGTCACAGTCAAACCGCTTACACAGTGAACGGAGAGCGGCCGGCAGTATGTGCGCCGCAGTGCCCAGTTTTTCCTGCAGATGGCAGCAGTAGCGCAGGAAACTGCTCAGATCGGGCACTAGCAGAGGACAGAAAATGTCATTGGCTCCAATCCCAGCTCAGTCCGCCTCGGCTCCTCCCCCCACAGTTCTGAGTAGCACTGTGTACCCTGCGCTTCCAGGAACACCACCTCCGGACAAATGCACTCACAGCCACACCACCCAATTAGCCTGCTTTACGTAACTTTGTTCCCAGATAGCCGTGTGACAGCTGGTAGCTGACAAAAAAAAAATGACCGAACAATCTGTTAGCTGTAGGAGGATAATCCAAATAGGTCTTCTGACCTTGAATGCAAAATTTTTGGTCGAAATATGATGCTTCAGCCAGGACTGACATGGCAGATTTGAGCTACTGACCCAACAGTCTGACCCGTGTCCTGACCACAAAGCCACAGAGGTCATTGGTCATCAAAGTTAACTGGACTAAGTATGAATCCAAAAAAAAAAAAAAAATTGGCAAAGTTGACAACATTTACCCATGTTTAAACACCTGAAAAACTAAATTTTTTTAAATTTGGAAACAGGGTATGAGATGCACACCTTTAGTGTCCCTAAAGAGAACATGAATCAGTTCAATGAATTCTGTTGACCGGTTTTGGAGAAGTGGATAAACGATCGACCCGTACAGAAGTATGGACACACAGATGAACATGCGCATGGACCAGAGTAACCCTTAATGCCCCCAGCCATACATAGCGCAGGAACAAACAAAACCCCATACTAGAGTTAAAGTAGACCTATTCTAGGTATTAAATATTGTTCCAATAAATGCTGTCGTCCCAAAAATCTAGAGTCAAACTTTTAACTTCCCCTTTAAAGAGAAAAATCCCCAAAAAAAAACTTCCTGGAAAAAGGGCATTTTCCAATTTCACCCGATTATATCAACTACTGCCATCTACAGTCATTATACAGCACTGAGCCCTGTAAGAGGGTTTTAGCCTGTTTTTGGCCACACGGAAGCTTTAGAAACGGGCTGTTGGTGTATGCCTAGGGGCTGAATGAATGACAGGACATTGGGACCAATCGGGAGACGGCCCGAGGATGAAGCAGGGAAGGGGAGGGGCGGGGTGATGGGCGCACCTTCTTAATGGGCGAGGTGGGGGTCACCTGGTTGGTGGGTGTGGTCGGGGAGGAGATGCTGACGCTGGGCGGGGCCGGGGGAGCGATGTTTGTGTTGGTGGGAGCAGAGGGCTTGTTCTTCTCTGTAATGGACAAAGAGAAACACACATCACACACTAACACACCATATATCTCCCACATGTCATGTCTCACACTGTCATCACAAATCGCCAATCACACACAAACACACCGTATATCTCCCACATGTCATGTCTCTCACACAGTCACGCATCACATGTCTCACACACACACACACACACACACACACACACACACACACACACACACACACACACACACACACACACCGTATATCTCCCACATGCCTCACATATGTCATATGTCATGTCTCTCATACAGTCATCACAAATCGCCAATTACAGGACTCATACAGTCACGCATCACATGACACACACACACACACACACACACACACACACACACACACACACACACACACACACACACACACACACACACACAAACACCGTATATCTCCCACATGTCATCTCTCTCACACAGTCATCACAAATCGCCAATTACAGGTCTCATACAGTCACGCATCACGTCACACACACACACACACACACACACAATATATCTCCCACATGTCATGTCTCTCACAGTCATCACAAATCGCCAATTACAGGTCTCATACAGTCACGCATCACATGTCACACACACACACACCATATATCTCCCACATGTCATGTCTCTCATACAGTCATCACAAATCACCAATCACAGGTCTCATACAGTCACACATCACATGTCTCACACACACACACACACACACGCACATACACCATATATCTCCCACATGTCATGTCTCTCATACGGTCATCACAAATCGCCAATTACAGGTCTCATACAGTCACGCATCACGTGTCACACACACACACACACACCATACATCAGTCACGCATCACATGTCACACACACACACCGTATATCTCCCACATGTCATGTCTCTCATATAGTCATCACAAATCGCCAATTACAGGACTCATACAGTCACGCATCACATGTCACACACACACACACACAAAATTACATAGGGCATTTCTACAACAGTGGTGCCCTTTGGTGTTTTTAAATGCTATAAATTAATCCAGATGCATTCTTTGCATTTTTTGGCATTTAAGGATGTCTTGAGATGGTGTGAGGTGGGTCGCGAAAAAAGTTAATCAGTAACACACAAGCCTGCGCCAGTATTTTTACTAAAAGAGCTCCTTAAATGTACGAAATATGTAATTTAGGGTCCAGACATAAACCCATGCTTTGCCATATTAGCATACTATGGCTGCGCCGGAGCAGAGGGTTTCTGCGCCTCCCTCAGTCTCGCAGACAGATCAGCCAGAGCCCAGGTCTCAACAACAAAACATCATATAGCCCTCAGAAAGCCAGCATTTGATTTTTCCACTTTTAAACTAAAAGCACCAAATTCCATCACCAACGTACCCAACATACTACACCTCAACCCCCTCCTCTGATAACACCCGACCCGGGAGCATACCCCCACACACCGCCCTCGGTTCCGCTCGTACCCGCTTCAGTCTCGGACTCGGAGTCCTCCTCCTCCTCCTCCTCGCTGGAGCAGCTCGACTCCTCCTTCTTGCCCTCCTCCTGCTCCTCTTCATCAGCCTTCTCTCGCTCCAGAGACTCGATCCGCGGCGAGACCTTCTCCGGGATCAGCAGCACCGTCTCCTCACTGGGACAGAATAAATAAGCATACTTTACTACACACAGCGTTATCATGCTAGCGTTATAAATATTAGCTGTACATTATTACACTAGCATCCGGTACGTAAAATATAAATACACGTTAGAGCCCTGTACACTCACACTAGTGTTATACGCATTAGTTGTGGATACATTTTAACCCTGTTATTACACTAGCATCAAAAACATCAGATATTGATATACTTTGAGGTCTCTTATTACGCGAGGATTAGAAACTTTAGTTGAAGATTTAATTACCCCGTTATTGCACTAGCATCATAGACAGCACATGTAGACACATTATTGAACTCATGCTGTGTTATCATGCTAGTGTTATGAGCATCAGTTATAGATGCAGATTATTCAATACAGTTATTACAATATCACCACAATCAGACTTACACTTTACCGAACCCAGTGTTATTACGCTAGGGTTAAAAACATTAGTTGAAGATGAACTTTTTGGAACCTTGTTATTACATTAGCATCAAAATAATCAGATATACCTTATTGAATCCTGTGTTATTACACTACCATTATAAACATTAGATGGATATAAACATCAGTAATAGACGTGCTTAGATATACAGAACCCATGTTATGACAGAACTGAGTGAAAACGGTTTACTTGAGCAGTTACATTTAAGCTGCAGTGATGCAAGGTGACCTGATTTAGAACCAAAATTGCTAAATTTTAAATATCTTGATGGCAAATGGACTACTCTCAGCGATATCTGCGAAAGTAGGGAGGGCAGGAAAGTTCCACGCAGACAGGATCTGACCAGGGGAGAACCAAACCCATAACCTTCTCCATATTAACCACTGCTCCACCATGCTAGGGACTGGTTTTACCCACCGGCCGTGCCGTACCGTACGACAACAGAACGGAGCAGGGCAGCTCAGGGCCTGGCGGGAGGGAGGAAGGTCTCGTGCGATTCTGCCTCTAAACTCAATTACGTGATTCCACCAACAGGCTGCCGTTACACTGCAGCTGTTCAGCTGAGGCTTTTAGCCACGCGGCTCTCAGTTGATCAGACTAAGTAAGGGCCAAAACTTCTAGGAGCCCCATCAGGTCAAGGGCCTTACTATGGAGCAGAGGCGACACTGAACTTACTGTGATTGCAAGTGAGGCTCGAACCAACAACCTTCCAGGTCCGCATTAAACGCCTTACTCACCGTGCTGCAGAACCATTGGGAAACGTAATTTATCCAAGATGACCCACACGCGTACTCAGTGATGAAGCGTTTACCGTCCCACTACGTAGCGCTCAAACCAGCCTCCCAGCTCGACGCCCCGAGCCAAACTCACCTCTTCAGGGGCTTGAGGATCTGGTTGTTGTCCGACGTCGTCGTGGTTTCGATCAACGGAGACTTCTTCACGTCCTTCTTCTCGCTCACCAGCTGAAAGACGGAGAACGAGCGTCAGAGACACACGCCACAGCGAACAGACAGGGCTCCCTGCACAGGCCGCGCTTACCTGCAAGAAGGCCTTTTCACTTCAGACACATCAATTCAAACGGAACAAAAATGCAAAATAATTGTTGAGAGGAAAAGAGGAAAGTTTCGGATTCAGAGTGGATGGGCTAATAGAGACTAATGCTACCAAAATTTTGTTAATAGATGCATTTCTGTCTAGTCTTTGGTGAAAAGGCCTCAATGAGTGCTTTGTCACAAACTTATTAATACCTGCCAAGCGCTG
Organism: Gymnothorax reevesii; assembly: GCA_029721435.1. Classification (NCBI taxonomy): domain Eukaryota; kingdom Metazoa; phylum Chordata; class Actinopteri; order Anguilliformes; family Muraenidae; genus Gymnothorax; species Gymnothorax reevesii. The sequence continues at coordinate 20,159,205 of CM056579.1, read as the reverse complement.
TATGATGCCAGGATGCGAAAAGCAGGCGACTCTGAAAATACCCACTTTCAAATGAAACTTCATTTAGTTGTACATATTGACCCAGTGGCTGGGTGGCTGTCACAGAAAACACTGCCATTAAGTCACTGAACAGCCAAGGCAAAGCTCTCGGAGAAATTCTCAGCTACAAGTGACTCATTTCCATTCATATTTCTTCTCCTTGCACGGAGGCGAAATGTAATTTTGCATTTTGCCGCCATTTCTTTCAAATCGCCCCTTGATTTAGCCCAGAGGGGGTTAAAAAAAAATAAAAAGCCCTTCCCTGATCCCCGCTATGCTACAACACCTGCTTCAGTATCAACACATCGCAGGGACCCAAAGGTCGGTTATACCCAGACTAATCTCAAAACCAAGCCCTCAGCGCTTTAGGGAAGAGGCTACATTTAACGCATAAATGCTAATTGTGTACAGATACCCAACACTTAGTCTCCATGCGCGCGCCAAAATGCTAAAATAAACACAATATAAACAGGTTTACCAGGTTCTGCTTTTTCTGCAGCTCTTCCAGGTAACCGAGGACGTCTTCATCTGCCACATCAAAGGCTGTCTGGCCCTGCGAGAGGAGGAGGACGGAGACACTCGCTGTAACTGTGACCACCATCTGGTCCTAATGATCCAATTCATCACACTCACTCCCTGTTCTTTGGAAATTAAGTGCACAGAATGCAGGTGAATAGGAGAGCAGGCCCAATGCCCATTTCCGGAGATTTACAGTGCTGTAGGTCTTTAATCCAACCCTGATCCAGCACACTTGACTCTACCAGGTCAAGCATCTCTCACTGATAAATGAAGTTTGCTTTGTCAGGGCTGGAGTGACGCTTGACGCCATGCGACTGGATAGCAGGACCTACCACTTTGTTGACGGCGTCCATGTCGCACAGGTTGTCCACCAGGATGCGGCACGACTCCTCTTTCCCCCAGTGTGCGGCCGCGTGGAGCGGCGTCCAGCCGTCATAATCTTTAATATTTACGTCATACCCCGCCTGGATTAAAAGCCTGCGTGGGCGCACACAAACACACACACAGGACAGAAATAGCATCAGGGAGATTTAGTGCATCTGCTGCTCTGAGATACAGGGCTGCCGAAATCTGGCAAAGTCACGACTGGAGTTCTGAATCACGAAAACTGTTCACACACTCGTCCACACACATCTTATACGCACAGACACACACAGAGACACAGGAGAAGTCAGACACAGAAAGACCCTGACAGACACAGGCAGAGGGGTTGAGAGAGGCAGACACAGATAGTCAAGCAGACACAGGCAGAGAGGGACAGGAAGATGGACACAGAGGGACATGGGCGGACACAGAGGGACATGGGCGGACACAGGCCGAGTGAGCGAGAGAGACCGCACTTGTACGTAAAAGCATGAGACTGGACTTACTTTAAAACCTCTGCGTAGCCCTTGGCAGCAGCGACGTGCATGGCAGTGCCTCCGGACTTGGCGTGTCTTACGTCGCATATCTGACCGCTGTTCAGCCACTGCCGGGCGTCTCTCAGCATGATCCTCTCCTCCTCCTTACGGGCCGCCTCCACGTCCACGCCTGACCCAGAGAGAGAGAGAGGGGACGGGACGCCGTTAGCATTCCAGAAGCACAGAGAGCCACAGATTCATCTACACACATTACCATTCAAAAGCTGGGAAACACTGACTGATACCATAGTGATCTCAGTGTGGTAATTTATCCTCCGCGTTTGACCAATCCTAGTTACTTATGTGCAGCGGTCAGCCGCAGAGCAGCGCCCGGGGACCAGCTCCGGCTCTACAGCAGAGCCTTCGGTGAGGGGACACTAATGGGTCCGTTTCCATGGCCAGGGTCTTTCGCCAGTCAATGTTTTTTGAATCAAACCCATGCTACCATAGTGAAAGTGCAACCCTGATAAAAATAAATAAAAATTCAAGACTTTGCAATGTCTCAGTGCTCAAAATATTAAGATTAATATGACAAAGCACAGAACCGCAGATGCATGCATGCAGGCGCACATGAGAAAACGCGCAAAAACAATACGATTCTCACACATGCACACTAACACACTCAAGCAAGCGAACACAGACACACAACACGCACCACAACACACAACACGCACCACAACACACAACAACACAACAACACACACACACCACAACACACACACACAAACACACACACACAAACACACACACACACACACAACCACACACAAACACAACCACACACACCTATTCCTTGCCAACACCAGAGCAGTCAAACCGGAGCGACGAGGTGTGATGAGTCAATCAGCGCGAACTGAAGAGCCCTTTTACACAGCACTGAACGCCCGACTAGGAGCCACAACAATCACTAAGCAATGAGATCTGTCATGTCTCGTCTCAAACAGGAAGTCGGGGTGTTTGCCCCGCAGGGCTCGAGACAAAATCTTGGAGGGGGGGAAAAAAAAAAAAAAAAAAAAAACAATTGTGACTGAAATCATACCAGCTGAGACACATTACGACAAATGATGAGTAGACTGTCCTGCAAACAGTCTCAGTGGAAGGAATTTGAACTTGGAATGCGACACGGCTGCAGGCAAATTCAGTGCAGTTTGGAGAAGGGGCCACGGGGCAGATTTTAAGGTAATCGCATTCAGGATTGGGCAGAAACTCCAATGGCATGTCCAACAGAGAGCCTGATCGCAGTTCAACTCAAATGCGGAGCATATGGTGGCAAAACTCAGAGAGTAGCGCAGTGACTGAAGCAAACACTAAACAGCCCTGATGCATCAAAACTCACTAAGAGGGCAGAGGGAGGCGGGCGAAAGCGAGGAAAGCCTAAATGTGAGAAAATCCGGCAGGCAAGGCAACCCAGCAGAACAAAACAATAAATGGAGCACCACTTCAGTGCGTACAAGGCATGTTGCATAAATGACACATTCTCACAGAGCTCGCAGGCGTGATCACGTCGCCCTTAACCTTAACTGTACAGAACTTTGCAATACAATTAAACACCCTGCATCATAACTTGAGTCTTATGGAAACACCTAGTCTAATTTCAGTCGAAGTTAGGTCCATTTTTGTACATACTAGGCTTTGCCTCATCACATATGGTAAAATACATAAAATTAATCACCGATTCCCTGTATTTTTGCTATAGCAAAAGCAAACAAGTCAAGTTTTCAATAGTTGTTCTGAAGCAAAAATCTAACAAGTTTATCCTCCTGGGTTTTTCCACATTAAATTTTTGATGTTTTTGTTATGGCAAAACTCAGCATGTAGAATTAGCCAATTGTGAAGCAGCATACCAATTAGCCTTCCTTAAATATTTCTAACTATGCAATGAACAAAAACAACTGCCAAGACGGCTTCGTTACCGGAAAAGAGCTTAAACCAAGTGGGGCACAGTTCTGTCTTTCTCAAAATCTGCTTTTTGGTACTTGCTGGGCCTGTCCATGACACTCAAGACGCATTTCATACACTCCTAAACACTCTTTCATACACTCCTCCTTTGCACCTTTGCAAAGCAATTCAAAAGCAAACCTGCTGGTTGGCAGTCGAACACAAGCCAATGACCAAACGCAATACTGCCTCTGTACACCAGAGGGGGATATAGGTGCCCCAATTCACCGAGCTCTATTTTTAATCCACTTGCCTAAAGGCATTTTAGTCATCATTTTTCTCTGGTAAAGAGAGGCTGATAAAATCCCGGATGACCCAACAGCGATCACCCTGGGCTGCGCGTGAGAGCGGACGAGCGGTGTGGAAGCTGTGCACTTGTCGCTACTTAACTGCGCGACGATTATAACAAACTGTAAACAATCGCAGCTGTTGAGACGCTGCAAGCTGAGAAGTGAGCGAACTGCGCTGAACCCCGTGTACCGCCGAGACAATCCGGCGGTCAAGTCAACCATTACAGTTCGGGTCATGTTGATTAGGACCGATGCAGAAGGTGTTGCGCTGCAGTCATTAACATCAGTTCCTTACATTTCAGGCTTGCTGCGGGAACTTGTTCTCTCTCACACACACACACACACACACACACACAGTCCAACACGCGAACAGTCCAACATGCTCAGCCATCTCACTTCCTCTGCAACCAGCAGGGAAAAGAAAGTAAAAAAAAAAAAAACAAACAGTAGAGTGGTGAATTAGCAACCCCCATTTCCATCCACATTACTGTGAATTTAATCTAAAAATAATAACTGGACAAAGCCAACCAAATCCCCACAACAAAGGCTTTGCATGCCAGTGAAGAACCTTTACAATATGGGTTTTCTCAGAGCCGACAAAAATGTGCATAAATTATGCAAATGAAGTCACAGATATGAAATGCATTCAAAAAGCACAGCTCGATCATGCAGCGCATAAACCCTGTAAATTTGAAAGCCATCGAACGAGAGTAAACTCGAGACAGGAGCGAGGGACGGACGCGCGGATGGACTCCATTTGAATACACCCCAAAGACGACACTGTTGCCGGGGGACAATAAAAGGGCAATAATATTTAACCACAATAAAATTGACACTTAACCTTAAGAGTACCGAATACATTTAAGGAATTAAAAGGATAACTACCCTGAGCTGTCGAAAACCTATCATGAGGTGACTGGTTTAAAAGAGCTCCCCAGCGGGGAGCTCTTTTAAAAGAAGTCGCCAAACGATAGGTTTTCAACAGCTGTGATTTTGATATCTTATATTATTGAGCTACAATAGCTGCATTTAGCGCTCCAAGGGTTAAATGGCATTTAACACGAGGCATGCACAGAAACCAGAACACATGCCTAACAAACCAACCACAAATATGTTGTGCTAAAATGCAAAGTACAAAAAGCAGTCATGTTGGAAATTACATCTGCAAGTGCACTTGTGCAGCTTCCCCGAAAAAACTGTCCATCAGTTATTTTCCAGCACATGCTTCACGTTTAACCATCGTCCAAAAAAGAAGGTAAAAGAGGGGACGCATTACTTTCAGTATATTGAAAGAAGCTGAATGGAAGAGTTGTCCAATCAGCTATCGGGACTGACGCCGCCTTACCAGGACAGCACAAATAATCCACAATGCACGGTCTCACCCACGCCGACGGAGAGGCCAAGCTTTCAATGCAAGATTGCAATCAAGATTAACCCTGAAAGCACTATCAGCAACAATAGTTGCCCAGTGATGCAAGATATCAAAATCAGATGCTGTCGAAAACTTATGTGGCAACTTGTTTAAAAGACCTCCCGCAGGGGAGCCCTTTAAAAAAAAAGTTGCCACATGATAGATTCAACAGCTCAGGATAATTACACTGAATTCTCTTAAAATCTATTCAGCGCTCTGAGGATTAAAGACAGAGGACTTCCTCTACGGTAATGGTCACTGCGCAGGGAGAAACATGAACAGAAAATTCACTTGACCGTGGAGCCATCTAAAGAAATACCGAAGAGAACTTTCCCAAGACACCCTACAGACAACTACAGAACAATTCAAGATTTCAGGATGCTTCGATGACCGTTTCGAAACAAAGATCATCGCACAGCTGCAACAGTTCTCAAAATAACAGTGCAGAACCCAGCAAACGGCACAGAGACCAAAGAAAAGCAGCATCTCACTGCAGAGCAGTTTCAGTGGCAGGTGAACTTTAACAGCCAAAACACAGGTCATATATGACTTCCTACATGTTGATAATACAAACTTAATCTCTAACTGCAACCATTTAGATTCCACATGCCATTTCCCCCCCCCCATTCTGCAAAAGGCCCAATGTTAAAGTACAGCGCCCCCACTAGACCCACTTCTGTTGATTAAATCAATTGGGGCTCTCACTGTACATTGAGGGGACCAAGGTAAGCTGCGACAATTACTCCCTCGCCCATGTGGACCTCTGAGAGCCGGTAATGGCATGGCAGGGATTCGAACACCCGACCACAAGGCTCACGAACCGATATCTTGGCTGTGACCGATCCTACTACAATTCAATCAATCTTAGAGTTCTTTTGTTGACATCTATAGATTGATTATTCTAAATCATATTTTAGATATGGGGGGGCATATCCACTCCACTGCGACGGCCCCCGGTGGCCCTGTAAGTCACGAGCGCGTTTAATTTAAAAAAAACACCCCCCCCCCCAACAGCGCGTGCATGGCCTCAAAAATATATCCGCTCTGTCGTCAAGTCGTACCTGCCAAACGCCCGTAACCTGTTCCCAAGCGTGATGGGCCCAGTAATATGGCGTTGACATGTTAGCGCCCGAGGAGAAGCACGACTCAACGCCGTGGCTGTCAATCACAGCGAGGGCCTTCGGAGAATCAGTAAGGCTCGGCCAACTAAACCGGACAGCTGCCTTTAAGCAGGCACAGCTAAGCCCCCCCGCTGTTATGCAATACTCCTGACGGCGAATGGCGTGCGAGGGGGTTAGCGAGGTTGGAGGGGGGTAATTAACTCCAAATTCTACGTCATCCGCAAGGGCAGGGGTACTCTGACGCTCTACAAGCCCTCTCCGAGCCTTGGCATTCCGAGGCCGTGTTCGAGTCCGCGCGGTAGGCGGCAGGACTTCGACGAGGAGGCCGAACAGACACGGGTGGAGATTGAGTCAGGACAGGCTACAGCCCCATTGGGCGTGTGGCACGAGGCCCCATGCGATATTGCTGGGTGGGGGTCAGGTTGCACAGAGAAACTGCAGAGTGTGTGACCATCTCTCCCTCCAACAGCTTGCATTAGCAAGCTGCAAAATGGCAATAAAAATAAAAAAATATATAAAAATTTATTCTAGAAGGAAATCCCAAGGTAAGCCTTGGGCAGGCCACAAAAGCACAGTTTCTGAAATGGAGATTGAGTTTTAATTATTTATTTTTTTTAAATGACAAATTACTCTGTTAATTTTTTAGTGCGTCAATTTTATTGCAAGTGGATCTCTGAAGAACAGATCACCATTGCTCAGCACTAATGAATAATGAATGAGCAGGATAATTACACAAACAAACGCAGAATGGGTTGGTTTCCCCTGTCACTGAAAGACAGGTTCCCTCTGCTGAAATAAGGGATGATTTCAGTGAAAATCTGACCATCTGCAGCTCTGTAGAACTGATTTCTAAGGGGGTAAAGACAAAGTCAAGCCAATTTGCATACATTTGCGAGCAGATTTGCTTGCGTTTCTGCACATCCCCAAACAGGAGCACGGAATGCGTGCTTCTTTATTACATAACCTTACCTGAGCGCACCTGGGGGCAATTTTACAAAACAGTAACCAAGTGATCGCGCAAAGTAAAACCACGAGCATCTTATTTTAACATGAGTCCATACTGACGCTGGGGTGGGGTAATGGGTTAATTAGCCAACCCAGTGATCCTGCTTAGTGAAACAGTGGCCGGCAAAATCCATAATCCTGCTCTGTGAAACAGGGTTCTGGCAAATTGCATATTGTAGTTTTGCAGGACAGGGCCCAGCTAACTCCAAGATCTTGCTTTGTGAAACGGGGCCCTGATAATTCAGTCATCCTGCTTTGTGAAACAGGGCCCAGCTAAACCAGTAATCCTGCTTTGTGAAACTGGGCCGAGCTAACCTAGTAATCCTAATGCCAGGCTCAATGAATTAAGAAAAGCCTAGTTTGCCGTCTGACTGACTGGAAAGATCAGATCAGAGGACAGGACAGCTGAGAGAAACAAACTGGCCGTTGGCGTCACAGGATATCAGGCCGATCCCTGCTGGGGGGAGGTTAACGCACAAACAGAATAAACCTTTTCGTCCTCACTCCACACATAACCATTTAACAGCGGATCACACAGCCATCACACCTCAGCAAAGTCTTCAGTCAAAATGATGAACTGAAGATGAAAACAGAACTCGAATGATGCAGCAGCTCTGGAAAATCCAGGTCTGGAAAGTAAAACTCTGCTCCAATATTTTATTCTAAATATCTGCACCCATCTTCACTCAATAGGTAGAGATCAAGTCACCAGGCTGCATTCAGAGTGGATAGGGAAACATGGGCCTGACTAACTCTCTGACCCCGGGATTTACCTCCTCTCTCTGGGTGGGAATTGAGAGATGGCCGCAGGTCCCTAGGTAACAGAGCGTCAGGATCAGTGGTGCGGTGTAAAAATCCAGCATCAGAAAGCAAAAATCCAGACCACTATTTTGCTCCAACAGTCTACATTTGCCAATCAGCACACTTCTTCAGCCAGGGTGCACAGCCAGTAAGAAATCAACTGGGCTGCAAGTTCATGGCTGGAAGAAACCGAAGGCGGGACTGACACAGGGGCCCCTGGTCTTCACACCTCAGGAGGAGGAGAAGAGGGGTGTTAATCTGGCGACCGTCATAGCCCCGCCCCTCCCCCACCCACCCACCTTGTCGGTTCATCTCGTTCTGCAACAGTTCTTCCATGGCCTCCTCCTCTGCGATGTCCAATGGCGTCTCTCCTTCACTGTTGACCACGCCCACGTTGGCCCCCTGGCTAATCAGATACCTGAGAAAAGCAGACACAGAATTTCAGACTGACAGCCAGGTAGTGGCTCAGTCTCTGAGCTGAGGCATATAACGCAAATTACACAACAGCTGCAACGGTGAGGCTAACAAGCGTTTGGAAAACAGACACACATGAACAGTGAAGATGGATCACAGAGGCCTAAAACTGAAGTCCAAACTTCAATAATATCAACAGGCAAAATGTCCTTCCGATAATACCCCACCATAATCCATACAGGCTTCAAGTGTGACAACATCCCCCTACTGCACAAACGTCTGCGCTATGAAGTGAATGCCACACCAAATTTGTAGCCATAGCCCTTTGCGATGCTCTCCTTTCCAAGCTCAAACAATGTTTCTTTCGACACCAGTGGGAGAATCTATGCTGGTGTTCAATATTATTGGACACCCCTCCCTGATCCCACGTCAAACACTTTAAAAGCAGTGAAATTTCGGACAGACTGCAAATTCATGTTCACAAGAGCACCATGTGGACAGAAATTTCTTGCATCATTGACGTCTGTTGCTCATGAAATTGAAATGCCCGCTGGAAATCTGAAAAAAATCCCATTTTATCTGCCAGTGTTGTCACAGTGTTAAGTGCATGACAAAACTCTAACACACAGCACACAAAGAGAGTGTAACTGATCGTACAAAGCACCACATTACATTTCTCACATTTTTCTTGCAATACAAATATTATTAGTACCGATTTCCCCGCACGTGCAGAATAAAATCCTGAACCATAAAGTGTTAGTTAACACAGGGTAAGATGGGAGGGTCCCAACAATTTTGAATCCCTGGTGTAGTGCGTAAAACTGGAGGCCTCAAGCTTCTCGACATTGTCTCTGCACAAAAGCCCAGAACACTGTACAACACAAACGTCTGTAGCTGTGTTCTACGTTACAGGCAGTTTCCCTTTGACCTACCGCACCAGTGATATAGGAACACATGCAAATGACTGGATCAGACATGTAGGAAGTAAACGTGGGCCTTGCGAAACTGATTTTCCGAGTGGGCGTAAATGCTAATGTCAAAACAGTAACAAAAATACCCATCTTTTTCCTCCAGTATTCAGCCTGCCATCACAAGTGCCGGGCTGCATTTTGCTTGCGGTTTTTGGTGTTGCTGCGCGTACAGTAAATGAACCATAATGGCACCGTTTTGATACCGCTGATAAATCTTCCGTAAACCTTTCATTACTGAGCTATAAAAACAAACTCCAGATTCGAATGAACACAACAAAAAGGGCACTATTCCAGGGAGCTGCTCTCGAATGAGGATACAGATGTAACAACACCATAAAGCCGCTTTCACACCGGACGCGGAACAAATTTTTCGCGCGACAGATTACATAGGAAGCCAATGCAAGTCAACCCGTGTATTCGCATGTTTGCATTGATTTTGAATGCAATCTGTCAGCGAAAAATCCGTTTCCCGTCTGGCGTGAAAGCAGCTTTAATATGTAGTTTGTTCACCACTGAGCAGTCCTGTCCCACCCCATCCTTGACCATCCAACCCCAAATACATTCCCCAAATTACAGTTTTGCCGTGTGCCAACCATTGGGATTCAAGTGAACACAGAATAAACCTTCGATCTGCGGCCTGCTCAAAGTGCAAAGGGTCCAGGGCACCAGCGTTCCGGACAGAAAATACTTTTAGTCTACGACCAATCAGGACTCGCTTGACTTTATTAATATGCTACTCCATTCCCCAAGAACCATGTGGTTTTCGTGAAGGCCAGCACTGGGTTGCACCAGCTGTACCTAAGTTCAAATGTAGCCTAATCTAAACGCAGCTTCCAACTTGGGTCGGAGTTTACGCGCTACTAACATTTTATGAGTTGCACCAGCTGATTTAGTTTCAACGTAGGCGTAAGTTACAACTTAAATCTCACATCTAACCCTTAGTTGGTGTAAAGTCCTCCGTAGAATACCGGTTGGCATAGCGCATCGTATTGACCGGTGGGATAATTTGGAGGATGAGGGGGAGCGGAGTATACCCGCTGTGTTGTGTCAGTCACGCATCTTCCGAGACAGATCACACCCCTTGGACAACTAGGATGACTCTGATCTATATTCTCATCGCTTCCCACGAGCGGAGACACATAGAATTATTGACCCGCTGGCAGCGGACTTACAGCACGACACGGAGAGAAACGGGGTTAATTACAGTGCAGTGATGATTATGATGATGATGATGATGATGATGAGTGCTCACCACGGATGTAAACAGATGAAGTTAGTCTACTCTACCCTGACTTTTATAGCTCCGTTAGTGAAATACTTGGTACGCATCTTGAAGAACTGAGCACAGTAGATTTAAAGAAATCTTCAATAAACTGGACTGTTGGACACGGAGACACTGCTTTTTGTTCATGCAGCCTGACAGCACCGTAATAGGCTACACGCCGCATCAAGAGTGCTTTTCACTGATTGGCCACAGAAATCAAAAACGTTGTTTGCTGCCACAGCATTTTGTTTAGTGTGGACTTTAGGCCAGTCTAAGACGAATCTTGCGTCTACGTGGTGCAACTAAACTCCGACACAACTTTAGTTTCAAACTAAGTAGTTTCAGCGTAGCATTTAGGGTGGACTTCGCACTCTAACTTAAGAGAGAACTTACGCACAACTGGTGCAACAGGCTGCTAGTGTTTAAGAAAGAAAGTAAACACTGTTGGGCAGTGAGTACTGTGGTTGGTCGTATGTTTTTGAGAAGTATTGTCTGTCTGGAAGTCTAGAGTCCAATAAATAAATAAAAAAAAAATAAAATAAAATAAATAATAAATATATAAATAAATGTTAGCATCCTGGGCAATAGCAGGTGCGTCACAATATCTTCAGTGGGTTTTTTTTTTTTTCCTCTACATAGTAATTAACCTGCTCTGTAACCACCTGCCAAAGGGCCGGTCCCACAGAATTGCCCCTATAGCCTTGAAACAAAACCCACATTCTCACTATCACTCTCCCACGCTCCCTCCCTCCACGCCAGCATCTTTTCACCCACCAAACACCTGCGCATCTTTGCTGCTGGCCAATAATCTTGAGGAAATGCAGGCCCCCTTCCATTATGATGTCACAGTACTCACATTCTGCTGTAAGGCAGGCCCAGGTCTCAAAAATGGTGACTCACTGGACCATGCAAAATGCAGAACTCATTGGTTCACCTTCCCTCCACACTTTGGTCTGGAAACGCTGCCAAAACTATTTTCGGTCATATCTAGTTCAGGGACTTTGTGAAGGGCGTTTGGTTCCCACTTCAGAAGCGGTGGGTGTCAAACGCCAGATCTGAAGGTTTGCAGGGGTTTCGTAATAAATCACGGTCCCGAGGTAGTGTCGGATTTTTTATTTATTTTTTTTTGAATAAATGTCTGAAATGAATCACTGATGTATAAACCAAAAAAAAAAAAAAAAACTGTAGTAGAGCCCATCAGTATTGGAGTTTACTCAGATATTACATTTCTTACAGTATTAATTTTATCTTACTCTGCCAAAAAAAGCCCTAAATAAATAGCGGTCTGTTCATGAGGCAAAAGAGGAGAATAAATCATACGTACTTTAAACAATAAGTAGGCCCATATAATTATATTTTGCCATATAAACAGCCAATATAGCTTCGCTCAGAAAAGCAGTTAAAGGATACATCAGGGTAGACTGATAAGTGACAATGAAAACCTTAAATGTCACTTCATTACGAGATCAACCCATCTCAGCAAATCAGTTATTTATTCATTCATTTACTTACTTATTTTTAACACGAGTGATTGAGGTCATTGCAACTTCGAAACGGGCCGTATCAGTGCTGCCTGGCTGTGGGTGCCAGCGAGATGCAGCAAGTTGAGCCTCACAATGATGGCAGAGCACAGTCTGGAGTTAAACATCAGCAAGACAATACAGTGCTGTCTGGAACTGATCTCCAGCCAGATGGTACAATACATATCCACATTTGAATTCCTGCATGACATTACAGGACAGTTTGGAGTTAAACACCAAGCAGATAATATAGTACAATCTAGAGTTTTAACACCAGAATCAGATCGTGGAAGTCTGTTGAACACCAGTAAAATCATCTAGTGCTGTCTGCAGTTAAACGCTAGCAAGACGGTATAAAATTGTCTGGAGCAGAAAGTCAGAGAGACGGTATACTAGAGTCAGGAGTTGAATGCGAGTGAGACTACACAGTCAAGTCTGGAACTGAATGTGAGTGAGATGGTACAGTGAGATGGTACAGTAGAGTCTGGCTTTGATTTTAAGTGAGATTGTATAGAAGAGTCAGTGGTTGAATGTGAGTGAGTATATAGCACCATTGCCCGCAGAGGTACAGCAGTATAGCGCAGAGCAGCTCAAATCGGAGCTTGTTCAGAGTACAACGACAGACACGCACGATCACAAACAATCAACAGCCAGCTGTGGCAACTCAGGGATATTTTCACAAGAGGCTTTTGGACAGCACAGCGAAATGCGATACTCAGCAGAATCGAGCTGCGGAGCACCCAGCATAACCAGAACAATACACATGACTTCTCCACCTCAGCGCTCCCTTCCCAGATTCAAATGTCAACTGACAAAAATCTCCGACGTGCTCCCATTTCTATAAATGGCCTTCTCTACCCCGAAAGGTTAGCGGAAGAATGCCAGCGGACGCAACTCGATATCAAACCCCTAATCTTAGCTACAATAACAGAGCTGTATCCCTAGCTACCTGAAAAGAAGAACGTCAACAATAACGTTGGAGGAAACGAGCCAATCAGATGAGACTTTAGGATTGGTGCCCACTACACAATGTAGCCTCTGTGCATTTGGAGTTGACAATGTTTACTGCAAATAATAGGTCAAACTGGAGACCAGTCGGCTTGATATTTGAAGGCACTTGCATCCATTACATGCAAAGCCGGACCTTGTCCAAATATTTCCATTTCTAAGGACACACTGACCTTGGAGGCCAGGAGTGGCATTAGGGACAGCTTTGTTGTAAATCTCGACCTTGCGATATGGCACAAATCGATCTTAACAAGCAGCCCACGGATCAAATGAGATCAAATCACATTCATACCGCTCAAGCGCCCACTTCACCAAGATTAGTCACAACACACTTCACACAGAAACCGGGCCAAACCTGCCAGAAAAACAAGTCTGAGTTAAGAGCAGCGAGTAAAAACTCCCTGGCGTACGAAAGGAAGGAAGAAACCTTGGGAGGATCCAGGCTCGAAGGGGGAGGGAGGGAGGGGTTGGTCTGGTTCTAGGGAAGGAGTCAATCCTCAGGGTTCGAGTTTTGATGACCAGCGTGGGAACTCCATTGGCACGTTCACGCAGGTCGCCCGTGTACCCCCCAGCGCTCCTAAATGTAATGGCAGTTGACCCTCGCGTCACGTCAGGGCTCCTCACGCTGCAGATCACCAGATAAGGGCCGATTCCACAGTAAAGCCTGAGCGGGAAGGGGCTGAATTACCCATGGATGAGATGGCAGGGCCTTCAGAACCTCAGCACTGATGTCCTTCTATGGTAAAACCGCTCTTCCGCCCAGCCTCAGACACTCCAAAGACGTGAATACAAAAGGTTTTAGTCAAGAAGGGAAGGAAATTCACATTCTACATCAAGTCCCCGCCCCCCCCAAACTTCAATTTACCACACCTCCAAGCTGCTCAGTTTGGGGTTGTTGGACTTAAAGTCAGCAGGGAAGGAAAGTAGGGTGAAAAGTTGCGTGTGAGGCCGCGGCCAAAAATTCACCAACTGAACCTGCTGCCATTCAGGTACAAGTCTAGAACTAGACCGAACCAAACCGAACCACCAAGAGAGGGGTGATGAGCAGCCCAGAAAACCCATGGAGAGTTGACAAACTTTCCAGCCACAGGTGTAATTCACCAGGATCTGGACAGCGGCCAGCGTTCATGTTATACCGCAACAGGAAGTCACCAAGCCCCACCCTCTTTGCCTCACCAATGAAGAGGTTCAGGCGGATTCCAGGGAACCAGAGAAAGGAAGTGGTCCTACAGTTTTACACGTCAAGGCGGCCGCAACTTCAGAAACACCCGATAACAGATTTGGCTCACTGTGACCATTACTGCATGGGTCAAGGGATCCCATCATTCCAGATCTTTCAGAGCAAGCAGAGGTGGTGTCCCGATACAGCACACTAACCCAACCCCGTCTGATTCATGCCAAGTAAGTGGTAAATGCTGAGAAGTTGGACAAAAATAACCCAGCAGTCAAACAGCCTGAATCAACTTTGCAGCCTAGCTTTTCACTTGAAGGCTATGCAGAACGTCTGTCACCCATTGTCACATTTGGAGCAATTTGAAACGACCAAAAAAAAAAAAAAAAAGTTTCAAATACTGACTTTCACTGAAAATACGATTTCAATTTCCCAGTGAGAAAAGCATTTAAACATGCCGTTAACAGACTTTGTTTCTAATTATGGGGAAACAAAAATTTGCTTAGAAAGCCATGAAAGGAAATAAAAATAAATAAATAAATAAATGAAATCACAACATAATTAGTACAGCTGGCACTGAACCAAATTATGCCCAAAACAAAACCATGCCGACGATGACATCACCAAGCCTTAAGGCTCCATTTCCCTGACAACAGTCTTGGAGAAGGCAAACTCATTACAAAAGAGAGCTATACACACAAAATAAATTAAAATGAATGGAAAAAACAGCGACTGCTTACAGCAGCAGCTTATGCCAATAGCTTGACAAGCGCTTGTTCATTCCCACATGATTAAGAAAAATCACTCTTGGCCAGAGTAAATGCTCACTAGCATGAGAAGGAAGGTTCCTCTGAGGAAATGGAAGCACTTCCTGCTGCGATACTCTTCAGCCAATGGCCATTCCTCAAAGCGTCGGCTGCAAACCTTCATAGGCTGCATTTTCAGGCTGTTACATCAGCACAGGTCGTTCCATCGTGAAGGCGCTTTCGAATACAGCCATGAAACGCAGCCTTCGTTTTACCCGACAACAGCCAAGTTTGGTGACTCCGGCCCCTCAACAGCAACACAATGATCAGTTCAGCAGCCAGGCCCTTGTGTCAGGCCCCTAACCCCACACTGAGACGGGGGGGGGGGGATGGGCCCCGGCGTGAGCTGCTTTGAACAAAAGCACCAAGCAAATACTGAAAATTTAGGGTCATTCCGCAGTATTTAGCATGTTGCAAACAAGGGTTAGAAACTTAAGAGGGCCATTGATTTGCAAGTTATGTCTAAGGTTAATGTCAGGTTACAGTTCAGTCCAAGTCTGTTGCATAATATTACTTTCAACGCCTTAGATTTCAATACGTACAACATCAAAAAAAATTGAGCTGAAGAGATGACAGATTTGCATATTTTTGATACGCAACTTCTGTTTCGAAATCTGACTTTTCTGGTAAACTGGCCTTCATAGTTACTCTTGCTGTGAAATAGTTTACCAGATAACGAATGTGGATTTCAATAGGAATAGAGGGGTCCATCTGTGGAGACGACACATTTCGTCAAGAATACTGCAGAATGACCCTTAATTATATGGCAATGGAATATCGGTTAGACGGCTGTAGGTGAATTCAAAGGCGTTACAGGCCATTTCAAGATGAAAACCTCAAACAAAAGGATTGGCTATTCGCTTTGGGGTTTACCGCTTTGGGATTGGACCAAATTCATGTTCCGGGCAACTGAACGTCCAGCAGCCAATCAGAGAGAGCACTACTGACCTCACACGTGGGGGGGGGGCGGGGGGGGGGGGGGGGGGGCGGAGTCACGCAGATAAAGGTTGTTGGAAAAATTCCTGTTTTAAGGCAAAAGAATGTCCAGAATGTGGCCGATTAAGGTGCTTCAGGGCAAAATATTTGTCTGCTACTTAGAATCAGCACTCAACCCTTAGATCAATGAAATAAATTCAAAAGAATTATAAATTCTCGTAGAATTATAGATATTTTGAGCTGTTGAAAACCCATCATGTGGCAACTTGTATGAATAAGTCGCCACATGATGGGTTTTCAACAGCTTTGGTTTTGATCTTATGTCATTGAGCGATATCAGTCATGTATAGCGCTCAAAGGGTTAAGAACGTATCTTGGCTCATATCCAGTGGGTCTTCATACCACAATTCTCCCTCCTCACATACACAACTCATCTTCACGTGTGACTCAAAGCTGGCTTCAAATTAACAATTTGAATGCCAGTAAACAAAAAAAAAAAGCAGTCAACGCTGCTGCCACAAACAAAACCACAGTAAAAGACACAGGTCCGTCCGTCCGTCCATCAGGTCCTAGGGGCCGTGAGTCTTTCCCAGCATGCAATTGGGGAGAGTCGCTAGAGCAGTGCGTGTCATTGGGCTGTGTGAGGAAAATCGGAGTATTGGGGGAAAACGCACACAAAGAGAGGGACAATCAAACTCCTTGCGCTGACCCCCAGGCGACCTCTGACCCCACAATCCTCATCGCTGAGGGGGACAGTCCTGCCCCGGAGTATGGCAGCTCAGGTCCAACTGCGGAGGACAGATTTCTGTAACGGAGCTCCGGGATTCCCGAGCACTTACTGGGCGATGTCCATGTAGCCGCAGGACGCCGCCGCATGCAGGGGGATCCACCCCTCGTTATCCGGAAGGTTCACGTTGGCCCCGTGCTCCACCAGGAACGTCACCATGTCCACGTCGTCGTCTATGCAGGCCTGCCAGAGCGAAAAGAAAGAGCCAGAATTAAAGGACAAGTATAGGAGCCGGGCCTCTTAGCACAGTTGAATCTTTGCAACAAACCAGTCCAGCAAAACTTTTACAAAACGACGATGGTCAATAGCGCGTTTAAGGTTAACTCGAGACTACAAATTTAGAATGTTCTTAAAAGAACATCCCACTGATAATCTATCAATCAATGCTGATGACAGAATGCAGTAGAATTCTAACACTCATTTTAAAAAAAAGTAAACCAATGAAAAACCCAGCAATGCCAAGGCAGTAAAGGATTCTGACGACTGAATGCCAAGAGCCCAGCATGCATCACTGACCATATCTCTCCCCAATACTACCGGCCGCCGCATACACTGTCCCCACAAATGAAGGCAGATTACATCCTTTGAGATTTTGATATTTGCTTTGTCTAGTCGAGATGGGAAGCAGAGATTAAAGGAGAATTCCGGTGTGAAATTGACTTGGGGTATATTGAAACATGATAATGAGTACTAACTTTTGTTGAATACCCCACCTCCGTACGCATGCAACTTTTCGAAATAAATGGCTTTTTAGCCGAAGCTCCCAACAGGCTTACAATGGCTGTGAATCGGGCATCGCGTTGCCATGCAAAGAAATCGCTATTTTTTTTCATCATTAGCAAGGCTCAAAGTAGCACCACACTTCATCGATAGAATTCCGAGGGCCCTGACATTTAAAACGAGGCACTGAGAACTTTGAAAATGCACCGGTAGTTTACTAAAATATACTATTAATGTAAACAGTACCTTGATGTAGTTTCCAGTCGCCTCCATATTGAAAGACATAAGTTGATTGACGAGCATGAACGAATAGGAAGGATAGGGGAACAGATTGCCATCTATTCGTTTTTGCTCGTCAATCGATATATCATGTCTTTCAAGATGGAGGCGACTGGAAACTTTCTCAAGGAACTGTTTGCATAAATAGTCTTTTTTATTTAATAAACTATCTGTGCATTTTCAAAGTTCTCAATGCCTCGTTATAAATGTCAGGACCCTCAGAATTCTACCGATGAAGTGTGGAGCTACTTTGAGCCTTGTTAATGATGGTGGAGAAAGAAAAAAAAAATAAATAAATAAATTTCTTTGCATGGCAACGCTATGCCTGATTCACAACTATTGTAAGCCTGTTGGGAGCTTTGGCTAAAAATCCATTTAATTTGAAACGTTGCGTGCCAACGGAGGTGGGGTATTCGACAAAAGTTAGGGTTTATTGAAACATGACAATGAGTACTAAGTCAATTTCAGATCAGAATTCTGCTTTAAGAAAAAACAAATTTAAATTGAATCAGTTGAGCTTAGCTTATTTTAACAAATGTTTGGAAAAAAAAAAAAAAAAAAAAAAAAAAACCACCTCCAGAGGGTAAAGACTCCCCCAGTCACTGCCTTCTGAAGCCAGTCCCAGACCCTGTGCGATGATCGTTTTCCCAAAATCGAAAAACCAAAGTGAAAATGTATAAATAAATATATGAAAAATGTTTTTCAGAATTTTTTTCAATTCCGAATCAGTATTCCGGAAACACCTCCAATTTCACTGACCAAGTCATACTCACATGAACACAACGTTCAGTGAAAAGCATTCGGTCGAAGAAAACCAGTCCAAAAATCTCTCTTCACCAGAGAGGTAACACTGTTGCATAAAAGGCTGAAATATTAATAAAGAAGTATAAACCCAGGCTCCCTGTCCCTTATGAACAGCAGTACACTGCCAGGCTCGGCCATCTGAACAGAGCTCTTGCCCAAATTTGGGTGGCTCACAGCGCCGAATTTGGGCAGCGGAGAGAGAGGGAGAGAGCCAGTCTCGTGTGCCTCGCACGCCCGACCATCTGTCAGGGGGGACAGTCATGGAGGGACAGCACACAGACAGCGAGCGAGAGAGACAGCGAGAGAAATGGGGCGGAGCCAAGTATCCAGCCTGAATGATGGGCAGGTGCAGACCGGCCCACTTGCATCCGTTGCCTGCAGTTACACCTGTCTGCATGCTCCAAGCTCCGCCCACAGAAATTTGCTCCTGACAGATACAACCAGGCACTTTGTCGTCTCAGGAAACCAAGGGTCTGTCCAGTCCAGTTACCCTCCCAATCTGAGGTCAAAACCGATATCAAGAAACACAGCGCTTCTTGAAAACCCATTCAACTTTAGCAGCAAAAAAAAAAAAAAAAACCCATCTGAGAACAAAAAACAATGGAGTCTTTGTCAGACAGTCTGTCAATTTTCTCCACGACTATTCATCCGATCAGCTTCACACTGGAGTGTATTTTGCGGAGGACGCAAGGAAGTGCAGCATTGAGTGTGAAGCTGTTTGACTTGGTGGTTCTCCAGAAATCAGCAAGCATCAGCGGAGATCGAAAAATCGGCCTGTTCCAATTAGGAACTGGATCATGTCTGGAATGGCCACCGCACAGGGTAGTAAGTGTTCAAAACCCAGTCTGGATATTCTAGCTTAACATATGAGCGAGTGTGTAAGCCACAAGCATTACAGCCACTCAGTAACACTGAGACAAGTGATGTAACGCCTGTAACGACTGAGGGGGCACGAGCGCAGGAGGCCACACGTCTGCACTCAAACCTGTTCCACCGGTGCAGGCCGGAGAGCCGCCCCCACTGCATCACTGCAAACATACACACACGTGCACACACCAAAGTGCAAATCCCTGAACAAGTGTATATATAGGCACTCACATCTCTCGCTCTCAAATTACATACATAGGCAAATGCACAAAAGCAGAAACGGAGACATAAACAAATGCGTGTTAACCTTCTATTAACCAGCGTAGCATATCTGCCACATAGTGAAAGGGTTAACAGCCTGGACACCCTGCAGGTTTTGTTTCTTATAGCCAAATAAACATTTGAGAATAACTTTAATGGCCCGTCAAGTTAAAAATTTTTTTTTACCCCATTTTTCCAAATATTGGTCCATAATCAACATACATTCCTGATCAAAATCTTAAGACCAGTTAAAAAATTGCAAGAATTTGCATTTTGCACTGTTGTATCTTAAGAAGGTTAAGTAGAGTTTCAAAATGCAAAAAGAAGAAATGGGAACAAGAGACCAAATGTTTTGAGCAGGCAATTTATTGAAAAGAACAATTTAACTGAAATAGGCTGTTCATCAGCTGATCAAAAGTTTAAGACCACATCCTTTAAAAGCCCAAATCTGTGGAAAAAATTTGGATTCCATGTCATTTTCTGTCAAGTAATCACACTGTCAAGACCTCTTGATGGGAAAAGCAAAAAAAACTCACTGCCTTCGAACGTGGCAGGATTGTTGAGCTGCATAGACAAGGCCTCTCACAGCGTGCCATCGCTGCTGAGGTTGGACGCAGTAAGACAGTCATTTTGCATTTCTTAAAAGACCCTGAGGTTTATGGAACAAAAAAATCAAGTGGTAGACCCAAAAAAATCTCACCGGCTCTGAGCTGGAGGATCCGAATGGCTGTCCGTCAAGACACGGGACGATCCTCATCCCAAACGAAGGCCATTACTGGTGCTGACTGCAACCCAATAACCATCAGACAGCATCTGCAAAGGAACGGCTTCAAAAACAAAAAACGTCTTCAAAGGCCACGTCTCCTTCAACGCCACAAAATTGCCCGTTTGGCCTTTGCAAGGGAGCACCAAACATGGGACGTTCAAAGTTGGAAGAAAGTTTTATTCTCTGATGAGAAAAAATGTAACCTTGATGGTCCTGATGGCTTCCAACGCTACTGGCATGACAAGGAGATGCCACCTGAGATTTTTTCAACACGACACAGCGGAGGGGGCGCCATCATGATCTGGGGTGCTTTTTCCTTCAATGGAACAATGGAGCTCCAGGTTGTGCAGGGGCGTCAAACAGCAGCTGGCTACGTGGAGATGTTGCAGCGGGCATCCCTCATGACTGAGGGCCCTCGTCTGTGTGGTGATGACTGGGTCTTTCAGCAGGACAATGCTGCAATTCACAATGCCCGTCTGACAAAGGATTTTTTTCAGGAGAATAACATCACTCTTTTGGATCATCCTGCATGTTCCCCTGATCTAAATCCAATTGAGAACATTTGGGGATGGATGGCAAGGGAAGTTTACAAAAATGGACATCAGTTCCAGACAGTGGATGCCCTTCGTGAAGCCATCTTCACCACTTGGAGCAACATTCCTACAAGCCTTTTGGAAACACTCGCATCAAGCATGCAAACACGAATTTTTGAAGTGATCAACAATAATGGTGGAGCTACTCATTACTGAGTCTGTTTTTGAGACTTTAATTTCTGTTTTAGGGGTTTTTTTGAGCTATGGTCTTAAACTTTTGATCAGCTGATGAACAGCCTATTTTAGTTAAATTGTTCTTTTCAATAAATTGCCTGCTCAAAACATTTAGTCTCTTGCTCACATTTCTTCTTTTTGCATTTTGAAACTCTACTTAGAACCTTCTTATGATACAACAGTGCAAAACGTAAATTCTTGCAATTTTTTAACTGATCTTAAGATTTTGATCAGGAGTGTATTTGCCTAGGGAAATTATTTTTTACACAATTAGAAATGTGTTCGGTTCATAGAGGGTTAAAATAGGTGCACATACAGACACGTGAGCACAGACAGGCCTGAATACAGACACACAAAGAAGACAGAACACACAGAAACAAAATAAATTTTAAAAACCCCATGGTAACCAATCCAATGGATACACACCATCACACTATGGCACAGATCCAGACGGCACAGGACCGCAGCTTTAATAAGGGCATCACTGCCCCTTTCATGCACTCCGGCACAATCTCCACAGTGATCAGTCAGGCATCAAACAGAATACAGATAAGCTTTGGCGGTGATGTCACAGAGAATTTGTCAGCCAAACAAATATTTTTCACAGCACGGCAGCCAAATGAATACGGCCTGAGGCAACTAAAAGGAAGGTGTGAAGTTAGCAGAGAGGCTAGCATCAACAATTCGCGCGATCATGATTACGCAGCCGAGCCCCACTCAGATGGGCGTAACCCAGGCAAGTGACCAGAAAAACAGACAATTATGTCTCTCTCTCCCCCCCAGCTGAAAGAGACCTACAGCAGTCATGGCCCACACTGAAACTTTTTTCATTTCTGAAATTAACCCTTGGGGCCTGATTTACTAAGAACTTTAGCGCATGCAAAATCTTTTTGCCCATCCAAAACCAGAAACCTTGCCACGGATTGGTGCAAGGCAAGTACCCTGGCCTATCATGGGCAATGTTTTGCACGGGCAAAAAGATTTTGCATGAGCTAAAGGTCTTAGTAAATCAGGCCCTTGGAGCGCTACATGCCGCTACTGCTGCTCAATGATGCAACACATCGAAATCAAAGCTGTTGAAAACCTATCATGTGGCGACTTGTTTACAAGAGCTCCCGCAGGGAAGCTCAAGTCGCCATGATGGGTTTTCAACAGCACAAAGTTATTAAAATTTATATTTAAAAAAAAAAAAAAAAAAAAAAAAATGTATTTCAGTGCTCAAAGGGTTAATATTTACCAGTGCAGTTTAGGTACACTACCCAGTTCAAACGCTATAATGTCTATATATACACACACATTATAAATACAATCCAGCAGCAAATCAGTTACAGACCCAGGGCAGGGAGAAAGAAAAGCATTAAGATGCTTCCGAATACAAGTTGACCAATCAGGTGCAACAGAAGAGCCGTAGGAGGGCTGAAACCAGGGGCCAGACAAACAGCGTTTCACAGCTTTAAATGGATACTGTGCGACACTCCAGCATATTCCTCGAGTACCGCGGGGTAACTCCAGCGCTCGGCTCCTATTCCTCGAAGACGATCGAGAAGTGGCACATGGCCGCGGCTGAATGACCGCGCTATCTCCGGGGACGCGGTGTAAAATTCCAACCGGGATTAGCCGAGCGTGTCCCACAAGCTGACCCGGAATGTATATATAGCGGGTGTGACTTTAATTAGTGGCCGCGAATAGCGCTGATGGGACCCAAAGGCAAACCCAGCGAGGACTGTGGGAGGGTTGGGTTACACAGGACTGTGGAGCAGCAGTTCCTGTACAAGGCCTGTCCCATACTAACACAGCCCAGGTCCTCCAATTCTTCTTCTTCTGCAAACAGGCTACCTAGCAGGCAGCATTCTGGGAAATCGAATACTGGGCCATGTCCAAGTTCACATATTTGGCCTACCACAATACAAGTTATGTCAAAGTTGTAACAACAAAGTAGACTAGATAACAGGCAGAGTGAATACTGTCAGATAAGGGCCAGGTTTCCGAGAAAAAAAAAAAAAAAACCCCCACAGGTTTCTGGGAAAGACCTGCACACAGGCAAGGGATTGCAGGAACTGTAGTATGTTGAAGTAGTGCAGGGGTTTATCCAGAATTTGAAATGTGGGTGTCTGTATGCATTCTACTTCCTGCAAAACAGACGATGAAATAATGGAAATAATGAAAATCTGAAAAAAATAATCAGCTACGGTAACATTTATGTGACTGGTAAACTAGGAAAGCTTTTTTAAGCTTCTCAGATGAAAGCTGCCAGCCATTTTGATAAAATAGTGCAGAAAAAGTACTGGGCTGACGGTTACCAACGTTACAATAATTAAAAGCAATCACAAGACTTAGCTGATGAAAACTTAGCCACATTAAATGAGGTCTCTACCTTAAAATGAAATTACCAAGAACTAGTTACTGGTTAGCTAGTCAGACATTCACGCAGCAAAACATGGCTGGCAGGTAGCTAGCGTCTCATTAACCAGCTATGCCGTTGATTTTTATTTGCAAGATGGCCTCTATCGATTTTTAGTATGGGGAGGGAGGGGCCTGGCGTATAGGCTTTGTGGGGATGATGAGGAAAATTGAGGTATGCCTGTGGCCAAAAGTAACGAAATGTGAACAGGTGTGATGTTACGCATCCAATTAAATTCTTGCATTTCCAAACATGCCTACATTTTAAAATGCCAGTCCAAAAGACAAGAGAACCAGGCTAAAACCTTGCAGAAAAGCTGTATTTTGGGTGGACCACAGATAAGCCCTTTAATGTCATGTGAATCAACCAATTTGTGGCTCCCGTGAATCCCAGATTTACCAGTCAGCAGAGAAGCCCAGCTCATTCACACAGACCGTTAAAACGAGACAAACCGGCACGGGACAGTTTACCCTCAGCCACCTGTATATCAGCTAAATAAAACCCTCCCAGGATTAACGGGGTGTCAATATAGAAAGGGCCATGGCCTGAAACAATGCCCGCGGCCACCGCGCACATCACACTCAAA
The DNA here is from genome assembly GCA_029721435.1 of Gymnothorax reevesii. Taxonomy (NCBI): domain Eukaryota; kingdom Metazoa; phylum Chordata; class Actinopteri; order Anguilliformes; family Muraenidae; genus Gymnothorax; species Gymnothorax reevesii. The sequence continues at coordinate 20,134,854 of CM056579.1, read as the reverse complement.
TCCCAAAATAGCACAGCGGCCTGACTCCAAAGGCCGAACCAAGAGAGGCAGACCAAATCCACTCACCCCCCAAAATTAAAAAAAATTATAATAATAATGTAAAAGCATAACTGTGATACAAGGGTCAGGACAGTTGGCATGGCAGAGGGGCAAAAAAGGTTTGGGAAGAGCGCGACATGAACAAAGAGGGTTGATTTTAACCTGCACCAAGGTCCCTCCGAAAGTTGAGAACCTTTTCTGAACTCAAGCCCGGACAGGAGAGAGAAGCAAAAAGAAAAAAGAAAATAATAATAATAATAATAATTTCACGGATCACACCTCATCAATTCAGCCAGATCATTTGTGACAAGAATCTGGACTATGACGATTATAAAGGGTCATAATCTTAACTAGGGCTGTAGTCGAAAAATAAATAAATAAATAAATAAATCTTGGTTGACTTGCAGTCGTCCAAATTTTTGACCATCCGACCGTCTGGGGAGGAAAATCGGCCTGTTATCCCTAGATTAATTAAATCTGCTACAGTGCACTGTGCGCCCTCTACCTGCCTGGTCACCTTAATGAATTTAAACAAGCATAGAAAGCTGTCTGCAGAATGATAAATCATTTTTAATCCAAGGTTTTACACTGAGATCATATTAATATTCATTCAATATCAACCGACACAGAGTAGACCGCGTGCAACTACCCTATAAAATTTCAAAAAATAATGGAACTACATCAACTGACAATGAATCGATTTAGACAATAAGCTGAGGAATATATACAAAATAATTACGAGATTATTATCCGGGGAAAAAGATAAAAACAACCTTCGGCGGATAAACACCCGATTCTTTGATTGTCATTCGGTTTAGGAACGTCTTTTCTACCATAGAAAATGAATGTAGACAATAAAGCGCACCATTGTGAAGACTGTCATTGTATGGCAGAAGAGTTGCGAGGATTTCTCCATGGATTGCTTCGCATCCCCTCGGAAATAATTTCTGCAAGATCGTCTACAATCTATAACTTTTATAGATGAAAGTCTTGTGAAGTTAACCAGCCTAGTCCGTAGACATGTCAGGCCACCTCGGTCAATATTAGAGATATCGGTTTGATTTTTTTCACAGAATATTCCTTATGTAATGTAGAATGACTTAGAAAAGAAAAGAAAAAAAAAAAAAAAAAAAAAAACTGTACATTGCCAAAAACAGACTTTCCCTGAGTTTTCAGGCAGGGTCACATTTGATCTATGCTGCGTCAGTCAGTCAACGGCAAACTTTCTGCAGAGAGATTATTACGTTTTCAGAACTTTGCCACAACACTGCATCGGTACAGAAAGGTTAGAGTTCCTGAACATTTTTTACATGTTCCGTGTGGCCGGCAGAAGGCGTAAGGCAGCGGCTAAGTGCATTTTATTGGCGATTTTTTTGGAAATGTCAGCATACAAGCTTGGGAATATTGCAGCGTATTTCACCCTGGCGCCTGAATTAGAGACTTTAGCAAAATATTACAATAGGTAATGATGTAAAGTAAAATATAAAAGGGCATTAGTGCAGTTGTAATCATCAACAACAACTATTACTATTTTTATTTTTATCTATCATCAATTTTACAGCCTGCTTATGCCCCTCCCACCCCCATAATAATGGATTAATCCGGAAGTAATTTTCTTCCCGTGTGAAGCTGATGTCAGCGATTGCTCGACCAATAAGAATTTGGTTGGACACAGGCTTGTCGACCAACCATCCGACCAATCGGCCAGCAGACATCAGCCCTAATCTCAACGCACCTTGCTCCGCTGGGGGATGTGTGTAAAGACTGCCAGGCTTTAATTTGAGGGCGTCTGCCTGCACATAAAGTGAACTCCGTACTGGCAGAGTATCCATGCTAACAGCACGGCATTAGCTAGCTCATCCACCTCCAGCTACCACACAGGAGCGATTTCACTGAGCACATGGAATCAATGCAGCACAGGAGCCAGATATCTGGATACCCATAGATCACCGCTGAAGTCAGTCAGTTGCAGTTCCAGTAATGTGGAGCACAGCCTGGCCCGTTCCATTGTGTAGGTCACCCACCGCACTGCTAGAACTCATATGGGAGTTTAAATATAGCTGCCCTGCTCTAGCAAAGGACGGCGGAGACCTCAGGACACATTCTGCACCAGCAGAGCCAACAATCGGAGAAAAACCATCCAGAGTAACAGCGATCGCAGTGGTAAAGCAGTTGCACGTTTAGGTAGTCCAATTAACTTTCCATAAACTACACTTAAAACAAAGCGCTCCGTACATCAGAAGGTCGTTATTAAGAGTTACGTTCCGCCCCAGAGAAAATGGGCTACTGACAAAAACTGACGACAGAGTAGAGATTTGGGACAGCAGGAAATCAGCAAAGATCACCATTTACATATCACCCTCTAATCTGCATCCATACCCCTCTTCGGAGAAAAAAGTCCTGATCGGACTGTTTGGGAAAGGAAGACCTCAGATGTATAAGCTCTTCCAGAATTCAGTCCATGCAAGTAAAACGATGCAGTTTAACCCTTTCAGTACCAACGGGTCACATGTCCCACAATATTTCCTTAGATCCCGATGGGACATCACAGAAACCCGAGCATTTGGGCCAATTCCATATCAATCACAGAAATGACATTCATATCCAAAGGGCAAATCTGATTCATATTACTGTATTCAGCATGGAAAAGGTTAAGCTGAGGGCGTCTGCTTGAAGCAGCTTCAGGAACGCACAGAGGATGCGCTGAGCGAAGACGGCGGCGCAATGACTCCGCATTACGCACGGCTTACATAACTCCCTCACTGGCCGGCCACCAGCAGTCACCAAGTCCTGGATTACAGCAGTGAGAATGGCCAAGACCCTACAGCGCCAACAGCTCTGCGAAGGAACAGTCTCGAGCGAATTTCATACACCGCACTGTAAAGGACGGCTCGTCACGCAGAGTGGGCCGAGATTCACCTGCAGCAGGTATCATCACTGCATTCGATCTCTGCTCATAATCGAGTTTAACCGCCCCACCCCCTTCACAGACCGGTAAACTGTGAGGTAACCGCCCACTGAAGAAGTCCTGCCGATCGTGTGGATGTCGGCGAGAAGCGGCTAACCGCCCCCTACATTTCCACGCCTGTTACTTATAATATCTGCAGAGAAAGGTGGGCATTTGCCCGCAGTTTTATTTTCGAAAGCTGAAATTTTCGAAAGCTGAAATTTTCTGTGCATCTCTCCACTTCCCTCGGCGGCTGTGTTCCGTCAGAACATCGGTCATGATTGTGCAATATGAACACATTTAAATAAGATTTGGAATTTTCCACACTGTGTGAGAACCGTTAGGTTTTTCGACTCAGAACCCAGAAATTGAGATGAAGGTGTGTATTTGTACGGATTCCCCAAAACCAATCAGGTGCTCGACTGGAGCGGAGCCAGGATGTTTGTTCCGTACTTTAAACAGCACGCGGTCTCCACAATTCCTCCACAAAAGTCAGAAGAAGAACTCGCACACAATCACACAGCGGGTGTATCGGACGATACCCCATCCACCATCACGAGCAACACCACCACACTCATGCACACACAAATATAAACATACTGGGGGCAAATCCAAGAAAAAGGTACCAATATTCACAGTTTAATGCTACATCTCCAGGTTTCACCGGTATATTCCTCTCACTTTGACCCTACTGCTCGCACCAGAAGTACCGGGCGCTGTTCTAGGAATAGGTGCACCTTTGGGTCAAGCACACGTCCGAAAACTATCCCACACAGCAGCGACTCACGGCCGGCGGGGACGGAATGCTCAGAATTCCAGGGCTCAGAATCCCAGAATTCAGCTGCCATGCATTCCAGCTCCGCCCCCCTTCATACAGAGAGGCGGGAGCTTCACCTTGACAACACAGAGCTCACGTATCACCGCGACGACACGCAAGCCTCTCCCTCTCTATGCATCCAGCCATGACTAAGGACTTGGCAATGGGAGCGAGTAACCCACGGAGCCATCTTCCCTGCAGACGGGCGGGAGAATGGTGCTCACTGGGCTGGTTCGGCAGAGTTGGTATCAGCATCACGGCTAAGCTGACCAGAGGAGGATTCAGTCCCGATTCTGAACGAGCCCATTCATGGCAGCTTCCGTTACTCCCAGCCAAGCTAGATGGAAGATCGATCTCCACTAACATCTCCAGACGGAAGTGTTATTTTTACAGCATCTTTAGCCCGATTTTCATGAACAGCCTTACTTTCCCCTCCAGGAAAACACTTTTAGCGGCCATCTTCGGAGACTTAAATGGCAAAATTTTACCTATATTGCACAATGCTGACTTAATGTCAACCTCCCGCCCCCAACACACGGACAGACACAGACACAGACGGGAAGAGTGTGTGAGTCCCACACAAGCATGTGCACTATTAACACAGGAAGGAACATAAATGGTGCAAAAAAAAAAAAAAAAAAAATTTCCCCCCCTTTCCCTTAAAAAAAAAAAAAAAAGGATAGAAGGCACAAGAATCTAGACAATAAATCAATTCCTCATTTTTACCCATTTGACACCCAGCTTTTCACAATCAAACATGACTGCTCAGCCAAAGCTAATTAAGACCACTCATATCCAATCCAGATATTTTTTAAATAAAAGTTAACCATAGCATTTCATGGAATGAAATAGGAAAATTAACAGCTGTCGATACATTTCAGCACAAGTTGGATGCATTCATTTACAGCAGAATGTTTTGGAACATTTGAGAGCAAACAGTTGGAGATAAGCGATCGGTTTAACATTGAATCCTTGTGACGGCCTTGATAAGTATAATCTACTGAGTAACTGATCGGCTGGAATGAAGCCTGCAGCCGCAGCAGCTGTCTGCACAAGACTGAGGACCCCAAGGCAATGGAAAAACACAAAAATCCACATTCGGGCGGAGGGAGACACTTTGCATAATGCGGAAATTTCCGTATGTGGGTGCAAAAGGGTTAAACAGATTGCTCAAATAATAATTTCAGCACCGTAAAAATAACACCCAATAATGCCTTCTCCAGCGAGGCAACGTTGCTATACTCATCATGCTCCTTTATCAGAGAGGATGTGAAGGATTTTAATTTCATAACCAGAGCCATAATCAGTCTCACTTGTCCAGTAACTCCACAGCCCAGCACGGCCAGTTTCCCTCAGCTATGATCTTCTGAAGAGCGGGGTTCGCAAACACGGCTCCTCTCCAATCACAAGAGATATGCACACAACTGTTATCGGCCAATCGGCTCCAAGCACAACATGCTCCTGGTGTCCCCGCTCATGAATATTCATGGCGAGACACAGGCTCTCAAAGCCGGAATTCAGAGCTGCATCTCAGCAGCGATAAATGATCTCTGCCATCAGTGGGAGAGTGAAACAAAATAAAAGTGTGGGGCGAGACCAAAATGCTTTTGTATTCCAAGCTTAGCCACACAGTAGACACCTGCACACCAACAATGACCAATCATTTTTATGTTGCATGACAAATATAAAGTGAGGATTAAAGCCAAACTGAACTGCGGCAATGCTGGTTGGAAGAGAACTCCTGTTCGGACACAGACAGTCCGTTACACAACTAACTGCCGTCTCAGTCACATTCCCTGCCCTGCTTTTACCCCCTTATTTCAAGCATTGTGTTCCCAGACTGAATCGAGTTATTGTCTCGTTCTGGATGGTTTCCATGGCTTATTTATCCTTCATAATATCAGCTGTAATAAAAACTGGGCCTTTTTGGGCCTGAAATGCCTCAGCTGTAATGGAAGCTGCAGTGGTACCAGTCGCGGCAGAAACGATTGAATAGTGCCTTTCTCATCCCTTTTCATTGTTCGCCGGCTGTTCAAGGCTGCGTTACCAGGGAGCTGTACAGTGTATCTGTTTCTGTCATTAGGACTGGGAACCATCTAATCAAATCCTAAACTGAAAATTATAAAAATGAACGGGTATTGACAACTATGATTCATCTCATCTTCTCAATTGATTTGTGAACAGCTTACATAAAACTCATCTTACCCCCCTTCCCAGTCCAAAAGGGGATTTCCTCTTCTTCTGACATTACAATAAAATCATGCAAAGATACAAAAATAATTAGTTGGTTAGCATTCACATGCAGGATCAGCTGGCATGTTCTCCCCATGTTTAATTTTTTTTTAATAAAAAAAAAATAAAAAATTTTATACAAATAGTGCAGCCAAGCCAACAAACAAGAGCACGTATTAACATAAAGAATCAAATCTGCCAAACCCACAGGTGGCGCTGTGATTGAAAGCCGAACAGATCATCGATTGCAGGAACAGCAATTCTGGGCACTTCTATCACTTTTTTATGACGCGACTAACCCATTTTATCAAACATAAAACATTTTTAAAAAGCAGAGGCAGGGGTTTTCCTTCGTGGGCAAAGACTTATTTATTTACTTATTTATTTATTTATTTGGCCAAAGTACACCAGCCCATTTCTAAAACAAGCCCCCACTAGGTTTGGTTCGGTGTACAGAGCACATGCCCTGTGACCCACTGCCGAAAAACGTGTCATCAACGTGAGCCCAGAGGAGCCCACAGGAGACCGAGTTCTGCAGCGCACTAGTGATGTTATCATATGTACTGGAACAATCCATGGCAGTAATAAAATCATCTTCTTACACCGTTACCTGTACTGATGATTTTAAGAGCCACAGTTACAGAAGCAGTCTCTGCATCAGCTGCAGGACCAACAAAGAGTCATTAACCCTTCAAGCACTGTAGGCAACTATACTGCCCTGAAGGCTAAGAGCAGTAACAGCAAAATTATTTGAACAGTAAAGATATCTTCGGTGTTTGTTTGCTGTCGCAACAAATGAATAGATAGTTAACCATGATGTATCAGAGATATGCTGACTTCCCATGACATCTTTTCTTTCCAAATAAATCCTAACCTCCATATACTTTCAGGCTGCATAACTTTCATTTTACCCAATAAGCAGTCACTGCACTTTGGCTTTGTAGGGAAGTATAGTTGCCCAATGATGCAAGATGTCAAAATGAAATGCTGTTGAAAATCTATATCAGGTGGCAACTTGTTTAAAAAAGCTCCAGCCCTCGTGGCTACTTGTTTATAAGGGCTCTAGCCCTTCTAAACAAGTAGCCACATGATAGATTTAACAGCTCAGGATAATTATATTTTTAAATTCCTTGAAATTTTACTGAGCACTCTTAGGGTTAATATTAGCAGAAAGTTAATTACAGGTTATAAAGGTTTAGCGGGGGTTTATTTTCTGCGCTGAAAAAACAGCAATCCAAGCTTACTTGCACATCAGACAAGCTTGGGCTACATCTGCATGGGCAAAATAAGCAAACCAAAAAATGTATATGAAAATAATAAACTCCAGGCCTCATCTGGCACCATCATGCCCACAGCAGCGTTATCTTCGTTAGGAGAAACAGAGTGTTTCAAAGGACAGTTTAAAAACAAAAGGCCATGACAAATTGAACCCAAATATCAAACGGAGCGATCTGATATTTGTTCTGCTTCTCTGTTAGCGCGGAGCGTCCTGTACTCTCTGACTTCCTCCAAGAGAAGAAACATCTGCTCATGTGTTTTGATAAGGCTTTATCACGGCTGACAGAAACAAACTCAACGTCACCGTATCAAAGCCGGATGACAGGTCAATACGCCACACGCAGATGAGTCCATCCAGGGTGTGAACTTCTAGTAGGCTGGGACAAACGCAAAGCCCAAGTTTTAGGAGTCGAATCATTCGACAGGAAAGAACACATGCAGTATGAATTTTTTTCCCCCTTTTTATTATATGCCAGTTTTTCTTTGCAATGATGGCCACAGAAAATACAGTCATCTTGGAGGGCTACAGCCAGACGCTTTCGCCCAGTCCTGCCCCCACACCACCCCGCGACCCCGTGGCTGAGACCACGCCAATATACCGGTGCAGAAATTCCCAGATAAGCAACACCCTGGCGCTCGGAGCTCCAGGGATCAGCTCCAGAATGCCGGCCCCCCGTGATGTCACAGGCTGCGAAGAACTCGGGCAATTCCACAAAAGGAATTCCTTGCTTAGTCGAAACGCGAGAGAGAGAGAGACAGAAAGAGTGTGTGTCTGTCGGTGTGCGGCTGGCTTAGTGTGTTTGTGTGCGAGGGGGAGAGGGAGAATGCAGAAGTCTGTCTGTGTCTGTGTGTGCATGAGAGAGAGAGACCGTGTTAGGCTGAAAGAGTGAGAGATACTGAGCGAGAGAGAGTGAGAGCATGCATGTGCGCGAGTACACACTCTTGAAGGAAAGGCAAAAAAAGTAGCTACCGTGCTACCACAAGAGGCCAAGCACAGGGTACCACCACTAGAGAATCCGCTGCGCAGGTCTACTAAGAGAACCGCAGGGAGAGCGAGAGAGAGAGAGACTTACTGCCGTAGCGGCTGTTATTGACCATATATGGTCGTGGGATTCCCATGGAAGAGAGCAGACAGAGCCCGGAGGAGGAGGGGAGAAATGTACAGACTCTCTCCGCACTTCACTCCTCATGTCAGTGTACAGACCGCCACAGGGGCGGCAGCAGCACACAGGGGGGGCGGAGTCAGCGAGCCGCTGTCCACGAGTGCTTCACTGCTCAGAGTCCAAACCGAGGGTCAACCAGGGTTACAGGGGGGCAGAATTTTCTGGTCCAGCTCATTGGCCTATTGCACAGGGGCTAAGAGTGTGAGGGTCTGCAGTCACCATCAGACCAGGCCTGAGATCGCCATTGGCCTGGCAGCCCAGACAGCGTCCAATCAGACCTCCCCAGTTATTACCTCAGCCAAACCAAGTTGGCAGAGGTTATGAGATCAGAGCCATCTGTTTGTTTGTTTGTGAACAACATAACTCAGAAAGTAATAAATGGATATCATTGAAATTTTGTGGGTGGGTCGCCGTTGCATGAGGGATGGACCCTGTTGATTCTCACCGCAATCATTCAAACAATATGGTCACCGCAGCAGCCATCTTGAAATCATATGACGCGAGAACTCAACTTTGCTCCCACTAAGCAAGATTTGGACTGTGCTGCCTTGGCGGAGGTTTGCACTCTAAGAGTGCCTCTAGTTTGTTTTTGTATTTTTGTTCAAGTGGTCCGCTTTTCCAGGGGTCAAAGGGCAGACTCCCGTCTCATCTATAAAGGGGGTCAGCGTAGTTCAGAGCCCTCACCTCAATCACTATGCTGAACCCTGGGACTGAAGGGGTTAATACTGCAGGTACTCTCACTGAATAAGCCATTCTAATGTGGCCACAGGGTACTTGAGTGATTCAGCACTAAACTAGAGGCACTTGTAGAGTGCAAACCTCCACCAAGGCAGCTCAATCCAAATGCGCATGAGTGGGAGCAAAGTTATCGCGTGCGATAGGATTTCAAAATGGCGGCCGTGGCAGGCATATAGTTTCAGTGATCACGGTCAAAAATCACGTGGATCACGGGAGGGTTGGGGGGAGTAGATGGGGTGCGGGCAGCAGTAAAGATGGCCGCGGCTCCGTGGCGATTATGACGACTGGCCGGAGGGTCGCCTCCTCGTAGAAACAAGAAAAACAAACAAACAGCCCACTTCCTGTTCCCTTTCCTTCCCACAATTCCCTGCATCTACATTTAGCCATGAGGACAATGGATGACCCATGGCTACATCACTGGCTTCCACCAGTCAAAATGAAGTTACAAAAAGACAAGCTATAGGCTTTTACAGAAAAAGACCCATCATGGTGATTTTGGTGTTGAAAATGTACAAAAAAAACCCATCACCGAGCCTCTGTGAACCCAAAAACTACAAGCTAGTAGTAACCCTCGAAAGCTCTTTGATCAAACTGATTATAAAAACTGGGACCGTAAACTATGCAGCAAAGAAATCAACACTGCAGGCCAAACATTTTTTTCTGCATAAGGAACTGGATCTGCATTGAATACGCAGAAGTAATGTTCAGCCTCTCTTGCAACAGTGATGAATGGTGTCATCAGACATTACCAGGTTTAATCAGGAGTAAAAATCATGGCCTGTGCCTGAAGCCATTCTGAGTAAGTACAGATCTCAGTCCTACGCATACCTGTATTCCTCCTTTATACAGTCAGGTGGGGAGCATGCATGCCTGTGATTGGCTAGCCTGGGATACTTGAAATCTGACTCCACCAATGCAGCATAATGACTGTAGAAACTGGCCTCATTAGCAGAGGTAGTAGGCGAATGAAGAGGCCTGTAACCTGTAATTTAAGGATCTGGCCTTGCAGGGTGAGCCCAGTTTTATCAGCCATCATTCACAGCGCTCACAGCTGGAGCAAACCGATCAATGATGTCAAGAAATGGCCGCATGCTCACTCACTGCTCTGCAAATATATCCACATGCCAGACTTATATCCTCATATTGTCCAAAAAAAAAAAAAAGTACTTGCCACCAACATATCTTTGTCCCCCGCCACAAGATGTGAAATCGTGTCAAAATGAGCAATCTGTCGGTGTGACCTTGAGAGTGACGCGAAGGTCACCAAAATCGACTGGCGCCGGGGTATCACCCTGATACATGTTGACATGAAATTTGAAGGAAATGCATGAATTCGTTCTTGAGATATCGCGCTGACAAGGATTCGGGACGGACGGACGGACGGTCGTGAATACTATGTCCCGCCACTTAGCGCGTTCCGGGACAAAAAGCCCCAACAACCGCTCAATTTGGCTTTCACTCAAATCCTTAAATCATTGGAGAAAAAAGGAGACGCATAAAATTAGAGTTTCCTCCCCCCCAGTAATTGGCAAGAACAGAAATGCGCGATGAGAACTTTCTTAAATGTCCGATGGCAAAGAAGCCACAATCACTACTGCCGATTTACACAGTTTGACAGCAATACAAAAGAATTTTCAGGAGGCAATACAAAAGCACACCTACGAATAAGTAAATGATTTGGTGAAAAGCTTGTGCAACTCTGAGGCCATCTTCACCACCTGCTGTGGCGACACGAAGCTGCGGGGGCATGAGGAGTCCGCCAGGCCGCATCCTCGGCTGTTTACAGAGCGCAGGTAATGATTTGGCTACAGGGTGGACCAGTTCTGGAGTGACTGTTACGCCACATAAGCCCAACACAAACACAGCAATGCTAACAATATTAGCATCCTGCCAAGAGCAAGGGCGCTCCCAAGACTCAAGATACAAAAGGCCTGAACTAGACAAATATTGAAAAGTTCCAATTGCAAATAATGCAAATTAAAAAGCCTCAAATTAAAATCTGACCTATAAACCACTAGTTGCAAAGATAAAAAAAAATCTAAAGACTCAAACTGATCTGAAAGGGCCAAGGGGCTACAGGTTTTCAATCCAAGCAAGCAGGGGTGCGTTTCTCAAAAGCGTAGTTCCTACGCAAGTTAGCAACTTACATAGTTTGTCCATTCACAGTCAACGGGTCCAACTTAGCATCTGCGATTTCAGGAAACCGCACCCCAGTGCCATACTTGATACAACGAATCAACATCAAGTACCATCTGAGTGAGCTCCGCATGTGCTGGAGACACCGCGATTGCCTCCGGTGCAGCAATACTCCAGAGATCTGCAGGGCTTTCCAGGCTCCTGACAGCACAGCTGCTGCAGCAGACATGATGCCCAATCCAGTCTCTATAAAAGGCTGCTGAGGCCCCGAACATTACACACCCAGAATAGCACAGAATTTTACAATGAACTTGTAGAGCCAGAGGGTTTGTGTCCATGTGCTACCTGCTCTGCAGTAGTGTGTGCGCGCGCGCGCGTCCTTGTGGTTGCGTGGAGGGGGACATCAGTTGCAATATACATGACATCCAGTCACAACAGAGAGGATGGTGAGGCACCATATTATTATTATTATTATTATTAAATTCCCTATTCGTTTGTCACCCCATCAATGAAGGTTTGTCTTTAGTTACTTCTTAATTCATTGGCATTTTATTTATTTTTCATTGTGAGTTGCTTTAGCAATATTGTTATCAAACAATCGTGCCAATAAAGTATTGTTGAATTTAATTTAGAGAGATGGGGAGATAGAGAGGTGCGAGAGAGTGAATGAATGAGCGAGCGAGCGTGTGAGCCAGTGTGAGCTTGAGTGCGTGTGTGCAACCAGTGACTATGATGGAATGCCACTTATTTTCCAATGGAAAATTTCCCTTTGCAGTGGACTGCCCATAGCGTGCCCTTTGACCCAAAAATTTCTGTCATTACTTCCACAATCATCCAAAGCCCAGCACGAGGACCAAAAAATAAAAACAATAAAAAAAATAAAATAATAATCATAATCATCATAATCATCATCATGTTTGAGAACCAAAATGAAAACAAATCACCTAATTTTTTCAACCCAAGTACAGTATGTTCTGGGGACATGACTCATGCATTTGATGAATGCCAATAAAAAAATAAAATAAAATAAAATAAAAAAACACAGATAATCTGCCAAATGTTTTAACCCCTCAATACAATGTACATAAAACAAGAAAAAAAAAAAAAACCTATTAGGCAAGGTAGATGATCCCAATGCCCTTTCCCCTTTTAGACTCCTATAGCTCGCCAAGACCTATATTATAGAACATCACTACTTTCTTTAAACAAAACTGAATATGAAGATGAGATATTAATTATGAATAAATAATCATGGTAAGAAAAAAAATCATTTTAAAAATTGACATCATGCCTGGAAATGACCAGGTAATGGACCAGCAACAGTGAGTCAATTGCCAATAAGTTTGATAATATATTCATTGTTAGTCATTTTTCCAGTAAAAATGTCAAACGTTTGCTGGTTCTTGCATTGGGTGGATTTACTATTTTTTCTAATAATTTATGATGGTAGAAGTCCCAAGATTTTGGATTGCTGGCAGGATAAAGGGAGCGATCTGAGGACATCACCTCGTGCCCCAAGAAACTGTGAACATTTTTCACAATTTTTTTTGTAATTTTACAAACAGATTGATCAATTGATTAGCCATAAGACCATTTAGCAGATTTATTTATTTATTTAATTCATAATAAAAATAATCCTTACTTGCAGCCCTGCTGGGCAGCAACAGGAAATAAGAGAAAAAAAATAAAAAAAAAAATCAATTTGATGGAGCACCAGCAGCAATGCTAAACTGGAAGAAAAAAAAAATTCCAATTTCACAAAAGACAAAATGACACCCTTTTTAAAATCAGTCCATCCAGAAGACTTAACAGTTTCCAAAGAAAGAAATGCACAAAGCAGGTTAGCCCTGAATAGCCATCTTGGCAACGATAGCGCCATGACAACATGAACCTATGCAGTCACTTCAGATTTATTCTCTTTTCCTGGTGGGTTATGACTCATGTTTAGGAGCACAATCTCTTCTCCAGTAAAAGATCTAATTGGAAGTTCACTGCAATCTTGCTGACTAAGGAAGCTGAACTGAAGCCAGTTCCAACCTGTGCCAAGATCTTCACAACCTCCCCTCGAGCGTCTGTTTTCCCCCATAGACAACAGAAATCAGACCACTGGTAGAAACTCGAATACAGGTATTGAAAAATCACGGAAAAGATACACCTATGGTGAAAACAGTCATGTATGACGCAGGATTTCAAGCCTCGCAGTGGTTCTACATTTACAATCAAAAAACCCACTGCCCCAAACCCAGCCAGCGAGTGTCATTGTTTCACATTTTAAAACCTGACATCACCACTTCTAGGTCCACACGATTAGTCCTCAGGCAGAATGGAGAGGACTACAGAGAGAGCAGCTTTCTGCACCACATCTTAAGAGTGCTTGTGCCGTTTTTCCACAATAATGAAATGAATCACGAGCTGAAAAGATCAACACTACAAATCAGGGAGCCCTTCACGCACAAGCGAAAATGCGGGACATGAGGGAACATGCCCTTTGTAATAACGCCACGGTGGTGTCAATATCGTGCCCACCCATTACTCACCTAAATCACAGAATCGCCAATGCGAGGCAGCTTGCTACTTTGAAAACGAACTTCCTTTTCGGCACACGACTCATTTCAAAGCGGTCCAGCTGCGGTAAACAAGAGCCTGCAGAGTCCTCTACTTTTTGCTGCTAGCTTGCTAGGTTTATCGTTGATTCTTACATACAAAACATGGGGAGTGTAGCATATGGAGAAGGAAGCAGTCTTAAGATTTTGCTTTCTGTTAATTTTAGGTGACAGTCTTTGCCTGATGTCAGTCTTTGCCTGAACCGGTTTTCAGTCGAACTGCAAATAAAAAGTTAGACGAGTTATTGTGACAAACGTGACCGTGCCCCCCACCGCATGTAGATGTTGGTGCTAAAAATGAGCAAAATTGGTGAAGTCCTTCTTGAAATATTACGTAAACAAGAGGCAAAACCAATGTAATTACATTGTGACCTAGAAAATGACTGGGGTCACCAAAACGGACTGGTGTCATGGGACCCCACCCAAGTACATGATTGTGCAAAATATGAGCAAAATGGGTCCTCTGGTTCTTGAGATATTGCGCAAACGACAATGGGACGGATGAACTCATGGACGGATGGAGCTGAATATTATGTATCCTGCTTTGCGACGGCAGGGGATAAAAAAAATTAGATGAAAGTTGGTAAAGAGGGCGCGGCTGCATAAGGTCAATTGCAGGCGACATCTTTGTGATTTTTAGCATATCTTGCAGGGATGAGTGGTCAGAGTAGGCAGTGACTTCTTTATCGCTAGATTGTGTCAACCCGTTTCCACGTACTATGCCAGATTTGACAATCAATCCTTTTGACCTTTTTTTCTGGTCAATTAAGCTCGTAATGATTATGAGGTGATGGTGACAAAGAGAATTTACCTTTATGCTTTGATTCCAGACTGCAAGGAAGCAAATCAAAATCAGGGAAAAATCTCAACTCTCCCAGTAATTCGATACATTGTTTCAATCTTTTGTTTATTGGATTATGAAAGAAGACTGAAAATAAACTCCCTATTTTTAAAAAATGGCATTAAAAAGTACATGTTTAAGGGGGGGAATATTATTGTAAACTTATTGACCACACATTGAACGCCACATAAGAAAGGTTTTGATATTTGTTCATGGCAATGAATTAGCTTCCTCTAAGCAAATATGAACAAACTTAGCGTCTCGTGAGCATTAAGATCAATGTACTGCGCAATGTCATGGATGGAACTGGCACGCCATTCTGCCATTTAGTCTTGTAAATTAGTCAATCAATCCTCAGATTGCTAATAAAGCAAAGCAAGAGTTATCGTGTTTAATGGGGAGGATTCTGCCTACCCTAACTGACCTCTGACGGCACGTCACTGGTATCTTGAGTGTCATGGGAAGACCTAGCATGTTCAACTTTGGTCAAAACTGAGTCAGGACCATTTTTGTGCTTAATAGCCTTTGCCTCATCACATACAAGATGCATAAAAAATAACCCCAAATTCCCTACATTTTGCAATGGAAAAACCAAACAAAGTTGCCAGTCTTTAATCGTTTAAGAAGCAGAAACCTTGCAAGTTTATTGGCCTTGGTTTTTCCAAATTTCCATTGTGACAAACACTGGCAAGCTAACCAATTAACCAAAGTTAATTAACCAATTATGTAGCAGCATACATGTCACATGATCTGTTAAGTCAGTTCCCATGCAGAGCACAAGTAGTGCAGAATTCCTAATTCACGTAGTTCACGTGCCAACAACGACTGAAAAATTGATTCAAAATGAAAGCAGACGGTGGTCAGCACAGAAAAAAAAAAAAAAAAAAAAACCCCAACAACAGCAACAACCGTCAAACGCCACAGCTACACAACTGCTAGCTATTTATCAATTTTGACAATTAATATTTTATGTTGTTGGATGGAAAAACCTTGTAAGTCATATTGTCATGGATACTGACATTGTCCCTGAATATTTCTTACGTAAATGAACAACCTGCCAAGTCAGTATCCTTGTCAAACAAAAGCTTAACCCCAAAAGGATACGGTTAACCAGCTTTCACAAAATCTACTTCGTTACTTGCTAGATTTTTCCATAACACTCACGAAGTGTCCACTGACCTTTCTGAAATGGCTCATGCCATGAACATGGATGGAGATCTTCACACTTGATCAGGTCCTCCAAATTAAAATTTTGAAGGAGGATTTGAGGTTAAAAATGCAAGCAACTTCCAGCTGAAAATTGGTGCTTGGTGAACCATCTTACACAAAAATGGTCATGCGTCATGAGGTGGGTACCCAAAAAAGGTAGATTTGTCACACAGGAATTTTTTTTTTTGGGCCAAAAAATAAAAAAATTCATAACCAAAAACCAGGGCTATAATAGTAAATAAGGTGTCACTTTGTGGCTTTGGATCTCTGCTTTCAGATGGTATTAGACACATTTTCCTTCAGTTTGTTATGTTAGTTTCAGGCTGATGAAGCAAAAAAGTCAGGGGTGGATTTTTTGTGGCGGAGGTGGAGGACAAATACACTGAACTGAAAGCCAATACATTAAAAACTTTCCCATTGCTCTCCATAGTTCCTAAAAATCATGGCAGGAGTCTCTACCAAGTCCCTTAATTGGCAGTCCATGTCAGTCGGCAGTCAATTCGTGTCAATTAAGTTCCATGTGCTCTGGTGAAGCCATCTTGTTTCGTGGAGTGGAAAGATTTCACCACAATTTTTCGGTACATTTCACTCATGGAAGGTATGTAAACCTTCTTATTTCTATTCAGTGAATCGCAAACGCAATGACAGTACAACACAGTTCCAAATACTAGGAAACTTCATTCCTTGATGTCAGCAGGTGTAGATGGGGTGGTAAAAATCAAGGGAACGGTCACGTTACTGCACTCCCTGTATTACTGAGGATTACAGCGCCCGTGAAAATCGAGAATATGTCAAAGCTTTTAAGAAGGTTGCCTTCTCAGATGGTTCGAGGGGTGCACTTGAAATAGAGGATGTTGTTAATGAAGCAGATGGCATGAATGTTTCAGAGGGTATTGAATATCTCTTGTCACTTATTTGTAAGGGTACAGTTGTGGCTATTCTGCCATCGGCCCAGTCTTTGGATGACTACTACTTGCTCCTCGCTACTTCATATGCGCTTGACGAAAGTATGAAGTCCGGCCATTGGAAATCATATCCCAAGAAGTCTGAAGTAATTTTGGGTAACTTTTACAAATTCCAAAAGGCTACTGAGGGCAGTCACTTGTACAAATGAGAGAAGAAACTGGTGATTGTGCACAAATATTGCATCTTGTATGTAGGAGTTGAACTGAAAAGCAGCGAGAAGCTACAGGATACATATGGTACAATATCAAGGATTTTATGAAGTTTTGAGAGAAAGAAAAGAAAAAAAAAAAAAAGTGTTCTGGCCGTAATGCATTTTCTATTAAAGGTTCATCTTCTAAACGGCTGTACATAAATAGGGTAAATATTGAAAAAAATAAATAAACCACCCATGCCATTTTTTTATGCAGTTTAACCTGTACAATAGCATATTCAAAAATTGAAAAATGGTCATTTTTGACCCTGTGACGCCAATTCCCCTCACCTCATGATGCATGACCAAATGTAACATTTTTCCATTTTCAAAAAGGTGATGTTGGTCAAGCTGAATGCCTCTGAATGTGACAGAAAATTAACACTACAAGAGTATTAAATCAAAGTACAAAGCAGGGGGAACGAAGAGAATTGACAGACAAACGCTGAAGACGCTCATGCACTGCAATGCAGTGGTAATGCTCACAGCCTCACACCAAGATGAGGTTGAAAACCAAATCAAATCAGGAAGAACAGGCCATAACCAGGAATTGTCTGGCCCAAAAGCCCCGTCTGATTACGAATATTCAGTTAAGACTTGACTCTGCGCCAGTCTGCAATACTTTCACCCAAGATTATGATGTCAAAACAGAAACACTCCAGCAAGTTCCAAACTGTCACTCAGCCTTTAGTAGAACAATCAGGCCGGATCAAGATCCATCAACAGATTCTGTGTGAATTTAAAAGGAAATACGGAGCATGACGACGAGGAGGCAAAACCGTGAAGGAGGAGTCTGGAAAAAAATACGCAGAGCGCTCGCCGAATCTACAGCACCTCGCTCATCGACTCGGTTGGCGTCTGGCTCGTCCGACTGAGTACATTGCCTCAAATCCATAAGAATCCTCCGCAAACTGATCAAATACAAGGCAATCAACCAGATTAACCCTTGGAACGCTGACATAAGTTTTAAAAAAAATTCTAAACTTGTGCTGTTGAAAACCTACCATGTTTCATCTTGTTTAAAAGAGATCCCCTGCAGGAGCTCTTTTAAACAATTCGCCACATGATAGGTCTTCAACAGCTTTGATTTTTATATCTCACATCATTGGGTAACGATAGCTGCATTAAGGGTTAACCCATCAGATTGCTTATCCTATATAAATGGTGCATGTTCTTTACAGTCCCCATCTGCATACGCGCCAAGAGGCAGGGATTTACTGCCTTCTGCTCGAACCCTGATCCCCTGACGAGTGCTGAGCAGCTTCTCACTAACTGAGCAGAGAAACAGCCTCTCCTGCCTCTCCTCCTCAAGCTCAGGGGGTTTCTTTCAAATGTTAACCTCCATCCCCCTTTCCAGCCAAACCCAGTGACCTTAGATGACCACTGCTGACCCCCCCCAGTGAAAATGAGTTTAGATTTTCAGGGTGGAAAACCTCAGCCGACTGTGCAAAAAAACACTTCTCCTCAGTCGTGTCTCTACAGTCCATTTCACTTGCCGCACAGCCAGGCTGAATTAAAAAGGGTCAATTTCGACGGAAATCCTTAGCCAGGGAAAACCATTTTCCGGAAAACGTTTTTAATTTAAGATTGACATTTCCCGAAAGAGGCTCAAGCTGGGGAATCTTGCTCGAAAAAACGACTGCCATTTCCGTTTGACCTTGAACCCAAGCCACCCGTCTCCTGGCAATATAGCCATGTTGAATACAACATATGCTACTTAAGCTCTCTGCAGTGTAAGATTGGAAATGCAACTCACTATTCTAGATCCTATTGCTAAGGTCACAATTACTACAGTTAACAAGAGGCAGAATGCATAGAATGAATCTAGATCTCGGGGGGGGGGGGAATAGAATTTAAAAAACCTTCCATACATACAATCTACACAAACTACACAAACTACAGGCATTCTGATTCATCTCGCAGCCAAGAAATGACACAAGACAGTCTGACCGGGGTGACCAACTCAAAGCAGACCGATCAAGTTACTGGTGTCCCTGAGGTCATGAAGGCAGCAGGATTCCTCCAGGTTCAAAGGGAGTCCCAGAGACCAATCAGAACCAACCTCGCTGCATTTTAAATTAGCCGGACTGGCATGCAGGATAAGTTGAGGAGATTAGATCACGACTCAAAGCGCTGTCAGGAGAATGAGAGGACCTCCACAGGGAGGTTAGCCCCATTTCTACATTACTTCCATCAGAAGGCTTCAGCTCAGAAATGACCCTCTCAAAGCAGAGGAGGTAATTAAACACATTATGGCACTTCTTAAGCAGACAGGCTGAAATCAGGTAGCTGCAGACAAAGTAAGCCTAACGAACGGCTATCGACCGCCAACTCGGTTACAAAAGGGTAAAACTGAACATCTGCAACAGACCGCCGCCAACTCCATCGTTTCCAAAGTGTAAAAATTTGTTCATTTCTGGTGATAAGTTAAGCAATTATGACACAGAAAACCACCAGAGAGACTTTTGGCAAATATTGGTATAACTGGTATAGGTGCAACTGATATTTTTACAGCCTGATGACAACTCTTCATTCCCCCCTAACCAGCATCGATGGCCATTAATAGGTCCATTAGGGAATCGTTCCCGTGAGGTTACCGCCATCCCCTCCAATGTTAACCAAGCCCACAACTTCTGTAAAACCCAAAAGAAGCATTTCATTTACACTCAGATCAAACAGAACAAGGGATTATTGCAAGTAGTTCAAGACTGCATTACAGCTGAAATTACAGTTCCAGCGTCACTCCGTCAAAAAAAAAAAAGATATTTAAGGCCACACATTCTAGTTCACATTAAGCAATACGTTATAAATATAAACAAGGCGTTAACAACAGGCCATTCTTTCAATTGCGGACGCAAGACATACCATGAGCGAGTCAGCGTCAGCCTCAGGAGATGGCACCACTTCAGGACATGATTAATGTGCGAACCAAGTTAAGAAATATTGAACGGTTTTCCAGTTAAGCTCCAGAAACAAAATGTTCACAGACAGACGGAAGGACAACCATACCCATGACTATATCCTCCCACATTATATGCCAGGGAGATTATTTAAAAAAAAAAAAAAAAAAAGGGGTTACCCAGTATTAATCACACTGGTGTGCAGGCTTTTCCAAGACAGGCCGTAGTGACCTAGTGTGTACTTTGCATGTCCCCAAATTTGCGTGTGCACACGCGTGTGAGGAAGAGGGAGGGAGAGAACTCACATGGGGGTTGCAGGCCCCTACGCCCAACATAACGTCCGCTACTTGCACAGCAAACTTCCATTTGAGGTCTGTATACTAGTCAATACCACCCTATTCGGGCAGTGCAGTTTCTTAAATGTAGAAACCAAAGACTGACACTACCTTTAATAAAGCAGTTTCATTGATTTTTGAATCGTTTGATAACACACCTAAAATCGTGAAGTATGGAGACCAAAAAAAAAAAAAAAAAGAAAAGCACAACCCCACCTTGGAAAAGCTTAGACTGTGCGGAAAATGCAGCACATGAAAGCAAAGCATGATTTCCACATTTATTTTGGCTTGCGTTTCATCGTGAACAGTATGAAGATAAGATTCAGTGTTTGGTCCAGTCAACTTTATTTTACAAACATTCTTGCCATTTAGGCCAGAAATTTATTCCAAAAAAAATCAGGATGGAGCAATTTAGGATGAGTAATTAAAAAAAAAAAAAAACACAAAAATGACTTTACTCAGTACAGCTGATGTCAGCAGGTGATCTTAATCGTGATTTGGGAAAACAGCAGCATTCTGGAGCAAAGATGGGCTGAGCACCACCAATTCAGCCATTTTTGCTTGATAAGTTCCCTCAGAGAGACAAGAAGGCGTTTGGATATTTCACACTCAGAAGTGCATCACAAAATTATAATATTCAAGGAGTTTCAAGAGGTTTCAATCTTGATTTTAAACATTCCTACCCAAGTTTTTCCGATGTGAGGCTGTATGGCTGTGGCCAACATGACAGAGCTTGCTGCGATGTCAGCAGGCTACAGCAGCGCATCTGACAGCCATTCAATGAGGAGTCAGACTAATGTTACTGGGGAATGAGTTCGCCAGCAACTTTTTCGTCAGACGCATATTTCCATTGCACCTTTATCAGACACTGCGCTGCGTGGAAAATTCAAGCACGTCTATGCCGTCAGTGCTAACTGGACCAGACACAGCTATTCAGAATACCAAAATAAAAAGAATGTTAAACACAAATTTCTCGTGACTGAAAAGACAAATTATCACGAGACAAATTTTCCCAGTCTTTCTAGGACAAACCATGCAAAAAATGTACCTTCTTCCCCCCTTGGATGTTTTATTAAAAAGGATGTAAAACGTACGTAGCTGGAGCAGGCAAAGCTGAAACTCAGTATACGCAGAGATCAACATGTTATAATGGACCCTTCTTTTTTTTATTTAAACAGTAATCTGGGAGAAACATCTTTATAAAAAAAAAAAATTAATAAATAAAAAAAAAAAAAAAAAAATAAAAAAAAAAAAAAAAAATAAAAAAAAATCAATGACCGCCTAAACAGCCATTCAGAGCAGTCAGGGGCCCGCTGAAATATGACAAGCGCTTCAGGGCCACTCGTGAGGTCCGGCTCACAAGGAGGTCAGCGGGAGTGTCGCTTCCTGTTGTGGACGGTTTTCCCAACGCCGCTGCCTGGAGAGAGTGAATCACGGGCGGACATCGACTCTGGTGCCACGCCAGGGCTCGATTCCAAAGCCACCCAGAGTGGAGCTCTGCATCAGAATTCAGGGCTGTCCACCCAAATCCACCCCAGGGGTATCTGAAGCTTAAGAGGGACCTCGAGGGGGCAATGCTTATAGACCTGTCATGACCTGCACGGGTGACAGAGCTGCCTTTTCCTACCTAAAACGGGGGGGCGGCAATCGGTCCCGTGGCGGGAACTTTATGAATACCATAAATCAGAACATGGGCCACAGGATGTGGATTCGTAGCAGAACACAACCTGGATTGATTTTTTTAGGAGGCAGTTTGGTACCACATAAGCATGCTGGCTCCTCAGTATAAATATTCCATACAATACAAGCAGAAGCTCCGTCTGAAGATCTACATTCTATTGGCTTTCGCTGCAGACGGGCATACTGCAGGTCAGCTCTTTGACAATTTATTCGGCATGCAAAGCTTGCTGGACCCCATTACTGAACCACACAACAGTAATTAAGCCATGTCAAGCAGATTCCGCAACACATTAAAGTTGCGAACACTCAGACTGTAGATCACTTAAGATTCACAGGACTAGAGATTTACATTTATACAGCTGGATGTTTTTGCGAAACCAAATCCGCTCAAGAATGTCACATCGAAGTAGGATGGAAGAAATCTGCACAAACTTTGCATAATAAACCAGCTTTCAACCAACCCAAAAGGCCATTCTCACGATGTCAGAACCATACTGCAGCAATATCAAAACAAAGTTACAAAATACATTAAAGTAACAATAATAGAACATTTAATATTAGCTGGGCAGGCCATTCTCGCATGACAGCCATTCCAAAATTACTTCAATGAAGAGACTAAATTATGAGTAAGGATGACGGGCATCCAGCCCGTTTCCAGAGCAGCGAATAAATCTTGTAGAACACCGACACAGTCCAATCCCCAACTACCAACCACTTAACAACGACATCATGTTGCTGGCAATGACAATTCAGAAATTTCAACAGAACATGGGCTGCGACCGTGTGGTCAACAAATCTTGGCCTATCCATTAATCCTGACCACTTTTCTTTCACCTTTGAGGAAAATGTCATAAGGTAAAGAAAAGGTGTAAAAGGGAATTCCCAACTGCTTAGACAACTGGGCTAATTGGAGAATTTGAATTAGCTTACACTAGGCAACGTGATTGTGTGTCCCCGGCCCATCATATAGGTTTCTTTTGACGATTGGCCGGATGAAAGTAGTCACTTTAAATATTGCTGCTGCGCAGAATAGTGGGATAGCATCATCTCTTCTTATCCAAAAGGATGGCAGGCGCTGGGTTCACATGCCAGCAGTGGTAACATCACCAATGACTCATAAGAGCTGTGGGCTAAAAATCGAATGCCCTATATGCAGTCAAGTAACCATGGAACACATTCAATGTTGGTTTACTTGACCCATTTCGCTTAAAGGGACTGTCAGCTGGGGCACATGCGCAGTAGAGTCCAGTCGATAAACACTTTCATACATGCAGTGCGATATCAAGGGAGCAGAAACACAAACCCCAAGCTTATTAGAACGCTCGTTACGCGTACCTTCATCGCCATTTTAAATACAGAAGACTGCCTGCAGACGCGGAGTTGCTAGAGTAACCGCATTCATCTCTGCCGAAAGCCACGGAGAATAAATTACACTACCCTTCCATATTTCTTAGGGCAAAAACACATTGAAAGTGTGAGGTAAGGTAAACCGGTGAATTCGTGGTGGAGTTTCAATCAGTTTGCATCGCGTGCATCCTTGAGAAGTTTGGGGAATTTTTTTTAATCAAGTAACTGTCTAATGTTCGAAGCACCAGTTTGTAACAACGTTTTGTCTGACATGCAGCTGTCATAGATCCTTTTGCGATGGCTTCCAGTTCGACGGCCGCCGTAGGACGATATAATCAACGCAGGCTGATTTAAAAGCAATAACACCACAAAAAACCCAAACTGACGAACTGATACTACGAATAGGCTGAGATCAAAAGATAATTTTTATCAAAGAACTTCAATAAACTTCAAGGATGAACGCAATTTAAACAGATTGAAACGCTTACACCTTACATCTCCGGTGAACTTGAAATGGTCGTACCAAGATTTTCAAGATGCTTTGCTTCATCGCGCGCCTCGGTTGACATGGTCCCTTTAATATCTTAATGAACCTCCATTGAAGTCTACAGCCAGTAATGATGGTGACATCTTGAGAATGTTCTGTTCAATTTTTGAAAAACAACATCAATCTAATCACTTATCTGGCACCTAAATGGGTCAATGGACTGTATAAACCATCCCCCCCGAGTGTTACTGGCCGTCGTGGCTCCCTTAAAAAGGTCAAGCCATGGTGACCCTGGAGGAGGGGGGAGGGGCTTAGGAGCGGTCCTCTGGACCGACAGGAAGAACAGGTCAGTGGTGACGTCAGACTGCTGTGCTCGAGCCCACTGAGAGAGGAGAAATCTCACCTGGACTGAGAAAACCACCGTAGAGCCTGACCCTTCACTCATCCATGGATTAGCAGGAGTTAAACTCAAATCCTGCCTTTAGCCCAGCTCTCCTTTAACCCGTTTGGGGTCAAAATGACCCCCCCGCTTCACATCCAAATCCACTTTGTTTTCTTCAAGCCAAAGAAAAACTAGACATCAACCTTCAGAGTGCTATAGTTGCTCAATGATGCAAGATATCAAAATCAGATGCTGTTGAAAACCCATCCCTGCGGGAGCCCTTTTAAACAAGTTGCCGCATGATAGGTTTTCAACAGCTCAGATTCATTTCCATTTTTAATTCCTTAAAATTTATTCGGCGCCCTAAGGATTAAACCATTTTTTAAACTCCATAGCCCAGGCCTGTGTTCAGGAAGCACATTCTCAGTGTACACTTGGTACTCTATCCCTAACACAAACTCAAGCACGCAGGCACACACGCATTAACAAGTAAACAAAAGTGAATAAAACACGAGGGTCATATAAATCAGGAAGAAAACGGAATTTTCTTCACGAACCAAATGCTGAAATATAGGGCTCGGCGATATGGACAAAATTAAATACAGTATTTTTGACTGAATGCCTTCATACTGATATTGTGACAATACTCTGGCGATAACTACTGGTGCCTTCACCAAATATTTACAAAATGAAATTTTTGATGAATAGTCATTAGTAATGTGGATATGATGACCAACTGGGCACAGCCAACAGCGAGAGAAGTCAAATGAGAGCAGATAGCTGACAGCACTCAAGTCATATCACAATGTTACAATACCCACAATCCCTGACGACATTGCATCGTATATCATGATGGACATAATATCTACGCAATTGCCCAGCTTTACCGAAATACAAAACTTTTTTTTTTTTTTGCAAATAATCATCAACTTAGAATTTAAAGGCAGCAACACATTGCAAAAAAGTTGGCATAGGGGCCTTTTTACCACTGTGTTACATCGCCTTTCCTTTTAATGACACTCCGTAAACGTTTGGGAACTGAGGAAACCAATTTTTGAAGCTTTTCAGGTGGAACTCTTTCCCATTCTTGCTTGATGTACAGCTTAAGTTGTTCAACAGTGCGGGGTCTCCGTTGTCGTATTTTACGCTTCATAATGCGCCACACATTTTCAATGGGAGACAGGTCTGGACTACAGGCAGGCCAGTCTAAGTACCCGTACTCTTTTACTACGGAGCCATGCTCTTGTAACACCTGCAGAATGTGGCTTTGCATTGTCTTGCTGAAATAAGCAGGGGCACCCATGAAAAAGACGTTGCTTGGATGGCAACATATGTTGCTCCAAAACCTGTATGTACCTTTCAGCATTAATGGTGCCTTCACATATGTGTAAGCTGCCCATGCCTTGGGCACTAATACACCACCATACCATCACAGATGCTGGCTTTTGAACTTTGCGCCTATAACAGTCCGGATGGTTCTTTTCCTCTTTGGTCCAGAGGACACGACATCCACAGTTTCCAAAAACAATTTGAAATGTGGACTCGTCAGACCACAGAACACTTTTCCACTTTGCATCAGTCCATCTTAGATGAGCTTGGGCCCAGCAAAGCCAGCGGCGTTTCTGGGTGCTGTTGATAAATGGCTTTTGCTTTGCATTGTAGAGTTTTAACTTGCACTTGCAGATGTAGCGACGAACTGTAGTTACTGACAGTGGTTTTCTGAAGTGTTCCTGAGCCCATGTGGTGATGTCCTTTACACACTGATGTCGGTTTTTGATGCAGTACCGCCTGAGGGATCGAAGGTCACGGGCATTCAGTGTTTGTTTTCGGCCTTGTCGCTTACGTGCAGTGATTTCCCCAGATTCCCTGAACCTTTTGACCATATTACGGACCGTAGATGATGAAATCCCTAAATTTCTTGAAATAGCTCGTTGAGGAATGTTGTTTATAAACTGTTCGACAATCAGCTCACACATTTGTTCACCAAGTGGTGACCCTCGCCCCATCCTTGTTTGTGAATGACTGAGCATTTCAGGGAAGCTGCTTTTATACCCAATCATGGCACCCACCTGTTCCCAACTAGCCCGTTCACCTGTGGGATGTTCCAAATAAGTGTTTGATGAGCATTCCTCAACTCTCTCAGTCTTTTTTGCCACTTGTGCCAGCTTTTTTTGAAACATGTTGCAGGCATCAAATTCCAAATGAGCTAATATTTGCTAAAAATTACAAAGTTTACCTGTTCGAACATTAAGTAACTTGTCTTTGCAGTGTATTCAATTGAATATAGGTTGAAAAGCATTTGCAAATCATTGTATTCTGTTTTTATTTACGATTTACCCAACGTGCCAACTTCACTGGTTTTGGGTTTTGTACTATGAAATGCTCTTGTGCTACGATGAATTCGCCCAACTGACAAGCACGGTCCATCTAGCAAATTCCAGATGTACCCGAAACCCCTGAAGTCCTCAACATTATCGCACTTCAAAAATATATAATAATAGTAGTAACTGTTGAAATAAGCCAGATATATCACTGCCCATGTTGACGTAACTTACAGGCTTTTGTTCATTTACTGTGACAACTTTGAAGAAAAGATTTCTTTTTAAATGAGTGAAAATCACAGAATGTATACAACTATTACACTGAGATATTGACACTGGACCTGAACACATTGAAAGAATAAAATTTTGATAAACTTTTCAATAAAAAAAAAAAATAAAAAAAATGCATAGTATAAAAGGCCATGTTATGATAACGAGTGCACTGCATTCTGGGAACAGCCCATTGCTTGGCCTTCCGGACTTTCTGCTTGCAACTTTCTCAAGCGCCACTCAGTCATACAACTTCAGACTCGACAATGCATTCTTAAGTCCACAGTAAACGGCCGCCAAGAGTGACGCCAATCAAATGAACGCTGGTCAAGAAAATCAAAGGACAGAGATGCACAAATAACTACAGACAGAGACGACTTTCCATTTTCATTAGACGGTGTTCGTACCAACAAGCAAAAGCTTTGGTCGACAGACACAGCCACACAGACTGAAGCCTCAGCTGTCCTCCCTCAAATTCCTCCCCACTTCTCTGCTTGTTGCAGGAAACGGCTCCAAAGCCAGGCGGCTGCTTTTAGTCTAAGTTCAAACCAACAGCAAATGGCGCCTAACTCCAGAACTGACCAAATCCAGCCACCTCTACTTCAGAAAGCTCTTCTCTACAAGAAGAAAAAAAAAAAAAAAAAAAAAAAAAGGCCAACTTCCTCAGAAACAGTGCTTCACAGACCTTTCTGTGAATGTTATCCGGGATATTTATGGATTGCAAACCCGAATCCCCCCCTTGTGATTCAAAGGCTGGAAGAAACTGGAATCTACAGGGTAAAACAAAGGTTCAACATGCTACAGAGCTAAGCAGCCATGAAAACCCAAAGTCATGTGACCTCTTCATTATGGCGCGGCCCAATGGTCTTTGAGGAGAAGGATACTTGGCTTGAGAAAACAGGGCTTTTGCGTATAGTCAGCACAGGGACAAGAATGCCACAGATTCAGAGGTCAAATTTATTCACAAAGCAACTCTAGGTCATCCTCATGCAACAATTCTCCTTTAACCACATTTCTGAAGATTGGCCAATATCAAAAAAAGCCATCGTTGAGCTGAAATTTATGTGAACGCACCACAAAAACAGAGGACAGCAAATTCATGCAGTCTGAAGTGGTGAGGCACAGAGATGAGCCTGTTCCAATTTCTATTGCCTCGGAGAGATTGTGCACGCCTGTGCGGGTGCGCATGTGCATCATGCTGTTGCAGCAAGCAGTCTTGTTAATATAATACGTGGAACCAGCATACCATGCGTCCTACGACAAACACACACACACAGCACTGCCATTTGATTTATTTGATAAGGCCCTACACATGCTCAACAACTGACAGCTGCAATTACATTCTGATAACAAAACTCTCTGAAAAACCATGTCAGACCACAGCAGGACGAAGAAAGATGACAATGTTTTGAATGTTCAAACATATGCTTAAACAAGGGCGGTACAGCACTCATTTTAAAGCCAAATGTCCAGCCTGCAGACATACGCAAACAACCCTCAAAAACCTACAGCCTTTCACGCTTTCACCATCCTGACCTCCATTTAAGTGGAGCAAGTCCATTCAAGCGGAGGTCAGGATACTGTGTCCTGCATTATCTGCCGAGTGCTAACCCAGAGCCGCAGCTCGAGCAGCTTAAGTATCAGTGAAGACGTTTCCCCAAGCGCGTATTAAGTTCCACATAGCTGTCATCGGACGCATCTGTCGACCCAGAGCAGTTCCAACAGTGACTGTATTGCTGAAGAAACAAATACACACTGGTTTCATGTCACACGCATGGACATATGAACAAGTTAATGTTCTTAACTAAAGCGATATTGATTCAGTGATACTCCTTAAAAGAGATGTGCATTCAAATGCACATGAAGTTACTGTTATTATGATATTGGCCATCAGGCCTTTGACTTCAAATCGCAAATGACAGGTAAACTCTGCGGTCTTATTCATCAAGACTGCTGTAATGTCTGTGTGAACTGAATGGAAGTCTGGACAGGTGGTGGTAGAAATATTTCTGCAGATTCACCACAAAGACTGCGGTGTTAAGTCCCTTTCCTTTCGCCGAACCTCAGACATCCATAATTCCGAGTGATTCTCATGCTGTTGTGCATTGGCTCCATATACCTTCTGCCTTACGGTGACCTCCCTACATGAGTTAGCCCTTGGCGTAATATTTTATAAAATTTTGGAAACCACTAAAAATTTGTTCATATCACAATGGCCTGGGATGCAAAACCATATTAAGAGACAAAATAAAGCAAATTATATTCCCAGTTTGAAGACATGGATATGTTGTTTTTCTTACAATATCTCCACAGAAATGTTTATATTTTGCGAAATAATCACAACAAAGTCAATTTTTTCATTAAATCCATTTCTTTAATCGAGGTGTGTGTTTAATTACACAAGTAAAAACACTAAACAAATACACCACTTTAATGCTTACTTTTCCCGTGACAAAAATGAGCATTTTTGGAAATATTGCGTTTTGCGATGAAACTCGTCATGTGTGTCCGCTTGCATCACTTTTTCCCTCCCTCTCTTTTTGGAATGTAAATGACCCGTTTGCCACAAAGTGTTAGGCAATTATAAACCAGCACATCTCAGCAGAACAACTGTATGCAGCCCGCACAAATAGAGTTGACCAGAAGAGAGAGAGAGAGAGAAAGAGAGAAAAAAAAAAAAAAAAAACATAGCTAAAATGAAGTTCATACCTAAGCTAGTGCAATATTCTAAAATATTCCTACCTTTGCATGCTAAATGTTGCAAAAGCTCAAGTTCCGCACATGGTGTTAGAAGTCATGTCCCATTTAATATCAGAAGGCAACGCTCACTTCTGAGGAGAACATAATATTAATAGTCGCTGAATTCTGTTTACATACTTCCACACGAAAAAACAGGGCATAATAGAAAACCTTTTCTGGGATAAGTTGGTTAAGCAAGTGTTTGCCAACCCAACAGTAGTTTGTAACAGTGCATGTGAACAATGAATAATGCGCTCTTGCAACACTGACCGTTTCCCACAACCTCGGCACAGCAACACAGTGCAACTAAAAATATTGGGTAGGGCTAATCTTCTGAAAATTCGCTAATTCTTCACCCCCAAACTCAACTTGATATAGATACATCTCAAGAATAACTGGTGAAAATGTCATCACAGTACATTAAGAAATAAATTAAGGAGGAAGGTATATAGATGGTTATAGTTTTTCAGCATAATGTTTTTAGCAGATTACCCCTCCCCTAAAAATATTCCCAATGCAAATACGGTACTCCCCAAATACAAGACAGTGGCGTAATTTGCTGTCAACTCTTGTGACAAAACGAATGTCATTGACAATGCCAAAACTTTACACTTAATTACACGCATGATCGTCCAATTCCCCATGTTTGCTAGTATGAGAGACAAGCTTGCCAAGTCGCCCCGTTCCAATGGCTCAAGTTGCAAGAAAAGATTTCACCTTGTGCGCGCAAACGTCCTCCTCCACTCACCGTGACTTCACCTGCTAACGTCAACCGACCGGCCTCTGGCGTTTGGTGGCCAGCAACACTTTTTATTAAGGAGATCATGAGCCAGATACTCGGCATGGCTGAACTACAGGCATTTCACACTTGAAGCTCTCCAGATAACTTTATGATAGGTAAAAACGTCGTTGCCAATTGCTGAAACGTTACAAATACATCCAAAAAAAGCAAAGGAAACCTGGCCGTCAAGCTACAGACCGGATCATAGCCACAAATTATCTTCGCAACACCACCCCAGCCCATCCACCCATCAGACTTGACCCAGCAAAGAGCAATTCGCAGTTTAGCCGGGATAATGAACATCAAATATATCACACAGATGCACATTCCGATAGATGCGCACACCATCTGCTTATGGCCAAAAACAAGGACGAGGGTTGGGATCAGGTGCGCGTCAGGCCATAATGCGGGGTTCCCACCGAACGCGACGCGAATTATTCGCGCGGCCCGATTAAATGCAAAGTCAATGCAAAGACAATTCGCGTCTTTGCATTGACTTTGCATATAATCGGGCCGCGCGAATAATTCGCGTCTCGCTTGCTGGAAACGCAGCAATAGGCAAAACGCGATTTAATTTCTTTCGGCTTTTGGCCCCACTTTTTTTTTTAAGTGATCCAACCAAACGTTAGCCAGCCAACACAGATCCACAGTCGGCCCCGTCCGCGGCGGACGCTTCCGCGCACCCTGCGTAAACACACACCCGATCCTCCGCTCCAGACAGCTTTCGCCTTAATGGATCGAGGAGAAGCTGGGAAGAATTTGACGCGATAAATCATGAAGCAGAGCTTGTCTACCTGATGCAGGGCTGTAAGCCCGTCCACATTGGCGTAGTTGATGTCAGCGCCCCGGTCCAGCATCCTGAGCACCTCCTCGGTGTCGCCACTCGAGCAGGCGGCCAAAAACACGGCGCCATCGTCGAACTTCACCTTCGTCTTCTTCTTCTTCAGTAGGGGCGGCTCCAGGTCCGTCTCCGAGCCCAGCCATCGCTTCAGCTGCTCGTTCCTCTTCTGCTTGGCGTCCGCCATCTTCATCCCCTCTCTTGCCTCGGCTTCTTATCTTTCTCCGAGGAAAGGATACACTGCCACTATCCCACAGCGTACTGGGGCGTGGGAATTTGAAGGAGAAGGGGGGGCGTCTAGGTACTGGAATCCCGTTTCATCATCTCGCGAGAACTTGGTGACATCATCTCAGGATCTGCAGTGTCACGTCATTATGAGAAGACGCGTCGAATTGCATATATACCTGAGGTCGAAACCGGTCTTAAACCAATGTTTGGAAGCTACAAATTTGCTTTCATTTTTAAAATTCCAATTCGAGGCATTAAAATTATTATTGTTTTTGCAATTATTATTATTATTGATCAATGTTTGACAGCTCATTTCTTAACTATTATGGAGCGGTGGGCAGCCACAGTGTAGCACTGAGGGAGCAAATTTGAAAAATTCTGAGGCTTAAATTAAGGGCTGTGCTATGATTGCTGCACATACTCAGAATGTACATCCTGAGAAAATGAATCTGCTTGACTGCAAGTAATAATCTGTTTCTATCTTTGCCAATCCTTCTTCATTTTTAATTGTATTTATATATTTTAGTTCCTCCAGCATTATGCTCCATATTTGAAGGAGCTTTCTATGGAAATTTGAGGGTTCAAAGCGCTGTTTTTAGCTTTAGCCAAGGGATATAAAAAATGCAAGCTGGTTTACATTGCCAATAATCATAGAAGAAGAAAAAATATCTTCCAGATTTTGGCCTGCAGTTGAGCGGATATCCTTTGTTCGAAGTTGTGAACACGTGCAGTAATTTTGACACGGCTCCTTTAAAGCTTGTTTATGGGCAATGCCCTGATATACTGTATATGCCATTTTAACATTTAATCACTAGCAGTACATACTGCAGGTGTGGGAGACCCATAGTGCCTCTAGGTAATCTGCAAACTCCACAAAAAATGGAGCCTGGACAAGAATCTGAACTTGGAACCTCTGTAACAGACGGAGGCAATGCTCATATTTTACTGACTTAATCACCAAGCTGTTTTTTACCCTGAGTTTTTGCCAGCTGTAGTTTGCAGAACTAGTGTTCTTTTTTTAATTCAGTAATTTGAGCTGGCAGCTGTTTGCACAGCTCGGGCACAAGAAGGCGAGTCAAAATCAATACCGCGGAGCTTCAGCTTTTGCAGAGACAAACAGAGCAAGTCACATCTTAATTGTTTTCATCCTGTTCTTTGGAAAGAAACTATACATACTACAGCTGCTTATATCTCAGAATGACATTCAGTCTCATAATCCTTTAGGGCTTGGGTATAATAATTAATATCATTAAACCCCCAGCCATGAATTAATCCATGCAGCACATGTTAAAGGTAATTTGTTATTATTATTGCTGCATTGACATCTTTTATTGGGTACTTAAACAAGCCTTGTAAGAAAAATAAATATGGTAACCAACCGATAATTATTCTTGGCCTGCACATTTGATGACATAAGCTTTCCCATTATCAAGAGGGGTTGTTTTAATAGTTGGTTGCTTTGCTGTGGTAGATAGCTAAGCTGGCATTTGTGGAGCTGCTGGTCCAGCCCTCTGGTAGAGTCTGGAATTCTGACCTGCAGGATGGATAGGGATTGGAAAGCCTCTGCGGATGCACACTTGTGCAAAAGCTCTTCACCCCAAATACGCTCCAAGGGCTTTGTCCCTGTTTCTCATTCTTGAGTTCACTGCTAGTTACTGTTCTCTGGCAATTCTCATAGGGTATCATCGACAAAGATAATTCATGTTATCATTAAAAAAAAAATCCTTTTTTAAATAAAAATTAAACATCTATCTAGTATCTGCACAGAATTAGTAACTGTCTATACCCCCATTACCGTCATGAGAAATGTGTGTGTGAGTTTAGATTTTAATTTAAGTATGTCTATTATAAGCCTACTGTACAGCTACAGTACATACTGTGATTCTGAATTCAGTTTGTGTATGTTTATCAAAAGATAATAATTCTGAGTTAATTCTGCTACAATTAGAAACAAAAATATTAATTTAACAAGCGTTCACAATGTACTCCATCGAGGCAGCTGCGTTGGATAACATGATGGGTTTGACAATGCTTTTCGAAGTTTCATTCATCCATATCCATGGAGAGAATCTTCCACTATAAGCCCATAGATTTTAAAATGATATTGAATATCAGTAAGTGTCTGAGCCTAGTTGATTGGATTATGCTAGATTATGCAATGGAACAGAGTTTATTTTCGCAGTGCTGCTATAACTGTGAGGTTGATGAGGAGACGAAGAGCTACTGGTATGCAACATCATAAACAAACAACTTTTTATTAACCCCGCCACAAGTAGATGGGGATATAAAAACGAGTATTGTCTGTCCACGTGTCCATCCAACCGTCCATACATCACATTTCTTTTTAGGGCCAGAATTCCTAAACCGCTCATATTTCTTGACAAAATTTAACTTATGGCCTCATTTTACTGTGTAGATGGGCCTTTTCATACTTCTGCCATCCTCTTGTCCGTCTGTCAATCCCTCAATAAGTGTTTTGTTTCCAGGCCGGAGATCAGCCATCCTGAGGCAGGGGATCTAAGTATTTCAGGATTTTTTTATCCATAGTTTTTTTTTTTCCCCCTAATTGGGTAATTACACAGCTCCACATGATCTGATAGCATTTACGGTATTTTTGAGATGAAAAAAATCTCATATCCACTTTCCCAAACTTCCCTTGAATCTTTGAAAGGGCACATACAAATTAAATCAATGGAGCCGAAACATTCAGGAGATGGTAAAACTACATAGCACTGTTCTTTGAAAGATAGCACACAATCCCCCGCAACATATATTTTTTTTTTCCCAAAAGGATACTTGCAGCTTTGCTTCAATCTCAGTGTTGAAAGCAGAGATGGATGAGAAGCAAATTATCGTTTTTTTGTTCGAAAATTGTTGAGCTGTGGAGGCACAGTGTTCTTTTTCAGAATATGACGTGGCTCGATTACAAGAAAAATAAGAAAAAAAGCACCCCTCCCCATGAGATCGACAGAAAAGCAACAATGACACCTGTGCTAGATCTGTGGTGCAAGAGATAGTTATTTTGACTCCAATGGCGAAAAAAAAAAAAATTCTGCCTGAGATAGACGGTCAGCTTTAATTTGAATTCTGCGATTTGGATAAGAATTGTGTTTGCTGGGGTTATTCTGGTCATAGCTGCATTGGTCAAACATCTTTTTTGATCAAAGCATTCACACAAACAGTTTAAGGAGCTCCAAGGTAATTTTAAGAATATGGATCTCAGCATGAGGGCATCCTGACCAATGTGATTGGTGTCTTTGAGAAACAGGTTTGGGTGTATCTTGCTGCAAAGACAACCGGCAAGTGATTATAACTCACAGACCACTCACAGGTGCATACCATGTCGACCAGAAGTGTTTGTACTCTTTACCCATGTTTTTCATCATGTTCCTAGTGAAATGCAAGCAATTTTGACACAAGCACCTCAAAAAGCCCAGACAGTGGGTAAAAAAAGTGATAGTTTCCATTTTCTAGCAAAGTAAAATCAAGCCAGTTCGGGCCAATTTGGTTGGAAAAGCGTAAAAGAAGCA
The DNA here is from genome assembly GCA_029721435.1 of Gymnothorax reevesii. Lineage (NCBI taxonomy): Eukaryota > Metazoa > Chordata > Actinopteri > Anguilliformes > Muraenidae > Gymnothorax > Gymnothorax reevesii. Next base: position 20,099,857 of record CM056579.1, on the reverse strand, counting down.
ATGCACAAGTGTGGCGCATCTGAGGGTAATAAACCTTCACAAGCATATGATTATCCTTAAAGAAAAAAAATGGCACAAATCTGCTATGCAGACATTATTGCAAAGGGCGTGTATTTGGATTTATACATAAATACAGGTTGTTAAAAGAGAGGAATAACAACAAAAAAAAAACATTTCTACTTCTGATTGCCTGAAAACTGTTGACTGGCAGTGTATTTGACATGATTTTAAGTGCGCTCTTGTGCGGGACTGTCCAGGGGCCAGACCTGCCGCGGCGGTCTCCCGGGGGCCCTGCATGAGGGCACAGCAGGTTGAAGGGAGACTCTTTATTTTGGCACAGGGCACGATGGTTTTGGCTGACTCCCATGTGTCCATGGCAGTGGGAGCAGAGGCCAGACCGCTGGAGTACCCCGGGTACAGGGTTCTGATTTCAAGACCACACCTCCACACTTAAGGCAGTTATACACACATTCAGGGGGCGTCACAGGAAATTTATGATGGGTGGTCCTGGCCTTTAATGGGTGGATCCGGTCTGGCACGCTCTCCCCCAATGAATGATGATTTGAACTAATAATACTGAACATAGAGAACATTTCAGTGAGAGTGTACCCCCCCCCCCAAAAAATAAGCCTAGTGATTCCCTGGTGTGCCTTCTGTACGGGTACACTGAACGCTTATGTGCGTTAAAAGCTGCATTAAACTTCTATGGTATTGAGATGACGTCTATGGTATTAGTCCAATGTCAACATCTATGGTAGGGACCTCCAAATCTGAAAGTTGAATTTGTCAGCATGTAGAGTTTGCATGTCCTCCCTATGTTTTCGTGGGTCTCTTTCGGGTACTTGGGTTTCCTCTCAAAGTCCGAAGGCATACATGTCAGCATAACTGGAGGCTCTAAATTTGCCATAGGTATGAATGAATTGTATGTTGACATGAGATCACAGAAAAGCTGCTGAAAGTGTCATTAAACCGGAAAGTTTCAATCTGGACATTGAAAGAAACTCCAGCGCTGGTTTCCTTTCTCTGTTTTGTTTCTGATTGGCCAGACTGTTTTCACACCTGACTCCCAGGCAAATTGAGGGTGGAAAATGAGCAGGATTAGATCCCTGAGGACCGTGATTTGACGACCCCCGGTTCGCAGTATCTGGGGCTGGAGGTCGCTTTGTTGATCTCCAAAGATGGGGAGGAAAGTGAGAGGCGAGCACGTGCTTGGCGGACGGCGGGCGGAGTCACAATGTGCTGCCGAGCCTGGCGCTCTGTTTTATCTCCAGGTGACTGCACTGGGCTCGGCAAGGCTTGGCTTTGCTCTGCGCATGAGGGAGCAGGGCCGCCCTGAGAGGTTCTCTCGCCATTACTCAAGTCTCTTTTTCATCTGCAACTGAGCACGAAAGGGCGTGACACACACGATCGAGGCAGATCTTTAATAATGATGTCCAAACGCTGAATAATGCCTGCATTTACAACATACTATACTCAACAAGAAAAGTAGTTAAGGACCACTGAATTTTTTCTCTGTTATTTTCTCTTGCTCTTAACTTCCCAAGACGCTATTGAGCAGTGGGGAGGGAGAGGGGTGATCACACATGGCATTGAAATGACTTTGGACATTGTTTGATGTTTTGATTTAATGGTCTGTACTTGGTGTGACTCTGGTCTTCCCTATGGATACACTGTTTTGGGGTAATAAAGTTGTCTGATCAAATTTTGATTTGCATTTATTGTCTTGGCTGAACACCAATGACGTAAACAACACTTTGGATTTACATTCAGTTTTTAGATTTCACATACTTGGTTCAAAATTGAGCGGTCCTTGACTTTTTTTGTTGATGAGTATACATTTAAAACATCTAAACCAGGATTCTATGCCTCCTAAGTAATGGACCACAGTCGAGATTAATCTTTAAAACCTGGTAGGAATTGGATGACTCTTCAATTCTCATTCTATAGTTCCTTCTCCGATCAACCCGTCCAGCCAAGTTTCAGAACCTGCTGGTCCCTGATTAGAGTCAAAATCAACTGTTTTACTTCCTGTGATAACATGACCCCTGACGAGAGTCATGTGACTGGAGTGCAATGAAGGATCATCCCACTTTCACTGGCTGGTAGCTGCCACTTTCTCACATTGTAAATATTTAATCATCAAATCTCTCCCATTGTGTGACTGTATTTGCTCTGCTCTGTAAAAAGCTGCTCTCACTTTTCATGGGCAAATGCTTCGGCAGCCAAGTTCGAGCTGAATCATTTCAAGTTTATCACGCAGTTTAACGAAAGTTTCGGTTTGTCATGCCTTTTTCCAATTTATACTTATTTGGCTGACAATTTTATCCAGAGTGCCTCTCAGTTTATTGGACTAAGCCACAGTGTTTCCCAACCCTCTCCTCGGGGCATATCACTCAGAGCCAGGTATTTGTTGTGTTCCACCTTAAGTACACCTGATGCGACCAATCACGGGCTTGATCGATTACGTCAGGTGAGCAGAAGGTGGAAGACGACAAATACCTGGGTCTGACTGGGTTGGGAAACACTGGGCTAAATTTGGGCCAGTGCCTCTCGTGACGAGGTGGAGATCAACCCTGGGGCGACAGGGCAGCCTAGCGGTAGGTTGCTTCACTGGTTACCAAAGAGTTGCTGATTCAAGCTTGGGATTCTAACTTGATCTGGGTAGAGGAGGTTGGGAAGAACTCTACCATTGAGCCCCTGAATAAGGCCCTTAACCCCAATATTGCTCCAGAGCCAGCACCCCTGTTTCTCTCCATCCCTCTTCACTTGCAACTGTTCTATCTAGCGTTTCACCCAGGGAACTTGAAACAGAGAATCATTTTCTCAGTAGAACTCCTGGTTAGGTAAAGGTTAGCAAATGAATAAAGGGCCTTGTTCGATGCCACAAAAGCAGCATCGATTATTATTCAGCATTGTGGCCCGACGAGAACCTGAACCACCAAATCTTTTGAAGTCTTCTCAAGCACTTTATTTGCAAGATGAATTTTGATTTTAGTACGCAGAATTTACCTTTCAGGACTCACGGGGGTACTAGTAGACACCCAAGAAGGAGAAACCATCCTGGCGCTCTGTGATGCCTCCTTTCCGCCCTGTGTTTTCCCTCCGCAGGTCCAAAGAAAGGCAGGCATGGGGCCCCACAGAAAGGCCCTGAACAGAGACAGTTAATCTCCTCCCGCTGCCCCTCTCGTTAATTTGTCCGGACCTCTTGCTGTGTGCCGCGCATAACAGCCTCTGCTCTGTAATATGCTCCAAGGGCCTGATTATTACTGTACACTGTCATTTTCCTGCATCCCAGACCCTCTACAGAAGAGGTCCTCAATCTTACCTAGAAGGGCAAAGTGTGGGTGCAGCTTTCATTCCAACCATGCAGTTACTCACCTGATGCTACTAATCAAGGTCTTTCGCAAGAGACTCTAAAAGGGTTGATTAATGGAAACTGGTGAGTAACTGTGGGGTTGGAATGAAAGCCTGAACCCGCATCGGCCCTTTCTGGTCAAGATTGAAGGCCCCAGCTGCACTACAGTAATACTGTTAAAGATCAGCACTGATTACGCTCTGATCACATCAAGTCAGACACTCAGAAAAAGCAGCAGCTGGAAGCGTGAATTAACCCTCAAGCTCCCAAATTGATGGGTGTGGGACTCTTTGTCCTTGGACTTTTTGTCCCCGAGTACTTCGTCCCCCAGGAACCTTCTTCCCCAGACTCCATATTCCTGTGGACTTTTCATCCCCGGACTCTATGTCCTTGGATTGTTCCTGCCCAATAAAGCTTTGCCCTCTTCCGGCATTATAACCCCGACCCTAACCCTTATAACATGGTGATCTGTCCGTCGTCTGTCCGTCCATCCGTCTGTCAACAATGGCGGCAGTTTTCATTTTCATTAGGGGACAAAAAATCCAGGGATGAAAAGTCCTTGGGGATGAAAAGTTCCTGGATGAAAAATTCACTGACAAAAAATCCGGGGACAAAAAGTCCCGTAATCCTCCATGATATTGGAAGTATCAAAATATTGTTTTTATACTGCAGCTTTTAATTTTCTTTGTGAATAATCTACGCATGTTTATGAAAAAACTATTTTGAACATCCGATGGGTGCTAATATGATGCCCCTCCAAAAATATTAATGAATGAATCGCTAAATGAACTTTGAAATTGTAGTAATTTTTAGAAGCCACAAATAAAAAGATTTGTGCTGACAGTCCACAATAGGATGGGGAATGAGGTATTATGCTGTAAGAGACTGAGGAATACAACATTTGACTGCTGACAAACTGAGGAAATTTGTCATCAAGCCAAACTGAAAATTGTCTTCAAACTTTACTTAATCTAATGAACATCTCAGGAGATAATTCGGTATACTGCAAATGTTTCAAGTTGCATAACTCAATTAGTGGTGAAAATTATGACCAAGAAAGACCCAATTAAATGCTTGCAATCACATAAATTACACAGGTATTCACAAAACATGACTGCAAGACAGAGTGCCATCATTGCCCTGTTTTATAAAGCAGGATTACAGTGTCAGCTGAATGATTCTGTTCTGCTTGAATGTACATGTCTCTGTGAGTGTGAGTATGTTTGTGTGCATGTCTGTGCATGTATGTGTGTTAGTGCATATTAGTGGGTGTGTGTGTGTGTGTGTGTGGGGTGTGTGTGGGGGTACATATGTGAAAGTATGCACGTGTGTGCGCACACATTTGCACTGGAATATTACACACAGTAATGGAGAACAGCGCTGGCCACCAGCATCACATATCAAACAGTCTGATAGAACATAAATACTTCTTCTGCGGTCACAGTACAGTTACCTTTCTGATGACTCCAGTAACAATCCCTATGCCAGTCAGACATCAAGCTTTGTATGTTACGTAGGTTGGTACCAACCTATCACAAACTTTGTCCTGGAAACTCTTCCATAAAGCGGGATAACGAGTTAGCTGGATAACACCAAACTGAGCAAAACCTGGAACTCTCTGGAATCTGGAACATGGACTGAAGTAAACCAGGGCTGTACCAAGTTTTGATCAGAACAATTATCCAGCTAGCTCAATAATCCTGCCTTGTAAAATACCCCTCTAGTTCACTGAAACACAAGCCCTAGCAAGCGTTTCCAAAGATTTTGAGAGCGTAGAAAATGTTTCAGAGCTACAAAGTGGCATCGGACTTATGTCAGACACCCACTGCTGGTTGCTTGGCACCTGTTGCCGCAGCAACATCTCTACATGTAACAGACACACACAGAGCCAGACAACCCAGACCACTGAGTTATCGCTGCGGTAAAAATAGCGCACTTTGATGCAGTGGAGCCGCAATAAGTAACGGAAAAAAATGCCACGCGCTGGGAAGTTGCAATCACAATCAATTAGTCACCGCCCGTTTTAGAGCTCCCATTGGCTGTGTGTAGTGGGTGTAATGCGGCAGGGAGACTTCAAATGTGGGCCTCTCGCTGTGGCTAAGCTTTTTTTGGCTTGCTTTGATGAAACAGTGGCATGAAAACGGAATTAATTTGCAGCCGCGGTCCTGCTTTTACTGATAAATTTATAGATTTACACTCAGACTGCATGTTCAATGATTGTAATGTTCAGCCAGAGATGGGTAAACACCATCACCAACAGTTATACCAACTAGAGATAATGCACTATTTTTGGCGGGAAAATAAGGGTAGCAGCTGTGATATCCAATAAAATTCCAGAGATGGTCAGCATCAGCCTAGCAACCCCATGGACATGCTCCTGGGTTCAGTACTGTGTCACATGATGTCATATGTCATACAACCCATCTTGCTATTGTCATACTGCTGATGAATAGAAGGCATGAGACCAAAAACAGCGCAGAACGTCTCTGCCTGAGGAGACTGTGGACATTCTGGTGAGGACCTCATGTGTTAAAGGTGCATGGAGTCATAAAAGCCTCCTGCTGGCTTTCTCTTACCTGTGGGATTCCCAGACCTGCTCACTCCCTCATTGTGAGAAGAAGTCTCACGGATATAGCATGCATACTTGTGTTCTGTGCATCTGCCATGATCGCTCAAATTTGCTTTGCATTCATACTCGCTTGAAATTGGTTATACGTGAGTGCATGCTTCCGCCTCAGCAAAGCTGCATGTTACTCTCCTGCTCACTTATTTATTATTCAACATTTGCAACAAATGTTTGCCAGAATTGAAGCACCTATTACTAAAACCCCATAAGTCACACTTGACTTGACTTGACTTGTGGGGTTTCAGTAATCAGTGCTTCAAGTGCTTCAAGCTTTGGTATAGTGTGCCCCGGTGGAGATTTTTGATAGTATATGTAGTTTTCTTCTTTTTATTAATTTTCAAAAGTTTTTTTTTTTTTTAATTTTGAGACAGTAAATTGCCTATAGGTGTGAGAGTGAATGGTGTGTGGACAGTAAATCTGCCCTGCAGTGGTTTGGGGATCTGTACAGTGTGTGTCCCTGCCTCTCGCCCGCAGTCATCTGCATGGGCTCCACCTGTGACCTCAGAGATGGATTTTTAAGCCCAATTAAATCCAGCCGAACAATCTTCACCTGATCTTGCTGATTTCTAAACATTTTATCCTTTGTCATTCTTCCTTGTTGAAACTCCTATAAAATTTTTAAACAATTGAAGCACTGATTACTAAAACCCCACAAGTCAAGTCAAGTCAAGTGTGACTTATGGGGTTTTAGTAATAGGTGCCTCAATTAGCTTTTTTTACATTTTGTGCTATTTCACTTTTTTTCATATGTTTAATACTTTTAAAATATTGAATTTTTTTTCATTCATTTATTTTTTTTTACGATGGCAGTCAATGAAAGGAATGCTAAAATCCTGCCCTCTTTGAAATCTTCCAACTCCTCGTAATTTCCGATGGTAACTTCAAACTTCGAATAGGTCAGCACCAAGTGGCAGTTTATTGGTCTAAAATAATTTTAGATATTATTTGAAACTTTTTGAGATAACACAGATTAAATTTTAAGCAGTTTTCAGAGGATAGTTTGCATTCGCATGAACACACTTGGTATGCACTCAGCTTAAAAAAATAAAGTTTTATTCTGTTTAGACTCCCCAAATTTACACAATCATACAAATATTTAATATAAAAATGTAAGTAATTCTCTCGTCTTCCTAGCTGTGCCATTTATGAAGTGATTTGATTCATAGTTTTTAAGCAGTGAATTTTTGTTTCGAGGGAGGTCTTTGGTCCCATTATATCCGTTCATTTTTAGTGGTTCTCATCCATTTTCAACAGTCACAGCTCTTTCATACTTTCGGCAAAAATCTACCTTCCACCTGTAAAATGTTAAGCTGACCGACTACATTGAGTATACAGTTCAACTTTTTGTCAACTTTTAATATGCTTTTTGACTTTTAAAATGAACCACTGCTTCAATAACTATAACTGCTACAACATTTACATCTTCAAATACGATATCAACTTCAAATTTTCCCTTTTGAACTTTCCATGCAGTAACAAGCACTCAATTTTTTTTTTCAGAAAATGTAGCCTTTTCTATTTTATTTTTTAAAAGTTTTTAAGCATTTTTTTTGCAACAAGGCTTCTTATTTCAATGATAGGTCACCACTTATTCAGAAGTGGTTTGGACATTGTGTTTTGAGCATGCTTGTTTTTGCATTGCTGATGCCATCTTATGTCGATTTTAGTGTGTTGCCAGCTTTAAAGAGTTGGATTATGTAATTTTGGAAATTATGACACGCAGGGTAAAAGGTAGGGTGATTCCCATTTTGTTAGTATGTACCCCAAAAAAAGTTTACAAACCAAAGCAATTTAAAAATTTAACATAAAATGCCAACAGCGCCACAGAGTACACAGCAAGCCTTGCATCCGGCTATGGTCACTGATTCCATGTGTTTTTATTCATTTATTCAATTTTTTATTTATTTTGCTTATTAAACCGATAAAGTGTGCTGACAACACACAGAAATACTAAGACCCCGGCAAAGTTCCAGAAAAACAGGATACCTGCAATCCTGAAATGAGTGTCAACTGAGACAAAGAAGTAATCACTAATACAGTAAAAAAAACACACTGGGTAGCAGAGCTGCTGAGAGTCAAACACGGGTGTTTGAGTCTGAAATCCTGGAGGTCAAAGGTCAGAAAGCCCTCTGCTGGTGTTGGAGTCATTCCTTATGGCTGCACCAGACCTGGCACTCACTCAATCTGCAGTGAAGGGCCAAGTTTGACCCTGTGAATCTGACCTGCCTGTCAGCCTGTCCCCATCTGTTTTTGACTCATAACTCGCACTCGCCACTATTTACACCAGCCGACAAGTGTTTTCGTATTCTGCGACTGCAATATCGCTCTGCCGAGACCAGACATTTGACTCCTTAAGAGCCTAAGGAGCCCAGCTGGGAACGTTGTGTTGACTACCTGACTGAGGGGACGACTCACTGAGTGGACCCCCAGAGAAATGCCCACCCCCCCCACCTTGCCCCAGAGCCAAACAGAAAAAAAGTTCTTACTGGGAAACATGCAACTACAGCCCACCAACCTGACCCCGGCATTAAATCAGAACAGCTGAGGTTTGGTTTCTTAACACAATTAAATTGATGGATTATGTGAGTCCATAAAGGTTGGGTAAATATAAATATGTCCACAACCTTAGTTATTTAAGCATAAATATTTTAGAGTTCTAATCATTACAATAGTGACACTTCTTTGCATAGTTGCTTCGCCCTTGTGGTTTATTCCCGGCTTGAATATTGATACCACCCGTTTAAAAAAATAACTGTTTTTACCTTATTTTCAAAAAAGTGTTAGTCATTTTTTAAAACGTATTTATTGATTTTTTTAAAACTTAGTTTAACAAACAATTTCTGAAAAAGTACTTTTAAAAATAGTAATTCAAAACCAATCGATGGATGATAATTGCTGCAAGAAATTAGCTAATCATGGGAATGGGCTAGAAACTTGATGCTGATTGGTTAAAACTAAAGGCCACTTAAGTAGCAACAAGTCAAGCACCTATCATTGGTGAAGACCTTTAACATCCTGTGCTAAAAGATGGGATAATTTTATTTCTCTGATGTCTAAGTGTTTTGCAGATGTGTTTGAGTGTATTTAGTCTAAAACTCCCAGTGAATCTTTTTTCCAAAGAATACAGGACGGGCCAATTACTGAGCTACTAACCGTTGCTATGGTGGAGTCAGAAACATGTTTAGAAGACGTAAGAGGTTTATTTTATGGTATCGCCCTTTAGGTTTGCAATAACTGGATTATCTGCACAGGACTGCCAGTGCCGAAGATCAAACAGAGGATAGGGTGGCGTGTTTCATTCAAAAGAAAATTTCTCACCTTTTAAAATTTTCTTCTTTGAGCTCACATTCTCGCTCTCAGCTATGAAGTTTGAAATTATTTAGAATAACTCTTGCAAAATGTTGCCGCAGACCTTATTTTCCATGGTGTGGCATTTGGAAAAGGAAAAGAGAAAAGTTTCCGATCTTGAGAGCTTTTCTCGATAGTCTTCTTTTAGAAAAGCAGAAAGACGTCCTCGGTAATGAACGTCTCCTGAGAGCGCGGAAACAAAAGGGTGAAAAAGGAAATGACTCCTCATAAACACAAAACATTTCCGTGATGTTTCTGCCATGTAGTGGAAAGGTTAGGTCACTGGCAAACATTCCAGTTGCACTGTGAATATATTTTGTGGTCCTACTCATCAGGTTTTGGGTGGTGACCTCAGAGAAGAAAAGGTAAGGGCCAGATGAGTGCTCATATTTGACTCCATAGATCGCAGGGACCATAGCTGCCAGGCACAACACTCTTTGGAGGTCAAGGGTGAAAGGTCGGGAGCTGTCAAAGATTTTATAGGCAACCCCTCCAAATCTGAAATACCCCCACTGGCAAGAAACACTTAAAAATCAGTAATCTCTCACATTCCTGCTATTAAAAGCTGTGAAATGATTGCATGCATTCATTTCCTCCATTGATAACATGTTTTCCGAATTGCCACCGCTTGTGATTTTTTTATGCAAGAGGTTACCTTTCATTTTGATGAAGTTTTTATTAAAAAAAAAACAAAAAAAAAAAAACCCCAGATTTTATTGGATTGAAAAGGACTTGTGGATGTCGTGGGCATTCGAAAGATTCAATTATAGAAACCTTGGCAGTGTTAGACAATGGCCCGCACAAAAACAGTATTAGTGTAGCCGCACTTCATTACAAAACCAATTATTTTCTAAATTAGGAGTACATATTCAAAATGTGCAGCGTTTTATGGTTTTTGTTAGCATCGTCTAACGATGCAATGTTAGATAAGGCAATCTACAATGGAACAACGTTACTAACAATAAAAAAAAAATGTCACAGCCATGTTTAGGCTTTTCCTCATCGCAGTCAGGTGTGTCCTCATTAAACAAATACAGCTAATCGACTCTGATCCTGCTCCAAACACACCCCAAACGCCACACTTGTCTTTGCGCTTTATTCCTGGGCAGCTGTTCCGGATTTCTTTTGTTCCATCCAAATTATGCAACCAGCTTGCGTCAAAAACCCTGCAATGTCATCAGCAGATTTGAGCTATATTTGGTGTATTTAGACAGTGACTCTGATGATGCAGATTGTGCTAAAGCTGGACGGATTTTGGACGCGGCTAAATTTAGAAGGTTAAGGCTGGTTACGCATGTCTTTGAACTGCAATTTTCTCCCCTTTTTCCTCTTGTTTTTTTCTTTGAAGGGGAAAGGGGAATAAACAATTAATTTAAAAAGTCTCTTGGCTCAGTTTCTCTCTGAGCCACTCCTGCAATTAATGAGTGTGATGTAATATCCTTGGTGTGATGTCATATTCCCTCCGTAATGCATAGGCTTCCTGCATGAGTGTGCTTGTGCTAAAGGGGGATATTTGTGTCTCTTGCCATGGAGAGACCAGCCGTTCCTTTTCTGAGTAAAAACAGCAATACTATGATCCAACCAAAGTAGGATCCATTTTTTTCACATGCATTGTAATTTGCAAGCATTTGCACTATAACACTACTAAAAAGGTGTAAACTTACTGCCTGTTTCACGTTACATATGATGAGTCAAAAAAGAAACTTCACACTCATAAATTTGCAAATATTTTCTTGAAACATTTAATAAAAGAGTTTTTATTATCACTAGAGGTAAATGCGTTGTCAAAGACATCATGACACACATCAACTCCGACGTGCACAGGTACGTAGCATGTGCGCGCGAACTTTAAGCTAAAACCATGTTTTCTCGTGTTCCTAGTCACGTGACCATATGAGAGATGAGCAACTGAGCTCACGTCAGCACGTTACAGTGACATCTCAGAAAAACAAGTTTTTACAGTTATTTATTCGTTGATTTTCAATGCCATGGCTGTCAAACATTCAGCGCGAACGCGCCATTGGCATGCTGAATACGGAAACATCCGTCACTGACATTGCAAGGGTTATGGGATGCAGTCGACGGACTATCCATGATCTTCGGACACATCTCCAACACACTGGCACCACAGCTGACCGACCTCGTCCTGGTAGCCCACATGTGACGTAAAAAGCAGAAGACCAACAAATTGTCTTACGTCATTTGCATAATCGATTTGTTACTGCAACGTCCACTGGGAATGAATCGTTTAGAGGTCGTGTGACTGCCCAAACCATACATAATCGCCTGCGCACTGCTCTTATTCAAGTTGTAACTTACCCTTTTTACTCTTGGACATTTCCGTACCATTTCCGGTGGAACTGGTTACATTATGGACATTATTTTTATGGTACACCATCTTTAATGAGTACAGAATTAAATAAAATCATTATTTAAAACCTCATTTCTTGTATGTTCAATTTATCGACCTCTGAGTGTGATGTTTTTATTTTGGCTAAGTATATAAAATCACCAATCAGAACACATATTCTCTAAACCATGTATGTGCAGTATGTAAGAGTGCAGAGCCAAAAAGCCGCAATTAGACGGCCTAAATACTATACTATAGTGGACTACTATACAGTCTAAATACTGTACTCTAATTTTATGCACTCATACCACTATAGAAGATACAAAATAATCATTTAATCCATTTCTCATGTAAAAATGTACTGATGAAACTGTGATTAAATGTTCTTTAGCCCCAAAAGCCTTTAATCTTTTTTGGTAGGGGACATTTCAAATTAAAATTTATTCAACTTGACTGTTACGCTGAAAAAGTCCAATCAGTTAAATTTGAACATTCTTTCAATTAGATACAGTGACTCAGAATGTGCTCTCCCAAAAGGCTGAGCAGGTAGATAAGTAGATCAAGAGGCCAAGATCAGGAGAATCTACACGACAAGCAGTCGTAATCACTTTTGACTCCAGTGCTGATATGTACGGATCACATAGAGCTATGAAAGGTGCTCTGTGACATGTTTTTGATTGACAGTTTCCATGACGTGTGGAATTCGTGTAACGCCTGTGACAAGTCTTGATTTGTTCTTGGTTAACTCACTTGTGCAGAGTGGGGGCAGGACTGGGATACCCTGTCACGGACGGGATGCCATTTTGTGTCTCAAGCCAGGCTTGAGCAAACCCACTGTCAGGGCTCAGTTAATAAGAAGCAGCAATAAACTCATTTGGTCGTCACCGAACATAAACTCCCTGTGGCTTCTGCTAGGAGACTGTGTTTTAGGAATGACTGTGCGCAGATATATACAAAAGTATATATATATATATATATATATATATATATACACACACACACTCCTGCATTGAGGGGCAGTCTGTAAGTACATCTGCTGTATTTGGACCGTGACACTGAACGTAAGGGTTGCAATTCCTGCAAGAAAAGACACATTCACATAATGTCAACTCATATCTGTCGTGTATTGAATTACTAAAATGTGTATGACACTGCACATGAGTGCATTCAAAAAGTTACTTAAATTCTCACGCGTCCAGTAAACTGTACAATGTTAACTCAACTCCTTAGACTCTATTCAGCACCATTAAGACTCGTATGCTCTCAATGGGTCTCATTCACGAAACGTTAGTACATTTGTGTGTTCATTTGCACATAAAAGCCAACGCTACTAATAACCAGCTCCGAATTTATGAACGCCGCGGGAAACTCAGATCTGATCGTAAACACATGTGTATGATCATGAATGCCAATCCATCGTAAAGTGACAGCTATTAGCATAAATCCCCACCCATAAATTGCCAATGACCACCATATAAGGAGGTGTAGTTGCATCCAGTCAGCCAGTCAGTCGTGGCGCAAAAAATGAAAGAGTGAAAGAAAAAAAAGAATTATTCCGAAGCGGAGATAGAAATAATTTTGGGAGAAGTGGAGTTAAGAAAAAACATTTCATTTTCAACTGTTAGCAGTAGTGTGACAGGGAGAGGCAAAGCCAAGGCCTGGGGGAGGAGACAGATGCCGATTATGTTGTCTCTGTAGTCCGAAAAACTATGTCAAATGGATTGACATGAAACTGGGGGCAAAGACACGCATTAGCGCACACAATAAAAATACATCAGCCACAGGAGGTGGAGGCTCACAGCCACAACTCGTCCCATGAATAACAAAAGGTCGCAAAAAGATGGTGTTTTTCTGCACCACTTAGGACTGTAACTCTGGTTTCATCAGGAGTGTCACTTACGACCTTTTATTATTCTTGGGACGAACTATCAACTGCAGACGAGCGCACCGCTGGCATAATTCTCTGTCAGGAATCTTACCTGACGGAGACAGCGGCATGCCTCCACTTTTATTTTTTTTATAATCATCATTCAACATGTAGAAAGAACGTGTGATCTGTTGAGTCGATTCACATGGATAATTCACAAGCATGAACCTAATTGGGACCCGACAGTTGCCAACTAATTTACCTAAATGTGTGATATTTTTAAACCTTTGTCATGTTTTGTAATGTCACTTGTTTCAAAGGCATCTGCGTATTGTGAACATAACAGAACTTAATATGAATTAAAATGGTCATTTCCAATAGTGATAAGCATCATTTAGGCCTATGTGCATTCTTAAATGTACAAAGCACTACGCGTGGTCAGCAGCATGTGTAGATTTTGTTAGTAGCTATGAAAAGATCGGAGCTACTAAAATATTGATGAAATCGGAGATTCACGTAAATTTCCATCTGCGAACGATTCACTCACAAATTAGTTCTGATCATGTTTCATGAATGAGACCCAGTGAGAGTCAAATTAACGCAGGAAATTTAGGGAAAGTTTCACAGCAATGGATTAAGCTTAGTCCTGGACTAAATTGAGTTTTATATGGAGAATCTCCATTAAAATTTGAATTTAGTCCAGGATTAAGCTTAATCTGTGTCTGTGAAACTGACCCTTAGTTTTGTTGCCAGTCAACAACTTTTCTGTATGTAAGTGAGTTCATGGTAATATTTAATGTAATATTCTATTTAATTTTATTGGTACAGATTTCTAAGAGTATAAATCCTTACTAATCCTACCTGCACCAAGGTAAATCCAGGAAATATGTCAAAGAGAAGTATATATGCGCTTTTTTCAGCCAGTTTGATAGCGAGATGCCATTTGTAATGGCTTGATATATCTAAATACAGATCCTTCACAACGAAATATGTGCAGTTAATCCTGTAGATATTCCAGCTGTGCCACAGGACTAAGATAGCGCTCCACTATCTATAAAAGCCAGGATTCAAAATATGGCAGTGAAATGCAATGGGGTTCATAGTATTTCTGTGGCTGAACTAATCTGGGGGAAGGGATTTGACTGGACTCCTAAACCGTTTATAAATCTACTCAGTAAAGCAGATCTGACTCAGAGATTTCCTCAGTTCTTTTGAGAGAGGAAGTATCATTGGAAATTCAGTGTCCCCAGTGAAAGAAGTGCTTGATAATTTTTTAACAATAATACACGTATGAGCATTCGAAGACTCAATACATGATAAGAATGGATGAAGACATATTTTACCATCGTCATGCACCATAATGACTGCTGTATTACCATTTGAGTCATTTGAGTCAACTTTTGAAAGCATTTGGCGGGGCCTTCCTTTCAACAGTGACATCCTAGTTTTGTCTGCTTCAATGTTTGGCTTCGATTTTGTAATCAGCTTGAAAAAAAACTTGAATTGGTGTATAAGGGAAGGCGTAAGATGATTTGGCCCACAGCACAGACTTCTGCTATGGAAAAAGTTAGAATTGGACAAACAAACACAGAGAGAGAGAGAGAGAGAGAGAGAGAGACCATTGCTTCAAAGGAAATGGAAAACTGTAGAAACAAAAACAAACGGTTTATTTAGAAAATGGAGTGACATCATGATAACAACCCTGCCAGAAGAACAAGACTAAAAATAGATGAGACCTGGACCCTCTCGTACATATATGTCCATGAAGCGTGCGGAACATTCCGGCGATATCTGCAGATGGTTCGCAGATTTGGGGCATCGAGGAGCAACGGCAGCCCGTGTGCTTCGAACAATGCTCGGTTGTGCAATAAAACCTCCTCGTTTCCCAAAATTAGCCCAACATCAGCAATCAATCCATTTTTTAGAAATGAAGTTTAACAGAGAGGGGACTTTTTATTTTGACAGAGAAGAGTAATAGAATGTTCTTTGGTAAACAAATAAAATTTTCCCTGACTCACGGCAGCCTAACAGCTGCTGAATGAGACAGCTTCTGCTCCCGCTTGCAATTTTTTTTTTCCTGATTATCCTTAATTTTTAATAGGCTGCTGGGGTCAGACAGGGGTCAAGGGGAGGGGATAGTAGCTGATTTCTGTTCAGTTGTTCGTCAAATAACGGCGGGAGAACTTTCCACACCATATCTAAATTTGACACTAGAGCAAGTACCTAAGTAAAGTCTGGAATATATGCGCAAATACGTAATTTAATCAGTTACTATTTTGCTGAGAGCATCAACTGGAAAAAACACATAGACTGTATGAAAAGATGGACGCAGCGCCCGGGTCTGTAAATTGAGGCCAATGCAGAAATCTCTAAAAATTGAATTCTATTTAATGGCCGGCAGATGGCGACATCGGTGCTTGCAGAGAGAAGTTCAATGCTTTAGAAGTTTATGAGAAAATTACCCTACTTTCCCACCTGATTTATTTCAATCACGATTTTCCATATTATTTTACGGAACCTATCGCAAGTTTTAAGTCTCCTTCGATACATCATGATGTTAATTTCTGTAAATTATGGTCCTAAACAGACTAGAATAAAGGATAAAGCCTGAATATGCTTTAGGGGCGTGGCTATCCTCTGGTCCTCGTAAGATACAGTCAGATTCACCCATAGATCCACGCCTCACTCCTTCCTGGACCTTCAATTCACGCTCTCATCCAATAGGAATCACATCCAGTTTCAAAATGATAAAATGGCGCTGTTCAAATTGCCAAAATCGAGGCTCCTGAAATGGTACGTTGAAACCAATGGGTGACATTATGGTTGCTTTGTCCATGTTTTCATACAGTCTATGTGCATACATGGTGGGCAAGTTCTAGGGAAAAGGGCACTTAGCTGAGTTTTTACCCCTCAGCCGACAAAAGTCATGGAGGGGTATTATCGTGGCGAGTGGAGGCCGTCTGTCAGTCAGTCTGTCTGTCTGTCTGTCTGTCCATTAACTTCTAGTTTCCAGACGATAGCTGAAAAACGCCTTGGCCAAACGCTCTTATTTTTAGGTGGTATGTTGGGGGTGGCAAGCGGAAGCTCCCTATCAATTTCTGTCCCGCTGCGATAATCAAAATGGCAAAAGGGCAAGTGCAAGGCTGAGGGGTCCCGCTCACGACAGCGCCCTATTTCTTCAATTAGAGGAGCGAGTGATGCTAAATAACCAAATAGCCAAGACCAGCTCCTCTCAATTAAGAGATGCAAAGAGACTGTGGTGCATCTTATAGCTTGTGCTGCCTTGTCCTGCTCAGCATGTAATGACCTCTTCTTTAGCCAACCAGGGTTCTCTGCAGAGAAATAGATCACAGAAAATACAAGAAAGAGATGGGAGAGATGAGGGGAAAATAGAGAGAATAAGAGCTGGAGAGAGACTGAGAAAGAGACAGCAGAAAGAAAGAGGGAGAAAGATGTTTTCTCATTTGTAACCACCTTGGATATAAAGCATTTCAAAACAGTTGAAAACTCTCAATAGAGTCAGAAATGAATTAACTAACAAACAAAAAACAACCAGATACATTTAAGGAGCAAGGGTCAAGCTTCAAGGAATCAAATGAGAAATTTACCACTAAATCACCATCGTCATAGGCCACACACAAAGTGCTTAGCACCCCTTCGATATTCAGAAATTAAGGCATCTTATAATAGGAGTATTCTACCCATTATTGTGCAGTAACTGAGCCTCTAAAAACTCAAAAAACATCTTTCAAACCCCATTTCCCTGGTGTGGGTTTTCCTGGTCTTCTAGATTGTAAGTTTTGCTGTGCCAGATCAATAATTCATTGGGACAATCATTAGTTTGGTCTTGAGTGAATATTTTAGATCCATTATGAAATGTTATAATGTGAAAATGACTCCATACAAGGAAAACCATCTCATAAGAAATAGATCCCCCAGTCTTGAACACTGTACAAAAAATGAAGAAGCTGTTCAGAAAGTAAACAAAATGAACACTCCACGTCGATACCTGGATCTAGGTGGGCCACAATTTGGCTAATAGCTATCGTCTCATGTATTAAACTCCATTGAAGATCAGCTGTTAATTTTTATAACTCAGAATTATACAGTGACAGCTCATGCTTGGTAGGCATATACAAGGAAGGTGGGAAAGAGTGTGAGAGAGCATGTGACAGAGTCCGCGAGCGAGCTAGCATGATGGGGTCTGACCTTTTAAGGAGTGATTGGCCGAGACAGAAGAAGCAGTGATCTAGTTCTCCTCTCCTCCTCTCCTCGTCCTTTAATCCCCATTCCTCCTCCCTTCTCTCCAACCTCCTCTCCCCCCAGCTGTCTACACCTCCTCAGTCCTCCTCTTATCTCTTCTTCTCTGCCTCTTCTTTCTATTTTATTTCTCCTCTCTGGGGAGCCAAGCCCACAAGAAGCAGATCCATCATGATTTTCCCATCAGCCCCTCTCTCTCTCGCCTCATAGAATCAACTAAAACAAGCTTGGCCTTGTCCTTGAAATGTTTGCAGTCATCTCCCTTCCCTGAATGACAGTAAAACGACGCATCCCAAATTCGCTGCCTGTTATATCCGCACATTAAAGTCCTTGAGGTCTGGTTCTCGCCGACTTTGATTTATAACTCATGCTTACGAACTTGAGGAACCATGACTCATTTCTTCGAGGGTCACTCTGCAGCTGTTGTTTTGCTTTCGCTTAAATTAACTCAATAAAACTGCCCCGTTGAAAGCTGCACACTACTAGACAACCTAGTCCCTCATTCTTTTGCGTCATTATCAACAGTTTAGTCATTTTGCTGATGCTTTCAGCCAAAGCTGCTTACCACGGCAAATTTAGCGTGGTATATGAGCTCCAATAAAGCTAAAATTCATGGGTTAGTAAAATGATAGTAAAATAAAGTGAGCCCCGTAAGTTTTGAGCCCAGCATATCTTACTTTGCAATCCGGAATTTTGGGAACCCAAATCTGTTCATGCCATTGCTAAGTTCATTGGTAGTTGCCGATCAGAATACAGGGAGTTGGTGGGGGGAGAAGGACGTGAGGAGTTGGTGGGGGGAGCAGGACGTGGGGAGTTGGTGGGGGGAGTAGGATGTGGGGAGTTGGTGGGGGGAGTTGGTGGAGGGAGTAGGACGTGGGGAGTTGGTGGAGGGAGTAGAACGTGGGGAGTTGGTGGGGGGAGTAGGACATGGGGAGTTGGTGGAGGGAGGAGGACGTGGGGAGTTGGTGGGGGGAGTAGGGGGTGGGGAGTTGGTGAGGGGAGGAGGACGTGGAGAGTTGGTGGGGGGAGGAGGACGTGGGGAGTTGGTGAGGGGAGGAGGACGTGGGGAGTTGGTGGGGGGAGTAGGGGGTGGGGAGTTGGTGAGGGGAGCAGGACGTGGGGAGTTGGTGGGGGGAGTAGGGGGTGGGGAGTTGGTGGGGGGAGGAGGACGTGGGGAGTTGGTGGGGGGAGCAGGACGTGGGGAGTTAGTGGGGGGAGTAGGGGGTGGGGAGTTGGTGAGGGGAGCAGGACGTGGGGAGTTGGTGGAGGGAGGAGGACGTGGGGAGTTGGTGGGGGGAGGAGGACGTGGGGAGTTGGTGGGGGGAGCAGGACGTGGGGAGTTGGTGGAGGGAGGAGGACGTGGGGAGTTGGTGGGGGGAGGAGGACGTGGGGAGTTGGTGGGGGGAGCAGGACGTGGGGAGTTGGTGGAGGGAGGAGGACGTGGGGAGTTGGTGGGGGGAGGAGGACGTGGGGAGTTGGTGGGGGGAGCAGGACGTGGGGAGTTGGTGGAGGGAGGAGGACGTGGGGAGTTGGTGGGGGGAGCAGGACGTGGGGAGTTAGTGGGGGGAGGAAGACGTGGGGAGTTGGTGGAGGGAGGAGGACGTGGGGAGTTGGTGGGGGGAGGAGGACGTGGGGAGTTGGTGGGGGGAGCAGGACGTGGGGAGTTGGTGGGGGGAGCAGGACGTGGGGAGTTGGTGGAGGGAGGAGGACGTGGGGAGTTGGTGGAGGGAGGAGGACGTGGGGAGTTGGTGGGGGGAGCAGGACGTGGGGAGTTGGTGGGGGGAGGAGGACGTGGGGAGTTGGTGGGGGGAGGAGGACGTGGGGAGTTGGTGGGGGGAGCAGGACGTGGGGAGTTGGTGGAGGGAGGAGGACGTGGGGAGTTGGTGGGGGGAGCAGGACGTGGGGAGTTAGTGGGGGGAGGAAGACGTGGGGAGTTGGTGGAGGGAGGAGGACGTGGGGAGTTGGTGGGGGGAGCAGGACATGGGGAGTTAGTGGGGGGAGGAGGACGTGGGGAGTTGGTGGGGGGAGTTGGGGGTGGGGAGTTGGTGGGGGGAGGAGGACTTGGGGAGTTGGTGGGGGGAGGAGGACGTGGGGAGTTGGTGGGGGGAGTTGGGGGTGGGGAGTTGGTGGGGGGAGGAGGACTTGGGGAGTTGGTGGGGGGAGGAGGACGTGGGGAGTTGGTGGGGGGAGCAGGACATGGGGAGTTAGTGGGGGGAGGAGGACGTGGGGAGTTGGTGGAGGGAGGAGGACGTGGGGAGTTGGTGGGGGGAGCAGGACGTGGGGAGTTAGTGGGGGGAGGAGGACGTGGGGAGTTGGTGGGGGGAGGAGGACGTGGGGAGTTAGTGGGGGGAGGAGGACGTGGGGAGTTGGTGGGGGGAGGAGGACGTGGGGAGTTGGTGGGGGGAGTAGGGGGTGGGGAGTTGGTGAGGGGAGCAGGACGTGGGGAGTTGGTGGGGGGAGTAGGGGGTGGGGAGTCAGAGGGGGGAGGAGGACGTGGGGAGTTGGTGGGGGGAGTAAGGGGTGGGGAGTTGATGGGGGTAGGAGGACGTGGGGAGTTGGTGGGGGGAGTAGGGGGTGGGGAGTTGGTGGGGGGAGCAGGACGTGGGGAGTTGGTGGGGGGAGTAAGGGGTGGGGAGTTGGTGGGGGGAGGAGGACGTGGGGAGTTGGTGGGGGGAGTAGGGGGTGGGGAGTTGGTGGGGGGAGCAGGACGTGGGGAGTTGGTGGGGGGTGGAGGACGTGGGGAGTTGGTGGGGGGAGGAGGACGTGGGGAGTTGGTGGGGGGTGGAGGACGTGGGGAGTCGGTGGGGGGAGGAGGACGTGGGGAGTTGGGGGTGGGGAGTCGGTGGGGGGAGGAGGACAGGGGGAGGCGGTGGGGGGAGGAGGACGTTCCTTTAAACTGATGCTTAGTCTTGATCTGTTTTCAGTCATTTTCCTTGATTAATGACTTGTTAACTTTAAGAACATTCAGCTCTCATTGGTGTAGCCAACTCTCTTTGTTATGGTGAGAGGAGAAAAAAATGGCTTCATTTGGACAATTGGAAGTGAAATTGTGCACATTTTAATCTCTGTTTTCTTTGTCCTCTTTTTAATAATCCTAAAGTGCAGGTCCTCCTATGTGGAACGTGCCAAAAGTTAAACCACACTGGCTCCACTACATTATCATTTCCATAAAGCGTAGGCTATTTTGGCGAGCAAATAAAACATATTTCTTTAATTTATTTCATTATCTCTTTGGCTTAACATTGCATTAAAAAGGAAGCCGTATGTTTAACTGCCAATGGGTTTTTCGAATCATTGGAAAATGTGTTAGTAAAAGAAAATGGTTGAAAACAGGTCCATCATCTTGAGCTTATAGCGATCTTTTATGATTCCAGCTTTTCAGGTCAGCAGCCGCCATCGATTAAGTCGCAGGCCTGAAAACTAAAAAAAAAAAAAAAAAAATCGCAGGAGTGTAGGCGTGCAAAGAAATTGAAGTGTGAGGTTTAAAACCTTTCCAACAAACAGTTGCGATCATGGATCTCTATAAAAAGGGAGCAGGTCTAACAGAAAACCAATCGCGGGAAACAGCGGTCCGGTGCTCAGGGGGATGAGACAGGCAGTGAGAGAAGAGCATTATGGGGAGGACACATGAGGCAGGAATTTTACACTTTGGTAAAAGTTGTCTGTCTCGGGAACTAAGAGACTCAAGTGCAGACAGCAGGTCAAAAATAAACCAAAGTTTATTCGGGGCTGAGCAGCGCAAATAGAGAAGTAGAAACAGGCAGAATCAAAACCAGAGAGGGCAGAACAAGGTGCCAGAGCACAATCAAAAACTGTCATGTCGAAAATGGGCAATGGGTCAATATCAGGCAGGTTCAGCATTCACAACTAGACAGAATCCAAAAGTAAATAAAACCTTAGGATCAGACTGGGGCAATAGCTGGTGGGTAAAACAGAAAAGACTTGCACACTGCAAAATCTAAAAAATAAGTCAACCCTACCTAGTACTTTCATCTTGAATTAAGACTTAAAACACTTATTTCTATCATCTTTTTTCTCAGTAAGACAAAATAAATTGCCAAAGGGGTGAAATAATTTTGACTTATCTCAAGATTTGTCGATGGGGTAAGAAAATTTTACTTGTCACGCGCATGGAAAATGAAGACAGCAACATGGAAACAAAGCAACACAAAATAAACTATAATAAAAACATATCCAAACCACAACAAATGACTTCTGGTCCCTGTCATTTTCATACCATTTCCAATGCTTTACTTCAACAAGATGCCCAGTTCTCACACTGGGGCTGCCCTATCTTCATCCGTCAAAAGTATAAACTTACTACGGCACAAGATCCTTTGCTTGTCGAAATTCCAGAAAAAAACTCAGTCATTCAACTCAGTCACATGATTTCACCTTGTGCGTAGCCTCGTTTTCATGAGGCAATACCCAAGCATTTCGGGGTAATTTTCAATTCTTGACAATACTGTATATAGACAGACAGACAGACAGATGGATGGAGGGAAGGAAGGAGGGGTAGACCTAAACTTGGGTTACCTAGCCTGAGTGATAAAAATGTAGAAGTAAAGGCTCTGGGATTAACTCAAAGTTTTAAAGTAAAAGTAGCCCTCTACATCGAGGCATTTCGAGTCCACTTTCTCGGCAGCAGCCTGTACCGTGATACAACGCATTTGCTGACATCTTAAGAACCAGCAATCCAAACGAGTTCCACTCAATAGAGCCATGGATTCTAGAATATTGTTTTTGGCACACGCCGTGGCTGCCTCAATCCTGATTGATGATCTTTTGTTCTTATCATTGCGAGAAGTCATTGTCACAAACACAGCTGTGTTTATTGAGTCAGACTCCTCTCTCCTGGTGAATTCTCCCTCTACTATGACATCTGGATTGTTATGTCCATTGTGCGTCCAGCACGCAGATGACTACGCGACAGGACTGTCCACCTCACTGTCCTAGTGTCAGATCTGTCGGTGTAAGGATGTGTTGAGAATTAGTGTTTGATCAGATTAAAATGTAAGGAGTAAAAGAAAAAGAAGTCTGCAAAAAATATATAGTCGATACGTCAAAATTTCTTCTGAAGAACAGTAACAATGTCGTTTTTCTTTAGTATTTCCCATCTTTGTTTCAGGTAAAGCTAATCATCTATTCTGAAGCACAGAAATGTTCCAAATAGCCTATTATCAACAGCAAAGCTCAGTATTGTTCCAGGTGATGGCCCGTCATCAATATGCAAGCTCAGTGATTTTCCACATAATTGCCTGCGATCAATATTTAAACTCAGTGATTTCCCAAGTAATTACCCATCGTCAATAGCTAAGCTCAATATCGTTTCGTGAAATAGCTAATCATCAATATGCACGCTCAGTGATGTTCCAGGCAATAGCTTATAATGAAATGGTGAACTCAGGGATGTTTCACGAGATAGCCGATCGTTAATTTTTAAGCTGGTGATGTTCTTGATAAAAGCATATCATCTATACGCCACCACAGGGACATTCCAGGTTGTAGCCAATCAACAATATTGCAGCTCAGTTATGTTCCAGGTAATAGCCTATCATCAAAACAAACTCAGTATTGTTCCAGGTAATAGCCGATCATCAGTAGGTAAGCTCAGTGACGCTCCAGGCAGTAGTCACCCATCAGTAAGAAACAGGTACAAAGCTAGGCGGAGAGCATATGGTCGGCTAAATCTCAAAACCAGTTCCCCTCCAACAGCTCAGACCCTCCCTCAGCTGTTTCAGAGAAAACCCCAACTCAGGAGCGCAGGCTCAGCCTTTTAATTTCCCATCATCCTTTGCGGCACTGCTGCTGGGCTGCGGATTGATGTTTCAAACGTCTTCAGGACTAATAATAGCAACAGCTGCAGGGTGGACGTGCACAGAGTCCAGCGAAAGGCCCACCTTTGTTTTAACATCCCTGTGAGTGACACTGGAGCGGCAGAGACAGCCAGCGCATGCTTCTGTCAAACAGGAGCCACAGACACGCTCAGGCAATATCAACTTGACTTCAAGCGGGCAAGAAGATGTTGACAATTATCTTCTAAGCTTCACAAGGAAATAGCGAATATCTGGACATCCTATTTCAAATAAACACATTCACTAATATAACAGAAGACTACCATGATGGGAATTCATTTTCCAAGAGTGTCTTTTGCAGTTTATTGAAGGCCCATTACCTCCATGCAGTGTTTGATGAGTCACCAAGCCGATATGGGGTGGTCTCCTCTTTAATTTCTGTGCCATTGATCCGTTCATTGAGATTTTAACAGATAACAGCCATTTGATTGGTTAGCCTTGGTCCGATTTTGACATAGTATTAGCTTCATGAAGCCTGCTTGTCAGAACTGTGTTTGTAATTTGGTCAGGATCATGTCTTATAATTGGCACAAGGGTATGGGAAGACCAGAAATAAACCATGTCTGATGAAATCTGAATGTCTCTCCCCTCATTGAGGAAGTGGGCACTGTCCTGAATGAATGTTTAATTGACTAGCCGCAAAAGTGTGTAATGGATCTCCATGTGTGCCTCTCCACTAGCAACAATTTAGTCATGAGAACACAACCATGTTAACTATCATTAGAGAGCTTCTGGTAACTTTCTGTAGCCTACATGCGTAGTTTGCGGCTCATCGATTAGTTTCAAGCTCATTTGAAACCAGACTGCTAAGAGAGCACAATATCCCTGACGGAGTTGTGACTTTACCATACATATCATCGGTCTATCTGCAACATAGGTGCAAAGTTTCAGGGATGAGCTATTAAAACTGTAGGAGTTGACTTCACCAGCTAAGTACCTTACAATATGGATGGATGGACGGACGGACAGAGGGACTGCCCCATCACATAATCCTCCTTTTGAGCATTTGCCCAGCGGGAGATAAAAACTGGCTATAATTATACTGAACAACAAAATAAACGCAACTTAATTACGCACAAAATTTTTTCCAGTCAGCCTTTAATTATTTTAAAAAAATCAAATTTATTACTAGCACAAGCACATTTAAACTCGTTTCATCAAACTTTTTTTTATTTTGCAGTGACTTTGACTGAGTAACCATAATTGTACATTAACTAACTAGCTAACTTGCGTTTCTTTTGTTGCTCAGTATATTTTCATTTATACTGCATTTGACAATATGACAGTACTCATCAGTTTTTGCACATAAGCTTTAAAACTGGGTTTCAGATCAGTTTGCTTGCACGGGATATTGTAGTAACCAAAGTTCATACATCCATAAAATATTGTGGCCGTTAAATTAAAGTGCTGAACAAATTGCAAAAAGAAAATGTTTACACCTGAACTTTTTACCCGACATGGAAAAAGTTGGAGCCTGGATGTATTTGCAGAGTGCAGATTGGGGTATCATTATTTCCCTTGGCAAGCAAATATATCCCGGACACGGCATTTTTTCTGTTTAATAAGCAGTCCGCTAAGACAGATTCCTCTATTTCCATGGCAACCACACTACTGTATTCTACACAAACCAAGGACAGCTCCCCCGCTATCTTTGGCGCTGGGAACAACTTCAATTACCCGCAAAGCTGTTTCACCTGCTGCAGTACCTAGTATGGTCAAATGTGACGATATCATACCCTCGGGCAGCTCCGACGCCGTAAATCTAAGCTGCGCTGTCTCACGCTGTGCTCTCCGCGCAAAGAGGAGGTCACGCGGTCATGTGACGCGGTCTTCAGGTGATGCGTTTCCATTGAGCAGCGGAGTGGAGACGTGCATATATGGTATCGTTTTTAAAAAGCTTTTGCGTTTTGTTGCGAAGGGGGGAGAGGCTGCAGTGA
Organism: Gymnothorax reevesii; assembly: GCA_029721435.1. NCBI lineage: Eukaryota > Metazoa > Chordata > Actinopteri > Anguilliformes > Muraenidae > Gymnothorax > Gymnothorax reevesii. Next base: position 20,074,259 of record CM056579.1, on the reverse strand, counting down.
AACATCCAGCAATCCTATACGCGTGACAGTTAAACATACACCGTTCAGTCTAAACATTAAAACCATCCCCTTCATTTAACCAAAACAGCTCTGTCAATATGAAGTCCACGTTAATGCTCACATTCAGGGTTTTCCAGCAGATAATTTCCCACAGCATCAGTCTCTCCCCACAGGCTTGTTTTCTTACCACAGTGCATCCCAATTCCATCTCTGGAGCACACATGCAAGGCTGATGCCCATGATGAAAAAGAAAACAGGACTTACTGAAGCAGGTGACATCCTTCGATTGCTCAAAGGTCCAGTTCTGACACTATTTGTCCATTGTAGGCGCATCTGGCAATGGTTCGGGGTTAGGATGCACACTCCGCTTGGTCTCTCGGTACTGAGCACAATGTGCAGCAAGGAGCAAAGTGTATAATAACTCATTCTACACGTGAGTATCATTAATACTCTTAGCGACTTTAGCCTTACTAGCCCTTCTGTTATTTTGTACCAGACAGGTTAACCTTTTGTTGCCCTTTTGCATCGATGAGTCTTGGGCACCCAGCATCCTGTCGGCGGCGCACAGTTTGTCCCACATTGGTCCGGTGTCAGAAGATGCTTCCTACTGCTGACAGGGAGCGCGTCAGAATCCTTGCCGCCTCAGAGATGACCCGACCCACTGGTCTGGCCTCAACAATTAGGCCTTAGACGAAGTTGCTTACGTCCCATTCCTCCAACATCCAAAGTTTTCACCACAAGAACTGATTATTCACTTACCATCTATGGTCTGTCTTCAGACCTTCACCTGCACAGTTGTTATGATATAATCAGCGTTATTTGCCGCGTCTGTGAGCGGTTTTAATGTTTTAGCTCATTGCTGCATTGTAGAAGCTGCCACCCAACAGATTGCGCTCCAAAGGAGTGGCTCTCCTCTGTTTAAGCGCACCGTGCCTTTCATTTTCTCTGTCTCATTTTCATTTTCTCGGGTGTCATGGCTCCAATGTTTTCTGAACTGTTTGTTTCTCGCGGTCTTGCCATTTTTGTCGGTTTAATTAATTGATTCTCACTTTTTCACTATTGTTTCATTCTACACCCCTCGTGTTTCCACCCCATGTTCTGCAAACTCCTTTCCACTTCGGCAGTTTTGTGTATTTAAATTCCTGGTTTTTGTCTCCTCATTGCTGGACTGTTTTCCTCTGTCTTCCATGTTGAAGCTCCAGCCGCGAAGTAACTAATAGCGAAACTCTTCCCAGTGCCTGCGGTCTTGGCAAGTGGTGCTGTTTCAAAACTTCTCTCTTCATCCAAGTCTGAGTGGGTGCATCTACCCTGCATACCCTGATCTATTGGGTTTGACACTCTGGCAACTGACCTCAGACCAGTCTGGTCTACTTCGCCTAGCCTGACTTACAGGGTTCCCATTTGCTCCTGCCAGACCTCAGACCATCTGCCGATTATCCTCTCCGTTTGTATTATTGAAAACTCCTGTCTTCTATTTCTGAGACGCCCGAGCGGCTCGTCTGTGATCTGCGCAGGGCTGCTGTTTTCTAAAATTTGTAACACAGGGCCTGCATGTGCTCCACAAAGCAGTGACTGAAATAATTCAATAAAATAATCAAATAAAACAACAACACGTGAGCACATCCATACGCATGCGAGTGTATATGCGTGTGTGTATGAGTGTGTGTTTGTGTGGATTTGCAAAATGACGGCTTCAGTCCCTCCGCAAGTGCAAGTGTGAGAGCTTTTGCTCCAACGCTGTTATTATCAAACTCCCCAGTTATGCACAACCAATTGTAACTGTAACTGCTGTCATCAATGTAGTGAGTTTTAAAATGATATTCTGTGCGTACATGTGCATGTGTTTCAGACGAGAATCGCAACTTTTTTTGTTCATTTGTCTTCTCTCCTCTCACTCCTGATGTGTCCAGCGATCAGTAGCAGTGGAGAAACCGCGTTGGTCTCCCGGTCAAACTGAGTAATTACCCTCTCCCTGACTCATCGGAAAATTGGTTATCAGTCGTGTTCACCTCTCAAAGAGTTGAAATCCACCACTTTATAAACGCTTGCTTTTTCTTTAAATACCATCCACAAGGAGCACTTTAAACATTACAGAACTAACGGGTATTCTTAGCCTAAAGTGACAGACAGAGGTACTGTATAGCCATAGAGCAATGTTTAGCATTCTTGTATGTGGTTGCCTACACTCCAAAGATTTGCGATCTTGGCTATGCAGCCACACACATGGTAATTACTAAAAGTACTGGCATGCACATGCTCTGTCACACATTCTCTGTGGTTGCTAAGGAACAGGATTTGTAACAAGTGGGTTGGATGTTTGGCTTCTCCCGCAATTTCCCTGCAGCAAATTTGAACTTGAGGAAAATGGTTCTAGAAATGGTAAAGCTTATATCCAGATTTATAAATGGAGAATACATACGAGTGTATATTCCTATTAGACGTCTACTAGGCATCTATTAAAGATGATACTTGAAATGATGTTCTCATGCATTCTGCATATTTACGAAGACGTGGATCATTCTTCAATTTCCATGTAATCTTTCGGCCTCATGTTTGTCAGAGGAGGTTGACAGCAAGATCGGTAGCTACAGTTTTTAGATGACTTTTAATGCAGTCATGTGTTATTTGTGTCTTTCTTTACATGGCATTTTCTTTTGCATATGAATGGTTTTATGAATTAGATTTTTGAAGAATGCAACTGCTTTTTCAATGCAGCCATGACACAAACTGTGCCCACTGTGCCCCTAAGGCTCTATAACACACTTTTATGGGGGATTCTTTCCCAATAAATATGTTGTACCCATTTCGTGCTTCAGAATTTCTTTGAAATGGAAGCTGTCACTGTTACATCAGCATGAAAATGTTCAGACAATAGTCTTTGAATGTCCCAGTAGCAATCTCCCACCAAAAAGGAATAAGAATATTAACTCTTAGAGCGCTGAAAATACTACTTAAAAAAACTATATATATATATATATATATATATATATATATATATGTAATTATCCTGAGCGGTTGAAAACCTATCATTTGGCAACTTCTTTGAAAGAGCTCCCCTGCAGGAGTTCTTTTAAACAAGTTGCTATGTAATAGGTTTTCAACAGCTTTCATCTTATATCATTGAGTAACAATAGTTGCATTTAGTGCTCTCAGGGTTAAGCTATACTTTCACTGGGAGAAAAGGCTGGGAACGTTTTTTTTTTTTTTTGCTTCTCACTCAAGCCAGAAAAATGGTCGTCGTGGGAAATCCGCACTCCTCACTGGTGTCAAGCTGAGCCTGGCAGATAGAAGGGACCAGCGGTGAGTCAATCCCAGCTGGGCAAGAGTCCAAAGGGCCCAATGTCGCGGAGGAGAGCGAGAGATTACATTAACAAATACTTAACTAATGGATTTGGGCTTATGTTGTCAGTTTGAACTGATGAATACTGGGTGAACCTTGGCTGCAAGGTGACAGAGTGCGTAACCTGCCGTCCGTCACTCAGCCCGGCTATGCCACGACTTCCACGTTAACGTCACACAACGGAGGCACCCGGCGTTCCAAAGTTTTTTTCCCACCTGACAATAACAAAAACCAGGTGCTCGTTAGACCAATCAGATACTGTAAATACACCACCCCCACCCGCTCCATCTGCTCATGCCTGTAAATGTCAGGGTCTGTGAACACACGGATGAGTCATGCTCCAGGATTCCCAAGATCCTCTTTGTCTCTGGCCCTCCTCAGACCCCCGAGAATGGGCAATGGCAGAAGCTGGCCGCCCCTTTAGGGAAGACAGCACTCAGCGCTTACATTCCCTGTCCTGTTCCCGCTGGGGGCGCGTGGGGGGTGGAGTCGCGGCTCATTCCAGCTGTGTTTGTGTTAGCGATGTACCCGAGCGCATAGCGCTGCCAAATCATACTGTTCACTCCAAAGATATACTGTCGCGCTGCCTACCAATACTTTCTATAACAGCTGTAGATAAAACACTGGCCCGTCTATAGCGACACCTCCCACCGAAGGCCCATGATTCATGTGACGCCGGCCTTTTTAAACGTTTGTGCGAATACAGCTCGTCCCGCCTCCTCTCCTCCCCTCACTGCGATTAACGTCGGAGAGAATAAGCGCGAGACAGCGAGAGAACACCTCCGGGTACGAAGGCATTAATTAGCGCTTTTGATACTAGCGCTGATTCATAGTAACTACAAGCTTATCAGCTGCAAGAATACCAAATCTGGCTTGTTGAAAAAGTACACAGTGCTGTGCAATTCATTGACATAGGAGTTACAGGAATTATTTCATTGCAAATATCTTGTAGTTGATGTACAGGGGTAGACAAATTATCCACATCAATCATCCATAAAGGTGATACCTATTAATTACTCGGGCCGGTAGGCCCCAAGTCCAAGTTTCGGCGCCGTTCTTCTTCTTCTTTTTTTTTTGCGGTCGCAATTGTGCTGCTCATGCGTGCGCAGTTTCGCGATTGGCCCAGGCCTAGATCCGGCCCGAGTACAGGCTCTGAGGAGCCTCTTGTTTAAATGCAAACTGGTAGAACAAGTCATCTTAAAAGAGGTCGAAGCTGTGACACTTTGTCTCCATAGCAATGTGTGGGAGTTCAGCAGGGGAGAAATAGCCGGTGGATGGGAGAGTTGTGTGATTATGTCCAACACCAGTATACTGCAAAAGCAAAGAAAGTGCAGCTTCAAGTCAAGTCAGACGGACACTTGCAGGACAGCTGCTGATATCCACAACACTACAGTTTTACAAAGTAGTGTAGAATTTAGACAATCCATATACTAACCAGTCTCGACAAAAATAGTATGATGGAAGTTTCACTAAGCCTATATTTATGGCTGTGTTTCTGATGAGTTGCACAGGCTCACAATTATTTTGACTACTGCCATACCACCATATGGGTTTATTTCATTCAGAATTATTCATGATCTGAACAACTTTGCTTAATCAGGAGTTGTTTTTAGAACATGTCTTTACTTGCTTAAAGTGAGACTTTGAAGTGGCATCTCACCTTTTCCCATGGCTGAAATGGATGCAGTGTGGAGAGATAGCACCTTGATTTACTACGGTTTACTCAAGCAATTAAATCTCAAGGTACAGGACGATAAAATTCAGGATACAGCAACAGAATAAACGACACACGCACAGACTGAAGGCACTGCGTCAGCTTAGTGCGGTACACACGTCAAAAGCCCTAAAACAACTGTGTACAGGCAAGTATAAACACTTATCAGGACACGCAAATTCAGCCAGAGTCTAGATGGGTTGAACAGACTGCGCAGTGCATCACTCCTGCTAATAAGCACAAAAAAGAAATTATGTTTTTATGAGGCATATAGGGGTCACATAGAAAAATAAATCTTTTCTGCTGATAGTGAACAGCCTGCCAATTTATATGAAGGAATTTAGGCAAGGGAACATATCTGACAGATGAAGATCTGGCCGCTGACTCAGCAATGTGTGCAAATGAGGCTACACTGAAACATTTATCACTGTGCCTGAGCATGACTTTATTTGTTGGAATGTCTTCATGAAGACAGTGCAATAACAAATGTATAAACTTCTCTGTCAACGAAAATTCCTTGTTTCAATTTGTTTGAATATGCTGTGTTAGTGGCGGTTAGTTTCGCATCAGTTTCCATCTTGCCTGTCAAAGAAGTCTTATTATCTCGCTGAATCACCATCTATAACCTGAGTCCAAAACACAAGACGAACAAATTTCATGGAAAAATCCAGCTGCATTAAAAAATAATAATCTGGCCTACATTAAAATCCAATTAGTTGTAAACAACTATAGTGAACTATTGGAGTTTCAACTGGGATGAATGCCATCGGGGAGAACTCACCAGTCACATACTGTACATAGTCACTACCAGATTAAGTTGTTCTGTGGATTTCTGAAGAGCACATATGCCACAAGAAAAGATTATGTCCCCCTCTATTGGCGTGTACTGGAACAGCAATAATGAAGCAGTCCGACATCGGCTTACCGCACTCTAAAGCCAGTGCTGCCACAATTAAAACATTTCATCCGCCCACGGACTGTTCTGCTTTGCAATCAATCTCAGGTGCAATTTTTCATTATTTGGCTCTGTTCAGAACTGACCTGATTTTTTCTCTCATTTTGTGGAGCTCTAAGCTGAGTGGGGCAGCCTGCGACAAAAGAGGCTAAAATCCGCTTTTACACCTTTACAATGTCCTGAGCATGTTCTTAATGGCAAACAAGTTACATTACAACTTCTATGAAACTGTAAATCACGTAGTTATAATGGAAGTACCTTACATGAAACAATGCATCTAACTTCTGCAATACAAGCCCAGTTTCGAAGTGAATAGTCCTCTGTTAGCCTTTTATGATGGCCAAAAGAGGCATGATCCATCCCTGCAGTTCATCACATATTTTCACCCAATAATTTTTAGTACAATATGAGAACATGCAGTGGAATTTGTTCTGATCAGTCTTAATTTATGGAGTTATTTAATTTGATTTCTTTGTGTGGGTGGATTACTTAGGTTGTTACCGACATCTAGTGAAAATTTCATGTTAATAACCCCATTGGAAAATATTTACTGAGAAAAATGTTGATGCATTCAATACTTATTTTCCACGCTGTATTTTTACAACCATTACCTAGAATCATACTTTTATTCATGGTCAAAGTTGAATTTTTAGAAATGATATGAAATATAGACATGCCATCAAAATGAATTCAAAATTATTCCCCCAAATAAAAGTGCATGTTTTTGCCCAATACTGTGCAACTTGTTTTGAATACAGACACCAAATATATGATTGCACTCCTTGTGGTTTAAAAGACACCTCCATTTTCTAAATGTTGGGCACTTAAGACCATTTTGTATCCAATGGTACAAAATGTCTTAAAATAACCTGTTTAAGTGCAGTTTTTTTTCAATTGATATATGCAAAAGGCTCATGCTTTATATATTCTGCATAAAAAGAAGTTGCTCTGAACTATTATTAGGCTTGACCAAGTGAAGATCCCTCAGAACAGTGAACACTTTTCAGTCATATGGTTCGATAATCCAGCCGTCCTTCCATCCAGCTGTCCATTCTCAACCGATTATCCTGGGCCGGATTGCAGGGGTAGCAGATTCAGCAAAGTAGTCCAGGCACCGCCCTCTCCAGCTACTTCCTCCAGCTCTTCCCGGGAGGTGGCTGCACCAGGGCCACCTCCCAGCTGGGCAAGCCCAGAAAACCTCGAAAGGAAGGTGTCCAAGATGTTTCTAGACCAGATGCCTGAACCACCTCAGCAGACTCTTCTCAATGCAGTGGAGCAGTGCCTTTACTCCGAGTCTCCCCCGTATGTCCGCGCTCCTTCACCAGATATCTCTCATGGCAAGCCCAGACACCCGATAAAACTAATTTTGGCCCATTCTATCCACAGTCTTGTTCTTTTGGTCGCTATCCTAAGCTTGTGACCTTAGGTGAGAGTTGGAAAGTAGATCAACAGGTAAATTGGGAGCTATGCTTTTAAGCTCAGCTCTTTCTTCATCATGACAGACTGGTCCAATGCTCACATCGCAGCAGACACTGTGCCACTCTGCCAACAATCTCCCACTCCATCCTATCCTCACTTGTGAAAAAGACACCAAAATACTTAAACTCCTCCACTTGGAACAACAGCTCGTCCCACGCTCGGTGGACACAGTCCACTTTTTTCTAGCAGAAAGCCGTGGCCTTATATCGGGGGGTGCTGATTCTCGTTTAGAACGGTCCGCACTCAGCTGCGAGCCGCTCCAATGCGTTCTGGAGGTAACAGCTCAATGAGCCAACTGGACCGGATCACGTGCAAACAGCAGAGATGCAACTCTGAGGCCACCAGACTGGGCACCCTCCAAGTCTTGGCTGCGTTTCATTATTCTATCCATAGAAATCCATCCATTTTCTATACCCACTTATTCCTCACTAGGGTCACGGGGCGAGCTGGAGCCTATCCCAGCTGACTACGGGCAAAGGCAGGGACCCACCCAGAACAGCTTGCCAATCCATCGCAGGGCGCACACACCATTCACTCTCACACTCATACCTATGGGCAATTTGGTGTCTCCAATTAGCCTGATATGCATGTCTTTGGACTGTGGGAGGAAACCGGAGTACCCGGCGAAAACCCACGCAACACAGGGAGAACATGCAATCTCCACACAGAAAGGCCCCAGGCCGGATTCGAACCCACGACCTTCTTGCTGTGAGGCAGCAATGCTCTATCCATAGAAATAATAAACAAAATAGGTGACAAAGGCCCATTGGAAATGTGTCTGTCTTAAAGTCGCGAATGTGGGCACAACTCTGACTTTGGTTGTACAGTGATTGGATGGCTTAAACTAACAGCCCTGAGGCCCAACACTACTTCAGCAGCCCCCACAGGATAACTCTTGAGATGCGTTTGTCAAGTCCAAAAACACATGTACACTGGATGGGCAAACTCACATAACCCTGCAGTTTTAGTGCAGGGGTGAAAAGCTGGTCCAGAGTTCCATGGCCAGGATAGAACCTATATTGGTCCTCCTGAATCTGAGGTTCATTCAATCTCAAAACTTTTTTTCAGTTTTGTGCTTAGGCAAGCTTAGAGAACATATGCAGCACAAGGAAAAAATGTATTACAGGCACGAATGTCTTAATTAATATGCTGCAGTGGTTGTGTTTTTATTTATGCCTAATATCTAGATATTTCAGAAAATGTCAATTGATCGAATGTGATGAACAGGCTTCAAAATCTTTATCGTAAAAGTGATTTTAAGTATTTGTTGACTCAGTACAGTCAATAAAGAGTTTTGTGCACGATGCAAAAGAAGAGTGACATTCTTTGACGTCAATTTTCGAACAGAACAAAGCCAAATAACAAACGCGTTTAACAAGATCTGTTATCCACGTCGATAAGTAAGAACAACCACATTGTTTCACTATTCTTGTACAAGCAGAGGCAAATCCTTTTCTAAATGAGATGAACCAACCATAGAACACTAGAAATTGCCGTAAAAAACGTCGCAAAATAGTACGAAACTGTCGCGAACATGCCCCTGATTTTTGGACAGTGAAACCCGCTCAGTCTCTCTGTGCGTCTTCAGCAAGGACCAGGTGTGTGTGAACTGTGTGCTCCGGTAAAACGTCATATTTTCTGTCTTCACTGAAACCGGAGAAATAACTGTTGTATTATTTCACTGTAGAAACATGCCGGCTAAAGGCCCTTTGCAGTCTGTCCAGGTGTTCGGGCGTAAAGTGAGTATTAAACAGCTTTTGTCTCGCATGTGTAGCCCCCGAGCGCAGAGAGCTGTTCCGCTAGCAGTGTGGCTAGTTAGCATTGGCTAGCTGGCTGGTGCACGAACTGATTAAACATAACATGTTTTGAGTATTCTGTCTTATTGAGTGTGTTACACTCCTCAAACACTGTGAAAGTAGTCGTTAAAGCATTTATAGTACACAGGGCCGTTTGTAAATGATGAGTTTAGCTGTGGTGACGCTGTGCTGCGGCCTGGTTCGTATGTCAGGCCTCGGGCTAACTTTAGCCACATGCGGGGTTCATTTCCACACCACGTCGCACTTTGCTACCGATATTCTGTCACTGGCCCTGCGTGTGTGTGGCTTTACTGCCCTGTAAATCAGGGTGATGATCACAGCTGGAGCGGAGTCAACGCTGTTACGTACTTACTGTGAAGCCGTTTTCACACTGGATGCGAAACGAATTTTCCGCACGACAGATATGAGTTGCTGAGTGAATCTTGGACCGGCATGTGTTGTCTGTACATGTGCTCTCTTTATCCGGGTCAGTTGGACAGTCACTGGTACAGATGTGTAAATACTGTTGATCGTGGCATCACGTATTCAGCCATGTATTAAAAGGCATGTAAGTATTGATAGTCACCATGCAGCTGACTGATTTACTTCAGTTCTTTAGGATGTTGATATTTGTTCCTGACTCGTTTCAGAAAACAGCCACAGCCGTCGCTCACTGTAAGAGGGGCAATGGGCTCATCAAAGTCAACGGCAGACCTCTGGAGATGATCGAGCCGGCCACTCTGCAGTACAAGGTGACTGCTGACCAGGAATATTTTGGGGAACCTTTTTTTTTTTTTTTTTTGTGGAATGGCTTGTCAGGTCACAGTCAATGCAGAAATGCTGGGAGTTTATGAATATCTGGTTTGATACGGCACTATTCGTATGTTGTTAAATGTTCTGAGTGTTTGGTGGCTGTAAGTTGCTGGGAAGTTGCAGGCTCTCGCGCTGAATGGCCTCTGTTTGCGATTTCTCACTCGTATGTTTCTGTTTTGTCTTGTGTAAGTATTAGTGGACGGTACGAAGAAAGTTCAATCATGGTTACGGAGTGAGCATATCAGTATCACGCTTAGAAAAAGAAATTAACCAGTGCTTATTGAGTATAGATTTATATGATAGATACATTTATTGGACCCTGTGGGGTCATTCGTCCTCTGCATTTAACCCATCCTATACTTATGAGCAGTGGGCAGCCACAGTGCAGCTCAGGGATCAACTCCAATTCTAAAGCCAGGGGTACTGGTTGGAGTGTTCCTATGATGCATGTTTTTGTGGGTGGGGGAAACCGGAGTACCTGAAGGAAACCATGTGAACATGGGGAGAACATGCAAACTCCACACACAAAGGCCCCAGGCCAGATTTGAACAGTCGACTGCCAACCACTATGCCATCGTGCCCCCCAACTGTGTACTGTGTTCCTAAGACATGTTGGCAGAGTTGTGGACAGTGCTTGAATGAGTAGATGAGATTTTTCTCTGTCCAGTGTGTGAAACTTGCGTGATGCTGGCTGGCAATATGTCTGGTTGCATATTTGTGGCCACGAACATTTATTTTAATGTTGTCACTGAGCCACAGAAGTATGGTTGATATATTGATTTGGGCATTTGTTGCTGATTGGTCATATATTCAGTGAGGTAATTGTGGAGGGGAAATTCAGGGATAATTAAAAAAAAATTGCAGCCCAGTGAAAAGGTCTGGAAGGTTCAATCAGAGGACCTGCCTTAACTCTGTTTGTGGGTCAGCTCAGTAACGCATCACGTATGAGATGGAAATGAAGCAGCATTGCCTAATGTCCCACAGGACTGTCCTGTGTGCTGCTCAGAAAGTGGTGATTTGATGTAGATGGTTGCAATGGTTCTGACTGACGTCTGCTGTTGTGCAGCTGCTGGAGCCGGTGCTGTTGCTGGGGAAGGAGCGCTTCGCTGGAGTGGACATCCGCGTGCGCGTGAAGGGGGGCGGACACGTCGCCCAGATCTACGGTGAGGGGCGGCTGTACACGGGGCTCGAGCAGTCTAATCGCTGAAGAGTCGGTGTATGTGTTGGATTTCATAATCGCCCAAGTCCAGCACACCAAGTTCTGCTCCTTATTGGGCTGCACAATATTGAGAAAAAATTCAATATGCGATTAAAGAATTGGCTGATTGAATGGCAATATCCGGTGCTATAACTCTAATATTAATGTGTGAAATCAGTTCCAGGTAAGTTTTAAACAGGGCATATAGAAGTGGCCTTTGGTCCTTGCTCTCGCTCAGTAAACATAAAAACATTACCTCAGCCTCTCAGGGGGGACTGAAATGATCATCTACACGTGCACATTTATAAGCTGTGTTGAGATGTTTTACATTGAGGCCTAAATTGGCCATAGACCGCGTGCAACTGCAAACCTGCAGCTAGAGATTCGAGTGCCTGCATTTACCTGCTCTGTCTCTGTTCTTGAAGGCTGAAATTAATTCAGACCATTCTAATTCTGCAACCCAGGGGATTTGTTAATTGCAATTTGCTAACATGATATCGATTAAAATCCAGTATATTGTGCCTGCCTAGCTCATTAAGGTCTTTGCTGAACATCCTGTTTAGCACATTGTATTGCTGGCTTTAGACAATGACATGCAACCTTTTGCAGGTTGGATTGGATGCCCCTGGGCGAGAATAACAGTAACTTGAACAAATAAAGTATTTCACAGAGTGGGATTTTGGGACGGGATAAATTAACTCTCCAGCGTCTAGTGACCTGCAAGGTTTGTGGCTCCAGCCTGTGTGGGGCCACAGTAAGATCAGTGCAGCTGTTTGGCCCTTGAGCTTGGCCCTGAAACCCTCCTCATTCTTGGGGAACTGCCCCCAATCAAATGTTAGTCGCATTGGAATGAAGTGTTGCCCAGTAACTGTAATTTGACAGACGCGGTGTGAATAAAACTCCTAACTGCTCTTATTACGTCCCATATCTGAGGGTTCTAGGGTTAGCTTGGTGCAGTTAGCGGACTAACTGATCATTTATGTTTGGAACAGGGCTCCTGGTCGGTTACTAATGTACCTCCCTTGTTAGCACAGCACTGTGGCATGGAAATGCACAGCAATAAAAATCGTGTGCACGCAGCCTTATTATTGTGTCCCGTTTCTCTCATGCAGCTATCCGGCAGGCCATCTCCAAATCCCTGGTCGCCTACTACCAGAAATGTGAGTTTATACTGCTTCATTTATCACAGGGGTCAGTTACTGCACAAATAAAGTTTTTTGAACAGTTGCACTTTAGTCTGAGATTTCATGTGGAACTCATTTCACCAATTCCGAGAAAGTCATCCTTGCAAAAATCTGAATGCTCTGCCAGTATGTGGAGTTGGTTGTGGAGTCGGCCATCAAGCATCCATCATTTTGACTTTGTGTTTAAAATAGTGATTGCCTTTACTCTAAAGCTGCCCTTCCTAATGTGGCAGGCAGTGGTGAATTTACAGTTTGGCAAGGCCTCATTGATTAGTCACTGTGTTCAGCTGTGTCTTTGTAGTTAATGCACTGCACACATGTATGCATAATGCCAAGATTTCAAAGGCCTGTTTTCATATGTTACTGAGCTGATTATAGAGCATGTCCTGATTTACATCACCACCTCGGCCCTCTCGATTTGAGTCGCTGCATGTACATGTTGCCTTTAATGTGTGGCTTTGGTCTGCTGTAGAGCTATTTAACCTTATCCAGAAAGAGCTGGTTAGAGTGCTGGCTTTCAACCCAACCAGTCCGTGTTCATGGCTGATTCTTGTAATCTAGGTCTTTAGAGAAGAGTCTAGTGCTGTGTTTCACACACCTGCGCCTGTGCATTATTAATGTTTCCCGGATTTAACACCCCGATTCAGCTCTGGGCACCGGGTTAGGAAACACTGGGAAAGAATTCCGTCTCGCCCTCCACCAATATCAAATGAAATGCACTTTGTCCGCATACCTTGATGTTTGCATCACCAGAGAAACATTCCATTGTGTAAAAACGTCTCACGTACATCCAGTCGAGAAAATTTAGTGTTTAACTTCTCGTGCAGCTATACGTGGCAATAGCATGTAATGGCGGCCGCCATGTTGCTGATGACACACTTGGTGGCTTGGTCATGTTCAGCATATGTACTGGTAATATTAAATAATTCGAAACCACCTTTCTCACTAATAAAACCCCTCAAAATATTTTGGCGCCCCCTTTTAAAATCGTTCTGGCAAATAAAAAGTCGTGTAAAGAGGAGATGGGATACGGAATTCTTTCCAGACGCTGTTCTCGGGGTTGGTTTGTGTGTAACTGCATGGCTGGAATGAAAGCAGCTGCCACACTGGAACTTTCTGGATTAGGATGAACAGCCGTGCTGTACACTTGGCTCACTGATGTGCCGTTTCCTCACAGATGTGGATGAAGCATCTAAAAAGGAGATCAAGGACATCCTGATTCAGTACGACAGGACTCTGCTGGTCGCCGATCCTCGCCGGTGCGAGTCCAAGAAGTTCGGTGGACCTGGAGCCCGCGCTCGCTACCAGAAGTCCTACCGTTAAAGCCACTGTACATTTTCATACAATAAAGGGGGTGAAACTACTCTGTCCTTTCTGCTTTTTATTTGAACGAGGCTCTATCATGTAGAAGTAAGATTTCCAGCGGAGGTGCAAAGTGGTTATTACTTAACTTGGCCCCACTTTATGTGGTGGCGGAAAATTTTCTCACTAACTGTCAAGATGAACAAAATTCTGAGTGTGTGTTACTAGTCATGAACTTGATTGGTTTCAAAGCGGGATTCCACATTGGTGGGCTGTATTAATGACACGTCTTGTTTTCTACTGTGGTTAAAATTTTACTTTCAATGATGTGGATCCTGTGTTCGAAATGTATCGGACCTGAAGCTTGACAGCTTCTTGGAACTAAAATCTAAAAGGGGCTCTTGGAGTTGCTGAGGATGGGTTTTCGTCTATGAACGAACGCTGTGGTTACGCCATGGATAGCACTGATGTGTCACAGCGAGAAGATTGTGGGCTTGAATTTGATTGGGGCTGCGTTTGAATGGTCAAGTCCGTCCCATCTAATCCGTTACTACTCTTCCTTAACCTTGATGGAGTGAGGTTAAGGAAAGATGTAAAATAAAGTTCTTGAGGAATTTGGTGAAGACAACTATGGTGTTAGGAGAACGTGACTGGACTTATACTAGGCGACGTCATGCATCCCATGCCTGTGGTGAATTTATTCTCTTGAGTGGCTGGACACATTTTGCGTAGCTTTAAATATTGCTATCGCAAGGAATTGTAGGATGGCATTATCTCCTTTATTCTCATAAACTGTTCCAGTGTACCCTTTGCTAAAGGATGCAAGGAAGTATCGTCAGCTTTTGGAGAATTGGAACAGCTCAAACCATGGCTTCCTCATGAATACTTCTGGGTCATTTTCAAGGAGTAAATAACTTTACTAAGCAGAAAAGTTTATTCAAACATAGCCCTGGTTTCGGCCTCATGAACTTGTTCTCATTATATGGGTTCTTCAGTTTCTCTCACGGTCTACAGCTGCGCATTTAAGGCTGAACGGAGTCTGAATTGCCCAGCGGTAAAAGTCTGAGTGGTGTGTTTGCCCTGGCTGGACCGGAAAGCTGATTAGCACGTGTTAATGCCGCAATTATTCTATGAAATCGAGTCCAGCCATCCCTGATAGCAATACCTTTCCCAGCTGATTCTAAGATGTCACTGCTATTTCAGTAGACAGATGAAAGACATTCCTTGGAGCCTTTCAGACAATCATTTCAAATCATTATCGCAATGGACATTGACTTGCGTGAGTGTGTCCATAGAGGGCAGTATTCGGACCATTTGAACTGGATTTGATCAAAATGACATTGAGAAATGGCTTACAAGCCTGATTTTAGATGATGCATGTCTGGATTTGGACGTTTTGTAAATATTGAAGTAGCGCCAGTAAACCATTTGTCCATGGCTGAATGCTCAATGAGCAAGAGAGCAATTGAAAACTGAACATGCGGCCTACTTGTAAGGATGGACATAATTCACCACTAGATGGCGTCTGAAGACAAGCGAGGCAGCGTTTGGACGGCACTGTTCTAACCGTATCTCAATCGTAGTCTTAAACGTTGTTATTCAGTTCCTGCGTCCTTTTGAAAAGGCTGATGGATTTTAAACTCTGGAGACTGCAAATTACTTGTTCTGCGTTTTGCTTTTGTGCATTTTCTTAAAATCTTACTGCGAATCTAGCTTAGGTTCAAAATATGCTGTTCATACTATTTTTAATGGAACAGTTAGCAGTTTCAGGGTTAGACAAGACACTTATCATAGAGAAAAAAAATCATTCTTTGCCATCGCTGTCATGCTGTATGGACTCCAAACCTATGACTTATGCATATCCAGCAGGTTCAGTTGTGATATCATCTGACTGCAAAACTGGTTCAGTCAAAGTTCCAATGTTCCAGCTCTGCTGTATGATAGATCTTTAGGAATAATATGGAGGAGACTCTTTCACAGTTGTTCCTGAAATTGACAGAATTGCTGCCCCTTCTGGAATTATTTAAAGTAAGCTTGACCAGCATTTGAAAAAAAAAATTGACATCAAGTGATGGTGTATTTGGTTCAATCATGAGTAGTACATTGCGGAAAGACTTTTATTGATTAAAAAAAAAAAACCCTTGAAGCCTCACCTGGATAATTTCCTTTGCTCACAGGAATCTCTGTTTGATCGTAACAAGTAGGCTACAAACAAAAACACAAACAGACTGCACACTTCCTTCAGTCACACCTCTCTCCTCCCCAAATGACACAAACAGCAAAGGTGTCGGGACAGAGCCGCATTTTGGCTTCGAGCACCTCGGCCCTCAGGCGCACCATCCACACCTCTGCTCTTTTAAAGGGGGCGACAGCTTATCCGTTAGCATTTCTCACCCCTCTGCTCTGATGTCACCACAAAGATTTCAGTCATTCTCGGGCAGGGGCTGGGAGAGCAGAGACAATGGTCAGGCAAACAGATGTGCGTTTACTTGGGTAGGGTTTGGGGGGATGGGGGGGTGGGAGTTTGGGAGCTGACTGTACAGTGGGCATGGGTCATGTGATTAGGTGACACTCCATACATGTGCATCGCATGGGGTTAGGCATTCGCTTTTGTCAAATTACTTCAAATTCACAACAGATGTTTGAGTTAGGGAAATTATTGTGGAAAAGGTTGTCATTTTTGTATATTCCTTATTTCATGTTGAAAAACACAGATTTTGATTGAGTCCTTGAAAATCGATGTGCTGTGATTGTTTTCTTCATTGATTTTCCTGCTCCCGCTGTCCTTGTCAGTTTCTGAATCTGTCCTGAACTGGTTCTGCATAATTATCGTCTTTGAGATATTCTGTCCAGTACCTGCAGTGACAGTTCTTATGTCTTCGTCATTACAGGCCGAGAGAATGCGCCTGCCCAGCGTGTGTGTGTAAGAGAGCGCACCTGCCCAGCGTGTGTGTGTAAGAGAGCGCACCTGCCCAGCGTGTGTGTGTAAGAGAGCGCACCTGCCCAGCGTGTGTGTGTAAGAGAGCGCACCTGCCCAGCGTGTGTGTGTAAGATTGCACACCTGTCAGGCGTGTGTGTGTAAGAGAGCGCTCCTGCCCAGCATGTGTGCGTAAGAGAGCACACCTGCCCAGCGTGTGTGTAAGAGAGCACACCCGCCCAGCGTGTGTGCGTAAGAGAGCGCTCCTGCCCAGCGTGTGTGCGTAAGAGAGCACACCTGCCCAGCGTGTGTGCGTAACAGAGCGCACCTGCCCAGCGTGTGTGCGTAAGGGAGCGTACCTGAACAACGTGTGTGTGTAAGAGAGCGCACCTGCCCAGCGTGTGTGCGTAAGGGAGCGTACCTGAACAACGTGTGTGTGTAAGAGAGCGCACCTGCCCAGCGTGTGTGCGTAAGAGAGCGCACCTGCACAGCGTGTGTGCGTAAGAGAGCACACCAGAACAGTGTGTGTACGGTTGAATACAACAATATTCTCTTTATAAGGCTCATCTGTGATCTGTGTTTGGTCACCGTTTCTGCAATTTGTGAGATTTATTAGGCACTAAAAGACCAGCTATCTGGTGGTACATGTCAATATCACTAAATACTTTACCATTTGTGTTGGCTAATGTAATTAATGACAAGTTACCACGTGTTTAAATTGGCATAATAAGAAAAAGTCATGACACAAATGTTTAATCATGGCGAAATAGCCCCATATTCTGTATACCGCAGTGAAAAGCTAACCAGATGATAATGCGTAAATGGACTGAAATTAATTTTCAAAAACAGCCTTATTTTTTAAGTAATGACTTGAAAAGCTAGGTCAGGAATATGCATTTTAAAAGTTCTGAAGCAATCATGCGCAGACACGTCAAAGATCAACGAGGACCCTGTACTGATAGTTCGACAGTATCGATGGTGCGACGGCACTGCGGCCTCCCTTGAGGTTCTGCTCAAACATTTTGGGCCCACATTCCTTCCTGCTGTGCTAATCTCACCGTCACCTTCTCTGAGCAGAACCACTAAGCACTAAAGAGCCCCCTGCTTTAGTCACACTTCCCGGGCCAGCATTGAGTCATCCTCGACGTATTCATCCAGGACTAGAACTAAAAGGAGGGGATTAGTCTCAGCACTCTGGCCGCTGGACCAGCACTCTCTACCCAAAAACAACCATCCCTCTCCAGGGTCTGTAGGCCCCCACAACCTCTGAGCCGGAGAAGAGATTATGTGGGATGAAATGCGTCCCGCTGTGGTTTCGGAAGACCGGCTCCTGAAACTTAATCTGACCCGGGGGGTCGCTAGGTGCTGGACGCACCTGGAACCACCCCACTGTGGGGCAACAAGTCCAGGACCCGGTCGGTAACCTCTTGATGCCCGTGGTCCTGACCACACAACAAAGGTGGTCAACCAGTACTGACCTCAGTTTGGTCAGACCCGTTGTTACGCACAGTATACTGGTGGTACGTACACTCCGCACTCCGTGTTGTTGCGTCCTTCCGGATTAGAGCATCTTCCAAATGACTGCAGTATAATGTCATGTAATTTTGTGTCCCTATAATAAGCATGTTGTTGATCATTCAATAGTCTCTTAAACATCAATAGGTACCATATTTGCGAACCCCATCGGATCAATTAGGGAGCTGTACTGCGGTGAACTTTTGTAGTATTGTACTGTGCTCCTTGTTTATTTGCACATTAAGCCCAAGATATCTGCCTCTCATGTGTCGCCCTCTCAGCTATGGCTGTCGCGTCTTTGTGTGCAAACAACGCGATAATGGGGTGAAACGGAGAATTCAGCTTGATCACAGTGAATGTCGGTTCAACCCAGCAATACCTCTGGACATTTCCATTGACAGTATTGCAGTGTGGCAGCCATTTTGTTATGCAATTATGAGCAATTAAGACTGATATGTTGATCGCTTGAAGGAAGACTCTGTCAGGTTCCATCTTGGTTGCTGCCAGTTTGAATAGATGTAATTAAATCACTGCACTCTGAGCTGCCACTGGGTGTGCAGCTTCTATTGTCCCGGAATGTGAAAAAAATTCTGTAATCCATGTGGTTTGATTAATAGCAAAACCCCAGCTTTCTGAAAAGTGTTCATTCCTAAGAAAGAGAGTACAGATACTATTCTAGAGGCTGTCAGCCCGGCAGGTGTCTACAATCAAGTGTGTAGGAGTGGCATACAGTGGTATTTATGCATTTCTGTCTTTGGAAAAGTGTGGCGGCAGAATCACATTTTTTAAACCCACCAGTTACCCCCACAATCTCCACAACACTCCATTTCGCATCTTTGTTCCAACAATCATGCATTGATCAATCAACAATGGAAAAAAATATTTGGAAATGCGATAGCTATGTCTATGATTAGCCTCTCCTCTGTTTTGAGATTTGGAATTCGTGCCTGTTTGTGGGATGGTGATTGGCCAGTTGCTGGCAATCGCTGCTCCTAATTTGAATACCATTCAGCTTTTGGCCACTTGAATGGCCTACTTTGCAAATCTTTGCTCTGCTGTTGGTCCCATAGTGCACTGCGCTGGGACTCAGTAGAAAATGAATGGGAACGTGACCTCGCCATCTAAAATATTGTACCTTGCTGCTGCAGTGTGTTCATATTGTTAGCCTCTGTTAGCCTGATGTTCTCTCTGCTGACAGTTTGTTGAAAATGATCTGTTAGGATAAGTAAACAAACCTCAGGCCTATTGAACGCACTCACCTAGCACCTTTCTCTTGAGCGTACCGCTGCACTTTAGCTACACCAGCTTAGAACAGCATGCTTGGACCATGACATGACTGCTGAATCGCTGTTGCTAATGGGCTTGCAGGGCTAACGATGAAAAGCAGGAGGCCCCAGACCCATCAGATTCTGGAGCCATATCCCAACATTCATTGGTCAAGATGTAAGAATACACCCTGGACGAATGTCACGCGTATGTATTCCGTGGCAAGAAGTTACCTCATCATTCTCTCAGAGAATGGTTACGTCTTGGTTGTGCCCGGCTGGCTTGGTCACACTGTCCAAGCCCACACTATTGGGTTTTATTTGGACGGGCAGAATTTTCGCTTTGCAAGCAGAAGTCTTAAGCACCCAAGGTTTTATTTTTTTTCAAATACAAATCTGAACTTCACAGTCCATTTTTAGTTTTCTCCAGTGGTGTGTCTGTTGAGATGAGCACATTTTAAAAGTCCAAAGTTTTATCAAAAAGAAGAAGTTATGGCGAAATGTTTGTATTTTGTTTACGTGAGTAAGAGATGGTGCAGTCAAATCCAGATCTCAGCATGAGTGAAGCTGTCTGGAACAACAGGCCTGCTGAAGAACTGAGCGCGTTCTCCAAAATGAGTGCTCACAACATGCCCTGATGTAATGTAGTCTCTCTCACTCCGTGTGCACACTGTGTGTAATTGCGTAGGTGTGCATATCATTATGTTAAGCAGAGGCGGGGCGTCCAGGGGTTAGTAAAAAAAGCCTGTCAAGTTTCTCCTCAACACTACCTCAACCAGCTGATTCTGGTGGTTAGTTATGCCTGCTGGTTGACGAATTTTTACCAATTCAACAAATATAGCTTATTAGAGGGAACAAAAACTCTGGAGTTCTTTTGTTGGACTAGAACTTTACTCCCCTGATATTCAGTATTAACATTATTGGCATCTTTTCATTTGAAACAGTCTTTCCTTTGTGGAAAGCATGTTTGCAGTCACTGCAGCAAATTTCAAATGTTGTGCGTTCAGACGAAGATGAATTTGCGAAGCGCACTGCTGGAGACATTTTACGCCATCAGTAGTTTTGAAAATAACACTCTTCAGGGTGGAAAAGGCAATATGACTTCTGTTAAAATCTACCTGCGACATATTCTACTCACAAACTGCGTAGGTGATATTTACAAAGCTGCAAAGGAAATAATCGAATAGAGGCAAGTTGAGAAAAAAAAATTGCATTTTTGTTTGTTTTTGTGAAAATTTTCCCTTTAGCTCGTTGAATTGAATGTGTTTTCTGAGTGTGTTTATCGGAATTGTTTGTCGGTTCTGTAGATCTTCATTCATTAGCCCCCTGCATCAGCATCAGCATTAATACTGTACTGTTCGTCCTTCCTGAGTTGCATGATTTGATCTGTTCACTTACTGTGCATCAAGATAGATCAATATTTGTGGTCTAACCCCTGAATTGGTCGAATAAGAAGTATGCATGCTGTGTGCATTGCTGGGCGTTTTGGATGAGCAGATGTGAGACTGCATCTGCCTCCTATTCCGTAAATAATGGAAAGTTGAATCAACTTAAAAAAATGTGAGGCTTCCAACTGCAAGGCACTTTTGAGCAGGCTCAACGGAAAAAAAAACTGTTTTTGCAGACTGAAAAACTCAAAGTGAGCAAACTCAAAAAAGCTGTTTTTCTTAATGTTTAATTTAGTACAGTGTGAAGGAGATCCTGTCGAACCTCTCGGTTTGCCCTGCTCTGTCCCGCACTCGGCTGAGGGTCAGAGGTGAAGCGAGCTGGCTCAGTCGACACGTGTAGTTGTTCGGGGTCATACAGACTCATGAGAGATACACATAACCGGCAGTGATGACCCGGCTGCCCATCAGTTATCCGTCCGCTGGGCGGAATCTTACAGAAACTTGGCACCTGTGACAATCCCTTTTATTTATTTATTCGTTTTTTTCCCCCCTCTTTGTTGGGAATTCCGGCCAGCGATTTTTACTGGGAAGGAGGAATTAGCCAGCATGGAAAAGTTGATGTGTTTTCCGGATCCTTCGCCGCCTCCCGCCATGAGGCCTTTTCCCAAGGCTCCGAGGATCGCATCCGGGGTTCCGCAGCCTGGAGGAGGGGTGACCTTTGACCTCCCAGGAGGAGCCGCATTCCCAAGGAAGAGGGACGGGAGCGTGAAAATGGGCGAAGTGCGGCTGTTAGTCACAGAAAATGCATTACACAGGAGAGGAAGGGCTCGGGGAATGGCGGGTTTACAGATCGAGGACAGGCTGTCTTGGCTCAATAAATGCTGCAGATTTATGACTCCCCCCCCGCCCAGCGCCGCGGACACCCCTACCTCATGCCATGTGCGGGCAGCTCCTGATCACAAAATAATCCTCAATCAACGCCCAACACTTGTCACTTGACCGCAAGGGGGTCAGCGATCAAGCGCGTTGTCCTTGCGTGGGGGGGGGGTTGTGTGATCTTCTTCTCTGTATGCTGTAAATTGAGGGATTTCAGAATGACATGCACACTAATGCAGTAATGCTGTGTCTTATATGAATGAAATGTGCTTGCATGTGCTCATTTGCCAGTTCTTCAGCATGCACCGGTTGCCGGGGCAGCAGGGAGGCCTGAGGCTAACGGGCTACTCTGTTAGCCTTTCTTAAAATTGCAGCTTAACCACAACAGGCA
Source organism: Gymnothorax reevesii (assembly GCA_029721435.1). Taxonomy (NCBI): domain Eukaryota; kingdom Metazoa; phylum Chordata; class Actinopteri; order Anguilliformes; family Muraenidae; genus Gymnothorax; species Gymnothorax reevesii. Next base: position 20,052,126 of record CM056579.1, on the reverse strand, counting down.
AATTTGTTGTTGATATAGAGTGAGTGGTTCATTCAGTGTTTCCCAGAACTGAATTCCGAGCATCTGAGATTGAAGTCTGGCCGTGTCCATTTTACCCTATAGCCGGATGGTCAGAGAGCCCTGTGGGGCTGGAAACTAGAGTCAGACCACGGAAAAATTATACTGCCGCATGGATATGCCAAAATTGAGTGATGGCACAAGGAATAAGCTTAATGACCCCTGTTCAAATATTAACACTGAGTAGCTCCTCGGAGTCCATCCATACATGCATTCATTATCTAACCCAATTAAGCCTGATCCTGGGTTAGAGGGAGCGCTTGAGTCTATCCCAGCATGCACTGGGTGAGAGGTGGCAGGGCGCCCAGCACAGCTTCTGTTGCACACCTTCATGGAACCTGTCCCAGATGTCAATGAAAATATGATCCTCTCCACCACTGATTCTCTATGGTCAATGGCAGGTAGATTGGCCGGCAGGATAGTTTCCAGTTCAATCTTTTTTTCAAAGCTGTACAACACTTACACTAGTGGCTCTTTGCAAATATGCATTCCCAGAAACTTCTCTTACAACCTGAACCTACAATTGCAAGAAAATGGGCGAAAAATGACCTGATATCATAGAGAACTTGATTTATTCATACCACAGCTAGTGTATATAGTTTAATACACCCTGAACTAACCATGAGAACTGAGGAATTGTCACCAAATTTTCCAGACACTACGGTTTTTATATCCATGAATTTATGAAATTAATAATGCAAGGGAATTTTCTTTTTGCTCTAACCTGCTATAAGAATATTTGGGCCATACATTCTCACAACTTCACCCCAAAACCTTCCACAAAGGCAAAATGTAGATGGGAGTTTTGACTTAAGGTGGAATAAATTTTACAGAATAATGTGGCTTAAATGTTTTCCTCAATACCAAGACTTGAATTTTAAGGCAAATCACAAGCTTTTATGTAGTTTTTGCGCTCAAAAATACAAAAGCGATGTTCAAAAGAAACAGACTGATAGCACTGACCTTTAGCTTAGATTACATCTGCTGAGATTGTATTCAGGAGTCCTGGTGTTGTCATGGCGTCAGCAGCTGCCTACAGACGCCAACGGAGAAAAATCCATCCATCTTCTTCTGCTTATCCGGGGCCGAGTCGCGGGGGCAGCAGTCTGAGCAAGGATGCCCAGACTTCCCTCTCCCTGGACACTTCCTCCAGTTCTTCTGGGGGTATCCTGAGGCGTTCCCAGTCCAGCCGAGCGACATGGTGCCTCCAGCGTGTCCTGAGTCTTCCGCGGGGCCTCCTTCCCGTGGGGCATGCCCGAAACACCTTCCCAGGAAGGCGTCCATACACCAGCTGGCTCCTCTCGATGTGGAGGAGCAGCAGCTCTACTCTGAGCTCCTCACCCTATCTCTAAGGGAGCGCCCTGCCACCCTGCGGAGGAAACCCATTTCAGCTGCTTGTATCCGAGATCTCGTTCTTTCAGTCATGACCCAAAGTTCATGACCATAGGTGAGGGTAGGAACGTAGATTGACTGGTAAATTGAGAGCTTCGCCTTTCGGCTCAGGTCCTTCTTCACCACAACAGATCGGTACAATGACCGCATTACTGCTGCCGCTGCACCGATCCGTTTTTCAATCTCACGCTCCGTCTTTCCCTCACTCGTGAACAAGACCCCAAGATACTTGAACTCCTCCACTTGAGGCAGGAGCTCTCCTCCAACCCGGAGGGGGCTAGCCACTTTTTTCCTGTTGAGGACCATTGCTTCGGACTTGGAGGTGCTGATTCTCATCCCAGCCGCTTCGCACTCGGCTGCAAATCGCCCCAGTACATGCTGAAGGTACTGGTTTGAAGGAGCCAACAGGACAACATCATCCGCAAAAAGCAGAGATAAGATCCTGCAGTCCCCAAACTGGACTCCCTCTAGCCCCTGGCTGCGCCTAGAAATTCTGTCCATAAAAATAATGAACAGAACCAGTGACAAAGGGCAGCCCTGCCGAAGTCCAACACACACCTGAAACAGGTCTGACTTACTGCCGGCAATGCAAACCAAGCTCCTGCTCCGGTCATACAGAGACCGCGCAGCCCTTAGTAGAGGGCCCCGAGCTCCATACTCCCAAAGCACCTCCCACAGAGTGCCACGAGGGACACGGTCGAAAGCCTTCTCAAAGTCCACAAAACACATGTGAACTGGTTTGGGAAATTCTCATGAGCCCTCAAGCACCCTGCGGAGCGTATAAAGCTGGTCCAGTGTTCCACAACCAGGACGAAAACCGCATTATTCCTTCTGAATCCGAGGTTTAACTATCAGCCGAATTCTCCTCTCCTGCACCCTGGAATAGACTTTACCGGGTAGGCTGAGGATTGTGATTCCCCTATAGTTGGAACACACCCTCCGGTCCCCCTTCTTAAATAGACGGACCACCACCCCTGTCTGCCAGTCCAGAGGCACTGTCCCCAACTGCCACGCGATGTTGCAGAAGCGTGTCAACCAAGACAGCCCTAACAACATCCAGGGACTTGAGGTACTCAGGGCGGATCTCATCCACCCCCGATGCCTTGCCATTGAGGAGCTTCCAAACTACCTCAATGACTTCAGCCCGAGTGATGGATGAATCAGCCTCTGGGTTCCCAGCCTCTGCTTCCTCTAAAGACAGCGTGTCAGTGGGATTGAGGAGATCCTCGAAGTATTCCTTCCACCTGCCGATAATATCCCCAGTCGAAGTCAACAGCTCCCAACCTCCACTGTAAACAGTGTCGGCAGGGCACTGCTTCCCCCTTCTGAGACGCCGGACTGTTTGTCAGAATCTCTTTGGAGCTAACTGATAATCCTCCTCCATGGCCTCCCCGAACTTTTCCCATACTCAAGTTTTTGCCTCCCCCACCACCCGGACCGCAGTAAGCTTACCCTGCCGGTGCCTGTCAGCTGCCGCAGGAGTCCCATGAGCTAACTAAGCTCTATCTTTCTTCAGCTTGACGGCATCCCTTACTACTGGTGTCCACCACCGGGTTCGGGGATTACGGCTGCGACAGGCACCGGAAACCTTACGGCCACAGCTCCGAACGACCATGTCAACAATGGAGGTGGAGAACATGGTCCATTCAGACTCAATGTCTCCAGCCTCCCTTGGGATCTGGTCAAAGCTCTCCCGGAGGTTGGGGTTGAAAACCCCTCTGACAGAGGGTTCTGCCAGACGTTCCCAACAGACCCTCAGAACACGTTTGGACCTGAGGTCGGTCCAGCTTCCCTCTCCGCCAGCGGATCCAACTCACCACCAGGTGGTGATCAGTGGACCTCTCTTCACTCGAGTGTCCAAGACATACGGCTGAAGGTCAGATGACACAACCACAAAGTCGATCATTGACCTCCAGCCTCGGGCGTCCTCGTGCCACGTGCACTGATGGATGACCTTAAGTTTGAATATGGTGTTCATTATAGACAAACTGTGACTAGCACAGAAGTCCAATAACAGAACTCACTCGTATTCAGATCAGGGAGGCCGTTCCTCCCAATCACGCTCCTCCAGGAAACATTGTCGCTGCCCCAGTGGGCGTTGAAGTCCCCCAGCAGAAGGATGGAGTCCCCAGTTGGAGCACTTTCCAGTACCCCTCCTAGGGAGTCCAAGAAGGCCGGGCACTCTGCACTGCCTTTCGGCCCACAGGCCGAAACAACAGTGAGGCACCTGTCCCCGACCCGAAGGCGCAGGACAGCGACCCTCTCGTTCACCGGGGAAAACTCCAACAGATGGCGGCTAAGCTGGGGGGCAATAAGCAAACCCACACCAGTCTGCCGCCTCTCACCGTGGGCAACTCCAGAATAGAAGAGAGTCCAGCCTCTCTCGAGGAGTTGGGTTCCAGAGCCCAGACTGTGCATGGAGGTGAGCCCGACTATCTCTAGCCGGTACCACTTGACCTCCCGCACAAGCTCAAGCTCCTCCCCCTCCCAGCGAGGTGACATTCAATGTCCCCATAACGAGATTCCAAGTCCAGGGATTGGGTTGTCTGCCACCCAAAACTGATTGCATCGAAGGCGGGCCCACGTCGCTTGTTCTAGCTGTGCCCGGCAGGGTCAAGTGGGTGGAGACCCGACCACCAGGCATTTGCCTGCCAGCCCCAACCCTGGACCTGGCTCCAGAGTGGGGTCCCGGTGACGCCAATCTTGGCGACGTAACTATCTTTGATGTCATTTTGTTCGTTAGGGGCTTTGGAACCGCTCTTAATGTGACCCGTCATCTAGGACCTGTTTGCCCTTGGAGACCCTACCAAGGGCAATAAGCACCAGACAACATAGCTCCTAGGATCATCTAGGTACTCAAACCCCTCCACCACGATAAGGTGGCGATTCAAGGAGGGAGTTTCTCCAATATAGAAACAGAAATGTGTAAATCTCACAGGGGTGCGTTTCTCAGAAGCGTAGTTGCTAACTAAGTTAGCAACTTACAGTATATAGTTCGTCCATTCACTGTCAATGGGTCTAACAATGTTCGTTAGCGTCTGTGATTTTGTGAAACGCACCCCAGAGGGACTCAGCTGAGCACACTCTGCCTTCACCCACTGCCTCGCTCCCTCTGCTCGGGGAACTGTGTCACAGCCAGGGGAAAGTTAGTCATGAATGGTGGAAGTGTGTGTGTGTGTGTGCGTGCATGTGTCTGCGTGCGTGTTTGTGTGTGTGTGTGTGTGTTTATGTCTGAATGTGGTTTTGCACTTATGTCTGCACGCGTGTGTGTGTGTGTGAGGGTTTGTGTGACAGATTGTGTGTGTGCGTTCATGTTTGCATGTCTTTGTGTCTACGTCTGTGTGTGCGCACATTTGTGCATGTGTGCATGCATGCAAGCACCGGTGTATGTGTTTTTGCACATATGCACATTTGTGTATGTCTTTGCATGTGCATGTGTGTATGTGTCTCTGTGTGCGTGTAATGAAAGGAGAGAAGAGGTAATGGTTTGATGTTTTTTTGGAGAGAAGTCCTGTAAATGAGGTAATCAGGGCTGTGAAAGATGGGAGATTTAAGCCCACATAGTTTCGGATAACATCAAGATAGTGCCCTGCTCATCATATTTATATTGTGTGATTGGAATGGCTTTTCCTCTAGAATATTTTGGGTTTGAATCTCGCCTGAGGCCTTTCTGTGGGGAGTTTGCATATTCCCCCCATGTATCCTTGGCTCTCCAGTTTCCCTCCACAGAACAAAGACCTGCATGTCAGATTAACTGAGAGACTCTATACTGCTCATAGTTAATGTTGAGCATGATGTATGTTCTCTGTGATGGATTGGCAAAGTGTAAGGGGTTCTTGCCTGTCTCTCTCCCATTGCATGCTGGGACAGGCTCCTGCCTCCAGGACACTGCCCAGGAATGAATGGGTTAATCCAATAACTTGTATGCATTGAAAAAAAAATCGTCTTTGTACAATTCTCAGACAACCAATCATTAGCAACAATGACCAGTGCTATCAGCCTGAACTGTGGGTTGACACTAGCTGCCCATACATATTCATCTAAAGTTTATGTACATTCTCTAATGAGGATGAATATTCTCAATGACATGTTGAGCTGTGTGGGTGAATGTCCTAAAGCATGAACCTGGCATTAAGTATATATTTCGAATTTGGAGACAACAAAAATTTAAATCACATGGACATGATTGGCTAAATCCTTTACCGCTTCCAAATGACGTCTACTTTTTTGGAAATGCTCACATCATTGGAGGGTACTCTTTTGTCCTCTTTTATTTAAAAAAAAATCACACTTTCATTAAAAATCACGAGATCATATCTGCTAAATTAATGTCACATCTGCTATGTCATTAGGCATATAATTGCAATTATTTTCAACTCAACACCTGTGTGGAAAAGTCAGTGAAATATATGGGATTAGTAGGTGAAACAGTGATGATTCATGAGCACCCTGGGGGTTTCTTTGAGCCAAAATGGAGGAACTTAATGACCCGTCCCGTTCTGAGAATCCCATCGGTTATTCCTCCCCCTTGGCATCTCATCGCTTTACTCAGAGACTGTGAAATTTACCAAAAAATGCCAGAATTCCTCCAAAATACGCTCCTCATTGAGAAAGAATGTGAGAGAATGTTCCGAGGTACAGAATGATCATCTCTCAAAGGGTTTGGGGAAAATAATAAACGGTTTTAATGAAACATTGCTCGATTGGCCCTGCACAGCCTCAGCACTAATACAATCAGTTTTAGAATTTTATTTATTTATTTATTTATATATATTTTTTTGCAGAATTTGAATATGTGTAAAAATTTTACTAGCTCCAGAAACTGAATAACATTATTCCCTGAAGACATCCCATGTGGGAGCACTCAGCAGGTCCCCCTGTAATTATCCGGTAGTAAACTTTGGGTGGCACATACAGAGAAAGCAATCAGCCATCACAGTGTTTTTACTGAGAGTTTGTGCACCACGAGCCACACAGTAGGATGCACACAGGAGATGGAGTGGAAGCTGTTGGTTACTGGTGTCAGTTCGGTCTTGGAAAAAAGTTTCAAAAAGTGTCTGAAAAGGAACAAATGCTCAAGGATCACGGATACTTATTGTCATTGTACTGCTACAACAAAATTTTGGTCGCACTTTAAGAAAACAACAACTTGAGAAACAACAAGAACAACATAGGTTGATGAAAAAAGGAAAAAAAAAAACATGTTCACAGAATGACAATCATACATAACAATTACAGTCAAGTTAAAAAAAAGAAAAGTGTCCATACCTGTATGGTGCTTTATAATTCATACAAGGTGCTTTACTATGGGTAAAGTGCTTAAATACTTTGAGGAGGTAGAATAGTTTTAAATATGGAAAATCGATTGCATTTCTGCACAATGTGTCGGGTTTATTGCACTTCAGTCGGTCAGTCGGTCAGTGTGTGTGCATGTTTTGGGGGGGAGGATGGGGGGTGATGCTCAACCCATAGGTGCATTAAATGGTACCGCATCCTGGAGTATGTAAGTCATATGTATTTTTATTTTGCTTGAAAATGCATGGCACTCTTTAGCCCTCAAGAGTTATCATACAATGAAACTAAATCTGCAGAGCAGATTTGTTCTTTCAACAAACCTCACGCCACCGAATCCTTCCGTTGATTTAGGAATAAATTTTAGATATGAGGAATATGATCCAACACTGTCCCTTTATTTCTGAGAGTACACAATAGCTATAATAAAGTGTCTCACAGTCAAGTGCATCCTTGCTGTATTTCATTAATAAAACCTTATTTTATATTTATGCTCCATTAGTCCGCAGAATTGTAACAAGCGCCATTTTGTCCAGTTGCAGCTTTTATTGGCCATGACATGGAGTGGTAAAGTCACACCAGCATTAATGCAGGGTTAAAGCAGTGGCACAGTATCGCTCGAGAGTTGGGAAAACAGCACAGAAACGTTACAGTGCTCCTGGGTTACTCTGTGTGTGGTGCGCCACCTGTTCTTGCGCTGTTTTTGTTGGTTCCTCCACGAGACACCAAGGTGGTCCACATGGAGAGGGAATACCAGCCCAAATGTCCCATTATTGCTATTTAAAAAGGGTGGAATTTCAGGACGACCAACTGTCACCCAATGTCAAAATGTCAACTGAGCTTTCTATATTTAGCGGGGACATTTTTGAACCGAGACAAAAGCCCAATTTGAATGGAAATTTTTTTCACTCGTTTTAGGACAGAAAGGAAAATTAACATGAATAAGCACTGAATATTTAGCTGATCACATTTGCAAGAATCATTTGACTGCTTGCAGGTGTAATAAAAACTTGTCAGTAATTTATTCATATACTTTGCTACTGGACCTCCTGTGATTAGCTGTCTTTGCTGCGCTAGACGAACATAAAACATTCAATGTTATTGGTGAATAACTCCAGACTCCAGGAAGATCTGCCATCCAGTAGGTTTTCACTCCAACTCTGGCAATAAAGCCCCCCCCACAAAACCAATGATCCTCTTTAGCTCCAAATTATTTGAATCAGGTGTGAGAATGTAATGTTGCCATGGAAACCTTCAGAACGGTTGATCTCCTCGGGCAGCGGTTGGCAACCACTGTCATAGCAGAATGTTTACCACTTAATAATTCTCATTGACAATTACAATTATCATGCTCTTATTATTGCATAAATTCTGAAATTATTCAAGAACCAGATTCTCGCTGCGGTGGTCTTGTTCTTTAAATTATACAGGTATCAGCCACTTTGAAAGAGTGAAAAAAAGATGGTGGCCTCACATTTAACAATCTCAAAGGGGGATTTTTTTCATTTGCGGAGGCTTATGCTGCTTCTAGCTCTTATCATGTGATCTTATATTATGTATGTAATGGTGTTTCCTGAATAATCTCCTATATTCCTCTGTTGTTTTTGCCCAGTGTGGACCGGATAGAAACGCTACCAAAACCAAAAGGTACGGCTTTTCCACCGCTCCGGTAACCTTGTCGCGACCTCCTGCTGTTGGGGAACTTTTCAAATTTCAGGGCACAGAAAAATATTTGCGGTCCAGTCCAAGAGTTCGGAGCTGCACTGCCGTGCTGCTCATAAATCAGGCGAGCGTGACGAACGCTGCGGTAAGATGAGCTGGAGCCTGCAAATCCCACCCCACCTCCCTGTGCCCTCCACCCTTCCCTCTAACCCCCCCCCCCCCTCGCTCTCCCCTGGGCCCTCAGCGTGCCTGCTTGTGTCTCCGCCAGGCTTAAGACCCCTGAAGGGCCCGGGAGCGTATCGCAATTACAGAGTGATGTCAGTGCTCTGCCCCCTGCCACTAAACAGTGAGGTGGATTACGCCGGGATCAAGAGATTACATCCAGACTACACTCTCTGCTGAGATAGAAGGGAAAGGTCAAGGGTCAGATTGAATTAAGGAATCAGTATCTGATAATGCCCAAAATTTTCATTCTATTTAGCTCCCATTAAGAAAAAGGAGAGGGGAAAATAGTCTTTAATAGCGCAGATATCCCCATGACAATAAATTTTATTTTTACTTGATTGAATAGTTGTTAAAAGCCAACAGCTGATTTTGAGGGAAGTTAAGTTGTCCATACTTTGGATAATTCTGCTGAAAGGTGCATGTATATCATGTCAAACAGGATGAGCGTATGAAGATGATCTGCCTGGTTGAAGCACACATCAGTTTGCAGGAAATCAAATCTTCATTTCGCCCTTCAATATTAGAGTACTGCAGCTGTATTTATTGAAATATCAACAATAAGAACACAAAATCGTTCAGTTGTTTGTAGTATTTTACAAAGGCATCCTACACCTCAACTATTTCATGCAATACAAGTTTAGCATGTCAGGGAAATTTAATTGGCTTAGTAACCAATACTTTGCAGTAAGTAATCATTGCTTGCAAGTCATAAAAGTATTCACGTATTCTCTGCGTTCACCTCCTGTTGTCAAACTTGCCATAATCCTTTGGTGCCGCAAACTGCTGCAGTGGGCTATGCATTACAGAATGTGGTCTCTCATTCTTTCACTAACTCACTCACTCAGTCACTCACTCACAGACGATGTTCAGTGGGACATATGCATTTTTCCTATCAAAGATCTGCAGACGATGACCATGATGTCCATCATGGCATGGAAGAGCGTGGGGTGTGTGGTTGGTTCTGTGAATGAGCATTCCCCTCTTCCTGTGTCTCAGGCCTGGGAAGGAGAATAATTGCAGAAAATAACCCTGGGTTGGCAGAAAGCATGCCAGAAATATGTTTGGCTTTGTTTATATCCTGGTTTCATTGCCCTGCCTGCCATTAATCATTAAATAAATCATTTTAATTTGCTCAATGGAGATCTGGATTACAGTGGAGTGAAAACCGGAAAAAAATGTCAGGCACTCAAGGACCAGGAATGCTTGCTGCTGATTGGCCCAAAGATCCACACTAACGACCACCTATTCCAGGGTGGAATCCTTGGCATGTTGGCTGTGCGGAACAGCCAATCACGAAACAGCTGAACAAGAGAACTACAGTGCATGTAAACAGACTGAAGAAAAGGCACTGCAAAAACACGCTCTCGCTCGTGCAAATGAGCGTGCACGCTCTCTCACATGCACGCAAATATTCATGCACTCCCGCACACACACACCTTTTGTGGCTTTACATCTGTTATTCTCCCTCTTGATTCAGACAATATATCCTGCGGTTTAACACTATAATCCATACATGAAAAACAAATGAGGTTCACAAAAGACCCCCTGTCCCATTTTATAAAATCCGATTAGTTTCTTTTGGAACAAGTTTGGTCATTGGAAAATCATGCTTGCAGTTTTTTATAGTGACATCAGCAGTAATATAAGCCTATAGTTCTACTGTTATGCTGTTTTAAGATAAGCTTTGAAACTTCTGCTCCCTGCTGTGCTCACAGAATGGGAACACTTTTCTCAGGAGGATAACTCATTTTATAGAATGATTCTCCATCCATAATTTCTCTCAAGTGTACTTTGGCAATAGCAGTACTGCTTTTATGGCCGAGATTGGCAAAGCCATACATCACGGGCACCGCAAAGGACCAGCATTACATTTTTTATTAGTTTTCATTGAAATGTCTTCATTCAAGGAGGAATTCGCCTTTCTGTATACTGAATTACTATGTCACATAGTAATCAATCACTTAGCAAACTTTGGAACAATGTCAAACTGTATGGATCTTATGAGTGGGAAGCCTTGGTGCATTATGCAGTATATCAGTGCAAATATATTGATTGGAATCATTATTTAGCAATTCCTCAGAGACGTACCTCTTTTTCCTTATTTTGAAAGTCACTGTTTTTAGTTCAGTTTCTTTCCGGGGGACAGTTTAGCACACGAGTTCTCAGGTAACTGTATGTGTTGAAACTGGTCTGATGATTTATTCTGTGGCACTGAGCCATGCATGAAACATACTAGTGACATACAAGAAACATTCTGGCAACTGAATAACAGCTTATGTTTTCCTGCTGTTCAGGCGACATTGTTAGAGCATTAGCTGAAGGGCCAAGTTTGCTAAAAGCTCTGTGCCTCCACAAACTGTCTTTGAACTGAATACCTCCAGACTGTGGAACACTCAGATGCATTTTTTTTTTCAAGTGGCTTTGAAATCCAAACCTTTTTGTCTGACCCAAAGCCCTCAGTGGTAGAACCCGGAGGGTGAAAACAAAGAGTCTGTATGCTTTCCTGTTTTAAGTGTTCCCTAAAGAGAACACAACACACTTTCGCTGTTCAAAATGTAGAAGAACTGCTTTGGACAATGCAAGGTTCGTCTCCGAGCTGATTGGACATGATTGTGGAGCACAGGAGGGGCCTAGAGATAATTTAGGTAAAGTTATGTATACAAACCTATGCCATCATAAATGTAAGCTAGCAAAAAATTTATTTCGCACCAGTTTTTAAACGTGCTTTTTTTTCCACTGGGAGAGGTCTCAATGTGGCATAGCTTGCTGGTCAATGTTGTCGAGGTGGTTGCCAGGGCCAGACTTGATATTTTGTTCGATGCTATACAGTAGTTATTAGAGACACATTTAGCAATGGCCAGTGACTTTCTACGGTTCTGGACAACAGCCAAAATAGCTGTTGGTTTTGTGAATATATGTAGTAGCAAAACTTTTTTTTTTTTTTTCATGGTCTCTCGACAAATTACCAAAACATTGTCAGACACCGATTTGGAGATAAGTTGGCTAGCCTGTTTTCATGTAAAAAGCGTAGTTCTGAGCAGAATAGTATAATAACAAACTCCTGTGCTACCCCTTGTTAAAAAATAGCTCGTTATTGTACTTACTTGAAAACTCTATGTTCAAATTGGCTGTCCCACAAATGTTCACTTATCACTTCCATAGTTCTTAGTTTAGCTAGAACATTGATGTTATTGAGAGCACAGTGCAGATTTGTTGCAAGCTGCCTTAGCTGTTTCACAACCTGGGTATCTATGTCACTAATTATGAAATCAGCAAAGGAAAATTTCCATAATTCTGTTAAACTTGCTTTGTTTATCACATCACCGGTCTTTGGTATCAATAAGTCCCCTCTTCCTCAACAGAGCTTTTCGCCGAGGGAAAGCAACATTGATAACCACTCTGGTTTTGTTCTTTCTTTGATTCCTCAAATTTTTCTGATTTATGTTACTTTTTGGCCTCATCTGACGCTTGTTATCCTTGTTTGCTCTAAGTCAAAGCAATCATTTTTATCTGTTCACAGCTATCATTCATTTTCGACCAGTTTAACTAATATCATAGCAAGCAGGGACAAAAATGGTTCCTTCTGCATTTACAGCCATTGAGCATTAAGCCTGCTACGTTCAGTGTTGCTATTGTGGTCATGCGGTTTCAAAATGGCCGATTATGGAGGAGCGTCCAGTGGCTATTTACATAAATTCTCATGTCAGACGGGGGAAGCAAATTAAAATCTTCCAAACATAGAGATCTTCAATCGAATATATACTCGCACAATATCAATTTTTATATTTGTAAATGTTATTTTCTTCATCTCCAGAATGACTGAATGCCCCTTTTAGTCGCCTTACAGTCAGGTGCACTTTAAGGGTGGTAAAATAGCCAGTTTTGCAGGGCTGAATGGTGTTTTTGTGCCACAGTGTTTGTTATGTTAGTTATAGGTCCTGCTTACCGTGCTACAAACCAGCGCAAACAAAAGTCACCAACATACATTATACCTCAAGATACAGAAGGCTGTCACCTTGAGGCCCAATGGATGCGGGTGGAAAGTTCCGGAAAGGTCACTATGTGAATGTTTTGTTATCCACTGGCAAACTCATGGGGATCACTGAGTGTAATTCTCCAGTGTATCTCTGATCTTGAAACCCAATCTCTGCGGTTTATTGAGAATGCCTGGGTAGCCGCGAGGATACTGGGAACACGCAGGAACATTTTACTGGTTTCAGCAAAGGTATGCCTCTGTGTTTCAACCCTAAAATAAGTTTTTGCGTCAATAATTGACATTGATTTTGTCATAAATAATCATGCTGGAGTTGAGGTGTTAGGTTTTCAGAGTTTTTTTCCTATGAGTGGCATAAAATGTGTCAGCATACAGAATCACTTCCCACGCTCCAAATCTATTCTTTGTGCGAATTCTGTGTTTGTATTTTATTTGTATTTTTAATGAGTTAATTCAAAACATTAACACTGCCGAAAGGAAAAACCTTGATCCTCACGGTTCTAAAGCGGATGATTTTTGTCCATTTAGTGTATGAGCATAATGTACAGACCCCTGTACAATGCAGATAAATTGCAATATAAAATAATCAAAAGCCAGGTAGGGCCAGGCAATCCATAGCTTTGGCATGGTTTTAGTGAAAGCATTTCTAACTACAAGTAAAACATGCAGAGCGCCCTTCTCCCTTGCATGTGTCATTTAAAATGAACAATGAACTGCAAAACTGTGCGCATGAGTTTCCACTTAAGCAATCTGAACTAAGCCAGCTTGTCCACCCTTTCTTCCCTGAAATACTTTCGTAGAAGAAAAAAAATAATTTCACAGAAAACACCATTCTTTGGCCAATAAACTTGGCACTCTGGCAGTCATGTAAATCTCTGAGTAACAGCGATTTGAGGCAAGAGCGAGGAGCTCGTGGTCCCCTGTCCTGAATGAAGAATCAGCTCTGAGCCGCTACACAACCGCCAAGGACAGGCTGATCTGGATCACTGTCAACTGGCTGCTGCTCACAGTGAAGAAATGCATTATGGGAAAGCATCAGCGATAATGAGGTGATATTGAAAGCGACAGCTGGTCTCTTTCAGGTTAAAAGTAGGAAATATAATAGAATTTGCTTCAACCAATGATAGAGGAGAAACACAGCAACTTATTTTGAGTGTGTGCAGTAATTGTTTGGTGAAGGAAAGAGCACACCATCTGTCTGCCTATCAATTATAAGTTCAATTTTTCTCCAAAAAAACAAACAAACAAAAAAGTTAGCATGATGACAACAACAACAACAATAATAATAATAATGATAATAATAATAATAAAAAAAAAAACCTAAATTGATTCCACAATAATTTGCATTAGAATTATCATAAAAGTCAAGTAAATACGTGTATTTTAGGGAGGAAACTGGAATGACATGAACAAATATAATTCAGCAACTATAATGTCTGTTCCCATGTTAGAATTCCAATCGTGATGCTGATTGATATTCTTCTTGGAAAAAATTCTGTCATTCAGTCTTTTGTAAATTCCTATGATTTTAAACAGTTCATCCTGTCTTTAATTCTGAAGTATCATTTTTTAAAAATCATTTTTATGTTCAAGGAATGTTTTGTTGTATCTGTGTTGTACATTAGGAAAAATGTATAGCTAGTCAACACGTTCCCTTAGGATCTAGTGTTCTGAATATTGTGAAATTGTGGTATAAGGTGACATGTAGACGTGTGTGGTAACGCGAAGCATGTGGGGTTTCAAAAGTACGAGTACACAACAGGTCATGTTCAGTATGCAATATCTGGTATTACAAGAAGCAAGAAGCAAAAAAGAGCCATCTGACTCTTCAAGGAATTCTACGAATCAAAAATAGTCAGCAAAGACTTTTAGGTATTGCTGGGCTCTCCATCCCTCTTTAGGTGCAGTCCAAGAACAGTGTGGGCCCCTAAAATTGTCACCATCCTTCACCCCACCAAAGAGAGCCCTGGCGATGGTCAAACAGGCTTTAGAAGTGCTGTTAAGAATGACAATCTTTCGGCGATCAATGGCACTCAAAGTCCATCTTGTGAATTTATCGCTAAATTGTTTCTGAGATGACTGAGTTGTGAAGACGCTAAATAATGAAAATCACAGATAAGAAATATCATACGTTATACAATGTAATTACAGACAGTTGTTGTAAACAATGTGAATAAACATTTGACCATGGTCATGGCCTAAAGCAATGGGCGGATCCAGGGGCGTGTCCACAGGGGCACTGGCCCCAGTTTAAATGTGATTGGCCCCTGAAGTGCCTGTGGCTTGTCACCAGCCAGATGACTCTCTTCAGAGCACTTCATCGCCTTAATCTTGAATGCAACCTGCGAAAACTGTTTTAAACACATCATGCTCCGAAGGTGATATTTTATTTCCTAGGATGGCAAAGGCATGACCCACCCTACTCTGTCTCTGATTCGATTTGTGCGATAATTGCACGCTAACTCAAGCCAATCTCACTCCTCATGCCTAAACTTAACAAACTCTTCCAACAAGGCACAGGATAGTAGCCAATCAAAGGAGGAACAGGGCAGGTTATTAGAGGAGGAGCTGAGAGGGTTATACCTCCGCCATTGTAGGAAAAAACACAAGTGCTTCAAAGATCCTTCTTGCTAGCGTGATACCAGAGCCAGGTCACCACAGAACAATGCTGGCTCACAATTTGCTCATAACCCATCAATATATGATTCAGGCAGACCTTGGAGCACCAAAATAAGGTGAAATACACACCGGATCAATATGTAGCCCAACTGTACTGCTAACTGTATCGAACCGGATTATGTTGATCAATGCAGCGCAATCACAATCTTATAAGTTAGCCATGCATTTTACAAACAAAGAAACAAGAAAAAAAATGTAATTTCTGCTCTTGTGGGTTTAGGGAACAGTCAGAGAACAGCCTTATAAACAACAAGCATGACATACGCAGATCCTCCACCAGGGGATAGCTTATATCTCGCTTTGAAACTAAATGCGATGGAGGGATGGAACAGACAGACAGGAGGATGGACAGAAGTATGAAAAGGCTCATCTACACAATAAGCTGCAGCCAGACATTACATTTCGTTGAGAAATTTTGAATTGTTCCGGAACATTGGCCTGGAAAAGAGCTGGATGGCTGGTACCGGTACTGGAAATAAAACACGGTGGAGAGAGGAACAGACGGACCGCAGGAGGAACGGAAGCATGAAGAGGCCCATCGACACAATCAGATGTATCCATATATGAAATTTTGTTGAGAAATACTGAATAATTTAGAAGTTCTGGCCCAAAAACGGAGCACAATGGATGCACAGACATGCGGACGGACGTCACACACCCTATATCCTTCATCCACTTGGTGGCAACGCCCCTGGCGAACTTAACTGTAGCTGAATGAATGAATTCATAAGACTGTGATGCTGGCTTGTTTGTCATATTTCACAAAATCCTTGCTATTTTTTTTTTTTGTTTCCACCTTTTACGTTCAAGAGATGACATCACAAGGTTGTTGACAACAACAGAGACCTAGACTTTTTTTCCTGTTTCAATTTCTTTATTGTTCTACAGCCCCAATTCCAAAATAGTTGGGACAGAGTGTAAATTGTGAATAAAATCAAAATGCAATGCCTTTCAGATCACATGAACCGGTATGATATTTACAATAGAACATTGATAACATTTCAAATGTTGAAACTGAGAAATTTTAAAATTTTATCCTCAAAATGTGCTCATTTCAAATTTGATGGCTGCTATAGGTCTCAAAAAAGTGGGGACAGGGGCGTGTTTACCATGGTGTAGCATCTTTTTAACACAGAGTGGAGGTGTCTGGGCATTGAGGAGACAAGTTTCTTGAGTTTAGCCATTAGAATTTGATCCCACTCTTGTTTAATACAGGCTTCCAGCTGCTGGAGAGTTTTGGGTCTCCTTTGACGGTCTTTTTGTTTAATTATGCAACAAATGTTCTCAATCGGTGAAAGATCAGGACTGCAGGCAGGCCAGTTCAACACACGGACTCTTCTACTACAAAGCCATGCTGTTGTAATAGCAGCAGTATGTGGTTTTACATTGTCCTGCTGAAATACACAAGACCCTCCGTGGAATAGATGTCTTTATATACCTTTCAGCATTCATGGTGCTTTTTAAAATATCCAAGTGTCCCACACCATATGCACTAATGCATCCTCATACCATCAGAGATGCTGGCCTTTGAACTGAACGCTGATAACAGGAGGGGTGGTCTTTCTCCTCTTTAGCCCGAGGAAGAGTTGCCCATGATTTTCAACAAGAATGTCAAATTTGGACTCGTCTGACCACAGGACACACTGCCACTTTGCTACAGCCCATTTTAAATGAGCACTGGCCCACAGAACACGGCAGCGCTTCTGGATCATGCTCAACAATGGCTTCCTTTTTGCATGATAGAGATTTAGGTGGTGTCTGTGGGTGGCATGGCTGACTGTGTTTACAGACAGTGGTTTCTTGAAGTATTCCTGGGCCCATTTAGTAATGTCAATGACAGAATCATGCCGGTGAGTGATGCAGTGGCGTCTGAGGGCCCAAAGATCACAGGCATGCAGTAAAGGTCTTCGGCCTTGTCTATTACGCACAGAGATTTTTCCAGTTCCTCTGAATCTTTTGATGATGCTATGCACTGTCCATGATAAGACTTTGAAAGCCTTTGCAATTTGACATTGAGGAAAATTGCTTATAAAGTATTCCACAATTTTTTACACAAGCCTTCATAGGTTGGAGAACCTCTGGCCATCTTCACTTCTGAGAGAGTCAGCCTCAGAAGTAATGCAGCCTATTTTATAGCCAATCATATTACACACCTGACGCCAGTTAACTCACTTACTTGCTAAATGTTCTTTTCGCTGATTCTCTTACATATTAATTGCTTTTTCAGCCCTATTTTGTCTGTGTCCCAACTTTTTTGAGAGCTGTTGAAGCCAGAAAATTTGAAATAAGCTCATTATGTGGATAAAAATGTCTCAGTTTCAACATTTGAACTGTTATTGATGTTCTATTTTAAATATCATATTTGCTCATGTGATCTGAAAGGCTTTGTGTTTTGATTTTATTCACAGTTTACACTTCATCCCAACTATTTTTGAATTGGGGTTGTATTTTCAGAGCCTTAGGGAGTCATGAATATAGTTCAATAATCCAACAATCAATAGTGTACAAGCAATGTTGGAACCTGTCTGATATTTCATCACATAATAGGCTCCTGCAATAAACAGGAAAAGATACTTCAGCAATGCGGTGGCTATCACACTGTTTTTGTGAGAGGTGTTAACATATGCATTCGTTCATTACGTGAAATACACTGACAGTGGTCGGCAGACGTCGCAGTAAATTCAGGGGCCTGATGCGCTGTGACAGGCTGGCGTGGGGTTGAGTTTCAGCTGTTGGCTATATATAAGCCATGCCGCTCATGTCACCGGGGCTATTTAAACACCATTGAAAGAGTCCCACTCAGAGAGGACATTTTGTGTCTCAGAAAGCTTGGCCCTACATCACCATGATGGACCTCTTTGAGACCGGCGCCTACTTCTTCAACGACCTGCGGTATTTGGAGGGCGATGCTGGGATGCTGCCTTATCTGGGGACACCCGGGTTATCTCCGCTGTATGGAGAGAGGGACAGCCCGCTGTCCACTGGGCGGGATCTGGGAGGAGAGCCCGGGTTCGAGACTGGGTGCGAGGACAGCAGCGGGGAGGAACACGTCCCGCCGCCCCCAGGCCTTCGGCTTCATGCCCCGGGACAGTGCCTGGTTTGGGCCTGCAAGACCTGCAAGAGGAAGTCGGCCCCCACCGACCGCCGCAAGGCCGCCACGCTCCGGGAGAGACGAAGACTCCGCAAGATCAACGAGGCCTTTGACGCGCTGAAGAGGAGGACAGTGGCCAATCCGAGCCAGAGGCTGCCCAAGGTGGAGATCTTGCGCAGCGCCATCAGCTACATCGAGAATCTGCAGGACCTGTTGCACTCGCTCGACGAGGAGGAGAGAGCCCGGGACGAGGAAAGGGTTAACTGCGGCGCAAAGAAACGTCGTGTGAGTGATACGTCCCCTCAAAATGCAGAAAACGAGTCATACAGTTAAATATTTACTGAGGAGATCTACAGTTAATTTAACAGAAGAATAATTTCATGACTGTTGAGAGTGATTTTGTGTTGTGCGAGAAATTTATGACATAAAGTATGACACATAAAAGTAAGTTAGATAGGCAGCCTTAAAATGTAGTGAAATGGAGACTAATGCTGTTCAAGGGCACGGCTGACAACTGTATGAAAAAACTCCAAAAAACACAGTAAATGGGTCCTTGCTTTTAACATTCATCGAGGACAGAGAGAGATAAATTAATTTAATGAACATAATTCTTGTCATGGTCGTATGGACATATGTAGCCAGAGGCTATAGTCATGAAATTATGCTTGTTTTGCTTATTTACATATATGAAGCACAATAGAATAGATTAAATGATTTATCATTATTCTTGATATGAACCATAAAAACTCCTCATGAGATCTACTCATAGATTTTCTACGGGCAGATGTGGAGATTTTAATAAAATTCAAATCTTGCTTTTTACTTTTAGATTGATCTCAGCAGAATGGAGAGTTCTGCTAAGTGGCAAACTGCGATGCAGCAAAGGGAAGGTGAGTACTGCACAAAATCTGCCTAACCACTCAGGCCGCAGATTAAATGGATTTACGACGATGTTTCCACCCTTTTAAATACGGCTCATTCACTTTTTCACTGTGTCTCTGTACTGTAACCGGTGTGTATTGTGAAATGCTATTATAATCATTAGGAAAATCATTTCAGGAACCTGTGAGCACACTGAGAAACTACACTGCAGTCTGCGTGACTCAGTCTGTTAAGCTGACATATGCCAAACTATACTAAATTTGTGAATAGTTAAAAAATAGATTGTCAGTTGTGAGTAAAGTGTTGTCCATTATCTAGTGATCCACACTCTGTAGCTTCGCTGACTACACTCTGCCTGGCCTGTAGGCTATGACAGCCATTTTCAGCTCCTAACTGTCTGAGGAACCCTCAAGGAAAAATTATACTGAAATTCATCCAGATCGGCCAACTGAGTTCGCCAACTTTACCATTTAAAAAAATGATAGCCCCATTGTTATACAAACTCTTTTTCTCTCAAACTCCACTTGTCATGACAAGTTCTTGATATTGAAGTCAAGTTCTCAGCGCAAAATTTATCTTCTAATTGAGTTAACTCACATTTAGTTGAGTTAATTCACATTTTTAAGGCAGCCAGCGAACTTTCGTTTCTAAGTTTAAACCAACGTGAAGTGTTTAACTGTTCACAAATGAAAGTTCATCAGCTGCCTTAAGAATGTGAGTGAACTCCACTTGAAGATAAGCTTTGTTTCCACTCACAATTAGTCAAGACAGTGGATTACTTAAAGTTCAACTTTTGAAATCTTTTATACTTCAGGTAACTTTATGGTGCTATCATATTTGCAAAGAACATTCCACTTTGTGACCCTAAAACTCTTTCTCACCTTCTCTGAACCCTTTTTTCCACTGAAGCTGTGAGTCTGGGGTTATTCTGCTGCAATAAGGTGAAGTGTTCTCAGGTTTAGCAGAATTTTATTGGATTCAAGCTGATGAGATGTTTCTGCATGCTTCAAAATTCATAGCCTTTAGCTGCCAACAGTAATCGGACATAAAGACCATTTTGAGCAGGTTTTATATGCTTGTAATCTGAGGAGCAAACGCTGGAGTTGAAGTGTTCTCAGGTTGTTGAAGTGGCAGTTGAATTGTTTGTTTCTCTCACAATTGAGAGAATGATACGGTCATCCCTTGGAGAGGTCAGCCAGGTTGTTAGTTATGGCTGATCACAGCAATATATACTTGCCTCTTGACCTGGTGATGGCTTCTGTTTGGACACAGAACCTAAACTCAAGAAACCACACGAGGAATCAGCTCCTGTTGTCATCTTTCTTGGGCCACAGAAAACAAGTCACGTTAAGCAATCCAGGTTCAGAAAGCAAAAGTCCTCCCCGGTATTTCATGCCAACTGCCTGGATTTACTGATTAGAACAGCCCTTCAACAGGAGGGTTGAATCAATTATTAGAATCATCCTTTATGAAAATATCCAATAGTTAAGTCTTTGTAATACAATGGTATTTTTTGGCATAACTATAGTACAACTATAGTTTGCATGGTTCATATAACTAGAGTAGTGTTATAGCCATCACTTTATAACTATTGTACATTACCACAGTCAACAGCACCATGATATTAACAGTCCACACAACTGCATTGCTGCAGTTTGAATAACTATAGAATCACGATAGTAATTCTATACTATGGTGGCAAAAATGCCATCCATTTGCCACAGGATAACTATAGCTGGGAACTATTATAATCTTTCATAAGGGTCGGCCTGATCTGCATTGGTGGGAGTAAAACATGGCAGGAGCTTCACTTTATGACAGCTAGATTGTCCACCACTGGCTACTCCATACAATTTGCATCAGAACTGCCAAGCAGCTAATTGGCAAATCACGCTGGTCCTTTTAAGTGCAGAGTTACGTATATATTTGAAAGGTCATAATTTCCTCACAGAATCCCATACACTCAAATGAGAGCTAATCTACATATATGAGTTTGAATGAATGAATCATGTGAGTTGTATCATTTCACAGCTAACATTGCAGAGATCAAATTTAAATCGACAGAAAGAATGTGTCAGTGTCCACATCCCAACAGATCGCACAGTATTTAAAGTTTTTGTTCAAGATTTATCCTATAGGTCAGGAATCATCAAATTATGGGCCTCAATGGCTAAAAACTGCTGGTTTTATACACTCCTTATACCATGGAGTCGGGTTTGACGAAGGTTTGGTCAGTCATAAGTGCAGATTATGGAGAGAATTCGTTAATTACCTGAGGAGGGCTGGATTTCGATTAGAAGCCTAGAATTGATGATCCCTGCGATAGGTGATGGTGATTTTACTTCAACGAGATGCACATACTGTATACTGTATTAGCAGCCTATTGATGACATATTGATAATAAATATCATTACATGAAGTCAGACACAGTGTGCTGTTCTCTGTCAGGCTGTGCTCCAGCTCCAGGGATCTGACACATCTTTTGTTCCAGGTGTCTCCGGTCGAAGCTCGACGTCTCCAGCCTCCAGCAGCTTACGCCACCTCTCCTCCATCGTAGCCAGCATATCCACCGCGGAACCAAAAGAGCAGCTCGATAGGGGGGCTTCGGACACATGAAGTTAAATCTAATGAAACTTTATTTATATGCCCCTTTTTATAAGCAACTGTCAGATCATGTTGCACAGAGAACCAGGGCCTGAGGTAATGCGAGAGGAAGCCTGCAGCAACAGTGGAGAGGACGAACTCTCTGGTGGCAGACTGGCAGAAACTTCTGGAATTGGCCTCAAGGGCAGAGCCCATTGTACCGTGGCCAAGCTGAGCGCGTGTATTTCAATGACCAGCATGCTAATTCCGCTGTTAAATTATTATAACCGTCGTCTTACAGTTCCATCACATCACATGACTAAATACTAAAATACAGCACTCTGTTTTCACCCTAGTTTTTTTTTTAAGTACATGTCCTGATGTGCCGTAGAATTTAAATTAATTAATTTTCTGTGAAATTATGATCAGATTCCTGCATACGTTTGTATCTCTTGGGAATATATTCTTAGATTTTAATATTTATACATTGCATATTTAAGAACAAAAATAAAAATGAATCTCAGAATGACGTGAATGTGTAATTGCATGTTTAAAAGGCTGGCTTGAACTTTCAACAAGAAATTAGCAATGCATTCATGGCCGGAGAAAGTAAATTCATTTAAATAAAGCAAGTTGTTTTCATACGCTTCAGATCAGACAAACAACAAGCTGGAAGCAATCGAATTTGTGCTCCCAGGATGACTGTCATTTGTAAAATATGGTACAAACTAAATTTCCCAAGCTGTAATTTTTCATAAAAACAAAACTTTCTTGCAAATGCCAATCTAATAATGAAGTCACATTTGAAATTGAATCCTACAAACTACTAGCCTATAAGGTCATGCTCCCATTTTGGGATTTTAATTCCACCTTCTAATCTAATCAGCTCTTGAAGTTCAGCTTTGACAGATCTTCTGTCCGACAAATACAGATGAGTTATCAGTGCCTTTATTTGTGCTATAAAGGATGCCTACAGACTTGAGTCTAATTGTGTTATTCTCACATAGCTTGAGTACAGCTGTCATCCTTTTCACATTCCGTAATGACTGTCGAAGCTATAATTGTCACCAGCATCACCCTCAGTCTCAGCATAGACATTCGGCTACTGAGATTAGCAGAAATATTTGCCTTCTCCAATGTGTTGACAACTATTAAAAGAGTGTAAAATGATGCGCAACCACAAAAATACACTTGGTTACATCTGTGACAGCTGATAATAAACAATCCTTGGCCTTCATTATAGTAAATTCTAAACCTGTCTTGTCACTTCGGTTGGAATTTAAATGTGAACTTTTGCATTTGCCTAAATTCACCTCAGCTCCTCATGATACATATATTCCAAGATGCAAAAGCTGGCCATCCATTCAAAAAAGTACCATTTACAGTGAAATTGGCTTTATTTATTTTATAAATTTCAAGAAACATTTAACATTCACTGGTAAAAGCAGGCTAAAATACAATTTCATTGCACAGCCACGGAAATGTAGCACACAAAATCAATTCAGAAAATACGCATCATAATAATGTATGACAATAGAACCAATACAGACTAACAAAGGCAAGTTCTTAAATTACAAAACAGAACTAAATAAATTATACAGACTGTACATCAGGTAAGTAACAACACCATTTACGGAAGTCGAGTTTTTTTTTAAATTTTGCTTATCTTCTTAATTAGAACGTGTCATACTTGTGATTTCAACCCACAGTGTTTCAGTA
Source organism: Gymnothorax reevesii (assembly GCA_029721435.1). Lineage (NCBI taxonomy): Eukaryota > Metazoa > Chordata > Actinopteri > Anguilliformes > Muraenidae > Gymnothorax > Gymnothorax reevesii. Next base: position 20,028,550 of record CM056579.1, on the reverse strand, counting down.
GCCTGTATTTTCTGTATGCATACTTGCCTATATAATGTTTAAATTTGTTTCTAAGGCTATTCTGAACCCTCTAGTTCCTGGACTGCATGTGATTCAAAATATCCCCAGAGCATAATCACGTGAACACAACCTGTGATGTGTTGGGTTTGAAGCAAAGGTTTGCCTTGGATCCCAGAATGCTTTGCTGCCGTGTGCCCTTCCTGCTGTGAGGCAGGTTAGAAGGTGGCCAGCTTGGCTTTGATCTGCTGGCCCAGAATGTTATGACAGATTGACCAGAGGACCCACCCCGCCCCTCCCCCTTCCCCTCAAACCCCGCCCCTCTGCCTGCTGCATGACCACCCCCCCTTACCCTCGTCCTGACTTCTGCCTAAGTTCACACTGAGGAGGGGGTTTAGAGATGTAAACAAAAAGAAATAACAGCAATATTTGCAAAAAAAAAAAAAACAAATATTGATATACTGTGTACCTTATGTACTGACATTTAAACTTACCTCTCTTATTTCTTATAACTAAATGATAGAAAATTTTTCCCCTTAGGTGAGCAAGTTTCAGTAATTTAAAATTTTCCTAAAGTGGTCAGGAAATCTCACTTATCGCGAGTAGCCGGTATCATTGCATTTTAATGCTGTTTCATGCCATTTTTTCCCCCTGTTTTTAAGAATTCACGAACATTAAAATGGCAGTATGCAAAAAAAAAAAAAATAAATTCCCATTTGATACTCCCAGACTGAGGATTGCCATGGTGAACAACTAATGCCAATCAGGCAGATTAAGTTCAATGAGTCTGATTGGCTGTTGGGGATGTCAAGTGGGAGCCTGACACTTATGTATCAACCAGACAATCTCAAATGAAAACCCAACATTAGACTCTTGTCTCTGAGTCAGTAAGAAGTGTATCAGCTTGTGCTTTATCTCACATGATAGAGGCATAGTTTTCCCCGAGAGGAAACCCGACACCTTGTGGGTGTAAAGTGCCTCCTTTCAAAGTGACCCTTACCTCCTGCTCTGATACCGTGTTCACACTTCTCCCAAAATGAGCCTGAAATTGGATATTGCGCACCCTTATGTTGCGGAAATATGCTGTGTGATTTAGCCCACGCATCTATGCAGCATACATGCCAACTCTACCGTTTTTGGGGCATTGCAATCTGAAAAAAAAAACACCCCAAAAGCGGTAGAGTTGGCATGTATGATGCAGCTTAAAACTTCATTGTAGTTTCTTGATAATGAAAAGTAAAGAAAGAAAGACAATGTTTTATCAGCTTACCTGAAAACGGGGAACAGATGAAAGCCCAAATCTAACAAGGACTGACGTCCACAAAGTTACCTAAAGTCAGACTTCCAGCAATGCTTTAAGGGAGCTTAAGCGAACCTTTGCTTCAAACCTAACACAGGCGATGTTCAGGTAATTATGCTCAAGGGATATTATGAATCACATGCAGTACAGGGACTAGAGGGTACAGATTAGCTTTGAAATAAAATGAATCAAAACATTAACAAGCTCATACTGGCTAGCACACACTTAACAAATATACAGTAGCCTATCAACCTCATCATGGAAAAACATTCTCGACTCAAATTTTCTCAAGTCCCAGTGCAGTGTCAACAACACAGTTTTAGCTGGTAAACCAGCCTTTGACCAGCTCATTTTCTAAATAATTTTAAAAGAGCAGCTCTGACCATTTTTTCAGCAAAAGCTCCATTGGAACCAGCGGCAAATATTGCTACATCCAGCAAGAGGTGTCAATATTACTCAGATCATCTTAAACTAGTCCAGAATTCTAGCTGGTCGGAGCAAGGTAGGGTTTAAATGTTCATTTGCGGGTTTAATTAAGCAATGTGCATTTATTTATTTTAGCTCATCAAGATTCATCTCAACAATTGCAGTTTATAAAGTTTTTTTTTCGCGTGGCACACCAAACCTCACCCGAAGGCACACGTGTTGGGATGGTAACTGATGTTTGGGGAAGTCAGGCCGCTGCTGATTTCACACCCAATTTACCTCAACAAGAGACGGTTATTAGCACATGTCAGTGACTAAAATTAGCCGTAACGCTCAAAGTAATGAATGTTCGCAACCGTTAGCAAACCTTCCATTCACTGTGAATACTCACACCATGGATTATGGTGATCATGCTGCTAAATTCTCAGCCAGAGAAACATCAGTTGTTAGCATTAGGCATGACACTCACTAGAATTTAATGGTAGCGACTGTTAGCAAATGCTCCATACATTATGAAAGGCCACACTGCGTGTTGTGGGCAATAATACGTAAAAAAAGACAGGAAATCTTTTAGGAACTTCATCAAAGGCACAACTTAAATCCTAACAGCAACAAACAGACTGTTTTCCCACCAGTATCTGCCAGGAGATTCATTAAAAAAAGTATTTTTCTTTCATTTGTGGTGAATAATGAGTCTTGAAAACTAATGTTTATCCAGCAAAAAAGGCCTTTTTCTGCAACCCAGTTTTTACACTGAAACAATGTCCAACAGGTGATCGCAAAATATGTAATTTTAGTGTTTTGTTTATGTAATGTTAATGTTCCAGGATGTAATCACGCCATCCCCATTAGTATCTGCATACATTACCACAGCTCTTAAATTATCTCTGCCACAGCAAGTATTGTTTCGTGCTGGTCACCTTCTAATTTTGATTATGGTTAATTTCACAAAATATATTTTCAATCAACTCACACTGTTTAGACTCGCTTATTCTCAGCACACCATTGAAAGTGAAGGATTGAGGAAGGTCAGCATTTTGATTTGCACCAATCAGTTTCATTAGGTTAACCTCATAAAATCCACAGACCCATATATACCTGTAAAATGCAGCTTCTGCAGTCAACCCTGCGAACCTTCAGGCTTATTTTTCATTCTAGCAGTGATACCAAGGTTTCCATCAAATATGTCCTGCTGAATTACAGGGAGACGCGCACAAAATGATGTTCAAGGTCTAGATATTTTTCATTTGATGTAATGCTGTGGCTATAAAAACATGGTGTCCTGGGTTTGAATATTTCTCTCAATATAAGTGGGATATACCTTCTGTGGAGCACTGCAGCCAGCATATACAGAATATCTATGTGACATTGTCCTACAAGATAGAAAAAAAGAATGCTTTTTTTAAGCATTATTACACGCGAGAGTCTGCTTGACCGTCATTGTCTTGCGCCGAGTTCCGTTAGCATCACTGAAGTCACAAGAATGATTGTCAAGCACACCCTCAAGTGTAATAATGCGATTATACAACTATTACCTACTAAATAAAATGTATTATCAAAATTTATTCACGTGGGCATTTCGCTCTCAAAATATAAAAGTTTTTTGCTAGAAGTCTCTCCGTTTCCGTGGAAATACATGAGATCCGACGTTAACTAGTCCTTGTCCGCCAGCAAACTTCGGCTTGATTTCTAGACATCGTTAATTCCCAAAACTGAATAACTTCAAAAACCGCAATCATGTTGTAACTACAATATCCGCTGGAAAAAAAAAAATTTTCCATGGACTGATAGTTATACTTCTGCCAACATCTCAGTGATTTTTAAGCTAACAGGTGCCATTACAGCGACTGAGCTGATCTTCATCGAACAAACTTATATAAATGGTTGTATTTAAACGTTGGCAACGGCTTTCCACTGTCAGCGCCAGAACAAAAATCTGTCTTTAAATAAACTCACCAGCAGATGTTTCAGTTCAGCTGGGGGTGTGTCACTCCAATTTAATGTAAGCTCCGATTAATGTGGCCAAGCAGTAAAAGTGACAAAAGTAACTTAAAAGTAAGTAAAGGTTGATTTCGATGTACAACTGCAAACAAATTGACAAATTAATTAAATCAATGGCCTAGTCAACTAAGATAGGCGGAGTAATATTTTCAGTGATGAGGTATTTTTCATTTGAGCACAGGCTACCCATACTGTCTTGCTCATTTGAGAACATTCTAAACGTCTAATTGACCAATCAGATTGCTCGGTCGGATCTTCGTGTTTTATAATCTGACTTTGAACCTATTTCAGGGAAAACTTACCGGTAAGTCAAAAATTATAGGGCCAAGTTGCTACAGGTCTTCAATCCAACCAAGCAGAAGCACACCTGATACAACTAATTCAATAACTGACCTCAGCCTGCACAACAGAGAAGTTATATCAGGTGTGCTTCTGCTGAGTTGGAATGAAAATGTACAGCCCCTCGGCTCGTTTTTAGGCCAGTTTGACACAACTGGAAATGTTCACTTATTGAATCTTGCGGGTAAATTGCTCGTTCAGGCAAAGAGGTCAATGATGAGCTTTGACAAAGCTCATTTTTATCCTATTGTTGACACAAATTCAGTGTTTTGTTTCCACATTTTATCAGTAGCTCAGCTAGCGACTGGTACTGTCGATTTGTCTTAATCCACAAAAGTATGTATGAAATATCCAGAATTTCAGCGAGCGTACTGCAGATTTCAGGTACACACACACAAAAAAATGCCAGATTAAATTTAATGGCACTGCTGAGGGTGCGATATGTGGCCTTTTGTCTGTTGAAAACACATTTTCACTTAGTTTGGCCAAGATTATCAGACAGTTGCAGCATAGCAATCTGATAGCAGCGGTATTGTCTTTGGCTCCTGCCAGCCCAGTGCACATCATATCACGGAGTCTCACATATCAAGGCTAAAGACAGCATAAATTGCTTTTTTGCCTTATCTGATTTCTCAGAGATTCAGTCTTAATCCATTTCCCCCAGAATTATATTTGGCGGTACATTTCGCTCCTTCTGCCAAACAAGTGGCACTGCCAATCAAACAGAGGGCGGGTGAGTTTATAACTCATAACTTGCCAGGAAATATGTTTTTTTTTTTTTTTCGTTATTTTTGGGGTCCATATTTAAAAAAATGAAACAAGATAAACAAAAGTAAATGATTTCACAAGGAACCAGACAGATACTGTACCATCGACAGCACGTTAAATAATGCTTACCGACCCCTTATCATTTAAACTCACCGCTGAGATCTTCGCAGATGCTTTTATCCTCATTTTCATCTGAGTAAATGGTGTAAAACAGAAGCACATGTGAACAAATCACAGCTTTTTTTGGGCTGCACTATTTGCCAACAGTTTTAAGCAGGCCATCCCGAGGCCTTGTGTTCGATGATGTAGTTAATATACAATCATCATCATCATCATCATCATCATCATCATCATCATCATCATCACTGTTACAACAATACTACTACTACTACTACTACTACTACTACTAATATTATCATTTATTCACAGTATTTCATTTTATCTTCACTGAACCATTGAGATTAAAATATAATAGATTAAAATCACCTTTACAAGAGAGATCTGGACAAGATGAGTGACAGTATTTATCATTACCCTACCCCACCCCAAGGGTGAGGGCACGGGTTATTGTTTTTGGCTCGGTTTGTTTCTTTGTGCGTTTGTTTGTTTCTTTATTTGTTTGTTAGCACTCTAGCAGCAAAACTAATGGGCACATTCACCCCAAATTCGGTTTAAGGATTGCCACTGACCCAGAATAGATCCCTATTGAATTTCGTACAAGTAAGTTTTTAGCTTTGCTGGGTGTTTTGTTGTGGTTTAGCTTTGAGGCGCTGAAAAGTTGTTTTCATCACACAGTGTCAGTTCTTCACGGAGAAATCACCGAACTGCCATCGACCATTACTATTGTGTGACGGCTTGTTGTCTGACAAAACCCTCATTGTTTGCGGCAGTGGGGTTTCGGGACAAACAAACGCGAACGATTTGTCAGCTGAGTTTGGCGTGGCGCATTCACATGAGCAACAACATACATCCAGAATGACGGGGATTAGCGCACTGTTTTTAAATAAGGGTGTACAAATAGTGTTAGAAATACACACTCTAAAGTAACCAGGGGTTAGGAGGTTGATGCCATTGAGGGTTGAGATTAAAGAGACTCTTTGCCCTGCACTTAACACACCCTCTGACCCCTGATGACCCGGGCGGGACAGCGCGTCAGATATACTGCTGTCATTGGCCGACGGTCAACAGCAAGCCTGACCCGTCGCGCTGGAGGACTGGTGTCCTTTGGCATGAGAAATTAAGACGGAGAAGGCACTGCAAAGACCATGTAGGGATCTGGCCTCTGTCCAGTGTATGCGTGTGAGTGAGTGAGTCAGTAAGCGAGTGTGAATGTATGTGTGTGTGTGTGTGTGTGTGTGTGTGTGTGAGAGAGAGAGAGAGTAGTAGAGAGTTGTATAGCACAATATTGGAGTACTCAGTTCTGCCACTAAATTACTTTATATGAGCACAGTGCAGTGCAACGGACAGGGTTTATTAAAGAACGATGGTGCAGAGGTTACGCTTTTGCCTCGCAATAAAGAAGTTCTGGATCTGAGTCTTTGTCGGCCAGGACCTTTCTATATGGAGTTTACACGCTCTTTCCATGTTCACATAGATTTCCTCCAAGTACTCTGGTTTCCCCCAACCTGAGGGACATGCATTATAAGAACACTCCTACCGGTAACCCTGACTAAGGAACTGGCTTTAGAACTGGAGTTGGTCCCCGGGCGCTGCTCCCTGGCTGCCCACTGCTCCTTAGCAACTAGAATGGATCAAATGCAGAGGACTATTTACCCTAAATAAAGTATATCTCATATCTACCTTTAACTGATGCAGTATATGGAGCTTAATGCATCAAAAGCAAAAATACTGGTGCCATTTTTGCCAGGATCACTGCACTAATCCAGCAGGAAGTGGCCGGTTCACCCCTCATCCAGAGCTGTTCCCCCTCACTCTCCTCTGATCCCCTAAACAAACCCGTTTCCCACTGCATCACTCAGCTGTACATCTGTGGCATCTCTACCTGCAGCTCACAGCCTGGTGCACTGTACCAACAAGCAATGGGACAATGCCGACAAGAGTTTCAGTCCCCTTTCCACTCTAAAAATCTTATATTAACCCTTAGAGTGCTATAGGCGACTATAGTTGCCCAGTGATGTAAAACATAAAAATTGTATGCTGTTAAAAAACCTATCACGTGGCAACTTGTTTAAAAGAGCTCTTTTAAACAAGTTTCCAGTTGATAGGTTTTCAACAGCTCCGGATAATTAAATTTCTAATTCCTTGAAAATTTATTCAGCACTCTAAGAGCTAACTATCAATGAGTGTATGCCATTATAATTCAATGTAGCCTTACTCATGAGCTACAGCACTTGCCGGATGGATAGTTTTACTGATACATTTTGGTTTACTGGTGATCTATGTCACCATACATGCTGTCAATATTCATATTGTCACCTCTGGCATTCTGAACGTGCTTCTCTCCCTGGTTTTAAGCATTTTGATATCAGCGATTGCACTTTCTGTTGTATATCGCTCTAGATATTTGTCGATAATGTAATTTGTTGCATTTTTTATTTGCCCAGTAAGAAAAAATACTATCAACGAGCAAAGACAATTTGTCTCATTTCGAGATTTGCAAATGGGCGAGTTATTCTCACGTTTAAAGCAAACATTGACTAAATGCAATCACTTATGTTGTACTTTAGTGAAAAAATATATAAATTTTAAGTCTTTTTACAAGGTCAAGACACTGGGAGACAGAGTCTTTTTTTTTTGGCTGCGTACTCCTGTGTGATCTTTAGTTTGCTCATTTCCCGGACAGAAATGCGGCCAAACGTTCAACACCTTGAGTGACAAAGCCTTCACATCCTCCCTGAGTCTCCATAAGAAATCCTTAGTGGGAAAAAAAAAGAAAAAACCCAACGACACAGAGTCATCAGTGAGGAATGACATCACAGATTAGAATGTTCCTGACTGAACATTCCAATGGTGACGCCGCAATCACTGCTGATAACTGAAAAAAAAATGAACAATGCCACTTAATTTTGAAGGAAAAAAGGCACATTCCAAAAAATCATCAGCCTTTAACCTTCCTACTATTATGTTTGGGGTCAGTTTGATCCGAATCAATGTTCACCTTCTGAAAAAACGCTGTTAAGATACTTTCCTCAGCTATATTTTCTTCCTATGGATAAAATATGAACTTGAAAAAAAATTATTTTATAGCCTGTTCACATATTGTGAGCATCAGTATTGTTTGGGTGATTTTGACCCCAGGATCAATTATTACATAAAACTATCATTTTAATCTTGTTTATGTCGTGTTGCTTAATACTGTGGCAATATTCAAATTAATTTCTCATTCATTTTACATTTGTTCTCATTCATTTTGTGATAATCACCTAAAATCGATGCCTGATGTATAAAGGGAGGATGGGGGAGTGATGTTTTATTTAGTTGGGGATTAAAATCGTCAGTAGAACGGCATAAATGAGCTGAGAGGAGATTGGGTAACACTTTAGGTAATAAACCTCTTATGTAGTTTTTAATTGTGGGCATCAAACTGACCTCAAACCAAAAATGGTTGATTAAAAATAATTGGAGGGTTAAGGGATTAACTTATGCATTATTTTAACTAATCCCTTGCAACCTGAGTTCAGATGTTGATTAGAATTTCCAGGAGTGATTACAATCGTATTTGAGCCCAGTTGTGAATTGCTTTGCGGCTCATTTAAAGCCTATAAGGACAACAACACCTTGCAGGTCCCTTCCTGGGCTGCCGGGGCCATTTTTTGTACCCGCCGCGGCAGTGTGAATTGGGAGGTTGAAATCTTACACTCTGCCCCCGCAGCTGGTCAGCATCTGTAACGGTGCGATTCGTCTCCGTCGTAAAATTAGAGCTGAGGTCTCCCGTCTCAGAGGGGCGAGGGGGGGGGGGGGGGGAGTTTAACGTTTGTCTTCAGAAAGGGCATTATGGCGACTGTTAAGTCTTAATTGCATTTTAATAGAGTAGATCACTATCTTTCCTTCTAGGTGTCTTTCAACACTTGTGATGTCATGGCAAGTTGCCCTCTTAATGTAAATTAAGTCTTATTCAGAAAAGTACTGCAGTATTAGCTTTACCCAGCGGTTTTCAAATGGACTTGCTCTAATAATTGCAGTATTTCTACAACAATTTCAGTTATTTTAAGGTGTATCACTAATTGCATCGGGTGATTTATGGTCGTTTCAATGGACACACAGCTGTAGTATCTTCCAAAACATCTCTTTTGAGGAAGTGGTGACAGTGAAAATGAGAAAAGCCCTTACCAGCTGAAATTGTTAGCTAAATATGTAAATATGTAACTTTGGAGAATCGTTGCAAATGGCCGTCACATTTAGCCAAGCGGGGAGGATGCCGGGGTGAGTAAACTGTGTGTGGGAACTCAGCAGGGCCCATAGGGGTGCGTAGCTGCCCTCCTAACCCCCCTCTGGTGTAGGGCAGGGGGGGATACGGTAATTAGATCTGGCCAGTGTGGGGCCAGGGCCGTGTCCCAGGGCATATAAGAGAGGTCCTGCCTCACGAGCCCTCCAGATCCCACCGAGACCCCCAAACTCTCTCCCTCCCTCTCTCACCCCCGCACACGGACCTCACCCTGAAACATGGACGCCCCGGACCTCTTCTACGACAGCGCTTGCATGTCCTCCCCGGAGGGATACCCCGAGACCGCGGAGGGGGGCGAGGACGGGCACATCCGGGCGCCCGCGGGTCGCTGCCTCGCCTGGGCCTGCAAAGCCTGCAAGCGGCGCTCCAGCGTGGCCGATCGTCGGCGGGCGGCCACCGTGCGTGAGCGACGAAGGCTGAAGAAGGTGAACCACGCCTTCGAGGCGCTGCGCCGATGCACCTCCGCCGGCTCCGGCCCAGCCCAGCGCCTGGCCAAGGTGGAGATCCTGAGGAACGCCATCCAGCACATCGAGAGCCTGCAGGAGCTGCTTAGAGAGCAGGTGCACAGCTACTACGGCCTGCCGGGTGGGAGCGGCTCCGAGCCCGGGAGCCCCACGTCCAACTGCTCCGACGACATGGTAACGCCGGCTACCTCCCCGCCTGTATCTGTCAGTGTTCTAAAATGATATGGCACAACCACTGGACTCTTCATTCTATATGTGCTCATCCTTTACTGCTCTGACGACGTGGTGATGCCGGCTACATCCCAACCTCGCGTCTCTCTCTGTGTTCAAAATAATCGGCACATCACCTAACTTGTTTATTCTACTGTATATGTGAATTGCTGCTTCACTGCTCTAATGACAAGGTAATACTGACAACATCTCCACCTCCTCTATCTGTCTGTGTTCAAAGACAATACGGAACATTTACTTCCCTCTTTATTCCATCACCCTGTGTATGTGCTTCTCGGCTTTGCTGCTTCGACGACATGGTAATGCTGGCTACGTTTCTACCTCTTGTATCTCTCTGTGTTCTTTGATAATATGATGTATCCACTAAACTTTTTATTCTACTGCCCGATAAATGTGAATCTCTGTTTTACTGCTCAAACGATGTTGTAATACCAGCGATGTCATCGCCTCGCGTCGCTGTCTGTCGTCTCTGACAATATGATACATTCACTAACCTCTTTATCCTGTACATGCCTCTGTGCCTCACTGCTCCAATGACAAGGTAATGCCAGAGACATCCTAATACAACTAGTATTCATATGTGTGTCTGCCTGTCAAAAGTCATACTATAACTCAACAGCACTCCTCACACAGCACTACTTCTGTGCTCTTACAACACGGCAATACAGCAACCGCTCAGCCACAGCTTCACCTCATATCACAGTCAGTCTGCTCTGACGACACAGCAATCCTGCAGCCGTCTACCTCTCAGTATATGTGTATCTCAGCTCTGGTGCTCCAATGATATGGTGATACAGCAGCGTCTTTACCGCAAACCTGTATTCGGGGAGCTTATACGGATGTGGACGTTTGACTGAGTCTCTGAGGGCTGTCGCTTTATGTCCCTGAGTAACAATATAATACTGCCGTATAATACTGCACTGTACATTTACGGAATTACTCACCTTCCTTATCTCACAAATCAACACTTTACCTGTCGACCTCCATTAATATCTACCTGTCTACTCTTGTAGAGCTCTGCGTCGCTCATCTACCTGCCTGCAAACATCTGTACTTTACTTGTACTTGTCTGTCTGTACTAGGTAAGATTAGATATATTCTGACCTATACGTAGCATGATTCTGTTATTATTACTTTTTAATTATTGTAATTTTCCTCTTTCTGCCACTGGATAAATGTATCTTAATTTCTGAATCTATCTCTGAAGCCTTAACATCAATTTCAACTTTTTCATTAAATATTTATTTTTCTTTTTTGAGTTGAACTGATTTTAAAATGGCACTCTGTGGTCAGTGAATCATCAAAACTTGTTAGCAAAGAAAACTGGTCAGCTATGACTGTCCCCTCTTTGGGATTGTTGCACATCCAGAAAAATTGAGTTTTTAAAAATATGGCATGTTTAAAATGAGGTATTGTGAAGTGTAACTTCAACCGAGCGTGTGTTCATTAAAACTGGAGATCGCTAAGGCGATGAGAGTGGATCTATCAGTGCGCTCCCAACGTGGGACACTTTCTCACCTTATAAAGGCTGGAAAATCCTGGCAGAGCAGTGCCTGCCTCCACATTCCTTCCTGACAGCGCTCACGGCTTCCTGGTGCCAGGATTTTCTGCGGATTTTCTGCAGGAAAACGCCGGGCTATATCGCTGCGCTTTCTACTGATGCAATCAATTCGTCATCCCTGAGAATGTGCCTGTGTTTGCATGCTCACGCAGATGTGGTAGTGTGTGTGTGTGTGTGTTTGTCCAGATGTGAGTGCTTGTGTGTGAGTGTGTGCGGGCATGCGTGTGTGTGTGTGTGTGTGTGTGTGTGTGTGTGTGTGTGTAAAAGTTCGCCCAGATGTGACTGCTTGTGTATGTGTGTGTGTGTGTGTGTGTGTGTGTGTGTGTGTGTGTGCGCGTGTGTGTGTGTGTGTTTGTATGTGTGTGCATGCATGTGAACATCTACAAGTAGCATTAAGGATGAGACCAGGCCTTCACAATACGAGAGACCAGCATTCTAAATATTTAATGTATTTTTTCCAGACGACCTCTTGAAGGACGATATTGTACATCTGTAAAAATATGTGAATACTGGATACTCATGGTCTGCAAAACTTCTCGTTTATACTAAAGAAGCAGAAATTGTCAGTGTAATCAGCATTTAAATTGGGTGCCTCCAACAGGTGGGCTGCCGCAGTCCTGCGTGGATGGAGATGAGCAGCGGGAAAATGAGCAGCTATGAGATGCACAGAGGTGAGTCATTCAGCTACATCTGCAAAAAGCCTTTACTTGCGGTTTTTTTTTTTTGTCAGAACATAAATTTGAAAGGGAAATGAGATTAAACAGAGGAGGGGCGCACTTCATAATACTACACAGCAAAAAATAAAAAGTTGACTCAAAAAAGTGAGGCAACCAGCGGTAAAGCATTTTTGACTTCATTTTGACTACTTCAAGTTCCCAGCTCTTTCAAAAATGAGTTTGTGAAACCGCTGGGACTTAAAGTTGAGCAAACTCAACACGCCTTGCTGTTGGTTGCCTTACTTTTTAAAGTTAAGCCGACCTTTTATTTTTTACAGTGCTCTTAAAGTGACTGCTTAGAGATGGGCTGTCACCCAAAATGTGTAAAATAGCTGAAAATAAAAATAGTTTCAAGCATTTTCACACAGAACAAACTCCGCACAACGGATTAAGACTCAGTTTTGTTTATTTATTTTTGATTATAATAATTTTTTTCATCATCCATGTTTCTAAATTCTGCAAATATTCCAGTCTTTTCTCAGTCAGCTGGTGACGAGTCTCACTCTAAAAATGTGTGCGAATGAACAGTTTGTTTCCAAAAGGCAATATATCCATTTTACTAATTTTGAGTAAATCAGCTTTTATTATGTTGGCACTTACTGCATTTTATAGAAAAACACAAACTTTGACCGTGAAAACATACACTTCACAGTATGAATTTCTAAAAATTGATTTTTGCACCATCTGTAAGAAGCGCAGGGAAACCACCCTATTGTATTATCTCAATTTTTTTGTAAATTTGACACTTATTGGGTTTCAAAAATAAACTCTTCAAATGCACATCCGTCTTCATGGCTGCATTTTTTTTCTTCAGTATGAGTAAATGTTATTGAGTCAGTTATAATCATGAGTCCTATAATGTACGACACTGGACTAAGTTCTTCTTCTCACCAGCTGGCAATGAGGAGGGAACACCGGCAGTGTCGAGTCTGGAGTGTTTGTCCGGCATCGTGGAACGTCTCTCTCCCGTAAACAAGAGCTCTCACACGGGGGACGGGACTGCCCTCTCGCCCTCGTCCGACTGCACGCCCAGGACCCCCGAAACCCCAAACACCAGACCTGTCTATCACATGCTGTGAGGGTCTGCGTTTCCCAACATAAGAACTCTTGTAATATATGTACTTCAGCATCCTGCTTTCTGTGGATTCTTTCAACGGATGACTTTACCTCACCTCCGAGGTTTGGGATTAAACTGCCCTGTGACTGCATTGTAAATAGCAATGCAAGAGAACTTATTGTGACACACAGCAAATGTGTGTGTTTTTTTTTGCTGTCATTTCCATTCTTAACTCAGAATATTTATCTTAAATATTTAACCCTTAAAGCGCTGAAATAAACTTTCAAAACAATTATAAATAAATGATCTCGTGCTGTTAAAAACCGATAATGTGGCGACTTGTTTAAAAGAGCTCTCCGGCGGGAACTCTTTTAAACAAGTCGCCACATGATAGGTTTTCAACAGCTTTGATTGTGACATCTTACAACATTGAGCAACAATACCAGCATTTAGCGCTCTAGGGGTTAATAGGTTCAATATAGCTGATTTTGCCATCCACTGTTCTTATTGTGAATAAAATGTATTTATGCTAACCTGCTTCTTCGCTGTTGTTCTAAACGGACTGACTCAATTATCTAGATTCATGGTTGAACCTGCGGTAGCATTTAAAGGCTATGCCCAGTAGCACCATAATAGAGGAGTGAAGTGATAATTAAATATAATTGTTAAACTGTCCTTTTAATGCAGTCATGCTCACATTTATTACCCACCAAATTGTCACGGCACACACAAAAAGAATGGGAGGAGGTTAAGGGTGGTATTAGCTGTTTACTTTTTTGGGAAACAAATGTTGGCCACAGTTAACACTTAGGAATCACTACTTACAGCAAATGGCCGGTGACCTAAAGCATAACACCTGTAAGACGCCTCTCATTTGAAGGACACTGGCAGGGGAAATGCTGAGGAGAAGGCGGGATTCAAATATTTCCCCCCACCCTTAAAGCCTGATGTTAAGGCTCTCAATAACATGAAATTAAAAGTCAACCATTGTGAAAATTAAACTTAGGAACCATCGTGGGTTGTATATATTTATCGGTGGATTAGTGTCTGCGTCCTGCAGCACCCTCCAAGGATGATTAAATGTGTCCAAAAATACATTATAGAATAGCTAAAAAAAAAACAAAAACTGTAGACTAAGTCAAAAAAAAGAAAAAAAAATATATATTTGCAAGAAATGATTTGCGTGCGCATTATCTCCAAACAGTTCATTTTAATTTCTTCTTGTCAATAGAAATGAGCTTCGTGCAAAGAATATAGTATGTTTGATGCTACACTACATGAATTATAAATTGGGTGACATGAAATTATTTCTACGTTTACATTTTTATTTTTGTTATTGCTAACATAAATAAGTTAGTGAGTCAGAAAATTAATAAATAAATACAGTTATTAAATAGTCTAAATAGTCGCTCAGAAACCTGAAAGCAAATATTGCGACTTTAGATTCTATTCCTACAGTGAATCCTGAGGTTATGCTGGAATAGGTTCTGCATGTGCGCGTCAGTTTACAGTAGCCGTGTCTGTACTGCATTGTCTGGCTCCCTGGTCACATGGCTGGCAGGCTGAGGATTCCTTTACTGAAACCAATACGGGTGCCTGCTAAAGCCCTCGGGTATAAATCAGATTTTCATGGCTGCCTCTGGGCTATAACTCATAAACATTCATAAAGCGATGGGGTACATAATGCGAATTGTTTACGAAGGAACCTTACTGTGTACAGAACAAGTTCACAAATAATATCAGCCCAACTAAGGTCTGCTACCACTAATTTGAAATTCTTTCTCCATTATGCTCATGAACTGATTTTGAGCATAATGGATTATGGATGTTGTGGAAAGACATGATTAAGGATGTTATGAAAGACACTTAATATATTTTTCCGGAAATATGGATTAAAAGGTAGTCTAGATGGGAGAGCCATCTCTCATCATATTGATCTTTCTTTTCAAAATATAGGTTTGGAAACACATCAACCAAGGCCTTGTTTCACAAAATGGGATTTCTATTGAGTTAGCCAGATATTGTAAAACCAGTAAGACCCTACTCAAGTAACACATGGACTAAAGTAAAAAAAAGGTTTAAATTGTGCAGCTAGCCTATCTAGCTAACAATATAGTGCCTTTTTGCAAAGAACTATGCTGCATTGCTGTCTGATTTTGAAGTTGGCCACATGACGAGCAGAGCTGCATATGATGCTGCATATTGGCGATCTGTCAGAACAGCATCCCACAATTCACCTTTCATCACCCATCTACTCTGCTCATGACATATTATGGGAACCCATGGCCAACTGTTTCCTACACTGGAAGTTGGAATGAACAGCTAGTTATATGTGAGCAGCTCTCTGTTACTAGAATTAAATCAGCGCATACAGTACCTGTGGTTTACTATATCCTGTCCATTCACACATATAAGGGCATAAAAATGTCATGCCTTCACTGAAGAAATAATGTATTTAGATTCATGCAATGGAAGGTGCATAAAATTTTGAAATAAAGGCATGCAAATTAGCTGCGATTATGACCATAACAATTGTCCTCATGCTGTCCACTGGGTGGAAAATATGAGTGTTTTTCTTTTTCTTTTTTCTGTGCAACATCCATGTATTATTCATCTTAATGTTGAATTAATGATGTTTAATCTAAAAAAAAACTCAGGACAACACTTCATATTCTGGAGTGGGCTGCCATGTTAGAATAGTAGCAGAAGTCATTTGTGGTAATAATATTAAAAAAAAAAAAAAAAAAAATCTGTTGTTGTTCAATACATTGCACTTCAATCTCAGTTTGTATATGATACTGCGCATGTAAGGCTATACGCTTTTGCGGGAGGGATTTGCTCGGTCCACGTGGCTGTCAGGCTGCCAATTTTCCACAAACCAAGGAGACCTGTAAAATATCTCCCATATACATTTTCTGTCAGTACAGCTACAGACCCAGCTGAAAGCCAACCAGACAAAATCCTTTTACCAAAATTCTATGCTCACTGCCCAGTCCGTTAAGTCGCTGTGCAAGCAAGCGTTTCACTGAGCCAGGGAAAGGAAGTCGAGACAGACCCATGATTGCCTTCTAGTGGAGGAGTTGAATCTGATTCAGCTCCACCCACTGAATTTTCAGTTTGGAGAGAGAAGTGTTCCTGTAATTTCCACTAGATAACATGCCTCTGTCTCTGCTACAGAATTAGACATCGCTTTTCCATCTTCACTTTGGCACAGAAGGCTCATTGTAATCAAAAGCCGAGCGGCGATTCTTGTGCCTGTCGGACAGATGGGTATGAAGCCGTGACCTTACCTCTAAAGTAAAGGTTCAAGGCCTTGCCACCTGTGCTAATTGACGTAGCTAGCTGAATTGAACTAAATTCTGGACCAGGCTTTCTGAACCTGGATTTTAAAGTACTGCTGTCATGTAAGAAAGACAGATGAAAATGTAACCACAGTCTACCTCACTGGTCCACTCCACAACGCACTGTCACTGGAAACCCAAGGTAGGTAAGTAGGGTAAGTGTGAGTTTATGGTTGTTCCTCATGCTTCATTGGCTGCATTCTCAGGTAGCTACGTCATCGCAGGCAGTTCCATTGTGAAGGCGCCTTCATATACAGCTGTGAAATGCAGCCTTCTTCTCCTCTGATATCAGATGGAATTATTGACATGGAAAAGGAGTGTAAATGAGCTGACAGTTCTTTCTGATATCGGCCGAGATGAGGGACGCATTTCATATCTGCATTCGAAAGCCCCTTCACAATGGGACAGCCTGCGATGACGTAGCAGCCTAGACATGCTGCCTTCGTAGGATGCAGCCGATGCTTTGATAAATGGCCTAGGTCTGAATATCGGTTTTGTTTCCTGTTAAAACAATTGGTGGACTATGGCGAAAACCCTCTCCTCTCTCCTACAAGAAAGCGCAGTCAAAGTCCCTAAACTATGCACCGCTGACCAGCCACCACAAATTTGCCATACTTGCCGTCTCTCTGGCCTACAGAAAAATGACCTCATTTTTAAAAGCAGCAGACAATTCATCAATCTTTAGCAAAACAAATGACGAAAGACATTTTCCCATAGTGGAATGAGACTAACGAATTCAAAGAATGCAAGAAATACACTGCTATGAGGAGATAGCGCCCTCTGCTGGAGCTAAAAAGCTGTGTTCTTTTAGGTCATTTGACTCAAACCGGCTAAAACACATCAATTGCCAAAAAGAACCTATACTTTCGTGATTTGCGAGACTGATAGACACCAGCAGTGTGACTTCCATCCATGTAGGGTCTAAATAGGCCGCAGGATAGCAACAGTGCAGTTCTCATAAACTCCGACACAGCAATGCCACCATGACAGGCAGCAGCAATTTGCCCCAGAGCTCACATTTACATAGAAAAATAGCATTTCTTTTGTAAGGCATTCAACTATATGGATGAAATATAAACATTAATACACGCTGTTTTATGACTTTCCCAAACAGCACCCTCATCCGTGTAAAATGTATAAGTCTCCCCTAGCTATTAACTGTTTTTCTGGCATCTGCTACAACTTCAGCAATAGTCCTTTATGGTTGAATGAACAGATATTGCAGTCATATTCCAGTTTATTATGACAGGGCTATTTAAGTCAGCAACATTTTTTAATAACCCACCGGGCATTTTGAATTATTATTATTCTGATAAGTTTGAAATATTTTTCTTGCAAAGAAATTTAATAAATATACTGGTAATTGAGTTGAAAACGAATAAATAATAAATATGCCTGAAGGTTGTGATTTGGGGGGTTAATTTGGTAGTTTGTGCTGTTGGATTACCATATGGATTAATACACAAGTTGCAAATAAAAAAATACATATATCATTCAGGAAACACATCCTTTAAAGCAGCAGGTGACCAATCAGACACAACATGATGGCAACCGAATCGGTAGCACTCGGACTCACCCACCTAATCATATGCAATGTCACTCACACAGACACACACACACACACACACACACACACACACACACACACACTCTAAGGCAAAGGCAGACACACACAGGCACAAAAATACACTTAAACTGGCTAGAGTGTAAATGGTATATAGGAAATGCTTTCTGTATTGTATTTGATTATGCCAACACACTTAAACATGCAAAAAGACACACGAACACATGCACATGCATACACACACACAATGAAACAAAAACACATGTGCGAATGAACTCAGGTGCAGACACAGGCTGGCACACTAGCGCACACACACACACACACACACACTGACAGAGAGAGGTGAAATTAGACCCTGTTTGGCGCAGGTGCGTGTTATGGTGTTATTAGAATACAGACTGCCACGGGAGACAAGCTCAATGAATATTGATTTAACGACCACAAACACTCCCTCTATCTGCTGGCAGACAAGAGATTGAATAACATCCAAGGTTCTCTCTCTAGATGAATTCCTTTCAAGCTGATGAAAGTTGAAATATGGAGACACATTTTTAAAACACACTTTGGAACAAAGTGAAAAAAAAAAACAAAATAAGATACTTCTGCATGAAAGAATCTATTTTCATTCCTTTCTGGAAGAAATCTGCTCATGTTTACTTTGAAAGTTCCAGAAGGCCTTCTCTACAGCAAAGTTCTTGTTTGTGAAGTCTACAAAATGGTGGTGACATTCTTCTTCTATGGAATCGGAAATTACAGTGTCAAAACAGTTTAGCTAAATTAGTGTCATATTTTGCTTCCCCTTTCATGGTCTGCGGAGGTCATTTGGAGCAGTTTTTCTGTTTTATGGTCTGTATTTTGACTTAAAATTGGAAAGTGAAAAATGCTGTAAAAATAATACAGAAGGTGCTGTGACTATTTTCTTTTCAAAGCCGGTGTCACGCAACCAGGAGACATCATCAAGGTTACCTCTCCACCAGCACAAACCCTAATTCCATCAACGTGACCTGGAAGAACCTCTTCATTCTCAACGGAAATTAGCCAGCCTGATCTGCAGTGTTACTTTTCTGTTTATATAAAACATAAAGCAAACTGACTGGCTGCATGCCCCAAATTATTTGAGCTCATTCCTGTTTTTTTCTTCTATTTTTTGGTAAAAAGAGTGAGTCAGTGGACGAGAGGTCACATACAATTTGGTCTCAATTGCAAGAGGAGAGAGTATGTTGTCTGTGAGCTGAAATATACTGTCGGCTAAAGAAGAGACAAACTTATTACTGCAACATCTCAGCCTTCAAGGTATCCATTTGGCCCCAAAAAAGTTTCAGAAATATATAAATAGACTCAATAAAATAAAAAAATAAAGCAAAACATTGCAACTGTGAGTGTACTCATTCGAGAGCACATATTTATGTGTGCTGGCATCTCTCCTTTCTCCCTTGGAAAAGAGGCCTCACCAGTGAGATTAGGGGTATAATTAGTTCTGATTGATCTTCATAAGAGCTGCAGTTTAAAAGCAGTTTGACAGCTCAACAGGCCCAGGGGCGGCCACTGCTCTCCTTCTCTTATAAATTGTATCAGCTTACCATGATGCACTTTGAGCAGGTGAATGTGCATGATGGCGAGCACCGGGAATTGTGGGTAGAAATCCTCCTCGTTAATTTCTCTTTAATGAGCGCAGAACAGGCCGCTTCAAACGGAGACGAAACCTAACGGACAATTTGACGAGCTAATTCGCCTTTATGGAGGATAATGCAGCGTGACCGCGGCAAAATGATAATCGCTCAAACAAAAAACCGCTGCTCATTTTGCAGATTTTGCGAGAAGACATAACGGCTCTAAAAGCACAGCCTTTACGGATCATGCCTCATCTCACTGCCTTTTCTTTTCCTGCTGTCTGAATAAACGTGCAGCTTCAGAGGGTTACGTTGATTGACTTTTGTGAATCAACTCGACAAGTAAAGCCAATCAGCAAAGTTCTTGCTGGGAAAAGGCAGAATACTGGAGACATGCCAGAAATACACAGACTCTCCCCAAAAGACAGAGACGCCACTACACCAGTTCTTACCGGAAAAATAGTAAACATCTGGATGAAAACTATCTCCTTAAGCAGGTAAGTTAATAATTTGATTCTACACCTCAGAATAACCAGACCAATATCAACCAGTCATTTCATCTAGATGACAATAAACAATAAAGACTTAAAGATGTTGTTTTGAATTCTCTGTTTATCTTTCAGCTGAACACAGCCAACAATCAATGCTCATTATGTTGAAAAATGCAGAGTTATATCAGACACCCAGTAAAGATTATATACGTTTGAAGGACAGAGAGCCAAGCGTTTTTCATACAAGGTGATAAATGTAGATGCCTGGGTCCAGACGTGCAATCCTGTGAGGCGGCATTTCAAATGCCAGCAGATCAGCTCAGCTGTAATGACATTTAAAATAGAGTTTAATTTTTTCCCTAAGCCACCACTGGTGCTCCTTAAGGTCACGAACTCCGCAAGCTGAACACATCACAGCACATAAAGAACATAATGTGTAGAGTCCCATCGTCATGTAGACTAGCACCAAACTGAAGGACTGTTCCCTCTCTTTATATTTCTTTTATAGCCATTATAAGTGACTGATAAGAATGGGCAGCTCCCATTAATCTATGGGGTTTTTGCAAAAAAAGGCTAAGAATAATAAAATAAAAAAAAAAAGAATAATAGCGGTGTGAGCTTAGCTGACTGAACAAAATATGTCATGACTGCAGATTTCCATGTCGCTGACGTTCAGCAGGAACATGCACTTAATACTCGCTTTTAAGGCACTAATATCCAGGGCTCATACATAATATCTGTTGACACAATAGGATATTCACTGATGCAATTCAGACAAAGTATCTTGTTTAAAGATAGAACAGAATGCATGTGTACCTGGAATTTAAATCCAAACTCATGGTCATGATCCTAGGTGCCAGTTACACTATGCTACCACCTCCAATGCAGCCCTATCAGTAATACCCAACATGTAACCTCACAGGTTTCCATGCTAATAACAAACTCTGCTCTCTTTCAAAAAGGCTCTCTGTTCCCTTGGTAAGAAGTCATCGTTGACTTTCAGTTTTGGTCTTAAAATCAATGGCTAGATGTTTAAAGAGAGAACTACAAAATGGTTAGAAAATATGATACCTATGATCTATGATAACTCATAAATCAACAAATTTTCTGTAGGCGGTATCAGGCGCTGTCAAGTTGAGAAATGTACTTTGGAAGGTTGTGCTCAGATCATGTTTCACGCAGACAGAATATAGTAGTGAAAGCAAAGCCAGAGCAGTGAGAATTGGCAGATTAATAAGAGATTAAGATCAGGAAAGTGAATGGGCGACAGGACAAAACAGATGTGTAAGTCGTAACAGCACCCACTCGACAACAGAAATGTAAAAAAGAATTATTCAGCTGGCAAACACTCAAGAAAGCCCTGATGTAGAAATAGAAGTGGTATATCATTTATTTGTGTCTGATTTAATAATGGAAAAATGGTTTCTTTAAGCAAAACATTTGAATTTTTCTATGAATGATCTCTTTCAACCATGAATGAAGGAATTTGCCGATGTTATTGACGGACAGAGAGCCAATTTATTTAACTGATGCAAATCTTCTTTACCTCTTTTTTGTCTCAGTCTATGAATTGAAAAATACTGCAGTGCCGTCCATAAGTGTTTGGACGGTGTATAAAATGGCCAACAATTGAAGACCTGTGTGAAAGAAGTTACTAGGTCATATTAAAAAAAAAAATCAAGCTGGCACCAGTTCTGGAATCTGTACTGATAAAACAATCATTTGATACTAAAATTTGGAAAAAAAGAAGTACCTCACCCCTGTTTATTGTGATATGGTGTTTATGAAATCCACAAAAACTTTCTGCAAGAAGTATTCAAGTCCATAAAATTTGAGCCATAAGTGCCCATGTCCATGACTGGCCAATCAAAACACCAGAAGGAGTCACATGACGGGTTACTTTGGGACATTGTTTGCTGATTAAGCCGAGTTTTCCTGACTATTGCGTATTAATGGAGTTAAATGAATACTCCCCTCATCTACAAAGGTATGGATATACCTTTAATTTTATATAATTTTAAGCAAACAATGTCAGCAGAAAGGAATCTAAATCTGTGGGAAATGCGGTTTAGCGCCAAGGTTACTTTTCTTGAGGACATCCATGATTTATCCGAGCTATCTTGGACTGAACTTGACTCAGGAGTAGCGGTATATCTCACTCATCAACAATAGAATGTTTGAGGGGTTACCATGGTAACCAAGGGAGCGTTCCCCTGCAAAAAGTGTTCGAAAGAATCCTATAGGACAGTTCAATAGAATTTCTATAAAACTTTAGCATACCTTAAGTCCTATAGAAAAAAGTTTTATAGAAAATTTCTGTAGGTAACAGTTCCATAGAAAATGTCAATAAAACTTTATTTTCCCGGCAGTCCCTTCCCAATTTGCATTCCTGTAGGGAAATGACCACTTGTGCACTGCTCTGAAAAAGCTGCCATCCACTGCCGGCTGGAACGACCAGGGCTTGAAATCACGCCGTGATTGACACTTCTGTTCTGCAATATGGTGCTTTAACTGAGTGAGCTATCCAGCAGCTTGAGCAATCATTGTTAGAAATAACCTTTAGAGCGGGTTCTGTAAGAAATTTCTGTGGAAAAATGCCGATTGTACTTGATCCTGATCAATTTGAATTGCTTTGCTGAACCTAATAGATGGCCCGTTGTAAGTCTTCACAAGCAAAAGAGGAGGACGAGTTTTCCATTACAGCAAAATAAAGTTTTAATGCCGCACATTTATATTTTTAAATTGCTGCCGAGGAAATGGAAAGAGGTCTTCATATACCGTAACTGAAATACTGCTAAGTTGTGTGGTCAGTCAGTCAATCAATCGTCTGATCAGAGAATCAGTGAGTAGGTATATGCCTGGTACCCCATGTGTTTATAAGTACACCTTAAAGTTAAAAGGGGCACAATTTCCTTGCTACTTCAGTATAGAGGATATCACTGCACATTTCACATTTTCATACCGTTAGTCCAGTCTCTCACTTCCAGAACCCAGGTACACATAAGGTAAATTGATCCTTCGACAGAGCATTACAAGGAGTCATAAGATTTATTTTTATTTAACCCTTAAGATTACTTTCCCATTAAGCTCTTGTTCCATTAGAAGGTCCTAAAGACCATCGAAGTCCTATAGAACAGGTTTTACAACTAGGGTTTTCTATAGGAAGGGCTTATTGAACAGCAATAATATTATAGAACTTTCTTTTCCATAAAGTTGTTCTATAGGTTTATATAGCAAATTCCAATAGAACACTCGGAAAAGTTGTATAGAACTTTATTTGCAGGGTCATGCTCCTAGAAGTAGATTTTGCTGTTATATAAACGCTGCATAAGTTAGGATTTTGAAGCAGTCATTCAAGTAGAAGAGAGGTGTTGTTTGAAAGACAAATGGTTCTTCAAAATGAAGTTTTCTGCATTTTGAATGTTAATTTCTGATTTGTTTCAGTGACTTTGGGTTTTAACACATTATATTAGTGTGAAACAGGAAGTTCTGCCAACCATAAAGGCACAAAAGCATGGAAGTTTGGCTAAAATGACATGCTTGTATTGAAAACTAAGCCATAAAGGGTTTTTTCGTGTTAAGTACTCAAGTCTGTGATTTTTCCACAAAAAGTACCTAAGCCCAGTCATTTTGTCACAAAAAGTATCTAAGTCCAAAGCTGCTTGTCTTAATTTCTCCATAGGAGAATCATTCCACAAAGAAAGGTACCAAACCCTGTTCAGCCCCTAGGACTTGCGCACATGTCCATAATGACCTACCTTGGAAAAAAAGTATCTGCAGGATGTTTTGAAAACTTTGACCATCAATATCTCAAAACTGACATTTTGCGAGTTAAGAACTTCCTGCATGCAGGTCTTCAATGCAAACACAGTTCACCCAATACAGACGAAAACACCCGAAAATTGAAGCTCCAACCAGATACAGATTGTAAATCCATTTCGCTGTAGTGCACTGCCCAAAGAATTAAAAAGTACACTGTGCGTGGCCTCTAAACTGACAGCACACAGAAATGTTAATACTTCCACGTGACTCTATGGTGCTGAGAATCCTCAGGTCACACAGACAGACCACACACACGCATACGCATACACACACACACACAGCTCACAGCGAAAACTCCTCTGATTCATCTTTCCCCTGTCATGCAAGGACAGAGCTCTAAATGCAGTGCAAAGGGTGAGCTGTCTCGGGAGGTTTATATGCCGCAGTGACTTGACCCTCACAAAATTAAACACAGGTTCTGCGGCCAATTAACCCCTTAAAACTTTTCACTTAAGTTTTCCCTTGACCCTTTCATCAGGGAATACAGTAATACTAATCAGAGATAGTCATTGGAAATGTATCTTTGGATGTGTGTCATTTGCACAGAATTGCGCTCAATTGTCAAACTAGACCTGTCAGGAATTGATACAATGTTGATGGGACCAATATGTCTTGCTGACAAATACCGATCGGACAAACGTGTCCCATTCCTTTGTTACTGAGCAAGATACAAGTATAAAAGTTAAAATTTATGATCTCTAATATCACAAAATCAACATTCAGCAGCCATTTGTATTTACCCATAATGCCCTGCTGTCCACATTTTCTTCCTAGCATGAAAGTGGTATTGCTGTAATACAAAAACGGCTAAAATGCAAAGGTTTCTGGGACTCTTATGTCCCAGCAGGACATTGAAATATTGTGAGACGTGCGTGTCCCGTTAGTACTGAAAGGGTTAAGTAGGTTCAAATTCAGAAAATGCATTTTTTTCATATTGTAGGACAGGGTCACATTCATATTCTGTATCTGCAGGTTGCAGCGCTTCAGTGAAGCTACATCACTTATATTGACAGAAATATTCCAACCCAGGAAGCCATGTTTTTATGGCCACAGCAGCACATCAAATGGAAAATATCTTGATTTCGTACATCATTTAATACACATTTCCTACGACTTCGCAGGACCTATTTGGGATCATTGGAAACCTTGGGATCTCCATTTCAATTTAAATCGGACAGAAGTACAGCAGCTGCATTTAATGAACCCATAAATGGGTCTACAGGTTTTATGGGGTTTTTGGAGAGGACAACTTCAGATGTGGCTCCAGGCTGGGACAGTGGGAAACAAGGCAAGAAGACAGGACTGGAGAATCGAAACCCAAACTATTTTAGTACGCCTCAGCAGACACCTAGTAATCCATTATCCGTTTAAAAATATATCCGTTTATGTGGGTGAAATCGCAGTGTTCGTGCGGTTGAGAGGCCCAATCGGACAGAAAAATGTGCGTTTAGGAATATATCGTATTTGTGTAGTCCAGGCCTAGGTGACATCTTCAATCCCAAGTCCCATCCTGTGTAGAGAAAATGGAAGCTTTGGACACATGTCAGCATGTCAGTGCTGTAAACCTAACAGCCCATCAGCAAAGCACTTTACTGCTGAAGCGCTCACTGCGGCAGCGACCAGAGGCGACAGTCGGACAGCATCGCGAAACTCCACAGAGCAGCATTCCTCAGTGGAAAAAATGAAACATTTATACAACCAGCGTTGAATACACAGGTATATATTTATTTATACAAATATAATATTTATAACAATTGCATATCACCACTTTGTCTGTATATTACAGTTTATCCACCCCTATAATTGGCAGTTGTCTCTAAGAAACTGAGTGGGCCTCCGGTTGAGTATAGCTTAGTGTGATAGGATCCTAGCTTCAATGTTCATTACATTAAAAACATGTTTTTGGTGAGCAACATTTCCGGCCTATGTAAAAAAAAAAAAAAAAATTAATTTGTATTTTCAGTCAAAAGGTGAGGACAAATCAAACTTTGTAGAGATACTGATAGGAGCTCCTACAGGAAGTGGAAACTCCAGGATTCAGAAAGTACAATTCCTGCCATGTTCTTCTGCCAGCCCTGAATTGAATTGATTTCTGTTTGCTTCTATTGGCGGAAGGCTTGAGCCGATTTGCAGATTCAGGTGGTTGGAATAAATACTGGAAGCGGAATTTTACTTTCTGAACCAGGATTTTCCACCTTAGTCATCAGAGAATAGAAGAGAACCACAAACTGCAGAAAAAAAACTAAAACCATGGAGTTTGCAGCTTTGCATGGAAAAACGTCCAGTAACACGTCCAGTAGGTCTCTCCTCATGGTCAGAAACTGCAAGAAAAAAAAAAAAAAACATCTAAAGACAAACATGTGGGCTCCTTACTACACTTAGACGCTGTTAAATAAAACCAGAATATAAAATAAAACAGAAACACAATGGTAAATGGAGACATTCCACTTTCAGTAAGATCTCAGACCTGCAGGTCGATCCACGTTTCTATTGTGAACAGGATAACTGTCACTCCTCATAGCGAGAGGACTCACACCATGGGTGCCATGCAAGGACCTACCATATACCAGAACAAAACAAATGCATGTGCTGCTTGTCCAGGGCCATAAAGCTATGTGTGATGATTTAGTCATGTTTTCTTTCACAATCTTTTATAGAAAATCTATCGGTAAAGACGCCAAATTATGAAAGAAACAGGGGAAAGATACATGCCATGCAAGGTCTCTGCATGGCATGAAAGATATGGAAACATATATATGAATAAAGGTGGATCAATTAAAGCATGGATCATGTCACCTGTACAAAACAAGTCAAACGATAGGCTTCTGCCTTTACTGTGGTAAATAAATACTCATTTAAATAAACAGTTCTCTCATACAACTTTCCAATGTGGCGTTAAACTGTTGTTTGCTTTTAAAACGCTACATCATGCTTTTAAATATAATTTTTTAATCATATACTGCATGGTAGATGCACTGGGATTAGCAATATACACATAAATAATTCTCTGTGATTACACAGTAGGTAAGACAGACACAAATTATAAATCAAAAACACTGAACAGGATCAATATGTTACAGGGTGTGCATGTGGGGGTATAAATTTACAACCAATATCCTTTTAGTGGTAACTTGGATGTTTTTGCGTGAATCTCTATTCAAATACATTCTTAGAAGAGTACATGCAAGACACTAATCCAAATATATTTCTGTTCGTCAACCACGTGGTGTGCGAAAGTTTCATTTCAACATTTGTCAAATTTAAGGTTACTCTCATTTATTTATATTACCATACACAATGCGTTGTATCAAATATTTTTATTGCTAAACCTACTAAATTCAATACAAAATATTTAATCTTGCTACACGTCAGGTAAAAAAGTTCACATTTATCCAAATTAGGACCCCAACATCATTAACACAATGTAGAACACAAATATCAATCAACGTGTGCCTTTTTTAAAAAATAAACCATACACAACTATGGCAAAAACAAACTCCATTAAAAATATTAAGTCACTTGGAAAATGAAGGACAAATAAATATCACAAAAGATAAGAAAAAGGGCTTTGCGAGGAGGGTTATATATCAAAAACAGACCGAGGCTCAGCGTATTTCTGTCGTCAAACAGGTCATTGTAAGCACCATTGTACACATTTTAGAATACACACTGTAAGGTTTTCATGTCACAACTGCAAAACTACAGGTAATACACGAAAGGTGAGTTCACACGGAGCTCGCTCGTTGCGTTGAAAGCTACCTGCCAAAACACGCTCCCGAACGGAAAAACAATTGTGCGCTCACACAAGGGGTGAGTTTTCATTTAGTTTTCACAACATATAAACTCTCTTTACAATTAACTGCGGTAAAGTAATATTCTCTTTTTTTTTTTTTTTTTGTTTTACACTTTTATTGCTGCGACAGCACTGCTTCGTCAGACAGCAAGAAACATGGCCACAGCTGCACATCTTGTGCTTCAGTGCCGATTCCCCAGGGGGCGAGGGCGAGGAACCGAGCCTTCATTTCTTCTTCTTGTGGAAAACACTAAAGAAGAAACAACAAAGGACAAAATCTGAGGGCAACATTTCAGACAAGCTTAAGAACAAAAAAATCTCTCAATCGTCTACCTATTTGGTGGAGCCACACAGTCGTCTGAAAGAATTTTAACAGTGTCTCCATACGGAAGAGGCTGCTAATAGCCTAATTAAAGCTGACAGAATTATCTTCAACTCCACATTAATTGGTTTCAAAACCAATACCAGAGTACATTGCCAAAACCCACAGATGTGCACAGTCTAAACACTGATGAACAGCTCTGTATCTGTAGGGTTGTTCATTTGCCAAAATCCCTCCATCAGATGATAAGAATAAAGGTGATCATGTTCCACACCCATACGCGAGCCCCTGCACACAACAGATACTTATTCAGAAATTCATAAAGTATTTGCCCCCCTCCTGATTTCTTCTATTTTTGCTTATTTGTCACATTTAAATGTTTCAGATTATCCAGCTAATTTATTATAAGACAACGTGAGGAGACACAGAATGGTAACCGAAAAGTTGCTGATTCACGCCCTCGATGGGGCTTAGAATTCTGGCTCGATCTGGAGAGTCGAAGTTGAAAAGAACTCTGCCACAGGGTCCAAAAGCACGACCCTTAACACCGAATATTGCTCCAAGAGCTTTATCCCTGTTTCTCCCGATCCCTCTCACTTGCAATTTTTCTATCCAGAATTTCTCCCAGGATGTCCTTACAAATTGAGAAAAAAGAAACATTTTTGCAAGGGAATTTCCCTGGCTAAGTAAAGGTTAAAAATGAGTGACTCAAAACCTATATCACCCATGTGAAGAAAAAAATCTCCCCTAAACCTAGTAACTGGCTGTGCCACACAGCCACCCTTGGTGGCAACAACTGCAGTCAAACATTGACAATAAGCGGCAATGAGTCTTTCGCATCACTGCGGAGGAATTTTGGCCTGGTCTTTGTCGCAAAACTCTTAATTCAGCCACAGTGGATGGTTTTTGAGCATGAATTGCCTGTTTAAGGTCACACCATAGCATCTCAATCGGATTCAAGTCAGGACTTTGACGAGACCACTCCAAAACCTTCATTTTGTTGCTTTTGAGCCATGCAGATGTGGACTTGCTTGTGTCTGGTGAAACTGATGGTTGGACATTCTCCTTCAGGACCATCAATGCCCTGTTTGACTGTTTGTATGATGTTCATATTGTGGAATGCTGTGTTAGCTTTATACTAGATGTAGCAGCACCCACATTTTCCAAAAAGTTACATTTTTGACAGTCTACAGAATATTATCACAAAAGTCTTGGGGGTCATCAAGATTTTTTTTAGCAAATGTGAGATGAGCCTTCATGTTTTTCTTGGTAATCTGTGTTTTTGCCTTGCAGCCCTCCCGTGGATACCATTTTTTCCCCAGTCTCTTTCTTATTGTGGAGTCATGAACACTGACCTTAACTGAGGCAAGTGAGGCCTTCAGTTCTTTAGATGTTAGTCTGGGTTCTTTTGTGACCTGATGGGTGAGTTGTCAATGCGCTCTAGGATGAATTTGGTGGACTGGCCCCTCCTGGGAAGGTTCACCACCGTTCCAAGTTTTCTCCATTAGTATACGATGGCTCTCAACACAGTTTGCTGGCGTTGAAGACCCTTGGCTTTGTAAACCTTATGGAACAATGGATGTCAACGACTTCGTTTCTCATCTGTCCTTGAATTTCTTCAGATCGCGGCATCACTTGACACATTATTCACTACATCACATTGCCAGACAGGTTCTATTTAAGTGAGTTTCGGATTCATCGAGGGTTGGCAGTAATCACGCATGGGCACGTGTAGTGAAATTGAAGCAAATTATCAATTATATTTGTTTAATCAGTTGATTTAGGGACAAAGGGAGTGATTACATTTTCACATAGGGCCAGGAAGGGTTGGAAAGCTTTGTTCCTTTAATAAACGAAATACTTTAAAAACAGCATTTTGTGTCTACTTGAGTAATCTTTGCCTAATTATAAAATTAGTTTGACAAATACGCAAAACAGATGAAATCGGGAAAGGCACAAGTAATTTTTCACAGCAGTTGCTACTGGCAACACCTACAATGACATCAAAGCAATCAAGCCACAGGTCTGATGCCAAATCAAACCCACTTCACTTTTCTCACCCACATATAATAAGACATATTTGGGCTGGTTTGAATGGGCTGGTTTGTATATCTGAACCAGGGCTCTTCAAATCCAGCCCTCAAATTCAAACACAGTGCTGGTTTTTCTCCCTTTCTGGCAATTAAGCGAATAATTAATACTGCTAATTGGCCAGATTGTCATCTCACCTGTCTCCCAGGTAAAGGGAGGCTGGAAAACCAGCAGTTCTCGGCCCTCGAGGACCGTGATTTGAGGAGCCCTGAACGATGTTCTACAAGTAGTATTCAGGTATAGAGTTATGGAAAGAAAAGGCATAATTTGTGTTGTGTTATCACTGCCTTGTTTATGTGATCATTTAATGCAGCTTTTAGCTGACTATTAGGCATTTCTATGGATAAAGTATATCAAATCTACCTGGCTAACTAGCAAACTGAACGATTCTAAAAAGGTGCGCGGACATCTCCACTAGTTTGTTCTGTCTCAGCTTTTGCCAGTTTAAAAGACAAGAAGAAGAGAGTCACTTCTGAAAGCAAAGCGAGAGGAAAACCTTGCAGTTGTGGATTCCATTTCAAGAGAGCAGGGGGAAATCATGACAGTGCATGTGGCTGTTATACGCAAGCCAGAATGCCAGTGGCCTGATTGGTGGTTGCATAGCAACCGCACTTTACGAGCAGCACGAGGTGTGTCAGCGATGATGTCGGACGACCAGGCATTCTGTCTCGCAGTAAAGTTCCTAATTCCCTCCACCGCACTCCGCACTGATTTACTGAGGAGGGGGTCTGTCTTCAGCAGCTAGAGCAGACAGGGCACATCTTCAGAAATAAGCTCCCTGACTTGATGAAGGGTATCTGAGGGAATTAGACGATTTCGAGCTTTGAACAGATTTGTAGTCGGGAAGGTTCTGGATAATGATTGTGCAGCAATTTCACCGTGCGGTGCATTTTGCTGAGCTCTACATGCCACTAAGTAGACAAATCTCATAAATCAAAAAATGAAAAAGTCTGAGGAAATAGCTCACTTTTGTGCAAGAAAAATGCAGATCCAGTCGAGTTTAGAATTGACTACTGACAGGCCAGCAAAGGTCTTATGGACAGCCATCTCGTAGAAAAAGTAGATTTAAAAAAAAAAAACTTTTCCTGAGCTTAATCACTTTCGGGGAGGTGACCAGAAGAAAACTGGACTGTGTGAAAAGAGATGCAGAGAAGACTTTGAGGTAACTGCTTTTAATTCGACATCATTTTCAAGAGTGTCATTCAATTACCTTCAATTATTAGCAGTGATTGCTGCGTACATAGATCGTTGAGTTGGGCTCATTTTAGCCACATATTTTTGTCCTCACACCTTAACAGTACAAAGAAAAGTAAGAGTTAATTGTGAGACTAAGAACAGGTCCACATCTAGGCAAACATCAGCCCTGTGCCCTCGTTTCCTCGTTATTATGATTCGGCTTAGTCATGAGTATCCATAGTACAGTCACTTAGTGGTGCTGATAGGCCAGTGTTAGATGACTTGTTTGTTGGTTGAAAGCAGTTTTGTAGTTCCAGCATGAAGGGAAATGGTGGATAACCTGGACAGTGTTATTTCTGAAGCCATGGACTTTCAGCACAGCCAATGGCAATTTTAGAAAAATAAACAAGAATGGACAGCGAGAACCGACAGCCCGGTTTGTTGGCTTCACGGCAAAAAACCCAAGGGAATACCTAATGTTAAAGGCCGAGCGCCCCACTGCAGTTTGTGATTGTGGCAGCACACGGTTCGCGGTTTATCGCGCCCAGACCTTCCACTTCACACTGATGTTGGAGTCATTCTCAATAGCAGTAGAATTCCCCTGACAAGCAGAGGACTTTCTCAATAACAGGAACATTTCCACACAGAGCACAGCAGGGAATTCTGTAACACCGATATTCTTCGCACCACTCCATTGGTAAAAAAAAGTGTTTGATTCTCATTGAGTACACATTCCAAAAAAAAAATGAATAGAAATACTTACTTGAGATACCACAATAGTACGCTATTGGATTGACCTCTGCACAACTAATGTTGTTGAAAGCTTGACTGGTTATCCTCCATAAACTTGGCAAACAACTTATGCATTCTCAACCCATATAAATGTCTTTCCAGCCAACACTCAGGATGTTTTGAACCAACAAAATCATCTGGGTCTATTTCTCCAATGTTAGTTCAGACCAGCTGGTGAAGGTTGTACAGTGTAAATGTGCCAAGGAAAACCTGAAACTTCATTTCAATCTATGTTCCAGATTTGAGAAGTTATACAGCTAACTCAGTAATCCAGCTTCATTCACCTTTGTAATCCCACTGGTCATATTTGTGACTGATACTTTTTTTTTTTTTTACTTCTAGAAGCCCTAAAATTGTTGTGGTTGGCTTTGGGAAAAAAATGCAACTCTGAACTTAACTAAACCATCATGAACTCAAAACATACAGTTTATGTGTAACGGAGGCCTATGGAGTAAAATGCATGTGCTTCAGTGGCGTGCGGTCACATGTGCAGAGGGGCTTCAGTAACCTTACCCTTTACCGCTCGACTGTCCTCTCGCTGTTCTCATTCAAGTTCGCCTGGTTAACAATCAAATAATTTATCGACTGAACGACTAAGACTAATCCATTTTCTGTAATAGGAATTCACTTTTTCATCGTTTCTTATTGCCAACATTTATAATTGATTCAACATTGCTAGGACGGAAACATAAATGCAAAAAACTCCAAAACATTCCCTGACTTAGCAGCAATTATTTTTGCCATCACTCAGCAGCGCATCGTACCTAACAACGCCCTTTAGCTGTCACTACATTCAGACTATAGTACGGATTCTCATGGCTTATTGGTCAATAAGCCTCGCACACTAATTTACGCAAATCTGTGCCATTTCACGAGCTACACGAGCGCAGAAAATTAGAAAGACATTTATATTTTATGTAGTCAATGATGTGCAGAAGAAAACGTTGCATTATTTTGTTGTGCAATGTATAACAAGGCTCTCAAAAATAAATTAGACTCTCGTCGGTTCTACCAGTTAGTCTGAGCAACTGTTGCTAATCGAGAGAGGTAAACTGCGAGAGGTTTAAGTGATTAAGCAGTGAAAGGTGAGGTTACTGCTGGCCCTGTGTTTCTGCCGATGGACCGCCACTGATGTGCTTACATCGCAAGCAAAAATTAGGGATTAAATGGGTTGAACAGGACCCAAGTTTGGTCTTCTGTAGCTCACCTTAGTTAGCAAGGGGAACATTAGCAAAAAGCCCCTAGTCTAGACTTCTCG
Organism: Gymnothorax reevesii; assembly: GCA_029721435.1. NCBI lineage: Eukaryota > Metazoa > Chordata > Actinopteri > Anguilliformes > Muraenidae > Gymnothorax > Gymnothorax reevesii. Next base: position 19,995,025 of record CM056579.1, on the reverse strand, counting down.
CATTGGCTCAGCCAGCCTACTGAACCCAAATCAATTCATTTTTAACTCTCCTAGATTTGCAATGTCTACCTGACCTCAGAGACCTGTATCCTAGCCCAGAAAACTAGGCCCGCTATACTACAAATTGCAAGAGTGGTAACGCAAGCAAGCATTGTCACACCCCGACAAGACCTCTCACAGTGACTGAGCCAACCAGATGAGGGGAAAATGTTACAATCCGGTTTTTTCCCTACTTAATTAGCACATGCTAGTTGAACACAAGACATTTTCAGACCTGGACTTTGGCTGAGAATCAACTCGCACTTGCAGACCTAATTCAGGTCCCCTTTCCACTGAAGCAGCATGCCAGTCACTGAGAACACTTATAAGCCCAAGGCCCAGATTTGGTCTTCTTTCACAAAAATTAGTCAGCCAAGGGACGTATGGCAGTGGGCCAGCCTGGTTACACTCATACTCGCAGAGTCCAGGATTTGTTGTCTTAAGTTCAGATTCAGGTTTTTTAACCCCTTTCCGCAGATATAGAGGCCGATGTTTGCAAATTCCTAAATAATTCTGTAATTGAATTTCTAAATGTCTTGCTTCACTGGAATACATTTCCAGAGTCTCTAGGACACAAATACTGAGTTATAAAGCCTAAATGTGCTCATGTATAACAGGGAAAAATTGGCATTATTTGTATTCTGGGCAAAAGGGTTAAAAGGATATCAAGTATGGAGACATGCTGCATGAGCTTCAGATAAAATGGGCAAATTACACTTGTATGCCTTTCTGGGCTTAGATTAGCTAGATAGCATTAAGCGAACCTGGCAAGGCCAAAATTACAGGCCTACGGTCCAGGTTTGGTTATCGTAACAAAGTCAGGAGCAGTATTGTATTAGTTCACCCTGAAGGAGGGGTGGGGGGGGGGGGGGTGTCATAGATATAGTCCCAGGTTTTGGTATAGGTCGCCATTGCCAACAGAGGGGTCAAAGTTCGCAAGCTGCACCTGCAATGCAAAAGTCATAATCATCGGCTAAGTGCCGAGGTCTCATCCAGGAAACTTATTCAGCTTTTTTGAAATTGAAGATTTCAAATCTTCAATTTGAAGATTTGGGGGGGGGGGAGCCATACTCATAGGCCCAGGGTTGGGTTCCTCACCCAGTGGGCCTGAAAGCCATGAAAAGCCTCACCTACGAGGTGTGGTTCTGCTGGGCCGACAGCGTTTGCTGCTGCTGCTGCTGCTGCAACAGGAGCTGTTGCTGCTGCCTGCGGCGGGCCGTCCGCAGCTTCTCGAACCTCGCCTCCATCTCCTCCAGCACCTTGGGCGTGTAGCGCACCACCAGCTTCACGCTGTCCTTAGCGGCCTTCAGGAGCTCCACCGCCTTCTCGTGGTGCTCCCCTTCCACGCTCTGCAGGGGCGGCAACACAAAATGGCCGTCGGGTGACAAGATCGCAAGCGTAGCGTGATGGTGATGGTGTGGTGTGGTAAGGCTGCGACCCTTGCACTTCCACATGCTGCAGAGTAGCAACACAAAATGGCGTCACTAGGTGAAGTAGGCTTAGCAGGATTGCTAGAGAAGCATACTGAGGTGTTTAAAAGTCATGGACTGCTATTCTGACAAAATATATAAAATGCACGAGATACAACTAGCATGTGGAAGGCTCAAAACAGCCAGTCCAGAGGTGAAGTACAGTACTGCATGGTTGGCTAAAGCCTTATAGTAGGTATCAAGGATAACACAAACTAACTGTAACTAGCATAGCAGGGTTCGCTTAGCTATTTCATAAACACAGAAAGGAGGGATTAAGTCTTGTAGCAAGTAACAGCAACAACAACAACAACGCATTAGCTGAAACTAGCGTATCACTGCAAGCTTGGCAAGTTCACCACTGAAACATAATGAGCGGTAATAAACCTTGTAACAGGTCACTAGAACAACAAAAACAACAACAACATCACCACCACTTTGGCTGTAGCGTAGCGCAGTTAACTCGGCAAAATCACCAGTGAAACTGAGGTGAGGTAAAGGCTCATGCCAGATTATAATGGTATCCCATACGACACTTTCAGAGGTATCCCAAAACTACAAAAGGGCAATGTTGCTGCCGGAACAGTCTGAATACCTCCAAAAATACAGTATATGAATAAATCTTCTCTTTTTGGTGGAAAGTTATAAACAGCAGCCCTTGTTCAAAATAAATAAGAAAGCTCATCCATTTCTTTCATAAATGCCACTATCAGTTACATTGGCTTGATAAATATATCCTTGCGCTCATCATTATGTCTAGAAGGAAAACAAGTGGCACTTGGCATAAAACGACTGCTCACTCAGATTTTCTGCAATTTGTTACACTAATTGGTGTCAAGAATTCATTGCTATATGAGTTTAATTTATTATATTTAATTTATACTGTGCAGTGTAATTTCCGACACATTCCGTAAGTGAAAAATCTTGCATCCTTAATCACGCGCACAAATTGAGAAAATAATGACAAATCCACATCCATTACTGTCTGATAGGATAGTCTTTATGCTCCAGCAGCTAAAAAACACCAGGCATTCATTACTGTAGCCTCAACGCATACAATAACTAGACAGATGCTGTCGATGGATGACAGTGAGGGGATAGCCTCACAATTATAACATTTCCCTCGCAGGCAAAATTCATAGTTTGGCCAAGTGGTGGCGCTACATGAAGGAGTAATGGTTTCAGAAATTAATGACGGGAACTACTCAAGGCTCCAGGAGTGTTTACAGCTAATTTTACCTGATTCCCTTGAGGTTTTTTTACTTATTGCATTTTTGAAAAAGTTAATTTTTGCCAAAGGGTGGTGCAACAAGAGCAGTTACAGTAAGACCAAATCAACAGTATTGCTCTTTAACCCACCAAGATCTGCACAGCCAAGTTGACCTGATTCCCATTAGAAGAGTCCGGCTTATTGCATTTGGAAATGTAGTTTCACCTAGTGGTTATAAAAGTAATAAATTCACCCTGAATTAATAAAATACTTGGAACTCACATCTCTGAAAGCCTGAAGAACAGTGAGGGAAGAATTTGTGCTTCACTGTTTGGATTATAAAGCGAACCTCAGTCAGTCAAGTTCATTTGACTCACACATTTTAATAACAAGTGCCCACCCACAGAGGAAACCTGCAGAAATTGAAATTCAAAGTGCAGTATCAGGAAATAGCTTTGAAATATGCCCAAGGAGCCTATTATTTTTGACGTGCATCTTCAAATGCCTATGTCATTCAGACTGCATGCTGATTGGTTACAAAGCAGTGTACTTCTTAAAATACAGTCAGCGGGTCGTGAGTGAGCTAACCTTTCGCAGTTTCGCAAATCGGGAACAAATTAAAGCAGCTTACGTCATTCCTTCTCCACATGAAAGGCATCTTTGAACTATAAAAAGTTGTACTTCTGGACTTTCCAAACTGAACTCTCACCAATACATCTCAGGCCTGCCGCGTTTGATTCCGATCAATAGCGATTAAAAAGTGGTCGGCCAGAACTTTGCTCAAAGTCTGCAAAGTCATTAAACACCGGTCTATAGCCGCACTTTGTCTCTTTTATTGCGAGGAAAAGTCGTGTGAAAGTCTTTCCAAACTTTAATACGATTTTCTACTGTAGATTTGCATGAACACCTCAGAAAACATTTGCGTCGCGGACATCTCTCGACGGAGGCTGCTCGTGTGTCGACTGTCAATGATAGAAATAAACGCGCGGCGGAACAGGAATCAGTATTCCTCCGGCTCTTCGGCCACTGACAGCAGAACCACTCAGAAGTTCAGCAGCTTGGTGAGTAACTGTGCAATTTAATAGCCCTACTGACAAGGAAAACGTAATTTTCAGTGTCAAATTGACCTGCAAATAACCTCCGCATACTACACTTCCAAACACATGCAGACGATTTGGGCGGGACATCCTCTCAGTACAGAGACAATGAAGAATTATTGATCGGTTCTAAGTCGATTTCACACAACCTGCCTACTTTGATATTTATTTTGCCTGTGTATGGTGCATTTACAATATGTGAAAAGTGCTCCAGACATAAATGATAGGATCCCATTTTCTGTTTTTGAAGCTCGATATTTACTGTGACAGTATCTACTGTGACAATTTCTGGCTTCCCACAGGATAAGGTAATTGTGATAGAGGTGTTAAGCAAGGTGATCTGTCTCATGGTACTTTATTGCGTGACAGTATAATTTGTTGTTTGTCGAGTTGGCAATACACTTGCAGGCAGGGGTATAATTTACAGGGGTGGGGCTTATTTATCACAATCATGCCAAAAAGACCGCTGAATTAACAGACATAACAGCATCGTTCTGTGAACCTCAACCCGCCCCACAATTTAGCGCTTGCATTCAGACAGAGTATCTGATTTCTTGGCGATATAGGGTTTTAATATTCTTTGAGTAACCCTGATGTTCTCCACTATGGTAAATCACTGATTACAAGATGGCAGTTTCCTCGGTAGCAAGCGACTCCGATCCATATTTGCAGGGGATTCGCTCCAGCTTGAGCTGATTCTGGCCCCAATCGCCGCCTGTCCGAGCCAGAGCCACCTGCTGTCTGAGAGCCTCTTCCAAGTGATTGCAAAGCAATACAGAGAAATTCAATTTGCACACAGGTGTTCCAGTATGGTGCTCATAGGGATACAAGCGTGTTTACGTACAGTACTATTGCTTGGGAAACTCAAAATGGTGGTTGTATGCGAAATAAATGTCAAATTGTGTGCACAAATAAATGGATATATGATATAATGAGATTGGGAACAAGAGTGATGTGCCATATTAACTTCTGTCTCAATAACTGTCACTCAGAACCCTCTTGAGTGAGGGTTTTACGACTTTTTTGTAGTGTTCACAGCATAAGAAATATAGCCACAAAGTACAGACTTACCATTTTTAATGTGGAAGTGTTCTGCTCTCACATACGAGAGCTGAGAAATTGAACATACTGCCATGTTGGAGGCATCAAAAACTACCGTTATTGTCCAATGACAATTATTAATCATACATTGACTGAAATGTATTTTTCTCCCAGTCAAAATGTGACATCCCAAGATTGTGGACACAGTATAAAGACATAAATGCTATTCAATGAGGATGTTAGCCTCCACACAAATGACTGATGTCGCCCCAAACATGGTCTCTCAGCCGTCTGCCATTTCCAACGCAAGACCCCATAAACTTGGGTGTTTGTTAATGGCCCATCAGTGTTTTTATGGCTTATGTAGCAGAAAAGAAATGTAAAAAATTACTCCGAATGTGTTCCCAGTATTCCTCGCTTTCACTGCAGTTATACCTGAGGCGTGGACTTCTACCCTCTACTTTTTCAATCACAGGTAAGATATTTAGAGCAAAAATCATCAAATCTGGCCCTCAAATTCAATTCCAGCCCTGTGTTCTTTTCTCCCTGGTAATTAACCAATTAACATTAGTTAGCGCTCCTGATTGGCCACAAGGTCATCACATCATCACATCTGACTCCCAAGTAAAGGCAGGGTGGAATACTAGCAGTTCTTGGCCCTCGAGGACTGAAAGTCGATAATCCCTGATGTAGGTTGTTTTTATAGTTGTCGTTCCCGGTGTGGACGAGCCCAAAGCCCCACCCCTGCAGTGCTCACCACTCCGTTGACGGACAGGAGCTGGTCGCCCCTCTTCAGGCCCCCGTGCCTCTCGGCCACGCCCCCGGGGATGATGCGGGAGATGTAGATTGGTGAGTTCTGCTCCTTCCCTCCCATCACGTTGAAGCCCAGCCCCTCCTCAGTCTTGGGCAGCTCCACCACCCGCGGGTGGGAGTGGCCTTCGCTAGCTGCGAACGCCGCCACCGTGGCCTACGGGAGAGAGAGGTCTGCTCAGGGAGGATTGTGGGTATATCACAGACTAAAGGCAACCAATCTCAGTTAATGTGAGTACTAGTAAAGGCCAGGAGTCTGAGAGCTAATGTTTATGCAAAACAGCAATTACTGGCGGAAAGAATAAAATACCGGGATGGATTTTTACTTTCCAAATCTGGATTCGCCCCCTCTGCTTGCAGGCATTAACTGCTGGTCATTCCCACTGAGAGTTAAGCTCTACACTCTCTGGTGAAATTCCCTGGCTCTGATCTTGAGTTCCACAATTGATCACTTCCCAGATTGCAAGCAACTCCGAGCCGAATCAATTCCAATTCTAGCCTCAAATCAGTTGGATACAGCATAGATCAGGTCCTGGGTTGGTTACCATCTTGGCTGTGGGTGTAAATAAAATCTGAAATGGGGGCCAATTTATCTCCAGTCTTTTTCCTGGTCAGAATTGTCGAAGCCTAAGCTAGTTTGCCATGGGTGAGGAGTGAAAACCACACCCTGGACAGTTTATCATTCCTTAGCAGTGATAACACACCAGTGGCACACACTCCTGCATATTTACAGTCAGTTTATTCTGACAGTGACATGCTTGTCTTTGGACAGTGAAAGGAAACTGCATTACCCAGAGGAAGCTCACACAAACACACACACAAACTCCACACAGAAAGCAAATATTCAGTTAGCTGCTGATATAAATCGCTAAATAGCATCATGGGAATTTGCCCGTAAAAACTGAATAGTTCACCTCAGAGCAGCTGTTTCATACTGGAGCTGTAATGAGTTAATATGCTTTAATAAAACTCATTACACTCAGGGGTATATTTTAATAAATATGAATAATCAAAACTCAGGTCAGATGTTCAAAGAATGCGCAATGTGGCCATAATACTTATTTTTAGACTATTTTATGCTTCACCGGCCACCTTTTCTGGGCTTAATCTCTCTTAAGATCTTTCTTTTATTACGAAGGTGGAGTCTGCTGGCAGTTACTAACAGCTTGAATTTGAGCTGCCGACTAAGACTAAATGATCTGCAGAAAGAATACTGATTCCCACACGTTTCAGCATGCGATCAGTCTCAGCAGAAATGATTGTTTGAGTTAGAGATGCATCACAGTAAAACCGCGTGTGATGCCATATTTCAGGATGTGCAATTTTAAGAAAGTTGATTCACACATTTCCTTGAAAATTTTTATTGCTGAAATTCTAGCTTCAGCCAAAAAAAAAAAAAAAGAAAGAAAAAAAAATAGGAACAGTGTAAAACGCTACAGTTTAATTGGACTTTTATTAGACACCAGAAAACAAAATGGAGACACAGGGTAACAGAGCGGCATTCGTCTGTCGGGTTGTTCTAAAACTACCTTCATATTTCAGGATGTGCAATTTTAAGAAAGTTGATTCACACATTTCCTTGAAAATTTTTATTGCCGAAATTCTAGCTTCAGCAAAAAAAAAAAAAAAAGAAAGAAAAAAAAATAGGAACAGTGTAAAACGCTACAGTTTAATTGGACTTTTATTAGACACCAGAAAACAAAATGGAGACACAGGGTAACAGAGCGGCATTCGTCTGTCGGGTTGTTCTAAAACTACCTTCATATTTCAGGATGTGCAATTTTAAGAAAGTTGATTCACACATTTCCTTGAAAATTTTTATTGCCGAAATTCTAGCTTCAGCAAAAAAAATAAAAAATAAAATAAAATAAAATAGGAACAGTTGTAAAACGCTATAGTTTAATTGGACTTTTATTAGACTCCAGAAAACAAAATGGAGACACAGGGTAACAGAGCGGCATTCGTCTGTCGGGTTGTTCTAAAACTACCTTCATGGTACGCATCAGGCTGCCCTTCCCTGTCTCCAGTATAGATTGATGGTCAGCAGTAAATGACTGCCATGAATGTCAACAGAGAGAGAGGGCGTTTGGTTTGCAGCGAACAGATGAACAGCTCCTTGCAGCAAAAACGCTCCTAAATCCAGCTCAGGGTATATGCTTTTAATATGAAGAGCCAAGTGCTAAAAGACTTACGTCACATTTTCACACATCGTGAGGTAAGGATGGGAGGACATCTTTTTATAGCTGCCTAAGATGATTCTCTCAATTTTCTCAGAATGGACATTTTGTGACTTAAGCACTAGGGTCCTAAACGAGCAGATTGTATCTATTATACAGTATATTCAGAATTTTTTTTTCTATTTTCAAAATAGACATTTTCTGAAATTTTTTTGGCAGGACCAATGCCTTCATATGTATTCAAGACCTCTAGCTGGTGTAATGTGAATATAGGCCACTAGATGGCAGTATTTACCTTTTTTTTGTTAAGCTCAGACTGGAGTCATGTTTAGACATGTCCTGGACATGTCTGGGGCAAGTCTCAGAAAATTAAAAAAAAAGAGGTCTAAATGTGGGTGGGGTCTGCAAAAGAGTATATAAGGAAAAGAATTGAGACAGTAAAGTAGTAGGAGAAATTGCAAGAAGATGACCAGACCTGCCATTCTGTTCAAGACCTGTGACATTTCTTTTGTGGATTTCTTTGCCTGTGTTTGAGCATTTTCATTATCCAGGACATCACCAAGCCACCCCACAAAAAGGGACTGTAAATATTTCTTTTTTTTTCCTAATCAATCTTGGTCTTTAGGTTCATTAGTTGTTAGTTGTAGGTTGTTATTAGTCTTTGTCTTTGTTAAAAATTAAATGTGTTTTAGTTGTTAAAACTGTGTTTGTCATCCCTTGCTGTTGTGTTATAAATGTAATAACAAATTGGGGCCAAAACACTGGTCACAAATAGTCAGTTGCTCGATACATCTGGTCTATGACAGCTCAAAGTTGGTCTGTGGCTTGTCAAAGATGGTTCCATCAAGTTAAACCGGCTCAGTATAGTGAGCTGACAGTCAAAAACTGTCGACAGTCGACAACTGACTGGCCAACCACCCAAATCCAGTCAGATGTTGTTTAGGCTGGTTTAAACCTTAGAGCGCTACAGGCAACTACAGTTGCTCAACTAGAAATATTAGTTTTCGTAAACGAAAACATACGGTATGCATCCCCCGAGAAGCCCATCCCCACTTGAACTTAGAGACATCCTAGGCTAAGAAAATGAACAATAGAGATGGAAAGTGATAGTACATATGTCACAGCCAATTATGCTGATGCTGTCATAGGGTGACCTTGAAAAAACAGGTCAAGGTCAGGGTCACTGTCACCATACCCAACAAAATCCCCTGGGCCTGATCAGTATGGGTGGTCAATATGTAATGGAAACTCAAAACCCCCAAAATCCACATTTAGACACACACATCTATCAAATAACCTTGAAAAAGTAGGTGAAGGTTACCCATGTTCAAACTTGTCTGAGCCCCCCCAGAGATACATCTGTGGTATTAATTTCAGGTGTCTAGCTCAAATCCCTCCAAAGTTAGAGAGTGCACAACCCCAGAATCCCATAATGCCGGATGACCTTGAAAAATCAGGCCAAGGTCAAGGTCACCATACTCAACAAAATTCCCCAGGCCTGGTCACTATGGGTGGTCAATATCTAATGGCTGCTCAAAATACTCTTGGCGGTATTAGCAAAAACATTTGCGGCGGCGGACGTGGCGGTAGTGGCTTCACGCTAGTAAATACATACATGCTCCCCCTGTCGGGGATGCATAATTATGTAAGATATGTAAATCAGATGCTGTTGAAAACCTATCATGCGGCAACTGCCGGCAGGAACTCTTTTAAACAAGTTGCCACATGATAGATTTTCAACAGCACAGGATAATTACACTTTTAATTCCTTGAAAATGCATTCAGCGCTCTAAGGGTTAAGGTGGAATTTTTAGCAAGGCCCCCACTCCACAAGATACCATTAAAGTTAGCAAATGCACATCGCAAATTGCACAGCCTGAAAAAATTCTCTCTCATCTTTTCTTTAGCACTGCTGCTCTCTCGGCTATTTAAAAGGGAGCGAGACCCAGCATGTTTGAAGAAATGAAAAAACTAAAACTAAAACATAAATAGTCTTGCGCCTGCTGATCGCCGATCCACAGAAATACCCTGACAGATAGTGTCCTTCCTCTAAGAGTATCTCACAGTACCAGCTTGAGGAAGGCAGTCGGAGATCTTAGCTGTGGGTTTGCATTAGAACCTCAAATACTGAAGCCAAACTCCAGATCCCCCTGATTTCCACAAGCCTGCCTTCATCCCCATTCTGAGCCAGAGAATGTCTGAAGTCCCTCTCACTCCACTGAATGTGTTGGTATGCAGAACGCCACTTTCCCAACCATTCCCCACTTCAGCTCCGACAGTAAAGGAGACAACAGCTAAATATAGCACTGCTGCTAGAACGCAGTGCATAGGTACGACCCCGGCTGATGTACCCTCAGCAAAATAGGCACAGTGGAGGTACAAGTCAGTTCTTCAATTACACAGTTCCCAAAATGTGCTCTGAAAGTACAAAAATGTTTCATTTGGGATACTTTAACAAGCAAAAATGGCACTAATGAGTTAGACACTGCTGCCAATGGGTACAGTTTTTAAGCATCTGCATGCAGACGTAGAAAATTCAGGTTCAGGAAATAAAAGTTGTGATTTTATAACAGTGAAGTGAGTTTGCAAAAGTAGCGCAATCACTCAGCCAGAGGACAGAATTATAATTGGTCTGTTCAACTGGCATAGTTAATCAGTGTTGCAAAGACAAGGCAGGATTTATACTTCCTGGAATGTACTCCATTTCAGTGACACCTGAGCAGGAATCACACACATCCTCAGCACCCATAACCTACCTAAAACATCTGTTGTAGGACCCATTTTCAATGTTTTAATGTAATAAATATACAATTAATTTTTGTTTTTAACCTGAGGCCCATTGGCCTTGGCTCATATTCTGTACAGAACGCGTAAAACACTCCTACATCCCCCCTACACATCTATTTTATACTACATAGAATGTTTGCATGTTCAAGACACAAGGGAAATGGAGGTAAATTGTAGGGCAAAACAAGTAAATATGGCATTGCTACGTACCATCACTTTGTCTGCCACTTACTGTTGCCTGGTGTGTGTGTGTGTGTGTGTGTGTGTGTGTGTGTGTGTGTCTGTCTGCTCTCTGGTAGAGCTGGGCACAGCGTTAGAAAGGCCTCATATCCAGAGGAGACTACATCTCCCATAAACCTCAGCTTCTGCAGTCATCATGGGCTGTGTTAGAATGGTCAAAAAATGATGTCCTTTCATCCAATTCCTAACCACTTTTCTTTGACCTTGATAGAAAAAGTAGTGAAGTAAAGGAGAGGTATAAAGTGGAATTCAGAAAGGCTTAGCAAGACAACCGCGCTGCGAAGAAAATCCTGATGCACTTACACTAGGCGACGTGATCATGTGTCTCTCGCCTGGTATGTCCGTTCGTTTTCCTGATTGGCCAGATGTATGGTCATCGCATTAAATATTCCTGCCACATGGTATCGTGGGATGGCATTATCTCCTTTCTTTTCAAAAAGCTTGGTTCAATGTGCCCTGTGCTAAAGGAGATAAGTTAGGAAGCACTGAAGCACCTCTCCTTTACATTTGTAGAATTCAAAAACATTTAGAATGCTTGCCACGTGAAAATCACCAGGTCTAGGAAATTGGAAATCTCCTGAGCAAAAAAGTCTAATCGAACGCAGCTATGGAGAGAATTCAGGAGGCAGTGCAGGTGCCTCACCTGAACGACCCACAGAATCACTAACTCCAGTACCTGAAGTGAGTAAGACTGAAGCTGAGTGTGTCGACTGACTCTACTACTTTGGCCGGTAGTAACAGAGTGTGAGTGAGTGTGTGTGTGTGACAGAGGGAGAGGAGAGTGTGGACAATATTTGAACTGTTTTCCATAATTATAGGTTGCAGCCAGTAACACAAGGAAGTGCTGCAATGAGGAGGCAGCCGAGAGCTTTAAGAAGCGCTGTGCAGCATGTTAAACCTGCGCAGGACAGGAACATACGGCCCATCTGCATCAGATGGAATACATTTGCAGCGCAGGCACAGTGAAACTCCGTCCCTCATGTAGCGTTGAGCAGGTAGGCATTTTGATGGGGCACACTTTTGCAGCCGTATATGTTTTTTGTTTAGTCATCGTTCCGTTTCTTACCAGCAAGCCAACTATAGTATGTAAAATGTGTCCTCCAAATTTGTTTCTTCAAAGCAAAAAAACATCAGCAGCAGTTGAACCTCATCTAAAGTAAATTTGTTCAAAATAAACATAATATACATATGACATAATCAAACCATGTATTAATTAGATTTTTTTTTTCAAACAAACACGCTTTCTCACGATAATTGAAAAGCTCTTTCATAGATAAATGCGACCTCGCAAAAGTTTTTTTTTTTTTTTTTTAACCTTTATTTAACCAAGGATATTCAATTGAAAATATCTCTTTTCCATGGAGGCCTCAGTAGAAATGCCAGGTAAAACAGTTGCAAGTGAGAAGGGGTAGAGAGAAACAGGGGTAAAGCCTGTGGAGTAGTTTGAGGTTAAGGGCCTTGCTCAAGGGCCCAAACGCTGAGTTTGTCCCAACTCCATGCTTCCAGATCAAGTCAGAATCCCAATACTCACTGGGGGATCGAACCAGCAACTTTTAGGTTAAAAGTCAAGCAACCTAACACTACAGCAAATACTCACCACCCATGCTTTCTACAACCCCAATTCCAAAATACTTGGGACAAAGTGTAAATTGTGAATAAAATCTAAGTGCAATGACTTTCAGATCGCATGAGCCAATATGTAATTTACAATAGAAGATAGATGACATTTCAAATGTTGAAACAGACATTTTACATTTTTATCCGCAAAATGAGCTTATTTCAAATTTTATGGCTGCAAAAGGTCCAAAAAAAAAAGTTGGGACACAGGCAAAAAAAAGGCTGAAAAAGCAATTAATATATGAGAGAATCAGCTGAAGGAACATTAAGCAAGTAATTAAGTTAACTGGCATCAGGTGCGTAACATGATTGGCTACAAAAGGGATGTCTTAGAGAGGCTGAGTCTCTCAGAAGTAAAGATGGCCAGAGCCTCTCCAACCTGTGAAGACTTGCGTAAAAAAATTGCGGAATACTTTAAAAACAATGTTCCTCAACGTCAAATTGCAAAGGCTTTGAAGGTCTCTTCATCGACTGTGCATAACATCATCAAAAGATTCAGAGAAACTGGAAAAATCTCTGTGCGTAAAGGACAAGGCTGAAGACCTTTACTGGATGCCCGTGATCTTCAGGCCCTCAGACGCCACTGCATCACTCACCGGCATGATTCTGTCATTGACATTACTAAATGGGCCCAGGAATACTTCAAGGAACCACTGTCTGTAAGCCATTGTTGTGCATGATCCAGATGCAAGGTCATATTCTTTGGGGCCAAGGCTAATTTAAAATGGATTGTAACTAAGTGGCAAAGTGTCCTGTGGTCAAACGAGTCAATCCATTGGAAATCATGGGTGGTGTGTCCTCTGGGCTAAAGAGGAGAAAGACCACCCCTCCTGTTATCAGCGTTCAGTTCAAAAGCCAGCATCTCTGATGGTATGGGGATGCAGTAGTGCATATGGTGTGGGACACTTGCATGTTTTAAAAAGCACGATGAATACTGAAAGGTACAAAAGTATATAAAGGTTTTAGAGCAGCATATGCTCCCCTCCAGACGACGTCTATTCCAGGGAAGACCTTGTGTATTTCAGCAGGACAATGTAAAACACATACTGCAGCTATTACAACAGCATGGCTTCGCAGTAAAAGAGTCCGTGTGCTGAACTGGCCTGTCTGCAGTCCTGATCTTTCACCGATTGAGAACATTTTTCACATAATTAAGTGAAAAGTCGGTCTAAGGAGACACAAAACTCTCAAGCAGCCGGAAGCCTGTGTTAAACAAGAGTGGGATCAAATTCCAGTGGCTAAACTGAAGAAACTTGTCTCCTCAATGCCCAGACACCTCCACTCTGTGTTAAAAAGAAGAGGGGATGCTACACCATGGTAAACAGGCTCCTGTACCAACTATTTTGAGACCTGTAAGCAGCCATCAAATTTGAAATGAGCTCATTTTGTGGATAAAGCTGTAAAATTTCTCAGTTTCAACATTTTCTATGATATCTCTGTTCGATTGTGAATACAAGAAAGCCGTTGCTGCGGCGAACCCCCCGTTGCATCTATCTGAGCTTAAAGTCACAGGCAAGTAAAATCACAACCAGTTCAGTAAAATTGTGCACTCACTAACCCCATGACCTGTTTAATATACAAATTAGGTCACAGTTACCATAGCACGCTTCAACCATCATAATGATATTGTACCAAACTTAGCTGTCAAAGATCAAAGGCCTGATACTGGCTCTGAGGATAGTGTCAACTGCGACGATCATTCATGTAGACTATAACCTAATTTTAGGTCATACCGATCTTCAAGTTCGAGGTAAAGTTCAAGGTCATTTGGCCTCCAGTTGACATCCAAGGAGAAGAGGTAGCTGCTGTAAAGATTTCAGCCATCTGTTATGGCCCCAATTTGTTTTTACATTCATAACACAACAGCAACAGCAAGGGACGACAAACACAGTTTCAACAACTAAAACACATTTAATTTTTAACAAAGACAAAGACTAATAACAACCTACAACTAAAGACCAAGATTGATACATAAGAAAAAACAGAAATAATTACAGTCCCTTCTTGGTGGGGTGGCTTGGTGATGTCCTGGATGAAGAAAATGCTCAAACACAGGCAAAGAAATCCACAAAAGAAACTACACAGGTCTTGAACAGAATGGCAGGTCTGGTCATCTTCTTGCAATTTCTCCTACTACTTTACTGTCTCAATTCTTTTCCTTATATACTCTTTTGCAGACCCCACCCACATTTAGACCTCTTTTTTTTTTTTTACTTTCTGAGACTTGCCCCAGACATGTCTGGAAACATGTCCAAACATGACTCCAGTCTGAGCTAAACAAAAAAAAGGTAAATACTGCCATCTAGTGGCCTATATTCACATTACACCTCCATTCCAAAAGGGAAAAATTTTGACTCACAAAGGCAAAATTTTTCTTTTCAATACAAAATGGTTAAGTGAACACTTGTCTATATATACATATCATACAATATTCAAACACATGATATATATATACACATTCAAACACGGGATAAGCAATCAGCAATTACATTGTCTGTACCCTTCACATGCTTAATTTCCAAGTCAAACTCCTGTAAAATCAAACTCCAATTCAACAATCTCCGATTCTTGTTTTTCATCTTACTCAAAAACATTAACGGATTGTGGTCAGTGTACACAATCATTGGCTTTTCCCCTGTACAAACATAAACCTCAAAGTGTTGTAAAGAAAGGACGAGAGCCAACAGTTCCTTCTCTATTGTGGAATAGTTTATTTGGTGGCGATTGAACTTCCTGGAGAAGTATGCCACGGGATGCTCAATGTCATCAGAGTCACTTCTCTGTAGGAGCACAGATCCACAAGCTTGGTCGCTAGCATCGACCGCGATGGAGAACGGTTTGTTGAAGTCAGGAGATTTGAGCACGGGGAAGTGACACAGCAGAGACTTCAGGTGATCGAAGGCTCTCTGGCATGCATCATCCCAGGTGAACTTTACGCCTTTCTTCAGTTGGTTAGTTAGACTGAGAGCAATCTCAGCAAAGTTCTTGCAGAACTTGCGGTAGTACCCGATCATTCCAAGGAAGCGGCGCAAAGCTTTTTTGTTGTCAGGAACTGGAAAGTCCATGATGGCTTGGACTTTAGCATTTATGGGTGCCACCTTACCCTGGCCTATGACGTAGCCAAGATAGGTGACACTAGCACAACCAAAGTCACTCTTGCTCAGGTTAACAGTCAGGTTAGCCTGGGTCAGGCGCTGGAACAACGTCTCTACATCTTTTAGATGTTCTTCCCAGGAGTCACTCCATGTGATCAGGTCATCGATGTATGCACCCGTGTGTGGCAATCCGGCGATTGTAGACTGTATCATCCTTTGGAACGTGGCTGGGGCATTTTTCATGCCAAAGGGTAGGACTTCATACTGGTACAATCCAGATGGTGTGGCAAAAGCAGAGATGCTCTTGGCCCTCTCAGTTAAAGGCACACACCAATAACCCTTCAATAAATCAATCTTGGTCAGAAACTTTGCTTGCCCTACACTATCAATACAATCATCAATCCTAGGTATTGGAAACACATCAGTTCTAGTTACAGCATTGACTTTGCGATAATCTGTACAGAATCTAGTACTTCCATCAGGTTTTGGAACTAGCACACAGGGTGAACTCCAATCGGAGTTGGAGGGTCTGATAATATCATGTTTTAACATGAACTCAACCTCTTTCTCAGCAATCTTTCTCTTTTCAGGATTCATCCGGTATGGATGCTGTTTTATTGGTTTGGCATCACCAACATCTACATCATGAGAGGCTATAGTAACTCTCTTTGGAACATCAGGAAACAAATCCTCATATTTCTTGATCAACCTTTCAAACTGATCTCTCTGTGAGGGTTCTAAGTGCTGGAGTTTTACATCAAGATTTTGCAACACTTCAGTGTTTGATAATTTACATGAAAGAACTTCAGCTTTAATTCTTGGTTCATCATCTTGAAACTCCCCCTCATCTTCACACGTTTCGACCATTGGAGAATCTGAAGTGACAGCTGCAACCCTAGCATTTCTGTCATGATAAGGCTTTAGCATGTTAATATGACACAATTGTTTTGGTTTTCTCCTATCTGGAGTCTTCACAATGTAATTGAGATCATTGAGTTTTGTCAGAATTTCATAAGGACCATGAAATCTAGCCTGCAATGGATTGGACTGCAAGGGAAACAACACAAGGACCTTGTCTCCTGGTTTAAACTCACGGCTTCTAGCCTTATGATCATACCAAGTTTTCATTTTTCCCTGACTTGATTTCAAGTTCTCTTTGGCAAGGTCACAAGCTGCACGCAATCTTTCCTTGAACTTGCTAACATAGTCTAACAGACTGATTTGCGGCTCTTCCTCTTGCCATTGTTCACTCAATAATAGCAAAGGTCCTCTCACTTCATGACCAAACACTAGCTCAAATGGACTGAATCCAGTAGACTCCTGCACTGCTTCTCTAGCTGCAAACAACAGCAAATGAACCCCTTCATCCCAGTCTTTCTCATGGTCATAACAATAAGTCCTCATCATTGTCTTGAGAGTGGAATGAAACCGCTCTAAGGCACCCTGACTTTCTGGATGATAGGCACTAGAAAGAATCTGCTTTGCACCTAGTTCATACACAACCTGCTGAAACAATCCTGAAGTGAAATTGCTACCCTGGTCTGACTGAATTTCCCTGGGAAGGCCAAACAACGTGAAGAACTTTATCAAAGCCTTCGAGATTGCAGCTGCCTTGATGTTACGTAGAGGTATGGCTTCAGGGAATCTGGTAGATGCACACATGATTGTCAACAAGTACTGATTTCCAGATCTAGTCTTGGGTAATGGACCAACGCAATCAACAATGACCCTAGAGAATGGCTCCCCAAATGCTGGGATAGGCTGCAATGGAGCTACAGGTGGGTCTAACTGGTGTTTTCCAACTACCTGACAAGTGTGACAGGTTTTGCAAAAGTTGGAAACGTCTTTCCGAAGCCCAGGCCAAAAGAAGTGTTTCATGATCTTATCAACAGTCTTGTTAACACCAAGATGACCTCCTAAAGGTAAACTATGAGCCATTGTTAAGATCTCATTCCTATAGACCTTCGGAACAACAATTTGCCTGACCACTGCCCAATCTGCATTGGCAGGGATATCAGGAGGGCGCCACTTCCGCATCAACACACCATCCTTGAGATAATACCCAACTGGAACTGCATCTATTTCTTTTTCAGGAAGGGCTCTCCTCTTTAGTACACCAATTTCAGGATCATTAGTTTGCTCCTCAATCAACCGCTTTCTGGACAGAGACAAGTCTCCAGACACATCAGAATCACCAGACCCATCCGGCTGGCTGAATAGAGAACTGATAAAAGTATCTGATAAGTCCTCAAACAGAGAAACCATAGTAGGCCAATCAGAGTCATGAGGCAAACCACCTGAGTCCTGACTATTCAATGTACTGGACGGCACCACAACATCATCTTCTTTAGCCTTCTTGGCCATAGCACGAGTCACTGCGCAAGAAGGATACAGAGATGGGTCCTCATCCCCATTTTCAGTGCTCGGCTGTGAAGTAAGATGTACAGGGGGAACTACTTTGCCCCCAGCCAGGTCATTGCCTAGCAACAGAGAAACACCCTTTATAGGTAGACTTGACATAAGTCCCACCTTTACCTGTCCTGTAACTAAATCTGACTTCAAGAATATAGAGCGCAGGGGTACAGATACAGTCCTCCCTTCAATACCTTGTACAAGTATGAAATCCCCTGAAGCGGTCTCATCACGTAACTCCAAGGAGTCCATCAACAAAAGTGACTGAGAAGCTCCGGTATCCCTTAGGATATATATGGGGACAGGAGTAGTATGCTCATTCAGAGCCACAAATCCCTCTGACACAAATGGAAGAAATTCCTCCCTCACAAAGTCAGCTGTATTAGGCTTTTTAGCCCCACAAGAAGCAGGCAATTCAGCAGATTGGTTATCTACTACAGGGGTTTCTAACCTTGTTTTCACAAAGGCATTTGGTTTGGTATCCTTTTCTTTTTCTTTTTTAGCTTTAAGGAACCAACAGTTAGTTGTAACATGACCAGATTTCTTGCAATATCTGCAAACTAGACCACTTCTGTCACTGTCAGCTTTCACACTTTGATCAGACCTGTTACTGGATTTCTGAGCACCATCACCAGATTTGTCTTTGTCTTTGGGTGAGGAATCTTGGGTATCACCGTAACCCTTTTTCTGAAATTGGGACCATTTATTGTTACTGCTAGACTGAAATTTGGACTTATGAGTGAGAACATATTCATCTGCAAATTTGGCAGCTGATTGCAAATTCAGTGCTTGCTTCTCATTAAGGTAGGTCTTAACATCATCTTTAACACAGTTCTTGAATTCTTCAACTAACACCATCTCTTTTAGTGAGTTGAAATCATCCTTGACCTCCATAGAAGTACACCAGCGCTCAAAGCAAACCTGCTTTTCATTAGCAAATTCAACATAAGTCTGATTTTCAGATTTCTTCAGACCTCTGAATTTCTGTCGGTAAGCCTCTGGAACCAACTCATAAGCTCTCAAAATAACCTTTTTGACAACCTCATAATCAGAGGAATCATCTGCAGACAAAGCCGAATAGGCTTGTTGAGCTTTACCCTTGAGGACAGTTTGCAACATCAGAGGCCAGTGTTCCTTTGGCCACTGGCAACTCTTTGCTACCTTTTCAAAACACTGGAAATAGTTGTCAACATCCTTTTCCGAAAATGGAGGCACCAGTTTTACCTCCTGGCTAGCCCGAAATTTATTTTCAGTTTGAATTTTTATTTTTAGTTGCTCCATTTGGAGTCTTTCTTCTCTATCGAATTTCTCTAATTCAAAATCTCTCTGTCTTGCAAATTTTTCTAACTCAAATTCTCTTTGTTTTTCTTCTCTTGCTAATTTTTCTAACTCAAACTGCCTTTGTTTTTCTTTTTCTTCCCTCTCAAATTCTCTTTGTTTTTCTCTTTCCTCCCTTTCAATCTCCAGCATTTTTAATTTAAGTTCCATTTCTATATTTGGATTTTCCACTGGAAACTGTTCCAGATCTCCTGGTGCAAACACATTTTCATCAATGTAATATTCAACTATCTCTCTAGCCAGTCTTGCTTTTCGCATGGCTGGTTTTACCTCTGTCAACTCCAACTGTCTGCAAATTTCTAGCAGTTCTGTCTTTTTAAAAGACTTCAAAACCCCTACGGTTGGTGATGCCAAGAAATCATCCATTGCTGTTGTTAATATATATCTAGGAAAATTCACAAAAACAATTTCACAATTTGGAATGTTAGATTTTCAATAAATTACTCACACAATGGTCTATCCCGGACGAGCCCCCAATTTGTTATGGCCCCAATTTGTTTTTACATTCATAACACAACAGCAACAGCAAGGGACGACAAACACAGTTTCAACAACTAAAACACATTTAATTTTTAACAAAGACAAAGACTAATAACAACCTACAACTAAAGACCAAGATTGATACATAAGAAAAAACAGAAATAATTACAGTCCCTTCTTGGTGGGGTGGCTTGGTGATGTCCTGGATGAAGAAAATGCTCAAACACAGGCAAAGAAATCCACAAAAGAAACTACACAGGTCTTGAACAGAATGGCAGGTCTGGTCATCTTCTTGCAATTTCTCCTACTACTTTACTGTCTCAATTCTTTTCCTTATATACTCTTTTGCAGACCCCACCCACATTTAGACCTCTTTTTTTTTTTTTACTTTCTGAGACTTGCCCCAGACATGTCTGGAAACATGTCCAAACATGACTCCAGTCTGAGCTAAACAAAAAAAAGGTAAATACTGCCATCTAGTGGCCTATATTCACATTACACATCTAACTTCATTACTAAGCTAGCAGTGGCCATAAATGTGATTTTTGCACTCGCTGACCCCGTGACCTAATTAATATGCAAATTAGGTCAAAGTCACCATGGTAACCCTTCCCCCATCCCAGTGTGATATGGAACCAAGTTTGGTTAGATTCGGACCAGGGGCATTGGAGATATAGTGCAAAATGTTTTGATACATACATACGTACGCTGGTCTCCACTAGTCCCCCTTTTCGGGGCCTATCAGCCCGCGACGGGGGGTAAAAAATACTGGCTGGTGTGATTTGAAAGTCATTGAGTTTTGATTTTATTCACAATTTACACTTCGTCCCAACTATTTCGGAATTGGGGTTGTACATTATTTGTAGTGAAGTTAATTCTGCATCTGTTAAGGATCATACAACAAAAATTGTAATATCTGTATTGTTTTAGACCCAAATAATACTGCATTTCGTGTCGACCGGACCCATGAGGACTGGTAGAGTGAAACAGACATGACACCACATAAGGGTTCACCCGTACAGACGCTAAAACTCGCCGGCGGCTGAGATGAGATGCTCTGCCATGCTAAGAAAGGCCATATATCAGCGCAGTTCATTACTAGCTACACCTGCACTCCGCATCTCACAGTCAATAAATCTGCTGCACGCCGTCCCCACGGCGATGTTGTATGTCCATACGCAATATCCATATCGAAGCCAATTTGCCGCCTTTGTGATTATCCCTCACAGAAGACGGCTACACAAGTCCACAAAGCTAAAATCACATGAGATTGCTTGCTACTCAGTATAGTCACGAGGTAAGATCTTCACTGACCCGCGGCGCAATCCATCATTCCATCGGCGGACATTTTACCATTTTACTTACTGAGAGCACAGTGCCTCTGGGTACAAATGTCTTCCAGTGTGGCTGGAGCATTGGGGAAAAAGCTACGCATCATACATGCTGTCAACCTCTATTAACATAAAGCAAAACAATTTCATGAAACTTGTATGCACTTCCTACTGTGTGCTTGGACCTTTGAGTGCACTTCCTGCTCTTAAGTGGGCCGTGAACACAACGCTAAGACATGTTATTGCGTTCTTTCCATCAGCGACATGTCAGGAAGCTCCAAAATGCTTCAGCTTGTAAAGGAGCTAGCGCGGCATGTGTAGCTCTGACAGGACATGCGGTCAGAAATGCCCAGCGGCTGACTCCCAGCCAATCATGCCGCCGCATAACCTCAGCTGCTCGGCTGACTATGCCAGCTAAAATCGGACCGCCTATTCGCTCACCGTCAAATCATTCAGTCCATTAAAGCTCCGCCAACCCGCCCATCTAAGTTCCGTTTGTCATACGGCATTCATTAACTGCTCGTTCTAAAATGTTAAAACTGGCCGTCTTGTGTTATTGTACAGAAGCAATGTCATAATATCAATGTCTTTGTTGTACAGCTCTGTTATGTCCTGGTTTTGGTGGTGTTGGTGGTGGTGGGGGGGGGGGGGGGGGCGGGGGTGGTGCAGCACGCCCTTTATTTAGCTCTGTGCACGCTTGCACGGATGTGCAGGGCGCTCCGAGAACTGAAGAGCCACACTGCCGATAATTGCACTACTGCTCATTCATACATAGAGTACGTTGTGCTGCTTATTGTGGACTCACTTTGACAGAAGCGATCCTGGCAGAAGTGTATCTCACTGCCGCACATCCTAATGACACAATAACAACTGAAAATATCTTACTTTGGCTGGCATGGCATGAGAGAGGTAATGATGCTCTTTGGAAGGAGAGAGCCGCACAATATCTCGATTGAAAATGCTCACCAAAATATATTGT
Source organism: Gymnothorax reevesii (assembly GCA_029721435.1). Classification (NCBI taxonomy): domain Eukaryota; kingdom Metazoa; phylum Chordata; class Actinopteri; order Anguilliformes; family Muraenidae; genus Gymnothorax; species Gymnothorax reevesii. The sequence goes on along the minus strand of CM056579.1, from coordinate 19,972,903 downwards.
AAAAATGGATTATTCTATCATTATCCAGAATAACCGAAGACAAGGCGTTTTAGCATTAGGACTGAAATCACGGCAAGCTGTCAGGCAGTGTCATAACTTTGACAAACTAATTGATTGAGTATAATGGTGCACTGATATAGTCATTTCCATCAGGGACTTATGATAAATGTAGTTATTACCTCTCTACCACCGGCAGCTGTCTACGCATCAGTTACTTTTTGACTCTGAATATGTCAAGGACGTCAGTCTTCCTGTCGATTACACAGTGCAGTGCCCATAGCTCGGAGAGCTGTCTGCTGCAGTACACCTTCTTAGGTTATAGTTCCCAATAAGTTCCCAGCTCATCCTGGTAATCAGTTCTTAACAATACAGTACCAGTCAAAAGTTTGGACACACCTACATTTTTTTCTTACAATACATGTTAAAGAAATATGCACTCTTTATTTCGCAAAAACAAAAGATCTAATTCTTAAATCCATCCAACTAACCAGCATTTGTTGACATATTTTCGAAGCATACTCACTTTTTGTTATTTTACAAGAGCAGTTATGTGGCTCAGATGAGTTTGCTGCTGAGCGGCCGTCTAAGATTCCAAAGATGTGCTGCACTTGTGGTTTGCTTTTCATCGAATTTTTTGCCCAATATGTCCCAAAACGGCTTGTCTTTAACTTGGCCGGTAGAAAATTGAAAGGGCTTGTTTGTCTGCTTACTTTGCAAAATATAGCTTCTTTAAGAATTCAAAAATTTTGGACACTATTCAAAATTCAAAAGAATATTGTTCTCTTAACTTCTGACTGTTTACCTCCGACCAGATTCAATTTGGGATTAAACAGATAAGTTAAGCCATTTAAATTTCTCTAAAAACAGAGTGCTGTGACATTAGCAAAGTGTGTCCAAACTCTCGACTGGTACTGTATTGGTTGTGCCTGAGCTATAAACACTTATGCCACAGAATGTCAACCGTTATAGCACAGTTTTGCCACTATAAACAGCTCTGCAAAAACTTTTACTTTCACGATTAAACTTTCCTCCATAAATTTGAAACTGCCACTAAATCTGCAACACCGATTTTTGTGCTGTGGGCCGAGCTTAACGAGCTGTCCACAGAGAGAGAGACAGACTGATTTGCTGGTATTTCTGACAGAGACGAGGCTCAGAGCTGCTCTCGAAGTCGTGATGAGTTCGACCCAATGCAGCTCAGTAATGAGTTCCAAGTGAGCACCCTGGAGATTGCGGTTTAAAAGAAGCAGAACCGCCTCATCTCATTCAACCATCAGCTTTGCCCAGGCCGCAACACAACTCCGCTTGCGCTCAGCTAATTGCCCCGACTCAAGCAGCGACGCCTTAAACCATTTACGCTCAGTGAGAAAGCCAGCAAAGTGCACTCAAGTCAGACTGAAGGCGTCTGCAACAGACTAATGATTCCGTAATTCCATCGGTGTTCAAAGTTTTAAAGATGCCTAAAAACTTTGTAATCCTTAATTTGGCAAAGCCGGGTATTATTGCAAGTCATTCCAAGAAAAAAATAACTACAACCTCTCTGCTCTGGAGAGAGCAAATCCCCTCAAATAATGGTTTTCATTCCTGATCCTGGAGGGCAGTAGGGATAACAGGGTTTTTTTTGTCTTGATATCAACAATTTGGACCCAAGCAGCCAGGAGAGGCGAGTTCACTGTATAATAGACTGCTGATCAATTCAGTTCTGAGCAACAATACAAACAAACAAACAAAAAAAAAAAACAGCAGAGCTTGTGGGTCTTCAGGACCAGGGATGAACATGAATGTTCTAATAATGGCAGCTAAAATACCTTTTTTTCCGCCTTAAATTATCCTGGGAGGATTCACTGAGAACATGTTCCTCTTTCAAAGACACCCCAGAAGTGCCAGAAAGAACAGTTGCAAATAGGGACAGTGAGAGAGAAACTGGCTAAGGCCCCTGTAATATTTTTTCTTTGGTTTAAGGGCCGCTCTCGGGGCCCCAACGACAGGCTTCCAAACTTCGTCCCTCCAGATGCAAAACTGAATTCCAGGCCTCACCTGGTGCTCCAACTAGCAGCTCAAGAGTCTCCAGACAAATAACCTTCTTGTAGGCACACAATTGCAGGTATTTACATCCTGAAATATCAGTGTATATAATTATTTTTAGGCAGAACCGGTACGGTCCACCCCTGCCTCCACAGATGTCAGTGGTTGAGCCGGCGAGAGACGACGTTACACCATTGGTCGACTGGTCAATTGTACTGTCCCCATTGGCAGTGGTGAATTGCCCGAAATTTCACACGCGGGCTCTCAAAGTCCAGCCTTATACGAGGTTTTGACTAAGTTAACCAATAGGCTGTCATGACCAGGCCAAATTAATTTATTAACCCTTGGCTTGGGGTGTTAAATGCAGCTATTGTCACTCACTTGTGTAAGATATCAAAATCAAAGCTGCTGAAAACCTTTCATGTGGCGACTTGTTTATGAAGACCTCCTGCAAGGGAGCCGCACAAGATAATAAAATTTAGTATATATATATAAATTAATCTATTTCGGCACTCCAAGGGTTAAAACACAATTTATTAGAAGTCACCTCTCACGAAATACACAAAAGCTGCTAACCTCTTAGACTCAGATTTTCTCTTGAATTTCCCCTTAAGTTAGAAAAAGCGTTTTATTCTTTGTTGTAAGACGTGACAAGCATATTCTGTATCTGTTGCAGCGCTTCAGTGAAGCTACATGACACTTTATATACTGAAATATTCACTACCAGGATGTCATGTTTTCATGGCCACAGCATTATATCAAACATTAAATCTCGCAACACATTTCCCCGCCATTCAGCAGGACATATTTGTGATCTTTGTAAACCTTGAGATCTTACCCATGTTGCCTAGCAATACAATTAACGAGAAGACGATAATACAACTATTTGCTGATTATCTCAAGCTCCTCTTTATGCCTGTCGCAGCTCATCGAGTTTTGACATTTGAAACAGCACAAGAGCCAAGAATGAAATCCACCATTTTGTTTCATCTGTGCGGCAACACCTGAAGGCATGGAATTGGACAGTTACCAGCTTGACACTGACTCCGCTGTAAATCTAAGTGCATCATAGGATATGAGTCATCCCAGTTAACTTGTCATCCTGCAGGCAGCTTTTCTCTGGTTTTCATGTGAGGAAAATCATTGCTTTAGGCCGGAGGGTAATTTGGTGTGATAATGAAAAGTTGCTGCGCTCTTCAGACCAAATAAGTGACAGGCATATCTGGAATTGTAAAAGCACTTACTTTGGCTGGAGCGATACATTTATTCGGAGAATACATCTGCTTTTATTGCCAGCCCAATATCCATCCAGGGGGCTTTAAATTTCCCAAACTTTGATAATTTTCACCAGAGAAGAAAAAAACAAACAGCCAGCGAATGCAAACTCTGAGACACAAACTGCACGCACGCGCGCACACACGCGCGCACACACGCGCGCACACACGCGCGCACACACATCCTCGAGAGGACATTACATGGACTTGCATTCATTCTTCTGTGTTTCCATCTTAACAATAAGCAATATATGCTTCACCCAAACCAGACCCTAACCGTGACCCATCCTCAATTCTAACTGTAACCCTGACCTTAACTAATAGGTCGCAATTTGCCTTTGTAGTTGTGACGAGATTTGAAAATGTCCTCACTTCCCAATAAAGTCCCCACTCTGTTGGAAAAAAGTTTCATGGCTCTCACTTTGTAGGAAGTACAAGGACACACACACACGCGCGCACACACTTTCACAAGCTCGCACATACATATACACCCAGAGGCTCTCACTTACACAGCCTATCACAAAAGAAAGAAAAAAGCAACAAAAATGCCACATTACAAATATCCCAAGCAAGGAACAATGCAGAGGCAATGTTATAACATTGACAAAACATTCCGGGAGCATTAAAAAAACATTTTGTGTACCTTAGCTGTGGCACGGGCCTGGTGCTCTGGGCAGCCATTCACTGTAATGGTCTCATGCATGTACTGATACACCTGGGAGAGAGAGAGAGAGAGAGAGAGAGAGAGAGAGAGAGAGAGAGAGAGAGAGAGAGAGAGAGAGAGAGAGAGAGAGAGAGAGAGAGAGAGAGAGAGAGAGAGAGGGGAGGATACAAGGACTGTGAGTCACATCTACAAACAACTTCAACATTTCCATTAAATTCTGACAAAGAGGAGCTAAGGAGGGATTTGATTTGTCATTTTATTTAATGTTATCGGTTATTTGACAGGACTATACAGATGAACATCGCTTCATGGAATGCAAACAAATGATTTGTCGCTTTGTCCATCATCAAGCATTCAGACTAACATAAGGAAGGACAATGAACATGATTTTCAACAAGGTAACGGGAAAAGGCGTAAGGAACATGGTGTAAATCTGAACAGCCAGTCAAATGCTGCCCACATCCATTTCCACATTGTTTACGAGAATTAGTTGCGTCATTCCCGCTTTGAGTGTGCGTCCTCGAGACCCATGGCTGTCCTCGCTACCGTTTATGCGGCTTTAAAAGTCCATTAAAATTTTTCATAACAGCCGGATGTGCACATCCAAAAAGCACTTCTGATGTCCCGGCACAATGAGCCAGCAGTGCTGCGGGCCACTGCGAGCACCAGCGCCTAGCAACGCGCAACCCATGCAGTGAGCTTAAAACGGCACTCTTTCCACACAAACGCGGAGATAATGGACTCGCGGCTTTCAGAAGGGGAGGAAAAACAATGTTTTTCTGCGGCTCGATGGGACGGCACTTTCACTGCTATCTCAGCGCCCCGCGTCACCTGCAGTTTGCGTGTCCGTATTCGTTCAAAGATTATTCGCAAGCGAGAGTTCATTTAAAAAACTAATAAATGCTTGAATGTCTGAATGTTCAAGACAAGTTTATAAGCACGTTTCAAAAGCGTCTACAGCAGCAAGTGTAGACGCAAACACTCAGTATGCCCACAGTTTTTGTCCCAGTTTACACGCTACATGGCCAAATGCACGTTTGGCTCTGTTTTTTGAACGGTTCACCGAAGGTCACTTAGATCCACTGTAGTGGAGAGCCTTTCCAGAACAGTGGATTCTGTGATGACAGCACAGAGGAAACCACCCCATAATAATGCCCATGATTTTGGTGTCAGTTATTGCATAATTAGGTATAAACATACTTTTGCTCACAGTGCACATTATGGCATTATTGAATACAGACCGAGAACCAGTTAAAAGTGTAGACACACCCTAATTTTTCAATAAATATTTTCCAAATAAACAACCTAAATCATCATTTGATCTTATATTGGAATGATCATAACCCCCATTTGTTAAAATGATTGCTGAGCCCACTCAGTTTTTCGCAATAGGCATCCTCTTGTGGTGAAAGCTGAACTATCCAAAAATGTTCCCACAAAAATGCTGCGCTTGTGATTCGCTGCTCCCTGGCCATTTTGCCCAATAAATCTGAAAAACGAGCTTCATTTTAATGCACTAATGAAAAAGAAACTGACTGAATTCCTTTTGAAAAATATAACATTTTATGCACTAGAGCAATGCCCTATTGATTGCTGCTAGCGTGGAATAGTACAGTACTCATTCAATCGCTGCTTAAATGATATTGGTGCCTGCAGCTTTCTCAACTCTCAAGAACCGCTCAGCTAACTTCAAACTCCACTTTGCAATTCCTTTGGTCCTCAACAATACATCCACCAAGTTTGAAGTCGATCGGATGAACAGCTCTCAAGATAAGCGAAGGACACACATGCACACATACAACCAGAGGCTGATTCATGATTCCAAAGTTGCGGACACAGATTAATGTAGAATTTAGACTGCCTCAATATCACTAAAATGAAGTACTATGAAGTAAAGTGTGTCAAAACTCTTGGCTGGAGCTGGATCTGTTCATGCTTGTTAGCGCACTACTATTGAGCAGCACTGGACATTGCACTTTATATCATTCAACTCAATCTAAGTGGAGATGAAGGATAGGACGTTGTGTATAGCTTGCTTTGACGGGGTGAGGCCATTTGACGGTTAATCCGGCACTTGTATTTAATACTTCAGGACTGGCCCATGTGCCATGAAGGAGAGAGACATCAGTGCTGACAGCTTTATAGTCACTGAGGGATTTGACACTCCACTTAGTTAATTTGATGTATGGTAATCCAAAGTCATCTCTCTCACTGGGCAAGCCAGGACACAGGTCTCCATTAACTGGGAGGCTGGGTGATGAATGCTAGCAAAAAGGAGTTAGACTCTGTGGGGGTCCCAGCCTCTCTGAACTGCAGGACACTTGATGGACTACAGCCTTGGCATGTCTCCACATCATGGGAATTCACTTAATTCCTCAAGTTCAGTCACCGAACCCCATTTGACCTCGCACACCAAGCGGCTGACAGACTTCATCTGCAAGAGCGAACACCCATTGCTGTGAATGCTTTTTGAGCAACACTCAGGGAAATGCTATGGAAATGCCCAGCACCTCAAATGCCATTGCTCCTTTCTTTGTAGGGATGCAAGCTTGGGCCTGAAGATACAGTACACGTTTTCTGGTATGATTTTCAAATGATCTGACCATTCCTGGACAAACTGTTGATTTTCATTCTGGTTTTGGCTCTCAATGTTGTCACAACACAACACAATCTGCCAAATTTCAAAGCAGCTTCCCATCTGTGAAATTCATGAACCCCGTAGCGATGTTAGCTCACTTTGTTAATGAATGAAAAACAACAAATAGTTTGTTCTGAGTTTCTCTCAATTGCAAACTCAACGTGAAACTGAAACATACAGAAATCACGACTATAACCTTGATAACCACAGCAATATGGTTCTCCCTCCTCTCAAAGCTGTAAGTCAAATCTCATTGGATTCACGCAAAGTTTTGCAGAGAACCACAGAAAACAACAAATAAAATTCTAAAAAAAGACATAGAACTAGATTTTCCAGCATGTGCTTGTTCAGACAACATGCGCACTGATAGACGCTACGTCTATTCCGATCTTCAAACAGCCACAAAGGACAATTTGAATGAAAGAATGAACAGTGGATTTATTTAGCGCCTTCGTACAGATACTAAAAGTACTTTACAGACATATGGAGGAATCTCATCACACCATTACCGATTTTTGGAACCCACCTGAGTGATGTAAAGGCAGCCATTCTGCCCCAGAACAATCACCACACATCAGCTTGATGTGTGACAGGACACTGCATAGCCTGGTAAATCAGGGGATGATTGGATGGCAGGTTGAAAGAGCCAGGTTGGCAATGTAGCCGTGACACTGTAAATCCCCCTACTCTCATCAAAGAGTGTCACAGGATCTTCAATGACCAGTCAGGACCTTAGCTAAACATCTTATTCGAAAGACGAGGTCTCTTCAGTCCGTGTCTTCATCACTGCTGGGGCATTAGGGATTATTTCACCAGAGACAAGATCGCTGGCCCACCAACACTGCTCACAGGATTAACTTTATTTTTGCCAGGGGGTCTCCTATCCAAGTATTAACCAGGCCCCCCTCTGCCTAGCCATGGCGGCTGGCTGATCATTCCCAGCCAGCGCTACACACAACTGGGTTGAGAGTTGGACTGCAAGGGGATAGTTCTATTTTGAGGGGGTTCCATGTTCTCTGTAAATTAGCTCGCAACAGTGGGAGTGTCATTTAATCGCCTTAGCGCAAGGCAATATTTGGTATTTTCCTGAAACATAAGGCTATCTCCATATGACTAGTCCAAACCACGTCTAAACTGCTGGCTAGTCAATTTCCTCATTTCACCACAAGTTGCCAACAAACAGAAGCCCACAATGGACAGCAACTATGCACATTGAGCCAAATTTAATAACGTCTCCCATAGTTCCAGAGGTGTATAATCCAGGTTCAGAAAGTAAAAGTCCATCCCAGGATATTGTTCCAGCCGCAAAAGACCTGTCAGTTGGCCCTATTCTTCAGCTGGGAGGTACAACTAACTAGTGAAATCTGCTGACAGGAGTTTACAGGTGGAATGAAAACATGGTAGGATCTTTACTTTTTGACCCCTGGATTATACACCTCTGCTTAGTTCATGGTACTAAAGCATAAATGATGTATCATGTTTGTATAGTGTATAATAGTATTATCATAAATTTAAAATAAGTGTTATTACTTTGGAATGTAACTTAACAGAGGATTATTGTGCTGCATTTTGGCAGCTCGATGCACAGCTGCACAGGACATGGTCGAAAAAGCAAGCCAATGAGAAGGGGGACTCCGTGCTTGATTAATGAGGGGAGAGACAGATTTGCAGAGTTATTGGCCACATTTGAAATGCGCTAACAGAACTCAGTTAACTGATCGCAGCCACAGTAGCAAGTAGCGTACAGTATGTTAAAAATATCAGTGTATCATATATATCAAGAGAATACATTGACATGGCCTAATTTCATAGTACAAGGGCAGAAGTAGTGTACTGTAGTCCACCTCATCAGTGGTCACATCCTACCAAGACCTGGGTGATCTTAAGAGCCAGGTGGCCCTGTGACTGTCTCGCATACAACATGGATATTTTCACGTACTGGCTTATACAATGTATTCTACTCTGAAGAGTAGCATGCATACTGGGGCAGTATGTAGTATGGAGTAAACAAGTTTGCGATTTTCGAATATTGGCCGTTGTTCCATTGGTGAACAGACTGCATATTTGTTCTTTTCATATAAATGCACCAAAGAACTTCAAACTAATTAATTGTCCCAATTAGGTCCAAAATGTAATCAGCTGATCTTCAGAACATTGCACACCATTCCTGAAAATTTAGTGTAATTTCATTAAACAATTTGTGCACAGCATTTCTGACAGACGCACTCAAACAAATGCCTTCAAAAACATGCCCCCTCCCCTTTAGCAGGGTAATTATGTGCGCGGCTTGCGCCAGAAGCCCAACATAAGGCGGCAGTATTGTTGGTGAAATTCACCTGACTTCTTAAGACACTCTTTTTTTAATCATACCCACGAGCGGCTGTTGCTTAACACTTAATTAATCTAATACGTAAAAGGCATTCATTTTCATGATCTTAAGAGAGAAACCTTCAGGCAGCTACAACACAATGAATACTGCTTAACTGAGTCACAGCCATTGTGCATGTAATGAATTCCAGACCACATCTAAAATAGTATTTAATGATATTTATTGAAATAGATAGGCATGGGAATTTGTACTGATGTAGGACGGAAGGGAGTCAAGTCAGTGGAGACTAGTGCAGGACAGAAGGGAGCCGCAGGCAGCGAGACTCATGATGGGGGTTATGGCTCTTCTTGGAGTTGGTTATAACCCCGTTCATATACGCCAGGCTTCCACAGAGTAAGTGCAACATTTGCGGTGTATATGAACAGCTCTCGCCCAAATAATGCGGTATTTGCTTCCTCCTATTTTGCGGCACTTCAGCGGCTTTCTTGCGGATCGCACCCCAGTAATATTACCGTAATATTGCCAATAGCGCATCGTGGAAACTGCATCCGCAAAATAGCCGCAAAAGTTGCGGCTTGCGCATCGTACTTGGGGGGGGTTGCGGGTGCCGGGCGCAGTGCGATTTGCTCATGAGAGCGGGATCGCGCAAAATTGAAAGCTAGCTGTAAACACGCCACCGTTGTTACTTGTTAGCTTTCGCCTTCCTACATTACGTGCCCTCTACACCTTATTCCGTATCCCGATTACTGACGACTTCCATCTGTTTCTCGCCTTCCTCTGTGGTAGTTTGTGAATTTCCGTTTTCCAGAGTCTTAATCCTATCGAATATGTCTGGAGGAAATTGGAGAGAGGAGGAAAATTGATTAAGAGCTAAATGATTATGTCACTTTGATGAAATATTTGACATTTGAAAGAGAGTTGGACTTTTAAAAATGTGTGAAAGCCATCAAGAAAAAAATAAACCAACAAATAAAGAAACAAACAAAAAAAAAAAAAAACACTAACACAACCCAAGCTCTACATATACAGTCCCAAACTTGCATTTAGCTGCTGAATTATTCATCATATATTTCATGGAAAGCAAAACAAATTCAATTCTTCAAGGAAAAAAAAGCATTGACTTTGTTTCCTGGAACAATGGAACTGAAGGCAATATTTAATTTCATTTCCGTCTCTAAAATAGACAGCTATGGGAGTTTAATTCATGATCTCAAAACTCTTGCCAATTTCCAAAGACATTCAAATTGTACTCCAGTGATGAAATATGCTTGTCCATTTATGAATTATTCACACAGAAGAGCTATCTAAAGTCTCATTTCAAATGGGTAAAGAAACCATTCAGTGATTAGAATAACGGCAGAACAATGTCCTGTTGAGCTGCCACAGACCATTTGGCTTCATCATTCAAACACAAGAACACTACGTTAGCAATCTAGCTGTCCCTCATTGTACATAAGTACATATTAACACACATTTAGAAAATTACAGTGTCATAAACGGAAAGGATAGAAAACTGGCATTATTAAAAAAAGCAAGGTTTCAGCTATAAGCTGTCTGTTATGACTGCTTTTACCAGGCAACGTTTTGATTAAGTCCATGTCATGTTTTGTATATTTCCTGTTTTGCTTTGCCATGTCCTTGTTCGACAATTACTCATGTATCTGTTTAGATTATTATTCTGGTTTATGTATTTCTCCATGCCCTGCATTGCACATTGTATCCCCAGTCTGGTCATGTGTTTTTGAAACTGTTTTGTTCCCCAGTTTTGCGTGCCCCGTTTTCGGGTGATTTCATGGTTTCTGGGTTTCCGATTATTCCTTCCGATCTCGTTTGCTTCCTTCACCTTGCTGTTCTATTTTTACTAATAAATACTGACAGTTTATTATTTTTAATAAATTAATTATTATTTTTAATAAATTACTAACAATAACTAACATTGCTTATAGTACTAACTTACTAATGAGCACTAAGGGATTGTACAACTGCACGTTACTAATTGATTAACGAGCTCTCAGCACTCGCTCTGCTCTAGTCTCCGCCCCTTGCCTTCACTTTCGGCGAATTCTCTGCTTGTTAAACACTGTTCTACCTCTCACTCTCTGGGCACTTTAGAACTCCCAAATCGGAGTCGTCTGTTTGTCATTGGCTGTCTGTGTAATCCCTGTCCGCGTTTTGGCATTGGCCAATTTCATGTGGTTAGGAACTTCGTCTTGTTCATTCCTTTGTTAATTCATCTGATCCAGCTCATCTGTTCCCTGTTATAGCATGCGACTTCCCCTACGTGTATTTAAGCAGTCAGATCACAGCCAGCCCTTGTCAGAACATTTTCTTGTGCTACTCTATTCATGCCCTGTATTCATAGCGTTATACGTCTGACTGGAACGTCGTGGATTTTGATTCTGCCTTGGTCTATGATCATACTTTGCCTGTGTACCGAACCTGCTTTGCTAGACCTTGAGATTTGTGATTGCTGCCCCGGTAACAAACCGTTTCTTGCCCTCTGGATTGTGTTTTTGGATTCTGGACTTTGTACCATTGCCTACAATCCTGCCGGGTTTTCACCCCTAAGTTCAATAAATCCTATTTTGCTGCACTTCCTGGTACTCGCATGTGGTTCTGGAGCGCACCCTCACACCGTCGTTAGCATAGTATCTCAAGAGAAGGGGTATAAATAGACAATCCAAGCCAATCAAGAACTGGTGAGTTTGAGGCAGTAATCAGGGTTATTCAATACATGTGTGAAATGAATGAACTTCCACGAAGTGAGTATTTCAAAATAAGACCGCCCACATGACATCCTGATGCATCATATACTGAAAAGTGTTACAATATACATTTAAATGCCCAACTTCAATGAAATATAATAGAATGTAGGTCTGTCAAATATGAAAAAGCATAGTAGATAATAGTAGATCTAGAGTTGGATATTCATAGCGGGGCACATTGCAGCAAAAGTCCACGAAATGTGGAAGAGTTTATTAACCTCCAAATCTCCCTCTGAAACACTAATATAGTGTTGGCTACCATGTTTTTCCCAATATGTAATGAAATTAAGAGAAATGTCCCCAAACATTGGCATGTTTCATCCAGTGACCCAACAATAGGCCACTCTTTTAAAGATTAGTCAATATTTGTCAAAAAGGGTGCCAAGAACTGATGAGACTCTTCAGTCAGAGCAGATTATAACGTGCCCCCTCAACATTTTCTATTCAACTTACCAGGAGGGAATTTTCCTTGTTTGAGCTGTGCTTAATGTAGAGCCATGATTAAAGGTAATGTTTTTCTACATCCCTGCACTGCTTCTACATGAAGAACAGGATCTCTTGTAAGACAAAAGATGTTATGCATCTTTTAAAATGTCCTTGCGGGCTATCTTATATGGGCGAAACTAAATGTGAGTAAAAAAAGTAGAATCTCTGAACATAAAGGCAGCATTATAAATGTGGATCAGAAATCCACTGTAACTAGACACTTTGACCAAGCAGGGCATGTCGTCTGTGCCCTCAAATTTTACGACTATTATTACCTGGATGTTTTCATATTTATACATTGTCTTGATCATTATTCTTCCTCTGTGGTGGGTTTATACCCAGAATTTCTAAAATGTCTGGGAGTGCAAGTCTAGTGTATTTATAAGATTGTGCTATTCCACATTTCATGGACCTTGTGCCTAACTGAAACATCAACTTTTAAGATCTACTATTTTACTATCATCTACTATGGTGCTTCTTCATATTAGGCGGACCTACATTCTATTACATTTCCTCGAAGTTGAGCATTTAGCAACATGTTTTAATACCTTCCAGTCTATGATGTGTCAAGATTTTGTGTGTGCTCTTATTTTGAAATATTCACTCCGTGGTAGTTCACTCATTTCACACATGTATCGAATGACTCTGATCACTGCCTCAAACTCACCTGCTCTTGATTTAGTTAGTATTGTCTGTTTATACCTCTTCTCGTGAGATACTCACTATGCTGATGGCGGGTTTTAGCTGAAATTCACTTGTCGTGTTGCCCACAATAAGTAGCTGCTTTGCTTTTCTATGAATGCTGGAGTTCTATGTTCTTTGCATCTTTTCTTCTGTGCGCCAGAATATTGTTCTTCTAGTTTCTGAGTTGTGCGTACTGCTGAGTCTATATTAATGTAATCTATGGAACCTTGCCGGCAAAGCACAGTGGAAGTAGTGCAACAAACAGCCAGGCACTGAAAAATACTGCGATTTGGTAAAATACAAGAATTAAAGGTGAAGGTTAACACTGGCTCAGACGCGTACATTCTAAACTACTGTGCAGAGCTTCTCAACACTCCAAAACAATCAGGAAAGTTCACTGAATGAATCTTGAACACACTGTCAAAAAAATACTTTGTTTTGGAACAGTTTACAAGGCCATATTGCACTGGGGTTAGAACTTCAGGGTAAAGTCCAAAATTGATCCTTTCTTAGCAGTTTGCGCACGTAGGTGTTCACAATGGCTTATTCTCTTTATTATGTGCGCTTACGTAGTCAAACTTTTGTATAGCTTCTTAGAGTTAACCTTGCTCTATGAGCATTAAACACATTGCAGTCCCACTCCCTCAGTGCTAATTCCCTGCACATCTTCCTGAATCCTCAGCAAACTCATTCCTCTGCCATCCTAAGGCAAATCTCTGCTCTCTTAATGCCACTACCAACCAGTAATGGCAATATTCCCTTGCTATGCTAATGCTACTCCCCTGCTAGGTCTTGCATTCCAAGAGAGAGGGTTCCAGAACCAGTTTGTTTCTACTAGGTGCCATATAAAGATTGAGTTTTCTTTTCCATTTTCTCTATTTCATTTCAAACTTCCCCCCCCCCGTTGTGCTTGTCAAAACCATTGCTAGCTGGCTTATTGTGTTTGCCCCCAAAACTAATACATTTCCATTGAGCAAAAGGGCTCAGATTCCTGCAGTGGAAACAAGATGGCTCCTGTTCTTGAGTTGTCACGATTCTCTGTCTTCAGATTCAGGTTCAGCCAAGTCTACTCCCCTGCAGTGATGCCCCACACAACGCCCCTGCTACTCCCATGCTATACTAAGGCTACTTCCCCTGCTATGCTAACGTTACTCCCCCCACTGAGCTAATACTGATCCACTGCTACGCTCCTGCAACTGTCATGCTAAGCTGAGACTATAGCTTTGCTTACTTCTCCCCTGGAATGCTACGCCCCAGCTATGCAAGGGCTACTCTCATGCTATGCTATGTCCGCTTCCCCTGGTCTGCTAACATTACTCCCCTGCTGCGCTAAAGCCATTACCCTGCTATGCTTCTCCCTGCGCTCAACAGTTTCTGCACGATTTCTTCCCCTCTCCGTCTCCCAGGTACTTCTTTCCTCTTTACTGTTTTTTTTTTTACGATGAGGGGGGCCTTCTATTTACTAAGGTCCATTTCCTTGAAGGACAGATTTATATGGAGCCACCAAACCCCGTGAGGAAAAACGGTCTGTCGGCTCTGCTGGAAGAGGTTTTGTTTGTGAGCTTGGCAAAATGGTGTGTATAGCCACAGGGTTGTTTTTTCCAGTCTCTAGACTCTGCAAATCAGATTTACGGCAAAGTCTCGGAATGGCGCTAACCAGACAAGGCTTCAGACAAAGCCGCGAGGTAAAAACACCAGATTGCTCTCATCTAGAGTGGTCCCGTGTGACCAGAAGAATCTTTGGATGGTTTTTTTTTGTTTTTGTATTACTGGAGAAGCTTGCTTCAATTATTAATTTGAGAATATACGCATTTTGAATGCAAATGATAGCTGTGCTTGTTTTTGTTATTCTCAAAATAAATAAGTGCCATCATTGCCCTCGCAAACGAGTTGAGACTGACAACCGACAGAGATTTTCAGTTAAGGGGGCATTTCATTCGAGAATCTGGATTTCCAAGTATACCGCTGTTTAAGGAGTGAACCTTCATCAGAACTGATTGGTGATACAAGGAAGACTAATAATTTCCATTTCCCCCCAAAGATGGAGGCTTAAATTTTCAGATGACCTGTAGCTTCTCTGTTAAGCATTGATGTAAATGGAAAAAGTCACAGCAGATTCTTGCTTCTTCTACTGCAAACGTACTGAAAAGATGACTGCCCGCCATATAAAATGGGTAGGGTTCGTTTAGTCTGTCAGATGGAAATCAAACAAATTCATTTTTCAAAACTTGTTCACCATGAGAGCCTTCAAGGTTCCAGTCTCTCACAGACGGCTCAAGATACCAGCTATTAGCGTTCAGCTCCTGTGGTTTAAACAGATGATATGACCCACTTACAGTATGCTATCTCATGTGAGAAAGCCACGGATGCTGACAGAAGCTATCTGAAAGAGGACTGCTCTTCAGAATCCAATCTTGAAGTTGAGCCTTATTTTTTTTTTAGCTTAGCAAGCATTTTCCCCCTCCATCTGTCAAGTAAACACTCGACCATCATTGTAAACTCGACGTGAAGAAACCCTGGGAGTAGATGTAAATGATCTTCTCGATCCAATTTCACAGGATTTTATATTCAGCCCTTTCGCTTTGCATATGTACAAATGCTTCACGGTTTACGCATCATGTGCCTGGACTGTGACGGTCTAGCAATGCATTGTGTTTGCATAGTAGACTGTGAAATCAGCTCCCTCAGCCAAGCCCTGAGCAGACAGTCCGTGAGTGAATTGCAATTCATAAACCTGTCGCGTGTCGCTGGGCTTTATGAATAAAATGATAGCCAGCAATTGATTTTCCACATTCTGCGACAAACTCAGGCAGGGCGGATTATTGAAACCTTCCAGTGTGTCTTTGAGCCTCCAAGCCCATCACAAACAAAACAAACCTGATGCGAGTCAGATTCACTGGTCATTACCATGCAATGATTATGCACACAGAGGTAATGACATGCCACGAAATCAGTCCCGGCTGTCCAAGAGGCCGGTGTTTACTAATATAGTGCCTTTTGATTAGGAGGCCATGTCAGAGCATATATATATATATATATATATATATATATATATATTTATTATACTGTATGTGAGCACATTCGCCGACATTACACACAAACTGAACCCGTAGATGAGAAGGTGGGAGACAAGCAATTAAGCAAAGGTCAATGTCTGCCTGCCTCCTGTAGAATAGGGACATCATTAGAGCTGTAGCACTGCCCTATGCCCACTCACATGACGACAGAGGTCAGACCACACTGAATATCATTTATCAGCGTGTGTCTGATCATTTGCGCATAAAAAACATTTCCATCCATCCATCATTTATGACTGCAAGTCAGCAGGCAAGTTGTATTACAAGGCTATTTTATACACCGCAACCAGCTTGCATAAACGACATCTGTTTTTAATTGGGTGATTTTATTTTTACAAGAGGTGTCACCTCAAAGTGAAGCCAGCAACTGAAAAACAGTGAATTCAGGAGTGCAAAAATTAAATTAGCCTGTTTGATAACTCCCAGTGCTAGTCGAGCATATGTCACTATTCGCCCTTTTAAAAGCCACCCTGTGATTATCGGAGCAAATTGGCACTTCTAACATGTAAGTTCGACCGGCTGTCTGAAATGTTTAATAAATGGTACAGTACATATGCCCACAGTGTATAGTCGGTTAAATCCTAAAAGGACTTGCTCTGTTATAGGTGATGGCTGGTGAACCGAAAACGGAGGAGGCATAGAACATGCCTGGAAACCAATGATTGTCCTCGACCAGCTTTCAGTCATTTATTTAAATTAACATAATGTGAACTCCAAAACCGCTCAGAGCTATGTAATGTAACCAGTCATTGTGGGCAAAAGAGATCTACAACCCCAATTCCAAAATAGTTGGGACAAAGTATAAATTGTAAATAAAATCAAAACGCAATGACTTTCAAATCACACCAACCAGTATTTTATTCACAATAGAACAGAGATGAAATGGCAAACGTGGAAACTGAGAAATTTTACAATTTTATCCACAAAATGAGCTCATTTCAAATTTGATGGCTGCTACAGATCTCAAAAAAGTTGGGACAGGGGCCTGTTTACCATGGTGTAGCATCCCTTCTTTTTAACACAGAGTGGAGGCATCTGGGCATTGATGAGACAAGTTTCTTGAGTTTAGCCACTGGAATTTGATCCCACTCTTGGTTAATACAGGCTTCCAGCTGCTGGAGAGTTTGGGTCTCCTTTGACGGACTTTTTGTTTAATTATGCACCAAATTTTCTCAATCGGTGAAAGATCAGGGCTGCAGGCAGGCCAGTTCAGCACTCGGACTCTTCTACTTCGAAGCCATGCTGTTGTAATAGCTGCAGTATGTGGTTTTGTACCGTCCTGCTGAAATACACAAGGCCTTCCCAGGAATAGATGTCGTCTGGAGGGGAGCATATGTTGCTCTAAAACCTTTACATACCTTTCAGCATTCACAGTGCTTTTTAAAACATGCGGGTGTCCCACACCATTAATCACTAATGCATCCCAATACAATCAGAGATGCTGGCTTTTGAACTGAATGCTGATAACAGGAGGGGTGGTCTTTCTCCTCTTTAGCCCGGAGGACACGATGCCCATGATTTCCAACAAGAATGTCAAATTTGGACTCGTCTGACCACAGGACACACTGCCACTTTGCTACAGCCCATTTTAAATGAGTTCTGGCCCTCAGAACACGGCGGCACTTCTAGATCATGCTCAGCAATGGCTTCCTTTTTGCATGTCAGAGTTTTAGGTGGCATCTGTGGATGGCAAAGCGGACTGTGTTTACAGACAGTGGTTTCTTTAAGTATTCCTAGGCCCATTTAGTAATGTCAGTGACAGAATCATGCTGGTGAGTGATGCAGTGGCGTCTGAGGGCCCAAAGATCACCGGCATCCAGTAAAGGTCTTCGGCCTTGTCCCCTATGCACAGAGAATTCTCCAGTTTCCCTGAATCTTTTGATGATGTTATGCACTGTTGATGATGAGACCTTCAAAGCCTTTGCAATTTGACATTGAGGAACATTGTTTTTAAAGTATTCCACAATTTGTTTTTACGCAAGCCTTCACTGCTTGGAGAGCCTCTGGTCATCTTTACTTCTGAGAGACTCAGCCTCTCTACGACATCCCTTTTATTGCCAATCATGTCGCACACCTGATGCCAGTTAAGTTAATTACTTGCTAAATGTTCTTCTTGTGATCCTGCATTTTCGGTCTTTGCCTTGCCCATGTACCATGTCTTTTCAATGCTCATGTTCATGTCTAGTTCAAGCTCTGTGCCTGGCCTTGTGCCATGAATTATTGATTCTTTTGTTTTAGTGACCAGTGCTTTGACAGACCATTCTTGGACTTTGTTTTGTGTATTTGGTTATTAGGATTTCTTATTTTATTATTTTCATGTTTTAGTTTATCTAGGCTCCATGCCATGTTTTGTTTTCATAGCCATGTTTATTTTTCCTTGCCATGCTTTGCACTTTGTCTCCCCTGTCTTGTCATGTGTGTATCTTTGCTCACGGTCCCTTGTCTTGCGTGCCACTCATTCGGGTGATTTATTGGTTTCTGGGTTTCAACCTTCTTTCATTATCTCGTGTTCTTCCTTCCTCTCTCTTTTATTGTCTTATTAACACATACTAACAGTTTGTTATTTTCGCTAATTACTAACCCTGTATATTTTGACTAACTTACTAACAAGCACTCGGGATTGTATAGCTGCCCCTACTAATTGACAAACTCTCTCTCAGCAGTCGCCCTATTCTAGTCTCCGCCTCCCTGCCTTTCCCTAATTATCTCCGCCGCGATTCTGTGGGTCTCCACAAATACTTTGTGCTTTCCTTTCTCTAAACTATGAACTTTTTTCACTCCGTGACTGGAGCTGTTTGTCTGTCCATAGGTTTGTCTTGTTATCCCTGTCTGCGTTTTGGCTACGGCCTAATTTATTCCTATTGTGTCACTCCTTGATTATTGTTCCATTGATTGCACCTGTGTTCCCTGATCATGTGTTCATCCGGATGTGTATATAAGATGTCTGTTTGATTCACTTCCTTGTCAGATCGTTCTTCCTTGTTTCCTGTGCTACTCTTCTCTCGCCTTGATTCATAGTGATTTATCTTTCTGATTGTCCTAGACACTGAGTTTTGCCGATTGCCTGTACTTTTGCCGCATTCTTGTTTTTCAACCTCTTTTTGTCTGACTTCGATTTTGTGATTGTTGCCCTGTGTATGACTCTGGAGTTCGCCCATTGGACTCTGATTTTGGATTGCGGACATTGTACTGTTGCCAGCTCTGTTAGGGGGTTTCCCTCTTCAGAAATAAAGCTTCCTTTTTGTATTCTACTGGTTTTCGCTTTTGGTTCATTTCGTAAAACCCAACAGTTCTTTCAGCCGATTCTCTTATACAGGGGTCCCCAATCTTTCCCAGAGAGGGCAGGTGTGGGCGCAGGCTTTCATTGCAACCAACCAGCTATGCACCTGATGCTACTTATCAAGCTTAGTAAGGAGTCCAGGGGTTGATTAGTAGCATCAGGTGTGTAGCTGCTTGGTTGTAATGAAAGCCTGCACCCACACCCGCCCTTTCGGGGAAAGATTGAGGACCCCAGCTCATATATATGAATGTGTGTCTGTATATGTATATGTGTATATATATATATATATATACATACACACACACACACTCATACAGTACATATATATAGTTTTTCCAGCCCTTTATTTTGCCTATGTCCCAACTTTTTTTTTAGAAATGTTATAGCCATAAAATCTGAAATAAGCTAATTTTGTGGATAAAAATGTAAAATGTCTCGGTTTCAACATTTGAAATGTAATCTATGTTCTATTGTCAATAATATATTGGCTCATGTGACCTGAAAGTCATTGCATTTTGATTTTATTCACAATTTACACTTTGTCCCAGCTATTTCAGAATTGGGGTTGTCATAAGCAGGCTAGTTATCACCTGTCTGCAATAATTTGATTTTAGGGACATTATCCAATACAATTTGCCTCTTAAATCATTCTCAAATAACAATACATTCAACATCTAACCTTTTCTGGGTGATTCAACCCCCATGAAACAAAAGGTGCGAGCAAACAGGCTGTTCTTGTTATGATCCGTATTTCTTGTCATGTTGAAGTCCTGTGCCTGGCTTTGCCGTGTTTAGCGACCTTTGCCTGTCCCCTGACCATTCTTAGTATTAAGTATTGTGTTTTGGTCATTTTCGATTTCTTGTTTTTTATGTCCTGTTTTATTCTGAGCCTTGCCATGTTTATTGATTTCCATGTTTAGTGACCACTGCATGTTTTATGACTACTCTTAGGATCGTGTATTGTATTTCGGTTATTTGGATTTCATGTTTTATTATATTTCATGCCATAGTTATCCATGCCATGTTTCCTTGCTCTCGCCGTGTGTATATTCTGCCATGCCATGGCTTGCACTATGTTTACCCTGTCTTGTCTTGTGTAGGTCTTTGCTTACGGTCTCTAGTCTTACGTGCCACTCATTCGGGTGATTTACTGGTTTCTGGATTTTCAATCTTCCTTCATATCTTGTGTTCTTCCTTCCCCTCTCTTTTACCATCTACTAACCGTACTAACAGTTTGTTGTTTTCGATAATTTACTAACACACATTAACATTGTATATTTTTACTAACTGACTAACTTGCACTCGGGATTGTATAGCTGCACATACTAATAGACTAACGATTTCTCAGCATTTGCCCAATCTGTATCTCCGCCCTCCTTGCCTATCACTAATTATCTCTACTGCAGTTTCCACGTATATCTCAGGCTTTCCTTTTCTTTAGACTGTACACTTTAGCACTCCTTAACTGGAGCTGTTGTTCGTTCATAGGAATGTCTCGTTATCCCTGTCTGCGTTTTGGCATTCGCCAAATTCATGTAATTAGATAATTCCTCGTGTGTCGATCCTTATCATTGTTTCATTGATCACACCTGCTTCTCCTTGTCATGTGTTCACCCCGGATGTGTATATAAGGTGTCTTCACATTCAGTTCCTTGTCAGATCGTTATACCTCCTTGTTTCTTGTGCCACGTTTCTCGCCTCGACTCATTGTAATATTATCTTTCTGACTGGATTGCCCGACTACCGATTCTTGGTTTGCCCTTTTTGGATATTTTTGCATCCGTGTGTTTTTGACCTTTTTTTCTGCCCGACCTTGATATTGTGATTGCTGCCCTGGTTTTGGATTCGGACTGTCTTTGGCTTATGAGTTTGCTTCTCCTACAAACCTTCGCCTGTGTACTGGATCCTTTTTGCCTGACTACGGATTTTGTTATTGGTGCCCTGGTTACGATTCTGGATTACGCCCACTGGATACTGTTTTTGGATTGCGGACTTTGTACTGTTGCCAGCTCTGTTGGGGGGTTTCCCCCTTCAGAAATAAAGCCTCCTTTTTGAAATTATCTGGTTGTCGCAATTGGTTCATTTCGTAATTCGCAACAGTTCTCCCTTGAATGCGGTGCACCATTTTATTACAGCAGTTGCGTAGCTATGACGTTACTCTGGCTACTCTGCATATACGCAACATATAGCATACACACAGTATAATTGCCGTCTTTCCACCAAAATTTTTGTGAAATGAGCTAGCTAGCTAGCCAGCGTGCACGGAGTAACTTTCCATTGCAATTATGTAAAATTAGTTTGTTAGCTAGCTGGTTAGTCAGTGTTGACCGAATTTTAAAACCATGGCGAGTTCAACCGTGAAAGTCTGTGACTCATTACTGCGTCAAAGTGATGTATCTCAGTGCAAACATAAAGCTCGCAACAAACGCAAAATTTACTCAAATCATTTCACAACTTTCAAATGACATGCTTACTGGTAAGATCCTCTATATCATTTATATCCTGGGGGGTAGGCTACCGTACCGCACATTGAGTTTGTGACACTTGTCATGTATGTTTGTATGTCAGTCATGCAGACATAGTCAAGGTCTATGTGCAGGAAATCTAACTTACCCGCTTTCTTTCGAGGCAGGTGATTCTTTATCATAGCTGGGTATCACACAAAAGACGCATAATGTTCAAGTATTATAATCACGTTGCATAATGGATCAATGCAATACAATGATGAAAATCAAGCCAAAACAGGCAGGAAGCCGGGATGACATCTGCTATAAGTGTCATGGTGCCTTCCATGAACTTATGAAAAACATCTAAACTATTCAAAGGGATGACCCCGCATGAAAAATTTCCTACACGATTGATTTTGTATATTTATGCAGCTGTCGAGTGTGACTTGCTGTTCCATGATAATGTCCCTTTAACAAGTTTTCTAATCAGTAGTATAAGCCATTGTCAGCAAAACACTCAGCTTCCAACGTAATGCAACATTGCAGTGATTCCAGAAAAAATAACATTCAGAGAATATGTTTTATTAATTGTACAGAAAAAGAAACCTCTGTGTTAACCTCTGTGTTTGCTTTTTGCACAACCTGAACTTAATGAGCACTACTAGTATCCACAACTGGATACTGCTGGTTGAAATGCAATTTTGCTTTAAAAATACATGTTTTATTTCATGTATTACCTTAACAAGGAAAACTGGCCATACCATATATTAAGTTTTTGGGGTTTATGTAATGCTTGTTAAATTGAATGATTTCAAATCATGAATTTCAAGGGATGTTTTGCAATTCCTAAATTTTCACCTCACCAGCCACCACTGTCTGAAACCCAGGATTGTTTTGTCGTGACCAAATATCTTGAATACATATTTAATCTTAGATATTGGCCACTGTAAAGGCAAGTCACTCAGTAGTTTGAATTAGTTTCTGGCAGAGGGAAGTCACAGTGGAATTTGAATCTGGGCAGTGAGCAAAAGCCTATCACTCCGTAATTTGCATCTTGCTAGTTGGATAGGTGAGTCAGTGTGTAATTTGAATCTGGGTTGTAGGCAAATGCACTCGGCTCTCTGCCTCACAAACCACCTGAATACTAATGAGGTGGATCCAACGCAGTCCATGTACCAGCAGGAGAACAGTCAATGACACCCACGACTACAGGGAGTCCACACCTGCAGAAAGAACCTGTTTGATTCTGCGCTGTTCTGACTGTAGTGTGTGGGTGAACTGATCAGCAGGTCACAATGGTCAGGCCAGGGAGTAAATGAGTTCACAGTGGAACAGACACCCAGCCACGAAATGCAGGCTATTGATCCAAAACGGAAATGTATTATGTTGGCAGACCTCATTTTGAGCAAGCCACACACTCCGCACATGATCATGGATTTGTGCACTGTGGTGAGCCACATAATTTGAACGCACTGACAAACCGGTCAATATGGAAATGAATAGAGATTGGAGCTGGATGTAAATGAAGCATAATACAATTAATAAACCTACGGTAATGAGAAATATTATAATCACTGTACATAATGTCTTCATAACTGTACCCAGCAGGCATGTTTACTATTATGGTCCTGTAAGGAGCAGGAAAATCAAAGTCCAGATATTAAAAATCCTCGTCTGTATTTTGCTCCAGCTCCTTGGATTCACTTAAATTCTTTGAACAGGAGGAAGTGCTAATTAGTGAAGTCAGCCGTTCATGGATGAAGCAAACTGGAGATAGGACCATTTTTTTCTTCCTGACCCAGTGGACTTTTCACCTTGGATGCAACGTTTGTATGAAATACGCTATACGGTAACTGTCTGTTGGGGCGGTGGGTGCTGGTACTTTCTGGAACATGGTCTGCAATGGGGGGGAAAAAAACTTCCAGGTTTTTCTCAGCATAGCCGTATGGCTAACTCGATAATCCTGCTCTGTGAAATATTCCCAGACCAGCATATTCCAGCTTGAGTGATTTTTATTTATTTATTTATTTGAAGACCAAATTGGAAAAATGATCAGAATCACATTCTCACGTTGTGGAGAAATGATAAATTAAAAATTCACAAGCACTAACGCTGCGGGTATGTCTCGCCCCGGCTGCCCCCGAAAGCCTTAACCTTGGTTAAAGTTTTTGTGGACGAACGCCGACGCCATGGACGGAAAAAGGGGCGCCTATGTCTCGCAAATCCCTTCGGGGCGAGACAAAAATGATCTTAGAAACAAAGCACTGAAAAAATGTAAAATATATAAAATATTATGATGGGATATAACATTATGACAGATTATAATAAATATTATAATAACTTATCATATATAAAATATACAAAAATGCTAAATTTGGAATCATTTTTTTTTTGTGGTATTTATTTATTTATTTACTTTTCCCCAAGAGCTGACTGTGAAACACGAGAGCCACCATGAAGTTAATTGAATGTATTTCTTCTCTTTAACTCCACTTGCCATGCCGAATTTTAGATGCTGAACTCAAGTTCATAAGTCTTCAAAAAAGAAACTTGGAGCTCTTCATTGTCTTCGCTAATTGCGAGTTGAAACGAAGCTTCTCTGCAAGATGAGTTAACTTGGATTTAGTTGAGTCAACTGACATTTTTAAGGCGGCTGGCGAATTTTCGTTTCTTAGTTTAACCAGCCTGAAAAGCATTGCAGTGTGCCCTGAAAATGTTGCCAGCCTGCAGTCAGGGGATTTTGGCTCCTATAACTCTGGTGCACTCACTCCTGTTCTCCGCCATTGTCATTCACTCTGAATAACACCATCGCGAAAGCAGCGCAGTGAATAGGAATCATTGCTTCTCACGGATTTTCATCACAACGTCCCAGGTTTTTTTCTGCGTTCAGAATGATTAAAAGCAGGATGTACGACACGCTCTCTGAGGGAGAGGAAAGTTTTTTATCATCAACTTTTGGCAGGTCTAATTCATTTCTGTCAGGAGCGCTATGTTACTGATAGCACGGCGACATGAAATAGAACATCCAGGATGAATACCAGATGTAGTGTAGTCCTGCGTGTCACCGTGGTAATGAGTCTCGTAATTAAAACGGTTTTTTCGCTTCCTGTTTTCAACAGGGCGAGGGTTTACTGTCTTTATGCGACAAGACCAGCGAGAGACACAGCCATCTGCCTAGCGACAAAGCAGAGGCTCTCAGAGCGACATAATTGACTGGAAACTGCAGTTGGTTAGCAACCAACGGCATAGACCCCTTATGCTTCAACAGTCATACTTTTTGTAGATTTCTTTTCTTGATCTACAATGCTTAAGGCGTTCAAGGTTTAGCAGTGAATAAATCTCTACAGGGGCTGGATTAAAAATAAATAAATAAAAAAATCCACATCCAACAGATGGAATGAAGGTCCCACAGTCTCTGAAGCTGGTTTTTTGAGTCTAAAGTGGTCGGCGAGAGGTCAATAGCAAGTTGTAAGAGTAAATAAAAACCTATAACAAAAACCCAGCAACTTCCGGAACCATGGCTGGTGACCACCACTGAGGTACGCTAACCATAGCCCTGGGGTGTTAGCAACAGTCAAAACTTCCTGCTCATGAAAAATCGAGAACTTCCAGGCTAGTGAACTGGCTGTCCTGATGATAGATAAGAGTGAATCACGTAATACTCCAGGATTCGCATTCTTTTTACTGAGTTTCTCTGAGGTATTATAATCCAAATTGTCCATTCTTTGCTTTCTTGTCAGCTTTGCTGGCTCAACCACACCAGGCAAGGTCAATCCATCACAGAAAAGCATCCAAAAGCAGGGACACGATTAGCCTAGCCTTGCTGGGCGAGGGCCTCGGTTGGCGGTAGTGGAGGGGAGGTCACTCACCTCTCTGATGGCGGTGCAGAACTCGCTCTGGAGGACTTTCTTCAGTGACTGCAGCTTGTGGCCCGGGACATCTCCCGTTTCCAGAAGCTTCTCCAACAGCTCGATCGCCCTCGCAACATCTGAGAGAGGGAGAGGAAGAAAAGGGGAGAGAGAAAGTGAAACAGAGGAGCAGACTAGAGAGAGAGACAGAGAGACCGAGACCCACCAGAACTACTGCCTGAATACGGGCATCAACAGGAGCAGAAATCTAAGTTGAATGTTTTTATTTTAAAGATAGAAGGTTTACCCAAACTGCGGTCTGGATTCTCCTGCTTGTAGTGCGGTTATGTGCAAGAGGATTTTTCACTTTTCTACCAAATGTAACCAGGCTTTCACATAAAAGGCTTTATGACAACCCGCAAACTTTTCACTGCAAAAACACCACCTCAGAAAATGGAGGAGAGAGTGAGATTTAAGTGGCCAACCAAAGGGAGTGGATGACTGCTGACGAGAGACTAGGAGGGGGGTAAAGATTGAGCAGCGAAGGAGAGAGGCTTTGAGGAAAGAAAATAATTGAATCTCTTTAAAGTGCAAACCCATTTCAGGAAAAAGAAAACAAATAAAACTGTGCAGCAAATCAATCAGATGGAAAGAGGACCAGACTACTCAGGGGTCAGGGAAGAGAAGACCGTTAAACCGCATTTCCATCTGTGTTCCTACCAAGTGGCCAGAATCAAAAGTCTTCTGAGGCTTATTTCATACGATTGTTGAGGAGATGTTGTCAACTAGTTTTTCTGTGTTTAACTCCAGTATGGGTCATTCACATACCATTTTCCATCCAAATCAATGGTAATTTTAACGTAGAAAATACCACATCAACAAATTTATTTCCTTACAGGAAAAGCTACACTTGGTGTTGTGTTATTTCTCTGTCTAATGGCAAGTTACATAACTGTGTCTGATGCAGTAGATGGCTGAACTTCGCAGACCTTGGCTCCAAACTGATTATGACAGGGCCCTAAATTGGCACTTCTGTGCGTCAAAGTGCTTTTCACCGAACCTGAGGAAAGCAATTGATGTCATAGTGACTCAGTTCATATTTTTTGACCGTCTTTGGGCTCTAATTTGACTACCTAGACTCAGTCAGGGAAAACTTAAGTCCCAAATATCAGAAGTGGGTGTATGCAAATGTGTTCCGATAATTTAGAGAAATAAGGCCATGGAGCAATGGCAAAGCTGCTGTCAAGATGGCAGGACTTGGGTCCAGTCCACAGGTGCGAGTATTTTCGAAAACGTAGGATTTTCAATGCGTTTCGGGCTTTCGTTCACGCACAAACTACATTTTTTGAAAAACTGACCTTTTGGGAAATTCCTTCAAGGGTGGTGATTTCTGGAAACTCTGTTTTCACAGCTTACTAGTGGACTGAGAAAACGGAGTTTTTGGCCAGTGACATCTGAAGGTGTGCACCTTATAGCGAGTTAAGGGCTGTGAATGGCCTACGGTCTAACATTAAATGACATCATCGATGCCTGTTGGTTTGGTATGATCTAAACAGTGCTTTCATTTTGTTTTTGCGTCCTCGGGTGGACAAAGATTTTTGTTGGAAAACGAAGGAAGGAAACCCGATTTCTAAAAAAAAAAATGTATGCGTGGACTAGGGTTAAGATGAATTAATTACCAGTTGGTGTGGTGGGGATTTGGCTTTATCAAGGTCAATCGGATCATTCTCTTTAAAATTTACGCATTGGCTAACTGAGGATTTACGAAATGGACCACTCGCAAGAACCAGTAAAATGCAAAAAGGAGGCTTTATTTCTGAAGAGGGAAACCCCCCAACAGAGCAGGCAACAGCACAGAGTCCACAATCCAAAATCAGAATCCAATAGGTGAAATCCAGAATCGTAACCAGGGAACCAATCACAAAAAAGGTTCAAAACACAAGGCGGCGGCGGCAAAGTACAGGGAGTAGGCAAAAATCGATAGTTAAGGACGGTCCAGTCAGAAAGATAATCTCGATGGGTACAAGGTGAAATGAACGTGGCACAAGTAAGCATGAGAGAACGATCTGACAAAGCAGTGCTGTGAAGAGACATCTAATATACGTTTCAGGGAGGTCACATGATAACAGAACACAGGTGGAAGCAGTGAGACTGATTACAAGGGAGCAACACATTAGGGAGAGCCTGATCACATGAAACTGGCAGAAGCCAAAACGCGGACAAGGATCACGGGACAAACCTATAGACAATGAAACAGCTCCGGTCAAGGAGTTCTACCGTGCACAGATACTAAGAGAAAGGAAAGCCTAAGAAGGTGTTGAGATTCCACTGAAATGCAGCAGAGAAGATTAGGGAGAGAAAAGAGGCGGAGACTAGAACAGGGCGTGTGCTGAGAGCTTGTTAATCAAGTAGTAAGAGCAGCTATACAATCCCGAGTGCTCGTCAGTAAGTTAGTTTTATATACAATGTTAGTCTTGGTTAGTAAATTAACAAAAACAACAAACCGTTAGTATGTGTTAGTAATATAGAGAAAGCAAGGGGAAGGAAGTAAACGAGATGGGGAAGCCAGAAACCATTAAATCGAGTGGCACGCATTACTGGGGCTGTGAGCAAAGACAAGACAGGGGGAGACAAAGTGCAATGCATGGAAAAATCAAAACATGGAATAATCAAAACTAAGGCAATGCATGAAATGAAAAGCAACCAAATACACAATTCTAAGGAATAGTCTGACATGGCAAGGAATCAAAATACACATATGGCAGTCAGAACATGGCAAGGCAAGGCAAAAACCAGAATCACAACACAAACTGGCAATTTTATCAGTATCAGGTTAAGAAAAAGCACCTAACTTTGATACGCTCTACCAGGAATGGTTCTCTCATGAGGAAATGGATCTACTTCTCTGGGGGGATAAAAGTCAGTTCACCTGGTAATGCAATTTGTACTAAAGAGTTTGGGCCATTAAAACGGTATACATAATGGTAGTCATGGTCTGTAAACAAGGGCGAGACTGAAGTTAATTTTTATTGCCCCCACCCCAAAAGAAAAATATCCATGAGTAAAAATACCCCTTCATCCTCCACTTCCCACTTGACCCCACCAACATTTTGTACGCATTATTTATAGGGCACATGACGGACGTTAAAATTAAGGGAAAGAACACAAAATGAATGATTCGTGGTTATTTGCAAACAGCCCCGCTGACTGAGATTCGTTCCCATGAACCTACCATAGAACGACAGCGTTTGCGTTAAAGGTGGTCTGGGTGAGTCATAATGTAAATGCTTTGACACAGAGCTTTCACAGCACAAGCTTCGATTATTTACATACCCCCTAATGGGCGGGTCCACCCATTGTTATAAAAACGCCTTAGTTGCAGACCACACAACTACCAAACTGAACTAAGGTGATGAAAACGTCATTTACGACTAACAAAGCTGTGAATTTTAGCATACTTGCAACGTGTGTTTCCTTTGGAGAATTTAGAGAAAGCAATAAACAAGAGCTCTTTGACCCCAACAAGGGCAAAATCTGCACTCAGAAAGTTTCGTTTTGGTGCGAGTGGCAAGGCGGCTCCTAAAATTGTATCCAGGACACCAGGGATTGGCATTCTCACAGTAGCTTATGAAGTTGAGTAGTTGCCCACAGTATTGAAGCCTGTTAAATTTCCCAACTGAAGTCCATTTAAAATCATGAGTATCCTGGACAGTCCTTACAAATTATAACATTGCATCCCACTAAAGTGATAACTCTCCAGTCTCCACCAACCGATACTTCATTTATCTGAGCTGCACAAAAATGGTTAAATTTACTTTTCATTGCCATTCAGTCCTTCCTGTTTCTAAACCCAAAGCACATGATCTATTGCCAAAAAAGCCCATCAATTAAACTTGGCAGCTTCAGAACTGACATCTTGCCCACCTGAGCAGCTTCCATTGAAATCTCTGGAGCCAGAAAGCAGGAGTTGCCTCAAGTTTTAAAATCTTGACGGATGAACCAATTACTGCCCTGATGAGGTAAACTCCAGGCGCAGACATGGGGCCAGCACTTGCCCCCTGCCCCCAATTACTGACACACCAGTAAAGGTAGAAAAGGTCAGGTAGGACCACTTCCTCTGGTCGACAGGTTAACATCCTCAAACCCCAGGGAGGCGGAATTAAACAGGTGCCCACATTGCATCGTTTGATTAGCTGCTTGACGTGCAAGGCCTAAGCTTTCATTAGGTCTAAAGGAACCTGAGAAAGGGGAGTCAGGGTAAATGACCAGGCCGAGGCAAAACCAAGGCAGAGTTTGTGTTTCAGTTGCAGAGACGCTTTACGGCCATTTATGCCGAGCTCCTCGACTCTGGTCTGTGCTTGTTGTAAAACACAAGCGCAGTACCAATCAGTGCTTCCCTTCAGCGATTCATCTCAGCAGGGCAGTTTCTGTCTGGAGGCAGCAGGACTAAAACCTGCAGAATGACAGCAGGAAACTGCAAAGCCATCACTGCCCTCAGTCCTTTGGGAAACATCTCCCAGACTGGAAGGAGGAAATTGAAACGCACTGCTTCTGATGGTTTTCATTTAGATGTGGGGAAAATAAAAAACATTTACTCAGGCATTAGAAAACATAAAATGCCCCTCTGTGTATACAGGGGTCCACAGCAAATTTCATCTGTAATCTGCAATTACTGATCTGAACTTTGTTATGGCTATTCGGAAATTGCAGAAAGCTTGCAGAACAAATTTTCAGCAGAGTGACAAGTAAACAGCAGGGCATTACACATCTGCTCGAGAGGTATAAATTGTGCTCTGGTAATTTTCAAAGGGAGGGGAGATGATTTGATCAAATTAAATGTGAAGCCTTAAAAGACACCATGCGAGAAGATGCTGCTTGGAGGGGGCAGATACTGTAAAGAAATTGTGAATAATGGTATGCTATAATACTGTAGTTATGGAGGCAGGTCTGTGCATTTCGAGGCTGCGGTTTACTTACAGCTTAACTGCTTGAGTCAAGGTTATGTTACTGTTCACTGAGGACTTCTCTTTGACCATACGGGTAGAACAATCAATTCATGACCCAGCTGAGCAGCATTTCATCTGAAATTGCGATTTCCCCTACTTGATAATCCAACATAATTAGCTTTGTGTACACTGCAGAAATCTAACACCACTCAAGAGCTTGGTGCAAACGCGCTTGGAAACAAAGACGTCTATAAGCGCGTGACCCTCGCGGAGAGTCGAGGAGCAGTCTGGGAGATTTCTAAAGGTCATTAATTATCCGGAAGGCCGGTTTCCACTCCGCATTACCGCTAATGGGGGCCGACAGCGAGGGATTCGCTAAGACAGGGTTGAACAGATACTCAATTACTCCGCGAGTTCTGCTGATTTACATTAGCAAATGAATTAGGCCTTCAGTTTCATTTTAAGACAAACATTCAATTGCAGGTTTTGTAGGCGCCCATAACACTGATAAAAATCTTTGGGCCTATACTTTTTTTTTTTGGGTTGTCTTCAGAATTTAAAGTACACTGCATTTTGTGTGCATGCTGATTGCAAACCGAACTACAACAGAGTAAATAGTTAAATGTAACACAAAGGTCATTTCCCCCAACCGTTGAGCGACATCTTTCGGTGAAACTTTTTGGCGCCATTTGAATGGTGTGTTAGATTTACCGGGGGAATAAAAGCAACCTTTCCCTCCAGTTCCACCAAAAGCTGGGGGAACAGCCATTTTGTAAATGCAATTATACTGGGACAGTGGCTTTCTATGCTACTCTTAAGAACTTGCTTGTCTGTTAAAAACCTGAGTGAGGTGCTTGTGCGTAACCAAGTTTTTACACCAGGGGCGAGGCAGCGCATAAGATGCAACCAAAGGAGGAAAGTTAACATAGCGAATGTTCATGTCGGGTGGTAATCTGACAGGCTGTTAGCACAAAAATAAGGAATTAGCCCTCTAGGAAGCAACAACGCCCTGCATCTGTGGATTTTCAAACACAATTGCTTATTGATTTATGTTCTGTCTCTGACCAGGGTCAGCCAACAAATGGAATCTCAATTTTTGCTCGAAGTTGTTTAAGCCATGCGTGCGGACCTGGCTCACGTACAATTTAAGTTGCATTCAAATACTTTTTTCTGAGCCATATTGATCTTGCTTGGTACATTTGAGCCTGCCGGGAAGAGTGATTGGGAATGATTTCTGCATCTGGGATAATTTCGTTCACTCAAACACACCAGACCAGCTTGGTCAAATGCAGAAAAGGATTTAAATCCATAATAACAGCTTTTTGAACCCAGACCTATCATGTATGGTACTGGTGAAGGAGTCCATTCTCATCCCAGCTCATCATACAGTGACGCTACCTGAACAAGCATCGATTTGCGAAGAAAATAGAGGCTTTTGGTGTCCTTATTTGACACCAGTGTTAAAACAAGCCCTAACCCCAGCCCCTAAACTTAAATATCAAATAAGGACACAAAAAGCCTCTGTTTTGTCGGATATAGACGCTAAGTCAGGTAGCTTCACTATAGGATGGGTCAGGATGTGAATATTGTGAGGACAGGAGCACTGTACAGGGGAGGCTGGGGTTGTGTCAGTGTGTATTAATGGCCCTTGATGTGCCAGTGCAACAGGTGGGCAAATTCACAGCCCTCCGCAAACCGCAACGCTTCCGCTCCCAGAACAGCTGTGGCTCATTAATCCTCTGCGCTGGGGCTGCTCCCTGTTGTTTGATCATTAGGCCTGTGTGAGGGCTTTGTCCCCAAGTCTGCGGGGTACTAGGTGGAGACTACCTCTTTTTAATTTATATGTATTTACATTTTTTCCCCCAAATGTAACTAGGGATTTGCAGCTAGCACTAGAAAGGGAAGATATGCGATTCCTCTGACTCTTGCGACGCCTAACTGTTGTTTTGCACTGGACCACGACGCTACCATTCATGTTTCTGAAGCTGTAAGAGGATGAGGATGAGGTGACTGCATTCATGGCTCAAGGCAGCATAGCTTTACAGCAAGCAGGTCATGGGTTTGATTCCGGCCTGAGGTCTTTCTGTGAGGAGTTTGCATGTTCTCAGTGTTGAAGTGGGTTTTTTAGGGGTATTCATATTTCCTCCCGCAGTCCAAAAACATGCATCCCTTGCTATAGGCAGTTTTATTTTTGTGTAGACACGTCGACAGACGTCTTCAGAAAAGAGTAAGACAAAACAGATGCTTTTATGTGAAGCAAAATGTCAGACAACAACATCTGTGGCACAAACAGTCACCTCCTTGGTAGGTATAGTTATTTTTTACCAACCATAAGCTGAAGCACCGGTTGTTTTTGCGAACGCTACTGCATGGACTTTCAATATCCACGACAACCCCCAAACTCTCGGTCCAATCAGCCAATTAAATTAGAAGACAACCACTGACAGTGTCTGCGATCTTACCAATTTTCAACAGGTAAAAAAAAGAAACTAACACACTTTTTTCTCTCTCTCTAACATTATTTGAGTAATTAGATACTGTCGACGGACATTTGTCTTGTGAGTATAAAACGGCCTTAACTGCGCACTCAAAATTAGCCATTGGTACAAGAGTGCAGTGGGTGAAGGGAGTGTGACCCTTGCAATGGACGGATGATCTTGGCGTTCCTGTTTCTCTACCATTATTAGTTGGGATGGGCTTATACTGCAAGTCTATCCTCCATGACTTTGACCAGGAACAAATTGGATCATGGATGGATGAACAGTCTTGGTTCATTTCTTGTATGTCACCTCCCAACTGTGAGCACATGCTTCTGCTACAAATGAGCTTTATCATGGTGTGAGCCTTCCTGGGGCCCCTTCACTGCCTCCTGCTGGTCTTACCCTTCCCTTCTACCATGCGATTAAGAATGAATGATACTGGTTTAGAAGTTAATTCATAGCACACCAGAACTTTCCCTGGCAATGGAAACGCACTGAAGTTTCAGACTCTGTTCACCAAAGCAGGTCCGTGGCAGTTTGAAGTTTGAGTAATTTTATACTTAAAAGAAAGTATTTTTCTACCCTTCTTTCATTCTACTTATTCATCAGGTGATACGTCTCTATAACTCCACTCTGAATTATAGCCATAGTTTCAACTGCAGATAAAGGCCACAGAATGAGCACTTGAACAAAGAGGTAATTTTCTTATCATTGAATTGGATTGATAAGCATTCCAGGCGAGAGGCGACTGGTTTGCACTGTGTTGCCGTGTTTATCCATCGGTGTGGCAGTGATTACAAATCAGTTGGGGTCAGAGTCTCGTCCGTTTTCATCCTCGTTAATGCCAAAGCATCCCTACACATCCATCTAGATATTGGCCACCTGAATGAGAGCTTAAAACGTGGGCTTGAATCCCTTCAATATCTGCTGAAATATGTAAGGAGTGGGTGTGTGTGTGTGTGTGTGTGGAGGGGGGGGGGGGGTTCTCACTCAGAGACGGTAAACAGCACACATCCGCCTTCGATCTCCTCCTGCCCCGAGCCACTCGACATCAGCGAGAAACACGGCGAGATAGGGATGGCATTAAAATCAGGAGTTAGGCCCTCATTATTTCTCCCCGTCCGACAATTGTTTCTGATTGGTTTACGGTCGGTTTATGGCCTTGATCAAGTGCAGCTTGATCCAGGCGCTCGTTTTCGACATGCCGCTAACGAGGCAGTAAAACGGGCTACTCCCTCATGTCGAATGCTACGGAGGGGAAACGATGTAAGGGATGTCTGAACTAATCAAAGCAAATACGGTGAGCGCTATACTGTAATTCATTAGAAAGTGACACATCTGTTATTTTGGTCCTGTTAGCAGAGTCTATCCCCAGATCTGAATCCTGCTGAACTACGCATTTCACATGCTGAAGAGGAGACTGAAGGTACGCGGTCTCTGAAACAAGCAGGAACTGGAGACGGCTGCAGTACAGGCCTGGCAGAGCATCACCGGGGAAGATACCCAGTGTCTGATGTCAGTGTCACAGACTTCTCATTGCAAGCAGTCATTGCAAATCCTGCATTATGTTAAGCAGCCAAATATCATTTAATGCCCCTCCCCCAATAAAAGGGGGCGGAGGAGGAGGCGGGACCATGGACCTAAGGCTCTGTCATTTTTATGGAAAACAGAGGCATATCACTGACAGCACAGATGGACTAATGGGGAGTGTATGGTGTGATCAGGCTGGTTATTCTGCGATTATATTATGATTACGTTTATTTGTGTTGCAAAAAAAGCAGCAGCCAAGGCATGAAAGTTTGTGTTTTAAACCCGCAATGTGAGAGCAGGCTACCCTGAGGATAAACTTCTATTGGTATCGACTGAATTCTAAACAACTCACAAGCAGCATTTGGCCTTAAACTGACTCAATTTTTAGCTGAATGCAAAAATCGACCAAGAACAGAGTTTTTCCACATATTGGTTCTAGGTTGCCAAGTTCAGCAACGTCCCCTTAAAACATGGACCAGATACAAGTGTATGTTTTTCTAGATTCAGGCTGAAAATTTGTTTTGGGCCAAAAAAACCTTTCAGGAATGTATGAACTGATTGGTCGCAAAAGATTTTATTTCATTTCATTTTAGGTTCTGAGAATTTTTGTGTGACATGGACAAATATTTAAATCGCCTCACAGTTTATTATCCTCACAGTGCAGTGAGCTGCTCTCCCTTTGTTCTATATGCTTCCAGCTGCTAGAGTTTATAGCAGGATTCATGCAATCTGCCTGACTGAGGTCAAACCGACAGTTTCTGTGCTGAGCAATGAGAGAACAGCTTTGCTCCAGACCTATAATAACTTACAGCAGCATCTCGAACAGCTTTAGTGCTCCAGCACTGTGTGTAATGTCCATTACCATCGCCATAAACCTTGAATAAAAGCCCAAACTATTTTGGATGGTGGCCCATTGAATAGCAGAATACAGACTCCTCCAAGTTGTTTTATGTCAAACGTTCTGTACATCTTATTTTCCTATTACGATATTGCTTCACTGTGACTAACATAAGCCTTTAAAAATGCAACTACTGTCATCTATGGGTGAATGGTTTGGGAATTAGGACATTTAAATCGGACCGATGCCTCCATTAATTGATCGTGCAAATGAAGCTATCCTCCACACTCTGATACGTTTAATGCCATGTACACCACCTCCGTCATCTCAGATTTGTTTTTCGAGTCTTGTAATTGCAGGCCTTTGGTAATCTTTGTGCTCTGAAGGGAAGATAAGTTGAAAGACAGGAGAGAAGTCAAATCTGATCTTGGTGTAATGTGCTTGTAAGATACTCTGATTCATCGTTGTGACCATTTTAGACATTGCTTTGTGTGTTTCACTTTCGTATTTAACTTTAATTCAGTCAATATATTGTTGGGCGCCAACTTATTGTGTTTCATTAGCTGAAATTCTATCATTGAATGTGACACAACCTGGAAGATGGCAGCTGGAGTTACAACTGATGGGACACATAATCAATTCTTTCTCTGGTCTAGAATTTGTGCTTTAGCAAAATATAACAGTATCGCGTGACGCATTACGTCAATGTTCTGACACTGCATGCCATGTTACACTATGCAGGTCACCAGAGTATTCTTGACAGAAAACATTCCTTCCCTCTGGCACGAAAACTGTAAACCAGCTGAACTAACTGTAATCCAGCTGACAGGTTTTTAGAAATCTTGCCTCAGGCAGGACATGACTCACAAACAAACATGATAAAATTTTGAGAACACGAGTCCAACAGAGATGTCTCCATCCAGCTGAGCCTGTAATGCCCTCAATAAACCTGGATACACAGAAAATGTGCTTGAGTTCTTGAGTTGAAGAAGACCTCTTGAGATTTAGGGAAAACATCAAAGCTGTTTTCAAGAAGTTCATCCTGGGAATCGTCCAACCGAGGGCTACTCAAGTCCAGCTCCTGAAGACTGCAGAGTTCGCAGGTATTGCCTCCCAACAGTCACCTGATTTCACGAATGGATTTACAGTAATGTACTGTAATTTGTGAAATCCAGAAGTGGAGAACATGAGTGGGGTTTTTGCTGGCAGACACAATCGACCAGAAATTCTGCAGTGCCAGCCTATCCAGACCAAAGTGGACAGAGCCATTGTATCTCATGCTAGATCCATAATATTTTTAAAAAAAAATCAGCTCTGGCATCATTACTCATCAGTCCTAACAATTGGTAATTGTCTCATACGACTCAAAAGCATACGTGCTCTAAAAGAAAACATACGCTTGTCTCGACAAATCCAACAGTTTTCCGTAGCCCACTGTGAAATTTTCAAATCAGACTTAGCACATTTAGAAATATTTGTGTCTTATTTAGCAAAAAGGTCAAACAAATGAGATTTTTTGCCTATAAATAAGGCTGAGACAGTTGACGTATTTTGGGGTTTTTGTAGAGTGACACCATTTGTGACACTCCAGAAGCGTAAAGTCCACACGACATTTGGCCAGTGCTCAATAATTTAATAGCGTTTGAAAGCTGAACTAACATATGTGGTGCCTCAAGTGAATGGCTACAAAAAAAGAAAAATACAAAAATCAATCTGTCTCAGTTCGCCGCGCCTGCTAGTCCGACGCCAAACAAAAACTAAAATGGCTCACTGAACCGTTCACCAGCACAGCCAAATGGTTCACACTATCACACTGTGATGGACAGGTTTCATTTCATAAGCTCTGCTTTGCGGCATATAGGCAACACCAAAATGTTATCCATGCTCAAAAAGTACACTTAACATTCTTATTACAAACAAGCATTCAGAGAATTCATAGTCTCGCCCAACAGCCTGAAATTTATGTCATGCCGTGAGGTCAGCCCAAGGTGTTTACCAGAGAAAGATGATTGAAATCGGTCAAGTGGTCCTGGAGATATGTGCCAAGAAACACAAACACACGCACAAACACACGCACAAACACACACACAAACACACACACAAACAAACACACACACAAACAAACACACACACAAACAAACACACACACACACAAACACACACACAAACACACACACAAACACACACACACACAAACACACACAAACACACACACACAGTGATTACAACAGTCTCGCAAACTGCTATGGGGGGGCTCCACTAATAAGTCATTGAGTGAGGCGTAATTGATTGCTGTCCCCTTCCGGCATTGACAGTCCTGTCCCTGACCAAACCTCCCTGGTGCATAACGGTACTAACCCTACATCTTTGTATACCATTTCATGTTTAGTCCAAGGAAACTTGAAAATACACAAAATGTAATTTGCCATAAAGTCAGCCCACATGTATTTTTACAGATGATTTAAGATGTCGCACTGTGGTAATGGCAGATTAAAATTTTTATGAAGGCAGTTTAGCTTCATGACAGTATCTCTGCTGACTCTGCGAACCGAACAGCCATTCCCCATACTTCACCGTTCCTGCTACTTTTTGAAGTTGAAATGTTCCAATTTGAGGGCTCTTATAAATATTAATAAGGACATGCCATAAGGAACATTACCAGTGGGGATGGATGCTCCGTCCTCGGACACATCCCCTCATGAATATTTATTACAACTACTGAACTCAACAGCATAACCTGAAATTTCTGTTAGAAACCAAAGGCAGTGCAGGACATTAGCTGATATCCGCAACACAATAAGACATTGCACCTCAACTCTAGGAGACTGACAGTCTGTTTCATTAAGATGTTGATTCTTTACCCATTCCAATATTAGTAATGCCATTTTTACACCAAAATTAGTATGTATAGTGCTGTGAAAAGTATTTCTCTTCTTCCAAATTTCTTCCATTTTTTACAACTTGTCAAACTTAAATTAGTCAGATCAAACTCAATTTAATATTGGACAAAGATAACCCAAGTAAAGACAAAATGCAGTTTTTTTTATGACGATTTAATTTACAGAAGAAAAAAGCTAGCCAACCCTACTTGGCCCAATGCGAAAAAGTAATTGCCACCTTAGTCACGAAATCAACAAACACGAATTTGAAAGACATGAGGTTTCTATTGTCTTTGTCTAATGACAATTGCATTAGACACACCCACGCATGATTACTGCCAGTGAACCTAAACATCACTTAAACAGAACCTGTCAAGCAATGTGATGTAGGCTAAAAGCAGCACGTGATGCTGCAAAAGAAATCCGAGGGTAAATAAAAAACAATGTCACTGATATCTATCATTCAGTCAGGAGAGGGTAATGAAGCCTTTTACTAAGGCTCTGAGACACCAGAGTACCAGGGTGTGAGCTATTATCTACAACTGGGGAAAACTTGGAACAGTGGTGAACCTTCCCAGGAGTGGCTGACCCACCAGAATTCCTCCAAAAGCACATCAGCAACTCATCCATGATGTCACAAAAGAACCCAGACAAACATCTAAAGAACTAGAGGCCTCACTTACCTCAGTTAAGGTCAGTGTTTATGACACCACAATAAGAAAGAGACCAGGCAAAAATAGCATCCATAGAGCAGCAGCAAGGTGAAAAACTACTGCCCGCCAAAAAACATCTCAATGACCACCAAAACTTTTCAGATAATTTTCTGTGGACGTGATGAGTCAAACGTGGAACTTTTTGGAAGTCATGAGTCTCGTTATATCTGGCGTAAAACTGACTGAGCATTCCACAATAAGAACATCACACCAACAGTCAAACACAATGGTGGTAGTGTGATGGTCTAGGGCTGCATTGCTGCTTCAGGAACTGGGCTACTTGCTATATTGGACCATGGGTTCAGCTCTGTACTGGAAAATCCTGAAGGAGAATGTCTGGACAGCAGCTCGCGACCTAAAGCTCAAGCACAGTTTGGGTTATGCAGCAGGACAATGATATGAAGCGCACAAGCAAGTCTGCCTCGGAGTGACTCAAATGACACAAAAGAAAGTTAAATTCAAGTTAGTCCTGAACTGAATCCGATTGAGGTGCTGTGGGATGACCTTAAACAGGCAGTTCATGCTCAAAAACCCTCCAGCGTGGCTGAAATATAATAATTCTGCAACGAAAAGTGGGCCAAAATTTCTCTACAGCGATGTTAAAGACTCTCAACCAGGTACCGCAAACGTTTGATTGCAACCGTAGCAGCCAAGGGAAGCACGACCACTTATTAGGTTTAAGGTGTTAATTATTTTTTCTCGTGTGTAATAAAGGTTGTCAATAAATCTTGTAAAAGCTGCATTTTGTGTTTCCTCATGTTGTCTTTGTCTTATATTAAAATCAGTTGAATGATCTGAAACATGTAAATGACAAATAAGCCTAAAACAGAAAAAAATTGAGACAAAGGGAAATACCTTTTCACAGCACTGAATATGCTAGTTTTCTAAACGCAGCTAAGCTCACCAAAAATAGGCAATTGACTTCTTTCCCACTGCCATTAGAGGAATTTACCTTCCTTTTTTTTTTCTTTTTCTTCCCCAGGCGCATGACAGACGTCACTTTTGACGTCACGAACGCATCAGGAGCAGGGTTAATAAACAGTAAAAAGCAGCTTGAAGGCCAGTAATAATGTCACGGTGGATTCTTTTTCAATATCTTTTACTGCAGTCTCTCTTTCAAGCTCAAACTCAATCACCGTTATATCTTACATAATACAAAGGGAAAAAAAATTGCTATGATGTCCCCATTAACTGTGAAAAACAACAAATAATGTAGCAGGCCATTTACATGCCATGGTGCAAAACTTCGACACGCATCATAGAATCGCACAGAAAAAAGCGGAAAACATGAGCATATCCACCTGAGAGCCAAGTTCCCATTACTGAAATACCCGCTGTGATCACTGCAGCCATTTGACCAGAGAATGTCAAATGTACCCTTGTGGGGCGGCATGGCTTAGGCGGTAGAGCGGCTGGGCTAGGAATCAGAAGGTTCCCGGTTCCATCCCCCAGCTCCTCCAGAGAACGTGTCGATGTGTCCTTGAGCAAGACACTGCTCCTGATGTGCAGGTTGGTGTCTTGCACTTCCGCCATCAGGGTGAATGAGCGGCATAAAAGTAAAGCACTTTGTGCCATCTGACTAGAAAGGCGCTATATGAATGCAGTCAGATGCAGATGTAGCCAGAATGTGAGTGGGTGTTTGTGTGGAAAGGGCATTATAAAACTGATGCTTTTAATCCAAATTTACAGGCGTTCAGACCCCGGGGTTCAGGGTTCAGGATCTTGCTCAAGGATTTAAAAGCAATACAGATGACAATTGGACTTTAACCACCAACAAGGGTGTTCAATCTTGTCCATGAAGGGCAACAGTGGGTGCAGGTTTTTGCAATCGCCCAACACTAAAACCTGATTCTACCTTCTCACGGTGTTCACTGATCACCCTGATTAGTTAAGTAGTCAACTTAGGTGTCGTAGCACTGGGCTAAAATAAAAACCAGTTTCCCACACCGGCCCTTGGCGGCTAAGACTGGACATCCCTGTTCTACAGTGTAGCTTCAGGTCGAGAACCTCAACCACTAGATGTTACCGTATGCCAACAGGGGACGTGGGGTGTGCTGTAGCATCCAGATACTGCTCCCCAAGACCCCCTGAAATGTGTCATTCCGGAACATGCTACAGTATTCTGGCCGCTCAATCCATTCAAATGTGATTAGTAAATTTGTAGCACTGTGCGCACGGACCATTTGCAATAAAACCTCATATTATGCAGTCTGTATGACTTCAGAATGTGGTTTCAGGAGAAGCAGCGCGTCCCTCATCCCCGGATCTCACTCAACTGAGACTCTCAGCTCAGAATATCAATGTAAAAGATGCGCACTGCCAGATAAATTTGAATATGGAGACGCTATTTCATCAGATGGCGCGCGGAGAAGACGGGCCGTCTGCATGCAACAAGCAGCCAATCACTGAGCAGGAACGCGAGACATGAACACAAGAGCTTAACCGTGGGATAAACAACCAGCAGCGAGGCAGTTTTTAACCACTCAACAATGAGCAAGGAAAAATCCACCGGAGGAGTGCACAGACAGAGACTGATTCAAGAGCAGATGGTAAGGCTCTTACTGCGGAGAATATTGCTTCAATCCAACTCAACACTACAGTTCATTCCATCCCTTGAACACCACAAACACGGACACCATTCCCAGCTGATTTGAATTAGTAAAGTAAAGGCAAAGTGTACATTTTCCCAGAAACTGCTTGAGCCGATAGCACTGCCTCAGCACAAAACATGGGAAAGTGTACCATCTCCTTTAGCAAACAGGGGCTCAATAAAAAAGGACACATAGCTGGTGCTGCTAGGTTAGTGTCTCCTGGTCTATCTTGTGTAGATGGAGACCAGTGAATGGCTTGAGGACAGCCAGGCTTAAACCATATAAGCACCCGCCTTGCAAAATTAGCACCATTCACAGCGTAATCTCTTCATATCTCATCTTTTTACGACGAGATGTTAAACTAAGGTCCTGACTCAATCAATGTGGTCATTAAAGATCCCATGACGCTCTTTGACAAGAGTGGAGGGTTCCTCGGTGTCATGGCTAAACTCCCAGCCTTGCTCTTTCGACCGGCCTTCTAATCATCCCTTGATTTAATTGGCTGAGCAATTTTTTTTTCTCCCTCTCCCCCTCAACCTGATGTGTAGTGAGCGTTCAGGAGCAGAATGACTGCCGTCGCATCATCCGGGAGGGTCCTGCACATCAGTGGTGGTGAGATGAGATTATCCTATACGACTGTAAAGCGCTTTGAGCATCAAGGAGAAGGTGCTGCAGTATATAAATGTTCATTCATTCAGTCATTTTTGTCACGTTCTTTATCTGAATAAAAATTACACAATGGCAAACTGTCCGATTGACCTTGCAAAAAAAAAAAAAACAAAAACAAAACAAAAAGATTCTGCAGCAGTTGCCCGATATCGCCAGAAACACAGGGGACACTAAAGATGAGAGAATAAAGCCGCTTTCACACCGTACGCGAAAGGAATTTTTCGCACGACAGATTACATTCAAAGTCAACGCGAAAAATCCCTTTCGCGTCCAGTGTGAAAGCGGCTTTAGATTGCGGTAGCCTGTCTGGCAGTTTACTGCATTGCTCATTTGGCTCCACTACAAATACTTGCTGAGTAGTTAAATCTGAACTCTGTTGATAGACCCGGTTCTTCTAATTCCTGATGCAATGGGTTATTTTCATTACGCAGCACTAACACCTCTGAATATGGGCACCTAAACAAGAAGTTTAGTGCATTTCTGGGACTCATCTCACACACATTAGCATAGCCTTGGGGGCGATACTCTCATTTCTGGATCCCCTCCAGACATCTCCGCAACCCATTTTCCAACATAAAATAGGCCCAATGTTAAACAGTACTGAAATTATAAAGTTGGTAATGAAACTGATATCACAATTATATCATATACTTGGCCCCAGCACAGGCCATTGACGTGGCACACATTCTGCAAAGACCAACACAGTCCATTCTGTGCTGAATGCAAGCCTGCAACTTGTGTAACTATTTTCAAGGTCTATGACTAACAACGATTGGAAGATGTCCACATGAAGAAAATATCGTTATGAATTTTAACGGTATTGATCTCCATCCTGTCAGTAAGGGTTGTCATCTCGGCCATACTCTTGTCCCAAATGTAGATGATCAAGTAATGCTGGGCGCCTCTCATACGCTCACACGTGATGTTAATTCCATTTTGCATAATTTTAACAACTGCACATATGATGGTAAATTGAAACTGTTTAATGCTTCTTGTACTTCCCTCTATGGATGTCCCCTTTGGAACATTGCTGGGAACCATATTTCACGTTTTTATGTTACCTGGCGTAAGGCCATTTGTAAAATATTTGTTACCCGTTATGGCTAACTGTAAACCTATAGAAACTCAACTTTTGTGTTGTTTCACAAAATTTGTTTCTAATGCATTCCCAGATAGCAAAATTCTTCTGGTCCATATCCGGTCCACACCTGACACGTTTGGCCCACATATCCGGCCCACATACTGCATGGAATGACGGCACTTGGGCGCTCCGCTCCCGTTTGCCACAACCAAGCCAT
This sequence comes from Gymnothorax reevesii, assembly GCA_029721435.1. Classification (NCBI taxonomy): domain Eukaryota; kingdom Metazoa; phylum Chordata; class Actinopteri; order Anguilliformes; family Muraenidae; genus Gymnothorax; species Gymnothorax reevesii. Next base: position 19,929,442 of record CM056579.1, on the reverse strand, counting down.
CACAATGCCAGATGTCAGCCAAGAGCATATAATGCAGCAAATGTGGGCCAGTTTTGGTTCACGTACAGACTGACTATTGTCACTCTGCCACATATTTGCCCATTGTGGGCCATATTTGTTTTGTGATATTTGGGCCAAATTCAGCATTTACCACATGGGCCACTTTAGGCTCACACCCATTTTGTCTGGGCCAGAAAAATGCCAAAAGTGCCGGGTCGTTGCTTGATGTGGCCCACACCCGTATGCTATCTGGGTTGTCTAGTCAAAATAGTTATCTGCGTCTTATAGCCTGCATTGCCACTCAAGTAAGTCATTCTACCATTTCAGTCTGTTTTAATCATTGACTTAGAATATCGAGTGAGATGAGTTTCACTTTCATCACATTTGATCTGCCACCTTCACAGCGCATTGTGTCATCTGTTAATATGCCTGATGCGCCGGCCTACAGTGATGGCGCTTTCAAACACTCTGTTATGTGACCGAGAAGAGTCAGATTTTTTTTATCTGTTGATGAGTTCAACTCAATTCTAAATGTTTTATGTGTTGAATAATTTTGATTTTTTTTTTTTTTCATTGTTTTTATGCTTTCTGTATTCTACTGTTTGTGTGGCTATGTTGTATATCAGTATGAATAAATAAATAAGACTTACACACAAGCTTCACATTGAAGCTGGGTCAACAAATACGGAAATGAAAACACCTAAAAATAGAACGAGAAGGATAAAAATATCGAATAAGTGCTAGTAATATCGGTAGAATGCTTATTCCCATTCATTTGAGATTTGTTGCATTAGACTGAGCCCGGGGGATCACGATGAATGAGATTTAGCAACTTGCTTTTGAAAAGTGGACACATAACCACTAATGCAAAATGCCATGGCAGAAAGCCTGAATGTATAATGAGAGCGTGGACAGAAATAAACACTGCAATTCCAGTGTAGAGTAATGACGACAATTACATGGCTGAAAAAGTCATTCCGTTTTTAAAATTCATAGTGGTGGTCATGGAACACAAGATCATAAATTACGGTTTAATGCTCACTTCTGCTTTGAAATTCCCCTGTGGTCATTATAATGCAAATATTCTCATTTATATTTCAGATTTACCATTATGCCTTTGAAATAACATTACCCATTTATCTAAACTCTTAAATAACTCTATACTAGTAAATACGAGCATTAACTGTATCAATGGCACATAAAAAAAGGGACTTTATGAATGTAGATTAACAAATGGTAAGCCTAACATTACATTCGCAGTATTGCAATTATCATTACCAAGCAGATGCATACTGGTAGCCTGCATAACTTTGATCACCATTACATTTACTAATGGAACATAAATGACAGCATTGTTTTCTTGCTTCCACAATGCCAGAATCATAATTGAATTAAGTCTCATTATGGGACAATTTAAGCATGCAGTGAAGTTGTATAACTCTCTCCTGAAAAACAAATTGCATTATATAAATCAATAGGAACATGAATCAGGGTCCTTCACAAGATGCACATTCCTCTGTCTGGGTGCGAGTGACTCAAAGTTATAATCATTGCAAATAAAAATGTAAATGAGGACATTTTGCTTTACGTTGAATAGTCTGAAGTCAGTGCTACCAATTTGCGGTTTAAAGACGGAAGCATGGCACAAGGCTAATAAAAAATAACTATTGCGGAGCAAGTGGCCAATTTAAATGCATTTCGCCGCAGCTTTCATACTTCCCAGACTGTTATGTGCTCTGCATTTTTACCTGGGCGGCACAAATCATAACCAGCTCTACTCTGGCAGTTAAACCTGTGTTTCCATACCGGAGTTGGAGAGGGCTCAAAAATGCGCCCCAGTTGTAAATAAGGTAGGCCCCTGAATGAGTCTTCTGTGCATTAGGCTGTGCACCACTGTAAAATTGATGGGTCCAAAAAGACAAGTAATACATTTAGAAGTTGGTCCCAATATGCAAAAGTGCATCTCATCAGGGTCAAGATATTGAATACGTAAAAGCAATTATGCTAAACATTGGCGATGCACCCTTTAGTGTGCATCTTTTACTCTGAAACGCTCATGTGGAATTTTCTGCTCGGGTTTATAAAGAGTTACTTGATGTGCAAGTTTGCGAACTTCCAGATTAAGACCAAAATTTAATTTTATGTTGCTATGGCAACTGTTTCAAAACCAGCGGGTCATCAAGAAACACAGTAAATATCTAAAGTACCCTTCAGCGCACACGAGGCGCAGGTGGTGGAAAATTGCCATTTTCAGCGCAAAGGCTCACCCATATTTTACTCCACTTGGATTCGCTAATCAAGTACAATTTCTCAGGCAGAAATTGGGCCTACTGAGTGAAATTAGTAGGTGGAATTCAAGAGTGTAAGAAACACACGGTAGGAGTTTAACCATCTTCACCCTTATCTTCCTACCTCAGTCTGGGAAGGTCAAAATCAAACACTGAAAAGCGAAAAAGCAAAAAAACCCCAGAAAGCCCTTCAGACTCACCACTTTTCACCACCTCAGTAGAATGAATGGTCACCTGGTGGGCTGGTGAAATGCAGGTATGTGGTCAAGATAAAAGCAGTAACCATGGGCACCAGAGCTTCGAAAATGCGTTTAGCACATGCTATTTCAGGAGAAAGCCAAATTAGTGTTTTTATAACTTAACCTCACCCAAAAAAAAAAAACAGCTTTACGTGACAAACTAGCGACAGTAACAGCTCGCTATTATGAGGTTTTCTTGACCCGCTCCGTGACAAGTCACAGAGCGAGAGACAAATCTCATAATTTGTTATTGAAATGTCGAGGCCGATCTGTTTTTATTACACAACCATTTGCAAAGGTTATGCACATTATTCAGAGTTTTTAAGGAAGTCAAGTGGACAGTCATAGCGGCTGACCCCGTGAGATTAACATTTGGCTGCGAGGACATAAATTCCATAGCCTGGGGTTGAGTAATGGAAATTGTTGCCTTTTGCCGTTCAATAGCTGGCTGTCTTTTCAAATTCATCCTTCTTTGCATGAATGCAGAAGTATACAGCCATTTCAGAGGTAAAGTCCAAGGACCAGAGATCAGAAATCTTGCAGTGGGTTTGTTCCAAAAATGCGCTCAGCTGCAAAACAGAGGTAGACAATTCCAGTACAGAGAGTAAAAGTCCCAGCATGCAAATCCCAGAAATCTTAAGACGTGTGGGACGGAGGAAAACCCTGGGAAGGAATTTTACTCTCTGGACCTATATCTTACACACCTGAATAATAAGTTTAGCGACACAGGCCCAGCAGCTGGAAGTTTAACTCCCCTGCTGACTCAGCAGCTGATGTACCCTTAATGTGCAAACTCTTGGAGGATTCTGGAGATGCAAGGAAGCCAGAACCATGACTGATTCAGTTCGTCAGCTGGCCAGGTCAACAGAGTCTGGAACGAGAGCCAGGACACACTCTCCTGTAGCGAGAAGAACATTCAGAACTCTGTCTCTCTCTCTCTCTCAGCCTGTAATTGACCTCAAAACCCGTAATCAGCTAATTAACACTCATTAATGCTCAACGCTAAAGAGTTGACATAAATCACTCATATGGCTAATGACTCCTGGTGGGGTGACACTTCGTGATTCAAGACAGAAAACCCTGACACCATCAATTTAAGCATGTCTTTTCTTGTTGGGAGCTAATTAGCTACCAAATGCCAGTTACCTACACAAAACCTGGTAAAATGCCTCAACATTGTCACAGTGGCTTTACAGAAATCTTTCAGATGCTCTCATTTTCTCAAATAAAATGCCCATCAAGGCATGTAGTTTATTCGGATTTCTGACAGACCTGTCAAACTGCAGAAAAAGATGTGGTGTGACTTGCTGGTATGGTGTTAGCAAGGTGGGAGAACTGTTTTTAAATTTGAACAAATACCAGCCACTAATACAGATCACAAAGTAAAGTTCATATTCTTCAACCACTTAAGATTAAATCATTACTTTGCGTCACAAATCGAACAGCCACTATCATAGTTTCCCATCATTTCGCTGGGAACTGGTGCTAGTTTTCCAGTGGGGTGTTAGGCTGTAGTCCCAGTGACACAAGCATCGATTTATCCTGACAGCCACAGTAGACTTTCTGGAGGTGCTGACTTTTTCAGTTTGAGTTTTTATTTGACCAGAAAGCTTTTTGCGAGACAAATGTTGTAAGTGCTCAGAGAAGTTGACCTACCGACAGGAACATTGATAGGTTTGTAGTTTAAAGCAAGAAATTGCACTCCAAGCAAGCAAACTCCAACACTGCCTGTACATCACTGCTCAGCCTCCAGAGGTTGCATTGGTGTAAATTTTATTTTTAGACATACATTTATTCAATATCTAGCTATCAACATTTCCTAAGATGTGTGCAATCGGATAACAATGCTGCTCTGGGAACAAGGCGACATGGCTTCCATTATAAACAGTGATGACATGAGACAATTCAGCAAATAAGCAGAATTAATTACTGTTCATGCAATTCCACATAGCAGGGGGAAATGACAATAGGAACTTTACAAAGCTTTTCACCAACTACCCAAACACATGAACAAAAAAATTGGTGCCAGTTGACTTCAGAAAGCCAATTATGACCTTTCTGTTGTCATTTGTTACATCTCCTCATCAATAAATTCAGCATGAAATAAAATAGCACAACTGAACCACTCATTTGTGGGTCATAATCCCTAATCCTTCATTTGACTTGTCGGCATTATCGTTACAAATTACACATCGCATTTTTCTACCCTCAGGCCTACTTCAACTATGTTAGACCTGAGGTCTAGACATGTTCACTGTTTAGCATTGTGCTGCCCTGCGCTTGGTGCAATGTGCATCTTTCATAGCACTGTCTCCTCATCTTCTTCAAACTTACCTTTAAAGTTTGAGTTTAGAAACTCACCAAATTACATTTAAACTTGGTCCATTAGTACAACTAAAAGTCCCTTGACATGTTTCTCCAACCCACTGTGCTATGGTGTTGCATTAGCACGAGTTCAAATCTTAACCTCCCCGTGAGAAGCCCATTTCTTTTACAGCTGCTCTATACTGGCATCCTAAAATATTTATGAGAAAAATGCACAGAAAGAGAGCAGAACCGCGTACAGTGCACCACTTTCCTCCTCTTATTGCCCACTTAAGTGCTTTTTAGTGCCTATGTATTAGTGCCAAGATGAATAGAAACGTCTGAAGCAAATAAGAAATTCTTTGGATAACTGCATATTTGCCTTCCTTTGTCAAATAGCACTCGCATTTGGCTGCTGCTGCTGTTGTTGTTAATGTTGCTGTTGTTGAGAAGGGCTTTGGAGGGAATTATCACAAATAACATCTGCCATCACAGTGTTTGATTTTAACACCTTTTAAGATGACAAAAATGCACAGAAACGTAGATACATGCACACAACTGTGACAATTATACACCACGATTCAAGTAAGTGCTGACTTAAGAAGTCCCTGGCGCAGACATTTAATTTGAAATTACCCCTTGGTAATACATTACTGCTTTCAAAGAGTCGCATGTATACAGTGCGTAGGGTGAAACTGTAGGTCCCCGGACCCTATTGCAATACCTCGCAGGACTCCTATTGTTGCCGCGCCATTGAGAGCGCTTCCCAAAGCCGTAAGCTAAGTGCACGCAATGTTAGTGCGGTTCAGAGATTGATTGTTGATCAACATTACGCTATTCGTGTCTAACGGATCGTTTACAATACCCACCTGGATGTGCGCAAATGCTGTTTACGGAATACGCAATTTATTCAAGACACTGATATGATCACATCTCAAATTCGGGAAAATGTCAAAGCAGCAGCTTTCAAGCTTGTCTTACAGCCACTGGCGACAGGTAAAACAAAAAGACAAGCGCCAGCAACGTGGGGTCTGTCTTCTTAAGGTGAGGAAAGTGTGTCCAGGTGTCACATTTTGCCACATGACATCACATCTGGATCACTGTATGTAGTAAGTTACGCTATGTGGCCCATAGTAAGGCAGCCTACGTAAGTGCATCAATGCCAGTAAAATGTTACCCCCTTAAATGCGAGCCAGAACACAGTAGTACTAATGAGTTTTCCCTCCAGCAAACACGCAGACAGCCTGGAGGCTAACCTGCTCTTGTCTTGCCACTGCAAATGAATATATTTTACTCGAAATTTGTATAACATTGCATAAACTAATATAGCTATAAGTATGATTCTGCTGATGTCCAGGATATTTACATTAACCTTCAACAGCACGCTTCGCTTGACATCATTTGACCTGTCAAAAAGTTCGTAGATATTCAGCGACATCTGAACTATGACCAATATTTGTGTTTATCTTTTTTCCTCGGGTCTCTAAATCTTTCCGTCGTGGGAGTAGTGATTCAAATTCCCACTCAAAATAACGGTAACACCGTGCGATAACTGCTTACATAACGGGAAATAGAAAAACAAAGCAATAATGCAAGGACGAAATGATGATTAACACAAGCTGCATCAACCTGGCTCAGAGCTCATCATGGAAACCGAATTATCGGACAAGTACAGATATTAAGTGGGCATCTGTAACATCAGATTTTCACGCTGGAACGAAAATGTTATCAGCGCAGTTAATGCCGCGTCAGATAAATAACCGATTTATCATGGTCACACGCACTTAAAATATGTAACGTTAGCCTACAGTCGTTTACAACAAATGTTCGTTAAGAGGACGGACATTACAGGGAAATCTTCCGAAAACGTTACGAAACCTTCAAGTATGTAAATCTGCGGTTCAGTCTGCTGTTCGCATCTCACATAAATTTACGCCCGATAGACAATTCAAAATCAAAGCGCTCAACGCATTACCTCGATCCAGAGTGAGCGGTTGGACCACTGTCGCCATGACTGCTGCTGCGCGATGTACAGCCTCCCGCCGCAGCATCACCAGAATCAGCTCCGCTTCTCAGTGGGAGTGGCCTAAGCGAGCGGATTACCTCTCCTGTGCCGTCACAAGGGGCGTCTTTACGGTCAGGTGAAATCAGCAACGTAAAAAGTTGGGGTTGTACATTTTGTGTACCTGCTCACAAACTGTCCATGTACCATTTAATTTAGGTGTACTTCATAAATTGGGCAAATACATTATAATTGATTCAGCTCTTCAAAGCACCACTCGAGTGACATTGGAAACACGAGCGATGGTACTAAATCACATCTGTTGCCTCTAATGTAGGGATTACTGACAAATCCCCATGTTCATGGATTTTACAATAAAATTGAGGCCTGTGGATTGTGAACTACCGGTGCGACCTCACTGCATCCCCTCAGCTGCCACAAATTCGACATTTCCTCACAAAAAAGGAACATTTTGCGTCATGGTTATTTGTGTGTGTGTGTGTGAGTGTCTGTGTGTGCGTGCGTGGGATGACGCAACTGACCCTATAACACAGTGACCCTTTTCATTTCTATGCTGCTTCTGTGACAAACCGCAAGAAAGGCACAAAAGCCAATTGTAGCAGAAATCCCCCACAAAAATAAGGGCCCTTATTTTCAGACAATGACATCAAGTTCACCCCACCACCTCATATTTCATGACTGAAAACTGTTTGTGAAGTATAATGGCAGGCTTACAGTGGAAATGAACCCAATTTGCACAGATAGTGGGTTTCACAGCAATAACCTCATTCAATTCCTCAGATACTACACTGATCAATTTGTTTCCTTTTCGAGGGTTAGCTATTGCAGCATTCCCCTTGCGCTATGTCACCAAACCCTATAATTTCGCGGCTTAAAAATGCCTTGCTTGTATTTTATGGGAACAAAAAGCTTCAAGTAGTTTTTAGTAAAACTGTGCCTCATTCTAAGCCTATTGCCATGAATTTGCCCATTAATTTGACATCAAAGAAAGGAAAGCCTCAAATTAACATCTTCAACATGAGATTAAGGGGTTTGACATGCCTGCCTTGAATATTATTTTAGAGTAAAATGAAGGAATCATTTTCACAGATTAAGGACAACTTCATCTAAAGTAAGTGGTTTGGTATATTTCTAGGGGTAAATTAGGGTAATTTCAAGTATATTTTAAGCACATTGTGTTTTGTTGTGTTATCCATCATAAGCTCAAAATGGACCAAGCTATGGTCAAAAGATTCGGATTTGTGGCAATTAATTCTGATCTGTTACCAGAAACTACTTGAATTTGCCCTCAAGGTTCACTCACGAGATTCCTCTTTCTTCAAAGTGTTTACAGCCCTAAGTCAGACCAGGTTGAGATAGCATGTTAAGTTAAAAATAAAATTGAAATCACTGAATTGTAATTTATTTTAACAAATATTACATTGAAGACAATGCAACAGCACATTACTTGATGTTTCATTTGATTAATTGCATGCTATTATATTAATTGACTATTTAAGTAAAAATTTAAATTTTGATTCTTGCAGCACATTTCAAAATAACATCCCAGACAATAAAGTATTTATCACTTTGTAATGTTGCCATTCCTATTCGCAACACTAAAATGTTCAGTGACTGGAGAAGTGATAAAATGTTTCTGGTGTAATTATGTCCCAGTTTTCCTGCAAACAAATCTTAAGGTGGGCAGCAGCACAAGGTCTTCATTGTCGGATTTTGTATTTCAAAATGTGCCAAACATTCTCTGTTGGGGACGAGTCAGGACTGCTGGCAGGGCAGTCCAGAACCCACACCCTCTTCTTCCACAGTCATGCCTTTGTAATGGGAGCACAATGCAGTTTTTCACTGTCTTGTTGAAATATGCATGGCGTCCATAGAAAAGATCTCTTAAGGGCATTCTATTGCTCCAAAATCTCAGTGTACTTTTCAGCATTAATGGTGCTTCCACAGAAGTGGACCCTTGCCAAGGGTTTTGACAAAACTCCCTACCACGACAGAGAATGGCTTTTGAACTTGTTCTTAATAAAAATGTGGATGGTCCCTTTATACTTCCGTCTAGAGCATATGGCGTCCAAAAAAAAAAGACCTGAAATATTGATTCGTCAAACCACAGTCACATTTCTACAAAGTGAAGGTCCATCGCAGATGCCTCTAAGCCCAGAAAAGTTGCTGGCGCTTCTGGACAATGCTATCATAAGGCTTGTAGATGTGACTACATATTTCAGTACTTGACTAAATGTTGCCAAAGTACCCCTGTGCCCATGTGGTTATATCACTGATAGACAAATGACATTTCTTAATGCAGTGCTGTCTGAGCGAGTGGAGATAAGGAATATTCAGCATAGGCTCACGCCCTTGCTCTTTTCCGGCAGAAATTCCTTCAGATGCCTTGAATCTTAAGTCTGGTACTGCAAAGTGTCGAACATCCAGATCTCTTTGCACCTTTCTATCAGTAACATTGTTTTGAAATGTTTCAATGATTTCCTCACTTCATTGCGGGCAAATTCAAAATCCTTGGCCCATCTTTACTCCCGAAGGACTAGGCCTTTTTTGATGCTGCTTGTTTTTACCAAACCATGATTATAATCACCTGCTGACATCAGCTGTTTCAAATCACGTCAATTCAAATTTTACAGCATAACTAGTTCTAAATTGCCCCTGTCCTAATTTCGTCTGGAATGTGTTGCAGGCCGGAATGACAGTTATGGATGTATGTTTACAAATAAAGTGAAGTTGACCAGACAAAATATTACAAGTCTTTTCCTCTTACTGTCTGTAATGAAATACTAATCAAAACCAGAGGCGCCCCGAGAGTGCAAACCTTCGCCAAAGCAGCACAGTCCAAATGTGGGTGAGCGGCAGCAAAATTCAGTTATGGCATGTCATAGGATTTCAAGATGGCTGCCGTAACGGCCATATTGTTTGACTGATCACGGTGAAAATCAATATGGTCCATCCCTGATGTAATAGTGACCCACCCGCAAAATTTCAGAGATATCCCTTCATGACTTTGAGTTATCTTGTTCACAAACTAACAGACAAACAAACAAACAAACGGCACCGATAACATAACCTCTGGTCAATTTCATGTGGCGGAGGTAATAAATTCGAAAATCACTGCTTTCTGTTTTTGTGCATTTCCCACACCTTCCCAGCTTTTTCGGAGTTGGCGTGGCCAATGCATTTGTCGTACAACTTGATGTAGTGACTTGTTGCTAATGGAGGCAATTTGGACTCAGAAATGCTACAAGATTTGTCTCACAAGCCTCAAACATCATTTAAACCCTTGAATTTTCATGATAGGATACCAAGGCAGTGACAATTTTGCAGTTCAGGAGTGAAAAGACATACAAGCAGGCTGGCTTCTTGAAGGAAAACCAAAACTGGTCACAACGTCACAATTTGTTAGTTTTTTTGTAGCATTTGAATGCTGGTTCACACTGAAACTGCCTGGCCTGCAATATTTGCCGCAGTCGTTATGATACATTTGCTTCAGTTTTGTAAGAGTCTATGGTGTTACACAGAGGTGTTATGGTGCTATAATTGGTGTGAACAGAGAGTGTGAGGTATTTTTAATAATTTATCATTCTGCTGTAGATGTTTTAACCACGCAGTTCATCTGCATGAGGATGCTGCAGTAAGAAAAACATTTTTAATATCTTGAGTTCAGAACAAGTTTTTTGGGGTTGTTTTTTTTGCCCTGAAATGGCACATCAACCCCTGTGCAACAGTGGTTCCCAACCCAGTCCTCAAGGACCCCCTGCCCTGCAGCTGTTCACTCTTTCACACCTGATCCATTTAAGGGCTTCATTCTGATTGGTTGAAAAAGATCTACCTGTACAGGTGTGCATGAAGGTGCACTGGGCCTTAAGGTGTGCTGATGTAAAGCTGCAACAAAAGCCTGCCGGACAGGGGGTCCCTGAGGACTGGTTGGGAACCACTGCTGTACAAGACCATGGTTCCATTAGCCATTACTACTGGCAAATATAAGGATAATATTCCATTGAAAGAACGAGTACATTAGCATCAGTCACATTTTATAATAAGGGTACAAATCATATTCATGAGTAACTAATGCATGGCTCATTATGATTTAATGAAAGACAAAATGCAGGCTGTGTCATAAATTCTTGTTGCACGCCATTAACAAATGATCGAGTCACTTCACACACAATAAATTAGTTATGGAATGTCAATTCAAAGTCACTTCATGCATTAATTGATATGTGACCAAATTAGCTGGATTCCTCTTACATAAAAGTTGATTTCAGGACTATACATTTGCACAGCCTTTCTGATGAAAAGAGCTTCATGTTTCTATGAGCATAGATCACATACAATGTCTTAGACACATTTGCACCAAAGTGGAACATGAGGGATTTTATTTTATTTTTTATCCCCCCGGCATATAATGCAGGAGGGATATAGTCATGGGTGCGGTTATCCGTCCATCCGTCCGTCTGTGAACATTTCGTTTCCGGAGCATAACTTGAAAACCGTTCAACATTTTTTCACAAAATTTGGTGCGCTCATTCATCATGACCTGACGTGGTGCCTTTTGCTAATCCGAAGTTGACGACGGAGGCCGGGGGGGGATATGCCATCTCCTGTTTTGTATCTGTTATTGAAAGCAGTAGTGTGTCACACATTTGAGAAAGATGTGCTAAAACCAAAGTCATCAAGCTGGTACCACTCAATAAATTAGACATGAATGAGCAGATGTTTTAGCTCCCCAGCAGCACCATAGGCCCATTGATTACACTGGTGACTGAGTTTAAAAGATACATGAAGTGTTCATGAGAACTTAATCATTACTTCACAGGAATTACCCAATTTGTGACCCCCCAAGTGAAGTCACGTCCTGGTACTAATTTGTGCATGGTTGCTTAATGACCATTCGTAGCTAACAAAAGAAAGTATTTGTTACTTAATTTTTAACCGATAAATTCCTGATTCATCATTAAGCCATTACTTCATTATCGGTTCCTGAAAGCTGAATATTCAAAAAAAAGAAAAAGCAATTAAGTGTCATTCAAAACGTTTGGACGGTATGTAAAATTAAAATCAAACCAGAAAGCCGTGAATTGTAAATCATCTTTCACCAGTATTACGTTGAAACAATCCAGCAGCATTATTTGATGTCTCACTGCATTAATTTGAATTTTCAAAATGAACGCATTTCAATTTTGAGTCATACAACATATTTCCAAAAAAAGTTGGGACAGAAAATTATTTAGCACTTGTTGTTGCCAATCCTTTTCACAACACTGAACTAACATTTAGGGACTGAAGACACTAAGTGATAACGTGTTTCAGGTGTAATTTTGCCCCAGTCTTCCTATAGACAAGTCTTCAAGTATGCAAAAGTACGGGCTCTTTGTTCTTAAATTTAGAATTTCAAGATTTGCCATATGTTCTCTACTGTGGAAACATCAGGACTGCAGGCAGGCCATTCCAGCGCCTCCACCCTCTCCTGATGCAGCAATCTGCAATGAAATAAGTCAAAGTAAATTTAGAAATCACTGCCTTTGGTTTTTTTCCTCACCGTCCAAGCTTTTTCTATGTTGAGGTTGTAAACCCTTTTTGTTTTTTTAAAAAATAATGAAAATTTTATTTCTAATAAATGGCTCGTGGCCAGCTCCATTTATCAGCTCAGTTATTTGGGTTTTCCTCTTCCCCAGATGAAATGGAACCGAAATCGGAAAAACAGACTGCTGTGGTGTGTGAAAGACGACAGCGGTAACATGGCTGAAATCATATTTCAATGTCAATGGAGATCATTTTTATTACTTTTATTGTTGTTATTATTATTATTGTGGTTCAGCCCTTCTTTTAAGAAGTGTGGCCTTAGCATTCGGCATTACACTAATTGTAAAAACTTTAAAATCTACAATGAAAGGCTACTTTATGAATTTTTGAAATTCCAGCACTGCTCTCCGTTGACCTCCTTCACCCCAGTGGTCTGCAAACAAACAATGTATGTGGGTCAAGAGGATGATGCAGTGAAACCGGGTCAACGTTTGAATCTGATTTATCTCATCCTAATCAGGTAACTTAACATCTTTGATAGATTTAATAATCACTGCCAAATCACCACACTTCCACTGACAGTAAAATGATGTGCCCAGTTGTACGGTCTTAACGTTTCCTAGGTAAAGCTACATCTTCCCATCAGGCTACTGCAATCTTGATACACTGGCAACTTCAAAATAGCCACCCCAGTAAACTTCTAACTTGTTATCAAAAACACAGATGATTGCAGTTCTCACGGGACAGCGTTATCGGTAATCTGGCCGCAATAACCAATGAAAAAAAATGGGGCGGCAGCCTCTGGGCGAGAGAAGAGCTTAGGACCAGTGAAAAGAGGACATGGAGAGATTATTTACTGGGTGCCATATGGGAGGTCACTCCTGCAATTGGAAAATATATTTACTGTCAAAAAAAAAAAAAAAAAACAGGGCGCTGCACTGCTTTGAGGGCAGTGTCTTTGGAATGCTGCTCGTTTAAACCTCAATCATACCAGAGACGAGGCTTAAAAACAACCACGTTTGTTGCCTCGGTCATCATACAGAGTCCGGATTTCCCAGACACGCCATTGCCGTTTTGTTGCATCTCATCCATTTTAAGCCTTATTCACCACTTACATTTCATTACCTTTGCTGTATGAACCATGTAGAGTATCCCTAGATGGCCAAGCAGTGTAATGTAATGTTGTTTGTGAGCAAGGTTTTAATTGTAAACATAAGCTCTGTACCTTACATGATGCCAACTGAAATAATCCGAGTTATTTACCTTTGTTTATTTTCGCCATAAAGTTAATGGGAGAATGTTTGAGTTTAGAGGATGTGCTTCTTTTGTGCACTGCTGGAGTCATTGACATTTTCAAAATGGATTTTTATCCAAGCCAAAACTGAAAATTATTCATGTTCTCACAGAACAGGACAAAACAAAACAAAAAAAATCCAGTTTGCTTTTAGCTAACTAGACTGCTGAGTGGGCGGATGTTACGAGACGACAGCTAAAAGCTTGATCCATAATGCATCGGGACAGATGTGCTCTGAAGTTCAGATGCTATATGGTGACAATCCAATGACAAGGCGGCATATGTACACTGAATAAATTGAGCAAATGTTTTTGCAGCATGTTTGTAAGATACAATCCCAAAATATGAAAATAAGGAAGCTTTTTTCCTGAGGCTAATCTAAATCAGTGATCACAGCTCGCCCTGCAGGAATGTCATTCAGCATGGAAAAGCATGTTGAACTCCCTCACTGAACAAACCAGCGAAGAACCTTACTATATTTTTCATGTGCTTTGACTGTGCTAACGCCACTCCCAAGGTCTACTTCATTATAACCACTGACACTGAGCCCATTCAAAGCATCCCTGTTCAGAACCAGCCAATTGCTTGGCCTTCAGCATCGTTGCGTGCGGTTTTCTCGAGAACCGCCGAGCGAGTCAAACAACTTTCAGACTTTGCAATTGTATTTCTGAGGATCCAAGAAAGAACAGGGTCGATTGAAAAGTAATTGGATGAACGGTTGCGGAGAAAACTGAGGGACAGATTGAAAGACGGACAAACAGGCACACAGACAGGCAGATATTCTACCCATTTTAGTAAGATGGTCCAGGAAGCCCGTCCTCACGCACTGCTCGGCAAAAATGAGCAGCGAGTATGTCTGTCGAATAAGAGTCATGGTTATGGCACCATCTTCTTAAAACAGAGTAAAGAAACAAAGGCAAAAATGCAACAAAAGAGATGAATTCTGCATCCTTTAAGGTCATTAATTTTATTCAACTACAGTACATGTGATCCCTGGCTTATGACAACTCATCATTAACACCATAATTACAACACTAAGTTAATTTTAATCAGTTGATGGAATAGTATTTGTCTAATGTCTGGTAATAATATTTTTAGCGAAACAACACCAGACTCCTTGAATAAAGAACTGTTCGATGCAGGCCTGTTTTTTGCCTTCAGTCCTTCTATACGGACTGACAAGGGGAGTCGAGGCTAGTCTGTCGACTTCAAACGACTGTCAGCCAGAAAGCAAAAGCTCAAACAGAGGTTAAAAAATGAGGGCCAGATGTCTTCTGGGTTATCAGGCAAATAATTATTGCACGATTGCCTGAGACTGCAATTTTTGAAAGCACTCGTGTTTGACAAATTGGATCACCAAGGGAACAGACAGGCTGACTCAAGAAGTATAGATTCAAGTCAAAAGTTCTGTTTTGGAAAAAGAGAAACTTTAGATGATTGCAATTTATGAACAGCAGGCATCTGAACAGAGGCCCACGAGTGAGCTAATCCATGCAAACAAGCCAGAAGTTCAAAATTAAGATGGGATTTCAGTCCAATCCCACGTCTAGAAATTTCAAATACCATCTGGACTGGCTACCTGTTTATAATGACTAATAAGTATCTCAGGTTCAGGATAGAGAGGCAAGATACAAATATGCAATAAACATGTTTAGTGTTTAGTCTATTACTTTACCCACAGCCCAGTTTTTGACAAATTTTTTGACAAAAATCCAAGGGAAAATGACTTTCTCTGACGTCACATGCGGTTCCCGCAGCCCATAGACGAAGCTGGTCATTCTGTTGATAGTGGATATACTCGGGAGGTTGCGTTATTGTTTTTGGAGTTAATTTTGCGATTTAGGGCGTCATTTGAAGTACACTGAAAAAAATGTTTTCTGAATGAACGTAATTTTTTTAAGGTAAGGGGTTGCATAAAATATTTTTATCTGAAGCTAGATATTTTTATTATGTTGACTATTTGAAATTACTTATATTTTTTAAGTGGAGTTAAATAACACACCTATTTCTATTAAAATATGCTTAATTAATATATGGAACATTTACTACGGGTCAAAATCACTTTTTTCAGTGTATTTGGCTGGAATGGTCAACAGGTGTGTTGTGGGAGGCTGCAGTGACACCAGTCGTGATGGTGTTAGTACCCACAGTTTCCCCAAAGACAAGACTGAGAGGGAAAAATGATCCCTGCAGGCTCTGGGTCTCTCAGTGCCCTGGATATGGGGGAACTGCAGGTGACGAATCTGGATCAATATGGCTAAGGACTCCCTGGGGATTTTTCCAGATGCTTCTGGTAATTTTCAAAAATTGTTCTATACATGGACCGCCCTTGGCGAAATAACCTATGGGATTTGGTGTATAAAGGCACAATCTCTTAGACAAAAAAAAAAAAAAGGTCCAAGATATGCCCTTAACGCAAAATTTACTCAACTTGTTTCATAACTCTTGAATGGCGTATCCACTCATGCAAGATCATCTATATATTTATCAATCATATTTGCTCATTTAACCTGAATTTTTCAAAATATAATGATGCATCAGTAATATCTTATTCATTGGATTATGTCCGTTAACCTCCAGGAAAACAAAAAAAAACAGTGTCTCTTGGTCACACAGCAGCAACTTGCGATTGAAACTGAGCATCAGTGTTCAGCCTTTCAGAACACAACACTGGAACGTGAAATGGAACTGCAGTCAGGATAAATCGAGGCTAGATGACCATTATTATGCCAAGTGCTCATTCCCTCTTCTCCCTGCTTTCCCTGTCTGACCGCCACACCTTTCAACAAATCACCCTATAGGCTGACAGATGAAACGAATGAGCCAAACATTTATCCAGCACGTCTATGAATCGATGCCATTGTTCAGCATAAATACCAGACTGTTCCGGTTGGGACCATAAAGCAAAGTGCACCTGTGACCAGATGATGCCACGCTGTACTGGAAGCCTGGCTGTGCCTGGTAGGGAATAACAATGCCTCTGCGTAAACCGGGGTAAAGTTAAATCTGGCATCCTTTAGAGAGAAAACTTGAAGACATGCGCCGGAGGGGCTGGCGGGCTGACAGATGCCAGACTTCATTAGATGCCCCAGAAAACAAATGCATCTGTTGTGCATCTGTTTGTACCTTTTTGTTCTATCGTTAATTGTACACAACAGGACTCGCCCAATCACAGTCCTCCAGGGCTGGAAAACTGCAGGTTTTCTACGATCCTTTTGTTATCACAGCCTGGCCTAACAGTGTCAGTAATTTTTCATGAACCCACCTGGAGGGAGAGAAAAATCTAAATCTGGCCCTGGTTAAGGGCCAGATTTGGGAAGCCCTGGCATACAAAATAAACCAATCATCCCGCATTCTGTTTCGCAATGCAGGATAGCCAAGTTATCCAGCTAACTGCACAGAGTAAAGCCTAAATGGAGCAGGGGCTCTGGTTATATGATTTCCTGGCTTGTTTACCCCTGCTCATTTAGAATATGTCCCTTGGGGTCCTGTTCCATAAAGCAGGATTATAAAGTTAGCTGGATAATATGTAAAATTCAAAAAAGCTTTTCAAATAAGGAACATAGACTTGAAGTAAAAGGAAAAAAAAGTGCTGTTCTAGTTTTTATTAGGTACGGTTATCGTTATCCTGCTAACTCAATAAAACTTGCTTCCCTCACTTGCGTCTCTTCGTCGCGCTTTAGCTCCTCCCACCGTGGATCTGAGAGAGAGATGAGGGGAAGACCCGCACGGTCAGAGGAGCCGAAAGCTGCCAAATGAGGAATCCTATGTTCCAGTAAGCGAAGTCACATGCGGGCGTGCAGCATTCAAACGTTAACCCGTTTGATAAAAAGGCTTCGGTGTAGGATACGTGTGTTTCTGCGCTTTGAGTTCCTTCAGAAGCCTCCTCTTTCCTTGCTCCGCTCCTCCACGAGGTGCTTTTAAGAGATTGGAAGATCCTCCATGATGGCAGATTTCTGAGTCACGGATGGAGATGGGACGCGAGAAAGCATAATTTAGCTTCGTGAAACACACCAATCAAAGGGCCTCATGATCTGATACTGGACTTTATAAGCACCAATTGAGAATGGAGGCTCTATACCTGAGGCTAGCCTTGTTCAGGAGTTAGCTATTCTTCAGCCAGTATTACATAGTCTTCTTGCACAGCAGGGACCCCTGCTGGTGGGTCAATATGTGGAATTGGCATATTACTGTCTGTGCCCTCCTCGAATCAGTAATGGAGGTAACAGGAGTGAACGCTAATAAATGTTTTCCAGCACACATTTCTGGAGCCAATTTATTTCTACGTGCTGCAGCTGACATTTTTACATTTTTTTTTTATAATACCTTTGGTGTGCCGTATGAATTTAAAATGGGTGTAGAGTTCAGAAGATTTTGTGGCGGAATAAACACGAAGAATGATTTGGTGGCCAGATGTTGTTTATATGGTTATTTTGCAGGACATTAACTTTAACTTCCATAGTTTCTATGTTTTTTGAAGTTGTGGGATATTCAGTGACCACAGTGATTCAAGTAACTGGGATTACAGCCTTACCTCAAGAAACCCTCGATGCAGTTATTGTGGATATCCGTTATCCATTACACTGATTCACTTTATCTGGAAAACAAAACTCTTCCTGTACCAAATTATCTTTCCTTAGCCGCACAACCATAAGGTGGGTACAGGGTGGCGTGGCTGGTTAGCTTCAGCAGTTAGCCAAGACAAGGATACACCATGATGTAGGATTTGGCAGAGCAGCGAATGCCCTTGGGTAAGGCCAAAATTACATTTTTATTCATGAATGAGAATTTGTTGAATAAATGAATAGATAAATCAAGTGTAATTAATGGATAGAATGCAAGCTGTAAAATAAGCATTCTGCAGCAGAGCCGTTACAGGAGTAATGCAAATGCAGTCAAATCCAGAGACCCCCCCCCCTCCCGAAATGTATTTTAGCACATTGATTTATGTCTCCCCCTGTGGAGGGAGAGGGGAGATGTATGGTTTTAGGCTCGGTTCCCGTTTGCGTCGTCGTTACCACCTCGTTTCTGGAGCATAGCTCCAAACCAGTTTGCATGATCTTAACGAAACTTTGCAAATTTACTACTCAGGTCCTGCAGTGGTGCCTTTTGGCATGTGCCTGTCTGTCTGTCCGTCCCTCCAGTAGGTTAAGCTGGGAAGGGGGCCAGGGGAGGAGGGGAACATACATTTTTACCAATAAAAAAGCATTCTAGTTTGTTTTGAGTCAATCCTGAATGAAAAAGCAAATCGAAATGAAGCGAGTCCTCTCTTTTGCAGATGAGACCGTTGCCATTGCCAGTCAGAGGTGTCGTTAAATCCAGGGGTCAGAAAGTAAAAGTCCCACCATGATTTTCCTCCAGCCATTCTTTGTTCTTTCTTTGTCAACTAGTCCTTCGCAAGACCTCTTTATTATATTAGAAGTAATCTCTCTATGGAGCTGAAGTGAAGAACTCTCCCAATAAAAGGACTCATACAAGTCAAAAAAATACTGTGAGAAAAGCAATAATTCATATAATGTCAAACTGGCCTTAGGGGATATCCTTAGTGGTGCGAAGTCCTGGGATTGGAGAGTATGCGCTTCTGTCAATGTGTCTCTTCTGCTCACAAACTCAGCTGCTGGGTTTCACAAATGAAGACCAAAATGGAAAAATCATCAGTCACATTTTCATGGTGTGGCGAAATGATGAATTAAAAATTCAGAAAGATCTTCGACACAAAGCACTGAAAACTGTGAGGGAGGCGGAATTTAGAGGACCAGGAGCGATCGAATGGGGGACTGAAAGTTACCCCCGCACACGCGGAGAATAACCACTAAAACGTTCTGAGAAAATAAACAAAGAAACCACCCTTTATAAAACAGGGCGAGCGGAAGTATAATCAGAACGTCACAATAAGAAACTCAAGAAATTATCCAAACTCAAACACTCCCGTCCGAACACGGGCTTTGGCTGCCTTATACTGTTAGCGTGTGATGCTTCACGGAGAAGTGAGGCGAGGGAAGTAGCCCTGAACTCTCTATCACCATTCAAAGGGAAATACACCTAAAAGATCTCCGACATTTCGCCGAAGCGTTATTACCTATTAAACTTAATACTCTGCTCCGTAAGAGACGGGAGCTGTGGACTCGAGGAAATCGGCAAAACGAAAAGAACCTCCCGGTCCACCAATAATCAGGAAATCTGGACAAGAAACCGAGACGGCAAGAGGACAGGAGCTCCAAACGTTCAGCCCCCAAGAAGGGAACCTACTACAGAGCGAGAAATAAGCAAAGACCTAATCCCACGGCAATTTTATGCTCACATGGGAATACAAACCACTAAACACTGGAACGAGAAGCTACAGATTGTAGCGAGCAGTTACCTCAGACAAAAACCAGTCTGTACCTTACCGACTCAAGTGAAACACTCAAGCATGGGTAGGAAGGCGGAGCTGGCTTTTATAGGCAGATTAGATTGGGCAAGATCAGACCCAGGTGTGCCACTCAGAGCGAGACACAGACACCTGCTGGACGAAATGGAGAATCCTCCACAACCCATGACAAGACCCCCCCCCCCCCAAGGATCGGCCCCGGAAGATCCAACGGCCTGACGTCTGTGAAAATCCCGAATGAGATCTGGGTCGAGGATGTCCTTGGCACGGGCCCATAACCCTCCCAATCGACTAGGTACTGTCTGGCTCTGCTAACCCGTCTCTCTGCCATGATACGACGGACCGTGTAAACCGGCTGGCTATCGACTATGCGTGGGGCCGGGGGTCGAACTTCTGCCGGCGCCAGGGGACTTATGAGTAAAGGCTTCAACCGGGACACGTGGAATGTTGGGTGAATTCTCATGGCTCGTGGGAGTGCTAGTCGAACCGTGACGGGATTGATTTTTCTAATTATCTTAAAAGCACCGATGAACCGAGGGGCGAGCTTCCGCGAGTCCACCCGTAGCGGGAGGTCCCGGGTGGACAGCCACACTCTGACCAACTTGATAGGAAACGGCAGCCAGCCCCGTCCTTTCTGCCATTCTCTTTTGATTAGCGGCTGCGCGCAGTAATGCATTCCGAACCCTTCTCCAGGTCGCCCGACAGCGGCGAACCAAGATTTCTGCCGCCGGCACACCGACCTCCCTCTCCAGTTCCGGAAAAAGGGGAGGCTGGTACCCCATCTGAGCCTCGAAGGGAGAAAGCCCAGTGGAGGCATTGCGCAGGGTATTATGTGCGTACTCCGCCCAGGTTAGACATTTGCTCCAAGCGGTGGGCTTACTCAGGTGTCTGGCAGAGTCTATGTTCTCAAGAGTCTGGTTAGTACGCTCGATCTGACCATTAGATTCCGGGTGGAAACCAGAAGACAGACTAGTCGTAGCCCCCAAGAGAGCACAGAACGCCCTCCAGAACCGGGCTATAAACTGAGGCCCTCGGTCGGATACCACGTCCTGGGGGAGCCCATGCAGGCAGAAGACATGGTCGACCACTAATCTCGCTGTCTCCGGAGCAGAAGGCAGCTTGGGAAGAGGTACGAAATGAGCTGCCTTGGAGAACCGGTCCACCACTACTAGAATGGCAGTGTTGCCATCGGACGCTGGAAGACCAGTAACGAAGTCCATAGCAATGTGACTCCAGGGACAACTAGGGACCGGTAAGGGTCGTAGGAGACCTGATGGGGGTTCCTGGAACCCCTTATTGCGGGCACAGACAGCACACGCAGACACGAATTCCCGTACGTCCCTTTCCAAGCCAGGCCACCAAAACCGACGTGTCAAAAATTCCCTAGTACGATGAATGCCAGGGTGACCCGTGAGCTTAGAATGGCCCCACTCCAGCACCTGGGACCGAACTCTAGTAGGCACAAACAAGCGGTTGGGAGGGCCCCCTCCGGGGTCAGCCTCATAGTTCTGCACCTCTCGCACGACAGACTCAATTCCCCAACTGACTGAAGCTAGGATCTGCGCTTTCGGGATGATAGGACAGACAATGACTGCCCAGCCGAACCTATCAAAGATACGGGATAGCGTACTCGGCTTAATATTTTTCGAGCCTGGGCGGTACGTCAACAGAAAGTTAAAACGAGAAAAAACAAAACGTTCAACGGGCCTGCCTAGAGTTGCGTCTCTTGGGGTCCTGGATATATTCTAAGTTATGATCTGTCCAGATAGTAAATGGGTGTTCGGCCCCCTCGAGCCAGTGACGCCACTCTTCCAAAGCTAACTTC
Source organism: Gymnothorax reevesii (assembly GCA_029721435.1). Taxonomy (NCBI): domain Eukaryota; kingdom Metazoa; phylum Chordata; class Actinopteri; order Anguilliformes; family Muraenidae; genus Gymnothorax; species Gymnothorax reevesii. The sequence continues at coordinate 19,907,573 of CM056579.1, read as the reverse complement.
ACCGCTAACAACTCACGGTCCCCAATGTCATAGTTTCTCTCAGCTGGTGACAGCGAACGAGAGAAATATGCACATGGGTGGACCTTCTAGTCCACCGGGGAACGCTGCGACAATATCGCCCCCACCCTTTGTTCGGAGGCGTCTACCTCCACAATAAACTGCAAGGAAGGGTCCGGGGTAATAAGAATGGGTTCTGAACAGAATCTAAGTTCCCTAAACGCCGCCTCCGCTTTTGGAGTCCAGCGGAACGGCTCTCGGGTGGCTTTCTTTGTTAGCGCTATGATGGGCGCGGCCACTGAGCTAAAGTCGCGGATAAACCGCCTATAAAAATTGGAAAAGCCTAAAAACCGTTGGACCTGCTTCACTGACCCCGGGGTCGGCCAGTCCCTTACCGCCGCCACCTTGTCGGGATCCATTCGTACCTGGCCCAGGGAAACTATGAATCCCAGAAACGAAAGATTATACGTCAAAGACGCATTTTTCCGCCTTAATGAACAGACGAGCCTCCAACAGGTAACTCAACACCTGTCTGACATGGGAGATATGCTCTGTAAGGTTGTTCGAAAAGATTAATATATCGTCTAAGTAAACGAACAAAAACTTCTCCAACTTCTCCCTAAGCACGTCATTTACCAATGCCTGGAAAACCGCCAGAGCGTTAGCCAGCCCGAAAGGCATCAGTAAATATTCCCAGTACCCATTATGCGTATTGAACGCCGTCTTCTACTCGTCCCCGCTTCTTATACGTACTAGGTTGTACGCATTCCGAAGGTCGAGTTTAGTAAATACAGAGGCGAATTGGAGGTGTTCGAATGCAGAATTCATTAATGGGAGAGGATACCGGTTCTTAATTGTGATCTTATTCAGCCCACGGTAATCTATACAGGGTCTCAAACCTCCATCTTTCTTCTCCACAAAAAAAAAAATCTGGCACCTGCGGATGAGGTGGATCGTCTAATAAAGCCATTGGCCAGAGCCTCCTCAATATATATTTTTTCATAGCCTCACTTTCAAGCACTGAAAGGGAGTAGAGGGACCCCCGAGGAGGAACCGTCCCCGGATAGAGTTCAATAGCGCAATCATAAGCCCTGTGAGGTGATAACGTTGCGGCCCTTTGCTTACTAAACACTTCCGCCAGAGACCGGTAAACCTCCGGAACATTGGGGAGGAAGTGGGAACGAAATAGCCCCCACAACTCGCTTATCCCCCTCAATCCCAGCCCCGGACAATTCATCAGTCGTCTCGGGCCAAAGGCAGTCGCTATCATAGGACTCCTCCACCGGTGGGTCCCAATCAAAAGCCGGGTCCCAGGATAGGCTCTCCTCAGAACGTCCTGAGTTTGGGGGAATAGTGCTAGGCTTCCAAGCCCTCATCATCATCATCATCATCATCATCATCGCAACACTGGTGGGAATCCCCAGAGGAGGTGGCGTTATTCAGGTAGCAATGAGAATCGCACTGAGGACCCCATTGCATAACGGCATTCTTCCTGTTACCCCAGTCTATATAAGGCTTGTGGCTCATGAGCCAATAGTGGCCCAGCACCAGCGGGTAGGCTGGCGAGTCCACTAAAAAGAGAAGGACGCGCTCTGCGTGCCTTCCTAATGAAATATACATGCTAAGATCGACAAAATATTTCACTAACCCCCGACCCAGCGGGCGACTGTCTGGAGCCGTGACCGCTTAGGGGCGTGCCAACTCGCGAGTAGGAAATAGCAAATCGTTTGCCCACTTGGCGTCAATAAAACACTCTACAGCGCCGGAGTCTAAAAAGGCACGGGCCTGAATACTAGGTTCCCCCCCAAGATAACGTTACGGGAAAAAAGTGCGGAAGCCAAACTCCTGAACTTGTCTCACCAGCGGCTTCCGCTCCACTAGTGAGACTGATCTTTTACTCTTTTTTGGGCAGTTCCTAATAATATGTCCCAACTGCTTGCAATAGAAACAACGTACTACACCAGTTCTATCCCTTCCACTGGGCCAAGAGAAAACCGAAACTCCGAGCTGCATAGGCTCCTCCCCCCTAGACTCGGGGGGCATCGGGTCCACCCACGCCTGTTTGTCAGCAGATGGCACCCGTGCGGAGAGTCTCTGTCTTCTCTCCCCTCGTTCCCTCTCACGTTCCCGCACGCCATTATCGATTCGTATCGCCGTAGAGATCTGCGAATTCAAAGTGGCGGGCGGTTCTACAGTGGTCAGTGCCTCTCTTACGGGGTCGGCGAGTGCATTGGTGAATAAAGTAATAAGCGGATCCTCCCCCCATCCCGTCTCCCCAGCGAGTGCTCTGAACCTTACAGAAAATTCGGCCACACTTTGGCCTCCTTTTTTAATTCTGGTAAGCCGGGTAGCGGCTTCTCTACCTGTTACGTCGTGGTCGAAAACTAGGGCCATCTCCTTCATCAGCTCCTGCGAATTATTCATTACAGGAGCCTGTGTTCGAATCAGTGGGTCGGCCCACTCCAACGCAGCCCCGGTCAGGAGGGATAAAATAAACGCTACTCTAGCTTCCTCCGTGGTAAAACGAGACGGCTGCGATTTTTTTTTATTTTAAATTAAGCACTGTGAAAGAAAACCTCTACACCTTCCGGCCTGACCATCGTATCGTAGGGGTAGTTGTAGCTTAGGCTCACGCACCAGGGGCATGTCAGCTGGGGGAAATGAAAATGGAGTTTGTGCTTGTGTAACTTGAACGGTTCGTTCGCCGGCCAGCTGGCGAAAGCTCTCGGCGAGATCTCAGCGTTTCCTGCTGTCGACTGAGCTGTGCCGTGATTTCCTCCTGTCTACTAAAAATAGCAGCCTGTTGGTTAGTGGTAGTTGCTGGTGGAGCCTGCAGTAACTGTAACTTTCCTCCCTGTTCCGCAAGAGCGGCCTACTCTGCGGTCAGTGCCATTTCATAAGGATTAGCTTCAATAACTATGGCCGTTGCGATCGCTGGTCTCTCCATGCTGGCTTGAGTGTTCTGTGAGGGAGGCGGAATTTAGGGGACCAGGAGCGATCGAATGGGGGACTGAAAGTTACCCCCGCACACGCGGAGAATAACCACTAAAACGCTCCGATAAAATAAACAAAGAAACCACCCTTTATAAAACAGGGCGAGCGGAAGAATAGTCAGAACGTCACAATAACCAAACACTCCCGTCCGAACACGGGCTTTGGCTGCCTAATACTGTTGGCGTGTGGTGCTTGGGTACTTATGAAGCGTTTGATGCTTCACGGAGAAGTGAGGCGAGGGAAGTAGCCCTGAACTCTCTATCGCCGTTCAAAGGGAAATATACCTATAAGATCTCCGACGGTTCGCCGAAGCGTTACTACCTATTAAACTGAATACTCTGCTCCGTAAGAGACTGGAGCTGTGGACTCGGGGAAATCTGCAAAACGTAAAGAACCTCCCGGTCCTCAAATAATGGGGTAATCTGGACAAGCCGAGACGGCAAGAGGACAGGAGCTCCAAACGTTCAGCCCCCAAGAAGGGAACCTACTACAGAGCGAGAAATAAGCAAAGACCTAATCCCACGGCAATTTTATGCTCACATGGGAATACAAACCACTAAACACTGGAACGAGAAGCTACAGATTGTAGCGAGCAGTTACCTCAGACAAAAACCAGTCTGTACCTTACCGACTCAAGTGAAACACTCAAGCACGGGCAGGAAGGCGGAGCTGGCTTTTATAGGCAGATTAAATTGGGCAAGATCCGACCCAGGTGTGCCACTCAGAGCGAGACACAGACGCCTGCTGGACGAAATGGAGAATCGTCCACAACCCATGACACTGAAAACATATGCAAAAAATACAAAAGTATATAAAATATAACAACAATGAATAATAATATTATAGATTATTATTAATAATATATAAAATATACAAAAATGCAAAATTTGAACTCATTTTTCCTTCGTAGTCTTCAAATTGATTCTCCCAACTGGCTATAGAATTGCACAACTAAGAAAGTTCATTCACACAGGAGAAAATATTGGGGAGGAGTTTCACTTCCAGAATTTTCCATTGCTAAGGACTGCCAAAGCACAGAGAAGTACAAAGTGCTCAAGCCTATGGCCTTCAAAACACTGGTTTTATGGCTTGACATAAATTCCCTTTGCAGTGCCAGTGTCTTTGTTCTACAATGACTGTATAATATCTGTTTATTAACCTCACACACCATTGCTCTGGCTCAAAACTCTGCAGAGCCTTAGTGTCAACACAACAAGGGTAGAGATCTGTGGGCCCACAACCTTCAGGCACGATTTACAACCTACAGTTGTTCCTCTTGACTATGCCAGGTCTCAAATATTTTACAAAATTATTGACCTAAATTACATACATTTAACTAAAGATATAGAATAAATCGTGCTTTGCTCTAAATTTAAACAAAATCTGATTCTTTCATGATGTGGAAAAAAAATATTGGAGTGAGCTGCCACTGTAAACATTCATTTCTCCCCACAGCCTGTATCTGGGAAGAACATTTTTTTAAAAACTGTCCATCATAAGCTCATAAATTTCAACCATCGATTAATGAAATTTCTCTCCCAGGCTGCTGTGTTGTATTTGCCCCTGAATTTAAACCTGAATAATCCTGTTCTGAGTTCTGTGGAATCAAATTTCAGCGACGGATGCCAAACTTGACGTCCGTATTTAAAGCCCAGCGACATCTCGTTCTTTTGATTCCACTGGAGCACAGCTGTTAAAAAATTCAACAAGTAATTACTGTAAAACAAATTAAACATCTTTGGATAAACGTTCCATTACCTTTGAAATGTGATGCACAGCACTTGCAGGCAGGGAGCCACGATGTATGTTTAATTGAAGCAGTTAGCATTTATTGCGCAAGGGAACCTATCGGGACACCACCAATCCCATTAGATTGTTCAGCATTGTTTTCTAGGGGTAATTACGTCTGCCAGGGGACAGCGCCAAAGTATTCAAAGTCTTCGCTGCATTATTTTGACTGTCAGTGGCTGGTAGTAAAAACACATTCCAAGTGTGATTACCATTTTTGCACATAGGCCTGGGTTCTAGCACCAAGAGAAATATTTAATATGTGTGGACATGATTTGAATGGAGACCATTTCTTGGCTAATCTACAGGGATGGTGATCAAAATAGGAGAGACGCCTTCATATCTTAAATTTAGCAAAAGCTTTTCTACTGTCCTGGTTGCCACTGATCTTATTGATTTCCCTTGGGCTGCTTCAAAGGTCCCACAACCAATCAAACTAGGACACAGGATCCTTAGCTCATTATGAACTGGTTGTAACATTTTATTGGGATTTAAATAACCATATTTCTGTACCAGCCATGCAATTAATAAGCAAGGGGGGAATATTACCTGCCCTCTAACTCAATGCATGCTGTGATTTATTTCTGCATACCTTGCGGCCCTAACAACATAAGCGGCTGACATAATCAATCAGTGAATCAATGGACGCCTATGCGAAAGATGTTCCATTCTGATTATCTGACTTGGAATTAAATACAACGTAGGTATGGCTGTTTACTTGAGAGAACACTTAATTATAATTGGTCGTCAGGTGTAGGTAGAGAAAGCTTAAACAAATCACATTCAGGAAAATACTTCTGTCCAGATAAGTCAATCTGTACAGAGATCACTTCTGTATTTATAGCCAACACAAACTTGACTTCGACAAACTACAAGTTAAGTCATTATAACTCCCATTTCACGCACTTTGAAATTACGGCTGCTTAAACCGAGCCATGCTCTGCATAGTCCACGCCCAAAACCTCTGTAAGTGCCCTGCTTCCGTCCGAAGCCCTCCTCAACCTGCCCACCTTTCTTTAAGACTGCAGCACTAAAGTATGTATCCCACTCAGCTTGCGGACAGTTGGCGACTGCGGCGAATGTCCATTCTGCAAAAATTCTGCAAAAAGTCTCTTCGCCAATGAGTTTTGAACATGTTCAATATTTGGAAGAATCTTTGGCAGACGTATTTTCGCCAAATGGTCTGCGAATAGATAGATTTAGTTGCCAACTGCAGTCGATACAGTTGCCACGTTCGCCAAAATGTGCTGACTGTTTGCTGGGATTCACTGACTGTTCATGAACTGTTCGTCAACTACTCACTAAAATATCACCAGAAAGTCACCAGAACGTCATCAACAAATCACCAATTAGTATCTCGCTGTCTGTCGAATACTTAGTAAATAGTTTACGGCCTAGTCAACAAAAACATGCCCGTTTCCGCCAAGCGTTCATTGCTCAGTGAAATACTCTCTTGTAACTTATTTCGCACTTAGCGTTGTTTGCTGGCCAATCAGAACAAAGCTTATTAGGGAGTGGATGCCCACTCATAAGAGCCTGTTCTTTGTAGAAGAGTGAACGGGCAGCGAATGGCCTGGAAATTCAGTATTTCTTTCTTTCTTTTTTTTTTTTTGCTAAAAAGTTAAAAAATCTCCCTTTTGGTAATCTGAGAATGTAGTACCTTGAAAAAAGCAATATGGTATGTGACCATGACGGATGCACTGGGATCTGTTATATTGCAATGATGTGTAATTACCCAGTCTTATGCAGTCACTGGTGCGAATCCGCAGCTGCAGTCTGGGAATGCTGATGAGATCATATTATAGATCTTTGAAGAAATGCCCTCGAGTTTACCCTGTAAGTGTTCTCTGGAGTTCAGAAACAATGGACGATGTGGTCGTGCCATTTTGCAAAAGCGCCCCTGGCATTTTCTGGTAGAAAAGCCCACTTTCTAATGGTGTGTGTGAGCTAGCAAATTTTACTGGTGTAAAAGCCAAGTTAATCCCAGCCCAATTATAACAAAGGAAAACAGACCGCACCCACAAGTGTAGACTTTATGAAATGTCATTCATTCCTTAATTTGTCTTTTTTTTTTTCATATTTTACCATTTTAGTTCCAATTAGCTGCAAGCCAGGGAGTTAAATTATTCCTGCCACTTTCATTTCTATGATAAATCAATGGTGAGGAATTGTGCTTTGTTCATTGAATTCAAATGCTGAGTCCTGTGGGGATGCTGGGTAATTTTGGAGGGGTGGGGGGGGGAGCCTCTGATCTACTAACTGGTCAAGAGCTAGTCGGCTGGTCAAGAGCTGGTCTTCACAATTCTTTTGCAGAAATTTTTGAATTAACCAGTCATGTGGTGGTCAAGAAAAAAAAAATTAAAAAGACAAAATCAAACAGAAACCTTGCATTTGCTTTCCATTTGGATCTCACCAGCACTGACTCGTTGATCTGTTGTGAAACTGTAAAAGACGCTCCGTGTTCACAGCTCTGTGAAACAGCCATTGAGAAGTGAAATGCAATTGGCTTTAAGGGAGGCTATTATAGCACCAGTTAATGTGGTTATGCCGTGCATATTGTGGTTTAATGTATGCAAAACCCTCTGAAGCCTGAAGCATATTTTTCAGGGTGTAATTTTGCTTGTACTCCGGAATTTTCAGTTGGTTTGCATTCATTTGTAACGTTTGATGCCAGGCTTTTACCCTAGTATCTCCATTATTATGGAGCATCAGTTTTCTTTGAATTTTAATGGTCTTTACTCCAGAAAACAGGACTTTAATATTTGAGAAATTCAAACCTGGGTGATACAACAGTATAATGGTATAAAATACGATAATAAAATATTCTGCGGACCACAGTGAACACATAACTGTTGATCCAATGGTTCTGACCTTCCTTGATAGCCGCCAAATTTGTGCTACCAATCACTTTTCTGATGTTTTTTTTTTTTTTAATCATAATATTAAATTTAGAAAGTCCTGCTTGAACTGGAAACAATACCTGGCATTACCATAATTTCCCCTCTGGAAAACAAGAAGTGTACATAATCATAAAATATGTGTGTTATGATCCAGATAAGGAACCAGATGCGAAGTCAGACTCCAATCCACTAGAAGGGCATATTGATAGGCATACAGTCATGACTATGAGGGATAGAGCATAGAGCAGAATGGCACATTTCTGTTCAGACGGTGATGCACTTGGGTAGGGGGCGTGTTCGCGTCCAGCCAGTGGCATCCTAGGGCAGGAGCCAGATGGAGATTGCCCTCGCCTGAGCAGAACTGTCAGATCGGAGTGTTTAGCAGGACCCCAGTTCTGGGGACAACTGAAGGCTTGGGAGGTGTCCCTAATTAACTAGGCAGAAGAAGGTACTGAAGGGGGTTAACAGGAACATGATCCAAATCCTGCAAACTGGGAAACAGGCGTAGGAGCTTGTTTCTATGAATAAGACTAAAAAGCATACTTCCGTCTGTCAGTCTCATTAAAGATGACAAGAATTTCTGAAGACAATTGATTCACAAACTAGGAAGATTACAGACTGGTTGCTCAGGGCATTAGCAACTGAAAATCCAGAAACTTGAGAGGCTCAGAGTAAAAGGATATGAGTCGCAATTAGCTAAGGTGTAATAAATTGTCACATTAACGTCAGTAGACTTCTTCAATCATTTATTTTCTGACTGTTTTATAAAAGCCGAACTACTGAACAAAGATAATTTGGTTAAAAAAAATAGTAACTATAACCAAGAAGTCCGTACACATAACGATTCATTTCGATCAATTTAATGCTGTGTTTATACTAATACAAGTCATTCATTCGTATGTTAGTGATTTTGACGGACAGTCAAAAAAAACTTACCTGCCGCCACTACTGCCTTTTTCCACAAGAAACGATGACGAAGACAGCAAGCCATACATGGGGAGATTTCCTGGAAGTGCAGATGTCACGAGGCCTCCTAATCATTGTCTTTTAAGTGCCATAAACTATGTATGTTATTTTTTGACGGATTTTGGTGGAATTTTTTCTGGACTTCGATTCTAAGAAGGCTGACTGCTGATGAGCAGAGACAAGACTCTCGAACTTCAGTATATTCGAATGAAAACGCCGCTGTGCATGCATTTTGGAGCAGTCACTGGTGACTGTGAAAAAAAACCCCGGCCATCACCCTGATATGGTTGACGGATGCACTAACGCGCACAGGGGAATTTTTGAGGAGTTTTTTTTTTTTTTTTTAAATTATGAGCCATTCCTGCCTTTGCCCGTAGCCAGCTGGGATAGGCGCCAGCTCGCCCCATGACCCTAGAGAGGAAAAAGCGGGTATAGTAGATGAATGAATGAATGAATTATGAGCCATATGTGCTCTGTATCTGTGTGGCTCAGTAGCTTCGAAACCCATTTCAAATGTAGGCAAAAAGTTATTGCAATTTGGACTAAATTAGTAAAAATATCCAGCCAAGGACATGGCTACCTGAGGATTGTGACGTTTGCCAAGCACTGGAATAAGTGCCCCTGAATTCTAATTTTCTTTCCTTCATTCAGGGCTTCAGTGATGGTGCTCCGTATGTCCTGTCTCTTGAATATTTAAATAAAGGCCCCCAAACAGAATTTACTGATTTACTCAAATAGGGAATAATTTATCATGTGATGGTTTTAATGAATTGCCGTATTACACCTTAGTTGATTATGATGCATATATATGCCACAGAAACATGCAAGAATGGGGAAAAACAAACGGACACACCTGGCGAGGAAGGCTCACGAGATGCTAAACCAATCAAAGGAGACAGTGCATCTATAAGGCGTTAAGGAGGGGGGGGGCGAGAACAATGGGAATTCACGCAGAGTTTTGACAATGTGCTTTGCCTACCTTTTGAGTACCTCCTTTGCAGCTTGACACATAAAAAGGACACGGTGTGGCTCTGCATGTAATGAATGGGGGAGATGAGAGCGCCTCAGTCGGAAAGCGTTGTGCAGAGCTCAGTTCTCACACTGACTGAATCCTCCTCCTCTCCAAAGCAGTGAGGTTTAGAAAGAAGGAAGCTCTCTTGGTTTCTTTCGCTCGACGGGATTACAGGCTGTTCTTATTACCGGTAGGATTGTGCAGTGCCCCCAGTTATTGTTTTTTTTTTCTTTTATTTTGAGGAAGAACTCTTCCACACCTCTGCCTGTTCACTGCTGACTGCTCCTAAGGGTCAAGAGAGAATTTTACAAATGGCGGGAGGTGATCCCAATCTAACATTTGAGCAGCTGTTCCTCAACCTTCAAATCAGTACTGACTTTAACTTTGGCCACTTTCCTGCCTGTTTTGATTGACCGCCTCAGCAATTCAAAACATCAGAAAGAGTAACTCCTGAATAAAATGGTTATATTTCAGAGCAGAGCCGTCAGTTAACTCCCTGCAAGTTTCTTACAATGAAAGCTTGGCAAACACTGCTGACTAACACAGGAGACGGTCTCTAAGACTTCGAGACAACTGTGTTTTTGGCAATGAAGTGCACCAGCAGGCAATCTCTCTACACCTCAACAGCTGTGTATGCGTAAGATTGTGTTTTTGTGAGCGTACGAGCAGGTGCGCGTGTACGCATAGTCAGTGTATACCGATCCTTTTGGCGACAAAATTTTGGTACACACAAAAGATGCAATACCAGATCATTTTTTCTTAATCTTCATGGGGACTTGAGATATTTTTGGGCTAGGGGTGAAGGAGTGCGTGTAATGATTCTGCCTGTTTGCCATGTTTATTTTTGATTCTGCCATTGATTATGAATTCTGCTTTGCCTGACTATGATTTGTTTTGTGATTAGGATTCCATGCCATGTTTTGTTTTTGCCTTGTCGTTGTCTGTTTGCCATATTCCACCACTGCAGTTACATTCCAGTCCATGTTTGGTCTAATACCATGCATTGCACTTTGTCTCCCCCTGTCTGGTCTTATGTCATGTGATCGCTCACTGCCCCAGTATTGTGTGCCACACCTTTGGGTGATTTCATGGTTTCTGGGATTTCAATCATTCCTTCCAGTCTCGTTTACTTGCTTCACCTTGCTTTTCTATATTACTAACCAAACTGACAGTTTATTATTTTTGTTAACATACTAACCCAAACTAACACTGTTTATAGTACTAACTTACTAACGAGCACCAAGGGATTGTGCAGCTGCACTTACTAATGGACTAACGAGCTCTCAGCAGTCGCCCTACTCTAGTCTCCACCCCTTTGGCTTTACTCAATATACTTTGCTGCAGTTTCAGCAGATCCTCCTCATTTGTCAGATTCTGTTCTCCCTCCTTTTCTGTGCATGTTAGAACTCCCTATCCGGAGCAGTGTGTTTGTCTATAGGTTGTCTTTGTGATCCCTGTCCGCGTTTTGGCTTTCGCCAATTTCATGTAGTTAGGAACTTCCTCATGTTCATTCCTTTGTTATTAGTCTGATCCAGCTCACCTGTTCCCTATCATAGCAAGTGACTTCCCCTACGTGTATTTAAGCAGTCATTTCACTCACAGCTCTTGTCAGAATGTTTTCCCAGTGCTACGATTGTTGATGCCTTGACCGGAACGTCCCCGATTCTGATTTTGGCTTTTTCTTTGATACTTCTCTGCCCGTGTACCGTACCAGTTTTGCCTGACCCTGAGTTTTATCTCTGCTGCCCTAACAACGACTCGGATTACGTCTACTGGACTTTGGCTTTGGATTCTCTGACATCCCTGTGCCTGTGTACCGAACCTATTATGGCCGACTAGGTTGTGTTTGCTGCCCTGTGTACAGTTTGGATTACGTTCCTGGGACTCTAATTTTGGATTGTGGACTCTGTACCGTTGCCTTCTGCCTTGAGGGGGTTCAACCTTCAGCTTCAATAAAACTCATTTTTGCTGAAACTCTCCGGTCTCGCATTTGGTTCCTGAACGATACCTCAGTGTGTGCTAGTGGGAATTGTGTGTGTGTGTGTGTGTGTGTGTCACTCAGTAAATAAAGCAAATGAAGACCACAATGGAAAAATGATCAGTCATATTTTCACATTGTGGAGAAATGATGAATTAAAAATTCAAAATGATCTTTGAAACAAAGCACTGAAAAATATGCAAAACTATCAAATATATAAAATATTATACTTATTAGTTACTATAAATATTATTCATAAAATATTTTAAAAATACTACATTTGGACTCTGTTTTGTACCTTTGGTCTTCAAATGCTTTCTAGTGTAAGATAATATAAATTATTCAGTTACACAGACCCATGGTAAGTTGCTGATATTAACTGATAAGTGCGGTTTTTTTTCAGGGATTTTGGGGCCATGATGCAACCATCTATCCAATCTCACTGCATTTCAGCCCTGCATGAGTGGCTCTGCTCTCCACAGAGACCATCTCAAGCTGTGTCCTCGGCAGTTACTTCCATTCATGATCAGTACACAGCTATAGTTACAGTAGGTTGCACTTTTCCCGGCGACTCAAGGCTTTACGATCACATGGTAAACCTGAAACTGTGAGGGGACATAACTCCTTCAAAAGCAAGTCATCATAATCTCTCATTTCTCCAGGCAGCTGCAGTACCCCTGGGTTATCCTGAAGGTGCGTGCCCTTTTTTCATTTCAGGCTTTGCGACAGACTTTGCTGTCATATTTAATTGTATTTTTGCCATTTAAGTGAGAAGAAAGCGAGAATCAAAAGCTGCTTGATCTTCAACAGAGCCTTCACGAAACAGACAGGTTATCACTGAGCTTGAATTGTCATAAGGGGAGAGTGACGTTTACCTTAGTCAAGCGAGTACTTAGAGTTAGCGCACCATTCTCATGCTGTACAGCGCCATCAGATTCACTGGTTGCTGGCAACTCCAAGTTCTCAGTTGTCCGCTCGCCTTCCACTGCCCTAGCAGATGCAACAGGAGAATATCTCTTACACAAAAGGAAAGCTGCTCACGTTCCGCACTGCATTTTTCAAAACTCTGAAAGTCTAACATAAGATAGAGTGGAGAGAGTGAGTGAGTGCTGCCACTTAATATTTTGGAACATTTCGCCATTTAAGCAGTTTTGGATATTTTATTCAACAAGAAAAGTATTTACAGAATAGTATATCTATGATAAACAAACACCAAAATGTAAGTTTAAGTATTTGATGGCAAAAATTGTTTAAATTATATATAACACAGTTGTCCATTTCAATGATTTCTCAAAGTATCCACCATAAAATCACAGCTTTGCAAATTTTTGGCACTGGGGAGGCCAAATTTATTAGGGTATCATTCTCAATCGATTTCCATGTGGACTGCAATAATTCCACTTGGTATGTTTGAAGATAGACACGCATCACAAACTTTATGATCCTGGGAATTCCACAGTGGCTCCGCTGGGTTTAAGTCAAGTGTTTATATTTTGATTTTGCCTATCATGTTCTATCCTTCCATGCAGAGTGTGGATTTACGTGTTGGGTCATTGTCTAATCCATCTTCCAGACATTTAAGCTGTAGAGTCATTATTCAGATTGTCACTCCAGGCAAGGAAGCATTCATTCCACAGTGAACAGTGTCTTATTGTTCTCCTGTGTTCGCTTAATTAGGCTCATTGATGAGGGTCACGAACTTCAGAGAAGGAACCATGCGCAGAGTTGTACAGCCGCAATTGGGACAAAAGGAAATGTAAACAAGACTAGGTTCAACCTGATATATGGCTGGGCCGCCAAGTGCTGCATGAGAATGTGGGCCCAAGAAAAGGGTGCTAAATGAGGCAAAGCTCTCGCAATTATATGAAGTGCAACTTTAGTAATGATCTGGAGCTGATAAATTACTTACAAAGTGGGTGGGGAGAGTGTGAGAGTGTGTGAGTGAGGAAGTGAATGAGAGTGAGAGTGTATGAAGGAGTGGGAGGTGTGGGGGGGGGGGGTCTTGAATGAGGAAAACATATCAAAAGCAAGTTATACATTTGAGTAGACAAAGAGCTAGAGTAAGGGTAGCAGTTGTTGATTTTGTGAATGTCAATTTGAGAGAGACCGCAGCAGCAGATGTAGATAGCAGTTAAAGTATGTCTTAGTACTAACTATCTTAGTACATCTCATGTTCATGGAGAAATAATTTTTTGCACACGCTTACATCTGTTTATCAGCTGATGATTTGGTGACGGATTACCGCTGAGACGGAGATTATGCATCACACAACATTATGCGCGATTATGCAGACTGTTGCTAACTTGCTATCTGCAATTACAATGATTTTATGAAAGTTCCCGTAGTGGACACATTAGCTTCCTTTGTAACCGTACACAATTGTTTAATGAATAAAGCCTGATTACTTCACTAATATAATATTCACAGTCATTATTGCTGGAGTACCTATTGTTAACCGCCCCACAGGACTCAACTTATATGAAGTCGGAAAATTTACTGGAGATAAATGAGCAGCTAGGTTACTGTTATCCTCAGCCAAATGCTAGTGCTCTAATGTCGCTGAGGTTACAGGTTGGCTAGTGGATAAAATTTGAATGGTGAAACTCCTGTAGCCGAACTACCAGTGCGGTGCCGGTTTTAATCCATACCTGCCAGCCAAAAAGAAAAGAGTATTCACCCTGACCATGGTATAAGGACAAAGGATCCACAGTTTCGAGTAACACCGCTTAATAAATATGTGTGAGTAAAGGAGTTGCCATGTGTTTTCATTAAGCGTTTGACGATATTGGTGATGGTTGCACATGGTTAACTGACCAAAAAAAAAAATGAAATGCAATGAAGTTTAATGAATTATTGACCTTTTGAAAGCTCTCAAAAAAGCCTTGTAGTTGACACCAAGATAATGAGAATTGGCCAAGAAAGAAGAAAGTTTTGGAATTTTATAGTGCTCTAACATAGCGAATTGTTTGGTATTTATTTCAGTCGCCGCAGATAAAAAAAAAAAAGTGTTGCGAAGTGAGCAATTTAGGTCCATTTTACCTCAGATATGGTAGACAGTCAAAAAAATTCTATAATCAGGGGCATCTCTAGGACTGAAGATTGGTGGGGCCCAGAGCTGAACTAGCAACTGGAATTTTGCACAATGAGGAGGACAAGAGAATCCAGCAATAAACAGACGAAAAAACATGAACTTGGATACACACTTTGCCTATAAACAGTTTGCAAACGGGGCACATGCAAACTTGCCGAGACACATGGAGGGATAGGAAAGGACACGAGACCATAATTAATAAATTCAGGAAGATATGACCAGAAAGTGACATGGACAGCTAGATTGCAGATAGACATTTAATAACCTCTTAAACTCCTATTTTTCCCTTATGGTGGTTCAGAAAATGCAATTTTTCATTTTGTAGGGAAATGTCACATTCATATTCTGTATCTGCTGGTTGCAGCACTCCACTGAAGCTACATCACACTCACATTGAGAGAAATATTCAAACCGAGGACACCATGTTTTTATGGCCACAGCATTACAGCAGATCAAAAATATCTACAGCTTCGACATCATTTTATATACATTTCCTACAAATTCAGCAGGACCCATTTTGGGATTGTTGGAAACTTCAGGATCTCCACTAGAATTTATAATTGGCCTGAAACCAAAAGTTGGTTTGAATAAAGCAGCTGCATTTGACGGACCCATATATGGTGGTTTAATGAGGTTAAAAAGCATTCAGAATGTGACAGATAAATGCCTCCAGAGTGACGAGCGGTTGAAACCTGACATTAGTGGGTTTGGGGAACAGCACCTGTGCTCTCTGGAGGGAGATCCAGGAAAATGGCAGGAAAAACACAGGGAAAAACGAAGCATCAAAGCCCACATTATAATCCACACTTACATTAAAGTGTCTGTCTTTGGTTTCTCAGGCACTGTTAGCTTCTGTAGTGAAAGTGTCTCATAAATGAGCACTGAGGATGAAGCCTGAAGTTACAATGGGCAGCCTGGCTGAAAAGGGAAAAAAAATGAATGATGAGGATAATGAATGATGGAAGATGGATATGATGATAATGGCTATGATAAAGACGATGATGATGATATATGGTGGATGAAAGTGAATGATGAGGATAATGGATGATGATGGATGAGGATAATGGATGATCTGGATGATGGAAGATAATGATTGATGATGATATATTGTGGATGAAAGTGAATGATGAGGATGTACGATGATGATGGATGAGGATAATGGATGATCCAGATGATGGAAGGTAATGATTGATGATCATGATGATAAGTATGAAAGTGAATGATGAGGATGATGGCAGATGATTATGGTGAATGATAATTGATAATTGACAAGGATGCTGATTGATGATTTCTACTTTGTAAGTCTTATGGGGAAGATTTTACAGTACATAGGCCCATACAGGTTTCGACCACTCTGTCACATGTACTTTTTTGTGTGTGCAAATGAATAAATAAATACAGCCCCAATTCCGAAATAGTTGGGACGAAATGTAACTTGTGAATAAAATCAAAATGCAATGACTTTCAGATCACATGAGCCAATATGTTATTTACAATAGAACATAGATAACATTTCAAATGCTGAAACTGAGACATTTTACATTTTTATCCACAAAATGATCTTCTTTGAAATTTTCTGGCTGCAACAGGTCTCAAAAAAGTTGGGACAAAGGTAAAAAAGGGCTGAAAAAGCAATTAATATATAAAATAATCCGCTGAAAAACATTTATCAAGTAATTAAGTTAACTGGCATCAGGTGTGTAACATGATTGGCTATAAAAGGGATGTCTTAGCAAGGCTGAGTCTCTCAGAAGTAAAGATGGCCAGAGGCTCTCCGACATGTGAAGGCTTGTGTAAAAAAATTTTGGAATACTTTAAAAACGATGTTCCTCAATGTCAAATTGCAAAGGCTTTGAAGGTCTCATCATCAACAATGCATCAAAAGATTCAGAGAAACTGGATAAATCTCCTTTATTGGACCTTTACTGGATGCCGTGATTTTCTCATCATTGACAGGGCATAATATCATCAAAAGATTCAGAGAAACTGGTAAAATCTCTGTGCATAAGGGACAAGGCTGAAGACCTTTACTGGATGCCTGTGATCTTTGGCCCTCAGACGCCACTGCATCACTCACCGGCATGATTCTGTCATTGACATTACTAAATGGGCCCAGGAATACTTCAAGAAACCACTGTCTGTAAACACAGTCCACTGTGCCATCCACAGATGCCACCTAAAACTCTAGTATGCAAAAAGGAAGCTATTGTTGAGCATGATCCAGAAGCACCGCCGTGTTCTGTGGGCCAAGGCTCATTTAGAATAGACTGTAGCAAAGAGGCAAAGTGTCCTGTGGTCAGACGAGTCCAAATTTGACATTCTTGTTGGAAATCATGGGCGTTGTGTCCTCTGGGCTAAAGAGGAGAAAGACCACCCCTCCTGTTATCAGCGTTCAGATCAAAAGCCAGCATCTCTAATGGTATGGGGATGCATATGGTGTGGGACACTTGCATGTTATAAAAAGCACCATGAATGCTGAAATATATATAAAAGGCTTTAGAGCAACATATGCTCTCCTCCAGATGACATCTATTCCAAGGAAGGTCTTGTGTATTTCAGCAGGACAATGCAAAACCACATACTGCAGCTATTACAACAGAATGGCTTCGTAGTAGAAGGGTCTGTGTGCTGAACTGGCCTGCCTGAAGTCCTGATCTTTCATAAGATAATAATATAATTAATATTATCATTGCATAATTAAACGAAAAGTCCGTCAAAGGAGACCCAAAACTCTTGAGCAGCTGGAAGCCTGTAGGAAGCAAGAGTGGGATCAAATTCCAATGGCTAAACTCAAGAAACTTGTCTCCCCAATTCCCAGACGCCTCCACTCTGAGTTAAAAAGAAGAGGGGATGCTGCACTATGGTAAACAGGCCCCTGTCCCAACTTTTTTGAGACCTGTAGCAGCCATCAAATTTGAAATGAGCTCATTTTGTGGATAAAATTGTAAAATTTCTCGGTTTCAACATTTGCTATGTTATCTCTGTTCTATTGTGAATAAAACACTGGCTGGTGTGATTTGATAGTTATTGCTTTTAGATTTTATTCACAATTTACACTTTTTCCCAACTATTTCTGAATTCGGGTTGTAATAATGATCCTTGTGAAGTCTTTGAATAACTTACGTGTGAGTATCTGAGCCCTGAGCGCAGAGCTCCTTCGCTCCTTCGGTTCCTCCCACACAGGAAGTAAATTCTTCCGCGTATGGCGCTCTTCCTACAGGGCACGGTGGCTGTAGCCCACAATACTTTGACTGACTCTTTCATTTAATTCTGGCCACATCACTATTCAATCTGCTCCAGCTGCGTGGCTGAAGCTAAGCAGGTGTGGGCTTGGTTAGTACTTGGATGGGAGACCACTTGGGAAAACCAAGTTGCCGCTGGAAGCGGTGTTGCTGAGCCAGCAGGTTGTGATCTTCCCTCTGATGGAATAATCCCCAGAGCAGTGATGGGGACACTGTACTGAAGGAGACGCCGTCTTTCTGATGAGACGTTAAACCGACATCCTGTGGTCATTAAACATCCTATGACACTCTTCGACAAGAATAGGGGGTTCCCCGGCGTCATGGCAAAATTCCCGACCTGGCTCTTTCGACCTGCCACCTAGTCATTCCCTGATCTAATTGGCTAACTGGCAACTTGTCCAAACCCTCTCCACCTGAACCCCCAGGGCTCCCTTGAAAAAGAGATTTCAATCTCAATGGGACTTCCCTGGTTAAATAAATAAATAAAAACATTTCATTCAAAGCAATTTAGAGTTGATTCAAATCAACAGATGCAAATCCCCCTGGCAGCAATGTGGGATGAGGCCCATCTAAGACCCAGCAGCTGCACTGATGTAACTCTCGCTGCAGTGTGGCTCGAACCACCAGCCACCTGAATCCACGTCATGTAGACAAGCCACTCGGTTCCTGGCTGTCCCCGGTAACAGCTGTAGTAAATTGCCCCAAATGGAATTATCCTTGCCTGCCTTTGTGCCGCTGAAACTGAGAAGGGGAACTAGGGAACATACTGTACTACCAATAAAAACCTAAAAATTACTCATAAATACACCTTCCCAATCTGAGCCTGTTTTTAAGATATTTTTTGCTTTTTTAGATTCAGTTGAATACATTGTTTTAAGTATATGAGCATGGATGTTAGTGATTGGTTGGATATTAGACCATATAGCATTTTATTCATGTATGGTCTGCTCAATGTCACTGCAATGAATCTGCGCGGCACATATTGGCTTATCTGGTTATTCAGACCAGCTAGTATAGTCTCAAGACCTCCTCGGGTAAAACACCTTAACGTCTTTTATTTTGGAACATGCAGAGAGTCATCCTTTTCTTGAAGGGAACAAGATTGCCAAAACAGGATGAACTGGATGCTGTGATGCTGAATTGGACTGAGTCTTTGATTACTGAGTTCACTCGGATAAAGAGAACGTTAGGGCCAAAGTGATGGATTAGCTCCTCTCAATTCATAATGGCATAGGGCAATCGGTGGCAAATGATATTCGCTCTTCCATTTCCGAGCAATACTAGAGGCACTTGTAGAGTGCAAACCTCCGCCAAGGCAGCACAATCCAAATCTTCGCAAATGGGAGCAAAGTTCAGTGACCGTATGTCATACCATACTGTTTCACAGATCGCGGGGAAAATCAATAGGGTCCATCCTTGATGTAATAGTAATGCACCCACAAAATTTCAGACAAACCCATGCATGACTTTTTGAGTTATGTTGTTCACAAACAGACAGGCAGACAGCCAAACAAACAGGTGTGAAAACACAAGCTCCGCCCAAACTTTGTTGGCGGAGGTAAAAATAATGCCAGAGGTTATTGATTTGCTGAGTCAGAGGTGGGACTTGAGCTCCAGTTTCTTGCTTGTTGATTGATCCAGTGCTTGGCCAGTCAGGGACAGGCAAATTTGTCCCAAGTAAAGGCCAATGACATTTGAGTGTTTTGTCTCTGAGTTCGTCCTCACAGTAGACCGCAATGGCCTTTGCACTGTGCTAGCTTACTTGTCACAAGCAAACGAGCCAAGCTAAATTTCATAGACTGCATAAAAAGATGGACAAAGCTGCCGTGATGTCACCCGCTGGTTTGAGCATACCATAAAGGAAGCCTCGATTTTGGCAATTTGAATTGCGCCATGTTGTCATTTTGAAACTGGATGTGATTTTTATTGGACAAGAGCGTGTATCGAAGATCTGGGGAGGACCATGGCTCTGGATCTGACCGTAACGGACGAGGACCAGAGGATAGCCACGCCCCTAAAACATATTCTGGCTTTATCCTTTATTCTAGTCTATATGGGACCACAATTTACAAAAATTAACATCATGATTTATCGGAGACTTGAAACTTGCTGTAGCTACAATAGAAAAATTTGAAAAATGATTATTTAAATGAAAAATCAGGTTGGAAAGTAGCGTCATTTTCTCATGGACTTCGACAGCATTGAACTTCCTTCTGCAACCACCGACGTCGCCATCTGCTGGCCATTAAATAGATTGCCATTTTACGGTACTTCCGCATGGGCTTCATTTCTCAGACCAGGATGCTGCGTCCATCTTTTTATACAGTCTATGGTAAATTTGCAGCAATGGCATCGCAAGAAGATTCAATGCGTGCATCTTTGATTTGGCTACTCCTGTTCGCTCCTCAGTAATATACACATTGTAGTGAGTAAAAGCAGTGTTTTTATTTATCCTCGTGCATTTTGTATCAGTCAGGAGTGATAGATGGTATCCATATAAAAAATTCCGAAAGTCGCATTTTATTCGAAAGCTGTACCCCTGCAGTGAGCATCAGCATGTGGACGTGTACACAATGTTTGCAGTCTGACCTAATCGCGCTCTTCCAGTAGCTTCAGGAGTTGCATGCACATAATACCCCTGTTAGATAATTCAGCCACTGAGGAACTTGGAGATGTCAAAGTGAGAAAAAAAAAAAAAAAAAACAAAGAGATAATAACTCTGTGACAGTCTTTTTTTTTTGGGGGGGGGGAGGGGGGGTCTTACCTTATCTGAATAAGTAATGGTTACTCACTAATATTAATTAATTTTTATTCGTAATTATCAGGTATTACCTACTTGCAATTAGATAATTTCACCCAATTTTATTGAGTGAGTAGCTGTTCAATATATACCTAAATGTGAGGTAAATGTAACCCAATTTATTTAAGTATTTCATAGCTTTTTATTTCAGTTATTTTATACTCAATATATGGAATTGAATCTACCCAAAAAAGTGGATGCAAATTGCTGCCTCAGTTTTATTGGGTAAATTCTATAGGTTACTTTTTACAGTGCAAGCCTTTCCCTTTCAGTTTTGCTGCAAATACCATTTTATCCCAAGTGCAAATTTAAACAAAGCAGGAAGCTCAGTTTACACCATAACTGCAGATGGAGGGTTCTCTGTCAGCTGGCCAGCGATAAATCAATCACGTACAATTTTCAGTTCGAGCAAACAGAGAAGAGGAAAGCGGCAAAATATCTGCGTTGCTTTTCCGCACATTTAACAGCCACAATTCCTTCAAACATGCAAAATTCACAAAGCAGCTGCTGAGGATGGAAATCTCTCCTTAACCACGGATAGTGACACACGGTTCTATCAAGCTCATGCATATTTAAACTTCACAGCCGAAATAACAAAGTTTTATTTGCAAATAAAATTCGACTGAATGCCGCCTGAGCCCCATTTCACAGAGATGATTGCGAATCACGACTGCTAACAAGCTTAAGATTTTTAAAGATGACCTGAAGCCTGATTGTAGCGCAGTACTACAGTCCATTTACGAGCCAGGCAGTGTGTAAACTCATCAATGACCCGCAACAGCAGCCGAAGCCGTTAAAGGAAGACATCAGTAATTATGTCATCCCAGGCAAACGGGAATCGCTTAACGACAGATGTCATCGATCTTGCCACCAATAATTTCGTTTTGGCAGTAATTTAAGTCGGCTATTTATATTGTCTGCAGACAAATGTTTTTCACGGATACATTCCCCCAGTCGCTTTCATTAAAATCATTCATTTGAAATGGCGTTGAGCCGGAAAATGAGACTATACGCCTCTATTTAAACAAAATGTTGAGGAGGTCCATTTTCAGATCATTCAGCTGAACTTGTCTGCCTCTCATCGATCTTTTTTTTATTCAGATTATTATTTATCCAGCATCATTGTTTGTGCACCAAATGAAAATTGATCCCCCGAAAAATTATGTAGAAGTCTATCATGAAAATTGATCCCCCGTAAAATTATGTAGAAGTCTATCATGAGGCCTGGTGAATCAGTCCATTCTCAATTTCAGATATAGTTTTGAGCATGACTGGACTTTATTTATATTTGTGCATTGAAATATAACGTGGCAAATCAACTTACTGAGCGGGGACGACTAAATAAGTTAAATGAAAGCTAACGCGACATAGAACATGCAAGCCAGCATGAGTCGCACTCAATAAATATGCGCGCTCATAAAACTCCCTTAAAAGCATTAACTTAACTCCGCAATTTCTCTGAGTGGGACTGCTGTGTTGCTCGATTTCTGAGAGCGAGTAAAAGTCTTGTTTGGATACCTTACTATTGATCTTCTTAGTCTTTACAGATTCTATGCAGAGGGTTCTTCTATTCCAGCGTAATATCGAACAGAAAACAGGCCGAATGAGGGAAAGTACAGACAAGTAGGCGCGCGCGCGCACACACACACACACACACGCCCGTATAAAAACCATGGAACACACGGGCAGCGACAGACAGATCAAATGCGATCTCCGCGAGAAATGTATATTATGCCTGACGAAATACATTGGCGAAAATTTCATCAGCACCAGTCATTTTCATTGACGATGCAGGAGTGTCGAGTCCTTTACCTGTACAGGATGGAGTGGCGCAACATCATTTGAGTGTAAATGAGTTGCAGTATCAACTATGGTGGTGGTGAAGCTTGGGATCTAATATCGGAGGCCCTTATCACTGGTGCTCTGGAGAGGAAACATACAACCGACCAATCGTGTGCTTTCTTTTGGGTAACATTTTGTTTTTCCTGAAGCTTAAGTTCTCAAAGCACATTTCAGGCAATATTTTGACCTTTCAACGAACTGTATGAAGTAACCTATATTCATCCCGCCTCAATTTATAGCGAGCAGTGCCCCCCTCGCACTGCCATCTGTTGGTGAGATTCTGCAGTGTAAACAACACTTCGGCCAGGGTAATGAATTTTGTAAGCAGAGGAAAGAAAAGTTCTCCGCACTTCGCTCTCATGGCCAATTTTTATCAGGGCCTGGCCTCTTTCTCGCGAATTCTGATCCATCCAGTGTCTCTCCATCTGTTTGGTTAAGACGGCCGCCACGTCTCCTCTTTGGTGAGCTATCAGCAACATTGAGCTTAAGTTAGTCTGAGCGTCGCTGTAATTTTTCAAAGAGCAAAAGTAGCCTACAGATTTGATTCAGCTTCAGAGCCCTTTATCTGTTGGTGATGAGGAGAGAATTTATGGAAATTTTTAAATCGAATTATTTTCTTGCTCATGATTGGAAGAGAAGTTCTTGAATAAGTCGAAAGAAAGATTGATTTGAAAGATTGAAAAAAGCTGCATCATCACTGCTTCTTCAATTTTACGGCTAGAAATGGTAAAATAGTTTGACTGGCCACATTATATCTCGACTCAAGCTACACTGTCACTCTATAGAGGCCTTTAAATCGCAATGGGAAGAAGAACATGAGAGAATCATACCAAGGCATGACAATAGTGTCGACACAACATGCTTCTTCCATTATTTCTATGAGAAAATCACAACAGTTTTGAGTTTTTGTACATGACATTTTTAGAATCTTATTTTTTCACCTAAAGATTTTTTATTTTTTTGCATCTTTTTCACATTAGACAAAATGCAAAGTTATACAAAATAAATAAATAAAAGTCCTGCTGGAATTTTAAGTCCCAGGGAACATAAATTATAAATAAAATTTCATGCATTTTTCATTTTGGACCTTGGGAATATACAGTATACATGCACGAAGTATAAGAAGATGACTAGTTTTTCCTGAATGGGATTCCAAATCTGGAGATTTTCCTTTTCCAGTAGCTGATTTCAAACTGGGCGTGAACCTTTTCACCCCAGCCTTTCACCTAACTCCTTCGGCGAGGAGCTCATCCAATCACAAAGTTAATATGAATCACCTCGTGCACGGCAACGACCGTTCAGTCAGTGATGCAGCTCTGATGATTCTATTGTTGCACACTTTATCGTGCATTTTAAAGTCTTTTTCCATTCAAATCTCGCCGGGTGCTTCAAGATAAATTCAATTCTAAAATATGACATCAATTTTAAGGATTGACACTGTGTTTCCTGGGACTTTTACCTCAAAATTTCAGCTGGTCACTTAAACTGCTAAGGAGAAAGAAAATAAATGAAGAAATTAAGCCTCAAAATAAATTAAGCCTCATAGTGAACTAACACAGATACAATTTCTGTTTAGACTAAGTTTTTTTTTTTTCCAGAGCAGTCAAGCCTTGGTTAACCAAGCTGTTGTTATTTTTTAATGGCACAATGCATGATGTCCAGGAACTGGCAAGGAATAATGAAGCACGTACTATAACATTCAAAAGTTCATTTATTTTACAGTGATATCAGCTACTGCCTGTGATTTTGCCTTTATCTGGAGACACAGTACAGAGTAGGAAGAGTGGGGAATTATCAATTTTCCAAAAAAAAAAAACTGATTGGAAAAAATGATCTGTTATCCCTTAGAGCACTGTAGGCAACTATAGTTGCCCAATTATGTAAGATATCAAAATCAGATGCTGATTAAAACCTGGCATCTGGCAGGTTTGTGCATTGGCATCTTAAAAGAGCTCCCACAGGTGAGCTCTTTTAAACAAGTTGCCACAGGATAGATTTTCAACAGCTCGGACTCATTATATTTTTAATTTCTTGAAAGTGTATTCAGTGCTCTAAGGGTTAAGGTGCTGGAAGGGGATTGTGTGAGTCGGTAATTGAGAAGGTTTTTCACCTGTAAACTCTTTCACCTGGGACACATCACCGCCTCAATCATTCAAACGTAATAATCTGTTCAGGCCTATCTGAAGGCCAAAAATTGGACATGCTGATAGCAACATTTCATTTGCTTTGTCATTTCTTTCCATATGTCACACCAGTTTCTTTGACATTGAAAATGTGTCATAAAATACATGCGATCTGTTAAGTTGCTATGCATGCAGAGAGTGTGTGATCTCGTTGACTTGTTAGTCATGCACTACTTTTGTTCTACAGCTCAATTTCTTGCCAATGAGTTGAGGGTAAACAATGAACGGCTAGTTATGCATGCTAAATACCCAACATGCAATCATTCCTCCTCATTATGGGCTTATGCATAATATTTTCGATGAAATCAGTAGGTAAATTATATTTAGCCTCTAATAGGAGGCAAAATGAGTGCAGCTATAAAGCTTATCAAGCAGAACGAGAGCGGAATTCACTTGGCAAAGAGTCCTTTGATTTCACGACAAAGTCACACACAGGACTGAAGTGATGTACTCTCTCTTCAGCAACTATCTACAACACAGGAGAATATGTGATTGCCGTATATTAGATTGGGCTTCCACATTTTGTCTTCCCCCCAGATGCATCCCTCGTTTACCTTTATCTATTTATTTACACCCAAAAAACCCCCACAAAAAAGTACATGTGACACAGTGGTCAAAACCTGACTGGGCCCATGTACTGTAAAAAAAACTCGCTCAAACTACTTACAAAGTAGACATCATCAATCAGCATCACAGTCAATTATTCATCATCCTCATGATCATATTCATCTGCCATCATCCTCATCATTCACTTTCATACTTATCACCATCTTACTCATCATCAACCATCATTACCTTCCATCATCCAGATCATCTACTTTCCTCATCCAAATTACCCCCACCATCATCCTAGTCCCGCATGATCCGTATCAGCCTCATGATCATCATTGTATTTTTTTGTTATCTCAGTATTTTAACATTTTTGAACTCGAGGGATTAGTTGAACTCTATTTCTGACTTTACAGTGATCTCAGCGACTTCTTAAGAGGGCTTCTCAGATTTAAGCGTTTGCCTGTGTTGTGCTTTCAATCCTCCATGTGACAGAGGCTTTGTCGGACAATCTATTACACCGCTCCTGAAAATACTCTCACAAGAGCCATTCATGGGGAGGTTTGGCATTAATGAATAATCTACTGAAGTGTGCGCTCGCCGGCCAACTGTCACTCATCTCTATCCCAGAGTTTGTCCGGGGATAGAGAAAAGAATAAGAAGAATAGAGTTAATTTAGAGGCCGATCTGGTTTAAGATTTCTGTGAGGGAATAAAGCACTTTAATTCCACACAATTCTCTGAATGCCTGATTTAGCAAATAACCTCTCTGATTGGCATTATGGTGTTTCATTTCTGTGCTAATTCTTTGAGAATTGGGCAAAAACTTGAATTCAGACATGGCAGCAGCATTTATGGACCCTGAGAGAGAACCTCACATTGAGAAACCCTGTTTAATGTTTGTTGGGAGCCCTTGGGGACCACCTGAGGAAACAAAAACCCCAAATTCAAACAAACAAACCCTGCTCTGGGTACGAAATGAGCCCAGTGTTTTCGCATTTTATTGTAAAATTCTCTTTTTCTTCCATTGAAATAAAAATTAAATAAAATATGAGTGGAACTGGTGCTGACTGAAGGAACTCGAGCGGTAATGCAGTTTAAAAAGGATTCTGTTCACTCAGTACTATAGCATCCGTACTAGATGGTGATAAATCTGTAACAGGAAACACTGATGGCATCGCCCGTCTTCTCCGGTTTGTGCTCGGGAGTGAATTGAATCAAGCTGAGCAGACGTATTTCTTAAGACCACTGAAGTAAAACAAATTAATGAGCAGACACTAGTGCTCAGTGCACCAGACCGCTCACCTTTGGCTTTCACTGTCAAAGAGAACTTCTAGCATATTCCTGTGGACCCAAAAACACTAAACATTCTCATCCCGACTTGTCATATAGTGACGCTACCTGATCAAGCGTCGATATACGACAGAAAAAGAAGCTTTAGGCTTCCTTATTTGACATTTAGAGTTAGGGTTTGGGTTAAAGGTTAGGGGTTAGGGGGTAGGGTTTGTTTTAAACTGGCACCAAATAAGAGCGCCAAACGCCTCCTTTTTCACTGTGTTTCACGATGCTTGGTCAGGTATCGTCACTATATGAGAGTCAGGATGAGATTGAGCTCAAAAACAGTATCCTGAATGCTCACCACTGCATTACACCTGATTATGATCACATATTTGGCAAACACAATACTTGAGCTCTAATTTCGTCCATGAACTTTTGAAATACATACTTTGTTGTTGTTGACCTTCAGGGGTCAAAAAGTAACTTCTATTTTTCCACTAAAATCTGCAACAACAGACTTTTTGACGAGTGCGCAGACAGCTTGTGCCAGCCATCCTCAAATCTGGTCCTTAAGTCCAAACCCGTCTCTGGTTCCATTCCTGCTGGTGAGTCACTGAACAATTAGCACTGCTGATTGGCCAGACTGTCATCACACCTGACTCCCAGGTAAAGGGAGGGTGGATAATTAGAGTTCTCAGACATCAGGGACCGTGATTTGGGTAATGGGCCTCAGCAATGCATGTTTATTCTGAGTCTGCATTGGAGCGGCATTTTATCCAGTGTGGAGATAATAAAATGGCCTTTACAGAGGAAAATCTGTGTCTTTTGCACAGTTTTACCCTCAAAGCTTTTACATTGTTTTCATTTTTACATTTTGAGCATGAGAAAAGTGCTTCCCGCCAAAGGCACCTTGAGTTATACCAGATAAATTCAATAAGGTAACCAACTGCGAATCCCATTAGCATGTTGAATGCATCATAATGCCTTTGAGTCCAGCAAAATTCCTCACTAAGACTTTATAAATCTACTGTTTCTCCATTTCAAGGAGAAGTGATTTCCCACTTTCTATGACAATCCATGAAACATTTACAAATTGTTGCAGACAATCCCTGTTTTAGAATCTGTGAGAGCTAGTAATATGAGGGCTGAGCCATATTTTCTGCATGATTTATATGTATTCAGCCAGATACCTTTCAGAATAATAAATTTTCTTATTCAGTGAGGAGGTTATGTAGTGTTGCACCAGCACAAAGGCAATGTTTCATCATAAAAGTGTTTCCAGCTCTATAAATTATAACAGGGAATAATGCCAGTGTTGACCAAAAAGTACCACTGTTGTCTGTGGGCCTTGTCTGTTGTCAGCTCTAAAGAACTGCCTTTGGCTCCGATTGTGATGCAGCTGGAATATAAATTTACCAGACATGTAGGGTGAGGTGACACTTGCAACAAAATAAAAACATACAAAATCTGTGCCTCTTCTGCAGGTCTGGGCGACAGGTGATGATTATCTCCAGGAAGTATGAGGTGAATGAAATTGGGAAATGGGTCATTCAGACCCTGTACCTGTTGGACCAATTCAAGCTGGACTCTGACCAGTTCCTGTCCTATTGGACTCCTAACCCTAACCATTTAGACCCCATTCAAGTAGGACTAAGACCACTAAGACCTCAGACCTGTCGGACCTCTGGGTGAGAGTTAGGGTGAGGGTCTGGGCTCCAAACAGCATTGGCAGGGCACCTACAAAATGGTCATGCCTTTCATTATCTCAAAAATATTTTGTGCGTCAAATCAGCAAAAAGAAAAGTCCATTTCAAATCTCATAATTTGTTGAAAAATTGCAAAGTTCAAACAACTCATGGAGAGATAAATCATCGCAGAAGGGACAATGGACAATCATCTGCAAGAAGGTCATGAAGGTTACCGACCCTATGAATCTAGCCACCGCACAGAATTACTCTCCCGAGCTGGAGCGTCTAAGCTGAGGAAACCAGCCGTGATTATCATTGTGCTAAGCGGACATGCTTGGAAGCTAAGAATGTAAATATTGCAGTGTCCGTTAGCAGAACCAGCAGTTTAAAAGTCGAGGCAGCAGGCAGTTCAGTTGGTGCGCCGGCCATTAGTCGAGCACACGTCAGTTACAGTGAACCTTCTTTTTCATCAATCTCTCTTCTTTAAATTAATTAGTTTCTCTCGCGGTTCTCTCTCTCTTACAGCACACGCCATTATGGGCTCTGCAGTTTCTGAAATAAATGGAATGCGGGTAAGCTGGCTTTTGAAGGTCATTATGATGCTTGATGTGGCTTAAGCCAACCGTAAAATCTCACATAAATGTCCAATAACGAGACTGCCTGTTTTCCTCCACTTTTTGAGCAAAGCTCTCCAGGATGAAAGAACTGCTTTCTGTCTTCAGCCCTTGTTCCCAGTGAAGATTAGCAGTTAATTGATTTCCTTCAGACATCAAGCCAAGGTTTAAAGTTTTTAGGGCAAGAGTAATTTCTGCTTAATTTTCGCCACCCTGATCGCACTTCTCTCACTTGGCGTTTTTTTCTTATCCGATTCCGCTTGCCTAATTTAGCACTGCACAACACTTGATAATCACTTCTTTTCAGATTAATTGGCCTTTTCTAAATTAGGATGTGCCTTAGCTCATAAGGGATATGACTTCAGACTGAAAAAACTGATGGTAATAATAACACAGGAGTTCAGAAAGTTCACTGGAGGCCCTTCTTGTGGGTCCGTAAATCAAAAGTAGAAGTGGTCAGTCACTTCAACCCTTGAGTAGAAATTAAGGCAAAATTATCCATTTGCATTTTTTTCCACAACAACTGCAACTACAATGACTTTTTAAACCTGAAACTACTTGACTTTTGTTTTACAAGAGGAACATGAAGCAAAAAAACAAACAAAAACAAAAAAAAAAACCAGAGTACACTTGACACATGCTCACTCTCTGCACATTTACATCCAAAAATTGAATAGGACACAAGAATGAAACATTTACTCCTGGGATAAGACCGCAATTTGGAGACTACTATCCATTAATTTATTCGTAATTAGTCTTGTGATGGAACACTTGAATGAGGGACGCAGTTAAATATTCCTTCTCTGAATTTGTTTGAATGTGTTATCAGTGGATAAGTAGGCTGGTTGTTATCTATTGTCCCTGAGCTACATTATTTCATGGGTTATAAATGTACAAACATTGTACATCCCAGTCTCACAGACGCCCATAGTCTCAGGGATCCTCAATCATTGCTACCTGTTGTCTGACTAATACATTAACGGTCTTTATTCAACCTGCTTTGAGCGGAATACGGCATTCAATTTCTGTCGCCAGTTTCTATTTTCTTTTGCAAGAGAGAAGCTCCTCGACCACAATGAGCGGAGTCCTGTAAAATTAATTGAAGTGTCGGACTCGGAGACAAACACGTTTTCAGAACTCTCAGCGTTTAGGTGTTAAAACAAGGTTAACCCTTAGAGCATGAGAAAAAAAAAAAAATTATATATATAGAAATTCAATTATCTTGCGTTGTTGTGGCGACTTGTTCAAAAGAGCTCCTTTCGGGGGTCGACATATGAAAGGTTTTCAACAGCTTTGAATCTGATAACTCACATCATAGGCCTAAAGCAACACTATTTGTATTTAGCACTTTAAGGGTTACCTAGAATGCGGAGCTCTGCAACCTGTGCTCCCGGCATTCGCGATTAAACCTAATAAATTTCACTTTACCCAATTTGCTGTCATTTCAAGACTAAATGAACTGATCTATAACTTTCAGCGATTCTGCTCACGGACAGACCGGCCAAAGTTGTCGGAAACAAAGGGATGATCTTATTTCATGATATTATTCTCAATGTATACAGAAGCTCGCAGGACTGACATTGTATTTGTTTTTTAAGCCTTTCACTGTGAAAACAAAATCAAGCATTAAAATGTCCATATTGGTGAGCGATGAGAATTACTTTCAGCGTCTTGCTCTTTATAATGAGAGTATAATGGCCAGTTTTGCAGTCACAGATTGATCTTAGTCTTGGGCAACACTGGGTTTTGCGCAAGCAGTCCCAGTTCGGTCACACTCTTCCAAGCCCTTTAAACTGCCCAATGCAACAAATACTGAAAATGGCCGATATTAAAGAAATGGGTGACACTTCACAATAACAGTACAAATGATATGCTGAAGTAATGCTTACCTAAATCATGACTCATAATGGCCTAATGAATGATTTAATGCTGAATGTATCATTAATTCCCAGCATGTGATGCCAGATGTGACATTGACAGTGTCACTTAGGTTACAGCGTCACCCTTTATAGCATTTAGTCACTAGTTAAGTGACATTGTCCGTTATTTCAATCTTGCATGACATGCAATAAGGATATGTTATTTCACCCTTCACAAAGCATGGCATTTGCTTATGCATGATCTATGAAGACATTATGTCTCATTTATGAAGGCATTATACATGCCGTGTAAAGCCTTTATGAGCAACACTTCATCTAAAGTGCGACCCAACTTAGGTGATTTAAGAAGTCATCTGCTGCTGTTTTAGGTTCATATCCCAGACATCCGAGCATTTAGATGGCAGCAGTGACTGAGATGCAAAATAATGTGAGGGCATTTTAGTTCTCCAGACGTGTGACATCAGTAGTCTGGGTACTGAATTGCTACCTGACCACGGCGACCATCTCTTGCAGAGAGTTTGCGCCTGCGGCAGGACTGACACTAGACC
Organism: Gymnothorax reevesii; assembly: GCA_029721435.1. NCBI lineage: Eukaryota > Metazoa > Chordata > Actinopteri > Anguilliformes > Muraenidae > Gymnothorax > Gymnothorax reevesii. Next base: position 19,876,224 of record CM056579.1, on the reverse strand, counting down.
CGGGCGAGATAGCACAGGGCAAGCAGTCAGTCAGGAATAATGCCACTAACATGCCTCTGGACACTCAGTGCTCTCGCGCCGATGGTGTGAAATCCACAAATCAGTCTCAGGACAAGACCAAAACATTTGACTTGGTAGAAAATATCAATAAAACTCAGCAGTAAATACCATGAAGTACCATCTAATTTTCAATTTGTAAGCATTCAGTGTAGGACAAAAAAAAAAAAAAAAAAAGTCTATATTCATCATAAATGCTTACCCGCGATGCTGAATAAATCCCATATTACAAAATTACCTATGAATCTTTGGAAAGATCAGAACCAACCAAACTATGCCATTCAAATAGACACATCGCAGTGAGAACCATAGGATGGCTCTCAAATGTGATACTGGGAAAAATATTATTGCACTGATATTCTGACTTTCTCCATTAAATACCAGATATGATTGAAAACCGCCTGAGTTTGGACGCAGCTTGTGACAGCGATTTCCATTGTACCGTAATTGATATTTCCCCGTCAACTGTAAACACCTGCTGGTAGAGATCAGACTTAATGCCACACTCCCCTTCACTCGCTCAGCCACCAATACTGTGCCTAAATTAGGCAAAGAAAGATACCATCCCACTCCGGTTCACGGATGAGAATGAGGTAGGCTTGCTTGCTTTTAAATAAGTACAAGAGAAGCGTTAGGAATGCAGTCTCCGGTCTGTCGACTCTGTTTCTATGATACACTGTATGACTTGGCTGTGGCTGTTTGCCCTTTGGAGATTTTGAAGGTCAAAACCAATGGCCTTTCCCAAATGTGAATGCATGATGTAAAAAAATTCACATTTCACGGCGCTTTGTGATTTTGAGTTAAAGTCTGTTAATGTTGGGCTCTTTTCACTTTATCTGCGATAGCGGTCTACTTCTTACATGATTTCATCAAAAATGATGTGCGAATCACTCTAATTTTTCGTCATCAAATACTTTAAAAGGTATATATACAACAGTAGCAAGTCAAAAAAGTCAAAGTGCCATGAAATCTCCATTTTTACTTCATGCGTTCCCAAACGTAAGGCCACTTGTCGTCATAAAGAGGTAGATTTCACAAAGCTACCATATAATCTGCATACTTGATTGCCCGAAAGTTAGGAATCACTGGTAATTTTTGTATAGATTTTATTGGAATAAACTTTGTGCTACCGTGAGATAACTGAAAACCTTAGTATTATTTCCTATTTTGTAAATACTTTTAATGAAAAAAAAAATTGTGAAAACTAAAACAAAAAAAGGTGATTCTAAACTTTTGAGCAGTAGTGTTCACAGGTTATGCAGCCTGTAGGTTATGTGCACAGAAACTGCAGGCCGCATTTGAAACCAAACGGACTGAGACTCAGCGATATGAAAGCTTTAACCTCTCTGCACAACACGTGTTTTTTCAGCCTTATGAGCATCGCCTCCCTTATCTTCCTTTATTTTCTATTTCCAAAAAGCTGTAAATTCTGGCCTGTCTGATAGCAATTTGCACTGACAGCTTATCGGCGCAAACGATTCAGCAACTGTGGCCCTTAGCTGAACAAATCTTATTTCAGTGGCTTCAGGGATAATCCTTTGAAATAACTGAAGTGAGATCCAGGGTGGGGTTCAAAGTATATATTAAGAGGAACTCCTGTGATGCTAAGTGGCATTAACAGATAAAGACGTCCTGAGCCACCGATACAGCCCTCGGGCTGATTGAGTCGAATCTTCGGCCAAAACTGTTCAGCCCATGGTTCACTACTTCATTGTTCACATGGACGGCGACAGGGAGAACAGAACCGTCTGATGGCGGCAAGCGTTTGACCGCTGTCTTGAATTTATGGAGATTTATGGAGAAAGAGCGGATTCTGTTCCAAGCATGTGTAGGCTGAATGATGAAAGGGTTTTCATCAAGAGGAAAATAGCTTTTTTTGAAGTCATTCCTGTTTCATTATGCAAGAAAATCGTTCTTGGATCAATTTGATGAATCAACGATTGTTTGTGTGTAGAGTTTATATAGAGTATTGGTTGCACGCAGTACTGAATATATGGGATTTCAACTGACTGTGCCCAGTACTTGATCAATTGAAATCACATAGCATTGACCTGTGTGGGACCACAGTCCAAAGTAAATCTCTTCGGCTTTTTCAAATAAGAAAAGCTTCCTTGCTGAAGTATTACGCTGCAATATTTGCAAATGGTCAGGTACTGAATGAAATCAATATCCACTCTCAGTAGTATGATACAAATCAATACCAAAAAAGGCTGAAGGATTCTATAATAAGATTAAGACTGAAAGACACAGAAACTGATTCAGGAGGGCCGTAAAATCTAAGGGTAGGACGGTAGGAAGTGTCGGTAAAAAGAGGTGATAGAAGAGTGGCACATCATGGCTAAGTAAAGCCAAAATCCTTTCTGCACTCACACAAAGTGCAACAAATAAAGTGCTTTTTAAAACGGTCGTCATCAACCAAAGTGCTGTAAAATTAATAGGAGGACAAGATTTTAACCCTCTCCGTCCAGAGTTTTCTTGAGAATTCCTAAATGCAAACAAGTGAGCGGGCAGCGCGGTGGCACAGTGGGTAGCATTGCTGCCTTGCAGCGAGAAGGTTGTGGGTTTGTAAGTAAGTAAATTCTATTTATATAGCACTTTTCACAAAAATCGGAAAGTGCTTTACAAGGCTATACACATAAAACACAAGGAGAGCGCAACTCAAGACATAAAACAAAATAAAAAAAATGAAAAGTAAAATGAAAATCAGCCAATCAAGTCCTCGTCTAATTAAAAGCCTGTTTGAAAAGGAGAGTCTTTAGCTCCTTCTTAAAAGATTAAGCTGAATTTAAACATCGTACTGACAAAGGCAGTGAGTTCTAGAGTCTGGGAGCTACTGCCCGGAAGGATTGGTCCCTACGGGTCTTAAAGTAAATCCGTGGAACCTGTAAAAGCCTCTGACCAGATGACCTCAAACCACGGGAGGGAGTGTGCAGTACCGACAGGTCTGAGATGTTAGAGAGATCCTGCCCGCACGCAGCTCTAAAGGTAAGGACAAGGATTTTAAAATGGATCCTCAAGTGAGCAGGCAGCCAATGCAGGGATAATATAATATCACCCCCCGTGTTTGTGGGGGTTTCCTTCCACCACCCAGAGACATTCATGCTAAATTAATCAGTCTCTAAATTCCCTGTAAGGACTCAGGTGTGTGAGTGAATGGTGTGTGCGCCCTGTGATGGATTGTCAGGCTGGGTCCTTGCCTTCTGCCCATAGTCAGCAGTGATGGGCTCCAGCTCTCCCTGCAAACAATGAGGAAGAACCAGTTGAGATTATGGATGGATGGATGGAAACGAACAGATTAAGCTTAAAGCAGCCATGGGTACATTTATTAGAGATCATGGATAGTTATGCTTCCAATATATGTCACTTGCTCAGTCCCTGTAACCATGGCAACAAAGTTTTATTTCTTGGATCCACTGAAGTGGATTTCTGGAAGGAAAGGTACAAACTGAATGCAATTACAGGTGAAAATTCACCAGTACAAAGAACTCACGTCAGCGTCAATGCCGCACTCTTCTTAGCCCCACAAAGCCGCACGATCATTATGTGGATTGCTCCACTGTACCCTTAAACAGCCAGCTCATCTTTTCGGTAGAGCACATTTTGAGTTGCTGTATGTACGGTTGAGACAGTTATAGGGTTATGGAACAATCAGTTCGAATTGTTTTTGTTGTTTTTTTAATTTAATAATGATGTGATAAGTGTACTCACAATAAAATGTGCACCAGCTATGCTTTCATATACTTCAAAGCTTACAGGAACAGGAATGACTCGCAATATTTTCAGCCTAAATCCCATTTAATAGACTTCAAAAAAAAAAAAAAAATCAGTTGGGGTTTGATGTATCAGCAGAAAATTAGGCTGCGGAATTATTCATGTTCCTCAATGTGAAGCAGGAGTCATGTTAAATAGCGCTTCTGTGGAAATAAACTTGTATAATGATGGCTTGCGGCAGATTTCAGTACACTCAGCGTGATCATTTCAGCAATTTCCCCTGCTCACGGTTTTTCTGTTTTTTTTTTTTGAGTTCGGCTGGTGTTCCTGTCATAACCTATTTCCGGTCGGCTCACAGCACATCTTCACTGCCCTCCATCTCGCCCCAGGTCGCGCTGCTCTCTCAGACTGGCTCCCTTACTCGACTCGGCGGTCCCTACGTGTTCTTCACGGGAGGCATCCTCCTCACCGAAGGACGACGGAGGCCTCGCTTTGAACTGCAAATTTGGGTGTCAATCCCCTGCTTATTTTGCAGATAAAAGCGACCGCAGATTACCTGCTCCCTCCCTGTGAACGTGGCTGGGACTCTTGAAATGAAAAAAGATGGCCGCCCGCTTTGAAGGTTGTTGATAATCTCTGAGCTATTTTAAGACTAAGGGGAAGGGAGGTGTGCCGATGATGGTGGGTGATGTAATTTATGTTGCCTGGTAACCGGGATGTTTTTTTGCTTTTGCATGAGCTGGTAAGAGATAGTTGATCTGGATGGTGCCGTTTCCTGCAGCCTCGAGGCTCTTTCTACCCTGCACTGGGCACAAGAGACTCCGAATGGAGCTCATACTATAACAGCTCCAACCGCCAGAGAGTACTGCAGCTGTGTAATATAATGGCGGGAGGTTATATGCCCTCGTTTCACTCGCAAACTGAACCTTATATTTATGAGAATAACGCCGCAGCAAGTCTTTGTGTGTAAATGAAATAATTCTTAATATTGACTGAGAAAGTTTTGGATGATAGTAAAATATAAACAGTAGTACATAGGTGATTGCTGGCTTAACTTTTTCTGAGGATAATTCCCTCTCCATCCCCGACTTTTTTAAAATTAAATATTTAACAATTATATCTGGAGTGGTGGGTATACCATTTGGTAGATGGGTAGATGCATATGGAGAAAGTGGGTATACGCTCTTATTCATTTCAGTGGATTTTTGGCTAATAGAGTTTGTATGTACTACTGAAAACCAGAGCTATTCAACTGTGTCCAGAAAGGGGTGCCCAACAAAGCTCTCACACACCTGACACCACTAATCAACCTCCAGTCTTTGCTAATGAGCTTGATGAGTAGTATCAGGTGTGTAAGTACTTGGTTGGAATGAAAGCTGCACCCACACCGGCCCTTGCAAGATGATGTTGAATAGCCCTGCTGTAAACTGATCGAAAAATGAGGCAGAAATACTTCATATTCTTGCATATTCCCACAACTACACCACCATATTAACCACAAAAAGCATTTTTCCTGCTTTCCCAAGTACAAGAATGCCACCAAAACACACAAAAATATAGTTTCATACAGGTGTAATCCAAATAGAAGGCAACAACACCAATATACACAGAACAAACATTTCATTTTTGGCCTGTTTTCACTTTAACAAATCAAGAATGATAATGGATTGACAGTTTAGCATTAGCTCCCTGCGCTCTTGTCGAGTCTGGGGGCGCCGGCCAGTCAAATGAACAGGTGCGGTAATGGGCTGGACGAACAAACCTACATTCGAATCAACCGTCGATGGCACGATTGGGCATATTTGACAGTGAATAAGGTCTTACAGTATTCTCAAAAACGTATGCTGTCTCAGCCAGTAAATTTCAGAATGTATGTGCGAGCCACACTGCAGGGATGATTTTAACAGGGCAGAACTGCAGGTGGGAGTCAGGCGATATTCGGCGGTATATGCGGGCTGATGCGGAGTGAACTCATGTCGAAGTGGGCGGAAGTGCTAAACAGAAAGCGGTCCTCCATAACACTGTTTAGCCTGCGGCATAGCTGGATTAGCCCACACACACGCCTCTGCCTTTCAGGATTTAGAATTGCGGGGGTCTCTTTATTGGGGTTTTTTTTTTTTTTTGCTTCAACAACATTGTCTGAGTTCCAGCACCCTTCTGCTTTTCAGTAACCAGATGTTACATGAGCTTAAGAATATTAACAACATTCCAATCACATTTGTGACCTCACACCTTAAACGAGTAAAGAGACTGCAAATTAGAAAATCACACTTATCTTTGCACGTCTTACCCAGGGGCTTTGTACTTGGCTTGCAAAAACAAATTACCACTCATCACGTCATACAGCTGGAGTGAGGTCTGTAATATTTGGATAGCAACACATATTTAATGGGTTGTGAAGGCCTTTTCGCACCAAACAAGGAATAACTAAGCCAAAATGTCTCTAATTAAAAAAAAGGGAATTTATTATTTGAGCCTATCTGCACCATATTCTACACTTTTAATTTGCTGTCAACGAGTATGCTGCATTTTCAGTTCCTTTTTTCTTTTCATCCTTGGCATGAGGAGGAATCAAGGCCAATATGTCTCATTCAAGATGGACCCAGGCACCTTCATATGAAGCTGTGTGCACTTTAATCGGGCATGTTCATCCTTATGTTATAAACCATTTGCGTAGGAAGAACTCCTCGCCGTGAGGAAGAATGTGACGAAGCCCAATCGGAAATCAACTTGTCAGTATGTGTGCATGCGTTAGACTGTTTGCCTTAAAACTCAGTTCAAGTCTGCTAGCCTGGAATCCATACATATCAAGAGCTGGTTGCTCCCAGCGGTCACTGACTGATATCAGTCTCGCCTCAGTCGTATAGCCAGCGTTAAGCCCTTACGTCACTGATGAAGTGAATATATGAATATTTATGTTTTCTGCTCTTGGCTGATTGGGTGACCTTTTGGCGAGAATCACCTATCGCGCGGCGCCATTTGCAGAATGAATGCTGACTGGATTATCCATCGCATCTTGTTGTCAGAAGTGGTAGCTAAGCAGGCGAGCATTTAAACGTTTGGACATACAAGTATCTATCTTATATCTGCATTATGCGTGTATATTTCCTTTTACTTTGTTACAAAGTACATCAGGCATTTTACAGCACAACTAACGGCTGTAGTCAGCATTACAAATATGAGTTAGCTGGCCAGCTACAGCATTCGTGAATGTTATTTGATATGAGCTTAAAAATTAGATTGTGGCTTGCCTGCATTTACTCTTAGAGTGGTTGTTAGGTTTTGAACAGGATTATATTGAGCCATATCTGCATTTTGTTTATTTCAGTGGGATTCCCCGGTATAATAAAGGCAAAATTAAATAATACTCAAATTACATAACGTATTTCATTGTAATTGGCATTAATCGATTGCATCAGCTAGATTAAAGTGATACTCCACCCAAAAACTATAATTTGGATATCAGTTACTCACCATTAGATGTCTTGAACGGACAAAGTTGTTTTGCACCTGGCGCAACTTTATGGCCACTGGAGAGTTTTGAAAAAATCATCCAAATTCCTTTTTTGCTGCAAGCAAATGGGGTCACCCAGTAGCAATGGGAAAACTCCAAAAACCGTTCATTGACAAACTTTCAAACCATCGTGCAACGCATTGTCCAATACATTCCAAGTCTGTTTTGTCCATTTGTATCGTAAGAACTCTAGAAACGCGGTTATTTTTCGCTAAAAATAATAAAATACCACAGTTATGCTTCAAGTAAGCTTGCGCATTCAACAGAAGTCCCGCCTCCCAGCTCATTCATTGCCCAGAGACCCTGCTGCCACTCAGATGAATACTCGTATAAACACGAGCCGGGAGGCGGGACTTCCGTTGAATGCGCAAGCTTACTTGATGCATAACTGTGGTATTTTATCATTTTTAGCGAAAAATAACCGCGTTTCTAGAGTGGACAATACGAGTGGACAAAGCAGACTTGGATTATACTGGACGATGCATTGAACGATGATTTGAAAGTTTGTCAACGGACGGTTTGTGGAGTTTTCCCATTGCTACTAGGTGACCCCATTTGCTTCCAGCAAAAAAGGAATTTGGATAATTTTTCAAAACTCTCCAGTGGCCATAAAGTTGCGCCAGGTGAAGAACAACTTCATCCATTCAAGACATCTAATGGTGAGAAATTGACATACAAATTATAGTTTTTTGGTGGAGTATCAATTTAAGCCTATGAAGCTGGTATGTAATACTACAGTTGCTAATTTATTCCTTGTCTGTCTACTTTCTTCGGAAAAGAGAAGATGGATAGCTTGTTCCTATTATTGCAACCTATTGCTGCACAACAATTCGGCATTCGGCATGGCCAACACTTATTTTGCTGCTTTTCCCCACTTGTTTAATATCTGATATCAATCCAGAAAAAGATCATAGCAATGAAATAAAAACGATTAAACATCGATGGCAATAACAGTATCACTGAACAAATGAGCACAAGTATTATTTCAGTTTGATAGTTTAATTCGTAGTTTGCCCCAGTCCATACTGTATTTCTGTAGAAAGAGACACAGGTCTCAAACAAAGTTCATTTTCAAAACGCCATTGCAGCACCAGAATATTTGGAAGATATGCGGCCAGTGAAAAATAAGTCCAGTATTTAATTCTGTGACAATGGGGCAAAATAATTGCTGATTATCTTTGCTCACATTCACTTCTCTCCATTGGGATAAACTCATTCAGGACCTGCCGCACGTCGAAAGGGGCGGGGCACCCTAGCGACTGTGAGCCAATCACAGATCTCGCATGGATTTTGTGTGAATATTTGTAAGTCAAACACTGGCCAACCGACTGAGGCCAGACATATCATCAATTGACCGTTGGGAGCGAGTAAAGCTTGATATGGATGCATTCCAGGCTAGACTCCGTCTCTCTAATCACGACGTTCCAAAATAATCAAACCTCATTATCATCAGAATTCTTAGTTTTTGCTTCACGCCAGTTTGATGACGTAAACCTTGTCAACAACGAATCCGCGTGCTCTGCAAAGTCCCCAGGCAAGGCAAGATCTTATAGTCAGTGACTGAAAAACTCAGGACACGTAATCTTTAGATGTGAGAGGGTGTCAGACATTAATCAGATCTGGCTTGTTTGCACTGTTGTGAGACTGATTTATTGTTCAAATCATTATAGACGAGAAAACGTTCTTGCAAAAGTCTCACAATCAATAATAACTTCCTGACTCTACCTGCTGGGTAGAAATGGGTCTTTGACAAGTGCAAGGACACAACTCCTCACCACATAGACTATTTTTTTTTGGTTATGTTGTTTTCAAGGACACTGTGGTGTTAGTGATCTGTCATTTTCTATTTCTTGTCACATCTTATCTTCGGCACAAAGCACAGAGTGCTGTTGATATCATCTGTTACAGCGCTGTTGTAAGCGTCAGAGCATGTGTTTGGAGAGAAAAAAAAATCTATTTGTCACAGGTAGTGTCTTCGTATTTACTGCAGATGATTCCACTTCAATCAAGTTTGAGCGAATCCACACAATAGCGATGTTCACGATGACGTCAATGTTTTGATACGTGGTTGGCAAACAGGCCCATCTTACACTAGTAGATGTCCGTCGCTGTATGTGCTTAATAAAAAATCTAAATAGCGATGCCAGTCAGTTGTTGTGTTATAGGTTGCACCAACAGGTTCGCTAAGGGTTCAGGAATCACGTTTTTGAATATTTTAAGCCAGTGGCTCCCAAACTCGGTCCTGGGGCTTCCCTGTGTATGCAGGTTTTTATTCCGCCCTTGATTGCAATCGTCAAATTTTAACAGCCTGTCAATTTGTCTTAATTAGGTGCATTTAATTTAAATTTAGAGCAGCAATTTATCATCTCTTGATATACAGTATTTTGTCAGACATGCATACGTACAGTAAGGCATAAATTCCGCATTCACATATGCGATATACAAGTAAAAACTGCATAAAGAGAGGGAAAAATATACCCAATCAAGGGAAAAAACTCAGTGGGTTCCTAATTGGTAAAACTGTGGGCACATGGGCGCTTATAATTTACTAGACAAGCAAATGAGAGGATCAAACCTGTTTTATATTATGTTTTTGTTTTTGAGTGCAAGCAAATTATTTTGAAAGAATTCTAATCACCTTTCTTCAAAAAAAATTTGGCTTTAGACAGCAAATAACTTTAAATGCACCTAATTAGGATAAATTAACAGCCTATGATGGCAACTATGGTTGGAACGAAAACCAGCATACACACGGAGGCACCAGGACTGAGGTTGGGAACCCCTGTTTTAAGCGAAAAAACAAACAGGCTACTTGCCATGTTACTTCTGATCACGCTTTCTGCCAACTGCCAAACTACACATGTACAGCTTTGACATCATTGTTTGTAAACAGTGAACATCGCTTTAGTAAAAGAAAAGAATCTGCTCGTCACGTTAACATTTGAGCACTTCCCCTTGCTTCGGAAGAAAGCCTAATAAACCCTGAACACAACCACTGATGCCATGGTTCCCCTAACAACCTTCAAATACTTCAGTGCTGTGCTTTACATAATTGTTTATTCATGAGCCCCTAGAGAAATGTCCGTGTCCTAATTCGACATTGGATGGAGTTGGTTTGGCAGCAGTGTGACATGAGCAGCTGTGAAAGTGGGACAGCACTCACACACGAGCTCCGCTTCAGCACAGCCCTCCAAAGGCGACCTGTCTGACAGCACCAGCAGAGACCAAGATGCTTTGCAAGATGAAAGGATGCGCAGAACAGGACCACAAAACATCTTCTGAACTGGAAATTTTTCTTCTTTTCTTGGTATCAACACCCTGAATTTTGACCTCCTTGGCTGCGTTCGAATAGTCTTTTTTTACTTAGGAAAGGTCTTAACTCCTTGAAAGAAGTGTTCGCGTGGCAGCCATAATGAGTGCTGTTTGAATTCTCTAAAAGTTAAGGAAAGGTGCTTCACTCCTTCCTTATTTATCTCCTATTAGCTCGGTGTACACTGGACCATCTTTTACGAAGAGGAAATAACGCTGTCCCACAATCTCTCGCGGCAGCAAGATTTAATGTGATGCACCATTCATCCAGCCAGCGCCTGATTTTCATATCTTACATCAATGAGCAGCTATAGTTGTCCACGGCGCTGAGAGGGTTAAAAAGGCTTCAGGAATTAGACAAAAGGATGTAATTTGTTGACACTTTGAAAGCAGCCTCTTTCTCTTCTCAAGTACTTGAGCTGCATCCAACTCATCGTCCCAATTAGAAAGCTGTGTACATAACAAATACTGGGATTGTTTTCTGAGAATACTGTGGCGTGTTCAAGATTGTGGGGTCGAGTGAGAGCCCGCGGGTTCTTGCCTCTTGAACAATTAAACTACGTTTGGTTTTTCGTAGACAAGATGACGTCTACTTCTGCTCAGCTTGTTTTTGATGGAATTTGATGCAAAACCTCGGAGCCAGCCATGTTGGAAAACTTGCAAGCACACGCCTGTCGTTCAAAACACGTGAGTCTTCCCTTGAGAGACCTTGGCAGGAGACCCTTCAATCTTGAACATGCCCATGGATACCAGGGTTGCTAAACGTTATCCAGAAAAGCCCATTGCAGGTGAAGCCTCTGGCCGAGCAGTTACACACCTGATTCTTCTAATCACCTCAAAGAGTCTCGGCCAATGACCTCGGTTATTGGAATCAGGGGTGCAACCTCTTGTTTGGAAGGAAAGCTGGCAATCACTTTGGCCCTTTCTGGATAAGGCTGAGAACTCCAGCCAAAGATAATCCCCGTGTGTTGCGTACATGTGTGAATATCATTGACGAATGAGCAACACTGGGACTAATTTCCCTTTGCAAAGCTCTTGACTGGCAGTAAATTACGGGTATTATTTTGGCCCTTTATTGCAATATTGGAACAAGGAGACTTCAAAAGCTTGATGGATATCCAGTTTGAGTAGCTGTGGACTAGAAATATGATCCCTAGTACAAGATGAATTACAATACCAATAGTCAGATGGATCAGACACTGCCTCATTTCCATATTGTAACCCTGAAAAGCCGCAGCACACTAATAGTGAAAACCTGAAATTGGATCATCTGGACCTCTGCCTTCTTATCTGATAGCTAAATTGATCACAGTCCCAGAATTGTTTACTGGCTTGATTTTTTTCATTTTATTTGTTTAATTATCTCCGTAATTGGAAGCTTCCAGCGATAGCTTGATTTATACAGGTTATCTCCCTCGCTATTCTCGGTTGGAACATTTCTTTTAAGCCATCTTTGTTGCCGTACAACATTTAAACCCTTCAGAGATGAGAGCAGTTGTCACTTGTGACCTCATCAGGTCATGTGATGCGGTCATTAGTAGCACAAAAGCTTGTTGTTAGTTTATGAGTCTTCTGGTATAGTGCTCCTAGTCTGCGGTCATTTCAGGTCTCTGGAAGCCTTTTGCCAGCATGTTGATCAGACTTAAAGAGAGCTACCAATTGTACACAAATGGTCCAAATCACAGCCCCAGGAAGAAGAAAGAAATTGTACACCTGAAAATGTTGAGTTCTAAAAGATCAAGTATGATGCATGTTTCACTTAAGTATGAACAAAACTTACACTCCACGGTAAAATAATATGCTAAGCCCAAAATGGCTTCCAAATTTAAATACACACCGGGGACCTTTTTTTGCCACCATTTGCTCAGGAACAAGTGTCTTGAGATCATGTCCATCAGGCTCATGTTTGGGTCAGAGTCCAGATTTGAACCCATTCATCAAAATTCACGCTCACAAACTCATACTGGCCCAGAATCATTTTTTCAACGACTATGTAATCAAAATCGAGCAGAACAACATTGACTGATCTTTCTGAAAAAGTTTACCCACAAGCATAAAAAATTTAAAGGAACTCTATATTACTGGGCACTTTGACACTAATTCCGTAGTTCTATACTTGTAAACTATGTCTGCGCCAAAAATTCCCATGAAAATACACACAGTAATAATTTTAGGCTTGTTTTCTGATGGCAGACCTTGATTTTCAGCCAGATTCTGCCCCGCCCACAATTAGGTCCAAAATCCGCGGGATTGAGACATCAACCTGCTGACGTCATCTAAAGAACGAGACAAGCTCAGTCGAGCTCATTTTTCTATTACTTCCTGTGGAAAAGGAACTGCAGAAGGTTTATAAAATTGTTATTTTTCGCGAAATTTCAGGAAATGCGGAGCAAATGCCTACCAGATGCATTGTAATAGGTTGTAGTAACGTATCCAAAGAAGGAGCCAGCCTTCATCGATTTCCAAAAGATGAAAAAATAAGTAAAACTTCATCACAGGTGAAACTGACTCCTGTAAAATGGCAAGGACCAAGCGACAATAGTGTGATTTGTAGCAACAACTTCAACGATTGCGACTTCGAGGATGAAGGGTTTTGGTCTAAGTTCGCAACAAAAAAAGAGTAGAAAAATCAAGCCAGATGCTATCCCAAAAATCAAAAGTTCATTCAAGGAGAGAAGCACCGAGGAAAAGGGGAGAAAGAAGAGCAGACCGGGCACTGAAAAACAGAAGTAAATGAAGGTAGGCTGCTAATGAACAATTATAACGCGTTAGCTATGCCAGCACTTCAGCCGGACTTTCGCTATAGACACTACAGAGCTTAATAGAGTGCTAGCTGCGGCTAGCACTTAGCAGGCTTTGGCTTGCGTTCCACATGTTTTTCGCCTTCTCTTCACCAGCGCTCTATTAAGCTGCTTTCATACCGGACGCGAAACGCATGGATTCGCGTCTTTCCATTGACTTTGAATGTAATCTGTCATACTAAAAATTTGTTTCGCATCCAGTGTGAAAGCGCTTCCTCCTAGCTGCTGCTGCGCGCCTAGTTGCATGCTGCCGCTGTGTCTTGACTCTTGTCTTGTGATCTAATCTTTTACTCTTCGTCAGATCATATTATTATTTTACTCTAGCCTGACCAAATGCTGTACATAATCTAACGAGCTTGTTGGATGTCCGCTCAGGAGAGCATAATGAACGAAGTCAAATCGACATCAAAGTGTAGCACGCAGTTTGGCAAACTCGCGAACAGCTGATCGAGAAATTAGATTTTATAACATCTGGGTCATCTGCTTTTAAAAACGCAATACTTATGTCGTTATAAACGGAGAACCAAACACCTGGATAATGCGTTTACCAGTAGCTTTTGCAGAAGGCGAACGCAAGTGAACCACGGCTCTCTAGCCCATTTAGCGCATCCCTGATTGCCCGTTAAAAAAACCAGTGTAAGATTAAATAAAAATATACACATTGCCAATTTTTGTTTTGCCCACTATGTAAATCATATGAGATTTGAAGTTACTAAGCACTGGGGCGACAAAAACATGTCATGAAGTGATCAAAATGATATTTTTACATGCAGTTGTACATACCAGCTATGCAGCGAATTAGTCCTGAGTTCTTTATATGACATCACGGCAAGAAAGGGCGGCATTATCGATTGTAGCGATTAATAAGGGGCGTTCCCAGGGCAAGTAGAAAGTTACCAATTACTCCAAAATGGTTTGATATTATGGGAAATGACTTATGTTTTTTTACTGCATGAAAAATTACACAGAGAGCCTGTTTGTGAAATTTTGCCCTCTAGACGCTTTAGTTCCTTTAAAGGAAATAAGGGGAAAATCAATCCCATACCAAGTCACTTTATTTGTGAAATTCTCGCAAATCTCCTGACCAAGAATTTGTTGTTAAAACCATCATAAGATTCATATTCTGCCATATTTTGAGTGTGGAAGCAAAACTTTAGATCAAAGGAGGTACAAATAATTGATATTGATAGCAGCCTTCACTTCTTACTCAATAACTAAGCAACCTCCAATATCTCAACTGTATGGGAGACATTTATTCCTCTGCCTATCAATGAACAAAAAAAAAAAATGCAGATAAAAAAATTCCCTTAAATTTTATTGGCTTACAAATCTAATTAACACACATATGCCAGTCCTCCCAACCCAGCTAGCTAGCATCAACACTCTGAAGATCTGCTACTCAAAGTGACAGCAAGTTTAGAATCGCCCAGCAAAATGGTGGAACTCTCTAGCTTAAATAAATGGCAATCATTTAAACAGCTGCGCCATTTTTGCTGACGGTCTGGCACAGGACACTCGCACTGCTGAGGTGCGCATGACCTCGTGTGAAACCTTCATATAGACCAGGGGTCACCAAACGTGTTCCTGGAGAGGTACCATCCTGTAGGTTTCTGCTCTCCCTCCTATTCAGCACACCTGATTCAACCAATTAGCTACTTAACAAGATCATGAGCTGGGCAATTTAGCAGCTAATTAGTTGAGTCAGGTGTGCCGAATGGGAGAGAGCAAACACCTACAGGATGGTAGCTCTTCATGAACAGGGTTGGTGACCCCATACATAGACTAAAGCAGGGGAACGCGCTCTTATCCAGAATGAGCAGGTGTGGGTGCAAGGCTTTCACACCTGATTTTACTCATTAAGGTCTTTAGCAGGAACTCTCGAGGTTGATTAGTAGAACCAGGTGCGTAGGTGATTGGTTGGAATGTAACCCAGCAGCCTCAGCGGCTCGTTGTGGATAAGAGTGAGGAGCATCGCAACAAGGGAAGATTAAACGAGCTGAAAACAAGAAGTAATTTCATTTGCTAAATAATGTATCAAGAATGGGAATGAAAAAAGTTTACTCAAGTGATATAATAAAGTCATTAATCACAACTATAGGATAGGATATGGGACACAAGAGTATTGCTCAGATATACTCAAGTATTGCTGATAGAAAATGTTAGTTTGAATGCAGAGGGAACATTATTTTTTCATGATGAACCACAGAGGGGGAAAAAACACAAACAGAATAATCTATTCTCTTGGTGAAATTACTCTTCGTTGCATCACGCTTATAGTTCGGAATACATCTCATCTTGAAGGTCACACTGGAGAAGCAGTGCTGGATGCAGGCAGCTTTCTGAAGCTGAAATGGAGAAATCAAGTCAGTAATGGAGCTCTGCTCAGGCTCTGATTGGCCACAACGTCAAGTCACCTGATCAGCTGCAGGTCCACAGCTTCAGCCTGCCAAAGACCCACCTGAGAACTTCTGACTGTCATCTGACCTCACCCTGTCAGCCCATTGGCTGATTGTCATTCTGTAGTCTTATTTAAGCTCACCATCAGAAGAAGCAACTTCTCACAACACTCGCTTCACAAACCCGCCACCACCTCAGCTCCACCCGTCTGGTATCACATTCATTAATTGTGTCTCATAACTTGGGTCTATAAAAAAAGTCTCTCCTTTCAGGTCAGTGTTGATGTAGGCTCTGTTCTGTGGGGGTGGGGGTGGTGTTAGGGGTTTATTGCTGCCCTCGGCCTTCCGTTTCACGCTTGGACAGGCTGTAATCTCCTAGAACAGAGTCATGTCGCCACATTTCATGTAAGATCGTATGCTTTTCTATAAACTTTATTGACCAAATGTTTGTATCAGAAATACTCCTCTTGTTCTTTGCCTCCTCGAAGACCCATTCCCTGGACGACTCAGCCGCTGGAAATGAGGCAGTGAGCTGTACTTAGGTGGCTAGTGATCCACCAAATAAAAATAGCCATTCCGCTGGACATTATGCCTCGTTATCAAAACTGTGTGTAAAGACAGGTGTCTCGGCATACTAAATTCAAACTGAAAATACTTTTCTTAAGTATAATTTTCAGGAAAAAAAAAAAAAACGATCTTAGTAACATCCCTGTAATAATCCTGATAATCCCTAAAACTTCAAAACGTTGAACAGAGAGGGATGGAATGACCCGTCATTCATTATGTGAGAGCAGAACATAATTGCGAAACAGCTGAAGGCTTCCAATATGGCTTCCGAAAATGGCGGGACAATAAAAACAAGCGTGCATCGCCTGGTGCATGCGGCCTTGAAGGATGCGGCACATGACCCTGTCACTACAGTATGGACTGTCAGCACATCACTGTTATGAATACAACTGAGGACTTTTTTGAATTGATCACACCACATTTGATCTCGCACGGTCTGTAAATATTTGGAGAGCCACTGTGTGTAAAACTGGCTATAATCCCTCAGAAGACCATCCAATGGGGTTCTTAATGCCATTGAATTTAAGCTGACAAATTCACTTTAACTGCACATTCACCGCTTCATTTTTATTTTCTGGAGTACTGTCAAATAAAAAAAATGCCACAGACCAAATACTCATGGACTAAATTCAGGGCTCCCAAAATCACGGTCGTCAAGGGCAGAGAACTGTGGGTGTTCTCCACCTTTCTCCTCACCTAGGAGTCTGGAGTGATGACAGTCTGACCAATGAGCAGCGATTACTGTTCGATTAATTGCCTGGAAGACAGAAAACCAGGGCTGAATTTGGATTCAAGGGCCAGATTTGGGAAGCTCTGACATTGAAGGTAGTGAAATTTCCCTCTCCTTTCAAACCACCTGAAAGCATCGAACTGTGTTATCTGAGATTAGGGACTAGTGGTTATGTGAGCAGTAGCCCACCATACTGCAAGAATATTAGTGGAGCGTCGTGGCACAAAGCAGCGGTTTCGCAAAATTTCGCTGCAGAAAATTACCCTCCCTCCCAACCACCCTTATTACCGCCTACGGAGGGTTTAGAGATCTGGCTTCCCAACAGAATACCCCTGAAAACACAGGTTGGCCATCTTCGTCCTCTTAATTACCCATGAGTCACCAAAATCTCACTAACTCCAGGCCCAGCCCTGACTACAATGTTGCTGGAGTCTGAGGAGGATAAAGGCGCCAATTATTTTCACTCAGTATAACCAGAGGCCTTTTCAACCAAGCACAATCACAGTTTGTGAGATAGCAACACTGAGTAAAACCTGGGGAGGCTTTTTCAAATTTCTATTATTATTTTATTTTTTGTTTCGCTTAAGTCCAAGTTTCATACACGTGATCGCATGTGCCTGTGTGTGAGTGTGTGTGTCCATGCTTTTGTTATCTAATGCGCGACCTTTTCCAATATTAACACCGACCTTTTCACGGCCAGTAGCCCTTGTACGGACCAAAGCTTGGTCTTAGTGGGGCAAAACGTAATTTCTGAGGTCATGGTTGAGGTTGGGGGTTAGATGTGAATGAGGTTAGGACAAGGTTAGGGTTAGGCATGATTTGGTTAGGGTAAGGTTTAGGGTTAGTCTGCCCATTGCAATTCGAAGCAATGTCCTAGTAAGGATAGCAGTGAAGACGTGAGTGTGTGTGTGGTGGTCTGTATTTCTGTTTTTCCCTCAGTGCAGTTGTCTGGCTCAGTAATCCTGCTTTGTGATACAAGGCCCTGCTGTCAATCTCATACAATAACAGTACCTAACTGGTAGTGCAACATTCTCAGAAGCAGCTACACTTCACCTGAGTTTTGAAGGCGGTGGACAAATGAATACTCGTTGAAGCCCACACTTCAAGGTAGTCATAAACCTTTAAAACAAACAGACAATCTTAGGCCATCAATTGCAGGCTCAATTTTCTTCATTTTATGGAAATATATAAACATGCGCTCTCATTCATTTGGCTCATATGCATATTTTTTTTTCCAGATTAAATGGAATTTGTGTCATGCTTTGATTTTACGGCTGCAGGAGGAAGCGATGTAGTAGATCCTATTTTTTGGCATTAGGCTGCCATCTAGTGGTGCGATTGAGACACTGGGTCACCCAATTCAAACATACGATCCATGTCCATGCGTAGACTTTATGAAGGCCTACGCAATATGCAGTGTTTGAATAATTGATTTTGTGGTCAGCTAATAACTTTGTCAATGTATTTTGCATCATTCTTTTGCTCTTTGAGTTTGCAATTGCTTTGAGCTCTCCTGGACACGGTGTCAATATGACCGAAGGCTTGGCACGTGAGGATTTTGCTTTCTCTCAGAATTTACATAATCTGTATTTTACATGCTCGTCATTAAAACAAAATAAACTTCTTATCATGTATCGTTTAACACTAGAATTAAAAACGGCATAACAGATGAGGTTAAGGGGCCCTTGTTGTCTGGAATGGCCTGATAATGGGTAGGGATGCACCGACGTGAACATTTTTGCCGATACAGATATCCAATATTAATATTGATGTAATGGCCGATAACCGATATTTATCGATATACAGGTAAATATGTTTTTTAAAAAAGTTTGAGATGATAACATTTTGTGCAGACTGAAAATCATGCTAACTGAATTTTTAAATGTCTTTATTTTTAACCCTCTCCAGGCTCATGTTGCAAATTTGCAACAATAAATCAATTGATGACTGATTGTAAAATATAAAGGCCAGATGGGAAATGGTTTGATAAAGTTACCCTTCCAGCTCAGTATTGCAAAAATACACCGTTACTTCCACCGGCAGCCACTAGTGTATGAGAACTAGTCTCCATGAATGAAAGATTTTTCATATCTCAAAATAATAAATTGGGCTGGAGAGGGTTAAAATGTGTTTTACTTCCAAACAACAAGATTACAGGGCTACCATAAAACACAAGTAACCAGCAGTGTTACTTTTTTGGCAACCTTTACCACTAGTAGCTGTGCTTGTGCTAGCCATTTGCCACATCACCATAGGCAAAGCCATATTCTGTATGGCAATGACTTTTTTAGCCCGTTTAGCTACAGTCGCAAAACTAAAATCTACTGCAGTGATCAGATTAGGCAGATACGAATCAAATTTCAGCAGTTTTGACAAAATGCTAGTCATCAAAACAATCTCTTCGCAAAAAATGCAATTCAAAAAAACCAATGGGTGGCGTCACGTCCATCTTTTTATACAGTCTATGTGTGTGAAAAGTCAACACGAGTAGATGAATGATCAAATATTTAGAAGTAAAACAGAAGATTGGGATGAGATACTACACAAAGGTAATTTTATGCATACAAATTCTGCAAAACTTCAACGTTGATGTACAATGCCATGCCTGCAAACCAGGGACGTGTGGTCAGGATAGGCAGTGACTTCTTTTTTATCGCTAGATTTTGTCAACCCGTTTCCACTTACGATGCATGATTGTCAATCAATCAATTTGACTTTTTTTTTCTGGTTAATTAAGCTTGTAATGATTAAGAGGTGATGTGATGGTGACAAAAAGATAAATTTACCTTTATTCTTTGATTCGAGACTGCAAGGAGGTAAATCTTAATAATTAATTAGGGAAAAATTTCAGCACTCGGTAATTCCGTATATTGTTTTGATCTTTTGTTTATCGGATTATGAAAAAAAGACTGAAAATAAACTCCCTATTTTTTTTTAAATGGCATTAAAAAGTACGTGTTTAAGAAGGGAAATATCGTAAACATATTGACCACACATTGAACGCCACATAAGGTCTTAATATTTGTTAATGGCATTGCGTTAGAACCTCTAAGTAAATATGAAAAGCCTTGAACAACGTGTATTCTTGACACTCATATGACGAGTGAGTAGTCATTATTATTATTATTACGTTCGATCATTGACAAGTCACTTCCTTCCTGTATGATTTTATTTTAATGTTAAAAAATATTTTACAAATGTAATGGTAAGCAAAAAATGCCTGTTAAACTATATGATGATGCCCCTCTGGCATTTTTTTTTTAATTAATTTCGCTTTGCGCCCTGCATTATGGACCCAAACCAACATTGTGGCTGAACAATTTTTTCTGACTTTAGCCGCAGTGGCTACACATATTTTTTCCCTAGTGCAAGCACAGAGTAGCAAATGTGTAACTAAATTAAAGAACAGTACAATAACTGATCCGGTTGTGCCATCTAATGATACAATATTGTAACTGCGTGCATAAATTTACAGCTCCATGTCCACTGGCATCAACATTTGCACAAAGCTCTGCACTCCCCCTCTCCCAACAAACATACACAAACGCAACTAGAGGGATATAAACATCGGTTGTTTATATCGGCCCAGTTTTACTCATCAGATCGATGCCGATATGTTAAATAATGACGAACATCGGCCGATACCGATATGAATGCCGATTTATTGTGCATCCCTAATAATGGGCATCACCTTGGGTAGGACCGAGGCTACAAATGACCATAATAACGGCCACACCCACCAAAGCCATATTAAAGGTCCTTCCAGTCCAAAATATGTAAAACTCACCCCTTCAAAGGGCCTTGCTTAGCGGTCGCTTTGAAAGTGTGTAGGCAATGGTCACTTTGCTCCCACAATTCCTTGCGAGTCAACTTTACAAGCCCAGCTACGTGTCTGATACTAGGGGAGCATTCGATTAGACGACCCTCAACAACACGATTGTAGTTTAAAGATGGCGGCCTCCATATTGCTTGCTGAAAGTTTTGAAGTTGCTTGGGAAAGTCGGCTGCTGTATGTGAATTGTAATTAGCAGGCACTTAAGGTCACATCAGTCCATAAATAACAATGGACCATATAGCATGTCATGATAGATTAATTTCTCACCCAAAAGTTGCAGGAATACATTACAAAATCTACGTAAACTATATTTCTCAATGTGCAAACTCACTGCTCTTGGCGCCATCTTGGAACCCTTCTGCTCTAAGAAAAAGTGGGAGTATACTTATGTCACACGTGTTCAATGCCAGAGCGAGACTCTTGGCGTTCTATTAACGATGTGCGCAACTCGGGTTACACGACTATTCTAATCGAATGCACCGCAGGACATTCAGATATAACACTGGAAAAGATTATATTGGCACCAGAAATTGAAATCCACTTAACATCCAGGTTCTGTAGCTGGAAAACTAGCCCAAGAGCATAGTATCTCAACTTGACAAACACTGCACAAACATTTAGATCCGTTTAGCTTTTGTTGGCATCAGAAAATTTAAGTATGAACTCTCTTCAAGATTAAAGCTCGTTTCTGTTATCAGCATTAGCAAGACACATTCATCTATTCTTGTGCTCACAGAATGTGATGGCTTCGGGCGTGTTCAAGATCGCAGGGTCTCACGCCTAGGTCCCGTGACAGAAGACTCCAAAGTTTCAAACGACTTGTGAGTTCTTGAATGTGTTCCAACATGGCTACTAACATGGTGTGCATCAAATTCAATTGAGCAAGATGTGACAATACTGAACGCCATCTTGAAAAGTAAGACTAGACTGTTGCAGATGTTGTCACTTGTCTTCACAAAACCAAAAGTAGTTTTATTGTTCAAGATGCAGGAACTAGTTTGACCCTGCAATCTTGCTCAGACGCCTGAAAATGACATTGAACAACATTTCTAACGACCATTAATTGAACCCTGCAGCCATTCTGCATTTCCACCACAAAGGGTAATGACTTCAGGGAGTGGGGCATAGTGATTAACTCAGTGGAATTAAATTTAATCATGCAGAGGCATGCTCACGATCGGGGTTTAAGGGGAGTCTGTGAGTTCTTGCCTCCTGAACAATTAAACTACATTTGGTCTAGCGTAGATGATCAAGAATGTCCGCAAACAGCCTCCCCTTGCTTTTTAAGATGCCGTACAGCATTCTCATTATCAGTATCCACACTTATGCACAGCTTGTTCAATTCGGCAACAGCCAATCCCCAGCCAAGATGGAGGACAGTAGACTTCAGGTGATTTCGGCTCTGTTAACAAAGCTGAGGTATCACAAGTATCACAAGTTGCAGAAAATGCCATTAGCTACTCAAAGTAATCAAGCTTAAATATTTCACATGCATGAATCAGAGAACCAAACTAGACTGTTGATTATGCCACAGCCATTATATTTCTTCGAAGAGACCTAGATTTCAACCCCAGTTTGATAGCTCTGGTTCCTTCAAAACTCCTATATCCTTCTCTTGCAAGATCTAGCACAGGAACTTTTGGTCTTGAAAATGTCCCTGGGGTGTTTTTGCAATCAGAGGCAGAAACATGCTTGTGATTAGATGACCAGAAACATGTTCACATACGCGTGCAAAAATTGTTCACGGATGTGGTCGTTCTGTAAACAAACATGGCGAAAAGCGTTAAGCGTCAAAATACGGGTGGATTTGCATTCCGCCATCTTGAATTGGTGCTGAATCTACCTCAACCGTTGGCTCTTGTTTAGTTGAAACAATGATGTCATTAACGCAGTACCGAAGTCGCCAAAACATTCAAACAATAACCCAACCGCAAACATGTTTTTGGCTCTGGTTGCAAAAACAAATCCCTGAATTCTTTCGGTGCAATGACATCAGGAATGTAAGACCAGAATGTAACTTCAGATAGAGATAGAGTTGTGACAACTCACGATCCAATTGTCATTTTCTTTCCATTGTGTAACAGCATAATTTCGCACTGCAGAAATTCGTGGGACTTTTTCATTTTCTCAGACGTGAAATATTTTAATATACAGGGTAAGTAATAATCCAGCTAGCGATGGAATCAGTAAGGAGAAGAGCGGAAAATGTTCAAACATGCGTGAAGAGAGCACGGGTCAATGACAAGGAGTGATCAAATACATTTTACTCTCTTAATGACCATGACGCTCAATAAATGGTTTAATTAATTTTGTCATTGCTCTTCTTCGGATGATCTGTAGAATCTTTCTGATATTGCCTGTTTTGGCAAGCTACATCGTTCCACTACTGTCAAGTATTGGAAATGCGCTTATTTAATTCAATTTCTTCAAAAGCGAAGGTAAAACAAAAAAATTAATGACCAGGGGAGGGATTTGCTTCAGAAAGAAATAACGACCACCAGTTTCCAGCCTTCACCATGGACTTCATAGTCAACATTTTAGTTCTTTTTGGACGGTCAGGGAACTTGTACAACCCCAATTCCAAAATAGTTGGGAAGAATTGTAAATTGTGAATAAAATAAAAAGGCAATGACTTTCAGATCACATGAGCCAATATGTTCTTAACAATAGAACATAGATTACATTTCTAATGTTGAAACTGAGACATTTCACATTTTTATCCACAAAATGAGCTTATTTCAAATTTTCTGGCGGCAACAGGTCTCAAAAAAGTTGGGACAAAGGCAAAAAAGGGCTGGAAAAGCAATTAATATGTAAGAAAATCAGCTGAAAGAAAATTTAGCAAGTAATTAAGTTAACTGGCATCAGGTGAGTAACATGATTGGCTATAAAAGGGATGTCTTCGGGAGGCTGAGTCTCTCAGAAGTAAAGATGGCCAGAGGCTCTCCAACCTGTGAAGGCTTGTGTAAAAAATTTTGGAATACTTTAAAAACAATGTTCCTCAATGTCAAATTGCAAAGGCTTTGAAGGTCTCATCATCAACAGTGCATAACATCATCAAAAGATTCAGAGAAACTGGAAAAATCTCACCACTGCATCACTCACCAGCATGGTTCTGTCATTAACATTACTAAATGGGCCCAGGAGTACTTCAAGAAACCACTGTCTGTTAACACAATCCGCCATGCCATCACAGATGCCACAGAAAACTCTATCATGCAAAAAGGAAGCCATTGTTGAGCATGATCCAGAAGCGCCACCATGTTCTGTGGGCCAAGGCTCATTTAAAATGGACTGCAGCAAAGTGGCAAAGTGTCCTGTGGTTAAATGAGTCCAAATTTTACATTCTTGTTGGAAATCATGGGTGTTGTGTCCTCTGGGCTAAAGAGGAGAAAGACCACCCCTCCTGTTATCAGCGTTCAGTTCAAAAGCCAGCATCTCTGATGGTATGGGGATGCATTAGTGTATGTGGTGTGGGACATTTGCATGTTTTAAAAAGCACCATGAATGCTGAAAGGTTTATAAAGGTTTTAGAGCAACATATGCTCCCCACCAGATGACAGCTATTCCAGGGAAGACCTTGTGTATTTCAGCAGGACAATGCAAAACCACATACTGCAGCCATTACAACAGCATGACTTTGTAGTAGAAGAGTCTGTGTGCTGAACTGGCCTGCCTGCAGTCCTGATCTTCCACCGATTAGGAACATTTGGCGCATAATTAAACGAAAAGACAGTCAAAGGAGACCCAAAACTCTCCAGCTGGAAGCCTGTATTAAACAAGAGTGGGATCAATTTCCAATGGCTAAACTGTAGAAACGTGTCTCCTCAATGCCCAGACGCCTCCACTCTGTTAAAAAGAAGAGGGGATGCTACACCATGGTAAACAAGCCCCTGTCCCAACTTTTTTGAGACCTGTGGCAGCCATCCAATTTGAAATGAGCTCATTTTGTGGACAAAATTGAAAGATTTAGCAGTTTCAACATTTGCTCTATCATCTTTGCTCTATTGTGAATGAAATAGTGGCTGGTATGACTTGAAATTCATTGCGTTTCGATTTTACTCGCAATTTGAATTTACAGTTTGTCCCAACTATTTTGAAATTGGGGTTGTACATTTTGTGGCCTTTATCCAACCTATTGCTGCTTCCATAGGTGTAGCAGCCCATCCTGTAAACAAACTTTGAAGATTTGTCTTCAAAATAATCAACTCGGTCACATATGAACTGTAGTGTTGTCCACAACTGAACCATATTCCATGTCATAATGATTACATGTTGTGCTTGGGGACAATGCATGCATTTTACAAAAAAAGCAAAAGAATAAATTAGCCAAGCTTTCCTTTGACAGCATTTTATTGACAATTAAAATCTGTCTGATTACCATTTAAGGTTTGACCGCAAAAAACAGTCAGTAATAAATAAAAATGGGACACAAAAATGAAGTGACTCTTTAACGTGCAAAACAAGAACATAAAAAAACAAGACTCAAGATCAGCAGACCGGTAGAAATAACTAAAAGACAGGTGTTTCAGCTAAGATTCGGCATTAATGAGGCAGCACGTACAAAGGGGCGGGGTTTCTGAGAGGCCTTGCCCGGCCGCTCCTACGGAAACCAGTCAACAGCTACACGAAGTAAAGTCACGACAAGCTACGGGTTTTTAACTTCAAATTTCTCCTGGACTAATGCGGCTCCATTTACACAACAGGTTAAGCCATCTGTCTACGTTATTTCTCGGTAGGAAGCGGCTTTCCTGGGCTTTAGCTTTCAGAGAACGTGGCCAGCTCGTCTGAAAGGCTGTCAAGTTGAACGCACTTCTCCGGTACGACGTCTCTCGCCTTCTATTTCCCGTTAGCGTGTTAGCGCTCCTATCAGGTCCTGGAAGGTGACGTTTTTTGTCCTTGTGAGTAGCTTAAATTGTCGTCTTATTCCAAGGCAGAAGGCGTAGATGCTTCCAGTTGTCGGTACGGTAATTTCCCATAAAAGTGAGATCCAAAATAAAATGTCACAGTGCTTTCCTGTACTTTCCCAGAATTTCAAGCGATGAGTAGAGGTCCTTTGCTCAATCTTCCAGGAATAGCTTTTTTTTTTTTATCCGACTCAAACGTTATTGGGGTGCACACAACTATACGGCAAGCTTGTACAGCTGTAAGGTCCAGTGATATGGACTGGGAACTCGATGAGAGTAATCATCAGTAGCGCCTTGACTGAATCCGCAGCGCAATCGCGTCTAAACACAATACGGAGGGGAAAAAAAAAACAAGGAAACAAAAGTATACACAAAACCATCTTTGTGGAAAAAAGAGGTACAAAGAGCAGCGTCCAGTTCAACATGAAAATGAGACTGATGATGTCACTTCTATCACAAACTGAGTTTGTTTCTTTGTATCTTTTTAATATATGTATATTTAATATATAAAAATGTCTCGTATATATAAATTTACAGATAACCTACAGATTTGATACCTGTAGAAATAAACACACAGCACATACTCTCGACCAGTTTTATGCAACATGGAAAAATCTAGAAATGGCAACGATGTGACAGGCCCGTGATATTGGCTGGCACCAGCAACCTTTTGTTTTTTTATCGTTTTTTTATTTTTTATTTTGGACACTTGGCTTGTGTAAGTGCTGGGAGGGCAGTTTGGCGCGCCATCTTATCGCATGGGGCCCCGGTAATCTCGGGGCGATTTCTTGGCAGTGAGACTCGTTCCAAGCTTCAGGTCGGGACCCTAGGCGCCCCCCAGCCTGGCAGCCTTCAACGGTAGGGCACGGGTTCGAACCTCGCCGAAGTGTAGAGACCTGCCAAACACAAGGAAAGAGACGTCACCGAAGAGGTCTTTATCCGGGCATGGAGCTCAGCTCATTCAAAACACTGATCAAGCAATGCTGAACCCTTTTCCAAAGCTGAAATTTTGAAGCATTGACAACAGCAGCGGTGGGTCGTGGCTTGAGTTCTTTCTCAGCTTAATACTTGAAACCCTGATAATAAACAAGAGAGATCATTTACTAATCAGAACAGCATCAGTTGTCCATGATCTCCCTTAGCGAGTTATATATCCCACTGCTAACCTGGGCCTGCTCTTTATGCAACAGGAAGCAGTGGTGTACTGTCCTGTGGTCAGACAGTGTGAGTCCAGCAGATGGAAAGTTCAAGTTCGAGTTCGAGAAGTGGAAGTCTTGCCCAATGTTTCTCCCACAGATAGCTCATTCCACTAATAACGTCCTCATCCCTCAGCTGAAGCAGGGCACTAACTGGCATCTCGTAGCAGCTGGAATGGTGTCATCCCAGACAGATGCGTCCCCAATGAGTGGGTATTTTAGGCAGAGTTTTCTTCTCAGACGTGTCCCAGACAGACGCGTCCGAGATGCACGTGTGGATACTCTAGGTTATGAGCCACTGTATTTTTTGGGAATTTTTTCATTGGAAGCTATGCACCTGTCAATTGATTAGAGAGAGTAAGTCTGTTCCAAGCCGACTGGTCCATCAGACCCGGAACTTAATCCCAGTGTCAGTAGCATGAAGTAATGAGGAGTATTGCTACTCCCCCGGGATGGGACGCCAGTCCATCAGAGGTTACACTCCAGCTCTCTGACCATTTGCTGGTACCCAGTTATACACCTGGGTGGAGTGAGGCACTGTGGGAGTGAAGTGTTTTGCCTAAAGCTGTTGCAAGACACAAACTC
Organism: Gymnothorax reevesii; assembly: GCA_029721435.1. Lineage (NCBI taxonomy): Eukaryota > Metazoa > Chordata > Actinopteri > Anguilliformes > Muraenidae > Gymnothorax > Gymnothorax reevesii. The sequence continues at coordinate 19,848,616 of CM056579.1, read as the reverse complement.
ACAACATTTTGGTCCCAAGTCAAGCGCACTTAACCACTGCGCTACAACGTGCCCAAAATCTACCCTGTCCCCTGACTATTAGCCCAACATTGAATTAGGCCTATGGGAGAGTTTATAGTTTTGGCCACAAGACCTATGGATCGTGTCTAACTGGGACACGTCTACCTGGGATGAAACCGGTTGGAACAAAAGACTGAGGCGGACTTTTACTCCCTGGATCTGGATTTGCAGGAGTCGTGTGTCCTGATACTCACAGCCCTGTCGGTGTCTCAGCAGGAGTAGGTCCTCACAGTGGAGCTGTCCAGCCGCTGTATGGCCGCGGGGCCGCCTGCCGGGGGTGGGGGGAGGGGTGGGGGGGCGAGAGGGGCAATGTCAGCCATAGTGGCGACAGAAACGGGGGCTCAATGGCCTGGGGGTCAGGGCCGAGGACAGGGCACGACCCCATGCCGCGGCAGCTGCACTCACTCCACATCACAATGGAAGAATGGCGGAAAGGGGCTAGCTACACTCCCAGAGAGAAAGGTATACAACAAACCTATCCAGGTACAAATGCATCTCACTGCAGAGGTATACCATAGATGGCTGAAATTCAGTGGCAGCTACTCGGCTGAAATTAGAGGGGGAAAGAAAAATCTCTTTTAACTCATAAGCAGTCTTGACCTGTTTTCAGTCATTTTCCTTGAGTCACAAGTTTTTCTACAATTAGAATAATCCGTCCGCAGTTAAACTTGCAGCTTCCTTCTTAGTGCACTGCTGCGGCAAATACAAAACAAATTTAATCAGAAAAAATGTTTCATTCACGTTACAAAAATGATAAATTATTGTGATAACTTCTGCCTTTGCTTTTAGCACATCCTGCCACAAAACTGGCCATCTAATCTTTGCTTTGTGACTTTTTTAGTTGTCGTGACGGTAACAAAGATTAGCAACAAGTGCCCACAACTGAATACTGTTTATTGAAATGCAGTTTCACATCAAAATGAAGGGTGTATTTCTCATCTTACTTTAATGAGTGGGACTGGCCTGATAGTGTTTAGTGTTTTCTGGATTCAGGTAATGATAATTTTCATAAATGACTGAAAACCGGTCAAGACCAATCATTCGTTAAAAGGGTTGTTCTTTACCTTCGCAATTTTCAGGTGACCAGCAGCCACTTCTGAAATTTCAACCCAAAACCTGGAATCCAATCTTTATTTTTACCTTGCTGGTTAGTACAAGGTACTACATCATTGCCGAAAAGAGCACTGCAGGGGTGCATTTCCCAAGAGCACAGATGCTAACTTACATAGCTGAAATGGACTGTGAATTGACAAACTATGTAAGTTACTGACTTGGTTTGCAAATATGCTTTGGGGAAACACACCCCTGGCTAGGTACATTGGTTCTGGGTGCATTTAGGTGCTTGAAGAAAAATGCTCATCCACAGTACATCCATTTCGGAGAGAGTTTTAAGGATTTTTATTTTGCGGAAAGTCCGTGAATGTTACCATGGGAATGCGAAGCACTGGGGACTACATGCGAACTGGCAAAACTACTCCAAAACACTCCAATAGTAATAATATTTGATTATACGCCATATAGCCGAGTGTGTGGACGCCTAAATAAAACCTTACTGACACACAGAGTTTTGAAATTATAGATATCAAACATTTTAATAGAATTAGGATTTAATTGGTTAGTATGGTCTGATTGGACAGACGTTGTGCTTTCCTTTCAAGTTACTGCAATTCAAATCCACGTCACCATTAGGATTCTGTAGCACTTTGTATACTCCTTTACCCTCTCCCTTACTGAAGGGAAATTAACTGGAGTTGTTAAGGGGGGTGCACACAGAAAAGCAACAATAAATCTTGGCAAAGAATTGTCCAAAAAAACACTAAAATGAAAGCTGAAAGTCTGTCCAAGCAGAAAATTCTATTAAATTGCAAGTATTTCTAATTAATGTATGCCATTGAGGTTAAAATGTCCACAAATGTCTGGCTGTGTCATATTTTTGTAATTTATCTCATGATCTCATGAGTGATTGCTGAATTCAGTAAAGGTAAGGGAGGGATTCCTGGATAGCGAGCGACTCGTGGCCAGACATGCTCTGATTGTAACCCCGCACCTGGAGCAATCGATGTAGATCTGTCCCTGAGTCACGCGCTATCTTGGTTATGGTCGTTAAACTAGGGGACTCGAGAGGGCTACACACCTCGATGCGACTACACACTGCTAATATGTCACTAGCGTCAGAATTAGGGCACTTGGAAGTGTCTAAGGAAAGGTGAAATGGTACGATTTTGTGTGGCAGCAGGAGAGGCGGGGTTTTCACAAGGATTTCTGTTCTGATGTACCTGACCGTTACCCCAATCCACATAAATGCCCTCGGCACTGTCGTCCGACACCTCATAGAGGACTGCAGAAGGGTCAAACCAATGGCGAAGAGAGCGACAAGGACACAGTCAGACAACCCCCCCGTAACCAACATCACAGCTTGATCCAAAGGTGCAAAACAGGGGCTAATCTGTTCCAGGATTTTTGAGCCAACAGCTGTTTGGAACATAGGTGAACAATCCAGCTCCAGAGAGTAAAAGTCCTTCCCAGTAGTTTGTTCCAACTGCCTTGATCTGATCATCACAACATCCCTTTAGCCCAGAAGCAGAACTGACCAGCGAAATCAGCTGCCTGAGCTCATGGCTGGAAGTAAAACATGGCCTGACTTTTACCCTCTGACCCCTGGAGTGTCCACCTCTGGTTCAAAGCAATTTCATCACCTCAACCATGTCTTGATCTGACATTCACAGAACCCCAAGCCACAGCCACATACTGCAAGTGTACACTATATATTTTACCATTCTGTAGTACCGCAGATAACCGGTTAATAAAAGCAGTCCAGAGGGGCTAAATCCAGCTTTAGAGAATAAATGCTTTCCCAGAATTTTGTTCTAAATGCTTGGATTTGCTCATTGGCAGAATCCCTCAGACTGCAGGGGAAATTGATGAGTGAAATTAGCAGCCTGAATTCAGGGGTGGTAGTAACACAGGCAGGACTTGTACCTCCTGTCTCCGGGATATTCCACATTTAAAGCTGGTTTCCAGCTGAAACTATGGTAACTGGTTGGAACAAAAACCAGTAGATGGAATAGTGCAACCTGGCTAAATCAAATCATGAGGGAGACATGTTCCCCGTCCCACTACAGGCCAATCACCTCCAAGCACTTAGTTTGACAATTAATCCCTAAGTTTGCATCTGCTTGTATCAGTTTTGAATGTCACATTTCATCAGCCTCATAGCGTAATTGCCTATCTCTTTTTTATTATTTCAGAGAATGTTTTTTTTAAAGGTTTTGAGAAAAAAGGAAAAAACACACTTTTTGCCATCATGAAAGCAAAGGCAACCAATATCTCAATTAGACAATTAGATCTATTCTGAGCCCAACACCAACACTGAGCTCCGTATATGTTACGACAGCGCCACGATTTTAAAGGCCTATGATTCCCAAACAGATCCTTTCATATGAATGTAAATACTCTAAATTAAGACCAGACCGCTTTAATTTGGGGGTATTCATACCTACGGCAGGTGAACTATGTGGGAATTACAGCCCCTTAAACTTGCGACGCCGTCCATACGCTTCCTATATGAATGATACCGTTGGAGGATTTTTTTGATCGGCTACAGGATTGGTTAAGACTTGGGTCCGACGGCATGAAAGGGCCACTGACCTTCCGGGGCCAGCCGGCGAGAATGCCCCGACGTGGTGAGACGGAAGCCAGCCGGCAGCGTTTCGGCGGAGCCGGGCATCATGCTGATCCCGTGAACATCTCGCGGCGGGAACTGCCTCCTCCAAGACGGCCCGCGCTGGAAATCCTTACCATCGTACGGAGGGGCGGAGGGGACAAACACAAAGGCTTTTAATTTGTGTTACTTAGACACACTGAATAAAGCCCAGATGTGCAGTTCTATTTATGTCTTTCTCTGTGGTGCAAAACAACCTAAGTCAGAATTTGCTTGAAAGTTGGGAGTTTTATTAATATATTGGCCGATCTTTGAAAAAATCCAATTTATCTTTCCTCATTGGAAACATGTCTTATTGATGAAAATCTAATTGAAATAAGAATTTAAGTCTAAATATAATTCTATGGTTTTTGCACTGCAATGCATTAATTTCTGAATCTGAAACAATGTGCTACAATCCAGTTATTTTGGCCCCTGATCCCAGTGCTTCAGACAAAATCAAACTCAATGTCCTCTAATATTCAGACTTGACTGTCCAGTGTTGTTGCTGAGTACCTCAGCAGTACCACACAATGAAACGTTCAGTGTTAGTGGAGCATAGTTGGGCATAAAATACTGTGGCAGAGACCACACTTTACAAACTCTATCAGATTTGATTTAGCACTAAACAGATTACTGCGTGGACAGGCGTCACTTACCTCATCCAGCCGTCTCTCCGTTCCCAAAGCCAGCATGTTGTTGTACTCCCTCTCCAGAATCTGCCGTGCCTGAGAGGGACATCCAGCAAATATCAGGAGGTTATTATTTTAACTCTGTGGTCTGTTCTTAACACGCCAAGGTGTGAGAAAATAAATATGTGATTCATTACTGATAACTGATAGCAGCAGAAAGTCAGTAGATCACTGACTTTCAAAAAAAAAGGCTTTTAAAAAATAATTCAAAAATACTCTTTTGTAAATCCTTTCAGAGTATATCAGTTCCATGATGTGTTCTTATTCATTGAAAAGAACTTCTAAAGTTGGAATATTTTTGGAAGTTCTGAATGGTTTGTCCTCTGTGAAATGGCTAAGAGATTTTATGACAGCCTACAGAGAGACTGGACCATCAAGAAAGCTTTGAATCACTGACAGTGTTTTGATTTGATGTAACAGAGGGGTGGGGAACCAAACCTGAGTGTTTTGATTGGGGATCTGGAGGAGCAGAGCCAGGCTGCTGTAGTCGAAGTTGTCGTCGAGGGCGATTAGAGCTCCGTGCACTCCGCTCTCCATCAGGATGTTGGCATAGTCGCGCAGACCGATGCTGTGCACCCAGCGAATCACCCGCTCGTTACTCCAGACAAGCACGTCTATCAGTGAGCACATACACACACACCTGTTACTCAACACCAGCACGTATGTGAATGAGGACACACACACACACGCGCGCACACACACACATACACACACACGCCTGTTACTCAACACCAGCACGTATGTGAATGAGGAAACACACACGCACGCACACGCGCACACGCACACACACACACACACACACACACACACACACACACACACACACACGCACACGCACAAACACACACCTGTTACTCAACACCAGCACGTATGTGAATGAGGAAACACACACGCACGCGCGCACACACACACACACACACACACACACTCACACACACACGCACACGCACACGCACACGCACACAAACACACACCTGTTACTCAACACCAGCAAGTATGTGAGTGAGGACACACACACACACATGCTTGTGCACATCCAGTGTAAAGTGGACTGTACTCTCTGAGTTATGCTTGTACACATCCAGTGTAAAGCAGAATTAGTGTCTGAGTTATGAATGTACATATCCAGTGTAAAGAGGACTGTACTGTCTGAGTTATGCTTGTACACATCCAGTGTAAAGCAGAATTAGTGTCTGAGTTATACAAGTACACATGCAGTGAAAAGCAAACAGTAGTGTCTGAGTTATGCATGTACATATTCAGTGTAAAGTGGACTGTACTGTCTGAGTTATGCTTGTACACATCCAGTGTAAAGCAGAATTAGTGTCTGAGTAACACATGTACACATTCTGTGAAAAGTGGACTGTAGTGTCTGTGTTATTAATGTACACATTCAGTGTAAAGCGAACAGTAGTGTCTGAGTTATGCATGTACATATCCAGTACAAAGCAGAATTAGTGTCTGAGTTATACATGTACATATTCAGTGTAAAGCGAACAGAAGTGTCTGAGTAATGCATGTACATATCCAGTGTAAAGTGGACTGTAGTGTCTGAGTTATACATGTTCACATTCAGTGTAAAGCGAACAGTAGTGTTGAGTTATACATGTACACATTCAGTGTAAAGTGTACTGTAGTGTCTGAGTTATACATGTACACATTCAGTGTAAAGTGTACTGTAGTGTCTGAGTTATACATGTACACATTCTATGTAAAGTGGGCCGTAGCGTCTGAGCGCACCTCTCATTTCATGCTGGCTCTGTTCCCTCCTCCTCTCCAACTCTTTCCTGTCGTAGTTCAGCTTCTTGAGACACATGATGCCGTACTGCAGACTTGTCCTGTTACAAACACAGGAGCAACGTGCTTCAGGTACGCATCACACGGTCAGAGCATGCCCAGTCTGTCATCTCACCGCCCGCAGTCACAGGACTTGGTCATATTCAGAGCTGGAAACCTTTGACCAACTCAGGTCAGGTCAGGTAAGGTCAGGTCTCCAAGGGAAGGGTGACATTTTGAAGTACAAACTCACAATGTGCTAAAAAGTTTAATTCAACAGAAAACCCAGGGCACAATATGATAAACATTTTCCCCAAACGTTGCCTGCATACAGAAAGAAAGTACACAGGTGAGGACACTGTTTGCCACTTAGATAGAGGTCATCTCAGCCAATTTTGTACCTGAAAGTGCTGCAATCCATTAAAAGGGAGAATGAACTTTATAAGCCTAATCCACAGATTCAACAGTCATTATATCTGGATCAACTGAGGAAACTGAGTGATTCATTCTGATCCATTCATTTCAGTCGAATGCAACTTTTAATTCGTTTAAATAGTCCAAATATGAGGACCAGCACAGCTATGCAACACCAGCTGGTGATGTTTTCTGTGTTCTTTGCTGCATAAAACTCTGTGAAAACGGGGTTGGCATATAAAATGAGTAATTGAAAACTCAAGTGGTACATAAACTCGGAGAAGAAGCCTTCTGTAAAGTGCTCAAAGTACATTGGACAGGAACAAGGGATATCCTCTCTGTACTTGTCATTAATTGAAATTAACTTAACCTTTTCATAAGGAAGAATAGCCTAGTACACAAATTTAAACTATTTTCCCTGATCCTTCACAACAGATTATTACTAAAATGTTATGAATGATAATTTTCACTTCAATCAACTGATGGCCAAATCCAGATTTTAAAGTCATCACAAGAAATACTATCTCCGAGCTGATAGGTATGTCATTTAAAGCATTATGAAATCACCGAGGCCATGCAACTTGCACATAAATGTGTTAAAAAAAAAAAACTTTTTGGCGCTCGTAGGAGTGCACAGCAGGAACACTGTGTGCAGTACAACAAAACCCTGGGAGACAGTCAGTGTTTTCAGCACATTCAAACAGCTGCAATCACCATGTAGTGTGAAATGGAAGTGTTATTGCAGCCAGTAGCAGAAATCGCAAGTAAGCTGAACAAAAACACTGCCAAAGCGATGTGAAATTATTTATCTTCTTCTTCTAAACCAGCAAAGATTTTGTACGTACTCTCCAATGATGAACTGCCGACAGGTTCCCTCGTCAAGGTGTTCAGAATCACCGCTTCTGTTTCAGGACATTTTCAGTCCTTCTTTCATAGCGTCCGTGAAATTCAGTAAACGACGGCAAAGATTTGGTGTGAATACCTCCACTAGCTGTACATTTGCTCTCTCTTTTTTTTTTTGAATCTTTGTCAATTTTTTTTTACTTTCAGGACACCTGTTCACAGTTGTAAATACAGAACTCATTTGGCCTTCCATGCAATCCATTTGTTAAGAAGAATTCTGCAGACTAAAGTACAACAGGTTGAAAGGCAAGTTCTATTCATGCAGTTTTGAACTCAATTCCAAAAGTTATATATGACTGTAATGAACTTAGTGTGACTTTGGTACAACTGTTGCTCTTTCTATGAGTGCTTCCCCCATTATAACTCTAATTTCAGTTTCACTGAAGGGGGGGGAGGGGTATGAGGTATATATAGTGCCACAAAATCCTATAGGTAAAACTGATGGGAATTGAAATACCCTCTAAAGGACACTGACTGTCTCCCATATCAGGCCAGACTGATCATTCAATCCCAAATTCAACTGAAATGTCAGATATTTTCTTCTGTTTGTCAATGAGGTTTTAGTGAAGTGTCCACACACTTTTGGCTATATAGGATACGGCCTCCCCATTTCATGACAGTTTCCTTTGGATCCTGCGCTTAACCTTGAAGCCCAAATACACAAGTGTCAGGCTAACTGGAAACTGTATATCGCCCGTGAGATTGAGCATGCGCATGAACTGTGCGCGATCCCAATGATGACGCTTATGGACATATGGATGTTTGACCAGTTCAGTGCAGATAAATACATTTCTTTTAATGCACCGGAGTTTAGCAAGACAGTATAAAACAAATCACCTTTAGGCCTCTGGCAACATTCCCTCATACCCTGGGACTGTAATGTACTGCTCGTCGCCGTGACGATACCTGTGGAAGCTGTCCACCATCTTCAGGTGCACTCTCAGGTCCTTCTTAGTCAGGTGGTCCAGCATGCGGGCATCAACCAGGCACTCCATGAAGTAGCTGCGGTACTGGGGCAGGCCCAGGCTGGGCAGCCACTCGTTCCCGATCCACTCGTGGTTCATGTCCCCGTAAGCCAGGGTCTGCAAGAAGCGCATCCTCGTGAAAAAAGCCAGGGGTTTTCATTCGGGCCTAAAGTTACTACACAAGGATATTCCTTTTGGTAAACATCTGGAGAATTCCAGCTTTCTCTTTTTTGAACCCCTTTCACACCGCATACGGAAATTTCCGGTTTATGCTTATTGACTCCTCTGGCCAAATACGGATTTTGCTGTGTTTTTATATTGTCTTGAGGTCCTCGATCTTACCTAGAAAGAGCTGGTGCGGATGCAGGCTTTCATTCCAGCTGAGCAGTTACACACCAGAGTCCACTAATCAAGGCCTTCAGCAAAGATTCAAAACTTTCAAACTGACCGCATATCTCTGAATATTTGCTCTCAATATGTAAAATCCGGTTCATCATCCTGTAAATAAATGCATCCAACTTGTGCTGAAATGTATAAGCAACTTTTGCTGTTACTATTTCATACCATGAAATTCTATGGTTAACTCAGAACTTAAAAAAAAAAACTCAGAACATATCTGCATTGGATATGAGTGGCCATAATTAGTTTAGGCAGGGCAGTCATGTTTGGTTTTGTAAAAGCTGGGTGTCAAAGGGTTAAGGACGCCCCAGGAGAAATTATAGATAAATCTGTATGGAGGGACAGAGTAAAGCCCTGAGATCGGTTTTTGCTTGCTCAATGAATGGCTCGATGGTAGAGTCCTAACTGACCAGCAGGTCTGCATCCAAAACATCACCAGGTACTCTCAAGTCCCGAGTCAAGCAGCCCATTACTAGGCTGCCCCACTGACCCCTCCCTCCCTGGTACTGTCATTTACCTGCCTTTGTAATGTACATGAAATCCATGTTTGTGCCAAACTATAGATCATTCTTAGAGATTCATATTGAATTTTGCATAAATACACGAGTCATAGCTGCTCAAAAACTATTTGTAATACTGCAAAATTCTCAGTCCTGGCACGGACGAAGGCATTACCACCATCTAACAGATACAAAGGAAGCCTTAGTCCCTATGCTGGTTTTCCTTCTCCTGAGGAAATTAACCGATCAGTTCATGTAACCAACAGGCCAGACTGTTTCCACACCTGACGCCCAGGAAAAGGAAGGATTGAAACCAAACAGTCTGAGCCACTGAGGACAGTGATTTAAACAACAGGGCTATATGCACTTTAATGGGCTGGACAAAAACAAGTGAGACACGTCTCTTACCTGAGACCAACTTCCTTCTTCAGAATCAGACTTCTGTTCCACCATTGGACAGAGCATCATGGGAGTGGAGAAAGAAAGCAATCAAAACACTACATTATTGCAGTAAACAGTACTGCCGCAACATTGAAACAAAATGGAGAGTGACAGTACCATTTTTACTGAACCAGTTTGGAGCAGATTTTACCTCCCAAAATCATGGAAACCTATTAATTCTAATGTCAGTTCACATCAGTGATTCCAAAACTCTACCTCTACCCTACAGGTATTTATTTTGACCCTAATTTGACACAGCTAATGTACCACAGAACAGTTTAATTTCCTGGAACAGGATTAGATATTCATTCACTCATTAATTTTCTATACCCGCTTATCCCTCAGTAGGGTCGCGGGGCGAGCTGGAGCCTATCCCAGCTGGCTACGGGCAAAGGCAGGGACCCACCCTGGACAGGTTGCCAATCCATTGCAGGGCGCACACACCATTCACACACCATTCACTCTCACACCTATGGGCTATTTAGAGTCTCCAATTATGCATGTCTCCCTCCTTTTTGGGAGGAAACCGGAGTACCCGGAGAAAACCCACGTGAACACGGGGAGAACATGCAAACTCCACACAGAAATGCCCCAGGCCGGATTCAAACCCACAACCGTCTTGCTGTGAGAAGGTGCTAACCACTGTTCCACCATGCCACCCCAGGATTAGACAACACTGGTTAAAAGTTTCACATTTGCACATGGATTACTTGCGGGATATTTAGCCTCAACACCACATGAAACTTGAGATCCCCAGGTTTTTGGGGCTCTGACTCAATTTTAAAGCGCTGTAACTCTGATAAGGTTCATCGCATATAGATGTAAACATCCATAAATTGAAAGTGACAGTCCGCGCGTTAAACTGAGCGCTGTAAAACTCAGTCGCTGTGCAAATACTGAGATCTCTCTGAATTTCATGCAGTGCAGAGGCAGTAATGTCACAAAATAAAGGCTGCTCTGGAGGGCCAACAGGCCAATAAAACCAGAGATTGGAAACCAAGATTAACAGATATTCTGTGAGGTTCTACAGGGCACTCAAACTCTCTTAACCCATTCCCCGCCATTGAGGAGATTCTTTGTCATATGATGACAGAATGCTTCCCTTGGCATTGACGAGATATTCAGGTAATCAATGATTTCACTCAAACAAATATGCTAGCAGGGAAAGTGTTAAACTGGCGACCTTGTTCCTGTTCTCTGCACTTTTTCTCGTCCCTAACAGACAGTGTTGCATGGGAAAAGTGGAAGTTATAAAGATTTTGAGGGTGCCTCGGGACATGTCTGAGAAAAATATGTCACGAACATGATGGCGATTGATCATAACATCACTGCACAAACAAGAGAACTACAACATATATCCAATCTCTACATCTGAGAGGGATTGTGGTCCATTTTAAATCTTTCCTTTCTTCCAAGGATGGGGCTGAGTTCCTCTGCTGGAGGGAAGCATCAAAGCAGCTAAATGCCTTCTTCCTTCAATAAACAGACAATTCGGATGCTTCTTGTCATGGCTGCCAGGAAAAAAAAAAAACTATTTCTATCAGTTATAGCCCTTCTCAAGGAAAGTTTTCTGGCTCCTTAGAGAATTAGGAAACATCCCAAGCATGTTGTCTGTATTAAGCCGCTTTCACACCGGACGCAAAACAAATTTTTCGCACAAGAGATTACATACGCATGTATTCGCGTCATTACATTGATTTTGAATGTAATCTGCAGTGCGAACAATTTGTTTTGCTTTCGGTGTGAAAGCAGCTTTAGTTAGACAAAATTCTTAGGGGTCCATTTCCAAAGATGGACATCATTATCAGGGACAGATGTACCACTACTATTACTTAACCTTTATGTTAAATATGTCTATTTTTAATATGGTTGCTTATATGTTGTTTGTGAAACACTGTAATGTTGCTGCCTTGGCTACGGCTCACGGGTTAAATTTAAATATAGGTTCAAAAAATAAACTCCGACATCATTTCAAGAGAGAACACCCTCATATGCCCTTCAGGGACTGTGCTACACTCAGGAAACCAAACTTGTCGTGGAACTTGATATCAAATGGTGCTCGGACTGAATTCATCACAGCTGATATGCAGTAAAAGGGGAAGAAATCAGATTTCTACTCACTCATTCTTCCAATTAAACCAAACGTGGACATATTGCTCAATTTGCTCACCCTCGTGGCCTCACAGTGGCCTTATCTAGTCCAGTAATGATGAATGAACAAGGTATTTTATTATCAGAGCTGGTCTCTGGAATCCTCCTGAGTTATAACTCTCACCTGAGCTCAGAGTACTGAGCAATTAACTGGCATTAAAGGCACATGCACATTATGACAAAAGAAAATCCCACTTTCTTCAGAGCAAAGTGATCAAATTGACATAAATGAGCATTTATTCAAATGCACCCTTAGTGTGTTAAACGCAGCTATTGTTGCTCAATGATGTAAGATACCAAAATCAAAGCTGTTAAAAACCAATAATGTGGCGACTTGTTTAAAAGAACTCCTGCAGAGGAAAAAATGATTTCAGAGCTCTAAGGGTCAATGACCTATAATTTTCTACATTCGAAACATTTTTCATTATATTTAAAAATCAGTGAGACCACTAGATTACAACACTGAGTGGACAAAACAACCCTGAGAGCACCCTTGAAAATGGCTTTAAATATGAAGTCTAAATAAATCACAATAATAGAAGGATCTACCAAGGCGATTCCCATAAATTTGAAGGCTAATTAGCAGCTTGTGTCCAATTAAAAGACATCTAACCAGCAAATACAACAAATATTAAAGTAATGCGAGCCAAAAATGATGGTGTTTTGGTCATAAAAATGGAAAAATCATTTCATGTGGGAGAGGGGAAGTGAGTCAAAAATTAAGACAACAAGCAAAAAAAAAAAATGTGTCCACAGACAAAGGTCTCCGACCGGGACAGAAGGATCTGGGATGCGTTTCCCAAAATCACAGATGCTAACTTACATATTTGGGCCCATTGACTGTGAATGGACGAACCATGTAAGTTGCTAATTTAGCAACTACGTTTTCGGGAAACTCGCTCCTGGTCAGTTACTTGCTAATAACCACAGAACTGTATCTCAAAAAACAACCACACAATGAAATCAATCCAAACCTAAAAAGTTCACAACAAAAACAGTCCGTCATGCGCCTCACTAAGCTGGCAGTTAATGCAGTGTTTCTGTTGATTTGCATAAATACCACCGTCATAGGATGTTGTTTTTGTATTTGCTTTTTTTTTTTTTTTGCAGGAGAACTTGTGGTTGTAAAGATACCGTAACCTACAGCCCTACACTCATGTTGTGATTTTGTTTCCATTGTCAGATAGAGTATAATACAAGAACGTGACTTTAGAAAAGGTTTTTGAATCAGAGGGGAGAAGAGGAAAATTGAATTTGCCACTGGCCACCATTTCAAGAAGCAACTCTCTTTTATTCAAGAGCATTAACAGCTAACTCCCTCATGAGCTCCACAGCGCAGTGAAAGGAGAGAAATGCATGCTAAGGCCGTAACACAATCATAAACAGAAGAATAGGTCATTAACACGTAGCTCATACACATACAAGGCATGCAAATGAGAATGAGGAGATAAGGCAGTACACACATTAGGGCTGGGCGAAACAGCCAACACCTTATATGACAATGCAGTTTTAATTGGCAGGCGCTAACAATGTTCATCATGTAGTTTCAACTGGAGATGCTGCAAAACAAACACAAAAATCATATAAAACATTATGGTTATGTTTGGTAAGTGGCAGATCAATCAACCGGCCTGAACCAATCAGAAGCTGCCCCAGGGCAGGGTCCTGATACACCGATGCAAATATCAGAATAACGTCTCAAAAGACGCGCTTAGACATTGCACTCAAGAACTGAAATAATGGATTTACACAACAAAATTTTGTGTCAACTCAACCCCATTCTACACAACCATGTTCCACACAACTTCTAAATGACATGAGTTATTAACAAACTGGGAATCTTAACCATCACTTGAAATAAATCCGACTCATTTAATCGTTTGAGTGTGCAGCCAAATTCATACCATGCGCTCGTTCTGGTAAATCAATATATGGCCAAATTGTTATGAGCCTATTCCAACATTCCGCCCAGCCCTAAGACAAATAACATCCCAGTCAAAGCGGGGTGGGGGGGTGGATCGAGATGGGGTGGGGGTGCGTTGGAGGAGTAACTGACCGTTCTGGTGGGAGCAGCTAAGGTCTCCATCTCCTCGTGGGTCACCCAGACATTGCCTGACGGCTAATGTGGTGTGGAGGACCAACAAGGGCAGCAGAGCCACAGTCCACAGTAGGGCAAGCAGTGTTAAAGAAGAAGAGCAGCACCACTGTAAGCCAATAGTGTTACAGCATCACCATCACATGACCCAGCAAGCCCCGCCCTCTCGGGCCAGGAAGAGTAGAGAAGAGATAAGAACAGTTAACGCACACCGGCCCACAGACGGAAGAACACTGCCAGTGCACTCTCGAGGAAAACAACTTGCTGATGCACATACAGAAAGGACAGAATATACAACACAAAGTGTGCAGGACTCGCAGTGCGGGGTTAGTATTAAGGTACACGTACAGATTATTAGAAACTGAAACAGTGACAATTCAGTTATTGCATATGAAGACCAGAATGGAAAAATGATAGGCCACATTTTCACGTTGTGGAGGAATGATGAATTAAAAATTCAAAACGATTTTTAAATGTTTAATTTTAATACATAATAATATTATGTATTATAATAAAAATTATAGTAATATATAACATAAAATATACAACAATGCAAAATTTGGGCTCGTTTTTCCTTCATGGTCATCATATGTAGTCTCTAAGACCCTCGTCGTTTCACGTGTCTTCTGTCTGGATAACATCCTGCTCTGATTCATTCACATTCCAACTACACTCAGCCACATCAATGCGTCTGCGCTACACAGAGGCAAATCTGATTTGCAGTTTCCCGTACACAGTTTATTGACAGGTGAGACAGCGTTTTGCTTTCCTGCCGTAGCTGGGGCCAATTTTTCGAATGGAGCACAGCGCTGACGTACAGGGGTGCAGTAGACGGATCCATTTACGCCTGGACAGTTTGCGGCCGTGAAGCATCTCGAGGCTGCTCGCGCGGTAGTTTCTGAAATCCGATTTAAATCAACCACAAAAACGTCTCAGACCCATTTGCACTTGATATTTTGGCTGTCAGATTGTGATCCAATCACCTCAGGATGCAGGAAGTCGCTATGCGCTATGTGTAAACAGGGTCCAAAAGGGAGAAACACAAATGGTTTTAAAGTCAGTTCCCAATGGAGACCTTTCTTGCTGAAGGGCACAGGAGCTGCATATGGTAATGACAGATCTAAACATATATGTAAAGCATTTTCTGCGCTCAGTCGCATTGGATCACTAACACACCATGTTTCTGAAATCTAACGACTAGCAAGTGTAGGAGAGTATAGCCCATCAGCGCTGGGTCAGGGTGTCCGAACACATTCTATTTCAAGCCAGGGTACTGCTACTGCGTCCCTAAGTATGGTATTTAACCTAAATCACAGCAGTGAAATATCCAGCAATAAAAATTGGATTCTATGTAAAAATATATATGTACAGTATCATCTGTGTAAACCTATCCAGATAAGCATGTGTTTTAATGCCAAACATCATGAAAAAAGATTTTAAATCTGTTTCTGGTCCGATTTTTTCCTGGTTTCTGAGGTTGACACCTTGAGCCACAGTAACTGAGCAGGATTGCTCATGGACAGCTGTTCTGTGGGTTAAATAGACACCTCAGCTGGTGTGATGAACGTGGAGTATTAGACGCCAAACGCAGTGGCAAGAATTAAAAGGCAATAACAGCAGAGAAAGGAGAGACTCAAATAGAATAAAAATGCGAGACTCGCGCTACCAAAGGACCTAGAAGTCGTCCGGGGTAGAAAGCAAAGCGAGCTTGAGTGGACAAAAAGAAAATGGAAAATAAAACAAAGTCTCCCTTTCTCACTACCACTAAACCTCAAATATGCAACTAACGTCCCTAACAATTCTCTGTCTAGAGACCTTACCGACTAAAACGCAAAAGTAACACTGACACTCTAGCAAGGGATGCGAGGCGGAACTGGAGCTTAAATAGAGTCCGGGCAACGCCCCCAATTGATGCCAGCTGGCCCAGGAATCCGATTAGGAGCAAAACGATATTGTCCCGGACGAGAGCAACAAAAAGAGCTCTCAACGCCTCCAAACCATGACAGCTGGTCTGTGTGTTTTAAATTGACAGGGTAGCACACTGGAGTTTTATTACAGTGTCGTGATAAAGTATTTGCCCCATTTCTGATTTCTTACTTTTTTGCATATTTTTCACACTTAAATGTTTCAGATCATCAAACAAATTTTAATGTAAGACAAAGATACAAAATGCAGTTTTTGAATGATGATTCATTTATTAAGGGGAAAAAGCTATCCAAACCTACCTGGATGTGCGTGAAAAAGTAATTGGCCCCCCTTGTTAAATCATTAATTAAGTGTGATTAACCACATTTTTTGAGTCCAATTTCACTAGCCACACCCAGGCCTGATTACTGTCCGACCTGTTGAATCAAGAAATCATTTTAATAGAACCTGTCTGACAAAAGTGAAATAGGCAAAAAGATCTGAAAAAAAAAAAACAACATATTATGCCGCAAAATAAAGATATTGCAGAACAGATGAGAAACAAGGAATTTGACATCTAACAGTTTGGAAAGGGTTGCTAAGCCATTTCTAAGGCTTTGGGACTCCAGCGAATCACACTGAGAGCCATTATCCACTAATAGAGAAAACTTGAAACAGTGTTGAACCTTCCCAGGAGTGGCCAGCCAACCAAAATTACTCCAAGATCGCATCAACTACTCATCCAGGATGTCACACAAAAAAACCCGAAACAACATCTGAAGAACTGCAGACCTCACTTGCCTCAGTTAAAGTCAGTGTTCATGATTCAACAATAAGAAAGAGACTGAGCAAAAATGTCATCCATGGGAGGGTTCCAAGGCGAAAGCCACTGCTGACCAAAAAGAACACAAAGGCTCGTCACATGTTTGCCAAAAAACATCTTGATGATCCCCCAAGATTTTTGGGAAAATATTCTGTGGACTGACGAGACAAAAGTTGAACTTCTTGGAAGGTGTGCATCCCGTTACATCAAGCGTAAAACTAACACAGCACTTCAGAAAAAGAGCTTCATACCAAAAGTCAAACAGGATGGTGGTAGTGTGATGGTTTGGGGCTACTTTGCTGCTTCAGGAACTGGACGACCTGTCATAATTGATGGAACTATGAATTCTGCTCTCTACCGGAAAATCCTGAGGGAGAATTTCCAACCATCAGGTTGTGATCTCAAGCTGAAGCCCACTTTGGTTACGCAGCAGGACAATGATCCGAAACACCAGCAAGTCCACCTCTGAATGCATTGAAAAATAAACAAAATGAAGATTTTGGAGTGGCCAAGTCAAAGTCCGGACCTAAATGCGATTGAGATGCAGTGGCATGACATTAAACAGGTCGTTCATGCTCAAAAACCCTCCAATGTGGCTGAATTACAATAATTCTGAAAAGAAGAGTGATCAGGTGATCAGAACAAAATGCTGAGATGAACTCTCACTGTCTGGATCTGGCTTTCACACCAACAGTCTGAAGAGTAGAGGGAATGACTCATGTCTTGAGTGGTGGATTAGGGTGCTGCTTCAACCAATTACTGACCAGCACTCACTGCCCGGCAACTACGGCGCTGGAGGGAGAGTTGATCAGCTTCCAGAATTAAACACTTCTTATTAAATATTCATGAGCTCTTGATTCCTGACGCAGGAAGTTACATGTTAGAGTGTCACCGCCATGGGGCAAGTGCCCATTTCCTCTTCCTGGCACAGGGGATGGAGAGGGAGATAGGATGGATCGGGTGACACTTATCACGTCGCCAAGAGGCAAAGGGAGTATTGATGGTGACAAAATGCCATGAGAGTGGTGGCCTTGAGTTAACAAGCTGAAGAGAGAAGCTTTCCTAAGCTCTTTGAGACGGGCCGGCCTGACAGCCCAATGGAAACACAATGGCTGGATAAAGCATTTACCATGACGAAATGCATGTATCTAAGGCTGCTGATCCACTTAGCCTGTGCACTAAACACTAAACAATCACAGTCACAGTTCATATTAAGACTAAATGACAGTCCAAAATGAGATATTACAGAGACTAAACAGTCAAAGTACTTTACCCACTAAAAATGACTGCTGTCGAAAATGATGGTTGTGCAAATCACAAATGCCCAAATACATTGCAGCTGGCTGAGGGTCTGGTAAATTCGCACTGAGATAGATAAATAATGATCTAAACAGCTGTTATGTAAGCTTAATTAATTCATTTCACATTTTGTGAATAGGAAATGCGGACACCATTTGTGTGAGAGCTGTGCAGTAATATCAGTGTAACTTAGCGGGTGATCATGAGATGCTCTTTATGAACTGAACGCCCTGTCCTGATTATCCACAACACAACCTTCCACAACAAAAGGTCCATTAAGATGCCTCGGATATGCAGAATACAGACAGCCAAAGCTTGGAAGCACTACAGCTCTCTACGGCCCAGGGGTCAAGCTTCACACGGTCAAATTTAACCCTTTGCACATAACCAAGCCCAAATCCTCCCCTCAGTTCTCGTTCATTCCTCAGAATTTCTCGACCCCAGCTACCCATCGTGGTCTGAAAACTCTTCTCTTCAGATGGCATCTGACCTACCCCAAGTACTGCCCCTCTCAGAACTACCCATCATCATCTTCCAACCCTTGGGGAATTGATATATTAGCTCTTGAATTATCATGGATCTATTTCTTGTTTTGCAGGGGTTGTTTATGAGATAAAATCAGCCCTTAGTTTTTAATGTTTAGTCATTAACTTTATGATTCTGCTCTAGTTCACAAGTTCACCTGTAGCTGACTCTTAAACCTACCATCTAGTCTATGTTTTAAAGCTAATTATTGACTTAATGACATGTTACATGAACGATATCACTTCTGATCTACAGATGGGTGATTAACATAGACTGTATAAAAAAATGGATGAAGCAACCGTGACGTCACCCATTGGTTTCAGCATACCATTTAGGAAGCCTCGATTTTGGCAATTTGAAGAGCAGCATTTTGTCATTTTGAAACTGGATGTAATTCCTATTGGACGAGAGGGTGAATTGAAGATCCAGGGAAGAGCGAGGGGCGGATCTACAGGTGGATCTGGCCATATCTGACGAGGACCAGAGGATAGACACGCCCCAAAGCATATTCAGGCTTTATCCTTCATTCTAGTCTATTTACATCTATCTATCATTCACAGGAATGAACATCATGATACAAAAGTATATTGAAGGAGACTTGAACCTTGTGATAGATACCATAAAATAATGTGGGAAATCATTATTGAAATAATAAATTGGGTGGGAAATTCGAGCCATTTTCTCATTTACTTCAATAGAATTGAACTTCTTTCTGCAACCACCGATGTCTCCATCTGCTGGCCTTTAAAATAGAATGCAATTTTTAGAGATTTCCGCATTGGCTTCACTTTTCAGACCTGAGTGCTGCGTCCATCTTTTTATACAGTCGTTGGTGACTAACCAATCAGTGACCCCTTGTGCCCTGTGGAGTTTGAGCCATTGTCATCCTGGAAGAGACCACTCCCATCCTGGTAGGAATGCTTCATCATAAGATATAACAGTGATCACACAGAATAACAGCATTGATTTGAGGCGGCAGTTTAGCTTTAAGGGGACAATTGAACCCAAACCCACCCGTATATTGTGTAGCTGTTCCCATTACCGTATATCTGCACTCAATGACTTGCATTTATGTCTTGGAGAAGTAGAGCTGTTCTGGGGTTTGAATTTTGGCTCATACCGTACAGCCAGAATATTGACAGGGGGCACCTGATGCTCAGTCGGACTTTCTGCTCTGTGGGCTTTTAAAAACAGGGCCCATCGTGTGTTGTTTTGGACACAAACATCTGCCAAATAAATGCAATGTGATATGCAGTGTCAACTACGCAGTGTGTGCGCTGAGGAAAGCAGAGATCGCAGTAACCTGAGGGTGAGGGTCAGAGGAGGACTTTGTGAAGTGATGGATTAACTGGCTGTGATCACTGAAGGAAGCAAGATTTTGATCTTAAAGGCTCTTGGCAAATTATCCTCACTCTGAGTGAGCAAGTTTGTTTCAGCGTGTGTGCGTGAGTGTAGCAGTTTCTGTGAGTGAGTTTGCATGTGCGAAAGTGCAATTGCATCTCTGTGAGTGTGTGTGTGTGTGTGTGTGTGTGTGTGTGCGTGCGGGGGTCTGTGAGTGTCATTGCATCAGTGTGTGTGTATGAGAGTGTGATAGCATCAGTGTGTGTATGTTTGTGTGCATATGTGTGATACGTGCGTGTGTGAGTGTGTGTGTGTAAGAGAGAGTGTGATTGTATCAATGTGTGTTAATGAGAGTGTGATTGCATCAGTGTGTATGTGTTTGTGTGCATATGTGTGATACGTGCGTGTGTGTGTGTGTGATTGTATCAGTTTGTGTGTGTGTGTGTGTGTGATTTGCGTGTGTGTGTGTGTGCATGTGTGTAATGGGTGTGAATGAGACTGTTTCAGTGTGCATGTGCATGTGTGTGATGTGTGTGTGTGTGTGTGTGTGTGTGTGTGTGTGTGTGTGTGTGTATGTGTGCGTGCATGTGTGTGATACGTGTGTGTGCATGTGAGACTGCTTCAGTGTGCATGTGCATGTGTGTGACGTGTGTGTGTGTGTGTGTGTGTGTGTGTATGTGTGCGTGCATGTGTGTGATACGTGTGTGTGCATGTGAGACTGCTTCAGTGTGCATGTGCATGTGTCTGATACATGAGCATTTGTGTGTTTGATTTAGTCTGTGGTAAAGCATTTATACGCATATATACAGTTCCTCTTTACTGCATGTTTGTCGGTTATACATGTCTGCCTGCGCCGCCCAACCCTGTCACTGCAGCTCCTGTCGCCTTTCAGCTCAGCCTTTAACTGGCAGCCCTGATACTGCTAATGAGCAGATGAGCTAGAGCAGCAGATGTTGGGGCATCTTTTGATTGCATTAGAGTGAAGCCGTACAGGATGGAAGATCTCTGTGAATAGAGATGGGCAGGCAGGGTGTATACGCTTGTGCCTGAGTGTATGTGTGTATGACAGAGCGTGTGTGTGTGTGTGTGTGTGTGCGTGCCTGTGCATATGCAAGACTACATGTGCCACTGTGTGTATGTGTATATGACCATGAGCTTGTGAGCAATGTGAGTGTGTGTGTGTGCACATGCACGACTAGATACGCAAGTGTGTGAATATGCATACGACTCTGAGCTTGTGTATGTGCATGAGTGTGCAGCTATTTAAATGTGTTTGTAAGTGTGTGAGTGTTCGTGAGTGTGGACACGACCACAAACAAAAGCGTCTGCATGTGTACATGACAGTGAGCCTGTTTGTGTGTGTGTGCTTGTGAGTACGACTATTTCCACGCGCACATGTGTGTGCATGCGCACAAGGCCGTACCAGGCTTAGGTCTGCGAATATGCGCATGATTGAGCACACACACGCACGCAAAAACACACACATGTATGCACATCTCTGCGTAGAAAATGACTCACAGTTCGGGAGGTGGGCGGGGCTGAGGGGCTGGTGAGTGACACCATCTCCTGTATTGCGAGGCGGAGCTTGAGCCGGTGCAGCGGGTTGCTGATGCCGATCTCCCGCTGGATCTCCGTGTCCGACAGCGCCGACATGATGGCTCCGCTCTTCACGTTCGCGCGGCATGCCGCCACGTACCAGGCGGGCATACCCAACCACAGCTGAGAACAAGAGCCGAGCAGAAGGCGGAGTCAGAACCGTCCCGCCCCCTTTAACAGGCACAATGACATATATTCTCTCCTCACGCCAACAGCTTACACCAGACACCATCAAATCTCCGTCCTCACGGCCCGAGGACTGCAGAATATTACACACCGCCTTCACCTGGGATACAGGTGTGATGAGAGGCTGGCCAATCAGAATAAAATATCTGGAAGAAAAGAGAACTAGGTGTGGACTTTGATTCGAGGTCCAGATTTGATTTACACCATCCAAGAAAAGAACAGACAATACCTTCCATGAAAGCCTTAAATTGAAGTAATTTCATTTAAGTTCTTTAATTTGTGACCACTCACTCAGGTAGGGGAGCAAAATTTTATTCACTAATTTTTTCACCAGCAGGACATGATATTTGCTTCCACCGCGCAACGGCAGTTCAATACGTACTTCTATGAATATTATGCGTATTCTTTATGCATAATAAATGGTTACTTCATTTCAAGAAGGAATAGGCTATATTCATGTCCTTAAAATGGCACCTTCACGACAGCATCATAAATAAGCATGTTTTGCATGCACAGCGACTTATGACAACATCCAGCAAAATGTAATTTTTTTCACCAGCAGGTGGCGATATGTACTGCAAAGGGACACTGCATAAAAACCTTGATTTGTTGTAATGGCTGATGCCAAGGCCTGGTACACAAAATCTGAAATACAGGGAGGTTCCAAAGTATTTCTACAGCAATGAAATCTAACAGAGACATACTTCCTACATGGTTCCTTACATATGCATGAAAATTAAAGTGCAGTAAATAAATATAAGAGTAAAATAAAGCAGTCATTGACAGACATTGACATCAAGAAAACTGAGTAGGAATGACAGCTGATTCTAAGTATTGCTGCCAATATACAACCGGCCTCCCTCTACGTACTTGAGTGCGCGCGTGTTTATTTGTACGGGTATTTGCAATAGTGATAGCGTGTATATGAAAAGTATACTCTGGACACTAAACACTGTGCCGTCACGTCAGCGATGAACCCGCACACACAGCCTCTCAGCTAATGTAAGCAGCGTAGTCCCATGTGAGCGTTAACATGAGGCTGATTACCGGAAGCAGTAAAACGCACAACGAGGCATAAAAATCCTCATTTCATCTCAATTAATAATAATGTGCCCTTGAAGATTTTTAATCTCTGGCAATAAAGTCAGGCCACTAGGGGCAGAAGGACAGCGATAATGAAGGAGCGTAATGTAATTTGACGTCTATTAGCCGTCGAGCTATTTTACTGAGTGAAACAGTCAGTTCTGCATGTTAAGCTGGAAGAATCAAATCACTCTGTAAACGCATGCAGGCGATGAATTAAAATCGAGGGATGCTAAGACAGTCAGGTTTTAAGAACGCATTTATGTTTCAATTCCCTCCTCAGGATATTTAGCTGGGTTCAAATAAGAAATGTAAATTTATTCACACTGCGCATTGCAGGTATTTTCACAACAAGCTTCAGAGAGGACCCTGGCTTAAACCTCGGCAAAAGCAGGGCTTGAGCAAAAGGGTCAAGGATAAACTCCCAGGCAGAAGACAGGAAAAACAGAGGCCAGAGTCAAGCCTGAAGCCCGTCCGACAATGGATAGTACAGGGCGTGGGTATAAATGAACCATAGATAAGCCATCGCAGAAACCTGGGCTTTGCGCGCGCCAAAGTTCCACAGCAAGACCATGATCCGCGGCTAGCTTCAATACTGGACACGGACCGTTGCAGGGAATTACGAGGCCCCTGTACAAAACCTGTTCTGGACCCTCCATGTTTAATTCTCCTGCGATGTTTTCCGGGCCCCATCTTCAAACTTCACACTTAACACTCCACTAGCAACACCCCCCATGGCCTGACAGGCCTATGGTTCCCAGCTGGATCTGACACCTGACCTCTGTGACTACCACCACCTTAGTCTTATCAGAATGAACCCTTTCAGCGCCGTGGGCAACAATAGTTGCCCAATGATGTAAGACATCAAAGTCAGATGCTGTTGAAAACCTATCATGTGTCAACTCCCGTGGGGGAGCTCTTTTAAACAAGTTACCATATGATAGGATTTCAACAGCTCAGGATCACTACATTTTTTATTCGTTGAACATGTATTCGGCGCTCAAAGGGTTAAACACACGGAAGTCCTAATCAGAGAAGATCTGTAGGTGATTGATGAAGGCAGGAAGACGTCTCTTAGGAGAAGCCTACCTCCAGCCAGGCCACGACCGTGGGGCCGTCCCATTGGGCGAAAGGTAAGCCTTTTCTCCTGGCCTCCTCCAGCAGCTCATGCCTGCGTGAGGGTGAAGAGATGCAGCGGTCAGGCCCTTTAACAACATACTAAAAACACGCATGCAGTCAGAGACACACTCACGTCCTGCTCGGTGGGATTAAAGACGCACACAGCTCCATTTCTTTTATAATGGAGCTGTCAAATAGCGCATCCCAGCGTACAAAGAGCTCACATTTCTGAATATCAGAGTATAGACCGTAACAGGCAGAGTAGGTCTACACAGCACAGCTGTCCAAACCCTTTATCTGAGATCTATCACCTTTCGTGAACAGCTAGCGTCTGACAGAGCTACTAATTAGTAAGGTCAGGTATACAAAGTTAGGTTTATAATTAACACCCGCAGTAGACCTCCAGGAACAGAGCCGGGCAGCCTTGTGAGGGTATGTGGCCGACAGAGGTGGACAATCCAGGTTCATGAAGTGAAGATCCTCCTCAGTTGTTGGTTCCAAACCACTTGGATTAGTTCATTAGAACAACTCCTCAGCCCAGAAGTTGTACCGGTATGTGATGTCAGGTAGGTGAGCACAAGGGAGGAAGTAGGATGTGGCAGAACTTTTACTTCCTATGCCCGGAACGTCAACCTCTGGTGGCCGATAAATTACCTCTACTAGTACATAATGAGGACATTCTAATGAAGGATTCGGTGGTTACAGTGAAACTAAGAATATAAACTACAACTGCCTGATTACGAGCTCCTTCTGTCAACAGCTATTCGGCCAGCCGTCCGCTTTTGCAGGACAACGACGGAAAATCTATCCACGCTGCAATAATTTTACAAATGCAACTTCACGTTCCCTGAGAGAGATGCTTACAATTTTAAGAGGATTCAGCCTCCTTTAAGAGGGGAGGTTAAGTTGGCTTACAAACAAAACACCGGGCAGATCCTCAACAAACAACTCCAATGATCTTATACTGAAATGAATGAATGTCTCCAATTTTGAGATTTTCGTTCTGACTGCCGCCAGAATATTTTGGCGCTGGCGAGCGGAGCTGACCCAAATTAAATGGGATATAAACGATTCGGCCTCTGTTCTCTGAGACAGCACTAGCGCTGGCATCTTCAAAAGGGGGCAAATCAGTGCCTTATCAATGGAAAACAGACAAGATGTCCTCTTAAAACCGTATTTTGGAGAGGCAATGAACAATAAGCTGAATCCTCCAAGCTCATTAAAACGGTTCTGCTGAATCACGGGCCGAGTGCTCAGGGTAGGCTGGGTTCTGACATCCCTTTGGTGTGTTAAGAGAACTGCAGCCGAAAACCTGCTGCCAATAAACTTGGGCTGAACGAATGTCCTCGTTTCACACGACGTTTCTTCTTTTTGGAGAGTGAATATTTCAACCCAGCTGGAATTTATGAAACCCCTATGTACCCAGTCAGGTTCTTTACTCAATTCCATCGACTATATGTAAACAAACAGATGGCCTAATGTTACGCTCATAACGCCGGCCGAGCCCCTGAACTGTTGTTGTTCTTATGTGCAATAAGAGAAGCTCTAAAGTAAACTGAACACACTCAGAGAATCAAGGAACGAAGGAGCGTCAAGATATCGAGACAGCACTCCTGCCCTGGCGCGTATTACTCGTCGCTCACGTTGTTTTCCCATTTTTAACTCAACTGCATGACAAATTGGATATCACGCACAACTTTGAATGAAGGTAGAGTCTTTTTCTCTCCGTACAGCCATTTACTTCAGCTTTTAGGACCGTCTCAAACCCATTTCTGTCGAAACCCTTCCCTGGTCAGTTTAAAATGCTCCCTTAGCATTCTCATATTCCCAGCTTAAGCTAGTTTCACACCGTGCGCGGAACAAATTTTTCGCGCGGCAGATTACATTCAAAGTCAATGCAAAGGTGCGAATACGCGTGTTTTACCTGTAACTATGTAAGTTAGCATCTGTGATTTCGGGAAACGCACCCCTGGTTGCCCTATCTCCCTGGTAATTTCTTGTTTGCCCGTTTTACCTGCTCTGGATTTTGAACTGGGAATTTGTATGGCATTCTGTACCTTTCCAGGTTTTTGACCCCACCTGTTTGGACTTCCCTTTTGGTTTATTTTACACTCTGTCAGCACGTGATTCCTGGCTAGCCCTGACAGTTGAGAATCTCTAGTCCATTATGATTTTTAGAAAATGGGATCTAAACCCTCACAAAACTGTACAAGACTTGACCACAAATAATCTTTTCTCCACAATGGCATTGCTGCAGCAACACAGTGCTGCGCAATACCTTATAATTTCTACTATTACTACAGTAAACAGTGGTTGATTTGCAGTTTTGAGTACAAATACAGCAGTATACATCCACTTATGACAGCTGGGAAGGGAACAGAACAGTTAGGATACGAAAAAAGAAATTCAGCGAAAAAAATAACATAACGACCCATAACCAGGATAGCAGCTGGTTATTTCTCGTGTGCTGTCAATCACACAGGGTTCATCTATTGGATTGGAGGTTTCCGGCATTCTGAGATGGAACTAGGCCAATTATTCTCGCGCAAACACTGTTCGGCTACACACACACACACACACACACACACACACTTCTACACACACACTCTCCTCCGAGTTCTGGGAAGAAATAAATGTAACATAGAGGCACAGAAACAAAAATACAGAGAACGGTTGGCTGCCCAACAGAAAAACCGTCCGCTCCGCCGCTGTTTAGTTAGCGATAAACAGACACAAGAACAGGAGGTCAAGTGACAATAGATAGGGAACTGACAAGGGACACAGTGCGGACAATGATACATCCAGCAGTCTCACGGTTACCAACTTACCCACTTGGTTAGTGTCATGTGATGAGAGGAGGGAGAGAGAGGATGATGGGAGAAAGAACATAAATATTAATGAGAATCTAACATGTCGCCATGGAAACACTTGCACGCACTAGGCAAGCACACGCAGCAGAAAATTTTCAGGAAGTCAAGAAGCAAGGGCACTCGGGACACGGCTCCCCGCGGCGGCCGATCAGCTATCCAAAATGCAGAGAGAATATCGCACGCTCACGCACACACGAGCTCAACAGAGCACAGGAGGTTGCTGGACTCGGGTCATTCTGGCAAAAACAAAGGAAACGATCTTCAATCAGTTTTTTGAGCGACCAAAACAGCATGCAGGAGAAATTAAAAAAACAAGAACAATTCATACTGAGGCGTACAGGAGTACGGTGCCGAACGATCACCCCGAAAGGCAACAAACACGTCTGAAAGTTACGGTAGCTACAGGAAACAAGGCAAAGCACATTGATTTGCAAGCATATCAATGTCATGCACCGATGGCATCAACACTGCACGATGCAAGACGTCGGATCTGAGAGATGACTCCGGGGAATTCTGACAAGCACTTCTGTTTATCGCCTGCCGAACAAAACATCGTTAATGAAGGCAATACACTCAAGATTTTACGAGGAAGAGCAAAGACAAAAACAATGGCGTATCTATATCCACCTCAGGGGACGTGCAAAAATTTTTTGGGAAAGAAATCAGACTATAACTGCAAAGAATGTAAAGTATATACGTGCTCTTACGCGGCTTTGAGGCATTCTGCCAAAACAGTTGGTGTTGGTTTAAGAAACGAGCCAAAAACTGAAGAACGAAACTGACACAGTGCCAGTGAGAGAGATTAATGGGATCAGTAGTTCAGGGTATTCAGCTGAGCCTGGTCTCTCTATATCTACTTTAATGTTTGCTTTTCCCCCCTTCAATACTATGTTTATTTATCCACTTTATCGACCGAGTAGCAGGAAGAGACCTTGTGACCTGCTCAAGTTCCGCAATATTCTCGCATTCAGGTCGTCCGAAGGGCTTTCGAAGCACCCGTGGCCTCTCGAGGATCAGAGAAGGGCAACAGGACTGCAAACTTCCCACATGCAGTGCATGAAAGCCTGACAGAAACCCAGCGGAAGGATGGGCTCTTATTCAGGTAAGATTCAAACATCACAACAGCAGGGTGTCTCACTGCAGAGGGAGAGACCAAGGCGGTGATCTCCACAAAATACGTCTCGGTTGTGTTCTTAGAATTATGTTGATGACCGTCAATAAAGCCAAAGGTAAATTCTTAACCCCATAAACTCTTACTTCCTGGTTAATTTTCCTTTAAGAACGGTTGAAAGTCAGAAAAAGCTTTTTCCTTTCATATTGCAGGATGATGTCACATACATATTCTGCATCTGCTGGTTGCAGCGCTTGACTGAAGCTACATCACACTTATTCTGAGAAAAATATTCAATCCCAAATTGCTACATTTTTAGGGCCACAGCACTACATCAAATGGAAAATATCTAGCTCTTGTGCATCATTTTATACACATTTCCCTGTAATTCAGCCACACATATTTTGGATCGTTGGAAACCTTGAGATCTCAGCTAGAAAAAAATGGACCTGAAGTTCCACAGGTTTGAATACAGAGGTTGCAGTCAATGGACCCAGTTCATGTGTTTTATGGGGTTAATTTCTACAGTAAGAACACCAAAGAGGGCGGGGCTGGATGATGAGTCTTTAGGGTAAAATCATGTCAGGCTAATTTAGAGATGTATACACACTCGCCTTAATCTGAGCTTAACCTCACCCTGCCCGACCACTAAGGACTGTGAGAGGATGGTGTCATGGATGTTTCTAATAAACTACTGAACATCTGCACTGTCACAGCAACTGGCTGATGGTGAGACAGTGGGAGTTCAGGAGCAATAAACTAGCAGGAAAAGCACAAACTTGAGAAATTGACCAATCACCTCCTTAACAGGGCTAATCTATCACTCTTTTACCAACAGCTCAGTTACTATGGCGTTTATACCATTTACAGGACATTATTATACACAATCATAGTGTAATATCTTAATTAGGGAAGCCCAAAACTGCCAAAATTAAAAATAAATAAATATAGAAATAAATGTATAAATAAATGTATAAATAAATAAATATTTTTTTCACTCATTTATTTATTTCTATATTCATTTCCATATTCATTTATTTCTTAAATTATTTCCATTTATATTCATTTCCAAATTTATTTATTTCTGTATTTATTTATTTCTGTATTTATTTCCGTGGCAGTCCTGGAGCAAGAAATCAGGAAATTTAATGGTAATGAGGGGGTGTGGCTTTCATCCCTGTCATCGTGTCGCCTTATTCCCATTGGTTGTTCCAAAACAGAGTGCTTAGATTGATCACACAGGCCTACCCCCTGTGTAAGCTTGCTGTTTAAGAATGGTCAATTCACTAAATTTGAGAATGGCTTCACTGAGACCAGCAGAAGCGAGAGATTTGAGACTTTTAGCTGACATCGCAGGATATGAAAACGCCAATTTTGATTATTTGATGCAGTTTACGTCAAACACCCCTTTGAAAAAGATAACAGCAATGTGCTCTGCCGTTTCAAACTTAATGAGCACTTAATTTACCAGGGAATGGGAATTTTTGGCAAGACTTGAGCTGTGTATCATGAGCGGAACTTCTCAACTTTAGTTAATTATTACATATTGTCTTCACTATTTTAATCACCCGTTGTCTTTTTGGGAAAGGAAGAAAGTGAAAGTGTTTGGGACGTAGCCACACCGGGTAGCCTTGAATAGCGAGGTGCAAAACTCTCCTGATGCCATGCTCTGCCAATCGGCGGTAGACGGTTCTCTCACTAACTCCCAAAAGAGCAGCAATGTCCCGGACATGCACATCAGCTAAAAGATATCTCTGCACAGCCTCAATGGGGAGTACGAGAGAGGGGCGTCCCACAGCCTTATCAGCATTTAGGAGTAAATGATTCAGGCTATGAACAACTTCATCCAAATTGGTCAACACCTCAGGGTCAACCGCTGTGTCATTAAATGAAAATATGTGCAAAATATAGCTAGTTCCTCGAGGCAACAGCAAATAATCAAAATTGGCGTTTTCATATCCTGCGATGTCAGCTAAAAGTCTCAAATCTCTCGCTTCTGCTGGTCTTAGTGAAGTCATTCTCAAATTTAGCGAATTGACCATTGTCAAGCAGCAAGCTTACACAGGGGGTAGGCCTGTGTGATCAATCTAAGCCCTGTTTTGGAACAACCAATGGGAATAAGGCGACGCGATGACAGGGATGAAAGCCACACCCCTTCATTACCATTAAATTTCCTGATTTCTTGCTCCGGGACTGCCACGGAAATAAATACAGAAATAAATGAATACAGATATAAATACATTTGGAAATAAATATATATGGAAATAAATATAGAAATAAATAAATGAGTGAAAAAAGTATTTATTTATTTATACATTTATTTCTATATTTATTTATTTTTAATTTCGCCAGTTTTGGGCTTCCATACTTAATGTCAATAACCTGCAGGTCTTAATGTCAGTAACCAGGTAATCTTCTCTTCTGAATCCTACATTTCATATAAATTACATAGATAATACTCACAAAAATACTTTTATTTGAACATGTTTTTGTCAAGCTAGAGATTTCCATGATATCCATTTTTTTTACCTGCTGGGCCTAACAAGGATATATTTTGATGAATTAGAGATGTGTAAAGACCACGCCGATTGTAATTACTCATCTGGTGAATTCAGGTGACTTCAGGGAGAAGAGTTAGTCGGTTAGTGAATGAGAAAAGATCTGATTGGCTGAGAGACAGATATGCTTACTTCTTCTTCAGTCTCCTGTCCTTCTCTGCCTGGGTTCCGAGTTTCCCCACGCCCATATCCTGACCAATCAGCTCCGGATCTGACGCACCTACCAGGGAGATCGAGAGAGGTCACATGATGTCACATGACATGATCCAACAAGGCGTTAGGTACTGCAAGTTAATACCACTATCTTATTCAATTATTCTTCACTCCTCTCCCATTCTTATAACCTATTCAGTGATTTTACCCACCCACCTGTCAGTCCGTCCGTCTGCCCATATGTCAGTCTGTCTGACTGCCATCACCAGTACAGGTCTGAGGATTAGAAACTCGACTGTGATTGGTCACTCTGCAGCAGTGGTCACCAGCCCTGTTCCTGGCTTACCCTCTATTCTGTATGTTATCATTTCAACTGTAATTTTGGGCACCTGATTCCACGAATGAGCAGTTATAATGCAGACCACTAGCTGTGGAATTAACTGGGCTTTGTTCGGGTTCGAGTGGATATGTAAAGGACCACAGATCTGTAAGAACAGCTGGGTGAAAACCGCTCAGCAGTGGCCATGTCCTGATTCATCACAACTGGTAGTTGGATGTCACTGCCCTCTGTTTTTTTTTTGACCACTTTAGTATCTGCAGATGTACATTGTTTTAAATGTCACTCTGGACCAGTAGTAATTTGCCTATAGTGTGATGTAATGTTGGGGATGTTTGGCATATAAGTGATTCATTACTGTTTGTAATATATGCAGAGCCTCATGTCAAAAAGTCCCCAGGACAGTTTGAAAAACAAACAAACAAACAAAAAAGTTAACAATGGTAAATCTTTCACAGATTAATCACTGTAGGCCCTTAAGGAGTAGTTACAGGGTGCCTGCATATAATTGCTGAATGCCAAATTTATGATGGCAGTCTGACAATTTTATATCATTGTACCCACATCAAATGCAATAAAGGTAGCACTTAATATGCATTAAATTTTTAAGAAGCTCGCAAGACAAGGTTTCCATGACAGTGAATTTATGCTTGCAATCATAAAATAAGAGCCCCGCATTATAAACAGACTGAAATTAGAATTAACCCTAACCCGTCTCGCTAAATTCATGAGCTGTACTCCAATCAGTAATCCATCCATTGTCTCACCCCCTTCTTCATAGGGGAGCTGGAGCCTATCCCAGCATGCAATGGGAAAGAGGCACGCACTGGTTAGTTTACCAGACCATCGCTGGGATCGCGCACTGTTCACTCACGCACTCACACCTAAGCGCAGTGTAGAGTCTCCAGTGAGCAATACTACCCATCCACCAGTCAGGCCATCAGTCTGTTCATGTATTTACACAGAAAAGTAACCAATAAAACCACATACAAACAAGAGGAGAACATGCAAACCCACAAAAAGGCCCTGGGCTGGATTCAAACCCACAACCTTCTTACTGAGACGCAACAGCGCAAAACCCAATGTCCCACCATCTCCGCCCCAGTCGAGTTCATTTGATGTCTCAGGGCCGAGCACTCTCACCCCAGCGCTAGCCATTAGCATTCCAAGGCAGCAGGATCAACCAATCACGAAGCAGCCTTGGGGCTACACAGCTGGTTGGCCAAAGGGACCATTCCAGAAGAGTCCTCTGGATTTAGGTTATCAGTGTTTGGGGTTCGATGCAAGTTACCCACCCCTACGTCTGAACGTGGAGATACGCTGCACTGCGGACCCATGTTATAGCCAGTGTAACAGAGCATATCTGACGCAGGCGTACCAGAGCAGCAAAATGCAGACGCTGCCGAACACAGGCCAGTGCTGGACAGCACAGCTGCCGAGGTCAGCAGTCAGCACATACAGTGGGTCTCCTCATCTCGACATCAGCCCACGGCGACATAATTACTCCTCAAGCTACTGATGCGGAGGCGAAAGCACCAGACAAGATGGCAGCTCACCAGGATGAGGATTCAGCACATGAAGTTTTTACCAGTTTTAAAGCATACCTAAGTGTTTCGACAGCGAGGTCATTAGTGTTTCGACAGTGATGCACTGATCACTTGCTTTTTTTGACTCAAAAGAACAGCACATTAATTTTGCTGGTATTTATATCTGCTCCATTTGAACAACATGCAAATGCTGTCTCTTTTAACACAATGTCTCCATCAGAATACATGCAGACCCTTGTTGTATGCGCAGCAGTAGCAGTTGGGTCTGTTTTCGAGTGGATCTTTGGGTGCAGATCTCGGGGTGGCAGGGTAGCCTTGTAGCTTACTGGACTGGCAACAGAGGAGTTGCAAATTCAAGCTGCCGGTGGTGCTGTGGATTTTGACTTGCATCTATAAAGATTAAGTTAAGAAGGCATCTACTGTTACTCTCTCGCTTAAAGCCCTTATCCCAGATCCACATCGAGGGCATTACCCCTGTTTATTTCTCACACTTGCTACGAGCAATCGTTCTAACAAGCATTTATCCCAGGGCTTCCTTTAAAAAGAGACACATATTCTCAAAAGCAGCTGTGCCTCGGTTGTATAAAGGTTAAATGAGAGTAAGAGGGCCTCACCTTGCCCCGGACCGCCCATCTCTTTGACCAGCTGACCCAGTCTGGCTTTCTCCTTCTTCCCGAAGAGGCGGCCGATGGAAGACTTGATCCCCTTCTTCTTCGGCTGTTTGTGCAGGGAGTCCTGGCTGCTCGTCACGCTGCTCAGAGCACCGCCCTCCACCTCCAGGGTGGCGGCCAAACTACACACAGATCACATGACCGCAGGGTCAGATCACATGCCTACAGACTCATCACTGTAAAGTCAGTTCGCATGACCACCAAGCAAAGACCGTATACTTAACAATTCAACAAAAGGGAATAAAATAGGTGATGTCGTAACACCATTCAGTCGAGTAGGTGTAACAGAAATCGAACTCCGAGACGTACCGTATGTGAACTGTGGTGTTCGGTGGAATGGTGTTTCAGCACCACAGGAGGGTACTGTCAAAATGGCCAATTGTAGTTAGATAAATTCTTTTTAACATGCCTCAGAATTCATCGTTCAGCAGACAAGCTTTTTTGGACCAAGAACAAAATATTGTAATAAATTATTTAAAATCGTCATCGCGGATTAAGTTGCGCCGTTATTGAGGTTCCAGATTGAATCCCATTCATTTTTTTCCAGCCAGTAACATGTTGAGCACTCCTCAGCAGCATTATTACCCACAATCCCCAGCATCGCCGTCCGCAATGAGTGGAATTTTCACAAACGGCAGTGACCATTCACTCCACTTAGCATCACAGCCAATGCTAACAACTGACGTGCCTGACACATCGTCTCTGCAGACAGTAAAATCTCATGACAACATGAGTCCGATCACATGACCGCAGAATCATGCCGTTTGCTTTTCCGCATCTTACTCCGTCCCGAGGCATAATCAGGGCAGATTTGACATTCTTTGGGGAAAAAATAACCCTAATGTTTCCATCCAGTAATACGACATTCAATATGGCAGCATATAAGTCCCTTTAATAAGCAAATAAGGAATGAATGAATAACGCACTGCTGGGTTGGGGTAAAATTTGTGCCCATATAGGTTAGGTGTGTCCACTCTTATCCATAGAGGGCCGGTTTGGGAGCAGGTGTTTGTTGTTGCTCCTGACAACAACACTGAATGCAACTAATGAAATACTCAGAGTGTTTAACCCTTAGAGCGCTGAATACATTTTCAAGGAATTAAAAATGTGATTATCCTGAGCTGTTGAAAATCTATTATGTGGCAATTTGTTTAACCCCGGAGAACCCATGGGGTCAAATTTCACCTCACCTATAATTAGCCCCTACCCTACATTAGCAGATGCCAATTTTTATGCTAAGTTAATATTTTTCTTGAGGAAAAAAGATGTCTTGGGTTCTCCAGGGTTAAAAGAGCTCCTTGCGGGACCTCTTTTAAGAAAGTTGCCACTTGATAAGTTTTCAGCAACATCTGATTTTGATATCTTACATCATTGGGCAACTATAGTTGCCAATAGTGCTCAAAGGGTTAAAAAATACACCTGAGCAGAATCAGGTGTATTAATGCCGTGTTAGAGGACATCCCTACTTCAGGTTACCACCCCGATCAGAAGAATTTGTACCCTCTCAGGCATGTTTTTGTCCCATTTTTCAGAGAGCATTGATTAAGTGTTTTAAAAACAGCACACAAATCCATACAGACTGCATCATAACGTTTCAGAACAGATCAGACGGCCCTTTCATATTTGACATGCAAAAGCTCCCTAAGCATTGCGCATCAAAGGCTTCCAGGCTGAGAACAAAAATGGAAGCAAGTAAACCGCCGCGTCGCTAACAGCTGTGTCGTAATCTTCAGAAAGAAACAGGAAAAAAAAAACTGTGGACACTAGGATATCACAAAAAAAGATAATCCCCACGATCCACAGTCATGCCCTATTTTATAACAAGTCATTGAAACTTTAGATTCACTTGCTTTTCAGATAAGGGTCGGTCATTTGCAGAGGTTCGTGGTAGTAGTTTTAGAATTTAGTAAATCGCAAATTTGCTGTCAATCCACGCAGAGTTCAAAAATTTTAACCTTGGAGCTTTTATCCACAAGGCACTCATAACTTGAACTTGTCTTTGCTGTTTAAACTTGGCTCTTATACCCTAGAGCGCTGAAATTAAAATAATATATACATAAATTCAATTATCTCGTTCAAAATCTTGAGCTCCCTGCAGGAGCACTTTTAAACAAGTCACCACATGATAGGTTTTCATCAGCATTGGTTTTGATCTTACGTCAGTGAGCTACAATAGCTGCATTTATAACTCTAAGGGTTAAGCGTGTAAAGCCTTTGGGAGGAAGCGCTCGCTCGGGTGAAGCGCCGCAGATAAATCTGGCAGCCTTACAGGATGCCTAGTTTGCTCCACTCCCCCCTGTGACTTCAAACACACCCGTCAAGAGTGAGTCTCAAGTGGGCATACGTGCAGCTAGGATATTTTTATCAAATCGTCACAAGTACACAAGGCAAGCATGCGCATTTGTCGAGGTAGCCTGAGTAGCAATAATTTTGGCACCTGTATTTTTCTCTTGATATTGTAGCTGTTCATATATCACCTGATCATGCCCGGCTGCAAGCTTGTTATATAGTCCATAACTTCGCTAACTTGGCCTGTACCTATCCTGAAAACCAGGCCTGTTATTCATAGCCATTTATAAAATACTTTTTGGGACACGTCCCTCATCTGACCTGCTTTTTAAAGCTGTCCCAATAAGCCTGGGAATGCACACTTTGAATAACGCTTCGGCTAAAAGCCGTAAAGTAATATCACGTTATTCTTCTTTTATGTAATGTATTCTTTTATGTTATGTATTAAGTGTGATGTATTGGAAATGCAATGGATCATCAAGAAAAAGTAAATGCAACATAATGCAATTCAATGCAATGCAAGGTAAAACAATGTAACAATATAATGTTAAGCAGAGTAATGTAATCTATTGCAATTTAGTGCATTGCAGTGTCATCTAACAGACAGCAAATGCAATCCAATAGTGTACCGGGCGTCGTTGTGGGCGCTGGCAGGCAGTGTTTGGGTCAGGCGCACTTGTCGTGGCGTGGGGGGAGGGGACGTCTCGCACTTGATGGTGGCCTTATCCTCTCGGCCGTCTTCGTCCACAGCAGCGATCTGAGGGGGGTGATGAAGGGTTAATGTGTGCCAATCTTGGCGATGGACCCTCTGACCGTCCACTTTCACTGAGCAAAATCACCGAGCTGCAGAAAAGCGATGCTGAAATTTAACTGAATTACTGCGTATTACTGCAATAATGCTGACAAGCGTTACAACTGCAGTAGAAGTTTAGGTATTGTTTGAATTCTGAGTGAGGTGTGAGAATTTCACATGATCTGATGGATACCTCTCATACCTCTTTACATGCACAATAATGTTATCTAAACTGTATATTTTCTGGTTAGGGTCAGGGGAGGGCTGATGTTTACCCCAACAGTCCAATGGTGAGAGGCAGAGCACACCCTGGCCAATTCACTGAATCAATACTATTATTAACATTACCACTATAAATACTGCACCTATTACAACAAATATTACCTCTCTATAAGCACTATTACAACAACTATTACCTCTCAATAAGCACTATTACAACAACTAAAACTACTACTAGTTCCACTATAGCTAATACCACTGTTATAATACCTCTAAATTTACATTTACTACGACAAGGAATATTTCTATGTCCATTACAACTGCTACTACTACTAATACCACAACTATCACTGCTCCACAAGCGCTATAACAACAATTAATACCACTGCAACCCCAACCCAGAAAAAGTGAGGATGGTAAGGAAAATGTCAATAAAAACAGAAAGCGGTGATTTCTAAATTTACTTTGACTTGTACCATATTGCAGGCAGCACACGTTCAGTATATTAATGTTCCGTCGAGTTTCATTTTACTTGTAAATATACATCCACTCCCGCCATTCAGGCCTGCAACGCATTCCAAGAAAGTTGGGATGGGGGAAATTTAGGGAGGGTAAAGAAGAAAAAATTTGAGTCCTGATGTGATTTCAATTGCGATTTGGTACAAAAATAGCATCTAGGAAAAGCCTAGACCTTCAAGAGCAAAAATGGACCAAGGATCACCAGTTTGCCCAAAAATGCTCAAGAAATTCATTGGAAGGTTTAAAAACAATGTACCTCATAGAACGATAGGAGGGGATTTGGACATGTGGTGCATAAAATAATTAGATTTGATGAATCTGGAGGAATTTCTGTGCCTTAAAGGTAAGGGCACAAGCCTCAGATGCATACCTGCAATCTCTGATCACTCAGACGGCTCTGCGTCGAGAACCTTCATTTATCTGTATGTGTATAACCATGCGGTCTCGAGATTACTTTAGAAAACCTTAGCCAAGTACTACAGTACATACAGGAGTCATATCCACAAATGTCAGGTGAAAGCTCATGGTTAAAGAAGGAAGCCTTATGTTAACTGAGCCCAGAAGCGCCGTCAGTTTCTCTGGGCTCGGAGGCATCTGCCACAGACCCTCAGATAGTTGTGAGTAATTGTGTACAGTGGCCAGACAAGACAATAATTCGGGTCTTTAATAGAACAAATGCATGCAGTGTACTCTGGACTAACGAGGAGAAGACCCATCCAGACTGCTCCCAGCAAGAAGTCCACGAGCCGTGCTCTGTCAGGGCATGGAGATGTACCGGTGCTCCAGGCAACAAAGGGTTCTTGTGTCCTTTTTCAAGTCAAAGACAACTTACAAATCACTGCCTTCAGTTTCAATTTTAATTTAACATACCATCTCAACTTTTTACGATCTGGGCATGTACTCATATTAAAACTACTACTTCTCCAGTAGTTCTATTAATTGTACTACTACTACTACTACTACTACTACTATTACTACAACTAACTACACCTACTAGTCTACTAAAATAATTAATTGCACTATTAGACACGACGACTCTATAAGAACTACTAATACTGTTCAACTCTACTGGTACTGTACTACTATTAGTGTACTTAGTACTACTACTAATATTACAACTTCTGTGACTACACTCCTGGCAGTAAGCCCAAGATGGCAAAATATGAAGTTTTCTAAACAACAAATCAGTGGACAATCATTTCAAAATCAGTGGACAGGTAATTAGAGAGAATGAAACAAACAGTATCTTGGTTTGCGTTTCCCTTCGATTTCTTTAAATGTTTAAGACTTGGCGGTAAACTTGAGCACGGCTTTTTTTTTTTTTCTTTTCAGAAAGAGGAGTTCAAAAATAACAACTGATTGCTCCTCTTTAGAAAGCCACTTTTCAATTTAAGCCAGTCTGATATTGGTTGTACTCCAAAGCATCACATTATCCGACAAAACATGCAAAATAAAAATTAGCCCAGATTTTTTGCCAAGGGGGTATTCTAGTAGTTCTACTACAACCAATAATAATAGCAATATCATGACTGCTAATGCTACTACTAATGATATGACTAATCAAAGTTAGTAATGGTATTGTGGTACCTTTCTTCTGTGCTTTCGTAGATCACTGGGCTGGAGTCACATAAGATTGGAGAAAAGAAACACATGCACGCACGCACGCACGCACACACACACACACACACACACACACACACACACACAGTTAGTCAGTTTCACCCAGGTAAAAAAATCCACAACCTATGGAAAATGAAATGTGATTAGGTTGCCACAGATACATAATCATTAAGAGTTCATATTTCCTAACCCTTTTATTGTAATGCTCATAATACTGTACACTCAATGACAAACGATTCATTATTGCCAAACTGCAATTCTGAAAGACGAGCATTTGGAAAACAGACAAAGACAAACAGACTGCCCCCATGTGCTTAGATTAATTAGCAGGATCAATAAAATCAAAGGCTCATTCCGTAAAAAGCCTCAGAGAATAGTGAGCATTAGCATCCCGCGACCTGCTTCAGTGCTGGCTCTATGGGGATTTCTGTATTTTTAGTTCAAAGGCATGGAGTAAGCCCAACCCAGGGGGAAGGCACTGGGGGTTTTGAAGTGGCAGGCGAACACCTTTATGAGGATGGGGATTTAGTTCGGGATAGAAATACATCCTTTTGCAGAGAGCGTACCAACCATGAAACACAACTGTGCTCAAATACTACACTACATCCCTGCAAAGGCTGCTTATAGCAGGAGCACGTGACATCTCAACTCGGTTGAAAACAATATACATGTAAAACACACTAGCCTAATAGGAGATTCACTCACAGTAACATTTAATGGACTAATTTTGAGTTTTGGATGCACCAACTTCTGGAAATGATTCACGAATTGTCACCTTGAACAATATTTGTCACAAAAAAATGCCTTGTGTCTTTCCTCTCTATTCTAGACGACAGTTTAATTCAGAATTACAGAGCCGTAAGTCTGCTAAATATGCCCTTTCTTTCTGACTAACAGCTTTTGTACACTCAGAAGAGATCCTTGGGCAAAATCGCTTTTGTTAGAGGAAGTCCCAACAAAGGGATCATCCATTGGTTCAAATGAGAGCTGAAAAGGACTATTGTTTTGGTTCCATAATTGGTTCCATTAAATAAAGCCTTTTAAGCTGCCTATAAATAATGACAAAAAAATTATTGTGTTTATGAAACAACAACAACCTCTGCAATGTTTAGCTTTCTATTCATTACTTCACCATACTTTCTGATTCAGAGAATAAAGCTGTCCTTCACTAGATAACGGACGAGAATACATTTCCCAACTTCCTAGCAACAGAGTGATCCAAAAGCAACAATAGAGATGGACAATGCAAGATTTTACCACCACTCCATCATTCTCAACTCAAATTAGATTAGGCGTTCGACATCCTCGATATCATAAATATTCAGATAACACAGCGCTGCAGCCGAGAACAGTCCCTGGAGCCCATGTCGATAAAATTCAGACCAACGTCTGCAGTGCAAGAGCTTAAAAACCCCACAGAGGAAAGTAAGAAATAAATACTGTCCATTCATCAAAGA
The DNA here is from genome assembly GCA_029721435.1 of Gymnothorax reevesii. Taxonomy (NCBI): domain Eukaryota; kingdom Metazoa; phylum Chordata; class Actinopteri; order Anguilliformes; family Muraenidae; genus Gymnothorax; species Gymnothorax reevesii. Next base: position 19,808,499 of record CM056579.1, on the reverse strand, counting down.
ACCAATAACCAGGCCTTAAACACACTGAAGGAAAACCAATATATTCTCTCAGCAATAATGTGCACGGCTCAAAATGAATGCAGTCCAGTTTATTTCATGGTTCTTTGAAAGAAAGGTCATGGCATATTTCCGCACCCCTGCCTACTTCTTATCATGTGCTCTGACAGTCGAGATTGAGGACGAGAAGAGAAGAAAATGCCTGACCTTTTCCTTCGCTGTCCGCTGCCAACCCTCCCACTTCAGGGGACCGTTTTATATTTTTATTACATTCGACGACCAGAAAAGACAATAAAAAGGGCAGGTTTTTTCTGGCAGTTCCATATTAAGGTCATTCTTCATGCTCCACCCTGACCCCCATGACCTTCCCCCCGCAACCCAACATAATGTCCTGCAATCACCCCCCATAAAATAAATATTTCACCCAATAAACCCGCTGACCAATGCTATGCTTCAAATGCTTTCCTCATTTCCCACCCCAAGAGAAAAATTTCCACTTTGCGGGGAAAACCCTGTATACTAATTCTCCATTTTTATGGCTTGCCGTATATTTGCGGTCATTACAAAATGTCACCCGCTGAGTGAAAGCCAGTGCTCTGGTGCGCGCCGTATCTGAGGGGCTGTATTGATTCACGAGGGAATGGGTGGACTCGCCCGATGTCCAGTTCAGGTCTGAGTTGTGGCTGTTCAGTTACTCCGCCTGGACAATGGAATTTCCAGTTTGAGTATTTGAAGGAAGGTTTATTTTGAAATAGTGTGTCAATGATTTCGCAGTCTGATATGATGGCTCCCCCGATCTGATGTGCATCCTCAGGTGGCCCGCAAATCGCTTTGCTCAATTACAATTACTTGCACTGGTCCAGCTTCTGGTCCCAACTGGACAATAGCGAGTCTTTACAAGTAATTTGTGATGAATTTGTCTGCCAACAGCTCCCTGGTTTGATAGAATGGCCCCCTCATCCACTGCCTTGTTTGCTGTAATCATTATAAATCTGGCAACCGTACAATGGCACTGTAGTACCAGTGTCACGACACTGATTGGGTTATACAACATCCTAACAGCAGTGACATTTATAGCCACTTGTCTGAAGCACCAGTCACAACACTTCGAGGGTTTGGAGCCCAATGGTTATATGTCTATTTAAGAGGTTTTGAGAAAAAGTGATTTTTGGGTTTCCAAGTGTTCTATTAAATCAGGTATTTTACATCATTTGGTTCAGAAGTATATTGAACACCTAAGTTTCCATCAGAGTGTAACCGCAACACCATGGTCAAAATTGCCAAAAATGGACATGTCTCCTCAGTGCTCCAACAATTCTAGCACATGATCTGACATGACACAATGGTGATTGGTTGATGGTAAGTTCGTTTGCAATGTAAGACAGACTATTCTGTAATAACATTCATATTTATTCCTCAAAATGTCAATGTTTAATTCATTTAAGCAGATTTTGTTGGACATACTGTATCACAAAATGAAAATGTGAATTCTGAGTAAAAATGAATGCAGATGGACATATACTTATTGTGCTCCAGGGATTAGCTGATAGAAAGCTGTGACAGGTGGTGAAAATCTCAAAACCACAAATTTTGGACAAATAACCATTGTGCTCCAAACCCTCGATATGCTACCAGTAGTAAGCATGAAACAATGTGGCTCAGGATGCCAAGTTCTTTGTGAAATTCAGAGGGAAACTCCATGCTACATGCTAGCCTTACGATGACAATGAACAGAAGTCAATGGACAAGGCGCTAGTTAGCATTTTTAGCTTTGCTCCACAAGCCTCCATTCACTGTCATCGCAAGGTTAGCATGTAGCATGGAGTGTCCCTTCACTGCCTCCTTCCTTAACAGGCAGTGGCAGGTTGAGGAGCTTATTTAATAAGGAGGGCGTAGTGGCCCGCAGTACCAGCGTCATGACGCCCATGCGCTCCATGTCCCGGGCCGGGCTGCGGGGGGTGAGTTTCGGGGTGGAGTGGCCGCTCGGGGGGGAGGAGCTGGCCAGGGAGGAGGCGGTGGCCGAGGCAGTGATTGACGCGCCGGGGTGGTGCACGCGGGCCAGGTTTAGCCCCTCCAGGCTAACGCTAGCGACTCGGTTCTCGATCTCCTCCGCCCTCAGCTCCGTCGACTCCTTCTCCTCTTGAATTAACCTGCGTGCGATTTGGGGAGAGAGAGAGAGAGAGAGAGAGAGAGAGCGAGTATGAGTGTGAATGCTTCGGCGTTCATACAGAACAATCCTCTGGTGTATTCAGAGGCGATGAGTCCTTGACCCTGGTGAGATTCTCAGGACTCGCTGAAGTGCAGGGAGCTACAGTGACCTGATCTCAGTACTGTGAGTGGAGATTTTCAGACAGTCAGACACAAGCTATGCATTCAGCGCACAATCCCTCCCGCAAAGGCCACGCGGATACAAAACGGCCCCCGGGAAGAGTAGCACTCTCACTAGAGTGGACACTCCACTTTCATTGCTCTGGGCTTCGAATATTGCCATCGAGATCCACACTCTATCATCCCACAGGCACCAATTAAAAGTTCAGCTACAGACAAATTGGGTGACGGCTAGCTCAACTCAAGTATTTCACTTGTGAACTAATCAAGTCCTAAAGTCCCGCGGCTGAAATTTCACATCTGATTCCTGAGACAATACGGTCGAGCAAATCCTTTTTGTGGACAAATTATAAAACTGCTACGTACTGTATCTGCCACAATTACTTGATAATCCATGAAATAGTTTCAATATAAAATGGGTCACCACAAATCACTGTGAAATATAGCGGCCTGGTGCAGCATTCGGGCTGTTACAGCACACTACTGTCGGGCTGGTTTCACACAAACATATGAAGCTTAGTACTCAAGTAACCACAGTTTTCTATGGATTTGGGAGACTAGGGTTCAATGAGCCATGGGGACCGATGAGCCATATTACATAATTGTAATCAACAGACTTCAGAGCTGTTTAAGGTAGGCAAAAAAGTGATATGACCCATTGGACCCCATGGGTCATCGGACCTCAATCTCCCCTACCCTCCACTCAAAATGTTATTTAGACTGTAACTACGGTGAATCTGTGAAATCAGCCGTTAGCGTCACACAACTTCACCGTAATACGGCAGTACAGCAGAGTTCTAAATTATGTAGTAAGTGACACCTCCCCTGGATGTCCATTCAGCTGCATTTTGGACAACTTCAGCAACAGTATTTTGGCAACAGCATGATAACTGTTAGCCTCGTATACTGTCACGGCGATGCAATAATATACCGCTGATTTAATTTTCTCCAATCCATCAAACCCCGACATGTCGGACACTGCTGAGAAGAGCGCTTGACGAGTACGACGTGTGAGGAGGATGGCAGTGATTCGATGTGATGTGAGCGGCGCTCCTGGGTAACGGTATTGATTCAGCCGGGCAGGGCAGTTTGTTCCCACAGTGAAGCATTTGGCAGTGAGCGAGCGCGATGCAGCAAGTTGTGCTTTCAATTAGCGCCGCTCATGTGCACTGTTACATCACCACGGAAACGCAAGAGGAGGCGGAGCAGCCCTGTCAGATTCTGGCGATACGGGTGTGGGAATGACATCATTGAGTGACTGACAACACTAAGCTTCATCTCGTAATAAGAGTATTTTTTTCCTCTCAAGTAAAAATAGTCTTGCTCACTTTAAGTTACTGTGTGTTCCACGGCAAAAATAAAGTCGATGAGATTAGATGGTGCGATCTATTTCAAGACGATTCTACCATATCCTACAAATGTGGTGCGAAAATCTGTCAAATGAAGACAGCAACTTATCGCTTTACAAGCCAATTTGCTCAACTTGTGACTGCAAGACTTGTTAACGGGCCGTTCACACCAAACTTCATCGGCATGGAAACGTGGGTGCGTCTGTCCCGATTCTTTTTTTAAGCCTTTTTTGAAACGGTGGATGCGCCTTTTCTGCGGTTGCTAGGTAACACTCCTGTCGAAACATTCTGAAGAATGGTAACGGCAGTGGCTAAATTATTCCACTGCAAAGTCTGGTGTGTTTTTTCAAAACAAGTGATAAGCAGTTGCCACCTGCTTTTGCTCCAAAGGATAATAAGAAATAATTTTAGTCCAAAAATTTAACAACTTTTGAGAAATCGTTTGTTATGGGGCCAAGACAGTCCCAACAACAACTGATTTCACTGCCCATCTTTTATTTGCCACAAATCCTAATGCAAAATTATTATTTTCCTTAACTTTAATGTAAATGGACTGCAGGAAAAGGATTGCTAGTGAGGAGAAGCTCTTTTTTTATCAAAGCGCCTCAGAGTAGGAATGTTTCCAACCCGACGCCCACCTGAAAAAAAGCGAGACACCAGGTGCTAAGCAGCATTGAAGATGCTTCAAATCGTTCAAAATATTCACAGAAAGGGTGCCCCACTCCGATAAAGAATGTTTGGTGTAAACAGGCTCTAAGACAGATACTTTAGCTGCATAACTGGATTCAGTGGAACAACATTTTTACAAATCATGACAGGAGTCAAACTGTCTAACTTCATTGCGAATCCTTTTTTATCTCATTGGGCGAAAATGTAATACAGTTTCAAGACACAACATCGGAATAAAATGCAGTCAAAACTGACGTATATTTTTCGGGTTAAGAGTGGGGAAATGTGGGAATAAGTGGACGCACTGACCGGATTTCTCTGTTGATGGCATCCAGCTGTTCCTGAAGCATCATGGCCAGGGTTTGAGCATCCGAGTGACCGCCGGGCGAGAGCAGGTCCATCGACCCGAACAAGGTCTCGCGGTCGTCGTCGTCAATGTCTGACATTTCCGTGTCGCTCTCGAAAGGGTGGCTACCCAGAACCCCCAGCTGCTGTGAACGCCACTCCTGCTCGCCCAGCGACTTGGCCTAAAGGAGATGGGACCCAGGTGAGCATAGCTTCATGCACGCACTAACAATGCAGCAGAGTTCCAGAAAACTAGCCTTTACTGAATTCTGCAAAAGGAATTATCATGTGGTCACACACAAACTTTCACAATGCAGAAAACGTCTATAATAAACAAGCTCTTACTGAGACCTGCACCAGTTAAACAGAGAATCATCACTCAGTCACCAGCACACACAATAATGCAGCAAACGACTACAGTAAACTCGCTCTTACTGAAACCTGCTGCAGAATAAACAAAAATCATTGGGTCACATACACATGCTAAAAATGCTGGACACCTAAACCGTAAAGCAGCTCTCACTAAAACCTGCCATCAAATAGAAGAGAATCATCATTCAGTCACAAACACATTCTAACAATTGAGCAAACTTCAGCCATAAGCTTGCTCTTATCATTTGGTCGCACTCAAACACTAACAATGCAGCTCCCTTCTACTGTAAACTATCTCATACTGTACACCTGCTTCAGAATACAGGACAACTACTGCAGCAATACAAAAGCTAAGTGGATGAAGAAGGATTTGTGTAGTCTTATTCTACATTAAGTGATACCTGCAAAAATAAAGGAGGTCATACTATGGTTAAGCGCAGCCTTGTAAGTACAGTAAAACTGTGCTGCAAACAGATGCAAACTGCCTGTCATTGTGGAGAAACCTTTAAATGATGTAAATCTTACCCCGATCCAGCAATACACTATGTGTTCATATTTTCACTTGCAAAACAAGTAGTTACTAGCCGCTTGAGGGAACGTGATCTTACTTTTCGGCACGTTGGTGCTCTGGTAAATGTGTTTCTTAAAAAAAAAGAATGCACTTCCTCTGGTTGTAAATTGAATCAGGATTGTATTGATAAGCAACTTACTAGGTCATTAACCTCCAGGAACAGGATCGAGGACCTCTGACATCAAAGCACTTGCAGAATACCATCACTTAAATCTAAAACGCCATGAGGATTATTTTTCATTTCTGTTTCTGAGACTGTGCTCATCTGGGCCTTTATTCACTGTCAGCAAAATCCTCCCCAGCTTCAGTTTAATTTTCTGGGCAACTTGTAAAACGCATGTCATTGCTGGCAGACTCAGAATCGTACATGGGGGACTGTAGTCTGTTGCCTGGTGACCGTGCCTGCATTTACAGAGAGCTTCCTGCTGCATTAACAGTCTGCTAGCCCCTGGTGTGCCCCGTGAGAGCGCGGTCCATTGCTAATTAACATCGAAATCAGACAAGCCTGCCTCATATCTGCACCCCGCCCGAAACAGATGGACCAGCCACCGCCCCGTGGACAGGCCCGTCCACGATTTCCCGTGCACCCGCCAAGGCCTCCAGAGTAACATAGCCCAGGACTGCTAACATCTGCATGGCTTTCAATACTGAAGATGTAAAGGCGCGTCCCACAACCAATTTCATGACTTTGTCTATAAGCGAAGCAAGACCGGGCCCTGGAGTAAGCAAAACGTTAAAGAAGCCATTTGATCATTTCTCTGAGATATAAACCCGAAGCCTTTGTAAAATACAAGCTTTAATGAGGCACGCTTCATCTACGTCTTCAAAAGATTCATTTCCTCTTTGTATTTTCTGCTAATGCAGGCAGACTCCATGTGCCTGAGTGAATTGAGCGGTGACCGTTCTGCTGGCTGTTCAGAGATCTGAGGGTGTGGCATTCATTCCTCAATGGTTTGGGGACCCCTGTAGGGTTTGAGGGACCCTCCATTTGCTCTCCTGGGATTTGGGAGACCTGTACGTCTAGGTGGTTGGGCGTATTAGCGACCTCTTACCTTCTGCTCTTCCCTGAGGATGCCGGTTCTGCCTCGCCGGGGTCGCCGAACGACCCTGGCCGACCTGTAGTGCTCCGACTGGGTCTCGGCCAGCGACCCGAGGGAGAAGCGCAGCTCCGCAGAAGTGTCCAGGTGAGACCTGATGCACGAAACAAAGAGACGCAAAACCCTTTTTAAAAGTCTGTACTGTTGGATTAAAATTCTCTAAAAAGTACATACTAATGCCTAATTAAAGGCAAGTCAAGACCAAAGATTCACAAGGAGACAAAATCATTTAAAACGGTGCTAGGAAACATTGCAGTGGTGTGAAAAATCCTGTCATAGCTTGACTCAAGTCGGCTGATAGTGACGCTTGTGACTCAGCTGGTCAAGTTACAAAAATGGCAGGTTCCAGAACATAGGGTAAGTCACCTGTTTCCACAACCAATCAGCTTGTGGCTAAGTCAGCAGGTTGAGTCAGCTACAAGCTGTCAACCAGACGAAACAGCAGAGTTTTGGATGGAGGAAAGAGGGAATAACTTTAACAATCTGCTCGAGGAACAGACATGTCCATATGACACAAGCCCTAAAATATACTCTCTATCCTCAATCATATTTTACAATGCAACAAAGTGCCCGTCTACCAATAATCTGAGACGACAGTTTCAATAGAAAAGATATAATGCCTCGTTCTGTCGCTTTCGCGTGAACTGGCAGGTTATCACGAGTTTGCCGACCACGAGCACTGACGATCCTCTCAAGCACTCACACATTACAGTTTATTTGACTGAGAATCCTTGGCCCAAACTGGTCTTAAGAATCAAGACGGGTAAATACCGAATGGAAGTCTAGAATGCTGACACAAGATTTTTTCAAAGAAAACATTAAAAAAATTTAACATTACAAGAGTTTGTCACTAAAGTGACTACATCCCCCGCCGTAAGGTCACCAAAACCGACTGGTGCCTGCGCATTCCCAGTAGGAAGGTTGGTACCAAAAAGAATTGAAAAAGGTTGAGTCCTTCTTGAGATATCGCGCTGACAATGTTCGGGACGGTCGTACGGACGGACCGATGGATGTACGGACGGAGCTGAATACTATATCCCCCGCTTCGCACTAAACGCGCGGCGGGGGATAAAAAATAAAAATAAAAACAAAGCCAGACCTGGCATAGGAAATTTTGGAAATATGTTTCTTATGATGCCTTTAATTTGCATGAATGCCGTTGATTTTCGACAAACTGGAACGAACCAAGCTATCGAATTTGAATAACTACACAAAGTGCTTTGGCTCAACTAATATTCAGTCTGTCGGAATGGTTAAACTAGTATAAATGTTGTTTTTCAATTTAACACGATAAGAAGCAATATATCATGAGATGCAGATACTTAACCTTGACATTAAATTTCTGAATATTATAACTGGTACTAAAAACTGACAGAAAAATATGAGTTATGCACATATTCACGAAGAGGTTGTTAAATTAATTCATTACAGTCAACAAAGCCAGAACAGACTTCAATAAAACCATAATGCTGAAAACCTCTCATGAGGGTATTTCACTCCTTTACATCAGATGAATACATAATTGCGCTAAAAAAACAAACATTTCACCTGCTATATTCCAGGATATTCCAGCAGAATTACCAACCAAATCAACACACTATAAGTGCACGCACTTAAAACATTGCTCTCAGAATAGCACCGCACTACTACATCCCTCTTCATTAATACTAAATACATTTTCTTCATTAAAAAAATGACCTGTAATCACCAGAGTGTTTAATTTTTACCTCATTCTCCCTCTTATTAGGTTGTACACGGTGACTTGAGTTTCAGGAAGTTTACCTGAACTGTGCTCGTCTCTCCCGTACAATCCTGGATGCAGATTCGTTTTGGGATTGTTCTGTGAACAATGAGCGTGTAACTGAAGCTGGTTGACTCACATACCGTGATAAGGTTGGTTCTGTAAGAGACCCGGTTCTCAGTCTAAGCTGGTCCATTTCTGACCTCATCTTGTCCATTTCATCAACCAGATGCGTCTAGTCAGAGAGACAGGAACACAATCATTAGAAACAATTTAGAAACGATAACTGCTAAAAGACTAAATAAAATTTGAAAAAATAATGACAAATGTATTTTCACTTCTTGAAAACATATGGTTCCTCATGGCCAAGAATTTGCAAAACTGGCTCAGGAATGTTTCATTTAATATTCACTCTTGGGCACCTACTTTGTCATGTATTGAATCTTCCAGCTGTTTTCGAAGGTTTTCTGAGTCCTGAATCAACACATTCTAAAACAGAGACAATTATGTACATCACAAATGGGAACTGCCAAAGAACTATCAATGGTAAATCGCCCAAACACACACGGCTGCTCACTTTATTTACACTACTGGCAAATTCGTATACACATTTCTGTTGCTCCATATGTAATAATGGATCCAGATTTTCTTACATATGTCATACCATTAATGTATAACCATTACTGGTGCCAACTTGGCAGCTATACTGCTGAATTCAGTAACTTTTAAAACACTAAAGTGAAGATATTGTAAAGAACTGCCTACCCATAACAAATGGAGAGACACTTATAAAAGAACACACCCACGTTACATTACTTTATCCACACGGCACAAGCTGTCATCTGTAAATGACCAGGTGTTGACATAATGATCATGGTAATAAACACATGACATCACTTTAAAACTCTATTCTGCATGTGTTGGCTACTCTCCTTGGGAAAATACAACCTCGTTTCTAAGGAAAGTTGGGATGCTGAGTAAAATATAAATACAGAATGCAATGATTTGCAAATAATTTAAACTCTATATTTTATTTGAGAACAGTACAAAGACAATCTATCAGAAACTGAAAAAAGCGAAATTTTGTTGGTTTCTGAAAAAAAAAAGCTCATTTTGAATTTGATGCCAGCAAACTTTTCAAAAATGTTGGGACAGGGGAATGTTTACCACTGCATTGCATTACTCCTACTTTTAACAACATCGGTAGTACTTAGGAACTGAGGAGACTAACTGCTGTAGTTTTGAAAGCAAAATGTTCTCCCATTCTTACCAGATGAAAGATTTCAAGGGCTCAACATTTTGCGGCCTCCTTTTTCACAATTTTAATTTCATAATGCACCAAATGTTTTCAGTAGGTGACAAGTCTGGACTGCAGACAGGCCAGTTTTGGACCAGGACTCTTTTACTAGGGAGCCTTGTAGTAAAAAAAGAACACAACGACAAACAGTGTTTGCTGACAATGGTTTTCAGAAGTGCTGTTGAGACCATGCATTCATTTCAAAAGCAGAGCCCTGTCTGTTTTTAATGCATCACCGCCTGAGGGCCTGAAGATTATGGTAATGTAGTATTGGTTTAGTATTCCTACAGAGATTTCTCTAGATTATCTTAATCTTTTAAAAATACTGTATCATTTGCCATAGATGATGAAATCCCCAAATTCTTTGCAATTTTACATTGAGAAACAGTCTCCTTAAACTGTTGAACTGTTTGCCAATGCAGTCTTTCATGGAGAGGAGATGCTCTTACCACCTGTACTTCTGAGAGACTCAGCCACTGTTGGATGCTTTTTTTATATATCCAATCATGTCGCTGATCTGTTTCCAATAAACCTAACTATCGGTGAGATGTTCCACCAGGTATCTTTTTGGTCACACGTTAGATGAAGTGTTGCTCATGAAGGCTTTATACAGCATGTATAATGCCTTCATAAATGAGATATAATGTCTTAAGGATGTGTTATTTCACCCTTTACAAAGCATGACATTTGCTTATGTATGATTTATGAAGACATTATGTCTCATTTATGAAGGCGTTATACATGCTGTGAGCATGAGCAACACTTCATCTAAAGTGTGACTGTATTTTTTCTAACATAATAAAACTTTCCCAGTCTTTTGCCACGTCCCAAATTCTTTGAAACGAGTTGCGGGCATCAAATTCAAAATGAGCAGATTTTTTTTTCAAATAAAAAAACAATTTCTCTGTTTCAACATTTGACTTGTTGTCTTTAAAAATAGGGTTTAAATGATTTGCTTATCACACAATTTTCTTTTTATTTACATTTTTACACAGCGTCCAAAATTCTTGGGAAATAGGGTTTTAAGTTGGCAGCAAAACGCACCTTCTCCTCCAGCGCTGCCATTCTCTCTTTCAGGTGTAGCTGCAGTCGCTCGTTGGACTCCGTCAGTAGCCGGTCCACGGTGTCCGACAGCCGCTTGTTGTGCTCCTCGTTCATTTTTTCTCTCTGCCTGGCCTGACAAGTCAGACATTAAAATAATTAAACCATTTCAGGCGTCGTTCACAGGAGCCTTTTGAGAGGAGTCTCCCTTATATACCGGAATATCTTGACAAAGGTTTTTTTTGTGTGGAAATGCACTACTTGGAAATCACAAATAAAAGCTCGAGGACAAAAGGCCTGTCATAGTTTTTACTTTTTCCTCATGATTAAAGCCGCTTTCACACCGAATGCGAAACAAATTTCGCACCCAGCAGACTACATTCAAAGTCAATGCAAAGATAATCGCGTCTTTGCAGTGACTTTGAATGTAATCTGTCACGTGAAAAATTTGTTTCACGTCCAGTGTGAAAGCAGCTAAAGTCCTCAGGTTTTGTAAGAGGAGTACTGCACGAAAATCTCCCATGATCACTCTCACCCTTCAGATTACATAGACAAAAGACATGATTCACAGCAAACATGACAAGAAAAACTATGTTTACATATAACTTTTTAGACAGAAATCACAGCACAAAAGCTAACAGCATGAAGGTCCTCTAAACCAGCCAAGGTACATCAAGTTGTCACTCTAGCTAAAATAGAAAAAAGGCCCTCAGAGTCTTTACCATAGCGGGAAATCCCAGCACTAATAAACACATGAATTATTCTCCTGGGACCCTCGGAGCATAAGCAGTAAACTGTGAAAACGGAAAAAAACATGCAAACAGCAGCTTCATGTGCCATTAATTTCATGACTGTAGCATCTGGCGGCCATTATCTGATTGGCAAAACGGCGTACAGTGGCTTTGATGTAACTCACTCTATGAAGCTCCTGGTTCTTTTCCTCGAGCTGGCCCTCCAGGTGTCGCATGCGCTCCTCGATGCTCCCGTGGCGTTCCTCAGCCTGCGGAACGACATTGGGAGGGGGGAGCAACAGGAAGAGGGGGGGGCAAAATTTTAACAGCCGTAGATGTGACATGTTGCGCAGGCAGGAAGGCAAGACAGACAAAGCCAAGCTCTTACATCTCTGCAAACTACAGCTTCGAACGCTCATTCCGATCGAGTACACACCCAAGCGTGAGAGGAGAGCCATCGTCCAGGCATGAAGCTGAGGAGTACTGCTCACTATGCATTAGGAGGCTGGTGATGAGAGGGAGAGTGTGAGAGAGAGAGACAGAGGGAGAGAGAGAGAGGGGGGAGAGGGAGAGATAAACGGAAGGGGAGAGAGCAACAATCGGGGAAAAGGAGAGAGGGATAACTGAGAGAGAGAGGGGGAGTGATAGAGGAAGGGTGAGAAAGAGAAAGTGAGGGTAAGAGGGAGAGATAAACAGAGAAAAGGGGAGGGGGAAAGAGCCAGAGATGGAGAGAAAGAGAGAGGGACAAGCAAGAAAGAGGGGAGTGAGAGAGTGGAAGAAAGGATGACGAAGCCAGTGAGAGGGACAGAGCAAGAGTGGGCAAGAAAGGCAGAGAGACTTGAGAAAGAGGAAGGGGCTGAGAGACCAAAAGAGAGGGATGAGAGACAGAAAAAGAGCGAGAGAGACGGAGCGAGGGCGGGAGAGAGGAGGTCAGATTGACAGGCAAATGTAAGGTAACAGAGGAGACCGGCGTGAAGGTTTAGTCGACGAGCAGTGAGACCCCAGCCAGATGTGACATGCAGCTTCTCCAAGACTCCAGCAGAAACCTCCGTCTCTTACACACGCGGGAAAGGAAACCAAAGCGCCCCGAAGCGTAAGACCGAACCGTGGCTCGCTACCACAGAGATGGCAGAAACACAAACCAACAACTGAAGAAAATAAATGAGCAAGAGTACACAAATTAAGTGGATAGATGGAGTCTGATCAGAAGTAGAAAGTGACGTAGCGACGTCCTGTGGGACTACCTTCCCGTGCAAGATGCTTGTGTCGTGGGCTTTAGCGTCCATAACACACTGATAATCACCAGATGAGGAAGAGGAGGTCGAGTCAGACTAATGGGATGAAGGGGGAACAGGAGAGGGACAAACACCGGGGTTAAATCAAACACAACGTCCCTCTGTCTTCCACACACACACACAGAGACATGGACAAGGATGCACGGTGTACGGCGGTTTTGCCACTTTGGCTTTTCGCTACTAAGTCCAAGTCTGTTTGCTACTGTAGATAAATGCAAGTTCAGAACATAAATATTACTAAAGCATTAGCTGTAAAACTTCATGAATACTGTTCGCATTACAGCTGAGGATTTTTTTTCGGCTAATACTTTCTTTTCATTGCCCTTCATTTGTCTCTTATGTAAGTCCGTAAAATTATCGAAAACAATGGTGAAGACACAATGCGTTTTTTAGTCAACAGAGATCCACTGCAGAAATGTATTTCAGGGAAATTAGCCATTGACTGGCGCTACAAAACGAAAACTAAAAGCCAAAGTAGTGAAACAACCAGTTACCGGATGCACACACACACACACACATGCACATTTATATCTCTATCAGAGGGAACTGGCAGTATGTTAACCTCCTATTAAAGGCCACTCTGAGTGCTCATTAACGATGAGAGTTCTTGTGAAGCTCCCACGCTATGGTCGTCTTCGCAGTATGAGCCATGAAACATCTACCTTGGGTATAAATTCAACTGGCTAAACATGCTTATATCGAATGAATTGTACATTGAGCCAATTAGGCTCCAATTTATCAGTTCATAAGGTCTATTAAACTTCACCACCGGTGCACTTTAAATCCACACATTGGAAAAGTTCTGCAGCTATATTAAAGATTTCTATAATCACATTACTTTGTTAGGGGACACTCAATGACCGTGTCAAAATATGGAGGAGAAAACCTTCCTTTACATTAGCATTAGTAGTTTAGCACTTTGACATTTGCCAGACAGCTTTCCGGTCAATACCCAGGACAGGTTCCTAAACAAATTGTTGATATTAAAACGCAAGCATTTTGTCACCTGAAGACATGCCATTTCCGAAAGATTTCTCCGTCATGTTGCTTCTCATTACTTCTCAGATTAATAAGACCATTACAGGAGAGACAGTTGGCCTCATCTCTTTGGTCCAGTAAAGGTAAATTAAGAATGGGTGATATTAGACATGTAATCAAAGTCGATGAACCACTAAGCAAATCTTATTGTGGAGCTCAGTGAGAATTACCTCGAAGAGCAACAATGATATTCATCAGTGCGACCAATCTGTTATTAAAAATTCACATTATGTTTGCAAGCAATTTGTTTAGTGGAGTGTATTGCTTTAAGAAAATAATAAAGATAATGGATCAAAACAAGATTAGACCTCTGAAAATATTTCAGATACAGGTGAAGAATACTGCTCTCATTTCAGAGAATTTCCATAAACTCCTTTTTCCTCTAATCACAGGTCTCAGATCAGTTCAATAAGGATGTGTTTTGAATCATATAACCTCCTTGACCCTTAAACCTTGGACCCTGCATTATATAAAGGGGTCGTGACCCCCACCTATGTGGAAACACAGCTTACTGTGATGGGGAAATCACCTGATAGTAAACAAGGTCACATGACAACCAAAAGTCATGTGGTCAAAGTTGCATAAGTTGCAAAGGCCAGTTTTCCAACATTTTGGGTTATTGGACATTCTCTTGGTAGTGGCTAAACCAAACTTTAGCATTCAAAGGGTTAAGACTGGGTTTATTTGAACTTAATAGAGTTCTCATGCTGGAAGTGCTTTACTTTGAATCACCATTAGAAATAGTCACAGCAACATTACAATGTTCAGCTAAGAAGAATCAAATAATAAATCAGTGATAGCAGGTGAACTGAGGCTAAAGATATTAGCCTCTGCCATTAGCAAGTGAGTAGCTATGGCAGCGCCAGCTGAGTGATTCCCAGAACTGAGTGGTCAAAACAGACCAGTGCAAAAACATAAAAAAAGTTGACACAACTTAAAAAGTTAAGACAACTAGCAGCAAAACAGCTCAAGTTCATCGCCAAAGATACCTCAAAACTGAGTTTGCACAACCACTGGGACTTGCAGTTGACCAAACTCAAAAATGCTTAATAGCTGGTTGCTTTACTTTTTTACAGTTTAGTCAACATTTCACTGTTTCACAGCGCACTGGTGCCCTGTAGCGAGAAGTCTGTGATTCTCGCAAACACTTTGGCTGCCCACATAGAGGGCTGTTCAGAGTTAAATCAACTCTTTACAGAGTCAACATGATATCACTCTGGCTCACAGGAACTTTGTAAGACTTTAGTTGATTTATCTCTAAGTATTTAAATGTTGCATGGTTGACTCACCTGCGATCATAAATATTGGTATTTCCTCGCTGGTGCATTTGCATCCCAGAAATGAACCGATACCAGGCTGGATAAGCTCTGGTTCTGGAAGACTCAGGCCAGATTCGGTATGGATCTTGCCCAGAGTTGATTACCTCTCGGATTTGTCCTCTGGAGGTTCAGAGCATTGTAAGAACATATACCTCCACTCCCTAACATACTGTTGTGCGCCTACAGAGGATGTATAAGCTCTCTTTGGGGCGGAGGTTGCGAGTCCAGGGGTCAAAGAGGAAGTTTTTGCCCAATGTTTGCCCCACTAATGGACTTAGCCCACTAATTCGACTAATGAACTCTACCTCCTGGCTCAGGAACTGTGGTCGGAATAAAAGACTGGTGGGGACTTCTTTTTGCTTTGCACATGTGGGCTTTCTACCTTCTTTGGTTCAGTCACCTCAGTGAACAAACACCGACGCCAGCACACGTGCGCCTCCCGCGCAGGGCGCGGTAAATCGTGGGGCGTGTCTTTGGATTGGCCTGTACCTTTGTGAGGGCAGCGATTCGCTGGGCCAGTTCGGCCTCCACCTCCGGGAGAGTCTCCGCCTTCCTCATGGTCTGCTGGAGCTTCTGTTCAGCGAGCTCCAGACGCTCCTGCAGCTGCCGGTTCTTCTCCTCCATCTGCACAAGGCGGAGACAGAGAAAACAATCGCAGTCAAAACACGGGAGAAATTACAGTCATGCTACGGCCACTACTATTTCCACTGGAACAAGTACTGTTGCAACTACTACTGCTACAACTACTACTACTACTAATAATAATAACAACAAGAACAATCAGAGAGCGCAGCACCTCCACCACGCCAAGGCAACTCGGTGCATTAGTTATTTTCGTTGGCTGATGTAGGGTGTTGTTGCATTCCATCGCCAGGTGGCAGCAAATCCCAAAAACAAGCTGATTGTTAATTTGGCCTATTGGAAAGACTTCAAATCACTGCCAGCATAGCTGGATTTGAACCTTGGCCTATATCTCAGCTGTACTTTGGCTTAGATATGCCAAAATGTAATGACTTGTTCCTCTTGTGCTACTCTTTGATCCTGCAAAGTCTGGTTAAAATCTATGAGGCCATTTTTGAGATATCCTGCTAACAGACAAACAGACAGACAAACAGATAAATGCTGGCAAAAACATACACCTCCTTGGCGGAGGTGAATAATAATAACAATTACAGATGTGCCTGTCCTGGAGAGAGCTAAGAAATAACCCCCGCATTCAATGCGGCATCCGACTGACAAAGTCATCAGCATATGCTGCGCACTCAAGTCATACCGTCAGTACAAAATTTTCCACATCGAAGAAAGAAAAACTCACTGAAAATACCCAGGATCACTTTCAAAATTGCAGGAGCGCAGCTTCTATTTGTGATACTGATGCATGTCAAGTAAAAAAATAATAATAAATAATGCCATGTGGTTTAGGAATGCAGCATCAGATAAAACAGCATTCAGAGATGGACGGACAGATGGAAAAGATGATTCCAGTGTACCCCTCAACTCACTGCAGAGTTTGCTGCATTTGGGACCTGTAATTGGAGTGATGAAGCTAGGTATTATGGGCCACATAACACCTCCTTGGGACCCTCAACCTTCTGGAATTCTGGTGGTCCCATATCAGGAAGGTCCCCCCCAAAAGCTGCAGACCCCCCAAATCATCAACCAACACCCGCCCCACCAGTGATGGCTCTGAGGAAGAATTGCAGTAATCACTGAATAGATCCACAATAGCAAATGTGACACTAATGATCCCTAATTATGGGCTGTAAATGGATTTGGAGAACAAGGGCAATGTAAATGGAGCAGCGCTGAGTAAATTGGTTGACAGTGGATTTGCGACCATAAATCAGACCCCTTCCGAGCAGCGGAATTTATTAGCTGCATCCATAATTTATATCCAAGTTATTTTTAAAAAATTTATTTATGAACATACTTCTAGACGCCATCACAAAACGAAATCTCATCTCAGAGTGGTCGTCTGGCGAAGGACGCGGTCGTAAAGAAAACCATCGCCGTCGTTGGCGGGTTACTAACGGAGTTACAGAGTGAATTCAAAACTTTTATTTTACGGCCTCAGTCCAGTGAACTTCTCCCCATAAAAAATGACGGCTGCATAAATTGACCGGGTATTTCTTCGCATCCCAAAGATCGCCAGACAGATTAATTGCGAGAAAGAAAAACAAATTTTCAGCTGTTGCCGGTGTCGCATTAATTCAGAGAGCGGAGTTTCGCTGTTCATCAGTTAAAATATTTTCCAGGGGGACAGCTTTGTACAAACTGTTCTGACTTATGGAAGGAATCACTCAGCTGAAAGGTCAACTGATTTTTCTGACATTTTCAATTCCTGAAAATGATGGGAATTAATGTTCACAGTAATTTATTTCACTTTTTATATGGAGGGAAAGTACACTATTTCACTTCAAAAATAGAAAGTAATCATAAATCCAGAAATTTCACATTAAAATCACCCCAATTCAAACCACATTGATTAATTCAATGCATTCAAAAATATTGGACATACTGTATACACTGATGAGCCAAAACATTAAAAGCACTCAATAGATGCAGCAAATAATGTTGATTATCTAATAACAGCAGCATAAATCCAGGTCTGGTGACAGATCTTAGACAGTACGCCAGCAGTCATGTCTCATATTCATTGTGTTGGGTGCGGGAGAAAAGGGAACTGAGGTACTTTGATGAGGGCAAAATCATTATGGCCCGACGTGAGGGTTCGAGCATCTGTGAAGAGGCCGGACTTCTGTGGTTCTCCCTGTCAGTAGATGTGAGTATTTACTGACAGAGATCCAAGGAGGGACAAAGGAAACTGGCAAAGGGTTTTGAGCGCCCAAGGTTCATCGATGCATGAGGGCTGTCCCATCTGGTCCAAACCAACAGAGGGGCGACTGTGGCCCAAGTCGCTGAGAATTTCAGTAATATTTCCACAGGGTATGTGTCACAACACGCAGTGTGTTATACCCTACTGTGTACTGCACTTTATAGCTTGCAGACCAGTCAAAAAGTCCACTCTAACCCAGGTCCACCTCTAAAATTGCAGCCTGAGCTTCAGAACTGGACCTTGGAGCAGCTGAAGAAGGTCGCCTGGTCCAGTAAGTACCATTTTCTTTCACATCATGAGCTGCGGGTGTGTATGAGAGCTCCATTTACCTGGGAAAAGATGGCATCAGGATGCTCTGTGGGAAGATGACAAGCAGGTGGAGGGAGAGTGATGTTGTGGGAAATGTTCTGCTGGGAAACCCTGAGTTTGGGAATTCAAGTCACATTAGTTTGATGGGGGAAGAGGGACCTTCACTATATAATATAGTGTTTGTAGTGGAAGGTGGCTTTAATCTTGTGGCTGAACGGGGTAACTCTAAGAATATGAGACTTTCATACCTGAATGCTGCGTGTTGCTCAAACAGTGAGATGTTTGATAAGAATTGGATCAGCGGAAAATAAACTAATTCTTCTATGTTTGCACGGGCTTGTCAGCTTTCTTCTTGCCCTTTCTCTAGCCTAAGACATCTCAATGGTGTAGATAGGGATAATATTTACATTTTAGTGTACTCACCGTTGATGATATTAATCCAGGGCAATTCCCCACTAAAGGATGGTAGGTTTCAGGGCTGGTCACAAAGGCCAATCAACTGCGCTAATCTCTCTGTAACTGCACTGAACCACCAAGCACTTTCACTGCTAAGCTACAGTCCATCCTCTGGAATTAATATTAGAATCAAACGCCACGTCCAAATAGTCTTTTTTAGGTGGGAAAGTTCCGAACTCCTTAGAAATGGCCCAGAGGTATTTGTGTAGTAGCCACAATACCTGCTGTTCGAATTATCTAAACACTAAGAATTGGTGCTTAAGTGATTCCTTACTGATGTCCTTTAGCATGAGGTAAACTGAACCATGCTTTGCAAAATAGGAGATAACAAGGCCCCACAATTCCTTGCGGCAGCAATATTTGCACCATCCATCCAGCCATTCACAATCACAAACGAACATGACAGGCATTGAGCGTATGAGACGAAGCCTAGTGTTAGCGCAGCTGGATTCTCTTGGCATCATTGTTGTCTTTTCCTAAGTCCTTATTAATTATCCTTTGAATCTTTCCTTAATTTTAAGACCGTTTCCATCGAGGCAAATGAAAAGCGGTTAGGAATTAGATGATAAGACATAACATTCGGACTGTTTGAAGAGGGCCGAGGTACGTGTGTGGGTACCATTAAAATCATCAACATAGCAGGCCTGCAATAAGGGTTCATGTCATTTGTGCACACCCACCATGTACAGTCTAAAAAACCTCTGGTAATCACGTCATGCAAAGGGCTCCGGGACATCGTGAGCATATTCAAACGCAGGAACATCTTATCCTGCGCAAGTTCTCAATTAAACATTCTAGAGACAAACAGCGCTCCCACACAGGCACTCTCAGGCTCGGCATTAAATAAGCAGCAAACAGCAGTTAAGAAAGGCTTAACGGCAGAACAAGATGTCAAGATGACTTTGCAAATGTCAGGGCGATATGTTGAGAGAATTTATCGTGCAGAGAAGAGTTTCGGTAATTTTTACTCGAAGGAGCTCTCTGCACCTGGTTTATCAAGCAGCGAGGTCTTAAAACAAGCAGACAATCTCAGGGAGAAGCCGCTCGAAGCGAAATATAAATAAAATAAAAAGGCCGACAGCTGCAAGCACATTGAAAAAGGAAATTAAAGGAAAGAACAAAACAAAGAAGAGAAGAAAAAAAAAAAGAAACGTGTCCTGAGTGACACATCCATCTGAAGTGCGCGTCGCTGCTCATTAGCACATGACTGCGAGTTGAGAGGAAATGACGGCTGTCTCATGCTATCTGAGCTCGCACAAATTGACAGAGTGACGCTGAGGCAATCGGACGGGCGGGCAAATATGAACGGGCATTCCAAATTGGAAAAATTACATTAGGGATATATCAGGAAAGTTGCCAGGAACACGCAAGGAAAGATGAGAGACACAAAGCTATAATGCCTGCGAGTGATAATCACAAAATAAATAAGAAATAAATTAATCAAAGTACTGAAAGCGACGCATTGTATCAAAGTAAATGCAATAAACCACGTTTGAGCGTTACAGAGCGCTGCGTGTAATTCATTTCCAGACTGTTGCGCGTCAGCACCTTGTTATTTTGAGTATCTTACCCCATCAAAGAAACATAACAATAAAGTTTAAGAAACCCGACATTACACGATATTACATCATAGGTGCTTTAGAATGCCACGTTTGCTCACTAAACCGACTGCTTTGCCAGCTAGGATGTGTTGCAGCTAACTGCACAATGATGGCGTTTGAATTACAACAGAAACATACGGAACACAGCTCAGGTAAAACAGTTCAGATTACGCCAAATTTGCATAAGAGCCAACCACCATGTATTCAAAACTGACAGCGCACTTCACAAAGACCTCTGGCCTAAGGCCCCACAAAAGCAATCCAGCAACAGTAGCAGGGAGGAACTCCCCAGAGGACAACAGGAAGTAGGTTTAAAGGTTCCACTGACCTGTCTCAGGAAGGCCTCCTTGTTGACCAGTTCGGTCTCCAGCTTGTCGCTGATGTCATGCAGGGAGGTCGACTCCCTCTGTGCGCTGAGGTAACGCTTCTCCAGGGTCACAATCCTCTCCTCCATGTCCTCCT
Organism: Gymnothorax reevesii; assembly: GCA_029721435.1. Classification (NCBI taxonomy): domain Eukaryota; kingdom Metazoa; phylum Chordata; class Actinopteri; order Anguilliformes; family Muraenidae; genus Gymnothorax; species Gymnothorax reevesii. The sequence continues at coordinate 19,787,645 of CM056579.1, read as the reverse complement.
TCTGACACATGGCCTGCAAACAGAGCACGAGTTAATATTTCTACATATATGTGTGCATGCCCACGCATGAACACATTTACACCCCACATTTACACATACATGCAAGTGCAAGTCTTCAAGTTTACAGAGAAATATTTATAAATGCACACAAATGCATATATGGTATGCCAAAGAATCTATGTTAGAAACGGTTACCCGTACAAGCACAAGTATGTTCAAACAAATTTAATACAGTAGGGCCGCATATTTCACCCAGTCTTAATGAACAGTATTACTACACGATTCATTAATCTTGGGAGTACATTCTACATACAGTACACTGAATTTTAAGAGCCAACTTCCAGCAAAAATTTACAGGCTTGTATGTCCTCATGGAGTGCACTGTGTCGAAATCACAGCCCTTTCTAATTGTATAGCTGCTGTATAAATCACACTAAAAAAACACCAATGGACCTTCCTGAACAGGAATTCATAAAAACAGAAGGATTGCTCAGTCTTTTGAAGAGGCTTTACATGCAGTTATTAGCCTTTACCAGTCTATATATTGATGCTCCTAGGTCTTGCAGGCCTATACATTGTTATGGTAAGAATTCTATGGCCTTTATATTGTCGCTGCTAGATTATCATGGTCTGTATATCGCCAAATACATATACACACATTACAGCACATAATTAGCGACAGGTTAGGATATACAAGATGGTGGAAAAAATATACCCGGTATCTACACTTAATCACCAACAATCTCACATGAAAATTCAGCAGCTGTAATGATTAGCAGTCACTAATACTTCCTGCCTGGGGTTCCTTCTCGTTCAGCTGACTGATATCTGCTGTTTCAGATGCACTGTTTGACAGACTGAGGGAGGCTCTATATACACCGCACCAGTTACTAATCCAAGCCCTGAAGAGGCTGGTGAACTAATGTCACCTCTGAAGAGCGTTGTGATCGGCGCTCAAGAGCAAGTCCGCAGGGGCATTACCTGCATGTAGTAGCACTAGTGCACACATGTATATGAGCCACTACTGGTAAATAAAGATAAACGGTAATAGGAGGAGTTCCTCAGTTGGGAGAGTCATGACATGAACTCTCCCAGAAAATCTGGTCACGGAGCCATTTTGTTTCCATCGCATTATCGGACACCGTCTCAAAGTGAACAAGTTTTATTCCGTTTTCTCTTCTCTAATGTCTGAACATCCTACCCTTCTATGTTTGTCAAAACCATTGGTTTTAATTAATACATTTACCTTTTGAGATAAGAATGAAAAAAGATATCCACTGTCCGAAGATATCCACTGGGTTTTACGCGATGGAAACAAAATGGCTCCTGCTCTCGTGTTATCATAACTCTATCTATGGACTCCAGTAGCCGGAATATTCTCCTCCAGTCACCTGGCTGCCTGTGCAAAGACAGGGGACCAGAGGTGTGCTTGGGGAGTACAGATTGCTAACTGGGGGGGTTTCTGGTCGACACACAGTTGAATAACAAAATGGAAGATATGATCCTGCTCTTTAGCTGAGGCACTTGGGAATGCACAGCGTCTACAGTGTATGTGTGTACCGGCATGCCAGTGTTTGTGTTCATGAGTGTGCACGTATGTTTGTGTGTCACATGCCAGTGTTTGTGTTCATGAGTGTGCACGTATGTTTGTGTGTCACATGCCAGTGTTTGTGTTCATGAGTGTGCACGTATGTTTGTGTGTCACATGCCAGTGTTTGTGTTCATGAGTGTGCACGTATGTTTGTGTGTCACATGCCAGCGTTTGTGTTCATGAGTGTGCACGTATGTTTGTGTGTCACATGCCAGTGTTTGTGTTCATGAGTGTGCACGTATGTTTGTGTGTCACATGCCAGCGTTTGTGTTCATGAGTGTGCACGTATGTTTGTGTGTCACATGCCAGCGTTTGTGTTCATGAGTGTGCACGTATGTTTGTGTGTCACATGCCAGCGTTTGTGTTCATGAGTGTGCACGTATGTTTGTGTGTCACATGCCAGCGTTTGTGTTCATGAGCGTGCGCATGTTTGTGTGTCACATGATTGTGTTTGTGCTTCCTTGAGCGTGCTGGCTCATGTGAATGATATGTGTGTGTCTGTGTGTGTGTGTGTGTACAGGTATGCGTGTTTGCATCTGAGAGTGTGCACATTCATGTGTGTGTGTACAGGTATGCGTGTTTGCATCTGAGAGTGTGCACATTCATGTGAGTGTGTGTGTGTGTGTGTGTGTGTGTGTACAGGTGTGTGTGTATGCATCTGTGATTGAGAGTGTGTACATTCATGTGAGTGTGTGTGTGTGTGTGTGTGTGTACGTACGTACGTACATGTCCTTATCTCCCCCAGCACACCTCCTCTCACCTCCTTGATGTCGCGCTGGTACTTGTTGTTCATCTCCTCGGACTTGATGAGGTCCTTGCGGGCGGTGTCCAGCTCCTGCTCCACCTCGGACACGCGGGAGGAGAGCGAGGACATGCGCTCCTTCATCTGCGCCAGCTCGTAATTCTGCTTTTCCAGCAGCTCCTGCAGCTCCACCACCTGACTCGCCTCCTTCGCCGACTCCAGCGAGCCGTTCGACAGACGCTGCGTGGGGGGAGGGACGGGCGGGGAGCGACAGGGCACAGCAGGGAGGGGTTTAGAGACACAACGCTCACTCAAAGCATCATAATTCAATGGACAGGGGCACACTTTTTGTTATTTTTCTTTTGTTGATCAAGTCAATCACCCATAATCTAAGTTGCCGAATTCTAACAAAGGTCACATGGGAGCTGAAGCCAGTCCCAGCTGACGACAGGTGAAAGGCAGGAATGTTCTCTGGACAGCTCGCCGATCCATCGCAGGGAGCCCACACCGCCATTCACACACCATAATACTGTACCTACGCGCAATTTTGGCCGATCCAATTAGCTTACTTGTTTCTGGACTGTGGGAGGAAACCGACTCCAACTCGGAGAGAACTTGCAAACTCCACACTGGCCCCCGGCCGGATTCAAACCCACGACACTCTTGCTGTGAGGCAACGGTGCTACCTGCTGCCAGACCGTGCCGCCCCAACACCATCCCACCGCCACCTTCCCCCCTCCACCCCGAGTCAATCACTGGACCAAAATACTGCAGAGGACTCTTATTATCCAATTCTGGATTGTTCACTTCAGTAAAACTTACAACGTTAATTCAACTTTTGGTTTATACATGTACAACTATGGCGATATAAAACATTACTCTGCTAGTGCAGCTTACATACAGGCGCATAAGAATTTGGAACTTGACCCAATTGTACACTAGAAGGCACTCAGAGAGCGCATGACCTTCACTGTATTGTAATTTGTAGGCGAGGGATTTATCATTGAACGTGAGTGTTAATGCGCATGGAAATGATTTTGGCTCCTGGGTCAAGAGTACGAGTTGAATCCTCACCAAAATTTAATCACTCCCTCCTTAGCACTATATTTAACTACAGACGCAATTTAATTTACACCCATCCATAACTTTTTTTAGATATACCATTAAATGATGAACGAGCAAACAAACAAACAAACAAACAAACAAACAACGGCCGCTGAAAACATATCACCTCTTGGCTGAGGTATAATGACTGTGATTCTATGATATTTCACCCGATAAATGCCCTCAAATTAAGCAGTCTACTAGTCTGCAATTTCAATAGAGAGTGGTTACATTCACTGTATATCAAGCCAGTAAAAATTTTGTCCAAATACTTCCAGGCTTCACTGTATCAGTCATATGGAAGAAGAGTAGAGTGGACATTCCCTAAATTAAAAAGGCTCACAAATCCCATTTCCCCAAACGCACATTGAGAATGTCTTGAGTCAAGTCTACAACTAAGTCCATTTTTGATTTGTTTATAGTGCCATAACTATATATGCCAAAATATATATAAAGATGGATTTCAGAACAGATGAACACGCATGAGCATAAACAATTTAAATTTACCCTAAAGTCGACATTTCTGCATGACAAAATAATTAGGCTTTACAAGAATAAGTTTGAGAAATCCAAGCATATTGCTGTAAAGAGCATTAATGAAGAACCTTGACATGATGTTTTTGTGGGTATTGACATTGGCATGTGCAAATGTTCCATCCACCCATTCATCACCTCAGCCATTCATTCCTAATTATGTTTGCCGGGGGGGTGAGACGCAGGGCCACACACAGGACAGCTGACCAATCAATCGCAGGGCGCACACATTCACACGCCACTGATTCACACACTCATACCTACAGCCGATTTGAAGTCTCCTTGTAGCCTCACATGTGTGTCTTTAGGCTGACGGAAGAAACCGCAGTACTGAGAGGAAACCCATGCAGACACGGAGGGACCACTAAAATCCATACAGAAAGGCGCAGGACTGATTTGAACCCCCAACCTTCATGCTGTGAAAGGAATGCACAGCTAACCACTGCACCATCCCACTTACCAATGAGCTTCGGGCCCACATCTCTTAGAGCCTGCGGTTCGAAACGTCCTAAACCGTGTTCCAGCGCCTCTCCTGTCCTCCGAGACGCGGGCGATAGATCTTGCAAGAGTTTGCTGTTCATGCACATTCGTCTATCCACAGAGACAGCGCTAATTGGGCTCCTGACTCCACACACAGCCAGTGATCAATGATTCACTAAGCCGAGGAATCAGATGTGCTAAATAAGGCTCTCTCCTAACGACACGAAGCCCTGTGATTTTAACACTTCAAACTCAGCAGGACGTCTGTCTCCGCATCCGATTTCCTCGATTACATTATCTATTTATCGGATGCCTTTATCCAAAGGGAGTCACAGTTGATTAAACTAAGCTGCAGCCAACCAGCCACCCCCGCCTTAAGGGCACAGCATGGGGGCCCAATTAGTCTTATTGTAACTACACTGGTACTGGAACCCACAACCTTCTGAGGTCGAGTCGGACATTCCAGTGGCCAGACCATCCCAGCTATATTTACTATCTATGTATTATTCCATTATCAGAATCAATACCATGACAGTTTACAATGATTAGATTTTCTGTGACGGTTGACACAGTGCACGGGGGACAAATTAGAGGTCATGGCTGACTCGGAAGGGACTAGAGTCTGTTTTACTAGACTCCATTAGATCTGGACGAGAGAGAAACTACTGCCAGCCAGATTTACAGGTTCATGTGAGGGTTGTCAAATTTGTTCTTCAGTAAGCTAGAGAACAATCAATATAAAAAAAATAAATCTTGCCAAGCATTTTAATCTCGTATTTAAACTTAAAACATTCACTTCTTTTCCCTTCTTTCTCAGTAAAACAAATATTCTACCAATGAGATGAGGTCATTTTTGCCTCCTTTCCAGACTTGTCCATGGGGTAAGAAAATTTCACTTGTAAAGCATATAGTAACTCAAAACAACCCAATATGTTTCACTTTTGAAAGTTAAATCTTATTGTAACATTAAATTACTGGTACAAACACTTTTTCTAATGAACAGGTCTATGCAAACCCTGCACATTATAAGGTTTGAAATTGTTACTTAACAAATTAAAACATCCATTTACCACTCTGAGTTGTTGAAGGAATATGGCCAGTATTATATTTTTATATCTTTATTAAGGCAAAGGCATTTGCACTAGAGCTTAAATGATTGACGCCCTTGCAGAAAAGGCAAATGCACAGTTGGGTTCATTTCCTCCGGGACATTAGACTGCAGAAGCCGATGGCGAGCTCACGGTCAGCACAGTCTAGCTGATGATCAAAAAAGTTTCTTCACGAAACTTACAGCCTTCTATTAAAACTGACTAAAGTTGATAAAAAAATTAAAAAAGGCAGTTTTCAGTCCACGATTCCACCTCTCCGAGTGGTGTTTCAGATCTGAATACAGGCGCTTTGCGCGGTCTCGTTTAAATATAAGCCCCTGGAAACTTCGAGCGGACGCAGAAATGGGACCTCTGTCTGCTACGACCTTGAGGAAAGTACCTGCTCATTCTCTGGTCATTTACTACAGACAGTAGCACTGGGCATCTTTCTGCTTTAAAAGCCACCCAGCACTTCATAACCCCTACTTCTCCAGGCAGGAGAGAGCGTGCCTGTCTTTCTGGAAATTTCCACTTGAGTTGGGTTTTCTGACCGTGCCGCTACATGATGGATCTCCGGGCTGACAGTGAGTGATTGACAGCCGGAGGGTCATATGAAGGCGCGTACCGCAGTGTGCAGTAGCGCTGTCCTCTCGCTCAGAAAGGACCTGCCTTCTCAGCTCAATAAGAAGGAAGGTCATAAATCTCACAGAGTACACATCACTCAGTCAAAGAAAAGCCCGTGTCAACAAGGGTTTTAGTCCTGCGAAAATTCTTAATATCTTTCCTCTCAGGTTAGACATTTTTAAGCTTCTTTTAGTTTCTGCTCGCTTTACAAGTCGCAATTTTTCAACCCAATCGGCAAATCTTAAAAACAAGAAAAATCTCCCACATTTTCATAGAATAAAACGTGATGTCAACAGGAGGTCATTTGTATCTTCCGCCACCTTGGTCAACTCAATCAAGGTCACGATCAGGAACATACAGTACAGGCCAAAAGTTTGGAGACACCCTCTCATTCAATGCGGTTCCTTTATTTTCATGACTATTTACATTGTAGATTCTCACTGAAGGCATCAAAACTATGAATGAACACATGTGGAATTATGTATGTATCTAACAGTTGTCCAATAGGGCTGTTGGCTGTGTATCAACCTGACTTCAGCACAACACAACTGATGGTTCCAACCCCATTGATAAGGCAAGAAATTCCACTAATTAACCCTGACAAGGCACACCTGTGAAGTGAAAACCATTTCAGGTGACGACCTCTTGAAGCTCAAGAGAATGCCAAGAGTGTGCAAAGCAGTAATCAGAGCAAAGGGTGGATACTTTGAAGAAACTAGAATATAAGACATGTTTTCAGTTACAGGTATTTCACACTTTTTTGTTAAGTACATAATTCCACACGTGCTCATTCATAGCTTTGATGCCTTCAGTGAGAATCTACAATGTACATAGTTGTGAAAATAAAGGAAATGCATTGAATGAGAAGGTGTGTCCAAACTTTTGGTATGTACCGTAAACATACAAAATTTCATTCATCCATGTAATGTAGTATCTATGAAAACTTATCCCCACTGCGCCACATGGACAGACGGATGGACAGACAGATGATCGCCACTGCAATATCCCCCTGCTGCCCTTCATGCATGCGGGCGGATAGTAAAATGTAATCCCTTATGTCAGGCTAAAACCAGCAGGGCCCCACGCGCCCCCGTCCCCTCGCTCGGAAACGACCGGTCGAACAGGAGCTGCTTCCGCCTCTCAGGGCTGGAGACAGACAGGCTGTCTGATCAGAGAGAGAAAACACAGATGCATCTAAGACACAGAAAGCACAGCGTCTGCGTCTTTGCACTGGTCCGCACAGACGTCTCCAGGATGGGAGCGATCCTCGTTTTCTGTCCTGGGTACGAGAGCCGCGTTTGAAAACCGCGTTTGTCCGATGCATCATTTACTGAGGGCTTTTGTAGAGAGAGCTCCTGCTATATTGCTTTTGGCAGTTTTATCTGTAAGGTATATATTGTTTTGCCTGGCAGCCCATTAGAAAATCCACAGTGTGTCTTTACTCAGATACTGTGAATGAAGCGAGTTTTCAGGCAGGGAACTGACATAGCATGAAAAACTGAGGTGCTTCACATTACTGTGAGCGTACCTTCCACGAGAAGAAATCACTTCCTATTTATATTCCCAATCCCCGCTGCAATACAAGGGCAGCACAGTCATATAGTGAGTACTACTGTCACCCCTCAGCTGGAAGGCATTGAGCTATAGTCTCTGCTAATGCTATGCAGAGTCTTTAACTATTCCCCTGTGTCTGTATGGGCTTTCTGCAGGTACTACGGTTTCCTCCGACAGTCCAAAAACATGCAGCTTCGTTCAGCTGGAGATCCTAATATTGTGCCTTTATGCATGCTGGGATAGCCTTTACCTCCACAGCAACCCTTACAAGGAGTGAGCCTTTTCTGTACAGATATACTGTAGCTCACAAAACAAATAACAAGATTGTCATTGGTCCAGAGCTACACTGCTTTCAAGTAACGCACAGGGGCGCATTTCCCTAAAGCGTAGTAGCTAACAAAGTAATAGTTTATCCATTCACAGTCAATGGTTCCAGCTATGTAAGTAAGCATCTGAACACACAGTGCATTTGTGACCTCACACTTTAAAAGGGGTGACCACAGAATTAAGAATAATGGAATGGGAGATGTCAAATAGACCTTGTGATCTGGAATGTGCTAATATAGGGCGCCATTTTGGGTTAGACTGACTGCCTATTGTGAACTTCTCTGGGGCACATTTCCCAAAAGCGTAGTGGCAAACTAAGTTAGCAACTTACATAGTTTGTCTATTCACAGTCATTGGGCCCAACTACGTAAGTTAGCATCTGTGATTTCGGGAAACGCACCCTTGACTAAGGCCACAGAATTCTCCGCAGACAGGCTCAAGGTAGCAGGCAACACGTGAAGTCTTGAGCCCAGAACACAGCAATCAAGCATTCTCCAACACAGACCAGCACAGATGTGTGTTTGGTGTGCCATGGCTGTCTGTCCTTGTTTGGAATAGTTTGAGATGTGTATGTCATGGCAGTCAGTCAAACAACATTCTAAAAAAAGTCTCTGGCAACTGCCAACGTTAGAATGTTCCCTGTTGGCGAATATTTGATTGGTGTACTCAGGGCATAAGGGGCGATCAGACTGTATTTTTGTGAATATTTTCAATGATTTACAGCAATGTTTCTAAAATACAGACCTGGGGAGCCTCAGCCCTATACATCTGAGCACCAGCGCCACAGCAATAACAACATTAAGCTGATGAACAACAAATCCTTATAATCAATCTCTTGTTTAGCTCAATCGGGTGCAATAAACAAATGCTGCTACAATCATATATAATACCTTGTAGTTCAGCTACCTTTTGAGTTAAGAAATACTGCTGAAGAAGATTTTCTGGGGGACAAAATTTAATTTTAATGACAAAGACACACTTGTTAAGGTAAAAAATGATTTTCATAATTATCTTCAGCATTGGTGACCAAATATTATCATTTTATTTTTATTCTGGCTTTCAAATGTCATGGATTAGGCTATTTTGTGAAATATAAAATTGCCCACAAGGGAATGTTGGCTTTGCATATAGTTTAATTGCCGCTTGTACTGTTAGTTGTGCCTGTTTTGAATTGATACATAAATGATAAGTAACTTCATCAAGGACTTGTTTTAGCCAGGTGCAGGTGGATCTATAAATCCAACAACCACTAAACTGCTGACCCCTTGTCACTCCGAGAGCCCATCCATGGGCCATCGGGGAAGTTAAAAAGAAGAACAGCTTTCAATTTACTTTAGGTACGCCTTGGATAGGCATTTTTTGGCAAATGCTACGGGAGTGGTAAGGGGTTAATGTCTTTAAATTAAATTCAGTGTCTCTAAATTTGGGAAACCTGTTGAATGAACCAAGAAACTGATGACTAGTATGAGCTGACTAACTGAATCATCCCACTACTGACCAGGAACACAAATGTGTTGGGCTGTGGGTCGCAGGACGGGAGCTGAGAAACACTGATTTAAAGTGTTTTCAACACTGCTTCAGAGTGCCGGGCACTTCAGATTAATGTAGCCTTGGCGTCTCGCAGTTTTTAGGTCAGCGTCAAGTTCAAAAAATTGTTACTTTGAGGTGCATTGATAAAAAAGTGCTTCATGTCACTATTCATCTTTCTCCAGCTGTCAAATTACGCGAAAGTAGATGTAAAGTAGTATTTTACGTTACGTTCCATGGTCAACAAAATGGCAGAGAAATCAGTTGTTACATTCATCACCATCTAGGCCCTATATCAAACAACTTTTCTTCTAATTTTTATTTCTAATTCTCCTTCAGAGCAAAAGCGAGTGCTAACTGCTTATGAACTGTTTTATAAAAACAAAAAACTCACCAGATTTTGCTGTTGCATTAGTTTACTACGGCTGTTAATATAGTTCAAAATTTTTGCAGTGACTGACAGGGGCGTGACTTAGCAACCGCAGAAAGACTCATCCAGCGCTTTTTACAATGTAGGCTTCACAACGGCGTCAGGATAGACATGCCTCACGTTTCAATGCTGATAAAGTGCATCAGGTGCGATAAGCCGCTTACTCAAAATGGCCAACAGTTTGACTCAATCACACAATAGTCATGTTCTCTCCACTGCTTTATAATTCTAACGGGGTCTAACATGACTGGATATCCATTATTCCCATAATTCCGCAGGAAGGGAGAGAGACACCACACAAGGACTTGGGGTTGGCGGGTCCCACCTTCCCATGGACCTTCTGCCCAGCATCAGTGCCCTCCAGCAGCTCCTCTGCCCCCTCTCCCGATGCCACCTTCCTCTGGATGTGGGCATTCTGTTCCCGTAAGGCTACGATCTGCAGGACCAACACAGCAAAAACGTCACATGTACGCATGATGTCACATGCATGTTTCCTTTTTCTAGAGGGGTGTATTATCACCAAATCTATCAAGACGTAAGTTATTATAATACAACAGTCCATTAGCCAATCAGACTCTCTAATGAAAATGACAAAAAAATATCTAGCCTTAATATGTGCCATGATAAGACTCACATTTTATTTCATGTCAGAAATTTTAGTTGGCTGAAATTCATTCTTGCTGAAGTGGGCTTATCTGTAAATGTTTGTTATCCTTGGATCAATAGATTGCACTTGCAACACAAGGCTCAACTTGTAACCTTGGTGCAGGGCAGTTTAAGGTTGACAGTTTTATCTACCAAGCATTAACACCATGGAAATATAAAAAACATAACTGGTGCAGGTCAAGTTCAAGACAAGTATAATTGTATGATTAATTATAAAAGCACACAGCATGGGTGCACTGAGCAAAAATGAGCAGCATATTGTGTTCAAGGCAGACAAGCCTACAGTATACAGGTGAAGCAATCATTTCCGCTATCAGTGACAAACAAGATGTTTGTGTTTAATTACATCCAAAACTGGCGCTCACTGTTTTGTGAGTGAAGTCACGTATCCCAGTAAAATTAGATTATTATGATTACTCAGTATTCATTGTTTACTGAAACTCAGGCCTCGTCTTCACCATAAATGTCTGACAAATAGTCATAATCCGGCCGATTATGATCCCTGGGTTTGGGGCGATAACAGCAATTAGGTTTTCTCTGGCAGTGCATGATTAGCGCCATGTGGCTAATGTGTGTCACAGCCTTTTCGCAAGTCATCTGTGTCAAGGACATTAACAGCCGTTCAGCAGACGCACTGAAGTTTAGGCCACAGCCTTGTTAGCGTGCTTCTTCATACACGCGTGAACACCTGTCCTGTGGGTATCGCTGGAGCAGGAATGAATGACAGCATTTTCTCGATTATTCTGAAATTCTGACCTCAATGGACAGCCCAACCGTCCAATAAGCAAGCAAAAATAAGCACTGTCTTTGCTCAGCAACTATTAGCATTGTAAATGTACATGCAACGTTCATCTAAAGACACATGTTGCACTAATATTTTAGGGATAAAAAAAAATTGGGGATAAAAAGCTAGACATTGAGCGAAACAATGTACAAGTAACAATCATAGATAACTATACATGATCAATTTTATCGATTTTTAGTGCCCTCTTAGTAATGAATCTGTCTTGACTTAAATATACACCTGGACCTCATGAAGACGAGAGAGATGATCTCACAAGCTGCTCTCGTATCATTCAAGTCATGAGGGGATATTTGACACAGTACGATCAGAAAAAGAACTGGCAGTAACCCTGGATAACGTGATATCTGTGATTACGAGATGTTTTTATTGGCCATAATCTATCAGTAATGGTGGAGATGAAACCCTTTTTCTCATACCTTCTGCAGGTAAACCTAAAGATAGTATTTTTATTCAGCACAACAGATCATAATATCTATGACAGCACTGAGGCATTCCAGTACATATCTGCAGTGTGTTTCAATGTTTACCCATTAATCCATAGTGAAATTTCCTCCCGTAATAAAAGCTGCCCTTTCCGTTGTAGGCACAACTACATCAATATTATAGAGCTTTCCAAAACTTTGTGAGGCTCAACAAGCTGTAAGCAATAATTTATTGCAGTAAAAATAGCCCAGTTAAAAATGTAATAAATATGCGCTCACTGGCATCACCAACATAGTTATATACAGTGCTGTGAAGAAGTTTTTGCCCCCTTCCTGATTCCTGTTTTTTTTTTTTTTTTTTGCATATTTGTCACACTAACATAGTTCTGATCATCAAACAAATTTTAACATTAGACAAAGATAACCCAAGTAAATACAAAATGCAGTTTTTAAATGACGATTTCATTTATTAAGGGAAAAAAGCTATCCAAACCTACCTGACCCTATGTGAAAAAGTAATTCCCCCCCACCCTTGTTAAATCATGAATTAACTGTTATTTAGCACTGCTAAATAATCCAGCTCCTCACTGATCAAATTCAGATCTTTCCAATTTGAGCATCTTCACTGGTTTACTGCACATATGGGATGAATCTCTCTTGTGGAGAAGGTGTCGGGCCTCATGAATATGAGATCCTGCCTCCATTTTGTGCATAAGTGGGGCGATCATGTGATGAACAGTCTGTGGTTGACGCAGCCACGAGGAGAATCATTTACTGAGCCATTTTCATCTCAACGGACAATAAATAAGAGATAATAGGAAAGACAGTGCTTCAGCAAGATTAGAAGCACTTTCCCTCCAATGTACAAAATATTAGCTTGTTTTATTGTTAGCTTGGCTACGATTTATTCACCCGCTTAGCAAAAATTTGTCATATTCTCTCTCCTCACTGGTGATATTTTCATCTCATTTTGCATAAAAGTAATGGAAGCAAGAAACACAGTCCCACTATCAGAGTATGTTGTTTTAATATAATTTGTTTTGTTTTTGCAGAGCTTTAGAATTTTTTATTTCAAGAGGGCGCATACATTCCCGGATGGAAAGTGTAGAACAGCTGACATTAGAAGAGCTCCTTAAGAGCCACTTCAAAACATGCCATTCGAAACAGGCCATTCGCTTAGCCTCCTGTATTGGTGCTAGAAGCTTCCTCGAGAACCACTTGGACAATCAACTTCAAACCTGACACAGCGCTTTCTTGGGTCCAACAGCAATACACCCACCAAGGTTGAAGTTGATCAGATGAGCAGTTGTGGAAAAAAAATCAAAGGAAAGACCTACAGGCATACATTCATACATCTAAGCTGTAAATGAAGGAGTCTCCCTCAGTTTGTCCGTCAGTATGCCTGTCTGTCCTGTCCTGTGAGCAACAATACCGGATGCCATGCTATTTCCCCATTTGGGACGTTCATGTTTACAATGGACATTGCACTAATACAGACAGGCAAAGACACCTTCTGTTTTATTTATCAGATCTATACACAGATGACCAAAATCCTCACTCACAAAACTTATTAAACTGCAACTGAATGGCTATGAAGAGCAAATTTAACAAAAGAAAAAGAGATGATTCCAGATTGTGAAGGCGACCTCACAAGGCTGGATTAGACATTTCGGCAAACAGCTGATCCAGAATCAATTATCTATCTGTCATATAATCAGGCGGAAGACGGAGCCTCTCCCTGGACCCTCGTGATATCTGGACATTTCCAATCCGTCAATCATGCGTGACTGTTTCCAGGTAACGTGAACTCCCCGCTCACACACATCTCTGCTCAATCTCACACCTGTCGCCTTAGTGAACGAGCCGGAGAGAGACCTGGCTGACAGTAATTAGAAGTGCACAGGGCCGCTCGGGTATATCAAAGCGAGTCTATGTGTGTGTGTGTGTCTGTGTGTGCGTGTGCGCTTGAATAACTCTATCTGTCTTTATACAGCTGCGTAGGAAACGAGACAGTATTGTTTAGGCCTTAGTCAAACATCCCTTTAAACACATCAAAACTTCTTTGGTCAAGTTCAGAATACCAATCAGTCACCAAGCAAGATGTTCTGCACTAAGAGAACAATCATATAGAACGTCCCAAATATTTTGGTGCCATGAAATTGGATGGCTTTGGGTAAAAAGTATAGTTAAAATGTATAATGTAAAGTAAAATCGCAAAATGAGACATCCATTTTTGCTGTTTTGAGAAAAAGGCATTTTTTCTTCCAGAAAAAAAGTTTTCAGGAAAACCAGTTATTTTTTAATCCTAAGTCTTGCTCTTGACTTACCAAACATATTTAGCCAGAAAATGGAAATCTAGTATCACTTTGATTATTTGGTACTATTCGGATATGTCTCGTTTTGCTTAAAAATGTGAAATAGATATGTTTCAGTGAAATAAGGGGTTAAATCGCCGTTGGACCCAAAATGGATACCTGGACATGTGCGGCTATCCCTTGGCTACGTTTCTAATGTCATTACTAGAAAATTTTTAATTGGCACATGTCTCAATTTGCGATGAAACTCTTCATATATATATATTCCTTGTCCAAAAAATGTTATGATGCATGTTTAGTTACGTCAATGTTAGATTTAATCTATTACTGCATAAATGGACTCCAGCATGCGGCTATAAACTCTCTTCCTCTGCCTGGGGTCAATGTCAGCAGACTCCACTGCGAGAGGATGTGAAGCATGAGCATTTCAGGAATGCCCCTTTTATCATCATTATTATTACTAGTGAATTACCCGTGGCTGCGAAAAATTGACCTTTGACCCCAGTGACCTTGACCTTTCCAAAAACTAACCCCTCAAGGACAATTCCAGGGACAACCTACATAGACCCACCAAGTTTGGTGAAGATCTGTCATAGGATCTCCGAGGAGTAGGGGAACAAACAGACAGACAAACAGACAAACGTTCCTCAAATTATAGTATGATTATCATTATTATTATTATTATTATTATTATTATTATTATTATTATATTCACAGGGAGAATCTGATGACTCTGGAGTGTTAGCAGACGTTTAATCGTTCTTGTTTGTTAATTTTTAATAGGCTGATTCATCTCGGCCAGGACTGCACCAGGAGAGGCTGCTACATTGAAGCCTGCTCCTGCAGCTGAGTCACGCAGTACACAAGCTCTCTGTCCCCGCCCTACTCACCATCCTCCAATCAATGGTCTGGCCCCGTCCCTCCCTATCCCCCCCCATCCAATCACCGCCCTGCCCTCACCCTCTCCTATCCGCCCTGATCCATTCACCACTCTACCCCAACCCACCCCATTCCCTCTATCCAATCACTACTCTACCTCAACCCATTTTACAAACAAGTTCAAACAGCCAGTCCTCTCATCCTCTCTCTGCACCGGCTCTTAGATCAGACACCTTTAATATCTCTCAGGCGCAGGAGCTAATGTGCACTGGGGCAGTGTTCAGGTCCTCAGAGGGCGGGCCGACATTAAAATGATTTGCTCTCCTCCTCAGGCGGGGGAAATTCTCATTTAGCTGCTGTGGCGCGCGAGGCTCCAATGGGCCCTTGAGCCGCCATGTAGCCAGCATGAGCTATTAAAGAGCACAGCGGTAGAGTGGAGGTGAACGGCAATGCTAATAGCCAGGCAAAATCATCCAGTGAATGACAACAGATCCAGGCATTAGAGTAGGCTACGGAAATTTCCTGAACGAAGCTCAATCAGACTACAGTTTTGTTTAGCTAAAACAGCATTATTGCAGTTGATTTCCATAAGGATATACTCACTTGGTATAAGAAAATGTGGTATTCCAAAAACGCAAGAAGCTAATATAACATATAAATACAATTAATTACTCTAATGTTTTTGACAGATTTGCATGATATTGTTTCAAATGCCGTTAAGGACCTGGTTTACTTAAGGCCTTGGTAGTTATTTTGCAGCAGTCGCTGGTTGAGTAATTAGTTTAGCTGAAGCATTTAACACAAGTTATGATCTTAATAAGTCAGGTTTCTGGTTTATCATGGATTATACAAAATGGATTTTAATGGAAGCACCTATTCCTAAAACCCCATAAGTCACACTTGACGTGACTTGTGGGGTTTTAGTAATCAGTGCTTCAATTCTGCAATGGAGAGAAAAGTTGAAAAATCATTTTGCTGGTAGGACCATTCCCCATGAATGTGATGGCACCTTCCACTGAACTCGGCCAATCGGGATGCAAGAGGGAGAAGGGGGAAGTGCAGAATTCCAAACTTGTCACTAGAGTCACAGTACACAAGGAAATGACACGCAGTGATGTCTCACCTCCTGATTGGCTGCTGTTAGCTCCTCCTCCAAGGCTGTGACCCTCTCCAGTGACACCCGAAGTCTCTCCCTCACCTGCAGTCCACACAAAGAACAAGTTACGCAAGGTCATCAAACGCTCCAACAGTAAACAATCAACAATTACAATTAAGTATTCATAAGTATCTAACAACATGTGCTTAGTAGAATTAATATGTAGATTAATACTGCATGTACCGTATGTAGAATGTACTATATCAGTGATGAGTACACTTGCAGGGAAAGAGCACTGTCTACTAGAGGGTTATGAGTTCAATTTTGTGAGCTAATTGAGTAAAAAATTAACATTTCATAACGCTTGCACTTTTTTGACTTTTTTACATAGTTTGCTGTATGTTCCTGTGAAAATTGAGTGATTGACCGATTAGTTTTAATGAAATGATGTCAAAAGTAAACCGCTATCGCAGATTGAGTATGAAGTACCCAACATTAACAGCCTTTCTCTCTAAATCACAAAGAGCCATGAAGTCTGAATTTGTACTTGATGCGATCACATTTCCCATATAAGGCAGAAATTAACCCTTTGGATACGGGCAGACTGTAGGTCAGACCAGTAATGCAAACACCACTCTTAATCTAAGTAAGTGCTGCTCCTGAATCTCTTTTTCAAACTTTTTTTCCATTACACTGGTTTCTCCTCGGCAGTGCGTGAGTGAGTGAACCCTGCGTGTCGTTTGTCGAGAGAAACCTATTCCTTCCTGATTCAAACCTAAAGCCTTTACCCTTACAGCTCATAAGGGATTTAAATCAGCCCCTCTCCCGACAGGATGAGGCCATTTGGGTCATGACCCCATATTATTGTGGTTTATGATGCCATTCAGACCAAAATCTGCCATCACCAGACTGTCAGCACCAGTCTAGATTCCGGAAAATTGCATTCATTGACTGGGACACTGGGAGCAGGTATAGCTCAGCGGAGCCTCTCACAGGGCCCAGCCTACAGAGGCACTTAATCAGCGTCTCAGGGTCAGTGGCCCAGTCCGATCACTGACTCACACACCATACATGCCTTCTTCGCTTCCTTTTTCACATCAGCCAAGGATGCAAGGAAAGGATGCTTGGGAGAGAAGCAGAGACGAGAATCGAGGAATAGAGGACTCACCTTCGGAACCTCTCTCGTCTTTAAAACATTTCGCTAACAGACGAGGACGAAGTACGATGATAGCGAGGTCTGCAGGCCAATCATATGCTCAAAACAAAGAATGCAAAGAATTTACTGGCTCTTGAATTCATACTTCAGGCTAAAAAAGACCCCTCCAAAGGGCGCTAGGTGTCTCTTAAGTCCTAACTCAACATCTTCAGATACTTCTAAGCTTACATCCTGCATCTGTCATGCTTAAGATATTAGTCTTCTCTGAGCCCCAGCAGCCTCCAGGGAGAAGAAGAAGAAAACCAGAATTGCAGGGCCGGAGATTTCTGTAAGGGGCCGAGGGCATTGGGGAGACCTCAGCTGCAACAAAGTGGTTTATTCTTACAGCCTCTGGCAGTGGAGACGTTATAAAGGAGGGGGGGTCTCTAGAATTCAGTAAATTGATTTTTGCGGTGAGTAATGCTGTGGCAGGCTTTTGCTCTATGAATCAACTCAGCTGGGCACCTTTTGGGAAGTTGGGCAGGGCCGCGGACTATAGGAAATAAGTTAGGTCCCTCAAACCCAATAAAACCACAGGGCCAGGAGACACAACAGATGGAGAGACTCTACAAACTCGGGTCGCAGTCTGACATGCTGCGGGCCCTCTGTCGCAGCTAACGTAAAAACCTGAAATAAGTAAGAAAATGGACAAGAACCAACTGAAGTTCTTTAAACGGCAGGTAACATTTGGAAAGGAGAGACACTAGAATCTTGGTCACATTAAGACATGTTGAGAGCCACCTGTAGGCCTGTCTCGCCTAACTTATACAGTCAGCACCATAAATCACCAGACAGGGACACATTTTTGAGTTATTCTGATTCTGTTAGCTGAGTCAGGCACCGGATCTGAAGTCAGTAGAAAGTGCATGTTAGGTGCTGAAGAGGCCTGACAGCGCATGACCAGGGATGGTACCTGGTGTCTGGTGATGTCTGTGTGTCACAGACTTCATGCAGTCATTGCATAAAGTCATTATGCAGTCATTGCATTGCAAATAACCAAATATTAAATATTATTCTTTTATGTCATTATATAAAACTATCCAAGACTTCTAAGCACCCAAAAATGGGGGGGGGGGTCTAAGTACAAAAAGTTCTGGCATTTCTGCAGTTTATCCGATGTGGCTAAAGACACCTTTGAATCAAACCTGGCAGTCCGCACTTCCATCGCACTGTTACTACATCCTTCCAAACTCACTGAGCCAGAGAACGGAACCAAAATAAATCAAAGAGACACAATAATTAACTCCTGGATATGCTGTCTGTGAATCTTTTTTTTCTTTTTTTTAAATTGGCATCTCCAATCCCACCCGAATCTGGAATGTCCAATTGGGGAACTATGTACAAGGCTTTTTCGCATATGTGGCTCCATAATGTCAACATCTCGTGGCTCTCCTCCAGAGCACATGCCCGTCCCCACCGCTTCTTATATACTTATTGGTCAAAAGCTCAGAACGAGGGCAGAGGATACCCGAACAAGCTTAACGAGCGCCCATCTGGCCAACAGGAGGCGCCTGAGAACTTATTATTTTACAAAATCCTATTCCAGCAGACCCTTCCCAGTTGGCATCCCGGTAGTGCATTGGCCAATTGCGTGCTACTCTGAAAAGAGCTGCCGACCACTACCGGCTGGTTGTTTGTGAATCTTATTGCTCTTGGTAATGCTAACGGTGAAATGATTGATTGATTGACTGATTGACTGACTGAATAGTGAGTGACGCTCGCTTATCCAGGAGTAAAAATCAGTGTCAGCTAGGGTTGGGTTCAATAACTTATTTCAATTACAATTACAATTACTTTCTTGACAAAATGTCCAATTATATTTTGTACTTTTCAATAAAAAAATTAATAAAAATTAAAGTACAATTACGAAATTAATTGATTACAATTACTATAATTGTAATTGAAAAAGTAATTGAATCCAACCCTGCTGTCAGCGTCAAATGAATTATGGTGCTCGCTGTGCCTGAGGCCAATTCAGAATTTTAAAATCCGACTCCCGATGTTTATGTAGCGAGTTGGATTCGAGGTCTCAGGAGAGTTGAGAGAATCTTGTTCTGAAAATTTGATTAAACCATTCCTGTCTCTTTTCTCACCTTCTCGTCCAGAGCTTTATGGTGCTCGAACAGAGACTTGAGGGCCTTCAGGACCTCGACTTCGCTGGAGACCCCAGAAGGAGACTGCGCCTGCCTCTTTACCACGGTCATGCGCAGCGACCGCTCGTGCCGGGACACAAGGCACTCCAAATGTTCCAGCAGCAACTGAGGAGAGAGATGGCAGAAAGGGAAATATCACATCATAAAATTAAAAAAAAAGTGCTTAGATCTCAAATATTAACCCTTAAGCCGCTTTCACACCGGACGCGCCGCAAATTTTTCGCACGACAAATTACATTCAAAGTCAATGCAAAAAAGCGAATGCACGCATTTCGCATGCATTAACTTTGAATGTAAACTGTTGTGTGAAAAATTAGTTCCGCGTCCGGTGGGAAAGCAGTTTTTGAGTGCTAAATACAAATGAACACCACAACGGAAAAATGATCCGTCACATTTTCACGTTGTGGAGAAATGATGAATTAAAAATTCAAAACAATCTTAGAAACAAATATTTAAAAAATTCAAAATATATAAAATATAATAATAATTAGTGCTGTCAAACGATTAAAATTTTCAATCAGATTAATATCTTTTTTAATCTATTAATCGTGTTTCATTTTGCCAGAGCAAAGAGACTTAAGAAAGAAGAATATATATGCTCTTAACCCCACAACGCAGAAGCCAAATCTGGCTATTCAGGTGTTACCTTATTTAAGGCTTTATATTTCAAGATTGCAGCTTCACAGACAGGAAAATTAATTCAATGATAGCCAAAACATTCACCCTGCAATGAAAAGCTAACAGTTCCCATTTCTGAGCTCACAACCTTTCTACACCTTATAAGGAACAAGTAAAACTCACTAACTCAATAATATCTGAATTCTGAAATACACTATATATATATATATATATATATATATATATATATATACACACACACACACTTTAACAGAAAACAGAACAGACATTCCACTTTCAGGAAAAATCAAACAATATATCGAGGGCTGACGGCAATAAACAGTTATGTCCAAAGTAAAACATCTAGACATAACTGTTTATTGCAGTCAGCCCTCGATATGCCTCCCTAGATTCAATAGATCGTGTTCCAGCTCGGCTAGCTTGTAAATATTCAATAGCTGATCTGAGGGGTGCCATTTAGTGATCGAGTACTGTAACTGCATGCTTAAATTTGCAGTTCCATGTCCGCGAGCGTCTATAGCGTCTTCCATACCGAGTTGTTTGGTTCTGCCTTGGGTTCTGCTGGATCAACGGCCCATTTCTGCATGCGCAACGGTAACACTACTTGGACAAACTGCCCGAAATGCGACATTTCAGGGATTTTGAGTCATTCAGCGCTGTAGATGGATTAATTTGCGTTAAATTTTTAAATCAGATCAATAATGATGATGGATTAGTCCGCGTTAACGCATTAATTATGACAGCCCCAATAATATATAATATATCATATATACAAAAATGCTAAAATTTGGACTCTGATCATCTTTCCTTTGTGGTCCTCAAATAGTGTTGCTCAATGATGCACCACATAGTACAGGTCTTCATTGTTATATATTTTGCATCATAACTCGCCATACTATTCACTCTCAATCTGAGACAAATGAAGACTGCAGTAAGGACATCATCCACTCTCTGCTTACAGAGTCATGCACTTGTAATCCATGCAGAATATTTTGGCTTTGTCTTGCTGGAAAATGAAGGGCTGTCTCTGGAATGGACGAAGTCTAGATGGTACCATATGTTGCTCCAAACTTTCTTCACACATTTCTGAAATGTTAGCATCCTTTCAAATGTGCAATTCACTCATATGGTGTGTGCACTGACACCCCCCCCGTACCATGACAAATGCTGACTTTTGAACCTGACAGTAATATCAGCTTGGGTAGTCCTTGCTGTCTTTGGTCTAAGGAACATGGCGGATGTTCTTTTTTTTTCCAAATATACGGGACCAAAAAACAGGTTTCCACTGAGCTATTGTCCAACTCAGAAGACACCAAGCTCAGAGAAGTCAGCAGATCTTTTAGACAGCGCTGATATGTGGCTGCAGTTTTGCATAGCAAAGCTTTATCTTGCACTTGTGGATGTAGTGGTGCATGGTTTTGACTCAAGAACGTTTGCAGAAGTATTTCGGAGCCCATGTCGTGATATCAAGAATAGCCTCGATCGTACATAAGACGGTGATGTCCGAGGGCTTGAAAATCATGCACATTCAGTGCCGGATTCCTCCCGTCTCAATTATCATAGTACAGACTCACTGTAGAGGGAGAAACACCCAAAATCCTGCTGATTTGTCAGTGGATTGACTGTCGATGGAGTCTTGCAGTCAGCATGACAGTTACATAATTATTTATAACCACTTCGGAGTGAACGTTTTGGATTCAAATTTAGTTCAATGTCCTCCATAGCGCAGCAAGATACCAAGGCGTGGGCTAGAAAACAGAACTTCCAAGTGACGATAATCACTGTACACAATCCTGACAATGAAAAAAAAAAAATAGTAATAAAAATTCTATCCGTGGTTTAATTCTATTAGATAAAAAAAAAAAAACAGCCCTATCTTGCACAAACACAGCGTTACGGTAGAATCTCCCTAAGGTAATCCAAATATATTAGCATTTGGATTCCACAGGAACAGTCATGCAGTTTTATGTTTTCATATCATTTTGGCAAACTGCTGTACTTTGTAAATAAAAAAGTTGTCCAAGGCAGACTTGGCGCTTATAATACATAGCCTACAGCTAAAAACTGATAAAACAGATAACAAAATGCCCTACAGATCACTTGGCTGCATTTTATTTATTTTCGAATATCTAAAAAATCCATAATTTTTTAACTATTTTGACCAAGATAAACACACATACCAAAGCTCCACTTTCACGACACGGCATGAGCTCGATGCTGCTTCAACTACGTCGAATACCACAAAACAAGAATTTTCAGGAAGCAATGAACAGTTAAGATATGACTTCACTGATAAAGAGGTGTGTCATAATGTGGCCTTGAACATCCACAGACAGTATGAATCTCATGATGATTATATGCATACTACAGAAAATGAACACACACTGATGTACTCCGCCTCAGATATGTGCAAGGAAGTAGAGATGCATCGATACCGATACTGACATCAGATGTCAGTTCGATATTGACTCAAATAGCTGGATCGTGTATCGGTGACAATCTGGTATCGGATACCATGATCGCAGAGCAATTCAGTACATTTATATCTACGTATTAATTTGCAACATTTTGTTTTACTAAGTTAGGAAAGCAATGTTCAGCGATGTGACGCTTGATGTTGCCGTACACATAAAAGCACCATCCCAGTCCCTTCCACACAGTGAGGCACACAGCTTCTAAACTAAACACTATTCAAACTGGTACTCTGTATCAGTGGATACCCAAAGCCCAGGTATCTATGTCAACACCAGGCCTGAAAAAGTGGGACAGGAGTATCCCTGCGAGGAAGTATGGAATTTATTGGGCCATGTCCTTTCCTTGGACTTAGACGTCCGTCTTTCGGATGAGACGTTAAACCGAGGTCTTAACTCTCTGTTGTCATTAAAGGTCCGATGACACTCTTGGACAAGAGTTGGGGGTTTTCTGGTGTCATGGCTAAACTCGCAACTTGGCTCTTGCAATCTGCCACGTACTCATCATCTGATCTAATGGGCTGTGCAATTCTCCTCTCCCTCTCAACCTCAACCCCCCAGGGCTCCCTTGCAAAAGAGATTTCAATCTCAACGGGACTTCCCTGGTTAAATAAAGGTTAAGTACAAAAAAAATAAATAAAAGATAAGAAAACTTCTGATGTCAACAAAATGGCAGACGCGCTGGTTACAGCTGCGAGAGCAAGAATTGTAGGATGGATTAGCACCCTGGCCTTTTATCCCTCCCAGTTTTCCCACCACTGCCATCTTGAGTGCGGACTGTTGCAAGCTAAGCTAAAAATCCACTGTCTGCCTGAGGCTATTGAAGCAGGATAATGCACACGGCGACGGCCTCTCTGCTTAGCGTCAGATTTAGCTCACAAAAGGGCCTCCGTAATACCAATATAACAAGCCAAACTGGCAATCCATACAAGCACTCTAGAGTTATGACAGCCCTGTCCCAACATCGCACTAGCAATCCTCCCCACGCTGAGATTAGAATTAAAATGATGATAATAACATTTTAGAATTTACAGGATTGAGTAATACAACTGAGCAAATTGGCCGTGTTTGCGCCTTCACTGATTCCAGCTCAATTTTAATAAAGGGAAAATTGATTGGGACACATTCCCTCAGGTTTTGCCAAAAGGAAAATATGGAGAAGAATTTTAGAGCCAGAATTTCAATTTCCATCGGTCCAATTTGGGAGTCTCACTTCCCAAACCTCTCTAACTATTTAAACTCTTTCCTCAGAACTTAGTCCTGGAATGGAAAAAAAAAATCCCCACAGCACCCAGCAATGACATAATCGCAAATACTGTCACATGATATTTATTGCAGTTACTTCCCTTGCAACTTGCAGCAGTTTTTTTTTTTTTTTTTACAGCTCCCATGGCAGCCAATCAGAATCGATGCGGCCAATCGAACAAAGGGTGAGGGGAGCTGACTGAACATCCTGTATGTCCTTGAGCGGAGCAAAAACACCTGTCCCCTGCTAGAGACAGCTCTCGACAAACAGAGCAACTCTTCCCTGCAGCGCAGTCAGTCAGTCAGTCAGGATAACTAACCCGGCCACATAAAGTGGAGAGGCATTCATTTATATCAATACATCCACTGTATCCACATTCAGCTACGAGCCAAGACCTAAAAACAGCTACGTTATGCAAAGGATGACTCATGAACGTAGAGAACATAAAAATCTGATGCAATGTGAGAAAAATAATGCTCTGGACTGACTGAATTCCTGAATAGCTGAGTAGTACAACTCCTTATATTGTGACTGGCAGGCAAGGGACTGATGAAGGTACAGTGTCTGTGTGTTAACATACAATTCATTTGTCTTGACTAGAAAATCATGAATTAGAAGGTGATTGCGAGTACTTAAATGCTTTAAAAGTATGGAACCGGTGAAGTCGGTTAAATATTCTTCGGCTTCATTGACCCTTGCATTCAGTTAGCAAGAATGAGTGACATCACCACTAGAAAACTTTAGAGTTTAGAACACTCTATTAGAATGTTGAGACATGAACATTCCCATCACGCCTTTGAGACCTCACGGCTAAAACCAGCTCTGAGTCCCAGCCGGTCTGAGCCGCGGCTCCACAGCGCTGCTCCTCATGCCTGACTGCACTCACTCTGGTGTTGTTCCTCTCCGCTTTCAGCTCCGAGATCTCTTCCTCCTTTTCCAGAAGCTGCTCCCTGCAGGCGTTCAGCTCCTTGGTTAGGGCCGCAAACTCCTGCAGGACGAGAGAGGAGGCAGCAGCCCCGAGTCAGGATAACAGCTCGCACCTCCAGTGAATCACAGCCACACAGATACACAGCTTTTCACAGGGCCAGCGTATGCACACCCAGGGATGTGGATACTAGTGATTTTCATTTGACCTTATTTTTAAAAGAAGAAAGGGGAAAGAATTAAAGTTACTTGTACACTGGATTGATGGGAATGTTAGTTGGAAAGTGGAACTATTTTTTTTTGTTTTGGCTCTGTCCCTCACCGGATGCGAACACGAAGCAACGGAAATGCAGATTCAGCGCAAACTATCACCAGTAATTTGAGGACCCACTATGAGTGAAGCTGAAGCTTATCAAGGACCTTTCAGACAAGTCAGTTGATTATTAGCATATCATTTACCAAGGATAGAAACACCCGTTAATACCAGCCACTGGATCTTATCCCCTTACAACCTACAGACCCCCATTTAGGTCCTTCAAATGCAGCTGCTGTATTCAAACCAGCGAAACTTCAGGCCCACTTTCAATTCTAGTGGAGATCCCAAAGTTTCCAACAATTATTAATACGTCCTGCTGAATTACAGGAAATGTGTATAGAATGATGGACATGATCTAGATCAGTGGTCGTCAACCATGGTCACTCCTGAAAGCAAGTAGGCAACGTGCAAATCTGCTGTCTAGTGAGCATTTCAGGTTCGATGTACTGAGTAATAACTCCGCGGAAAAAAACTGGCCCATCATTCTGCCGAATAGTCTTACTTAAATAGTTAATCGTCTGATTGCTAATCAAGCAAAGGGAAGGATTCTGCCTCACCAAACTAACCTCCGACTGCATGTCACAGACCAGGGTTGAGTACCACCGATCTAGATATTACCCATTTGGGTTAATGCTGAGGCTATAAAGACATGGCATCCTGGATTTCAATATTTCTCTCAATACAAGTGTAGTGTAGCTTCAGCGAGGCAGTGCAGCCAAGAGAGACAGAATATGTTTGTGATATTGTCCTACAACATGAAAAAAAAAGCCTTTTCTGACTTTGAATCTACTCAAGGGAAAAGTTGAGTAAAAGCTTTGAGTTTCAGGGGTTCAGGTCCAGAGATTCAGATTCACAGAGATCCTCCTCCACTTCCTGCTCTCTCACCCTCATGGTATTTCAGTCGCTGGCAGGACGGCCGAGCAGTTGCTTGTGAGCGTTTATTTGAAGATAAAGAGAGGCCTCTGCCAGGTGCTTTCAGTCGGCACCGAAGCCAACAAAACAAATTAATCCCACCCTGGTTCTCAGAAAATGAGAGTCCAGATTGGAGTGGGGAAAAAAGGGCTTTAGTGCGGGAGACGTGTGACCCGTGAGCACGGACAGTTAAGAGGATTGGACCCAAACCGCAGCGACTGACCATGACTCATCTGCACTCAACAGAATGAAGCACAGAGCTGCAATCACTGGTCATTAGAAATTAATAAGTCCCATTATTAATGCCTGCATGCAACAGACAACATGACCATAAACAGCGTGGAGTGCGGCAGACGCAATAGCGATTTCCAATAAATGCTCAGTTCGCTGCAGCAAAAAAAGTGCTTTGGATTTCCATGAACATTGGCCAAAGAAACTAAAACAGTCACACTAAAAACGTGTCACATAACCTGAAACAAACAAAAGCAGCCAATTGGCAAACAGCGACGGTGCCACGGACGTGCAGTGACTGACCAATAGGAGCATGCTAAATCATATTAAATATGAATGACCTGATTTCTCACATGAAAAGAGTTCACTGGTGCACAGCACAGGAGAGCAGCGGGCGATTTGTGATTTAATGCCGACTGAATCATTCATGTGATCTAAATTTTTAGCGTTTACTGATCAGCCATTCCAGGGTTCTCATATCGACGTTTTCCCCTTCTACCCACCCCCCCCACACACACACACCCTTTACACCAGAATGTAAAATATGAATGATGAATCAATGCCACGAATGCATCGTATTAGCTACATAATTTAGGGGAAAGGTGATATGACCTGACCTTCAGTGAGAGAATGCTGCTTTTTATGCGCATTGATTTTATCCCACAGTAGCACGTGTTGTGCGTTTGTCCTGTGTGGGCTGCGTATGGATCATAAGCCTTGGCACAGAGCAGTAATTCCAGACTCTACTGTCACATCTCCACCATCCTGGAGGTCCTCACTCCCTCCGTAATTTGGCAAACAATGCTCCACTGATTAACGGCTCATGAAGATCGCTATCTCATGACTGAGATGAGCTTGGCAGAGGAAAGCTACAGGAAAATACATCTCCAAGTATTGGATACGATTTAAAATCTCAGGACACCTTGCAATAATTAAATTAGTGAATTCTGGATTTAAAGCCAAACCCTTATGTGATTAGGTGGGGCTGGGCAGCATGTCAATATTATATTGATACCCTGATGTAAGACAAGATACCGCCTGGGATTATGAATCATGATACAACGTAAATGTTTTGATTAAAAAGGTCACATCATTATCTGGCACCATGTGGAAAAAGTAATTGCCCCCCTTCAACTAAATTAATCGATAAAATAAATTTAATTGATAATTGGTTTCAATTTCACTAGAAACACCCAGGTATGATTACTGCCCGCCCTGTTGTATTGAAATATCACTTAAATAGAACCTGTCTGGCAATGTGAAGTAGGTAAAAAGAAGCATGTGATGCCATGAGATGAAGAAATTCAAAAACAAATGAGAATAAAGCCGTTGACATTTATCAGTCTGGAACAGGTTAGGAACCCATTTTTGTGCTCTGGAACTCCAGTGAAATGCAGTAAGAACCATTTTCTACAACAGGGGTCCTAAATCTTTCCCAGAAAGGGCCGGTGTGGGTGCAGGCTTTCATTGCAACCAAGCACTTACACACCTGATGCTACTAATCAACCCCTGGACTCCTTAATAATAAGCTTGATTACCAGCATCAGGTACTTAGCTGGTTGGTTGCAATGAAAGCCTGCACCCACAGCGGCCCTTTCTGGGAAAGATTGGAGACCCCTGATCTACAAACTGAGAAAAATTGCAACAGAGGTCATCCTTCCCTGGAACGGCTGGCCAACCAAAGTTCCTCGAAGAACACATTAACAATTCATCAAGGAGGTCACAAAAGAATCCAGACTGACAGACTAAAGAACTGTCTGCCTTATTTGCCGCAGAAAAGGCCAGTATTCAAGAAAGAGACGGGGCAAAAATGTCATCCATAGGAGAGCTGGACGGGAAAAATGACCGCTGACCAAAAAGAACACAAATGCTCGTCACACATTTGCTAAAAAAAAAAAAAAGTGATTCTCAAGACTTTTTGGGAAATATTCTTCAGGGTGTTAGGTCAAAAGTGAAACATTTTGGTGACATGGGTCCCGTTACATCTAGCATAAAGCTAACACAATATTCAACAATGAGAACACCCAACCAACAGTCAAACCTGGTGGCGGTAGTGAGATGTTCTGGGGCCGCATTGTTGCCTCAGGGCCTTGGCGACTAACAATGATTGATGGAACCATGAATTAAAACAATTCTCCAAAGAGCAGTGGGCCACAACTCCTCCATAGCAATGTAAACGATTCATTGATTTGCCAGTTATCGCTAACATTTGATTTTGGTCGCCAGTAATTAGGTTTAGGAGGCAATTTTTTTTTTTTTAAATGGGTGATACAGCTTTTGAATAACTCCTTACATTAAATAAATTAAATGATCAAAAACCTGCATTTTGTGTTTGTTCACGTCAACGTAGTGTTATAATCAAATTATATACTGTAGATGATCTGAAAAATTTAAATATGATAAAGGAGCAACAATCGAAGTAATTTGGAAGGGGGCAGGTACTCGTTCACAGCACTGTCTTCTCCAGATATGAGATGAAGTTACTTTGACGTGATTTTTCATGAGTAATTTCAAGAATCAGACCTGATATCCTCCCACTGCTGACAGCACAGTGTTCTATTAATAATCCAAACAGACACATATTTCACCTGAAATTCGTATTCTTGCGTGGGCTGCATAGTTTGGCTTCACATGACTGTAATCGCTTAGTCAGGGCAGGAGGGGGAAGCTATAATTCATTCCAGCTCACGTAACAGCTCTGAAAATAAAGAAAAAAAACAACAAAAAAAAAAATTAAAGGGATTTTCTTTGGGAACGCTCTCTGGGCAAAGCTCGCTCAGTTGTCTTGCTCGTGGCAGCGTGTGAAATCAAAGAGAAGGGCTTTTCGTTACGCCGTACGGCGATTCAGTTGCTCATTGTCAAGAGTATGATAGGTGGAGAGACAGCGAGACCAGACATGAGTCACTGTCAAACCCAAACATGGCCATAACAAGGAATTCTGGGAGCCCTGAAGGAGACTTGCAAGGGGGGGGGGGGTATATTCGATAGAATATGGGGGTCCTCTCCTCACCCCTCTCTCCCCTCTTATACTGGCCCTGATTACGAAGGTCATCATGAAACGATCTCGTGTCTCAAAAGCATAAAGACTCTTGGGAGAAGAGGGCTGGTCTGGGATTTCCTGATATAAGAATCAGCATCATTCAGGTCCTTTTGTGAGCAGAGTGTCCTTTCAACAGGTGAGCTACTGTCGAGTCCGAAGGACACGTTTCATTCCAGACTATTTACTCAAGGTTTTCATGAAAATATTTGCGCTTCGAGAGCGCCTCAGCACACTTCAGCGGAGAGGAGACTCTGGTCGAAGATCAGGTTTCAGCGCTCCGTACAGCTCTCTTCTCTCCTGTCACAACAGTAGTCTTATTTTAGCCTCCTCAGATTGACAGGAGAAAAACAGTTGTCTGGCTCTGCCCTGCAGCGGAATTGACTGAGATGCTGGGTTCATCGGAGTGAATAAAACCATGGCGAGTGGCATTCGCTGCTTTAGCTGCGAGGCAGCAGAACGAACACACACATCCAACTGGCACATGTCAAGGGTCACGTCAAATAGTAGAACACATTGCTCAAAAATAACAAACATGTACACCTGAAGAATATATGCTAAATTAATTGGGTGCATATACTACACTGAAAAAACTGCGTCTTTAAAATCAAAGTAAAAATATTATATCAATTTGTTTAAGTATAATTGAGTTTCCTCAACTGAATTTTTTGTTTTGAACACATCAATTATGGTGGAAAGTACAGCAAGCAAATTCATTACGTTAGTACACCTGTCATTTGAAGAGCTACCGGATGATATGGAAGCCAATTCTATGTATGTTGACAGTCGACATCAGAGATTAAAATCCCGTATTTTTATACATATGTTTGATTCTTCAGCTGAATAATTTATGTTTAGGTCTTGTGTGGACACTGTTCTGGTGGTACGCCTGGAGATCTGCATGTCCATCAAGATGAAACCGTAGCACAGCAGAGCAGTTCCACAGAAAACCCAACCCCAACAGGAATCATGGAATAGCGCAAGTTTCAATACAGAGAACTGCTGTAAATAATAAAACAAACCAAAAGCTTGAAAGCCTGATATTTCATCCTCAATTGGACAGCATTGCCTATGAGTCTCCGTCAGCTTCCACAGAATTAACAACTAGTGCTCGCTCTGAAAGAATATTTAAAGCATTCTTCCTGTTCAGTGGACGTGCAATTTAGCATATCATAATTCCTTGCACTGGACCTTGCGGATGTAATATAATGTTTGAAAAACAAGAGGGACGTGACCAATAAAATGTCTCCTCTGGTGGAGAACATTACAGGCTGCAGTAAAGGACTGAACTCGTAAAAAGACTTTTCTAACAGACTTCATCGAATAGGTCCCCATTAAATCAGCCACGGCAGCGGTGCATGTTTTTAACAGGCCCGCATACTGGTAGAGCACCGGTCAGAAAGTGCTGGACAGTGGCAATGACAGACTAGGGTCCAAAAATATATTCGTTCTGGATTCAAATACTACTCGAATACCATAACTCTTGTCATGAATGGCACATTAGAACAGATGAAACATGAAGAAGGACCTGAAATTATCATAAAATTTTAAATTCCACCCATTTGCTGATTTCTATTATTCACCAGTTAAACATAGAAATGAATTTGAACCCTGAACAAACCAGGCATAGCCGGAGTATAAGTTCTCGCAGATATCCACATAAAAACTCTCAGTATCATGAACTCCCCCCATGCCATCTCATATGTGGCATCACTCAGTGACGGAGGACGGCTGTTTGAGGGCCTCTGCAGTTCTGCCCCTGCAGTATAATGCCTTTTCCTGCCGCCGCGCTGCATCACACCCTGCTGCTGCTGGTTAACATTGTCTGTTTCAGCACTGATCTTTGCCTGCTGTCTGTTAACACCCCAACTCCACCCCAGCATCCAATGGTGGGCTCTCAGGGTAACCCAACACTCCCTGCGTTCTTCTCCGCAACCTCTGTAGGTCACACGGTGTGTCAGGGTCAGAGCCTGGACGCTAAACTAAACTAAACTAAACTAACCTAACCTTTTCATGTTGAAATTAACTGTTTGTATGTGAGCTGGCTGAAGGAAATGAAGCGCTGACTACTAAAACCCCACAAGTCAAGTCAAGTCAAGTGTGAATTATGGGGTTTTAGTAATAGGTGCTTCAAATACTATTTCAACCCAGGAACTCATTGCTTTCACATCCTTGTTTCTTTAATTTGGCACCTGAGCAGACTGATCATGGTCTGCCATTATTTTAGCAATTACTCATCAAGTCAGGAAACTGGAATTACAGCATGAATTTCCTGAAACAAGGGAAAGAGAGGAATCCTTAGACAAATAATTATTTTCATGTCTTTTCACTTTCAGGAAGGCAGGACATTTTAAATCATTAACCTGCGGATCTATCTGTCCCATCTGCCGCACCTGTAACAAACATGACTTCCAACTGAAATTCGAACGACATTCCCTTTCTTTAATTCATGTTTCTTTGACTGCCCTCTCATTACTTCCCTCTTCCTCTCTTGCCCTCTGGATGTGTGTTGCTAAGAGCAAGGGAAGGATTTCAGGAAGGAAAGGCAGTAGGAGAGAGACAAGCGTTTGAGATCAGCTGAGAGAAGGCTGGACAGCGATGATTATGCAGGAAGTCCCATGGCACTGTGCCTGGGTACTAGGGGCGTGGCCTATGCTTGTTCAGCAAATTACCTCGCTCCCCTTCCTGTTACACCCCTACCCCCTCTCCCTCTAGACCTGTCTCGATTAATTAACACCCTCTCGCTCGTCTCCCGCACAAATGTTTCCAGATTAATCCATCGCAGCACGGCAGAGGAACCGGACCAAAAAAAAATCTGAGAAAAACCGCACCCCGGCAAAATGCCACACACATTTATAATGCAGCTTCGCTTTCACAAAAAAAAAATCAGCTTATATGAATCTAAAACAAGCCATCTTTATGAGTTTTCAGCAAAATCACCACATTGATGGGAAATAAAGAAGATGGCTGCCATGGGCATATTGACATGTTGTTGTCACTGATAATATCTTCATATTGGCTGAATCTACAGTCAGATCTACCCTCCCTGGAAGCGCGCCTCGTGCTCTTGAGTCATAACGGAGAGGATTTAATTTGACATTTACGTTCGGACCGCATAAAACAGCCCTCGCACCTCCCTCCAGTCAGTCAAAGGGGACGCAATATGCCGTCCATCCGTAAAAAACCTCCCACGCAATCTTTACGATCACTATAAAACTGAAACTCTTTTTAATAACTCACTCTCCTTACACCAGTGCAATTCCTTATAGAGCAGGCACTATTATTCAAAGGCTTAAATATGTATCAAACGACCCCAAGGTGCAGGTAACAAAGTTAGAAATTCCAAAAGGCCTTTTTTATGGCCTTCTTCTGAGGAAAATAACACAGTTAAACATGCATTTTATTTCCTGAACTGGCCATCTCTCCCAGGCTCTGGTCTAGTACATATGGGAGTAATATTTCTGAATCAAGACCAGGTGTGGAGCGAATCGCTGAAAGATGGGGTTACAATGACACAGGGTGATGTACGACCCCCCAAGGCACTAATCGTGGGCTGCAAAAAAGTCACTCGTAGCAAGCGTTGTTGTCACATAATATGAGACTCACAACCCCAATTCCGAAATAGTTGGGACAAAGTGTAAATTGTGAATAAAATCAAAACACAATGGCTTTCACATCAGGGCAGCCAGAATTTTATTCACAATAGAACAGAGATAACGTAGCAGATGTAGAAACTGAGAAATTTTACAATTTTAACCACAAAATGAGCTCATTTCAAATTTGATGGCCACAGGTCTCAAAAAAGTTGGGACAGGGGCCTGCGTACCGTGGTGTAGCATCCCCTCTTCTTTTGAACACAGAGTGGAGGTGTCTGGGCATTGAGGAGACAAGTTTCTTGAGTTTAGCCATTGGAATTTGATCTCATTCTTGTTTAATATAGGCTTTCAGCTGCTGGAGAGTTTTGGGTCTCCTTTGACGGACTTTTTGTTTAATTATGTGCCAAATGTTCTCAACTGGTGAAAGATCAGGACTGCAGACAGGCCAGTTCAGCACACGGACTCCTCTATTTCGAAACCATGCCGTTGTAATATCTGCAGTATGTGGTTTTGCATTGTCCTGCTGAAATACACAAGGCCTTCCCTGGAATAGATGTCGTCTGGAGCGGAACATATGTTGCTCTAAAACCTTTATATACCTTTCAGCATTCATGGTGCTTTTTAAAATATGCAAGTATCCCACACCATATGCACTAATGCATCCCCATATCATCAGAGATGCTGGCTTTTGAACTGAACACTGATAACAGGAGGGGTGGTCTTCCTCCTCTTTAGCCCAGAGGACACAACGCCCATGATTTCCAACAAAAATGCCAAACTTGGACTCGTCTGACCACAGGACACCCAGCCACTTTGCTACAGTCCATTTTAAATGAGCCTTGGCCCACAGAACTCTGTGGCGCTTCTGTATGATGCTTAACAATGGCTTCCTGTCTGCATGATAGAGTTTTAGGCGGCATCTGTAGATGGCACGGCAGATTGTGGTTTCTTGAAGTATTCCTGGGCCTATTTAGTAATGTCAGTGACAGAATCATGCCGGTGAGTGATGCAGTGGCGTCTGAGGGCCCGAAGATCATGGGCATCCAGTAAAGGTCTTCAGCTTTGTCCCTTACGCACAGAGATTTTTCCAATTTCTCTGAATCTTTTGATGATGTTATGCACTGTCGATAATGAGACCTTCAAAGCCTTTGTAATTTGACATTGAGGAACATTGTTTTTAAAGTATTCTACAATTTTTTTTACGCAAGCCTTCACAGGTTGGAGAGCCTCTGGTCATCTTTACTTCTGAGAGACTCAGCCTCTCTAAGACATCCCTTTTATAGCCAATAATGTCACACACCTGATGCCAGTTAACTTAATTACTTGCTAAATGTTCTTTCAGCTGATTCTCACACATAAATAGCTTTTTCAGCCTTTTCTTGCCTGTGTCCCAACTTTTTTGAGACCTGTTGCAGCCAGAAAATTTGAAATGAGCTCCTTTTGTGGGTAAAAATGTAAAATGTCTCAGTTTCAAAATGTGAAATGTTATCTATCTTCTGTTGTAAATAACATACTGGCTCATTTCGGAATTGGTGTAGTATTTTTTAACCATCCAATGTGGCGCAGCTTGCGGAGTAAGTCCAGGCAGACAACCTGAGACACGCCCACATACTCAAGACACTCCCATTAATATCTGTCACTGCCCCACCCCTCTGTAAGGAAGGCTGTTTGAGTGGCTCCAGCTCCACCTGCACAGAAAAAAAAACAGGCCTCTGCCTGCCTCTGTGCTGCATTACACTTCGCTGCTGACAGTAATACTGCCCTCTGCTTCAACACTCCCGCCTGCTGCTAATCTCTCTCTTTCCCTACAGCATCCACCTGGGGGCTCTGAATTTCCCCTGGGGGTGGGGGTGGATATCCTGACACTCCCCACTCTCTTCTCTATAAGCTCAGTAGGCCGGAGGGCGTATGAGGGAAATACCCATCAATTTATCATTGTATTTATTAGATAATACAGCCATGAACTTGTTTGAAGTTACTTTGCACTTCACATATGAGATTTTCTTTCCCTACAGGCAAATCTTAAAATAAGTCAAATTGCAGCAATTTATGGATGCCATTTCCGCCACATTGGGCGGAAAAAACTAACAAACTCTCCAGACAAACTATAATGGCAGAGACTGACTTACTCGTTTTGTTATTGCGGGGGGTAAAGAGTGGAGGGTAAGTAAAATCGCCTCCATTTTTTTTAGTTTTTTTTTTTTGTTGTTGGAAAGCTCAGCAGGCTGGGCTGATGTTGGGTAAATGGGGCTCTTGAAGCCTGTGACTGTCATTCAGACAGAACAGATGCATGCTGGGAGTCCTGATGTCTGGTGTACTACCATACACATCCTGACATGAGGCATTAAGCAGCATTGCTGGTTCTGACAGGCTTGTATACTGAAGTGGCTTTGTGAGCTATGATGCAAAACAGAATTTTAAGCCCGGCCTTGTCCACCATGTCAGTAATCAATTCATTTAATGAAATTAAACATGAAATATTCTGCTATTAAAGACAGACACCTAGAGATTTACCCCCAAAGAATCCAACTTTTCACTCGTTTTTCCTTACGTAGTTTCCAAATCAGATAAGGCTTTTTTTCATATTGTAGGTCGATGTCTTATAGCTATTCTGTAACTGCTGATCGCTGTGCTTCACTGAAGGTAAATTATACTTATATTGAGAGAAATATTCAATCCCAGGATGCCATGTTTTTATGGCCACAGCATTACATCAAATAAAAAATAATCCAGATCTTACACATCATTTCATGCACATTTCCCTGTAATTCAGCAGGACGTATTTGGGGATCATTGGAGACCTTGGGATCTCATCTAGAATTTAAAATAGTCCCAAGTTCCACAAGATTGAATACAGCAGCTGCCTTTAACAGACCCATATATGGTCCATAGGTTTTATGGGATTAAAGCAAGCAAAGTCCTCTTCATCAGTAATAAGGCATTTAATATTACTGTAAGACAAAACATCCAGGGGGCTAAAACTGCAGCTTCACGAAGGCTAACTTATCCGTTGATTATTTGGACCTGACGCAGCAAAAACTGCGAAAACTTAGTTTGACAGTTGCGATACAGCTATTGCCTTCAACATGAGTATAATTAGTATGGATACATCATAAAAGATAGCTCAGGGCAAGCTCTGGATACAAGAAATAAGATCACAGAAATGATTTAAGTTTTATTCGCCTCAATCAGTGTCCTCAGTCTGTCGAGCAAAAAGAGGCAAATTGCTGGAGTGAAAAATCCAACCTTAGCAGCTTTTCTCCATTGCTACGCTCTCTCATTTGCTGAAATCTCCAGGGAGAGGCTTTTTTTCCCCAAAGCAAGGACCCTTTGCTTTATGTGAAACACAAAGAATGTGTCTGGGGTCAGCTCTCTTCACAACAGGCAACACCACATACGTGTAGCGACTGAGCAACCGATCCCAACCGGGCAGCAATGAAGAAAAACAGCGAAGCAGCAGGCTGTCGCTACAAGCAGTGAACATGTATTCAGAGCAGCCAGAGAGAGCTGTGAGCATATTTACTGAAGGAGACGTATGGAGCATGAAATAATAATGTTCACTCTGACACATGGAGCTCCGAAACAAACAAGTCAGAGTCGAAAGAAACATGGGGAGAAAACCCCAGGTGTCCCTGGTAAAACAGCCTGAGGAAATTACTCTTAAAAAGTACTAAAGCTTGAGATGTCCATGACAGTTAAAGAAAAGGGCTGGACTAAGATCTTTTAGGCTGCACTTCAGTGTAAAGCCGTTGACCACCTTTCTTCTTCATGAAAACACCAGTCATGTTATTTCAATGACTATGGTGTCAGACGGGTAATTACAAAGTGTAGTGAATGAAGTTGAAAGCCGAAATGGATCCTTCGTAGAGTTAGCGCAGAGGATCGATCACGACGGAGAGTGCGCCCCTGCCACCAAGCTGCTTTATTACAGCGAATTCGGTGGCAGTAGATGTTCCTCAGAGTGACGGAGCTCCTGCATCGCTGGGCCTTTGACTGAAAAACAGCCCCTGACAGGAAGCAGCCCACCCGGAGACTAGCTGCTGCCTGTCAGCTAAATGTGGAGCTGCTAGCCTCAGTGCAGCCAGCAGAGTGAGACTTCTAACAGGATGGAGCTATTCTTATCTGCCTCGTGACGCTCGTCACTGGAGAAATGGGCCTAATGAGTCCTCCATGTCACATGACTGGCTGTGCTCGTCAGACGTCGGTTCAGTTATCCTAGGTTTCTGTGTTAAATTATTGAAATAAAAACAATAAAACAACATTATCGTATTTTTACTCCTGGATAAGTGAAGCTTAGGAAGGGGGGTTGTGATGAGAGCGTCACTCACAAATAAATCAATCCATCAATTTGCCATTAGCATGACCAGGGGCGGTAAGATTCACAAACCGCTTAACCAGGAATTAACGATACTGTCACTTTGATTATGATTGTCTGATAATTTTCCCATTAGGTGAAAAATTTAGTGGTCTGAACAGCACAAACATTTTTTCTTTTTTTCGTGGTACGTCGCCAGTGCGCAAGTCACAGAATACCCTCACTTATTCCATAAATGTTAAGCCAAAGGTTTTGGCAGTAATAGCAGATATTAATTGAAGATTTTCAGGTTATAGCTAGGCAGATGGTTGGTCAGTTTTACGACACCTGAAGGCTCGAAGCTTTTAGCATTTGGGCCTTTGTCCAGGGCATATTCCTAATTTAAACCCTAATAACACTGTTAATACCTTTTGAAGGAATTCAAAATGTAACCATCTGGAGCTGTTGAAAGCCCATCATGCATCATGGGGCAACTTGTTTAATCCTATTTAGACTGGGGCTTCTTGGAGCCGAAGGGGGCTTACTCCCCCCCCCCCCCCTCCCATTTAACTCATAAACGACATGGCATATGTCCACCAAATTTGCAGGGGATGATGTACACGTAAGACTAAATCACTACAATAATTTTGGTATTATTAGGACTTATTGATTTTGCTGCCTGAAACTGTCATAATACTGTAATTTCTTGCAAATTTAGGGTATGCATCACAATATTCACACATAATGTCTTATGACACTTAAATGTCTACAAAGATTTCTGCTGCCAAAGGCAATGGCAACAACGTCAAAATGACATCATAAAATGACATCATACATATGGCAAAACGGCTTGAACTTCTCATAACATGATAGTTAACTGTAACTCCTAAAGGACATGGCGTATGACCACTAAATTTGTAGGGGATGATGCACACGTAAAACTAAATCACCACAATCATTTCGGTATTATTATGACCTATTTTCATGTCATTATGGCATCATGTTTTGATTTCTATTACCCAGAATGCTTTGCTAATTTTATCCCATAGTGCACCAGCTCCGAGAAGCCATAAAATACACGAAATTCTATTTATGTTCCGAAAAAATAGTTTACCATTTACTCAGAATGTTTTTCTTAAAAGTTGAAGTCAGAAAGAAATGAAAGTAAACTTACAAAGGATTACAGGTTTGCGTAAGCAAAACCGTTCTTATCGTCAACTTCTTGGTGTTTAGTATATTAGAAAATAAAAGAAATCGATGAAATTTGAGGGAAAATGTACCTGAGTCAAAGATATAGTCTGTGTTGTGTTCCAGGGTTCTGGCCTTTGGCCAGAACAGTATTATTCATGGTTTTAACAGTTTCATGTTTCAAGATTTCATAGTTCATGTTTCATAGATGGTTTTAACAGTTTCATGTTGCAAGTTTCATAATTCATAGTTCATAGTTCCATAGTTCATGTTCATGTTCATAGTCATAGTATTTCATTATCCATGTTCCATGTCCATGTTTTTACTTTTCCATGTTTTTGTTTTTGCCAGGTCTGCCATGCCACTCCACCGCTTGTCTGCGTTCCGCCCCGTGCCTTCGTTGCTGCACATTTCTGAGCTCTGGTTGGCTTTGTGGTTTCTCCCTTCCTTCTGTGCTGTGGTGATTCGGGGCTCTCTAAGCTTAATTGGCAATTAACTGTTTTTAAGTTACTAACATTTACTAACACTCACTGGGTGGTGTAATTCTTAGATAGGCACATTACTAATACTACTAATTTAGACAGGGAGTTTATTGTCATGATTCCTGCTTTGCTATTTCAAGATCTTGCTGTGCTTTTCTGTTCTTAACATTCATGCTTGCTTCCAAGCTGCATACTTAATTGGTACTTAAGCTGAGCACGCTCATTCTCTTAATGAGCAAGTCTTGTCAACCAATCTTGTCCATGTCATGATCTTGCCCTGCCTCTTGTTTCTGCTTCTCCAGGTGTTGCCCCTCATGTGTCCATGATTATCAGGCCTTTATCTGGATGCGGTGGAAGTTGGCTAGCAGACAGTGTCTCGCGTCTCATTGCATGTGCAAGTTTAGCCAAGTTCTTGTTGTCAAGTCCCCTAGCATTTCTAGTTTCAAGTCTCGTCCTAGCCTCTTGTTTTGTGTATATATATTTAGTCTTGTTGTTTATTTTTCTTGATCTTCTCGCCTGGAGTTTCCAGTGCCTTTTTGTTTTTTGCCTTTTTGCATTTATTGTTTATAGCTCTGTGTAGCTTACCTCAGTTTGTTTTTTGCAACCCTTTGGGCCAAGTTTTTTGTTGGCCCTTGTGCCTGTTTTGTTTTTATTATTAAATCCTCATTCCCTTTTCCCGCATCTGGTGTCTGCCTGATTTCGTATCAGTCTGCCTTGTCTTGGATTTTGGCCCTTTAAATTCAATGTCATCAAATAACTATGAATTAATTCTACTTAACAAAGCTGACATTAAATTGCGTAAGATACTGTAAATATAATGGAATAAGTATATGTTTAAAAGAGAATCTGGAAACTACATTGAAACCGAAATCAGAGATTTTTTCGTCAGACATACCTGTTAGAAAACCGATGCCATGGAAACGGCAAAGATGGTGGACTTTACTTATTGGTATAAAATTGTTTTAAGAAAAGTCACCAAGTTTGGTGGTCCTAGCTCAAGCCGTTCAGAAATTATACAACGTGAAAATTGGTGCGGACATGTTTAAGAGCTCCAGGGGAGCCTTTTCAAGTTGCTACATGGTTTTCAACAGCATCTGACTTTGATTTCTTATATCATTCGGGCAACTATAGTTGCCCACAGCGCTGTAAGGGTTAATTTTTTTTTTTTTTTTTTTAACAATATCAAAAATGCTATCTGATGGCATATTCTGGTTTCATTGATTATTCAGTACGTTTCTCATCTGTGCAACGAGGCCAGTGGCAACTCACAATCTGAACAGACAGATTTTTCCAGCTTGGCTCAGTCGTCGCATTTTTCGTGCTTCGCTTGGGGTCAGAAGAGGATAACAGGTCAGAGTTAAGCTGATCCCAGATCAGCAGTGAGCCAATTAAGTTGATACCCATGACTTTCTCTGCAATATAAGAGAACCACATTTGCCAAAAACTTACAAAATACAAACGCAGTACCGATGCAAAAATCCTCCACATTCCCCCTTCCTTCATCAGCGTATCGCAGATAATCGGCAAATAGGCGATAACAATGCAATACAAGCGGAAAAACAGGAAGCCAATAACCACAATAGTCAGGAAACATGAAGAAGTCCCTCCGAGGGGTGTTTCATGAGGTAATACAAACATTTTTCTCCCTAGTTTTGAGGTCATCGGTGGGGACAGGACAAATTTTATCTGTAAAAAACTTGCAGGCATCTGCAGTAATATTAGCCAACAAACTTCAGTGAAGGTGTATTTAAAATTCCGATCATACACCAAGAAGGCGGGTAAGAATTTTGATTGTTGATCGGGCAAGGGAGGTAAATTTTTCCCTTACTATCAGAGATAAAGAGAAGTTCACCAATCATCATAATCTCAGCTGATATACAAGGTTATCACACACACGCACACACACACACACACAAGCCCGCGCACACACACACACACAGGGGTATTTTCTGATTTTTACAACATGTCAGTGTGTGACAGCATCTTGTGATTTGCAAGTCGATACAGTGGATATCAGTCGTGCTCAGTCTACAGTTACTGGGTGTTTTCAAAAAAATCTCTCTTAAAGCTTGTTGATGACTGACTTTTTATTTAGTGGCCTCCTTGCTGGTGTTGTTGTGTTCCGCCGTGAAGATTACGCAGGGGAATCGGCACAGAAGGGAAGGTTTGGCCTTGAATAAACAGCATTCACAAACATTTGTTTTTATTGGCAAAAACAAGTGATTCTCAGATCATCTGTTCTCCCCATTTTTCTACGAATTTTCCGACAGGAACCCTAATCTGTGCCAGTTGCACACCTTTAGGACACACATAAGCTGTATTTCCACCAAACAATTTCAGAATGGTACCCTTTAAACGTGATCTGGTTTGCGTTTCCGCCATGACAGTGCTCTTAAATGCAAGCAGGGTTGTTTACCAGATAATAATCCGTGCGCCAATCATGTCCTTGGTCGAACGAGTGGCCACTCTCTCTTGACCAGTCAATGGACTTCAGTGTTTCTCGCAGCATCTTTTAGTGTCGGATTACTGTACAACGTACCTTAACAGAGGGGGAAAAACGGGATGGATTTGAACGACTCTTGTTGTGCCATCCACAACTTCTGACAATGCAAACTCACCGATGACCATTCTAACGTGTAACGAACTGGGCTGAACTGGACAGCTTGGTGCAAGCAAGCCTATGCACAATACAAATGACTCTGTCGTTAAACTGAGCGAACGCACAGTATAAGACTACCCACAGAAAATGCAGTTATGATTGGCCCACTGATTGCCAGAAAATGTCTGTTCTGTTCAGCTGACAATATCCACAGACGTATGAAAAAACCGAATTAGCGGCTGTACGTGTGAATATCTCAACCTCTGAGGAGCAATGGCACACATTCCCTGAGCATTAATATTTGAAATGGCCACGCACAACACACAATTTGCTTTTCTGCGCCCAACCCTTACGGCAACATTACATAAGGCAGTCATAATGGTCAAATACTCTTGTCCTCTCACAGACACTGTATAAAAGGGATAGGCATTCAGCAGCATGTAAAGAACATAGACAGCAGTCACAAGCAGTGGCCAGGAAAATTTAATGCATCACAACTGAAGAAAAAAGGCATTTTATTTCTTTAGAGTTCATTAAAGCAGACATCTTTTTTGGAAGAGTTCAAAGATCAAAACCAACCTGAGTTGGCTCACCATTTATTATATACTATGCACACACACACAAAAAAACTACACTACCCACAATTCAGCACATGCAAAAGAAAGAACACTGCCATAAGGTTTCATTTATCCTGTGAGAGTGATACGCACGGCCCAGCTAAACATGCACAGTAAACAGGAGTGTAAGTTTTACTAGTGTACAAATTAACCAGCACTGAGACGCAACACAAACACGGACATGTGGAACTCATTAATTGTTTAAAGCAGGAGAGGAAATAGAAAGCTGGCAGACGTGTCTGGCACGTCGCTCGTACATCGAGGCGCTGCAGAGAAATGAGCTGTTTTTTTCTCTCATTCTCACATGACTGAGTCGAACAGCCGTGCTGTTTCTGCCTTCCCCATTAACAGCGAATATCAGGAGAGTTATCGCAGGTCCACAACCAGCCAATAATTAACCATAAATCCCTTGTGATGGACAAGAAATAACTCATACGTGAGAATCAAAGAGAGTTTTCCTTGGAGTTTAACAGTAATTTATTACCTGCAAAGAGCATTTCCCCTTTTTTTTGTATTTTGGCTATTTAGGCTTGATACATAAATTTCATACAGCTTTTTTAAGCCATTAAGAATTTTTTTTATGACCTCCAACTTCTTTTAAATATAAACAAGGCATTACTTGGAACTTCAACAGCACATGACAGTGAAGACAAAAATATGTTTTTGTAAACTCTGAAAAGGAATGGGGGAGGGGAGCCCTCGCTCTCATGCAAAGACAAGACTCAGTGCAACACAACCTGACAGTATGACCTGACAGCAACAGTATTGCAACCCATCGCAGAAATCAAATACTCCACACTCATGCCTGCAGGCATTTCAGGGTCTCCAATTAGCTTGGCGTTCCTGTCTTTAGATTGAGGGAGGAAAGTGTTCCCAGAAAAAGCCCACACAATCACACACGAACAACATGCTAACTACAGCCCACACAAACACAGAGAGATCATGTCGACATCATAAAGAGGGTCCAGGCAACATGTGATAGCAACTACGCCACGGTGCCGCCCCATTCAGCGACTGATAGGACAGATCTATGTCATAAGCACTGTAGAAAATAAAAAGTTCACTTTGTTTAAAAATAATTTTTGAGTTTGCTCAACTTTAAGTCCAAGTGGTAGCACAAGCTAATTTCTGAAAGAACTTGGAACTTACAGTATTGTCGACTCAAAAAAGCCATTCAGCTGGTCGCCAACATTTTTCAAGTTGAACCAACTTGTTTATTTATTATTTTTTTTTTCAGTAAGAGATTCACATCAGTTTAGCCTTTTAACTAATCACGGAAAAGGCCTAGGCATGTATATGCCACGCTTATCCTTGGTCAGGAACCTTATTGAGGAGTCTTATTACAGACCCAATGCGATAAATAAAACAGGCCAAAACCAAAAGCCCTTTCAGAAGATTTTTTCACAACGTCATCATCGTTCCCCCTTCTCAAATCCATTATATTGTGGGCTGAAGCGATGAATATGTGTATTGTACTGCTTTTTGGCATGTACACCCACTGTTATTCTTCTCAGCAAAGGTTTCTTGTGTTCCAAGATCACGAAGCCTTCGTACTGCTCAGAGCGGTAACGCATGTGATGGATGTGCGTACAAAGGCAAAGCCAGGAGGCATCTGCGCGAACAGGCTAAAGCCGCACACATTCTCGATATCTCTGGCGTCACATTATTAAAGCCACAACACACAAAATACCCTGTAAGACTTCACCAGAGGTGACTTTAAAAGGTAACTCATCATTGAGATATATAATCCTTGATTAAAAAAAAAAAAAAAACCTCCTCAACCCAGCACAAACATTGTGCGTGAAGTCAGATCTCCCATGTGAAACTCACTAAATGTCAGCTTTGTACTTTCCATGCATACAGGTTTGTGCACATGCACGAGCGGTTGTGTTCACGCTGGAAAATGTTGGTATGTAACCTTACGCTCATTATTTGCACGGTTAACACAGTCATGACAGCAATATCACGTGTTCTGCTATAAGCCCGCAGAAATGCCTCTCGCGGAAATGAAACGATTCACTGACTGTAGCTATGGTTACCATGAATTTGTTCAGAGAAAAGAAAGAACATCTATAAATTAAGAGTCTCAGCTAAGGCTTTGAGAGAGGGTTATAAATTGGCTATAAAGCCGGCGTTTCGACCAACAAAAGGGCACAACATAGGTCATATGGTGCTCTGGACGCGTCTGCTCACAATTAACTCAGATTCAAAGGAGATGACATCACAGGGGGGAGGAGCCCCAGGGGAGCAGTCAGCATTGATGTATCTGTCATTGGGTGGGAACGGCAGTCGATTCTCAGTGGACCGCTCAGTACCAATGAAATACGAGCTCTTAAAGATGGAGATGAACCCAATTTGGCAAAACGGGGGTGGGATGAACACTTCAAGAGGGTGGGCTCATCCGACAAATAAAAAACTATCGATGTCACATTCTAGTGCTATACTGCGAGGGGCTGGCGGGACGTAAACTCATTAGGATTGTGGGTAAGGGGATTTGGGAGGGTGGGTGGGCGGTGATTTCTGACCTTAGCCAAGCGATGAAAGATGGGACCCCAAGGAGGTCCCAAGAGGTGTGTAAACACCCCAGGACCTGCTGCACAATTTATAGGCCTTAACCTCTTCTAAAATCCCCTCATCT
Source organism: Gymnothorax reevesii (assembly GCA_029721435.1). Taxonomy (NCBI): domain Eukaryota; kingdom Metazoa; phylum Chordata; class Actinopteri; order Anguilliformes; family Muraenidae; genus Gymnothorax; species Gymnothorax reevesii. Next base: position 19,742,923 of record CM056579.1, on the reverse strand, counting down.
AAAACCCCATACCGAACATGGGCGGCAAAGGACCTCCAGCCACTGCTACATATTTGGAGAGGGAAATCTACTCTTATTTTCACCTCTGTTTAAGACTTTATTTAACCCAGGAAGTTCCATTGAGAACAAGTTTCTCATTTTCAAGGACAACCTGGTAGAAATGCCCGACAGAACAGTTGTAGGCGGGATAGAGAGAAATAGGGGTAAACCCTTGGGGTTAAGGCGTGGATCAACAGCCCAACGGCAGACTTCTTCATAACCTTACCTATCCAGATCAAGTTAGGATCCCTTAAACCAGCAACTCTTTGGTTACCAGTTAAGTCATCTACCTCTAGGCTACCATGCCTGATTCTGCAAGGCTGAAGTGAGAGAGAGAGAGAATGTTGTCCCTTCTGTTTCGCTCCAACCATCTGGGTTTTCGAGCAAGCACAAGGTTCCAGCTAGGTGGTGGAGCTGACCAGGCACACGCTGACTGAGTTCAAGGGTGAAGGCAAGGTACAGCAGGACTTTAACCGTCTGACCAATCAGACTCCACACCTCGGCTGCAATGAGCAGCTAACTAGAGGAGCGAGTTTGAGCGGCCATCTTGCTCTGTCGCCTCTCCAACATGGCGGAGGGGAATAATCATTATGAACTCAGGCACACAAACCCCGTGAAACGTGCTTTTCCCAGTGAGAGAAATTTGCGCCATGATGCCAGACAGTCTGTCTCCACAGCAGGCTGTCTCCAGTCGGGTTAGCAATGCATGCTGGGAAATGCTGGGAAGCTCCGTCTCTGGTGACCTGGATGTGCCCGAACAGGAAATAAAGTTTTCTGAGACTCAGTAATGAAGGTTTTCATACGCTTGGTTAATATTGCAGGGATAGTCCAGAGATGTTGTCTATTGATTCAATTTTAGTATAAGTTGTTTATTTGCCAGGAATGCGGTTATATATTCATCCATATATCCATTATCAAACTAACTTCCTGGGGCCTCTCTGCGTGGAGTTTGCATGTTCTCCCCGTGTTTGTGTGGGTTTCCTTCCACAGTCCAAAGACACGCATGTCAGCCTAACTGGAGACTCCATATTGCCCGCAGGTATGACTGAGTGTGACACACTGAGTGTGAGCAGTGTGACACAGGTGTGCCCCTCTTTCGATGGATTGTCGAGCTGTCCAGGGCGTCTACCCGCCTTTTGCTTAGAGCAGGGGTGTCCAATCTAGTCCACAAAGGGCCAGTGTGGGTGCTGGATTTTGTTGCAGCCCAATCCTATCACAGCTGATTCTACACATCAAGGTGAAGTGAACTCCCAGCTGATTGAACTCCCTGATCAGTTAATTAGTGGAATCAGGTGTTGAAGCGCAGGGCGAGAGCAAAACCCTCTCACACCAAACCGAGGAGAACATTCTGACTCGACAGAGAAGGTCTCAGATCGCTGCATGGCAACAGTGCCCCCCCACTGCACCACCCCGCAACCCTACGCAGTGAAGAAGTTTTCAGGGCAGAAACATACACTGATAGCAGGTCCAAAGTGATTTGTTCAAGAAAAGTGTGTCTCCAGAGGTAGGATCAATCGCCTGTTGAAAGCCCTTAATCTGCGGTTCAGCTGGGGGCGCGTCCAGCTGTGTTTGCAGCCAAAGACCGCTGCGCTCAGTGACAGAAGTAGCAGAACTTCCTACATCAACAGCACTGCATGTGGAGAGAGAAATCACCGCAGCACGGAGAAGGCTTTAGAAACAAAAACAAATCCACAGGACACAAAATGGATGCTGCTTTCGGGAGGGGAGGGGTCAGAGTAACACAAGTCTTCCCCTGACACACACAAAGCACTTTTAGAATGAGTCAACCCTTGAGTCTATGGGGTCTTTGGAGAGATGGATGGTGCAAAAAGGCATAAAAATAACATATTGATTATCTAATCTGCGCATCCTTGGACGGAGTGTGATGGAGGGGGGGAGGGGCTGAGCCCTATTCCAGCAATCGATGGGCAAGGGATCTCACGCCATTCACATACACTCAAACCGATAGGCAATATAGAGACTCCAGTTACTGAACGTCTGGAGTTTGGACTGTAGGAGGAAACCAGGTTACCCGCAGGAAACCCACATGACCACGAACAGAACATGCTAACTCCATGGCAAGGCCCCAAGGCCCAAAAATAATACAAATAAACACGTTTAGTATAGGACCAGCAATATCTGATCCAGGCAAACTGGCAGTATAGCTTTACCTACGAGCTGCTGCATTTAAGTGTCCCAGAACTGCTGCTGATGAAGATAGGCAGTTTTCGCCAAATGGAAGATCATTATGTTAGTACAAGCGGTCTGGAGCATCTCTTCATCAGCGGCTTATCGCTCATAAACTGCATCTGTAATATTCAGCAGCTTTATCTCTCCTTTGTTTTATCAGCAGATAAAGACTTCAATATCAATTGGTACATTGCTTTGTTAATTTGAGACTCAAGTAAAAATACCATGAGGTCCCTTCCTAAAGCATTATAGATTGTAATGTGAATATAGGCCACTAGATGGCAGTGTTTACCTTTTTTTTGTTAAGCTCAGACTGGAGTCATGTTTAGACATGTCCTGGACATGTCTGGGGCAAGTCTCAGAAAATTTAAAAAAAGAGGTCTAAATGTGGGTGGGGTCTGCAAAAGAGTATATAAAGAAAAGAATTGAGACAGTAAAGTAGTAGGAGAAATTGCAAGAAGATGACCAGACCTGCCATCCTGTTCAAGACCTGTGACGTTTCTTTTGTGGATTTCTTTGCCTGTGTTTGAGCATTTTCATTATCCAGGACATCACCAAGCCACCCCCACGAAAAGGGATTGTAAATATTTATGTTTTGTACATAATTCAATCTTGGTCTTAGTTGTTAGTTGCTTAGTCGTTATTGTCTTTGTTTTAAAAATTAAATGTGTTTTAGTTGTTAAAACTGTGTCTGTCACCCCTTGCTGTTGCTGTTGCGTTGTAAATCTAATTACAAATTGGGGCCATAACAATATGATAATATTGGACTCGATTGAAGAATGGAAGTTCTGAAGAAAAATCTCTTTATCTTCCTTGTTCAATAATGAGACGTTAAATAGATAAATCATTCAAGTTATTACAGGGGTCAACAAAAATGCATGAGATAAACAAGGTATTTCATTGGGATGAATGATTCATTTCTGGCCGTGTATACACTAGACACACACACACGCGCGCACGCACGCACGCACACACACACACACACACACACACACGCACAGCATGGATTCCTTTGACTTCCCTATAGTGTAAATCAAGGGAGAATCAGATTTTCAGTACACAAACAAAATTGACAGCCATTTACCAGGCAGATTTACTGGCACCACACCCAGGACGTCCAATAACAAGCGATCCCACGGATTTATTTTCACAGAAAAAAACAGTGACCGGTCTGGTGTCTTTCGGAGTTCACTCCCTGGACCTGCTTCAATCTCCACATTCAATTACAAGCAGCAATTCCCCCTTTTTTGGCCTTACAATCAAAAATCCTCGGGGGCCTGTGCATCTCACCGAGGTGATGTGCACCCTGCAGACCCCTATGGCTTCAGTTATCTGTGTCATAATGAGGTGCCGTCCTCCCAAATGAGCCTAGGCTTCGCTGCTCTCCGATTAGGGTCCTCCCCAAACCCCCCCTCCTCTCCCAACCCCCCCATAAACTGATTCAAACTTTGCGAAGTGGGCAAGGCTGAGAAAAGCGCCCTCTCTCAACTATATTCAGTTCTGGCTGGTTGGTCACCATTGCTCTTTTTCTTGCTCAAATTATCTCTCTCTCTCTCTCATGTTCCATTGCACTGAGAGAATGGCTCTGAAATATAAAACTGAATTAGAAAAATTGACCAGTTTCACAGAACATTAGAGAGACGAAAAACAAAAGAATTGTGGCACATGAAGCTGCACTAGAAGTGCAGAGTTTTTATTTTTTATTTTCAATTTTTTTCCAGAGAAAGTTGGCTTGTGAGAATGAGATTCATTCAAATACACTGTGGGGAACCACAATAACTGCCTGTTGTGGCAATGAGCACTTCGATGTATGACTGTGTTTCCATTTCACACCATTATTCTGACTGCGACCGACAAAAGCACAGCATCTCAAAATGGTATCTGTGGGACAAACACATGTATTTCTTGATTTCAGTCCATAATTATACGTTCAGTCAACTCACATCAGTTAAAAAGGTCAAGATTTATATTTTTAGTGCTAGTTTGCACAGAGAATGGCTATACTTCAAATGTCAAGTAAATACTCTGTGCTGTGTCTTGGCACGCAAACAGCAAATATGACTTGACTTAAAATAATACAAACATTTCAATTTGTCAGCGCATCTGCTTACAATGCAGAAAAATACCACAACGCTTTACAATAACGGCCCTTTAATGAACTCTGGCCCACTCCCAAAGTGGAGGAGAGTATTTGATGGAACGACGGAAAGGATATTTTGGCGAATGAGACTTGGTCTCTGATTGCGCGAATGCAGGGAGCCCCAGGTGGCGAGATTCAGGGTGGGACTCATGACTTTCGTGGGAGTCCGTGTGGCTCCTAAACCCCCGGGGTCCCAGGTGGTGGCTGTTTCTTGCTTCCTTATTGGAGAGGGGAAGGGTGGGAGGGACGTAGAAACGAGAGGAGCGGGGATTGCGGGAATGAAGGCAGTACATATAGGCGTGCCTACGAATAGGAAGGCGCATTGGGAGTGGTCTTGTTCATTCACCTTTGTTATCGGGAACACCCTTAAACCACAGTTCCTCACGATCAAACAATAAATCCTGTCGCCATAAAATACCAACTATGATTTTATGGAGAGACAGAACTGAGTTGCTTGTGGACAAACAGCGGGGGAAAATAAGTTTGCGTCAACATTTTTCTCAGTAAATATATTTATAATGGGGCTATTGACAAGACATTTTCACCAGATTTTGGTAACAACCCAAGTAGTCCACACATACAAAGAAATCAAGACAAATCAAAGAAATCAAAACAAGTCCATAAATTCTGTGTATTAATGTTCACATTTTTCGCTCAATGATTTTATTTTGATGAAAAGGAAAGATATTGGGGGATATTTAGAGTGGCAGTCCAAGAGAATAAACACCAAGGACATATTTTCACAGCCTGTTTCCCTTTAATAATCACTTAAGGTGCCAATAATTTTTGAGGGCAGTGCACATGTTTACGACCATGCTCATCTTCAGCTTCATGGGTGCAGTCAGACAATGAACCATGAGTAACAGGAGCTAATGGCACTTTTGGAAGGGCATGAGTTCATTGCAAGACTCTCCACACCCACGGAATTGATGAGCACTCTACTTCAACAATCTCCCTTTTACCAAAGAGGGTATCTGCAACAGTTGTGTGCGTGGATGAGTTACAGCGCACAAAACAATATGAATTAATGAACTGAACTGTCCCTTTCATGTCGTTCGAGGACCTGAGCTCACCGAATGCCACTGAAGTGTTCTGTGCACCTGCATGGGCGATGTGCGTCAGCCATTTTGTGGCGGCACAATTCCTGCCCTTTGGATTCACAGAAGTAGAGACAAATTTAGTCAACTCAAATAAAAGTGCCAGGAGCACCAAGTCTTTCCACCAAATGTTCCAGGTCGATAAAAGACCTTCAAGAGGCAGGAAATGAAACGAGCATTTCCATCTCATTACAAATAAGGACACTGTTGAGGTACTAGGACAGAAATACACTGGGAGTAGTTTAATCTGGTTTCGTTCATTGGGCCTCATGCAAGAAGCGATATAAGAACACATTTTCTCTTGTTTTTGTTCGTATCCCCGATTTTTTCTTATTTTTGTTCTCACCCATTGATTTCTGGGATGCACCAATGTTTTCTTATTCTTGCTCTTCTCTTAGGTAATAGAAAATTTGACGAGTGGTCGAGAGCACTCTTACAGAGATCAGAGAAAACAGAGAACTGTTATCTCTCCACAAACTGTTTGTCCATTGCACGGAAATATGAGGTTTAAAACCTAAATATTAAAAAATACATCATATAATGAAATTTTGATTGTTTTATGTTTTCGAGAAATTATAATGACTCAATTTTTTAATTCTTGGGCAAAAGAGTTTGGCCAGCTGATCCTAATTTGGACTAAGCTATAAAAACCCTAAGATAGCCCACTTGCATGCATTCTGCTTCTGAGTGGCTTACCTAATGCTGTTGGGCGCTTTGGCCATCCAGGCCTTGCGCAGAGATCGCGTTTTAGAGATCGCGCGGATCTGTGTGATGAGACAGATGAATGTCTGCTGAGCCCGAGTCCCTAACGTGACAGCAGGGTACTTGAGTGCGGAAGATCACTGTTATGGGCAATTCCACCATTACTCACGTTACATTTAAAGCACGGGACCTTCAAAAAGGATTTTTTTTGCAACCTGAGTAATGTTTACAGAAATCAGCCTGCAGGAACCATTAAGCAGAATTTTTCTAATGTTGTCATATGTGGACCTTGAGAGTGGCCTATGGTTATCATGGTGAAAAAATAAGAATGTTTAGTCTATTCACAGAATAGGGAGACACCTTTATTCAAGAGTCCCGTGCTTCAAATGTAATGTGAGTAATGCTGGAATTGCCCTCATGTGTTATGGCTCTCTTGTTCTAACAAATTCAGCGGCTAAAAGATATCTCCACTCAAACGAAAAATTCAATGCTTGCGCGAAATGTAGGCGGACGAAAACATACAATCACAACTGGATACACACGCAAAAACTTTAAGATTCATGGAATAATTTGTGAGTAGTTCCATTCGTGTGGCTATCATAGAATAATAGATCAGTGTCGTGACAAACTAAAGTAAATGCAGCTGCAATATTTCAAAGCGCGGGACGCAGTGCAGAAGTCTGGCAGCTCAAGTTATGAGATAGATAAATTTTGTGGTATGAGGCACCGGACGGCATAATCGACCAGAAATGCCAGGGCGAAAGAATTCCATATGCAACATCCACCAATATCGAATGTAATCAGAAGATTTTCAGCTGACCTTGATGTCAGGGGACCCAGAGAAAGATTCAGATGTGTAAAAATATAAACATTCAGTCAAGAAAATTTCGAGTTTAATTTTTCGTGCTGCTATACGAGGTAATCCATGTTACTGATGACACACCAGATTGCTAGGGCACGCGCAGCATATGCATTCGCGATATTAGTATTCCATATTAATATTCTACACCCCCTTTTCAATAATAAAACCCCCCAAGATATATTGGCGCTTCCTTTTAAAATCGTTACCCATTTAAAACCACCTAGGTGCATACTGCAACGCGCTGTATCGGAATTTTGACATGTTTGCAGGTGTACTCGGGTACGGTACGATATTACTGGTGTGAAAGCTGACCAGAGAGGGGAGGGGGACAATCGTGCTATGGCACGATACGGAGCAATCTTACCTGCCGCGAAAGCGCCATACACTGCCACAAGCAGTTGGCTCTTTGCACACGGCATGTCACCTGCCCTTATATGGCGTTTAGTGGGTGTCATCATACTTCATACGATAATTTGAGGAACGTTTGTCTGTCTGTCTGTTTGTCTGTCTGTCTGTCTGTTTGTTCCCCTACTCCTCCGAGGTCCTCAGACGGATCTTCACCAAACTTGGTGGGTCTATGTAGGTTGTCCCTGGAATTGTCCTTGAGGGGTTAGTTTTTTGAAAGGTCAAGGTCACTGGGGTCAAAGGTCAATTTTTCGCATCTCCCATCTCCCTGGACAGATTTTCATGAAAGTTGGTACGTGGACGTAGGTCGTCACAAGAAATTATTCTGGCCACAGGTAATTCATTAGTATATGCTAATTTAAAACAACCGGCCACGCGCTTCCATTTTGCGATCAAGTGGGATTCCACATTCAGCGCACCTGGGTAAGAGCAGATTTGGACGATAAGAGCGTGTGGTGCATTCAGAGTTTATTTCTCGTATTTTCTCTCTTAGCAAAAAAAAAAAAAAAAAAAGATAAATACAAGAGAACGTTGCTGCATGAGGCCCATTGTCTCCCATAACAGGACCTTCACAATCTCCAAATACAGAAAACTCCCAACAGCTTTGAGAGTTACGTATCATTTCAGGGTTTTTCATCAGATTCCTTTGCAAAGACACAAACTGACAGCTACTTAGACTAATCAAAGAGGCATCACAACTGAAAAACGAAAAAAAAAAAAAAAAATCTATTACATTCTATTCACACTCAAATGAGGAAATCCTTCCATATAAAACCGGCCATTACAGAAGCAGCCACAAAGCACAATCAGGGAATTGCATGAAAGACTAGATATTTAATTAATTCAAACAATGAGAGAAATCCACTTAATGGAGGGACTTTGAACTAACGATGGTATCACTGAATTAACAGAAATGGCTAAATGATCCGCCCTCTTAGAAACAAGTCACAGTCCAAGAGTCGATACACGGGGGCTAGGAAAGATCTGACTTCAGACATTGTCCAGCCAATTGCCGTTTTGTTTCTGTTTTGCATTAAATCTCTGTTCTGTGTTCTTGGCTTATCTGTATCTACCAGCTTGCCCTGTTTCAGAGTCCCGAGGACGCGTAGCGTGACCACATTATAAATGGAGTCCGACATGAATTATACATGTCAGAGTGAAATAAACAGATGCCTTCGCCAGACTTTACACTTGTGATCTTGGCGTAGACGCTAGATGTCTCGCCATGATGGTCCACCAGAAAATCCCAATAAGTCCAGCCGTCCTGCTTCACCGGGCAATAATTTATCTCACTGCAAAAGGTTAAAGTGGCGCCTTCACAGGTATGGAAGGTCAAATTGAATCAAAGCCCAAGACGGTCAAACATATAAGTGAATCACTTCGTGACCTGTATACTGCTTGCGTGCGTGTGTGTATTTGCCATTGATGGCATGAAGTGTGTATGCGCGACTGAAGAAAAGAATGATTAAAACGCTAAAGACATGAGCAGGGACAACAATGAAAATGAGAAATAACTCGCTAATCATTTTCATCCATCATTTCCAAAACCTCTCCTTGAGTACCTCCGACCACAGCCAGTATGTATTCAGTGTACAGCACCTTGAGGGCGACAGTTAAAACCATTAATCAAGGGTGTGATTTATAGCACATACTTAACTCCCCATTAACTGAGCGTCAAATATAGCAGGGGTTTGGGGTATGAGGAGATGCCAGAGAATCAGATGAGACACCCGGAGACTCTCTGGGGCCAGATGGAGCCTCTCCAGTCCGTCTGCAGTGGGCTGATCCTCCTGGACTCACAGACAGATGGAAGAACATCCACTGGGGGTGTAACTCCAATCACGACCCTGAGCCATTCCCTCTCTCGAATCCCCCTCCTCCTTTCCCCGTGATACAGTCTCTCTGTCCTCAGTACCCCTCCATCTTACCTGTTTTCTCTTCGTCTCCACCTCTCCACTCTCCTCCCTTCTTTCTCTCCTCTCTTCATTTAATGCCACTCTATCCCAACTGTTTTGTCTATACCAGCCATTCTTACCTCCGCCAAACAAAGATGGCAGGAGGTCACGTGATCGGTGCCGTTTGTTTGTTTGTGAGTTTGTGAACAAGAGAACTCAAAAAGTAATTAACGGATATTTCTGAAACTTTGTGGGTGGGTCGCTATTACATCAGGGATGGACCCTGTTGATTTTCATCGCAATCAGTCAAATAAATATGGCCGCCACGGCAGCCATCTTGAAATCCTATGACACGCGATAATTGAACTTTGCTCCCACTCAGCAAGATTGGGACTGTGCTGCCTAGGCGGAGGTTTGCACACTCGGAGCGCATCTAGTTTTAACTGAATGCCATCTCTTTCCTTCCACTGTCACTTCTTTCTATACCACTCTATCCCTCCTGTTCCCTCTTTCTCATCACTATTCCTGTGTACTGTCTTTCACTTCACCTTCCCTCTCTCTCCTGGTAGCCAGTGTTTGGTTTTGGGGGGGGGCGTCTGAATCGTGATTGGTTTGCTCTCCTCTCGTGCCTAAGCCCCCCTTTGTCGCCAGAGCTTCTTGGGGCGTTGGGGGGTGCCAGATGTGTGCTCCGTATGTTGACTGCTAACACCGGCGAGGAGGAGATCCATCACGCGCTAACACTGCGGAGCCTGTTCCCTGACACGCACGATAACGGCCACCTGCCATGCAAACAAGCGCAGCCCGCCGTCGGTCTTTCTCCTTCAGAGTCACGCCCTCAATTTACATGTCAAACTCAACACCAGGCACAATGCCACACGAAATATACAATTATTTAATATGCGATATCAAACCATTATGAATAATATACATAATATATAATATTATAAATATTAAACTTATGAACATGGGCACATATACAACTTGAAAAAAAACTATATTTTTCACACACATGCGTGTGTGTATGTGCATATGCTAGCTTTCTAACTTCAAAAGTATCCATGAGCTCATTAAAATGACATTTCCAAGACAGAAATATTTATTTCTAATATTCCGGTTAACCAAAATTTCAGTTGGAGTTAAAATTACCTCAAAAGTTTATGTACATGTTTAAGTGGCTGCACTCCATAAAACCTGCCGCTCCCTTCAGAGACTGCACATTCCCTACATCTCCGCACACGTGTAATGAGACAGCTGTTCTCCTCCACAGGTGCACAAATTAGTCATTTCCTGTCTGAACAGTCACTCCGAAACAGCACTGAGAGTAATGTGGGGTACTTTCAACAACACCAAACATTAGCTAATGTTATTGGTAGCCAAATGTACTCAACATTATGCCTTTTTAGGTAACGCAACAGAATGTTTGGCCTGTTGAACTGGTGAACAAGTGCGCTCTAATGAGCTGAACTTGGAGGATTGTTGGAGAACAATTATCAGCTCATCACAAGTCCTTCTGTACAAAGTCATGGATTCCATGATGAAAGGCGAACAATAAATAAAACCTCTGATAATATTTCTGTATGCAAGAGTGTCATGTAAAATGCTTCATCACGTGAAATTGTTAATGTTTGTACTATGACATTACACTGTCAGAGCAGGCACTTTGAATTTACCCAATAAAATCAGTGTTAGAGTAAAGTCAATAGTTGTTCCTTACATCCGAAGGCTGTCATTATTTTTTAGAGAATGCTGGATATGGTGTATGTGGTAAACACACACACACACACACACACACACACACAGACATAAAACTCCAGCGTAGACATGCACTTGGCATTCATCTCTGAGGACAATACTGCTTCGGCTTTTACGAAAAACAACACAGCACATCTCAGTAAAGAAACATGAATTATTGTCATTTATCACATGCAAAGCTAAAACAATTACAAACAAACACAACCTTGCCCAATAAAACACTTGTCATAGACAATAATATCAATAATATACTAGTGTCCTCGGACTGCTACTTGAAATCAAATTGACAGAAATATTCTACTTCATTAAATTTCAGCCGCTGGAGAATCAATAAGGATTTGTTATGTTTAGCATGTCCTGCATTATCAATACATTGTGATCTTCAGTACAGCTGCTTTCACACCAGGCGCGAAACGAATTTTCCGCACGACAGATTACATTCAAAGTCAATGCAAAGACGCGAATACACGCGAAACGTGTGATGGACTGGCAGGCTGTCCGGTGTGTGTGTGTGTGTGTGTGTGTGTGTTCCTGCCACTACACCGATGCATGCTGGGATATGCTTCAGCACTTCCCACTACCAACAATAAGTATTTTTACAGCAAATATTCCATAGATGGATGAACAAATGAATAAACGGACCTAAAATGATCACAAACACTGAATTTTCCACAGTGCTTTCTGGTGATATTTGTGGAATGTGTGTAATTGGGCAGACTGAGCACACAGCGATCAGAAGCCTGGGAAATGCCCATTGGCCATTTGGCACCCAGAGCGCAGCTCATTGGCCATTTGGCACCTGAGGGTTGCAGCTTCTCGGCCAGTTGGAACTCAGGGGAAAGTAAACAGGCCAATCAGCATCAAGGGAAGATGTCATTGGCCAGTTGGCACCCAGGGGAGTGCTAACTGGCCAGTTGGAACCACGGAGAGAGCTCATAGGCCAGTTGGCACCCCCAGGAGAACTCATTGGCCAGTTCACACCTGTGGAAAGGGCCAGGCGTTCAGGTTTTGCCCGCGGAGCCGAATGCCCATCCCCAGCTCTGTGTGGAGGGGCACGCAGAGCCACCGAGTCCAAGGCCACTGATGGCACCACAGCCACAGGGAAACTGGGTACCGTGGACACAATGTGGCTCCATCATGGAAGACGGGGGAAATCATTACCAGCAGAAGCTACTGCTAAAATAAGAGAAGACGTCTGTGTTTACATGAACATTTATAGCACATTTTTGCTTTCAAGTCCCTAATCAACAAAACCTCCTCTGTGCAGGGTGGTGAAGTCAGCGATGCCATGTCACCCCATCGATATACTGGCTTCATTCAGCACTGTGCTGGTTTGGATCTGATCTGCGGCAGTGAGTCTACCTCATGGGCCACTCCAATTCGGTCACTTTCCCACACTGTAAAAAAATAAAAGTTTGACCCAACTTAAAGAAAGTAAGGCAGGCAGCTGCACAGCATTTTTGAGTTGGCTCAGCTTCAAGTTCAAAGTCCTTTCAAGTGTGAATTTGCGCAACCACTGGGAGCTGAAGTTGTGCAGACTCAAAAATGCTTTGTAACTGGTAGCTTTACTTTTTAAGTTCAGTCAACTTTTTTATCGTTTACTTAGTGAAAGTTATTTCAATAAAACTGCACGCACAGGCGTTAAGTCCTGAGGTCTTAACCCTTTAAGCGCTGAATACATTTCAAGGAATTAAAAATGTAATTATCCTGAGCTGTTCATAACCTATCACGTGACAACTTGTTTAAAAGAGCTCCCCTGCGGGCTCATGGAATGTAAACAACATGAGTTAGCGCGTTTGCACACGTGATGAAATAACAGGAGCCTCGGTTCGCTTCTTGGCTCCATAGCTGCCATGACATGTAAGTGAGTAAGCGAGTTTATGTACACAATTTATTTTACAAATAAATTACAACGCTTAACGCTTTGTAATCGTTTCAGGTATTTCAATCGCAGTTTCCGAACTACGGCAAGAAGTTCAACTCCAATGTTAAAAAATAGACCTTAAGCGACAACAAACTTTCTCGAGAAGTTCTAATTATTGCAATCAAGGGGTAATTAAAATGTGGTGATTGACAACATCGCCATATTTATTCAGGGCTAAATTAAGAAGGAAGGCGTGACTTATTGAGAGGAAAAGGTCTTTGCATTCGTGAAATAGAAGCCTGTTTTGCTGCGTGCGAGCCGAATCAGAGAAATATTACCAGCTGTCATTCTGAGCAGTAAAGCAAGACAAACCACATGACATAGCCTATATATGCATTTTTCTGTACAGGGCTCGCTCCTTTCATGTAGATGACAGTATTCTTATCAGCACAAGGCTGCCATCATGATCAGCCACCAGCATGTTAGGGACTGATCTCAAAAGCTTGGTGATCAGCAACGAGGCCCATAACCCCACACTACTCTAGGGGCGACAAACTCCTGCTTAGTCTCATCAACTGTAAGTCATTTGTATAGAAATGCCTGCTAAATAAAGATAATCGAATGTAAAAAGGCAAAGTCAGTAATAGCTGATTGGTTGCCGTAGCTACAGATTTGAACCAACACCCAGTGCAGCGGAAAGACTCCCATCTTCTGACATAAACTGCAGACTGAATTCCTCTCGCACTGATGATGATAAAGACACGGCTGTGAAAATTAATACGGTCAGACTTTATTTGGGTCATCTGTGTCAAACAGCTGAAGCCAAGAAGCCCAAATGACAAAAAATAGATTGCAAACAAAAAACCGAGTCCACTTCTTTCTTTCCTCCGTAACACAAAAATGTAGCCAATGAGGTGGGACAAGTAGGGTAATTAGTACATTTTACAATGACATAAGAAGATTTCACAATTCAGGAACCAAGTAACTTACATTTTCTTCCTCAGAGAGAAAGTTGCATCTCATAATAATGTGACGGGTGGGAGGGGGCAGAGTTGGTATCCGGATTTAGCGAATCACCTGATAAGTCCAGTGAACCGCCGAGCGGCATTTTTTTAACTTCACGTGACCAGGAAACGCAGGTACAATAGTGCAGTCGACGTGAGGACCCAGTCTTTGTTTGGAACTTGAAAGTGGCGAGAGTACTGCTCGCGTTTAGACCTGGCCGGCGGCGATTTAATTCTGAGCGGCCCTTGTCTACGGCATGCAGGCGGAAGGATTAGCTGACTGCTTGTGTGCCTATACTGGACTTTAACGAGCCACTGTTGTAGCCACTGTTTTTCCCTGTGAAAAGTGATGAAAATTTCAGTTAGCTGTGAACTATATTTCCCTGCTCTACCCTCAGCAGGTTGAGTAGCCTACTAGGCCTTTAGCCATCCCTTCTGCCTTTGATAGTATACTAGGTTATTTGGTAGGCCCTAGTGGATTGTGAAGCCACCTCCAGAGTGTGTTTTTTTCTTGTGATCTTTTGTGGTTTATTTGTTTATTTGCTGGTGAGGATTCGTTTTTTTTTGTCACTCCGGGCCAAGAGAACCTTGAGGGGCCGGGCTCACCCATTCTGAGTGCAGTATACATACTATGGCTACAGTGTTGATTAGTGAGACTGGAACACATTGATTTTGTGTGCGATAACTGGGCCATATGGTAGTAGCTTCACTCAGTCTGCACTTTTGTAGTGGCTTCTAGCTTGAATGCAGTGGATAATAATTAGATTGTAGCACTTTTATGGCATGGTACACTGTGGTGTGTCACTAAGTTGAGTGCAGCGCTCCTGTGGTTTAGTACACCGCCGAGTGTGGTGGGCAGTTTGATTGCGTGTAATAATCTTGCTGTACCATTTAGCGGGTTCTCTGGGTGATTTTGGTCTCGGCTGGCGCCCATCTTTTTGTCCTCACCTCTGACAGAAGTGCATTTGTCTTTTTGAGGGTTATTTTGGTTTTGGTTTGTTTGTGTTCTTTTGTTGTATTTGTTTGAGTTTTCCTTGGCCTTGTCGTAGGCAGTGTCTTACGGCAGGTTGGTTCTCAGTGTAACTTTTTAACTATTTATTGGAATAAAGTATTTATTGACTTATACATATATTTTTATATTAAAAGACAAGATACTTATAATAAAAGTGACTCACTTTTGCCTTCAGTCTCTGTATTCATTCATTTAGTTGAATAGTTCAGTTGGGAAGTGTAGTCTTTTGTAACCCTCAGATTTTTGTGTCATTGTTATTATTTTTGGGGTTTTGTGGGTTACAATAAGACTGACAGATTTATAAAGACAGATCCCTATGAAAAATTACCACAAAATACTACAGTAAAAATACTATAGCTTTCTATATTAAATATGATATTTTGGCAGAATTACTATAGATATACTATAGCAACTCTGCAGTTTACTATGGTGATGCTAAAGTAATTCAGAAAAGTCAAAGGCTCTATCCCATTCTCTTCCCCCAATCATAACCCTTGGTTTCAAGTGCACTAAATACTAAGATTTCCCTCAACGACGAAGGGGTAGTTTTGAGGGGAAGGAATTTCATCTAAGAATTAGGACGCCACTTCATGTAAATTAGCGTAATAGGTGTGTCCATGCACGTCACAAGCATGGCTGACGTATGCTTCTTGCACTTACGTATTTCGAGGCGTTTACATTCTATCATGTAATCTGTATCGGTTTTGTACACTGAATAGTAGATTACAT
Source organism: Gymnothorax reevesii (assembly GCA_029721435.1). Classification (NCBI taxonomy): domain Eukaryota; kingdom Metazoa; phylum Chordata; class Actinopteri; order Anguilliformes; family Muraenidae; genus Gymnothorax; species Gymnothorax reevesii. Next base: position 19,727,232 of record CM056579.1, on the reverse strand, counting down.
TATACAGTTACCGACTCGTTGCATGGTTTGCCAGAGTGATCATTGCAACTTTGAGTTGACATACGCAGCTACAGCCGGGTAGCTGTTGTGGTATGGTCGCATTCACAATCACAAACCAGGTCATGTCACAGCACAAATTTCAAAGAAATTGGAATATAACACGTGTAAAACTCAGGCATGCCCGTCATGCATAACGATAGCACTAGCCAAATGCTTGCAGCATTACTGATATACAGAGAACTTGGTGGATATCATGCTGGGTACAACTGGAATTAGAAATTTTCAAGCATTCATACTCGAAATCAACACTAACAGATAAAAGTATATACCCACAAGCACAGCACACTCCAACATGTTTTGGATATTTTTGTATGCATGCTTACGGAATTAGTGCTTACAATTGTGCGATGCTTTTTTCAGGGCAGCTGCCATCTTCTTGAAAAACTCGTCCAGCTCGATAGTCTCACAGTGCATCCTGCGACATTCTTCCCCTCAGTTCGTAGTTGGCATCGCCCGGCCCTTACAATTAAGTGGAAATTCTAAGGGCTAAAAAGCACTTCCTTTAATCATCTAACAGTTCGGGACACCCTTGCACTTCATAGGAACGCCCAAATATTAAGCCTAGGGTCAATTTTGAGTGGAAATGTGGATATTGGGACGGACCCAAACTCTACTGTAGTAAACTATAGCAATGATATTCAATAACTATAGTACATTTACAACAAACTATAGCTTACTGTAGTAAAGTGTAGTGTACTATAGTTTACATCAATTTTACTGTAGTAAACTATAGTTAACTATAGTCAATTTTTATAAGGAATACGGAGTTTGCAATGTAAAGCCACACCATAAACAGAGCTCAGCTAGGCTTTCATTCAGTGATCCACTCATTGGCTGGTATACCTGCATTGCCTCCGAGAATTCCATCGGCAAGTGCTGCATCAATCAGGCGAAGCGTTTACATTACAGTTCTGGGCACGCGCCTGTACTGATTATCATGCGCGGAGCGCTAACGACCCTGATGATTCCAGCGGGGAACAACTGAACGACAAAAGCCTCTATTAATACCCCTCTGAAGTTCTCTGGTACTTGTCCGTTTCGTCAGTGCAGACACCAGCCGCTTCTCAGTGCGAAGTCTTTAATTAAAAGTTGGCTCCTTAAATGAGCCCCCTGGACCATACCATTTCACAGGTCAGAGCCGTAACAGGGAACGCCGGAATAAGACCGGCGAAACTGCTCTCATTGCCCAAACTCACACACTCGTCACTCAGTCACTGCTGGTACTGACGTTCAAATTATGCCACCACAAATTCAGTTTTAATTGAGCCGGCTGGAGATCGGTAGGAGCTGACGGGGTTCTAATTGGGTGAGAGTTACTTTGAAATCTCGTGGTCAGAGACTGCATGCCACGTCGCATTAGGAAAAGTAACCTAATAGACTGAAGGTTATGCTGGAAATATTCTTCTTGAACTTTCCCATGATTAATGAAAGTGCTCCACAAGTTTCAACAGGGGGGCAATATACATGGTTACTTTACATCAGAATGGAGGAAAATTATCTTCCTCTACTTGGGTTTACACTATCTATTTGATTATGAATATATTCAAATAGAGGGGTACGGGAATTAGTGAAATGATAACCTTTGCTATATACCTAAGCCATATGGATTTGAGATCCAAAGGCATGCAGGTATGTAAAGGTACACGCAACAGGAAAAAAGCGAAACTAGATACAAACTTTTCATTTATGAGCAAACAATCCAGGCAAAATTAAACACTTGACCAACAACTAAAGACTTTTCAACCGCAGATGAAAGTACTTTGATTAACAGACTCAGCACAAGGACAGTTGTTGCTGCAAGATGAAAAAAGCAAACTCCTGACACCAGGAAATAAAAGCCGAATGCCAGGACTATTCATCTCAAATCCAACTGCCAAAAGCAAACAGCAAAATTCCCACATTCTTCTTCACTGCTTCTGAAGGGCACTGTACATATTAATCTTTAAATGTAATTTCATTCTGCATTTTATACTGTACAGTTTTGTAATGCCATCCTCTGGGAAGTTCCCTTTAAACTTGGAAAGCACTCGTCACGCATTTGCCTTCTCCACAACGGCTGGGCACAGATCATCTTCATGGTGAAACTTGGGACTTATGCCCTGTGCAATAACTGTGGCCTGGATAAGAAAGCAGACATCCAATGACGTCCCTTGTGTGCGCGCGCACGCGCGCGTGTGTGTGTGAGTTCTTGTATAAAAAAATGTACAAACTAAAAAATGTTTTTTCCCTTCAGAGTGGGGACATTTTTGGGAAATGAGGACATTTTTGCCTGTCCTGGCAACTACAAAAGCAAATTTTGACTTATTAGTTAAGGTTAGGGGAAGGTTAGATTAGTGATAGGTTAAGTTAGGTTAAGCGTTAGGGTTAGGCATATATTGCTTATTGTTAGAATAAGGGAAAGGCTGTCGAGAATGAATGGAAGTCAGTGTAATGTCCTCACAAGATTAGAAGGGCGTGTGTGTGTGTGCATGTGTTGATTCCTTTCCAACAAACAGCATTGATAAAGACTACCTGTACTTTTGAGATGGGGTAACTATATCCACGGAGGTATTCGCATACATGCTATATATAGCCATTTTATCCACTAACAGTAAAGTGGCACTTCCATTATCGAAAAAAAAAAAAAAAAAATTTAAAAAACATTTGAGCGACCCCTGGGTCAATGTTTACAAATTAGTTGTCACCTCAGATATCTGATAAACTGCAAGAATGTCACTTGTATAAATTTATATTGTATTGAAGTCATATTTTTGACGAGAGCCTAGTATATTCAAAGCATATGAATGGGCTTTCATGGGTGATATACGTGAGTTACTACCTTGCCACAGCTGTAAATGATTATTGTTACAGCAGGATTCTACCCTTTAGCAGTTATCCTGGACCAAACCCAACTACATTATGGAGCTCTGATTTACGTTGGGAGCAGTCACTATTTTTGCATTACCCTGCGGCAGATTCATCCCACGGTGAGTGTAAACATTTATAAAAAACCCATGCACAATAACTAAAGGCACAACAGTGACATGTCTGCCTGATATTCAACTTCTACCGAAATAATATAGAAAGAGTGACCATCTTTATCCCTCAAGACAAACACAATAATTATGCAATATAAAAAAAAACGTAATAAATAATGAATATTAGAATTGTGTGTCACCATGGAAATATTGTTGCGGTACCACAGCACGACCAACATTCTCCATTTAAATTTTTAGTCTATTTTAATCAAAGATTGGATTGTTATTGCAATTATTTTAGGCAATACTTTCATCGTAAATGCTAACATTCAATCAATTTACGAAGCAGGATATGGAGAAGTATAGCTTATGTTAGTGCAAGTTCAAAGCAAAAGTACAATGCCCCGAGTCTCAATCAAGATCAAAATCTGCTATTCCGTGGTCTCTGTAAGTTTGAAAATATGTAGAAAAGCATAAAAAACAGACAAAATAGAAACTAGGCTACAAGTGTTTATGACGAGCGGAAAACAATACCCATTCTTATGCTAGGACTGATCACAACAATGATGAAGGTGGATGTTTGGAGTTCTCCCACAAGAACTGTCTGGAATAAGACAAGCAAACACTTCATAAACACTTCCATATTTGTGGAATATTTTACAGCAGCCTGAGAATACCTTATCGTGCTCATCTTCAACGAGCCGCGCGGACCAGCAGGCACCTCCTGATGGAGCATTAATGTAATGCCTGATAAAGAAGATTATGGGGAGAGAAGTATCTAGAAAATGACATGTGTGGGCATAACTGCATATCTGATATTAGAGCAATGCTCTTTCTGTGAAGTCCTCTCATCTCCTCTCACCATAATACAGGGGGAAAGAACGGTAACAAAGCTCATCTTCTTTGATCGCACCAGCAATCAAGTTTTTGCTAATGAGACCTCCTCTTCCGCAAAGCTTAGACCTTAATGCAGTACTAAATTGGATTCTAAGCACTAGCTGCAATGCACAATGCAAGAAACGAGCCAAAAAAGTATAGCATTAAATAATGATTTGTCAGTGGAAGCACAGAATTCTGTGTCCTCCACCGCTGTACTGTTAGAAAGCAGGACGTCATGTAGTGGTCAAATCATCAGAAACGCTAACCTAAATACCAGCTCTGAGAGTCGCATCGCAAATGTTTTTGTTGAAAGTGGATATCGATTGACTCTGGTTTGCGGTGATTTTTACAGCAGTAGTTCTGTTGCCATTAGCAATTATCCTACCAGGTCCTCCAGTCCCTATCGCAGAGTTTTGACTGGTGGCTACAGTTCTATTTCCCGTTTTTGCGACCGACGGACCTGCATTTCAGGCACCAACTATTTAGCCCAACTGGAACCTTGTTAGTCTCCTAATCCTATTTCAGGCACTTCACACCAAGCAAAGCTCTGATGGCTAAACAGCTTATAAGCAATGAATAATTACCATCAAAATGAACGGTAATGACCTTCGTACACACTTATGTAATTGTGGTAAAGACACTTCAAAGCAAAATGCATTTTTCTGGGGCGGTTCCCTGAACATGCAGCACATAATGCAGCCAGTAGCCTTGTGGTTAACCACAGCCAGCACATCGCAAACTGGATGACCAGGCATAATCTCTGCCTCTGACCACTTTCCACAGCAGGATTATTCAACTATAAATAACCTGGGAGAAAACCAGAGAACAGCAGCTATGCAAAACAAAACATGCCCTCCTTAGTTATGAAAATAATACCTTTAGTATATGGCTTTCGCCAGTATTAAACTCTGAAACAGGCCTGAATTGAGTGTTTATTCTCAATTTATTTAATATTTGTGTGTGTGTGTGTGTGTGTGTGTGTATGTGTGCATGGGTGTGAGTGCATGAATGTGTGTGTGAGTGTTTGTGCATGTCTGAGTGCAGATGAATGCATATGTGTGCATGGACGAATAATTATGCATGTGCATGCGTGTGTGTGTGTGTGTGTGTGTGTGCATACATCTTTCCAAAAGAGGATATAGTGTAACTGAAGGGGGGCATGTACAGTACATATTCATGAGTGCTACAGTATGCACACACCCATGTATAATGCAAACATGCTGCTCATTTCTGCTTAGCATAGCGGAGCGCAGGAGTGTGCCACAGGATGTGGCAATCACTGCAGAATATAAACATATATCCCCAGCAGTGTGAGTGGCGTATTTACTCTGGCAGTTAGTCATGACGAGCCCCATGGCCGTGCTTTAGCTGCAGCTACACAAACCAGCATTTACCACACATTCATCCAAGCAAACATTTGCATTCATTTGTGTACCTCATTTCAAAACTGTTCAGGTGTATACCGAAACCTTCAACTCATATGGAACAAGCCTGAATTACTCTGATCCCCAGCCATGGGATGGCTGATATCTGGCCTGGAAACAAAATGCTGTCGAGGAACGGACAGATAGGAAGATGGATGGATAGGTGGAAAGACAATTTCCATTCCTATATCCTATATATAATTATAGGAGTGAGCACAGAACTGCAAGAGGTCTCTACTTTGCTACTAGTAAGCTTCAGAAAAATGAGAATAAGATATCAGATTTATGTTCTGACATTTGACGTTCTAAGGATTGCTCAGGATTATTTGAATTGTTGACTTCCAACAAACTGTGTAACTGAAAGGGCTGACCAGAAAATTACATTGAGGCAAATAGCTTCAACTGAAATGTCCCCAAACTTTAATGCAAACTCATAGAGACCACTGTCCAATGCACCAGCCGAAAGCATTCCATTTCTAAAAACTACAGGTTTTTTCCTCTTTCTAGGTGACAAGCTTGACTGATCTTCGTCATGCATGTCCTGCCCCTGCTTGTAAGCACTGCCAGTCATCAGTGATGCTCCCAGCCATGTTCTTCCAATATTTAACGTTCCTGAAAGTGAGAATAAACATTGGCAGAGGTTTTGGCACTTATCATTTTATAATGCCCTTTCATTCTGATAGTCTCTCAAACAGGAGGTGCTTACAATGGATTATTGCGCAATACATTAGAAAATTCAAGAGCGACATTTTGCGAAGGGCTCGTCGGCTAGTAACACACAATTAGCAAGAATAATCCAATATCTGACGGCTATTAGCTCACGGCTCAATCGGGACAGCTCACTGTCCACACATGGCCTCAAGCAGGGTGATTCATCCCTCTCGTTTGATGCGCTTTTCAAGGACGACTATGGACTAATGCCGTAAAATCCATCTTCTCATTGAAAAATGAACCACTCAATTGTCATTTGTTTGGCAATCAGAAAAATGTTATAAGCAATGACTCAGAAGCATTATCCTTGAGCAAAAATATTGAAAATGTGGGAGTGAATAATTATGGCAAACATTTTTAGAATGGTTGAAAAGACCCTTTTTCATGGAGTAATCATGTAAACAAATTTAAGTATGCAGTATAACTCATTATTAGCTAGTCTTTCGCAACGATGAGAAGGACTCCAGGCAGCGCAGTGGTTTTTACTAGTTAATTAATAGATAAATACGCACAATACAACATCAATCCCCGGGATTCATTACAAAATTCAATTTATGGTTCTGTCATTGAATGCAACAGCACCTCTTTTTCTACCCAGGAGTAGTTAGGTAAATATAAGGCTAGTTAAGCCAATAGGCATTTCCTCAGTGGATAAATGTGACCTTACCCATTCTGTTTCAACACAGCGCATACAAGATTAAGGAACGTAATGACTATCTGGAGGAAGCGGATTCATAAGTAATGTCTCCATTCCACGAAACGTGGGCATCTCGCGTGGAGAGAACGATTATGTCAAGAGTGCATTTCCACCAGGGCAGAGCCTGCTTGAGTATTAAGCCTGATGATTGCATGAATTAGGTTAAAATGGACCTCAAAAACGAGGCTAAATCCTAATATGGATTAGAACGCGGACATTGTTCTGTGGACCCAATATCAGAAACGGTCATAGGGACCCTGTCAAACTGCTTCAGATACTGCAGTGAACGTAGGACTGGTATAACCCGTTTCAAATTATTGAAGCAAAAAATTAAGAGGAAATTAAAAATGACAGTTTTTAAGGATTGGGTGAGCAGAAAATGCAAAGTTTTCTCTGTAAACACTAACCTTTAGAGCGCTGAAATACATTTTAAAAAGATACTAATTTAATTTGTATCATAGAAAAAAAAGGAAATGAGGTTCCTGTGTTACAATAAAAGCACTGACCGTAAAAACAGTGAGGAACAGCATTTAATTAAAGAATTTCACGAATGCACGCAAAGTCTCAGCAAGACTACAGAGAAACAATAGGCTTGTGAGGCTTACAAGATTTTGCATCGAATGAGTGCGAAGGTCTCTCTTACATGGAGAACACTATTGCGAAGAGACAATAGGGAACAGATGCAGACAATCAGGTGGAGCGTGGACTGCGGTCCGGGTCTTAATAGGCTGGTGAGTTAAAGAGCTGGAGGCATAGCATTACATTTATGGATGCATTTTTACATGTATCAATTCATTTATCCTTTATTTTGACAAGAAAATACTCTTTCATAGCAGTTATATGTAGTTTTAATACATTTTTCACTTAAAACTTGGTAACAGAAAACAGACAGACTCCATAACTTAAGGAATTAAGCAAGAGTACACTTAAGAACAGACACTTTATAAATGAGGCCACAGACGGATAATTAATGAGATTTACTGTAATTATGGCATCAATTCAGAGGGATGGTGTGCTTTTTAGCCTCATTTGACAATAGGCAGAACTGCATCTCCTAATCAATGACTCACTCTCATTGGACACAACATTTTTTTTAGCGCGGGGGAACAAATTTTCAAGGGAAGATGGTAATGACACTAAAATAGTGGTGTTTCAACGACCCAAATTTAACGTAGGTGTTAACACACTCACTGAATACATTTATTTTGTAATTAACAATAGTAAGAGTTTAAACTTAGCTGTTGTGTACTGCTCATCCAACCACTGCATAGTGGTCCATAACCGACAGCACATTTGTATAACTATAGAATCCAAGCCCTTTCTATTTCAGTATCCTTCATGCTTCCAATTGCGGAGCCTATAGTGCTAAAAGTACTTAAGTCACATTTTCAAAAATCATGAGGTCAGGATGGAAAAATATCTTTTACAGTCACCTCAGTGGATTTTCTCAATATTCTCAAAATGTAAATCTTGAGACTCAAGAGCTTCCAGCATGGAGGGGCTTCAGTTGCTTTGAAACGGACACACATTTCTTTCATCGGCTGATATTTCAACAGTTTTACATTTTCCCCCCTTTGGGAACATGGTTTTTTTTTTTTTTTACAACTAACAGCTGTTGAATGCAGGTGCGAGTCATATTTATAGTGTTTGTTTCAGCTAATCCAGGTTCACTCTTATATTTTGGAGCATCACTGGGGATCAGAACAGGCCAAATACACAAGCGAAAGTTAACAGGGCCCAGATTACCGAGAGGGGGGGTGTAATTCCCATTTCCGCCCGTTTCCGCCGGGATGTCAAACGAGGTCGAAGGCCCGGAGACAGAGATGCGGAGATAGATTATCTGCAGTGCTGGGTGTGTCGCCTCAGCCATGATGTGAACCATATGTTGAGCTACAAAGAGATAGAAATATCGCCGAAGGGAGGGAGAGATTTAAAGTTGCGGTGTGTTTTGTCCAGTTAAGTTTCCTGACTCCGCTGGAAAAGCTTGTGGTAAGTCAAACGGCGGAGGGCAGTCACTCTGTCATATATATGTATGACTCCGATCTCCCTGTCGAGAAGGGCACACAGTTCACCGGATGTTTGAAATAGAGTCACGTCCATCAATCACCTCTGCTCTCCTGTCGTCTGCGATTAACCCATCGTCTGTGAGACATTACTGTCGCTCCGTGACAGGAAAGGGCCTCTTCATAAAAGGCTGGCCAGGCCTTACATCTCACGAGAAAAAATAGGAAACCTCATCCCATGCATACTCAGGAGGGTATAATTGAGTACCTTCTCACGGTGAATCCTCGGGTTTACGCGCCATAGCTGTGTTCACTTCAATCAAAATACCGAATCTGCAAATTGAGCTTTTCTTGCATAAAATCTAAATCTGCAGAGAGAATATTCTTACAGGGAGCCCGTCAGAGAATCAAAAAGAGATTTCAAGCAAACAAGCTGCACTGATCTGGCTGCCAGCTTTTCATTGGCCAGAGCTACTCTCTCTGCAGTCGCTACTGCCTTCTGATTGGGTTATGAGGCGACTGCACCGGGCATTTTTATTCTCCTTGATTCGATTTTTAAACTTGCGTGCTTATCTCTGAAACAGATAAACAGGCCTGCACCTTTCCCACATCAAAGCAGAGGCTTCAACAGGGACCGCCGTCTATGATCATAAATATTCACCAGACTCATGTTGAGGCAGAATAAGCTAATCAGAGCGTTAGCCACCTGCAATTCTTGGATTTAAGTAAGGTAGGGTCTTGCTGCAGTGAATCCAAAACTCATGAGCCTTTTCAAAATCAAATCTTTACTGAACTACGATGCCATCAATCCCCCCCCCCCCCCCCCCCCCCCCGTTCCTTTACTCCAACTCTAAATAAAGCAAAACTTACTCAGGCGGGCATGGAAACACTGGTAAATGAACCATAAGAGCACTGAAATAAATCAAAAAACATATATAAATTTATTTATCTTATAAAATCAAAGCTCTTGAAAACCTAGCATGTGGAGACTTTTTTTAAAAAAGCTCCCACAGGGATTTTTATCTTTTTTCATAAACAATAACATCTCAGTTTCAACAGTGGGTAATTTCATGAGTGGAAATACCCAATAATACCATACGAAACAGCAACAGAGACAGAAAATAGAATGTGCAGCACAATACCATCTCAACACAGTAAACCCTTTATGTCCTGCTAAATAGCCACGGCAATATCACTCCCGCAAATCACAGCAGAGCAAAACAAATAACGGAAAAAGCCTGTAGCAGCAGCAGCACGTGCTCAGAGCAGCCACAACAGAGAAATATTTGTAGCGGACAGATGAGGGGTCAACAACGGCAAACAAACGTGTGCACGTGAACACACTCGAAGTCACGAACAAACACACACAAAGCACAGAACAGGAGATGGTCAGAGGAAAAATAAACCCCTTAATGATGCCAAATCGGTAAACCAAGAGGAGCCAGAACAAAGAGAGTTAGTAAAGGTTGAAAATAAACACGTGTAAAATCCAGGTTTGGAAAGTTGAAGCGGCGGGTCTGCAGATGTGTACGAGCTTTGTTATGGCATTAAATACTGATAGTTAATTATGGCTATGTGATTATAAGGCAGTAACTCACAGCAGGCAGTAGAACTAACCCCCCCCCCCCCCCCCCCACTCAGAAAAAAAAAAATTAGCATGTGGGATGGTCCTCCTTTAAATCCGGACGGGATGAGGAGAGAGGGGAAGGTAATGCTGAGAGGGATTTTGATCAGAACAGTATTAACAAAAGAGGGTTCAACTACCTACCAGGGCGAGGCCAGACAGAGCAAGTAAAACTACTGATGAGGGTCTCCCTGGAAACCCAATCCCATCATCTCCCTGAACAGTTTGACCTGATAATAATTCATGGATACTTAATGCTGCTGAGAATCTCATTCAATTTATTTGCTAAGGTCAATTCAGATTAATAGAATTTCTGAAAGGGTTTCAACATTAGACAGGAGGACCAGTAATACTTTTTTCACCCTTGGATTGTGCGAGGAAACCAGAGAACCTGAAAAAAAAAAAAAAAAAACTCACACAAGAGTCTGGTATTAAGCCTGCCTTAATACTTCAGCCAGAATTAAACCAGCACCAGTCCTGTAAAGTACATGAAGACAAATGATTGTTTTAACTCAGCAATTTTACAGAATTATAGTCATTAAGTATAACAGCGATGGAATTAAAGTTAAGTTCTTTAATTAGCCAAAGCATATTGGAGGCTAAGGAGTCGTGCCTTGCAAACTTTTATCTGCAGCCAATCTTAAACATTAGTTAAATCATCAGGACGTGGCTTGATAATTTGTGAATCAGGTATTCTGAACCTTTCCTTCAAACAGTTATGTAAACAAAAAATGAATGTCTGATCAGCCATAATCCGCATCTATAAAGACCAGAAACCAGAAGCCTAATTAGCGTGGGCATATGATTTATCTTTCCTCGCTGCCAAGCTAATTAGTTTTTATTGGGGGATCAGCAGACGTATTATGGCTTATTTCTGTCAAACTGGAAAATATATTGCCTTACTCCAAACTGGTGTCGAACACTGTGCTTCAAAACCTCGTTAGATTACCATTCAATGCAGAAACTGCAGCAGAGTGAACTTAATGCAAGCAGACAAACTCACACTTCAAGAATAATTTTTGAAAAACTTCAAATCTCACAGCATATTTTTTTCATACTCTTTCATAATTTTCTTATTAGTATTGAATGCTAAACACTGTTCATGGTAAACTTACATTTCATCGCCATTTTAAAGGTTTGGCTGACATAAGTGATACTGTTTCAGTAGGTCGAGTTATAATTTTGTTTCTCTCAATGTAAAAAAAACTGTATATCAGAGCAAATTAGTCGATCCATAAGTAGGTAAATACCTGAGGAAGTAACAATGTACATACATTAATAAATAAATAAGCAAACAAGAGAGCAAATAAACACAGGGTCAGTTACGCAAGCACTTAATTAATCTAAGTTTGGGTCTAAATTCATCACTGCCAATTCATAACCAATCCCTGTTCAAACCCATATTTCCTCCCGATCTGGCCTTGATCTTATTCAGCAAGACCAGCTCTAATTATCTTAACTGTCTTAACGCACTCAAGATCGCAGAGTTTTCTGCCAAAAGGTGTTGTTCAGAAGAACCATTTTAAGGCTTACTGGTTCTCAGCAGTGCTAAGTGTTTTAAAATGGTTTTGAGCAACACACTGTTAAACTGCCGTTTCTCTCTTGGAGTGGTGGAAATGAATGAGACTCAGTCCAACATCCATCTATCCATTCTGTATACTGCTTTCTCCTCACTAGGGTCGCAACTGAGCTGGAGCCTGTCCCAGCTGACTCTGGGCGAGAGGCAGGGACCCCCCTGGACAGCTTGCCAATCCATCGCTCAGCACAAACACCTATCACACACCGTTCACTCACACACTCATACCAATGAGCAATTCAGTGTCTCAAATTAGCCTGATATGCATGTCTTTTCACTAAGGGAGGAAACCTGAGTACCCAGAGGAAACCCACACAAACACTAGGAGAACATGCAAACTCCACACAGGAAGGCCCCGAGTCGGATTTGAACCCATAATCATGCTGTGAAGCAGCAGTGCTCCCCAACGCGTCACCGTACCACCCTAAGTCCAACAAGTTCATCTTTGTTCTCAACCTCTGTCCTAACGAACCGCAGGCACAGACAATCCGGTATAAACCAAAACAATATAAAACTCAACAAGCAATTTAGTCTTACATTCTGACTTTAAATCTTATTTATATTAGCTCTCAGAACACACAATGAGGTGACAGAGTTGAGTCTATTTCAAGAATTGCCAATGGTCAAAGAAAATTTCCCTGGCGAGGCAAACTATAATTTAAAACGAGCTAATAAAAGCCTCCTTGTGTCTCTCTGGAGACTTGAGGGGACGAGAGGAGATGAGCTTTTGTTATTGTTTTTGTTTGTTTCTTTTCACTGTTTTTACCTTGTGCAGCACTTTGGTCAACCGCTGGCCATTTCAAACAATAAATAAATACAACTTGTCTCATATCAATGCTTTCCGCCGGGAAGATTTTAAGTCTCTTTTCAAGACTAAAATGCTGGTTGAGACAGAATATTTTTTATTGGGTCCACCTTTCTCGGAGCTGTCATCCTGGGGCAGGCGAGCAGGACTCGGCCATCTATCCTTTCTGAGCAGGGCGGAGTCATGCAAACAGTAAACAGAGACATGCAGAATGAACAGGAAGCATGCAAACAGCAAACAGAGATATGCAGATTGAACAGGAAGCATGCAAACAGCACTCAGACGCATGCAGAATGAACAGAGAGCATGCAAACAGTAAACAGAGACATGCAGAATGAACAGGAAGCATGCAAACAGCAAATAGAGACATGCAGATTGAACAGGAAGCATGCAAACAGCAAACAGAGACATGCAGATTGAACAGGAAGCATGCAAACAGTAAACAGAGACATACAGATTGAACAGGAAGCATGCAAACAGCAAATAGAGACATGCAGATTGAACAGAAAGCATGCAAACAGCACTCAGACGCATGCAGAATGAACAGAGAGCATGCAAACAGTAAACAGAGACATGCAGAATGAACAGAGAGCATGCAAACAGTAAACAGAGACATGCAGAATGAACAGGAAGCATTCAAACAGCAAATAGAGACATGCAGATTGAACAGGAAGCATGTAAACAGTAAACAGAGACATACAGATTGAACAGGAAGCATGCAAACAGCAAATAGAGACAAGCAGATTGAACAGGAAGCATGCAAACAGCAAACAGAGACATGCAGAATGAACAGAGAGCATGCAAACAGCAAATAGAGACATGCAGATTGAACAGGAAGCATGCAAACAGCAAACAGAGACATGCAGAATGAACAGAGAGCATGCAAACAGCAAACAGAGACATGCAGATCGAACAGGAAGCCATGCATGCAAACAGGCATCTGCAGGATGAAAAGGGAGTCAAGCCAACAGCAAACAGTGACATGCAGAATGAACAGAAAGCCATGCAGCACAAATACGGCAGGCAATAAAAAAACTACCTATTGAATCTTTCATATTAAAAAACACACAAGAGGTGCAAGAGATTCAAAACAAGCAAAACACAAAAAAGTCAATAATTTCAATAAAAAGGCCTGCATTCCAGCAGCATCCACCTTCGCATTTGGCACACAATGAAATGTGGAAAAAAAATTAATAAATTGTGCGTGGAACTTCCAATTAGCATCCTGCTAATAGAGGAACATCTAAAAGAAAGTGAAGAGCACAAACAAGTAAAGATTAAGAGTCATTTCAACTGGATAAAAAACTGCATTCAGCCCTTAACAGTCATTCATCTTCAGCACATTTCACTGCTATTTATTCTCTTTCCTCCCTGACATGTCCTTGCATGGCCCCAAGGTTTGTGTGTGCCCACGAAACACGCTAACAAAATGCACCCATAAAAAAAAAAACATGTATAAAGAAGCTAATAAACCAGAAAAGGTCTGAGTATCCGACTGTAAAGGACAATATAAAGATAAAAGGGTTATTTTCTCAGCAGATAAGCCAAGAAAACAGAAAGAGAGAGAGGGAGAGAGAGAGAGAGAGAGAGAGAGAGATGGTAAGAATGGGAAATCAATGAATCTGAGGAATGAGGAATGAATAGATTACAGGTGTTTGCTCGATTCCCGTTAACTTTTAATATATCGCTGCCAGGCTTTCGTTTGGTCTATTCAAATTAAATGCGTGTAGAATACATTAAAGCTGTTAAGATTCATTACAACATGGCTCTACAGAGCTCCTGTTCATGGGTATTATCTGCTCCTCAAAATTCAAAAGTACAAAAAAAATTCAAAAGTATTAAAAAATCATTTAGGAATCCTGCTAGTAACTGGTACCATATTAGCGTACCAATATTTCCCTGACAACATGTTTTTCAAAGAAAAATGTTGATGCCACATGGAGTTAACAACTCTAAGTGAGCATATGCTGATTTTTACTTGTACAATAGGGATTTCTCTTGATTTGTGTACATTTTTTAATCCATCTCTCTGTCAGTGATGCAGTGATTTCAGTCAGTACATGGGTATGGCATTTCCAGACGGTGATCAGACAGAATGAGCAGTACCCAGACACTCCTTACTGGGGACAATAAAAGGCCACCAAAATGTCAAATTTTGTCAAAAGTCATCATGCCTCAGATGTCTCAGGTCATGTGCCATTGGCATGCTGGATGCAGGGATGTCCACCAGAGCGGTCGCAGTGCAGCTGAATGTTGACTATCGGACGATAGGCCGTTTGAGAGTTTGTTTCCGACAGATTGGAAGTACTGCAAATCGACCTCATCCACGTTGGCCACGTGTGACCACACCAGCACAAGGTCGCTACATCCGGCTCGTCCACCTGCGGGATCGGCTCAGATCAGCGACACACCAGCGAATGAGACCGCAGGTCTGCACAACAGACGCATCACACCACAGACAGTCCATAACTGCCTGCGAGAAGCCATCTTGCACACTCGGCATCCTCACCGTGGTCTGGATCTCACCGCTGTCCGGTGTCGGAACCGACTCGCATGGGCAAACGCTCACGTTCGAAGACCCTTGGCACATTGGAGAAGAGTGGTATTCACAGACGAACCCCGGTTCCAGTTTTTTGTTGATAAAAACTCAAGAATTTGACATGGGGCGTTTATGTCTTTGTTCAGTGTAAATTAAATTACTAGTAAAATTAAAAAGTGAAAATGTGCCAAAGTGATAATAAACGATAAAAACAATACATTGTGCAGTGGATCTATGAACATCTCTTTCGACCTAAAAGAGCATTGTTTCGTTGCTTGTGGATGCCTGTGTGCGAGCTGAATTTTCCCATGAATAATGAATCAGACTGGTAGGGAAACAGGCATGTCTGACTGACTGGGTCAGATACCCCAGTGGGCAAACTGAGTCAGTATAAACACCACAGATTTACTGCAACCGTCAATTTCACAGCCAGTTAAGACAAGCCAGCCATGGTCAAGCAGTCATGGCTGCCAGATCATGGCCGACTGTGCGCTCATTAAGACCGGGTTCACAAGATGTCTCGTATAAGGCTTCATAATAAAACACAGCAGACATTAAAAACATTATTAATATATATGTATATACTCTATGGCCAGCATAGATATAACTCCAGCAAGGCAGATTGAACACTACACCAGTATTGTAGTGGGAATTGGTGGCGATCAATTGCCACTACCAATCTGATCTAAAAGCTGTTGCTGAGATCAAACAGCCACTAAGGTCTCGATAGAGGCTGAGGAATCGAGAAAACTGGAACAGAGAAATACTCCTGTTGAAATAACCCTCCCAATCATCACCAAAATCAGGTGCTTGAAAAGGGAGACACGAAGGAAAAGAACTAACGCAAAATTTCTTCTCAATAAAACCGCGAAGACCTTGCAAACAAGCCCAGAGCAAATACTCTCCTGCTGTTACCTGCTCATATAGACAGACCGCAGGTGCTGCAAATCATCAATTAACCAGATTTGGTGGGGCAGACACCTGGAATCAAATTTGATAGCCAAGTGGCCAAAACTGATTGGTAACACTAAAAACTAGTAAAAGAAATAAAAGAAACAATCTCCCCAAAATCATGACAACTCCCCAGGACCCCACCCTGTCCTTCTCCACTGACAGATCGATGGCAGATGAATTGCTGGTGTCAATGTTTTGAGGGTCCCAAAATTATTTTCACTCCGCGGCTCCAAAAGTCTTGGGGTGGCCCTGTTATTGCCAAGGAACACACCAGACACCCAAAGGTCATAAACAGCTGAAAGTATCTGACCGTAATAAAATTCAGCTTCATGATATGGCACTTTATAAAATTGAATACATTCGACAGACAGAGCCGTTAAATTCTATTTACCATACAGGCTGCCAGCCTTTCAAGGCCTTTTGAGCTTTAGCCGGCATCAAATGACAGTTTAATTTCAAATCAATTAAGGGGAGGTTCCTCAAAGATCGCCTTTCCTCCTGGAAGGAATTCCCCATCGGAATGATGTTTCTGGCTGCAGGGGAAGGGAATTTTCAGCCTGTCAGGGAGAGACAGGCACTCGAGGGTCGATTATTGCTTTTCAATAAAGACAGCGCTCACAGCGATGGAGAATACTCCGGAAACACGCCCTGTTATTGGCCAAGCTGAGCGAGAGATCTGTGGCAAACACGCTGAGTAATAATAAAAGGCTTCCTGATCCGGTCTCCATACACCAGCAGTTCATAACGTTGGTCCTGGGGACGGGACGCCCTGAATATGCTGGTTTTTCTATCAACCATAATGGTAATTCCAGAATTTTGATAAAGAGCTAAAATGAAGAGCCAAACGCTGACAGAATGTGAGTCATACTTTCACACATCATGAGGTAAGGATGGGAAAACAACTGTTATAGTTACCCAAGCAAATTTTCCCAAAAATGACATTTCGCGACGACTACTTTGAGCACTGAGGTCTTCAACTTTCGTTAATCACATCATTCATGTTTAACAGGGTTATTTACTATTTTGGGCCACATACTGTCGTAAATAGCAGTAAAAGCCTTGAAGAAATCCATGTTTATATTGTAATAAACAGCAATTTTTTTTGTAATTCCATAAATAGACGGGACGTAACTGAAGAATTAAAAGAATCAAATTACCTCTAATTGGTGAAAGTAAAATGTGGACATGTGGACTTTGATCAACATTTGGTATTTGTTAGTTTATGATAAATTTAAAGATGAAAAAAGGAAACAAGCCAAAGTGATACTGTGTAAAAGGTAAAAATGTTGCAAGTTCAGCAATGTAATCAGAGCCCTATTGATCCATCTGTGCCTTTAACGTGTCAGCTAGTAATAATTAGAAGAATAATAGCTTTAGTTATGACGATGTGGCTGAAGAGGGTAAATAATACCTTTAAATGTGAAAAGGACCTAATTAAGAGAAATTAACAGTGATTTAAAATTCTGAAAGTAGTGCTGGTCGCAAAAAGAAAAAAAACCTAGCATAAACAGGGGGTCCCAATGACCGATGCTGAGAACCCCTGGTCTAGAATAACCCTTTTCCCCTTTTCAGTTCTTTATGAAACCCTGGATAGCAGAAGGTTCCAGACAAAGGACAAGGTCTCCTGAGAAAGAACAGTAAATCAGTCAGAACTCCTCTACGGGACCACAGATGAGCCTTTCATGACTGTTTTACCAGGAGAGTAGAGTGATCTCATTATCTGTTGGTCAGAGCCCACGTCAGAGACAAAACCAGGTTAGTTAAGCAGCAGGAACAAAACAGCTCTCTGTTATGCTGGGACGAGGAAAACAAGGCAATATCATGCGCTCCGCAAACAACGGGCTGACTGTCTAAACCCTTCCGCTCCAAGCCATCTCAAACCCAGCCTGCATCATCACGTCGAGTGAACAATGAACACAAGCCAATAACCCTCCAGGTACTTTTGATTCCATCAAGTCAGAAAAACACTTTTTTTCCCCATTCACTGCCTACACATCCACACTTAATTAAGAATAGAGACGAGCCCAGGGTGTCTGATGCAAGAGACTGACATACTAACATGTTGTACTAACACAGAAACACAGGGGCCAGAGCTGAATTATTAATCGATACTTGTCTGTAGCCAATCAATAGCTCTGTGAGATAAACACAGAGGGGTGAACCAAGCTGAGTAAAAATATACTGGTGAGGGTTCAATAATGTATGAATATTTCTATCAACCGTTCATTCATAATGAATTGGGCAGTGCATCTCAAAAACAGCCAAAGAATGAACTAGATGGCACTCGGTACAGCGCATACCTCCGCCACGCCATATATCTCTTCTTTTGGTCACAGAATATGTTCTGGAACATTTCCAAAATTAAATCAGCTCTTTCTTGGACTACCATCCATCATCTTGCCAAATTTCCTGCCAAATCGTTCATTAACTTTTTGAGTTACCCGGTCAGAAATATCACACAGACCCGTGTTAGACAGGTACATTATAATTCTTCTAGATCCAGAATCCAGACTATGTTCCAAGATCACCCCCGGAACTGAATGAACTCACCCTTGGACGACCACCTATCATCCTACCAAATTCCGTGCCAAACCGTTCATAACTTTTTGAGTTACCCTGTTAACAGACAGACAGACAGACAAGCGGACAGAAAAATTACGATTAACATGCTTTTGAAGTAACAAACAAACTGGGGTGAAAACATAACCTCCCTGGCAGAGCTAATGAATCACAGAACTCACTCATGACCTGTACACATGAGCCCAGATGCCATAGCCATTTGCTGACACGACACTCACATACTGTCAATATAAATATTTGAAGGGCACAGGAAAAGTATCAAACGCGCTTCAGTACGAATTACTGAGGCATGACCGTCGACGCACACAGGAGCACGAGATCTGGGACAGTGGGGACTAGAACCACCTGAAGATGCAGTAAAACTGTGAGGGTCTCATGTTTGTGAATGAGCCCTGTGGCTCTGGGTTAGAAAACCAAACTCTGACAAGGACAGGGATACGAGGAAAGGAGGACTTAACCCTTTCAGAGCCGTGGGCAACTATAGTGAGCCAATGTAAGATATAAAAATCACATGCTGTTGGAAACCTATCATGTGATACCTATCTCGCAAGGGAGCTCTATTAAACAAGTTGCCACATGATAGGTTTTCAACAGTTCAGGATAACTACATTTTTAATTCCTTGAAAAAGTATTCAGCGCTCAAAGGGTTAAGCAGTAAGGCAAGCATCAGTCCTCCAAGGTCTGAGAACTGCTGGGCTGCCCACCCACACTTCGACTGAAAGTCAGGTGTAAAGACAGTCTGGCCAGTAAGAGACATGAATTATGCGGCTAATTACTAAATGAGGTAAGGAGTCACTCTCCCCTGATTGGTTGAGGCAAGTTCTACCGGTTGCTGTGAACAGTGATATACACCGCGTGAAAGCGTGCGAGAGGTGTATGTAACAATCCAGTGACCTCAAGCTAAAAATAGATCAGTCTTCTCCGCAGGAGCTCCTGACAGAGTCCGCATTTCGTGTCACTTCGTCCCTGTCTGGAGCTTTACGTTAGAGTTGTCGCCGCTCTCTTATCTTACATTTTCAGGAAGGGTCATATAATCAAACAGTAATTGACTTCAGTTATCGTGAATCCAATGATTTATACACCCTGGATAAGTGATATTCACCGTGGCGCCTCATTGAATATCACTTATCCAAGGTGGATAAATCATTGGATTCACCTCAACTGAAGTCAATAACTGTGTATTATTCAGTAAACAGAAAAAAAAAGAAAATCAGGGCAAGGAATCTTGACTCTTGCGGCAGGCTTTGTCGTCCAACCTGCTCCTGGAGATCCTCGATCCTGTAGATCCCTGTTTCCCAAACCAAGGTCCTCAAGGGTGATCACTGCTGGTTTTCGACCCTCCCTTTAACTGTAAGTCAGGTACAGTAACAGTCAGGCCAATCAAAAGCTGTAACTGTTCAGTTAATTGCTTGGAAGGACAGAAACCCCGGGCATAATTCAGATTCAAGGGCCCAGATTCGGGGATCCCCAGCCTGCAGAACAGTACTGCACGCCAGTGGCTCCCAGACTCAGTCCTGGTGCCCCCTGTGTGTGCTGGTTTTTAGTTCCAACCACCACTGCAATTGTAAGATTTGAACAAGCTGTTCATTAGCACTAAAACATAGAATTTTCTGTATTGTTCGAAGCAGCTGGTTAAGCCACATTTTGACATAAATACCCCTGTGTGCCACGACTTCTGTGTTTGCAATCGTTTCACAGGGAAGCCAAAAATAAATCAAACTAACATCACGATCAGCAAAAAAGCAACATGATCTCACTCATTAACGGAAAGCAGCAACCAGCAGTTTACCATTATACACACTGACAGCACGGTCCGTAAGTATGCAAACACTGATAAAAATCAGTGCTTTTTGACTCTACCCTCCACTGCAATGGACTCAACAACCAGTGACCTTCATATTTATTTAGTTGGCATTCGCATCCATACATTGTCGGGATTACAGTTCGTTTTATACAGCATCACTGCAAAAATACCTCCGGATCGCGCCGTGCATACGCTACCCAGCATGATTCATGCGTACACGTATTATTCATGCACCTGCATATCTGCTGTCATATTTCAGGTGCAGAGCCCTGCTTATAGGCACAAGAGCAAAAGACTCATCTGGCAACCAAAGCCGCAGCCAGGACATTTATTACACCTCCGAGGGGGATAAAGAGCTGGGCTCCGGCCCCAGATGTTCGGTCGCCTCGCTGCCAGGATCTTATCACGGTCAGCCTGAATTATCCGTCCGCCTTTCAGCAACCAAGGAGGGCGGAGGGGGGTACAGCCGGCTTAAATTCCATTTCTTCCCCAACCATAAATATACAGTAAGCGTACAGGACAGTGATATATCGCTATATAAGATATACCGGCAGAAATATGCACCGTAAGTGCCCACCAGCCCATGGCTACTGTGCAATAAGATTGCTTAAAGTTAGTCCTTTGATTTATCACTGGCCCTGTTGGGCTAGATCCCAACCACGCCAGAATACTGTACTCCGTTCAACCTCTTAAATCCCAGACTTAAATCTATGTGCACAGCCTGAATGTCAGACTCATATAAGACTATAGGGTCCCAGGAGGATACAGCAAGTTCTACTGAAATTAGGAGAAGCATCTATATTGTCATACATACATTTTGTTGTTGCAAGTAATAAATTATATGAATTATGCTATTGATTGTTTTATTTGTCTGATTGCAATAACCATATTTGCGCAAATTGCCCGACTCAAAATGAGCGGCACATAAACACATATATAAAGTCTAGCTCAGAGAAATCTGATTGGCTGGGCCCTGACCAGGCTGATTCTCTGTGCGATACTGGTGCCTGAGTGTGATGTAAAATGACACAATCGTTCAGCAGGGAATGGCGACACAGGGATAACGTTACCACTGTTTCCTCTCAGCACTATGGGCGATATTTACGCCCATATTTAAGGAGGACTGGTGATCTACCATCGCTTTGCTCTAATCAACTGCCTGGCCTCTACTATCATAAATCTGACCTCAGATCAGCACTAATACTCTAAAATACATGAAAGAATATGTACACAAGAGAAATGGCTGTCCAGGACTAACAGAGGGCCCGTTCTACGGAGCAGAATTACTGAGGTAGCCGGATATCTGCACAAAGTAAGGCCCTTACTGCAGTCCCTGCTCCAGGGTTTACACTGGTTTTGCTATTTTGGCTTTTTGCTACTGCAGTTTTGCTATTATGTCCAAGTCCGTTTGCAACAACAGATAAATGCAAGTTAAGAAGATAAATATTACTTAAGAATTAGCAATAAAACTTCATAAAAACCTTGAATTTGCATTACAGCTGAGAATACTGTATTGGGTTCTGACTCAAGACAGACAATCAAACAAAGATCAAGGCGGCAACAAACACTCGTGCACCTGAGTTTGTTCTCTTATCCAACTTTTGACTTCACTTGTGCTCATAACGAGTCCAGGTTAAAGAGTTTACTCAGAGGCTCTCTCTCTATTGATTGACATGCTTCGATGTAGATTTTTTTTTTTTTTTTTTAACTGAAGCTGATGTGTTATGATCTATTTACTGCAAAGAAATATTCAGCGATTTTCGATCTGATCTTTTTTTTATTATAGTAGCGAACAGACTTGGGCAAAGTCGCAAAAGTGCAGTGTGCGGTCGCAAAAGTATAGTTGCGAAAAGCCAAAGTAGCGAAACACCCCAGTTACTTGCTTCAGATATGGACACAGTCCTGGTTTCACTCGGCTCAGTTAGGCAGCTAACCCCGTAATCCTGCATAGTGGAACTGGCCCCATGAGAATGTTAACGTATTCCCACATCGCCCGAGTCTTCCTCCCGATACGGCCTACTGCCGACTCACCTGCGCGTACCTGACAGTCCTATCGCTTCGGGGATTAAACTCATTCACACCTAAGTTTCTGCCGATTTCAAAACCCCAGTGTGGCAGAACGGAGGCTGTGCCTCGCTCTAGTATTCTGCCTGTCTGACTGAATAATGCATCGCACTGTTGATTAATTCCGCCCGCAACAATTCATCGCCTCCGGAACTGTAGAATAAGAGCCTTTTTATCTCCATGTTTGTTTTAAGACTGCAGGACATTGCCTCAGTAAGGTAATATGCCAGAGGCTATTCTTTTTGACAGAACAGAATATTAGTTTCATTCTTTTTTCCCTCTAAGAAGGGATTAAATATAGGCTTATATCTAAAGTATACAGTATCTTTGCAGAGGGATCGAAGATACTCCTAACAGACGACTGGCCTCAGGATTCGTACAGCAGACATAAACACATCACGCAGAGTTCTGTCTGATAGGGGTGCAATGTGCAGCAGCCCAAAGTGTAAATATGACTTGAATGTAATTTTTTTTATCCTTACATTTTCTTATTTTTAATTTTCAGAAGTTATTCGTATGTCTCACTATCAACAGTAAGGCAATCTGAAAGATTATAAACATCATGGAGTAGGTCAGGGCTGACCAGCGCACTTCCTAGAGTATGGAGTAGTATATAGTAGAGTATATAGCAGTATAGACTCCAGGGAAGGACGGCCCAGGACTAATTAGCCAGCTGGGTGAAAAATCTGATGGGGAAAGAATACGATGTTGTCAGGGACGAGAGTAACAAAGAAAGCAAAAAGCACATAGCAAACCATGACAAGAACAAGGTAAGTCAGCTCTGGAGTTTGTGTTCAGAGCCAGTGACAGCCGGTGACTTGACCTCCGGTTTCGTGTCCATAATTGTATGAACATTTCAGCCGCACCAAACCACAAAAACATTATGTGTCCCAAATAAAGTTATATGTTTTTTCTAATACACTCCTGCCAGTGTGCCTCTGACAGCACGGGTGAGTTGCCGTGGCCACAATTGCCATGGCGACAACGCCCGATACTGCTCTTCCCATCCAACAACTATCGTCTAGGGCCTCGCTGGAGCACTATTTGGCAAGCATTGCTGTGTTCCTGCCTCGGCCTCTGCTCCATTGGGTCATTATAATGAGAGGGTGGGTCACTATTTGGCAAGCAGTGCTGCTTGTTCCTCGTTTAGATTCTGGAGCACAGGGGAATGAATGGGTGGGGCACTATTTGGCAAGCTGTGTTTCAACCTTATATTAGACACCGGAACACATGGACATGGATGGGCGGGATACTGTTTGGCAAGCAGTGCTCCGTCCCTCCCTTAAAGCCCATGAGAGCTGGAGGAGGACTGGGTGGAGCACTTTTTGGCAGCCAGTTCTCAGATCTTTCTGAAACCTAGAGGTCGGATTTGGCAGGGCGGATTCTGGCCGCCGGTCATCCACACTGCTCCTGCTGTCTAACGTCCAGCTGGAGGACCTGATAGGGCATGTTCTGGCAATCATTCCCTTCCTGCCCCATTGCCCAAATCCCCAGAAGAAGATGGGGGAGGGCACAATTTGGCAGGAAGTGCATCCTCCATCAGTTCAGATTAGAAAAGGCAGCTGTTGGAGGAATAGCGCTGGGAGAATGCTTCCTGCAGGCTGCAAGAGTTCGGACAACAAGGAGGGTGTCGAGCGAATTTCACTCCCAGGGAGAGAGAATGCAAATCTATTGACCTTGACACTCAAAGCACACAGAGAGATGCCGTTTCTTACCAGTGTGCTGAGCATTGTATGAATTCAGTACAGAACCACTGGCATAATTCACTGCTATTTTTATAGCCAGTAAAAGTGCATTCAGCCACCTGTTATCTAAAGGCTTATCTCTGGTTAGCATGGAGAGGAGCTCAGCAGCGCAGTTCCACACACAGGGGAGAAGGGGAGGTAACGCACCCTGTAGAGGCTCCCAATCCATCACAGGGCATGTGCACACACACTTACATTTCACACATATAAAGACATACACACACACACATGCACATTCACACAGTCACATTCACACATACACACACACACAAACTCACATTTCCCAAACACATGCATGCACACAATCACACACACACACACACACACACACACACACATACATATTTTGCGCATGCTCAAACACACACATACCCAACTGTATACACACACAAAATCACACACACAAACACACGCACATATTAAACTCTTACATACACACAGTCCATACACACACACACACACATACACATCATTCACACTTACACACAAACAGACACACGCACAAACACAAAGTCACACACACAAACACACACACGCATGCACACACACACACACATGCACACACACACACACACACACACGCACACACTGAGCATTACCCAAAGCCGCAGGAAAGAACACATGCAGACATGAACTCAACACAGTAAACAAATCATCCAGAATAAAACCATGCATTAGCCATTCAAAACATGACATCATCGAGGCATTTTACTCACTTACAGAGATTTCTTCCTTGCGATCTTTTATCTCTAAGCTACACAGTGACTGGGACGAAGCTGTAAGGCGTCAAATTCAAAGCTGTTGAAAACCTTTAATGTGGAAACTTGTTTAAAAGAGCCCCTGCAGGGGAGCTTTATTATCAGGGGGCATCAGGGGGCATTTGAAAACCTATCATGTGGTAACTTGTTTAAAAGAGCCCCTGCAGGGGAGCTCTTTTAAACAAGTTGCCACATGATAGGTTTTCAAATTTCAACAGCACAAGATAATTTGATCACCCTTTTCTTGAAGTGTTGCTCATAAAGGCTTTACACAGCATGTATAATGCCTTCATAAATGACACATAATGTCTTCATAAATCATATATAAGCAAATGTCATGCTTTGTAATGGGTGAAATAACATACCCTTACTCAGCAAGTGATGCCAGATGTGATAATGACAATGTGACTAAGCTGACAATGTCACCCTTAAAAACATTTAGCCACTAGCTAATTGACATTGTCAGTTATATCACATCTGGCTTCACATGCTGAATAAGGATGTGTCATTTCACCCTTTACAAAGCATGACATTTTCTTATGTATAATTTATGAAGACATTATGTGTCATTTATGAAGGCATTATAACAAACTGCCCCCTAAGGGGATAATAAAGATACCTTGAACTTGATGTAGATTATACATGCTGTATAAAGCCTTTATGAGCAACACTTCATCTAAAGTGTGAACGATGATTTAATTTTGATATTCTTTAAATTTATTTCAGCCATCTAAGGGTTAAAATAATCAGATAAAGTCACAGTTCAACACAAATATTTTGAATCTCGAATTCAGATATCTTCCCGCAGTTAGCTGCCTTTCCAGGTGTCATATTAATAGGCTTTGATGTGAAGGGACTTCACAGGGGAGAAGGTGCGCCATATTTTATAATCTGAGCCAATATATTGGTTGTAATTCTTCAACATTGCTCAGCATTTAACTGGTTAAATTCAGGCAACTGTGCTATCTATTTAAGATGTATTAACCCTTAGAGCAGGTGAGCTGTTTTAAACAAGTTGTAACATGATAGATTTCCAACAACTCAGGTGATTACCTTTTTAATTCCTTGAAAATTTATTCACCGCTCTAAAGGTTAATGTGAATGAAAAAAGGAGAATATTCCATTCGAGACCTCGTGATACGCCTCCACCAAGGAACTTTGTCAACATCCATATTTTTATTATCATTCCGGCTATAAAAGGTACTATTTCCAAGTCAGACTTTCGTCAACAGCAAAACAGTCGAAAGAAAGACTAATTAATCAGATTCTGGTGTTCTAAATCTACGTAAATACTGTCAATCAGGATGTCAAAAGCATTTGAAATCAATGGCTTCGATGAAAAGGAACCAGGAAGGTTTATTCAAAGGAGCAAAGAGCTTCGCCCTGATGGCGCTTGACCATAAATGCACCATCGGCCTGAGACATCATTCGCCGATTACTGAAATCGTCTGTGTCTGGCAGCATCACATAAAGGATTGTGGGAGACGTGATGAATCTGCAGCCATCCAATAGAGCCTTCCGCCCATTTCAGGGCTGCATTACAGGACTGGTTGGATCACAGCACACAGAAAAACCAGAACCTTTCCAAATCCGGAAAAGCGACCCAAACGTAGAGCCGTGTCTCAGATTTACCTCGATGCTGTGATCCAGCCTCCCCACCTTCTCTCCTGAGTAAAATTCCCCAAATCAAATCACCTCGTTGAGCTCAGTAAAGTCTCCCAAAACCCCTGCCATTCAATTTGACAGGCTAATGACAGGAATGTCAATTCACATGCATGTCAAAGCACAGGGGGTCCATGCAATCAGCAATACCCCACCCCCTATAACCTCACACTACCATTCCCAGTCAGCAAGGCACAGTAATGACATCACCGCTACCCTGAACAACAGTCTTCCAGTGCCCATTTACCCACTAGTAACGCCCAGCTGAAAAATGACTATGTTATGCTAATAGCCACCCGGAGACTGCTTTTATTCAATAGTGCATTTTAGCCGGTAAAATTCTTTTCAGAGCGTCGGGATAAAACAGCAGGAAGAGAAGTGCTTTCACTTCTCTCCCATGATGAATTAAAATGAAAAATCTCCACTTGCCATTAATTCTCTCCCCGTGTTCATTTTTTTTCACGCCCAAAACATTGTGCTTCTCTCACCCCCGACCATTATTCAGTCAGCTCTTCGACCAGCTGAGCTTCCGCATTAAATCCCTCAGTAAAAACTCCATAAATCCTCCGTCGACGGGACTGTCATGATCCGAATATTCCATAAACCAGACAGCTTTTGCTGGTCTTGTACAGTTATGCTCCTCCACGCTGCGCATTCATCATCCGGAAATTTCTGCAGCCTGATCGGAGAAAGCAGGCAGTAGAGGACAGTGCCCTTAAGTTTCAGCAGTACTCCTGCAGCAGGTTTCATTTGTTAAGCCTTCTTTTGTTTGATGCCCAAAGCAATGAGACTTCCTTAAGTCCCCTAAATTTTACATCTGCCCCAAA
The DNA here is from genome assembly GCA_029721435.1 of Gymnothorax reevesii. Taxonomy (NCBI): domain Eukaryota; kingdom Metazoa; phylum Chordata; class Actinopteri; order Anguilliformes; family Muraenidae; genus Gymnothorax; species Gymnothorax reevesii. Next base: position 19,699,563 of record CM056579.1, on the reverse strand, counting down.
TACAATTATCCAAGTCCAACTGGAACTTAGCCTATGTTCACAAGTCCAGTCGCAGCTACCTTAAAACGGATGAAATGTGACATATTTCCCCGCTGTTCAGCATTCCTCACAAGAGAAAATCTGCCAGTTTTCAGCCAATAAATCATATGACAGCCAATGAAATTGACAAAACAAAAGTAAAGAAAGTGCACTTGCAAGGGATTTTGACCAATAATTTACCTCAGATCTGCAATCTTAATGTTCAAAATCACCTGTCACCTGTAGGAAGAGACTTATCTGTATAAGACGAATGATCTACTCCATTCATGACAGTAATCTCGTCTGCTTTCTAGCCTCTCTTCCTGTTTGATTTCTGAGTACTCTACACACACTCGCTCTTCTCACACACCGGCTATGGCAAACAGGTGAAGGGTGACGCCGCGGATGATCCTCTACAGTCAGGGGATAATTAGGCTTAGATAGGATCTAGCACCAGCCCTGGTGTCACCTCTACATGACCGTCAGCTCTCTTTTAACTTCTTACAGGATTTCCATGGGATTTAAACTTCATTCCTACTTATCTCCTTGTGAAAACAGGTAATGCGTCGCAAAAATACACCCAGCTAACATTCCAGCAGCAGCACAGATGATCTGGACTGTGCGCAAGCGACCTGTTACTGTAACAGTTGACTGGAGTGTACAGCCCTTTTTGTGACACTTTGTGTATATGTTTTGTGTAGAGACTGGCCTTGTAAACTCGCACCCCTGGGTTTAAGGTGATTGGGGCTGTCAGGGAGGGGCAGGACCTTTGTACAGAGGGCTTGCAATGCCCTTCTCAGGGCACCCGTTCCGACACTGGTTCCTACCTTGCACCCAACACTCGTCTGCGGTTCCCAGAAGCTGGAGCATGCACCAGCGGCCACACCCTGGTAACTGCTATGGCAAGCCGGCTAAACCAGCCATAGGGTAGTCAGAGTGAAGCGAGTGCTTTGAAGAAATGCGAAGAATTTTGCAAGACCCGGCGAAGTGAGCGCAGGAGACCGACCCATAGTCGAATGGTCATGGAGACAATAACAGCAAACAGCGTTGTAGAGCACAAAGGGCATGACAAGATACCGCAGAAGTCCTGGCCATCCGGTGCAGCCGAAGAAGTCTCAGGTTGTGACGATCCATATTCGTGATGTATTTATTTTTGTAAATAGTGAGATCAACAGGAGATTAAAGGATTCCTTTAAAGTGTAAAATAACAGTTCAACGCTTAAGTTTCAAGCCTCCTTTTTGTCTTCCATGGGTCGGCGACAATGAAGCCGACAGCATTACCAAACAACTGTGAAGGTAACAACTGTTGTAATCAAACTCCATCTCCTGTCGACATCTGTCTCATGCTGCTAATCAAAAAAGACCCTTTTCTCACACTTAACACTGAACTTTGATGATGTCCAATAACAGGAAAATGGCTCTCGCAATTCCTTTAAGTGTCAATTTTGCCTTACCCAGAATGTTGTGCACATGAAGAAGGGAGGGTATAGATTGCCAGTGCTCAGAGGTCTTGTTTGCCTCCACTGGGGATGTCAGTTTAAGTGCATACCAGTGATGAATTAAGGAGTGTCCACATTTCCTTGGATTGTAGTGCCGCAAACCAATGACCCTGAGAAAAAAACTAGACCGTTCGCTCTCCATTCAGGGTGCATTCTGCCATGGTCAATAGGTGCCAGCTTCCATGCATGACAAAACACAGTAAACACAATAAACCTCCCTGTTCAGAAATAAATAATCTAAAAAAAAAAAACATAATAAGGTTGCTATAGGGCGCTTTTTCAAATAAGGACATATAATTGACAGCTTTCAGGATATAACCGATATGATCAAAGTTAAAAAAAACTCAAATATGTAACAGTAAAACTATGGTTTTAGAGAAAATAAAAGAAATAAAAATTTCTGCATGGCCTGCACGGTTTTCAAAGCCAAGAGCTTTGACATTTGACATTTTATTTGATATATAAATCATGCATCTCCAAATTGGTTAAAGCATTACATGCTTTGTTTTGCCATGACCGGATGTTAAAGCCGACTTACCATTAGATAGGGGGCTTTGCGCAGTCTAAATTTTTCTCCACGTCATTTCCATAAATACAAACAGGAGGCCTGTGAGCGAGACGTCTATGGTAGGTCCTAACAGAGGAGAGCTGATAAAGGTCAGAAAAGTGAGTTGTTTCTGCAAACTCCATAAGGGAGTGTTCAGCACTGCCTGTGCAATATTCACTAAAACCTACAATAACAGCAGCTCCCATGAGAGGAATTGAGAAAAAACAGCCCGCGTTTATTTCAGAACCAGTAAGGAGAGTAAATACTGCCGGGGCCTACAGACTGTCACTGTATTTGTTCCACCCCTAGAGGCAAACGTTATTACTGCACCTTGATGATGCATATTTAAAGCCCCACTAGGTAGGAATTTCACCTTAAAATATCAGTTTCAAAGTCTAACTATTGGTGGACTGGATTATTGCAGTGAGAATGGCATCTCTCCCATTACCACAGAGGGAACTGGTGGCCTGCAACTGGGACTATGTAACTTTCGACCGCGGGACTCGCACTCTCGCGAGACGTACATTCTGCTTTACGGCACACACAAGCTTTTGGATAAGGAGCATAAGTAGAAGGCAGCTAGGCTAGCCCGCTAGCCTGGTATCGTGTCTCGAAAGATGGCTGAGGCAAAGAAGCGAAAAAGGACAGTGTCGGCGGAAGCAGGATAAAAAAAGCAAGAGTGACCGTGCACAGCACAAAACCAGAGTTAATATTGGACCGGCTTTTTCACACTGGAGAGAGCTCACGGCAAAAGAGGGCCGCAAGTCGGACGCCAAGCTGACAGTGTTGCTGATTGAGAGGTGAGTTATATGCCCATGTTCATGCATTGTATTTATCACACATTGTTTTTGTTGGCTGTGTAGGCACAGTCACTATTTGGGTTATCAAAACGTAACTGTTTGTAAGCGCATTCAAATAATGTAAACAAGGTTAGCCGAGGTGGCATTAGCATTTCACTGGCAAGGTTAGCCCCTTTTCGAAGTGTTTTTTATAGTAGACTTTATGGTTTACGGTGAGAAAAGTTGTTGACTTACAAGCAACTATTGTTTGAAAGCCATATCAGGCCATATCAGCTTTGTAGGCTGGCGTTGTACCGTCATTATATTGATATTGTCCCGTTTTGAGGTTACAATAGCTACTACGTCTTCTAACATTACTCTTAGGAGAGGTGCGCATACTTTGTTGTAGAGCAATAGCTTTAATCCAACGTTGTTGAAAACCTCCATGTAAACACAATCTTACCTAATACCTTTATTGATTCCAGCTCCACAAGTCTCAGGGTGTAAAAAAACTGCATGTTCTTACGGGGGACGTCAGCTGGCAGCAACGCTCTGTGTGTTTTACGACAGCGGTGTTGCGTTTCTACCTGCTCTCGTGGCCTTTAGTGGCCGCTAGAGAGCACGAAACTGGGATTCCTACCTAGCGGGGCTTGAAAGACTTACTGAAACAAATGCAACACATTTTGGGGGTGAAAAAAAAACAGAAACATTTTGCAGAGTAAATAAATTACTGTGCATTACTGTGCAACCAATCGTGTCTCCTTTGGGCAACTTAGGCAAATAAGGAAAAAATAAGTATGATCTGAATCAGCCGTCTGTGGGTAGAAATGACAGCTTTAGTATTGAGAGGACATAGAGCCATCATGCATAAAACATGGTGGCTGAGGTGTGACATTAAAGGCTCAGCATAAGTCCCTTCCATTATGTGAAATTATAAAAGATGTCACACCTGGCTGAGTTTCCATAAAAGTTAATGAGAGAGTAGCCCTATCACTGCTAGACTGAATCAAAGCGAGGAAAAACATGCTTTTCCGTGCAGGTGATGTAAAACGTGTTCCTCTCTCATTATGTTTTTCAGCCCTGCCTTTTTCTCCCGTAAATATGAGAGGACCGCAAGCCAGCAGATGTTGAGAGCCTCGCTCACTCAGTTATTACGCTCAGCTGTGGGGTGAAGACGATCCGCTTTATCAAATGTTATTGCTGGTTTCAGTACCTCGGACAGCGACACAGCTCTCCAGACTTTTTTTTTTTTGGGGGGGGGGGGGGTGTGAGGCAGAACAGGAGAGGGGGGGAGAGAGAGAGAGAGAAAGAGGGGGGGAAATCCCGTGCGGTCCGTCTAACACACATTAAAATGGAGGTCCCCCTCGCTGCCCGCATTTGAGTATTCTGTAAACTAAAGAAGAAGAAGAGGATGGCCCATGAGATCTGAGGCTCATTCGCAGGCGTGTCGCCGCCAGCGTTTGATCTACTCCGGGCTGCTCCATGAAATGTCGCGGGACGAGTCAGGTGCTAAATATTTGCCGGAAGCTCTTCCTGCGCACACTGGGGCGGCCAGTTCTCCACGGGGGTAATTCAGCACTTCACAAGCTCCTGAGAAAACGTTGTGTCGAGCATAGAAAAATAAATCCCATAACACAATACTTAGAACAGCTTTAACATTCTTCCAGAGAATGTTCGGTCTGAAAGGCTGGAAATATCAAATTCTCATCATGAGGGGCCAATGTATTAGCAGGTTTTTAGTATGTTCCTGCACACGCGTGCTCAATTTGAGCCATCTATAGTTTAAAAAGACACCACACTTTGTTTTCAAGTACTAATTTGGCAGCAAAAAACAATATAGTAGAGATTATGACATGACAGGAGATAGAAACCTGTAGTAAGTTTTCGCCCACGCCTTTAAAAAGCTGGACGAGACCTATTCCATGAGACCTTAAGGGTCACCCAGGCCTATTCCATGAGATCCTCAGGATTCCATTCCAACCCAAATCAGTCCTGTCCCTGAAGGTCTATCATCTTAAAGGTTTTCACTTCAAACAAACTTAGCAAACCACATTCAACAGCTAGATCAGGGCTGCACAACCCTGTTCCTGGAGTTCTACAATCTTGAAAGGTTTTCACCCTGTTTTCACTCTAACCCTGACACAACAAACCTCGTTCAACGACCAGATCTGACTGCCCAACTTTGTTCCTAGTGATCTAATATCTATAAAGTTCTTCATCCTTAAGTGCAAACCGCACCTCGACAGCTAAAGATTTTGGCTGCTAATTTGTAGAATATGTTGAGTCCAGACTCTACAGCTGGCTACGATAACAGAGAGGGGGATACAGACAGCGACAAGGAAACAAAACACATGTGAATCGTGAATACTGACATGGCAAGTGGGCTTAAATTTTCCTATGAGAAGCAGATCTATCAACTTAACATAAGTTTTGAATTATGGAATGTGTGTTCAATCAGATTCAACTGAGATTCTTTCCAGAAGTTTTAGTTCTTTGAACTTGGTCCATCTCTTTAATCCTTTTTGTGAACTGGGCAAGTATTCAGGCAAAATTCTATTCATTTTTTTTCCATTGTTTTGAAGTTAATTGCAATTTTGTTCCCCACGCCACATAGCAAAATGCAGCATAGCTGCACCACAGACATTGAGCCAAGGCTACAGGATGTTAAAAGTTATACTTTTTTTATCACAGCCGACAGCTTATAATGAGTCAATATCTTGGACGCGTATGCTAGGTTAGCAGATGGCGATAAAGGCATGAAAATAAATGATGCATAAACATTCCATTTTCTGATGCAACGTCCACTGTATCTCACGCACCATCGCTCTGGTGAGAACATATGGCAAAAGACTGTGATGTAATGCGAGGTACTGTAATAAATATCGGGTCCGCTTGGCAGGCCAGCTGACCGATCCGAATCCAGAACCGGAACTATCCATGGCCTCAGTCAGGCCAGTAAAGGGGATGTCAGTCTCATCAACACCAGCACCCCACTTTGGTCAATATGAGAACTGCGGTAAACCTTCAGAAGCAAAAAATAATTATAATCCCCCTTGGGAGACAACTGTTGGGTGTTTCGAACAGCAGCATCGCTGGGTTTGTATGATAAGACCCAGATAACATCTGAAAAACCTGGTAGAACTTGAAGGACTTTAAACTTTAGTGCATTTTCCAGATTTTGAAGCGCTCCACAATTTACAAAGTCCAGCCACAAACGGGTAACAAACTGAAGGGGAAAAAAAACTGAATAAATGTGTAGACAAACATAAGAAACACAGATGGCGCTGTTCATTTTCCCAGTACTTATTGGGTCACATTACAAGGGGGTGGATCACAGCAAATCAGTGCAGAGTTATTCGGTGTGATCACCTTCGTATCCTGTGATGAAGGATTCCCACCATGATGGAAGGTGATCTCTTCTAGAATGACACTGACCCGAACCCCACAGAGCACAAACGGGTCACTGAATGGTTTTATGAGTATAAACATGATCCCAAACACATGCCGCTGCCTTCAGTCTCTAGATCTCAAACCAAGTGAAATATTAAGGAGACATTGGAAAAATGTTTGAGGTAGTGAATTCCATTACCATTATCAAAACACCAAATGATTTACTGTCTTTTGGAAGGAAGGTATTCCTTTGCTCCTGTAAAGTTTAACACATGTGGACTTTATGCCGAGGCATGTTGAAGCTGGCAGCTTACGGAGGTCCAACACATCACCAAAACTGCTTATGATGATTTTTCCGTAAATTAGTCACCCAGCAGCAACACGGAAATCCTGCTCCACCGATCAGAGACCAATGTGAGGAGCAGCAGGAGCTGGACATCACAATACCGAATGGGTGGGGTGCAGTTATTCGCAGCGAGAGTCAGTACACACGTGCAAGCCGTCTCACATTTTCTGAAAAAATTAGCGGCAGGTCTGTACCGAGCCTAGTGGCCCACCAGACTGGTGCTTAACCCCGGTTTCTGTAGCATGAAGCGACCGGGAGTATTGCTACTCCCCCTGCATGGAATGCCAGTCCCTCGCAGGTATTCCCCCAGCTCTTAATCAGGTTTTCAGACAATTTTCTGGTACACATTTTAACACCTGGGTGGAGTGAGGCAGTGTGGGAGTGAAGTGTTTTGCCCAAGAACACACCGCACAGGTCATGGCAAGAACTTGAACTCAGGACCCTCTGATCCCAAGTCAAGCCTAAACAAAAAAACCATAGGGACAACATAAAAAGAAAAAAATGGCCTGAAGGCCTGAAGGCCTTGTGTCCCCCCTTGCAGAAGTGACCAGAAACATGTGACAAGAACTGTTTTGATGGCTGAAAATAATGTGGTGCACTATACCACTAATAATGTGAAGTTCAATGACACTGTAGCTCATAGGTCATTGGTTGAACAGAGAGATGGATGAGGGATGGATCATTGTGATATGAGCTAAATATAACCATGGGTTATGAGAGAGATTACAATTTTCATGACTTGTGGATGAAGGACGCATCGCCAAGGCATAGTTTTGTGCCCATGGCTGAGATCTACCTAACAAACCAACAAGAATGTCATATGAATTTGGTGATCCTCCATCAAAGCTGTCAAAAGTTTTTGCGAGTACAGTGTTCCTCACATGTTTTTGCTCAGTGACCTTGAAAACTAGGTCAAGGTCACTCATCACTGAACTTGAGCAAGGGCTTCACAAGAGGCATATGTGGTGTGAATTTGGTGATCCTCCATCAAAGCTGTCGAAGTTATTGCAAGTACACTGTTCCCGGACGGACGGACGGACGAACAGCATTTCTATGTCCCGCGTCCCGCCGGGGCGACGGGGGACAATAACACATGACAGCGAATGATACATGGAGCTGCAGACATAATAGGGCCGCGCAGACACCGGGTTCTAGTCTCGCGCCCGCAGTGCACAGCGGAGTCCGCCTGTTTCACATGTCCCGCGCAGACCGCCGCGCCGACCCTCCGAATGAATAATTCACGGGAGCGAACTCATCACAATGCATTCTAATGGAACAGCGGTTTCAATCGTCAGGTTTCGCCGGCCCGCGCCTTTCATGAATACTTTCTTTGTTATGTATTTATTTATATTTGGTTTTGTTCTTTTGTTTCTCACCCCACCCTTTTCTTCATTTCGCCAGGTAGGTAGATGCATGAGAGCGTGCTTACAGGAAGCTAATCTAACCCTCCCTCGTACTTCAGGGTTGCGCGCTTAAATAAATTCGCTTCCTTTCGCAAATAAATAACTAACTAAATAAATAAATAACTGCGGAGCCCGTGTCCGTGCACGATCAAAGCCGTGGTCCGATAACACAGGCCTGTTTTCTTTCATTTCCATCATGGAGCACCAAGGGCTCGGAATGTGCGCGGAATCGCAATGAAGGCGATAAGGAGATAGTAAAAACCGGCATGCTAAAGCGACCCGATACAGCATACATAGCCTACGGGCTACGTGTATGCTTCTGACGTGTATGCTTCTGATTCAGATAAACACTATTCCCTAATAGGCCTATTACGCAGTAATATTTGGTCAGTGATAACTTTTACCTACGCCGCACTAAACTCATTCCATCACAATAAATCTGATGATCTTCACTTACATTGGATTTTGCGTACGAGTATATTGACAGCCCTTTCTATCCAAATATTTACAGTATATAAAAAAAAAAAATATATATATATATATATATATATATATATATATATATATTTACTCGAAAGTGAGAAAGAGATGCCATATGCCTTTTTTCCTTTTTTTTGGGGGGGGGGGGGGGTGTTTTCTTCCCATCTTCAAATCCGATCGTATTGTACTCCCAGAGCGCCACTTCAAACTAGAATACATGACGAATGTTGATCACGTCAGCATTTAATGATTCCCACATTCATGGACAAACCCCAAGTGACCTAATTGTTGCTGCACTGTAACTGGACGGCTTCCAAATAAATTCAGATTGACTGACGGATAAGAGAACGCGCCCAGTCTCTGGCCGGACCATGTTGAGTGCAGCCTGGACGGTTCCCACTTTGTCTGTCTGAAATAAAAGAAACAGTTGTGCTATCAAAAGGGAACAGACCATCACCACAGAGAAATGAATCACTTTCTTCTCCTCATTCCTTTTTTAAATGCAAACTTTATGAGTCTAATGTGCTATGGTGACACTGAACAATAAGGGAGGAGGGGGGATATCAGTCAATGTACTGAGCATGCTCTAAAGAGAATCCCAAGCGAGAGCAGTGACACATCTCCACATTCTCATATCCTCCCTGTCTCTAGTGCATGCGTGAGTACACGTACACGCACGCACGCGCGTGCACATACACGCACACACAATATCACACCCTTTCTCTCAGGCATGCGCACACAAACTCTATCTCTCTCTCTCTCTCTCTCTCTCTCTCTCTCCCACTCTCGTTCTCTCAGTCGCTTCCAAACCACGCGAATACACAGACGCATACACCCTGCGATCTCGCTCACTCGCCCTTAATCGGTGCGGAATCCGTCAAAGTGGGTCAGACCGCGTTCACCCATCTGTCCCAGTCGCGGCTTTAACACATGAGAACTGATTAAAAAAAATGAAAAATAGGCCAAATGTTTCGAACGCTGGCTTCAGTAGAAATAAAAACAGTATATCCTCTCACAACACAGGGGCAAAGACCTGCGATCTGCAAGATGCATCACACATACAGGGTGACGTTCAATCATTTATTCCTTCATGTGTTTGATTTGCCGGCGATAAAAACACAGTTTTTTTTTCTCCTTACCTTTCCACTGGACAGCCCATAATGAGGAGTGGGAGTATAATCCATCGTCATGGCAGCCGGCTCCATCGCTTGGCAACCATGCTTTTCTGCAGCGTGAAGTGTTTGTTGCACCATAAATGGGAACCTTCTTAACCTCAGCTATTGGCATTTGACATCATCGACAGCGAGGGACTGTCACGCAACGTGATGTGATCATCTATCATTTTTTGCCCACAAACCGCCGGCCCACCCAAATATCATTGGCTGACCTCTGACCATTTTAGTCCGGCGATATGCTGGGCCGATGTGCAGAGGGAATCATCCCACCCGAGCCGGCATTCATTGATCGGTGGGGATGAGGGCGAGACATCGAGCCAAATCCATGCACATCAATCATGCAGCCATGTTTACGTGGCTTCAAAGATGTGCATGTGAATTTAAGGAAGCCATTTGTAAAATAAATACATCCATCCTCCCACAGGTATTTTCCTAATGTAGTCATCACATCCCAGCCCACTTGTAGAGGTTCAGAACATCACAGGGCTAAAGGATTAAATGAGAAACTCAATAACACATCAATATCTGCACCACTGGGTGAAAACTGAAAGGTTGACAGCAGTACAATAAATTGAACCACATTCTACACAACCTCTAAACCTACCATGTTTGGCTAAAAGGCCTTTTTACATCACCAAAATGGCCAGTTAAATGCCATATATAGGCATATATACAAACTGAAGTCATGGAGAATTTTTTTTACATTGCACATGCATTCCCATGACATTGCAACATTCCCCGCCAATGGCTCTTGACGTCAAACTCTCTTGAGAAAAATTATGCAATAAAGGGGCATTGTGAGCAACTTAAAAACCATGTCCCTGGATCGCTGGGGATGAAATGTCCTGAACGGGAAAGGACACGACCTCAATAACGTATTTGTTTGAGCTCAGCAGCGAGTGGCTGTACCACTGCCTAATGCTAACAGCGGTGGTAATGCATTACATAATGCGTTGTCACATAAATACAAAATAACAACTAAACAATGAGCGCACAGTGTGCTTCACAAAGCTCAGTATTTTCCACCACTAAAGGCAACCTAGTATTCACTGCTTTCCAGTATAGCATCCACCACTGCAAGGTTGGTTATGAAAACCCCGACAATTTCAGTCTCCACAACATGCCCGAGCAGGCTATCTTCCACACGGCGATCACTCACTGTGTGAAGAAATATGCTCTTATGTCTGCGCACAATTTATCTCTTGGGAATTTCCTGATACGTCCTCTGCTTTGCTGACTGGGGTCATCCGTGGGACGACCCCCCCACAGTCACCAGGTGCACCCCATGTCCCAGTATGGCCGCGTTACGCACTGACATGACACTCTGGCTGCCTATATGAGACGCCAAATGCTTACATTTTTGCACTAAATGTAGCACTACAGGGAGCCTGGTCTTTGGGTTTGAAAAACAGGCGGGGCTCTAGTTCCATATGACTGGGCCAGGATCCCAAAAAAGATAAGCAGAACACCCCATCACATGACATATTTAGTGGATGATTTTATCCAGAGTGACTGACCGTTGATTAGATCGGGGAGAGGCCAGTCACCTCTGTAGAAACATGGGGTTAACTGCTTTGCTCGAGGACCCAACAGTGGAAGTGATCTGAGTGCAGCTACACTGGGACTTGAACTAATCACCTTCTGCTTCCCAGAAGAACACCTCAGTCACTAAGCAACAAGCTTCCTCTGTGTGGGGTCCTCACCTTGCCTCGCTCCCCCCCTCAGGCGCTGGGTGCACACAAGGGCTGGGGGCAGCTGCCTCTCTGTACCCAGGCATATCCCTGTCCCAGTGTGGCCCCATAAACATAACTGTTTGACCAACTCCCTGACATGCACGAGTCTAACATTAATATCGGACAGACATACGTGTTACTGTGGCACTCTGTGAGATTACGACATACAGCTACTCAAAAACCACTTTAGGGAATGTCCTTTCAAATCTACAACAGTGTATGTGGGTGATAAAAAAACCCCAAAGATAGCATTTCTGAACCAAATCTGTGCCCGTTTCTGGTGACTTTGAAACAACAATCAGAACAGACCGGGTCTGGATGAGCGTGTAACCTGGAGGGCGTTTATTTGCCCAAGTAAACTCATCCAGAAGTGGACTTGCTCTTCCACGAGCTACGATGAAGAAAATTTTCTGTTGTGATTTGTTTGGGTGATTAAAATCATATATGCAGCCTACCGCATCTCCTTAAAACACAGGGATTAAAGAAGCAGCGGGGGCTCATTTTTGAGCTGCGAGACGCAGCCAATGCACACCGTCTGGAGCCGAGGCAGGCAGCTCGATATGCTCGGCTGATTGCACAGTCCACGCTTTAAAAAAAGCTCTGATTTCAGCCTCCTGTTCTGCAGCTAATCAGGGCCAAACTCTGCTACAGGACATGCACCTCAGCGGCACCAAACGGGTTCTAGTAATACGCGGGGCTGGGGAGCGATTACCAGAGAAACGATGCCTAATCTTTTCAGCAAATTCCCAGATAATTGCGCTGTTGAGATCATGTAAGAAAAGCCGGGAGATAACGGGGCGGGGAAAGGGCGAGCCATGGGCCTGATTAAAATGGCGGCCAACGATTAGACTCCGCGAGGATTTGTCCTAACTATGACCCCCCTTCGGCCAAAAGGCACTGTCACCACCAATGCCAAAACAAAGTCTAGAGTTTGAACCGCAAATGAGAGTGAAAGTGTGGTTTTATAACAGGCTATGGGATTGTGTTTAAAGTGCAGCATTGCCATTTGGTCCCTCCGTCTGCCAAATGACTCAGGCCTGCTGTAACTGTGTCCGTGCAAGAGCCTGTACCCTGTGAAAAGAAGAACTTGCTCCCTTAATGAGCCGGCAAAGAGTCCTCATCCATCTCCTCACAGCCCGAACTCCACACAACCTCCAAGGAACACCCAAACCGCCGTCCCAGCATTAGCCAGACCTATAATTGCTTCAGTCTAGTTTTCACAGGAGGGGGGAGGAACTGGCATCCCAGCCAATGTCCTCCACTTGCAGTGGTTACAGGACGCTAGCTCAAGAATGCTTCCTCAACAACAGAGCAGGTTTGATGACCATATTCTCCAATTGAATCACTGAGTTTCCAAAGAGCCCAACTCCATTGAATTAGAGGTCTGCATATCTTATAACAAGGAGAACTTGTAATTCCTGCCAAAAGCATCCCAATGACACTCGTGTGAAGGAATAAACTAAAAATGTGAGGAGTCATAACATATGACCAAAAAAAAAAATCAATTTTGCAAAAGAGTCTTCCCTAGAGTTGGGCCCTTTGAAAACTCAAGGATTCAACTATTTCTCTGGCAGCAGTTCTTTGCTGGAGAGCCACAGAGATATTCATAAGTATTTACACAGCAACACGTTTTTTTACGGCAGCAATCCCCACATATTTCACTAAATTTGTATGTAAAAAACTTCAAACTGTATTTTAATTTAATGCGAGATACTGTATCTGCAGCCATGTGGAGTGATTAACCTTTTGAGCGCTGAATACATTTTCAAGGAATTAAAAATGCATTTATCCTGAGCTGTTAAAAACCAATGGTGTGGCGACTTGTTCTAAAGAGCTCCCCTGCGGGAGACGTGACGTGATATCTTACGTCACTATAGTTGCCCACGGCGCTAAAAGTGTTAAGATATTTTCTTAATTTTTTTGTCACCGTCCTAATACTTATGAATGCCAAGGCGGCAAAAAAAAAAAAAACCTGTGCTGAATCCCCTGGTGAATCTGTAGGTTCTATGAGGCAGCATTACCGGTCAGACCGCAGGGCAATGACACGGCATTTTCACAGCCGTCCCATTTTAGTTCATGCTTTGGTAGGATTGTTTTTTTACAGTCTCAGTGAGACCTCCACAACACCAAAATCCAGTGAAGAAGAGTGCTTTTAGCACTGCTGTGAGAGCCATGTCTTAATTTGAATTCCCATTATCAGTGACATTTTTTGCTATAATATGCTTTTAATGAGAGTGATGCATCTGAACAAGATACTATCTCAAGGCTGATGTAAAGCAAGACTGCTCTGCTACAAATATACAGCCTTTTAATAACTACATTACAAAGCTATACTTCGTTTACCGGGTTTTGTTAAACATTATTTCAGTTCTACTAATTGGCCAAGAAATTTTCTGTGCGCAGTCAGGGGCGTTTCAGATATTCGCCTTAGTTTATGATGACCTGTCAGCCCTACAACAGCCGACACGGGAGCATTCACAGTTTGCGGTCGAAAGCAATCTACCCGCAACAATAAATAATTTAATGCAGCAAATTTAAAGACAATAATAGTGTATTACATAGAATTATGCACAACGTTTTGCCGTTCCACACGAAGAATGGCTTTTATTGAGGAGGAAATTATCACTGCAATTAAATTCCCAAGCTTAATAGACTCCCAGGAGAAGACACATTCCCCACAGAATTCTATAATTTATGCAATTATCTGTGCCACTGCTAACGGGTATCCGCACACGAGCATCAACGAATACCAGCCTACTGAAGTCATTCCACCAGGCTACTATCAAAGTTATTCACAAAGGTGCAAGGACTAGCCCTTCGAAGTCAACATGAGAAAGACCCGATTTAAGAGGTCTCAAACCAGAATAGACTACTCAGGGATCTCCGAGGATCTGAGCTTAACCTGCTCATTCAAGCTGAACTGCACCAGTTTGTTTGCAAAAAAAAAAAAAAAAACTGGGACACTAGGATGTAGGTGGCTGGACCTGTCAATCATATTACCTGGACAAGAAATGTGTTGCCTAGGTTCTTCAACTTGTTCCAGGCACCATAAGGCTTGTCATTTAAAGTCTGTGCTTCAACTGATTGATGCTTTTATTCAAAGGGACAAACAGTTGATTACAGTACTGGGTCAAGGCCATTACTCAAGGTCCTAAAAACGACTCACCAACCTTCTAATTCCGAGTAATGTTCCTTAATGCCAGGCTACACGTTGCTCGCGACAACTACACTACAACACAAAACCACCAGACAAGTCATTTTGCGCAGTGAATACCTTAAATTAAGCCTGGTTAATTGTATGACATTTTATTTCACACACACACACACACACACAATTTGAACCTTCAAAACCATACAATGGACAACATATTGCATGCACCTACATTGGCAGAGACATTCTACCATGACCCTGTTCTGCCTTGGCTTTGGATTGAAGGATTATGGGTGAGTGAACACCATGAGCCTGACAGTGCATGAATGAGAACCCACAAAAGCTGGTTTGAAAGAGAGTACCTGCTTTGAAACACTTGATGGGGACATTAGCATCATTTCAGCCGAGGAAAGACACATTTCAGTTACCAGAGACGTTATTTTAGCAGTTGGAGACTTTTGGGACTTCATGAGGGTCTCATTAGGGGGACAGGGAAATATGCCGAAGGACCTATCTTTGAAGCGGATATTTTGTTGATCGCAGCCGTCCTTCGAATTGATTTTGAGAACACATGGGCGTCTTATGACAGGGTTCCCCGAATGCACAAACCGAAAATAAGGTTTGGAGAAATGTCTGAGGACAGTTATTGATCGTGAGCGGAGGGGAGACCAAGATAACATCACATCAATATCAAAGTTTTAATTCTAACTTTTCTACTGCAACTTTCCACATCACCATCTTTCTACTGAAAGTTGACAAAGTCACATTCGACTCTTTGTAAATGGACTGCACTTATATAGCACTTTCTAGTCACATGGCCCCAAAGCACTTTACAACCATGCCTCACATTCACCCTGATGGCAGAGGCTGCCATGCAAGGCGCCAACCTGCACATCAGGAATGTGGGGTTCAATGTCTTGCTCAAGGACACTTAAACAAATTCTCTGTGATATGGAATCAGTGACACCAGATGCGGGAAAAGGGAATGAGGATTTATTGATAAACCAAAACAGGCACGAGGGCCAACAAAAAACTTGGCCCAAAGGGTTGCAAAAAACAAACTAAGGAAGCTACACAGAGCTATAAACAATAAATGCAAAAAGGCAAAAAACAAAAGGCACTGGAAACTCCAGGCAAGATGCACAAGAAAAGTAAATAACAAGACTAAATATATATACACAAAACAAGAGGCTGGGACAAGACTTGAGACTAGAAATGCTAGGGAACTATGATAACAAGAACTTGGCTAAACTTGCACAAGCAACGAGACGCGAGACACTGTCTGCCAGCCAACTTCCACCGCAACCAGATAAAGGCTTGGAAATCATGACATGAGGGGTAACACCTGGAGAGAGAGAAACAAGAGGCATGGCAAGATCAAGACATGGACAGAGATTGGATGACATGACCTGCTCATTAAGAGAATGAGCGTGCTCAGCTTAAGTACCAATTAAGTATGCAGTTTGGAAGCAAGCATGAATGTTAAGAACAGAAAAGCACAGCAAGATCTTGAAATAGCAAAGCAGGAATCATGACAATAAACTCCCTGTCTAAATTAGTAGTATTAGTAATGTGCCTATCTAAGAATTACACCAACCCAGTGAGTGTTAGTAAATGTTAGTAACTTGAAAACAGTTAATTGTCAATTAAGCTTAGAGAGGCCCGAATCCAGCACAGCATGGAAGGAAGGGGAAATACCAAAGCCAACCAGAGCTCAGAAATGTGCAACAACGAAGGCACGGGGCGGAACGCAGACAAGCGGTGGAGTGGCATGGCAGACCTGGCAAAAACAAAAACATGGAAAAGTAAAAACATGGACATGGAACATGAATTATGAAATGTAAAATCCTAATACAAGAAACTGTTAAACTATGACATGAACATGAACTATGAAACATGAAACTATGAACTATGAAATCTAGAACATGAAACTGTAAAAACCATGAATAATACTGTTCTGGCCAAAGGCCAGAACCCCGGAACACAACACTCTGGAGGAGCCGGGGATCGAACCGGGAACCTTCTGATTCCTAGGCCCGCTCTACCTCCTGAGCCATGCCGCTCCGTTTGTGAAACACGGTCCAGCCTCTCTGACATGACGTAAGCGCCAGCATATCCTGCAGGGTGTCTTTTTCCAACGGAAGCTGACACGAGCTTATTGAATGATTTTTAAGAATTTGAGACCGTCGCACAGTTTTAATAATATATATGCTGATGGACCGCTTGCTGGAGCATAAACATTTCTTACTGAGAGATATAAATCTGGCCTTCCAATCCCTATAGCATTGTGTCATTCTAAAATGAAGAAATGCGTTCTAGTAGAAAATACCACTTCTAATATCTGGAAAAGAATGAACAGTCAGAAGAATATGGCATCTTTTTTTTCCTGAACTGCATAGAAATTATGCATTTGAGTCAGCAAGACTGAGGCAGATTCTTAGACAGTCTTTTTAGGTAGGTGGTACGTGTCAAAGTTAGATCCACACGAATGCCAGAAACTAAGGTTTCCTTGCAGAACATTGCCTAAAGCATCACACTGCCTATGTCAGCTGGCCTTCTTCCCATGATGCATCCTGGAGCCATGTTTTCCTCTGTTAATCAACACACTCGCACCTAACCATCAAGCCAGGGTCACTTAGTCCAATGCCCAGTTCTGATGATCATACACTCGCTGTAGGTACCTTCAGTGGTGGACAGGGGTCAGTATGGGCACTGTGAGCAGTCTGCGGCTACACCACAAACTCTGATGCGTTGTGTGCTCGGACACCTTTCGATTATTGCCAGCTTTAACTCTTTCACCAATTCGTGGTAGAGCGGCTCTTCAGTGGACTTGAGCCAGATGAACCAGCCTTAGAAAGCCACATGCAACAACGCACACTTTGGTGCCCAGGTCCCGAACACCAGTTCATCAGTTGTCCTTCCTTGGACCACTTTTGGTAAGCACTAACTATTTCATGACAGGCACACCCCCAGAGGACCAAGTGCTTTGTATGTGCTATGACCCAATCATATTATACGTACCGGGTAAAAAATTACAACTATTTTTATACATATATTGACCTCTCCCAAGTATTAGGAGCTCAAAAGTATCTAACGTGACCAAAAATTAAATTTTCGTTTTTGATATTTGGTAGGAAATCCTTTACAGTCAATGACTGCCTGAAGTCTGGAACCCACCGCCATCATTCTCCTCTGAAGATGCATAGCCGGGCCTTTACTGCAGCAGCATCTAGTTCTGCTCATTGTTGCGGCTTTACCCATCAGTTTTACCTCCGGCGAGTAAAAAGCAGGTTCCTTTGGACTCAGGACTTAGTTGCTGTAGAGCATTCCGCAATAGTTGAGTTGTTTTTGCAGTCTGTTTTGAATCACTGCTCATCTGCATTCAGAAGCATCACAGAATGAGTTTTGAAGCATTTAGCTGAGTTGGAGCAGATAATATAGCCCTACAAAATGTCGGCAGCCAAATCACCAAACAAATACAACAGGTATGGTTCCACTGGCTGACAAACATGCCCAGGCATCATCTTTACCAGTGTGTTACGGTACTTCCTGTGGTAAACCCTCTGTCTTTACTCTGGTGGTGTCCTCTCTTGATAGTTGACGTTGACGCAGTTGTTTTAATGTCCTGGGGCGTGTTCATCTGGTGAACTGTTGTGCAGGATTTTTTTTTCATGAAAAGAAAAACTGTACAGCGGTCTTCATGTCACCCAACATGGTTGTTTCTGTGGTTTTCCAGTCCTTTTGGTGTTCCTACTGGAACATTCTTCATCTTAAAAAATGAATTTTTCTCACCTTGCCATTTCTCTTAAGAGTTTACTTTTTGATTTTTCAGCCAAATGACAGTTTATATCTCTGGCAATGAAACCTACAGTTAACAGCAACAGACTCCAAATGCAAATCCACACACATTTGGAGGGATTTAGGACCATTCCTTGGTGCAGATCCTTTCAAGATCAGTCAAATTCCTGGGTTTGCGCCTATCAACTGCCATGTTCAGGTCAACCCACAAGTTTTCGATCGGACTGAGGCCTGGTGACTGTGAGATGGTCATTGCAGAATGCAGATTATTTATTTACTTATTTATTTTTGTCCCGAAACCAATTATGCCTGGATCTTTAGATGTGCTTTAGGGTCATTGCCTTGCAAAAAAGTCCAACTATGGCCTCAGCCTTCTCACAATTAAACATTTTCATGCAAAATGGTCTTGCATGAAAGAAATACTAAGCTGCATGAAAATGCTAAATCAAGCATAGTCACCAGGGCTTGAACACAATCCACCTGTCTCACCAGAGCATGTGATGCTCCCAAAGAGTTTCCACACAGCAAATGGCTCGAAACGGTTTTCTGTGACAATTGCAAATGAAATGGACCGATTCCGCCATTTCGCACAGTACCAAAGCAAATCTGAGTCTTCAGCCATTCAACCGCTTGCTGCATTTTTTTCTGGAAAGATTGGTTAAGGTAATACGTCCATCTTTTCTTGTCAGACCCTCTTAAAAAATGTTGGGAAGCAATGCTAGATTGCCCAAGTTTTGAGAGCACAAGCTAATGTAACTCTACCACAAATACTCACGGCTACCTTGTGCGTCACAGAATTCACAAGCAGCCGTCGAGATGACTACAGTGTATCAGTAGTCATTTTGGTGAAAACTGGGCGTACACACTGATGCAGAATGTCCAATATGTCTTCCGAGGAAGAGTACACTTCAACTAAACATCACTTCAGCAACAATAAACAACAACCCTGGACACATTTACAGCACCTCACCATTTATCCTATTAGACAAATGCATCAGCGCTTCACTATGCTTGAAACATGGGGCTGGAGCCTACCCATAACACTGAAAAACTTCAATAATCGTGCTGTTTTGTTGAGGTGGGAGGAACTGGAGTACCTGCAAATCACAGCGCTTCAGTGACGCAGCTCCTCTGCCAACACAAGACAGCATGACAGTATGTCACACATACTGAACGTGCGTGAAATTAGCACCCCCGCTCCTCATCATTTTCTCCGTACATCAGTGAGTTTTCAGCAGCTTCGCTGAGCCACTCACATCCAGAAAAAGATACTAAGATTACATTATTCATATGGTTAGTCTTCAGGGGAGGGACGTGCTTCGGAAAATAAGCTGTCACCTCCATGTC
Source organism: Gymnothorax reevesii (assembly GCA_029721435.1). Lineage (NCBI taxonomy): Eukaryota > Metazoa > Chordata > Actinopteri > Anguilliformes > Muraenidae > Gymnothorax > Gymnothorax reevesii. The sequence continues at coordinate 19,679,897 of CM056579.1, read as the reverse complement.
ACATCAACAAAATACTGTGTGTGCACACATTTGCAGTGCCTCGGATACAAGGTGTGCATTATTTAAATGCATATTCAAATTAGAATATTATATGCGATGAATTCATCCGAGTAAGAAATAAAAGTTACTTTCAGCCATGCATAGATCAGAGAGAATCTCTGAATTACCATAATTTATTTAACGACTCGCACCGCGTTGGCAAGAACAGCGAAAGTGTTCACGCCATGCTTATTTATACGCGACAGCCACGTGACACTTTCGCACGCCCGTTCTCCGAGGAATTCGCATTTCTGCGGTTGACGCCTACTCTAGTATCTCTGTAAATGATATATCTTGCATATTAAAACCCAGCACCAATTAAATCCAAACCAAGAAAAATACCGCAACAAAATTATATATGCAGGCTAAATTTAAAGAGTGACAGTTCCATAAATTATCTATAACTAGGAGTCACCACAGCACGTAAATGCACAGGCCGGAAAAGATTTGCGGGTAACTGAACTGTTAGTAAATAAATAAACTTTGTTTATAAGGTAAACATCCCTCTGCGTGTTACCTATGCAATATGATTGATCCGACGAATCCAACAAGAAACTCCACCCAGCATTCGTTTGGCAATGAACAGTTCCAAATAAAGCAACACTGGATATTCAGAACCGGACAATCGTTGTTCAGTATTCTATTAAAACACAATTTTACTTCCATTTCAAAGAAAAAATAAAACAAAAGTCAGAGGAGAGGTTTCCACACGGAACCTATTTACATCCATTATCTTTTGTCTTATGAGCAGGAACGTAAACACGAACAAGGAAAAAGCAGCACCACATAAATGGCAGAAAATTTAATATAGTTTAATTTGAGGTGAGGAAAAGACACTTGCCTGGAACGTGTAATACCTTGTCCCATTGGGTGGGTGCACCTTCGGGGAGTTCGCCCCGGTATTCATGTCAGAGAAAATCATATTTTCCTTGAAGTATTCCAGAAATGCAGAGGCGTGAAGCGGCGGCAGAAGTCCGGCACCCAATTCCGTCGCTTGTGTTCAGCGGAGCGATGTGAAAGCCAACTCAAACCTGCTCCGTCCGACACCTCGGGACAGCACTTTCGGCACCCGGGTGGGGACCCACATCGGTGAGTTAAAGGCTCAGCTGTCAAACTGACACGGGGCGCAGACACGGTAAACTAAACGGACGCTCCTCTCAGTGCTGTTGTTTCCTCAGAAAGCAAACGCGCCGATCTCGCTCTATTGATCGCTCGAGTTAAATGTCAGTGCCATAGATCAGGTTAGTGAGAGCTACGGGGGAACCGCACGTCCGCTGACAGGGACTTGAACAAGCCCATCTGTTCGCTTGGATTATGTCCTCCCTTCTCCACTGGTCCTCAGATGTGATTGTGTTGAGCATCAGAACCAGGCGAACCAATCGCGCACTGCCTCTTCTGAGCGAGCGGCGCGCCCACAGGGAAACCTCTCTCCTCTCCTCTCCTCTCCGGGAGACCGCAAGGGCTACTCCCAGCATTCCTGAGCAGTTTATTCACCATGGAAGAGCAATATCGTGCATATGGAGATTTATTTGTTCTTTAACGCGACGCCAGTTGTACTGCGCAGTCTTCACGCCTGAAATGACACAAGCTAGATTTCAAATAACGTTACAGCACGGCTGCTCCCTGTATACAATAGTAGTAGGCTGTAGTTGCAGACTAAGGCCGTGTCGGACACAGCCTCCTCATCGATGTGCCCTCGAAATAGACCTGTCTACTGCCAATGACTGAGTGCCCACCCGAGAGGACCCATTTCTCCTAACAGCAAATTATATAGAGCAGATAAAACGGTTGTTACGTGTATGAAACTACGCTTAAAATACCCTGATTATATAAATGTATGTGTGCTTCGGCGGGTGAACACGGGAAAGCCCTTGTTTGCAAAACCATACATGAACGCAGTCCCGCAGAGAAAGGCCTCGTCACAGTCGGGTACATCAGACAATAAGTGAGTGCTTTTTAAAAGGAGCGGACGCCTCACGACTGTTGCTGCTGGTCATGTCATAAGCTTTTCTGGTAACTGATATGAAAGAAATACGACTTCAAGACCGCAAGATTTCACTTTGGTCTATCGGACAGATTCAACGATGCAACGTAATACACAGTCATGAAAAGATTTGCTAAGTTCGAGTATTTACATTACCGCAGAACAAAATACTATGGGAATTATGAGCCTGTAATTTTGGAGGACGTTCTAGTTCCCCGTCCAAGAATAGCGAGCTAAATTCACAGCTCGAGCAATCGTTTCCTCAATGGGTTTAAATCTCAGCTCTTTCCCTTCCGCAGCGCTCGGCCAAGTCTCTTCAACACCACAACACTCCCGAGAAATGCACTTGTTTATTTGTGCGATTGTCTCAAACGAGTCTGCAGATTCTGACAAAGCGGCAGCGGGTTCTAAAATTCCCAAAGGCAGTTGCTGGCAGCACACGCTATACTGCGGCTCTTCGCTGGCCTGAGAGCCAGATAATTTCGCATTGAGCAAGCATGGCTAATCTGGGGGCTGGAAAGCCACAAACCCCACTAGTTATTGTATTCAACTTAAAAATCTGCTTCTCCAAGCGTCCCAAAATGTGTGAAGTCAGGAAAAAATGCCAGTATCAATAAACTATTTTCATTGCCCACTAAAGTTCATACTCACCAGTCATACCAGCCATCTATTTTTATTAGAATTCAATGCATCTCCAGCTAGAGGCATTCCCTTGCATTACTGCCAGCAGCTAAAGCGATAGCGTTATTGTTTTCAGTTGGTCTTTGTGTGTGTCATCAGGGCTTCAGCAAGGCTAGTCTGAAAACCTCTACACAACTGCAGTGACGTTTTTAGTATTTTTGCTGGTGTTGATATGCACTCACTAAACAGGGTGTGATCTGAATACACCCTCACTGAAAAGGGTGTGGTCGGAGTACACACTCACTGAAAAGGGTGTGGTCGGAGTACACACTCACTGAAAAGGGTGTGGTCGGAGTACACACTCACTGCACAGGGTGTGGTCTGAGGAAACCCTCACTGGACAGGGTGTGGTCTGACTACGGACTCACTGAAAAGGGTGTGGTCTGAGTACGCACTCACTGAATAGGGTGTGGTCTGAGTACAAACTCACTGAACAGAGTGTTATCTGAGTTCAGACTTACTGAACAGGATGTGGTCTGAGTATGCACTCCCTGAACAGGGTGTGCTCTGAGTGCACCTTCACCGAAAAGGGTGTGGTCTGAGTATGCACTCACTGAACAGGGTGTGCTCTGAGTACGCACTCACTGAGGAGGGGGAGGTCTGCGTACGCACTCGCAGAACATGGTGTGGTCTGAGTACAGACTCACTGAACAGGGTGTGGTCTGAGTACGCACTCACTGAACAGGGTGTGGTCTGAGTATGCACTCACTGAACAGGGTGTGGTATGAGTACGCTCTCACTGAACAGGGTGTGGTCTGAGTATGCACTCACTGAACAGGGTGTGGTCTGAGTACGCACTCACTGAACAGGGTGTGGTCTGAGTACGCACTCACTGAACAGGGTGTGGTCTGAGTTCACACTCACTGAACAGGGTATGGTCTGAGTATGCACTCAATGAATGCATTATGTGGGCTACTATACTGAAAACAATACCAGCATCACTGCAGTGGCTGGTGCAATCCCCAAAGATCTCTAACATTGAAACCAGAAACAAGATAGAAATTAAAGCCACCATACATAGCATTTCCTCTCAGAAAGTTACATGTGCCTCTGCTCTCAGTCATATAGAAAAGCTTCCATAAACTATTCAGAGAGTGAATATGCGTGTGCATATGTGTGCACACATTGGTGTGTGTGTTTGGATAAAAATACTGCAGATTCTTCACATGATAATACTGAACTCATGATTTGAATCAAAACTTTTACAAGAAAGTGTTCCGAATGTCCCCAACATATGTCATTGTACATCACCATTTTTAGCTACATTTACATCCAAAGCGACTTACAGGTGATAAGAATTAGGAAATTAGGAAATTCCTCGGGGAACAACACGAGTTTAAGGTCCCAAAAACTGCATTGATCTTATGGCTACTACAGGATTCAAACCACAGCCCCCCTGCATCAGTGAACCACTGTAAACATCTAATCTGAGAGAGCACCCAGGTTGCAGATTGTCAGCACTCAGCTACAGTCAGCAACTGCACTGCATGAACAGTATCATGCTGCATCAGATAAACTTCATTTCATAACCAAATGTATGATGAAAGAGGTATTTATGTTTTCATATTTGGACACTTAAACACCTCTAAATTAATATTTCTGGTAAAACCTTCGAGAGTCAAAGGCAGAATTTCTACCCTATGAAAGGCAGGAAAGATTTTATCAGCAAGTTTATTGACAGGCATCTAATATGTAACTGACCTTTCCAAACCGATGATTCGTGTGTAACGGTTCTGTCCTACAGTCCCTCCCCCTCCTGCTGCCTCCGCCTCCACTTCAACGAGCCTCACCTGCTGCTCGTTGAAGTAAAGGTGAAGTGTCTGGTATTTTAGAGATGCACTGTGAGCTCGGCAGTGCAGCTGCATTCTGAAGCCTGATCCCTGTGCTGTTTTGCTGCTGCTCCCCTGAGTTTTGTATTGTGTTTTTACCAGTTTTATTAAATATCTCTATTTTTGACTCAGCCTGTGCGTGTGGGTCCCTTATCTACTTTTTGGGTACATGGTGCCAGTGCCTGCCGGCTCATCGTCTTCAGCCGGCGGGGCAAAACCATGACATCATGAACACATAATTATGTGTTGACAACACCATTCACGGTGCAACCTGGTAGTTGAGTTTACAACCAACATCCCTCCATTAACTCTTTTCCCAAAATAACTACACAATGATTTTCTGTTTCGCTCCACAGCCGCAATTTTCTCAATAACAAACTCAGTTTTGTTCATTCAAAATGAATGTGGTGTTGACCAGGGGCTACTGTACTCTAAAAGCTGAAACAAGGCCTTTTCCAAAAGTGCTCACCCCACATACTGATTCTGCGGCTGAGAGGCGGTTGGCTGGCGTAACGCAATCCTCAGCTATCCCTCACCTGACCTTCCAGAAAAGTGCGGTGAATGGATCTGAATAATGCAAAGCCGTTCCCAGCAGTCATTCTCAGAGAAGACCATTTACTAAACTTCACTAACCTGATGGACCCCATCGGACTGCCTGCGTACCACGTGACTAAATTCTGTGGCAATGCCAATGACTGTATAAAACAAGGGGAATGCGCAATTTACCTACAACTAGAGTGGGCATGCAGCGCATGTATCAGTCAGTTACACTTGCATGAAAAAATAGCGTCGAGAAACCATTTTTTACCGAATCCGAGACAAGCTGCTTTAATTCTGAGCACGGCTTAGTAATTTGATATTTAATTAGCTATAACTTACTTAGGCTGAGAACAAAAAATAAAAATAAATTTCCCAACTGATGTAGGGTGGCTTGCGTTTTAGCCATATAGTACTATACATGTACTATGGCCTAATGGTTTGTCTGCAATAAGCTCTGTCATTTGGGAACATCAAAATAGAATAAATAAACTTGTGAGTTTTAAAGGTTACGGTATCATTGCTTATCATATTCCAAAAGGATAAGTGCCATCTTTTTTGTTTTTTTTTTGTTTTTATGAAATACATGCTCAGAATGTCATGCTTTTTTATTACTGACTGCATGAGGCGTTCCATCACGTCCCTTCTCAAATAAATTGCACCGAACTTTTAAGGGTGGTTCGGCATATGCGTCAGGTCCTCCAGTATCATGTACAGGTACAGTAACGAAAGAGTAGCTTGGAATACCTGCTCATACGGTATAATATTTCTGCTCAGTAGAGATAAGAATTCTGCAAAATTTGAACTCAGTTTTATCATAGGCATCATAAGACAGGGACTTCAATTAGCAGCTGAGCTGAACCAAACCGAACTCGTCATTAGTTGAGTTAATCATGCTACTCCCTGCCTCTTTAACGCTGATGCAGAATTCAATGATGCGCATTCCCATGCTGGTGCATTTCTCTGGAAACTTGCACATCTGAGACATTTTATTTTCACTAAATTTATGGTGTGATTTAGGTGTAGCTGCTCAAATAAAGTTTGGGCCACATGAAAACATACATCAACATCACGTGTGCAAATATAAAGTTCAGATTCATGATTAAGTTCAAAAGAACCTGAACAGGTGACTGTACCATTAGCATTTGACATTTATCCTCATTCTCAAAAATGGAGGTCAATGACCACTTCTCCTTGATGACAACCTCAGGTACACGACAAAAACTATTTACACGGGATGTAATCACGATGCAGAAAATACAACAAATTCATATTATGAAAATGGAGCACCACAACTCCCCAGTCTGAGCCAACAAAACAATTTCACAGATGAATTTAAATCAGAAGCGAACGCTGTTGAGGCACATACTTCGCCCCAACAGAGCGTAATTACATGGCGGAAAAGCCCAGCGCGGATTCAGTTAATGGAACGAGGCGATCGGGGAGGGAGGGGATTTGATTGGTTTCCATCTCCCCCTCCCCCTCCCCCTCGCTTAGGGCAAGCTGAATCCCGAAATGTGGATGTAATGTTATGGATGTGTGTAGCAGGCGCCTGGGGACCGTGGGATAAGCGGGTGGCAGATGGGAGGACTCATCTGTGGAGGTTATGATACTGACCAGGCGGCTGCTCATTTTGCTACTCTGAACTGGCCGCTCGGCCCAGTCAGAAACAGCAAAACGACCCACTCTGAACGGCCCGCTCGGCCCAATCCAGGACCAGTTATCAAGGCCGAAAAAAAACTTGCCTTTTCTTTTGAGGGACACAAAAATCCAGCTTAATCCGGCATTGTGATTCTGTGCAATACACAGTTTGGGGTAGACCTTTGCGTCATTTCCAAACATTAATTATCCAGTATTAAATTCACTTTTATATTCTACTTGGGCTTATACCAGCATAAGAACACATAGATTCTACAAGAGATTATTGCGCTCTATGGATTTTTCTGTTCATCCAGGAAGTACAATAGTCCTTCTCCTCCATACAATACAGTATGTTTGGGTTAGACCTCTATCTCAAGGCAGATGCACAAAGCACAGATATAGGCTACCACACACACACACACACACAGACACACACACACACAGATACACACACACACACACATCAAAATTCAAAGTGAAGACAGACAACTTGAGTTTCTTTGTAGCTTTTACTCAAGCAATCGAGACGTAGCAAGTTGAAATATATTTATCTTGCATTTCTAAATCTACAATCAACAACTGCACGCAACAAAATATGAGTAATCCATGTCTTTCATTGTACTTGTCCCTGAGACAAAAAGATCTATCATTTGAAGCTGTCAGGAGAGCCCAGTGATGTAATCCTTCAGATGTGGCTTGTAATTGGCTGTGAGCTATGAAAGCCCTTTGTCCTGATTGGCGAGAGAGATGAAGCACAAAGCTCTTTTAGAGTTGATGCTTTGCCTCATTTCTCTTATTTGCTACTATTCTAGAATACATATTAGCTGCTTTTTATTAACGAAAAGCATATACTGTACAGAATTTGAATTCACTGAGGAAAGAATGTATAATGTTCACGCTCCGGAGCATTTTCAGCCGCGGATTATGTATTCCAGAGGGTATTATACATTGATTCAATATAATTAGAAAAACAATTCTCAACAATAAGTGCGCACTGATTGAGCAAACCAGTGGCTTAATATTCAAACCTCTTATTAGAATACAAACCACCTCACTTAGCAGAATAAAAATCACTGCCTCTGGTTATCTGACAAGCACAAACATATCTTCTGCTGTCAATTACATTGCGCATTAAATGCATTTCTGTCAAAGGCAGTTTTCAGGCATAAAATTCAAGTATTAAGCAATATGAAGAAGATCGGTTTACATGATAATAATTCAATTTCATTTGTTTTGTGCGTTCCTCAAATGAGATTGACCCAAAGCACTTTACACAGAACAGGATAAGATCCCCCATGGAGTGAGCTAAATGTACCAGTGCCAGGGAATAACTCCCGAGCACCGAGAAACCTTTAATGGAACCCGACTCCCAAAAGGGGAAACCCAACTGCCAGAGGGCAGCCGTGGAGACATGAGGAGGGAGCGAGACAGAGGAGACTGAAGAATGGCGGGGACCAACTGGGCAGGGTGACAGGAAATTTGGGCAAAATCTCACAGGGGAGGGGAGAAGGCCGGCAGGAAGTAGATCCATCCACTGTATTGCATGAATGCATGTAAGCTTAACACAGCATACAGAGCTGAAAATTCCAAATGAGCTTCAGGTGCAGGTAGGGTAAGGGTTCGGGTCTGACTGGGCCCAAAGGGGCCGGGGGCCACGGTACAGTCTGGGGTCAAATGGGGCTCTGAGAATTTAGAAAATGCAATAACAACAAAAATAAACAACATTGCCAATCATTTTAATCATGTATTTACACTTAAAATATTGATTGATTTTATGGTCACAAAAAACTAATTTCTAGATTTATCCACAGAGTAAGACAATTTCGCTTGTCACATGAAGAAATCTTGAAATAAGTCAAAACTTTCTTTTCTGAGGAAAAAAGTGATAAAAATCAGTGTGTTAAATCTGAACACAAGATCAAAATGTTTAATGAGATTTTTTGGCAATGAAGTGTAGGAATCCGGACCTGTGTGTGAATGCAGAAATGTAATGTGGTACATGACTGCGGGTTGGTAAGTTTTCACATGTCCACATACTGTATCTTTCATGATGAAGAACAGCTAAATAATGGCATCCCACTTCTTTTAGTGAACTGCAACATGGTTCTGATTACATGACCTCAATTACTACTTGATAGAGGCAGAAACGTGAGTGAAGTGTATTTCAGGAAATCACAATTCATCGAATGGGATGGATCTGCATCCATGTTTGCTATTTCCTTCAGCTCTGCATCAGTGTTTCGCTTTTTCATTCACTGTATGCACTGCAGCTCAGCCCACAACAAGATTCCAATGCAAGGCATTCAATTAATTAATTCAGCACATCCCATCATAGCAAGCAGGCTACTGGTGGGCAATGTCTGCTTTTAATGAGCATTTTCACGTTTTTCCCTGGGCCTCACACCAGAGGAAAGCTATTTCCAGTTCCCTTGTGAAGCTGACATTTCAAGCCTGCGATTGTTTTTATTGGCCATATTATACACACTGAACTGTGTACAACAAGTGATAATACTGGACCCAGCTCTCCACCCTCGAGGGCCATGATTTATGGAACAGAGGCCGACTGAACGTCCATAGTATACAAGTGTAGAAATATACCATAAATGTCTTAACTCCTGCAGCGCTGTGAAAAGGTATTTGCCCCCTTCCTGATTTCTATTTTTGCATTTTTATCACACTTAGATATATTTCAGATCATTTAACTAATTGTAACGTTGGCCAAAGACAGCCAGAGTTAACACAAAATGCAGTTTTACATAGATGATTTTGTTTATTGAAGGAAACAAGTTATCCAACCCTACCTTGCCCTATGTGAAGAAATAACTGGCCCCTTACTAACTAAATCGGCTAATTAAACAAATGTAATTGATAATTGTGTTTAATTGCACCTAGCACACCCAGGAATGATCAATGGCAGCCCTGTTCAATTGGAACATCACTTAAATAGAACCTGTCTGGCCATGTGAAGTAGGCAAAAAGCAAAACATGACGCTGTGATCAAAAGAAATTCAAGAACATTTGTGAAACATAGTTTTGAAATCAAATACAAATGGGTTACAAAGCCATTTCTAAGACTCTGAGACTCCAGAAACCCATGATGACAGCCATTATCCACAAACAGCGAAAATCTGAAACTGCGGTGAACCTTCTCAGGAATAGCCAGTCAACCGAAATTCCTTGGAGAGCGTATCAATAACTTATCCAGGAGGTCACAAAATACCTAAACTTACATCTAAAGAACTGCAGGCCTCACTTGCCTCAGGTAAGGTCAGTGTTCGCGTTTTCACAACAAAGAAACACACTCGGCAAAAATGGCATCCTTGGGACAGCCGCAAGGCCAAAACCACTGCAGACCAAAAGGAATGCAAAATCTTGTCTCACTTTTGCTGCAAAACATCTTGATGACCCTGCAGAGTTTTGGGGTGATATTCTGTGGACTGGCGGGTCAAAAGTGGACCTTTTTGAAAGACTATGATTATGTTAATTCCATTAACATTCCATAATATGGTCATCATACCAACAGTCACACACAATGGTGGTTGTGTTATGGTCTGTGGGCTGCTTTGCTGCTTCGAGATGCAGGCAACCTGTCACAATTGATGGAACGATGAACTCTGCTCTATACCAGAAAATCCTAAAGGAGAATGTCCAGTCTTCTGTTATGGACCTAAAGCTCACACGCAGTTGGGTTATGCAGCAGGACAATGATCTGAAGCATATAACCAAGTCCAATTCTGAATGGCCCAGAAGAAACAAAATAAAAGTTTTAGAGAGGTCAGTCAAAGTTTGGACTTGAAAATCATTCAGACGCTGTGGCATGACCTTAAACAGGTAGTTCTCGCTTGAAAACCCTCCAATGTGGCAGAATTAAAACAAATCTGTAAAGAAGACAGGGCCAAAATTCCTCCACAGTGATGTAAAAGACTCATTTCCAATTATTGCAAATGTTTGATAGCAGTTGTCGGCATAACCAGTCATTAGGGTTCGAGGGGCAATTATTTTTCTCAAGGGGGAAATAGGTTTTGAATAATACTTTACCTTCAATGAATGAAATGATCATTTCGAGGCTGCATTTTCTGCTTACACATGTAGTCTTTGACTTATCAGCCTTTTTTAATTAGTTGGATGACCTGAACTAAATAGTCTGTGACAAGTAAGTATAAATTGAACAAATTTGGAATGGGACAAATACTGTTTCACAGTTCTGAACATTTCTTCCTTGAAAGATACAGTTTATGCATTCGCGTACGCAGACAGATTGCGCAATGCTGCCTCCGCCTCTTCTGTCACACGCGTCACGTATGCCGAAGCCTCTCGAAATCAAGACGGCACCGCACCTCGAACTTGAACTCCTCACCTGCAGCATTCGCGGGCGTCTGATTCTCAGCTTAAGGATATTAAGCTGCTCGCAGCGTGAAGACGGGGAGGCTGAGGTCGTGCACTGAGAGGCAGGGACCCGCCGCGCATCCTTAATGCGCCGTCGCATTACAAACGGCTCCGGGACAGCGGGAACGAGACACAGGGTACAGGAGATCATTAGCATCCCCGCTGTCATTGTAGGAAGCTGCACAATGTCAGCCCATCCTGCTTTCAGAACAGTGCCGCCGGCCGTTCGGTCGCGCGGTGAGGAATTCGGACTCTTGTGGAATTCGTGTACAGTGCAGTATCAGGACGATGACACAATTCTACTGCAGTGCACCGGATTTTATCACAGCGAATACAAGGCTGAAGATGTGACTGACTGTTTTAATCTGCAGATATTTAAATCTGTATCGTCTGAGCCACTCAAGAGCTACAGCTCTTTTAATACAAAAGCACTGCTCACATACAGACATAATGCACTGACTCTAAAAATAAGAAAATACCACCCTCATGTAAAATTACAATAGTTACAAGCTATAGTTATCCTACGGTAAACTAATGGAATTTTGGCCACTATGGTGTAGTATTACTATAGTGATACTATAGTTATTCAGACTACAGCAATACAGTTGTGTGAACTATAGTAAGATCATGGTGCTGTTGACTGTGGTAATATTATAGTTATGATGTGATGGCTATAGTACAACTGTAGTTATGCTATGCAAACTATAGTAATACCATAGCAATATTATAGTATTACTAAGAAATAACTATAGAATATTTTCACAAGGGTACCAGGACCCTGTAAATAGTACTTCATCAGATTGCATTAATTGAGAGGGAGAAGGGCAAAGTATATTTTAAAAAAAATAAAATAAAAACTATCATATGGCCATCAAATTATGGCAGGGTCCAAGGGTGATACTCAATGCTTTGTCTTGAAAGATTCACATTCTAGGACAGAGGTATGTTAGATAGACAGCTGAAGTGAGTCAGTTATCGATTGATAATCCCGCCCTTGATTTTAAGACTCCCTGCTCTGAAGCAGTGCAGTTTTCCACTTGTCGCGTCTGGTCTCCGCTCCGGAGTGTCTGTGTCTGATTAGCACCCCCCATCGAGCGTGCCTCTGAAGTGGCGACCCATGGGGAACGGCACCTTGCAGCACCTTCCTTCATGCCAAATTAAACAGGAGCGCGCATTTCACACAATCTGCATGCGCCATTTGAGCCGAGCGGCACAGGCGAAGTGGAGAACGTTTCTCAGTGTTACTTGACATCCGGGGTTTGAAACGACACTTTTTTCGTAAATGACACTTTTTATTTTGGTCATATGCTGGAGAAAAAAACGTCCTGCCTGGTGACGCCACCTGTCTGAAGATGAGAATATTCTGGAAGGCGGCGTGCCCTGTTGATAAAGACAAAGTGCAATGCCTTTACTCTGAGAGGAAATGGACTGCATCCACTGCATGACATCTTAGAGGGAATCTCAATGATGGTCGCCCTCGATTGTCAATCAACCGGTCCTCCAGAAGTGACATCATGGCTGGGAGCCATTTTGTTTGCACAAATGGAATGTGACACAAGGAAGAAAGTGGCACTCAGGGGGTGGTGATACTTTTCAGGGGTGCGGACTCTATGGACAAAACGGCGCATGGGGGGGTCGCTAATTTCTTCTATTTTCTTCACCACAGGGGTCTCTGTCGGGAAATGGCAGTCGATGGCAGGCTATGTTCCAGTGTTTCTTTCCAAATGGCGGCACCTTTAGCTCTTCAGCCAAGATGTCAAAGGAGGTCAGAGTCTTGGGGGTAATGAACCCTATCCCAGCATTCAATGGGGCAGCAGAAACCGTGGACAGTTTGCCAGTCTACTGAGGAGTACACACACCACTCATCCACACTTGAGAAATGGAGAGTCTCCACGAGGCACGGGAGCACCTCGACGAAAATCCGCAGAATTATTGATGCAAACTCGACACAGAAAGGCCTCGGGCCAGAGTCACACAAGCCTTACCAGAGGCAGCAGTGTTAGCCACTACCACCTTAACAAATGCATTTTTCTTTATTGAAATTAGTTCAATACTGCTATTCGTCAGCGACCAATCCCAAAAGCTATAATCTTGAGTGGAAAAAATAATAGATATAGTTGACTGAAAGTATTTTTTTTAACTTTATATTTTTCTACACTTAACTGCTAATGGAAATGGGTGGGGTTTCTCTTTTTTTGGTGGGAGTTTACATACATATCAGGTGATCTGTACAAGAATAGGACTGCACTGCAGCCATTTATGAATTAGTCATTCCATTGAGAGAAACAAAAGTAATGGGACAAAATGGCACTATCTGAAATAAATACATCTCATTTAAACCATGGTAGCAAGTTCTTTACATTCAGTGACTGCCTGAGGTCCAACAGCCATCAAGCCTTACCAGATGCTGGGTATCTTTCCCGGAATAACTTTGCTTAACACACACACACAAACACACACACACACACACACACCAAACATAAAATTGATGAGCTGATAACTTATCAAGTATACTATATATTTGAAGAGGTGTGACACAAGTTCGGTATATCGTCATGGCTGCACATTTATAAATAATTGTGACAGACTGACTGACTCACTGGATTAGCATGACTAATAGGCCAAGTTAGGTTTGTCCTGTGACCCCTCAAAGCTCACCATTTTTTTAAATAAACTTAGCTTTTTTCATGTCCCCAAATGAAAAGCTTAACAAACTAACAGTACGACCAAAATACATGTATAAGGCATCATTTGAAAGGAAGCATCCTCTTGTTCTTGGAACTTTGTTCAGGCAATATATGGCTAAAACATAAGAGAAGCTATATCAGCTCAACCATGAAAGATTTTTATTCAATCGTTATTTTATTTTATTATCTTTCTCCTGGTTCGGTGGGTTCTTTCTTATGATAGAGCTGACAAACACCAAATGCAACAGATGCACTTGAATCTTATACTCCTAAAACTGTTAGCCCAAGGTATATGGTGATATTAACTGAACTTATAAAGCAAAGTTCAATCTGGGTTATTGCCTGAAAAATGGACCCTTTGCCAGTGGCATAATTTAGTTGCAACCTGAATGCATATTATTTGGTGAATGTAATTCAGGCAACACTAGGCAGCTGTATAGTTGGCCAAAGCGAGCACAGTCTAAATAGAGGCATATGAAGTATTGATTTTCCCACTGCGTTTTTCCCTGGGGTCACATATAAATGTAGTTGTCAGGGGAATTCAATGTGCGAGGATTTACTCGATAATTAAAAAATATCTGCTAATGTAAGTCTCTGTTGAATGCGAACTTAAAAACTCCAGATGTCTGAAAATGGACATAGAAAATGTCAGGCGTATAATTGCCCATAGATCAAATTTATTGGATTCCCTATGAGTATCTTCACGCTCATATCATGAGCAGAATACTGGAAATTACTATTGATACAAGGAATCTTGATAGAATTTATCACAGGTAGGCTTTTGTAGATAGAATGAACGAGAGAAAATTACGCAACTCTATCAATTTTGTCCCATCTTATAACTGATTAAATTCAGTTGATAGGTTTAATATTCATAGGTGTCCGTTGGCTTCAATGTCTTATCAATACTATCTATAAAGTTGAATATCGCAAAAATCAAGAGGACAATTTGCCAGTAATTAGATGACGGTCTTGATGCACAAAATACTCAATCCACCCAGATACCTACAGGAATCATGCTGATCTTGATAGTCACTTGGGCTTGGAGACGATCTTTTGTTCTTTGACGTAATCACATGCAGACAGTAGCTTGGGTGCATCGCGGGTCCCAGGGATTAGATATGAGCTAGTGACAGTTAGGAAATCTGAAATTCAATGCGGTTTAGTCATGACACTGAGCACAACTCAACTATTTAGAATTTCAAATTGGCTGGCGAGCCG
The DNA here is from genome assembly GCA_029721435.1 of Gymnothorax reevesii. Lineage (NCBI taxonomy): Eukaryota > Metazoa > Chordata > Actinopteri > Anguilliformes > Muraenidae > Gymnothorax > Gymnothorax reevesii. Next base: position 19,664,892 of record CM056579.1, on the reverse strand, counting down.
GGCCAGTCTGTATAACCTTTACTGCATTACTGCGTATTGTAAAGAGTTTCTTTAAGTAGATGCAGTCGACAGAGGTTAATATGCTAGTAATCAGGACTAATCTGCTTGTTTTAAATTGCATGTGTTGATTCTGCCAAAATCATCATTAACTCGACGCTGGTGCAATGATTCTGTTGTGTGATGCAAGGCTCATTAAAGCTTCAGTGAAAAATATACTTATGTGCCTTTGTATAATCACATCAAAGTCAACGAACGGAATATACAAATATGTGTCCTGTTACAAAGGAAGAGTGCTGCTGACACCACAACAAAAACCAAGACAAATTGTTTCATTACTTTGGTAAATTAATTCTATGGCTCACAATTTAAGCCTCTGTAGAAGAGAGGAATTAACTTTTCCAAGTTTATTCTTGCATTTTTTACCGGATAAAGTACCAGCTCCTGACATTTGAGCATCCTTCACCCCTTAATCAGAATTTTCTAACCTAAGCATTTGAATGCTCAAATAAAAATTAAAAAAAAATCTAAAAACATTAAAACGAACCAGCTTTTCAGAACAGTCAATAAGAGATGCAGTTCTTGGCACCTCCAAGTGCCTCAAGCTTCTAAAAATCTCATTCCAAACCAAAGCAATATCTCAGCCCTCCTCCAGCATCAGGATATCTCCTACTCACTACGACCTGGACAACCTCTGCACCGGGTGAACCGACTCCAGTGAAGCACAACATCAAAATCTCACTAATCTCCAGGACTCGGCATCAAACAAGCTTTCGCTAATCTAAAATTCCACAGGCCAAAAGCCAGGAGAGAAAAAAAAAAAATACCCCAAGTGACCTCTGTGACCTCACAGTACAGGGTCACATGGGAGTTGAGCAGGAAGTCTCACGCTCCATCAGCAGGGATCTAGAGTTGGCTAACCGCTAGCTCGCCGGAGTACATCTCAGCAAAGATAAAAGCCCGGCGGCTGCTTTGTACCACAGGTCGCACGTCTGCTGTGACCTCGGGCTGCTCCTGCCGAGAGTTCCCCTTCATGCTCTGGAAAGTGAAGGACTCAGCTGTGTTCATTTTCGGCAGATTGATCACTTTACCACTCGCGGGTACAATATCATACAACCAGCGAGATGAGTACCACACTCATTCTGCATGAAAGGAGTTTGTATCTCAGTAAAAAAACTGCTTTGTTTTCTGAAGTTGCTAAGGGCTGAAGCATGAATACAAATCCAATTTCCCTTTCTTTATTTTTTTAGATCAATCTGAAAATGGAAAATGATGTGCAGAATGTACTCCTGAATAGGGACAGCTCTGGGTTCAGGACCTCCATTAAGCATTCACTGGTGCACCCCGCGCAGCGCTTGAAGTACAAAATAATAAATGTCCGTACTCTGAGCAAAATGTCAGCCAGGTATAAAGTACAGAACTGTTCTGACCCACTTCATGCACTACACTACTGCTGACTGCAACAGTCTTTTACTGCGGAGAGTCGGCCTTAAATTTTACCATATTGAATAAACCAGCTGCACTTGATGGAACAACATATGGGTCTGTAGACGTTAAAGGGTTAAAATAATTGCTTCTGTAGAAGAAAAATAAGCAATACTGCAAAGAGTCCCAGCCCTCTTCAAACACTGGCCCTGTGCCCATGGAGGGGCTCGTGATTGACCGCAGAATATTCCCATTGAGGTAAAATTTGAGTTGCCAGGTAACCCATCACTTCGTAAACCCTGTGGCAGTTAATATAAGCCATGAGGCAAAGACGATGCGGTGACCTCATGGTTGCAGTGCGCAGATGAACAGTCCAGTATATGAGGACAGAAAATGCTTTAGCGACAGGACAGCTTATCACTGCAGTAACACATGCAGATTCTTATAGTAAAATATAAACAGAGAACAAAGGCATTAATTGTATTATTGGATGTCACTGATCTATGTGCACTTTCCCACAATGCACAGAGCACTGCCATTTTCTTCCCTGTGCCCCCATACCACTGCAATACTAACCAACATATTGCTACTGCAACAGCAAATATACACAACAAATTATTTCTGACAGGTTTTTATTCTTCATTTTATCACCCAGCAGCTAATATGGACTAATTTACTTTGATTTTTATGACAGCACACAAAAAATTGGTCCCAAAAAATGCAACAGATTGTGTGCTACCTAGAGAGCTGGCCTGTACTTTCATTTGACTGGCCCAAACTCACACAGTTTCTGGCTTAATTTCTCTCTAGAACCAGGATTCAGTCTCCCAGCAGAGAATGAGCCCCGTGTAATTTGAATACAGACCAGCTTACTTTGATTTTCATGACATCAGGCAAACACTTGGTCCCACAGTCTGCATCAGATAGCTGGATAGTTGGTTATTTTAAGGTTCTGGCCCCGACTCGCTGTGCTTCTTGCTTCGTCTCACTGGCACCAGAAAAAGGTTGGCTGTGCGGTTTGTTGTTGGTCATAGATGCACAGAACCAAGTGCACTATATTTAACTCTTAAATGCCCCCTGTGACAAATTTGTCACACAATTTTGGGGATGGTCAAAACCACTGACATATATTTTCCAACCTAATGCCCATGGTGGCATATTTAGACCATCAGTGCTGCCATCTGATGCATAAAAGTGGAACTGACACTACACTGGCTGCACCAGCTAACCTTTCCAATATGGCCGCCCCCATGGTGGAATCCACATGATAGATCAGCACCCATTCATCACTGAATAAAGTAGACAAACAGGTAAGCTAATGAAAAATAAGCTATTCCTAATACTTCAGCTATATGTCAACTACCAAAACAATGATGGACAAAAGTTTTCTTTTTATCCTTGAAATTTAAAGTGTCATATATTGTATGTCACAAAACTAAAACGAGGTCAAAGGTCACCAAAAATTAAAATTTGCAATTGGGTTGTTATTAGCCCCTCCTCAGGACATATTAACAGAATACATAGATTTTTCTTTCAACTTTTACTATAGTTGGGCATTTAAGGTTAAACCCGTTCTGGTGCCGTATTTCAAAAGAGAGCTCAAAAGGCGATATTGGTGAGTACCCGTATTCAATTAAACTTGACAAAACAGCGGCATTTCACAAATTAATTTGCACATAACTAAAAAAACACAATGTTTGTTTTGCTAAATATGGGGCAAGCTGAAACAGCGCTCATGATACCATCGTCGTTTTGTTTGCTTTTGATTGCGGTTTCTTCCCTTGAAATTTTGTCATCATTGACTGCTTGTGCTCCCTTGACCACAGAGTGACATCTTCACTAGTGTAGTGGCCGGTGGAGTACGGAGGCCAGGTGTAACCACCAGAGAGAAAGAGAGTAGCACAGACACAGAACAAACACAGAGAATTATTCAGACCAAACGAAAGTACTTCCAAAGGACGTATAATAGTCCGAACCACGGAAGCAAAGTGAGATAAAAAAAGGGAGAAGAAACTCCAATAATTAGAAGATAGAAAGTCAAACAAAACCTGACTACAGATATCTTCGGCTATAGTGCTTAGCTACAAACAGACACTAGCAAAGAGGTGTGGCGAACATCCGGCTTATATAGAGTCCGGGGAAGCGCCGCCCCAGTTCAATCAGCCTGCTGGGTAAAGAATTCGACTGAACAGGAATACGATATCATCCCGGGACGAGAGCCATGAAGAAAAGTCCAAAACACACACAAACATCCAAAATTATGACAACTAGGTTGTTTATTCCAGGACAAAATGGTCTCAGGGGAGCCAATGCCTTGGCCACACATTGATAGGTTCGCTAAGGTTAGCGTTTGACATCTGGTGCTGTACTTAGGCTGTTCTGTGTGGGTGATCGTAGTTGTGCTGTTTTGGGGAGTTAAATGCCAGTCGTGCTGTTATGGGGGATATGCTGAACCTCCCAGCCCTCTTCTTCTCTCCTTCAGAAGGCCACAGTGTATTCCAGGGTCAGAGCCCAGATGCCAAACTATCGTTGTATCTTACTGTTATTGATGGTTTATATGTTTGATGGCTGACAGAAATATAAACATTCTGTTGCTATTACATTACAGTTATGCAGCTGATGTTTTTACCCAAAGCTACATCCGTTGATTGGACTAAGCAGGGGTCAATCCCCCCCAGTAGAATTGTGGGTTAAGGGCCTTTCTCAGGGGCCCAACAGCTGCTCTGATCTTTCCATGGCTACTCTGGGGCTTGAACCATCTGCCATCTGAGTTCCACTCAAATACACAAAAGCAAAGGCTGTAGGCCAGCCTCTATGTGACTTTTTTTGTTGACAGTGGCCTGAAACAAAAAAACAGTTTGAGGATAAGCGTTCTCTTCTGGAGAGACTCGGTAATACACCCATGTTGGTAAATGACCAGCGTGGGAAAACCTCAGGAGGATTAACGACAAGCCGTTTCGATTTTATTGCTCTCTCTTGGAGTGACTCATTTAAGGTTTAATGTGTTCGTTAGAAGGCAGCATTTCCAATGATATTAGCGACTGCCAAAGCGATGTTAATGTGCGCACCATATGCGTTAATTTCTAGTGAAAGACCAGGGGAAATGCTGACTGGATTCAGACGCTGGTGCACAGAGGTTATGATCCAGGACCATGGACAGCTCCCACTGGAACCCAATGCAAAACACAGAGGCCAACCCTGACTCTGTGGAACAATACAGATTCAAAATCTGAGGCCAGACAGGGGGACTTTGTATGCAAGAACAATCCAGATTTTGCCAATCCCCAACAGTATTGAATCACTGAAGTGGAAATATTTTTACTAAAAATAACTGCACATTTAAACAAAGGCTACAGCCTCAATTTGTATAATTGGCATAATCCTGACAGGGAGATGACATCACTGCTAATAAACCTACAAAATCACAAACATTTTATCCTGTATAAAAATGCAGAGGATGTATAAGTATTTCTGCTATCAGACTCTCTCACAGTTATCGTTATATAAGCACAGAGCAGTTCTTGAACTAACTGCACATTCCATCATTTACTTGGCAGAAATGGATACAGAATTGAATCATCCTGCTCTTTTCATGAAGTTCTTCGTTTATGGAATTTTTCATCTCGATTTTTTTTTTTGTTTTGTAGGTGTCTCTGCAGCAGTCAGCTCACAATGGGGCTGGCATGTACACGATTAACGAGTTTAAACTCATAAATCTTGCTGGATGGTGGGAGAGAGTCTCAATAAATTCCTCATTACCTCCTACAGCATTAGGACAAATGTTTCCAACTTCAAACACGCAGGCTACTTTGAAAAGCGAATGATGTGTGTTTACTTGTGCATCTAATCATGTGACAGATCTGATTTAGGAAAACAATAATTCACTCAACCCTTTCAGCTGCACAGTGGAATCCCACCTGGCTTTCTCTCCCGATGTCATTCCAGCTTCTAGAGGCTAGTCTCTCATGTCTGTGTGTGTGTGTGTGTGTGTGTGTGTGTGTGTGTGCGTGCCTGTGTATGTATGTGGTCTGTGTTTACCTACCCTTGTGAGGACAAAAGGTGCCCATAATACATGTTATTCCAGATTTCTTTATCCTTATGTGGGCATTTTCAGGTCCCCATGTGGAAATTGAGCTATTTTAAGTTTAGGTGTTGAAGTTAGGGTTAGGGTTATGGTTAAGGTTAGGTATGCACTGTCGACGGTTAAGGTCAGGGAAAGGGGTTAGGGAATGAATGCAAGTCTATGGAATGTCCCCACAAGACATTAAAACCCAGCACGTGCGCGCACGCGTGTTTGGGTGAGTGTGCCTCTGTGTGTGTGTGTGTGTGTGTGTGTGTGTGTGTGTAGGCAACATTGTGCAGCTGAGATGGAGGCTATGCAATTCATATCCTGAGCAATGACACACATGAAAAGATGACAGTAGCACTGCTGTAAAATATGTTGGTAAGTGTGTCAGCCCACAGGTAAACTAATCAGACAGCATATAGAAAATCCTTTAATGGGCGTAACTGTGCTGGCTTATAACATTGACCATTTTCCAAATACAAACCCACTCAGTCTACGATACTGCACTCTCTGTACACAACCTATCCTGAGCGCCATTAAAAACAAAATTAACACACGGTCACGCTGCTAACAAAACTGGAAATATACGTGGGAATTGAATACCTATATCAGTTTCAAAAACAGCATTCATCTCCCGAATACGAAGCAACCAGTTTTGCGGCATTACGGTACAAAATATGCCTTTCAAGGTTCATATGTACGCCACTACATCCTTGACGTTCTGTTGAATTTTGCAACACCTTGCACTAGTGCAGGGATGCTCCCTCTTTTCCAGAATGAGCCAATGTGGATGCAGGCTTTCATTCTGACCATGCAGTTTCACACCTGATTGGACCAATCAAGGTTTAAAGGTTGATTAGTAGACTCAGCTGGGTGACTGATTGTTTAAAATGAAAGTCTGCACCCACACCGGCTCATTCTGGATAAGAGTGAGTATCCCTGCACTAGTGGATGAGATCCGAATTACTATCGTAGAAAACTGCAATGTGCTTTTCATTTTTCAGACAAGATGGCAAATTGCATGCATTGTCTGCAATCAAACGTCACCATTTTTGTCATCTTTATCAAACTAAGTTCCACTGAGAAAATGTTTCTCTTTCTTAAGGATGCTCCGCAGAAATTTCAGACAAAACATTTGATACAGGCCCAGATAGCAAGCTCCTCCGCTCCGGAATATGGCGCAGATCCGGAGCGGAGGAGCTTGCTATCTGGGGAGACACTGGGGTCGAGCCTGTGGAGCAATTTTGGGGCTAAGGACCTTGCTCAAGGGCCAAACAGAAGAGTTCTCATCACTTCATCAAGATCAAGTCGGAATCCCAAGCCCCACCCTGTTCTTTATCCAAACACTCTTCAGTTTCCAGCAACCTTCCACTAGGCTACCTGGTAATTTTATTTTACTTTGTGTTAATTTTTAATTCCGTTAATTGTTTTCCTTAAAGCACACAGACTTTTAAATGTCGATCTGACGACCACCTTGAACTTCACCGTGGTCACGGGAAAGGATTAAAAAAATTCTGGAAAAATCTTAGCGCGCAACTGCGAGTGGAGAAAAATTCTCAAGCATATCATCACTTGAGTCCCTTGTGACACTTGTCTCGTTAGCTGTCGCTTATGCTGAATGTGGTTTAAAACTAAATGGATAAAAATAGAATAAAAACTCATGCTTACGTCGCGAAAACGCGTACTGCACTAGCCACGGAAATACACACCGATTACCGTCGGTGGCGAGTACAGTGTTTTTCAGTAGAAATTAATGAAGCATGGAAATATTTTTATTTTCGTCTTGTTGGCACTCGTTTGCTCTTTAACCTGATAAAAACCCGCGCAACTAAAATGCGGTGCCGACGGTAATCTTATTTTCAGATATTTTGAAGTTATGAAGGAGAAATGATGAGTAAATGGTCTCTCATTTTTTTCCTTAGGTTGGGCGACTTGAATTAACACTGAGAGAGAGAGAGGTATTGGTACACACGCTGTCAACTGCACGCATTAATAAAAAAAAATCTACATGACGGTGTGTTCAAATTTAGTGAGCGCAGGTTAAATTATACTGCATCCTGTGTAGCCTATACGTGCGACTTTACTTCCACCTATTGCTTACACTGCTGCGCCCCCTCTTGGCTAACTACGATAAATCATGTAGGAATCTCATTTCTGAAGTGATGGCAGGTTGTGCTATTATTGCGCTCATAAAAATGTATGAATGGCTACGTTGGGTGCCATTTCGCAGATGAATGCATATTGAATAATACATTTGCATAGTAACAGTCAAACTGATCGAAGAATAAAGGCGTTAAAGCATGTGTTTTGACGGTAGCACTGGAGTTGGTCTTGGCCGTTTCAAGCCCTCGCGTTGTTAACGGCGTTTAATTCATTTGTTTGAGGTCGATTTGGCGAAACTGTATATGGATGCAAAATAAATGCGACTAGCTTACACCTGGACAGAGATTGGTCCCTTTGAGGTCTTTATGCACCATCAAACAGACGTACAGTAGGCCTATTTAAACATTCATAAGCAGGCATTCATTTTTTTTTTTACCGGTAGTTTTTGACATTTGTTGGATTAAAATAATAATTTTCTGAACAATTTTTCACGTTCCACTGTACAATAAAGGCAATAATCACAGTACACTCAAGTATCTGTGACAGGCCCAACATAAATTATATCCATGTTTAATCGATGACTGTTAAAATTAAAACGATTTTCCAATCCACTTTTTTCTGTTCCATGACAAATGAAAAAAAAAATGTCATGCTCTCAACAATTACAATTATTGTTATTGCGCAGGGTTTTACCATTAGCCCAGTTGGCTGCATGTATTACAGAATACGAGGATTATTTTGGTAGTCTAATTCATTGCATTATTCTGCCATCTATTGGCCAAAAATGTCATACCCATATTAATTCACATCAGAATGTAATTATCATTAATATGAATAATTTGTCAATTTATACATTTCTTTACGGTATCTTCCCTTGGAGAAAAAAATGCTAAATAAATCGCAACCTTGATGTAAACAGAGGAGTGGTTCCAAAACGAAAACAAACAGACAAACAAACAAACACAAAACTCCCACGTGGAGCATTTCAATTCCATTCATGGAACAAGATATGATTCGCGAGACAGGAAAAAAAAGACGCAAAACTTTGAAAATCTATTCCAAGCGCAAGCACAGAGTTCTGAAGAAATCGTGAAAACATTGTTCAGAACAAAATAAACATTTTTTTTCCCCATTCTGCAGAAATTATTTCCCGATCCGATCGCTCGCGCCTCCGCCTCCCGAATGTGTTCTCATTTCTTGCAAATATTTTTGGAGAACATTTAGCTTTGCAGTAACTTTCCATGACAGTGGAGGAAGCAATGCGCACTTCTCCTCGTCGATGCTTTACAACTAAGAGTAACATCAGTCTTTCCGACCCAGACTGCTAACGCTTAATTCAAAGAAATAGCCGACCGCTAGAGGGCAGTATCATGTTTTTAAAAATCTCAAAAAGACTACACCCGGAAAAAGGAAAATACTTTGCAACAGATGTGCAATTGGGCGATTAAAAAAAAAAAAAACATAATATCAAAACAGAATAAAAAATGAATAATTCCAGAGTATGATTTTAAATTGCATATTATTGAAAGCATGGAGGTTTATGAGTATACATAAGTAATTGGAACAAGAGCCATCTGGCAATGGCGGATCCCCCCGGCTGTAGGTTGTGTAACCTACAGGTTGTGTGGACAGACGGACGGACCGAAACCCCCAAAAGGCACAACTAGACCATAAGGAGAATCTCCATACCAAATTTGGTGTTTGTAAGTGGTATAGTTTTCGAGTTCTCGTCCTGTAAATGTTCTGGTTCTGTGATTTTATTACAGACGGACGGATGGACGGACGAACACACTGATCGCTTTATCCCCCCGCATTACATGCCGGGGGGATAAAAATAATTAACAGCCCACAAGTTAAATTTATATGACCCATACGCATGGCACCACATAATGCTCAGTTCTTTTAAGAGAATACATCTTTCACGCTTTCAAGAAGAATCCAATAAAGCTCATCAAATCAAATCATTAACACATCAGCAAGCATTGTTTTCTTACCAACTAAGCCCACATTAACTGTTGTTTATTGACATACCGTTTGTGTGAATTTCCTTCACGGTCACTGAAATGTCTCTACGACCTGATTTAACAGGAAAGTTGCACTATACTTGAGCGAATCACTGACAGTGCTTAGATTGAAACCGGGCTGACGCGCTTCCCTGTCTAACCTATAAAGGCCGCGGGGGGACCGGAATAATCCGGTAGCCTGCATCCCCTTCTCGGCCCACAGGAAATACTGTTCGGGTCAAATTTGGCCCATTTTGACATTTGACAGCAGTAAACATGCCCTAAATGTCATTCTTTTCGCCTAATATTTCATGACTTTTCCTGAAGTGACCCAAAGCACATAAAAATGAAAACATTTTAAAAATTTATATATTTGTACAGGTGCTACAAATTTTAGGCTACTTAGGCTGTTTCGGGTCAAATTGGACCCGTATCTATTTCGATGGATTTTATATCCACTTGTGTGGGTCAAATCAAAGACAATAGTGGTTGTGGGGAATTTTGAAACTGTCTCACTATATATGTGATGTCTGCATGTATTTTGTATGGACAGTGGAGACAGATTTAAAGGGGGACCTTGACACTGTAACGAGAACTGTTTGTGGCCCCACCAGATTTGCGCAGGTTCGTGCAGAGACAGGCACCTGCTGGCCTTTGAAGTGAAACACCAGAGGAGTGATCATATATGATACACATAAGGAACATTAATCATAAAAAGGTCAGAGGGTGACTTGACATTGACACAAGAATAGCACATGCAAGCCCTTACAATATAACAAAATAATCTTAAAATAAACTAATTAGTATTAATTTGGGATGGGAGGGTGGGGAGGCCTGATCAACAAGTCACACAAGAAGCCAAAACAGGGGGACAGAAGAGAAGGAGATGAAATTTCTGCTCTGGAAAAAAGGACCACAAAACCGGGACAACCTGCTGCAAATGTGGGAAATCCAACCGCAACTCCCACACACACATACAAGGTTTCTACCACTGCTTTCAGTGTACAGACCAGTATACTCATTTGCCATTATTATTTTTTAATGTTTTGTGTTTTGAATGTCAATTAATGTTGAATCAATATTGATAATTGTGATTCTGTGATTCTTAAAATTGAGAATTTCATGATATAGCAGCGAGGACAGTGTTTAGTGGTCGCAGTGGTTAATGTGGTTATATTATACGTCCTAACAGTTCCAGAATGTTCTTGCGATTTTCACTTTCAGTCGAATCTATAAATCTATTTCAGTAATTATGGCTGTTATCTTTTCATGTCTTAGGTAAAACAGGATATGACATTGTGTGATATTAGATGTTTTTCTCCAAAAACGGATGTTGTACAACCTAAAAAATAGACTTTCTTTGCTCTCTGAAACATCAATTAAGGATTAATCGTCCATGTACTAATTTCAGATAGGTTATTTTTTGCATTCAAAGTAGATCTGTGATTTAAAATTTAGTATAGACACTTATTATGAGAATATTCTTGGTCCGGGTCAAAATTGAGCCGGACCATACTGTGAGGGCATCAAATATGAACAGTATGTAAGGGTTAAGCAGAAGCCGAGGCTTTCTTCCGATAATTCAGTACAGTAGCAATGCCTTTTCAGAGCTGCCAAATGAATTCAGCTGACATATCGATCATTTTCAGGTTATGGGGGATTTATGCAGTATATAAAACAAAGATGAAATATAGATTTTTTTTTAACAATGACTAATGCCTTCGTATATTTTGATTTGACAATTAGGCTACTTCTTTGTGTTGTAGACATGAACATACAGATGCGCTGTCGGCCCAATGTACTATATAATATGGTTTAAAAAAGCATGGTGCTACCTTCTTAACCAAGTACCCTGCAGAGAGCACCATTATCAGCTACTGATCTTTTTTATTCTGATTACCTGCTGGTTTTATTCTGTCTTTCGCAGTAACCATGATGCAGTTTCCCATTAAAAGGTTTTAACAATGAGAGAAATCATTTCACAATCAGTCATTTAATAATTAATAATTTTATGACTGGATTATTTAATTCTTTAAATGTGCTGGGACGATTTCTTTTGAATGTGCTGTATTTTGGGAAACAGTATCTGCAGCTAAACCTTCGTCACTTGCTTGAGTTAATTTCAAACACTACACTGTAGTCCTTCTGATAAACCTAATTTTCATGCTCTTAAAGGCACCCCTGCTCTACATCAGCAAAGCCAGCATTGTTTTTGAAATTCTCTTATTGCAGTTATAACCACCACCAAGCTCTTAAGGGTGAGTACACTCTCCAGGTAAGCTTCTGAAGAACTAATTTGGACCAACAAACATTTTAAACATACAATGTTTATGTAATCTTTTCTAACAAGTGTCCTTGGAATATTGGGATATTCATGGAGTGTTATGAGGGAAGCTACCTGTGGTGTATCATCTTTAAATGCTTTATTTCCACCCAGTTCAGACACAAATACCCAGTCGTGACTGATTGGGTCATTTTGGCCGGTAAGATACAAATCAAATTCTGGCTCCTGAAATTCAATTTCACAAACTGAACTGACTCTGTAGAGACCAGCCAGCCAGCAGACAACTGCAATAACTAGCACAATAACATTATCTCTGTGTGACATTGTTCCATCTCGGGAAACTCCGTGTCCCATAATGCCCTCCATGTTGATATTGTATCACCCATTAAAAGCCTGGCAAGCACACCGGACACAACAGGTTCCTCTGGCTGTGTCTCATTCAGTGTTTCTTTGCCCTCATGTAGTTGCTTTAGTTTGTACTCAATGAAGCTGAAGATATGCGCAAACACACTTACACATGCGCGCACGTGCGCACGCTCACGCATTGTTTCATCAAGCACTGGCATACCCACAGAAGATAATTTCTGCACTCAATAAAATTAAAACAGGATGTGGAGTATCTTACCTGCCATCCATGAAGTAGAATGTTTGGCAAGAGACCACAGGGGAAAAGCAGAAAAAAAAGAGTGTTAGCGATATGGGATGAAAATCAGCTGTTCAGTTTGATTATACAGGTCCATAACACCAGCAGTCATGCACTTCCCCTGCAATGAGAAACACATCCGACCCAAAACTATCATCTAACCTTGAGGCCCTCAAGTTTGGTCCAGGGTGGACCCCATTCTAGTTTATTTAACATGTCTTTAACATGGCGAACAGGTGTTTAATGTCTGTTCCTCCTTTTTGTAGAAACTGCACTTCTATCCTCCATATTGTATCTCCTGCACAAGAGTGTCGGGGGGTTCAGTGGCACACACTCTGTATCGCATCCGTATATGATTCTCGCAGACGTCAGATTTTTCTCATATTTGGTGGGATTATTAGTGATGATAAGGTCAGGCCTCCCATTAATTGTGGTTGGGATCAGCTGTTGCGAGGAATTTGTCCCATGACGGGAGATACACCTGCGTGCAAGGGTAACCAAATTTTCTAGTTCTATGTCTAGTTCTATAATGCGCCTTACCAGGATAACAAATCCCTCAAAACATGAAAATTGTAATTATAAAAAATGTAAATTCATCATTTTCCATTGGAGGAAAATCTGCATACCTGCATGGGGGAGCCATAACACTTATTAAGGCAAATGCTGGGTCCAGACAAAACATTTTGTGCGTCAGAAGAAGTGATTTGAGTCACTAAAGCAAGTGTGAAGCTTTTGTTCTGTATCTAAATGCTAACTCTCATTTCACAGGTTGTTGATGAGGCACTATTTTCATCGATAAGCATCACGCAAAACTTTCGCTACGCGAGAAACTTGGAAAAAAATGAGTCATTCACATTTAAAGTTAAATGAAAGTTCCAGGTCCCAGATGCATTCACTGAAGCTGTTATTTTCACCGGAAAAAGCAACAGTTTTTCACTTTCCTCAGAATCACGCGGCACAGGTGTTGAATCTGATCGCAGACACTTGGAATTTTAATCTGAGCCTCAAAAGGATCGAGCGCTTGACGAGTGTAGAGAGCGAAGAAATCAGTCAAAATGTTTACAAAACAAAAACATCGCTAAATCACAGTGTGTTTGCTGACTTAAATATCTTCCTCCTGAAAAACCAAAGCAAGCCTATATACAGCAATGTAAATGGGCTCACTAATTTACACCAAACTGATTGTCTTCTGTAGCCATAATTAGTGAAGATGTGTTGTTTACGTGACTGCTTAATTGTGACTTAACCTCTTCAGCTCTAAGTCTTCTCTTAAGTGTGTTCAAAGTCAGAAAAATCTTTTTTTCATACTGTAGGACAATGTCAGAAACATATTCTGTATCTGCTGATTTCCGCACAAACTAGGCTACATCACACTTGCATTTGAGACAAATGTTCAAATCCAGGACACCATGTTTTTACTGCCACAGAATTCCATCGAACGGAAAATATCTAGATCTTGAACATCATCATCATTTTATACACATTTCCCTGTAATTCAGCAGGACATATTTGGGATCGTTGGAAACCTTGGGATCTCAGCTAGAATTTATAATAGGCCTAAAGCTCCTCAGGTTTGAATACAGCAGCTGCATTTGACAGACCCATATATGGGTCCGTAGGTTTTCTGGGGTTAAAATACACTGACCACTAAATACACTAAACAGAGCTTTAGTCAGGTCTGGGTTTTTTGTAGTGGCAGTAAGACATCACAGTTTAACAGTCTGGCTAAATGTAACATAAAGGGTTTACTGCCAGCAATAGCAAGCTGTAAATTGCAGAGGTTAAACATGTCTAAGAAAACTAGAATATTCACCTGAGGTGACTTCAGCTGAGTTTACAAGGCATAATTCTGAGAGGATTTACCACCAATCTTGATGTCTCCAACAAATTCTAAAAATTGAGTCGAAACAGGGCATCACTCGAATGTAATTTATGACATGGTTTGCGTGGACGAAAGATTCCCTTGACGTTCATTCGATGAGCAGAAGGACGTTTTGATTGATTTCTGGGAAGTCAGAAAATTTTGCCTTGTATTGAATAAGTTTGAGAAGTGCCAGGGCAGGATTTTGATAGAAAAGCACAGCTATGACCCCAATCAGAATGAATATATCGTCCAAAGTCATGCTCAGGTAGTTTTGAACTTACCGCACCAATCAGCTATTCAAGGTTTTAGCCATGGTCACACTGCGTAAGTACCATTGTCGCAAAGCGCTCGCACTGTGTGAGTCATTTGTCATATGAATCGTGAGGTGATTCAATCTCACAGTGCATGTGGGTCCAATCAGGGTAAAAATCAGTTCTCTGTACAGTGTAAGCTCAGCTTCGGAGTCGCACACTACACAGCAGCTGAACTGGGGCGATCAACACTTTCGGTATAAGAAATAATATCGGGAATACAACACTCACCAGTGTAAGAAACTGCGCCTGCTTTCAAAGTTCTAAATCACAAATTAATTCATGGCTGAAATCAAATCAATCAGTGATCAGTAATTGACCATCAAACAATCATATAGAGGTTACTCTGTTTATACCTTTTTTTTAATCTAATGGTGATATGTTTGTTTATCTTTTAGCATTAATAATGGATGTACACTCACTTTTTGTAACCTGCCCAGTGACGAAAGATTAAAGTTAGCTTGGTAGCCAATTCAGACAGAGCCAAGAGGCCTTACACTGCCCTAGCTGTCAAACTAACAAACAAGCACACACTGACACACACACACACACACACACACACACACACACACACACCGATGAGCCAAAACACAATCACCACTTACAGAAGGAGCAAACTAGAGGCACTCTGAGAGCGCAAACCACCGCCAAGGCAGCGCAGTCGAAATCTTGCTGAGTGAACACGGTTCATAAGAAACTCAAGGATAGGTTCCGTCCCTGATGCGAGACCAATCACCCCACAAAATTTGAGTGATATCACTGGGAGCGAAGTTCAGTTATCGCGTGTCATAAGATTTCAAGCTGGCAGCCATATTGTTTGACCGATTGCGGTCAAAATCAACAGGGTCCATCCCTGATGTGATAGCAACCCACCCACAAAAATTCAGAGATATCTGTTCATTACTATTGAGTTATCTAGTACACAAACAGACAGACAGACGCGGGCCAAAACATAACCTCCTTGGCGGTGGTAATAACATTGATTATTTTATAACACAGGCACATGTCTATTTCTACTGACAGGCCTTCGATGGTAAACGAACCCTCAGATCTCATGGTGGACACGCTGGATGTGGGAGAAATGGGACCTGACACCGGCAAAACCACTGCGGTCAGGCGAGTGGGTCAGAACATCTCCGAAGCAGCAGGGCCTCTGGGGTACTTCCTGTCAGCAGCGTTTAGGTCCGACTGATAGTTGTGAACAAACGACTGAGTGTTAGGCATCCAAGGCTAAATGATGCACAAGAGCAAAGAAGGCTGTCTCGTCTGGTCTGAACCGACAAAAAGGACCATTGTGACACAAGTCACGAACATTTGTCATGATAGTCACCAGTGGAATGTGCCACAACACTCAGTACATTATAATTTACAGAGTTTAAAGCCTCGTTACTGCAGACCAGCTGACTGCCAATTCTAACCAACTGCATCTCTCGACGCCCGTTTATTAATACAACCCGTATGTGCGGCAAGCATGCCAGCTAGTCAAAGACGGCAATCGGTCTAATGCTAGCAGGAATCTAAATTTTATGTGTTGTAAATACTCTCTGCAGAAGCCTAAATTAGGACTAACTTTTGGTGTAGATGATTTATTAACTGAGGAGCAGGAAATAGAAACCAAAGATGTGGCACTGGCGATAAGAGATCTTGTCATAATAAAGACCATCATGACCACACTATCTTCACACATCAGATGAATTGGATAACTTTATTAACATTTTGTGTACCATTTAGGAAATTCTATTATGAGGTGTCGCCAATGCCTCTGACATGGAGGTCATTGGTCTCGTGGTTTTATTGCAGTTTCAATCTCCTATTTTAATCTTAGCACCATGTTATATAAATTGGTTTTTTTGTTTGTTCTCATAATTTTGCTATATTCACTGCACTGATGTACATTCTTAGGTGTGAATAAAGCATATATATAAAATTTATATCATTTGATTTATTTATTTATTTATTTATTTGTATTGTTGCTCTTATTATTGATTAATTCACTGCTGTTTTATTGTTTTCATCGTTGTTTGAAATTAATTGTTATAGAACCAACTGAGCCATATATGTGCGACCCGGTCACATCGCGGGGTGGGGGGGGGGGAGGGGGGGGGTTGGTCAGTGTACCAGCAAGTACCTATTCTGAAATGTACTGATTTGTCTCTGACACATCCCTGTCTGCTGTTTGTTTGACAGTGTGTGTACAGTCTCGGTAGATTGCTTGAACTGAATTGCCCATTGGGATCAGTAAAGTTGTATCAATCAATCAATCAATCAATAACCCTGGCCCAACGCTGAAAACAACAACAGTGGGCACTTGAGCATTAGAATTGGATCTTGGAGCAATTAAAAAGGGTTATCAAGCACAATGGGTCATTTTTTCCTGAAATTTATGGGCATAGCTGAGTATGAGACCCATTTACCTGGGAAGAGATGGCACCAGGATGCACGGGGGGACGCAATGAGAGGCTCAGGAAATGTTCTGCCGGCCCAGGAGTTCAAGTGGACATCAGTCTGACGAAGCCAATTTGTGAGCATGGGGGGCGGAGCAAGAGAATGTTTGCCTGGTGTTTTGTGTGTGTGTGTGTGTGTGTGTGTGTGTGTGTGTGGCTGATCAGTGTACATACACACCCAACTGGTTGGACCAACAACATGGTATAGACACAAAGCCTCAACAGTTCCATTCCTGTGATTCCAGAGGTTCTTTGGCCAGAGTTTAAGAAATTTCCCTGTTTCGCTTAAGGGTGCAAGTCTGTAGCAGACTGTAGTAATTCACAGACGAAGAATCTCCAGAATAAAACAAAATTATAAAATATCACAGCCTTAATCCTTCCTTTACTATTCAATCAGCCCCCTTTTTCAGACTAGCCTTAAACAATTTTTTCTTTTATTTCTCATTGATCACATTATTGGAAGCTCCTAGACTGTAGATAAAGGAGAGAGAGTTAGGATGGTTTCTCATTCCTCATACCAGGCATGAGATAAAATGGGATGATTCAACTTTCAAGCAAATTTGCACCAGTGGTTTTGGCCGGCGCTAGCCAGGCAAGCTTTTTTGAGAGAGAGAGTGAGAGAGAGAGAGAGAGAGAGAGAGAGAGAGAGAGAGAGAGAGAGAGAGAGAGAGAGATTGATGTTACCGGTACTGTCAAGAAAAAGGCAGGGATGAGAAGCCGACAAAATGTAATTCCACAAAAAGCCAGAAGAGAGAGCCTCGTACGTCAACTGGCAAGAATGTGTTATCGGGTTCAAAAGAGCGTGGGTGCGTGCGTTCCAGAATGTGAGCGTTTATTTGCATGATCAATTCTGCGTGTGCGCAGGAGAGGGACACAGGAAATGGGATAGAATCACCCAGTTTTACAAATTCTACAGCTACCAAGTCCCTTGGCGTAAATGTATTGATAAGGAAATGTTACAAAATTTTGTAAATAAAATTTTATAAATCACTTGCAAGAAGTCTGACACCATTTTCGAGAATCCTCGAAAGAGGGTGCGGGTGTGCGCGCACATGTAATCGCAAGCATATCCAAAGGTAAGAGTACCATTACATTTTGTTTACCAGCAGAGGGAGACAGATACCGCAACAGAGATTACTTTGCGCTTGCATTGATTAGACACGGTGCTCATCCTATTAGCACGGTACAGCAGTTTGGACACACTGTATCTGTACGCTTATTCACATGTTCACCTACATATAACACCCGCCTTTATGCCCAACGATGGCCCTGTTTGTGACAGCGTGTAATTCTCCCGAGCGACTCGCTCCACAGTTGGAGCTCCCACTGAGCACACATCACATAGGCAACCAGTCGAAACGCATCACAGAAACTCTTCTACACGATGACATCACTCAGTGGTTATTATGCTGCTCCTGGAGGGAGCAAGTCCTCCTCAATATGAGTCATCGCCCTTTCAGCCAATCAGAAAGCGGCTGTAAAATACAAGCCCGAGGACCCGATCTTCCGTTCTGCACACATAATTCTAAGGACAAGTCTGAGTTTAAACAGCCAGTCTGATTTGAACTAATTGTGCAGTGTCTTAAATCACAAATATTACGCAATGCATTATGATATTTTGGGAATTAATTTACCTTCGCTTTTTATGAGAATGTGCCTGATGATGTGAGCAAATAACAAGCCAACCCTTGCTTGGTGAACTAGACTTGATTTAGATTAATGTGGACTGGGGAAAACTATGAGAATTGTGCCATATCCGATGTACAATCTGTGGCTTTTCTAGGGACATTAAAATGCACTCATTGTGCACTACTTTGGAAAAGCATCAGTCAAATACTGTATGATGTAAAGAATATATGAGCATTTTTGCGTAAATGCATTTGAATATGAGAGTAAATAAAAGTTATTTGAAAGCTGAGGTTAGACCCACATTAAAATGTTCTCTTTTCAAAAAAATTGCATTTTAAAATAAAATCGATCTCCATCCACACTTAGTGCAATACCTGAGTTTGCAAACTAAAACAGGGACAGCAGCGTTTTCAAACTCTCCATTTTCGGGGTTCAAAAATGCGGGACGAGAGTGCACCCTCAGTGAATGAAGCAAAATTTGCGTTTTTCACAATAAAAACAAATGAAAGTGGATTTATCCTCTGACATTTTAGTGGAACAAACCTGTATCTGCATATGTACGTGCACATTAGAACACACTTTAAATTTAAAATAACACGGCTTGAAACGGAAGGAAAAAAAACTGACTGTCTCTTTTAACGCAACCTCAGTTGTGGAAGTCACAGAACTTCAAGCTAAATAATTCTAACTAAAGGGTGTCTTTTGCCAAAAATTCACACTTTCTGGCATGATGCCATAATAGAGGGTTTGGCATCAATCCCAGGTGGGACTCAAGGCCGTGCATACAGTAACTCTGAGTGCCAGGATCCAGCCTTACTTTACACTCACAAATTTGCAAGAGTACAAGCAAAGTGGAGCCCATAAGTAATTGGACAATGCAGCGGCACGATTTTTTGACGAAGTAATCCCACACATGGATTTGTGAACAATAAACATGAGCTTAAAACTGAGACTGTCAGCTCGGACCCGTGTGCTGCGGAGCGTGTACAAATTTCAACCTGTTTTAAAAAGTGTTGCTGAGTGAATTATGGACCACACTGCAGTTCTGTGTTTGGGAGGGGGTTGGGGGGCGGGCGAATGGGGACGGGAAGATGACATAACAAGGAGAGAGAGAGAGAGAGAGAGAGAGAGAACAGATAAAGGATGGCGAAATAAGACAGAGGTGGGGAGAGAGGGAGCGAGAGACTGCAGTTTGATATTATATAATTTCCAGGTCACCAGGCAGTGACTCATTTTACTACTGAGCATCATTCTTTTATATTGAAGATATGATCTATTCCTTTTCCTTTCCAAGTCTTACAACACACCAACTTATTTACTGCAATTAAATGATCTGGTCACACTTTAGACAAAGTGCTGCTCATAAAGGCTTTATACGGCATGTATAATGCCTTCAAAAATGAGATATAATGTTTTCATAAATCATACATCACCGAATGTCATGCTTTGCAAAGGGTGAAATAACACATCCTTATTCAGCGTGTGATGCCAGTTGTGACAATGACAATGTCACTTAGCTGACGATGTCACCATTAACAACATTTAGCCACTAGCAAAGTGACATTGTCGATTATACCACATCTGGCATCACACGCTGAATAATGTGTTATTTCACCCTTTACAAAGCATGACATTTGCTTATGTATGATTTATGACAACATTATGTCTCATTTGTGAAGGCATTATTCACTGACCAAAACTTCCAATGCAACACTGAGGTTTATTGCAACACGTCATTTTCTTATGATAAATTTAACAATACATAACAAATATTAAGATTCAAATCAAAAGCACAGTTTTAGAGTCAGGAATGATGAACAGATTTTTCCTGGTTTCCAATTCATTGCATCAGTTGAAGGTGCAACTCTGGATCACCGAAGTCAGTATCTTGTATGGTCTCCTCTGGCGTAACACGCAGCCTGGATTCTGCGATGCATGGAGTCATTCAAATGCCGAATTTCAGCCTGTGTAATGCGGTCTCATTCCTTCTTTAGTGCTTGACTCAACTGTTGGACTGCGGCTGGCTCTGGATCACGCCTTCTCACCCGGCGATCCAGAATATCCCATAGATGTTCTATAGGGTTTAAATCTGGGGAATACACAGGCCAATCAAGACACTAAACATTATTCTGCCACAGGTAGTCTTGACAGACTCTGGCGACATGTGGTCTCGCGTTATCCTGTTGCAGCGTTAGGCAATAGCGATGGACGAGTGGAATTGCGACAGGGGCAAGCAGCGGCGTAGGAATTGCCGGTGCCGCCGGTGCCCCGACAAGCGCTGAGGGCCCACAGTAATTAGCTAGGCTGTTTTTCCTAATGTCACAACACATAAATCGAATTTTATTTCACATAATCAATATACATTGGATGAGTTAATATATTGCTCCACTGTTTCATACAACACAGTCATGGTAACAACCCCCCCTCCCACACACACATTGGCCATTTTTCCTCTTTTCTTTGATATATGTCTTTTGTATTTCAGTAATGATACTTTGTCCGTTATAATCACATTACTAATCATATATTTGATTGTTTTATTCTCAACATTTTCAAAAGAACATGGCCTGCTGGGAAATGTGTTTGTCCAATTAGGTGACATTTACTTAATCCTTTCTGATCGTAGCTTCGTAGGCTACGCGCTTGCTCGTGAAGTGTTCTTTTTTGAGAGATCAGCTAACCCATTAGTCTAGTATTAGAGGTGAAAAGTCTTGAGCACCATGTTGAGCAGCACAAAAGCGGTGCTCAAAAGAGAAAAGAAAAAAAGAGCTCGATGTACGGAACTCCAAATTGGTGAAATTGAATATATTTTTTAAACAGTCATATTGTCCAGATCCAGTTCCTGCTAGCGTTGTGAATGATAGCGGCGATACACAGCAGTCAGACTTGGAGGCTAATGCTACCACCTCATTGCCCTCTTGCTCAACGACTTTGCAGAGCAGAAGGCACCCAGAGTTAACTTCTGAATGGGTGAGAGCAGTTTTTTATTAGGCTACTGCAAGTGATCAGCTTGCCGGTTGTGGTTAAATGGCTGCTGTGCCAGGATGTGTGTCTATCTATCAGTTTACTTATTGATTTGGCCACTGTTGTGCTGTTAGGGAAATATGGTTGACTGTTCAGCCGTATGGATCTTTTTTGCATTTTGATTGGCAATGTATTGTCACTGTTGTTCATGGTTCAAATAGCTTAACGTGTTGTGTGATGTAGAGATGCAGTGCAAATATTCATTGTCCATGGTTCTAATAGCCCTAATAATTATGGGTGTCTACGTTTTTCAGAAAACTGATTTTTCTTAATTACTGATTTGGATACCTACTGGCTCACTGAAGCTGAAGTGGTTGGCTACAGAGGACGATTGTTTCTGTGAATATCCAATAACTGATGCGGGTGGGCCATCTAGTGATAGAATATTGTAACTACGTGCATAAACTTGCAGCTCCGTGTTCCCGCACTAACATACCCTGCTGCCGAGCACCGTTGTTCTTCTCGAAGACGCCAAATCCAGATAAACCTTAAACGATGAATTGCGTTCATATTTTAATTTGTAACGAAGTGGCTAGTGTCAAAGTAACGAAGTAAAATGATAATTTTTAAGTTTTAAATGTTGTAGAGTAAAAGTCCAGGTTTAAAAAATAACTGAGGTAAAGTACAAATCCTCAAAAAACTAAAGCTCTGTTACGATTTACATGTATTTCTTTAGTATACACCTCTGCTTCGAGGATAGGCCCGGGGGGGGTTTGGGGGCTAGCGCCATTCTCGCACCGGGGCCCAGCGCCTCTACGCTACGCCACTGGGGGTAAGGATGTCGTCACGGTAACGGGCCGCACTGAGGTTTCCATCGATGAAAATGAGGTCTGTCTTGTGTCTACTGCTTATTCCAGCCCAAACAAGCACACTGGGTCCACCCCAGCGGTCACGCAGCAGGATGGTAGCGTCAGTATAACGTTCCCGTCGCCTACGCCATACACGCAGTCTTCTGTCAGACACACTCAACTTGAACCTCGATTCATCGGAGAAGAGCACCCTGTTCCACCTCAGAGTATTCCAAATGTGCCCTTGACCATCGCAGACAGATGCGGCGACGTGCAGGAGTCAACACCAAACCACATCTGGGACGTCGGTTGTGCAAGTCGGCTTCACGTAGGCGGTTGTGTACAGTTTGGTCGCTAATCCAGTTCTACTGACGACCTCTGGTCCGAGCAGCAGTGACTGTAGCTGGCAGGAAGTGATTGCGGAGGTGCTGGAGGCGAATATGGCGATCCTGCTGAGGTGTGGTGACACGTGGTCTGGGGGCACGTGGTCGATCACCGGTGCTTCTTGTTTCATTATACCGGCTCCAGAGACGTGATATGGTCGATACGTGGATGCCCAGGTTCCATGCAACCTGTCTTTGCGACATTCTACCAGTGAGCATACCAACGGCTCGCTCTTGCTGATTTTGACCTAGGCGCGGCATGGTCACACGTTGACCCAGGATAATGCAAAGGAATATTCAAGTTGCCCATTGCTACGGCTATTAATTGACCAAATTCTTGAAGGATTGGTCATTGAGTTCTACTCAACCTGACGGGATAGGCAAAATTTTAAGCAATGTGCAATCAAGCGGAACGAGCCCACACAACAAAATCGAAACAATCTTCTGAACTTTTGAGTTATAGTTGATGTATCATGGCTCAAAACCAATATCCCATTTTATGTACACCAAATATTTCAAAATTGTATGTGTTGCGTTGGAAGTTTAGGTCAGTATTGGTCAGTATACATGCCGTACAAAGCCTGTCTGCGCAATACTTCATCTAAAGTGTGACCAATGATCTTAAGAACAATGACATCACTGGTTAAAAGCCAGCGCGATTAGTGCAGTGAAGGTACAGACTAACATTTCCCATCGCATTACACTTATCCACTTCTGACACGTATTTGACATGCAACGCGGAGAACCTGACTGATCAACGAGATGCAATGGATGAAAACATCAACGGGGCCAGGGGGATGCGCTACAAAGCAAGTTCAACATTAGCCAGGCTTCCTCTGTGTGATCTTGCTCGACAAGCTTTACACTCACAATCACGGATACCATAAGTTACCCTGGCAGGTTAAAAGAGCACCACCTTGGCGACATTGAAGACCCCAGCTTGAGGCTCAACATAACTCACTAACCCACTAATCTCGCCTTGTAGAGCATCCCTCAGGACGACAACAAAACAACAGGTGTATCAAACCGTAGAGCACTGGCTGGTACAAATATTTAAGACAGAAACTATATACTGCATGTATGGGACTTATTATTAATAACAGATTAAAGACACAGCGGTAGTACCCTTATTATACTCTTCACTCTTAAAAGGCCACAAACAGGGCAGTCAAGGAATTCAGAGGACTCAATTTCCCTGATCTGTCCGAGCATATTAGAGCGACCATTTATTTGGCTTAGTGCTACGCGCTCCACAGGGAAACAGTGCCATCTCACTAGATGTATACATCCAGCATCTCACTGTTATTTTTTCATTAATAAATCCAGAGTGGCTGGGCTGGCCGTCAGTAAGTAACTGTTATTATATATCCTCTGTACTATAATAGTAGATCAACATCCATCCCATCTGTTATCTATACCACTTCTTCCTCACTAGGGTGGTGGGGGGAGCTGGAGCCTATCCCAGCTGACTCTGGGTGAGAGGCAGGGACCCACGCTGGACGGCACGCCAATCCATCGCCAATCCATGGGTGCACACACCATTCACAAACACACTCATACCTATGGAATTTAAAGCCTTCATTAGCGTGATGAGCATGTCTTTGGACGACAGGAGGATACCAGAGTACCTGGAAGAGACCCACACTAACATGGATAGAACATGCAAACTCCATGCAGAAAGGCCCCAGGCCTGATTTGAACCCACATCCTTCTTGTTATGAGACAGCAGTGCTAGCCACTGCACCACCATGGCATAGGGAAATAGATCCCCTAGGATCCCCATAGGTAAGATTTTTGCTCTGCAGTTATGGCATCAAAGTAGGCGTCAGTGTTTGAGTGTACTTAAATCAGTAGAGTGTGCACCTGGTAGTCATTTCAGCCCCGTCAATGTCATGGTGGAAAAACTGTGACTCATTTCTGGTTATCTTAGCAGAAATACCCACTGTGATATTGAACTTGATGGTAGAAAATTCTGGAATACAGTGCTATGAAAGAAGTATTTGCCGCCTTCCCGATTTCCTCTATTTTCCATATTTATCATGCTTAAATTTCTTTAACACCAATGTAATTTTAAACTCTAGACACAGATAACCCGAGTAAACACAAGGTGCAGTTTTTCATAATTATTTCTTTTATTGATGGAACAAACCAAACCAGGCCTGAAGTGAAAAAAATTATCGGCCCTTTACTTACCAAATCAAACAAATAACAAATTTAAGTAATAACTGGGTTCAATTTCACTGGACACTCCCAGGCATGATTACTGCCGGCCCTACTGAATCTACTCATCACGTACAGACAGAGACTGTCAGGCAATGTGAAACAGGCATGCTGCTTTCTACAAAAAATTTAATAACAGTTGAGAGACAAAATCGTTGACATTCATCACATCACTCAGTCTGAAAAGGGTAAGAAACAAATTTCTAAGCCTCTGGGACTCAAGCGAACCACAGAGAGAGCCGTTATCTACAAATGGAGATAACTTTAAAGAATGATAAACCTTCCTAGGAGTGGCCAGTCCACCAAAATTCCTCCAAGAGTGCATCAACGACTCATCCAGGAAGTCACAAAAGAACCCAGACAAACATCTAAAGAACTGCAGGGCTCGATTGCCTTAGTGAAAGCCAGTGTTCAGGATTCCACAATAAGATAGACGGTGGGCAATAATGGCATCCATGGGAGAGCTGCAAGGTGAGAACTATGACTGACCAAAAAAATAAAGGCTCATCTCACATTTGTCAAAAAACATCTTGATGACCCCCGATGACTTTCGGAATAATATTCTGTTGACTGAGTATGCAAAAAAAAAAGTGGTAAAAGGTAAAAAGTGGAACTTTTTGGAAGAAATGGCTCCCATTACATTAAGCATAAAGCTAACACAGCATTCCATGATAAGATCACCACACCAACTATCAAACACATTGGTGGTAGTGTGACAGTCTGGGGCTGCTTTGCTGCAACAGGACCTGGGAAATTTGCCATTTTTTGATGGAATCTGAATTCTGGTATCTACCAGAAAATCCTGAAGGAGAAAATCAGTTTGTCACCTAAAGATCTGGCACAGTTGGGCTATGCAGCAAGACAATGAACCAAAGCTCATTAGTAAGTCCACCCGTGATGGCTGCAAAGAATCACAGTCGGACTTGAATCTGACTGAGATGCTCCGGCGTGACCTTAAAGGGGCAGTTAATGCTGAATTAAAACATCTCTGCACAGAAGAGTGGGCCAAAATTCCTCCGAAGCAATGTGAGAGACTCATTGCCCACTGACTGCAGTTGTTGCTACTATCAGATTTAGGGGAGCAATTATGTTTTCACTTGGGTGGTGCAGGATTTGAAACACTCTTGACCTTCAATAAATTAAATGATCATTTTAAAGTTGCATTTTCTGTTTACTCATGCTGTCTTTACCTTATATTAAAATTTGTTGGATGACCTGGAACATTTAAATATTACAAATGAGCAAAAATGGAAGAAATCAGGAAGGAGACAAACAGTTTTTCACAGCACTGTATGTTAGCAATAATTGCAGCTCACCACTGGGATCTGGTGAGTTTCAGTAACACTGCGGTTGAATTATGCAGGCATGACACGAACACAGTACTAAACATTTACAAACATGGCATAACACCTGATACAACATACAGTATATTACATACACAGTTCAAACACAT
Source organism: Gymnothorax reevesii (assembly GCA_029721435.1). Lineage (NCBI taxonomy): Eukaryota > Metazoa > Chordata > Actinopteri > Anguilliformes > Muraenidae > Gymnothorax > Gymnothorax reevesii. The sequence continues at coordinate 19,638,255 of CM056579.1, read as the reverse complement.
GCTAGCATGCAAACACACACACACACAAACACACACATACTGTATATTCATGCATGCACAAATACACATAACATTTATGAAAACACATAAAAATGTTATACACATACACATGCACATAAACATACTGTATACGCACACACACGTGCACACGCTCACACTCATGCACAAACACACTCTCATGCACACACACACACACACATACACACACACACTCTCATGCACACACACACACACACACACACACACACACACACACACAGAAACACATACATCTACACACACACACACACACACACACATACATCCACACAGACACACACACACAGTCTCTCTCCCTCTCTAACATATTTCCCCCTTTCACTCACACCTTCAAATTGTTAGGCAGTAGGGCAGGTGTCCATGGCGATGGAACACAGTGGGAAAAGAGGGTTACTGCGCACTCACGTGATTGGTTAAATCTCTGATGACTCTTGTTAGCATTAGGAAGGTGCCTGGCTGTTTTAAAAGAATCCCTCTGGGCCTCCTTACATAGGCAGGTGGGTGATGTTCTCATCACGCAGTCCTGACAGTTAGCTTAGATTATACTTCATAAACACGATTGCACATTTTGCTATTTCAACGTATTGCAATGTTTCAAGTAGCCGATTCAACTCAAAACAGAAATTTGCGCAACAAAATATTGTATTTGAAGTTGACTTGGCAACTTAAATCATGTTAAAATAACAAAATAAACAAGTGTGTTTTACTGTGTACAGCCAGCAGTGGCTGAGTGTAATGAATGCAGTGAGACTGGAGGTGCAGTCCGTGGGTCGTTTCCAGTGCGATTTGTTTTAACTGCGTCCATAAAATGGCCATTGTTTATTTCTCTCTCTCTCTCCAGTGAGTCGAGATTTGTATCTGCAAATTTAGTCTTTAGGTTTACGACAGTCAATCTGGAATAATCACAGCAGAGCAATCAAAACTGCCCCGACCCTTCAACACATAATAAAGAGCGGAAGAAAGAAATATTGAGCATTTCTGCTCCGGTCCACTGTAAACTGCGATGAGGTCACCAGCAACCAATCAGGCAGAACATGGAATAGTGACTGGATGAGAAATCAGTACAGCCTTTAGCTTCCAAAATGGATTAAAAACATATTTTATCACTGAAATCTAAGGCCTGCTGTAAGTGGGACCACTATGTAAGAATTGTGACAACAGTAAGCATGCTCATATCTGTTTTTTTTTTACATTTCAGCTGTTTAGCAAAATATTTTATTATTTTGTCAGAGGGAACTCGCAGGTGATTACTCAGAACAAGGCTCCACCACCCCCACCACCCCCGCCGGGAGTAATGTGACGACCCCAGTATCAGGTCCTGAACAGTGTTACACAGTAATCAGTCGTTAAAAATGGATATGTTATATATGCTTTGGTACAAACACCGTGCTTTTTCAATCCGGGTGGGACTTAAGGCGTTAGAAACAGTAATCCATTATGATTTTGGCCAAACTATATCTGAAAAACAGTTTGCTGGCAAAAATTTCCAATGACAGGGGCCCCCGAAAATCGAAAACGAAGGAATGCCGAATCTGAATGCCACTGCTTTACTCTGCACTGGATATCGCCCAAAACTAGAAACTGCCCTCTGCCTGAAAAAAAAAACAAGCAGAAGGTACCACATCACAGCCATGGTGAGCCTCCATGCACTGCACAAGCAAAATGTCAAATTTTGAGCAGGACAGAATACTGTCTTTTGGCATCTCGGGCTAAATGTGTTTAAGGACCTTGCACAAGAGCCCAGCAGGTTCACTGATCGTACTATGGCTACACTACTGTTATGAAGCATAAACCTTTGAAGCCCCATAACATTACACTACAATACAATACAGGCATCTAGCAGACACTCTTACCCAGAGCAATTCACAAGACAAGGGACATTTTAGAAGGACAAAAACTGCTGAAAACCCTCGGCGGTAGCAGCAGTCCAAGTGCCAAAAGCAGCCACAAAACTCAGATCGTGCAGTAATCCTACCACAACAAATAAAGCCACAAATTATGAAGAACACACCAGCTGCTAAGGTTTAGCGGGTGTGAGAGACATACAGCCAGAGTCAAGCACTGCAGCCGCGAGGCTCTCGGCCATCCAATTCAAAGGTTTTGAAAACGTCCTCCATTAAAAATAAAATACCGTCATCTCGCTTCAAACTTGGACAAGATGTCAGCATGTGCTTGTTCTATTTGAGTCATGCTAGTCTGCTACATTGACTTCTCCTTCAGATCATTCACAATCATTCCTGTGGACGATGCCTGCTTGTCGACCTCATCGGCCGTTCGCCATTATGAATAATTAAAAAATCTTTTACGACAGAGGAGAAAAAAAAAAATCAATGTTGCATAATGTTAAATGATTTTCTATTGCAAGAACAGCTTTGGAACCCTTTTTCATACTGAGTCCAGGACGAGAGCGCTAGTCGTTCTGAGTACGCCGCTCTGGCCGTGGAAGAGTGTCAAGTCCCATGAAGAACCTCTTTCTGTGCTGCTGACGGTTTTTAACCCTTTCATGCATGGAGGTCACTACAGTCTACAGCTGTTTAAAGGAGTTTTTTCTCTATATATGCCTGAAATTTTGGACACTGCTGTATATAGTCCACTCTAGTGGAAGCTACTGCATCATCCCATACAAAAAATCCCATTGGCAGGTCATTGCAATCGGAAAAAGTAGTCATTTATGGAATAAAGATAGAATTTTTTTTTTTTAGTAAAAAAATCCTGACTGAGTTTATCATAATTCATGCATGAAAGGGTTAAGAAAATCAAGCGCACTGAGTTACAGTGTCACCAGGGGGGGAGACAGCCGGCTTCTAGTGTCTCAGTTTTCACAGACAGCAGTTTAACAGAACAGTCCAAAAGAGTATGGACAGTGATGTAATTATGTTTATCATATGACGTAAGGACTCACTTTCTCCTGATTGGACGAGGCGAGCTCCACCGGTCACTGCAGTGATATTCACTGTGCGAAAGTGTGCGAGAAGGGAATATAACAATCTGACGACCTCCAGCCAAAAAATTAGGCTTCCCCACAGGAGCTCCTGACAGCGTCCATATTTCATGTCGCTTCGCCCCTGTGAGGAGCTTTATGTTGGAGTTGTTACCTTTCTCTTATATTTTCAAGCAGGGTCATATAATAAAATGGTTATAAACTTCAGTTATCGGTGAGTCCAATGATTTATTTACCTTGGACAAGAGATATTCACTGAGGAGCAGCCAAGGTGTAAAAGTCATTGGATTCAGCTCAACTGAAGTCAATAACTGTGTAATGTTTTTATTTTTTTTTAGTTTTGAATCTGTGTTACAGCACACTAGATTTTAAAACAATAAATTAAAGGTCAAAGTGGAGACTGTCTGTTTTCATTTGTTGGAATCAACATCCATATTGTGTGTCTCATTAACTAACAGCAGCCCTTTTTACAAACAGAGACTGTCCTGATACTTATGGATACCTTGTGGAATGGGGTGTCCATGGAAACAAATTCCCTCCCGCAACAGCACACAGGCAGTCATGTGACAGGTCTCTGGTGGGCTGGTGTCAGGTGGGTGGGGTCAGGAGCATCGCTGAGAACCGGGGACTATTAGTCATGTGTAGAACTAAGGCCATGGGAGGATTATCAATGTCTTCGAGCCCAGTAACACATCCACATCCTCAAACAGGGCTCTAACAATCTGCCAGCTGTTTGTGGGTGCGCTGTATGAATAAAAATGGGTTTGGCTTTATCTCTTTAACTTGCTTCAGGTGACAATATAGCACGCTATTGGATTTTAACCTACAAAATGGGGGATATGAAGCAAACTTGACTGTTGTTGACTTGACCGAGTAAGAAAAATGTTGAAATTAATACCAACTTTTTAATGCCATCCCTCAAAATACAGGAGCCTTTGAATGAACATCAGATGAGACATGAGACCAGCATAAACTCAAAATATGCAGTCGGCTGTGTAGAATAAACGGCTTATGCAAAAATCTCTGCTGCCCCCACAAATACACTCATGAAATCGATCAATATCTTGCAATCCCTCTATAGAGGCATCATGCTGAGGTACATGGATTAGCAGCATAGCCTTGGATCGACTGCAGATCACATCAATGCTAACTGCACCTAGTGGCTCCACAGTTGATGACTATACCCTTCAAGGTGGGAAGGATTTTAGGTCAATTTGGGGTCCGTGCTCATCGCAATCTAGAAAACCCGATCGACCGATCGGTTCCCGCTGAATTGCATGACAGTGCCATCATTCTCAAACTTTGCTCCATTCCACTGTGTACCTACTCCCTGCTCCCTGCTAAGCGTATGTCAGTGAAAGGAACTTCTTACGATAAAATAACTCCATTTGGAACACCCAACGCAGACACTGGATCCTCCGTGCGTTACTCTGGTAACGTAAACATCTGGGATACAGGTGGCTGCTACTAAGGGAATTTTACACCACTGATGATAAAAGTTAAATAAAATGTTGAATATACAGCAAAAAACTGATTCCATCTCAAAACTTATGTTTAAATGTATGTAACTAATGTGTAAATTTGGGTAATCTAGGTCATCGACTTCCAGCAAACTGATGAACTGCTGTTCAGTTCTTTCCTGCACAGTTTGCAGTTGCCTTCGAACTGAACAAGCTTTGCTCCCTCCGGGTTGGAATCTTTCTTAACACGGCAGAGCACCCCATACACTCCACTTTGCAGTGAGCTGCAGGGCAATTGGAACTCATCTAAAATTTCCGCTCTGCGCAAGCTCACCTGTAGTCCATATTACCAAATGCATATAGCACCTTTCAAGCAATACAGCACAAAGTGCTTCACAAGCAGGTAAAATACATGTACATAAAAGCAATAAAACAAAATGGGGAAACAAGGAATTAAACATCAAAGGAAAATCAAGATAATAAAAGGAGACATACATGAAAACACAACCATAAAAGAATTTAAACTGCAAAATCAGCAAAAGCAAGCCTAAAAAAATTAGTCTTTAAAAGAGATTTAAAAGACAATAGAGACTCAGCATTTCTTATGTTGTTTGGGAGGCTGTTCCAGAGTATTGGAGCCTTAACCGAAAAGGCTCGATCACCCTTTGTTTTTAACTTGGACTCTGGAACAGCCAATAATGCTTGCTTGGAGGATCTTAGCAATCTTTTAGGTCTGTAAGGATTTAAAAGCTTTTTAAGGATTTAAAAGTTTTCAACAGCGCATGCTTCGAAGGAGAAATGGGGATGTTTACAGTCCTCGAAAAGGCGAGAAGCATTCGTGGAAGAAGGCAGCTGTGGTTGCAGCTGATTGATCGATCCAACCATGGGGCTGGAAGTGAACTCGCTCTGACCGTATCATTATGAACTGAGGTGTGAATTTGGGTCAAAGATTTATTTATTGGCATTTGGCAATGGCGTGAGGTGACTTTGGTATGGTAAGAGTTTCGCTTCGTAAAACCATGGCTACCGGAATGAAGGTCGAGGCCTTTCAGTTGTGCTCTGACAGGGCCTTAATTTTTGCTTTGATTAAACCACTTGTTCTGGAAAAAACCAAAGCTTTCCCATAATTTGCACAGATTTTGATTCATTGGTGATGATACGTCTGCTCAGGATTTATTGGACAACAGCAAATGAACGGCAGGCGGTGATTTTACGAGAAGCATCTGGCGCGGTCTGGTGACGCAAGGCCCAGACACTTTTCCGTCTGTGCATCCGTACCGCTGCTCTCATTATATTCATAAATAGTCATCTTCCCTCAAAACAGGCACTAAAATAACTACTTCTCCAGTAAAACACCACTTCGCACATATTTGGAGTTTCTCCAGAGAAAATTGCTGACTGCTCTGCACAGTGTTTTCCTTAGAGCCATAGAACATAATCATTTGCAGATGAAGAAGCCACATACATAATGGGAGCCGCACCACTCCAAAAAATTCAATGCAGCATCCATTGCATCGCTCAGTGAGATGAAAAAGTGCCTCAGAATGACTACAATACCCATAATGCTTTGTGACTGGCAGATACAAATGCCATAAGTGCACCTTAGAGTGTTACAGCTCTGAATACAGATGTGCAGGTAAAGCAGCTGAGTTACAGTAGCTGAAGTGTGATTCTCACAGCTTGAAATATTTGACATAAACCCTTCCAATGTAATCTGAATATATGCGGCCTGCTGGTGCCAGCGCAATTTTGACGTGCAGGCATGTGTTAGTCTGCTATCCTGCTTTATCGGCACTCAATCCCTTTATGACATCAGTCGCAAAAATCAGTGTACCATCTGACGTCAGTGAGTAGGAGTGGAAGTGAGACTCCCCACAGCGTCTGATTACTCACACGAGCCCGGTCTCATCCCGACTCGTCATATAGTGACGCTACCTGACCCAGAGTCGATATATGACAAAAAAGGAGGCTTTCAGCGTCCTTATTTGACACCAGTTCAAAACTAACCCTGCCCGTAATCCTTAACCTTTAACCCCAACCCCAACCCCAACCCCACAGATGCCAAAAGCCTCCTTTTTCCTCATATATCGATGTTTAGTTAGGTAGTATCGCTACAGTGAGGAGTCGAGACGAGAATGTGTTGCTCAGGGAATTGCATCATACAAAGTCTACATTGTTTTCCAGTGACTGAGTCCTCTTGAATCTGGAAAATCATCCCCAGGTGTGGTCTGTGTATGTGTGGCCATGCCTTGTCAGTGCGAGCGTGCACGTGTGTGTGTGTGTTTGTGTGCCTGTGTGTCACAGAGTCATTATTCACCCTCTTCAGCTGAGGACCTGAATGGCGCCATTAGCGCTGAGGATGGCACTTTGATCCATTAGCAGCCCATTGACTGCCTGCTGAATTACTGACAGTCCCGGTGGTGGACCCTCACCCATTTACACACATGATTTAGACCCGCGGTGTAATGGACAGGAAATCAGAACAGAGTGCATTTGGCTTCTCCTGTTCGAAGAGCCACGTGTCAATGTCGATTTAACAAAAGGATACATGATACACACCTGAGAGATTCAACCGTTAAATTTTCTTTTGTGTCCCCATCCATCGTGGCGTGGGTTCAAATCGTGGTTATAATGGATTTGAATGTGTTTCTTCATTTGACTGTTCTGGTCTGGTGCATTGGAACAAATGAAATGATTCAATAATTGCCCATCCGCTTCTCGTAGCCAGGTCTAACACACCAGGCAAGATGTGCAGAGCACAGATAAGGATTTAAATCTATAACAAATAGCGTTTGATCCATATTCTGGGGCCAGCAAACAATTTTGAAAAACACACCGCTTGATAACTTGAAAGACAGACTGTGCCAGAGATACAGCCCCCAGGTGACGAGCATATGGACTTTCACAGCACAACAACCAGCATATACTCTTCCTAAACGCAGGGCTAAATACAGAGGGAAACAGATAGACTCTGTCCCCAGAAGCTTGCAAAATCTGGCAGTTACCTGAGCAGCTTATACAAAACCCAAAACCCGTGAAGTTGGCACGTTGTGTAAATCGTAAATAAAAACAGAATACAATGATTTGCAAATCCTTTTCAACCTTGTCTCAAATGAATAAACTGCAAAGACAAGTTACTTAATGTTCGAACAGGTAAACTTTGTAATTTGGAATTTGATGCCTGCAACATATCTCAAAAAAGCTGGCACAAGTGGCAAAAAAGACTGAGAGAGTTGAGGAATGCTCATCAAACACTTATTTGGAACATCCCACAGGTGAACAGGCTAACTGGGAACAGGTGGGTGCCATGATTGGGAATAAAAGCAGCTTCCCTGAAATGCTCAGTCATTCACAAACAAGGATGGGGCGAGGGTCACCACCTAGTGAACAAATGCGTGAGCTGATTGTCGAACAGTTTAAAAACAACATTCCTCCACAAGCTATTGCAAGAAATTTAGGGATTTCATCATCTACGGTCCATAATATCGTCAAAAGGTTCAGAGAATCATGAGAAATCACTGCACGTAAGCGACAAGGCCGAAAACCAACATTGAATGCCCGTGACCTTCGATCCCTCAGGTGGTACTGCATCAAAAACCGACATCAGTGTGTAAAGGACATCATCACATGGGCTCAGGAACACTTCAGAAAACCACTGTCAGTAACTACAGTTCATTGCTACATCTGCAAGTGCAAGTTAAAACTCTACAATGCAAAGCGAAAGCCATTTATCAACAGCACCCAGAAACGCCGCCGGCTTCGTTGGGCCCAAGCTCATCTAAGATGGACTGATGCAAAGTGGAAAAGTGTTCTGTGGTCTGACGAGTCCACATATCAAATTGTTTTTGGAAACTGTGGACGTCGTGTCCTCCGGACCAAAGAGGAAAAGAACCATCCGGACTGTTATAGGCGCAAAGTTCAAAAGCCAGCATCTGTGATGGTATGGGGGTGTATTAGTACCCAAGGCATGGGCAACTTACACATATGTGAAGGCACCATTAATGCTGAAAGGTACATACAGGTTTTGGAGCAACATATGTTGCCATCCAAGCAACGTCTTTTCCATGGACGCCCCTGCTTATTTCAGCAAGACAATGCCAAGCCACATTCTGCATGTGTTACAACAGCATGGCTCCGTAGTAAAAGAGTGTGGGTACTAGACTGGCCTGCCTGTAGTCCAGACCTGTCTCCCATTGAAAATGTGTGGTGCATTATGAAGCGTAAAATAAGACAACGGAGACCCCGGACTGTTGAACAACTTAAGCCGTACATCAAGCAAGAATGGGAAAGAGTTCCACCTGAAAAGCTTCAAAAATTGGTCTCCTCAGTTCCCAAACGTTTACTGAGTGTCGTTAAAAGGAAAGGCGATACAACACAGTGGTAAAAAGGCCCCTGTGCCAACTTTTTTGCAATGTGTTGCTGCCTTTAAATTCTAAGTTTATGATTATTTGCAAAAAAAAAAGTTTCTCAGTTTGAACATTAAACATCTTGTCTTTGCAGTGTATTCAATTGAATATAAGTTGAAAAGGATTTGCAAATCATTGTATTCTGTTTTTTCTATGATTTATATAATGTGCCACTTCATTGGTTTTGGGTTTGTGTAACCAATGGGGCCAAAATTTCTCCAGTGCAGTTCTTTCAAATCTACTTTCAAATCTAGACATTGCAAAGGCAAAATTGCTCTGCATTTGACCATAAAATAAATTTGAAATTCATGTTATTGAACTGGCTATTCCATGGACCTATTTTGATCGGTTTCATCTCTTCCAATTTGGTACCCAGATGCACGTACTCAGAGGCAAAAAAGCCCCACAGCCCAACATAGCAGTCTCTGTTAATTGACTTCAAGCACCACTGAGCAACTCCCATAGGACTTTCTGGAGCAGGTCAGCCAAAGCTGTATCCAGTTCTTTAAATATCTCAATAAAATATCAGGGTTTCTAGATAGCTACAACACTCTATGGTGAACTGCAGACTGTATATATAGATGGACGACGTGTCTCCAGTTCCTCCCACTGCGCAACAATGGTGTCAAAATATCCTCGATTTGGACACTGCCATTTTGTGCTTTAATTTTTTAGTGCGAGCCATGTCCCATCCACTAACGTAGTGTTGGCAGGTTTATAACCTGCGCTACGGCCTTCCATGAGGGAGCAATCTTGATATTTTGGCTTCACTTTTGCGGAGCTTTCTTTATGTACAATCAATGTGGAGAACAACGGCTGAGCTTCTGTGATGTCATGGGTAGGGTACAGGTCACAGCAGGAATCTCAATGGCCACATCCCCTCACCCTCCCTAATTACAGCCCCCCTCCTGCAGTCCACAGCAGCGGAGCAGGAATGATCATCAGCTACTGCCACAGGCTGACATCTTGTCAGATGCAGCTGTGGGTCAGCAAGTGGTGGATTGTGGGGTCGTGAGTGGGAGGACAAGTGAGCGCGTGCCAGTCAGCTCGAATTACAATGTTTCGGTGGACACACACAATCACAAATGCTAGACTTCAACCAGGGATTCTACCTCATAAATGACTGACCGCACCATTTTTATTTTGCTGACCGGACTTTCCTGTGGAGGCAGATGCCATGGATATTTGCTGAGACAGTCTGTTTAATTCCAAATAAAAAGTCCACTTTAAACCAGCCTAAGATGGTTTACTGCAGTGTAATTGTCACTTCTAGCTGGTTTTAACTGGTTGATCAGCTTCGTTCAACTTGCTGACACGAATGGCAATCATCTTACTCTACCAGGTAAATCAGTTTTAACCAGTGTTGTCAACCTATGGGCCAGCTTTTAGTATGAACAGACAAGCCGGACAAGCCATGACCAGTGAGAAGGATTGAGAACACAGTGTACACAAGCTTACAACTGCAGCCAGCCTTAGCTAGGCAGACCAGCACTGTCCTGCCAAGGAATGGAAACTACAACCTTCTGGCTCAACGCAAGCTCCAAACCCTGCAGCGGGCATTTCCAGCCGTAAAATGTAATCAATCTAAGAAGAACTCATGTATTATGCAAGATAAAGCCCCTCAAAAAAGTGGAAAGCAGCATTATATATATCATTAATCCTACTCAGAGAGTTTAGCTGAAGAATTACACAGTGATTAAAGTTGCATAAATTACATGCATCCACCGCGCTTTTTGGGAAAAAAGGCCGTCTGATGTAAATAAAGGTGGTGATGCAGTGCTAGAAGCCAAGCTAGGGTTTAAAACGAACAGGCGCTCCATAATGTAGCTCAGGGGAAGCGAGGCTTTGCTTCCGCTGAATTTAGCAGCTGTACGAAGAATCACCCACGAGACAGCGGAGTCAGAGAAGATCAAAGGCAATCTGATCGGTCCACTCCCCTATGCAACACCTGTCAATTCTCCAAATCCTGAAATTCTGGACCCCCAGCAAACTCCCGACAGATGGAAATGGAAGAGAATGACTCTGTCTTTGTTTGGTAAACTTTTGGTTTGAAGAACGCCCCTGAAAGCTGGAGTTTTGCGGACAAGTATTAACTGCTACTAGGCAGCTTCTGTTTCATCAGCTGATTGAGGAGGACGACCATTCAGCTACATTCACGGTCCTACACAGAGCAGTCATGAAAACATACTGAAGTTACGGGATGGCTGAAAATAGATGGATTTCAGAAGCTATTAGGACCTCCAGAGTTATATTTTTATTGTTGTGAAGCGGCATGTCATAGATATTTTCTGAATATCACCTAGTCCCAAAATATCCACAGCTCTTTCACATTTTTTGGAAGTAAAAAAAGATCAAAAGAAAAAGTGAGGCACAATCATATAATTTTATATTAAGAAAATTGGACTGCAAGAGTTTGAATCTGTCACATCATACTGGTAATACTATGCAGCAGATGGCAGCATTTTTTTGGCCAGATACCGGCTAGTTTGGCTTTCAACATGGGGATAATTGCACTCTAACCACCACCCCCCCCAACAATAACAATATCCCCTTCATTGAAGTGCAATTGAGCTCTCTTCTCTTGGGATGCAGTTCCCCCTTCTTATTTTATTTTTAATTTATTATATAAATACATTATGCTATTCTAAAAACAGATTACAGGTGGTCTGTTTTGTGAAACTGCAGTACAATCTGCTGCAATCTAAGGGCAGCCCCAGCTATGGCTATCGAGCGAAGTGGTGGCTTTGTTAAAGGCGGTCGTTGGGCAGTTTCGTCAGACTGAGTGGTCTTCAAGTGCTTTCTATCGAGCTTTATGAGGGAGGATGAAGGGGATCGATACTCCATCTCCTCCACTCAGTCACCAAACCTACAGCACAGCAAAGGTGGGAAGCTGCCAGTCTGGTCACTAGGCGATATGGCCGCGATAAGCTATTGGTGTCATAAAATCCAGACGAAGTGTGTCCAAAATGAACGGAATGTACTCTTATTCACCCGCTGGTTTTGCACAGACTGACTTTCACTGGCTTTTTTTGCTGAGCAGAGATTCAGCAGGAGATAGACTCTGCCAGTCCCAAGATCTGTGGTGACTTTCGTTGCGATGAAATGTCTGTTCTGAATTTATTAGATGAAGGCAGACAAGTAAAAGGCTTTGATTTTCTGAGAGGCATCAGCCCAATTGTAATACAGGCCTACATAATTCTCTCTATCTCGCTCGCTCTCTCTCTCTCTCTCTCTCTCTCTCTCTCTCTCTCTCTTCCCCTTACAATCTCATACACACTCACTCGTTCTCTCTCTTTCTCTCACTGTCTCTCTTTCTCACCACACTCATTATGATCAAAAATAGTCATCAACCCTTAAAAGGAGAGGCTCGAAAACAACTGCCATCTCCTTGCCAGTTTAAAGGAATGAAATGATACATGATTAATCTCACTCCAGGAAGTGCTCATTAATATGCCAAAGAACCTCCAATTCCAGCCGGTATGAGTAGGCTGCAATTAATTCAAAAGAAATAAACAAATAAAAACACGTAAACAAAAACGGGCCCTTCCAAAAAAACACCCAGTCGCGAAAAATTACATGCTGTGCTGCTGTAGAGCGTCTCAGATTTTTTACAGCGCAGACTACAGCCAGTGAATTCTGAAACACTTGGTGGGAAAATATAAGATGTCATCTGAAGATGGTAAAAAGCAATGACATGTAAAAAGAAAGGAAACCCTGTGGGCAATGCCACTCATTTCTCTGGAGAGCAGCGAAGAGCGAGTGCAGTTACTGTAGAGAGTTGGGAAATCCCTGTAGCTCCAGCTCCAGTACTAAAACTGGGATGTGCCTGTTCTTTTTTATTCGTTTGCTTTTTTTTCCAAATTGAAACGAACTTATTATTAATAAATAACAGAAGGTACTGTTGTTTGACCCCTTGGATATGACATTGTTTAACCATATCCAGTCCTGTCACTTGATTGGTTTAACAATAATTGAAAAATGCAATTCCAGGTCAGTTTAGTGTCTGCAAAACTGTGTAATACTTTAGGCAGTTAATGTTACATATTGTGAAGCGTACCTTTCAAAAGTGTGTGGAAGGTGTGTGGGTACAGTAACACCCCCATGTTCTATGCATGTTCTTTGTAGATCCACTTTTAAAAGAGCCTAAACATGCTTCACAATGGAAGGCTTCTGCCTTAAAGGCAGAGTTACAATCACACAAATGACACAAAAAGTTTGATTTGCTTGATCAAACTCTGAGCTGAACGCTTTCCCACTCAATTTCCTTTGCTGTTTTCAGCATCAACACAAATACAAGAAGAGCATGCAAACTCCACACAGAGAGGCCCCAGATGGATTTGAACCCGCACCCTTCTTGTTGCCTTGCAATAGAGCTACATGGCCATTTCCCTATCATATGACATCACCTTGATAATTTTCATCGCCCAACTGAGTTTCTGATTATTGAAATGAGTCAGGCCTTTTTTTTAATCTGGGTCTGGGTGGGTCTAAATGCAGTACGACTTCACCAACTCTCCAAGGAGGTCCCTCGTAAGTGCTCGTGTGAATAACATTAGGCTAGCAACAATACAGGAAAATGTAAGTACATTTTCACCTGATTTATGTGAGCGGTAGGGCAGTCTTAGCCATTAGCATTCTCAGAGCAGCTCAGAGCACGCACGTATATTCAAGCTGAATTTGTGCCATGTTCAATCAGCGAACAGACAAGCCTTCTGTAACACAGCCAACGGAAGCAGACTCAAGTCTCGCTGAACGTGTGGCGCTTTCTCACTTCATTGTCTTATCCGCCTCCACTCACACTCTCCCAAAAAACCAGCTGGAAATTAGTTTTAAGAAGATAAAAATCTTCTCTCGCCCTGATATCTTCCTCATAAGGGACCCCTAGAGTGTGTCTCAATCATCAGCCATCCCAGACTGACATCAGTGCCTGAACTTGGTTCTGAACTTCCTATAAGCACTTTTGTGAAAATTACTTAACAACAGCACTCCAGCTTGCATTTTATCAACATTTATCCGCAACAGTGACGATTTGGATCTATTGTTTATGTCTGTTGAAATGCAGGCTGTCAATAAGTTAGCATTCATGTGCATCACGATCAGGATCCACACGTGAAAAGCATTCTTCCTGCAGTTGAAGAAATGAAGAATGCATGTTCTAATATTTCTACTATCCTACATATTCTGTCTGCCATGAAGCCATTATGCAGAATAAATCATAAACTTTTCTGACAAGTAAACATTGACCATATATCAGATAGCTAGATCGTATGCACCCTAAAATTGATTCCAACACCGATGTTTTTGTTTCTTCTCTCCTTTGGTTTTCAGTATAGTCCATTCATTACCCAATACATACAATCTGTCCAATCCATGGTCCTTGCCCAAATTGTGAAGACCCAAAATAAGCATCTGAATGTGTACCAGAGTTTTGCTCACCAATATCTGTGTAGTTTTTGTGGATGAACACATGCAGTATCGGTGAAAAGCCTGAATACACTTTACTCGTGTTACAGTATTTTTGGGCCATAAATATTTTTCTGAATCAGTCCAAAATGGAACAAGGTAAGAAGTAAACAGACAGTAGCATAAGAGGAAAATCATTGATTTTACTGAATAGAGTAAAGAAATACATTTCAGAAGATGCACCATATTTGGCAAAATAAATCAAGAAAAAAAAATTTCTCTCCTCGAAAGCACGTGCCTGTCAGCCACCGCTTCTTATACACTCATTGGTTGAATCATCGCAAGTTCAGAACGAGGGCGGAGGATACCCGAACATGAACAAGCTTCTGACCCGCGCCCGTCTTGGCCAACAGGAGGCGCCTAAGCAACAACCAACGGAACCATGTTATATAACCCTTCCCGGCAGACCCTTTCCATTTGCATTCCTGCAGGGCGATGGTCAATTGTGTGCTACGCCGAAAAAGCTGCCGACCGGTACGACCGGGGCTTGAACCCACGTCGTGATAGTCATTTCTGCTTCATAGTGTGATGCTTTAACTGAGTGAGCTATCCAGCTATCCGGCAGCTAGCAGCTTGACCGGTTTTCTTCATTATTACAAATGGTGGTTAACCATTAGGGCGCTAAATGCAACTATTGTTAATCAATGATGTAAGAAATCAAAATTAAAGCTGTTGAAACCCTATCATGTGGTGACTTGTTTGAAAGAGCTCCTGCAGGGAGCGTTACATTTAAAAAAAAAATAATTTCAGCGCTTTAAGGCTGAAGATTGATATAATTTGGTAAGAGAGATGTTTATATCTTGTTTGAATGTCTCATTAATTGAAAACTATGGATGTGGCAAGACCTTCTTCGCTGGTACAGTAGGTATAAAAAAAGTCTTTCTCCACAAATTTCTTAATTCATGAACTTTATAAATATTGTCATTAAGGTTTATAAGCATGTGACCTGAAGAAGATAGCCATTACAGGGAGGTCCACGCCTCACCATTTAATCCCTTACACTCTAATTTTCAAGAAGGTACTAAGTTAGGAAAACTTATCGTAGAGCAATGTCACAAACATATTCTGTATCTGCCGGTAGCAGCACTTCATCTGCTGGTTGAAGCTACATCACGCTTATTTATTTTTGGATTGCTGGAAACCTTGGGATCTCCACTAGAATTCGCAATAATCCTGAAGTTCAACAGGTTTGAATGAAGCTGGTGCATTTGATGGAGCCATATTTGGGCCCGTAAGTTAGATGAGTTTAATAAGGATGGGTGAACAGCCACATCATGTCTACCGTAGGGGACAAGCGTTTGTGTTGGAGTGTGTGTGTATGTTTTTCAGATGGTGTTTGTGCAGGTGTGTGTGTGTGTGTGTGTGTTTTGGAAGGGGGGGGGGGGGGTGGTGTTTGGGCATGTTTCTCACTCAGTGCCTCACACTTGACAGCATAAATCAGTGCGACACAGTGGCTTCATGCAAAAAGCCTTTTCAATGTTAAATGTTTGCAAATCCACTGACTGTGTTGGCTGTACTGCGAGCATATGCTTGGCCGAGTCCTTCGAAGTGTTATGAGGAAATTGAATTGTCTCTCATTAAAACATCCCACTCGCGAAATATCAGAGAGAAAACAGATGACAGGAGTAACCACCAGAGGAGACCTTTCATGCATGTTATGAGGAATGGAGACGAATCTCCAAAGGTGTCCTCTGTCATACCACTCAATTACGCTGTTCATGCAATAAGGTCTTTATTTCGTTTTTCATCGGTGTTTGGCAAAATTGTGTTTTGTCTGTTATAAGCCACTGCGAGACATGCAGTTTTGGCTAAAATGTCTTTCGAACTGGACAGCGACACGAACTATGCAGTTTTGGCTGTGTACTTTAGTGCGCAACATTTGAGATGAAACAACGAGCATGATGTTAAAATTTGGAATTCAGCGACAATGCAAAGGTATATAGTACCCTATTTATCGGCTCAGTGCCATTGGTGCAGTCATGGGGGATGACTATATACAAAAATGCCCACAAATACCAACAAGATTCATGTGACATGAGTGTATCTTTACAAAAATGAATGCTGCAGTCTGAACAGTAGCCTCAATATCCACAGCTTCATTTCAAATTTAGAGCCAAAAATAGAGCCAAAAAAAAAGATTAACCATCTCAACACTGAATACAGTATTATGAATCAGAGTTACCAAGTGGATATAAATTTTGTGACAATACAGAACTGGCCCAAATGCAAGGGTTTCTGAGACTCATATGGCCCAACATGAAATTTGGAAATATTGTGGGACATACAGTATGTGTCCCCTAAGTACTGAAAGGGTTAAGTCACTGTGGGAATACCGGACTGAACTGTGCATATTCATATGTAAAATAGATGAGTGGGTGTGCATACATTCATCCGTTATCCACACTGCTCCCTCCTCGCCAGGGTCACAGGGAGCTGGAGCCTTTCCCAGCTGACTATGGAGGAAAGGCAGGGACACACCCTGTGCAGCTCGCCAATCGATCGCGAGGCGCGCACTCCATTCATGAGTGGGCGTGCATTGCTATATTTAAAAAAACCTCCAGTCAAAAGTGCACGAGAGAGAGCACCGAGCAGCTGTGAGAATTGGCTCGAGGCAATGAGGTCATCTGTGAAACATAGCCTGTTAACTCTCCCTCTCTCTCTCTCTCTCTCTCTCTCTCTCTCTCTCACATATACTGTACTGGAGGCCGGCACAAATGAAAAACAATTATATAATAAAGTCCATGCCTGCCCTCCGTAAACAGAGCACTTCTTTTTATGTTATTCTTTTCTCTGCTGTTGTTCTTGAGTTCCCCAACCCAGATTTAAGCATAGACTGTATAAAACGATGAACGAATCAACCGTGACGTCACCCATTGGTTTCAGCAAACCATAAAAGAAGCCTGAATTTGAATTGTGCCATGTTGTCATTTTGAAACCGGATGTGATTTCTATTGTACGAGAGAGAGAATCAAGATCCGGGGAGGGACGTGAGAGGTGGATCTGACCGTATAGGACGAGGAGCAGATGATAGCCACGCTCCTAAAGGATATTCTGGCTTTATCCTTTATTCTAGTCTACTTGGGACCATTATTTACAAAAATTAACATCATTATATACCGGAGGAGACTTGAAACTGTACTACTTGCTGTAGCTACCATAAGATAATGTGAAAAATTATTATTTAAATGAAAACTCAGGTGGGAAAGTAGAGTCATTTTCTCATAGACTTTCTATAGCATTGAACTTCTTTCTGCAACCACCGACGTCGCCATTTGGCCATTAAATAGAATGCCATTTTACGGTACTTCCGCATGGGCTTCTTTTTTCAGACCAGAGTGCTGTGTCCATTATTTTATATAGTATATGGTTTTAACCACAATTCACAACTCTTTAAAGGAAGCCAATTAATGCAGAGCATCGATAGCCAATGGCAGTTGACCACTGAAGCCCTTCCCCTGCAAACTGTCAGTGAATCATGCCCCTGTGGTTTGGATTCACTGGCCATTTCTCAAAGCGTTGGCTGCAGCCTAGGTGGGCTACATTTTTAGGCTGCTACGTCATCGCGGGCTGAAGCGCCATTGTGAAGGCGCTTCAAAATACGGCCGAGAAACGCAGCCATCATCCGACATGATATCAGAATTATAAGCTTGATTACAGTCTGTTTCTAAGTTGACAATTCCATCCAGTGTGAGGCAAGATGAAGGCTGCATTCCTTGGCTGCTTTCGAAAGCAACTTCACAATGGAACAGCCTGTGATGATGTAGCAGCCTAAAACTGCTGACTACCTGGGCTACAGCCAACACTTTGAGAAATGGCCGCTCAATTGGTCGGAAGTCAGGCACTGTATTTTTTTCTCCAACAGATGGCACTGTCTTTATCAGAGCCCAGAAGCCTTCCGTGGTAGATTAAAAAATGTACTGTACTAGGACCTGTCTTAATCTTCACCAATCCCCAGAGCGTTTATAAGCCAGGCTTATTTAATTTAAGGCAGCTGAACGAAGAAAAGGCCAACAGAAGATTTGGTAGTGGCTTTTGTTTGACTGAGGCCTGGACAGTCTGTATTCAAGCCCTAGCATAGCCATGTAAAATCTGTATAGCCTTACACTACCGCAGGGGGGTATTAGCCCCCGTCAGAGCCTAGGCAAATCAGCTGTTCTACAGATCACTCTGAGTGAATGAAACAGCTAAATAGCCATTTCAGAATGCAATTTTGCGATTACTCAGAGGTCAAGCTTGCTAGCTGGAGCGCTGCCGATCACCAATGGGAGCGCACGCAAAGCACCAGAGAGCCCCTCCCACTCAAAGGCTTACTGACACACTGAGGCAGATAATCGTGCCTATCTAGACAGGGGGACGTATTCTCAGGAACGCCTCGCCCGAAAACGATGTCTGAGAGGCTGATCCTGGCGTGCCGGATCGATGCCGCATCCCCAGGACAACGTGGGAAAAAAGCCTCACAGATCAAACGCAACCTTTAAACGATATTGATCAAGACGCACAGCCAGATTCATCAGAGAGCCTCAATGAACAGAGAGGACGCTCAAATCCAGGAGTTCCTCAACTGAAGGTCACAGAGACCGACCAATACCACACTGATCAGCCACAACATTAAAGCCACTGACAGGTGACGTGTATAACATATACTCAGTCCATATGAAAACGCACCACTCACAAATAGCTCTCTGGAATAGCTCCACGGATTGATATGTGAAGTATATACGTATGATGCATTTGAGATAATGAATGATTTAAGAAGACATGTAAACATATTCAATTTCATTCATGATGATGTTAATGCGCGGGAGAGGTTTAACTGGTGTAGGGGTCAAACAGGAAAGTCAATAACGGGTGTGACCGGCATTTGCATTGACACATGCGGTGCATCGTCGTCGCATGGAGTTGATCAGTCTCTGGATAGTGTTCTGAGGGATAGCATTCCACTCCTGAACAAGGGCAACCTCAAGTTCTCGGATGTTGTCAATCTGGCACCGACGTGAAAGACGTCATCCAATTTCATCCCATAAGTGCTCGATATGGGAGAGGTCGGGTGACAGAGCTGGCCACTGAAGCAAGGGGATGTTCTGCTGTGCAAGGTTCTGCATGGACACCCTTGCAGTGTGTGCCCTAGCGTTGTCCTGTTGGAACGTGTGGAAATCGTGGTGTTAGTTGAAGAACGGTACAACATGGTTCTGCAGCACCTGGTCCCGGTAGTAGACACCGTTCTCCCTTCCTCTGCAGATATGGAGAGGGGTTCTGTGACGGTAGCTTATTCCACCCCACACCATAACGCTGCCACCACCCCAATGGTCCGTTTGAACAACACAATCAGCGTTATAACGTTCACCACGTCTTCGCCAAACACGTATACGGCCATCTGCGTTCCTTAAGTGAAATCGTGACTCGTCAGAAAAGATGACACCGTGCCATTGTCGTAGTTGCCAATTCTGGTGCCTGTTTGCCCACTGTAGACGCTGTTTTCGCTGACAATTTGTCCATATGGGGCCGAAATAAGGACGTCGTGCACGCAGGCCTGCAGCTCACAGACGGTTCCGTGCGGTGTTGGGGTGAATGAATCCACGTCGTCCTTGGACTTGAGCAGCCGTTCTTGTTGCTGGTAGTGTTCGGTCTCGGACATGATCCCGTACGATCTGACAGTCCTGACGTACCTTTGTCACACGTTGTTGACCCGGTCGAGGACGGTTCCGAGCGCTCCCCGTTTGCAGAAACCTTTGATGGAGTCTTGCGATCGTTGTGAGTGCGCAGTGTAGTCGTCTGGCAATTTCCCTGGTGCTGGCGCCAATTTGAAGCATGCCTATGGCACGTTCCCGTTCAGGGGCTGTAAGTCGCGGCATAGTGTCGACGTTTCACGCGTGTCAGTGAAGAAGTGAAATTTTATTCGGATTCACATGCTTTTAAAGGCAATGTGTGCACAAATTCAGAGTGAAATTTTTCATTTTTCCCGTGGTGTGCGTGGAAGATGTTGCGTTTTTGCAAAAAATTGCCTAGCGTTACAGTTAACGTGAAATTCTCGCATTTCTTGCACCTGGCATGTCAGGTGACGTCACTGTAGTGTTGCTGTTGTATAAAAATTATATTGAAGTTCATTTGAACTTAAATATTGACTTTTTTCAAGTGATGCGTTTTCATTTGTACTCAGTATAGATCATCTCATTTTACATTAGCAACTGTCAGCGGGTGGGATATGTTAGGCAGTAAGTGAATATTTTCTCCTTGAAGTTGATGCCTTTGAAACACGAAAAATGGGCAAGTCAGGATCTGAGTGTCTTTGACAAGGGTCAAATTGTGATAGCTCCAAGCAGTGGTGTATGGTGGAAAGAGAACTAGGAGGGCGTTAAACATGTCTTAAAACTGCTCATTTGTCTTGATCTGTTTTCAGTCAATTTCCTTAGTATAGGACACTTGAACTCTCCTCTCTCAGATGTAGCTAATTGTCTTCGTTAAGACGAGAAATAAAACACACCAGCTGAACGTAAAAAAAGTGCATTTCAATCTTTTCAGTTAAACAATCATTACGCACAGGTTTTTTGCTTGCTTAGGATGCAACAAAATTTAACGCAGAAAATCCACAGGGGCTTTTTTCGTGACGAGTTGCCTATTAAGGCATGTGAATTAAACATTTTATCGAATTAATTATTCACTCGCCTAAAAATTTCATTATAAGGAAAACTAACATGTTGACCCAGAACAATGATTGAAATTGGGTCACTAATCTCATCCGTTTCAAGGGATGTTTTCCCCCCCGCCAGTTTTCCGTCCACCGCCCACCACTGGCTCTAAGACGGCTTCAGAGCATCTCTTAAGGCCCGCTTCCACCGCAGGAACTTCAGGGTAATTTTATGGGTCCGGGGCCGTTGTTGCTTGTCTCCACCGCTGGAACGACCCCCGAAGGACAGAGAACCGGAACTTTTACAGGGGCTAAAAAAGTCCCTGCCCCGGAGTAGGGACTCTGAATTCCCCGAAAAACTCCTGGGTGGGGCTTGGGGTTTACTTGGCGCTGACTGGATTTACTCAGGGCGGGATGTAACATCTACAGAAATGGACAAAATAGCCAGCATTTTTAAAACTCAGCAGACGACGAGGGGTCGTATTTTTAAAAGGAGTTCTCCTACTTCGCTCTCTCGATGGAGACACGGCAGTTGAGAGGGCCGAGTGAGAGGACGTTCCTGTAGTAGTTCCCGTCCCCCTAATACAAACAGGAACTTCTTCAGTGAAAACGGGCCTTAAAACTGCAGCTCATGTGGGGCGTTCCCGGTCTGCAGTATCAAAAGTGGTCCAAAGACGGTAAACCAGCAAGAGGATCGTGGGAGCCCATGATATGCGCGGGGATTGAAGGCGAGCCAGTTTGCTCTGATCCCATGGAAGACCTACTGTCGCACAAATTGCGGAAAAAATTCATGCTGGTTCTGATAGAGAGGAGTCAGAACAAAGAGCAAGTCACAGCTTGCTGTGTACGGGCAGCGTAGCTGCGGATCGGTCAGGGAGCCCATGCTGACCCCTGTACAACGTCAAAAGGGCTTACAATGGCCACATGATCAACAGAACTCGATTAAGGAGCAATGGAAGAAGGTGACCTGGTCGGATGAATCACGTTATGTTCCACATTATACGGATGGCCGACTGCATGTGACGCTTACTTGAGGAAGATGTACTAAGCGGTGTGATACTTTGGGCAATGCTCTACTGGAAAATCTTGGGTTCTGGTATTCATGTGGGTGTTACTTTGACATGTGCTACCAACCTAAACATTACTGCATATATAGTACACTCCTTCATAACAACGGTACTCCCAAAAGTGAGTGTATCTTTCCTTGAGAGAAGATGCGCTAAGAGAGAGTGTGACCACCTCTGTTGGAAGTGTGCCAAGAAGAGGGAGTGAAGTGGGTGGGTCCTTAGTTCTAAAAGTTCTGTTGCGCGTTTTATTGCTTTTAGACGCATTCTATTGAAACGTAAAGGAAGCGGGTGGTGCTGTTTAGGATGATTCCGTTTCCTGTTGACTGCATGGGAAACGTAGTTCTGTGGTCCCTTACACCTCTACACTTCAATGTCCAAATCCATTTGCAACTATAAATAAATGCTAAGTGAAGAACATAAATATGACATGAGAATCAGTGGTAAAACTTTATAAAAACCATCCGCATTACAGCTGAGAATATTTTTTCGGGTTCTGATGCAATACAGAGAATCAAACTAAGATCAAATTAACACTTTGTTTGATTATGTTAGCAAACAGACTTGGACATAGTAGCAAAAGTACCATGCTGCAGCAGCGAAAGTGCAGTAGCGAAAACCCAAAGTAGCATAACAATCAGTTTCCAACACAATATTAGGAAGGTGGTTTTAATGTTGTGGGTGTTGGGTGTAAATAATTGTGATCCTTTCAGTCAGGTTACACTGTGGCTTTGTGAAGCTCCTGCTCCTTCTGTTTGTTAATCCAGTGGTACAGTCCACGTCCGGCTCGCCTTCTTAACGACAATCTGAGAGAGTGATCGATACTCTGCTATCTCATTACTGTCTCGCTGTGGAGAGAGGCTTTCTGATGGCCGTCTGTGCACCTGAATGCCCAATAGCAACAGCCTCTGCCGGAAAACTCGCTATCCCTGCTTCATCCACATTCTCAAGGGCCAAGAGCCATGAAAGGACATCTACGTTATTCTGCAAGAAAGCAAAACAGAACTCAAGTCAAGTGTGTTTTTGAGCTCTAGTTTAAATCTGACGACGATAGCTGCTTATATGTGGACCAGGAGGGATACAGTGAACCTTCCCTTGTTAAGTCAGAAGATCCTGAACTGATTTCAGGATTAAAAGGGGCTTTGCTGCAACAGCCCTTCACTGTCTGATTCACCTAATTAGCCCTGATAAGCAATCTTTACCAAAATTTTTATTTTTAGTTAAATCCTGATTCGAAGGTTTTGCGGAAGATTCGTGATGACAAAACCCTGTCGGCCAAAAACCCAGCAAGGCCTCTCTGAGCGGACTTTGCGCGGTTCCATCACCACATGGGTTCTCCGGGTTCCTCTTACTACCAAATACATGAATATTATGCCACTAGGAGTGATATTAACCCTTAGAGCATTGAAATATTTTTTAAAAATATTTTTTAAATTATAAATTTAACTATCATGTGCTGTTGGAGCTCTTTTAAACAAGTTGCCACATGATAGCTTTTCAACAGCTATGATTTTGATATCTCACATCATTGAGCAACAATAGCTGTGCTGAGCGCTCTAAGGGTTAACTGGTTGGCGCAGTGGACGAGCCAACAAAATAAAATAAACACAGTACACATAAAAAGATGAGCAAGGCGTTCGGTGTAGGCCCGGTAAACCTGAGCCTCGAGAGAATGAGGAGTGTAGAATACAGGAGGAAAAGCCGTTATGATGATGTGTCTGAAAATAGCTCTGAGATAGAGAGGGAGAAGTGAATCCTGTTTGGCCCCGGGCCCTTTTACTACTCCAGATGCGAGAACCGGATACAGGGTGAGCCCGGCTACCAGGAGACAGTCAGCCAGAGTCATGTGACTCTCCGTCTGTCGACATTTACATCTCTCTCTCTCTCTCTCTCTCTCTCTCTCGCACAATCACCTCCATCTCCCCCCACTCTCTCGCGCCCTCTCTCTCCTCTACATCCCCACTCTCCCAGCCTCTCTCTTTTTTCTCTCTCTCTCTCCCACTTTTCCAATGTATCTCTCTCTCCCCTATTCTCTCTCTCAATTCAATTTCAATTCAAGTCCCCATCTCTCTCTTTCTCTCACTCTCTCTCTCTCTCACAATCACCTCCATCTCCCTCCTCCACACCCCTACTCTCTCTCTCCCTCCCTCTCTCTCTCCCACTCTACTAATCTGTCTCTCTCTCTCTCCTTTTCACCCTCTTTCTGTCATTTCTGTCCATCTCATATCTCTCTCCTGCTCCCCCTCTCTCTCAATCAATTTCCCTCTCTCTTTCTCTCCTGCTCTCTCTGTTTCATCCTTAGCAGCAGTAAGGACTATAAAACCCAGAGAAAGTTGAGTCATATAAAAATACGATACAGACGGAGCAGGATGGACCTTTACTGCGCGAGTGGGTGTTCATTTCTTTGCTCAGTTCAGGAAGGGTAAGTACCCTGCCACTGAAGTCCAATTCCTCCAGGGAGGAGAACTACAGGTTCTCCACATTCTCTTTAATTGGGATTTGGGGGTCAAGTCAGTCAGGCCAATCAGTAAAACTTCCAATTCCGTTAGTTACACAGAAGGAAAGAAAACCAGGGGAAGGCTGGGAGTCAAGGGCGAGATTTGGGGAGGTTTAGCTCACAGGCAGGCCTGAAATTGACAGCGTTAATGGTTGCCTCCTTCAGCAAAGATAGCAATAGCAGACTAATTATTCCCAAACAGTCTTTACATTACTGTCCTGACTGAATTAAGTGATGTTTTATGTGAATTACAACTTCTCTGATCTATATGCTGTGGATCTGTTTCAATGATCTTGCTTGTGCACTAGTGTGTAACTCGGGAAAAATTTGTCGCCAGAACTCGAAAAATGTCAGTGGACAATAGCAGGTTACATCATAGAAATTACTGCACTCTCTTCGTGGGCAAAATTCATAATTAGGCATAATGGCTGGGTCCAGAAGATCAACATGAGAACTACTGTAGGCTCCAGGAGTGCTAACAGTAAATTTTACCCCACTCCCATAAAAAAATGTAAAAAACTGTTTGACATTTCATTTTTTAAAAAGTTAAGCTTGGCCAAAAGTTGGTGCGACAGGAGTGGGCATAGCGTCACTAGAACAATAGAGTCACACGTTTTTGCACTTAGACTTTCACAGCAAAGTTGATCTGATTCGCATTAGAACTGTTTACTATGACATTTGGAGATGCAGTTTCACTCAGTGGTGGTGCTTCAGTCAAAGCCACCCCCCCCCCAACCAGAAAAAAAAAAAACTTAAAAGAAAACAGAAAGATTTAATTTGGTTTGCATCAATAGGATTCTCCCTGTATGCATCAGGAATGAACACAAGAACTTTCATGCAATTCCCATAAAAATTGATCTCTATATAGTGCTTAAACACAGGATCTGTGGCAGAGGCATCCAAGGCAAATCCATAATATCCCCAAAAACTCAGTTCTGTGGATATATGTGATGGAATAATTTCAAAACACTGCTTTTAACTTTTTACTGCATCCGATCTAACGGTTCTGCCCAAGCAAGGCAGCATCCAACCACAGAGTACAGCAATATACCTTCTCAATCTCTCTCTCTTTCTTAAACCTTTATTTAACTCAGAAAATTCTTTTTCAGAACGTGTTTCTCTATATAAAAGACACCCGGGGGAAATTCCAGCAGATAAAACAGCTGCAGGTAAGGAAGGAGAGAAGCAGGGATTAAGCCACTCCACCTATCTTTTGAGGTCAAGGGCCTCGCTCAAGGGCCCAGGGACAGAGTTCTTCCAAACGTCATCTCTCCAGATCAAGTCAGAATCCCAGGTTCCAATGAAGGCTTGAACCAGACACTCTTCACTTATTAGTCGAGCAACCTACCACTAGGCTACACAGCCATCCCTGAGACTCTCTCTCTCACTCCCTCACCCCCCTCTCCATCCCTCCTCTCTCTCCTCTCTCTGACATTTCCAGCAGATGAACAAAAGGGTATGTGATGAGGGGGACAGAATTCCCTCTGTGTTTTCACGTGTGATCGTTCTGCTCTTTTACCTCCAGGCAGGTCGGCCGTGTGTCTCAAACTCCGCCCGTGGCTTCGCTTAGCCCTGTGAGATGTGTCATGAAAGCTTCTTTGTCCTTTCATGAGTGCGGTCATGAGATGGGGGGGGGTCAGAATCAGGTGGTGCTAAAAGACTGCCGTATCTCGAGGTTCTCCCTCAGGAACAAAGGGTTCTTCTGCCTGGAACCTATTTTAACCCTCTGACTGCCTGCTCAACTTTTTTGTAAAGCACATTTTGAGTCACTGTATCCAGCTGAAAGATGTTCTGAACTTAACTGAATGGATTTTTTCTGCATAACACACCTCAACCGAGCGTTAAGGCCCTCTTACATCACATTGTGCGTGGTACTACGAGTGGTTTGCGTGCCAAAAATGGGCCAAGTAGTGAGATGCACGCAGGTGGAAAGTACTTTTTTTTGGTGGTCGCAAACACAACGCATAGCACACAGCCTGAAAACTGGCCGGCCAGTTTTTCGCTACGACCTGGCAGCGACAATTAGCACGCCTGGAGCACGCTTGGAGTACGCAAGACAGAAGTACTGAGTAAGTTCGATAGGCGTGCGTGTAACGCAGGCAAAACATGCAGCAATTCCGGGGTATTTACCCACGAAGGCGTACTTACCACGCAAGAGGCTCCTACTTTCCACTTGCTTTCAATGTATGTTTTAAAAAAAGGGGGGTGAGCGCACTTCCTCTGTGCGTATGACCTACTTCCAAAGTGCGTAGTTAGTACTACTACCGTACTTGTGAAGTACGTAACACTCAGACGACGCACGTGACCAGCACGATAAAAGTGCGCCTCCTTCTTCTTTTCCTCTCTTGCAGGCGATCCCGAGCAACTACTGCCAGCACCGCATCACGGTCTTCTGCTTCCTCTTGCAACAGCAGCTGCAGAAGATGATGGCGCATCCTTCTAGGTAGTGCCATATTGGATGCTGAAATAGTTAATGATGAAGAGACTCAGTGCACCCTTATATTATTGTGATTATCCGTGCGTTATTCCAATTTGACGCACGATTGTCTTGCTTAACACTTCCGTGCTCCTTACGTTTCTCTTACGTTTCTCTTACTTCGAAAGTACGATTTCTGAAAACGTACGCTTCACTTGCAATTAACGTTAGATTATCCCACTCATTGTGTGCGACAGAAGTTCAGATCTTACGTGCTCCTTACTACTTCCTACTTACAAAAAGGCGTACAGACCACTTGCGGGCCTCACTTTTAGAGCAAGACACACCCACTCATTAAGTACTTACGACATACTTCCCCTCCGATTTAATTTTCACCCTGCGACAACGCCACGCCTGACAGGAACTCCGAGTCCGCACGATCTCTAACCACGCACGACGAGATGTAAGAGAGCCTTTAGAGATGGCTCAATCAGGTTGCATTCAGATCAACACATCTTTCAATAAGACACACTGACTCAAAATGTACTCTACCAAAAGGTTGAGGCATTTACAGGCTTACGTTCTTTAGAGAACTCTCTCTCATGCACATAAAAAGGCAAAGCTTCCAGATTAAGAGAAATTTCCCCAGACAAAGAACCCCTGGACCCTTCAGGGTTCATCAATAGGATCACAGGGTTCCCCAGTGCAGTGCGACTGCCTTCCAGCAAAGACCAAGACACCTGTCACTTTATCACTGAACTGGAATGCTTTTGTCCGTAAAAGCATGGACACTGTGACCTCATTCTCAGCAGCTGATATGGTGGTCATGTAACCTGCCTGGAAAAGAAGGTACAAGCAGAGAGACAGTGCTCAACATCTCTCGTTTTCTGAAAAGCCATTACATTTGGTTGATGAAAAGGCTGTTCATTTCAAATCCAATAAAAACTGTTTTTGATGTGTCTGGAGCAAGTGGAATTGAGCATGGTGATCCGAAACACATCATAATTCGGCGACAACTTCATCAGAGTAAACACATTTAACCTTTAGAGCGCTAAAATATTTTTTTTTTGAAATGATAAATTTGATCATCTTGTGCTGTTGAAAACCAATCAGGTGGCTACTTGCTTAAAACAGCTCCCGCAAGGGAGCTGTTTTAAACAAGTTGCCACATGATAGGCTTTCAACAACTTTGATTTTGATATTTTACATCTTTGAGCCACAATAGCTGCATTTAGCGCTCTAAGGGTTAATAAGACGAGGACTGGGCTCGGCGGCAGGTTTCAACAATCGTGCGGAAGTCCTGAATATGAGAGTTGTAGGTTTAAATCTCTCATTGAGACAGTGCTAATCCCTCCATTGCCAAAATACGTTTGCCAAAATATAATCCCCTCAAGAGTGAGATGATAATAAATAATTGATTATAAGTTTCTAACCAAGGCATTCAAATGCCTTACTTGAATATCACTACTGACAAAAAAGTAAACCAGTTAAAGATTTCTGACTAAAAATTAACAAAAAAAAAAAACCAAATATGTTACTGTTCAAAGAATTAAAAATGTTCGCAGAATAAGTTCAACAATTCAAAAGATGATTGGATATATTATCAGATACAGAAACATTAATCCAATACGTCAAGATAAGTGCTTTATCTAAGTAATTAAGCAATGTTGTGACTGGTGTTACAAATTCAATTATCATTGAAGCAGATTAAATTCAGCCTCTTTTATTCTTGGAGTTTAGAATGAACAGAAAGCAAAAACAGAATTTCACTATCGTGTATGAAAAGAAACCTTCAAATGTGATGAATTTCCAGACTGCGATTTCCCCAGTCGCAGATCATGGTGTTCCGGACACATTCCCAATACTGACGACATCACTCAGGCTAATTAACAGTGCCAAGTTAATTCATGCAATCATTTGCGTGTGAGTAACATTGACAGAGGGATCCAGACAGTGAAATGACATCTTATTTGCAAGAGATGGGTAGCATAATCATGTTATCGCCGCAATGCCCTCGCATAAAGAAACCCACTCACTGTCTTGATTTACGTAAATAAAAATGAATGGCCGCGGTGAGTCATTAAAAAAAATTAACTGAGAATCGCTAAACTGTAAAAAAGAAAAAAAAAAACTGTTCAGGCTTCGTTTCCAAGAGGAAATAGAAATGCACAACCTTCCCCCGAACAATCTGTCAGTCAGAAGTTCAGCACGAACAGCCTTCACAAAATGTCTGATCTTTTGACACGAGACTTTATCAAGGTTATATCAGGGTCTCATTCACTTTTGATCTGCTGACACACTCTCTCTCTCTCTCTCTCTCTCTCTCTCTCTCTCTCACTCACTCTTACTCTCACACTCTCACAAGCATACACACACACATAATGCACAGACTTTGGTCTTCACCAACCAAAGGGGAGGCAGGGATCTATTGAATTTCTGATGTTAAGAAGAAATATGCTTCAGTGGCAAAATATTTTCAGGATTAAACAGTCTAATTGAACAGCTTGAACATCAAAGAACAACAATTTCTTCCTCCCACAATAAAACATGCACAAAATTGAGGGTAATGCTATGTAATATCATATCAGCCTATTTCTCCCATCAGCGGATGCTTATAGTCTCAAAATAAAATCTATCAGCTCTTAAACCAAACAGGACCCAATAAATAATTTTGTGTCCTTCTGCGAGCAGGTCTCAGAAAGGTATTCTGTACTATGAAAGGCTTATGCTGTCTCAGGACAGGAGTTTCTGAATTCAGATCTGATGCCTGCTTCAGTTGAAGCTTCCTCCATTATGTAATAAAAAAAGCAAAACTGACCCTAGATCAGAATACACCGTATTTGCTTCCATCACCAACCGATTTTTAAGGCCGTCTTTAATGAGCTGAAAAGTGACGGAGATTCAGGAGGCCAACAGATAAAAATGAGGCCAGTGGAATTACAAACAAAGGGGGGAATGGGGTCAAGCTAAATTCCCTCTGGGGGGCCCAAAAATCATACCTAATAAGCACTGAGCGAGTGGCAGAAACTCAAGGCTGTTTTATGCTAGTAGATGTATGTCAACAAACATCTTAAGAAAAGCGTTGGACGATACAGATTCTTTAATGCTTAAATGAAGTGTTGGACAACGTCTTCGGCGCAAGCTGTCATCTTTTTCGTAATTCTGTATTTGTTTCTATCATCTACCATTCTTTAAGTGAACCTAAACGTATCAGCGTTCTGCATCCATGACAACCACCAAATTCTCGGTCCACCTAGCCAATGAAAATGTAAGACAACCAACAACAGCGTCTGCGACGTCGCAAATATTCGACAGGTGCCATGCACTCTAGGAGGACACTTTGTGTCTCTCCGACACCATTTTTGACATCGGATACTGTCGACAGACACCTCTCTTACAAGTATAAAACGGCCTTCATTCCAACGGTGCGAGGAGAATAGATGGAGGCGGGGTTTATAAAAGAGGCGGGGTCTTACCTGGGGAAGGGCGGAGCTGAGCTGCCGCTGCAGCGAATCACGGTCGTAGATGACGTCCTCCAGGTGCTGCTGAGTGAGCCCCAGGCTCTCCTGCGTCTCGCGGAGTGTGTCCAGCAGCCTGTCCCGCTCATCTAGCATGTTCACCATCAGCTGCTCGAAGTGCGAGTCCGGGTCCGAGGGCCCGCTCTGGGAGCCCCGCTGGCTGAGGGCCGTGTCCTCGCTAATGGTGGGCATTACCTCGCACATCATCTCTCCCTGCGGAAGGGGAGGGGGAGGGAGAGGGGGAGAGGAGCAGGGGGGAAGTCAACGGCAGGGTCATTTTCAATTTCAAATGCGGGAGAGGGGGGTGTATTGAGTTTATGTTACAGCCGTTTGTAAAAGCGACAGACATTGAGATGGGGTCAGAGAGGGCCAACAACCAAATGACTGTCAAGGGTCTAATTCGCCTTTTTTTTTTTACGACGTCCGTCTTCAAATATATGAAACTAATCATGTTTTTTATCACCCTTCTGTCCTTTACCAACGAAATCTTCTAAATATTTCATGATGGGTAAGTTGTTGTGTTTCATTGCATTTTCAAATAAATAAAACAAATCATGCTTAATTGCATTGGACTACTTTTATCAATTAAATCTTTATGAGAATATTGATTTTGGCAATGTCTTTTTCCACACAACAACAACAAAAAAAGAATTACTTTTTATTGCCATTTACTGCTTTCATTAATGGAATACTTGGGAAAGACAATGATGGGTGATTTAGGTATATTGTTTTCTTTTTTGCAATATCTTTTTCAAATACACAATACAATTTCTCAATGAAATTATTGGGATATGTAGCATTTTTACTGCCATTAACTACTTTCATTAATAAAATATTTGGGATAGGCAATGATGGGCAATTTAGGTGTATTATTTTCTTTTTTTGCAACATTTTTTCAAATATATAACACGATTTTTCAATTAAATCATTGGGATACACTAATGCACTACATGCAGTATCTTGGTATTTTCTAAACGTGACTTGTATCACTAGGCAGGATTACCGAGTTAACTAGATAAATGCAGGCAGTGAAACACAGAACAGCTTTTTAAACATTTGTACATGATTTAGATTTGAGAGGGCTTTATCAAGTGCAGTTACCTGGCTAATTCAGGCATCCTGCTTCATTAAACAGGGGAAGGGGCAGTGAACAAGTTATTGACCTTTATTGGGCTAATTTAGCAGGACTCGTATATTTAATCAACAGGTCTAAACTGACAGGGCATCTCAGATAAATGAGAATCCCAGTTTTCTTAGGTTACCAGTACCAAATAATATAAAACGCCCAGGCATCAAATAAACTTTGGGATGCAAATGGAAGTTAGCCAAGAGTAAACTTAGCACTGATATGAGGAAATAGTTTTCACGCTGAGAGTTATCTGACCATATTGTTGAGGCAGAAACCTTGGGAGTTTTAAAGGGCGCATTGATTTAGCGCTAGAGACCATTTAGTCATCAAGAATCTGAGGCGTTAGACTCACTATAGTGATCCGAGAAAGGCGAGCCTAGTAGGACCGGATGACCTGTTCTCATCACTCATGTTATGTTAAACATGACCAAAGCAGACAATTTAGAAGAATGTTTAGACGTTAGGAACACCAAATGAAGACACAGCCAAAAACAGGTGTAAACGGATGCTAACAGATGCTTATTCAATATACCTCGAAGGGAAGCTGAGCAGTAATAAAATGTAAACACCTCCCTCCAAGATAAGTATAGTTTTACAGGCCAGGAGCCATCGCGTACACACCTCATTACACTTAGCACAGGCCCTCCGAGTCTCGCGTTTACGCTGCTCGATAGTGACAGTGATATGTCCCGAAGCGTTTCGCGCTGACCTCCTTCGGTTCTATAAATAGGTATCAAATGCCACATTACAGTGCCTCGCTGGTGCCGACGCCAAGATAAAAATCATTAATGACAAGACTATCGCTGTCTTACGGACTCGTCAGCAGAGAGGAAAAAAATAAGACGACGTTTATCTAACCGCAAGAGCCCTTACGGAGCATGAAGAGCCTTCGCCTTCGTCCCCCGGACTTAGGGGCGCAACAGCACGCTATTAAAAACTAAAGGATCGATATGACGCGTCCCTCGGTGGAGCCCAAAATAATGGCATTATAAGAATGCAGCAGCTCCTGAGCAAAGACACACCACAGTCCATCCGTTTGTAAGATCTTAACTCAGAGCGCAAGCGTTAAGGAGGGGCCGGGGTTCTCCAAAGCAGCCGCCTGACCAGGGAAAAATTACCATCTCCTCAGGTTTTGAGGTCATGAAAGCTTGATGCCAGAGACAATGTGATAGAATTAGTTTGTGTGTGTGTGTGTGTGTGTGTGTGTGTGTGTGTGTGTGCGTGTGGAGGGGGGGCGAGGGGGTCTGAAAACGAG
Source organism: Gymnothorax reevesii (assembly GCA_029721435.1). Classification (NCBI taxonomy): domain Eukaryota; kingdom Metazoa; phylum Chordata; class Actinopteri; order Anguilliformes; family Muraenidae; genus Gymnothorax; species Gymnothorax reevesii. The sequence continues at coordinate 19,605,442 of CM056579.1, read as the reverse complement.
GACAGCACATGATTGTCATTGGCTCACGTGGAGACCTCAGTCATACTTAGAACACCCTCCCTTTCCCCTTGGCCTAGTCCTGGAGGTCTGATTCCCGGCAACAGATTTCACACTGGTTCTCTTTCTAAGGTAAAACTTCATAACAGGCTCTGTTCACCACAAAATGCTGAAAAAAAAAACATTTTTTTTTTCCAAATCACTAGCTTCGATTTCATACAACAAATCTTTACAACATTTTAGCAGTATATAGACAACATGTGCCATTGCATACCTTTATCTGCTCAAAATTGGACTTTCCCCAGACATTGTTCATGGTTAGCAGTGGAGCTTGAAATTAATTTAAGCACAAGCACTGCTGATGTCTCGAGGCCAGTTCATAAAAGCTAGCACGGCCTATCAAACACTCTTCCTGGAGTTTTACGTTCTATAAGATGATTCCCAGGAGGCTCCTGAGCCATTAGATGTATCTGTGTGCGTTAACTGCTCATGCGACAGTCAGAAATATTCTCTCACCGCGATAAGACTACAGTCAAATCCACTTCTCCTGTGGACAGGGTGGTTACAACCAAGGAGGAATAGAATAACCACGCAAGCCAGGATCACGAACCGGGGAAAAGAATCACAGAAGCCGAGAAGAAGAGTAAACACAGACTTGTGTGGCATTTTACTGACATTAGTACAGTGCCCATTCAAAACGTGCCTATGGTAAAGGGGCCAATTTCTTGGCCCCTGGTATTGCCACTTGCAGCTCTCTTGAGAACTGCTCAACCAAACAACTTCACACTCAACACTGCGCTTCCTTGGCCCCTCAGGGAAATACACCCGACCAGGTTGAAGTCAATTGGACGAACGGTCGTTGATAAAATTGATGGGCATGCATACAGAACAGGCCAAAAGTTTGGACACACCTTCTCATTCAATGCGTTTCCTTTAATTTCATGACTATTTACATTGTAGATTCTCACTGAAGGCATCAAAACTATGAATGAACACCTGTGGAATTATGTATGTATCTAACAGTTGTTAAATAGGGCTGTCGGCAGTATATCAACCTGACTTCTGCACAACACAACTGATGGTCCCAACCCCATTGATAAGGCAAGAAATTCCACTAATTAACCCTGACAAGGCACACCTGTGAAGTGAAAACCATTTCAGGTGACGACCTCTTGAAGCTCATCAAGAGAATACCAAGAGTGTGCAAAGCAGTAATCAGAGCAAAGGGTGGCTACATTGAAGAAACTAGAATAGAAGACATGTTTTCAGTTACAGGTATTTCACACTTTTTTGTTAAGTACATAATTCCACAGGTGTTCATTCATAGTTTTGATGCCTTCAGTGAGACAATGTAAATAGTGGTGAAAATAAAGGAAACGCATCAAATGAGAAGGTGTGTCCAAACTTTTTGCCTGTACTGTACGTACATACAGACAGACAGACAGAATCTCGGTCTATTTTACTACAATAACTAACAGGCAATGATCTCAAAAATGAGTTTGAAATGGCCACAGGAAGACAGGTGAATTATGAGGATCTCAAGCTGACGAATGGGAGAGTGAAACCAGATCGACACTGAGGAAGGGACCAGAGGGGCTACATTCGCGAGCAGCACCAGGGTGCAGACAGTCATGGAACAAGACACTGGTGTAAACAGGTGAAACTAACAATACAATAATGGCACAAAACAAAGAGAAAAGAGCAACTGCAGCCACAGGGCTCCAGTAACACCCCAGTCCCTCCTGCCCCAACCCACCCTGAATGCCAGAGGCATCCGCCTCACGGTCATCTTCTTACGCCTGCCTTCTACACCATCAAACACTTACACAAAGGGCTTTAAAATGAAAAATCACAAATTAGCACGTGACCAGATTATGCTGCACATGATTACATCACAGCCGAGGGCTGAAAATGACACCCGGTGACCACATGGAATTACAAAACGTGGCAATAAAATGAGCATGCCAATCAAGTATCAGATCGCGCAGGCAACAGTTTCACCGAAACTAATGGCCCTGTGGTTAAAATCATTATGAATCACTGAATGAGTAGGGTTGTAATAATAGTCAGTAGCAGTATAACTCAATTACGCTGCAATAACTGTCATCATAAATAAAATGCAGTACTGGAGGTTATTTGTTTATGAATTTTCCATCGAATGAAGATGATAACGCCAAAGCTAATGGTATTAGCAGTGCAAGCAGTAGGCCAATGCGCTTGAGATTTATAACACAGAGAGGAAAAAGAAAACGAAAGGAAGGGAGGAAGGAAGTATGAAAGGAGGGAAGGAAAGAAAGAGTTAACATAATTTCAGCTTTGTCTATTTTTTTATTAACCGTGCCAAAATGCTGAAAGGCACTGCACACTCAAGCTTTCCTCGTTCTTAAGGTTAGCTTTTAATGAAATTGTCTGGGTAGGAATCTCATATGTTAATACTGCCAAAAGCCTGGTACACAATTTATGAGCTCAAAGGGCTTTTCCAAGCATGCAGTTTGAAGCAAATTTCTGTTCATTTCTGATCCGTGCATTAACTTAAAAGAACAAAAGACAAGTCCCAAAGCCTCAAACACAGAGCAATAAAATGTAAAAATTTTCCACTCTGTCAAGCAAACTATTAGTCAAAATATGGAAAATCACATAAAATGAGGCAAACACATCATCATTCACTGTGGTTATTTAGTCAGAAGCGCCTGTATTAAGCGACAAACTTGGGTTCAAATATCTTTTTTTCATACTTCCGTTTCTACAGCTGGGAAATTTCTACAGATGAAATTTATTTTTGGCACCATTCTGGAGGGACAATGAGAGTATCCAACGGGGAATTTTTCATTACAACCTCAGTTACCCAACAGCTACAGGACACTCCCACCTTTACTGAGAGAATCCATCATCATCATCGTCGTCATCAAGGAATTTCAGTTTAGAGACAGTTGGAGGGAGTGCGCTTGTTTGCACTGTTTTGTGTCTGGGATGTGGATCTTTCCTTAAATAAAAATTTCTTTCATCAACCAAGTTTTGCAATCTCCCAAACAGGAGTTGCAGGAATGATTTTTAACCGTTGGGAAAGCTTATGCATCACAAACTATTAAATAAATAAATAAATAAAACCCATACTACATTCTCATTGAGTTTTTGCGAGAGCATGCTTATTGACAGGCCCTCAATGACCACACATTAAGCTGAAATCACACAAGTGAACGCAATACACCACAGCTTATAGTGTAGTAAGTTTTCTGGTTGCTTGACAGCTAAAATACTCTCTTCAAAGGATATGAACATAAGGTGCCCTCAGAATGATTCACAGCCCTAAAGAAGATACATAAAAACCTATTTGCGATAAAAAAAAACACAAGGCTTGTGCTACATTTTAATTATCCAATCTTAAAATGTATTACTGCAAAGATCAATCAATGGACCGCAACAGCACTCTCTCCTATAATACGTACCAGAAACCCACAACCCTGTTTTCAGTATTTTTCTCGATGATAACCCCTCTTAGTCACCTCAGATAGTGGTGAGGGCAAGGACGAAATTGGCTGGGTTTTTGACCAGTCCGTCAAGATCACAGAAAAGTGATTTCTTGGATGTGCTCCCTAAACATACTGAATCAGCCAGTGGTACTTAAATCAAGGATTCTGGCATTCCATGATGCCTATTGAGTTCGATTCTCTTCGACTTAAACCATATAGGGATTCACTTAACGGCCCCAAACCGTACTTTTTTTATAACAATATTAGACAATACTTTGGTGTCTGCTAAAAATGGCTCTGAGACTTAAATAAAAAAATACACATTCAGCATTGATAGTCATTCTTTGCCTCTTGATTTCTCCCAGTAAGTAGAAGGTAAGACAATGAAATTAGGTTTTGCTTTTTTCAGCATCATTATCCTGGCACTGAAGTGAAAAATGGTGGTATGAACTGAAACCTGTCTGTACCGGACTCTACTGTCAAATAAATCCCCTTGTGATGTCAATAAGAGCACAGAATCAAAACTGGTGGTTCAAGCACACAGCGTCTTAAGAAGGGCCCTACAGCAGCATTGCAACAATTATCTGGTTTTACATTTTGTGGGAGGACCGAAGTATATGTGCAAGTACAAGGAAAAAAGTATTTTTTTACTATGGGAGTCAGCGGATGGATATGACCATGGAGAAACTCATGTGGTCATTTTTTGGGTGATTTTGAGGCATGTTTGGGATCACTGCCCGGCGATGTCTTCTGTTTTCAGTGAGAGGATCAGCTGCATGACAGAGGAAGCCCAGGTCGTAGTCTCTAATTGCCGCGGACTTGCAGCTGGTTGGCACACTTGTCACAGAAGGACTGGGCACGATAGACTTCATGATGCTCATCATGTGGATCAGCAGGGATTACAGTAGTCACTGCTCGAGTAACCCTCGCTGGTCCCACAGGCACCTGCGGCCTGCTGTGTGCATACATGTATGATTGGGGTGTCCTCCTCCCCCGCTCTGATTTCAAGTCTTTTCATTGGGTTTCCCTAGTGCTTTTCATACGATCCTATTGGACCGTTTTTCTGTTCTGCATGAGGGGCGGGGTGTCTGTGAAGGCCATCTTAGTTAGCTTCGGACAAAATTCTGATAGTTGTCTGATAGCTTTCACTGGTAAAAAAAAAAAAGCTTTTACTGGTAAAAAAAGCATGTTAATGAACATGATGTCAGAGGACAGTCTCTGATTTTTTTTTTTTTTTTTTTAACTAAGGTAGGCCCAGACGTTCTGAAAGTATACATCCGCTTTGTTCTCAACTCTCAGGTGGGGCCAGACTTCCTGAAACTGAAACGTTTAGCGGATAATTTCCAATATTATGAATGGAGCATTATCTTTGAGCGATGCTCTCTTGACCTGAACAGAGGTAAACTGTCTGGCCACAAGTTAATTTTCATTATCACACAGAAAATGAACAGTCCTTGTGTCTGTATTGAGTGTTTGAGCTCTCTGTGAACAAAGCCATTTATTTCCCATCTGAACAACTATCGTAAAAAGTGCTTCATGTGTCTCATCATTACCAGAACCACGTCTAAATTCTTTCCATTTTGTAAATTGAATACCCTTTATCAAAGCATGAGGTCAAACGTAATGCAATAAGCAAATAATAGAAATTTTATTCCACATTTACGGCTCATGGCTTCAGTGGGAATAGAACCCTGCCGCCATTGTGTTGTTATGAAGAGCTGTGACATGTCATGATTTCCCCTCACCAACAGCAGAGTGGCACACATAGGCTCTCTTGTACATAGTGTGTTGTCCTTCCAAATATCGGTGAAAATAGCAAAGCCAAATTAATTCACTATTTACTAAGTTAAAACAACCACACACCTTTTTTTTGTATTAATAATTAAATTTACCCCAACAAAAATTGCAGGACCAACAGAGTCAACATCGACAACATTTTTCGCTGTACCGTAGTGACGACTATCCTTCGCAAATATCTTTCTGACACCCATCTCTGTGGACTCGAAAAGCACATTTCCGATCTCACCTGATCTAAGTCATTATTTTTTTACCACAGGTGAGAATAATTTTGGTTTTGATAAGGGGAAAGGTCATCGTTAAGTGAACACTACATGACTTTAGTGCGGTAGATTTAGGTATTTCAACCAGTGAATGCTAATCGCTAACACGCCAGCGTCATCTAAGGAAAGCCCCATTTCGGCCCTTAACTCCCACTGTCCTCACTGCCGCTTCTCCTCTACAGAGACAGGCTCTGGCTTAATTGGGCTGCCATATGCCAGTGAATGAATTATTGAAGGAAACGGGACACATGGCTTCTCTCCCCAATCTCTGCTCCTGCTGGGGTTACCAGATTTTGATTTTTTTAATTCCAAACCTCATGCACAGCTGGAAACTAGAAGGTAGGGAGCCTCAGGAACAGGGTGGATGTCTCACTTAAAACTGACGTCAGACCTGGGAGTCACAAGTGTACAAATTCATAACTCGCTGCAAACTACCAGTGCAATTCTTCCACCAGTTAAATAATAGAGGTGTAACGACACGGTGTGGTCACGATACCATACGTATCCCGATACAGGGGTCGCGATATGATTTGTATCCTGATACAGGGATCGCGATATGATTTGTATCCTGATACATCAAGAACTATCTTACAGCTGATTTTCTTACAAGTAAGCAGCAACACTGAAAGATTTCCCAAGACTGAAGTTTATTACAACAAAAGAATACAGTTAGTTTAGCTTTAGGTACCACTGTGTTCTTATTGTTAAGGTCAATGTCTTCAACTTAAAAAATTGAAGCACTGATTACTAAAACCCCACAAGTCAAGTAAAGTCAAGTGTGACTTATGGGGTTTTAGTAATAGGTGCTTCACTTGATAAAAAGCTGAATAGGTCTCTCCACTACTATTCACCAGAAGAAACAATCATATAGCAAACTGCTTATCAGTAGTAGTTAACTTGAAGTCTGGAAAATTAACCTCAAACAAGTTGAAACAACACTTCAATAAGTTGCACTTGGAGCGATGCGACCGCGTGGAATATGAGGCAAGTCACTACATTTCCATTTAAAGCGATAGAAAATGTTGCGATACGATACTGTATTGGCGTATCATTACACCACTATTAAATAGGCGCATATAGGCCTCTTACACATTGGATGCAGAGATAGGCTCCAGATACACCAAAACCCTGACTAGGATTGCTGATTAGCAGGCAAAAACCACAGTCTACAAACCCTCAGATTGAAGTCTCTCAGGAAAACAGGTTCAGAGTTTCCACTTTCTGTAAATTTAGATGTTGGCCAGACGTTTTATATTTCTGGTTAAAAGAACTTGCAACTCATGTTAAATATTTATGATTAAAGTGCAGTCAGAGGGCGCTACATGCACCTCACTCATTTTTCACCAACAGTACATGCAAGATAGTAGCTTATGGTTCTCACCCACTCATAGAGGGATTAATGGACATTTGGGTAAAAAACTTGAATAAATGGCAACCCGAAATCCTGCTTCCTATAAGATAGCGAGGCCTCATCTCAAGCTTCACCTCAATAGCAACAGTATTGCAGGGCCAAACGCAAGACAGGCGGCTCCGGGTCAGGTCTCCTCAGTCAAACATGACCGAACCGCGCTTGGTGAGTCACTGAAACAGACGCAAGGTACCATCTGTACGCAGTTCACTTCAGCCCAGCAGACCTGCCTTCCTGCGGGCTTTCAACTCAACACTATCAAAGCACATCTCACTCCATACCAAGCAAATTTGATGAGTTGCTAATTAGTTGAGTCAGTTGTGCCAAATTAGCATTGGAGCAAAACCCAGTGGGACGATGTAGCTCTAGAAACAGGCTTGGTTAGCACTGCACAACACGGTATGAGTGGCAAACATTTCATAAACCACTCAGAGGCTCCCAATGTACAAAGTACCCTGATGAAAATACCCTATAGTTATTAGTATCTTAGTAATACTATAGCATTTATGGCATAACTATGTGACTGTAGTTGGCATAATTTAACTAGAGTAGTACTATAGCCATCACATTCTAATTATAGTATCACCACATGTCAACAATACCATGACATTATTACAGTCCACACAACTGCATTGCAGTAGTTTTAATAACTATAGTATCACAATAGTAATATTACATAATGGTGGCAAAAATACCATCCATTTACTATAGGATAATTATAGCTTGGAGCTATAGTAATTTTTCATAAGGGTACAACAGAGTAGAGTGTTTACCATCCTTGCTTTCCTATTTCACTCCAACCGAAAGAAAGTAAACCTCATAAATGAGCCTGAGGGTGTGTCCGAGCAAACATACTCCATCTGTGCGTATTGAGCATGGTTTGATATGACGTACCGACTTTGATGTTCAATAGATACAATGCGTATACGTCAGCAGTGTGTGCACAAAATTGGACGTAATATACCGTTACCATATTACTCATCTCCCATCCTGGTTATTTACCTGCAATGTAACGTAACTTCCCCTCAAAACAATTCAAAAACACAACTTTATCTCAGAATTTGTTGAATTTATAAATCATTTTAATACTATAGGGGAGTGGTCTTCAACGTTGTTCCTGGGGACCCACTGCGTATGCTGATTTTTGTTTCAACCACAATTGTAATCACAGAATTTTAACAAGCTGTTACTGTCTAAATTGGTTGTTTTTCATATTTAGCATTGTTACTTACTGTCTTTAGCCAAATGTTAGATAGAAACATCCATACATGCTTTGAAGAATAAAATATACTTGAAGATTGTGGTTTTATTTCTATGCTGCAAGAAATTTCAAGCATTGTAACATTTAAAACAGATCAAATTAGACACTGCGGAAATCAGTGAACCCCAAATTAGGCTGCCAGACACAACTGTTTCAAGTTCTTTCAAAAAACTCCAGGTGAACTTAATTAGATTAACACAAAGCTGGTTTGACTCTTTATCATTTGCTTATTGAATAAAGTTGTCATGATGTGCCAATTAGTTTTTACCAATTAGGAGTCAAGAACATCTTAAATTTGATTGGTTAAATTGTTACCCCGCCCCACCCAAAGGGTGAGGGAAGGGGTATTGTTTTCGGTTCGTTTCTGTGTTTGATTGTTAACACTCTAGCGGCAAAACTAATGGCCAGATTCAGCCCAAATTCAGTATAGGGATTCGCCACTGACCTAGAATAGATCCCTGTTGAAGTTTGTACAAGTAGGTGAAAGTATGGGCGAGGGGCGGAGTTTGTTGTGCCTGGCACCACTTGTTTTCTCTCATTTTATGCTGTTATTTCCAATCCATAGCAATGTGAGTATGGTATTTTTTGTGAATTAAGAGGGAAAACAACTTCTCTAAACACTAAATATGCTTAATTAACACAAATTAACAGCTTGTTAAGATCATGCGATTACAACTGTGGTTGGAACAAAAGCCAGCATACACAGTGGGTCCCCAGGAACAATGTTGAAGACCACTGCAACAGAGTAATGCAGCCTCCCTGTAAATTTTATACAACTACATTGTTTATATTTTACATATTGTTTCCCACCAACGTTCACACAGAGAGCAGTCAATTCCTCTGACATCCTAAATACGGTTTGTCGTCACAGCGCCAGTAGGCTAATGGGCCAGTGTAGCATGCACTGGTCACATGCATCAGGATCCAGCTGAATGCAGAGAATTATTTGGGTGACAATTGTTGACAAATTTCACATACAGATTCTTGCCAACTGCAGAGTAAACAAGTAAGGGTATTCGGATCCTTTTCGGCTGATAATTAACCCTTTGAACGCTGAAATGCATGTTCAAAAAATTATAAATAAATGATATTTTGCTGTTGGAAATCTATCATGTGGCAACTTGTTTAAAAGAGCTCCCATGCGGGAGCTCTTTTAAACAAGTTGCCACATGATAGGTTTTCAACAGCTTTGATTTTGATATCTGACATTGTTAAGCAACAATAGCTGCATTCAGCGCGCTAGGGGTTAAAGTGTGGTTTAATCATGGTTGAAATGGGATGGTAGCTCTCCAAGAACAGTGTTTCATCAGTGTTTTAGAGAAGGGGGGCTGAAAGTGCAACACTGCAGGCTATTTGTTGGATAAAATGGATTTGCAGGAGTGACTGGAGATGGACCACAAAGCTGCAAGAACATGTTCATTAACGATACATGAATACAGCATGCCACTGCACACTAAATCTGTCATTGAACAAAACCAATCAACTCCGGGCCTTCCCTGGAAACAAGTCCATAAAACATTAATGGAGCTGCAGAATGAAGATTTAAACACATGGATAGTTTCCCTGTTAGTGTGCTCGGAGGCAAATGAAATAAAGTGAATGGACTCATCTTAGGAATAATTATAATTCAGTCTATTACAGGCTGTCTGGAGCTACTTAAATACCAGTAACTGAAAATGACATGGGGTGAGCTTTGAACAAAGACATGCAGCAATGATTGCCATTGTGTGATCACAATTTGTTCAAGCATAATCAAAGGAAAGGAAAAGATTCCATTAGATTACATAACACTGTAAATTATGTTGCAGCCTTAGCCTGTGATATTAGCCAAATCCTCAATAAAGTGAGTTAAAACTTACTACACAAAATATGATATGACACAGTGGAAAGAATATGTCACTTCGGGCTCAATTTTTCCAGTCGCTTGCAATACGCGCGAGGACTACCTCAAAAACGACTTCCACGATCCATCAGTGGGGAAGGCTCTTCAGTATTCGTGCATGCACGGGCTATGCAATCACCGCAAGAGGGGGCAATGGGAAAAGGGGCGAAATTCACTTAAGAGGTCGGGGAAAACTTCAATACCAATACCACCTCCCTGTCGCGTCTGTGGAGTTAACTCTGGTAGTCCATGCATATCTTACTCCCCTCTTTGTTTACGTGAAGCCACTTGCATTTATTCTGAGGATATTAGTGCAATGAAGCATTTTATCTATTTTGTTTTTCATAATATTGAACAATGTTATTGAGAGCATTTATTCCATTTACCCCTTTGTGCAGATATAGACGTCGGCATCCGTAAATTCAAATTTAATTCCTGAATGAATAATTCTGTAATTGAATTTTCAAAGGTCTTGCTTTACTGGAATAATTTTCCAGAGTCTCTTTGACACAAATTCAGAGTAATAAGGCTTAAATAGGCTCATGCATAACAGGAAAAAAAATTGCAGTATTTTTATTCTGCGCAAAGGGGTTAAGAAAAAGAACAAAATAATATTCTACATAGTCTGCCGAGTGTCAATCACCTACATCTCAGCAGTGCATCATTGATTGGACAGTAGAATGGAATACAGCAGCTGCCATGAAGAATGCCCTGGCTACATGGGCTACTGTGCGATTCGGCCATTTTAGCAGGGCATCGGATTATCTTTGATGTATTTTATATTGGTCATATACTGTACAGCCTACTACATGCTCCTGCTGCTGTGGCTAGGATCACTTGCTACCAAAACACAACTCAGGAATGAAATTGTATTACTTTGTAATATAATAGAATTAATAAAGGGCATATAAAACCACAGCAATTGTTGTTTTGACAGTAACATAGAGAGCATTTGGATCATTTGGATCATTAATGTCTGCAACTTTTGAAGGAGTCCAGCGCTCCTTGTCACGTACGTTCAGAACGGTTTGACGGTATTTGCCTCTCAGCTTCCAGGCAACTTGGTATTTTACACTTTGTCAATTACTGTAAATGTAAGCGAGGGTACGCATTCCATATAAAAACAAGAGCAGTCAGAGACAGCGATATACGCCCGTCACGCAACAGCTTGCATAAAAGGGTTAATTTTGAGAAAAAGGGTGATCCAATCTGGCTGATTTCTACACTCATCAAAGGTCCACCTGATATGGTCATGCTGTGTGAATTTGGATGAAATCGATTGAGAATTGGTGGAGTTATGGTGAACACAAGCAACGGACAGACAGACAGACATCATGATTCCATAATACGTCCCGTCTGTCTTACGATGGGCGCATAATAAAAATTACTGTTCCTAGCTGAGTGGGTAGAAGCAAATAAAATCCAGGGAACAAATTACTTTTTAGTCTCACTCTATGTCATGAATGACATGTTTTGAGGGTCCTTCAGCCCTGCCCTTGCCTAAATGAGTGCTTTAGTGAAGCAGGCTGTGAGAAATATCACACAGGCTCCACAGTGAATTTATTGCTATTGTCAAATCCAAAAGTGTGCCAAAAATAGTTAACATTTATGATACGATCAAACAAGGTACAATCATTGTGCGTTATCTATGCTACAAATACCGTTTATCACAGACACATCATTACACTTGTCGACACCATCTGTTGAAATTAGAACTAGGTAGTACTACAGTTTAAACATGGTTCTATATGGACTGGCTGAAGTTTCAAAAGATTCCAAATACTGCCTTGGGTGACTTCATTAAAATTACATTCGCAATGTTGAAATCTACTCTCACGGAAAACACCAACTGAAATTTAACTACGCACTCGATATGCATCTCTCCACTCAGTTGTGTGCTGCTCAGGCAGAGAATTACCAGTAATTCCTTGAGGCTGGAGGAAACTTGGACACCTAAACGCAGCAAATTGTCAGTGCTAGTATCCTCAAACACTGCACATTCAAAAAAATCTGGTGCTTAGTCTTTTCATATTATATTTGACAAGATATCAAGCAGGATTTCATGTCATTTTGACTGAATGATTTAAAAAATGAAGATTAAATTTATTGAAATGTGATTAAAAAAAATCTAGTATTTTTTTGAAGGCTTTTAAAAAAATAAAACACAATGAAAGGAAAGACTAGCTACTGAAGCCAACTTTTATATCAGAATGGAATTTTTACTTTGAGGAGGAAAGGCATTGATCGCTCACTTGGAAGGCATTCAATTATTTGGTTGCTTAAAGCCAAGTAGGCGGAGTCAAGCACGATTGACAGCAGCCGGGTGAAAGGACTTCATCAACCTTCCAAACTAAGGGTTCTTACAGGGATTTGCACACGTTGTTTCCCTGGAAACAACAAATCGTCAATCTCTGTGCCTTAATGTCCGAGGATAATGTCTTCAGCAAGACAAGGTGAATGGGGTCATATAACTCTGTCCATAACAATATGGACCAGCACAGCCTGCTTTTTTATGGTCAATGACTCAATTCAGTTTGGCCCATCATGACCAGAGTAATCCTAAGTAAAATGGATGAGCGAGTCCCTCTCTGTGAGTCCACAATATTATGATTGGGGAAGTTCTGATTGAGCCTTCACTTACTAAGCAATTACTGGCTGATCCATATTTTTTATTTCATGGCTAAAGAGTGGACTATGGCACAAAATTAGGAAGTTGAATGAAGAAAACTGGTAATGTACAATGAAAATCCGTTTTACAGCCTGTTTCACAGTACTTACCCCTTAATTCAGAAGTTAGCAAATAACTCCACATGAGTAGTTGAATTTTATCCAGGAAATACTATAACTAATGGCCTGAATAATTAAGTATTGGAAAATGACCCAGTACATTCAAATATCGTATGACCAAGTCATTTTCACTGCAGCGTGAAATTTTGTTGATTTGCTGAAAACCACCTGAAACTTTCAATATCACCAGCTGTAAATGAGAAGTGATGAAAATCTAAAAAGAATGCACAAAAAAAAGAAAAAAAAATATATATATATAAAACAATAAACCCAGAAAGTAAACAATCAAATTAGTTTTTTGCATGCCACATTAACTACGGCCAAAAACTCAGCTGAAATGGGGACAATTGTATGAAAAACAATTAGTTCAAGAAGTTACCTACGCTATTTCTTGTGACCATGTTTGGAACAGATCAGAATTAGACTGAATCTTAAACAAGCAAAGGAAACAGTTTGTCCGTATATTATGATACTTAAGGAGATTCCTTGATCCCCGTGAATTGACGGAAAGACGATAAACGATCGTTCCCAATGAAAAATCCATGTTCTCATAAAATTCGGGAGACCATCTTTGCAAATTTTTAACGGGCCGCAATTTCTCCATAGTGGCCACAGGAAGACTGCAAGACAGCACCTAGCAGAACACAATATAAATAATCTATATGCAAGCAGGAATTTGAAAAAATTAAAATCCAGGAGAGCATCAATTGATATTCGCATCCTTCGGCTTAAAGGCAGGCCATTATAGCCCATTAGTGGGCAGAGGGAAGAGACCGCCATTCATTTCCGCGTAACTACCCAACTGGAGCAGGCCTTTAGAATGGCATGACACAGCAATCTTACAGCCCTTCAGATATGAGGGAGAGGCCCCAGTGCTGCGATCTCTGTAAGCCAAAGTCCCCCTCAGATTCAGTCTTTTAAACTCAGTCCCAAACACTGTGGCCCATGTCGACATAGCATTTTAGAGTAGGAGTTCTGATTGAGGATCAGGCTTGCAGTTTAAATCGTAATGGACAACGGTTAGGCTATGAGCCAGGACAAACTGATCCGAGATCATCACTCCAACTCTGACAGGTTTTATGGATGAGGCCTTCTAAAGGTAGCAGCGGTCTGGTTGGTCAAAAATATAGGGCAGCACAGTTTTGAGGTGCCCACAGCTGGAAAAGGCCAATATAATTTTATTGAAATGTGGCAATCAAGTTTAAGAGGCTCCAGAAATTCCACCCACACTCCTGCCTCGTCCAGCCAAGGCCACATTACTCCTGAGCAAAGCCATTTGCTGGGATGAATTCAAATGTACAAAGTGCTCCCATGTTGATATGTAATCAGTTTCAGTCACCTTGGATAAGGCCACCTGCTTAACAAATAGCAATAATGTTGACACCACCAAGCTAGCATACAATGTAATTATGTTCACCAGTTCACTGCAAGGGTATGTTCATCGATTCAATGCAACGGTACAGCATGTTTACTGGTTCATGCAGATAATGTTCACCAGTTCAATTCTGCTTTCAGTGTCCTTAAATTCTGTACTTCCCAACATTAGAGAGGATTCAAGACGGCACAGATACGGCTGTGTCCCCCAGGTCACCTGATACAAAGTCGATCTGAGTGCTTCCTGAACTCTGGATGTACAAGGCTCTCTGCACAGGCACCAGAGGGCACGGGCACAAGACAGACGCCATGCGGGAAACACCAGGCGCGCTTCTCATTATGCTAATTTATGCTTCCTCACAGGCTCTCTCCTCCCGTGACCCGGGAATCATCCCCCCACGCCATTGGAGAGGATCTTCTAATGCCGTGAATGCACCCTGATGAGAAGTGAGGAAGAAAGGGCTTTGTAGAGGGCCTTAAACCGCAGTGCATCTCATGCGAAGGTCTGACATTGTTTAATGGGACCCAATATTTATCATTTGGCAGATTTGGCTCTTTCAGCCTCATGTCTCTTGTCCTTGTGTTTTCCCCTTGTGTCATCGCTGGGAGAAGCCAAGACGCGACAAAGAGACGCAGGTGAGGGAAGCAACGAGACACTTTAGAGAACTGAAAATCGCCCCGCTCTTTGATTCTGAAGTTCACTTCCTCATCTTATCGAGAGAAATTTCTCACGAGTGCCTCCATGGTGGGTTCTACTGTAGGTCTTTTCAGCAACCATATTCATCGTAAATGGTATTGGTCAAAATGCATCAATAACTTCTATAATGAACACAGCTGAATAGGCCTTTTTAACATGTTTTTTTTTTTTTTTACGTTATAGTATTATACTGACAACATTGTTGTATTTTTGGGACCAATCGGGGCAGCTCACATCACTGCCAGCTCATGACCTGTCAGTTGTGTATGCA
Source organism: Gymnothorax reevesii (assembly GCA_029721435.1). Taxonomy (NCBI): domain Eukaryota; kingdom Metazoa; phylum Chordata; class Actinopteri; order Anguilliformes; family Muraenidae; genus Gymnothorax; species Gymnothorax reevesii. The sequence goes on along the minus strand of CM056579.1, from coordinate 19,590,235 downwards.
TAGCAGTGTAATCTAACGTGATTAGTAATGACACTGTATTTAGACTTGGTCTGAACTTGACCTTATATGGGCTCCCAATGTTCCCTATTGATGATTTCAAAGCTCCGATCTGTGGAACATGGCGGCATAGAAACTGCACTTTTCACTCGCTAGATGTACACACAAACCTTTGAAAAGCCAACGGTTGACATTGGCGTCACTTGGTTCACATTCTTTCAAAAATCTGTGGCAGGCACCTGTCCCCCTATCCTTCTTCCATCCTCAATTTTAGAGCTCAGATGCGGTACTCGATGGGCGCCATTTATTCTCCACATTTCTTGGAAAGTAAACTGCCACACGGATCATCGTCATGTAGCCATGAGATCTGAAAGCCCCGCACGATCTAAACTATTTTGTTTTCACGCCGTTTTCAGCGACAGAGACGGTGCTGCCTCGACAATCTTTGAGGCATTTCTGTAATTGGAAGGTCATGAAGTGCCCAACACTGAAATCAGCAGATGGCCCCCTGTAAGATTTAACCTACACTGGTGGGTATGACCTCGTTAGGAACATTCCAGGTATAAGAGACAGCTGAGCAGCGACCCCATCAATGCCCAAGGGCATCGCTCTGAGAGGGACCCTACTTAAATGGTAAGCGCAGTGCCAAAGTAGCGATGATGAAATCATGTTTTCAGTTCTTCAGCTACTAGGTACTGCAAAAGTCTATATGTTAACAGAGCTTTCAAAGGATATTAGACCTCTTAAGAGGGGCACCACAATTAAATGAATAATTTATTGCTCAGTACATAAGACGCTGAGCCTTTTTTTTTTTTTTGAATGGGCTGCCTATGTAGACTATATGCCATTAAGGCATAGGTACGGCTTGTAAAATACTGTGAAACAGTAGCTTGGGAGGACCATCAAGGCCAGCTAAGTTTAACTTAATTAGCGAGGTTAGCTTTATGTTATTTCCGGGAGAAGACCTGCCGATATTCTTTAGCCAAGCTCAAAATAAGAATATAATCTGTTAAATTACATCATCATTTTAACTGCATCTCATTCGATCATATGTACAGGATACTCTGCAACCCCCCTCTCCACTGCAAATGTGATTGTAGCCTAGGGTGACATTAAGCTTGCCACTCGCTCTGGAAAGAGGCAGCTATTGAAATATGAAGTATGCCCATTTTAGCCGATACAGCTGGCTTCATTAATCAGTAATAGGCTGAAAATACAGTGAAAAATGCAAAAATTATGTATGGTGAATCAGATGACTGTTCTTCTTGTGACTCAAGGACACTTACACGAGCACACACAAATACTTCTCTGCGTGTGTGTGTGTGTGTGTGTGTGTGTGTGTGTGTGTGTTAGTGTGGCATGCCATGTCATTTCCATGTTCACATTTTTCACAGGTGTGAATAGCACCGTTTCATTATTCACAGTCCAGCAGTACTATAGGAGGGGCACGTGCACTTCAATATCCATCGTTTCACAATGATGTGTTTTCTGAATAAAGGCCGTGGGTACAATCAATGTCTAGGCTCCATCTTTGGTTGTTTTATTTTATTATTATTTTTTTAAAGAAGTGGTATCTTCCCTACCGTGTCATGTTAATTGAGAAAAAAAAAGCCCCGGCTATTGTCTCGTGCTGCATTACATCATTCCTTTCCACCCCCTTTAAATCCGTCTCTTTGACTAAAACTCAAAAAATGCCAATGTCTGTGTTTCTACACATTATGTAGATGTCGGCAAAATAGACGATTCAAATATTGGTGTTATCGAGCATTTTAGACATCGACCTCTTTTTTACCGGCGTCTCGCGCATCCATGAGAAGTTTCCTTCTTTGTAAAGGGGGATCTTTCACCTCACCTTGCGGGTTGCGCGCCGTAACAGGTCGTGATTTTTGAAATATGCCGACAGGTACCGGATACGGACAAAGCATTTCAATGCTTCCACAACGTAGCGATACTTACGGTTCACTCTTCTCCCTGTGTCCGCTGCTTCAAAAGATCAATGACAACCGCAGTCTCCCGCGAGCTAATCGGAGCGCACAGATGCCCACTTCAGGACCATTTGCATCCAATCCTACGAAAACGCTTCCCTTGAACACAGCGACGATGTGAATGCAGACAATGCGGGGATATGAACCGAGATTGAATCCAAATCCGTCATTTTTACAAACTGAAAATGCCCGAGATTAACGGTGACATTTCATTGTCCAAAAATATCCATTGGTTAAAATATGGCATGTTACAATTTCTGCTTTGGGAGCAGAGCCCGGTAAAGACCATTGTTGGTATTAAAGTAGGGGGGTGAACCTTAAAGTTGCAGCTGTACAATTTAAAAGACTGCTGGCGTAAGACTTTTATAGATCCAGGGATACTCAGACATGAACCTTGAGCAAAATGCAATCCTTACAAATTGTGAGCCCTTGTGATATTCGATTATTAACATAAACTTAGGAAGGCAGAATAATTAGCCTACTAAATTGGTGAACCGAATAACTGTCTCGGCGTTTAAACTTCCCGTCATTACATTTGGTTTAGTCATATTCTTGTCAATGTTCTGACGAAAACTGTTTCGACATGCTCATGATTTCATTTTTTTTCCAACGGAAATGTCCTGTTAGATTTTTTGATGAATTAGACTGGATAAGTAATCAAAAGAGAAAAAAAAAGGTAAATTTAAATGAGAATGAGTCCAAGCTGTTGACATGAACATCCAGCGAATCTGCCAAAAGAATCGCACCCGCGCCGAATTCCCTCTCGGAATATCTCATCTGTGGGTTTCTCCCCCCGTCCAGATAATTGGTTTCCGCCGCGCTTTAAATACATTCTGAAGTAATCGCGTCGGTTCTCCCGTTTACGTTCATATTTCCCCCAGACGCCTGGTTTTTACTACGAGGCAGCGCTGACTTCTCGCCTGTTAAATATTTGCTTTCAGTAGCAGCTCGCACAAGGAGGCCACTGAATGGAGGTATGTCACGGTGAGAATTCCATCACACAATTTCTTTCACGGCCAAGTGGATGTCCGTGCCCAAAAAATGTCAGCGCTTCATCAATTGGACAAGTAGGATCCCTCTTCTTTCATGAGAGAGAGAGAGAGAGAGAGAGAGAGAGAGAGAGAGACGCGCGACAGGGGACCAGGTCCAACTTCCTGTGGAAAGTAGTGGTGCAGGCACAGCATGCGAGTCTGAGGTTCCTTATAGGGAACCTGTCTCGCACCTGGTTATCGATAGTGCTTGTTACCGCCACACCTGCTAAATGTAATAATAATAGGCCTAATAATAATAATAATGATAATAATAGTAGTAAAGCATTAAGAAAATTAAGATTGCGATGCAGTGTGGCCATGCATAGATTAGAACAATTTCTAAAAGGCATCATTTACGTTTACATTCTCTTAAAATCTGGACGTGTCTGCAAAACCCAATGCCTATTCAGTATACACGCATTCAGTTCACTCGTCACGACTGCCTGCTTTCAGTAATGGGCATGGAGCAGAACTTGATGTTCACTGTTTACCTGAAAAAAAAAAGAAGATTCGTAACGGAATATGGGGAAACTAGAGACACGGCAGTTTCTATTGGTACGGCAGTCGATTTCAAGGGATTAGGATAAGGATTCGGGATTATGGTTAGGGGTTAGGGTTAGGCGTTAGGCTTAGGTTAGGGCAGGGCTTGAAATGGGGACTGCCGTACCTCTCCACATTGAAATGCTTTGAAAAACTGCCGTACCCGTAGCAACTTCCTTATCCTTGATGAGTCTCACAGTGGAACAAATATCCTGTTGTGTTTGTGTTCAGGGGAAAAAATGCTCCAGGGGCTGAATCTCTGTTTCTGTACCTAATGGTGACTGTTTTCTCTGTTCCTTCTTATTTCTCTCAGGGCATCCTTGAAAAAGCGAAAAATCTTCTCAGTTTAGCTTCTCTTATAAATAAAGGCCACAAATAGATAGGTATGAACAAAAATGCTCTTCTATTATGACATTGCAAATTATTAAAGCGCAAAAGAAAAATGGGGGAAAAAAATAGGTGGACATCTTGACTGCTCCTCTCCACAGTATCTCTGAGGTTACCAAACCGTTACAAGCAGACGAAGAAAACGTGGATAAAAAGTGCCGCCTCAGCCTCGGTGTGCTATCTCCTCTCAAACACAATCCCCTAAAACACAAACTCCATTACAGCTTCTTCTCAGCTCATCCTTCAGGGCTGTCCACAACGTCGTTTCTATGACCCACTTTATGTCTGCGATTGTCACGGAGAGGTTCTGAAAAGGCGTACTGCTCAGGCTTTCTCTCCCTGCCGTTGCGAGTTTGTCTCCCAAACCCAGCTGACACAGCTGGCGATCTCGTCTCCTCGAGTTCACCTTTTTGAGCTCATTTCTCAGATACACAAACACAGAAGAGTCACGCTTATAAACGAGTCACACTTGTTTTATTAAAAAAAAGGAATCAAAGCAAAGTACTGCTCTGGTGTGAAGACAAGCAAGGGTTAATTTAGCAGTGAGTCACAGAAGCGACTGAGAATGATTGTTTTACGGTATTTTCAAGGACAAAATCCTGCAGAGTATAAGGGTGCTTGTATGAAAAGAAATGATTTTTTTTATTGGAAGGAAGATCAGATTTGAAGTCTAATGAAGTCACTGTCGGCAGGACTCAGTACAGTTACATCCATTTAGATTATATATATTTTTAACTATATTCTTTGAGATGGCTCAGGGTTGATGCTTCATATTATATGCAGTTTTGAAGGGCCTAGTGTGTCTCTTGAAGTTTCCAGCAAGCCGGACACAGCATTTTAAATGTCACTGCACACATTATGCTTTCAGATAGAGGCGGTGTTTCAGAAAAACCAACAGCACATTCGAACAGAGGCATGGGTTTATTGCAGAATGTTGATGCGTGTAGCGCGCGTTGCATTTTCATGCTTGTCAAAGATGAGATATGAGCTTTCACCTCCCGTGAAGAACATAAACAAAATATACTGTATGTATAGCTGATGATTTATTCAGAATTTAATCTTCCCCTCCATGATCGATCAACAGTTACAGCTCATTATCACCATCGTCATCATGATTTGTTACTTACTGTTTGGAAAACATAGCAACCCCACATCCTCATCATCAAGTCCCTCTTTCTTTGAGAATGACACCCATTTCTGTGGTCTTCAGACTCATGGAACATTGTATGCTGTCTTATCAAGTGTTATTGTCTTGAGACTTGAAATTACATTTGAGATCTTTCTCTCTCTCTCTCTCTCTCTCTCTCTCTCTCTCTCTCTCTCTCCCCCCTTCATCTCAAAGATAAAGTATTGACTGATTTAAGTTGGTGTTACCTTGAAAAGAGACATTTTCTTCCATCCTGCTGGCAAATTATGACATTAGACAACCAGTCTCACAGCAGCTCTTTGGTACTGTTTTCTTTGGTGTCTTCATTTAGCCAGAGTGCAAAACAGAGAGATTTTAAGTCTAAATATAAGGCTAATGTCATGAATTGCTCGAGGTTCTCCCAGTGCATAGTCTATGGTTTGCTTTCAACATGTGATCTGAAAGTTCAGCTGGATACTGGGGATGCATTTTCGCTCTAGGAGGGACAAATCTGCGGAATGTGCCCTAAAATGTGCAAGAAAAATTCTTATTTGTTTCTAACAAATAAGACAAAAAGATAATGAAATACCTTGTCATTTATCAGACCCTTTACATGGCGTACACCTCAGTGACTAACATCGCAGCTTATTTTCTGTTCTTTCATGTCTTTCTTCTGAGAGTGAGAATGCAATCTGACTGTGATGATACTCACTCCGGGCGCTTAGTTATGCCCTGTTAATTTCAATTTACCTCTGTAGCTCACCTTAAACTGCTTGTTCAGTTGCCATTTTGTTTGCTGTCAGCTGCTGTGTGGTAATTCTTTTGCTTCCATCTCAATTACAGTTTGCGCAGGAAGAAAGAAAGAAAGCTTTCCCCAAGCCACTGTAAAATTTCGACTGCTAAATGATGCCATCCATTTGGGAAGGAGAGTTGTGAGTCAGACAGAAATAATCTGATCTCCCAACATACGCGTAAGATTAGCACTTAGATTATTCCCATCCTTTCTGGTACCAAGCAAAAAAATATTAATTGAAGAAAAATTGAGTAGTTACAACCAGAGTTGGAAGGCAAAGCCAGCATTATTTCTTTCTTGTTCATTTCTTAATCTGGGTCTGCATGAGGAAAGCAGTTGGTGTCACAACTGCCTGGAAAATACTTTGTTGACCATTTAAGGCATATCGTAAACTCTGAAAACAGCGTAGTTGAGCAGAATGAGAGTTCATTAACTTTGTACTGAAGAATAATGAGCCAACCGATGTGCAGGAACACGGAGGCTTGATATCAGATATGCAGAGGAAGACTGCTGCATCCACAGATGCTGATGTGTGCATTTCAGTTGCATATGAAGTTTGAGTTTGTTCCAAAACGCTATAAGTGCCAAAATTACAAAAATTGAGATAATACCATCGAACGATAGTCCTGCACTTCTTACACATGGTGCAAAAATCTGGCATTAGAAATGCATACTATATGGTGTATTTTTTCATGGTCAAAGTTTGTGTTTTTCTATAAAATGCAACAGACGCCAACATAAAAAAAGCTGATTTACTCAAAATGACTAAAATGGATATATTTCATTTTGGAACCAAACTCTTCATATTTATTCCTGCACAAAATGCACTGTGAATCATGCGGTACATTTCTCTGTCAGTATATTTCGAATTGGACCATGGATTTCTTGGGTTGACTTAGCTGATGCATTAAACCCTTTATGCAGAATACGTATAATGCAATTTTTTCCAGTTGTGCATGAGCCTATTTAGGCTTTATAACTCAGTGTTCATGTCACAGAGACTCTGGAAAATTATTCCAGTTAAGCAAGACATTTGGAAATTCAATTACAGAATTATTTAGGAATTAAGTTTCAGTATTTACAGACGCCGGCGTCCATATCTGCGCAAAGGGGTTAATTAAGTTGAACTCACAGTAAGTGGATGAATAAATAATTACAGCAGCTGTGACTATATTCTACAGTAGTATGAAGCTTGATGTATGAACAGGAAAAGAAAATTTCTATATGCAAAACATTTTGATGAAGCCATAGGCATGACGCGCATACATGTAAACAAATAAAATTCTGGTAATTGTAGTGTAATCTTGTAATGATCCTGATAATCATAATTCCACACATTGAAAATCAATATAGTATATGAAGCAGTTTATATAGAGAGAATTGCATAAATCAATTTAAGGTGCTGTGATTTTTATTTGTCATTTGTAATTTTTTGTATTCATTTCGATGGGCTAAAATTATTTTTAGATGGGAAAAAGTCACACTCCCTGTCCCAGTGTAATGTGTTTTGCATTTATATTTGAGAGTAAATCTTTGACAGTAAGTCTGCAGTGAGAAGCTGCAATATCATAAAAAAAACCTCATTGCTTTGGAGGTGAATTCAACACAACTTTGAAATGCCATTCGGACTCACAATCAGTATGGGGAAAATGGAAGCAAATGTACTGATAAATGCCAGCTCGAGTCTGTTATGTTTTTTGAGTGGAGCGCTTTATTTTTATGAGCTTTTCTTATAAAATAGTCTGGATTATGGTGCCCCGGGGAGATCATATTTTATCCACACGAAGCCAAAGCCAATAGACCTGTTACTGTGCTGACGGATGATGAAAAAATATTGTTTATCTCAAATTTTATGGCCAGACATTCTTCTCAACAGTGGAGATATCTCGTCTGTATCAGTAAAAATATTTACGCATTTCAAGTTAACGGTAACGTGTAGTTAAAACCAGGAACTCAAAACAATGTTTAAGGAACAATTTACCGTATATTCTTCATACCGAGAAATAAAAATACACTAAAAGCATTGATACAGAGGCAAAGCTTGATAATTCAGCCGAATCTGGCACCAGGTTATAAATGGATATTATACTGGGACAGTTTTATGCCCTTGACAGAGTCTTTTGCAGAAAGTAGTTGGGTTATTATACAAGATAAAATGATAGAGCTCCCATTGAGGGCAGCTTATCTTCATGTGTCCTTGTATTGTCTCCCTGATGATAATAAATACCCGAACACCGGTGACTGGAGATATCATTGTGTAATTTACATATGCAACACATTGTTATTAATGTTTGTTATGTGGTGTGTACAACATAAACAATATTCAAGGTGCACTGCTTGATGGAACAGTGTTTTGTAGTTTTTTTTTTTCACTTTCAAAGCCTGAGCAATGCTCTCTGAGTGCCAAAACTGCAAGGCTTTCCGCAGTGATTAGGTTATGCTTTGAATCAATTAATTTTGACAAGGTCCAGAGGATTCGTGGTTGTGATTTGGAAACCTGACAACCCAGAGGAATGGCGATGGCGAGATCCTTCAACACCAGCATCTGAGGTTACTGTTCTCATGCCATGCAAATACAAGGGAACAGCGTCGTCAAAAACACCGAGACAGACGTAAAACACTGGAGTTAAACATCCATTTAAAAGTCAAGGTGGAGGAAAACACCCACAGTGTAAAGTACACCAACATGCTACAAACATAAATGCTTACAGTTAGCCAATTAACATCTGAAGACGATCAGCCAATTAGCATCTGATATTAATTCTCACAACATATGGTGTAATAATACTAATGCACAGCATGTTCCTCTGGTCTAGTATTTTGTTTTCATGACTTTGATCCAAAATCTATTCACTCAGTTTTATCATGAACCCCAAACCCCTTAAGTAGAGTAATGCAGAGCTGTATATTTTAACTGAAAGAGGTGTGGAAAGAAGAGTAAATGAGACCAGCCACTGTACCTTGTCTGAAAGGCGCTGTCCATGGTGCTGCCCTGGGAAACCTCAACTAGTGGCAGCCCCTTGCTGAAGCATACATATTCAGGTCCATAAATATTTAGACATTGATAAAGTTATTGCCATTTTAGTTGTCTACCACAGCACTTTTTGCAGTTGAAATTACGAAATGAATTCAAGCTCAAAGCGCAGACTCGTGAGTTTGGTAGTATTTTAATTTAATGTAAGTGAATGGCAGATGAATCATGGCACTTTCATATTTTAAAAAAATGACCTCTAGTCCTTTTAAACGATCAAAAGTAATTGGACAACAGACTGGTAGCTGTGTCATTTCCTCTTTATTAGACGGTTTTGATGCTTACTCAATTCTGATTGGTTTACGACGGCATTCTAGGGCCTACTATTTCTGAAGAGACTGCTACCATGAAGACTAGACTGTCGCTATGGGCTTAATACAGTTCCAGCAATAGAATCTAATCGAGTACTTTTAAACAGAAGTAACAAAATCAATTTAAAATCAATAAAATAACTTTTAAACAATTTTTTCTGTCAAATTATTGCTATCTTTGATAAGTAGCAGGATAACACTCGTCAGGGTCCTGCTTCACCCTGTCAGGGTTTATTTTGCAATAATGACCGGCTCGTTGTACATTACCTCATACACACTGCTCCAGTCTTAATGGGATCTGTCACAACCCTGATGTGAATGCCTTCTGTGTCTGCTCCCATTCAGCAACTAGTGTGTGTATTTGATGTCTATTAAGAGTAACGTCTCCTTTGATTGGTTTGCGTCTTGCGTGCTCGATTATCCCCAGCTATGTCTTTTTTCATTGTTCTCACCCCTTGTATCTGTGATGTGCATTTATACCCCCTCCCTTTAGTTGCTGGATTTCTTATTTGCTATATTAGCTTGGAACCAGTCAGCATTTCCTAGTAAAACCCTCATCTTTTCTAGGTAAAGTGTAACCTTTAATGCAAGTAATTTATGTAAGATACTGAGGGCGGACTGCAATAAACAGTTATGTTCAGATGTTTTATATTGGACATAACTGTTTATTGCAGTCAGCCCTCGATACCTTCCCTATTTAGTGAATTTGAACAAGCTCCCCAGCCTTTCTCAAGGTCTCCAAGCTCAGGACCATATTCTTGTTAAAGCTGTCCAAGTCTGTTCCTCTGACTAGTTTATTAGGAACAAGCTCCCAATCCTTCTACGGTCTGGAGGATTAGAACCATGTTCCACTTAAGTCGTTCCTTCTCGCCCGGGGACAGTTCGGTTTCGGTGAGGTGTGCTCTCCATCCTGCTGTCATCCCCGAAAGCCATTGGCAAGAGATTGGCAACACCTGCTCTGCTTCACCCTCAACATTTGAACAGAACAGTGATCTTGTTTTCTGGCTTCCATCCCACTATTATCCTATTACTATCCATAAACCCTACCTGCGGTTGAACTCCGCTTATGCGCTTGATATCTGATCTAAATCATAACAATTTGGTTTATAAACATCGGAGTGGAGCTGTGAAAAAAAAATGATTCCTCACCTTTCTACAAACCACATAAAAACCAATTACAACAAAACACAGATTTTACTTATTTTTTTTATTTAAAAAAAAATTCCCCATTTTTACCGCCCTGAACACAGCCGAACTGTTTCCCCCTCCGAAAGCGACCTGCTACCATCGACTCAGGAGGAAGATGCCCTGGCACCTGATTCCTCCAACTCACGTGATGACGCCCTCCCTTCTCTACACCACGCAGTTGCGCCACCAATAGTACACTGCCTATGCTGTCAGAGGATTGCGTAGTCAGCGTATTGACTGGATAAAAAGATGGACGAAGCAACTGTGGAGTCACCCGTTGGTTTCAGCATACCATCTAAGAAGCCTCAATTTTGGCAATTTGAACAGCGCCATTTTGTCATTTTGAAACCGGATGCGATTCTTATTGGACGAGAGCGTGTATTGAAGGTCCGGGGAGGACCGAGGGATGGATCTACAGGTGGATCTGACCGTATCTGACGAGGACCAGAGGATCCTAAAGGATATTCTTGCTATAACCATAATTTACAAAAATGGACATCATGATATATTGAGTGAGACTCTAGATACCATAAAATAAAGTACAAAATCATTATTGAAACATTATTGAAAGATTTCCGCATTGGCTTTACTTTTCAGACCCGGGAGCTGCGTCTATCTTTTTACATAGTCTGTGAGTCAGCGTTGTTGTGTTCCAGGGTTCTGGCCTTTGGCCAGAACAGTATTTATGGTTTTAACAGTTTCATGTTCCATAGTTCAAGTTTCAAGATTTCATAGTTCATAGTTTCATGTTTCATAATTCATGTTCATAGTCAGTTTTAACAGTTTCTTGTATCAGGTTTAAGCATTTCATTATTCATGTCCATGTCCATGTTTTTACTTTTCCATGTTTTTGTTTTTGCCAGGTCTGCCATGCCACTCCACCGCTTGTCTGCGTTCCGCCCCGTGCCTTCGTTGTTGCACATTTCTGAGCTCTGGTTGGCTTTGGTATTTTCCCCTTCCTTCTGTGCTGTGCTGGCTTCGGGCCTTTCTAAGCTTAATTGGCAATTAACTGTTTTTAAGTTACTAACATTTACTAACACTCACTGGGTGGTGTAATTCTTAGATAGGCACATTACTAATATTACTAATTTAGATAGGGAGTTTATTGTCATGATTCCTGCTTTGCTATTTCAAGATCTTGCTGTGCTTTTCTGTTCTTAACATTCATGCTTGCTTCCAGGCTGCATACTTAATTGGTACTTAAGCTGAGCACGCTCATTCTCTTAATGAGCAGGTCATGTCATCCAATCTCTGTCCATGTCTTGATCTTGCCATGCCTCTTGTTTCTGCTTCTCCAGGTGTTCCCCCTCATGTCATGATTTCCAAGCCTTTATCTGGATGCGGTGGAAGTTGGCTGGCAGACAGTGTCTCGAGTTTCATTCCTAGTTTCTTTGCCAAGTCCATGTTCCAGTCTACTTTTCATGACCATAGTTCTTGTCGTTTTGTATATAGCGTTTTGTATTCTTAGCATCATTGTTCTTTTCTGTTTATGATCTTCTCGCCTGGAGTTTCCAGTGCCTTTTGTTTTTTGGCGTTTTGCATTCTTTGTTTATAGCTCTGTGCAGCATACTTTAGTTTGTCTTTTGCAACCCTTTGGGCCAAGTTTTTCGTTGGCCCTCGTGCCTGTTTTGTTTTTTGTTTAATAAATCCTCATTTCCCTTCACCCCGCTTTTGGTGTCTAACTGATTCCATATCAGTAGACACTGTCTCCTAGACACCAGCGGGATGGAGCGCAAGATCGCCCAGCAAGAGGCTGAGCTGCTGCGTCAACGGCAGCGGATCCGGGAGCTGACGGCAGCACTTACCACTCTGCAAGCCAGCCTCCCCTGGGCGGGTTCCAGTCAGGCTCCCACCATGCCTGCTACCCAGCCCCTTGCCACTGCTGCACCTGTGCTCCAGCCCGGAGCAGAAGCACCCCAGCTGCAGCCGGTCACGCACCCAGGTCCTGAGCCTTGCCTTCCACCACCTGAGCGGTACGGCGGAGAACCAGGGTTCTGCAGGGCCTTCCTCACCTCCTGCGAGATGTGCTTCGCTCTGCAGCCTTCCACCTTCGCCTCGGAGTCGGCCCGAGTCGCTTTCGTCTTTTCCCAGCTGACGGGGCGGGCTCGCCTGTGGGGAACTGCCGCATGGCAGGCTCGGCTGCCCTGTACTACCACCTACCAGGCCTTGGCGGAGGAACTGCTGCGCATCTTCGACCGCTCCAAGCAGGGGAGAGCTGCAGGGCGAGAGTTACTGAGGATGAGGCAGGGGAGGAGATCGGTGGCGGACTATGCCATCGACTTCCAGACGGTGGCAGCTACTTCTGGCTGGAGCAAGGAGGCGCTCTGTGACGTGTTCCTCCAGGGGCTGTCCGAACCAGTCAAGGATCGACTGCTCTTCTGTGAGATCCCTGAGTCTCCAGAGGCCCTTATAGACCTGGCCCTGCGCATCGACAGCCGCCTGGAGGAGAGGGCGCTCACCCTTGGCCCTGGCCGACGTTCTGCCCCTTCTGGCCAGATCCAACCCCCGTGCCCTGATCGCGCGTCGCCTCAGGACCAGCCGAGGGGGGATGCCACCACACTCTCTCCTGGAGAGGCATCTCCCCTGGAGATCGGGAGGTCCCGGCTCACCCAGCAGGAGCGCCAACGGAGAAGGAGGTCGGGGGCGTGTTTTTACTGCGGCCAGCAGGGACATGCGGTCCGAGGCTGTCCGTCAAGACAGCGCCCACTAGCGTCTGGAGGAGTAATGGTGGGCTCCTCATCCAAGCAGACCTCCTCCTACCGCCGGACCTGCGTTCCTGTGACCCTGACCTGGGAGGGCCGCTCCCGCAAGACCACCGCCCTCATTGACTCGGGGGCTGAGGAGAGCTTTATTGACGCCAGAGCTGCTGCCGAGTGGGGGGTTCCCCTATGCCAACTTCCCAGCCCATTGTCCATCTCAGGGCTGGGTGGGCAACCCCTTGCCAAGGTGTCCTTCCGGACTGCTCCCATCCAGCTGCTGGCGTCCGGTAACCACCGCGAGCAGGTCCAGCTGTTTGTGACTGAGACGCCTCGCTCTCCGATTGTCCTGGGTCATCCCTGGTTGGCGCAACACGGGCCGGTGATTGACTGGGCCCGCCATGAGGTGCGGGAGTGGAGTGCCTCCTGTTCGGCCAGCTGCCTCCTCGACTCCCGACCTTCTTGCTCTGCGGGTGGACCAGCTCCCGAGGGGAGGCCAGACATCTCCAGAGTGCCCCCCGAATACCACGATCTGGCTACAGTCTTTAGCAAGTCCCGTGCGGTGTCCCTGCCCCCGCACCGCCCGTATGACTGTGCTATCGACCTCCAGCCTGGCACAGCACCTCCTAGGGGTCGAGTCTTTGCCTTGTCTGAGCCAGAGAGGGGGGCCATGGACAAGTACATCCGGGAGTCCTTGGCAGCAGGCATCATCCGTCCATCCTCCTCGCCTGCGGGGGCAGGCTTCTTCTTTGTCAAAAAGAAGGATGGTTCCCTGCGCCCCTGCATCGATTACCGAGGCCTGAATAAAATCACAGTCAGGAACCGCTACCCACTCCCACTGATGACCTCGGCATTCGACCTCATTCAAGGGGCGGCCATCTTCACCAAGCTGGACCTGCGGAATGCTTACCACCTCCTGCGCATCAGGGAAGGCGACGAATGGAAGACCGCTTTTAACACCCCCAGCGGCCACTGGGAGTACCTGGTGGTTCCATTCGGCCTGACCAACGCACCCGCAGTGTTCCAGAACTTGGTGAACGATGTGCTTGGAGACATGATCGGGAGGTTCGTCTACGTCTACCTTGACGACATCCTGATCTTCTCCCGGGACAGGACGGAGCACACGAACCATGTTCGCCAGGTGCTCCGCCGCCTCCTCGAAAACCGCCTCTTTGTCAAGGCCGAGAAATGCGAGTTCAGCACCACCACTACCTCCTTCCTGGGGCACGTCATCTCCCCAAACCACCTGGGAATGGACGAGGAGAAGGTCAAGGCTGTGGTGGACTGGCCCGCACCCAAGGACCGCAAGGCCCTACAGAGCTTCCTGGGCTTCGCCAATTTCTATCGGCGATTCGTCAGGAATTATAGTACCGTGGCAGCTCCCCTTACGGCCCTTACCTCCATCAAGGTGCCGTTCCGTTGGACTCCGCAAGCTGAGGTGACCTTCTGTGAGCTGAAGAGGCGCTTCACCACCGCGCCCATCCTCACCACCCCCGACCCCGCCAAGCAGTTCATTGTGGAGGTGGATGCCTCCAATGTCGGGGTTGGTGCGGTCCTATCGCAAAGATCCAGCAATGATCAGAAGGTACACCCATGCGCGTTCTTCTCCCACCGGCTGACACCTGCGGAGTCCAACTACGACGTCGGGAACCGGGAGCTGCTGGCGGTGAAGCTGGCCCTGGAGGAATGGAGGCACTGGCTTGAGGGGGCAAGGGTTCCGTTCCTGGTCTGGACGGACCATAAAAACCTAGAGTACCTCCGTTCTGCCAAGAGGTTGACACCCAGACAAGCCAGATGGGCCCTCTTTTTCGACCGGTTCAACTTCTCCCTGGCCTACAGGCCGGGGTCCAAGAATACCAAGGCTGACGCGCTCTCCAGGCGTTTCGACGCTTCCTCGTCCAAGGGAGAGCCCAGCTCCATCCTGCCAAGTACCTGCTTTGTCAACAACGTGTGCCTCCGGATTGAGGAGCTGGTCCGCAACGCCCAGAACGGCGCAGCTACGCCCAGTGCCTGCCCTGCCAACTGCCTGTACGTCCCTGCAGCTGCCCGGTCTGACGTTCTCCAGTGGGGCCACTCCTCCAACCTGTCATGCCATCCTGGGGTCGGCCGGACCCTGCGGTTTATCCAGCGACGTTTCTGGTGGCCCAAGATGGCAGCAGAGGTCCGGGGGTTCGTTTCTGCCTGCTCAGTCTGTTCCCGCGCCAAGTCCTCCCACGCACCTCCCTCTGGTCTGCTCCAACCACTGCCCATTCCTCACCGTCCCTGGTCCCACATAGCTCTGGACTTCGTCACTGGCCTGCCCGTCTCCCATGGAAACACCACTGTCCTCACCATTGTTGACCGGTTCTCCAAGTCTGCCCACTTCGTGCCCCTTCCCAAGCTCCCCTCTGCTAAAACCACAGCTGATCTACTTATCCAGCATGTTGTCCGTCCCCATGGCATTCCTGTGGATATAGTATCAGATCGTGGTCCCCAATTCACCTCCCAGTTCTGGAAAGCATTCTGCACATCCCTTGGCACCTCCTTCAGCCTCAGCTCCGGATACCACCCACAGACCAATGGACAGACTGAGCGGGCCAACCAAACCCTGGAGACGGTCCTCCGATGCGTGTGCTCGACCAACCCAAGATCCTGGTCTCCCATGCTACCCTGGGTCGAGTACGCCGTAAACTCCCACGCCGCCTCTGCCTCCGGCCTCTCCCCCTTCGAGTGCTGTATGGGCTACCAGCCTCCATTGTTCCCCAGCCAGGAGGAGGAAGTCGGGGTGCCTTCAGCCGGGGCATTCATCCGGCGGTGTCGCCGTGTGTGGCTGTCTGCTCGCCGCGCCTTGGTTCGGGCGGGTAAGACGATGAAGACCACGGCAGACAAGCGTCGGCGCCCAGCCCCTCACTATCGGGTCGGCCAGAAGGTCTGGTTAGCTGCGCAGGACATCCCACTCCGGGTGGAAAGCCGCAAGCTGGCTCCTCGCTTCCTGGGTCCTTTCCCCATCCAGAGAATCATCAGCCCCAACCCCATAGCCCATAGCCATAGCCCCTAACCTCAAGCCAAGCCATAGCCATAGTCCAAGCCCAAGCCATAGCCATAGCCCATAGCCATAGCCGTTACCATCACCCATTGCCATAGCCCAAGCCTTAGCCCCAGCTTGCTGGAGACCTCTAGTAATCTTGTTTGTGTTTAGTGGTTCTTGTGGTACTGTTTCTTGGTTGGGTGTTTTGTGTCATAGGGTTTGTCTTTAGTTTTGTGAGATTTGTATTTTGTCTTGGGATTTGTATTTAGTTGTGTGCGGCTTCATGTATTTTAGTTATTGGTGTTTTTTGTCAGCGTCAGGTGCCGCTTTTGTAAGGGGGGGGTACTGTTGTGTTCCAGGGTTCTGGCCTTTGGCCAGAACAGTATTTATGGTTTTAACAGTTTCATGTTCCATAGTTCAAGTTTCAAGATTTCATAGTTCATAGTTTCATGTTTCATAATTCATGTTCATAGTCAGTTTTAACAGTTTCTTGTATCAGGTTTAAGCATTTCATTATTCATGTCCATGTCCATGTTTTTACTTTTCCATGTTTTTGTTTTTGCCAGGTCTGCCATGCCACTCCACCGCTTGTCTGCGTTCCGCCCCGTGCCTTCGTTGTTGCACATTTCTGAGCTCTGGTTGGCTTTGGTATTTTCCCCTTCCTTCTGTGCTGTGCTGGCTTCGGGCCTTTCTAAGCTTAATTGGCAATTAACTGTTTTTAAGTTACTAACATTTACTAACACTCACTGGGTGGTGTAATTCTTAGATAGGCACATTACTAATATTACTAATTTAGATAGGGAGTTTATTGTCATGATTCCTGCTTTGCTATTTCAAGATCTTGCTGTGCTTTTCTGTTCTTAACATTCATGCTTGCTTCCAGGCTGCATACTTAATTGGTACTTAAGCTGAGCACGCTCATTCTCTTAATGAGCAGGTCATGTCATCCAATCTCTGTCCATGTCTTGATCTTGCCATGCCTCTTGTTTCTGCTTCTCCAGGTGTTCCCCCTCATGTCATGATTTCCAAGCCTTTATCTGGATGCGGTGGAAGTTGGCTGGCAGACAGTGTCTCGAGTTTCATTCCTAGTTTCTTTGCCAAGTCCATGTTCCAGTCTACTTTTCATGACCATAGTTCTTGTCGTTTTGTATATAGCGTTTTGTATTCTTAGCATCATTGTTCTTTTCTGTTTATGATCTTCTCGCCTGGAGTTTCCAGTGCCTTTTGTTTTTTGGCGTTTTGCATTCTTTGTTTATAGCTCTGTGCAGCATACTTTAGTTTGTCTTTTGCAACCCTTTGGGCCAAGTTTTTCGTTGGCCCTCGTGCCTGTTTTGTTTTTTGTTTAATAAATCCTCATTTCCCTTCACCCCGCTTTTGGTGTCTAACTGATTCCATATCAAGCGTATTATTTTGCTTGTACAGCTACATACTCTTGGCTCACCAGAAGTGGTCGCTAAAATAATAAATGTTAACCAGCTTAGCCCCTATTACCCCGTCGAGGCTGCACCAGTTGTTGCCTCACCCATGAGGGCCTCCAACCATAGCCGGTAATGATATGGCTAGGATTCGAACACCAACCACAGGACTCACACACAAACGTCTTAGCTTTGAGCCACCCAGCCAGATATTATTTTGAGATATCAATGCCCACTGAATAGAAAACCTGAGTTCCACTGGATATATAACAATTTACTAGCTGTGAAGTTGAGTAAACAGCTCCTCTCAGCAAATTTGAGAGCATCACATCACGATATGCTGCGGAGGCCCACGCCGAAAACATCCCTTTGAAGTCAATGATCATTAGTCAGCAAATTATGTACTTGGAGAGGGGCAATGCATAATTAAGATCAGTTCAAAGACTTACCATATTAGGCAAATGCCCTAATATGACACGCAGTCTCTCCCATTAGACAAGCTGGTTGACCCAGTCTTTATCATCTGCAGCGGATGGCCCAGTAATCTCCCAGTGAGGAATGTATGTTCTCTAGAATAGAGGACAGAGTAGTCTTCAACACTGATCCAATGCAACATTAAAACCCTTGAAAAGTGAAGTGAATTAACATTGATTATCTCCTTAAAATGGCACCCGTCATGTGATGGGATATATTGGGCTGCAAGTGAACAGTTAGATCTTGAGGCTGATAGGTCTGAAACAGGAAAAATGTTCAAGTGTCAGGATCTGAGCGGCTTTGAGAAGCAGCAATTTGTGAGGGCGATAGCTGGGTCAAAGCATCTCGAAAACGGCAGGTCTTGTGGGATATTCACGATATGAAGTGGTTATTGAGTACCAATAGAGTTCCAACGAAGAAAAACCAGTGAACTGGTGACAGGATCGTGGGCACCCACGCTGTAAGCCCTGACAAGTGTGGTGAACTCAAATGTTTTGTGGAGACCGATTGCCTCAAAAAAATTGAGTATGCCAACTTGATGTGTTAACAGCACTTAAAGACATAAAAAATATAACTTTTACTTATTTTCCTTAAGTTCCTTCCACATAATAGAATGAATTTGGCCTACATTGTTTTTCTGAGGTAAGCAGTTCACATTTGGGTTCACCACACTATCATGGTTTACAGTGCAGGACCCATTGATGTGCATGCAGAGGAGCATGATACATAAAAAGCACAAATTGCTGAAAAAAATGTACATAGATCTTCATAAGCTTGCTGCTTATAGGGCTGCGCAGCCACAAACCCGTCGCAGCGCCCATGCTGACCCCTGCCCACCGCTGAAAGCGCCTACAGTAGGAATGAGAGTACGGAAACTGGACCATGGAAAAATGGAAGAATGTAGCCCAACCTGAGTCAGGTTTTCTTTTACATCGTGTGGATGGCCAGGTGCATGTGCGTCATTTACCCGGGGAGGTGATGGCACCAGGATGCACTATGGGAAAATAGCAAGCCAGCAGAGGCTGTGTGATGCTCTGGGAAATGTTCTGCTGGAAAGCCTTGGGTCCTGCCATTCATGTGGATGTTACTCTGATGTGTACCACCTACCTAAACACTGTTGAGGACCGAGTACACCCCTTCATGGAAATGTTATTCCCTAATGCAATCCCAGGAAGACCAGCCAGCGCACTGATCGGTACATCTCCCTGCTGGTACAGAGGGGGAGAGAGTCCTCGGCCTCCAGTCTTGCCATCAAAGTGGAGGGAGCAACTGGAAGCCATGTTTGTGCCCAGGCCATGCGTAACCGGCTCCATGAAGTACAGTAGTGGACAAATACTTATTGGAGCCACTGTAAATCCTTATTTTTTGAAGATTGGTATGAGAGGAAAATATGATCTATAGTTGACTTGATGGACACGAATGGCAATTTCTTAACTTATGAACAATTTTGTATGAAATATACAGTGAATTTTCAAGTAGTGTACAAATACTTATTGGAGCCACTGTATGATGTGCCATAAACTGACTTTTCAAAATGAAAGTGGTCTTCTGGCTCAACTTGCGACAAGTTAGTTGAAAGTTGAGCCGTCTGTTGCTTAAAGCCTTCCCTCGGTTTCACCGGTAACCGGCAAATTCTTTGACTGAATCGCCTCAGTAAATGAGGACTATGAATGAACACAACTCAGAATTCAGAAGGCCACAATATTCAAACAATGTCGCCCTTAAATGCCGCAACCACCGTATTTCAGCAAAGTTTTATCGTCAAGCAGGTTCATTTGTTTTATGCCGACTTGTTAGAGAACAGAGATAGCCTTGAATCGGAGGTAGCGGCTCGCTGAATGGATCATTTGGGTCAGAACCCAGATAAATGGCTTTATATCACTCCGGCGGGGTGAGATTATTATAACATTTTATTGGCTGTAAAGTGCGTCTTCTGCTAATCTGACACTGGGGGATCTCAAGCTCATTGCATAGAGAGTGTGACAATTCAGAATGCCCGGTGTTATTAAAATGGCCACATTGTGGGTAGTAATCTGTTCCAACGACAATTTAATGGTAGAACTGCTACACAATGGGTTTTTATGTCAGTAGGCCCTGAATTATTCATATTCAAGGGAATGAACAAACTACAAAAATCTCAGGCCTATAGATTTCTTGTTTTACATTTCCATATAGGTTTGCCTGATGGCGCAAATGCCTTTCGAGGAGTTCAAACCAACCATGTAGCCCTTTATTTGCTCCTATCACCCCAGGAATTTTGGATGGGCTGGGAGGGAATAGCGCTGCAAAACTGTTTATCTCCATTAATCTAAAGAAGGCTAAAGTGACCCACATTATTCCTATAATCTCCCCCTTTACCCCAGTGAGGCTCACCTAATTCGACTGCTTGATGCAGGTTTATATTGCAGCTACTAGTAAGGCTTATTAACTGAGTCTTATTAATTGAGATAGTTGAAAACAAATCCATCAATAATAAGTTGAAATTGTTTGGTCAATGTCTAAAATTAAATCGCACAATCGGCCCCCATAAATATTCTGCGGTGGATCTCCAGGAAAGGTTGCTAACGCCTGGCGTAACTGAAGACAGTCTTACTGACTCGGTTCACGTTTAAGCCTTTTTTTTCTCTCTTAGTGAGCGTGCTTGTATTGAGGGGGAAAATTGGCGGTAAACCAGCGAGAAACATCTGCGGGTCCTCGAGGACGCTCTTCTGCATTCCGCGGCAGCAGCCGTGTTTGGAGTGCGGCGCTTCCCCTGAAACGATCGGGTGGCCTTCGTCGGCCGTCGTGTTCTCAGTGTGACAGGAATGCGTTATTAAGTTGGAAGCGAAAAGCAGTTGAAATCAACAAGCTTCTGTGCAAATATGCGACGCAACTTGGGCGATGGCACCTTTTTTTTTTTTTTCTTCATGGTCCTGCCTCCGTATAGGCTTCTCCCTGAGACTGTAATATTTAATTTGTCGGTGCTCGCATCCTTTCTTTCACGGGAACAATGTACAAATACTGCATTGGGTAGCTTAACAAATTGGCGATAAACTGAGCCCAGATATTTCTATGCGATTGTCTTAAAGATTTCTAGATGTGCGTCACTCTCTCAGGGAGATGGACATGAACCAAGTAGCTACTCCGCCAGTCTGACAGAGACAGACTGACTTGTTTTCAGATGAGACTGATCACCCTGGCGCTGCTCCTCCATACTAATGGCCAGCAGCATCCCAGACCGATAAATGGCCGGGAAAAAGTGAAGTCTCGTGCATGTGACGTGCCCTTTCAGCAAGGATGATAATAATGGGAAACAATTCAGTGAAAGCCACAGTACAATGATAAGGTTGTCTGGTTTTCTTTTTTTTTTTAAATCAAGAATGAGGTGGTAGAATTTACATTGTAAATTGCTTCTGCCCTAATTATTTTTTATTCTTTTATCAGCATTAGTTTAATATATGCATCGCATGGATTCACTCACTTTTTTTCAGATTTGTTAATCTGCTAATAAGAACCCACGTGTCAATAAAATGTCTGTATCAGTACAATGACTAAGTCATTGATTTGAAACAAAGTACATTAGAGTGTATGGAGAAATAAATATAATCTTCAAATCACAGCTGTTGAAAGTTATGCATTTGTGTCATGTAGTTTGAGGACGAACAATGCACTACAAAACAGCAGTATACCACGATAACATTAGGGGCCATTTTGTTGATCTGATTGTCTGTCACACTTTCTTCATTTCCAGTATATCACTGGCGCTTCAGGAAGGAGAAATATTGAATTCGTACATTATGTTGGCAGCGAGCACTGAGAAACAAATGCAAATCAATCTTTGCCCGATGAAATATGCCATTTCATTTACGCAGTGCTACTGCTGAGGAGAAGAGGGGTAGTGACCGGCACCCAAAATCAATTAAAGTGAAAAATCATACTGAAATCCTGTTGCATTCAATGGCTGGTAGTGCAGGGTTTTGGTTGCCAGGCAACAATTCGGAGGTGCTGGGCCTAACTGACAGGCAGCTGTAATGAAGCACAGGGCAGTGGTTTGGTGGATGTGTGTGTGTGTGTGTGTGTGTGTGTGAGTGTACATATTTGTGTGTGTGTGTGTGTGTGTGTGTGCGTGCGTGCGTGCGTGTGTGTGTGTGTGTGTGTTAATGTGCATGCATGTGTGTCTATATGTATTTACCTTTGCATGTGTGCATCTGATTGTCTGCATACTTTTGTGTGTGCGTGTGTGTGTTTGCATTTGTACATGCCTGCGCTTTCACATGTGTGTCTGTGAATGCGTGTGTGTGCGCACATACATATGCCTGTACGTGTGCATGCTTGTGTGGGTCTGTATGTATGCATGTGCTTGCCTCTGTTCGCCTCAGTACGAGGCTGAATGATTGTGTGCATGCATGCGCATTTGTTTGCCTGCATGAATGTACATTTTGTTTTTGCGTGTCTCTGGCTGTGTGTGCATGTATGTTTATGCATGTGCGTGCGTGCATGTTTGTGTGTGCTGATATACGTATGCACGTGTGTTCATGCATGTGTTTGATTTCCCCTTCGCACAGCTCACACGCATGAAGAGCCCGGCAGGGTTAAGCAGCTTTGTTATGGGACGTGATACCCACTGCATAAACACAATTACATCTGAGAGACCCAGCACAGCTCATATGTACACACTGAGTGTGTGAGCTGCATGCATTATTCGCAGGCTATTTAAGCCTCCTACTGGGAGAGGATGAACCTTTAGGGAGGTGACAATATCTCCAATAGGCAATATGCTGCCATAAAATGCTGTGCGTAGAAGCACAGACCAAATACCCGACAGTGTTTTCAAACAAGAAGCATGTTAAAAACCATTATCTCCTGTCTGTTATCATTCCAACCAAATGACTGAAATCATTTACCCAAATATTAAATCCACAGTCTCCTTTAAAGGTACAGTGATTTTAGCCTGCTATAGTTTAATTATGGTAAAACATACCATGGCCTCAAATGGAGCCAACACGTGAATGTTTTATTGAACTTAATTCAGCAATTCTTTCAATGTATAGAAGTCAAATACTTATGACTTATATATATATAAGTATATATATATTTACTATGCCAAGATAAAATAATATATATATATATATATATATATATATATATATATATATATATATAATTTTATCTTGGCATAGTAAATTGTACCCTAAAAATTATGCCAAAAATAAATGTTCTGAATATAGCAGCACTTTGACAAAAACAGAACTTTGAGATTATTTCAAGATAGTGGTGAAATGCTTAAATTACAAATCAGTTATAAAATATTTAATTTTGACACAAACATTGAGGATATTCATAGTCAGTGGCATCTCTAAAACTGATAATTTGTGGAGCCCGGACCATGCTTTGAAGTCTGTGATTATTCCTGGCTTGTACTCAGTTATTTTCCGTTATTAACACGTTTTCCAATTATGATAATGATACTCTGGCAATCAAAGTTACGGTTTCTCTCTCCATGCGATCTATTGATGACTAAATAATGGGCTAAATTCAGATCCGAAAAATTATTTAGGCTAGTCAAAAATAGGCCAATGCTTTATGAAAGGCAAACTGCTCTGAAACGTATGCGCTATCTTTTCCACACATAAAGTGATTTAACTTGCGCTTCATGATCGTTTTATTTAAATAAAAGACCATTTGAAACGTCTTTGTGCAATTCTGAATAACTCTGATTTAAATGCACAAAATTACATGTCCAGATTACTGATTGTCGCCGGACCGTAATGTACCATACCGTACCGGCGTGCATTCGGAGTGAATATATTGCTCTGTCCCTCAAGGAAGTTGCATGTCGTGATTGCAACTATATTAACGCAAATTCAACCAATCCACGCAAATTTTTCGCTGACAAAAAATATATCGCCAAGAAATCGTTACTTTCATTGCCACTTTTTGAAAAAGCTACCGTAAAATTGGGCAAAAAAAATCAATTAAACAATAAAATAGCTGGGGAAATCCTGGAAGGATTTTTTGTCAGTTTTGAGAATGATTGAGTGCAAGTCAGGGTTAATAATTGTTTTAGAGGGAAGCTTTGGGCCCCATTAATCTTCAGTCCTAGAGACGCCCCTGTTCACAGTATTGTTCGTGTTCAGTAGTAAACACCACCGGTAAACTTAAAATGCTTATTTAAATTAAGAAGAACTTAAGCATTGCAATAACGCATTAAATTTATTAACCTGGTGGCAATGGAGAGTCGATAAATAACCGATGCGCTCAATCGGATCAAAGACCTTCACTCTCTACGAAGCCGCACTGATGCAACATCAGGGCCCTAGTGTTCAGAAACAGTAACTGCAGGTATTTTCATGCTGACAGACCAGGACTGAACCAAACAAATGCAATAACCCTGGGACTGAGGGGTCATTAATTTCATGTCTGAGTGCAGTGAACAATGAACGCAGATTGAGAAAAACAGCCATTCATCTAAGTTTAGCTGACACCATGCCTCTAATCTGACCAAGCAAATAATGTGTAAGAACATTAATGTACAGTAGTGTCAGATTGCACGGGGGTGCTCGGATTGGTTGCTGGACACCCAACTTCAATGCAGCACATTCTCATGCACAGGGTCATGTGCAGATTTTTTCTTTTTTTGGGGGGGGGGGGGCAATGTTAAGCTGGAAGGGCACCACTCACCATTTAACCAGTGGTTTTAGCAAATGATAGTGTGCCCAGTGTGCATGGTGCAAGCAATAGCTCCTTACCAACATCAGGTAATTCATTCATTATTTATATTATTTGAGTTGCGTCTTCATTCAAATAATAAACATGGTCATTAAGTAAACATTAATGAATTTTGGACCACTCCCAAAGTGTTGGAGAGTATGTGGTAGAACAACAGAAAGGAGATTGGGGCGAATGAGATGATGTATGGACTTGGTCTGTCATTGTGCAAACATTGGGAGCCCCAGGTGGCGAGACTCAGGGTGGGGCTTGCGTCTCTTGTCGGAGTCCGTGTGGCCCCTAAACTGCCCTCGGGTCCCAGGTGGTGGCTGTTTCTTGCTTTCTTCTAGGAGAGGGGAAGGGAGGGAGGGACTCAGAAACGAGACGAGCGGGGATTGTGGGAATGTAGGTGGTATATATAGGCGTGATGACGAATAGGAAGGCGTGTTGGGAGTGGTCCCGCTCATTAACCTACGTTATCAGGAACTCCCTTTAAATTTATGATGATAAACTAAATAACTAAAAAAAAAAAAAAGATTCACATAATTATTAGGGCTCATTAAAGATTTTTTTTTTTTAATCCTCTTCAGCTCTGCAATCCATATGCAGTCTTGTCAAATGCAGCTGCTTTATTTAAAACTGCGGAACCTTAGTCCAATTTTAAACGGAGATCCCAAGGTTTCCAAAGATCTCAAATATGTCTTGCTGAATTATGAGGAAATGTGTATGAAATTATGCACCAGAGCTAAATCTCCAATATTTGATAAAATGCTGTGGCCATTAAAACATGGTGCCTTGGGTTTGAATATTTCAAGCAATAGAAGTGTGATTGAGCTTTAACGAAGAGCTGTAACCAGCAGTTACGGAATAAGTCTGTTACATTGCACACGAGGGGTCCTTTTTACCTGGATGACGAATGGCCCGATGCGTGAGCATCAATTATTGTCAATCTCTGCAGGTACCCGGTCATTCATCACTATTCCACGACTCGCGCTGTTTGCCTTAGCATCATATCACCTTCATGGATTTCCCTGGCGCTATTCCGACATGGCATGCCAGCAGGGGGCGCGGGAATGGGGCTTTTCCTTCTGATGGGTGGATCCCCGAATACCACAGATAGACGGTAATTAATGATGAAAGAAGAGGGGCAGATGGCGTGTAGCAAACCTCGCGAAAACGAGCGTAGGTAGACCGCATGATTCCTGCCCGAGACTACATTGCTGCGCGTCGACCGTTTTCCCTCCCCTCGAATGCGCGCGTCCATGTCACATCCGCATCACATTCATTCAAAAGGCACTGTAACTGCTGAATGCGGTACAGATGCAGTCACAGATTAAGATTGTGCCCTAGCTTTTGACTGCGAAGAACATAACTTGGCCAAAAATGTTGACGTTTGGATTTAAATGAGCAAATACTTAAGAGACTATGATTGGATAATTATTGCAGTGATAAATATAAGCCGGCAAAATATTACTAAACCCTAACTGATGTGTGGCCTCTTAATTTCTTAATCAACCATGTTACAGAAGTGGAAAATCGTAGTTCTAGCGAAGAAAATAACTATGCAATTGCCGTATATTAAAACAATTTATGTTAAAACTATCCAGTGCATTATTAACCCTATTGAAATTGTTTGGGGTATGCTAGAGAAGACTTTAGGAAGTGGCTCAACTTTCCGCGTTATCAGTAGAAGATCGCGACCAAAAATCAAAGCAGCCCCGGATGAAAATTTAATGCTACATCATTGCATAAGGTGGTCGGAACAATGCCGCAACGAATGCGCGCCGTAATTAGAGTCACAAGAAATATTTAAGTGCGAGGCTCTTTTTGGCCAGGCAATATACTGTATGTTCTTCAGTCGAGTAGGGCATCGTTCTTAATTTGGGATTTGGAGCTACATCTTAAAATGCTTGCACTAATTAATTATTGACTCAATTTTATTCTTGACAGAGGTGAGTTTAAACGCCATTAAAAGAAATATGGGCCATGGCTATATTTTTTTGATGAGGTGACTGCATGATTGATTCTAGCATTCTTAAACTTACCAGTCACTGACACTTACTGTAACTGTAGGAGTTGAAAAGCAAATAAGCTCAAACCCACATAGGCTCAGCTATTTAGCCTTTTCAATTGTGTCTATTCCAGGTGCTGGACTTCACAATAATGTCAAGCATAAACAATTTCATAATCTCACTCAATTTCAATATTGTCTAACCAGAAAAGGTTAAAATTGCTGCATGCTGGATCATTTCAGGAGCATCCTTTCTCAAAGAGTGATGGAACACCTCATTGCAGCATGATTTCAATTAGTGCTTCAAAAAAATGACTACGTATTAACAGTCAAGCGCACGTGACATCAGTTCAATTAAAATAAAATGGTCAACAGGCAATTCAGTGAGAACCGTCAAATATCCTGTCAGCTACTATTACAAAGTGAATTATGTGAAACCTGGCAGTCATTAGAGTCTAAAATATTGAACAATTTTATCATGCCACAAAATTTAAAAAAACATATCAACTGATTTGCATTTTACAGAGAATTCACACTTAACACCTGAAAACATGACCACAATTTACTCATCCCTCAAACATTTAAAAAACCTCATTCACTCTGAAGGATGCTGTGGAGGAAAGTGATTTAATTCTGAGGTACCCCAGGTTTCTATGGGAGCCCGAACAAAATATCAATGAATACCTGGTGGAAACTCTTACAAGTTGTCCATGTTCACCAGCTTCCACCATGTTGCCACGTTCACACCACAAGAACCATGATAAGTCTTCAACAGTCTTCCGTCCATGTAATAAACGAACTCAACCTGTAGGTCAGGATAAATTGTGACCTCTCTTAACACTGCATGAATAAAGAGGCTGATATCCAATCTCATAACAGCTTGTTAGGCCCGGGAGATGCGTAATTAAACTCTTGGCATTGAACAGTGAAGGAACTCCAGCAGTGTCCCAGTCTAGACCGGTCAGCGTGTCCGCAGGAATCTCCTGCCCAGACCTCTCCATCTGGGCTTGGCAGAGATTTTCGGCTCTCCCACTACTGCCCGCTGCGGTGAAGTGTGGCTGAACTCTAGGAGCTTAATCCCTCCATCCAAACTGGTGCCAGTCCTTCTCTTCCACTACAGCGCATAGGAACGCGTCCGCTTGAACATGCCAAATATCTGGAAAATAAGGACCTGTTGCTGGCACATCTCATTTGTGACGCTGAACCACGGAAAGAGCATCGTAACCTGCATTCATCTCTTTTGCTATATCAATTTCTAGTGTGTTCATGTATGTTCATTTTGTCAGTAAGAATATTCACGTGAATTGCACGAATTTAGAAATGCCTGGAGGATATTTGGAGGCTTGATCGGTGACTGATGTGGGGAGAGCACTTGGGCTAAATTTTGAGTTTGTTTTGTATTGCTTGGGTTCCTTCCCTTCTACTATATGTTACTATTAGAAATATGTCGTGGGAATGATGGTGGATGTAACAGGTTGGGACGCAATTTTATTTTTATTTAACCAGGTAAGAACCAGTTGAGATTAAAAATCTCTTTTACTGTGGTGACCTGCCCAAGAAGGCAGCAGAAAATTGCACTTCAGAACAGCTGAATATATACAGAGAAATACAAAACAATATCAACAAGGTTCAAAGTAGCTCCACACTTCATTGGTAGAATTCCGATGGACCTGACATTCAAAACGAGGCACTGAGAACTTTGAAAATGCACAGGTAGTTTATTAAAAAAGACAGTTCATGCAGACAGTACCTTGTGGTACATTCCAGTCGCCTCAATCTTGAAAGTCACGATATGTCGATTGACGAGCACGAACGAATAGATTACAATCTGTTCCCCTATCCAACCTATTCATTCGTGCTCGTCAATCGACTGATCATGACTTTCAAGATGGAGGCGATATTTTTTTGTTTGGAACATTTATGAATATTTAATGAGCTGTTATATAACCATAATGAAAATCACTGTCCCTGACAGGGCACTTGTGAAAGGGGTCCTTAGTGGGGTTCAGCTGACATGGTGGCTGACTGTTTTTAGGAGGCGGAGGGAGTTTGTGGGGTGAAGTGACTAAGGTGGAAAACTGAATAATGAGACATTAGACAGTTGAAATATTGGGAAAGGAGCAAAAAATAGATGTCAAAGAAATATTTAAGAAGCATAGATGAAGACTTTTTTTGCTCAAAAAATCGCTACAATTCTTAAGTGACAAGGAGATTAACTCCGAGTAGATGAGAGTGGCAGTGAAGAATAAGATTGAAAAGGAAGATATATATCACATTCAGTAGGTGGCGCTTCCATACCGAGTTTATAATTCACAATTTCTTCAAAAGAAGTCATCACTCACAACTTTCCACCGTATTGTTCAAATGAGGTTCCGCTGCTTCCGGAATGCGGAGGGCAGTTTGTTGGGATTTTGAGCAGGGGTGGGCAAGAGATTACTATTCCTTCACTAGCTGGAAAAATGCCAATGGTTCCAAGTGCCTCTCAATCTAATTTAGCTGCAGGATGAAATGATCAAGTCATTAATAAAAGGAAAACCCCACTATTGAATGAATAGACTACACACATATCTTCATCATTGTTGACATCCTTCACTCAGTCTGTCCACTTGATACAGCAGCCTGTAAAATTATCTGTGGTAAAACAGTAACACTGGGGCAGTGCCGTGTGGCGTAATTAAGCCTTTGCAACATTGAAGGTAGAAAGTGAGAATTTATTGGAGAACTAATTGGAAAGGCTCCTCAACCGTAAAATCAGAGTGAAGGGTTATGAAGACTGTCACACTGCTCGTATTGCACGCAAGGACTCAGACTCGGTGTGTTTCAAGCGAGAAACCGTGGAGAATTAAAGGAAATGAAATGCCAAGGTCATCAGACAGATGTCTCACACAATAAAGCAGCCTTTGAATCTTCAAACATGTCAGAATCAACCACACAACTAAGGCAGTCAAATCAACTAGAGCACTCGGCAAC
The DNA here is from genome assembly GCA_029721435.1 of Gymnothorax reevesii. Lineage (NCBI taxonomy): Eukaryota > Metazoa > Chordata > Actinopteri > Anguilliformes > Muraenidae > Gymnothorax > Gymnothorax reevesii. Next base: position 19,560,586 of record CM056579.1, on the reverse strand, counting down.
CGAGCACGTATCCCCGAAGGCCCCCCAGTTGGGCCCAGATGGTCCTAGAGTACCCAAAATAAATAGGTGTCGTGAACTTAACATAATACATGTCGCTGCAAAATTTGAAAAGAATCGATGCACTTACGTGGGCTGTAGAGCGCTCACAAGAAAATCTCTGCGGACGCGGACGCGGCGGACGCGTGACGAGGCCAAATCCATAGTATCCTCGAACTTTGTTCGGGGGATACAGTAACACACAAGAGGAAACAGAGTGGCCCATAATAGAAGCTCACCAACACAACTGCATAGATCCGGTTAAAGCTATTCTTACCTTTCTGGCATGTGGTATAGCACTTAGTAGAAATTTGAACATGAACAACTCCGCCTCCCTCCAAAGTCCCACCCTCCTCCGCCTGCCTGACCTCTGAGGCTCCCCTCCTCCCCTGATGCGTGCGGTGAGGAAGTGAGCAGCGCGAATAGATTACATTCAAAGTCAATGCAAAGACGCAAATCTCTTGCATATTCGCGTCTTTGCATTGACTTTGAATGTAATCTGTCGTACGAAAAATTTGTTTCGCGTCTGGTGTGAAAGCATCTTGAAACGGGGCAATGGAGTCAGATTCAGAGGCACCGGTTAGCGAAAACTAACCAACAGAAATTACATAATATTCAATTCAATATGTGGTATAAAATAAAATGCCCTCGTAACGTCTGACGGTTAGTAATTATAGCATTTCAGTGCCTGTTTGTTTACAGTCAGATGCTTCTTGTTTCGGCAGAATTCATTCATATTTTCTTGCAAAACTGTCATAACGTCTTACCTCACCAGAATTGTCCCGGTAACGTTAGTCATTAAATCAAGAGCAGTTGCAGCAGCTTTGCTTGCGGGCTAACCTCCTTGAGTAGCTACCTGCTTTGTCAATACCGCTCTGCTGCTCTGCCAGAGAGGCGTGACTCGCGAGCAGTGACAGCGGTCGGCAACTGGAAGGGGCACAGCAACGGATGACGGACAGGAAGCTCGGCACATCATTTTATTCGGACCGAAGAAAATGATTGGTCAGACTTTTATCAGAAATATATGAGTATTGAATATCGATGAGTTTCAACACCTGGTGGATTTGTTTTACATTTTAGTGTAAAAAATGTATTTCAGTAAAAATTCCAGAAAGGTAAAAATAGTGTTAAGGTTTCACACCATATAGTTCATGAATAAGAACTCTCATAACTCCGCAGTTCACAATTTTGAATATGCAATCTTTTCATTGTGGAACAGTAATTTAGAATATTGTGAAATATGAACTTAATTGTAATAATGACAGATTGTTACTTTCATAGCTTTTTCAGATTAATTTGGCAGATGGGAACAGTAATGTATTTCCGAAATGTGCAGCTGAAATAGTATTAAATTGAGAGAGAGAGAGAGAGAGAGAGAGAGAGAGAGAGAGAGAGAGAGAGAGAGAGAGAATCATTTCCATTTGCTGGGTATAAGGGTGATTGAAGACAAAATGAGCAAAAATTGATATAATACGTCATTTGAAAATTTCACAGCTGGACTATCGCACAAGCGCAGAGAATACTAACTGCGTCAATTGGAAATGGAATCTGCCATTTCATGACTCAATAGAGTGGGACCAGATTTTTATTTTGCTAATGCAATTAAATAAATTCACAGCAGGCTTTGCAAATGAGAGAAGTTCGCTGAAACAGATATTTCCTCTCTGCAGGGGCACATACACAAATTTGTCTCTGAAGACTGCCATTTGTCTGACTTGGTTCACTTTTTTTAGGATTCCACACTTGAGTTGTGCAACCTGCGATACAACCCCACATCCATAGACAAAAAATTCCAGCTTGGTAAATACGTACACCAATTATGTTGATGAATAGTGTGATTATAATCTTCGTTCAGGGCACAAAAATAGTTATTCATTTGGCAAGATATGGGGCCAAAGTCTCAGCAAAAAGGCAACCTCGGGGTTGAGGGTCAGTGAGCTGCTTCGGCTGTAGCGACCGTCCTTCCCCATCACCGACCTGCTTCCCACAGAGCTCCTCTCCTGCCCATCCACCCTCCAGCTCAGGGCCCAGTCTGAGGGAAAGCCCCCAGTGGCCAGGCACGTTAGTGCGGCCGTCCTCCTGGCCGTCATGGGGGTACAAGGGGCCCAGGAATCTGAGGGCTGGGGGGATTACCTAAAAACCACAGCAGGTGGAGGATGGATCTAGATGTTCTGAAAGTCTCGTCAAGTTCTCTAAAAGTTTGTGCCTCGTTGTAGCAACATGTTTTTTTTTTTTTTTTTTTTTTGTCGTTGTCAAGTAAAAAAAAAAAATCAGGTCAAATTGATTTCAAATACTCTATTTAGTTGAGACAACAATTTTATCTTTAATAGACAGAAGTTGCACTTTTTTACAGTGCTAACTCTGTAACAGATTTGTAGCTGGTTAAGTTTGGAAACAAACATTCACTGGCTGCCTTTACAGTATGAGTTAACAAAATGTGAGCCAACTCAACTTAAAGATAAGCTTCATTTCAACTCGCAATAAGTTTATGTAGTGAAAACTTTAGAACTTGAGTTCAATATCAAAATTTATCATGACAAGTAGAGTTAAAGAGCGGAAATAAGATCAAGTAACTTAAAAGGACAACCATGTTTTACAGCGAAGAAACCCAGTCATATATAGACGCTAATTAATTCAAGAATGACCATAGACTATAAGTATGTGTGTAGTTATTATAAAAGATCTTATTAGCACATGCTCATTTACACTCATATCTTCAGATGTTTCTTTGTTTTGCGGTCGCTTTGACCAGGTGGCACTGCAAGTACATTTGAAGAGCCTAATGCTAAAAGTACTCAAGTCACATTTTGGACACACCAAGTTCAGCATTCAAACAGCAGTTTTGAATGCGGAACTTGACATTCAAACGCATGAAACAGCATTCAAATACATGAAAACAATAATCTTTGAGTTTCATTTCACTTAGAATAAGCCCTGTAAACCTACATGGGAGCGGGTCCACCTCCATGGAGGACCCCATGTTGCGCCGCCATTTTTTCTGCAGAAGCCCAGAACGCGAAAAAAGTAAACGAATAAAGCACTGACACAAGAGAGCGCCTTTCACGTTTTCGCAAGTTTTGCGGCCACAGTAGGCTTTCTGAGAAAAGGAATGGTCGGTTGGTTGCAATCTATAATCTGACCACTAGATGGCTCTAAATCTTACACACTGGTCCTTCAAGTACTTTTGGCACTAGGATCTTTACTAACCTGCTGATATGCATTTATTTCGTTGCTCAATATATTTAGAGAAAACTAAATTTGTACAATTGGAAGGAACAAAATTCAAGTTCAGAGAGAGAAATTCACCCTAGTATTTTGTCCCAGCCACCAGTATTTTCTGAGTAAAACAGACCTTAACAAAGCCAGAAGGTATAACTAATGCGAGAAATTAGCTGACTGAGTTCACGGGTGATTAAAAAAAAAAAACATGAAAGGTCTTTTCATTTATGACCCCCGACTTTACACCTCTGACTGCAGGGGGTTGAAGTCAGGAAGAATTCAGACTGGGGCTGTTTTCTTGATTGCTGTGTGAGAGACTGAAAGCTTTTTACCGAGGAGGTAATGTTTTCACCCGCATTTGTTTGTCTGTCTGTTAACAAGATAACTCAAAAAGTAATGAACAGATTAACATGAAATTTGTAGGGATGGTAAGGTGGCAGTCAAAGAATGAGCTGATATAATTTTGGAAGTGATCCAGAACATATTCTGGATTCTAGATTAGGAAGAAGTTGAAATATATACCTGAATTGAATTATTGTTCCTTAAGTAATGAACTGATTTTCATAAAATTTCAGCATTAAATAGCATCTAAACTAATAATACTGACATATGGTGTGGCGGGGGTGTGCTCGTCACCGAGTACCCTTCTAGTTTTGAAATTTAAATGACCACAGGAATTATTGGATAAACTGTGATTAAGAACTAGGGTAACACTTCACAATAAGGGTACAATAATTAACATTCATTAACATAAGTTCATTAAATATCAGTTAATTAGCATGTAACTAATGCGTCAGATAGCTGAATAAGCATTATGCAACCATAACTGGCCATTTATTAATTTTCTGTTTCCCTTTTTTTGAAGTTAAAACCATCCCTATATTATCCCTTATGCAGCACTTCAAACTGTTAAACCATAATGTATACTGTACATTAAAACCTTAGTCGATGTGAACATCATTTGTAAATGATTACCAGATGCATGAGTAAAATGTTAGTTAGCTGTTAGTAACAGCTTTTTACTGCATTGACTAATGTTAATTGTTGTACCCTTATTGTAAAGTGTGACCAGAACTAGATTTTCCTGTAGTATTATAAATGCAGTAAGATTATGTGTTTATGGCAAAAGTGGTCCAATCTGTCTACTTTTGAATGAATAAAGAATAAAATCTACTGTAAAATGTCTAGAAATAATATCTAGTAAACACAGTACACAGGGTATGTCTGATTACGTTTGGGACTGTGTTATTTAATGCACATTTTATTGTATTTATTGTCAGGAAATGATAGGCTATTTCTTTATTGGATTTTCGGTAAAGTTTACAGCACTTTCATGCATTTTAGTTGTTCAGAGGTAACTACAAAATTTCGAAATTTTTAAAAAGTACTAATAATATTTTTTGATAAAAATGCCACAAATCTTACATTAACGATTAACCGATCTGTCTGCCTACTAACAGAACACACCTGAAATTATTTGATTGCGCATAAACTATGATGTGCCATGATGCCCCTCTAACATGACTCATCCATACTTGCCAAATTTTAAAAACAAGTAAATATTCTTGCATGCTACACTAGTCATCTTAAAAGCAAGTGAGTAAGTATTAATAGCAAACAATATTTTGCACTACAAATAGACAGTAAACAGTAGTACACTACCTGCGATGCATTTAACTATACATTTTGCATTTGCAGAGGTGGAAAGATGAGTGAGTAGTATAATGCTTTTGAAGGGAGGACACTTACTTCTGACATTCAGTCTCGTGCCTCCGCCGAAAGTGATCTAGTTCCTTTGAGGGCCTCAACAAGAACTTTGTTTGCATAGCTGTACTGGGGTGAGTTTCCCGAAATGACAGATGACAATTTACATAGTTGGGCCCATTGACCATGAATGGACGAAGTATGTCGCTTTTGGGAAATGCACCCCAGCACTGAGCAGTGCAACACAGAATCTCACTCTAGAACTGTGTCCAAACCACCAATGCACGCGACTTTCTAATGAAATTTTGCTTTGTATCTCTTCCAAATTGAAGATTCTCTGGGCCCTTTCAGGATTCTCAAAAGAAGAAGATCTTTCATTCGCCTGCAGCCACTCGAAACCTGTTCCGCCCTCATTCACCCGCCACTGAGTGAGAAAATAAAAGATTAACCCTTTACTGCATGACTCTTTTCCTTTTTGCTCATAAGCATGGTGGGTGGGTTTGGTTACTTTAGTAACAACAATGTAAAAAGGGTTTAAAATTGCACCTTAGTTCATTATAATGAAGTGCAAAAAAAGATGAAAGTGTTGTGTTCCGGGATCCTGGCAGTATTGCTTAGGGTTTTAACAGTTTCATGTTCAAAATTTCATAGTTCATGTCCATTTCTCATGTCACAGTTTTAACAGTTTCTTGTATCAGGACCAAGCATTTCATAGTTCACATTTAATGTTCATGTTTTTACTTATCCGTGTTTTGTCTTTTGCCAGGTCTGCCCAGCCACTCCACCGCTTGTCTGCGTTCCGCCCCGTGCCTTCGTTGTTGCACATTTCAGAGCTCTGGTTGGCTTTGGTATTTCCCCTTCCTTCCATGCTGTGCTGATTCGGGGCTGTCTAAGCTTAATTGACAATTAACTGTTTTTAAGTTAGTAACATTTACTAACACTCACTGGGTGGTGTAATTCTTAGATAGGCACATTACTAATATTACTAATTCAGACAGGGAGTTTATTGTCATGATTCCTGCTTTGCTATTTCAAGATCTTGCTGTGCTTTTCTGTTCTGAACATTCATGCTGCTTTCAAACTGCATTCTTAATTGGTACTTAAGCTGAGCACGCTCATTCTCTTAATGAGCAAGTCTTGTCCTCCAATCTCTGTCCATGTCATGATCTTGCCTTGCCCATTGTTTCTTCTCCAGGTGTTGCCCCTCATGTCTTGATTTCTTACCCTTTATCTGGATGCGGTGAAAGTTGGCTGGCAGACAGTGTCTCAAGTTCATGGTCAAGTCTTTTGCGGTTTATAACTATAGTCTTTTGTATATAGCGTTTTGTTTTCCAAGCCCAGTCTAGTTATTAATAGTCATAGTCTTGTTATTTATTTTTGTTCTTGAATTTCTGCCTGGAGTTTCCAGTGGTTTTTTGTTCTTGCTGTTTTTGCTCTTTAGTTCATGGTTCACTCTTTAGTTTGTATTTTGCAACCTTTTGGGCCAAGTTTTTTGTTTGGCCCTCGTGCCTGTTTTTCTTAATCTTCAATAAATTCCCTTTTTCCCTCCACCTCGCATTTGGTGTCTTCCTGATCTCGCATCAGAAAGAGTAACTTAGGAAAACCTAACAGTTTAAACCTCCATATTGCCAGTATAAGCGTGTGTAGTTCCTCTTCAGCTGTGGGAGGTTTTTGCATGGGTCTGCATCACTGTGATATGCTCGTCCAGAGTGCTGCTGACAGCAATGATCTCCTGCATCTTCAGCCTGGACTCTTCTGATTTTCAGCATTTAGGTGACTCCAGATCTATCGTCAGAGAATGGGGATGGAATCCCAGATACTCTGCGACGTACAGAGGAGAACAAAAGTTTAAATGCTTCTCCAGGTTTCTGCAGATGCAGGGATAGGCTGAGAGTAAAGCCATAGCTACTGGATCCACAGTTGAGCGTGACACTCTCTCTGACAGTGACTGACTGCACTTTGGGAAATTAAGTCAGGATGATGTCAGCACTGCTCCTTGGGAATAAAACAAAATATCAGATTAATTTAATTCACCATGAACCAGCTGTAACACTAAGCGCAATATGTGCTCTAATGTATTCAATCAATGTACATAAGTGCACTCTAATCACATGTTGAATATTACATGAATGAAAAGCAAACTTAAGAATATGGTGCACAAAGGTTCTTACCATGAACAGAGAGGATGAGTGTGGTGAGGAAGAGTTTCAGTACAGCCATGCTCTACAGAATGTCTCTGAGACCGAGGAAGGCGCTGAACTGACCTGAGTTCAGCTCCTCTGATGTCCGCCTGCATATTTATAACAGCTGAAGTGTAGATCACTGAGGCGGGGCGGGTATGTAAATCTGTGGTCTGTTGGCAAATGCCGTCACACGGCTAAGAGTTTCACTTTCAGCTTAGAGTCTGAGGTTTGAAAGTTAGGAGTCTAGCATGTTATTCTGAGCACTTGGACTCAACTTCCAAAATTAGTTTACTTTCAGTTTTGAAATTTTTTTAATCAGTTTGTGGACTGCCAAATTACTGCCTGTTATTCCACATACATACAGCACACTCCATAATTATTGGCACCCCTGGTTAAGATGTGTTCTTTAGCTTCTAATAAATTCAGTTTTTATCTAAAAAAATATAGGACCACAGTGAAAAAAGAGGAAAATCCAATCTTTAAATCAAGTGCATTTATTCATTGGGAAAAAATCCCACATTAAGAAATAATTATTTTACATCAAATCATGTGTGCCACAATTATTAGCACCCCTGACGTTAATACTTTGTACAACCCTCTTTTGCCAATAAAACAGCACCTAATCTGCTCCTATAATGTTTCACAAGATGGGGAAAATACAGAGAGAGGGATCTTTGACCATTCCTCTTTGAACAATCTCTCTAAATCATCCAGCGACCTGGGTCCTCTTTCCTCTGCACTCTCCTCTTCAGCTCACTCCACAGGGTTTCAATTGGGTTGAGGTCTGGGGACTGAGATGGCCATGGGAGGAGCTTGATTCTGTGTCTGGTGAACCCTTTCTGTGTAGATTTGGCCACATGTTTGGGGTCATTATCTTGCTGAAAGACCCAGTGATGACCCATCTTCAGCTTTCGGGCAGAGTCGACCAGATTTTGATTTAAAATGTCCTGGTTTTTCAAAACGTTCATGATGCCATGCACCCTAACAAGGTTCCCAGGGCCTCTGGAAGAGAAACAGGCCCACTGCACCACCGATCCTCCCCCATACTTCACAGTGGGCATGAGGTGCTTTTCTGCATACTCATCTGTTCCGCCAGACCCACTTAGAGTGTTTGTTGCCAAAAATCTCAATCTTGGTCTCATCTAACCAAAGCACACGGTCCCAGTTGAAGTCCCAGTACCGCTTAGCGAACTCCAGATGTTTGCATTCATGATTGTGAGTGAGAAAAGGTTTTTTCCATGCATGCCTCCCAAACAGCTTGTTAGCATGTAGATAGCGCCTGATGGTTGTTTTGGAGACTTTGTGACCCCAAGATGCAACCATTTGCTGCAATTCTTTAACAGTGAGCTGTGGAGAACTTTTTATATCTCTTACCATCCTCCTCACTGTGCGTGGTGGCAAAATAACCTTGCGCCCTCGTCCAGGCTTGTTTACCACTGTTCCAGTTGTACAGTGGATATGGGCAGGTGCAGGCAAGTGGTCATTTTCTTGTAGCCATTGCCTGACTTGTGAAGGTCGACACACATCTTTCTTACTTGAATGGTGTGTTCCTTTGTCTTTCCCATGTAGAAGAGTGGATAAGTGAAATGGCCTCTGTGTCACGTCATTTTTATACCCCAGGGAAACAGGAAGTGATTAATCACTAATTAAATGTTCCAAGATACTCTGATCAACTTTGTAAACTACTGTAGAAATGACAGAAATACTTCAATTACATTTATTTCCAAGGAATTGTTAGGGGTGCCAATTAGTGTGGAACAGGTGATTTTATGAAAAATAATTATTTCTTAGTCAGGGATTTTTTTTACCTTAAAATTCACTTGAGTTGAAGGTTACATTTTCTACAATTTTCAGTGCGAGAGTATGCTTCTGCAATAAAAATTGAATTCATTTTAAGGCTTTTAACACATCTTAACCAGGGGTGCCAATAATAATGGAGGGTGCTGTATTGTTACATTTCTGTCCAAAAAAAAAAAAAAAATGCGCTCGCTGTGTAAAATTTTCAAAATGACCAATAAGTCATACAGACTGAAAACGGTAAAAAGACTGAGCAGACTGAAAATCCACTGGCTGGGGAATGATTATGTTTGATTTCCACAACAAATAGTGGAGATGTGGCGCCCTCTAATGGCTTTTATATGTCACTGCAGTGTTTACTGCATCAAAATGTTTTGAGATTCTCCAATTTCCTGCTCATAGGACTCATCACTTGAAGCTTATTGTCTATAACAGGAATCCTCAATCTTGCCCAGAAAGAGGTGCAGGCTTTCATTCCAACCAATCAGTTACACACCTGATCCTACTAATCAACCCTTAGAGTCTTTGCTAAAGAGCTTGATTCGTAGTATTGGGTCTGTAACTGATTGGTTGGAATGAAAGCCTGAACCCACACCGGTTTTTCCTCTTCTTTAATCTTCTAATTTTCCACTTCTTAATCACGGACTGAACAGTAATGACTGGCATTTTCAAGTCTTTGGATATCTCACATTTGTTGCACATAAATGCTAGCTAGCTAGCTAAATGGTGAAATAATAGCCATTCACTGTTATCCATTCATTTCTAAGCATACAGCTAACTTGCTGATAGTGTCCTGCTGTGTTGTAACGGTTACCCGAAGATGGCCAACGGCAATTTCGGACACTGCTTGGCTTCCGTTGAGTTACGTTATGAAGGTTTGCTGAAACTGTGGTCCCCCATTGGCCGGGAACAAATCACGCCGTAATCGTCTGTTTGTGCAGGGGTCACCAACTCTGTTCCTGGAGGGCTACCATCCTAAAAGTTTTCACTCCAACCAGAGCAAACTACACCTGTTTTCCCAGTTAGAGGTTTTGATGAGCTGCTGATGAGCTGAATCAGGTGTGTTGAATTAGGCTTGGAGTACAAACCTACGGGATGGTAGCTCTCCAGGAACAGGGTTGGCGATCCCTGGTGTAGAGGATATGTAGTCCGCAAAAGCGGACAACCAACTGGACTACAAGTGCAACAGCATATCATTTTTGGCAATATACGACAAATTTTATGTGATCATCTGCAGTCGTATACCACATGGGCTAATCTCAAAGTGAGCCGGCTCAAGAAATGAATATGAATTCCAGCAATACGGGAAAGTGTCCGAACCTCATTATAAATTTCTACTGGGATTTTACTTTCGACACCAGAAGCTGAGTAGCTGTGATGACACCACTGCACTCCTCTATTCATTGCACACTGTAGTGTATACAGCGTTTTATCTGTAGACCAGTCGATGATCCCATTCTTAAACTCTGTCCGCCGTCGGAAGTGCCGACAATGTGCATAAAAGTGTCAGAACTGGATCTTTGAGCAATGGAGGAAGGTCGCCTGGTCCGATGAGTCTTGGTTTCTTTTACATTATGTGCGGCGGCTGGGTATGGGTCCACTGTTAACCTGCACAAAAGATGGCACCATGTTGAAGTGAGGAACGCTGACGAGCAGGTGGAGGGAGTGCAACGTCATGGGAAATAGTCGGCTGCGGAACCCTGGGTCCATGCGGGGTTTCATTCGATGGAGCTGTTATGGTGGCATGCGGAGAAACAACAGTCCGAATTATGCAGGATGACGTTTTTAGCTTCATGTTTCTCCAACATGGTTGTTTGAACTACATGCTTCTTTCGTCCCTCTGCAAAAAAAAATTCTAACAAAGCTGCCCTTGAACGATCCAGTTATGGAAGAACTGGGAGCTGTTTTGATTTAATGGACAAAATTTCCACAAAAAAAAAAAAAAAAAACATGAAAAAACAGAAAATTCAATTATCAGAATTTTAGGACATTTTTCGACGTTCCAAGTGAATCACCAGGAGGATGTTTTGTGTTTTTATGCTATGATTGTTGTGATTTTGTAATATGCACGAAATACTGAGCATTTTTAAAGCTTGGCAATAATTATGTATATAAGCACGTTATTACAACATAGGCGCTCTTTCGCCATGCGGCTGTTTAAAGTACTGCAGTTACGCTATTTAGCCACACGAGGACTCTGTTGACCATAGGATTGTTCACAATTGTTCTTTGCGGCCAGTCACTGTATGGTGGTGTACAGAGGTGATTATATCTGTGACTCATCCTGCAAAAGACTTGTCTTTTATTTCAGGACAGTGATCATGTGAAGTCATTTATTATCACATAAGTGTTTGGCTCCTTTTTATATCATAATGATGCCTGAAATAATCCGTCCCTGATCACAAGTTTACATTCCCTTGAATGTTTGACCTTGTCATATAGACTAAAGGTGACACACTCACCTTAAGTCACCTTGGAGAGGGGGGGGGGGGATATATGATGGTCCCAGATTTGCCTAAAATTTTAGTTGCTGAAAGACCTAATTGTATACCAGAAGGGCCAAAGATTCCGAGATGAGAAGACCACTGAAAAAAATTCAGTTTTCAAATGCAATTATATCATAGCGCCAGCAACAGCCAACATTCACTTTCTCAGATGTCAACCTACTGTGTGTAGGGCTCCCAGTAATCAGAAAAGTTTTGTGGGCTGTCGAGGATGCGTCCTATAGGGGGCGCTGCAAGATGCTACATTTGAGCAGTAACATCAATGGCATTTCCAGACTGTGACCTCAACAGCTCAAGATGGTTTATTATGATACCATGGGTTTTTTTACAAAATCAACACAAATTAAGCATGGGATGTTGAGGGCGCAAGAGTATAGGTGGTGCTCTAGTCAGGGAAAAGGTGAAATTTGGCCTTTTGGGAGGTCAAAGTTCTCCATAAGCCCTCATTCGATTTTGATGAAACCTCCTCTATTTGGCAGCCCTACATATCTTCTGACTGTGATGTGAAGATTACTCTGGGTTTCCGCTGCATTAACCCTTCACAGTCCATCTTAGTAAGAAAAGTTTACAAAATCGTACACTGAATTGCAGGGTTGTATTACCTCTGTACTTGATGCACTATATGACACATGTACACTCAACAAAAATATAAACGCAACACTTTTGTTTTTGCTCCCATTTGTCATGAGATGGACTCATAGATCTAAAATTCATTCCAGATACACAATTTTACCATTTCTCTCAAACATTGTTCAGAAATCTGTATAAATGTGTGATAGTGAGCACTTTTGCTTTGCTGAGACAATCCATCCCACCTCACAGGTGTGCCACATCAAGATGCTCATCAGACACCATGATAAGCACTAGCTAGCACTAGCGCTAACAACTGGCCACAACGCAGGCTTTGTAAAATATCTGAATACAAATGCTGCGTTAAATTTGGCTCAGAAGTTGGAAGTCGGGGCTGGGAATAACATTATACCCAAGCTGACTGTGTTCTATTAAGTAAGTTGGAAAACTGACTTCAGGTCAGTGGGGTGTCCTCTGGCCAGGATAACATTTATTAGCTATTATAAGCAATACAAGTTGAAAACAATGCATTACTCTAATTTTCACGTGCAAACACCATAGCTAAAAGTCCACTAATAAGCTCAATTCAGGACTGTGTGTATGACTGATTTAATGAATCTCGAAAAACACAAAATGCAAATGTACAATTTGTTATTACAGCTTTCGCTTATTGATGATTTACGGTGCAGCCATCTTGAGCTCAGTACTCAGAACTTGGGGTAGGTGAGGAATCTCCAACTTCCTGATTTGCATATCTGACTTCAGGGGGCGTTGAAATTGAAATTTTCAACTGGGAGCTTGGAAATCTCGACTTACCAGTGCAAATCGAACACAGCAAAAGCCAACTGTCCATGACTCACAGACACTTTTGTGTGGCTTTACTGCATAAGCCTACCTAACATGATAGGCTGTTGAATGTGGCTTTAGCACTGCGGCCAACGTAGCTAAATTACTGTTGCTAATGTTTGTGTCCTAAATATGCCAGAGTAAATAATATCAAGGAGACTTTCAAAAGATGGTGTGCGATCATAAACGTCATTTGAGGTTCGGTGCTACTTAAAAAATGCTCCCGGTTAATTTATATGCTGTAATTCAGATTGGCATGCTTGTTACTTTGGTTAGCAACAAGGTGGTAGTTTCATTACCTGACCATAGCCGCTACAGTTGAAGCTAACCAGAGAGTTGTTGTGCGTGTCTGCAAAGTTGGGCTGATAAGGCTGCAGTTAGATGAGACATTGGCTTTGAGGAGCTTAGGGGATGTGTTTGAGTTTGTTTACTGCTGCAGTGAAATGATAATTTTGCTTATACACATTGCCGTGGTGTGGGCCCGCTCTCTGATCCTACAGCGATGAAAGCAACCGCGAAACACACTATAACGTATCTGGTATTTCTCTGTATTGCCATGGTGGAATTTCATCCACCTTTGAAAATTGTTCTAGCAGATAAAAAAACACACAAAAAATTGAACGTCAGATAAGGATTTCCGGTTGAAGTTATCGATTCACTCGCTCCACATAAGCAACACTTACACCGTTTGCGTGTTTTTGCCACAAATTCATTTAGTAGCTTGGTGTCAGAATTTTGTTTCGTTCTGATAGCAATGGTTAACAGGAGCTTTCAGCAAATTTTTCCGCCGGAAATAGCTAAGTGGGCACATAACATGATTATATAACAGTGCAGCTTCAATCACATGCATGCAAGGTGAGACAGTACGAGCAAAACACTAGTGATGTCACCGCCGGTACCAAGGCTCCGAAGCATGCTTCAAACTCCACAGGGTATTTTTCTGTAGCCCTGTGCCGAATCTTGATTCATATCAGGATAAACCACGTGACTGATGATGTTCGAACCACTTCACTGCTTCATTCAGACTGAATCAGCTGACCGGCTTGGTTCGATAGACAGAGGTTTGAAACATTGGCGCAATTCAAATGTATTTAAGATGGATGAAACAGCTCTGTCAAGCATTATTATTTTTGAAAAAAAAAATGCCAAAGTCGCACAAGCACACCCAGTAGGCCTATACACCAAGCACAATCAAAAAACATAATACGAAATTGTCGGCTTGTGATAAAACCTTGTGTCTCCAATTTGATAAGAAACAAAAACTTGTATGTCCACAATAATGGCATAAACACTTCAAAATATTATTGATTGGGTACATTCTTGGAAGAAAAATAGTTATCCTACCCGAACACAGCTCAACTGCATTCTTACATGCAAAATTAAATATTTTTTATGTTAATCCAAAAGTTTATCATTTTGAAGATATTATTAAGGTAAGGAAGAAAAACAGACATATAAGATGGAGTTAGATTTCAGCTTTAAGTATTTTTCACAATATAACATACTCGAAGTGCACGCGTAAGGTGTGTCAGCGTCACATTCGCAAGGCTGTACAACAACCTCTGTGCCAGCAGATTTCATCCACGTGCTCAATGAATCAAGCTTCAAGTAGTGAACAAATTTTCAATACAATGGCCCAAAAGGATTGAAGGCTTTGTGAAGCCTCGTTTGGCCATCACTTCAAAACACAAAAATTTCAACTTGCCACTCATTTGCATCATGCTGTCAACGTTGCTGCAATACTTCAATTGCTTCCTCCTCTCATTCGGGGTCAGATCAGGGATCAAACAAGTATGGTCTTACAGCAAGATGCTGCTGAGGGCTGTCCTGAAATACCTGCCATCTTGGTTTCCTTGTTTTTTGGGTCTGCACCCTCCCCCAGAATTGAAGCGGCCAGGTAACCAATTAGAGCAGCGACTCATTAGCATAGCCTCGCTGCCCACTCAAAGCAGCTCGTGTCTCAGGCCGGCACAGACGGGGTGAGAGAAGAGGTCTTACTAGGCCTGGATAGGTGAGATTTTTTTTTTTGTTACACAATTCAACATTATTTTAAAGACCCATAGGACATATTTTAAATGACTAAATATAGCATAATATGGGACCTTTGAAAGCAGACTGTCAATGTTAATCTAAGTGTGGTTTCATCCATATAGAAGGAACTGTTCAGAAATGACTGCATCTTTTGTGCTATTTCTCCTGAATTTTCAGGCACATATAAATATGGACAGTTAAATACCAGAGAAAATAAAGAAAAAGTTTTCATATTTGGTCGCATATTGTTTGGATGCAGTGACTGCTTGAAGCCTGTGACACGGACATCAGCAGACACTGGGTATCTTCCCTGGTGATGCTCTGCCAGGCCTGTACTGCAGCCGTCTCCAGTTCCTGCTTGTTTCAGAGACCGTGTACCTTCAGTCTCCTCTTCAGCATGTGAAACGCGTGTCCAGCAGAATTCATATCTGGCGATTGATATGGCAAAGAGTAGCAAAATGTGTCACTGTCCTTTGAATTAAGAAGCTCACTGTGTATGCAAAAGTAGTTGATTCCTGATGCATGATATGACTATAAATACTCAGCAATTACCTCTGATTGTCTTTACTCTATTTACATCAGTGGTTCTCAAATTGGGTCCTGGCGCCCCCCTGTGTATGCTGGTTTTTGTTCCAGCCACAACTGCAATTCTAGGATTTTAAAAAGCTGTTACTTTGTCTTAATTATCAGCATTCCATGTTTAGAGTAGTTATTTACCATCTTAAGTCACATTTGGATGGACATATCCATTCTGCTATGAAGAATAAAAACCCTTGAACATAGTGTGTTTAATTGTCAATATTGTTCGGATTTTCAGGTGAAAACATTTTTAAATAGATCAGATTAGCCTCTGTGAAAATCAATAAGCTCCAAATTAGGTTTCTGAACACAGGTGTTTTGAGTTTTTCCCAAATAACCTGCCTGAACCAAATAAAATCAACAGAAAACACAACAGGTGTGACTCCATTGTTTGCCAAGTAAATTGTTGGGTTTTGCCACCATGTGTAAAGAGTTTCACCAATGAGGAACCTTTTGATTATTTATGTTAATTAAATGTTTGGTTAAATTGTTTCCCTCTCCCAATATTTACAATATATGTCAATGTGGACATTTGCATAAATGCACCTAATTAAAACAAATCAACAGCTTGTTAAAATCCTAAGATTGCAATTGTGGTTGGAACAAAAACCAGCATACACAGGGGGGCGCCCGGACCGAATTTGAGAGCCACTGATTTACATACAGCTCAGATACAGTTTATTTTACAGAAAATTTGAGGAACTGGTGTGCAACGATGCATTGAATGAGCAGAATTTCACAGGCATTTTTTCTCAAATAATTTGTCACGTACATTTTTCTTTTCCCAATGTGGAAATATGAATCTATATGCATGTATGAGTGAATGAATTAATTAATAGATGAACATTGCATTGATATAGCACTTCAGCTTAGGAATTCAAAGCGCTTCATTACCTAATCTAACTTTTTATTACCAAATAAATACCAAGGCATTAAAGACACATTGATGCACTGAGACTAAATTGTGATGGTATGACAGTGAGAGAAAGTTAGGAAGTCTCTTAAGACTTCTTTTTTTTTTTTTTTGGTAAGGTCATATTAAGTCAAGTATGGGTTAGTTACTGGACACAAATGTATTACCAATACTTGTATCAACATTTAATTACAAAAAGACTCCATTTGAATTCTTTATAAAATAAATCGAAGGGAAAACACAGTGTTTGTTGTGATTTGCATACTTTTTATTGTTCTCAATGAAAAGCATAAATATTATCCACCAATTAGCACATATCTAAAAGGTGAATTAATCATATTGATATTTGCGATGATAAACTTAATATGACAAGCAAAGCATACTTCAGGAATTTTCAATACTGGCCCTTGAATCCAAGTCCCAGCTTTTCTTCTATCCTGGTTCATAAACTGAAGAGTAAAAGGAAAGGTCTGTTGTCTTCTCACCAGACACCCAGGTGAAAAGTTGGTACAGAACTCAGCCTTCAAGGACCGTGATTTAATAATCCCTGGCCTACTGGATTGTGATCAAACTTTAGCATAGAGAAAAGCTGCATGTAGAGCAGTGTAAGGAACTATCATCAGCCAATAAAGATATGGCTAGTTCCGGGTTGCATCTGCGCCAAGTTCGGCCAAAGGTCAGCCAAAGCCGGTGCAGTGCAGACTACTTGTCATCGAGACAGACTCTTGGCCTAGATGGAGCAGTCAGATGCGCGGATGGTCTGCGTGACCGGAGATTGGGAGCCCTGGCGGGCCTCACAGGTCACTGACCCCGCTTTAGCCCACTCCTCGGGGGTGAGGGTCAGTGAGCTGCTTCGGCTGTAGCGACCGTCCTTCCCCATCACCGCCCTGCTTCCCACGGAGCTCTTCTCCTGCCCATCCACCTTCCAGCTCAGGGCCCAGTCTGAGGGAAAGCCCCCGTTGGCCAAGCACGTCAGTGTGGCCGTCCCCCTGCCCTTCACCTCCGTGTCTGAGGGGGGCAGGACGCTGAGAGTTGGGCGGGTGTTACCTACAAACCACAGCAGCAGAGACATGCAGTCAAGCGAGGCAGTGGCTTCCCTTTCATCACAGGATTTTGTCAGCCTATTTCCATGTACTATGCCTGATTGACAATGAATCATTTTTTACTTATTTTAATTGGATGATTAAGACCAAGCCTATATGTAGGGCTAGCCTGTCATGATTAAGGGGCGATAATGACAAAAAGATTTATTCGCATTTATACTTTGATTCAAAACTGCAAGGATGGAAATTTTAATAATTAATTTGAAAAAATCTCAACTCTGTCGGTAATTCCTTGTATTGTTTTGACCTTTTGTTTATCAGATTATGAAAGAAGACTGAAAATAAACTCTCCTTTTTAATTTTTTATTTTTTTTTAATGGCATTAAAAGGTACGTAAATAAGGCGGAAAACATTATCGTAAACAAATTGACCAAGCATTGAACACATTGGCACTGCCTCAGCTTCTTGTAAGCAAATTTGAACAAATTTACTGTCTCGTGAGCATTTTACGTTCGATGCACTGAGCATTAATCTTGTGGAATTGGCACGTCTTTCTACCATTTAGTCATAGCGAATTAGTTAATCAATCCTCTGATTGCTCATCAAGCAAAGTAATAGGAGTTATCATTTGTTTCACGGTGAGGATTTTGTCTCACCTAACTTACCCCCGACGGCACGTCACGGCACAGCAGGTGGAGGATGGAAACAGATGTTCTAAAATTCTTACAATCGAATCACTGTCCTCAAAAAATTTGTACCTTTTGTTACATCAACATGTTTTTATTTGTCAAGTAAACAAATTTCAGGTCAAGTTGATTTCAAATACTCCATTTTGTGGAGACCGCAATTTTAGCTTGAATTACAGAAGTCACACTTTTTTTCAGTGCTAAAACTAACACATTTCAAGCTTTGGAAACTTTCAAATTTGGAAACTAAATGTGAGCTAACTCAACTTAAAGATAAGCTTTGTTTCAACTGAAATTTTGAAACCTTATTAACTTGAGTTCAATATTGAAAATCATGACGAGTCGAGTTAAAGAGAGGATATAAGTTCAAATAACATTAAGGGGCTACCATGTTTTACAGCGTAGAAACCCAGTCAGATATAGATGACAGACATCCCAGTCTATACCGAGTAACAAAAGAAAAGCAAGTTAATACAGGAGTGACCGGAAACTAATTAAGTGCACAATTATTGTAAAAGAATTTTAAAAATTGAATTTATAACTAGAACATGCATGTTTACGCACATGTATTCAAACATATCTCTGTTTTGCAGGCGCACTGACCAGGTGACCGTGCGAGTACATTAAATAACTTGCTTACTTTCATTGCTTCTGTTGCTCTGTATGTTTTGTGAAAACTGAATTTTTACCCTGAGTAGGTAGAAAATTCAAGTCATGAAGTGAAATTCTCCCAACTATTTTGTTCCAGCCACCAGTATTTGCTGAGTAAAACAGACCTTAGCACAGCTAGACGGTAGAACTGCTTGAAATAAGCTGAGTTCATGGGTGATTTAAATTAAAAGGCCTTTGGTGTTTTTTTTTTATGACACTCGACTTCACACCTCTGACTGCAGGGGGTCGAGGTCAGGAAGAATCCAGACTGGGGCTGTTTTCTTGATTGCTGTTTGAGAGACTGAAAGCTTTTTACCACAGCCGAGGAGGTAATGTTTTCACCCGTGTTTGTTTGTCTGTCTGTGAACAGGATAATTCAAAAGGTTATGAACGGATTGCCACAAAATTTGGGAGGATGGTTGATGGTAGTCCAAGGATGACTAGATTAAATTTTGGAGGTGATCCAGAGCATATTCTGGATTCTAGATCTGGAAGAAGTTCAAATATACCTGAATAGAATGATTTTTCCTTGTATGTTGAACAGATTTTCATACAATTTCAGCTTTATCTACACTAATGTAGAATTGGTTATAGTTGTTGCTGATCTGGATAATATTCTTGTGGATGCAGAACCAATAATACTGACACATGGCGCGGTGGAGGTATGTGCTCTACTGAATGCCCTTCTAGTTTTCTTTTCTGAAATTTAAATGACCACAGGAATCATTGGATAAAATGTGATTAAAAACCAGATTTTGCTTTA
Organism: Gymnothorax reevesii; assembly: GCA_029721435.1. Classification (NCBI taxonomy): domain Eukaryota; kingdom Metazoa; phylum Chordata; class Actinopteri; order Anguilliformes; family Muraenidae; genus Gymnothorax; species Gymnothorax reevesii. The sequence continues at coordinate 19,541,061 of CM056579.1, read as the reverse complement.
GAATGATAAATACAGTGAGATTATGTGTTTATGGCAAAAGTGGCCAAATTTGTCCACTTTTGAATGAATAAAGAATAAAGACTCTAGAAGTAATTCAGCTCCAACAGAGTACCTAGTGTGTCTGATTACTCTTGGGACTGTTATTAAATGCATATTTTATTGTATTTATTGTCAGGAAATGAAAGGCTATTTCTTCATGGTATTAATGGTAAATTTTACAGCACTTTCATTGTTTCAATTGTTCGGAAGTAACAAGACAATTTTTAAATTTAAGTGCCAAAATTATTTTTGTTAAAAAAAAAGAAAGAAACTAATCTGAAATTTGCTGATTTGTGGGACTACTTGCATTACACGCTTGAAATTATTAGATTTAGAATAAACTAAGATGTGCAATAATGCCCCTCTTACAATACTGTACTCACACTTACTTGCCGAATTTTAAAAATGTAAAAATGTTGGTATGAGTGGATTAAATGAATGCATTTGAATGGAAGACACTTACTTCCAACATCCAGTCTTGAGCCGCCACCAAAAGTGTATCACGGTGATCTAGTTGCCTTGAGGGCCTGTACAAGAACTTCTTCTGCACAGCCGTACTGGAGGACTGGTCAGTGCGACACAGAATCTCACAGTAGAATTGTATCCAAATCGCCAATGAAGGCAACTTCTTAAAATATTGCATCACTTCTTTTCCATATTGAGGATTCCCAGGGCCCTTTCAGGATGCTTGAAACAAGAAGATCATTCGTTTGTTTGCAGCCACTCGGGACATGTTCAGCGAGACATGCCCTCATTCACCCTCCACTGAGAGAGAGAATAAAAGATTAACCCTTTACTGCTCGACTCTTCTCCTCTTTACTCATCAAGCATGGTGGGTGGTTACTTAAGTAACCACAATTTGAAAAACGTTTCAAATTGCGCATTGGTACATTATGATGAAGTGCCAAAAAAGCTGTGAGACCAAGTTTCGAAAGCAACTGATATCTCCATATAGTCAGCAGAAGCGCGTGTAGTTCCTCTTCAGCTGTGGGAGGTTTTTGTATGGGTCTGAATCACTGTGTGAGTGGATACTCATAGTACTGCTGACAGTAATAATCTCCTGCATCTTCAGCCTGGACTCCACTGATTTTCAGCATGAAGTTTGTCCCAGATTTCGCAACAGTGAATCGAGCCGGAGTCCCTGACGCTTTGCTACTCATGGAGGAGAATAAAAGTTTAGGTGCTTCTCCGGGTTTCTGCAGATACCAGGCCAGGCTGGTGGAGAAAGCAGAGCTACTGGATCCACAGTTGAGCGTGATGCTCTCTCCACCAGTGACTGACTGTACTTTGGGACTCTGAGTCAGGATGATGTCAGCACTGCTCCCTGGGAATAAAACACAATATCAAATTAATTTCATTCACCATGAACCGGCTCTAATGTAATATGTGCTTTAGTGTATTAAATCAATGTATATAATTGCACTCTAATCACATGTTGAATATTATTATAAAAGCAAACTTAAGAATATGGTGCACAGAGGTTCTTACCATGAACAGAGAGGATGAGTGTGGTGAGGAAGAGTTTCAGTGCCGCCATGCTCTACAGAATGTGTCAGAGACTGAGGGAAACGCTGAACTGACCTGAGTTCAGCTCCTCTGATGTCCGCCTGCATATTTATAACAGCTGAAGTGTAGATCACTGAGGCGGGGCGGGTATGTAAATCTGTGGTCTGTTCGCAAATGCTGTCACACGGCGAAGAGTTTCACTTTCAGCTTAGAGTCTGAGGTTTGAAAGTTAGGAGTCTAGCATGTTATTCTGAGCACTTGGACTCAACTTACAAAAGAATTAGTTTTGAAATTTTATTAATCAGTTTGTGGATTTCCAGATTACTGCCTTTTATTTCACATACATATTGTTAGATTTCTGGAAAAAAAATATGCACTCGCTCTGAAAAATTTTCAAAACGACCAATGAGTCATACATACTGAAAATGGTAAAAGGACTCTATTTTATTTTCAAACCATAGATTCGTTATAAGGTGACTGAACAGACTGAAACAACATTGGTTGGGGAATGATGTTAGTTTCTTGACCATGTTTGATTTCCTCATCAGAGAGTGTAGATGTGGCGCCCTCTAATGGCATTCATATGTCACTGCAGTGTTTATGGCATCAAAATGTTGTCCTGTGTGGCTGCTTGAAGGACTCATCAGTTGAAGCTTATTGTCTATAACAGGAATCCTCAATCCTGCCCAGATAGGGGTGCTGGCTTACATTCCAACCAAGCAGTTACACACCTGAACCTACCAATCAAACCTTAGAGTCTTTGCTAAAGAGCTTGATTTGCAGCATCAGGTGTGTAACTGCTTGGTTAGAATGAAAGCTGCACCCACACCGGCCCTTTCTGGGTAAGACTGAAGATGCCTGGTCAATACAGTTGTCATTTCTAGAAACAAATAGAGTAGTGCACAAAGTGTAGCTAAAACAAGCATAAATTAAGGGCCATAAATCAATACAAAAGCAAGTGGTGTCAGACACAACAGACCCCGCCCCTCACACATACTTTGACCCACTTTTCCGAAATTCAATAGGCATCTATTCTGGGTCAGCAGCAATCCCTAAACCGAATTTGGGGTGAATCTGGCCATTAGTTTTGCAGCTTAAGTGTTAACAAAAAAAAACAATCAAACACAGAAACAAACGCACAAACACACAATCACACAAAAACAGAAACAAACGCACAAACACACAATCACACAAACACAGAAACAAACGCACAAACACACAATCGCACAAACACAGAAACAAACGCACAAACACACAATCACACAAACATAGAAACAAACCGAACCAAAAACAATACCCCTTGCCCTCACCCTTCGGGTGGGGCGGGGTAATAAAACTAAAAATATAACAAGTGGTGCCAGACACAACAAACCCTGCCCCTCGCACATACTTTCACCTTCTAGTACAAAATTCAATAGGGATCTGTTCTGGGTCAGTGGCAATCCCTATACCGAATTGGGCTGAATCTGGCCATTAGTTTTGCCACTAGAGTGTTAACAAACAAATGCACAAACAAGCAAAAACAGAAACAAACCGAACCGAAAACAATACCCTTCTCTCACCCTTCAGGCAGGGCGGGGTGAATATAAAAATCCTCAGATAATGTGGACCTCCCATCCTCTGTGGATAATTTTAAGTTGACAATTTCTAAAAGGCCAGGCTCAAATATCCCACAGGAATTTTGCTAAAGTCAAGACAAGTGAACCTCACCTTCCCACAGTGGAAAAATTCACTAGCCCCATTATGCAAAACAAACCTAAGAAATGACGTCAAATGCAAACTCTGTGGAGTCTGCATTTTTTTTCCACTGAGTTCTCTGGTATTGTTCTGCAGTTAATCATCAGAGACTCTAAAGAGTGAAAGGTGAAAGAACCTGGGGATGGATTGGCAGACTGTCCAGGGTGAAACCCTGCCTTTCGCTTATAGCACTGCATTTGCACAGGCACCGCTGAAGCATTATTTATGAGCACTGTCTAATTGCTGTTACCTTGGTTCCATTCAGAGGTTACTTACTTATATATGTTTGTTTGTCTGGTGATTTTTATTTATTATTTATATTTGTCTGTCTCATTTATGTGTTAAACTTGTGGAGTACTTTTATCACCTTTTAGTATGAGTAGTTTTATTGTGCTTTAGTATATTTTAATAGTTTTTTTTTTAACTTTTCTTTTTCCCTTTATTTATTGTGTTGGGTCATGTTATGGTTGTTTTGTAATTGATGCCAAACTAGATGTCATCATCTCTCTGCAAATCAAATCTACCAATGGGTGCAAATAAAGTAACCTGAACATGAACTAAGATAATATGCTGGAATAGGCTCCAGCTGCCCTGCGACTCCAGTCAGGAAGAAGCAGTTCGAATAATAAGATAAGAACCCAGCGGGGTAATTTGTCCTCTGCATTTAACCCATCCTATAGTTAGGAGCAGTGGGCAGCCACAGAGCAGCTCAGGGACCAACTCCAGTTCTAAAGCCAGTTCCTTGGTCAGGGGTATCGGGTTGGAGTGTTCTGATGATGCACGTTTTTCTGAGTGTGGGAAACGAGAGCACCTGGAGGAAACCCACGCAAACACGGGAAGAACATGCATAATCCATACAGAAAGGCCCCAGGCTGGATTCAAACCCACAACCGTCTTGCTGTGAAGCGACAGGGCTAACCACTGCACCACTGATGGATGAATGTATGATACTTGGGGGAATACACTATATTACTGCAAAATGAGTGATTCTGCGTCAGGACGAGAGCACAACAGGCTCAGTACAGAGACAAACGACTAAATTTTGTGAATGGTTAGCGAGATCAGGGATGAATACAAATATTAAATCTGGACCCATATCAAATCCTGGCTAGCAATCCTGAGGCAAAAAGAACAGGTCCAGAAGCACAGGAAAAAGAAGGAGAAGCCGAGAGCTAGTTTCTTTGGGGACCCTGTTAAGTATGCATGGTAGTTGCTAGAGGAGACGAAGATCAGGAAGTTGGTGCAGAGCACCAAGGCCCCCGTTTGTACAGGGCCAACGTTAGGAGCTGAGGAAGCAGTCAACCGAGCCATCAGCTGCTGGAATCATCAGGGGGTGTAGGGTGGTTGCAACCAGGCAAGGACACCCTTGGGAAGGAAAATGTTTCTGAGAAATTGTCCAAAGCCAAAACCAATGAAGGAGCGGATGATCTCTGTGGTGACCTAGATGGAAGAAGAGAGGTACAAGATCAAGGCAGTGAGCTCAGCTCAGAGAAGGACCCGGACAACCTTGTAAGCTGCATCCAAATGGGCTACAACATAGGCTGAAATGTGGAAGACCGCACAAGCAAGACCGAGCTTCCTCATGAGGTTCACATATGACATCCTCTCAAGTCCCAGAAACATTCGTCTGTGGTGCGGATCCGAGGTGAACAGCCAACTCTGCAAAATCTGGAACCTGAGTCTGCAGCGCATTCTCTCTTACCGCGAGGCAGCTCTAACCCATAGTCAGAGCAGTTAACGTCTTGGCTAAGTGCTATGAAAGTTGAAAGAGATTTTGGAGTCATGCAGTCTGGAAGGCAACAGAGCCACTCTCTCCAAATTGCAATGGTTGATCCACTCCATCCAGCAAGGAGAGGAGGCACAGAACATCACCCACGAGGAGTGGTCAGAGCTGAAACCTGGACGCATATGGAACCTCGGGGCCGACCAGGACTGGCAGTTGAAGTTCCGTGGTCCATCTCTCTCTGCCTGGCATGTGATAATGGCCAAGCTCACTGTCCCATAGGAGGTGGGTAAAGAGGCAGCCTCTCAGAGGAAGAATGCGACATACAAGAAGCTGACAGTAGCATGCCTGGAAGAAAAGTGGAGGGCATCCACCTACCAGCAGAGGTTGGCTGTGGAGGCTACAATGGAACATCAATCTAAAGCTTCCTCAAGGCTGTCGGAGTCAGCTGGTTGATGCAAAAGAAAGCAGTCAGAAGGCTGGCTGAGGAGAGTGAGGACACCAAAGCATCTGGCTTTGGCTCTGAAAAATTGACACCAAATGGGTAAAGCAAGGATCCCAGAGTCAGCTGCTGGGAGCAGTAGGAAGACACCAAACTGCGGCTTCGCCACGCTGAGATATTCTACGACTAATGGGGCAAAACATCAAACGAAGGGGGTCCCAGCTGATGACGCTACCGCTGACCTGATGGCAGAGCCTGAGGTGCCACAGGCAGTAATGTCCAACAAGCAGTGAACACCATCTAGAGTGCGATTACTGACCGGTGCAAGCGGTTGTGAATGGGAAGCTTCCATAGCCGTTGCTGATCTCAGGCCTTGATTGCCTGATTGGATGTCCTTTTTGTCATGTTTAAATGTTTCAGTTCATCAAACAAATTTCAATATGAGTCAAAGACGATGTGAGTAAACTTAAAATGCAGCTTTTAAATGATTATGTCATTTATTGAAGGTAAAAAGTTATTCATATTTCCACATCACCCATGCTAAATTATTTCCTCCCGCTCCCCCTCGAACCTAATAACTGGTGGTGCCACCATTGGCAGCAACAACTGTAACCAACCACTGGCAGTATCAGACAATTAGTCTTTTACATTGGTCTGACGGAATGTAGGGCCACTCTTCTTCACAGATTTGTTTTAATTCAGCCAGATGGGAGGGCTGTCCAGCATGACCTGCCTGTTTAAAGTCATGCCACAGCTTTTGGTTGGGACAAGACGGGATTATAGGATTCATGATTCCATCAATTATGGTCATTTTGCCAGCTCCTGACGCAGCAAACCAGCCCAGATCATCTCACAACCACAACGGACTTTGACTGTTGGTATGTCACTCTTATTGTGGATAGCTGTATGCCAGATGTAATGGGACCCATTTCAATCAAAGACTCCCACATTTGACTTATCAATCCTCAGGATATCATTTCAAAAGTCTAATGGATCATTGAGACGATTTTTGGCAGATGTGACACAAACCTTTATGGTCTTTTTAGTCAGCAATGGTTTTCGCCGTGCAGCTCTCCCATAGGTGTTTTTTCCCCGTCTCCGTCTTATTGTGGAATCATGAACACTGACCTGTACTGAGGTTCTTTAGATGTCAGTTGGGGTTCTTTTGTGACATCATGGATAAATCATTGATGCAATCTTGGAGGAAATCTAGTAGGCCACTGTTCCATCTGCAATACCTGTACCAAGGAGAATCCCTCAGGTTCTATCGCCAGCCAGTGCAAACTCCTGTTTCTCAGAACTAGGGAAGGTAAGCACTTACGAGACACCACACATCTAAAAGTCAGTGCAAACTTTATTATCCCCTTGGGGTAATCAAACATTTCAAGTTAGAAAAGACAGGCATGTACAAGATATTGCTCAATATTATATGCTTAAAATGCAAGCCCCCCAAAACACATCCACCAGTTAATTCAATTGCCCTTTAGAATGGACAATATTGACCTTATTGCATAATAAAAACCCATAAAGTAATGAATTTAAATAAAGGGAGAAGACATTCACTAATGTTGTTTCTCAACCTATTAACTGCCTTATTGATCCTTATTGATCCAGCGAAGTAGCACCGGGCACAACATTAGCACAATTGAAACGTCAGGCAGGTATGTATCCATCACTATTCCAGTTACAGCGGAAAATGACAACAGAAGTAAATAAGTTTGCTGATTTCACATCTGTGCAATTCAAATTAACTGGCAGTTGTCTCCTGGGAAATTACTGCTATCGTTGGCGCAACATCACTTCAATCAGGGTAAAGAATCATGCAAGCACCACCTGGAAGTGTTCCCTGAGTCAATGTAGCCTTTGTCTGATTGATGCACTTACAGTACTGACTGATTCCCCGACCCTTTAGAACAAAAATAAAACTAGAATCTGTGCTTGTGAAGCACTATGATGTTCCCCGCCAGCAGCTGGTTTGAATCCCCTTTCCATTTATTGAGCTGAACATATAATGAGGTAAAAATAGCTATCATACACATACATATTGATGAAAGGCCATTAGGTTGGATAAATAATTTTATGCTATGGCATCAATAGCCCATTGATGCAAGACACTTTTAAAAAATATGGGGAACAGGTTTAAACATTTACTGTTGACATCAAATGACCTATTGATATCAGTACAAACCATTATATGATGAAGGAAAATGCATTTTCTAATGCTGAACATGAATTTAGCCAAAAGTAGGTTTGCTTGTCCTTTTCAATACATTTTAAAGGAATATTTCACATTTTGAGAAGGATTAATTTCTTATCACCAATAACAAAAAATAAAATAAAATAAAAATAATAACCTTGAGTAGTGTTCATGTGACAGTTGTATTACTGAGGATAAACCTATCTGTAGTACACATGGCCAAGATTTTCAAAGGTCTTTTAGCACTACATTAGTCATAAGCCAATGTTCATGTATGCAACTTACTGCCAAGAGAGCTTTAAAAATCTAAGACATGGACAAATAAACTACTTTCATGAGCTATAACTCTGAAATGTACATCATAGGATCAATACTATATCGAAACTATACTGTAGTAAATAAGGAATTCTCTACCTGAAGATGATATGGTTGATATGCACCATGAAACTAATTCTTGATGATGACACACAATGAAGTGCACCACTGAATCACTCCTTTGAGGAATCATTTCTTTATGACACACAATGAAGTGCACCACTGAATCATTTCTTCCGTCCTTCCGTCCTTCCTTCTGTCCTTCCGAGGTTTGCCCGGGCCATAACTCTTAAACCGCTCATTATTTTTTATCAGAAGGCACATCTACAACATGTGGTCTAACAATGTACCACGTTTGGTGAGGAAATCTCTCATAGTTTTAGAGTTGTGGTCCGGACAAGGTGCCTACCCTCAAAATGCACTAAGTTCAACTTGTTACCATGGAAACTGGAAAAAAGAAAAAAATCAGAATGACCAAACTATCAAAAGGCACATCTAAACCATGGGATCTAATGACATACCAAATTTGGATAAAAAATATTGAACTGTTTAAGAGTTATGGCCCGGACAAACCTCGGAAGGATGGAAGGATGGACGGACGGACGGAGGGTAAAACATTATGTTCCCGCAACATTTGCGGGGAACATAACAAGTAATTGCCAATAACATGACTGTGTCCACCGCCGAAAGTAAGATCTTTTGACAAAAAAAATTCTTATCCAACACACACACATATATATATATATACACACACACATCACTTTTCATACAACCATGTGGTAAAGAAAGATGAGAGATCAATTTTACGCTAAAAAAGTTCACAAAGGCAAAATTTCCATAATTGCACTGTGGCCTTGAAAATGACTTCAAGGTCACCAAAATCGGCTCGTGTTGTAGGATCTCCCCCCACCCTGACAGTACATAGTGGTGGTAAATATGAGCAAAATCCACAGGCCCAGGTCCATTGGTCCTAGCAATATCGCCAATGAGACTGACGTACGAGCGGACAAATGGACGTGGCTGAACCCTGCTGTGAAATTCTTTAGCGGTGGAAGTGGAGAAGTATCTGGGTGTCTTCCTACTGCACCCAGCAGCTGACCCAAGAATCCTTGCCTTCCCCACGTGTGGTGCTTTTCATTAGGGTAACGTGTCTCCTCGCTTCTCTGACTACCGTCTCTTGGTCGTTTCTTCGCTCCTCCCAGCAAGGATCTGAGAGGGAAATACGGGGAAGAGCCGAAAGCCACCAAATGAGAAATCCTCAGTTCCTTGGTTCCTTGTGCAATTTCACATATCGGGTTGCGGCATTCAAATGTAACACCACAAGATAGAAGGCTTCTGTGAAATGATACACCTGGGTCCTCGCTTTAAGCTCCTCCAAGAGGCCTCCGTCCATCTCACTGTGTCTCAACGAGATGCATTTATGTGATTGGTAGATCCTCCACAATGGCGGAGGTAGAATGATTTCCGGGTCACAAAAGGAGAGGATGCACGGAAGCAAAAGATAGCATAATGTAAAGCAACTTTGATGTCACAACCCTCGTCTGAATACCTTTAATTTCCCCTCCTGTTCAGCAACTTTCGTGTCTATTAGAAGTATTCTGCCAGTTTACTCGAATATGCTTCCTAGCCTACTCAGAGTCAGGATTGGGATCGTGTTACAGTGAACCGAGCTCAAATCAGTTCCACTGACTAGTTTAATAGGAAAAAGCCCCCAAGCAAAACCAGGGTCCAACACTGGGACTCGCTCGTGTTAACCCTTCCAATTCCGTTCTTCTGTCCAGTTTGTCAGGAACAGGCTCCCAGTCCTTTTGCAGTTATCAGAATTGCAGCCAGGTTCCCCTGGAGCTACTCCATCTTCCTGTGAGATGGTTCGGCTCCAGCGAAGTGCGCCCTCCTGCCAGCTGCAATCCCGGTTGCCACAGGCTGATGACTGACAGCTCAGCTCCCCCCATTGAACAGCGCTCTCCTTCCCTGAGGTTCCATGTCCCCCACTTCCTCTGGGGTTCCTGTGCCAGTTATACCATATTTCCGTCAATAAACCGACCTATTAGATTGTACTCTGCCTCCGCACTTGAACATGACAGTACGACCCAGCCATGAGATGGAATCAACAAAGATATTGAGTCTGGTTGACACCCTATGGTACCAGTACCTGTGGACTAGTCAGCAAGAGGTTGAAGTCCAAGTGCTTCCTCAGTCCATTGGAGTCCTCTCCAATCAACTTGGGGCAGTAACATAAATTTCACGGGGATCTACCAGCGCTGCTCAGGCAGCCAACGCCTTCCTGCAAGAGTCATGGATGGACTGGCAAGCAAAGTTCAAGTGCCTCCTATGCCTGCATCCCCAGATGCTCTACTCAAAGCCTGTTCCCCCTCGGGCTCCGCTGGTGCTCATAGCTGTTAGCCAGGCTTGGCTTCACGTGGTGCCCCAGGAAAAACAGCTCTGCTGGTTAAAGTGGAATCTCTGTATTGTATAGGTTCCATAATATGCCATTGCTGCCCAGTTTGGTAGACGCACGTGAAGTCTGATACAGAAGTGCTGTCGGCCGCTGCTGTCTGGTCTTTCTGATTACTCCTTCCTGTTTTCCTGACCTGGCTTTCGGGATCAATATTGGAGTGGAGATCTTCTTGCTCACAGTCCTGTCTTCTTTCAGCTTCTAGCCCGTCTGCACCTCCTTCCTCCGACCATCAGGAGGAGCGACCGGACCTGAGGGGTGTTCCCCCTGTCAATTACAACCTTTGCATGGCACTCAGGAAAGCGAGAGCAATGTCACTTCTATCTCACAGACCCACCGCTTGTGTTAGTACTGCCCAAAACATCACCTCCCAGGGGTCGGCTCTTCTCCCCGTCCAACCAGGAGTCCCAAGTCTTGGAGGAATATAGAAACCAATTCTGGTTTCTAGAATATTTTGGGATTTTTTGGCACCACCCAGCTCTGGTTTCTTCTTCGTGGCCAAAAAAGATGGTTTGCTGTGTCCCTACGTTGACTACCGAGTACTAGACGCAATTACAAGTGGAGTGATGTGCATGTTATGTGCTGTGATGTCCCCTGCCCCCAGATCCCAGAATCACCAAAATAACAAAAGGCACCAGTTCATCACTAATCCTAAATATGTACCAAGCTTGGTGAAAAAAATTTCAAATAGTGTCCAATATATGGCCTGGAAAAGAAGTTGTTTTGGACTTACAGAATTACGGACGGAGGGTGGGGTAAATAAAGTATTGTTATCCTTTGCACCTGACGTGGAGGATAAGGGAGACTTTGCTGCGCTGTCAGGCTCCTGAGAAGGCTGTTTTGTCTGGCCCTGACCTGGGGGCTACCCAGCCGACCTGCCCTGTGCCAGAGGTCACTTTGCTGAGCTACTAGGCTCCGAGGGGGCTCCAATGCCTGGCTCTGACCTAGGAGCCGCCCAGTTGCCCTACTATCCAGAGGGTGCTATGTCGCCCTGCCATCCTGAGGACACTCAATCGCCCTGCCCAATTGGCTGCACTGCCAGACTCCTGAGGGGATTCTGCTGCCTGGCCCAGACCTGGGGGTTACCCAGAAGACCTGCCCTATCCCACGGGCTGCCTTGCCAGGCTCTTGAGAGGGCTCCTCTTCCTGACCCTGATCTAGGGGGTGGTCCATCACCCTGCTCCAAGAAGGTGCTCCATCACCCTGCCCCTTAGAATCCTGTCTTCATCTCATTTCCATCATAACATTCACACTGCATTTCATGCCTTGAGAATTGATTCTGTCTGTCTCCCCCAACGGTTCTCCGTCCTGCTCCTCGCCCACCAGTATGGCGGTGCATAAAGCATGTGCTCGATCCTGGATGTCCTGGGCAGGGGATGTGGCTGCCCGTTACTTGTGGACTGGGAGGGGCAACAGACAGCCCGAGGAGCATTACTGAGGACCCCGAGCAGGACATCTGAGGTAGCTTTGACTGAGGCTGCTCTCACGACCCTTTCATACTGGGATGTAGTGCGCTTCAGAGCCGCCCCTGAAGTGTTCCAACTCCCAGTGTGAAAGAGGGGTACTGATGAAATTCAGTTCATGTGTTTTCTGAAAAAGTTTATTTGGTACAAAGATTTAGCAGAGAAAATATAAAACAACATAAAACAAATAGATGTAACATCTTAACCAAAGTCTCAGTTTTTTCAGTGCATTTGAATTCAAGACAAGCATGCTTTGGACCCCAATCTGATTGGCCAGCTCACTGCTGTTTCTGCTTAGATGGCATTCCATTCACAGCAAAGGCAAAGCGAACCAGTCAAGGGCAGCAATCCGACTTCTGACAGAGCAAGCGAGCACTTTTGCGCTGTTTTTGTTGACCGAAGACTGGATTTTGACTGACTTCTTCTGGATTTCCTCCATCAGGGAGTCAAAAAATGAAAGCTCATAATTAGCAGGCAAGTTTTTTTTTTTTTCCTGCAACACAAGCCTCAACCGAAAGTAATGGAATTGCATCGATGGATTTTCACTTACAGGACACCTGGATATAAGAAGTCAGAGAGTAAAAGTATTTGAAAAGATAAAAAATGTGCTTTGTGAGAGCGAAGGCAGTGCCCATCAGCCCAGACATATTGAATGACAGGTGAAGGTGGACAAAGTTTTGAAGGTCAAGGTCACTGAGCAAAGGTCAAAGGTCATTGGGGTACGAAACCTCGACGAGGCACGGCTACCCGCCAAGGCGAGTCCACATACGCAAAATGAAGTTCCTAACCCAAGCGGTTTGAGAAAAACGGCCTGGACAATGGCTGGACGCCCGAGCGACAATAACCCTCTGCGCCTTAGTCGGGGCTGAGGGGAAAAAAAACTGTTAGGCCAAGGAATGAAAAGTGAACCTTTGTTAGCCCAAAATTTTTGGAAAAAGAAGTCTAATTCTCTCACTCTGATTGGACCCTTACTTTGTTGAGTAGCAAGTAAAGGGCAATATTAGGGCCAGGTCTATCTGCTGAGTGCAAATGAAGGCTAATCATTGGAGTGATACCATCCTCTTTGAGACACAATGGCTTTAATTTTCAGGGGTTTCAGGGCGCAGGTCACACAAGAAAACCCCATTTTCTCCCTTGCCTCAGAACTTGTCAATCGTTGAAGCCTTTAGTGATGATATTTAAAACTTTTTTACCACACCAGATCAGCAATGCAGTCACTCACTGACGGTAAATTTGAGACAAAATATTAGCTCTTTGTTAATACAGGCTGCAAAATAAGGAGTTGAAAACCAAACTGCAGTGTAAATGTCAATCACTAATTGGCATAAACTAATAATTGGTTGCAGGCATAGAGATCAAACTTGGTTAGTTGCAATGTTAAGATAATGGCATTAAATGGACACATCTGCATAAAATATGGAGTGATGGACAGACCATCATATCCTGGCAGCAATTCTTAAAATGAGCTTCCATCAATTGCTTGAGTAACCATCGCTATAGCTCAATCAAATATTCTGGGTATACCTGGTTTCTGTCAAAGACTACAAAGGTTGACGGGTGATAGAAATTATCTACACAGCTGTCAAAGAAGCTTGTCTTGGTTCGGTCTTTGGGCGGGGCTTCACAAAATCTTGAGTCACCCAGTGTGTACTCTCCGACCAGCACCCGGGCCAGGATCATGGTTAATGGTGGTGATACGCCATTCCGGCTCCCATCGGTACTGCAGTACTTCTTTGAATAACTTGCATGCCTTGCAAAATAAATCCCTGGGAAGAAAAATAACATGCCCTATTATGCAACAATGAGCCTCTGATATACACCAGCAGCTATGCTAACATAAAGTCTGTTTATGTAGAATAAGTACATTGTATAGCTTTGCATGTAAAGTGAGTGTGTTCACAAACAGCAGCCCGTATTCCAGTGCAGCCACTGAGCTGAAAATTGTGGGGCCACAAGACATCTCTTTGAACAGATGAATAGTCTGTACCTGTTTTCAATCATTCCCCTCGATTGGCAATGCACTCACTCCAATCTGTTCTAGAACTTCTTTCGATCACGGCATCATGTGTTGCTTTTTGCCAACTTTTACCAACAACAATTAAGCAGGGCTGGCAGTGATCATGCCGCAGTGCCTCCAGTAAAATTAAATGACTTTAATTCTATTTATTTTATTTATAAAGTGAGCTACACAAAGGCTCTTTTTCCTTCCAACTTCTGGTGTACCACCTGCTGCTGGACTTTATGGAAGAATCTATTGGGCAGTTTTGACTTATACAGGAATGTTTTTAGGAGTTTGTGGCCATTTATTTTTACTCTTAGTTTCCTCCTGTTCATGTTGTGTTGATAGGGAGTTGATTGCGTCCTTTGTTTTGGTAGATTTACCTTTTCATTTGGAAGGATAAAAGCGGGGTTTGCTAGTTATTTTGACCTTGGCAACCCTGAAGACCATTTCTCCCTTGGTTCACTAATTTGTCTTTATTGACCCTCTTTTATTAACCTCTTAAACTCCAGGGTTCCCCAACTGGGGGACCCTGAGACTCACCGCAGCAAAATACCTACAACGCCGCGCTAATTGAGTAGCAATATAGTCATATTACACATCAAATGAAACAGGAGAGCCTCTGCTACAAGCACATATAAGTCATTTTTACATACACCAAGCACAACTCAAACGCCAAGCATATTAATGTTCAAATATCAAAATCCGAGTAGCGTCAGAAAATCAACCCTCTCTCCACATTTCCATGTCTCCCTCTCTGATACTTCATGCTACACAAACAGAGATATACTCTATTCATTTTGGGTATGTCATTTTCAAACAGAAACCTAAAAAAAGAGGCTGGGGCTTAAGAGGTTAATAAACTGCCTAATTATGCTATTCAGTATTTCCTCCTACGCCTATGTTGTTCACTCTTGCCCTAGAAACAATATAATTTAACAGTGATTTAGGATCTTAGGGGGGCAATAATTTTTTCACATAGAGCTAGGCATAGTCCGATGGCCTGTATCATCAAAGAATGAGATCATCATTTAAAAACAGTTTTTTGCGTCAACTAGGGTTGCATTCGGATAATATTAAAATTAAGTTAATGATCTGAAACATTTAGGTGCGGCAAATGGGCAACAGAAGAAAGGGGGAACGGGGAAATACCTCTTCCACAACAATGTAAATAAAGTGCAATGACAAGCAAAGAAATGCTGATTGTGAGTGTCCTTATTTGGCCAGCACTTTGCCACGAGTAAGACTTACCCTTTCCATAGACAGAGCCATGAGTTCCCGCATACTTCAAGTCAAAATTATGCATGCATATGGCCCGAATATTTCTTTGAGGTGTTCCGTGGAACAACATTCGCTCCTCAAGGGGCATTTTCTTGGCCTGTGTCAGTTGGTCTCTCTTACTGTGGAAGACAGAAATCGATTTATCATCATGGATTAAGCCCCACACTTTAAAGGACCAGTATGTGAGATCTAGAGCCACCGAGTGGTGAGATTATAGATAGCAACCAATGACCAAATGATCAGTCCCTTTCTCAGGGAACCCACGGTGGTTGCAAAAACGCGAAAGGCATACTCTCGTGCCAGTGCTTTATCTCATTACTTTTCTCCAGTTCTGGGCTACCGTAGAAACAGGGTGGTGCAAAATGGCGAGCTCCATGGAAGAGGACCCGCTGTCTCTGTTGATACAGCGCCCTCCATAATTATTGGCACCCCTGGTTAAAGATGTCTTCTTTAGCTTCCAATAAATTCAGTTTTTTTTCTAAATAATATAGGACCACAATGAAAAAAAGAGGAAAATCCAACCTTTAATTCAAGTGCATTTATTCAGTGAGAAAACAAATCCAGAATTAAGAAATAATTATTTTACAACAAATCATGTGTGCTACAATTATTAGCACCCCTGATGTTAAAACTTTGTACAACCCTCTTTTGCCAACAAAACAGCACCTAATCTTCTCCTATAATGTTTCACAAGATGGGAGAATACAGAAAGAGGGATCTTCGACCATTCTTCTTTGCACAATCTCTCTAAATCATCCAGCGACCTGGGTCCTCTCCTCTGCACTCTCCTCTTCAGCTCACTCCACAGGTTGTCAATGGGGTTGAGGTCTGGGGACTGAGATGGCCATGTGAGTAGCTTTATACTGTGTCTGGTGA
Organism: Gymnothorax reevesii; assembly: GCA_029721435.1. Taxonomy (NCBI): domain Eukaryota; kingdom Metazoa; phylum Chordata; class Actinopteri; order Anguilliformes; family Muraenidae; genus Gymnothorax; species Gymnothorax reevesii. The sequence goes on along the minus strand of CM056579.1, from coordinate 19,525,028 downwards.
ACCATTTCTGTGTAGATTTGGCCACATGCTTAGGGTCATTATCTTGCTGAAAGACCCAGTGATGACCCATCTTCAGCTTTCGGGCAGAGGCCACTAGATTTTGATTTAAAATTTCCTGGTATTTCAAAGCGTTCATGATGCCATGCACCCTAACAAGGTTCCAGGGCCTCTGAAAGAGAAACAGGCCCACAGCGTCACCGATCCTCCCCCATACTTCACAGTGGGCATGAGGTGCTTTTCTGCGTACTCATCAGTTGTGTTCCGCCAGACCCACTTAGAGTGTTTGTTGCCAAAAAGCTCTATCTTTGTCTCATCTGACCGAAGCACACGGTCCCAGATGAAGTCCCAGTACCGCTTAGCGAACTCCAGACATTTGCATTTATACTTGTGAGTGAGAAAAGGTTTTTTCCATGCATGCCTCCCAAACAAAGTGTTGGCATGTAGATAGCACCTGATGGTCGTTTTGGAGACTTTGTGACCCTGAGATGCTACCATTTGTTGCAATTCTTTAACAGTGAGCTTTGGAGAACTTTTTATATCTCTTACCATCCTCCTCACTGTGTGTGCTGGCAAAATAACCTTGTGTCCTCGTCCAGGCTTGTTTACCACTGTTCCAGTTGTTTGAAACTTCTTAATGATTCCTCTGACAGTAGATATGGGCAGGTGCAGGTGATTGGCTATTTTCTTGTAGCCATTGCCGAACTTGTGATGGTCAACACACATCTGCCTTACTTGAATGGCAACACACATCTGCCTTACTTGAATGGGGTGTTCCTTTGTCTTTCCCATGTTGAAGAGTGGATAAGAGAAATGGCTTCTGTGTCACATCATATTTATACCCCAGGGAAACAGGAAGTGATGATTTACCAATTGAATGTTCCTAGGTACTCTGATCAACTTTGTAAACTACTGTAGAAATGACAGAAATACTTCAGTTACATTTAATTCCTAGGAATTGTTAGGGGTGCCAATAATTGTGGAACAGGTGATTTTAAGAAAAATAATTATTTCTTAGTCAGGGATTATTTTTTTTCCCTTGAAATTCAATTGATTTGAGGGTTACATTTTTCTCAAATTTTCAGTGTGAGAGTATGCATCCGCAATAAAAATTGAATTCATTTTAAGGCTTTTAACACATCTTAACCAGTGGTGACAATAATTATGGAGGGCGCTGAATAAAGGGCTTATTCTGAATAAAAGAAAATACTATGATTCTTATTTTCAGGAAATCATTCGCTGATGAAAATGTACTATTGAATATTATATTCCTATTATATTTGAATATTCAATTCCTGCCAGTTATTCAGCCAGATTGTCCATCTAAATCCTACACACTGGTCCTTTAAGGGGTGATCTGGGGTTAAATGAAAAATGAAACATGGAAACAACTCTGAATTAATCTAAAGAGGTATATGTAATAACCACCAAAAAAGATACAATTGGGCATTTTTCTGTTTATGCGGTTGCCATGGTAATCGAGCAAGCTCATTAAATATGCAGAAAACATCTGGCACCAATTCCTCTGTAATTCTATGATAGAATTCAGTTTTTCTTTTATTATTTCAAAGCCATTGCTTATCCAAATGCAATGACGTAGCCATTCTTTGCCCATTTTACTCAAATGTTGAAAAGATTTTGCACAGAATCTGACAAATACTCAACATATTCAAAGTATGTAACAGATAGGCAAAATTTCCCCATGTCATTGCATTTCTAATGAAGTAAAGTACCTGCAGCCTGAATTTCATTCATTTTCAATGATAAATAAAAACGTTATGGCCGCCAAAAACATGAGAAACGTGGAGAAAGTAATACCTAAGGAAATCAATGGAAAATGTATTAGACTGCATTGAAAAGTTGAGTTCAGTTTTTAATCCTTGTAGCAATTAGTGATTATTAAAGGTGGGTTATTATAGAATATGTTTATTTAAAAAAATGTTTTGGAAAAATAATCAAATTTTGCCCATTTAACCCCAGATCACCCCTTAAATTCTGATTTACCTCAAGGAGTCATTCAGTGCAAAAGAATGAACATGATTCACTGCAATCTGCTGACCAAAAAATAATTCATTTTAACCAATGGGCTGAATGTAGTGAGATTGCCTTTTCTGCTTAATTTGAAGCACTTTTAATAGTAAATTTAAAACAAAACAATAAAGTTGCTTGACAGCATCAATCGTAGTGAAACATAATTTATTCCTGCTTTAAATGTCTGAGTAACATTTATCATGCATATTATTAAGAGCATTTCGTACCAACAAAAGGCCTTCCACAGAGTAATGTTCTGTAGTCTCTGTATAGATTTGATGGGGGTACTGGGCATCGTCTTCGCAAAACTCTTCACTACGGCTTGACATTCTCTGGTGTCACTCTCCAATGAGATGAGCTGTCAAAGACAACATTCATAAAATATTGACTGAAGTGCCTCACATAAAATGATACAGAATTTTATCCAGCTCTTTCACAGGAATTTTGCTGTGGAACTGTGATTTCCGGTCAGAGCATTATACAAACTGTAGGAACCCCAAAGCTGCGTTTCCACCACACGCAAAACAAATTATTTGCGTGGACAAATTACATGCAAAGTCAATGCAAAGGCACAGATAAACAAGAGAAGACTCTTCTTCGATTCTTGCGAACGATGTGCTTGAACAGGGCTAATGCAAAAAATTTTTGAAAATGTTCAGCTTGTGCAAAACATCTGCACAAGAAGAGCAGTGTTCTGAATAGCATAAGTACGTTTGCATGCAGAGTAGTTAAATCGAGCTATGGTATTAACCCGAATAGGCCATTTAATCAGACTACTCACTGTCCCAGGTTACGTGCGCAATAGGGGAATCGGTTTATTGACCAAAGCACGTCCGTATCCGTTAACGATAGGCGGCGATGTGCCCCCTTTCAGTTTGTTCGTGTTGGACCTTCTTCTGGTTGAACTAGTATGTCACAGACCAAACGATTGACAAACAAGTTATCAGGCGCCAAACTGGTAGCGTATCGAGAGGCGAGAACATGGACACCTTTACAGCTCTGTACATTTCATTGGGCAGTATGCTATGCTTTTCATACAGTTGAGATGCACGCTATCCGTGGTAGCTATGGCGTCAGCCGAAGCTAGGTGGCAAGGCCGCAATACTCTACTTTGTGCCCTCTCTACTACCCCGGAGTGCGTTCTCCAAAAAAGGGGTTGCTAAATAAGTTAGCAACCAACATAGTTTGTCCATTCTCAGTCTGTGGTTCCAACTATGTAAGTTAGCATCTGTGCTTTTAGGAACTGCACCCCTGGGCTTCCCGTGCATGTTGGATGCAGGTCAGGAGTAGTCACTACTGGGAGAGAGATTACCGATGGCGAATGGAAGGAAAATTTTCAGATGGCGTGCAAGTCGTTTGATAAATTTTGCAGAGTAATGGAAGAAGCCCCCAAGGCGTGACTGTTCAGGCATCAATAGATTTGCAGACGAGGATTGCTATTGTTCTGTACAAAGTTGCTAGTTGGGCAGAGCACAGAGTTGCTGCTAGTCAGTTTGGCATTTAAAAGTCTACAAGGCTTCCGGGTCACAGCCCTGCACAATTAATTGAGGCATGCACAGAGCGCATAGTCCAGTTTGGATCAATTCAAGCGTTTACATGGGGGAATTATGTGACTAGTAATCACATTACCTGAGTGTGTCAGTCCTACAATGAGAAATTTGATTTAGTATGATTCCAGTCAGACAAACAGGTTTACAGGTGTTTTAAAAGTCCAGTTTTAGTCGGACTAACACAATAATTTGATTTTTCCAAACGTCATGTGAACACACTCATTGGTACTGAAAGCAACTTTGGGCTAGCTACACTTTCTAGCTACATTCTTGAACCGCAGTTACATTACTTAATGTGATGGGGAAGCCACCTAGCAAGCTTGCAAGGCACGTAGCGAGCTAGCTAAATCAAATAACCAACATAATCAGTTTTACAAAGTAATGGTCTACCTTAATAATGGAAACGAAAACATCATCAATTTTATGATTATTTTTATTCTCAAGCATGTATCATGTTCATGAAGTAAAATACTTGTAATACTAGCGTAGGAACATTAGCGTCAACATCTTGTTACTGATCTTTTTGCAGATTCCGAGAAGCACTGCCCCTTGAGTGCCAACAAGGCTCGGCTGGCACTGCAGTTGGTAATTTTTCATTCGTTGGAAACACACCTTAAGGATTAATCCTCGTTAGATTAGTTAATTATCCGGATGGTCTACTTCACTAGTAGGTTAGTCCAGGGGCACGCTCAAGATCGAAGGGTCTCACGCCTATGTCTCGTGAGGGATGACTCTGAAGTTTTAAATGACTTGTGAGTTCTAGCATGTTTTCTGACATGGCCGCCAGCTAAGGTTCACATCCAATTCCATTCAACAGAATGTGACAATACTGGACGCCATCTTGAAAAGCAAGGAGAGACAGTTCACACACGTTCTCGCTTGTCTTCACAAGACCAAGCATAGTTTAATCGTTCAAGATGCAAGAACTCACGGGTTCTCGTTTGACTCCACGATTTTAAACAAGCCCCTGTTCCGAACATTTTTTTCTCCCAAGGCTCCCTATTTCCATGGAAGCACTCCATGACCCCGCCCAAATTCAACACGATAACCAATCTGTCAGTTTTCTTCATGACACCATCTGTACAAGCTCCGATACTTTACAGTTAACCCATTCCTGCAGCAGACAAATGCCAAAAAACAAGTATGACCTAGAATGTGTTTTAACTTGTAAAAACGGACATCTCCCCCCGGCCCCCTTCCCTGCCTAATACACCAAACGGACGGACATACGGACAGGCCCATACCAAAAGGCACCACTGCAGGACCAGAGGAGTAAGTATGCAGTTTCGTTAAGATTAAGCAAAACGGTTTTGTAGTTACGCTCCGGAAACGAAGTGGGAACGCCGATGCGAACACGAACGCAAACGGGAACTGAGCCTAAAACAATATATTTCTCCTCTCCCTACGGGGGGGGGCGGGGACACATAAACACTCAGATCCCTAGCTATGGGACGGCTGACATCTAGCCTGGAAACAAGACGTGGTAGAAAGACGGACAGACAGACAGAAGGATGGACAAAAATATTAAAAGGCTCATGTACACATTAAGATGTGGCCATACATTAAATTTTATTTAAAAATATTGAACGGTCGACGAGCTCTGGCCTGGAAAGGAAGAGGGACAGATAGACAGACAGATGGAATGATATGCAGAAAGGACAACCCTCATTCTTATATCCCCATCCACTTTTTGGTGGGAATTAGTGATGAAAAGAACAGCATGAGTGAGGAGAATGAGAAAACTGAGTGACAAGGGCATTGATATGAGCTGTGGGTCCCCCACACCCTAATGCCACTCACTCATACTTTACCTGAAAGGGTAGGTCTGTCTCCCAGTTAGGGGGGATGGACAATGGAGTCGTTCTTACAAGTCTCCGGAAAAAAGACAAAAACAAAACAAACAATTAAAAACACGGCATTTACTAATATTTCCCACGAAGAAACAAACAATAAAATTCCTTATAGCCACATGTACAGTATATTACTTTGTGATACACTAATAATCTGCTTCAAATGCAACTACAACAATCTAAAAACAAAACACAGGCAATTACAGCTACTTCATGAAGTTGTATGAATCATTTCTCAAACTCCATGACCAAAGGATGTAATAAATCATATCCATGCTTGCCATGTTTCACTATTTCACACACTGTTGTGTTTTTGAGTCCCCTTTTTTCACAGTTTATAGAGCATGTTTCACTCCAAATTATGTTTTCCTTCATATGGTGTGATATCTAAAATAAAGATAGGAGTTGTTGATAATGTGATAAGAAATCAAAACTGAAGCCTTTTTTATCCCCCCAGCATATACTGCGGGGGGATATAGCTATCGCTCTTTCCGTCCGTCTGTCTGTCTGTCTGTCTGTCCGTCTGTAAACATGAGTTTGTCCGGGCCATATCTCGGAAACTGTATGTGCTACCTTAACCAAACTTGACACACGTCAATCATGATGTGTAGATGTCCCTTTTAAAGGTTGTTACACAACCTACAGCCGGGGGGATCCGCCATTGCCAGATGGCTCTTGTTTAAAATACCTGATAGCTGTTTCTTTTCAGTTTCTATCAGAACTGAAACTGAAACCGTAAGGAAATAGCTGTGCAGAAACTGAAATGAAACCGTTGGCAGTGAACGATGACCTGTCCTATAGCATTGAGCTGCAGCTATCTGGATTAATGAATCCATTTCAGCGCACAGAAATCAACCAATCAGAAGGAATTTTCAAGAACCTGTCGCTTACCTCTGGTCAGCTCTAGAACAAAGGGCACGTTTGATTGGTCGCTCTTGTTTCGTTGTGTAGTTTATCTGTTTCATCGCTGGGTTTGGTCAGAGCCGCAAAGGAAGAAAAAAAGACATACAAACACACAAACACACACACACACACACACACACACACACCAGAGAACAAAAGTTGAAATAGAGAAACCTTAAAACATTCGTGAAATATTCCTCTATAGTCCAATGATAATTTGCTTGAAGTAAAACCTCAGAACAGGTGGCACTGAGAATGCATTAACAGTGCCAGTGGGGTCAGTCAGGTCTTAGGATCGCGAGGTACCGCTCATTCGCAGGTTCAGTGCTGGCAGGTTCAGTACACGGGACTGGTGGCAGTGGCACTGGCTGGCCTTAACAGTGCGAGAAGGGTCAGCTACGACCTTAGTCACGAGAGGGGACTGTGTGGTGCTGGGAGGTGCGCAGTGTGTGCAGGATTTTTCGCTCAGCAGTCTAGGCTGTGACATAAAAAGGAGAGAGACATCTTGATCTAATCCTTGACTCAGGGTTAGAAACTCAATGGTACATGAGGAATGGACGCAGGGATTTTATCTTACAGTGTGTTCCTTTCCACACCGGCTGACTCTCCTCTCCCTCTCCTGCCCAGTGAGGTTGAGAGCCAAAGATCCTCTTTAGCCCAGCTGCTAGTGCCCACGCCAGTTCTCACCCTAGAGCTCCAGATACCATGGTCCCCCTACCACCGACGCCATCTTCACTTTATCTTATAGTAATCTGTGTACATTCACAAAAGCTAGGCCCTCACCAACAGATTTTTGAAATCTTAACCTACAAACATGTTTAGATGAAAAATACACCACATGCAGCGAAGAAAAATTGTACATCTTGTAGCTTATTGGTCCTCTTGTGTGCGGAGAGCACATTCGCTAAACAAATTGGGTCCCACGCAACTTGATAACGGATCATAAATACTCAACTTAGTTAATATTTCTGACTTTAAATTGGTCCAGCCCCGACAGGCTTCGGAGTTTACATTTGGTGACATCAGATACACTCTTAAATCACCACACGCCACAGGAGAATCGGATGTGCTGGTCTGTAGAGCCACTAAAAACCGGGACTTTGCTTAACATTGTCAAAAGGGAGGAATTGGGCCCAAAATTGGCCAAATTATCTTTTTAAAAGAGCCCACCTCTACTAGGCCAGTGGAGAATGGACTTCCCCGCAGCAGCTGGGTTAACCCTGAGATTTCTTACAACTGGGGAGTTTTCTCTCAACCCAATATCGAAGTTCACTGTTTACAAACAATGATGTCAAAGTTATACATGTGCAGTTTGGCAGTTGGTAGAAAGCGTGACCAGGACATAAGTAACATGGTAAGTAGCCTGTTTGGCTCTTCGCTTAAAATACTCAAAAACAGGATTCCTGAACCCTTAGCGAGCCTGTTAGTGCAACCTATAACATAATAACTGACTGGCATCACTATTTTAGATGTTTTATTAAGTAAATATAGAAACGGAGATCTACTAGTGTAAGATGAGCTGGTTTGGTCAAAACATTGACGTCATCGTGAACATCACTATAATGAGTTTTTGGGACTTGGGCCCGCAATGATCTGCCCCATCGCTACACTGCAAAGTGTCTTTGTGACATTTTACTGTTAAAAAGCACCACAAAAATAGAATTAATTGAATTCAGACTACATTTCAATCCTGGTATTGGCCATGCTAATCTGGAAAAAATTAAAAACAAACAAGGAGGCTCCAATGGGCCTATTTATTATTTACATAAATACAAAACCCAAAACCAGTGAAGTTGGCACGTTGTGTAAATCGTAAATAAAAACTGAATACAATGATTTACAAATCCTTTTAAACCTATATTCAATTGAATACACTGCAAAGACAAGTTACTTAATGTTCGAACAGGTAAACTTTGTAATTTTTTGCAAATATTAGCTCATTTGGAATTTGATGCCTGCAACATGTTTCAAAAAAGCTGGCACAAGTGACAAAAAGGACTGAGAGAGTTGAGGAATGCTCATCAAACACTTATTTGGAATATCCCACAGGTGAACGGGCTAATTGGGAACAGGTGGGTGCCATGGTTGGGTATAAAAGCAGCTTCCCTGAAATGCTCAGACATTCACAAACAAGGATGGGGCGAGGGTCACCACTTAGTGTGAACAAATGCATGAGCTGATTGTCGAACAGTTTAAAAACAACATTCCTCAACGAGCTATTGCAAGAAATTTAGGGATTTCATCATCTACGGTCCGTAATATCGTCAAAAGGTTCAGAGAATCTGGAGAAATCACTGCACGTAAGCGACAAGGCCGAAAACCAACATTGAATGCCCGTGACCTTCGATCCCTCAGGCGGTACTGCATCAAAAACCGACGTCAGTGTGTAAAGGACATCACCACATGGGCTCAGGGACACTTCAGAAAACCACTGTCAGTAACTACAGTTTGTCGCTACATCTGCAAGTGCAAGTTAAAACTCTACAATGCAAAGCGAAAGCCATTTATCAACAGCACCCAGAAATGCCGCTGGCTTTGCTGGGCCCAAGCTCATCTAAGATGGACTGATGCAAAGTGGAAAAGTGTTCTGTGGTCTGACGAGTCCACATTTCAAATTGTTTTTGGAAACTGTGGACGTTGTGTCCTCCAGACCAAAGAGGAAAAGAACCGCCCGGACTGTTATAGGCGCAAAGTTCAAAAGCCAGCATCTGTGATGGTATGGGGGTGTATTAGTGCCCAAGGCATGGGCAACTTACACATATGTGAAGGCATCATTAATGCTGAAAGGTACATACAGGTTTTGGAGCAACATATGTTGCCATCCAAGCAACGTCTTTTTCATGGACACCTCTGCTTATTTCAGCAAGACAATGCCAAGCCACATTCTGCACGTGTTACAACAGCATGGCTCCGTTGTAAAAGAGTGCAGGTACTAGACTGGCCTGCCTGTAGTCCAGACCTGTCTCCCATTGAAAATGTGTGGCATATTATGAAGCGTAAAATATGACAACGGAGACCCCGGACTGTTGAACAACTTAAGATGTACATCAAGCAAGAATGGGAGAGAGTTCCTCCTTAAAAGCTTCAAAAATTGGTCTCCTCAGTTCCCAAACGTTTACTGAGTGTCGTTAAAAGGAAAGGCGATGTAACACAGTGGTAAAAAGGCCCCTGTGCCAACTTTTTTTGGAATGTGTTGCTGCCTTTAAATTCTAAGTTAATGATTTTATGCAAAAAAAAAAAAAAAAAGTTTCTTAGTTTGAAAATTAAACATCTTGTCTTTGCAGTGTATTCAATTGAATACAAGTTGAAAAGGATTTGCAAATCATTGTATTCTGTTTTTATCTACGATTTACATAACGTGCCAACTTCATTGGTTTGGGGTTTTGTAGTTAATAGCCTCAGCAGTAACTCATTCTATAAAAGCTGATCAAGAATAAAAAGTTCACCTGGAAGTGAGGAATAAACGAATAAGTGCAAATTCAAACGTGGGAGTCTGCGGACTGAAGAAATTCATCTTTCTCAGTACCTGAGAAATCCAGCCTGTAGATACAGTCACCGATGCAGTAGTCCATAAATCCATTCCAATTCCTTGAGTAATGCTCTTCAATTTTCCTGTAGTCCAATACTTCGGTTACCTGTAACATAAATTGAAATCACTTGGTTTGGCAAAAATCGACTGATTTCCGAGGCTTCTGCATAAACCGGAAATAATCTATACTTTCAACTCAGATCTCCTTCTTCCTCGCAGAATTAATGTTACGTATTCCCAGTCGACAGCGAGGTCATTCATAAAAAGATCAAGATCTGAAAGGCATAAATAAATAAAACAACCGGAGACGCCGCTGTATCGTCAGACACAGCGATACAGGAAAAACCTACACCAAATTTGTGCCAATCACCGCATTCTGCTTGGAAAAACCAGCGCATATCCTCCTCGTAGATGTCCATTTTCTCCCCCTCCTCCTCTTCAAATGTTGGCTCTTCGTAGCTGAACATGGCCACTCAATAAGTTATAGACTATATTATGTACAGTTGACAGGTCAGTGATAACAACCTAACGATATTTATTCAAACAATTATTTCCAGATATCCATATTTGTTCAGTTTACGATCCTCAAAAATAACGGCACTGTCTGATTCGCATAATGTAATTTCCCAGCTGGCCTGATCATCCTGTGCCTAAACCTGCTCTTTCGTGTCGGCGTCCTTGACTGTGAGCACATTTGCTCCACAAACAAGTAAATAAATACGCAGGTATTTTCATTTCAGCATCCATCCTGCCAGTAAGTTTCACTTTCTCAGAACTGACGACACTTGCTTCACCCACTGCGCAGAAGCAGAAGCAGAAGCCAGAATATTACCTGTCTAAAGTGATGCCAGCGCAACCCGCCCTTAAAGAAACATGCACTAATTCGCGCTTAGTCTATTCGTCTTTCAGACTATGGCATACAAAATCACCGACCAGATGTCTCATGAAAATTTGAGATGCACTTAAAAATATAACACCACACATATTAATTTTGTTTTCAATGCCTGTCGAATGAGCTATTTTTAAATTTTTGTTAATTAAAAATGAAATGGGCTTCCTTCCAGGGCCTTAGTAATGCATATACACAGTTGTGCTCAAAAGTTTGCATATCCTCTCTGAATTTGTGAAATGTTGCCATTTATTTTGAAAATATGACCCATCATGCAAAACAATTTTTATTTAGCTTCAGGGGGTTGATAGAGAGTTGATCACTTCAATCACCTGTGCAGGATTCCTTGTGGATTTTTCTTGTAAGTTTAATATTTGAAATATACAGGTATTGGGTTCCAGTGATTTCTTTGTTGTAAGCATACATCTAAGATAAAGACTCCACAAGATCTTAGGGTGTGCGAAAACTTGACAGGTAGTATGTTTTACAAATGCAGTCAGGATATTCAAACTTTTGAGCTCTACTGTATGTGTTACAAAATCTACACAATGTGGCAGCTACGTAGACAATGTGTTGCTGTTCAGCAACTAAGAGTTCGACCACGAGTCACATCAGATAAGTACTTGAATGCCAGAGAACAGCTAATCTGACAGTAAATGTAAAAAAGATTGAAATCATTCATGAAACAGTTTTGTTTTCCTGGAAAACAGCTGAGCACGTGAGAGTTCTACCAGTGTTAACTAAGGTGAGGACGTCAGAGTGGCACAGTGGTTAGACCTGCTGCCTTGCAATATAGAGCTTCCGGGTTCAAATCCAAGCCAGTAAGAGCGTTCCTGCGTGGAGTTTGCATGTTCTGTCCATGTTTGCATGGGATTTCTCCAGGTACTTTGGTTTCCCCCACAAAACATGCATTACAGGAACACTCCTACCAGTACTGCTGGCCAAGGAACTGGCTTTAGAACTGGAGTTGGTCCCCAGGCGCTGCTCAGTGGCTGCCCACTGCTCCTAACTATAGGATGGGTCAAATGCAGAGGACAAATTACCCCACGGGATTCAATAAAGCATAACTTAAAGATAGAGACCATAGTTCTGGTCCCAACCTTACAGCATGAACTGAAATGTTCTTTTGGGTGGAGAGCTAATATTTGGCTCTCAGTTACAACTCTGCAAAGGTAGTTTCTTCTCTAATGGAAATGACCAGTCCAAAGATTACATTTCTCTGGACTTCAGGATATCGGTTTGGCATTTGAAAGTGGTTCACGGCATTGTTGTCCTCAGCTCCAATGTTTTCAGCACCTGACTCTGAGCGTTTGTTTCTGGTGTTCACCGATGCCAGCGATGCTAGTGTCGAAGCAGTGGGATGACTGCGGAGTATAGCATTCCTTTGAATCTTTTTCTAGGATACCAGATGCACTTCTCCACCGTTGATAAGATGTTGGCCCTGAGTCTCACCTTGACCTATTTTGAGGTCTGTGTGTCCACTTCATGGAGTATCCTTACTAAGAAGATGATTAAAAAGGTGAGAAAAACTCAAAATTAAACATCATCAGTTACATTAATTATGAAGCAAAACAACACAGTTTCTGCCGTATACAGGCAGTGTAGGCCTGTCTATAATTTATGATACACTTACTGTCTGTTCTGAACACAGCGATCTGCGGCATCGTAAGACAAACAACTTAAGTGATAAAAAGAACTATAAAATCAACTTTCATATGTTGCATGAGTTTTTTTTTTTCCCATGAAAAGCTGTATGACGAAAGGACATAACATATCATACCCATACTTGCCATGTGCCTTGTTCTGTTTCTCCATTTTACTGCAACAGTTAATTTTGATTCCCCCTGATTTTTTATTCCCCTGATTTTGGTACTGTTTGTTTTGCTCTGTAGCAAGTGTTTTCCTCCCTCCGATTGAAATGAATCATTTATACATTTGATGAGTGACACGCTGAATTGCTGAATAACTGAAGCAAACCTCCAGGCTATGCAAACTCGCACAGAGCTTGTGGCTGAAACTGTTTGGTTTGATGAGTCAATTAGTGTCACATTCAGCAGACAGAACCATCTCTAATGGATTATCAGGCTTTTCGGGTAATTAGTCAGTGCTTTCCCAGTTTACACCTTGACTGGTTTCATCTAGTCATGGACTTGAACCAGTCATAGCTTGTCCTGTCATAATGAAATGATTATTTACTCATATTGTTTGCTCTGAAGCAAAACCTCAGCCAGAATGTTCAGGAAGGTTGGTATGAATATACTGAATTATGGCATACATTTCAAACAGAAAACATTCAGAAGAGGCTCATTGTATAGCATATGGCCTTCTGTTAACTTTTTCATAATAAAGTCTTTCAAGTGGATGACCTCAGCCTAAATTATTTTCTGAAAGAAATGTAAAAGCCTCAGCGCTGCATGTGGGTTCTTGAATTTGATGTGCATGTCTATACGTCTCATTATTGTCAAAGATAGTGATGTAAATGTCTCGATTCATCATCAACTCAAGCGGTAAATTATCAGAGCAATCATGCAAACTAACTCTAAATCAAATGAAAGGTTCAATTGCAGTATATCTACCAAATAAATGAATATGGTCACCTAATCAAATGCAGATAAGCTATAATTCATCATTTGAACTGATTGTTGGCACAATTCCTTTACATTCCCATTCCGATTGCCCAGATTGTCACTGCAAAAAAGGAAATGTCAATTAGTAGGTATACCTGTTTTAATGAAACTATTTTATTAGTATTATTATTAATAATAATAATTATTACAATAATAATCTGAAGACAAGAGCAGTTTTCCTGGAACCATAGGAACACGCACTATCTGAAGATGGTAAAGATTACGCATCTATCAGTGCAGAAGAACTCCAAATGTGGAGCGTAAATCTGCAAAGCAGTGTCCCTTCACATCATCACTATAGGCAGCTGTGAGTCACTCTCCTTTGAGGAGAAAAGGGTGTAAGATTAGGTCGAGAGTTTGCCCGTTGCACACTGGATTTTGTCCATTGATCCAGTGCGGAAAACGGTCTAAGCTGCGACAGCGCTGGCAGAATTGTCTCCCATGATGCTGTGTGCTGTCCCATCAGCCATGTGAAGCCTTTTGTTCTGTGCTCAGTTTGTGTACTTGTCCCTACTGCCAAAACAGTACACCATCATTACACAAAGTTTGATCTTCAAGAATGCCTGAGTGCTGGATAGTAGATGACAAAGATATTATAGAGCTTGTGTTGCGCTTATCAGGGTGATGGGATTTTGATCCCTTTAATCTCATAACATGTGTGGACTCATATATGAGGTTGTCAAATGCAGCCGTTTTATTCAAATCTGTGGAACTTGAGGTCTGTTTTAAATTCTAGAGGAGATCCCAAGCTTTCCAAAGATCCCATACTATATATCCTGCTGAATTACACAGATATGTGTACACTGAAGCAAAATATATTTTATATTTTATGTAATGCTGAGGTCATAAAAACATGTTGTCCTGCGTTTGAATATTTCACTCAATATAAGCGTGATGTAGCATCAGTGAAGCGATACAACCAGCAGATACAGAATATGCGTGTGACATTTTCCTACAATCTAGGACAAAATGCTTTTTCTAATTTTAGCCAACAAGTGAAAATATTAATGAAATTTGAGTTTATGGGGTTAATCCTATTGCCTTGCTGAATGGAAGTATTAATTTATTTTCAGTCATGAACATTTTGAAGTGATTCCAAGCCTCTGAACAGTGCAGTTTGGGGTGAAGTGGAGTAACTTGTCACATAAGTAAGCTGTTGCATATTTTTCCAACATCAGAGGTACTACCTCAAAATTGTAAAACGATTTTGCGTGACTTCATGTTGAGGTTAAAAATATGTTTCCATGTGGTCTTAATAATCAGAGATGAGTCACTCTCTTTTAATTTTTAACTACTAAAGTAAACCAAAAAAAAAAGGGCAGGAATATTCAGAATTATATTTTTGTACTGAATAGAGGAGAAAATAAGATATATTAAGGGATTTTAAGCTGCAGCCTTACTTTAAGCTGGTCCACGTGGCATTTAACAGCAACAGAGGGTAAAGCATCACGTGCGGCATGCTGCCACGTCATTTCAAAACAGGCTGAGTTTCGGGAGCTCACCACACCCTCGCCCGCCTACTTCAAAGCGGAAAAACCGGTCAGTGAATACAGTACATCCTTTTATACTGGAGAAAACGACATGCATTAAAATCATTGTGACTCTGTGTTATCAGATACTGAATTTTGCTGTAAATACACAATTTTTGGAGAAATACATTTTCCCTGGACTGTCCAGTGTCAATATGTACTCTCTCTCTCTCTCTCTCTCTCTCCCACACACACACAAATTCTCTTTTTCACATACACATACATGCACACACATTCTGCCTCTATCTCTAACATACACACACACACACACACACACACACACGCGCGCGCGCGCGCACACGCACACACAAACACACACACACACACCTTTATACTGTGTGATGAATATAAAGAATGAACTGCTTTGTAGAAAGAATGGTGGTTATCGCAGTGGTAAGGAGCCTGTAGGCCTGTAATGAGTCTGTGTTTGTACAGAGGAACTGCATTATAAAGGAAGGAAGTCATGGGAGATGTATTGGTTTCTGTATTGTTTTTCCTTGAATTCGGCAATGCCTGTCAGTTTGGACGGTCTCTTTTTTTTCCTAATCATTTCTGTTTATTTTCTGCGCTTCTCATTTCCCTTTGTGGTTCCACCTCCCAACTATCTCCAGTCATTTTTTGTGGCGGATGTTTCGGTTCCTGGCCTTTCATTCTGTGACGGATTGTTTCTTTTTCTGTGTCCTTCTTGCCCTGCTTAAAAGCCTCCTTACTATCGTCTTCTGAAATATTCAGAAATGCTTTAATTCTCTTCTTTGACTTTATTCTTTGATTCCAGAATGAAATAAAATTTTAAAATTCAATGCAATGGAGTTTTTTTTCTGGGAATTGATCAGGCAATTTTTGCAAGGTGTGTTGTACAGAGAGACGAAAGAACCAACCGTGTCTTAGATGCTTTGCGTTCAACAACATCATTTTAAACAAGTCGACATGGTCTACAACATCCCCCGCCAATCGTGCGCTTCTCATTTTCGAACTCAATCAAGGCCTTTATGGTCTGAAGCTACACACCAAATTTGGTTGCTGTATCTGTAGTAGTTTCTGAGTAAAGCTGTCCCCTTTATCACAGACGGACGGACGCACACACGGACAGACGGACGGACGGAGGTCAAACCTATATCCCCCTCCCACTTCGTGTTGGCGGGGGATAATAATACAGGCAAAACTGCTTCACTTTTAAAGCCATTGCAAACATGTAGTGAACTGTGTATTGTGGCAAACATGGATCCGAATTTGTTCGCCTGCTACCTGTGGGTGGAGAGAGCGTAACGTTTGGAGGGCGCGATGTGAGGAAACGAGAACTCCGACGCCCAGACACTTGCGTAGTCGAGGGACAGGCGCTTTTAGAGCATTTGTCTGACGAGCGTCGAAATGAGAATCAGATTATGACAGATTTGTAATTTTCTAAAATCAGTAACCGTACAAACATGGCAACATATTAGCAATTATATGAAGAGATAATATTCTCTTTCTGTCACCTGAGCATCGATGTTCTGCGCTAGCCTTCATTCTAAAACTTGTTCAAAATCATGTACAGCCTGGAGGAGGAACCCATGGATACCTACGACAATGATATGCGCTGGTTTTACCGGGCAGAATGCGGAGACTGGCACATGTTTGGTGTAGATTTTTTACATTCATTTGTTTCAGTGTTTTACTTAGTTTTCGATGTCTACCGGCCCTACGTCGAGCCTGGTCGAGTTGTTTTCTGCGGAGGAGAGAGGCTTGCGATAAAATTTAATACTAATTAAATGCAGTCCATTAATTATTGCCATTTAATGAACGTTACATGTTATTTGCAAACGAGTTGATTTTAAACGTGCGAATTGATTTCTATAACTATTTCAGGAGAGAGAAAACAGGGTAATTGAAGAAAAGTACTGCAAAAGCTGGAAAACATGCATGGAATACTTCATCGACGAATGTAGCCTAAATACCGGCTGGACTTCTCAGGTGCAGAACTACACGTTTACGCATCTGCCGTCACGTTCCACATTCACTCATTCATAATCATCGGGGCAACGGGTTTCTCTTGATTTAATTTGGTGTTCTGAAATGAGTGTAACTAGTTCAGGCAGGCAACTCGAGAAGAGCTACGTCAGCTGACAGCAGCCTGGTAAGCTACCAGCACGTCAGCACCAGCAGGCGAACAATTGGAGGATACACATCACGAGGTCATGCAGCGGTCTATTTGAAAGACGTCAAGCTCACTTGCTTCCGCTGCTGTTCGCAATGACGCTTCATGCTATGCAACATGCCTCGCTACGCAGATTGCTTGCTGTCTTTTTTGGTTATTATGCAGCTATTCTGTTTCTGCTAAATTTACAATATGTTGTTGCTTGTGCTTCTTCCTGGCTTTTGGCGTGTATTCTCTGTGTTCCAGGATTAATGGGCGCCAGATGAAATTGAATTAGCCTACTGCTGCAATCATATTTTATCTTGTTAGAGTTGCGACTGGTAAAGTGCGCGTAAACGCCCCTCAAACGCTATTTTCAAATCGAAAACCCAAGATAATTCTGATTCAAGTGAGGTTCCTCCTATAAGTCAAAATGACGGTCTATGGACTGATTCAGTTGGAGACCTGGTTCCTGTCTAGACGCGGAACGCCAATTTCTCCAAACCGACGGGGTCCGTTTACCACATCGGCAGCTTCTGTGCAACCCTGGAATCCAAAAATTTTGCGATTAATTCTGCTTTATGTGCTACATTGTTGACTGAAGGCCGCTTAATTGTGGATATAAATCTGTTCCTTTTAGTTGCTAAGCATGTCTCTGTCTCTCATAAATTAAATTAATAAAATACAAACACTGGACTTTAATAGCACGAGGGCAGTGCATGGATACTTATGCGATCTTTTCCTTCAAGATTCATGAATTGTGTGCTGACCTAGTGTTTGCTTTGCCTCACAGAGAAGATGGTACTTTTTATTCATAGCCCTAGTTTTTCTGTGAAGCGTTTTGTACTAGGATTTAATTCTTAATTTGCGAACTTGAATGGTATGGCAGTGGCGCTCGGGCTATAGTTTGCGGACCACGTCAGGGACCTGAAAATCGCTAAATTCCATGCTTTTATGCCTGTTGAATTGGTGTGGTTATATCGTGATGTTCGGATGATCATCAGTGAACATAATGTCAGAAAGTGGTTTGCGTCGTGGTGATTCATTGTTGCAGATGGATGTTTGACAGCAAACATTAACAGGGTATATGGGCAACAATGTTGACTACTGCCCGGATTGCTGTTATTGTTAACAAGTAACGGGTGGAAACCTTATGAATACTCACTCATACGACTACGCGGCGCGAAGAATTCCTGTTACCTCAATTCTACAATCTTTCTGGCCAACTGATTTATTAAAAAAAAAAAAACAAAAAAAAAAAACACCTAGTCATTGCTTCAATTGTATGCAAAATTAGTCCGCATTTATTTTTTAACAGTCGAATGCATACATGATTTATCGAGTTGAGTAATGTTTTGTCCATTGTAAATGCGCCTAAGACCCAACTGAGCATGAATTGTCGTTTCCGTCTATGGTTGTTCAGTATCAGAGCTGTTTCCATTAATACGGCTGAAGTCCGGCTGCTACAGACACGGGACATCGCATGCGCCCCATGGTGTGTCCTCGGTGTTCCTTCTAAACGGCTCAACTCCGCTATTCCTCCGTTTTCGTCCTCATGGCAGGACCCGACGCAGCACTACTTAAACAGCACCTCATGGAGGACGAAGAGCTCATATCATAATAATTAAAATCAACACTTCAATACAGAAGAAGAAACTAACTCAAAGAAAGCACCGTTAAAGATGATAAGATGAGAAAGATGGCTGGAATTATGTTCTGTTGAATGTTGGTCTGATTCTGAAGCTTTGGCTTCATCTTCTGAATTTTAAGAATTAGATGACATGTTAGTATGTCATATTAAAACCACCAGGCCTACTCTGTTATCTCCTAACAAATTTAAGCGCGTGACACGCATGAACTCAAAGCTGTGAACATGCAGGGTCTGTAAAATGATGCTGCTGGTAGCTTTGAATTTTTCATCATGCCTCAGACCAGACCTAATATCAAGGTTCCTTTGGATGTAGAAATCCCTGAAAATGCCAAGGTGCTGTTAATGTGCTTAGGTTTGGATTACTGCTTGAAATTGCACCAAATTAATGTGCATGCATAATCATACTACATCACATTCCGCTCGGATTGACTATCTTAAAGGGAGAATACTCGTATTTTAGAGTTTGGGGAATGAGGGCCATATCTGTCCCAGTTTTTGCTCCCTTTCTGGCCTTTAATTAGTTAATTGCCTTATTGGCAAAAGCACTTTTAAAATCTGAAGTTTCTGCGGCATCTCTAATTTCACAAGATCGACCCCCCCCCCCCAAAAAAAAAGAGGAATGAATGAATAAATAAAAACTTGGAGCCCTATGTGAAACATTCTCTCAACTGCATGAGCAAATTTGTTTTTGTATATAACCCCTTTTATTCAATTAGTCATTGAAATTGGAAAAAATACAACCTTCATTACCCACCGGCCTTTCAGGACCAGAATTGTCCTCATGAAACTTCGTGGTTTTGGGGGTTTTGAAGTATGATGAATCATTACTTGCTCTTAAACCTAGGGTTAAAGGTACTTGATGGTTTCTTTCTGGTAGAATTATAATGCAACAAGCGGATGGAGGGGTGTTGACTGTTTATTACAAATTGTTCCTAAATTCTTACTTGGCACTTGAGACAGGACAGTATTTCTATTTATGCAGTAGTTTTATCCAGTGCCTCACCCCCCTTTTTTCCTCTGTGTCTCTTTCTGAGGATCTTTCCCTCCACTACGGAGTCCTGGACCATCTGAGCTGAAGTTGCTGCTGTGCTGCTGTCCTAATCTGGTCCGGATCCAGTTCAGCTCCTTCCTCGACATCCCACTTCCTGGAGCTAGACACCACTGTTTTGATGCCATTTTATTCTATTATTGCTTTAATTAGCTAGCCCGCGGAGGATGGGCTCCCCCACTATAGCCAGGTTCCTCCTGAGATTTCTTCCCACTGGGGAGTTTTTTCTCACCACTGTTTGAGGATTTTTCTCCCTACTGGGAGTTTTTTGCCTCATTTTGCTCTAGTGGGGATTAGGTTGGGCACTGCCCTTTCATTTATTTAATCGCTCAACATAAAGCGTCTTTGTGATAGACTGTGAAAAGCGCTATACAAATAATTGAATAGAAAAATTTGAATTGAATTAAAAATAATAAATTGCTTGCGCAGGTGGTTGGCTGGCCATACTTAATGGTAGAATGTCCATACTTGATCCAGGCAATCTGCATTGGTGGTAGCAGACGTGCGCTAAAGGCTGGGCTGCCTTTAGCAGCCAATGTTTGACCCTGGATATCTCTATGGACTTCCTGGTTGTCCAGGAGGCAGTGGGTGCTCCGGCTGTACACATAGTTTTTCTCACTAGGTAGAATGTTCTTCAGGACCAAGATGATGTTCATCTTGCCTCCCGCATCTGTAAGGGTTGCAGACGTGCACTAGAGGGAACGGCGTGCGCCTATTCTCTAGAGGATCTGGCCAAGCATCCAGACTAACAGTGAGGCCCTGCCCGCAAGTACAGATGTGAGGGCACCAAGCGGTGTGTTCCTTGGAGAACGTGCCTAACGGGTCCCCGCAGTGGAACCAGGCAACACATGGGAGGTCATGTACATTAATGGTAGAATGTCCATTTTGATCCAGGTAATCTGCATTGGTGGCAGCAGACGTGCGCTAAAGGCTGGGCAGCCTTTAGCAGCCAATGTTTGACCCGGGATATCTCTATGGACTTCCTGGTTATCCAGGAGGCAGTGGGTGCTCCGGCTGTACACATAGTTTTTCTCACTAGGTAGAATGTTCTTCAGGACCAAGATGATGTTCATCTTGCCTCCCGCATCTGTAAGGGTTGCAGACGTGCACTAGAGGGAACGGCGTGCGCCTATTCTCTAGAGGATCTGGCCAAGCATCCAGACTAACAGTGAGGCCCTGCCCGCAAGTACAGATGTGAGGGCACCAAGCGGTGTGTTCCTTGGAGAACGTGCCTAACGGGTCCCCGCAGTGGAACCAGGCAACACATGGGAGGTCATGTATATTAATGGTAGAATGTCCATTTTGATCCAGGTAATCTGCATTGGTGGCAGCAGACGTGCACTAAAGGCTGGGCAGCCTTTAGCAGCCAATGTTTGACCCTGGATATCTCTATGGACTTCCTGGTTATCCAGGAGGCAGTGGGTGCTCCGGCTGTACACATAGTTTTTCTCACTAGGTAGAATGTTCTTCAGGACCAAGATGATGTTCATCTTGCCTCCCGCATCTGTAAGGGTTGCAGACGTGCACTAGAGGGAACGGCGTGCGCCTATTCTCTAGAGGATCTGGCCAAGCATCCAGACTAACAGTGAGGCCCTGCCCGCAAGTACAGATGTGAGGGCACCAAGCGGTGTGTTCCTTGGAGAACGTGCCTAACGGGTCCCCGCAGTGGAACCAGGCAACACATGGGAGGTCATGTACATTAATGGTAGAATGTCCATTTTTATTCCGGTAATCTGCATTGGTGGCAGCAGACGTGCGCTAAAGGCTGGGCAGCCTTTAGCAGCCAATGTTTGACCCTGGATATCTCTATGGACTTCCTGGTTATCCAGGAGGCAGTGGGTGCTCCGGCTGTACACATAGTTTTTCTCACTAGGTAGAATGTTTTCTCAGGACCAAGATGATGCTTCATCTTGCCTCCCGCATCTGTAGGGGTTGCAGACGTGCACTAGAGGGAGCGGCATGCGCCTATTCTCTAGAGGATCTGGCAAGCATCCAGACTAACAGTGAGGCCCTGCCCGCAAGTACAGATGTGAAGGCACCAAGCGGTGTGTTCTCGAGGAAACGAGCCTAACGGGTCCCCGCAGTGGAACCAGGCTACACATGGTGAGGTAATATACATTAATGATCATATGTCCATTCTGATCCAGGTTATCTGCATTGATGATAGTAAAACTACACTAAATACTTGGCAGCCTTAAGTAGTCAATGTTTTGACCCTGGATATCTCTATGGATTTCATGGTCATTCAGGAGGCAGTGGGTGCTCCACTCTATACATGGTTTAGCCACTTGGCGGTGGTCGCTGTTTTGGGGGATTTTGATTTCTGTTCCTGACTGTTTGTATGTTTGCTGTGCCTAAGTAGATTATTCCTCCAGAGCAGAACTGCCGCCAAAATACAATGTAATGCTCATATCCATGAATAAATTGTTCTATTTCATTGAAACGTGAGTTGTCCTGACTGAAATGAGTGTAACTAGTTCAGGCAGGCAACTCGAGAAGAGCTACGTCAGCTGACAGCAGCCTGGTAAGCTACCAGCACGTCAGCACCAGCAGGCGAACAATTGGAGGATACACATCACGAGGTCATACAGCGGTCTATTTGAAAGACGTCAAGCTCACTTGCTTCCGCTGCTGTTCGCAATGACGCTTCATGCTATGCAACATGCTGTTTGGTTTTTGCTTGCCGCCTCCACCCCAGCCTCCACCTGTTTGGTTCTGCTCACATCGGGGGGATTTTGATTTCTGTTCCTGACTATGTTTGTATGTTTGCTGTGCCTAAGTAGATTATTCCTCCAGAGCAGAACTGCCGCCAAAATACAATGTAATGCTCATATCCATGAATAAATTGTTCTATTTCATTGAAACGTGAGTTGTCCTGACTGAATATGTGTTAAAATTCATTGAATAGCCGAATTGGGAACAACGTGACAGAGTCGGTGAGTTTCTATCAGGGGACATTTAAAACGTTGTTCTCTCTTATGATGGATGTTTATGTTTCCTAATCAGTTTCTTATCTTAAAGAACAAATTTATGATCCACAAGACACATAGTTGCTGAATTTCCATGGTCATTAAGAGCTGATCGCCTAATGAACAACTTCCAGTTTCAGGTGTCCCGGAGTTTTCCTACAGGGCGCTTAGACCACTTCAGGTGTATTTGCTCAGGAACATGGTGAACAAACTTAAAGCTAGAATTTACACAGCATTATATAAAATTCTATTGATGCATAATAACAATCGATATAGTCTTATAACACATTAATAGTGACATCTGCATTGCATAAAAGCAATAGCAAATAGACCGATATGTAGCTCTAAATGTCCTCACGGCCATGTTTCCGAAGGAGCCTATACTAGAAATGAAATAGTCCTCTCAGAGTTGCGGCGGCAAGACTGATGAGGAACATCCAAAACTGGGTTAAATAGGGAAGACCGGGGTTACTTCGGTCACTGGGCTAGGTTTGTCCACAGATATATAAGAAAACTAGAGTGGACAATCACATGGTTTCCGTGGCAGCACGTCGCCGCCATCTTGAGTATGTATATCGGAACAGACGTTCAATGGAAAATGCAGTATAACTGGCCTAAACCGTGCTCGAAAATAATGAAAACTCGCTCATACGGGACAACAGCTGAAGTTCCGATATCTCTGTAATGTCTTCCGATTAAATAAACATTGAATACACCGGATTTAAAAAATCTACATTTTTTAAATAAATTTTGTTGTTTAATTATAATTCCTTATTTGAGTCCACTTTAGGTAAGAAAAGATAAAAAGAACACGGAAAACATGTCTCTAAGTTGTCGACACCCATGTTTAGCCTACTGCTTACGTATAACTCATTGGACATTTATACATACCCAAGATGGCGTAGCTATTCTTCCATTTCCGCTTTGGTCCAGCCCACACATCGTCCACTCTAGTTTTCTTATATCTCTGTGGGTTTGCCACCCCAGATTTTTTATTTTTTTTTTTTCATTGCAAACGCACTGACGGGAAAACGAAAATGTACAAATTATGTGACATCCCACTTGTAGGTCCTGTGTTAGGCCTATATTAAAATTATTCCAAAGTCAAATATAGGAGCTGCTTTATTGCTTTTCAGATGCCTATAGTGTCTTAATAATTCTAATATTTTAATTTATTTCATGTTTATGAGAGAGGACCTATTAGTGCCTTTGTTTGGAGGACACAAGTATGAATGTGTAAGGGTTTGCTCCTTGCAGCCCCTCCCCTTTTTCATTCTTTCACCTCCGCCTTAATGGGCCACAAGTGGGGGTGGAGGTGGAGGTGCTGGCAGAGTATTTGGGGTTGGCAGGTGCCAGCCCTGGGGCCTCTGCATTTCATTCCATTCCTGTGTCAGTGGGAATGTTTGCTGCTCCTCTTCGGTACCGTGGTCCTGACTCATCATCCAAAGGTGGAGAGGAGTGGGTCCACTGCTTCTCATGCAAAGGGTGGCACATGAGGACTGTGCAAATGTCAGTCCTACATATGTCATGACTGCTACTCTGATGGTGATTATGCATAAATCACAGCTTGTGTTGGTTCGTTGTAAAAATAAAACAGTTCTCACCATTTCTGTTATGAGAATACTGGAGTCTTTTTCAGCTTCAGCTGATTGCCAACTATGACAATTTTACCCCACCCACCTGACAAAGTAACCCCGGGTATGAGGTTACTTCGGCATGTTTGTGATATATCAAATTGAATTGTGACGAAAATATATGTTATACTGAGATTGTATCAATACAACTTTTGTAGACGACATTCTGCATTACACATAGACCATAAAGGTATTTCTCTAAGTTTAAACAACAAAGGGTTATGAAGCCAAATACAAAATCATGATGAGGTAACCCCGGTCTCCCCTACTTGGGTTGTTTTCTGGCGAAACCCAATTTAATATATTCAACAATCACGACTGTCCTGTGAGTAGTAATAATATTAAACCATCTTCAGAAATTATAGAAAAAAATGCATGGAGCTGTGATTGACACAGTTGCCATTCAGCTTGGGAGTTTTGTACTTTCAAGAGTTAGAACTTAAAACTGGAGGGTGGATTTGCGAAAGCATGAGGAAGGTTGACAGTTGGAGTGGCCGGAATTTAGTATTAGTTCATTACAACTTTCTTGAATATTACTAGCTGCGGTTCAACTTAAAGGATCGCTGTGAGAATAAATCATTTTTTGGACATTTAAAATGATAAATATTGAATGCCAAGTCCACTGCATGACTTGAAGCTCTTTTTCAAAATATGCTCTGTAAGAGTTTTTTTTTTTTGTTTGTTTGTTTTCTGTGTTGCTTTGGCTCAATCCAGAAATGAAACAGATCAACTTGACAACCAAACAGGAGCGACCAATCAACCGCACCCTCTATTATTCAGAAGGCCATAAGTAAGCCAGAGATTCCTGAAATTCCATGTTGACTAATGTACCGAAATGGACATAAACAATCCTGGCTGCTTCGCGTCAGTACCCCAGGTCATATTTCCTTCCTTGTAGTTTTGCCCTGCCTTCCTCACAAAAGTTTTGGCACAGCTTCAGTTTTACTTCTGATCAGGACATCTGTTGTAAAGAACAAGACTTCAGTGTATCATTCTAACTAATAAAATATGACTAATCACTCTCATCATTATAGTGGATATCTGGTGACACTTTGCTGTAAAGCTAAACAAACAGTGGGTACCTTAATAACAAAACAATGTGTAAAATGGTAAAACATGGTAAACAGGGGTATAATGTGTTATGCCCCTTGTTGATCCAGTTTGGCATGATTATATAAAGGCCAATTTTGTAACGTTTGTTTTGTTTGGAGAAGCTTTTAATTCAGAGGCAGTGTTAAAGAAAATTATAAACATGTCATGCATACATATCAAATAATCAATCAAATATACAAATAATGAGTCTTGGCTAATATAATTGGAGAGCTTAATTTGAGGCTTTTTTTTCATAAAAATTGAATGAATGATGTAGAGATTACAAAACTTTTTATTCATGCGCCCCTCGCCACACCAAAAATGGGACAATCGGCTGTACAGCTGTTAATATTTCATTTGCAAGGAAGTAGATAAAAGGTTGATTCTAAGTGTATAAGGTACATTTGGAATCTGTAGTTGTCAACTTCAAACAATAAATCCTGCCACTGCCAGGGAAGCGAGCAAACCATCATTCGGCAGAAAAATCCAAACAAAAGCCCCGTAACAATAGATGTCTGGATCAAGAACAGTCCTCA
Organism: Gymnothorax reevesii; assembly: GCA_029721435.1. Classification (NCBI taxonomy): domain Eukaryota; kingdom Metazoa; phylum Chordata; class Actinopteri; order Anguilliformes; family Muraenidae; genus Gymnothorax; species Gymnothorax reevesii. The sequence goes on along the minus strand of CM056579.1, from coordinate 19,499,080 downwards.
GGTGGAAGGTGTGCCACTGTCAAAGTCAATACTGGAGGGAAGACTTATCCAGAGTGAATACAGCGGGTTTTCCCCAACATGTAAACCATCGCTAAACATCGAAGAAGGCTACATTGTTTTGGAACAACATCCCATAGAAATGTGAGACAGATATCAACTCATACTTCAAAGATGGGATGAGAAGAAGGAGGGAGGGAAGAATACTGCTCAGGATCCAAAGTGCCACCTCATCTGTGAAGAGTGGTCATGTGTGGGCATGTATGACCACCTATGGAACTGGTTACCCCGTATTCACTGGTGATAAGACTGCTGACAAATGCAGGGGGATGAATTGGTAATTGCATGGTGTTTTCAGCTCATTGCTTCAGAATTGATTGGATGGCACTTCACCGTGCAGACGGACTACGACTAAAAGCCGACCGCAAAAGCAACCCAATATTTTTTAAAGCAAAGAAATGCAATGTTCTATGATGGACTACAAGTCAATCACTCAACTTGGTTTTAAATTAATATTCTTTTCACTTGTAGAAGGTGAAATTCCCCAAGAACAAACAGGAATTCCAAGACCACGTCATTGAAGGCCTGTCAACAGGGAAGATAATTTGCCTCAAAGAATGTCGATGGTTCCAGACTTCTGGCAGTCATTGACTAAATAACCTGCAATCAAGTATAAAAAATGAAAATTCAATTGATGATTGCCATTTCGTACAATTACTTCCTGAGCCTCTTAAATTGAAGCGGCTATGTATAAAATGGTTAGAAATCATAATTATAAATATAATTCTGCAACAATTTCATACAATATTTTGGACAAACATTCACAGCCTTGAAGTCTGCACTTCAAGCACATCTTGATTGTCTTTTTTAAAATCCATTGTGGTAGTGCACAGAGCCAAAATTATTACAATCATGTCACGGTCCAAATATTTATGGACCTAACTGTATCACCTATGGTGCTGCCATTTACAACATTTTTAGTCTCTTTTACATGCATCTTGGAAAAGTTACGGCACCAGTTCCATCTAACTGGGAGACAGACCTGCCCTTTCAGGGAAAGTATAAGTGAGAGGAAATTAGATTTTAGGGAACCAATATCATTGAAGATTTATGTCCTTTTTTTCTTTGAAATCACATTTGTCTTGTCTTTTATTCCAAGGTGTTTCTGAAATTTTTGGGGGTTTTCTGGCTGTAAGGGTGAACCAAAGGGCAAACTAAAAGGAAGTTACAAGTTCTTTAATTTTACAGCTATTTCTCCGTAAATCCCTTAAACTCAGAATTTTTTGCTTAAGTTTTCTCTTAAGTAGGTTCACAGGCAGAAAAAGCATTTTTTTCATGTTGTAAGACAATGTCACATACACTCACATACATACATGAGTCCTTAAAATGCATCTGCTATGTTCAAACCTGGGGAAGTTCCTGCTGATTTTAAATTGCAGCAGAGATTCCATGATTTCCAGCGATCCCAAACATGTGTAGCAGTACTACAGAAAAATTAGTATTAAATGATGCACTAACCTTCTAAACCTACCAAAGAGAAACCTTAAACGAGTTTAAGTGGTTAATTACTTAACGCCGGGGTATGCACTTTTCTATAAAAGGTGAAAAGAAGACCACAAGAGGCACATTCCTATGTCTCCCTTTCGTCAGAGGGGACGGGAGACAAAATCCATAAATCATGTGGGGGAAAAAAGTGAAATCTCTTGATCGTACTTTAGATGAAGCATTGCTGTCAATGACAATGTCACTTAGCTGACAAATACTTTATAGCATTTAGCCACATCTGGCATCACATGCTGAATAAGGATGTGTTATTTCACCCTTTAGAAAGCATGACATTAGCTCATGTATGATTTAAGAAGACTTTATGTCTCATTTATTAAGGCATTAAACATGTTGTGTAAAGCCTTTATGAGCAACACTTAATCTAAAGTGTGACCAATCTGTTGTTTTTTTTTAACATTCATATCATCTGCAGTATGGGTCACACTTTAGATGAAGCCTTGCTCGTAAAGGCTTTATACAGCACGTATAATGCCTTCATAAATAAGACATAATGTCTTGATATATCATACATGAGCAAATATCATGCTTTATAAAGGGTGAAATAACACATTCTTATTCAGTGTGTGATGCAAGATGTCATATAACTGACAATGTCACTTAGCTAGTGGCCAAATGCTATAAAGGGTGACATTGTTAGCCAAGTGGCATTGTCATTGTCACATCTGCCATCACATGCTGAATAAGAATGTGTTATTTCACCTTTACAAAGCATGACAGTTGCTTACATATGATTTATCTAGACATTATGTCTCATTTATGAAGGCATTATACTTGTTGTATATAGCCTTTACGAGCAAAACTTCATCTAAAGTGTGACCGCAATATGTATAAACTACTCAAAAGAAGTTACGGTTCAATGGAAATTTTTGGATCATATTTGTAAGTTTGTCTTTTAAAGCCAGATATCCCCCTTTGGCTTGTCATTTGGACTATAAACATCATGTTATTACAACCTGTTGATGTCAGGTTGTTAATCAATTGAGTGTTAAGTAGGATGTCGAGTCACTTTAGATATATAATGTGTCTGTCATGGTTCTGCCCTGCAGTCCCTCCCCCTTCTGCTGTCTTCGCCTCCACTTCAACGAGCTGCACCTGTTGCACGTTGAAGTGGAGGTGAAGTGAATAGTGTTTAAGAGCTGCACTGCCAATTTGGCTGCGCAGCTGCATTCTGTGGTTTAACCCCGTTGTGTTGCTGCCGCTGCTTCTCCATTGTCTTTGGGTCCCTTCTTTTTTCCTTTTGAGTACATGGTCCCAGTGCCTGTCGGATTGCATGTTGCATTCGGCGGGGCCAAACCATGACATTGTCACCTTTTGCACTCAGGACTGAATGCTACGTTTTACACCTTCTGTATGTTTTCAACACAGGTGGGTAACTCATGGAAAACTCTCAAAAAATGCAAAGGTGCATCTTTTACCATAGGTGGTGGTGTAACTAATCTGGAAAAAAATCGGCAAAGACTTCTACAATTAGTTTCATGTATGAAGTTGGTATTTGAAGGGCAGATAACTGTAAAAAAAAAACCTTTGCAGAACTCTAAAAAATGTGCAGGTGCAACATTACCCATCGCGAGTGATTTAACCTTATTTTGGAAAGAATCCACAAAGAATTCTAGGACTAATAGCATTTACAAGATTAATATTGGACAGATGAATCCATCTTGGTCAGAACACGACAGAGATCTCAGAAATGCACATCACCCATATATGATGATGCAACTTCAACTTAAACGATCCACAAAAAAAGTTCTGGACTTGTATTTACAAGAAAATTTCATGGACGGGCAGACAGACGGACACAGACAGGACACCACTGCACCTATAATGGGATAGTGGGGTCCTGCTTGTGTCTCCCCATGTCCCTGTGTCTAATAATTATTATTATCAAAAAAGCTAATAAAAAAACATTCCACAGGAACAGAAAGAAAGATCCAACACTTGTAGTTTAGCATTATGGTGTTATGGAACATCCAAATATATTCCATCCTAATCTCTTACAGACAATGTTCCTGATTTTATTTATTTTGCTAAATATGCTTGTATTGTGAATTTTCACTGTTCAGCATCACCTGAGTTTGCGATGAATAATGGTGTTTGTTCGTAACCAAAGGAACTCAAATTTCCTCCCGAACTCTAAAGAGACATATTATGCCAATTTGGCAGTGCAGCTGCGTTCTGAAGTCGTAGCCCTGTTGTGTTGTGCTGCTGCTCCCCTCGTTTGTGGTTTGTCCCAGTTTTATTAAAAGTCTTTATCTTTTGACTCAGCCTGTGCGTTTGGATCCCTTCTCTCCCTTTTTGGTACATGGTCCCAGAGCCCACCGGTTTGCTGTTTGCAGCCGGCGGGGGTAAAACCATGGCACTAATCAGCTCACCGCTCATGTTCTGATGCCAAACACTTACGGCGCTTCTCCCCACCTCCATCACTGCTTGTTTCCTGTTCCTCAGCTCCTTCTGCCAGACATGAAAAACATCCCATCAGATCTCCCGCCGCAATGCAGGTGTGCAGCACGCCTTTATCCTCATGCACCATCCCAGTAAAGAGTGGCATTCAAAAGGGCTTATAGATTGGATGAAATACTCTCTTACTTGCAGAATAACTCATTTCCTTTTCGGTGAACAGCAGAGCATAGTTCCAGTTTAATGCAGGGTTGCCAGTGTTAGGCAGCAAAAATTCTCCTTTCATAAAAACAGACATGGCAAGGCATATCCAGAAAAATCTGGGTTCATTACTGTGGAAGGAAGGCCAGCGCTTACCCTCTGCCAGACAGATAAACCTACATATCATAAAAAACATATATCAGAGGATATTTTATTCTTTCCTCTCTTCAGTACAAAAATATAATTTTGCACATTCGTCCTGAAGAATATCTTATAACATAAAATGCAAAGTACCATATTACTTCTGAAGGTGAAAAACAAGAAATCTTTCTCACCTAAGATTATGGTGATATCATGTATTAAGGGTGTTGACTTTACACCCCAGGTGCTTTAAGATGTCCTCCCCACTGACCGAGAGAGTTTGAATAGAATAGTTTATTGCATAAAAACATAACACATATGAGAACAGAGAGGTAAGATATAAATGCTCCCCCTACCAACAATAGTATTAATGATATTGTTTTCTTTTAGAAGTTTTCATTTCTTGAGTTGACAATGTCGCTACTTAAATTATTCCAAAAATATACAAGTCTATTTAACCAATAAAACTTTCAATTATCTACTCCACTATAATATGCAAATAAATGTTTGTTATGACCTTGTAATCTATTACCAAATCTGTTATGTTCATGTACATCGACACATGTTAAGTCATTTGTAAGTTAGATCTGAACTAATTCCTCTACTTTCCAAAGTTCTAATCTTAAGAAAATCTAATCTCTCTAAATATAAAACATAATTTGGGCAATTCCGCCTAGTAAAATATTGCTAAAAACCTTCTATTCTATCTATATATTTTTTTAAATTAGGTGACCAAACTTGACTTGCATATTCTGATATAGGTCTAACATAACTTGTATACAACTTCAGATAAAATGCAAAATCATGATTTCTAAATTTAGTAAAAATAGTATTGATTACATAGTATGCATTCTTAACAACATTTGAACAGTGCATAGTAAATTTTAAATTGGAGCGAATAACAACACCTATTCTATCTCAGCACCTTTCAGAAAATAGTCAAAATCAACTTTATAGTTACCTATTGTTAACACTTCTGGTTTTTTTTTTGCATTCAAAGTCATTTGCCATAAATCTGCCCATTCAAAAAAAGAATTAGGATCCACCTGCAGTTGTAAACAATCATTTACAGATATAATGGACTTTTAGTATCATCTGCATACATACTTAGTTTACAATTCTTGACAACTCTAGGGAGATCAGCAAAGTACACAAGGAATAACAGAGGGCCTAGAACCGTGCCTTGTGGCACACCAGATTCTACAATCAAAGGTGGATATAGAGAGTCATTGATTTTAACTTGCTGAACTCTATTAAAAAGAAAACTCGCAAGCCATTTGTAGGCGGAACCCTGTATACCATGTTTATTCAATTTATACAATAATTTGCTGTGACAAACAGTGTCAAAACATTTTGAATAATCTAAATATATGATGACATAATTAAGTTTTTTGTGAAAATTTGATGTCCAATCATTCATACATTCAAGTAGATTTGTGACCGTGGATTTTTTGAGAACAAAACCATGTTGGTTTTTTGGAATAATGTTGTTTTTGATAAGAAAATCAAGTAACTTCTCTCTGATAATTCTTTCAAGTATTTTACAGATAACAGAAGTAAGACTGATGGGTCTGTACTGCGAAGGTTGTTGAGTATTTCCCATCTTAAAAACAGGGGAAATGTGAGCTATTTTCCAGTCATCTGGAACCACTCCTTCATTCAGTGACTTGTTATAAACTTGGCACAAGGGATTTGTAATAACTGCAAGAACCTTCTTAATAAAGAAAACATTAATGCCATCTGGACCAGCAGAGAAACTACTTTTCCATTTTCTAATAACTTTTATAATACTACGTGGGTCACATACAAGTTGAATCAAAGCTGGGTATAATGCCATTGTCTTTAACAACTACTGAGGAGAAATCTTTGCCAAATTCACAAGCTTTTTTGAAATCATTTACTACTAATGAGCCATCTGGCCATTTCAGAGGGGCTTACGGCGAGGTTCATTGTGTAAAATTGTAAAATTTCTCAGTTTCAACATTTACGATGTTATCTCTGTTCTATTGTGAATAAAATACTGGCAGGTGTGATTTGAATGTCATTGCATTTTGATTTCATTCACAATTTACTCTTTCTCCCAACTATTTCAGAATTTCACTGTGTTTGTTTGCAAATTGTAGTTATATTCGCAAACCACGTTGTGTTTGTTTGCAAATTGTTTGCAAAGCACTTTGTTCGCACGTGAATAATTTTTGTATTTACAAATCACACTGTATTTGTGAATTGTCGAGCATTTGTAAAACATGTTCTGTTTGCATATTAGGCTTTGGCAGAAACTACATATCAACCTTTCGGTAGTCCGTAGGCTACGAGGGGCTACCTATGAGAGGAGATGCGCGCCGTGACGGTGAGTTTTGCGAGACGATGCAGGAGTTAACCAAGCTTCTCAGACAGGACAACTGGATGTCAGACAGCACTATAAACTAAATTTTGCAACTGTTCGCTCATGCTATCCAGTGAATGTTGAGCTGCCGTACTGCTTCATGCTTAATTTTTGCTTAAAGCAACCTCCGTGCAGCTGCACTCTGCACCACCGATAAAACATTACAGCATGCCGTCTTTAGACTCCCTCTCAGCACCCTCTACTCTGACTGGGTTCCCACATCCCTGCAAATAAATTCACATTTTTGGCAATTTTTACCCTCAAATCATATCGTATTGAGCTGATTTAAATTTAGATACGTATAAATACTGTGTTTGGGATCACAGTAGGTAGTATGTGACCCCGTGGCAAATGGTAAAACCTACCGCTTACCGCCTGATTTTGACAACACTGCAGCCTATACCGACACAACTAATTGGTCGTGTGAAAATGGATGAACTAAAAAACCACCACTACTGATGCATTTATTCTCTTATTTATATCACAGCGCAGAAAGTCAGGGAACTGTGTCAAACAGGCAACTTGGCCACAGGATGGCAGCCCAAGGCCAAGTAACTGTGTATCAGGATGTCTGAAGCTGGAGCGCTTGATAAGTCATACGATCCATTCATAAGCAGTATGTCTCTGTGCCTCCCTAATTCCAGTTTTGGCGCCGACACTGGCTGTAGCCAAAAATTTTTCACAAGATAAAACTTTAATCATATGACTGCGACAAGAGAAAAAAAAAAACTATAGTTAACTGCTTGCAAGCCTGATTTTTTGATAGAGTGAAGAATGTGATTCCCATCAAAACTGAGTTATTGGAATTGAAAATGTAAAATTTAAATTGGTGCTGGTGGTGCCACATGTACGGTCGAAGGGTCACCAGGGTAAATTCATGTCCCAAAAAACTCCATTTCAGAGATAATTATTTGAAATCCATGAGAAATTTTGCCGCACTTTTTCTATGGTCATCATTTTCTCACATCAACTATTTTGGTACCTGCCCTCAGAAGACAAATGTTAGCCTTCGGCGCATCAGGTAAAACACTAATGTTTTTTGTAATTATAAATGTGAGCCTCAGTGGGCTCTGAAGCTGTTAAATTTCACTGTAAAGCAAAGTTAAACCAGGGAAGTCAAAGCAGTCATTTATGCAAATGATCAATCCCAGACAGCCACAGAGCACAAGACACCCAATTTTAATGTAAAAAATTTAATGAGATGTTTTTTTACAAAGGACATCAGAAGTAAAAAGAGTATAAAAAAGTAACTTTCAAGCGGAATTTACCGCAATTTATTTTGGAGTTAATCTATGAGTGTGCAGGTGTGCAGGTTTAAAAATATTAGTGCGGCCTAATACAAAGTTATATGCATGTATATGATGTTATTAGACTACTATGGGCCAAGGATAGCATTGTTTTCAATGTCTGAGGTCATGTAATCAGTGGCACATAATGTAGACCGATTATTTTCTCTCAAGAAATATATGATCACCAAATATATTGGATAAAGGCTTGGAAAGTAATCACTGCATATAACAGCAAATTCTGGACTGATCTGACTGCTAAACTTCTCAGGGCACACACGGAAAGTTCAGTTTTATGGTGTCAGAGAGGACAATCACACAGCTACGGTCTGAGAGTTAAGGGGTCTCTCCTTATACACAGGTTTCCATCAAACCCCATTGGTGGTATCCACGACCGCCCTCTCCAAGTCCACCCGCTCATCGTCCGGCTTGACCCCCGCCAAGATGACGCGTTTACACAGGCGCAGTCGAGGCCTATTCGGACGGATCTGCTTCAGGTCTTTGGCAGCAGCTGTGACCAAATCATTATGCTGGCCAAACAGACAGGAAAATTCAGAACTAAGTACACAGAATCCGCAATCTGCATGCAACGCAACCAAATGGAGATTCAGAGGTTGAAATTTGAAGTCTTGCTATGATTTTGATTTTGTGCCATTAATAAAAACTAATAACTGTCATAGTTATGAATAATAGTCACATCAATTTTACACCTACTGTTACTCAACATGTCATTGACAAGGCTGCCATGTAGGCCTATAAATATGTTTTGCATGGCTTTCTTAATTGCTCTATTCATGTACATAAAAATAGTTTACCCTTTTTAAACCAATTTTATAAGCAATCTATGCATGCCCTGGAGAGCTACATATTCATGTTGCAGTTTATTGCAATTGTTTTTTTTTTTTTGTTTTTTGTATTGAGGAGGGGAGGGGAGGCGGGGCTGTAAATCATAAAAAAGACTGTAAAAGAATCAGTTGGATTCTGATTGGTCAAAGTGTGTACACTGAAAAATATCCATTTGGTACCGAATGACAAATTAAATGTTAGCTTGTGAGACCAAAATTGTTAAAGGAAAAGAAGTTATATCAGCAACTTAATTAGGACCCCATTATTTCACCAACATCTTAAATTCAGTCAGTTAACAACATTCATCCTTTTTTGCAAATGTATACAATATCACAATTTTTATCTGACATGACAGACAGCTATTTCAGCCGATTTCAGCCAAAGAGAGTACGTGTCTAATCCCCATGTCAAAAGAAACCTGATTATAAAAATATAAAAAACCCTTTGAAAGCTAAAATGAAAACTAGCACGCGCAAGGGTTCCAGAGAACTGACGTGAGGCTCGACTGAGTTATCGGGCTACGTGCATTCCCACTCAGTCAATGAGAATACTTACCTCAGAGACAGATACCAGGGTGAAAAAGGGAATGGACAGTATCGGTGCCAGCATTATGAAGGCTCCAGCTGAGGGTCTCCAGCCACCAAACCAAAGGGAGACCAGACTGTATATAAAGACAGCCTGCGAAAAATACATAAAACCAACAGTTGATTTGCCGATGTCAGTTTATTCTATTTTGAAACAAGTCTAAGAATTACACTGCAAACTGATGTACTTTAGAACATTGTTTTAAGGCAATATTAAAAAAATAAATTTGCGGATGACATTCATACATTTAGCTATGAAATACGGCCAGAAATAAATAAATGAATCCATCAATGGATTTAAACGAATATTTACAAGAAGTCAGTATTGTTCAATAAGTAAAAAGGTTTTTATTTAAAAAAGGACATTTTTCAAAGGACAGTTTTAATCCATTTACAGGGACAGTTATTTCCTAATAACACCGTTATTTTGAAACTAGATAACTCGGTCGCCACAGGGACTGAGTTGTGTATCTCCCCGATCCCCAAATTTTGGACAAAATGGCTGCCAGCAGCCATACTGGATGTTTGAAATGGCCAAAAATCTTGAGCATTGTGTTATGTCTGAGTATTTTTTGTACAGCATTATATTTCATTTGTAAATTAAGATTTGTTACATGCTGTTTTGCTGCCTTGCTGGTCAGCTATATTTATTTTGTTCATTTGGCACCCTCTAGTGGCGTGTCTGTAAAACATAATCTGATGTAATATCTCACTTCAATGTAAAGGAGTAGTGCTTTCTAGAAGCTTCTGGCACCTTCCTGTCTGGAAAGGGCGGGGTTTCCTGGGAATCCTGTGGATCTTTCCAGAAGGTTACTAGTCTATATGCATGCTGTGATTTTAAGCACAGAAAACGCAGACAGCAGAGGAGAGCAGAGCAGAAGCAGAGTTTTGATTTGGCAACAGAGTTAATTAGTGGCATTAGGGTGTTATTAGGAATTAAATAGTGGATATTTTTTGATGAACTTTTTTTTATTGAAGAATAAATTTGTTTTAGTTTTCTTTGCTGGTTTTCTTTGTTGTGATTTTTTTCAAAGTCATAACAAATGTCAATTAAATATCTTCGCCTATGTAAAATTTGAAAAAATTCCTGTAATAATTGTGGCTTCCAGAGCTCGGAACACTAACTAACAGCCCACCCCCCACCCAACACCAACAAACACCCCCCAACCCCCGGTCTGCCACCACAGATTGCTTCCTGGTCTGTGGGAAACACTGTATAGCATCTTCAAAGATCAGAATTTCAGAAACAGAATGATTCACATTTATGTACATAATACACATAAACAATCACTCTGCCCAGAGTAATTCTACCACGTCTATGATTTTTTTTCCGCAAGATGACTTTATTTTAAAAATTAGATTTCCAATGGTCCCCAAACCCAGTCCTGGGGCACCACTGTGCATGCTGGTTTTTATCCCAACCAACCACAATTGCATTTGTAGGATTTTGTTAAGCTGTTAATTTGTCCTAATTAGATGCATTTCATGTTTGAAACACTTACTCACTGTCCTAAGCCACAGTTTTGTCAGAAATACCCATATGTGCTATGAAGAATAAAAGACCTGTGAATGTATTGTGTTCAATTTTTATGATGGAAACTATTTCAAATATCAACATTTTTGAACAGATCAAATTACACACTTAAAAAAGTCAGTAACCTCCAAATTAGGTTGTTGAACACTGGTGAAAAAACAGCTGTGGACTAATTCCTAGCTTAATTAATTTTCCATTTTTTCTGTGACCATATGTCAACAGTTTTAAAGAGTAGGAACCTACTAATGGTTTAATTTGATTAGTTCTTTTTTATGCAGTTGCTTCTATCACAATGTGTATAGCGAGGATTACGATACATAGCATGTGTAAATATCTGTCAAAATGTGGCTTTAGAAGATAAGTAACTGCTTGTTAAAGAGCTTGTTAAAATCTTTTGACTGCAAAAAAAACCCAGCACACACAGTGGAGCCAACACAGTGGGTCAACAAAGCTGTCAGAAACCAGTTCAACCACCTGTGTCTACCCAGCAGGTGCATCCTGTTAGAAGCCTGACTGTAATACAGAAGCAGTGACTGTATAAAAAGATTGACGAAGCAACTGTGATGTCACCCAGTGGTTTCAGCATACCATCTAAGAAGCCTAGATTTTGGCAATTTGAACAGCGCCATTTTGTCATTTTGAAACCGGATGTGATTCCTATTGAACGAGAGCGTGAATTGAAAATCCTGGGAGGAGCGAGGGGTGGATCTAAATGTGGATCTGACTGCATCTAATGAGGACCAGAGGATAGCCACGCCCCTAAAGCATATCTGGCTTTATCCTTTATCCTAGTCTATTTGGGACCATAATTTACAAAAATGAAGATCATGATATATCGAAGGAGACTTGAAACTTGCGATAGATGCCATAAAATGATATAGAACATCTTTATTGAAATTATAAATCAGGTGGGAAAGTAGGATTATTTTCTCATAGACTTCTACAGCATTGACCTTCTTTCTGCAACCACCTACGTCGCCATCTGCTAGTCATTAAATAGAATGCAATTTTAAGAGATTTCCGCATTGGCTTCACTTTTCAGACCCGGGTGCTGCGTCCATCTTTTACTACGGTATATGAACAGAAGGTTGCAGGTTCGTGCCCAGAGGAGAGCTATAAAGATTAATTTGCAAGCCCTCCATCTGATATGGGGAGTTTGTTATGCTGAATCTCTCCGGGACACATGTTTATAAGCCTTCTGTCCAATAGATGCATTCTGTCAAAAGTGCCTTCAATATTAAATGGTTCCGCAAGTGATTAAACTTGTTTTCAAATCCTCTCAGTATATGGGATTAATTTTATTGAACAAAACTGATAAATTCCTCTTGGCCTTTTTTGGGATTCATGCGAAGTTCAGTAAATCTCAAGACAGCCTTTACTTTTACAAGTTGAGTTTGTGTTTTGGGCTTTGTAAGTTAGGCAAGCTTTCAAAAACAAATGATTGATTGCGGTGAATACAAGTAAATAATGCCAAAAAAATGTATGGTGTCTTAAGTATTTCTGCAAAGTTTCAGGTTTTTTTCCCAAAAAAGTTGACTTTTTTTCAATTGCACAGGCAGCACATCCTGTTACAAGCCTTCCTACAGTGTGGATGGTGCTGCTTGAAACCCTGAATGGCACAGTAAAGATGCAGTTATAAGTCTTCGGACAGACATGTGGGAATCATTTAGATGAAACCAACTGATGAATATACTGTTGCACTTAAGGCCCCTCCCCATGAGAAGAATTTTTTGAAAACGCATAAATATTTTATCGTTTCAGCCTTGCGTCCTCACGGAGATGGTGAAAAAACCGTATTTTTTGAAAACGGTTCCAGAGTGAGAAAATCTGAAAATGCCTCCCCACCGTTTTTGTGTGGACAACCAATATGGGGTTTTTTTAAAAAAAAAAAAAAAAAAAAACAACAATGACGTGTAGCTTCCCTCACAGTCTTCAGGCCTGTGTGTGGTGATGTATGGCGCTGGAGCATTTTAACGAAAAAAGACCAAAAACAGAGAAGAGGGTGAACATGCGTAAGCGCTACATCGCCATACAGCGCCACACACAGGCCTGGAATATTTACTATAGCTTTTTGCGTCGCTTTAGGCGTCTCTGCATGGATGCAGATATTTTTAGAAACGATGCCATGTGGACGGGAGATTTTTTAGACATGAGAAAAAAAAGACTGTTTTCGAAAATCTCCATCTTCGTGTGGACGAGGCCTTAAGCTTCAAAGAGTCCAAGTATGAAGACATTTAGTCGCTTCCTTCATAAACGTTTCCAATTTTAACATTTTAAATCTTCTTCCTCTTCCTGACTTCATTACATTTTCGACATACTCAACTTTTCTACCATTTCTCCACTACTGCTTGGCCCCATCCCATTGCAGCTTGCAGGTATAATTTTATTTAATATACAGTATTTTTGATTTTCTGCATCTGTAGGAGATTATCATAAGCACCTTCCAGGGGATTAAAGATGGGGTCCACCTCAGGGCAGCTCTATTAAGAAATCTGAGTGGCAAAAGCAGTGCCTGCTATTCAGAACCCTTAACCATACTACCAAGCTGGCTGCAGCATGTTCAGCAATTTAAGAGCTTGCAGATGTACGTATATGAAGTGTGGACTGATATCTGAATTTGTAGAACACATTGTGTGAGATGATTCAGTACAGATATGGGAAGAAGACATTGGTCAAATTGGTTGCCTGTAGATCCACTTGGTTATTCCAGAACCTTTCATAAAGACAATTACTTAAAAAATTCACAGATATTAGATGGATGCAAAAATTTACTGAGAGCCAATGTTGTCATCTCCTGTCTATAATGAATGTTTTCTTTTTCAAATGAATCCAATTTGAACCATTTGAACCCTTAATTTTCACAACAACATTCAATATAGGGCTTAATATGCAGTTACCTATGTGTCCAATACATTTTGCAAATGATTCGCCAATATTTCAGATCTCCGTGATGAAAAGGAGCTGTTTGAATTTTAACTCTTCGTTCACTTGAACTGCGCTGACGAATATTGCAGAAAACGCTATTTGTACACATTGAAGAACCCATCCAGTACTAGGTGTTGGTTAAATGCTTTTTTCCTCAATAGGGTCATTCAAAATTTTCCCAGAAAGCATTAGTTTGTTCCTATTTATCTGTCACAGAAGTGTTGCATGGCATGGAGCAAGAATACTGCAAAAATAGGTGCCACAAGAGAAAATTTGGCGAGGTGACATGAGAATGATTATAATCAGAGAATTACTATTGTGTCTGAAGTCATGCTACTTGTGTTTAAAAATGATAATTATCGAAAAACCAAGCATGGAAATAACAGAAATTCACCTTTTTATTATTGAATGTATAAATATCGTATAATTTTGGAAACTTCAGACTCGAAATGCATTGTATGTAAATTTTTTAAAGCAAGTGAATATGGAAGGAACATTGAAACACCTCTTCATTGCAGAATCTTGGTGAGTAAAGTGAGGTCTCATAGTGGCATTTGGGCTGCACTCTGGTACATGAACTGTGAGGCATATTGCTATAAACACACAGTTATATGTAAGAATAAAAGAGGGAGAAAGAGACAGAATGGGAAGAAAGAAGGGGACAGATAGATTAGGAGAAAGAGTGGACCCAAGGACGGACGAGAGTTGTGGACTCACAGTGCAGGACAAGGGGACGACGAACAGCCAACAGTATTTCAGCACAGGGTATGGCTGGTATCCAATCATGTCTTCAATGTTGTCATAGAAACGGTTTGCGCCTGCCAAGCCATAAACAGCTTGTTTAGCCAACTAGCCTATTTTACATCAGACATTCAGTTTCACCTGGTTCATTATACCTTGACCTGAGCAGATTCGTATTTTCTTTCGGACAGAAAGAAACTTAACAAGTATCAAAAAAAATTTAAAAAAAGAGCAAATTTGTTCAGGATTCTTTACAAATATCAAGTGTCCTATGTGGGATTCTCACATAAATAGTGATATATCTCTCTTGTGGTTCTTACCAATTTATATTGCGGTAGAAAGAGAAAAGTTAACCCACTGAGGACTGATGTGCATTGGCGTTAATTACGAGAGGCAATTGTTGTGCTCACCGTAGATCCATCCAATTGCGATCGACTCCATACAAACAATAAACGAGATGCTCATTGTAGACAAACCGTACACACTAATCAGGATGAAGACCTGGATTCCGCCCTGAATAGAACAAGGAGAACACTGACTGTAAAACAACCTTTGGAAATATCTCAGGAGTGATTGCTTAAGATTTAATTATTTGTTTCATTATGAAAGTATCATTTAGCAAATGTCATGCAGGCTCAAAATGTATATTTTAACAATGAAAATTCACAGAAGTGAATTTGCAAAAGATAAAGCTAAAAATATTTAGTTTGTAGCAACAAATGCATTAGCTTAAAGTCCCTTTTGCTATTGGATTGTTGCATTGAAAAGGTAGTGTAAGTAGCATCAATGACATTTGCAGATGAATGTTCAGCTATGCAAAGTCAGGTTTAAAATTGCATGAATACAGCAGCAACCACTCAGATGGCTATCAGTGGTGGCTGGTGAGCTGAAAATGGAGGAGGCACAGGTCATCCCTTTGAAATAGTGATAGGTCTTGAGCTGTTTTCAGTCATTTATGTTACTTCTTAAACCCCAACACACCCTTGCGGTAAAGCCAGCATAACAGGATTTACTTGAGTTAGTGAAGGTGATTGACATAGGGAGTGGCAGGACCCTAAAACAGCACAATCAGCGCTGGAACTAGGTTGACCCTCAGTGGTAGCCCTCACTCATTCCTTGATGTCCCAGGACAGGACGACTACGACACAGGGGGAGGGAAGGATGGACGCTGGCCCCTCAGTGGAATATTCCCCCTTCAGGAACTGCCGGGACAAGGCATCAGGCTTGGCATAGCTGGACCCCAGGCGGTAGGAGCGAGTGAAATTGAATGAGTGAAATGGGCCTAGTGGGAGTTCAGCCTCTTGGCAGTGCGGATGTACTTAAGGTTCTTGTGGTCGGTCCATACTAGGAAGGGTTCCTTGGTGCTCTCTATCCAATGCCGCCAATCTTCTAGAGCCAGCTTCATCGTCAACAGCTCTCTGTTCCCGATGTCATAGTTTTCTACAAACCTGCTGGAGGTCATGGTATTTGGAAGGCACCCCGAAGACATTAGCTGAAGGACAATGGAAAGGCGAAGAGACTCGCTTGAGGCAGTTGAGGTGGCAGAATGTTCTCCACTCATGGACGGAACTGGTCTCCCAATCGATGTGGGGGTTATGTTGCCGAAGCTAAGGATAGCCTGGGCATGAGTGGCCGGCCAGGAGAGTTCAGGATGTGGAACTGGATGGTCTTGTGATGACTGCTGGACAGGATCATGGGAAGTGGGGTGGTCTGGTGGGTAATGGTACCCAGTTGGTGGTCGTCAAGAGTCTGAGTGAGGACCGGATGAGACAGAGAAACCTGACCGAGCCCCAACTGCTGGGCTAACTCCTCGCTCATGATGCTGGCATAAGCACCAGAGTCCACAAGGGCAGCCAAGGTGAGGGGACTGTCATGGAGGAGGAGCCGAGCTTGGAGATGTGGTCTGCGGCTGTAGGGAGGTAGTGTAGTCAAGCTCACTCGTACCTCCCTGCCTTGGCTTTTCCCGGACAGGCTGAAACAAAATGACAGTCTTTCCCACAGTACAGGCACAGGTTCAGGTGTCGTCGACGCTCCCGTTCTTCTGGGTTGAGAAGGATGCGGCCCAGCTGCACAGGTTCAGACTCCTCCATCTGCTTAACAGGCGAGGTGAACGATCGGGTGGGGCCTGCTCTGGATCGGGCTGGCATCTGGCAGTAGAGAGCCCCTTGACGTCTCTCCCGCCTACGAGCCTGGATGTGGAGGTCAATTCTAATGGCTAGCATGATGATCCCGTCGAGAGTGGAGGGAACTTCATATGAAACCAGCTCATCCTTGAGATAGTCAGCTAATCCTTGGAGGAAGGCATCCACTTGGGCTGCAGGGCTCCAGTGGTGCCAAATGACTCTGGCGCAGAAATCAATGTAGTCAGTAGTCAGCAACCCTCCTGCTCCCTTGTTTCAGGGTTAGAAGTCCCTGAGTGGCCTCAGAGCTGCAGAACCCCAGACCAAAGATCTTATGTAACTCCCCTGCAAAGGACTGGAATGAGATGAAGGCTGTGGACTGTCTCTCCCACTCAGCAGGGCCCCACAGATGGGCCCGGCCTGTCAGGTGGTTGATAGTGAGGGCCACCTTCGCCTGATCAGAAGCGAAGTTACAGGGCTGGAGGGAAAACCAGCAGGGAGCAGTTTGTCAGGAAGTGGGTGCAGGTCTCTGGGTCTCCTTCGTAACGCTCAGGGGTTCCTTCCTACTCAAGTTTCTGGAGCCTCCATGGGTAGCGCGAGTTGACAGTAATCCGTAAAACTCGTATGATTTAATGTGGTCGTCAGAGACTACAGATATGTGCACACTGTCGAGGCTGTTATTTGATTTTTGTGAAAATAACAAATGGCTACGAGTTTTACGGATTACTGTTAACTCGCATGTTTGCAAGCTAGCTACACTTATAGATACGTCCTGGTGCTAACAGTAACGTAACGTTAGCTAGTTGGCATTTCGCTTGTTTAACACTCACCGAAACCTTGTAGAGTCGGTCCCGCATACTAGCTCTGACGGAACCGACTAACTCCCCTTTCGCATAGTTGCAGCTCTCAATATGACCAGACTTGAAGTGGTTTTTGCCTCTTTTAATACTTTTATTCTCATTCTGGAAGAACGCGGTAAGATGTCCCAGACTTACGGCCATGTTGGTGTCGATGACGTCATTTCAGTGAGACGGAAAGATGTAGTTCATTGAGCGGCCTCAGACTAAAATAAATATAACTTAAAATATTTACGACAACCTGCAACTTTCTTCGGTTAGAAAATGATCATTTCAATTCAGAAACATCATATGTGTAATTCATGGCGCAAAACAAACGGGATCGAAAATTAACTTTTCTCTCGCCATTGACTACCAAACAAATTTTTTTCAAAATAAGTTCCCTTGCGATCCACCGGAAGGGGCGTGACTTCACCACTCTATAGTAGATCTTACAAGAGTGGGCGTGTCATATGAAAGTAAAGCAACGACCACAGTAAATTTTGCGGTTGTCTCGAGCATTAGCGAGCTATAAACCCAAAATTTACTCAACAAGTTAGCACTGAGCTAACTGTAATTCAAATAGTCTCTGAGTCACAGACATTTGCGTTTGAACTAACAGTTGGCTAGCTGCAGTTTTTAAATTTATTGTCAACTGTGTATTGATGTGATCTATGTGAGTGCATGCATCGACTTCACGCGCCGGCATGTCTGGTGGTGACCATCCCTGCGTCTACTGCCTCTGTCGAGCGGTCATTTTCAGCCCTTTAAACGCATCAAAACGTACTCGCGAAATGCTACTGGGCAGGCTCGACTATCAGCACTAGCCTCCGTGGCAATCCTGAAGGGCCTTTCATTGGAGCTCAAACGGACTGACATGCTGTAGGACCACGTCATTGATCATTTTTTTAAAGCAAGTGAAGAGGATGGAGTTCATTTTCAAATCACAAGCAGTTGTGAGTTAAATATTTTTTTTATTTTATTTATGTAAAGTTTTGGATTTTTTTTCATATCATTGCTGCTGGTATGTGAATGATGTCCCTGGCTGTATCCTTAGACTTTGAGGCACCTTGTGAAAGCTTGTTTTCTGGTCTTACGGTACAGAAGAAGAGTTTCTTTATCATCCCAAAATGTCAACAAGCTTGGGAGTCTTAGCAACTGGCTTGGTGCAGAAGGGTTAGAAAATGTAACACTGTAACTGTAAAATGTAACACTGTAACTGTAAAATGTAACACAAAGTGTAACATTTTTAGTTTGGTTGGTTCTTTTTCTTCCTTTTAAGGCATGTTTTAAACTGAGATTTCTCCTCAAAAAATCAGTGCCTCAAACATGGACTGCCTTGAAGATTGGAGAACCCACTTAAATTAACTCCAGCTGTGTTTTCATAAAAAGCATGTATTTTTCCAGGAAATGGTATTTAAGTTAAACTTAATATGTCAGGAGATACATTGTTTACTTGACGTTACTGTTAAAAATGCACTTCCAATAAAGTGAGTATTGGCAAAACCAGTTGTTGGGATGTTGTCAGCAGCTGCTGAATGTAACGAATAAAGTAACCAGTAATCTAATTTAGTTACTTTTAAAACCTCTTTCTGCAGATGTAGATGTCGGCGTCTCTAAATTCCAAAATTTCATTCCTATACAATTCTGGAATTGAATTTCCAAATGTCTAGATTCACTTGAATAATTTGCAAAAATCTCTATGACACAAATCCTGAGTTCTAAAGCTTAAATAGGCTCATGCACAACAGGAAAAATTGGCAAAATTTGGTATTCTGTGCAAAGGGGTTAAAGAAGTAATCAGTAATCAGATTACTTTTTCAAGGTAACTGTGGCAACATTGCTGTCAGGCCAAACCTGGGAATAATTATATCGAGGTCGTATTACCCATGTAACCAGCACCAGGCCCAGCAGGAAACAGACCACCACCACGAGAAGCACGAGAAGCTCATGGCGCCAAGGTTTCCAGAGTTTGTCAGGGAATCTGTCCATGATGCTGGTGACCAGGCTCTCCACAATAAGAGCCTGAGAGCAGATAATCATGGGCACACACATTTAGAATCTGTAAATATGGATAAGTTCACACTAACAGTCACACAGACGCACCACCACACACTCACATACATACCCACGCGGGCACATGCGCGCGTGCGCACACACACACACTCACGCGCACAAACACACGCACACACACACACACACACACACACACAGATATGCGTGCTTTGAGCAGTAAATAATTTAACTCATTAAATGAAGTTTTTATAGAAAAATGTACTTACAGTTTAATCAATTTTAATGAACAGACTGAATAAAAGCTGCGCAATCACTGTAACGCCATTGTAACTGTTTAACTGTGATATGAGTTCCATTGGGGGGAAAAAAAGTGACAAACTAAACTGAGGCACATTTGGTAAGGATGTGTCAAAATTGATACATAAGATGATAAGTTATCCATCTTCTTGCACATGCCAGGCGCAGGCGGGGTGAATGGGGGGTGCGCCACGCCAACAGGGTGTATCCAGGCATATTTTGCAATTTCGTGCCTGGCGCAAGTACTCCTCTGTCCCCCCTCTGGCCCTCCTGCCAGCGCAAGTGGCAATGAGGGAGGAGAGAAGGCGTGACTGGGTTTAACACAGCCGAGTCAAATCTTCAAATCAATCAAATGAGTTCCTCTCCTCACCTTTAAACTGTTGGAAGAAAGAAGCCTCTGTTCTAAATCTGCATGATGCGTTAATGTTGCATTTTACTTTGCTGCTTCAGGCATGTTTTCTGCACCACTAACATCTATATTAAGCATTACGAATATGAGTTAGCTGGCTAGCTGGGGCATTCGCAAATTATTACCATTAGCGAACTTGAATGGAATTTCAAAACGAAACTACGTCAGATCATTCAAACTTATGAAGTTGGAATTAAATACCAAGGTTACTCATTTATTTATTCTGCCTGCATCATTGGGAAGATAAACAATGGGTAGCGTGTTCCTATTATTACACCCTGTTGCTGCTTAAAATTTTGAAATTAACATGCATGGACAACAATGCAAGATACATTACACATTTATATTCGATATGTGATCTTAACTCAGTACGAGATCATAGCAATCAGGTTGTATTCCTTTCCCCCACTAAAAACGATAAAACCTATGTGACAATAATAGTATTAAGCCGCTTGCAAACTGGACGCTAGAACAAATTTTTTGCAAAACAGATTACACTCAATTCAAGGCAAACACGCAAATACAAGCAAAAAAAAATATTGAAAAATTAGTGAAAAATTTGTTTCACGTCCAGTGTGCAAGCAGCTTTACTGAGCATAGAACACAATAATATGTATGTATGTATGTATGTATATATATATATATATATATATATATATATATATATATATATATACGCACTACCTGATGTGAAGTCATTAGTTTGCATCACAGATACAGCTGCATTGATTAAGCCAGGTCGAGTTTCCATTATGCGTGCCAACCGCCTTTAATCTGACAGCAGAACAATCGATATAGATACCATAATTATTTATGTCCTGATTAGATAGTTATATTGAATAGTGGTTGCAGTAATTATTTATTGCACTGAAATGTGCCTGACATTCTGGAAACCTGCCTGTGAGGTTTCGGTGATGTGTGCGCACTGTGCGCCGGTCAGCCAAATTACCACAGCACAGAAAGTAAACCAGGTTGCAGCTGGCGAGTTCTCTGCGCACTTTCAGCAGAGCCTTTTACAACAAAATTGTCACTGCATCATGATGCATATGTGACACCTCCCCCTACTACGCCGCCACACCCATCTCTGCGCACGTCCCTCTACCAAATAGCCAAAGTTGCTGCGCACATTGTTGCACCGGACGGAATTACCACTGCGCAGGCTGCACCGGACGAAATTACCACTGCGTGGGCTGCGCCACACTGCGCTGCGCCAGGAAATTAGAGCCCATTGAATCATGAGTTGTTTCAGTTTTACCTGAAGATGTGCATGTGTAGGCGTGCATTTGTTTGTGCAGCTTGTGTGGGGTCTTTAGCATACCTGGTAGTCAAAAGTGAAGAAGAAGGCCATGAGGAAGAAGATGATGCACCACAGGTGTGCACCCGGCAGAGCTGATAAAGCATGTGTCATAAGTGCAAAAGGCAAATCCAGTCCTGCCGTTAGAAAGAGTCATGGCATTTACTTTTTCATCCAAGATATTGGCAGATACAATACTGCAAAAATAATTCGCCCTTTTCTGATTTGCTCTGTTTTTGCATATGAAGAGTTGATTTCCACAGGTGTACAAGTCCGTTTTCGTCTTTTTAGTGAAACGAGATTTTAAGAATCTGACAGCTTGTGGGGATCATGTTATATGTGTTAAGCTGATATATAAATATCAGCAAATATGTCTTATAACATATAAGGAGACTTTCTAGCCTCTATCTTGATTCTTCAACCAGATATTGCAAAACCCATTTTACGTATTTCAGTACTTTTAGAAGCACATGCCTCAAAATGACAGAACTTGAACTCGAGTACAAATTTGCAGCATTTAATTTTATTATTTCATAGTACTAAAACAGGGCATCTTTTTGAAAACATAGGACCACTTTCTAATGAAAATGATCAGCAAATATAGTCATACCAGTATACTATAGTAATGGAAGTCAAAAGGTTTCTTGAACAAAATGAATAGAACATGACAAATGGAAGGTAAATGTAGCTGAACAAATAAAAAACCACCAGGATAGCATAATAGCTTCGCCTTAGCTCTGTGTCGGGAGCAACTGTAAAATAACTGGCTGCTCATTGTAAGTTCTGCCAAAGAATAAGCAACTAAAAAAGATTACCTCGTGCTGCACTTTTTTTTAGCTTGTTTTTGGCCCATGTTTCTGGCTACCAGGATCTTTTTTTTTTATTTTTTGCTGGCTCTTATGGGTTGAGTCCACACACACACATCCTGGCCTGCAGAGTCAGCCATTGTGGTTAGGTAAGAAAGCCACAGTGTTTGCTATTGACCAAACACTTTTCTAAACGATGCTTTGATTGGGTGACTGGAATCGTGTACTTATAGAAGCTTTAAAGTGGACTTGGTCACCACTAGAAGTAGCCACCTGGGGAATTATCAATTCACTGTTCATTTTATATTGTACTTGAGTACTTTTTGGCCAAAATTAGCTTATGGTGCTTATTCCTCATCATCAATTAAAGAATGGATTTGTAGTATCTGATTTTTAATGAATATGGACTTCAGTGATTATTGGTTTCTGATCCTCATAAAAAAATGCAAAACATTGTTGAGACGACACAAGGAAACACAAAATGCAGTTTTTAGATGAACTTTTCACTTTGGCGTGACAATGGACACTACACACATAGGGATGTAACACTGATTACAGCACACACTGAGATGTACTGCAACAATGGACATAAGCACACTTGGAAATGTTCCGTTTAGCTCAAAAGTTTGCAACCCCATGCAGAGTATGTAAAATGTTGCCATTTATTTTGAAAATATGACTCATATAAAAAACTTGTCATATTAAAGGATAGTGATCATGCAAAGTCATTTATCATCACACAGGTGTCTGGCTCCTTTTAAAATAATAATGACTGGAATCACCCAAATGCCCCTGATTATAAATTTACATACCTTTGAATGTTTGACCTTGTTCACTCAGGTTTAAATGGCTACTCAGGGTTCCACACCTGTAGCTCTTGATATTGTAACTACTGTCTGTGTATAGTCATTGAGTTTGTTAGCTCCCAAATAGATGTACTGAGCTGGCTAGACACTGAGCCATGGGGAGTGGACAAGAACTGTGTGAGGACCTTCATAACAAGGTACGCAACAGGCCAAAAGTTTGGGGCCACCCTCAGATTTTTAAAACACAACGCATCGCTGACTCGGCCTGTGAAGTTACCACAAGAACTGATATTGCACATCTATGGGTCACAGAGAGTTAGCATACCAAATTTGAGAAGGCTACCAATAGTTGCTGAGTATTGGACCGGACAAAGTGATAGACAGACACACGACAGACAGACAGGCAGACGAAAAGGTGACGGCAATACCCCTTTGGCCAAAGTTGGCCGAGGGGTAAAAAAAATCACACATCAGCTGTTCTTTCCTTATTTTTTGCACATGAAATGACTTCAGTGCATAAAATAAAAGAAGCGAACAGGCTTTGGGTGAGACAACATTTTAAAGCTGTCCTGACTGATTGATCATTGACCACAATGTGCTATAATTGAGTTCCAATGCATTTGTGCTAAAACTGATCGCTTGAAATCTGCATGGGAATCACTGCCAGCGGCATACTTCAAGAAACTGTTGCATCGCATGCCAAGTACTGGTGACGCAGTGATCAAGACTAAGGGCGGCTATTTTGATGAATATAAAGTCTGAGCAAAGTCTGACAAAAATGTCTTGTTTAGCTTGAATCCGTGCTGGAAACGTGACAATATGACGTACTGAAACTATCTTGGCCCTTCATTCATAATAAACTGAAATGAAATGCAGAAAACGGCATTTTGAGGGTGGCCCCAAACTTTTGGCTTGTAGGGTAGTTTAACTTTTCAAAGATGGTAAAGGATATAAAGAGAAATCCAAAGACTTGAAAATGTACCTTTCCGATTAAGAGAGGAAAAATCAGGGGACATGATTTTAACATAACATAACATAACATAACATAACATAACATGAGTGGCGAGAACAGGCCATTCAGCCCAACTAGGCTCTCCAGTTTCTTTTTACTATTGTGAATATATCACTTCAGATACTCAGTGACTCAATGGTATCTAGCTTTAAGTCAAGCCTGCTCTTGAAAATTCCCAAGGTTTCTGCCTCAACAATATGGTCAGGCAAGCTATTCCACATCAAAATTACTCTTTGGTTGAAGAAATATTTCCTAATATCAGTGCTATATTTACCTTTAGTCAACTTCCATTTGTGACCACAACGAGTTCTACAAACAAAACTTAGCCAAAGAAATCCTACATAATTCACTTTATTAATCCCTTTAACCTATTTAAAGATCACAATCAGGTCACCCCTAAGACTAAAGAGATTAAGGATCTTCAGCCTCTTCTCTGAATTTTTTCTAGAGCCTCTATATCTTTCTTAAATTATGGTCCCCAGAACTGTACACAATACTCCTGATGTGGTCTGACAAATGTGTTGTACAAGAGAAGTATGACCTCCTTGGATGAGCACTCAATACTTCTGGAAATGTATCCCAGCATACGATTGGCTTTTTTAACTGTTACAGCACAATGGCTAGAACCTGTGAGGGTTTGGTCAACAATCACTCCCTGATCTTTTTCGTGTGGAGCACATGATAGCTTTAAACGTCCCATGAAGTAATTATGTCTAATTTTTTTATTACCTACATGTACAACTTTACATTTCGCTACATTAAATTTAATTTGCCACATTACTATCCAAACCATCCTGAATCACTTTAGTGGACTCAAAACTATTTGCAAAACCTCTCTGCAAATTTAAGTAATTTGCTGTCAATGTTCCTATCAAGGTCATTAATGTAGATGAGGAACAGCAGGGGTCCCAAAACCGACCCCGGAGGGACGCCACTCCCCACCATACCTAGCTCAGATGAGATTCCACTGACGACCACTCTTTGTGTTTCGTCCTGTAACCAGTTTTGAATCGACTCCAGAATACCTCCTGTAACTCCAATAGAGCTCATTTTAAAAATTAGTCTCTTATGCAGTACTGTATCAAATGATTTCTAAAAATCCAAGTATATGATGTCATAAGCCCTGCTCTAATCATAAGTCTTGGTGGCCTCTTCAAAAAATTCCAGGTTTTTCAGGCATGACCTTCCCTTACAGAAACCATGTTGGCTATCCCTCAAGATATTATGTTCAAGAAATAATTCCAGCTCGTCTTTTATGGTAGATTCCAGTATTTTGCATGCAATGCAGGTTAAACTGACTGGCGTATAATTTCCTGGCTCAGTACGGTCCCCTTTCTTATATATTGGTATTATATTGCCCTGCTTCCAATCATTTGGTATTTCTCCAGTTCCTAAAGACTGAAGATAGCGGAGAGTGGCTTAAAGATCAACTCACCAACTTCCCTAAGCGCCCTAGGATATAAGCCATCAGGACCCGCGGCCTTATCTGCCTTTAGTTTATGCAACTTGTCTAATACTTTATTATACCTGACGTCAATTTCCGCAAAATAATCTCGAGCATTTAACATGCCATCTGGCCGAATAAAAACCCGCTCCAAGGTAAATTCTCAACAAAGTAACTGTTTAAGGCATCCGCAATATCCTTGTTATCATATAGCAGCGATCTATCCTTATTCTTTATGCACTTATTCTGGTCTTTAACTTTCCTTTTTCTGCTACAGTACTGAAAGAAGCGCTTAGGGTTAGTTTTTGCCCCCTCTGCAATTTGTCTTTCATACAGTCTTCTAGCCTTCCTCAGCTCTTTTTAGACCACAGCCCACATTTTACAGTATTAAGCCTTAGTATTCTCATTGTTATCCTTCATGTACATCTTATAAAGATTCATATTTTCCCTCAAACTCCTACGAATAGCTGTGGTCATCCACTGAGGATTCTGATCTTTAAGCTTGCCTTTGGACACCTTTGGAATGAATTTGCGTTGTGAATCAAGTAAAACCCCCTTAAATCTTTCCCACATTTCATTTACAGACTCACAGTTCAAAGGGCCTCATTTATAAATGGTGCTTAGGCATAAAAAAGATAAGTATGTCGCTTTCTTTGCAGATTTCTGATTCATAAAAACAAACTTGACATTATAAAAGGGAAATTATTAAGATTATGCACAACATCAATAAATTCCAAGTCCATCCTGATTAAATAAATGAAAATTCCACACAGTTTATTTTACCCATAGGTTTATAAATTAGGTTATTTTCCACAAAATGTAATTTTTATTTTTTTGTGCGTACATATTATTTAGGTATGAAATCCAGGCAAATTTTTATGAATGAGGCCCCAGGAGTGTCTACCATTTCATTTAGCTTAGATTTGAGTGCATCCTGTCAAGGTTTGCTCAACTAAAATTGAGAATTTTGGTTTTCGAAGAAACCCTTTTAACTTCCCATGAAACATCAAAATTACCAGTAGAGTGATCACTAGTCCCAAGTGGCTCCAGTACCTCAACATTGCTAATTCTATCAG
Organism: Gymnothorax reevesii; assembly: GCA_029721435.1. Lineage (NCBI taxonomy): Eukaryota > Metazoa > Chordata > Actinopteri > Anguilliformes > Muraenidae > Gymnothorax > Gymnothorax reevesii. The sequence goes on along the minus strand of CM056579.1, from coordinate 19,472,363 downwards.
GGTCATTACAGAGCACTAAGTCTAAAATTGCCTTCGCTCTTGTAGGTTTATTAACATACTCCACCAAAAAATTATCATTTTTAACATCAAGAAATTCTTCCTCCCCTTTACCCTGTCCTTTCACCATTTTCCAATCGATACCAGGATAATTGATGTCTCCCATTATAATAGTCCCCCCTCCACTACTAGCTTGCCTAATCCTCTTAAAGAGCATTTCATTGACAATACTGTCCAAAGCTGGCGGTCGATAACTTACTCCTATGTTTCAACCTGTCTCGTGTTTGCCAAGGAGCCTGACCCGGATGTCTTCACAGGGCAAGGAATGTTCAATTTCCGGAATTTCCCGCACATTTATGTTTTCCTGCGCGTGTTGATACCAAGCCAAGGTCTGGTAGGCCAGGAAAGATTTCAGCCCAAACTGCCAGGTGGATTGTTCGGCACACAAAGAAAAATACACAACCTCAAGAGAAATGCAGGATGCTCTGGAAAGAGATGGTGTGGTCATTTCAATGAGCAAAATAAGGAGGTACTTAAACAACAATGAGCTGCATGGTCGAGTCACTAGAAGGGAGCCATTATTGCACCAATCCCAGAAAAAAGACCACCTAAAATATGCGAGACAACGCCTTGACACACCTCACAACCAAAATAGACCAAAATAAAACTTTATGGTCACAACCATATGTACTATGTTAGGAAAGAAGTCAACAACGCCCATGGTGGAAAATATACCATTCCCACCGTAAAGCATGATGGCGGGTCTCTGATGTTTTGGGGGTGTGTGACCTTTACAGCCACAGGGAATCTTGTGAAAATTGGTGGCAAGATGAATGCAGCATCCTATCAGAACATACTGGCAGACAAAAATGAAGGAACCCCTTGCACTTCAGCCCCTCTGTCAGTGGAGGTCGGTGCTCGTAAAAAGGACAATAAATCCGAATATAACAAAGAAACTGGAGCACTCAAATCACCAATTGCCGCTAATTTGCGAATTAATCAGCCAATACTGCTGCCATGGCAAACAAAATTGCTATGTGTCATAAGTGAAATATAACACATGTCCACACCAAATATGAAAGTAATTGGTCAACAATTAAAGCATGTACAGCGTCCACTATGAAGTGTCAACAGACCTAGACGAGGCGGCGAAGACAACAAGCATGAATCCATAGCAGCCGCCTGATGTTGTGCGGGGACGACAATAACAGATGCAGTACACATGTAGATGTAATAACAGGAGCAGCTCACATGCAGATGTAATAACACATTCAGCAAACATGTAGATGTAATAACAAATGCAGTACACATGTAGATGTAATAACAGGAGCAGCTCACATGCAGATGTAATAACACATGCAGCAAACATGTAGATGTAATAACAGATGCAGTACACATGTAGATGTAATAACAGGAGCAGCTCACATGTAGATGTAATAACACATGCAGCAAACATGTAGATGTAATAACAGATGCAGTACACATGTAGATGTAATAACAGATGCAGCACACATGTAGATGTAATAACAGAAGCAGCACACATATATATGTAATAACAAATGCAGTACACATGTAGATGTAATAACAGATGCAGCAAACATGTAGATGTAATAACAGATGCAGTACACATGTAGATGTAATAACAGGAGCAGCTCACATGTAGATGTAATAACACATGCAGCAAACATGTAGATGTAATAACAGATGCAGTACACATGTAGATGTAATAACAGATGCAGCACACATGTAGATGTAATAACAGAAGCAGCACACATATATATGTAATAACAAATGCAGTACACATGTAGATGTAATAACAGATGCAGCAAACATGTAGATGTAATAACAGATGCAGCACACATGTAGATGTAATAACAGATGCAGCACACATGTAGATGTAATAACAGAAGTGGCACACATATATATGTAATAAGAGAAGCAGCACACATGAAAATGTAATAACAGAAGCAGCAAACATATAGATGTAATAACAGATTCAACAACCATGAAGATGTGATAACAGAGGCAGCACACGTGTAGATGTAATAACAAATACAGCGCATGTGTACATGTAATAACAGATGCAGCATCCATGTAGGTTTAATAGCACATGCAGCAGACATGTAGATGTAACAACAGATGCAGCACACGTAGATGTAATAGCAGATGCAGCACACATGTATGTTTAATAGCAGATGCAGCACACATGTAGATGTAATACCAGCTGCAGCACACATGTAGATTTAATAACAGATGCAACACACATGTAGATTTAATAACAGATGCAACACACATGTAGATTTAATAACAGATGCAACACACATGTAGATTTAATAACAGCTGCAGCACACATGTAGATGTAATACCAGCTGCAGCACACATGTAGATTTAATAACAGATGCAACACACATGTAGATTTAATAACAGATGCAACACACATGTAGATTTAATAACAGATGCAACACACATGTAGATTTAATAACAGCTGCAGCACACATGTAGATGTAATAACAGATGCAGCACACATGTAGATGTAATAACAGATGCAGCACACATGTAGATGTAATAACAGATGCAGCACACATGTAGATGTAATAACAGATGCAGCACATATGTACAAAAGTATGTTTAATAACAGCTGCAGCACACATGTAGATGTAATAACAGATGCAGCACACATGTAGATTTAATAACAGATGCAACACACATGTATGTTTAATAGCAGATGCAGCACACATGTAGATGTAATAACAGATGCAGCACACATAATAATAATAATAATAATAATAATGCATCAATTTTATATAGCGCTTTTTTGGACACTCAAAGACGCTTTACAATGGAGGCATTATCCATTCACACTCTGATGGTGGTAAACTACGTTTTTGTAGCCACAGCTGCCCTGGGGCAGACTGACGGAAGCGTGGCTGCCAGTATGCGCCTACGGCCCCTCCGACGACCACCAAACATTCACACACAGCCATACAGGAGGGAGGGAGGGTTCCTATATGTATGTTTAATAACAGATGCAGCACACATGTATGTTTAATAGCAGATGCAGCACACATGTAGATGTAATAACAGATGCAGCACATATGGAGATGTGATAACAAATGCAGCGCATATCATAATGTAATATTAGTTGCAGCAGACATTAATATGTAATGACAGACGCATTGCACATGGAGATGTAATAACAGATGCAGCACACATGTAGGTAAAATAGAGGATGTAGCACACATGGACGTGTAATAGCAGGGCGAGCTCACATGTAGATGTAACAATAGATGCAGCACACTTGGCGATGTAATAACAGGCACAGCGCACTTTGAGGTGGAATAGTCAAATGGACTGGACTGGTTTTCCCTCTTGAGGCTGCTATTTGTATCAATGCCAAACACAATTTTTCAGATGCCAGCCAATGCAGACAGAATTCATAACTCCCTTATTGAAACTGAATAAAATACTTCAGCCACTGCGAAAGCAGACACTTCCTCATGCCTGTGATTTGTCTGCAAACCTGTGACTAACATATCAAAAGTCTTACTTTTCACTGACCCTTCATTTGACTTTTTGATATGAGAGACCAATATAAACAGCAATCAGAGAAACTTCTCATGCAAATATAGGCTACAGTATGCATTCCACGCACCAATTATTGCTGTTCCAAGCTGAGTGGGTAGAACAAATGATATCAGGTAAACAATTTTTTGAGTATCATTTTTACAGCTAACACGAAGTATGAAATATTCAACCATCCCGGTACATAAACCGGAAGTAGGATGAAGTCGGCAGTGAGAAATAGCACTCCACTCCATAGTAAAGTTACGCTCATATCAATGCAAAATGTCACCTGCTTGCAAGTAATACAAATTCTAAGAACAACTGAACACGATACAATCAGTATACATAATTTATATATATAATTTATTTTAAATTCAGACACTTTATTCTATTTGTGGGCACCTTCTGTAAAAATTATGAACAGGTTGGACATCAGTTTATATTTAGTCTTGGCCAGTCATATGCAGCCTGCTTAAAGTATCAGAAATATTCCACAAATCGCCAAACGTGACGTCCTTTAAATAATACTCCCAGTGATGTCATCTAGTTTGCATTTAAAACACCCCTTGCAATCCAACTACGCCCTCCATATTTGTCTCACTGCTCAGTTGCATGCAGTGCTCCAGGAAAAATATCAGTTAGTCCTTGCTGCTGGAGGTAAATACACTGCCCGGCCAAAAAAAAAAGTTGCAGACTCAAATATTTAGTTGGAACCCCTGTAGCTTTGATTACAGTGCATATTCGTCTTGCCATTGTTTTGACAACTATATGCAATGCCAGAACATGTATTTTCGATCAGAAATGCCATAATTTTTGGCTGAGATCTTGTCTTCTCGACATAGTGGTTGAACCACTCGGTAGTCTTTCTTGTGCACATCCCAGTAACTTTTAATGCGTTTAAGGTCAGGAATTTGTGGTGGCAAATTTGTTTGTGAAAATTATTCCTCATACTTATTTTTGTCTTTCATGGTTTTCTTTGCTAAATACAGGCCAATAACTTGCCCGTTCTGAAATACTGTAACATCTTTTCCACCATCAAAGGATGTGTCTTCCGACTTGATTTTTTAAGAAATGAGTAGCGACGTGCTTCATCATTCAGGGTTAAAATGATTATTGCCAGCTGAAACATATTAATAATCGCAATAATTATCCAATTATAGAATTTTTTCAATAATTTCCAAACGGTGACTTTTTTTTTTGGCCGGGCAGAGTAGTTGAAGGCCTAGTAATTTTGTCAGATGTAGAACATGCATAAAATCTTTTCCACGGCTTATGTGCTTAATAATAATATGAAGAAGAACAAGAAGAAGGAGGGGAAGAATTGGAATAAAGAGAGGAATAAAAAGAATATAAAAAAGAGCAAGAAGTGCTTTTAGAGAGCACATAAAACACATCTATCCAAGGAGTAAAAAGGCCAAAACAATCAGATAAACAGCAGCCGTATGAACTCACCAGAAAACCTGATGTCGATGAACGACGAGCCAGAATTGTGCATCACAAATCCCATGAAGGAGGAGAGTACGACACCAATAAATATGTTGAGCACGCAGTTTAGACCATAAATCAGCAGGCAGTCCCTGTGAGGAAAAGCACAGATGGATATAGATCGTGCTGCGAGCGCGATTGACACCACTATCAGTAAAACACAAAATGGCTCATATCAAAAAAGGAAAACTGAAAACCACCATGGCTTCACGTATGATCACTAGTCTCCATGATGTGTCCTTACGCAGCTCTGGAAAAATTTTATTTCATACAGTTTTCGAGGTTTAACCCCTTAAACCCGAACGCCGCCGGCACTGGGGGCAGTCGTTACGCGCAATAAATGCAGCATGTTTCCTAATTGCAACTTCGTCAAGCAGCTTATCCACTTTATGCAAAGAAACTGCAAAAAGCTCATGTTGATTCACTGAGGAGTCTTTTCATTCCAACTCGTCAGATAGTTGTTGCGAGTGAAAGATGACATTTAACCTCAATTTTGGTAATTTTGGTTACCATGGCATTGTGTAAACAAAAAGTTTGAACAATAAAAATTCCATAGCTAATACATTGATTTTGATTTTTCTCCAAATAAAACAAGAACACTTCCTTTATGCAACCAACCAAAACCTAGAATGTCAGTCCAGACAAAATATTTTTCCAAATTTTATTTAGATTTAGATCTTCACATTCAGTGTTTTGAGGGATATCCGTGGTAACAGCTACCTCAGTATTTATAGTTGAGAGTTCAACTGTAGTGGCTACAATCAAGCAACGTTATGATGAAACTGTGACATTGATGCTTACCGAAGTCATACAAGCATACCGATAATAATTGCTGCATATTAGTTAACCAGGAGCGTTTTAAATTAGCATGGCACACAAACTAACATGCAGTCGCTGATAAGCGGTCATGACTTTGAATGTAATCTGTGGCGCGAAAAATTTGTTTTGCATCCGGTGTGAAAGCTGCTTAAAGCGCCCGTAACGCGTGTATTCGTGTCTTTGCATTGACTTTGAATGTACGGCACGTAAACTAACATGCAGTAGCTGATAAGCGGTCATGACTTTGAATGTAATCTGTCGCGCAAAAAATTTGTTTCGGGTCTGGAGTGAAAGCTGGAGTTAACGCGCACATAGCACGTGTATTCGCATCTTTGCATTGATTTTGAATGTAACCTGTTGCGTGAAAAATTAGTTTTGCGTTGTTATGACTTGAAAAAAATCACAACAAAGAAAACCAGCAAAGAAAACTAAAAAAATTTATTCTTCAATAAAAAAAAAATGTTCTTCAAAAAATATCCACTATTTAATTCCTAATAACACTCTAATGCCACTAATTAACTCTGTTGCCAAATCAAAACTCTGCCTCTGCTCTGCTCTCCTCTGCTGTGCTCTGCTGTCTGACTAAAATCACAGCATTTATATAGACTAGCCACATTCTGGAAAGATCCACAGGATTCCTGGGAAATCCCACCCCTCCAGGCAGGAAGGTGCCAGAAGCTTCTAGAAAGCACTAGTCCTTAACATAGAAGTGAGATATTACATCACCACCAGAGGGTGCCAAATGAACAAAATAAATATAGCTGACCAGCAAGGCAGCAAAACAGCATGTAATAAATCTCCATTTACAAATGAAATATAATGCTGTACAAAAAATACGCATACATAACAGCGTCTGGTGTGAAACTCGCCCATAAGTCGCGTATTCGTGACTCTGCATTGACTTTGAATGTACGGCACGTAAACTAACATGCAGTAGCTGATGGTCATGGTCATGACTTTAAATGTAGCTTTGCAATGACTTTGAATGTAGCTCATCTGTCGCGCATAAAATTTGTTTTGTGTCCGATGTGAAAGCAGCTTTATGGATAGTACGCGACAGCTACAGAGAGCTTGGTTATGTTATGAACATAATACAGGTTTCGCAGTGTCTAAATATATGGCCGTTTTTACTGGTACGTCAGTCAATTTGAAGGGATTAGGATAAGCATTCGGGATTATGGTTAGGGGTCAGGGTTAAGGAATGAAATAGTTATTTAATCTCCGCCTTTTTCAGCTTTTTATTAACCACAACAATTTATAAAGGGGGATGAAATTATATCAAGGTAGTGCAGAGAAATTATTTGTAAACCGGTAGAGCTTCTGCGTTTCGTATTGCTTTCACAATAGCACTAGAGAGCTTGCTCAGACATTTGTCAAGTATCCGGCTGATCCCGGTCATGGATAAGTGAAGCGATCACTAACTGTATTGGCTGCAATCGAGCAACGCTATGATGAAACTGCCACATTGATGCTTACCGAAGTAACACAAGCATACCGATCAGAATGACTGCATTTAAGTAAACCAGGAGCATTTTTAATTAGCATGGCACGCAGGCTAACATGCAGTAGCTGGTAACCGAGCAGTCATAACCACAGAGACAAACAATTGCAATGCAGGTTCAACAGACAGCAAGTTCTGTTACTGTGAACAGTTGTACTAAGCATCCAAATTACAAATATTAATACTTTTAGTACAAGTACTAAAAGTTAGCTTCAAATGAGGTTTATGTTCACACACCTTTTGTAGAATTTCCCCTCATATCACATTGCATATTTAGGACGCAAATATTAGCAGCAGTAACTTGGCTACGTTCGCCGCTGTGCTACAGCCACAATCAACTGGCTATCATGTCAGGTTAGCTTATGCAGCAAAAGCAGCGTATAGCTTCTGTCTTTGAGTCACGGACAGTCACGACTGATATAGGCTTTATCTTCAGATATTTTACAAAGAGGCCAGTTGTTAGTGCTAACTATCGCTAGCGGCCCTGCTAGCCACTCAAAGGACGTTAGCTTCACTTACATTATTTGTGGTTATATCGTTACTTACAGCTTGTGCCTACGAGCGCTTGATCTATGCAGCTGCTTCAGGTTTGAGTTAGCAGCTGAAACGCTTATCCTATGTCGAATTATCCTTCATTTATAAAGCTGTCTTTGCTGAAATGCTGGGCGCAAGCAAGAAACGTTCCCTTCGGCCGCGGCTGTTTACTGCCAGCAAACAAAAAAGCTACCCACTGATTTCTAGTGGCATCCTCTTTTGGAAGAAAAATAAGTGTTTTTCTTCACGTCCAAAAGTAAACGGACAAGCAGCTTTGAGAGAGATACTGACAGAACTGCACCTCAAACGATCTGCGGTTCTTCTTTTGTATTTCCAAAAGTGTCTTCGCTACTAAGGCAAAGTATGATCTCCCGTTGTTAGTGCCTGCTAGAATAGTTTCCGGTGTGGGCAGGTCCAGCGCTGTGATTGGCTCTGGCTAGGTCTGTACCAATTGGACGGCACAACCTGACGTCAGGTTCTGCCCAGATCTCTCAAAGACCTTGGGAGGAGCTGTTTAGACAGGAAATCACGTTCATGAAATCACGTTCTTGGATTACGGCAAAACCCCTGTAACTTATGTTTAGAAACATTTCAGAGGTTGAGTATGGACAACTAACATTATAACATTACTAACATGTATTAAAAGAAGGATCAGCATAATAGGTCCCCTTTAAAGGAAAAGTTTTATTTCCCATATTGTGGGAAATACTCTTTTTTTCCCCATTTCAGGACCCCTGACAATCATCTCCAAGTTATCCAAAAGCCCAGAAGAGGTTGACCTTGGACTGCTTTATTGAATGAGGGCCAGCCCAATGCTGGATTTGCTCCATTCAAAGTGTTAGTGAATAAACTGTAAACCTGGAATCTGCAGTGAAGTCAATAATACTTAAACATAGTATAACTGCTGCTAAGCAAGTAATCTTTGCTACGCATTTCTGATATCCGTAAACATTTAAACCTTTGCTATCTGTTGATGCACAATATAAGGGGCCTGTAGCTCCTTTTGTTGGCCAATCAAAGCAGAGCTCATTATCATAGAGGAAAATACCACTGAGCAACCATGCTGCGTATGCAATAAAAGCTTGCAACATCAAATTCCTCACTGATGATGTTTGCCATGACTATCGCAATTTTTCAATGTCGCCTTTTTTAACATTGCCAAAGAGCGCAATTTTGGTTGGACCAGCTTGTGCCTGTGACTGAGGGACGAATTCGAGAATTTCGCTGACGTTGCTCTGCATGTCGTAAAAGGTGACTGAAAGGGGCGTCAGAGCGGAGTAGTGGCTCCTGATGACTAGCAGCTAACTCCATCATGTCTTCACCAAGCAGTGAAGTTCAAGTGTTTCCCTCGGCTACCTCATCTCAGCGCCATCCCTCCCCAGTCTCCATCAACACCAATGATGCTTCGACCTTAAAACTGTCACTGGAGGGCCTCAGCTGAAGTGGTGCCAGTGAGGCGCTTTGTTCTCACTCCAAAAAGATTGTTATTTGGGCGGCACGGTGGCACTGTGGTTCGCACTACTCACAGCAAGAAGGTTGTGGGTTCGAATCCGGCCTTTCTGTGTGGAGTTTGCATGTTTTCCCCATTTTTGCGTGGGTTTCCTCTGGGTACTTCGGTTTCCCTCACCCACAAAACATGCAATATAGGAACACTCCTGTACAGCTGTGTGTGAATGTTTGGTGGTGGTCGGAGGGGCTGTAGGCGCATACTGGCAGCCACGCTTCCGTCAGACTGCCCCAGGACACTGACCACATCTCGGTGTGCCAGAAAACTCAAAATAGGATAAGGGACACTGGATTCTTCGCTCATTAGAAGCTCTCTGCCATACTACTTTTGTTGCTTGATGGCAAAATAACAGAATAAACCTCCACAGTGCATCTGGTCCCAACACATGGACCCTTACACTCAGGGCAGAGTTGACTTCGGAAGTGCTTTCGTGAACCGTTATGTAGTTCTGTCAGACCTTCAAGAGGATCCTCATGTTAACTCCTACTCACTCTTTGTTCTAGTTACGCACAAAACAAGCCAGTCTGCCCTTGGAGAGCTCCTGTGCAAAGGGCACAAAGTCCCTTGGAAGGACTCAGATATTCAAGAATTGAGGATAAAAAAGCATAATGCCAAATCAGAAAGTCTTTGGAACAACACCAGCTTTGAGATCTCAAAGCTGCATGCTAAAAAGATCAAGGCATTCGTTCTAGACTGGAAGAGTAAAAATTGTTCAAGTCTGCTTATCCTCCCCGAGGTTGCTTGGGAAACTCTTGATAGATTTCCAGACTTTCAGCAGGTCTACAGTTCCATCAACCACAAAACAATATTTGCAATACTTGGAACCAGCAGTATTCCAACTAAAATTGTCAACACTCAATCCCAATATTAAGGTTTTCAAGCCCTTGTTTGTACCCCTGACAGGGAAAACAACTTTTCTCTGGTTACTACCGCAGTACTACAAGGGGACATAGCCACATCCCACGCGTTCAATGCATCGCATCTAGCCTTTTGTAACCCAACTGTAGATCCAAAGTCCAACCACAAAAAAGCCTTCTAGACATATTCCATATTACAGATTTTGACTTCAGACTTTAAATAACTAAGGGCAACCAGGAAGGTCCTGGCATTCAGTGCTAGCAAAAGGCTGGTAACATCTGGACGAGAAACCTCACCCTCAAACACCGCTTGAAGCTCTTTGAAAAACAGATGAATCTGTGTTTTTGTATGGTTGTGGATGGTTAACTTAAGAGACGTTTGATCAACTTGATAACCCCTTCACACGACTCCACCATGTTGCGTCGAACAATACGGACTGGACAGCCACACACACTGCGACTCAGAGCAGCCAGCGTCAGAGTCAAACCCTTTTCCAGGTTGTATTACATCAAGACACATTGTCACTACTCTGATGCAACAAAAGGAGGGCTTAAGAGACTAATGTTGGACAGGCACCGTGTGTATGACCGGAGGAGGCACTCCTACCAGCACCACCAATGATGATCTTGTCCAGAGAACACCTGATGCTGTTGTCAGATGGGGCAATGTTTTGCAAGGCGCTGCAGTGAGTGGTTGTCATCAGACGTGGGATGTTTAAACTGTGTCCGAAATGTTCAAAAAGCAACTGAGAGTAATGTTACTATTATTATTATTATTATTATCCTTATTATTAAAATTAGGCAAATCAATTAAATATTTCAATGAATCTATAACGCCATTTTGAGGAAAGGAGCATTGTACATTTACCTTACTAAAAATGACTTTGATGGGATTAAAGCCCATAGACATTATTCTATGAATCAGAGTACCTGCCATCCTCTCTCCACTAACTAAAAATTTTGCCAATAAAAAGGCATTCAGGTGTCTGATCGGCGATGGATATTTAAACACATTCTTATACAATGTGCAAACACGTTTACTAATTTTATCCTCAATTGTGGTGATACCAAGTGCGTTCAACAATTTCGCATGATGTGATTTTTGAGGGAAGCCACAGGCTCTCTTCATAACGCTACCCTGTAAGCAATACAATGCCTTCTTATCGCAGCTGTTCAAGCTTAACCATACATCATAGTAGGTTCAATCACTGTTTTATAAAGAAAGGTCTTAGCCTCTGTGCACAACCCAGGGTATGAGAATCCTTTCGATGTTAATCCAAAGGCGGCCTTTCTAGCGGCGCTGACGCGACCATTTATATGATTCTCCGCATTCTTATTTGAACTAAATTTTACACCCAAAATCTCCAGGCATTCTACAGATTCTATAGGCTGCTTATCTAAATACCAGGCTGGACTAATCTTAAAACATTTCTTACCATATACCATGCACTTTGACTTTTTTAATCCAAAGGAAAAACACCACTGACAGGTCTATGCATAACAAATGTCAATCAATTTTTGTAATCCTGGTACTGTGCGTGCAAATATTGTCAGATCATCCGCATATGCAATATTATTCTAAAGGTCCCTACCAAGACGTACACTTGTATCATTATCAGATAAACTCCTTAGTAAATCATCAATAAACAGGTTAAACAAAATTGGAGACAATACTGTTATGGCCCCAATTTGTTATTACATTTACAACACAACAGCAACAGCAACAGCAACAGCAAGGGATGACAGACACAGTTTTAAAACTTAAACACATTTAATTTTTAACAAAGACAATAACGACTAAACTAATCTACAGACCAAAATTAATTTACAAGAAAAACAGAAATATTTACAGTCCCTTTTTGGTTGGGTCCCTTGGCGATGTCCTGGGTGAGGAAAATGCTCTAACACAGGCAAAATTCCACAAAAGAAACTTCACAAGTCTTAAACAGAATGACAGGTCTGGTCACATGTATTCTTCTCCTTGCAATTTCTCCAACTACTTTACTGTCTCAATTCTACTCCTTATATACTCTTTTGCAGACCCCACCCACATTTAGACCTCTTTTTTTAAATTTTCTGGGACTTGCCCCAGACATGTCTAAAACATGTCCAAACATAGCTCCAGTCTGATCTTAACAGAAAAAAAGGTAAATGCTGCCATCTAGTGGCCAATATTCACATTACAATACGCTACCCTCTCGAATGCCCCTAGTTATAGAAAATGGAGAGCTGTATCGATCACAAACTCTAACTACTGCACCGGAAGATCTATAAAGTTCCATTAAGAATAACTAGTGAGCCTGAGGTAATCTACTTCTCAGTTTATAAAATAATCCATCATGCCACACCTTATCAAATCATTTTTCGGCATCTAAGGTACAGAGGAACACTATAGAACCATTCTGTGTGGAGTATTCAAGAACATCATCCAGAAAGGAACAGGCCAGGGCTGTCCCCATTCCCTCACGAAATCCAAACTGTACTCCACAAACATCATCAACAGGTTTCATATACTGTTCCAACAACTTCAACAAGGTGGAGCCCAATGTAATAGGTCGATAATTGCATGGATCGCGAGGGTCCAATGATGACTTTTTCAGTATTGGTAAAATAACACCAACAAAAAATGATTCGGGTACTACATGCCACCTAAGCATAAAAAAAAATTGTGGCAAGGTGGGTGCATAATTCACTGGACATCCCATAGATTATACGTTCACCTAAAATGCCATCATAACCTGGGCTACAGCTCCTCTCCAAGCGTGGAATTACTGTAGGTTATATACATCAGAGGATGATAATGAAACTTCAGACTGTTTTTTCATGTCATACTTGAACCACGCATTAACTTGGTCTCTAACAAGTCTCTGTTCCATTGTCAAGTCATCTACATCAGTGATTATACTCGAAAAGAGATTCATAAGGTCATCAATCTGAAGTGGGATATCAACACTTTTCTTTTCGTTCTTCTTTAATAAATTCCAAAATGATGTAGTATTTTTTCTTGCAATTAGCCAATTCAAATTGTTTAAGTGATTATCGATAACCTTTTGGACATTCTTTCGTACTGTTCCTCTGAATACCTTTTTGGCATGTTTCCAGCACTCAAAAATAATGCCAGTACGTGGTCTGCCATTTAAAACCCACAGTGACCACCAAAATCGTTTCTTATCCCTCAAATTAGATAAGAGTGGGCACCAGAAGGACTTCGGTACAAATTTCCTGCTGCCTTCAGAGTTCACTTTCTCTACAGCCTCATGAAAACATTTAGTTACAACTTCAATTGCCTATCAACTACTTGCTGAGCATGTGCCCTACTAGACGGTAAACAATCCATTTCATCAGATAATTTTCTCATATTAACTTTCAATGCAACTGCGCATTTCTGCCTTGACATCTTATTATTCCAATTCAGCCTAGGGAACTTCCGTGTTTCTAGACCATAATTTTTTGATTCATTTAAAACCATATTGATTTTAAAATGAATAGGTAAAAGGTCACCACAGTTACCTTCATCCAATTCAGCTATAGAACATGATTCAAAACAACTGACATCGTGGTCAAAGGTGAACACGTGATCAATCCATGAATAAACCTGCCTAGTAAGAGAATAATATGTGAACATGCATGCCTGTTTCCGCATTAGATCAACAGCTTTCATACGATTACAGATTAAAAAATCATATGAAATACTACTATAACAAGTAAAACCATTCTGTTTAAACCAGGTTCTATTTAGCTTATTACTAGAAGGCAACTGCGCATTAAAATCCCCACAGATTGTCAGCGGTGCCAACGGTCCATACTTATCGATAATGCTCTGTACTGCTTCCAGTGTTCCCAAATGCTGTTCAGTTTGGCTATTATTACCTTTATCATAGTATGGCATATAGACATTAATCAGCACCCTTACAATATTGCCACATTTGTCTGAAATACTTATCGGTAAGATACGATCACTCAATGTCTCAATCATATTGTACACAAGTTGAGGGTGCTTCCTGCATATAACTGCAACGCCACCATAAGGACGGCCCTAATAATCGGAATCAGCAAAACTCATAGCAGATTTAGAAAAAACAGAAAATTGGGCGTTAGACCCATCATTCCTAATCAATGATGGCACTAACTCCAATTCATGAGGCCTGAGCCATGATGTCTCCTGCAGACACAGTATATCTCAGTAATCTAGTGAACACATGATCCAAACTAGAAAAGCACTCAAAGAGCGCAGAGCCTCCGCCAGGGGGCAGCAAAGCCAAAAGCATGGCGATTGGAACTCCGGCCCATCGGAAAGACGTGAAATCTAGAAATGCAAGATCTAAATACAAAAATTTCAATGTATGCAGATGATACCATTTTTTTTACTGAATTCTGACTATGAAACACTTCAGAGTCTTACAAAAGACCTGGATGAATACTCAAAACAATCTGGGCTGAACCCTAATTACGAAAAATGTCAAATACTGAGACTTGGTTCCTTGAAAAATAAAAATTTTACTCAGCCATGCAATCTACCACTTCACTGGACAGATGGACCGGTCAATGTTCTCGGTATACACATTCCAGAAAATATTAGTGAAATTTCAACGGTTAATTTCAATAATAAGCTAAGTAAAATTGAAAAAATTCTGCTCCCATGGAAAGGGAAACATTTGACCATTTATGGCAAAATAACTCTGATCAATTCATTAATTGTATCCCAGTTTACATATTTATTCATGGCATTACCAACTCCTAAAGAATCATTTTTCAAAATTTATGAACAGAAGATATTTAAATTTATATGGAATGACAAACCTGATAAAATTAAACGTGTGTATCTCTACAATGATTATGTATCTGGTGGCCAAAAATTATTAAATCGAAAGGCTTTAAATCTTTCACTGAAGGCCTCCCTTATTCCAAAATTCTATTTCAATTTAAACTGGTTTTCTAGTAAGTTACTTAAAAGTGTCCATCCTATGTTTGAAAAAGGATTCTTCCCATTCCTGCAGATTAAACCTGTGCATATCGAGTTAATTACTGACATGTTTTTCAGTGTCTCCACCTTTCTGGAAGAAGCTCTACAGAGTTGGTTGCAATTTCAGTTTCATCCACCAGAAAATATAGAACAAGTTCGACAACAAATAATATGGTTAAATTCCAATATACTTGTTGATAGAAGAATGATTTTCTGGAAACGCATGTTCGATAACGGTATTATTTTTTTAAAGGATATAGTGAATGAGGAAAATAAAATTATGCCCTACAGACAATTAACTAGTTTTTATGGAACTGTCTGCACATTGCAACAATATAATCAACTTATTGGAGCTTTACCAAATACTTGGAAATCAAAAATTAATAGACCTGGAGGACATTTAGTCTGTCTGCCTCAAATGAAAATGGTACAATGGTTAAAGAAAATAAAGATTAATAAACATATATACAAATTTTACTTAAGAATAAAGAATTTAGTTGCGACACAAAATAGAATTCTAGATAGTTGGGAAAATTTGTTAGACACACCAGTTCCATGGAATAAAGTCTTCAAAATTCTTTACAATACATCACTTGATCCGAAGATAAGATATTTTCAATATAAGCTAATATATAAGTTTCTAGCAACAAAAAAGATGCTACATATCTAGGGAATTGAGCCGTCACCCCTCTGTCGATTCTGTCAAGAGGAAGCGGAGTCAGTAGTCCAGTTCTTTTGGTACTGTCCTGTAACAGCCCTTTTTTGGATAAAGGTGCAAAATTGGATATCTCAGTATAATAGTATACAACTAGATTTATTTAAGGTATTACTGGGTGATGCAACAAAAAAAAAAAACACCAAATATGCAATATAATTGTATATCTTGCAAAAATATTTATTTTCAGGTTGACATCTGTTGGGGAGTTAAGACTTGAGAGATTCAAGAATTTTGTCATGTCTTACAGTAGAATTGAGTGTGCGATGGCCTATGAGACGGGTCTTGTAATTTATGCCAAAAGATGGGATAAAATTCGGGAGGCTGAAGGTTGGGAATAATAAAGAGATGGAATGGATGAGCTAATAGTTACAAATGCCAAAGATATAAGACTTGAAATCTTGAACTTTGACGTATATCTCAGCAGAACTTTGGCCTGGATATGCCAAAATTTAATCATCTCTTCCTTGAGTTAATATCCACCTACCCTGAAAATTTCGTCAAAAAATCCGGCCATAAGTTTTTGAGTTATGTTGCACACAAACAAACCAACAAACAAACGGCATCGAATACATATACCTCCTGGTGGAGGTTAATTAGACTTAAACCCCTTACAATTATATGAATCACAATTCAAACACAATTCAAGAGGTGTAGTCTTACCAAAATCACGAGCACCAGTCTTTACCAGTCATTCCTTCATCTTACCAAAGAGGTGCTGAGATATACCCCAGCCCCCCTACCCTGTCCCAAAATAAGCATTTCAGATAATGGATGGTTAAATTGTATACAAAAATATATTCTCACAGCATCAACCTATATAAAAGACTCAATCACTTATAATTATTTAGAAATGCAGCGGAAGCACCTACTTGTAGCAGTCGTACTTGTATCTGTTGTAGCTGCCCAGGGTGGTGAGGACCCCTTGACTCACCCCGAAGGAGAATAAAACCTCCATTAGAGCTTGTAGCCACACCTGGAGAGAGAACACAGCCCATTTCAATGCCTGCAGACAACTTTTAAAAACCACATCACCCTTTCAGATAATATACTCATTAGCACAAAGTTAGTTGGAGCCTGTCCCTACTGCCAGCAGCCATACCACTACTCAATCTGCTCTAGTCATGTGGCTGAAGCTAAGCAGGTGAGGGCTTGGTTAGTACTTGGATGGGAGACCAGGTGGGAAAACCAAGTTGCTGCTGGAAGGGGTATTTGTGGGCCAGTAGATTGTGATCTTCCCTCTGGCGGAGTAATTCAGTGATGTGAACGCTGTACTGAAGAAGACGTCGTCTTTCATGTGAGACGTTAAACAATGGTTCTGACTCTCTGTGGTCATGCTAAGATGCTTTTCGACAAGAGTGGGGGGTTCCCCAGTGTCATGGCTAAAGTCCCAACCTGGCTCTTTCGACCAGCCACCATTGGATCATCCCCAGATCCAATTGGCTGTGCAATTTCTCCTCTCTCTCTCCACCTCAACCCCCAGGGCTCCCTTGAAAAAGCGATTTCAATCTCAACGGGACTTCCCTGATCAAATAAAATAATAATAAAAATAAAAATCTTTGGAGACCCAGGGCATAGAAAGAATTTAGGGGGCCCATCTAAAACTAAGCCACTTGAGGGATTCAATTCTTTAGAAAATAACACCACTGCTACAGCTAGGGGCTCTGAATCTGATCCTACAACAATGTTCGGTGTTATCCCTGCTTTCAGACAGTACATATCCATTTAGAGTCCAGTTGGAGTCTCACAGAGCCCAATAGGAGCCATATTTACACTGTAGAAGTTGATTTAACACCAGACATTTTCCAATGATTTTTATAGCAGCCCTCGCAGCGAAAAGGTGTTTGAATCTCACCCGGGACACTGAGCTTACAATCTCCCTCCGCTAATGTGGGCTTCCTTCCTCCCACAATGGGAGGACCTTGGGTCCCTTGAGACATTTATTAGTCCCCACAAGCACAGATAAACATTCACAAGATAAACACAAGTGCACACGCACGTGCACACAAACAGATTTTTTTTTTTTTTTTTGCCAAATTTTTTAAATTACATGCAGTAGTGTATAACTGTGAGAATAATTTTATTTAAAATTTTTCCTCTTTTAATACTGAGTGTTTACATGATGTAAATTATTTGAACAATTTACAAATGTTTTAAATCTACAGTCATTTACAGTTTTTTTTTTTTTTCCGATCGCAAGCAAGCACTGAAGTCACATGTTCAAAACTCTTCACACAGCCCGTATTTCCATCATGCATCTCAGCTAAAGAGTTAATCTCATCCCCAAAACTGTTTCTCACCAACAAAACACTTCATACAGGTCTCAAAATAAGCTCTTTCAACCACAACACTAGCAAATAGTCTCTCTTTGGAAACAAACACTGTCACTCTTAGCACACTGAACTGCGTAATACTAACAGAGAGCATTACATAAAATAAATTTTATCTTTCAAGTTTGAATGATTTTTTTTTAGATAAATCCGAATTCATTATAAAGAAAGATCTATGCACTTTGAGTGTTCTAAATTAATGTGTATATTGTAATATATTGTAACAAGAATGAATCAGGAATGCAGCAATTTACAGTTTTTTACAATCGCTTCGACGCTAGCCTCAGAAGTTGTTGCTCAACTTTCAAAACTCTAGATACAAACCTCAACAAAGATCATCAAAATAGACCATTTTTCAAAACTCTAAACACTTTTTTCAATTGCTTGGATACAATACACATTACATTTAAGTCATTTGTTCATTGAACAAATGACTGTTCAAAATGACACAAGTTAACATCAAAGTATTACAATTTTAAAATAGAATACACACATTATATATGATTTGACTGTCTTTTCATGTCATTAAAGGTATCTAATTTTCAATGACTACAACTACTCAAAATGATAAGTAACTGAATCGTTGAAGTACTTCAAGTTTTTGCCCAAATTTCCCGTGGGTAGTAATGACAACTGACTCCAATTTGACTCCAATTACTGTAATGACAATTGACTCCAATTACTGATTATTGATTTCACCTTGTGGTAAGAGTATATAGGTAAGGGTTTGCACCCATCACAGCTTCAACACAGTGACAGCATGGAGCAGGCAGATCAGCTGAGAGGTCACGCAGTGAGAGGACGTGGACGTGGAGGTGGAGGTGGAGGTGAGGGGGAAAGATTTGGTAGAGGACAAGGACCCCTCCATAGAGGTGGCCGTGGGCCTCGTCAGAGAAGGAGGCATAGGCCCCAACAGAGAGATGGCCATGGGCCTCGTCAGAGAGGGGGGGGGGCGGTGGTAGAGGACAAGGCCAGGGACCAAGACAGTGAAAGGGTGTCAAATGAAATCAGAGCAACGGTTGTGGATTATGTCATCAATCGGGGCATGACGATGAGTGAGGCCGCTGCCTTGATCCAGCTAAGAAGATCCACGGTGGCCTCGATCATTAGAACATTCTGCAACGAGAACCGGTAAGTCTTCAGCATGGACTATGTATTTGCGTAAACTACCATAAATTATCAAATTTCTGTAGTGGGTAATGATATACAGTGCTGTAATACAGCCTGTGTCTTACCACTATCTTAGTGTCTCTCCAGTGTACCACTGTATAGTGCATACAAATAGATACCACACAGTAGGTGTTGTGCCTCAATGTGTTCTTTGCTTTCCCTGCAGAATTGAGACCAGGCCAAACGGGGGAGGCAGGGGCAGAATTTTGACTGACCAACAAGAGCTGGCTGTGGTCAATTTAGTTCGGGCCAGGAATGAGATACGCCTGACCGAAATCCAGCAGCACATCATCGACAATGTCGATCTATTCAATAATGTGGAAGCCATTAGTCTGCCGACTATTGCCCGCATACTGAAAAGGAACCAGGGGTCTTTAAAGCAGAGCTACCGGGTGCCTTTTGAAAGAAATACAGAGGGTGAAGCAGCTGTGGGCAGAGTATGTTCAGGTAGGCTAAGTTTAAAGATTCTTGTGGCAGTATGAACGATTCACATGGGTTGGATCTAATGTTACATTCTAGAGGAATTTCCTTTCAATCTCTTTTTAGAGGGTGATGGAGCTGTATGCTGCAGAGGACTACCACAAATTCCTCTACATAGATGAGGCAGGCTTCAACCTGGCCAAAGCAAGGCGGAGAGGGCGAAATTTGATTGGCCAGCGAGCAACAATCCAGGTACCTGGACAACGTGGAGGGAACATCACTATGTGTGCCGCCGTATCTGAGGATGGTGTGGTGGCGCGCAGACCTGTGCTGGGATCATGCAATGCAGCCCTCCTTTAGGATTTTTTAAACGAACTAGAGCAGCTCTGTCAAACTGAAGGAGTCACGTATGTTGTCGTCTGGGACAATGTCAGGTTCCACCATGCTGAAGTGGTGCACACATGGTCTGAGGCCCATCCACAGTTCATAGTATTATATTTGTCCCCATACTCATTTTCTCAACCCAATAGAGGAATTCTTCTCGGCATTGAGGTGGAAAGTCTATGATCGTCGCCCGCATGAACGTGCCACCCTCCTCCAGGCCATGGATGACGCGTGTAATGAAATAACGGCAGACCAATGTCAGGCCTGGATTCGTCATGCCAGGAGATTTTTCCCCGATGCCTGGCAAGGGAAAATATCCACTGATGTCGATGAGAATCTCTGGCCAACTCCAGAGGAGAGAGTTGATGCAAATGATGAGTAACAATGTTACTGTATTTTTGTTTACAACTGTTGACTTTTATGGCAGTTGATCAAAATGTTCTCATTTACTTTATGGCTACTTTATGCCATTCTTCAAATAAACATTTTACTATTGTATTTCAAACAAAAATTTCACATTTTGTTTATGATTCCATTGTCTCTACTGTTCAGAACCTTATTGAAACATGTATGAAGTGTTTTTTGCAGTAATGAAAGCGATTGAAAAAACAACTTCGCAGTGAAGCTATTGGTATCTTGTGTGTGGGTGATCTAAAGTAGTGTTTCATGATAGGTGAGTCATTTGAACCGAAGATTCAGAAGTGCAAGTATTCTTCAATGATGAGGATACACAATGTAAGGTTTTGAACAAATGGTTGGGCTGTGTTACAAGTGCTGACCGTTATGAGTGTTGTATCTAACGTTTTGAAAATTGAGCAAAAAATTCTGAGGTTAGCGTCAAAGTGATTGTAAAAAAACTAAGTGTTTTGAACAAAGCGCGTTAGCATTTGAAAAATTTGCTGTAAAAGTATAGTGTTTTGCAGGTGGTGAACTAGAAACCGAGAAAAGAGTTCATGGATTTTGGTGACTGTGGTCACTGAATGCATTTTGTGTGAAAGCAATGAAAAGTGATCCACAGTTTGGCCCACATGGACATCTGTTTCGCAGACTGTGTTATGAATTTTGAACATGTGACTTCAGTTTCGACCAATGCTTGTTGGCAATCGAAAAAAAAAACAAAAACTGTAGCTCACAAAACTGAATTTAAGTCTATGCAACGTCCACTGAAGTCATGGAGGCAACAAGTGTGTGTGTGTGTGCGTGTGCATTTTAGTGTATTTGTGTGAGTGTGTGAGAGCGTGCTCGCATGCCTGTGTGTGAGTGCGCATGTGAGTATTTTAGTGTATGTTTCTGTGCATGAGAGTTTGTGTGTTTCTGCGTGTGTGCGTGCGCTTGCATGCTCGTGTGTGAGCGTGTGTATTTTAGTGTATGTCTGCGTGCGTGTGTGCGCATGCCTGTGTGTGAGCGCGCGCATATGTGTGTATTTTGGTGTATGTTAGTGTGCATGTGTGTGCGTGCGTGTACCTATGGTTGCGATAGTTTGTGAATAAATGCAAGCGTGAGAGTGTTACTGTGCGTGAGGGGGGGGGGGGGGGGGGGTTAAGAAGGTTACAGCAGGCTGCTGAACAGAGCCTGACTGGCCGTGGAAACAATCCTGTCATTGACACAGCCTTCCCTCTTCATTAAAATAGCTGCCTTTGCCAGGATGAGAAGGGATGTTGTTTTCTAGAGGAGATTGCATCAAATGGACAGAGGCCTGCACTTCGTCACAGCTCCAAGTATTTCTGTAATACAATGTGAGACAGAGCTCAGGAAAGCTCGTCCACATCATGCTACATACAGAACAGCCAGTAGGAGTTTAGGTTGTGGGGACAAAACCATCCCAGCATACAAAGCGCATGTGCAGGCAAAATCCCTGGACATTTTGCAGATCTATTGCCAGGATCACAAACCAATCTGGACTGACCATCGCTGATAATTTTTGAAGAGCAAGGACTACGTCCCTCATTACTTTTCTCCACCCAGAATCATCTTCCATGCGTTCTCTCATTGGTGTCCAGGTAGAGAATCACTCCATCAGTGTTTCTACTGTAATCAGCAATCTTATAGAGCCAGATGCTCAATGACCAGTACTCAAAACCATGCAACAGACACCTGCAGGATAATGCAGGGCTGCCCAAAACTATTATTGAGGATCAGCTGTCCAGTGCACTGTCACCCCAGCCCTTGCAATCGCAACTCATTCAGCAGCTTGCCATCTTCAGCCGCTAATTAGGAGGTTCGGGTGTGCCACTTTTGGTTCATATGAAAATTCACCAGACAGCAGAACGAGAGCAGCGGGGCTGGAGCGCCACAGAACACAGCCTTCACCAAAAGGTGTCAGTAATTTTAATAGTAATGCCCACTAACTCGCGAACTTACAAATCCAGAGCTGAAATGATAGAAGTCCGGGAAAATGTAATACTTTATGCCTTCCCAAGCCCCTGGCAGCATCACTCCACGGATGAAGAGAAGGAATAGCAGGATCAATGGAAAAGACACGGTGAAGTAGACCACCTTTGTAACAAAAAAGAAAGGAAATAGTGAATTAGGCCACCTTTGAGACAGAATGGTAAAGATACTAAAGTTTACAATTTTTAACACAGAATGAAAAGCCGCAAATGAGGTAGATCACCAAAGGGACAGCGCGAAACGCCACATTGATTTACACCACTTGTGATACATGGAAAAATGAATAAATAAATAAAATAAAAATATGAATTATAGCACGTTTTTTGAAAGCACTATCTACATCCTTAAAGTGAAAGAACAATTATTATTGCATTATGCCTACATTCCTCTGTCTCTCCCATTTAAGTAAACGGGCTGAAATTGTAACAAATTTTGTAACTAGAAATTTTGTGACTAATCTTATTAAATATTGAGATCGGTAAAATCATACCACAATGTCACAATAACTCGACAGGTTTTTGTAAAGTTAGTTTTTGACAGTCGCCCCTTGGGAGATGGTTAGCACATGAGGAGGGTCACTGGCTCGATAGTTACCACAGGATGACTACGTTCACATTCCTGGGCTGAAGTGACTCAAATCTGACTCTTTGCTTCAACGTGACAGAGATCTGATGTTTCAGAGCTGTATGGACACAGAAATCTGATCTTATGTCTGATCTTCAAATTAGAATTGAGCCCCTTTCATGAGTGGTTCTTGATCGGATTCAAATCTGATAATTGGCCATGCTCCATGAATGAGAACGGTCAGATCAGAATCCATGCGGCTTTTTTCCTAAACCTTGTCAGGTACAAATGACAAACTGTTTGCTGTCCTCCAGGGCAAAATTCCATCCATGCATTCGCTACAACCGCATCCATTTGCACGGTTTGAATCAGATTTTACGACCAAAAGAGCTCTCACCAATATGATGTTTTTTGTTGTTGCAAAAACGTACCATTGCCTGCCGTTTCAGATGAGCAGATGCATTCACATTGCTGATACAGTGGATACAAGTCACTTGAAATTATGAATATGAAGCATCGAGGTGGGCAAAGCTCATCTGAGCAACAAATCGAATTTGAACAACGAGACTTGTGATGGAAACGTACCGAAACTGCGTGCAAATCAGAACTTAATGGGCCGTTTCTGAGAGACCCCAAATCAAATTGTTCACAGAAGCAAACGAATAGGGAACAAATGAGGAACTAACTGCGGTAAGGCTTTACAATGCGGTACACAAAATGATTTCCGAGCTGTTAGTTCCTCAAAAACTGCCCATTATGGTTTACAAGAAATCAGTCCCTCATTCTTTTGTTTTATCATGTAATCATTAATTACACTATTAAATGTGGATTAAGGAATTACTCTAGAACCATCCTGTAATAAAAGGCTCACTAGCAGTTAGTTCCTCATTTGATGCCTGATAACCTCTCAAATTTTGATATTATTTTTGATCATTTTCATTAATTGCAAAGTGTTGCCTGCTTTTTTTCTATCACTGACAGATTTGACCTACGACAGCCTCCCTTCTCTCTCCAACTTTGTTCAGCTGACCCATGGAATTGATCCTGCAGCCCCCCAACCTCCTACAGATCTGACCGCCCCTCTCTCCCTGCTCACTTACCTTGCCAATGAATCTGACTCCTTTCCAGATGAAGAAGTAGCAAAGCACCCAGGCAAACAGCAGGCATAGCAGTAGCTCCCAGCGAATTCCGCCTAACTCAAGGCTGGCAGAGGGATAGTCTGATTCCCAATCATTCAACACATAATTCCTGGGGGATTAAATGTACAAGTTTATCTGTGAGTGTGTGTGTGTGTGTGTGTTGTAATGTGAAAAAATGCCACTAATGTCGACCCTTTTTGTTAAGCCCAGTCTGGAGCTAGGTTTTGGGCATGTCCTGGGCATGTCTGAGAGGGGAAAGTCCTAGAGAATAAAAAAAAAAAGTCTAAAAGGTGGGAGGGGCCTGCAAAAGAGTACATAAAGAGGAAAATTGAGAGTAGGAGAAATTGCAAAGAGAAGGATACATTTCACCAGACCTGTCACTCTTTTCAAGATCTGTGAAGTTTTTTCATGGATTTTTGCCTGTGTTGGAGCATTTCCCTGTCCCAGGATATCACCAAGCAACCCCATCTCAAGGGACTGTAAATATCTTTTTTATTGTATATATCAATCTTGGTCAGTAGTATAAATTGTAGGTTAGTTGTTAGTCTTTGTTAAATAAAATCTGTTTAAGTTTTAAAATTTTGTCTGTCATCCCTTGCTGTCTTATGTCATAACAAATTAGGGTGTGTAAACAATGTGTGTGTGTGTATGCTCGAGTATGCTGTGTGTGTGTATTTGTACACATGCAAGCAAAAGCCTGACTCTCCCTGAGCTCCATTTTTGTCGGGATTCCTAAACTACGTTTCTGTCTCACTTGCAAGGAAGCGCCATAAGTATGTTGCATTTTTAGGAATTATAGCTGCTTTGGACTGTCTGATTTCAGCTGCCAGGAAGCATAGGGAACATATTAGTTACAGTGGCTCCAATAAGTATTTGTACACTACTGTACTTCATGGAGCCGGTTACGGATGGCCTGGGCACAAACATGACTTCCAGTTGCTTCCTCCATTTTGGTGGCAAGACTGGAGGCCGAGGACTCTCTCCCCCTCTGTACCAGCAGGGAGATGTACCGGTCAGTGCGCTGGCTGGTCTTCCTGGGACGTCCTTTCCTGGCTGCATTGGCTATGCGTCCAGACTGTTTGTACTTCTTGATGATGTACTGCACGGTCGTGTGGCGTAACGATAGCCGAGTTCCAATTTTTCTGGTGCTTTGGTCTTCTTTATGTAGTTGAATGATTTGCTCCCGCATTCGACGGGGTATCTCGCCTGTCTTAGCCATATATCACAGGAATACATTATGGGCATGGTCAGGCCATTTACATAGGCCAGTCTGTGTACAGAGGGAGTGTCCAGTATGGTCACGCTTGACCAAATCAGACCAAGTGAGTCAACCATGTCCTGTAAACATCTTGAGTCAATTTTAGGTGAGTATTATAAGTTTTGTGACTCACTAATGGAACTGTACAGATACTTATTGGGTCAGATAATCGCCTTTCTGACCAAATATGCCATTTTGACATTAAATATTTGTTTAAAACATATTGATTATCAAATATTGTAATCACTTTTACACACAACAGCAAGCATTTAGCCGAATATACAAAAGCTGTTATGTATTCGAATTTTCAAGTAGTGTGCAAATACTTATTGGAGCCACTGTA
This sequence comes from Gymnothorax reevesii, assembly GCA_029721435.1. Classification (NCBI taxonomy): domain Eukaryota; kingdom Metazoa; phylum Chordata; class Actinopteri; order Anguilliformes; family Muraenidae; genus Gymnothorax; species Gymnothorax reevesii. Next base: position 19,446,422 of record CM056579.1, on the reverse strand, counting down.
GGTACCTCAATTTGGAAAAATTTCAAGAAAATATTGAATGTTTCCTTCCCAGGGAAGGAAATCCAAAAATGCCTTGCCATAAGCTGGGAATCTGGCATATACAGTAGATTACAGACATACAGTCACCCCAAAAATTATTTGTACATTTAGAAAAAGTTGAAGAACTAAGAAAAAGATAGACTAGGAACATTTAAAAAAAAATCATTAATTGTTTTCACCGGTCACTTCCTTCATTATTTGGTAACAAAATTGAAATATACAAAGCCTCCTTCACAGTATGCCACACCCTAAGCCTACCATCTGTGCCAAACATGCAAACTTTGCTCTCATCTGACCACAATACCAAACGGCAGAACTCTTTAGGCTTGTTAACATGCTTCTTTGCAGAGGCAAAACATCTTCTGTTGTTCATGTGTTTTATAAATGGCTTCTTTCTTGTAACCCATCCATTCAAGCTAGTTTGGTTCACTCTGTATATACAGTCCCCACAAAAAGTATTTGAATACTAAGAAAAACTTGAAGTATTAAGAAATATTTACCCAAATAATTCATCCAGGCTGTGGATTCCTTGTGTTCCTGGTCTATCATTTTCTTAAAGTGCAGCTATTACGGTTTTTCATTCTTTTAATATCGTCATGTGAATCAGATCGTTTCTATGCATATTCAAAAGGTCTGTGTTGAACTCGAAGTCACCTCCAGAGGCAGCTCTCTCCGCCACAAAACACAGAGCTCCAGTGTTGATTGAAATGCTTCTGGCCATTTTTTTCATCAATTACTGATGTCACCAGTTGAATTTTCGGGCCGAGCAGATAGTTTGGCATGCCCTTGAATCAAGCAGGTTACGCCCACAAGGCTACACCGGTAATTGTTCCTAAAGCTCATTTACACTCCATTTATGGTAAGAGACGTGACATTTCCGACACATACATGAAGAAGTTGACCAATCACAAGTGACTGATCAAGTTTACCAATCACAGCACACTGGGGGTTTTCGAGAGGGCAGGGCTAGGACCTCAACAAAGCGTTTCACACACAGGTACTGCAGATATGATAAGCATGAGAAAATAAGTGTTTTTTTTTTTTTAACACTGATGCATTTAAACCTTTTTTACTAGACTTCAAGAATACAAGAATGACAAATGAAAAGTAACTAAAGAGGTGCACTTTAATTCTTCAACTTTTTCAAAGTGTACAAATATTTTTTGACTGAAGCTTGGCAATAATCAGTATTTGATTTTGGTTCTTTTGTGGGATAGGATGTTGAATTAAAAACCCGCGCTGATTTTTCTGAAGCACTGAAGCGCCACGAAAAAGACTGACAAAAAGCCAATGTTAACATTTCCCATGAAAACTGCCAACACCGTGCGGCAATGGCTTAACATGAAAACCCAACACTGTGAAAACCCTGACACTGCAGCCCTTAGCACTGGTATATTAGGACAGGCATAAGAGAATCTCAGGGAATATGCTGGAAGCTTACCTCAAATACTCCTCCTCTGGCAAAGCGTCCAATTGAGGACCACTGAAAAAAGCAAAAAAAAAAAAAACCAGATGTACGATTCACTACTTTTCTATCCCTTGTAGTCAATGAATTAACACAAATGGGCAAGAAAATAAAGAGGATTTTAAAGGAAAAGTCCTCTCCAGTATTCAGATCCTGTCACTTGGATTTTCCACAGAGCCCACGTTGAAATCAGCTGACTTGCCTACTACAGCTTCGGGAATTGAGCACATTGGATGTGAAAATAAAAACAGCAATGCTGACATATTTCATATACAGTATACAGTTTACGATGAAAATTACATATATAACTCTGTGGTGTCACGGAGTATTGACTTTCCCGAAACTAGGACCTTGCCTTCAAAATGAACTGTCTAAACAGTCTGTGCTGGCTGTCCGATATATCCTCAATACTGTTTGTCATAAGATGTCCAATCTCGTCATAAAGCACGATTTGCTCTATGATCTTTCTGATTAGAGATACAACAACCCACTTCATCTCAGCAGGATCAACTTAAAAGTATAGCTTATTAAGCTCCCGAAAAGGCATTCTCCTGGGTTTCGCAGGTAAAATCAAGCGAATATCCAAATAATCTGAAGGTTTTTGGTAAATGCCATTGAAACCCATTTAGCAACCTTTTCGTCAAGGGCACTCAACATGCAGTCAAGGCAAACATACTGCATCAGAGTAGGTAGTATGTAAATGGTAGCAAGTTTAGTAGGCAGTGCACATTTAGCGGGTACAGCATTAAGGAGGCTGTTTTAGACTCTGTCCAAAATTGTAGCTCAGTTCCACTTTCAGTTCCTCTTGACCACTGCGCTACCACGACTCCCCCTCCTCTACTTTCCTCCTCCAGGGGGCAGAACTGATGAGTGGGATTTGCTATGAGTCGGGAAGAGGAAAGAAAGGGCAATCTTTCTGCTTGAAGGAAACAACTCCACTTTCTAACCCCTGAAACCTTTTACCTCCCAACCTTGGGTCGTCTAACTCGGTCACGCAGACAGCACTGGGCTTGAGAACTCATATAACTGGTGTGCACTGGCAGTGGAGTTGACATGACAGTGGGAAAATTGCAGCAATAAGGGCAGAACACGACCAGAGCACTGTGGCATCCCATACGTCAGAGTGGGAGGTAAAAAAGTGGCACGTGAACGCATACTGTCAGGGTTTGATCCCACTGTTATAAGAATATGGAACGAGAGGTTCACGTGAACCTGAAATTCAACTGGTCTGCCACCCTGCCACGCCCATTTGGGAGAGCGTACGAAGATAAAACACCAGAGTGGTTTTAGTCCTTAAGATAGAGTTTGCAAAGTTTCATGAAATTTGATCAATATTTGTGACCGCTAGAGGTCCCAGATAGTTCAGCCCGGTGTCGATGGGTGAGGGAATGACAAAGGTTACGATATGGCCATTTTTCAGGAACTGTGAAAATCCATCATTTACCTGTGGAGATGTTGTATACAGCTAAAATACCGAGTTCCTCCACTTCATACTATGAAGGTTTAAAATGGAAATGGAACTTTAAAATGGAACTTTAGTTTTTCAATGTTACCACCCTCGCACGCCCACTTTTGGGTATGCAGGGCTTAAATGCAATCCCAAAGTAATTAATGTGCTTCTAATGTTGCCTACCAACATTTGAGACATTTGATCAAAATTTGTGACCGTTAGAGGCTATAAGTCAAATTGTTTATGGACGAGAAAAGATGACGACAGAGGACAACGGCAGACAACGGAGTTTACATGTTCATTATAATTCAGCTGGTCAGCGATCGTTTGAGTCAGAAAATAAAAAAAACTTGGCACATGTGCGGGGAATAAACTCTAAAGGATTCATAAACTCAGAGGTTCAATTACTATTCATTGGTGCTGCAAACAGCTCCAAACCTGTGGCTAGACATGCATCCTCCTGACATCTGTAATTACAGATGTAAGATGTTGTAGTTACTGAAGGCACTGCAGGTACATTTCATCCATGTTCAGTTTATCACATCAACTCCAGCTGTAGCTTGATTTTAAAGGGCAAATGTATGGTTTCATGGCACTGAAATAGTTATGCAACTCTATTGGTGAAATTGCAACAGTATTACACCCTGTAGGCTCTAAGGTAACAGATAAGCAATGAGAAAATTTTTGTTGATTACTGACAGATTTCATTGAAGGCAATGGAGTGCCAGCGCACTGAGCTGCAATTTTGAAAAAAATCTATCAAACAGAACCAGCAATTCAAAGGGATAAATACTTGAAGAATTCCTGACAGTTACTTTTCATTCGTTACCTCGTGTCGAAGTAGGCGAAAGTGTCGTTGAAAGTGGAGTGGGAGTATACATCTGCACTCGCATTGCTCACTTTCCTGCAGTTTTCTGTGACAGACCAGAGACAGAAAGGCACAGGAACAGTTCATATGGAATCAGGCAGCACTTACACATTCTGAAAAAGTGCATGAGACTGTAACTTGAGGTTTAGATTTAGCTGCTAATTTCTTTCGCCAGATCTCATATCTCCAAAAATGTTTTCCAGTGGCATATTAGCACTGCAAAAAATAAGAAAAAGTATAGCCAGCTTTTCTTTATTGCTCAGGTCAGCATATTCTGGCAACACTGATCACCACAGGTTGCACCAATCACGCTCAAGAAAGATGCATCTTCCATTTTGTAAAATGTACTTTTTATTTATATGACACCTCATATCAAATCCTCAGTGCCACAGCACTCATTCAACTGATCCCATCAAGGATACAGACATGGCGTAACTCTTCAGTCAAAATGTCCCATTTCTCCTCCTGCTCAGCAACTTCCATGTCTATTCGAAGTATGTCTCCTTTGATTGGTTTGTGCCTCATGTGCATTCCCCTGCCCAGCCGTGTCTTGTCCCATTGTTACTTCCTGATGGCTCTGTGATGTGTATTTAAACCCAGCTTTGAGGTGCAAGTTGCGGCGTTGTAATTTGCTAGTTGTGCTTACAACCAGTCAATATTCATAGTAAAATTATTTTTTGCCGTTATTAAGCCTAACATATCATTAGTGACCGCAATTAACGGAAGTTTTGCTTTTACTTTGATAACTCAAACAAGCTTTTAACCCAACTCAGGGTCCAAGATTGGGACCACGCTAAAGTAAACCTTCTCAAGTCAGTTCTTCTGTCCAGTTTAATAGGTACAAGTGCCCAAGCCAAATCAGGGTTGTGGATTGGGACCGCATTCTTGTTAACCTTTCCAAGCATGATCCTCTGTCCAGTTTATTAGGAACAAGCTCCCAATTCTTCAACTGTCATCAGAATTGTATGGAAGTTGTTTGGCCTTCCCAGGGAAATTCAGTCAGACCCAAGATAGCAATTTCACTTCTGGATTGTTTGAGCAGGTTGTGTATGAACTAGGAGCAAAGCAGATTCTTTCCAGTGCCTATCATCCAGAGAGTCAGGGTGCCTTAGAGCGGTTTCATTCCACTCTTCAGACAATGATGAGGATTAATTGTTGTGACCATGAGAAAGACTGGGATGAAGGTGTTCATTTGCTGTTGTTTGCAGCTAGGGAAGCAGTGCAGGAGCTTACTCCGCATATCAGTCTGTTAGACTATGTTAGCGAGTTCAAGGAAAGACTGCGTGCAGCTTGTGACCCAGCCAAAGTGAACTTGAAATCATGAGCTCTAATTTCTAGGCGCAGCGCAGTTGGCGTAGCGTGGCCCACGCAGTGGTAATTTCGTCCGGCGCAGCCTGCGCAGCGGTCATTTCGTGAGGTGCAACATCGTGCGCAGCCTTTGGTAGACGAACGTGCACCGAGATGGGTGTGGCCGCGTAGTAGGGAGAGGTGTCACATATTCATCAAGACGCAGTGACAATTTCATAGAAAAAGTCTTCGCTGCAGTTGCACAGAAAGCTCACAGGGTCCAACCTGGTTTACTTACTGTGCAGTAGTAATTTGGCTGACCGGTCCACAGTGCACACATGTCACCGAAATCTCACAGGCAGGTTTCCAGAATGTCAGGCACATTTCAATACAGTAAATAATTACAGCAACCACTGTTTAATGTAACTCTCTGAATCAGCACATAAATTGTAGTATCTATATCGATTGCCCTGATGTCAGATCAAAGGCGGTTGGCACGCGTAATGGAAACTCGATCTGGCTTAATCAAGGCAGCTGAATCTGTGATGCAAATTAACAACTTCACATCTTTCTAAGCCAACCACAAACTGCCTCGGCGTCAAGCATTGCGTATATAATGCTTGCGTTCTATGCTCAGTAAAGCTGCTTGCACACTGGACGCCTAACGAATTTTTCGCACGACAGATTACAAAGTCAAGGCAAAGAGGGTTTTAAATATATTTTCGTGTCCGAAAGTAATAAAAGGGCTAATTTTTCGAGTATTCCAGGAATTATTAAACGTGCAAAGTTTTCGACTTTTCTTGGTCATTTTAACCTATTCGTTTGCTTTCTTCCATTGAAGATAGACAACAGTCTTTATTCGGTCTCTCATTTGAAAATTAGTCAGATGGATGGAACAGATTCACGCTTTATTTCCACATCAGAGATAAAATAGTACTTGTAGTCAGTGAGCAAAGCAATTCCATGACCATTGACAGTGTGAATAAATTATCGCATGCACGATCAAGACTGTCCGATGCAAAATGCAAAATACTCCATGTCCAGCAGCCAGCAAAAAGTAAAAGTATTGGTATGAGAACACATTTATAACAAAATAAAGAATAAAATTTATCACCAACAAACGAAACATCCAAAAGAGATGACCCTCAAATAAATAAATCGCAGTGTTCATTGGATGTTCAGTTGCTAAAATGTTTCTTTTTATTCTTTATTTCGTTATCAATCGGTTCTAATCGTCCTCTTTTTTTTTTTTTTTGTCAGACACGGAAGCATTGTACATTGTCCCGTGCCAATGTCGACTCACTTTATTGAGCAGAGCTTAAACAGAAATATTGAATGAAATTCACGGTACTCATCTTGAAGAACTGAGCCCTCTTATAAAAACATTCACGTTTAATATCTAAAAGAGTCAGTAGATTTGAAGAAATTAAAAACAATAATCGACTGTCGGACACGGAGATAAATTAAAATCCTGTCAGACTTTCGGACACGCTGCGTTCAACGCAATCTGTCGTGCGAAAAATTCACATATTGAAAATAAATGTGTTACGTATCTTGCATTGTTGTCCATGCGTGTTAATCTCAACATTTTAAGCAGCAACAGGGTGTAATAATAGGAACACGCCAGCCATCGTTTCTCTTCCCAATGACCAACCGTCGTATTTCATTCCAACTTCATAAGTTTGAATAATCTGACGTAGTTTGCCACTTGCGCAGGAAGGCGGGACAGAGGCGGGATAGTTGAGTACTTGCGCCAGGCTATGCCGAGCACAAAATTGCAACGTACGCCTGGAAACACCCCGTTGGCGCGCTGTGCCTGCGCCTAGTCTACGAAATTAGAGCCCCAAGTCAGGGAAAAATGAAAACTTGGTATGATCATAAGGCTAGAAGCCGTGAGTTTAAACCAGGAGACAAGGTCCTTGTGTTGTTTCCTTTGCAGTCAAATCCATCGAAGGCTAGATTTCATGGTCCTCATGAAATTCTGACAAAACTCAATTACATTGTGAAGACTCCAGATAGGAGAAAGCTAAAAGAGTTGTGTCACATTAACATGTTGAAGGCTTATCATGATAGGAATGCTAGGGTTGCAGCTGTCACTTCAGATTCTCCTATGGCCGAGACTTGTGAAGAGGAGGGGGAGTTTCAAGATGATGAACCTAAAATTAAAGCTGAAGTTCTTTCATGTAAATTGTCAAATTCTGAAGTGTTGCAAAATCTTGATGTAAAACTCCAGCACTTAGAACCCTCACAGAAAGATCAGTTTGAGAGGTTGATCAAGAAATATAAAGATCTATTTCCTGATGTTCCAAAGAGAGTTTCTATAGCCTATCATGATGTAGATGTTGGTGATGCCAAACAAATAAAACAGCATCCGTACCGGATGAATCCTGAAAAGAGAAAGATTGCTGAGAAAGAGGTTGAGTACATGTTAGAACATTATATTATCAGACACTCCAACTCAGATTGGAGTTCACCCTGTGTGCTAGTTCCAAAACCTGATGGAAGTACTAGATTCTGTGCAAATTATCGCAAAGTCAATACTGTAACTAGAACTGATGTGTGTCCAATACCTAGGATTGATGCTTGTATCAATAGAGTAGGGCAAGCAAAGTTTCTGACCAAGATTGATTTATTGAGGGGTTATTGGTGTGTGCCTTTAACGGAGAGGGCCAAGAGCATCTCTGCTTTTGCCACACCATCTGGGTTATATCAGTATGAAGTCCTACCCTTTGGCATGAAAAATGCCCCAGCCACATTCCAAAGGATGATACAGTCTACAATCGCCGGATTGCCACACACGGGTGCGTACATCGACGAGCTAATCACATGGAGTGACTCCTGGGAAGAACATCTGAAAGATGTGGAGATGTTGTTCCAGCACTTGACTCAGGCTAACCTGACTGTTAACCTGAACAAGACTGACTTTGGTTGTGCTACTGTCAAGTATCTTGGCTACGTCATAGGCCAGGGTAAGGTGGCACCCATAAATGCTAAAGTCCAAGCCATCATGGACTTTCCAGTTCCTGACAACAAAAAAGCTTTGCGCCGCTTCCTTGGAATGATCGGGTACTGCCGCAAGTTCTGCAAGAACTTTGCTGAGATTGCTCAGTCTCACTAACCATTTGAAGAAAGGCGTAAAGTTCACTTGGGATGAAGCATGTCAAAGTGCCTTCGATCGCCTGAAGTCTCTGCTGTGTCATTTCTTCGTGCTCAAATCACCTGACTTCAACAAACCGTTCTCCATCGCGGTCGATGCTAGTGACCAAGCTTGTGGATGTGTGCTCCTACAGAGAAGTGACTCTTATGACATTGAGCATCCTGTCGCATACTTCTCCAGGAAGTTCAATCGCCACCAAAACAACTATTCTACAACTGAGAAGGTGCTTATGGCTCTGGTTCTATCCTTAAAACACTTTGAGGTTCATGTTTGTACAGGGCAAAAGCCAATGATTGTATATACTGACCACAATCCGTTAATGTTTTTGAGTAAGATGAAAAACAAGAATCGGAGATTGTTGAATTGGAGTTTGATTTTACAGGAGTTTGACTTGGAAATTAAGCATGTAAAGGGTATTGACAATGTAACTGCTGATTGCTTATCCCGTGTTTAAGTATGTGTATATATCACGAGTTTATTAGCATATTGTATTGTATGTATTTATATACAAGTGTCTACTTAACCATTTTTGTATTGAAAAGAAAATTTTGCCTTTATGAGTCAAAATTTTTCCCTTTTGAAATGGAGGTGTAATGTGGGGGAAAAAAAGTCACTGGATGGCAGAATTGACCTTTTCTTTGTTAAGCCCAGTCTGGAGCTAGGTTTTAGGCATGTCCTGGGCATGTCTGAGAGGGAAAGTCTGGAAGGTGGGAGGGGGCTGAAAAAAAGAGTATATAAGGAGCGAAATTGAGATAGTAAAGTAGTAGGAGAAATTGCAAGCAGAAGGATACATTTGACCAGACCTGTCACTCTTTTCATGACCTGTGAAACTTTTTGTAGATTTTTGCCTGTGTTGGAGCATTTTCCTCACCCAGATCATCACAAAGCAACCCCAACAAAGGGACTGTAAATATCTAATTTTTGTTTATATCAATCTTGGTTAGTTTTTGTTTGTTTAATTAAATCTGTTAAAGTTTTTTTTTTATTTTGTCTGTCGTCCCTTGCTGTCTGAGGGGTCATAAGAAATTGGGGCCATAACAATGGAAAACATTATTTCCTAACAAGCATTGAACTCGCTGGGTTCAACGTTTGTAACTGCAATTGCAGCTTTTCGCCACCACGATACAGTAGAGCTGTATCGTAGTCTGCCTGTGCATCAGATAAGTCATCTGAAAGAAGAGGAAAACTGTTAGATTTTCTTCTAATGATCCTGCAGAGGGAATGTGTCCGTGTGAAGTGTTCTGTGTCAGGTTATGATGTGTTTATAGTCGGTTTATGTAATGTTTAAATAAATGTCAATATATTTTGTTAGTTGTTTGTTTGTTTTTGTTAAATAAAATGTAACTCTTGAGATAATCGTTGTTTTCTTCATTTTGTTAACCCCCCTGGTCATTTACATCATTCCAAAGTAACCCAACCCCCTATCCCCACCCCACTCAAAGAGTGTGGCCCACTCTACTGACAGGCTGACAACATGCATCTGTTGGGTTTTACGAAATGAATTAAAAGCGAATACCAGTAGAATACAGAAAGGAGGCTTTATTTCTGAAGGGGGAAACCCCCCAACGGAGCTGGCGACAGCACAATGTCCGCAATCCAAAATCAGAGTCCAATGGGCGAAATCCAGAGACATACACAGGGCACCAATCACAAAATCAAAGTCAGACAAAAAGAGGTCGAAAAACAAGAATGCGGCAAAAGTACAGGGAATCGGCAAAACTCGGTGTCTAGGGTGGTCCAGTCAGAAAGATAAATCACTATGAATCAAGGCGAGCGAAGCGTAGCACAGGAAACAAGGAAGAACGATCTGACAAGGAAGTGAATCAAACAGACATCTTATATACACATCCGAGAGAACACATGATCAGGGAACACAGGTGCAATCAATGGAACAATAATCAAGGAGTGGCACATTAGGAATAAACTAATCATACGAATTTGGCTGTAGCCAAAACGCAGACAGTGATAAGAAGACAAACCTATGAACAGACAAACAGCTCCAGTCACGAAGTACTAAAAGTGCATAGTTTAGAGAAAGGAAAGCACAAAGTATTTGTGGAGACCCACAGAAAATCACTGCAGAGATAATTACGGAAAGGCAAGGAGGCGGAGACTAGAATAGGGCGACTGCTGAGAGATAGTTAGTCAATTAGTAAGTGCAGCTATACAGTCCCGAGTGCTTGTAAGTAAGTTAGTCAAAATATACAGGGTTAGTGTGGGTTAGTAATTAGCGAAAACAGCAAACTGTTAGTATGTGTTAGTAAGACAGTAAAAGAGAGAGGAAGGAAGAACACGGAATAAAGAAAGAAGGTTGAAACCCAGAAACCAATAAATCACCCGAATGAGTGGCACGCAAGACCAGGGACCGTGGGCAAAGATACACACCAGACAAGAGGGGGGAGACAAAGTGCAAAGCATGGCAAGGAAAAATAAACATGGCTATGAAAACAAAACATGGCATGGAGCCTAGATAAGCTAAAACATGAAAATAATAAAATAAGAAATCCTAATAACCAAATACACAAAACAAAGTCCAAGAATGGTCTGTCAAAGCAGTGGTCTCTAAAACACAAGAATCAATCATTCATGGCACTAGGCCAGGCACAGAACTTGAACTAGACATGAACATGAGCATTGAAAAGACATGGTATATGGGCAAGACAAAGACCGAAAATGCAGGGTCACAACAGCATCATCCTCCATTAACCTTCTTTCAATGCATTTTGTTTTTGGAATTTGTTTTTGGAACTTAAAACAAGTCAAAAATACTGTATTCCTGAATATGCTGATTAAGCATTGTACCTGTGTTCCAGAAGTGGTCACAGGTGGTCCATGGAAGGTGGTTTCTAAAGGAGTTGAAGAAATAGAAAAGGGCCAAAACCAAAATGTGGAAGCCAGTGACACTCTGATACAAGACCATGACCTGGGAAGCTATTCCGATGCCTAGTAAACAACAAGAAAAGCAAGACAGTGAGCAAATTAAAATGAAGTAAATGATAACAACATTTAGTAACATTAAACAATCAACTGACAATGACTACAACAGTTGTTAATACAAGTTAATTGTTGATAAATTCAGTAAGCATGAAAATGACTGATAATTATCTAATGTATTGATTGGTCAAGTGATTGGACTTAGCAAAGCAATGGTTAAACTTCATTTGCATGATAAACATCCATGTGCATGAGCTGTCCTTTTTTTAACTCCCTCCCTGACTGGCATTATCAAATGTTGCGTAGTTTTCAGTGGAGATAGATAACATGGAATATGCAATTGTTTTGGCCTCATTGGGCAAAAATTTCATCCATTTTCTATACCCGCTTATTCCTCACTAGGGTCACAGTCGCACCGTTCCCAGCTGACTACAGGCAAAGGCAGGGACCCACCCTGAACAGCTTGCCAATCCATCGCAGGGCACACACGCCATTCACTCTCACACTCATACCTATGGGAAATTTGGTGTCTCCAATCAGCCTGATGTGCATGTCTTTGGACTGTGGGAGGAAACCGGAGTACCCGGCGAAAACCCACGCAACACGGGGAGAACATGCAAACTCCACACGGCCTCCCACGACCTCGAACCCACGACCTTCTTGCTGTGAGGCAGCAATGCTAACCACTGTGCCACCGTGCCGCCCACCTTTCAGCATATCTTAATTTAATTGGTCTGAGAGAAAGGACATGATAAATTAAGCGACTCAATCTACCTCCCAACTCAAAGCTAGGGGAATTGTGTGTCATTTACACAGTGGTGTGCTGCTCGATGGCTATTATCTGTTTCACTAAGAGAGTCTGTTTCTGGGAAATCTTTAGCTGTGAAATGCAGACATTTAAGTAGCCCTGCTGAGGCTCGGTATTGGAATGGGTTTAAAGGAGCTGTGTCACAATTACTGTGCATGCCCAGAAATTAAATCTGAAGAAAGTGAATCTGCTTGACTCCAAGTCACAATCTCTTTCCATCCTTGCCGATTTGTCCTTGTTTTGCATTGTATTTCTATTTTTTAGTTCCCCCAGAATTATGCTTTTTATGTTAAGGAGCTTTCCATGGAAATTTGAGGATTGAAAGTGTAATTTTAAGCTTTAGCCAAGGGATTTCAAGAATGTAAAAGGTGGTCTTTGGCAATATTCATAGAAGAAGAAAAATATCATCTAGACTCAGTCTAGAGCATGCACAGTAATTGTGATTCAGCTCCTTTAATTTGTGAATTTCAGATCAAAAACTGATGGCCAAATCTTCTCCATCAGGATTGTCTGGTAGAGAGCAGAATTCATGGTTTCATCAATTATGGCATGTTGCCCGGGGTTCTGAAGCAGCAAAGCAGCCCCAGACCGTTGCATTTCAATATCTGTGTTTGACAGTTGGTGTGATGTCGTGATTGCAGAATGCTGTGTTTACTTGACGCCAGATGTCACGAGACCTCCGTCTCTCTCAACACGGTTCGCTGAAGTCCCAGAGCCTTAAAACGGCTTCTGCAACTTTTTCGCCTACATCGCAAATCCAAACAGGTTCAACTTAAAGATGTGTAGATTAATCATGCTGACACTAATCATGCCTGGGTGTGTTTAATGAAATTGAACCCAATCATCAACTAGGCTTATGCCGTCGGAGGCGACGGCTTGGGGTATATCCCCGAACGCCCCCAATCTTCCAATTCCCCAATCCTTGAATAGACCTTGAATAGACTTTCCTTTTGAACTTAATTTCAGGTCAATCGGACAAATGATTCTGAAGATATGGCCAAAATGGTAATTTTCCATCAAAAAGCGCCACCTGGTGGCAAAATATTGAACCATACAGGTATGATGTCATCATGTGACACGCTGTGAGGTCATGACCTTGCAGTTGCACATAGTTTCATGTCAATTGCACAAATGGTTCCAGTGATATGGCAAAAATGGTGAATTTTATGTGACAAAGCTCCACCTTGTGTCAAAATTTTGAACCAAACAGGTATAATGTCATCGTGGGACACATCATCAGGTCATGACCTTTCATTTGCACTTGATTTGAGGTCAATCGGACAAACATTTCCAGAGATATGATGAAAACAGATTTTTCAGTTTTTGGCCCCTGGTGGCCAATCTAGAAATTCTAAATTGTCCAAAATTGAATCGGTTCTTCCTCTCTATGATACTTACTTATATGAAAAACATGAAATTTCTAATTGAAATATTACTGAAGTTATTGCGTTAACACGTAGGGCGGCGGCGGTCGGACCAAAAACATAAAACCCCAGAAACGTCATTCGGCGTTCGGGGATATAATTAAATTTCTTTAACTGGTTGATTTAGTAACTATGGGATAATTACCTGTTTTCATATAACACCAGGTAGCATTGGATAGTTTTTTCCTTCAATCAATTAAATCATCATTTTAAAACTGCATTATTCTATCTCAGTTTATTATTAAAATGAGTTAGATGGTCTGAAACATTTAAGTGTGACGAATACACAAAAGTAAAGCAAGTTTGTTAGGGGGAATGCACTTTTTCATAGCACTGTATCTATTTGTTAATAATTAATGGTTTACACGCGAGTAGGCAAACAGAACTGGAATTTACCCTGAAACATGGGGCAAATCTTTCGCCAGGCAGTGTGGGGCCCTTCACCAGTGTACTGTCCGACAGCCGTCTCCAGGCAGAACATGGGCACCCCACAGAAGAACACACACACCAGGTATGGGAGCAGGAACGCACCTGATGTAAAATATGTAATATTGGTCACCTGCAAATGTGACACTAATGGAAAAGCAGCAGTTAAAATCGCTCAAGTTATACAAACCGAAAAAAGAAATGCAATTGTCTATTTCTTGATTTTATCGAGTGTAACTATTATTAATCAATACTTCATTGGCATCAAATGAAAGAGGAAATCAACAGACAGTACAATCCCAATTCTGAAATAGTTGGAACAAAGTGAAAATTGTGAATAAAATCAAAATGCAGTGACTTTCAGATCACATACGTCAATATGTTATTTACAACAGAACATAGATAACATTTCAAATGTTAAAACTGAGACATTTTACACTTTTATCCACAAAATGAGCTTATTTCAAATTTTCTGGCTGCAACAAGTCTCAAAAAGGTTGGGACACAGGCAAGAAAGGGCTGAAAAACAATTAATATATGAGAGAATCAGCTGAAAGAACATTTCGCAAGTAATTAAGTTAACTGGCATCAGGAGTGTAACATGATTGGCTATAAAAGGGATGTCTTAGAGAGGCTGAGTCTCTCAGAAGTAAAGATGGCCAGAGGCTCTCCAACCTGTGAAGGCTTGCATTAAAAATATTGGAATACTTTAAAAACAATGTTCCTCAATGTCAAATTGCAAAGGCTTTGAAGGTCTCATCATCGACAGTGCATAATATCATCAAAAGATTCAGAGAAACTGGAAAAATCTCTGTGCGTAAGGGACAAGGCGGAAGACCTTTACTGGATGCCCGTGATCTTCGGGCCCTCAGATGATACTGCATCACTCCCTGGCATGATTCTGTCATTGACATTACTAAATGGGCCCAGGAATACTTCAAGGAACCACTGTCTGTAAACACAGTCCGCCGTGCCATCCACAGATGCCACCTAAAACTATCATGCAAAAAGGAAGATATTGTTGGGCATGATCCAGAAGTGCCGCCATATTCTGTGGGCCAAGGCTCATTTAAAATGGACAGTAGCAAAATGGCAACGTGTCCTGTGGTCAGATGAGTCCAAATTTGACATTCTTGTAGGAAATCATGGGCATCGTGTCCTGCGGGCTAAAGAGGAGAAAGACCACCCCGCCTATTATCAGCGTTCAGTTCAAAAGCCAGCATCTCTGATGGTATGGGGATGCATTAGCGCATATGGTGTAGGACACTTGCATGTTTTAAAAAGCACCATGAATGCAGAGCAACATATGCTCCCCTCCAGATGACATCTACTCCAGGGAAGGCCTTGTGTATATCAGCAGGACAATGCAAAACCACATACTTCAGCTATTACAACAGCATGGCTTCGTAGTAGAAGAGTCCGCGTGCTGAACTGGCCTGCCTGAAGTCCTGATCTTTCACCGATTGAGAACATTTGGCGCATAATTAAGCAAAAAGACCGTCAAAGGAGGCCCAAAACTCTCCAGCAGCTGGAAGCCTGAATTAAACAAGAGTGGGATCAAATTCCAATGGCTAAACTCAAGAAACTTCTCTCCTCAATGCCCAGACGCCTCCACTCGGTGTTAAAAAGAAGAGAGGATGTTATACCATGGTAAACAGGCCCCTGTCCCAATGTTTTTGAGACTTGTAGCAGCCATCAAATTTGAAATGAGCTCATTTTGCGGACAAAATTTTTAAATTTCTCAGTTTCAACATTTGCTATGTTATCTCTGTAAATGCTGGTTGGTGTGATTTCAAAGTAATTGCGTTTTTATTTTATCCACAAATTACATTTTCTTCCAACTATTTCAGAATTGGGGTTGTAGATATAACACAAAATCGGGTTGGAATATTGCTATTTTGGCTTTTATTTAACAAGGTGACACCGAAGGAACTCCATCCAGATACGTGCCACGTGCGGACGTGCGTTGTCCTGTTGGAAAGTTAGTCGGTGACGTTGGGCAAAATGGAAGGACGGAGAATTTCATTGTGGTAACGGATGGCTTTGAGGTTTCCCTCAACAAAATGAAGGTTGGTTCAGTGCGTAGCAGGCCGTCGGTCATGATACAATGGTCAGATGCTGGAGTCATAACACGTGGCCTACCGGATCTGGGGCGATCGGCCGTGTGTCCAGTGGCATTAAACCTGGTTCTGAGGTGACTAATTGTCGCAGAATGCATGCCGAATTGACGGCCAACTCTATCTACCCCATTTCTGGCCTGCAGCAACCTAATCGCGTGTTCCCGCTGAACTTCAGTTAGTCGTGGCATTATAACCCATCTGATTTTCACTCATTTTCGGTTGGACTTTTATAGGTGTCTATAAGGAACTCAAAACAAAATGGGAGTGTTAGGACAATGGTAGTACTCGAACCCAAGCACCACCACTTGTTTGGTTCCGGACGAATGGCGGCTCCAGAATACGTGCTCTGACTGCAAAAATTTGTATGGTAGAAGTACTCACCTCCAAAAATAACTCATAGCAAAAGCATCTTTCTGAATGGGTTCGCTGAAATTTGGCACAGGATTACATAATTGCGTTTCTTTTTTTGGTCAGTATACATTTTGTGTTAAGCGCTGCTATTAAACTTTGTAATTAATCTGTATATTTAGACTGGACAGCCGTCAAACTAGGCTGATTTTGGACAGAAAGGTTTTTTTGTTTATACTGAAGTGCAGTACAGTGGTACCATATGTCATCCTGGTCACCTGGCTCATCTTATTGGGGCACAATCTTGAAATAAAAAGGTTAAATCACATGACTTAAATGTCCCTTCCTGTATATCTGGCAGTCTAACCCATAAATAAGAATCCCTACCCATTTTATATTATTATTTTCAGCATGTATGCAGTGGAAGAAATAGAAATCTGCTGTGACTTTTCCAACTACGCCAAGAGTACTCGCTCTTATCCAGAAAGAGCCAATGCAAGTGCAGGCATTCATTTTAACCAATCAGTCACACACCTGACTAATCTACCCTTCAAGCTTTTGCCATAGACCCTTGATTCGTAGAATCGAGTGTGAAGCTGCATGGTTAAAATGAAAGCCTGCATCCACATTGGCTCATTTTGCAAAAGAGTGAGTATCTCTGATTTACTCCAAAGCTTAAAGGGCATCTAAAGTCGATTCCCATTGTTTTTGTTTATCAGCCAATCAGCGAGCCGCGTCTGCGCAAACAAACCATAATAGAGGGATTATCTACGCATGAACGCAAAACTTTTGTTTATATTCATGAAATTTGTCATGTGACAATGCAAGATGTCAACGAAAGCAAGCGATTTGTTTGCAAACATTGGAAGTTCAACGACCCGTCTGAGAATCGACACCCTTTAACAGGTAACCTACTGGTCATCAAATAATTTAAGTTTTTGTCTTTGGGAGAAATGGAAGTGATTTGACTTTCTTATATCACCAATCAATTTTGATGAAGGATCATTCCGTGAAAATAAAAAAATATTTGGAAATGGCCGTTTCCATTTGAAATAACAATTCCGCAGCGTCTATACGGCAATGCTTTGATGATATGTTGCATAGGCTGACCAAATAGATGACGAGAGAGAGAGTGAGAGAGAGAGCGAGAGAGAGAGAGAGAGAAAACAACAAATCTCCATGCTCATTATTTAAACACACCCCTTCCACGCCCATCCAACAGCAGCTCCGTTCCCAACCCCGCCCCCACTGATTCACCTCCTCCGTTGATGTAGAACAAATAAGTGAACCTCCATATCGAGCCCGGGCCCAATACGGCTGCAACCATGGTCAGTCGAAACTCAGTTTTATTGGCCCATTGGCCCCTGATGTTTTTCCTGCTGTCACGGCTCCCGATGGCCGCCGTGGGCTCAGCTCCGCGCCCAGGACCGTATGCTGCCGCGGATTCCATAGCTTCCTACTACTGGGGAGACAACGACAAAGAGGTCCCTCTTATGCAACGGAATCCACTAGAAGGGCCTCGCTCCCAGATTTTGAGCACATGCTGCAAGTTTATTGAACGCATAGGCAAGCAGCAGTTGGTAATAAAATGACAAATGCCCAGTAGAGTCAAAAGCGTGAACAGGAATGTTTTCTAAAATAATGTGCTTTTTTTTCAGAAAAAAAAGAAGAAAAAACACACACACACACAATCAAACTAACAAACAAAACCCGTCAAGTATTTGGTTGGAAAAAACCAATGCGCAAATTTGTCGAGTCATTGTTGTGACAACATGCAGCGTCAGAACATTTATGTTAAATCAGAGTTTCCTTAATTTTTGGCTCGAGATCTTGTCTTCAAGACGAGCTCGAGTACGTCTCAAATTTCAATGCGTCTAAGATCAAAACAGTGGCCAGTTCGTGTATGAAAATGATCCTCGTGTTTGTTGTCCTCATTCATTATTTTCCCAGGGATACGTCTTCATTGTCATCGGCATGATTTTTTAAGAAATGAAAAGTTAAGCACTTTATCAGTTAGGATTAAAATGACATTTGCCATCTGAAACATATTAATAGCTGCAGTAATTATCCAATCAAAGTATGTGTTTATTTACATCCAAACGGCGACCTTCAGTGTATATAAGCGATTCGTGAAAACCTGTTAATTTCAACTTTGAGAAAATTGCATGTTTTCATTTTCCCAATCAGCGTCCATGTCCATTTTTTTAGCGGGGGTGAAAAACATTCTGAACCACACCGCCCCCCCCCCCACCCCCACCCCACACACACACACACACACACACACACACTCACACATACACACACACACACACACACACACACATCTTATTTACAACTAACGGATAACTTAATCGACGAATTACTCTGGAAAGCGCTGTAAGATGCATGATAGAGTTAAGAGTAAAGAACGCGAAATTAGACTACTTACTGAACAACTTAGATGAACAAGCCAATAAGTTTCTTGAAGTGCCAAACAGAGCACGGTGTTGTGAGAGAGTTAACTGACTCTCCCGACTCTGCTGTCTGTCCAAATTATATCCGCCCACAGACTGCGTGGGAAAAAAAAAACATCCGGGAAGTGGTGAGGAATGCGAAACTTATGTTTCTGCTTTAACGTATCGCGCAATGCATCATATGAATACGTGCGACTGTCAAAAACAGTATGTCCTAACGTTAATGATTAACGCACTTGTGTCCGCTAGATGGCTTTGATGATCGCTCCCATTAGGTATGTATAGGTTATATTAGGTATATTAGGTTAGTATCGCGACAGTCAGTCAGTGAAGAGCGCAATATAACGACCAGTGTTGCCAGATTTAGTTGAGCCATATCCGCCCAATCACGTTCCAAAACCCGCCCACTTCAGGAAAAAACCGCCCAACAACGTTTTTTTCAAACGAAAAGGTTTAATATTGGGGGGGGAATGGAATTATATTTGTGCCACAATCCTGAGCGAGCAATTGGACATTTTGAGCGCAGAAAAATATATTTCGCAAGCACAAAAATCTTGTTTAGAGAAAAAAGAAATTTTGTGAGCAAACAAAACCTTCTGATTGGGCGAACAAAACTATTCTGTGCTCAACAAATATTTTTGCATGTTTGCTATGATCAATATAAACGTGCAATATTAACCCCCTTCCCTCAGTTTCACTCTATACCCTCTCGCAAACTCATGTTCTGCGCGCTGGCAGACCGCAGCATGCTCGCTCAAAGCATGTCTCTCCCTCTCTCAGTCTGACCTCTCTGTGTGCGCTCAGCTTCACCTGCGCGCTCGCTCGAGCTGTGCAGAGTGTTACAAATGTGCCACGATTCTGATTGGCTGCTTCGGTCTCCAATTAGATGCATTATGCCCAACCACCAAAGAAAAGGGGG
Source organism: Gymnothorax reevesii (assembly GCA_029721435.1). Lineage (NCBI taxonomy): Eukaryota > Metazoa > Chordata > Actinopteri > Anguilliformes > Muraenidae > Gymnothorax > Gymnothorax reevesii. The sequence goes on along the minus strand of CM056579.1, from coordinate 19,426,724 downwards.
AAAGGTTATGACGAAATTGACTGTGACTGGATAATAGTGCTGCCCTTGTTTGGGACAGGTTAAGTTTAATGTTAAATCTCTAATATCTTGAGACATCCACTGTTGTGTGACTCTTGACTCATATACCTCTTAAGCTACACTGGCTGCTGCTAACTATAGCATTGCACAATGTCTTCTGAAAATCAAAACCAAAATGCCACACCGCAGCCACGAGCACCATGTTTTATGGACCTTTATGTAATTTTGTTGGTTAGTCTGTACACCTTCGGCTTGCGAACCAAGTTAGCTATCTAGTTAGGTTGCTAGCGTCAGGTCAGCCAACTAATGTCCGGAGAAAAGCAGAAGATTACTGACGTTAATGTTATTTCCATGATAGCTGGCAAACTCGACAGTCTTAAAAAATAGTCTTGGCACCATTCTCCGGCTGATTCATTTCAACATATAACGCCTGAAGAAGGCACTTTACAGATAAGTCTATCGACATAAAAGTTTGCCTTGACGTTCATTCACAAATGAACCAACCGAAATAATGGACCTACGAACTACGGGACCGTTGGTGCCAGCGTCAGCTCAGCTCACCAGTATCACCTGGCGCTAATATTCGTGAAAGCGTGCGTTCGGTGGCGCAACGCGGGGCTTTGATGCGCGTGTCCCCGCTGGCAGCTATGAAGGCCGTCATTGCACCACCGGGCGCCGGCTCCCTGGCTCCGGACTGATGGGCCTCTTCAGCCGCGCATCGTGTGTTATTACCGTGATCTGTTTCTGCATATTTCACGAACATTAGTGCCAGATGATACTGGTGAGCTGAGCCGACGCTGGCACCGGCGTTCCCGTGGTTCGAAGCACTCGCCGCGTTAGAGGTTATTTTTCCAGTTGGTTCATTTGAGAATAAACTTCCAGGTTTTTCCAAATGTATTCCACATAGGTTTAGATTATGATTTCAGGTTATTTGTCTAAAGCAGTACCCCAAATATCACTAAACAATCACAACTGCTGTAATTTGACACCACATTATCTTTCGTTCTGTATATACATCCATGCTGCAGTATTAAGCCAGCACAGCAACACCAACACCGGGAACGGCAGCAGCACCCTGGTTTTGTTAGCTACACCAAAATGCAATATTACCCCTAATTAATATCGTTTATCACACCTGCACTTGCTCTGCTATTTCAAGTAAAACTGATTGCTAATAGTGTTTAAGCATTAGAATGAGATGTCAATCACTGCATAAAACACGTGTCTTTGCTTTCACAAAATTAATCAAGGATGATCGTGTACTTCACTTGTGGATGTGTAACATTAGATGATCAGACTTGATATGCAGGTTATAAGTGTAGCCTATTTCAGTTTATGGCGACAGACATATCGGCAAAGTTCCTTCTTCAGGGGTGTTGAAATAAATCAGCTGGGATAAAGGTGCCAAAACTATTCTTTTTTTAAGATTGTCAAGTTCGCCAGCTATCATGGAAGTAACGTTTAATGTCTGTAAGCTTCTGCTTTTCTCCGGACATCAGTTGGCTAACCTGACGCTAGCAACCTAACTAGATAGCTAACTTGGTTCGCAAGTCGAATGTGTACAGACTAACCAACAAAATTTCATAAAGGTCCATAAAACGTGGTGCTCGTGGAATTTTGGTTTTGATGTTCAGAAGGCATTGTGCAATGCTATAGTTAGCAGCAGCCAGTGTTGCTAAAGAGGGACACGAGTCACACAACAGTCGATGTCTCAAGATATTAGAGATATAACATTAACCTTAACCCGTCCCAAACAAGGGCAGTACTGTTATCCAGTCGCAGACGAATTTCATCATTACCTTTTCCCCTATTCTTTGGTGGTTGGGCATAATGCATCTAATTGGAGACCGAAGCAGCCAATCAGAATCGTGGCACATTTGTAACACTCAGCACAGCTCGAGCGAGCGCGCAGGTGAAGCTGAGCGCACACAGAGAGGTCAGACTGAGAGAGAGGGAGAGACATGCTTTGAGCGAGCATGCTGCGGTCTGCCAGCGCGCAGAACATGAGTTTTCGAGAGGGTATAGAGTGAAACTGAGGGAAGGGGGTTAATATTGCACGTTTATATTGATCATTGCAAACATGCAAAAATATTTGTTGACACAGAATTATTTTGTTCACTCAATCGGAAGGTTTTGTTTGCTCACAAAATTTCGGTAACACTTTATAATGAGTACACATTATTAAGCGTTAGTTAAGCATTAATAAATACTGAATTCATCATTTATAAAGTATTATTGTCATTTTAATACTCATTAGTATGTAGTTTATAAACATCATAAATGCTTTACTCATAATTGATAAGCATGTTAGTTATGGATTAGTTAATACTTATAATGAGTACACATTATTAAGCGTTAGTTAAGCATTAATAAATACTGAATTCATCATTTATAAAGTATTATTGTCATTTTAATACTCATTAGTATGTAGTTTATAAACATTATAAATGCTTTACTCATAATTGATAAGCATGTTAGTTATGGATTAGTTAATACTGAATTCATCATTTGTAAATTATGTTTAACATAAATACTAATGAGTACACATTATTAAGCGTTAGTTAAGCATTAATAAATACTGAATTCATCATACATAAAGTATTATTAATACTCATCATATATAAAGTATTTTTAATACTCATTAGTATGTAGTTTATAAACACAGTTATAAATGTTTTACTCATCATTGATAAGCATGTTAGTTATGGATAAGTAAATACTGATTTCATCATTTGTAAATCATGTTTTTAACATGAGTAATAATGAGTTCACATTATCAAGCAATATCCATCCATCCATCCATCTTCTACCACTTATTCAGGACCGGGTCGCGAGGGCAGCAGTCTAAGCAGGGATGCCCAGACTTCCCTCTCCCTGGACTCTTCCTCCAGTTCTTCCGGGGGTATCCCAGGGCCAGCCGAGAGACATAGTCCCTCCAGCGTGTCCTGGGTCTCCCCCGAGGCATCCTCCCGGTGGGGCATGCCCAGAACACCTTCACAGGAAGGCGTCCGGGGGGCATCCGATAGAGATGCCCGAGTCACCCTAGTTGGCCCCTCTCGACATGGAGGAGCAGCGGCTCTACTCTGAGCTCCTCCCGGGTGACAGAGCTCCTCTATCTCTAAGGAAGCGGCCCGCCACCCTGCGGAGGAAACCCATTTCAGCCGCTTGTACCCGAGATCTCGTTCTTTCGGTCATGAACCAGAGTTTATGGCCATAGGTGAGGGTAGGAACGTAGATTGACTGGTAAATCGAGAGCTTTGCCTTTCGACTCAGCTCCTTCTTCACCAAGACAGATCGGTACAATGACCGCATTACTGCTGCCGCTGCACCGATCTGTCTGTCAAACTCACGCTCCATCCTTCCCTCACTCGTGAACAAGACCCCAAGATACTTGAACTCCTCCACTTGAGGCAAGAGCTCTCCTCCAACCCGGAGGGGGCTACCCACCTTTTTCCGGTCGAGAACCATGGCTTCGGACTTGGAGGTGCTGATTCTCATCCCAGCCGCTTCGCACTCGGCTGCAAACCGCCCCAGTGCATGCTGAAGGTCCTGGTTTGAAGGAGCCAACAAGACAACATCATCCGCAAAAAGCAGAGATGAGATCCTGTGGTCCCCAAACCGAACTCCCTCCGGCCCCTGGCTGCTCCTAGAAATTCTGTCCATAAAAATAATGAACAGAACCGGTGACAGAGGGCAGCCCTGCCGGAGTCCAACATGCACCAGGAACAGGTCTGACTTACTGCCGGCAATGCTAACCAAGTTCCTGCTCCGGTCATACAGAGACCGCACGGCCCTTAGTAGAGGGCCCCGGACTCCATACTCCCGAAGCACCTCCCACAGAATGCCACGAGGGACACGGTCGAATGCCTTCTCCAAGTCCACAAAACACATGTGAACTGTTGGGCAAACTCCCATGCACCCTCAAGCACCCTGCGGAGAGTATAGAGCTGGTCCAGTGTTCCACGACCAGGACGAAAACCGCATTGTTCCTCCTGGATCCGAGGTTCGACTATCGGCTGGATTCTCTTCTCCAGCATCTTGGAATAGACTTTACCCAGGAGGCTGAGAAGTGTGATCCCCCTATAGTTGGAGCACACCCTCCGGTCCCCCTTCTTAAATAGAGGGACCACCACCCCGGTCTGTCAATCCAGAGGCACTGTCCCCAACGGCCACGCGATGCTGGAGAGGCGTGTCAACTAAGACAGCCCTACAACATCCATGGACTTGAGGTACTCAGGGCAGATCTCATCCACCCCCAGTGCCTTGCCACCGAGGAGCTTCCGAACTACCTCAGTGACTTCAGCTCGAGTGATGGATGAGTCAGCCTCTGCTTCCTCTACGGAAGGCGTATCAGTGGTATTGAGGAGGTCCTCAAAGTATTCCTTCCACCGGCCGACAATATCCCCAGTCGAAGTCAACAGCTCCCCACCTCCACTGTAAACAGTGTTGGCAGGGTACTGCTTTCCCCTCCTGAGGCGCCGAACGGTTTGCCAGAATCTCTTCGGGGCCGACCGATAGTCCTCCTCCATGGCCTCCCGGAACTTTTCTCATACCCATGTTTTTGCTTCCGCCACTGCCCGGGCCCCAGCACGCTTAGCCTGCCGGTACCGGTCAGCTGCCTCAGGGGTCCCACGAGCTAACCAAGCTCGATAAGATTCCTTCTTCAGCTTGACGGCATCCCTTACTTCCGGTGTCCACCACCGGGTTTGGGGATTGCCGCCACGACAGGCACCGGAAACCTTACGGCCACAGCTCCGAACAGCCGCATCAACAATGGAGGTGGAGAACATGGTCCATTCAGACTCAATGTCTCCAGCCTCCCTTGAGATCCGGTCAAAGCTCTCCCGGAGGTGAGAGTTGAAAATCCCTCTGACAGAGGGTTCCGCCAGACGTTCCCAACAGACCCTCACAACACGTTTGGGCCTGCCAAGTCTGTCCAGCTTCCTCCTCCGCCAGCGGATCCAACTCACCACCAGGTGGTGATCAGTTGACAGCTCAGCCCCTCTCTTCACCCGAGTGTCCAAGACATACGGCCGAAGGTCAGATGACACGACCACAAAGTCGATCATTGACCTCCGGCCTCGGGCGTCCTCGTGCCACGTGCACTGATGGACGCCCTTATGCTTGAACATGGTGTTCGTTATGGACAAACCGTGACTAGCACAGAAGTCCAATAACAGAGCACCGTTCGGGTTCAGATCGGGGAGGCCGTTTCTCCAAATCACACCCCTCCAGGTAACACTGTCGCTACCCACGTGGGGGTTGAAGTCCCTGAGCAGAACGATGGAGTCCCCAGTCAGAGCACTTTCCAGTACCCTTCCTACTGACTCCAAGAAGGTCGGGTACTCTGCACTGGCATTCGGCCCATAGGCTGAAATGACAGTGAGGCACCTGTCCCCGACCCTAAGGCACAGGGCAGCGACCCTCTCGTTCACCGGGAAAAACTCCAACACATGACGGCTAAGCTGGGGGGCTATAAGCGAACACACACCAGCCCGCCGCCTCTCACCGCGGGCAACTCCAGAGTAGATGAGAGTCCAGCCTCTCTGAAGGAGTTGGGTTCCAGAGCCCAGTCTGTGCGTGGAGGTGAGCCCGACTATCTCTCGCCGGTACCGCTCGACCTCTCGCACAAGCTCAGGCTCCTTACCCCCCAACAAGGAGACATTCCATGTCCCGAGAACCAGATTCCGTGTCCAGGGTTTGGGTCGTCGGGGCCCCCGCCCACGACCGCCACCCAAAGCACAATGCATCGGCCCCTTCTGAACCCTCCCGCAGGGGATGGGCCTACGGGAAGGCGGGCCCACGTCGCTCGTTCGGACTGAGCCCGGCCGGGTCCCGTAGGCAAAGACCCGACCACCAGGCGCTCGCCTACCAACCCCAACCCCAGGCCTGGCTCCAGGGTGGGGTCCCGGTGACGCCAATCCAGGCGACGTAAACGTCCTTGATGTATTCATCTTCATTAGGGGCTTTGGAACCGCTCTTAGTCTGACCTGTCACCTAGGACCTGTTTGCCCTGGGAGACCCTACCAGGGGCAATAAGCCCCAGACAACATAGCTCCCAGGATCATCCAGGTACTCAAACCCCTCCACCACGATAAGGTGGCGATTCAAGGAGGCATAGTTAAGCATTAATAAATACTGAATTCATCTTCTATAAAGTATTATTGTCATCTTAATACTCATTAGTATGTAGTTTGTAAACACAGTTATAAATGTTTAACTCATCATTGAGATGCATGTTAATTATGGATTACTAAATACTGATTTCAATATTTGTAAATCATGTTTCTAACATGAATACTGGTATGTAGCTTATAATCAGTGACATTTTTTTACCCTTCATTAATAAGCTCATCAATAACGTGCTTTATGATTGCATTTCCGGACTTTTTTAATGATGGATTTAGCATTTCTAAATGAAGTATTACATTAATTACAAACCAGTTATTTAGGAATGGTCAGTGGTTTCTCAGATCATTTAGAAAGTGTATGTAAATGATTAACAAACTATTTAGATGTACATTTCTGCATGCACTTCCACATACACTACGAGATAGTAGATGTGTTAGTAGATGTTTTACAAAAACTCAAATTTCTTTTCCAACAGATGTCCTATTAATGGTTATTAATACAGGAATTCATTAAAGCAGGTAGATACGAAGCACTTACGACTTGTTTATTAAATATTTTGTGTGAGCTCATCTAAAGTGAGTACTATCAAAGCCTTATAAAGCATTTACAGATGAGATTTAAAGGCTGGCAATTCCTCAGGACTCACCAAAGTTTCAGTTATCTTGAAAAAGAAAAGATGCAACACAAAGGGATATAGAACATATTGCATTAATATTTATTGCAACTTCTCATCATATGTAACTGTACAACTATACTGTTGATGTAAAAAGATGCACAAGGGTAAACATGGCTGAATAAAAACTCGCCAACACCAATAGTCAATTACAAAAGTTTCAAGTACGACCAATAAAATCTTTGATAAAAATAAAATCTTTCAGTCTCAAAAAATAAAGTAAAAAAATATTTCAGTGTCATTGTTCAACGTAATTCTAATTCAATGTAATTCCTGTCTCAAAAGAAAAATCTCAAAATTATTTGACACAGATAAATATATTCACCACAAAAAATGATACAAAGGAAATCCTCATTGAAAAATTTTCATAAAATCTTCCACAATGTAAAATTCAACGATGAAAATGAAAAACTGTCAAATTCTCCCACAATGTAAAATTGAACAATGAACTTTTTCGTGCATTCCATCTTTCAAACATTTCAAACAGTATCAGTGTTAATCTAGTATTACAGCTTACTTTAGTTTCAGGGGAAGCAGCTTTCCAGAAACCTTAAGCTCTTTAACTGTGTCCGCTACTTCTGGATCCTCCAGAATTGAAGTGGCACACAGTGTGGCAAAAGCACAGAGTTTCATCTGACTGCTGTGGTTTTTAATGAGTTCCTTGTATTTGCTGGGTGCAGCAATGAACAGCTCCGCGATTGCAGCAGTGACAACAACCGTGTTCCGGTCCACCCCAACATGCTTGAAAGAAGCAGACATGGTCCTTCCTCGACTGAACAGCCTGAGAATTTTTTTGTACCGGGACACCACCTGATCCGGGTTTTGGGCTGCAATTCCAATGGCAAAAAATCAGTATTATCCAAATTTAAAAAATGGTTGCATTTGCACACATACGCTTTCAAACACAATCACTCACACACACACACACACACACACTCAATGTAGGCTTGGGAGTCACACACTCACATTCAGTTTCAATCTACAGTATGAGACTTGAGATCAGAGCAGTTGCAACTCAGACACTTATACAACCCCAATTCCAAAATAGTTGGGACAAAGCATAAATTGTGAATAAAATCAAAATGCAATGACTTCTGATCACATGAGCCAATATGTTATTTACAATAGAACATAGATAACACTTCAAAGGTTGAAAGTGAGACATTTTATATTTTCATCAACAATTTAGCGAGTAATTAAGTTAACTGGCATCAGGTGTGTAACATGATTGGCTATAAAATGGATGTCTTAGAGAGGCTGAGTCTCTCAGAAGTAAAGATGGCCAGAGGCTCCCCAACCTGTGAAGGCTTGCGTAGAAAAATTGTGGAATACTTTAAAAACAATGTTCCTCAACATCAAATTGCAAAGGCTTTGAAGGTGTCATCATGGACAGTGCACAACATCATCAAAAGATTTGTGAGGGACAAAGCAGAAGACCTTTACTGAATGCCCATGATCTTCTGGCCCTCAGACGCCACTGCATCACTCTCTGTCATTGACATTACTAAATGGGCCCAGGAATACTTCAAGAAACTACTGTCTGTAAATACAGTCCACCCTGCCATCCACAGATGCTACCTAAAACTCTATCATGCAAAAAGGAAGCCATTGTTGAGCATGATCCAGAAGCGCCGCCGTGTTCTGTGGGCCAAGGCTCATTTAAAATGGACTGTAGTAAAGTGGCAAAGTGTCCTGTGGTCAGACGAGTCCAAATTTGACAATCTTGTTGGAAATCATGGGCGTCGTGTCCTCCGGGCTTAAGAGGAGAAAGACCACCCCTCCTGTTATCAGCGTTAAGTTCAAAAGCCAGCATCTCTGATGGTATGGGGATGCATTTTTGCATAAGGTGTGGGACACTTGCATGTTTTAAAAAGCACCATGAATGCTGAAAGGTATATAAAGGTTTTAGAGAAATATCTGCTCCCCTCCAGACGACATCTATTCCAGGGAAGGCCTTGTGTATTTCAGCAGGACGATGCAAAACCACATACGGCAGCTATTACAACAGCATGGCTTCGTAGTAGAAGAGTCGTGTGCTGAACTAGCCTGCCTGCAGTCCTGATTGAGAACATTTGGCGCATAATTAAAAGAAAAGTCTGTCAAAAGAGACCCAAAACTCTCCAGCAGCTGGAAGCCTGTATTAAACAAGAGTGGGATCAAATTCCAATGGCTAAACTCATGAAACGTGTCTCCTCAATGCCCAGATGCCCCCACTCTGTGTTAAAAAGAAGAAGGGATGCTACACCATAGTAAACAGGCCCATGTCCCAACTTTTTTGAGACCTGTAACAGCCATCAAACTTGAAATGAACTCATTTTGTGAATAAAATTGTAAAATTTCTAAGTTTCAACATTTGCTATGTTATCTCTGTTCTATTGTGAATAAAATACTAGCTGGTGTGATTTGAAAGTCATTGCATTTCAATTTTATTCACAATTTACACTTTGTCCCAACTATTTCGGAATTGGGGTTGTATGCGGATGGTTCACTAGGCTATTCCTCTCTATCCAAAAAGTGATTTGTCACAGTAAATTTAGTTAGTGCACGCAACAATCACACACACTATGGGCTCTAAATTCGTAGATCAGGCGTGGCGAACAGGGGGTGCGCTGCACCAATGGGGTGTGTCCAGGCGTATGTTGTAATTTCGTGCCCGATGCAGCCTGGCGCAAGTATTCCTCTGTCCCACCTCTGTCCTTTGTGCTGGCGCAAGTGGCAAAGAGGGAGGAGAAAAGGCTTGGGTTTAAAAGTGGGTTTAACACAGCCGAGTCAACTCTTCACCAATCAAATGAGCTCCTCTTCTCACCTTTAATGTGTTGGAATATAGAAGCCTCTGTCCTACATCTGCATGATGCGTTAATGTTGCATTTCACTTTGCTGCTTCAGGCTTGTTTTCTGCACAGCTTACGTCTATATTAAACATTACGAATATGAGGCATTCTTGAATCATTACCATTAGCGAACTTGAATGGAATTTCAAAATGTAACTACATCAGATCATTCAAACTTATGAAGTCGGAATGAAATAAGACGGTTGCTCATTTATGTCTTCTGCCTGCATCATTGGGAAGAGAAAAGATGGATCGCATTTTCCTATTATTACACCCCGTTGCTGCTTAAAATTTTGGGATTAACATGTATGAACAACAATGCAAGATACGATACACATAAATTTTCAATATGTGATCTTAACTCTGTTATATCATAGCAATCAGGCTGTATTCCTTTCCCCCACTAAAAACAATAAAACCTAAGTGACAATAATAGTAGTTTTAAGCCGCTTGCACACTGGACGCAAAATAAATTTTTTGCACGACAGATTGCGTTGCTGCGTTGAACGCAGTGTCTACGTGTCCGAAAGTCAGACAGGGTTTTAATATATCTCCGTGTCCGACAGTCAGATGATTTCAATATAACTTCGTGTCCGACAGTCGATTATTGTTTTTCATTTCTTCAAATCTACAGAATCTTTTAGATATTAAGCGTGAAAGTTTTTATAAGAGGGTTCAGTTCTTCAAGATGAGTACCGAGAATTTCAATCAATGTTTCTGCTCTGCTCAATAAGGACATCAAATGCAAAATACTGTCTGACAGAAAAGAAAAAAAAAGAGGACAATTAGAACAGATTGATAACGAAATAAAGAAAAAAAAGGAACATTTTAACAACAAACAGAACATCTAACGAACACTGCGATTTATTTATTTGTGGGCCAACTTTTTTGGATTTTCAGTTTGTTGGTGGTATATTTTATTCTTTTTTTCATTATAAATCTGTTCTCATATCAATACTTTTACTTTTTGCTGGCTGCTGGACATGGAGCATTTCGTGTCGGACAGTCTTGATCGTGCATGCAATATTTCATTCACAATGTCAATTGTCATGGAATTGATTTGGTCACTGACTACAAGCACTATTTATCTCTAGTGTGGAAATAAAGCGTGAATCTGTTCGATCCATCTGACTAATTTTCAGTAGAGAGACCGAATAAAGACTGTAGTTTATCTTCAACGGAAGAAAACAGAAGAATAAACAGACACGTGTATTTGCATCTTTGCATTGACTTTGACTGTAATCAGTCGTGCAAAAAATTTGTTTCGCGTCCAGTGTGCAAGCGGCTTTACTGAGCATAGAATGCCAGCAGTATGTATGTGGTTGGCTGAGAAAGATGTGAAGTCTTTAGTTTGCATCACAGCTGCGTTGATTAAGCCAGGTCGAGTTTCCATTACGCGTGCCAACCGCCTTTAATCTGACATCAGGACAATCAATACAGGTACTATCATTTATGTGCTGATTTAGATAGTTATATTAAACAGTGGTTGCTGTAATTATTTACTGTATTGAAATGCGCCTGACATTCTGGAAACCTCTGTTAGGTTTCGGTGACGTGTGCGCACTGCGCGCCGGTCAGCCAAATTACCACTGCACAGACAGTAAACCAGGTTGGAGCTGGCGAGCTTTCTGCGCAACTGCAGCGAAGACTTTTGCTACGAAATTGTCACTGCGTCTTGATGAATATGTGACACCTCCACCTACTACGCCGCCACACCCATCTCGGTGCACGTCCATCTACCAAATTGCCAAAGTGCCTGTGCACGGTGTTGCACCGCACAAAATTACCACTGTGTGGGCTGCGCCACGCCACGCTACACCATGATGCGCTGCACCAAGAAATTAGAGCCTAATGTCACATCATGTGAGAAGAATTAGCCAGGAGAGGAACAACTGTAAAGCAGAGCTAAGCAAGACAAAACAAAAAAACCCAGGGAGAAGAAAGGGGTGAAAGTAAATGTAGCATTTTTTTTTACCTCTCTTGCGTGTCTTTGGTTCCATTTTCTTTGACTTCTTAGACTTTTTCTCTTTCCCCTTTTTCTTCCTCCTCTTCTTTTTTTTGTCTTCCTCTGATGAGGATGTGTTAGAGGAGTCAGACGTACCATCAGAAGAATCTTCTGAGCTGTCACAAGAGGAAGATGAAGACAAGCATATTGCTTGTGTGGAACCTGTTTCCCCTTTTTTAAGAGCTGTTAAAATAGATTCAAATATAAACATTAGGCTAACATGGCACAAAAAGACATGCATAATCTTGAGTTCAGAGATATAGTAAACTAACACAATAACAGGGATCTCCCCAGAAATTCAGAGTATGATGGCGCTGTGCCATTGTTCCATTGTTTAGGGAGATCCCTGCAAAAAGACCCAACTGCACTACAATTTCTCTGCCTACTGTGCGTGGGGAGACCTACTTGATGCCAGCTGTTCTTTTAGATAGTCTCTCTCCTTGATAAGCTCATCAATCTTCTCTTTTTGTAACTCTACCTTCAGCTGACACATCTCCAACTCGTGGGATTTTCTTCTGTCAGCCAGCTGTGCAGTAGGGGCCATGGACACACCTGAAAGAAAAACTGTTCATTCTAAAATGCATGTAGAATGTAATATTCCGGCAAAGTATATTTTCAGACACTGCTGAGTTTGGCATGCCTTGATATTTAAGCAACTTCACACAGTGTGTTGGTTGGGGATGTAAGACAATTTATTCATTTATGTCATGTTTAAATAAAATTTATACTCGTGTCAGCAGTTTTCGAGGTTGAAAAATTTGCTACGATTTTAGGGAAGGACACTGTCGCACAAAACACTTTAAGAAAAGTAATGAACATTTAGCTAATCATCATCCAAATACACTGTGGAAGTTTTGTAACCTTAGTGCTCATCTTTAATGGTGAAATTTCCAGTGTTTGACATCGTCTGTACACGCGATCAGCCACCAAGCTACGTGATGACAGCAAGCAGTTTGAGCTAACCACTAGAAACACTGAAATCTGCAAGCCCATGTATATGTTATCTCATCCTTAACTTCCATTTCTTTTAAAATAACATATTGGCCAACTGAAGCTTTAAAACTGGACATGATCGAAGTGCCACCTGACATTAATGTTATGAAATGAAAATGAAGCGGATGACATTAAAATAAAAGCTGGATCTGCGATCCGATAAGAAAAAATTACATCTACCAACGGCAGATGTTCTACGCATATTCATGCATATAATGGTGCATTAACTACCTTCTATTCAAAGCATTTTGGCTAACATTTGAGTGTTTTCTTTGCTGACGAAACTGGATCAGTCTGAACAAAGTAGGGAACCAAAATCGCAAGCTAGAGTTCATAAAAAGCTGATGCGAGTATATTCTTTTATTTTTGCATTTATTTATTTCTGTACTTATTTCGGTATTTATTCATGCATTTCAATATGTATTCATACATTTATTTATTTATATCATTTTTTTGTCCTCCATATTGATCTGCCTTGCTGTTTAATTCTAAGCTTCTCGGCGTAAGGATATCAAATGGTTTCACCAAAATCATATCAAGAATATTCGCATTGCCTGCGATTATATGCAGCTTGCTAGCTGTAATGTATGCAAAGAAAATCGCGTCAGTCAACCTGTGATAAGAAACCGATTCTGAACGGACTGGCCTCAGTCAGAGTTGAACGTGTTCTAACGCATTTTTTGTCAGTGAAATACAAACGTAACAGGACATATTTGACCTTTTTTTTAAAATTTATTTATATTTTAGAGGAAGCTGAGCTTACAGTCCTAAGGCAATCGCCACTGGTCGATGTTACTTTTACGTTGAATGATAAAGTGCAGCTAAGATCTAATTAAAAATCATCTACTTTTTATTCGGCATTACTAAAGTTGTCGTCGCCAGTTACAAACTATGAATTTATTTCATATCTTGGGCTCTTCAGCAACTAGCAAGCTAGCCATCATACTGTGCGTCAGCAAAGAAACATACCACTCATGCCGCTGACGGCAGCCGACTCCGATGTATCCATAACCACGCCAGCATTCTTTTTGGCCCGCGTCCGCCCGATTCTTCGACTTTGGTCGGATTTCTCCATCCTTCTCTTGGCTGCACTCAGCGAAACGGCAGCTCCACGGAGTAGCTCCACGTTCAATGTTTCCGCATCCCACCGTCACGTTGATGACGTAGTGGAAGCGCATATTGTTTTGTCCCACGTTGATGACGTATTGAAAGCGGGATTGCGCCAACCCCATGCTACTCAAGCCCATACCAGCAGATCAGTTCATAACAACGCTGGCTGTCTTCCTGAAATCACCATTGTTGAATTAATTATTATTATTTTTAAATGCATTAAACAATGAGCAGATTCACCCGACTGAGGAAGCTTATTCATGAGGAAACCTCGAAAAGAAAGGTCCTGAAGCTGATAAAGTGGCTTCAGAAGAGGAAACTACTAAAAAGAAAAGTCAAATGCAGAATATGCTGTCAGGACATGAAACTGAAAAGGAGGACAAACAGTGGAGATCTATATGCCTGGTAAGAAATATGCGATTAAATGGGTACATTTGCAAATTTCTGTTGATTTCGTGTGAAGGTTTGGGTCAGATTATTTTGAGATGTAATCAGGCTACTGAATACAAATTACTAGCTACATAAATTGCATATAGGCCTAATGTTCTCTACTGGATGACAATAAAATGCAATCTAATCTCAATCCTTTTGGATCAAACATTGATTATGTTGCACAATTTACATTTACATTTTCAGTGCAAATACGTTGTAGAATGCATTATGCATATTTAACATTAACAGTTTTTGAAATCAAATTGAACTGCAAATACGCTGTGTGTATCCTACTACATGTGCGATATTTCTTTTGCATAAGTTTTTGCTGCAGCTGTTTATTTAATCAAGGGCCTCATGGGGGACTTTGTTCTAAAAAAAGAGGAGCACTTCCTCAAAATGTTCACCTTCAATTTTTTAATCAAAGTAAAAAAAAGAACAAAACTATTTTCCATAATTCATTCATTCATTCAAAAAAAATTGTAAAATCATCATTAAAAAAAAAAAAAACTAGCAACCTGAGAGGAGTAAGTTACTTATATATAGGCTACAGTAGAACATATCCAGCATTTAGAATAGGTAAAGTCAAATTACCCCCACACAAATATGCTGGCGTCAGCTGCGCTGTTCAGTTTTATATTTTTAAAATTGCCATATTTTGAATATGTAATCAAAATCTCAACAAGTAATCCTTGTTCTGACTACTAATCTAAATACACATTTTTTCAAATGTACTGTGTGCTGATTATAGTTACAAATTTTTTGTAACCTGATTATTTCATCTCAATTATATAGACTGCTTACCATTACTACCCAAACCTCTGTGTGTGTGCGCGCATGTATGTGAGTGAGTGAGTGAGATATTGGTGGAGAATATAGTATTGCATGAAGCCCTTTCCTAAATGAACAGTATTTCATGTTACTGTTCTTCTTAAATAGGACCTGTCGCCAACCAGCACATATGGGAAAGGAAAAACAAATATCTGTCAGACACAAGTCAATCTTCAGTCATTCAAAGGTCTCCCTCAGTAACTGGATGCAGTTCATGTACAGGTGGGAAAATTTTAAAAATAATAACATAAAAACATAGGGTTGGAAGCAGAATTATTGAACCCCCTAGCAAATATTGTCATTCACAAAACTTTATGACAATAAAAATGCAGATGCAAAACAGTCAGAAACAGATCAAATACTTTATATCAGCTCATAAAACAATACGTTTTAGGACAATAGAAAAACAAACAACAAAAGGATAACTATTTATCTGACTCGCAGAAATATTGAACCACTTATAATAACTCTCTCAAATATTTAATTTGGCATCAATAACCTGCTTGAGACCGATTTGGTAGCTAGAAACTCGCCTTTGGTAACATTCTTTGGGGATCCAGGCCCATTCGTTTGCAAAGGCTTCAAGTGCTCTCAAGGTTTGCGGGCAAATGGCGATATTGGGTTACTCAGTTTCAAAATAAAAGACCGAAAAGAAGACCCTGCCAGTAGATACTTACCCAGTGCATATAGGTCCTTTATTTTGAAACTGAAGACCTAAGACAGGCCCAAGCCCGGCCCGAGTCCGAGTTACTGGCGTGAAAATCGACTCAAAGCTCGACCAGAATTTTGTCAGGGAGTCGGGCCCCATCGGGCTCGGGCTGAAATGCAGGGCTCTACATCACATTTTTCTCCAGAATTTCCTGGTACACACAAGAACCCATCTTTCCTTCTACACGCTGAAGGTTTCCCGTGCCTGAGGAAGCAAGCCATCCCCTCAGCATCACTGACCCTCCCCCGTGCCTCACTATGGATAGGGTGCTCTTCTCTGCATATGTTTCATTTTTCTTCCTCCAGATCCATGGGGCTAAAGAGTTCAAGTTTTGTCTCGTCCGTTCATAAAACAAAATCCTTGATCTTCTGAGGGTTACCCAGATGGGTTTTGGCATAATGGAGTCAATATTTCTTCTGCTTAGATGTCAGGAGTAGTGTACATCTGTATCAACAGAAACATCACTACCTGCTCGCACCAAGTCTTCCTGCAGGTCCTTAGCAGTAAGTCTGGGGTTTTCATTCCCTTGTCTTTCAAGCCACTTGGCAGAAGCAGAGGTAATCCTCCTTTTTCTGTCACTTCCTGGTAGGTTTGCCACAGTACCCTGGGCGATGAACTAACAAAAGATGTTTACAAGTGTATGTCTAGCTACATTTAATGTCTCTGTAATAGTCTTGTATCCTTTTACTTTCTTTTGACATTCAACCATCTCTTTTCTGAACTCTAATGACGGCTCTATTGAATTAGGCATAGTGCCAATATGAGCGTAAGTAGGACAGACGCTTAAATAGGGTAAGGAATAATTCTGAGCCATACAATTAATCAATTAATGTTGGCAATGTTTAGAAAAGGTCAGCTGAACTGCCGGATAGCTCACTCGGTTAAGGCACTGCGTTGCAGTGCAGAAGTGAATATCACATCACGAGTTCGAGCCCCGGTCGTACCAACCGGCAGTGGTCAGCAGCTTTCTCAGCGTAGCGCATGATTGGCTATTGCGCTACAGGATTTCAAATTGGGAAGGGACTGTCGGAAATGGGAAATAAAAGAAATAGCTTTTTTCGTTGCTCAAGCGCCTCCTGTTGGCCAGATGGGCGCTCGTCAGGAAAACTCTCAGCCTGGTCATGTCCGGGTATCCTCTGCCCGGAACTTGCGAATATTGAACCAATGAGTGTATAAGAAGCGGTGGCTTACAGGCACGTGCTTCGGAGGAGAGCCGTGAACTGTCTTCACTCTCCTGAATTGGCAACAAGGGGTCGCAAACGAGCAAGCCTTGTACATAATTCACCAATTGGGCATTCCAGATTCGGATGGGATTGGAGATGCCAAATTTATGAAAAAAAAAAGAAAGAAAGGAAAAAAAAGTAAAAAAAAAAAAAATAAAAGGTCAGCTAATAAGTAAAAAATATGTTTGGAGGTCACTAATTCTGCAGGTGGAGAATTCAGTATTGCTGAAAAATGTTTTCTAGTTTTTTTTATAAAATACCTTGTTTCAATACAAAGGATAATTTGAATGATTTGTCTTTCATTAATGCATTGACTGAAACTGAGTTATCACTAGTTTTAGCCAATAAGCAACATTTGCTTGGGGTTTCAATAATTCTGCTTCCAACTGTATATCATGGACTCATAATGTTGCTGTTCTCTCTGTAATTGCATAAAACACACAATATACAAAATAATGCATAGCATGTTTTGCCAATGATTTTAGAGAAACATAAACATTCCTTTTTTCATTTGCCTTTGAAGATTTTCTCAGGGTCTACGATTACGACAGGTTGATATGATGGATGACAGAATTGCGGCCAGTTCAGCAACTCTCACTAAAATGGCAAAAAAAATTAGGGAGGTCTGTGTCACAGCAGTTGAAAGGATGAGAAGGCGTACAGGTCAGCAGATTGGTGGAAGAAGGGAGTTTGTTGTGATTGATGAGAGCCATTTTCGGCACAAAAGAAAGGTACGTTATAGTAATCGTAACTTTAGATAAGTGCCGAATAGAGTCAAAGAAGTCATTGTTTACAAATGTATCTTTTTACATCTGTGCTTGTTGCTTTGTTTTTGCATCAGTATGGGAGAGGAAGAATGGCTGGTGGGTGGAAAAGAAAGAAGTGGGTCTTTGGGATGTTGGGTGTGAGGCATCATCAAGGACGAACGAAGCCTATTCTGCGTCTTGTTGAGAGAAGATCTCGAAGACATCTAGTCCCCTTAATTGCTCATCATGTGAGGCTTGGATCTTCAGTTATCAGTGACGAGTGGCGTGCCTATCGGATACTCTCTGCACTGGGATACAGCCATCACACTGTCAACCACAGCAGGTGGTATGTAGATCCCCGAACTGGTGCCCATACCCAGCATCTTGAGAGGGCCTGGAGATCCTACAAGGAGCAGGTCTGGAGGCTACGGGGAAATCGCACTGACAGTTTGCTTTCTGACCACCTTTCAGTGATCGAGTGGAATGAATGGCTCGGAAAGAAACACTGCGATAGTGCGTTTGGCAGACTGATTCATGACATTTCAAAAAAATACAAATAGTCATATGCAGTCACTGTAACCATTGTTAGCAAGCATTTGTCTTTCTTTGGGAGGTGGCTGGGAAAAATTCCAAGGAATCAGTGTACTTTGTTTTTGTAGTGTCATTAAATTTCATGTGTGTGCCATTTCATGTATTGTTTTATCATGTGTTGAGTATATTCATTTTGTCTGTCTCAATTTTGAGAATTACATTAAATTAGAATTACGTTGAATTATGACACTGAAATATTTTCGGATTTTATTTTGTGATACTGAAAGATTTTACTTTTATCAAAGATTTTATTGGTCGTACTTGAAACTTTTGTGATCCACTATTGGTGTTGGCGAGTTTTTATTCAGCCATGTTTACCCTTGTGCATCTTTTTACATCAACAGTACAGTTGTTCAGTTACATATGATGAGAAGTTGCAATAAATATCAATGCAATATGTTCTATATCCCTTTGTGTTGCATCTTTTCTTTGTCAAGATAACTGAAACTTTGGTGAGTCCTGAGGAATTGCCAGCCTGTAAATCTCATCTATAAATGCTTTATAAGGCATTGATTGTACTCACTTTAGATGAGCTCACACAAAATATTTAATAAACAAGTCGTAAGTGCTTAGTATCTACCCGATTGAATGAATTCCTGTATTAATAACCATTTATCGGACATCTGTTGGAAAATAAATTTTTGAGTTTTTATAAAACATCTACTAACACATCTACTATCTCGTAGTGTATGTGGGAGTGCATGCAGAAATGTACATCTAAATAGTTTGTTAATCATTTACATACACTTTCTAAATGATCAGAGGAACCACTGACCATTCCTAAATAACTGGTTTGTAATTAATGTAATACTTCATTTAGAAATTCTGAGCCCATCATTAATAAAATTTGAAAATGCAATCATTAAGCATGTTGTTGATGAGCTTATTAATGAAGAGTAAAAAATATATAACTGATTATAAGCTACATACTAACGAGTGTTCATGTTAAAAACATGATTTACAAATGATGAATTCAGTTTTTACTAGTCCATAACTAACATGCTTATCAATGATGAGTAAAACATTTATAACTGTTTATAAACTACATACTAATGAGTATTAATAATACTTTCTATATGATGAATTCAGTATTTATTAATGCTTAACTAATGCTTAATAATGTCTACTCATTAGTATTCATGTTAAATACATAATTTACAAATGATGAATTCAGTATTAACTAATCCATAACTAACATGCTTATCAATGATGAGTAAAGCATTTATAACTGTGTTAATAAATTACATACTAATGAGTATTCAGATGACAATAATACTTTATAAATGATGAATTCAGTATTTATTAATGCTTAACTATCGCTTAATAATGTGTACTCATTATTACTCATGTTAAAAATATGATTTACAAAGGATGAATTCAGTATTTACTAATCCATAACTAACATGCTTATCAATGATAAGTAAAACATTTATAACTGTTTATAAACTACATACTAATGAGTATTAATAATACTTTCTAATACTTTCTATATGATGAATTCAGTATTTATTAATGCTTAACTAACGCTTAATAATGTCTACTCATTAGTATTCATGTTAAATACATAATTTACAAATGATGAATTCAGTATTAACTAATCCATAACTAACATGCTTATCAATGATGAGTAAAGCATTTATAACTGTGTTAATAGATTACATACTAATGAGTATTCAGATGACAATAATACTTCATAAATGATGAATTCAGTATTTATTAATGCTTAACTAACGCTTAATAATGTGTACTCATTATAAAGTGTTACCAAAATTTCTTTTTTCTCAAAACAAGATTTTTGTGCTTGCGAAATATATTTTTCTGCGCTCAAAATGTCCAATTGCTCGCTCAGGATTGTGGCACAAATATAATTCCATTGGGGGGGGTGCACTGAAATGCATTTACGGTAGCCTATTAAACGAATAAGCAAGAGACAAATTGTAACGACAGGCTCGTTCAGGTTTGAGTAACAAAAGAATAACAAAAACAAAAACAGAGCCAGCATATGTAGCCTGATAGTAGGCCTAGGCCTATATGAATTGTAAAAGTAATGATTTAAAAGGTAGGCCTATTAATAAATGAGAAGTTTTAACTGGCTCGACTTTTTCTTTACTCATAAAAAGGCTTCGTTAAAACAACAAACAACACTGTATTACAACCGCATAACTACCGCATAACTAAGCCTAACAGGCATATAAAAAAAAAAAAAAACCTTGTGTATTTCCATCAGTAGGCTATCAGCTGTTATTAGTACATCTGTAGGAGCCAAATTTGCCTTATAAGAAATGTTTTCTTTTTGTTATATGCGCAATAGCACCGCCGGTGGCCGTTTTGAGTTAAGCCACTGGTCAGAGAATATAGGGGAAGCTTGTTTTCCCATAATGAAGTTCGGTTTTCGTTTGAAACAAGACGCGGAAAGAAGAGGAACCTTGTCAGCCGCACCCTTGGGCTTATTTTTGTTGATTTACGACTACAGTTTATGTTCGTTTAAGTAATAAGAAAATTTGATTGGATTGACTTCGAGACGCATTCACCCATGCACAAACATTACACCACAAACAAACAAGCAAACGCTCACGCACACGACCAAAACGCTACGAAATGGAGAGGAACTGCCGAATCAATTAACTGTCAAGTCAACTCAAAGTAAGTCAACAAAATATTTCCGATGTCTTTGGGAGCGCGTTGGCTAAATGAATGTGGATCTTGTTGGCCTTATGGGAATATAATTGTGGAATAGAAAGGCTCTAACAAAAGTTGACAAGTCTCTTGAACCGGACTTTAAAATTGATTATGGACAAAATAAACCAAGCCAGTAATCGACTATTGGATTGGAAACTGGAATATTAATTGGAGAAATTGCCTCACGAGTGGATG
Source organism: Gymnothorax reevesii (assembly GCA_029721435.1). Lineage (NCBI taxonomy): Eukaryota > Metazoa > Chordata > Actinopteri > Anguilliformes > Muraenidae > Gymnothorax > Gymnothorax reevesii. The sequence goes on along the minus strand of CM056579.1, from coordinate 19,405,556 downwards.
CGTGCACTGAACGTTTCGCGTTGTTGGATGCATTGAATAATTGCAAATCATTCGATGGATGCTACGGATTGGCCGTATTTGGATTATGGAATTGATTCAATTGTTGTCTGCGCAAAAATAAGCGTGAAACTAAACTGTTCGCTGGAGTAGCCTGCTGTGGAAGTGTGGCCTGGAAATATCATTTAATATTCAAGCTCGACTGATTCAATATTCAAATTTATGGACGTTTTGATGCTGTGTTCGTTTTGATGAACTTTTTGATTTTTGGATGCTGTGTTTGACACGGCTTTGTGCCTCCGTGCATACAACTGTAAATTAATTGTGCTGTGCGAGTGTGCGTTTCAACATAGCCTATTTTTGTTGTGCATAAAAGGCCAGCGCTGTCTGGCCCGTGTTACAAGGCCAGCGCCGTCTGAGCCGTGTGTTAGAAGTGAATATACACACGTTTGTTTTGCGCACCAAAATGTCCCAGAAAGGGGAAGAAATTAATGCAAATAGTGAGGAAATGCCTGTGGGAAAAGATCCACTTTTGGAGGAGGAAGAAGCCCCAGAGGGGAAGGAGGAACTGGGTGCTGCTGGTCCTGGTGCCATACCAAAAAGGGTTTCCAAAATCACAGAAAAGGCCCTTCATGCCAAAATCGATAACCTAATGAAGAAGAGAAAGTCTAAAATGAAAGAATTGACAAAATTAAGAAATCTAATGGAAAAACTCATGATTGATTTTGACAATGAGCTAAAGATAAAGGAGAACATTGCTGTTTTCAATTCATTGAGTGATGACATTTTGAAACTGCACAGGTGTATCCACACCATTCTTCCTAAAGATGAGAGAGATTAAGATCAACAGAGGTGGCATCTTCTACTGCTTGCTTTAGAAGAATTTCAAGAAATTGTTGGAAAATGGCTGGAAAAGTCTGCCTCCATTTCTCAACAGTCTGTCATCAGTGAAACTGTTTTTCCTGATGTCAGAGGGAGCCAGAAGGCGCCATCTAGTAGAAGTTCTACAAGCTCATCAGTGAGAAGAAAGGCTGAGGCTAAAAAAGCAGCCTTAATGACACATGCTGCCAATTTAAAGAAAAGACAAGAGTCGGAAATGCAAGAGAGAGACTTGAAGTTTGAAATGGAAAAACAAAAATATGAGCTTGAAAAAAGACAAGCAGCTCTCAAAGCTCAACAGGAGGAGCTTGAAATTCAAACAAACATTGATGCTGAAGCTGCATTGATTCGCACGCTAGCACGCTATGAGGAGGAACAGAACCTTGATGAGGAAGAAGAACAGGATGATGATGATGACCATGATGATGACGATGATGATGATGATGACCATGATGAGGATGATGCTGAGGAAGAAGAACTAAGTGTTGTCTATCAGCAGCTCCGCCATAAAGCCCGAGGCAGACTGCCAAACAGACTGAGTGGTAGACATAGTGCCCCTGGTGGTGGCAGTCAGCAGGTGCAGCCCAGTTCTAGTTGGAAGCAAGGCACCAACAAACATCTGCCTTCCAAGCAAGTCTCACAGTATCATACAGCTTCAGACGATGGCTCAGAAAGCAGTGCTCTTGCCAAAATAATGAAAAGACAAAACAAGATCACTGAAATGTTAATACAGGAGCAACGACACACGCTACTTCCCAGTAGAGAAGTTCCAATCTTTAAAGGAGAACCATTAGAATATTTATCATTTATTCGAGTTTTTGAACACACTATCGAAGAAATGACTGATAACTTTAAAGACCGCCTATTCTTTCTTGAGCAGTATACTGAAGGACATGCTAAAGAGCTTGTGAGAAGTTGCTGGTATGCAAATCACAGAGAGGGATATCTTGAAGCCAAAAGACTGCTCCAGGAGAATTTTGGCAATGAGCTTCTGATTGCATCAGCATGCATTGAAAAGGTGTCAAAATGGAACGTCATCAAAGCTGAGGATAAAAAAGGACTGAATGCTTATGCAGTCGCTCTGCGTGGGTGCTTAAATACAATGCAAGATATAGATTTTTTAGACAAAATAAATACCCCATCGCATATGAAGGAAGTCGTCATGAAGTTGCCTTACAGACTTAGGGAAAGGTGGCGTGCAAAAGCCTATGACTATTACGAGAGTAAAAAGAAAAGAGCCAAGTTTCCTGAACTTGTTGCCTTTATACAGAGACACGCTAGGATAGCAATGGACCCTTTCTATGGTGACATTCAGGACCCCTCAACAAAAAGGGATCAAAAGGGAAGCAAACCTTTCAGTGGAAGGGGCAGCCACTCTGACCACAAGAAAAGCAGTTTTGCTACTGTGGCAAGTTCGGAGGTCAAAGTGAAAGAGGATGTGATCAGTGCTAGCAGACCCTGTGTGTTCTGTGCAGGGGAGCATTTGGATGAATCCTGTAAAATTAATAAAAGACCACACAAGGAGAAGATCGAGTGCTTAAAAAGCAAAGGAATATGCTTTGGCTGCTTAATCAAGGGCCACAGAAGCAAAGATTGTCAGAACAGACTGAAGTGTGGTGTGTGTGCACAAACTCATCCGACTGTGTTGCATATCCACAAAGAAAAGAATGAAGGAAAGAAAAATAATGGCCAAGAAACAAACAAGTCCGTCAGCAGTGGTATGGTTTCTCTGGAGGCGCATGGCATTACTGGGGCCGGTAGTTGTCAAACGCTCTCCATCTTGCCAGTTCAGATTAAGATGGTAAATGATACAAAGGTTCTCCAAACTTATGCTCTCCTGGATTCCGGGAGCACTGCATGTTTCTGCACAGAAAACTTACTACATCAGTTCAAAGCAAAACCAAAGAAAACCAGAATCATGCTGAACACCATGGGCCAGAAAAAAGCCGTGGACACATCCGTCATTCCAGCTCGCTGTCTTGAGGTGAGTGGAATTGATGGTCAGAAGTTTTATGGACTGCCAAAGTTGTACACTGAGGACAAACTCCCTGTCCGCAAAGAACATATTCCTAGACAAGCAGATATAGGAAACTGGAAATATCTCAGTGATGTGAAACTCACCAAAATCGATGGAACAGTTGAACTGTTAATTGGAACTAATGCACCACGCCTGATGGAACCTCAAAGGGTGATAAACAGTCAGGAGGACGGACCTTATGCAGTTCGGACTGTACTGGGATGGGTGGTGAATGGACTTATGGAAAAAGATGAATGCTCCGTGATTCAAACTGATGCGGATGTCACAGCCAACCGGATTTCAGTTACTGATTTAAGTGATATGCTGATGCAGCAATATAACCATGATTTTCCTGAACGGAAATGTGAAGAGAAAAGGGAGATGTCTATCGAAGACAAAAGATTCATAAAGATCATGTCAGAGTCAGCCACAAAGAAGGATGGACATTACCAGCTTGCACTTCCATTGAAACAAAAAGAAATCAAGATGCCAAACAACCGCAACATGGCTGAGCAAAGAGTAATGTCATTAAAGAGAAAACTTCACAAGAACCCAGCATTCCACAAAGAATATACAACCTTTTTAGATGATGTAATTCATAAGGGACATGCTGAGCCTGTGCCAGAGAAAGAACTGAAAACTGTAAATGGAAAGGTATGGTACATACCGCATCACGGAGTTCACCACCCCAGGAAAGGCACAATCCGTGTTGTTTTTGATTGTTCAGCCTCATTTCAAGGAGCCTCCCTTAATGACAATTTAATTCAAGGGCCCAACCTTACCAACACCTTGCTTGGTGTTCTGATGCGGTTCAGGCAGGAACCAGTCGCCTTCATGGCTGATGTGGAAGGAATGTTCCACCAGGTAAAAGTTGCACCTTTAGACCGCGATTACCTCCGCTTCTTATGGTGGCCTGGCGGTGATCTCACCCAGCCCCTAGCTGAATATAGGATGACTGTGCATTTGTTTGGTGCAACGTCCTCATCCAGCTGCGCCAGCTATGCCTTAACTCGGTCAGCAGAGGACAACCAGGATTCCTTTTCAGCAGAGGCAGTCAACACTGTACGTCACAATTTTTATGTAGACGATTATTTAAAGTCTGTCAAAAACGAAAGGAGACAAGCATTGTTGTACATGCACAAGAAAACAATGTGGAGAAACAGACACAGATGATTGAAGCTGAGATGAAACGCTTCAAAAGGACCATGACTGCTCGCACACTCACTACAGAGGATTTGGAAAAGGCAGAAGAAGCCGCCGTTCAATACTGTCAGCACCAAAGCTTTGCAGAGGAGCTGAGAACCTTAGAAGCCGGTGGGTGTGTAAAGAAGAACAGTTCATTGTTCAAGCTCAACCCTGTGCTTGAAAGAAGTATGTTGAGAGTTGGTGGCAGATTGAACAAGATGGTAATGCCAGAAGAAGTGCGGCATCCTGTCATTCTTCCCAAAGGTCACCATGTCTCCACTTTGATTCTCCGAAACATCCATCAGAAGACTGGCCACGGTGGCTGTAACCACATGTTGTCCACGTTGAGGCAAAAGTACTGGCTTCCTTGTGCAAACTCACTGACAAGGAAAATCATTTCTGAATGCACTGTGTGCCGACGTCTACACGCTGCTGTTGGAGAGCAGAAGATGGCAGACTTGCCTCAAGATCGAGTGACACCAGATCTGCCACCATTCACCCACGTGGGGGTCGATTACTTCGGGCCAATCGAAGTCAAGCGAGGAAGAACCATCTTGAAACGGTACGGCGTCATTTTTACCTGCCTTAACAGCAGAGCAGTACATCTTGAAGTGGCGCAGTCAATGGACACCGACTCTTGCATCAATGCATTCAGACGATTCATTAGCAGAAGAGGCCAAGTAGAAGAAATAAGATCTGACAATGGGACAAATTTTATCGCAGCAGAAAAGGAGTTGAAGGAGGCTTTGAAAGAATGGAATCTGAAAAAGATTGAAGACTCTCTTCAGCAAAAGAATGTGAAATGGACCTTTAATCCTCCATATGGAGCCCATTTTGGTGGAATATGGGAGAGATTAATTCGTCTGGTCAAGAAAACATTGCTCACGATAACTAGACAGCAAGTCCTCGATGATGACGGCCTTGCTACAGTGATGTGTGAAGTGGAAGCTATTCTGAACAGCCGGCCACTGACCACTGTATCAGGAGAACCAAACGATCTAGAGGCTCTTACACCTAATCACCTGCTCCAGCTTAAGGTCAAGCCTGTGCTGCCTCCTGGCATATTCAACCAGCATGACACGTATGCTAGGCGCCGTTGGAGACAAGTTCAATATGTCGCCGATTTATTTTGGACCAGATGGGTGAAGGAGTATCTACCCCTTCTTCAAGAAAGGCAGCGATGGAATCGTACCAGGAGAAACTTCATGAAGGGGGACATAGTTTTGATTGTAGATTCCAATGCTCCCCGTGGATCCTGGGTCATGGCAAAGGTCCTGGAGACTCGCCCTGGTTCTAGAGGGTTGGTGCGCAGTGTTCTTCTCAAGACCAGAACAAACACACTGGAGAGACCAATTAATAAGCTCTGCTTACTAGTGCCTGCCTTAGAGTAGGGCTCTTCAAGATACGAACACTTGGTTTTAGGCTGAAGGCTGCACTCTAAAGCAGCATAATTTATTTAGATTTTTGGCTCCATTAGATATTTTTGTTATTGTTATAGATGGTACCCATAACAATAGGGGCCGGTTTGTAGGAGCCAAATTTGCCTTATAAGAAATGTTTTCTTTTTGTTATATGCGCAATAGCACCGCCGGTGGCCGTTTTGAGTTAAGCCACTGGTCAGAGAATATAGGGGAAGCTTGTTTTCCCATAATGAAGTTCGGTTTTCGTTTGAAACAAGACGCAGAAAGAAGAGGAACCTTGTCAACCGCACCCTTGGGCTTATTTTTGTTGATTTACGACTACAGTTTATGTTCGTGTAAGTAATAAGAAAATTTGATTGGATTAACTTCGAGGCGCATTCACCCATGCACAAACATTACACCACAAACAAACAAGCAAACGCTCACGCACACGACCAAAACGCTACGAAATGGAGAGGAACTGCCGAATCAATTAACTGTCAAGTCAACTCAAAGTAAGTCAACAAAATATTTCTGATGTCTTTGGGAGCGCATTGGCTAAATGAATGTGGATCTTGTTGACCTTATGGGAATATAATTGTGGAATAGAAAGGCTCTAACAACATCAAAGAATTGAACCTCTCCAACAGCTGACGGGGAGGTCTGAATGTAGCGGACGTCCATCCATTCCTGGAGAGGCCGCTGCGCACCTCCATGAGACTTGACAGGAGAGGAAGTCCTGTTCGATTTCTTGTATTGTCTTTTATGAGCGCAACTTGGGAAAAGGCTCTCTCGACGTGCGCATTGGAGATGGGCAAAGACAGCAGTCGGATGGCACCCAATGCGAGGTCTTGAAAGCACGCATTTCCCCCTGCGTCTTTGAACGCTTCGATTTCCATCCAAAACTTGTCAATGGCCTGGTCGCCAGAGAAACCAGCTGACGCGACATTCCTCCACTGGCAGTCCAGTGTGTCAACGGAGCATTTAAGAAACTCCATCGGTAACTCCCTCACCCTTGGTCTGTCCATGGCGGACATGACTGACTTTGGAGAGAGCATCTCCATTTTCCGCAGCATATCTAGTGAGTCGGTCAAGCGCATTTGGTACTGCACTAAAAGTTCTTTGATGAATGCAAAGCACCGCTTGGAGATGGTATCTTTCGTTTCAGGGGACAGTGTGCTCGTGCTGAGCTCTTCCTGAAATGTGGTGCCCATGTCAGCATCTTGAGGTGAGAGGTATATGCTGGTTGATGTCAAATCGAGTTCCCTGAGATGACTGTCGCGGTTCACTCTGAACACACTGGGTTTTGCAACTCTCTTCAGAGTGGACAAGTAAAGTCTCTCGAGGTCCCGAAAGACACCCAGTGAGTCGCCCGTCTCTAGTTGGAATACCTTGTTCACTGTTTTTATTTCCCCCAAGATTGGACGAAGGAAGTGCATGTAAAGCAAGTTTGCTTGATCACTGTACATTTCGCTCAGAAGCCTTGCTGAGTAGCAGTGTTCAGCACCAGCCGCGAGACTGAAGAGCAACTTCAATGCATCCCACTGTTGCAATATTCTCTCGATAGAATCCGCAACACCTAACCAATGGGTGGTGCATGGTGACAGTAATTTCAGTGGGCACATACCGTCATTAAGTGTTTCGAACAGCGTCTTGTAATTGGATTGACGCTTGGCTGAGTGACTGAACCAATTAAAAGTTTCCCTGATCATAAAGTCAACATTGCTCGGTAGTTGATCCATAGCTTTCTTCGCCACTATATCCAATGAGTGACACACGCATCTGATCAATTTCAGATCGGGAAGCACTTCCTTCAACAGAGTGAAGACTGAGTGGTGTTTACCCACCACAACACTCGCTCCATCGGTGGCGATTCCCACCATGTTTTTAATGTTGAGGCCATAGTCTTTAACGAATTCAAGTATTGCATCGGTGATGGCCCTGGCATTTGCGCCACTCAACTCAACCAACCCCAGGTAAGTGCTGATGAATTTTCCATGTTTAATGGAGCGCTACTTGATGCATATGCACAGCAGTTTGTTAACCGTTATATCGGTGGTTTCGTCCAAATAGAGGGAGAATGGGGACTCACCTATGTCGCTCTTTAACTCACTTCTAAAGTGAGGGGCCAGCACTGACTTGATCATGGCAGTACACTTTGTGCGGTGCATTCGGAATTTACCAAATTCTTCAAGAATGTCTGATAGATCATCCACGGCATTGATTGAAGTGTGGCATGCCACGTTCGTTGCGACTCTGATTTCTCTTCTTTTCTGGTCATTATTGATATCGCCATCATCACAACTTGTTGTTGGTCTAGTGAAGGACGTGATGCTAGTGTTCACGTTGGGGAGGCAGTTAGCCTTGTGTCTTTTAGTCTCTGCATGGTCTTTAAGATCGTGCAGTTGAGCTCGGATTTCACTTTTGCAATACTTGCATCTTGCCTTGGACGGATCTTGCAGAACCGGTGCAATCCATGATTTCAACGCTTCATCTGATTCCCACTCCTTTCGATAATGTTTTTTGTATTTACCCCACTTCGACGACATTATTGCTAGCTGAGTTGAGTACCTGCCCCGTAATCAAACTAGCAGTAGCAGTTGCCAGGAGACCAATGACTGTAGGAGACGTTCTAAAATGTATCATTTTTATGTCACGTAGGCACCCTCTATAAGGTGGCACCATCGGTCACCAGATGTGTGTGATTGTTTGAATTATAGGAAGACAGTTTTATTACACGATTTATTTATTTTTTTTCTGAATGGAATCTATTACTGGAGAGAGAACAAAACCCCCGCCCAAACCTGCTAAAAGCAGCCCAAATTACGTTCACCCGCCCAGGGCTTTTTCTGCCCGTCAAAAGACGCCCAATTGGGCGGTCACCCGCCCAATCTGGCAACACTGATAACGACTGTATCATACAGGTTAAGTATGCCCATAAAAAAATATTCCAATGCAGAAAATAAAATAGAAGATGAATTCCATGTTTCTCAGAGGAATAGTGATGTTTTCCCGTTTATTTGGCTCTGAATGGGAAAGTGAGGCACCATGAGCCACTTTTCTTTTTCTTTTTTACTATTGATATAATAATATATCATATATATATATATATATATATATATATATATATATATATATATATATATATATATATATTACAATTGATAAATCAATTCTGACATCAATATTTGTTTTAAACAATGTAAACATTTGTTATCCTAGTTTATGACAGTTGATATCAAGTTAGGAAAAAAAAAAAAAACACCTAAAAGCAAACAGGATTTCTTGAGATTGAGCTTTATTCAACTACACTCCATCTGCAGTGGGTAGGTTAAGTCCTTCTACCCACTGCACACTTTCATACTCTTTCATAATAATGGCCACCAGGTGTCAACCGCAAGTCGACGCCGACTGAGGACCAAACAGCGCCGAGCTTACAAATGCGTCGCCAGCAGCAGACTGAATAGCGGAAGCAACATGTAAACGGTAAACAATCCGCGATGATCATGGCAGAAAATACTCCCAAAAAAAGGGTATACCGTTGTGCCGAAGGGCTTTCATGCTTCTGCGTGGTATGTCAGTGCGATATAAGATTAGGAAATACGTTCGCGTCCGGTGTGAAAGCGACTCTAGGATGTTAATTAACGTAACATTGGCATGCTAGCTAAAATATTATGGTTATCGATGTCTCTAGCAAAACAGCTCGCTCGCGAGTATTCATTGTGAGCGAACTGTAGTCTTTAAGCTCGCTAGCTAGTTGGCCATGTAGCTAAATACAATGGCGCGCTAATTATGAGTTAAACGAGCCGTCATGGCATCCTCATCGCGCTACGACGAGAAAACTTGTTTGATTGGCGTCGATCCATATAAATTGGACTCAGCAGCATTTTGCCGACATATAGCTTTGCTGCCAGCCGTGGATTAACCCTATATTTGCCACTATTTTATCCTCACAGTGTACGCCTACACGGCGCAGGAGCTGAAGGCGCAAGGAGTCGTCTAACTATTTCATATAACTAAGCTAACATTGGCTGCCTCCCAAAGCACCTGAATTAAATCCTCGTTCTGTAAACTTGCGTTTGGTCCAAAACGTCGGTCTCTGTGTCCGCATTAATATTTTGTATTTCTGTGTCTTAACCGGGAATTTTATGGCGTCTTAACTGGCTATTTCTGCTGTACAATAAAAGAGTGCTAACCGGGCATTTTATTGCGTCTTAAGACACAAATACAAAATCTTAATGCTGACGCCAAACCCAACGTTTTGCCAGTGTAGCTACAGAACGAGGATTTAATTTTGGCACTTTGGATGCAGCCATTAACTTCATTCAACAGTAAATTAGCTCATCGTGAATCTCGTAAGTCAATAATATCAACTGTCATATCAGCTGTCTTGATGTCGCCTCCTACCAGAACGATGTCAGGCGCCGGTAGCTGCACCTCGCATCATTTATCGCATCAAGCAACATTCACTGTCTGACAAAACGATCTCTGACCAATAAAACCGTTAACTACCAGTGATTAAATGCCATGCTCACACTTTACTGGGGAAAGTGGCTTATCTAACTCTAACGTTACCTGAGGTAAAATGATCGGAATGGACTTTGCTATACACCAATCCGGCGAAACACGGAAGTAAATCAGTGCCGCCATTGCTGCGTTGCCCTGCCGCAGGAAGTAGCGTATTGGTCTCGTTGCGGTTGTTGCAGACGTTAGCTGTAGTTGCGAAAATGTTCTTCAATTTCTTTTTTTTTCAGTACGTATGCTACTCAGTAATGCCGGGAAGAACGTGTTGTGTGTTCGGCTGTTTTAACAACGGTGTGTAATTACAGGCCTGGAATAAAACCGCTTGTGAAATTCACAAACCTTTACTGCACATTGACTACCCATGTTTACGGCCTTACGGATTACATAGGTTTCCTGGTCGAGCGGAGGACCAAGATCTGCGTCAAAAGTGGACTCAGCTTGACGCACTCGGAACGCAAAGCTGTAGCTCAGGCTAGGTCTCTACGATTACGGTGGTTTAGCGTTCGTCAGAATCATCGGGACTCATACTATCAAATTCCTTCGGGCATAATCTTCCTGACATCTGCTATCGGCTTACGATGCTAAGAAAGTACATTGCCATGAAGCGAAAGGCTACGGAGTTGAGATACTTGAAGCAACGCCCTGGGGAGCAACACGCGAGGATCCGGGCAGGACTAGTTTCGTTTTAACACGAACCCATTGGGGTAACATTAGCAAGCGCAGATTTACCCTCGCGCAGTTTTATTATTGCAAAATGTCAAAGGTAAGAATTTTTTTCTGCTCATCTCTGTAGACTGTAAAGTGTATGCCTGCTGTTCTTTCAATGTGGTGTCGGTTTAAAATGACCGGGCTCATATCGTTGCATTCTGCGGACTTTCCTCTTTTATTTGAGGTATGGTTTTTATGCATACCACGAATTCAGCAGAAATCCTGGCAATTCAGCGCTGATATGATTTTATCCTATGTTCTGCTGCATGCTTATTTAACGTTACTTGCTTGGTTCTTGAATTGTGTTCGGTTGAGGTAAAAATTGTTTACATGAGCTTTTGGCCGAGTTTCTTCGCGAAATGTGGATATGCCGCTCCACATGTCGCGATTTTCAAAAAATGCTGTATTTATGACGCGTAATAACCGTCCCCGGTACCGGTGTTTTTAAGGATCTCAGTTCTGAAGGGGTTAATATCCGTTTTATTATCATCACATACATGTCTTAATACATTACGTTGTCAATAAATTACCTGCATCGGTAAGTTTTGGCCACTGCCTGACGTCATCTACCCAATGATCTCTTTCCTTTGCCATTGTTTATTCATCTGTCACCTCACATTTTCACGAGCAGGATGCAGGATGCAGTTAAAGTCCATTAGGTGGCACCGGCAAGTCGCAGACGAAGCCATGCAACAATGGCGGTAGGCAAGATGGCGGCGCCCATAGAATTCGCGCCGGATTAGTGTATAAGGAGTAGCCTGAAGTCTCTCCTATTGATTCTAGCGAGCCAAAGGTCTCTCCTCCGCTGGGTCAACTCCTCTCTGTCTCTCACCTCTCTTTTTCTCACAGTGGGTATTGCAAAGAAATCTAACACGGTTTTTTTTTTTTTTTGCTGTTATTAGAACAGCTGTGAACCACACAGCAAACCATGTTGGACCAACCAGGGTTGATACGATCGCTAAAGAATGTGAGGTAGAAGCCTCTCGATAGAGTCTAGTCAGGAATATTAGTGGGGATGTCAACAATATGGCCACATCGGACGTTGATGACGCGCATCGAATACCATCAATGTTTGATCACGTGGGTCGCCCGGAGCCAATGACAAAAGGTGTCATAAATTCTGAATATTAAGGCAAGATTAGTGCGCTGATTGGATGGTTGTGATCATGTGACCTAGTGGCCATTATTATGAAATAGTACGAAAGCGTGCAGTGGGTAGAAGGGCTTAACCTACCCACTGCAGATGCAGTGTATATTCAACTCGCCTTCACCAACTTGTCTGCCCGCCCGTCTCTTTCGTGCGTTGCTCTGCCTTCTTCTGCAACTTCCGGAAGTAAAGTTTGTAAATGCACTCCCTGCTCCCTCACTACTGCCACCCTCTGTTCTGGAGTTGTACACGCCATTTGATATCTTACCCAAAAAGCATTAGGTTCTGTCAGCATAACTGAATTTAGTAAATGCTAAGTTATTGCACATCCTGCTAAAATAACATTACTTAATGATGTTCAACCACAAAACATGACTATATATGGTAGAAGCAACATGTTACACTTAGATTTATTTAGCAGACACCCAATCGAGTTTTTTTGAGTGTACCATGGAATACACACACAAATTGCATTGCCTGAGAGAACCGAAATAATAGTGGAAGGTGTTGCGTCTGGTTTTTGCTCTGTAGAAATATACTAAATATTGCAAGGCAACATGTAAAAGTCAAATATCAGCCATTTGACCAACTTCACTAAAAACCCCTCTTGTTCAGGTCGCAATGATCATACGTCAATTGAGCAACTTCATTTTAGCTCTCATTGTCCAGCACCATGTTTGAGGGAGAGACTTTCGACTTCCACACTTAGCTATTGGTTTTCCAGGAATGTTTCTGTAATCATTACTTATCCGCTAAGCAGGTGATTGGTCCACATAGTTTTACCAGAGCCCCGTTAGCCAGTGCGTTTCCAGGTCGATCCAGACAGGCCTTCATGGTTACCGTATCGGCCCGGGTGGCTAAACCACCCACCATACTTCACCCTGCCTGGCAGTCCTGTACTTTACCTGTTCCCACCTCTTACGGCTTGGACGAGGGGTTGGATTTTTAAGAGGCAGTAATAAAAAAAACTATAATCAAAATATGTACATCAGGGGTGAAAAACACTTAACATTTGAGATAAACCAGGAACAAAGAACTCCCTGAGCGGAGAAACACACACACAAAAAAAAAACAACAATCATGTTCCAGCAGCACTGCAATGGGAACATCAGGAGCAGACACCGATGCTGAAAGTCTGTCCCCTGAGGGTGTCCCGGGACCGCTGGAGTGGCTCCTGGGCTTCAACATCCCCGTCATCACCATCATCCCCGTCATCGCCATCATCCTCATCTTCGACCTCTGGCTCTGAGATGTCCCCGTTCCCAAGGCAGACGTTGTGCAGGAGAAGGCAGGCACAGATGACCTCAGGCACAAACTCCACCTTCACCTCCAGTGCCTTCAGGAAAATGGAGCGCCACCTCATCTTGAGGACCCCAAATGCCCTCTCCACCGTGCACTGAGCCCTGGACAGTCTGGTCTTGTACCTGCGCTCCACAGGATTCTGGACCGGCTCCCGGAATGGCGTCATCAGGCAGATGGGCTCTGCCAAGCACGGGTATCCCCCATAGCTCGGCAGACACCATCCAGGAGGTGGGTACAGCTGGTGGGCATAGAGGGGGCAGCTTCTCAGAACCCGGGCATCATGGACACAGCCAGGGAATCCCACCATCACATCCGGAAAGAAACCCTTGTGGTCGTAGATGTCCTGGAATCGGTCTAAGTAGAACAGCTTCCTGTTGTAATAGTCCACTGCAAACCGCCCTGGTGGAAAAATGCGGACATGGCAGCCATCAATGCTCCCTGCCACCCACCCAAAGGCTGGGGAACCAGACAGCTGCTGGAACCCGGCTCCAATCTCCTCCAGCTCTTCGAGGGTGCAGAGGTGGATGAGCCTCCCCAAAACCCCCTGAATGTTCTTACTGACCCAGTAGATCATGTCATGGCATGTGGTGTGGGGAATGTCAAAGGCCTCTGACACGACCCGGTGGGACGTTCCATCGGCCAGCTAGTACACAAACACCGACACCTTTATCGACTTCCCCCATCCATGGTCATTCTCTCCCAGGAGACTGATAAGGCTCTCCAGCGATGACCTTGATAGGCGGAAGGCCTTCCGCAGGTCACAAACCACCTGTAGAGGACAATATTTTAAATTATTCATTGGACTATGTATTGAATGTTTCAACTGTTGCTGTTTATTGAACCTTTCTTTAATGTGATTGAAGTATTGTATTAAATTTCTATGAAATTATTGCATTTTGACTGTTTTTTAAAGACTAAATTCACATGTAGCATCTTATTATTATTTTTTTATTCCGATATATCCATGAGCTCAAATGTTTCCCTTTATGCATAATGCAAATAAAGCAAATATTTTCCTGTTGTGCAAGAGCTTATTTAATGCTTCATCACTCAGTATGTGTATCACAGATACTGGCCAAAATTGTTCCATTGAAGTAAAAGATTTGAAAATTCAATTACAGAATTAATTTCGCCATTACATTTCGGTATTAATAGACCTAGGTGTATATACCTGCGCTAAGGGGTTAATGTGAAGTGTGAATGTAGGCTACTTTTTTCCACCAGTTTCATTTGTGGAGCATTTGGCGAGTTCTGCTGCATGCCTGTAGCCGTTTGGGTTCAAGTTATGTTTCAAGTAGAAATACGATGATAAAATCATTATGCATGAGAATTGACATTACGTGATAATTTAAAGAATACTTTCTTCATGGTCATTCAGTATTCTGATTCTTACAAATGTTCTTTGGTTGAAGCCAAGCTAACATTTCACTCTCATCTATTCACACCATCCACTGCGAGTAAGTAACCAGAGCGAAAGTTAAAAACTTGTTCCAAATGTTATCAAACCTCTGAGGAAAAATTCAAAATTCAAGCATAAAGATGAAATGCAGACAGTGGGCTGATTGTCTCCATCTTCTCCGTGCTGGCTGCATCTTCACCAGGTAAGGCATAGATTTGATCAGAGGATCAAAAACTGCTATTTCAGGTTGGCTAAAGGGAGGCTCTAGGTCAGGGGTCCCCAAACTTTCCCAGAAAGGGCCGGAGTGGGTGCAGGCTTTCATTGCAACCTAGCAGCTACACACCTGATGCTACTGATCAAGCTTTTGAGCAAAGAGTCCAGGGGTTGATTAGTAGTATCAGGTGTGTAGCTGCTTGGTTGAAATGAAAGCCTGCACCCACACCGGCCCTTCCTGGGAAAGATTGGGGACCCCTGCTCTAGGTTAACATCCTGCTGCAATCCCTTTGAAACAAATGCATGATTTTTCCCTTTTCGGTCTTCTGCGTATTGTGAGGTTAAGGGGATTTTATTTTGTAGAAAACATTCGGAAATATTCATTTCTCAAACGAGTTCGTTCGTAAATCATTATTTTATACCACACAGATGGTGGTGGTAATGCATAAATTGATGAATCAGTAAACTCAAAAGGAGAAGGAGGAGGGGTTCATTTGTAGTGAGTAGCGTGTAGTCCAACTAGTATGAAGTGAGAATTACGTACATAGACTGTAGAGCACGGCTTCAAACAAGGCCTATGAATGTGGCAGCTGCTGATATACTGGCATTTTCGCGCACAACCATTTCTCGGGTTTGCAGAGAATGGTCTGAAAAAGGGAAAATATCCAGTGAGAGGCAGGTTTTTGGGCGAAAAATACGTTATTGATGGCAGATGAAAGAGGAGTATAGTCAGACTTGTTCGAGCTGATAGAAAGGCAACAATAGTGCCTAACGCCCACTGGCGGCGTGTGTTGGCTAAATTACCGCTAAATCTGCTTTGAATACAGTACAGTCGCCGTTAAAACTGAAGAGAAGGCGTTAGTTAACGCCCGGTTTCGCCCTTCTAACCACGAAGCGCAATAGCGAGGTTCTTCGCACTGCTGACCAGTGAGCCATTTCACTGGACAGTTTACTGCCAGGAGTAACCACATGTTGCTCCGCGGAACTGAATGTAGTACCGTCTGTATGTTCTAGAATAGAGGGCATTTTGACTGTTAGAATTACGTTTGTGTTTGCCATTATGTATTTTAACATCTTTTTATTTTCTCTTGCAGGGAAATTGGAAGTGAGTGCTTATGCGACCTCTGGAAAGTGTGTGGCTGATCATTTTCTCGGATGAAGAAGCCGAACATGAACAAGAAAAAATATATACTATGATAAATTCGACAGTGTAATATAAGCAATTGTATTCTTGAAGGAAATTTTTTTTGGTATTTTAAATATATGTATTTTATTGAAGAAACTGTGATTCTGAGAGTTTGTGGTGTTATGACTTGAAAATCACAACAAAGAAAACCAGCAATGAAAACTTAAACAAATTTATTCTTCACTGAAAAAAAGTAAAAAACAAAAAATCCACCATTTTATCCTCTAATAACACTCCAACGCCACTAACTAACTCTGTTGCCAAAACAAAAACTCTGCTTCTGCTCTGCTCTGCTCGACTTAAAATCACAGCATTTATATACACTAGCAACACTCTGGAAAGATCTACAGGATTCCTGGGTAATTCCTCCCCCTCCAGGCAGGAGGGTGCCAGAAGCCTCTAGAAAACACCACTCTATTTCAAATGAAATAACATCAGATCATGTTTTGTTACAGACACACCACTAGAGGGTGCTGAAAAACAAAATAAATAGCTGACCAGCAAGGCAGCAAAACAGCATGTAACAAATCTCCATTTACAAATGAAGTATAATGCTGTACATAAAATACTGTTATGGCCCCAATTTGGTATTGCATTTACGACAGCAAGGGATGACAGACACAATTTTAAAACTTAAACACATTTAATTAAACAAAGACTTTTAACTAATCTACAATCTACTCTACTGACCCAGTTTGAAATATACAAGAAAAAAAATATTTACAGTCTCTTTGGTTGGGTTGCTTGGTGATGTTCCGGGTGAGGAAAATGCTCCAACACAGGCAAAAATCCACAAAAAGCTTCACAGGTCTTCAAAAGAGTAACAGGTCTGGTCAAATGTATCCTTCTCCTTGCAATTTCTCCTACTACTTTACTGTCATAGTTTTCCTCCCTATATACTCTTTTGCAGACCCATCCCTCCTTTTAGACTTTTTTTATTCTCTGGGACTTTCCATCTCAGATATTCCCAGGACATGTCCAAACCTAGCTCCGGTCTGGGCTTAACAAAAGAAAATGTCAATACTGCCATCTAGTGGCTCTATTCACATTACAATACTCATACATAACACCTCTCCTCTTTTAGAAAAGAAAGGTTTGCTAAAAGCAAACTGTGTTTTTAATTTTTGTTAAAATTAACACAGTTTTATAATCAGTATAATCTTGAACTTCACACAAAAGTATCATTGATCATTATAACAATCATATACATAACAACCAGTGCAATTTTCACAATCAAATAGAAAAGTAAAATTACATTTTTCACAATCAAATTAAGAAATAAAATTATATCCATGAAAGTATATCCGGTATAATATTATCTTTTCCCCTGATGTGTAAAAAATCCAAATCATAATTCATCTCAGTAATCTTTGATCCTTATTTTTGATCTTATGCAAGAATGTAAGGGGATTGTGATCACTGAAGACCTTGATTGAAGTAGCTGAACAAGTCAAATATGCTTCAAAATTTTGTAAAGCCAAAACAAGTGCCAAACATTCTTTTTCAATTGTTGAGTAGTTTTTCTGACGTTTATCAAACCTTTTGGAAAAGTAACAAACAGGATGATCAACTCCATCAGTGTCTTCTTGCAGTAAAACTGCACCTGTACCAATGTCACTGGCATCAACTGCCAACTTGAACTCCTTTTTGAAATTAGGAGATAAGAGAACTAGTGCATTTTTGAGGATAGCTTTCAGCTGGTCAAATGAATTTTGACATTTTTCATCCCAAACAAATTCTGCATTTTTCTTCAGTAAATTTGTCAAAGGTTCAGAAATGATAAAGAAATTTTTACAGAATTTTCTGTAGTAGCCAGCCATCCCTTGAAATGTCATTAGTTGTCTTTTAGTTGTAGGCTCAGGAAATTCAGTGATAAGTTTTACTTTTGCATCAACTGGTTTGACTTCTTGTTTAAGGTATTTGTGCTCCTCTGGATTCATTCTGTAATGAAGCTGTTTTACAGGCTTGGCAT
Organism: Gymnothorax reevesii; assembly: GCA_029721435.1. Lineage (NCBI taxonomy): Eukaryota > Metazoa > Chordata > Actinopteri > Anguilliformes > Muraenidae > Gymnothorax > Gymnothorax reevesii. The sequence continues at coordinate 19,387,627 of CM056579.1, read as the reverse complement.
CATCCTGTCGGGTAACATCATGGTAAACCATATCAGTCCTTGATGGAACGTCAGGGAATATGTGACTAAATTCAACAATGAGCTGCTTTAGCTGTTGTTGTTGTTGAAAAGGGTCCTGGTGGGACAACTTGCTGTCAATAATTTGAAGAATGTCTGAATTTTCAAGTTTGACTGGACCAGGTTCATGCTCAATAAAGTACAATGCACAATGCTTCCGTGTCTGACAGCCAAAAAAAAAAAAAAAATGGACGATAAGAACAGATTGATAACGAAATAAAGTATAAAAAGAAACATTTTATCCATAGAACATCCAATGAACACTGCGATTGAGTTATTTGCGGATAGTCTTTTTTGAATGTTCTGTTTGTGGGTGATATATTTTTATACCCCGCCACGCGATTAGAGCCCATACCGTCCATACGGACACATAAAATTGAGGCGGCGGGGGAAATTGCCATGTTAGTGGCAGACACTTGCTATTCTTTATTTTGTTATAAATCTGTACTCAAATCAATACTTTTTGCTGGCTGCTGGACATGGAGTATTTTGCATTTCGCGTGAGACAGTGTTCATCGTGCATGCGATAATTTATTCACACTGTCAGTTGTCATGGAATTGATTTGCTCACTGACTACAAGCACTATTTTATCTCTGCTCTGGACATAAAGCTTGAACCTGTCTGATCCATCTGACTAATTTTCAAAAGAAAGACCGAAAAAAGACTTGTCTATCTTCAAAGGAAGATAACAGACGAATAAAAAGACAAAGAAAAGTCGATAGCTATCAATTTACATTTTGTGAAGGTCGAACACAAACATGGCCAAGTTTGCACATCTCATAATTCTTGGAACACACGAAAAATTAGAACTTTTATGACTTTCGGACACGGAACTATATAAAAACCCTGTCCCACTAACATGTCTTTGCATCGACTTTGGCTATAATCATCCTTGCAAAAAAATTTTTTCATGTCCAGTGTGCCAATGGCTTTACTGTGCATAGAATGCAAGTATTATATGCACTGCCCGATACCGAGGCAGTTTGTGGTTGGCTGAGAAAGATGTGAAGTCATTAATTTGCATCACTGATTCAGCTGCTTTGATTGAGCCAGGTCAAGTTTCCATTACGAGTGCCAACCGCCTTTGATCTGACATCAGGACAATCGAAATAGATACTATAATTTATGTGCTGATTCAGAGAGTTACATTAAACAGTGGTTGCTGAAATTATTTACTGTATTGAACTGTGCCTGACATTCTGGAAACCTGCCTGTGAGGTTTCGGTGACGTGTGCGCGCTGTGCGCCAAAATTAATACTGCATAGTAAGTAAACCAGGTTGGAGCTGGTGAGCTTTCTGCGCAACTGCAGCGAAGACTTCTTCTACTAAATTGTCACTGCGTCTTGATGAATATGAGACACCACCCCCTACTACGCAGCCACACTCATCTCGGCACACGTTGTCTACCAAAGACTGCGCACGGAGTTGCACCTCACGAAATTACCACTGCGCGGGCTGCGGCGGACGAAATTACCACTGCGTAGGCTGCGTCGAGCTATGCCATGCTGCGCCACCCTGGGCTGCGCCAAGAAATTAGAGCCGTTTGTTTTTGTTTCCTCCTTCCAGGAGTTAAAATGACATAATTTAGATCACTGACCTTTTTGAGGACAGTGTAAGGGCCAAAATATCGGGCTCTTAGAGGGTTTCTGTCATGGTTTGGGAGCTTTGAGAGCTCTGTTTGTTACTCTCATCCAGGACAATATCGTTTTGCTCCCTATCGGATTCCTGGGCCAGCTGGCAGTAATTGGGGGCGTTGCCCGGACTCTATTTGAGCTCCAGTTTTGCCTTGCATTCCTTGTTAGAGTGTCAGTGCATCTTTGGCGCTTTAGCCGGTAAGGTCTCTTGAGAGACTATTGTTCGGGACTTAGCTGCATACAGGATCAGTGTTAGTGAGTAAGGGAATCTTTGATTTATTTCCCTTTTCTTTTGTTTTCCTCGAGCTCGCTTGTTTTCTACCACGGACGGCATCTGGTCCGTTGGTAGTGCAAGCCTCATTATTTCTATCGGTTTTTAGTCTCTCTACACGCTGTAAAATTTGCCTTTTTATATTTGGCCGCTGCTCTTAATGTCCACCTCCAGCAGCTATCACAGTTTCCAGGAACTGGCAAAAGTGCAAGGACTTTGTCATCAGTTTTAAAACTTCTATCTTTAGAATGAAGGTCATATGTGGCTTTCATTTTGCCCTGAGCTTCTTTGAGATTAGACGAAGCAAAGTCACAAGTCTTAGAGAGATGATTACAGAAGTCAGAGACATAATGAAGCATATTCATTGGGACATCATCTTCGGCGAGCAACTTTTCCTTCAGGAGCTTCAGTGGTCCACGGACTGTATGCCCAAAAACGAGCTTGAAAGGACTGAACCCAAGAGACTCCTGAACAGCTTCACGGGCAGCAAACAGAAGTAGATGGACACCTTCATCCCAGTCTTTCTCTATGTAAGGCAGTAGGTCCTTATCGTGTTCTTCAGGGTTTCATGGAACCTCTCCAAAGCACCTTGACTCTCAGGATAGTAAGCTGATCACCTGTATTGTTTAATACCAAGCTCATGCATCACTTGCTGAAATATGCCGGACATGAAATTTGACCCTTGATCAGATTGAATAGACTTAGGAAGACAAACAAAACAGAAAAACTTGGTAAGAGCCTTAATGATAGTCTTCGCCTTGAAATTACGAAGTGGAATTGCCACAGGAAACCAAGTGGAAGCACACATGATAGTCAGTAAGTACTCACAACCAGACCTAGTCTTCGGCAATGGTCCAACACAGTCAATGATGATCCGACTGAAAGGTTCTTCAAAAGCCGGAATGGGCATAAGTCCAGCTTTTGGAATATTATGGTTCAGCTTCCCAACAATTTCACAAGTGTGACAGGATTTGCAGTACTCCTGTTCATTGGACCTCATAGAGGGCCAGAAGAGATGATTCCTGACACGTTGAAGGGTTTTCTTGATACCCAAATGACCTGACAGAGGATTGTCATGGGCCAGACTAAGAGTCCCAGGTAAAAAAATACTACACTTGAATTATACTTTTACAGACTGTATTAAGTATGGTGTATGTTTTTTTCGCCTCCTTTATGTGCAATTAAGTGTGCTCAAGTAGTCATTGAATACTACTTGTGTACTACTTCAGTACACTTAAAGTGTACACTTTCTAAAAGTATATATTAAATATATTACTTTTTGTGCTTAATTTGCAAAAGTATATTTGTAATAACTTTTGTATGCAACAAATATACTTTAAATATAATTAAGTGTAATACTTTTTCACCTGGGGTTTCTTGACCATAACTCTTTGGAAGAACAATTTGATGGGTGATCATTCACTCTTCATCTGCAGGAACATCAGGTGGACGCCACTTTCTCATAAGCACACCATTTTTGTAGTAAAAACAGACAGGAACTTGAGTAGCCTCTTGTTCACTTGCAGCTTGTGGTAGAAGATGCGCTAGGTCACAAGCTTGTTGTTGCTCATGAATAAGTTGTTTACGAGACAAAATGTCATTAGAATGACGTGACAAGGACAAGTCTGAAGATTTCCCAGACATCTCAGGACTGGAAGGTTCCTGATGAAAAGACTGCCCAATGAAGGTGTCAGCCAGGTTAAAGTCCAGATCAGCATCATCTTAAATAGCCTTTTTGGCCATAGAACGAGTAACTGCACATGAAGGATAGAGGTCTGGAATTTCCTCCTCTATAGAGTCAGATTCTTAGTCAATCAAAGGAGTGTCAGTTACAACAGGGTAGGGCAGAACCTTATCCTCAGCAAGATCATTACCAAGAAGCAAATGTACACCTGTGAAAGGAAGAGAAGACCTAACACCAACAGTAACAGGTCCAGAGACCAAGTCTGATTTGAGATAAACATTATGGAGAGGTACACTTGTAAAACCACATTCTACTCCTTGAATAAGGACATTAACCTGATTAGATAATTGGTCCGAAAAAGGCAGAATATCTGCAAGAATAAGAGATTGGGAAGACGCAGTATCCCTTAGAATTCAAACAGGAACAGGTGAGGAAAAATCATGCGAAAGCGAATCAAAACCATTAGTGAGGAATGAGTCAAAGCCCTCCATAACAAAATCAGACACAGGAGGTAGAAGATCAGGCAAACTGACCTTTGATACAAGAGATTCTCTCCAAGCGAAAGCAGTTGGCTTGGTTTCTTCTCGTTGTTGTTTTTTCTTGAGAGCATAACACTCAGAAATAAGGTGACCTTGCTTTTTTCAGTATTAGCAAGACACAGAGGGTAAAGAATCAGAGGGTTGCTTCTCACTGGATGGTTTCCTCTCAGAAGTGGCCTTAGAATAATTAGAAGTGTTATAAGAAGAAGTCTTGGACTGAGACTTGTTTTGAAATTTTGAAAAAGTGGATTTTTGGACAAAAGAAGTCTAACAGGTTAATGCATAAATATCAGCCAGGATGGAAACGCCTTGCAAAGTATTAGCTTGTTTCTCCTCAAGGAAAATCGTAGGAAAATATCAGCTGGACACACCTTTTGAATTCTTCAACCAAAATACTGTAAGTTGCCTCATTCTAGCAAAATCTTTCTCAACTTTCATGGAATTACACCACTAATCAAACAACTGTTCCTTCAATCTGCAAAATTCAACATGAGTTTGACTGGCATCCTTGCAAGAATTCCTAAATTTTTGCCTGTAAGCCTCGGGGACTAATTCATAACCCTTCAGAATGGCAGATTTGACGAATGATAATCAGAACACTGTTGGCCAGATAACTGGTTATAGATTGGCCTAGCTTTACTAGTAAGAACACTTTGTAACATCATCATCCAATGCTCTTTTGGTCATTTCAATTTTTTCAAAATGGGCAAAGTAGTGGTCTACATCATTTTCTAGGAAAGGATGAACATCAAAATGGTCACAAAGTCCAAAAGAAGATACCACCACCACCTCCTCCTATAGGGAGGTCCAATATATTGAAGAAATTGACTAGGGAAGAGCTAGCACTCTTTTGACTAACCTTCAACTGCATAGCTATGAGGACACAGAAGGGCTAGATCCTAAGATATGCAGCGGAGATACATCTTGAAAATACCAAGATCATGTCAGTTAATCATTATCTAATAACATTCTAATGACAGGTGTATCCCTTTTTCCCATTGTGACAATTGTAGATCAAAGTGGAGCTATATTCTATGTCCATCAAAGAGGGTAGGAAAACAGCACCTACTATAAACCTCATTCCACGAAGGCAAATTGATAGAAAATAGATAACGTGGTCACCACAGGGACCAAGTTGTGTATCTCCTCAATCCCCAAAGTTCAAACAAAATGGTCGCTGGCAGCCGTATTGGACGTCCAAAATTGGAGAAAATTAGTCTTGAGCATTGTCACATCAATATCTTTGCTTGTGTAAAAGTAGAAAAAATTCCAGTAATAATTGTGGCTTCCAGAACCTGGAGCAGAAAATCTCTGCGGGCGCAGTGGCATCGGCGGCGCTGGAACTGAACCTTAATGTCTCCCGACTATCGTTGTGGGCGAGATACAATAAAATAAGCCGGTCGTCAAGAGTCTTATTTCAAGCAATCCAAAAGATGTTGATTGATAAGAAACACAGAGGTTGAGGCACCATTTGCGGGAAAAGAGAGGATTTAATTAACACAATACTCGGGAAAACCACATGGGGGCACTCTGGCCAAACAAAACACCATTCCTAGCACTGAAGGGGGGACAGGGGGAAAAAACCTAGCTCGGGAGGGGTGAAAGGCACACAGGCCGAAAACAAACCACCGTGCTAACAAGCACTGAAAAGGGGAGAGCTGAAACTTGAAAACGGGGACAACTAAGACTGGGGCACTGGGAACACAAAGGGGACACAGAAGACACACAGACCACTAGGAGAACACGGAGGGCTGGGAGACGCAGACAGCCCGGGAGGATCAGGTGACTCGGATGCAGACAGCTCGGGGGGGAGACGCAGACAGCCCGGGAGGATCAGGTGACTCGGATGCAGACAGCTCGGGGGGGAGACGCAGACAGCCCGGGAGGATCAGGTGACTCGGGCAGACAGCTCGGGAACGACACCAACAGCTCGGCAGGATAAGGTGACTCAGACGGCCCAGAAGGAACGGCTGGCGGGCTGAACAGCTGGCGCAGGAGGCTCGAGGGATTCAGCTGGCGCAGAAGGTTCAAAGGCGCAGCTGGTACAGAGGACTCGGGACTGGCTCGGACTGAACAGCTGGCGCAGATGGTTCGAAGCCGCAGCTGGCACAGAGGACTCGGGACCGGCTGGGACTGAACAGCTGGCGCAGATGGTTTGAAAGCGCAGCTGGCACAGAGGGCTCGGGACTGGCTCGGACTGAACAGCTGGCGCAGATGGTTCGAAGGCGCAGCTGGCACAGAGGGCTCGGGACTGGCTCGGACTGAACAGCTGACGCAGATGGTTCGAAGGCGCAGCGGGCACAGATAACTCGGGAGGATCCCAGTTACTACTGGACGCTGCCCGCACAGCGTCCAGGCCCCGGAACGCACGCATTAGCGTAGAAGTGCGTGTATCAGTAAGGAGTGTATGTAGAAAGTAAAGTCCCGTCTGCCTTTCTACACCTGCTACTCGGGAATATAAAGACACAAACAACTCGAACACAGGTGCTGAAAATCATATAAATAACGAGGGGCGGAACACGGGAGAAACCTAATTACAAGAAAGGTGTTCACCGCGCATGTCCTACTTGTTAGAGTAATCACAGAACTCGCTACCTGTAAAAAATGTGCTCAGCTGAGCTTTCCAAAAGCCCCATTTAGGCCATTTAACTGTGACACTGTTGTTTAATTGAATTAGAATAATGGAGAACCCGTTTCACTGAATTAGAATAATTTTTATTATAATTAGAATCATCACTTTCTCAGTATTTTGTGGCTGCCCCCTTGGCTTGTATGACTGCCTGAAGTCTCCGCGGCATCGATTTGACCAGCTTGTCACAAGTTTCTGCACTCACTGCTTCCCAGGCTGTGGCAATGTTCTGCTTCAGTTGGTCCAGCGTAGTCGGCTTTCTGTCGCAAATTTTCCGCTTGACGATGGCCCAAAGGTTTTCAATAACATTGAGGTCAGGCTAGTTGGCCGGCCAAGCCAAAACTTCAAGCTGTTTTTCGGCAAACCAATCTTTGGTCGACTTTGCCGCATGAGCCGGTGCAAGATCCTGTTGAAATATGAGGTCTTTTTCGCCAAACTGTCCCTCAACAGTCGGAATCAGGAACGTTTCCAGAACATGTTGGTATACGGCAGCATTGACAGTCTTCTTGAGGAAGCAGAGTTTCCCTGCACCCCGAGCGGACATGCATCCCCAGACCATAATGCGTCTGGGGAGACTTGACGCATCTTTTTACACACTCGTGATTGTAGGTTGTCTTGGTCACCGAAGGAGATGCAAAAGCGTAATTCGTCACTGAAGACCACTTTCTGCCAGTCTTCAGCAGTCCACTCGCCGTGTTCTTTGGCCCACTTCAGCCGTTTCTCCATTTGTTTCTTGTTCAGCATCGGTTTTTCCTGCTGGAACGCGAGATTTGAAGCCGAGTTCGCGCAGACGACGGTAAGTGGTTGATCTCGAGACGTTAGCGCAGGTCTGCTCGTTCCACAAGTCGCTGAGCTCAGAAGTGGACTTGAACCGGTTGCTGACTGCGATCTTTCTCAGCTGCTTGTTGTCATGAGCTGAAGTTTTTCGGACGCCAGAACAATTGGTGCGCTTGCTGCAGTCTTTCTTTAGAGCTTTGCAGATGGAAGACTGGCTGATGCCGAGCTGCTCAGCAATTTTAGTCTGGGTCAAGCCTTGTTGGCGAAGGGTTGAATTTGAGCCACTATTCCAGTTGAGTGGTCGCGCTGCTGACCCATGATTGATTTTACAACTTAGAAATTCTACTCAACCTTGACTTTATACTGCACATTGAACACTCTGCACAGAAAACAAAAATTCGAGCACTTATTCTAATTCAATGAAATGACTTATGAATTATTCTAATTCAATGAAACAACAGTGTCACAGTTAAATGGCCTAAATGGGCCTTTTGGAAGGCTCAGCTGAGCACATTTTTTCCAGGCAGCGAGTTCTGTGATTACTCTAACAAGCAGGACAGGCGCAGTGAACACCTGATTTGCTTTCTGCACAAATAATGCATCAAGAAAATTTAACGATTGCGCTATTTCAAATTATTCTAATTCGTTGACCAGCACTTGTATAGGCCATGTGTCGTGGTATAAACTCACGGAATATGAAGAGAATCAGTTGAATAAATAGCCATCAAATCGGGAACTATTGTAATGTGTGAATGGAGACAATTGATTGGGGTACCATGTTTGAGAGCCTGTAATTCCCGTAAATCAAAAAGTTTGTGAAAAAAATAACACAATTGCTGACCATACTACATGCACTCTGATATAAATTGACCGAATATGAAGAGATTCTTTGATGAAATTATGAAAAAATGGGCTTCAATGTCGTTGCTGTTGCAGTGTGCGAAAGGAGACGAAAACACTAAAAACACTTGCTTGCCGTACTGCATGTATTGTATTATTAAAAAAAAAAAAACTGAATATGTAAAGATTCCATCATGGAGTTATTTTCTTACTAATCAAATTTTGTCTCTTGCAATGTACGAGACCATTGAATGGGGGCCATTTTTGAGGGCCTGTCATTCCTGCAAGTCAAAAAGTTTATGAATTTTAACACCTCCTTCCCATACTTCATATATTATTGTACAACAACATTGAAAATGAGGAGATTCCATGGTGGAATTATTAAATAAATCAAATTAGGGACTTTGTGTGAGAATGAAGACAATGGAATGGGTGACCATGAAGTAAATTGAAAGGATGACCATGTTTTAGTACCAATAATTTGTCAAAAAGAACTTGCGTACAATATTACTTGTTTATTTTACATCAAGTGTGAGCCTACTGTACTGGTAATTTTTTAATTAATGTGTATCACTTGATGTACTTTGAGCTGCCTTGATTGAAAACAATGCGTTAGCTTGAACTACGTTATGGGTGAAATAACACATCCTTACTCAGCATATGATGCCAGATGTGACAATGTCAATGTCACTTAGCTGACAATGTTACCCTTTATAGCCACTAGCTTAGTGACATTGTCAGTAATATCGCATCTGGCATCACATTCTGAATAAGGATGTGTTACTCCACCCTTTACAAAGCATGACATTTGCTTACATGTGATTTATGACATTATGTCTCATTTATGAAGGCAGTAAAGCCTTTATGAGTAACATTTCATCTAAAGTGCGACCGAACACTTTAAAGCAAGACAATGAAAGAGTGTACACAGCATGTTTTCCAAGACAGTATCTAGCAAACGATAATGTCCCTTCGCTTCCATCGCCAGCGCTGTCACCAGATCTGTCTCCAGTCGAGCATCGGTAAGACAACACGGGGCAAAGCATCTCACCTCATCCACAAATGCATTGCCTGGAAGAACTGGAAAATGCACTGTCGCAGGAGTGGAATGCTGTCTCCCAGGGCGCTATTCGCTGACTCATCAGATCGTTTGAAAAGATGTTGCATGGCTTGTGTTGCTGCAGATGGTGGGCATACCTGCGATTGACTTTTCGTTTTGACCCTACATCTGCGATACGCAGGTGACGTGCAAGTGGTCAATGATTGGTGGTCCTTTTTTGTTTGTTGTCTTTATCAATCACTCATTTACACTCTAAGACAGGGATTCCCAAACTTTTCCAAATCAGGGCCCACTTGAAAATCTAAAAAATGTCCGCGGCCCACCTTTGTCCTATAAACAGTGCATAGACGAAATTATGCATTCTCAGAACACTTAACAGCAACAATAATTGTTGTTGTTGTTAAGAAAATAAAATAAATAAAATAAATAAAAAACAACAATAATTGTTGTTGTTGTTTTTTTATTTATTATTATTATTATTATTATTATAAAGATTCAGGATTGAAATAAAAGCAGGGGGATAAAGGCAGGGGCGAAGCTAGAACCGGGAATTGGGGTGGCACAGACACGTCCATTTATGACAATTAGGATAGTCCTGGCTAGTTCTCAATTATTTTTCTTTATTGACGCGTTTTCCAATTATTATAATAGGCAACTGAAGACACGGTTTCTCGTGCGGTCTAACAGCGATGAAGTCATGGGGTAAATTCCGTAAAACTGAGAATTGGGGTGGACGTAACATCTGTTTTAAATAATTATTAGTCCTGACCTGTTCACAGTCATTTTCATGATTAACAAAATGTTCACTCCGAAAGCGCTCCGCACTTAACAGGTGCTGCTTGTTCTCCCCGATTAGGTAAGACGACAATCATTCATCTGGACGCGTTTGCATAATTTAAATCAAAGTCAAAAAGAGCCGCATGCTTTTTACCGCCAAGTGCCACTTTTTTCCCACTTAATACCGAGAGTAATTTTGAATAACGTTGATTTAAATTAAGCAAACGTTTCCAGATGAATGATTGTCGTCTTACCTAATGGGGGAGAACAAGCAGCACCTGTTAAGTGCGGAGCGCTCTCGGAGTGAACATTTTGGTAATCATGAAAATGACTGCGAACAGGTCAAGACTAATAATTCTTTATAACAGATGTTACGTCCACCCCAATTCTCAGTTTTACGGTATTTAACCCATGACTTTATCTCTATAAGATCGCATGAGAAACCGTGTCTTCAGTTTCCTATTACGATAATTGGAAAACGCGTCAATAAAGAAAAATAATTGAGAACTAGCCAGGACTATCCTAATTGTCATAAAGGGACGTGTCTGTGCCTCCCCAATTCCCGGTTCTAGCTTCGCCCCTGGATAAAGGAAGCCCAAACTTTTAATCTGTGGTGTACACACAAGACAGAATTAATTATCGAGCACAGTACGTGCTCCTCCGATTATGACCCCTGGTCATGATGACCAGAAAGCTACGTTCCGATCATAAACTATATAAGGTTCCTAAAATATTGTGAGGTCAATAACACTCAATAGGTTATTACTTCTAAATATTTTTTAAAATCGTGCAATAAATATTTTACAATACAAATCATAAAAAATCATATTTGCAAAAATGAATCATATTTTTAATGACCTCTCACGGCCCACCTGCAGTACCACCACGGCCCACCAGGGGGCCGCGGCCCACACTTTGGAAATCACTGCTCTAAGAACTATAAAAGCACTCAGAGAGCGCAGACCTCCGCCAGGGGGCAGCAAAACCCAAAAGCACGGTGATTGGAACTCCAGCCCATTGGAAAGACTTGAAATCTTGGCGTGTATTTCAGCTGAACTTTGGCCTAGATATGCCAAAATTTAATCACCTGTTCCTTGACTTAATACCCACCTTCTCTGATAATTTCATCAAAATCGGTGCATTACTTTTTGAGTCATCTTGCTAACAAACAAACAAACGCGACCGAAAACATAACCTCCTGGCGGAGGTAAAAAAAAAAAGGTTTGTTTCAGCACCTTTTACGGGTGCGCTCATTTGCTACAACAGCAGCACCTTTTGTCAAAGGAGCTCACGAGCATCATAAGAAGGGGTTGGCACACGCACCCTAAATGGTGAACATAGGCATCCCAAAATGGAGTTAATGAGCACCCTTGCATGGGGTAAAAGCAAGAACCCTAAAAGTTGCAGATGAGGACCTTGTTCGGGGTGACCACGCGCACCTCTGTGGAGAGTGACTGCAGGCACCTTTTAAGGGTCTTTTTACCATTTCACAGGGTGCACATATATGTACCTCTTCTGTGTGCTTGTCTGCACCTTTAAAGGGTTCTCACTTATACCTTTTTTTAAAGCTCCCAAAAGGTGCACGCAGCTTCTTGTATGTCATAGCGCTATGAATGCATGTCCAGGTTTCACCTTGGACCCATTGCACAAGGAAAGGTTGTGTTGAGTTCCAGGGTTCTGGCCTTTGGCCAGAACAGTATTATTCATGGTTTTAACAGTTTCATGTTTCAAGATTTCATAGTTCATAGTTTCATGTTTCATAGCTCATGTTCATAGTCATAGTTTTAACAGGTTCTTGTTTCAGGATTTTACATTTCAAGTTTCATTCCATGTCCATGTTTTTACTTTTCCATGTTTTTGTTTTTGCCAGGTCTGCCATGCCACTCCACTGCTTGTCTGCGTTCTGCCCCGTGCCTTCGTTGTTGCACATTTCTGAGCTCTGGTTGGCTTTGGTATTTCCCCTTCCTTCTGTGCTGTGCTGGATTCGGGCCTTTCTAAGCTTAATTGGCAATTTACTGTTTTTAAGTTACTAACATTTACTAACACTCACTGGGTTGGTGTAATTCTTAGATAGGCACATTACTAATACTACTAATTTAGACAGGGAGTTTATTGTCATGATTCCTGCTTTGCTATTTCAAGATCTTGCTGTGCTTTTCTGTTCTTAACATTCATGCTTGCTTCCAAACTGCATACTTAATTGGTACTTAAGCTGAGCACGCTCATTCTCTTAATGAGCAGGTCATGTCATCCAATCTCTGTCCATGTCTTGATCTTGCCATGCCTCTTGTTTCTCTCTCTCCAGGTGTTACCCCTCATGTCATGATTTCCAAGCCTTTATCTGGTTGCGGTGGAAGTTGGCTGGCAGACAGTGTCTCGCGTCTCTTTGCATGTGCAAATTTAGCCAAGTTCTTGTTGTCAAGTCCCCTAGCATTTCTAGTTTCAAGTCTCGTCCTAGCCTCTTGTTGTGTATATATATTCAGTCTTGTTATTTACTTTTCTTGAGCTTCTTGCCTGGAGTTTCCAGTGCCTTTTGTTTTTTGCCTTTTGCATTTATTGTTTTATAGCTCTGTGTAGCTTACCTCAGTTTGTTTTTGCAACCCTTTGGGCCAAGTTTTTTGTTGGCCCTCGTGCCTGTTTTGTTTTTTGTTTAATAAATCCTCATTCCCATCTCCCCGCATCTGGTGTCTACCTGATTCCTTATCAGGTTGGCCAGATTTGACAGGACATACAAGTATTTAAACATTCCAGTTACCAGCAAGGTCCACATGATGATTCCCCATGATCCAGAGCTCACTGAGCACCACAGCAGGCCTCTGGGTCAATTCTCTGAGCAAGTGGTTGAAACTTGTCGCTCCAAATTTTGTCAAGTTATTTAATAGCTACTGGATCAAAGATATATACCACGCAAGTTATTTAGATCAATTTTTCAGAGCTGTGATGCATTTCAATTCTTACCATATCTGAAGATATGAAGACATAAGCATTATATAAATGGACACTTGGTCATGGGGCAGTAAACTATATGTGGTGTACATTTACAGAGTATGCACATGAGGTCTGTATTGATTTTGTGGAGAGATATAAAGGCCATTATTAATGACTAAATTATTTTGTTTGTCTTGATACTACATTTTAAAGGATATCCATGAGGCTATCCATTTCTCACGCGAGATAAAAAACATATTTGCAGAAGCCTCACTGGTAATAAAAAAACTGTACATGGCACAATATTTTTCCAAACAGAATATTGTACTTTTCAGCTTATGATGGTGGAGGCCTTGTCAAAATTTGGTACAAAGAAATGTCTGCTCAATATTTTTTACCCTATATTCTGTTAAAGGACACTGTGTTTCGATATGAATGGTTGATGTTTTTCGGAGTGCCTTCTAAGTATGTCCTGTAACCCTCCGTCCTTCACCTAACAGGGACTGTGTGCTGCTCTGTGGTCTGATCTGCGAGTCAGCATATTCATCAGTGTTGCGATTTTCTCCTCTGTGCAGCATGTCAGTGACTGACTTCAGCGAGTATGGTGAGTTAATGAGACTCCTGCATCATGTGATTCTTTTGCCCAATGATGAAGCCGACTTCTTCTTCTACTCCTTATCCTTCTGCTCATTCAGCATTAGGATACAGCCGTTTCATCTGGAATTGTTTCTGGAAAACATGGGACACGTACTGTTCTATAGTATGACTGCCACTTACAAACACAATTCAAGGATTTTAACTGATGGGGGTCAGTGTTAGCATTGTTAATCTGGCCTTAAATCTAAGCCTGGTTTATCCCAAATAGATATAGATTAAATAATAAGAATGATAATAATAATAATAATAATAAAAGTAATAATAAAGCAATTTATTTGAATGGTGCCTCTCTGGAGCAAAAACAGTACACAATAACGGATTAGAGACAATAAATAAAAACATGACACAAAATATATGTGGTTAAAATTGTTATCACATGATACAACAGACAGATTGCAAGATGGCAGATCAGTCAAGGAAATGCAAAAGTGAACAGATGGGTTTGGAGTAATTTTTTGAAAGATGTTAGTGAATCTGCGTATCAGATGTGTGCTGGTAGTGAATTCCAGAGCCTGGGTGCTACGGAGCTGAGAGCTCGATTGCCCGCTGTCGATAATCGTGTAGTGGGGATGACTGGAAGACCAGCTGAGGAGGAACAGAGGATGCGAGTTGGGGAGTGTTCATGAAGAAGGGCCGAAATGCAGGGGGTGCGAGAGTGTGCATGGCCTTATATGTCAGGGGGAGGATTTTGTATTCAAAATGTAAAAGTCTTGCAATATATATGGGGAATTCCGAATTCAATATGCTTCATCAGGTATCTATTCAAATGTGTTTCCGCATAAATGTCTTTGGTATAAATGACCACAAGAGGGCGAACTGGCCCATTGTATTCAATTAATCTTTCTCCATAAAGGCTGCATCCGTTATTCCATCTTTATGTGCATTGAGCCCAGTCTCGTCCCGACGCATCATATATGGATGCTACCTGACCAAACATCGATATACGATGCAAAATGACTCTTTTGGCGTCCTCTTTGTCGGCAGTTGAAAACGAACCCTACACCCTCCCCCCCTAACTCCTGACTCGAACCCCAACCCGAAGTGTCAAATAGATAGATAGATGTACTTTATTGAACCCCGTGGGGTAATTTGTCCTCTGCATTTGACCCATCCTATAGTTTGGAGCAGTGGGCAGCCACAGAGCAGCGCCCGGGGACCAACTCCAGTAAAGCCAGTTCCTTGGTCAGGGGTACTGGTAGGACTGTTCCTATGATGCATGTTTTTGTGGGTGGGAGAAACTGGAGTACCCGGAGGAAACCCACGCGAACATGGGGAGAACATGCAAACTCCACACAGAAAGGCCCCAGGCCGGATTCAAACCCACAACCTTCTTGCTGTGAGGCAGCAGTGCGAACCACTGTGCCACCGTGCCGCCCAAAGACGGCAAAAGCTTTATTTTTGTGTTGTATATTGACGCTTGGGTGGGTACCATCACTGAGTGACGAGTCTGGATGAGAATGTGTTGGTGCACTGTGTCCGAATGTTTCATCTCCATGTGCACTTCGTCCAGAGTTACACCTCCATGTTTGCATCCTTTATCTTTCATCTCTATGTGTGCTGCATTCATTATTGCATCTGCACGTGCCGTGTCTATTGTTACATCCCCATAAGCGTCACATCCATTATTACATCTCCTTGTGGACAGTATCCATTGTTACGCCTCCCTGTGCACTGTGTTCGTTATCTTCATGTGCACTTTCTCCTTTGTTACATCTCTACATGCATTACGTCCACTATTACATCTTTTTGTGCAGTGTCCATTGTTACATCTCGATGTGCAGTGTCTCATTTCTACATCTCCATGTGCGCTGTGTCCATTATTACATCATTAATATCATTAATCATTACATTATTACATCATCATATACACATTACATACATTACATATATCCACGCTGTCCGTTATTCCGACTTCAGGTGCTTGTCTAATGTCGCATCCATTTCCGTGCGCTGTGCATCATTACGTCGCTCTTTCCACGATCCCATCTCTATTTGCACTGCATCCATCGTGACATCAGCATGGGTGCCATGTCCATCATTTCATCTTAAGAGTTCACTCTTTCCTTTGTCTTTTCTCATTATGCGCTGTGTCCATTGTTACACTTCGATGTGCGCTGTGTACATTGTTCCCTCAAGAAATGAAATCATTTAAAATCTATTTTTCATTTTTCTAATTCTCCTTGTCTTGCATTACATTTTGTACTAACGATCTAAAACCATATAGTGTGGCAAACATGCAGAAATTAAGGAATTAAGGAGGTGGGATAGTACCCTTTTTTATTTGTCCCTTTTATTTGTCAAGCTTATAAACTAATCAACACCGTAAATCATTGTATTTAGAGGATCTCATGTACTGCTCTCGCCTGTCATGAGAGCGTGCGTTGAGTCTCGTGCTTCTTGTGGTGGCGGTTTGTTTCCTGTTGGGCCTGCCGCTCACCGCACAGGTAACATTTCCCCAGTTTAACATTTATATAAGTTGGGCCTGGGAGAAATGCCTGAGAGAACAGTCATAGAAAGAGTGGGAGAGAAACGAGGGCAAAGTCTCTGGAGCAGTTTTGGTGATACAGGCCTTATTTCAGGCCCTTCACTTTCCCAACCCCCACTGGATCCTGCAGCGCTGCAGTTATCAGGCAAACGGCTAATGATAGTGTAAGCGTAAAAGGAGTGGGCTAAATCATGGGATGTGAACACATTAGCTGAATCACAGGTTTCAGTATGATTGTCCACTCAAGTTCAGTATGTTATGAAATTATGGTTGTGTTCCTAAAAAATAGCAGTGAGTTAAAAAGTGTGGATTTTTTTTGATAGCCTTTAGTTTCATATTGCAAATGTAGTGTGAAAATTAGACAATTCAACTCCAAATCAAAGCATCAACAAATTTGATCACGTCTGTGTTATTCTCTTACAGGATGCAAAGAAAAGGAATATTAATCTGTTTAACAAATATCATCACCAGCAATTTTCTCTTTAAACTCAAATACAAAATTTAACTCAAGATTTAGGTTTACTTTAAATTACATAACTAATATTTAGTTGCTTGACCATTGTTTTTGATAACTGGTGTGTATCTGCGTTGCATCGAGTCAACTGAGGTGACACCCTGGACGAACAAACAACATCCTTCAGTTCCGGTGAATTTTTGGGTTTTGCATCTGAAACCGCATTCAATCGGGTCGAGGTCGGGGGATTCAGTTGGCCACTCCATTACCTCAATCCTGTTGGTCTGGAACCAAGATGTTTCTCTCTTACTCGTGTCTTTGGGGTCGTTGTCTTTTTGAAACATTCTTTTCTGGGGCATTTCTTCCTCAGCATATGGCAACACAATCTCTTCCAGTATTTTGACGTATTCAAATTGATTCATTATTCCTGGTGTACGATAAATAGGCCCAATACCATAGTATGAAAAACACCCCCATACTATGATTATTGCACCACCATGCTTCAGTCTTCACAGCATACTATGGCTTGAATCCAGTACCTGGGGGTCGTCGTCAATTCTAATCTCATCAGTCCGCAGGATGTTACGCTATTTCACTTTGGGCCAATCAATGTGTTTTAACTGATTCTGCACATGCCGATTTTTTAACAATGGTGCTTTACGTGGGCCTCTTGCAGATAGCTTAACTTCGACCAAACATCCTCTAATTTGGTCTTTGATTTTTCTGGAGGTGATGATTGGCTGAATGAGCCAATATGTTATTTACAACAGATCGCAGATAACATTTAAAATGTTGAAACTGAGACATTTTACATTTTTATCCACAAAATGAGCTTATTTCAAATGTTCTGGCTGCAACAGGTCTCAAAAAAGTTGGGACACAGGCAAAAAAGGGCTGAAAAAGCAATTAATGTATGAGGATCAGCTTAATTAACATTTAATAAGTAATTAAGTTAACTGGGATCAGGTGTGTAACATGATTGGCTATAAAAGGGATGTCTTAGAGAGGCTGAGTCTCTCAGAAGTAAAGATGGCCAGAGGATCTCCAAACTGTGAAGGCTTGTGTAAAAAAAAAGTTGTGGAATACTTTAAAAACAATGTACGTCTACGTCATATTGCAAAGGCTTTGAAGGTCTTATCATTGACAGTGCATAACATCATCAAAAGATTCAGTGAAAATGGAAAAATCTCTGTGCCTATGGGACAAGGCTGAAGACCTTTACTGGATGCCCCTGATCTTCGGGCCCTCAGACGCCACTGCATCACTCACCGGCATGATTCTGTCATTGACATTACTAAATGGGCCCAGGAATTCTTCAAGAGACCACTGTCTGTAAACACAGTCCGCTGTGCCATCCACAGATGCCACCTAAAACTCTTATCATGTTAAAAGGAAGCCATTGTTGAGCATGATCTGGAACCACCGCCGTGTTCTGTGGGCCAAGGCTCTTTTAAAATGGGCTGTAGCAAAATGACTAAGTGTCCTGTGGTCAGACGAGTCCAAATTATGTCTCCCCCTTCCTGGAGAGGGGGGGGGGGGGGGGTGGACACACACATATTGCCTGAATTCCCGTTGGCGTCGGCATTCCCATTTGTTTCCGGAGCATAACTCTGAAACTGTGTGACCGTTTCTCACCAAATTTCATATAGTGTTTCTCCATAACATGTAGATGTGCCTTTTGAGGGTTTGAACTGCTTTTGAATTTAAATGGCTCTCTAGCGCCACCAAGAAACATTTCATTTGCACTTAGACGGCCACCACCTCCGGTAGGAAAGTCATAGAGAGATGAAACCAACACTATATTGTTTATCTCATCAAGGCCTAAAAATGAACAATCAACACCCATAACCTAAATCGAACAGGAAGTCCGCAATTCGCATATCAAAATTTCCTTTTTCCCCTAAAGTTGGTCAAAGTTTGCCCTCGAACAAACGCGAACTCCTTTAAGGGCGTTCATCGTATCAACCCCAAATGCTAGTAGATGACAAAGCATACTCTGCCGATGAAAACTACTGTACAACTTGTTCTAAAGTCGAACGGTTTGGATTTCATGAGGCGTCAAAGATGGGGTCCCCAGCCACTTTAACTGCCTTTTCTCGATGCGTAGGCAATTTACAACCTTCATTTGACCCCTTTAACATACTGAAAATCAAACCAAATTTTGCAGTAATTTCTACATGGCTTCGAATATTTTTACAATCTGAAAATTCTCTACCAAAAAGACAAAATGGCTCTTTAGCGCCACCTAAATACGCCAAAATGGGACTTTCGCTTTCACCACAGCCTGTTGCAGTGCTATAAAATTCTGAAAAAAATCACTCATCATTGTTGTACCAAGTCCTGTACTGGGATTTAATTTCGTGAAAATTCATTGGAGACTTTTTGAAATAAAAATGTTTACGTACATAATACACTGTACAGTAAGATATACATTCTTGCTGTGGACAAACCGTTCATTGTTTCAAAATGTCCTTTGGTATAATTTATAATCTCTATGTCGCCAAACAAATTGCTAAGTGTGGTACCATTTCAATGGAGAGTTCTCGAGATATAAACATGTTATGAATATTCATATTTTGAAAAATATAGAGTGACGCACTTCTGAATTCACCATAAGTTGCAGGGTATAAAACTTTTGTCTTTTTTCAGTGAACATGCTCCCGAAATTTCAGCTTTCTAGGATTTACCTGGAAGAGGCATTTATTAATTTCTTGATCATTATTGATTTTCAGTGTTTTTCTTTGTGCTGCTACACATTCTGACCACCGGGTGGCAGGAGGATCACATGGCTCATCTCCTTTCACTAACTTCATGAATGAGGGAAGATTGCACAATACACATCAGTGATAAAATCTGCTTCAGAAAGTTTGACCAGGTCGCATGGGTCATAGCTCCATTATACTAAAGAAAAATCTCTTTCAGTAAAGGGGTTTGCACTCAACATAAAACATTTTCCTCAGTCTCATGCTGTCCAACGAATGACAATGCTCGACGGCGCTCGAACGCATCTCGCCCCCGTTTCCACATGCGCGGGAGGGCGAGGACCCGTCCAACGCTACTTGCAGCTTTAATATTTTTTTGGTTTCCATGGCAGCAATTTGGACTTAGGCATATTGAAGGGTGGGACTCGTTTCCGGACCATAACTGTAAAATGTGAAATGGGGGAAGGGGGAGACATTTGTTTTTACGTGTAAAAACCATTTTTAGTTTGAAATTCTAGTTGGAAATCATGGGCGTTATGTCCTCCGGGCTAAATAGGAGAAAGACCACCCCCCTGTTGTCAGCGTTCAGTTCAAAAGCCAGCATGTCTGATGGTATGGGGATGCATTAGTGCATATGGTGTGGGACGCTTGCATGTTTTAAAAAGCACCATGAATGCTGAAAGGTATATAAAGGCTTTAGAGCAACATATGCTCCCCTCCAGATGACATCTATTCCAGGGAAGACCTTGTGTATTTCAGCAGGATAATGCAAAACCACATACTGCAGCAATTACCACAGCATGGCTTCGTAGTAGAAGAGTCCATGTGCTGAACTGGGGCCGGTTGCATAAAAATAAGACTAGTCTTAGGCTTAAATCTTACTCTTAGTCAGTCTTACTATAGACACTTGATTTTGCCTGTTGCATAAAGCTAGTCACTGACTGACTAATGTAAGACTGACTTAGATAGCCTATCACGCAATGCATTCTGGGTAAAGTAAGACACTTGAGAAAAGTTAGACACTCAACATAAACAACAAACATGGCCGCCGTTCGTCGCGAGAGAGCTATTTCTTTCACTGCAGCAGAAAACCTCTGTCTATTGGAGGAATACAACGCTGAAAAAGATACTTTACTAAGTGGATTTAGTGGAATAAACGCAAATCTAAAAAAACAACAAGCCTGGGACAACATCACAGAGAAGGTAAACAGCATAAATCCCACAGCTAATCGAACTGTCAAGGATATACAAAAACGGTTTGAAAATATGGTCCAAGAAGCAAAAAAAGAAATAACAAAAAGCAAAAATCCACGGACTGGCGGAGGACCCCCTCCAAAATTAAAGAAAACAACGGAAATAATAATTATTATCTATGGAAGTGACTCCCCAATGTTCTGGGGGATTCCGGGGTGTACGGAGAGCGGAGTGGAGAGGGCTTCTCCTGCTACATCATCAGCAACACCCAGCCCCTCTGCACCACTGACAACGGACATCAACACAGCCGTGGCAGGTAACATAGCACTCGCTGTGCCATGATATCACACTTACCGATGTGTTTACAGTTTAACTTCTCACTGTGCTTAGTGTTATTCTGCATTAGTTTACTGTTATTCAATGGATCAATAGCCTACTCTTGCTTCTGTCACACTGCATAGCCTACATCATGCGGCAGCAGTCATATAACGTTACCCATGCAATTACAGTAGGCTACAACATTACTATGTTGCGCTATTAGAAAGAGAGCAAGGAATTCAAGACATGCAAAACTAGGCCTATTGCATCTAGTGGGGTCTGATTATGAGAAATGAAGATATTTATTAATGACCAATGTCTGTTGAAATAACTAAAGTGAATGTGATTATGTTTATGATTATAGGCTATGATTGTCTGATAAGCTCCATATGGCAGAGCATACTCTGTGATACATGACACTGGTAATAATAATAACAACAACAACAACAACAAAGTACAGTGGAAGAGGGAAAAGCTCTCTAGTGTTTAGCCTACGGGGCACCTATGGTAAAGTTAAATGGAGATGTCATATTATTCTATTTGTTTTTGTTTGTTTATTTTTCAGCTTTGGACAGCAGGGAGAACGACGACGACCCAACTCCTGACCCTCCCTTGACCCCTGCAGCTACAGGCCAAGCCAAGCAGAAGAAGAAGAAGAAGATCACCATTGCCATGGTAATAGAGCGGCAGTACAGGAACTCGGGAATAGAGCACGAGAAACTAAAACTAGAAGTCGACAAATTAGACCTAGAGAAAGAAAAAATCAAACTGGAAATGGAGAAGTTGCAACTAGAGAAAGAAATTTTGAAACGGAAAATGGAGACAGGCCCCTCCGATGAGGAAGAATACATAAATGTTCGATGGATACCTGGTAAACGCCCAAACTGATATATTTTTGTATGTTATATTTTTGCATGATATTCATTTATTTATTTAAAAAAAAGGTATATTTTGACTCCTTAGGGGAGTGGACAGATTTATTTATTTTTATAGGCTACATGCTGTGTAGCCTAACTATACTTTTTCTAATGTCCAATCTAAATTGAGATTGTGAAAAGGGCAGTCATATTGTAGTGTAATTCCTCAAGTGACAAATAAAGTCTGCCCATCTGAAAGAAATGTGTCTGTTGAGTGTGTATATAAGATACAATGTATGAAATAACAGTGCCCACACAAATTATGTTGATTGAACAAAAATGATTTATGAAGATAAATGGGCAGTGGTACAAGTCATAAGGGAAAATAATCATGTAAAGTAAAGAAATTAGGATAGACGTTGGCGTGTTCATGTAGAAAAGATGGTTTCCACCAGCATCTGACGGACATAGCGCCCTGGCCCTCGGTCCATCTCCAGAAGGTATGCTGCTTCTTCTTCTTCTTCATCTTCCTCATCTGCAGCTTCTTCCTCCTGGTGTTCAGGCTCCTCAGGATCAGCAAGGGATAAGTCTCTGAAAACAGTGAACATATTTATTTTCACACTAAAATGACACCACAGATAGCTTTCATATACAGTACAGTAATTGAATCATGATGATATAACTTATAGTTAGACTAGACCCACCTTGCTAAGTTATGCAGCACCACACAAGCATAGATCACATTGCTGACCCTCACTGGTGACATCCGGAGTTCACCATGGAGGCAATGGAACCTCCTCTTTAACACCCCAAAGGTGCGCTCCACCACGTTCCGGGTAGCAGAATGTGCCTCATTATACCTCTCCTCACTGAGGTTGGTGGGATTCAGGAAAGGTGTGAGGAGCCACGGTTTCAAGGCGTATCCGGAATCACCCAGGAGAAGTCCATCAATGAGCCCCTCCTCGAACGCTTCTCCAATCTGTGATTCCTGCAGAATCCGGGAGTCATGTGTTTGTCCATGCCAGCGAGCCACACAGTTGGTAATCTTCAGTGTGGCATCACACACTGCCTGGACATTGATACTATGGTATCCCTTTCTGTTTACGTAGAGCTCTTCATGTTCAGACGGTGCCTGCAGACGGATGTGGGTTCCATCTATTGCTCCCACCACATTGGGGAAGCTTGCGATGGCATGAAAGTCTGCTTTCAGCCTCTTTAGAACATGTGCATCAGTTGGGAATTTCGGTAGCATCTTGCTGAGCTCTTTCGACACTCTGTGCACTATGCGTGACACTGTAGACTTATGTAGCCCCACAGTGTCACCCACAGAGATGAGAAAACTCCCGGTTGCGTAGAAGCGTAGAGCCACACAAACTTGTAGAGACGCTGGGACACTGTGGTTCCTTCCTGTCCTGGGATGGATGGCCTCTTCAATCTGTGCAGTCAGCCTCAGGATGGTTTCTCGTGGGAACCTCAGTCGCTGGACCAACTCCTCGTCACTGTATGCATCCAGTGGGTTAGATCTATCCCTGAATACCCTTTCTCTCTGTAATGCTCTATTGAGAAGCCAAATATTAGCCATCTTACCTAAAATAACACTCACAAAAACAAACTGCAAACCCCCAGCTGACACTGATTATTTATAGGTTGGTTGATTGATTGATTGATTGATTGATTGATTGATATTTATCTCTTTTTTTTTTTTTTTACCTTTTTGTTTTCTTTATTCTGGAAAGTGAGATTAAGCAACACCACATTAGGCTACATGTAAATATTACACTTACAGTTTAAAACATACAAATCAAAGTGTTTAAAACCGTAAACAATGACATTTATATAAATAGCTAGAAATAGAGATCAGTGATAAGAGGAAG
The DNA here is from genome assembly GCA_029721435.1 of Gymnothorax reevesii. Taxonomy (NCBI): domain Eukaryota; kingdom Metazoa; phylum Chordata; class Actinopteri; order Anguilliformes; family Muraenidae; genus Gymnothorax; species Gymnothorax reevesii. Next base: position 19,363,889 of record CM056579.1, on the reverse strand, counting down.
AGGCAGAAAATGTTCGCTATTCCATGGGCATCATGTGTTGCCATAGTAACTAAGACTCTAAGCCAGGGTGTAGCCAGGGGGTGAGGTAGCTTACTTTTTCACCTCAAAATAAGACGGGTCTTAATTTTATGCAACAGGCAGTCATAAGACCAGTCTAACCTGAAAATTTAAGACAGTCTAAGACTTAGACTAAGTCAGTCTTAAGTTTATGCAACAGTCAGTCACAAAAAGACCTGTCTAACCTAAGTTCTCTTTCATAATATTTCGCTCGATGTCTCACTATGGGATGCACGCCTCGCTGCAGCCTCAGAAGCATTAATCTCATTACGCCAATCCTGATTGGCTGGTGAACGTGTCCGTCCGCCCAGGTGGTACACCCACCTTAAATAGCTCATGCGGACGGCACCACGTCATTCAAACACCTCTTCTCACTCGGAGCATATCTCGCGTCCAGGGCTAGTTAGCTGAACTGTCCACAGACGGATTTTCTGTCGCCGGGCGCTACTAGCTTAGGATACCTTTTTGCTTCGTCGGTCACACCAGACCGGACTCAGTGCTCTCCCGCCCTACACGGCTTGGTCAGCACTGTCCTCGACGCCTCACCACGGCACGTCGAGTACCGAAGGCTAGCACACCAGCTACCTCTCGGTTTTTCTTCACTCGACGCCCCACCACGGCACGTCGAGCTCCGAGCGCTAGCACACCAGCTACCTCTCGGTTTTCTTCACTCGACGCCCCACCACGGCACGTCGAGCTCCGAGCGCTAGCACACCAGCTACCTCTCGGTTTTCTGCCTCGTCTCCCGGCTTGCACACCAGCTGGCTAGGAATGGAGGCCCAAAACCCCCATACCAAGGGGTACGGAGACTCCGGGACCCGTCCCTGTCGCTGTGGGAACAAGATCTCGAGTAAAGATCCACACCAGGTCTGCTCGAGCTGCCTGGGGCTGGAACACGCCCGTATGGCTTTCGAACTTCCCGGCTCGTGCCAACACTGCGCGGTGTTTACAGCGAAAAGTCTCCGCAGACGGCTAGCCCGCCAGGCTAGCTTGTCTGGAATCGACCCCCTCCTCCCCTCCGACGGTGCTGCCGCCGAGGGCAAGCAGGATTTGGCGGTCGCTACGGCGGCGATTCCGGAGGCTAGCGCCAGCTGGGGCTCCCAGCTCGACCTAGCCGCGGATCCCCCGTGTGAGGAAGACGTCCTAGAACTGGACTATGGGGACGATGAAGATGGCGTCTCTGAACTCCTCATATCAGAGGATGAGGAAGATGACGACGTCTTCATTACTCCGGCTCGGGCCGCGCAGCCCGCGGCCTCCGTCACCTCTCGGGATGGAGATGAGAGTAGCATACCAGCTTCTCCTCTCCCCAGCTCCGACATGCTCGACGTGTGCAAACGCGCTGCTGTCCGGCTGAACATCCCCTGGCCCGTTGTCGTAGCTGAGACCACCAGATCCCGCTACGAGGGGAAGAAATTGCCCTTGGCTAAGAGTGCGACGAAACAACTTCTCCCCGTCTTCCCGGAGCTGCTAGATGAGGTCGCGCGCTCTTGGAAAGACCGCCCTTATAGCAGCAGGAGCCCAGTTCCCGGTGCCTCGTCCCTCGATTGTGAGGCGATGGAGAGCCTGGGTCTGCTCCGCATGCCTCCGATGGAGCCACTCGTTGCAGCGCACCTTCACCCCCGCCTGTCAGCGGTGTCCTCCCGGAGCCCCAGTCTGCCGTCCAAGTCGGACCGTTTTCAGTCAGCCTTGACTGAGAAGGCGTATAGGCGGCTGCGCTTTCGGCCAGAGCGCTCAATGTCCTCTCCCTGCTCACGGCTTATCAGGCTGAGTTGTGCGAGGATTTTGTGCTAACTCAGGACCCAGCTACATGGGAGGAAATACCGGTCGTCGCCGACCTGTGTCTCCGTGTCCAACGCTGCGCGGTCCAGGCCACGGGAAAAGCGCTGGGGACCATGGTCCTACAGGAACGGGCGCGGTGGCTCAACCTCGCCAACCTGTCGGACAGGGAGAAGGATGATATCCTGGACATGCCCATTGTCCCGGAGGGGATCTTCGGTTCCGCGTTGGCTTCTATGCAACGGCGGTGCGAAGCTAAAAAGAAGAAGGATGAAGCTCTCAAGCTCTGCCTCCCTAGAAAGCCCCCTGCTCCTCTTCCGCCTGCTCAGCGTAAGACCTTTGCACAGGCTGCTTCACAGGATTCGCAGTTTAAAATGCCGAAACTGCGGAGGCCTCAGCCCGCCCCGCCTGCTCCGCCAGGTCGGCCCGGCTGGCCCAAAAAGCCCTCGGCCCCGGCTGCAGCTGCGCCTGCGCGACCCGCGCATACCACCAGCAGCCAGGCCAGGAAAAAGAAGAGAGCGGCCTGACCCCCCCTCTCTCCACTGGTGACGCAGCTGGAAGTTCCCCGTTCTCCGGCTCCACCTGTTTGGCTTTCGGGCGTGCACCCAGGGGCTCCCCACGCCCCTATCTCCCAGCTGCCTCGGACCGTGCCAGTGCAAGCCGGGAGAGATGGACATTTGACGTCGCGGGGTTTAGCGGTTGCCCCCCTCTCATGTCCACAGGCACGCACATACACAAAAGTTTTTTCAAAGAGAATAAATTGTGTCCCGCTGTCGCAGCCAGGCCGAGTGCCGAGGGCGCGGCTGAAAATAAAGAAAGCCAAATCTGTCACAATAAGCACGCCACCCGGGGGCCTTGTCATTCCGCCACAGGAGAGCGCCACCGCACTGCGGCTGGGCCCTCTTGTGGTGGGAGGACTGCAGGGCACGTCACCCGGGGGCTGTGTCATTCCGCCACAAGAGGGCGCCACCGCACTGCGGCTGGGCCCTCTTGTGGTGGGAGGACTGCAGGGCACGTCACCCGGGGGCTGTGTCATTCCGCCACAAGAGGGCGCCACCGCACTGCGGCTGGGCCCTCTTGTGGTGGAAGGGCTGCAGTGCACATCACCTCTCGCCCTCAGATGGCGGAGATGGGTCGCACTGGCAGCCCCACCCTGGGTGTTGAGGACGATTTCGAGGGGGTACAGGCTGCAATTCGCCGCTGTCCCCCCGCGATTCGCCGGCGTTATACACTCCCAGGCGCGGGGAGAGTCAGCTCGTGTTTTACAGGAGGAAATTTTTATCACTGTTAAACAAAGGAGCAATCGGTGTCGTCCCTCCCGCACAATGTCAGAGCGGTTTCTACTCCAGGTATTTCCTAGTCCCCAAACGGGGGGGGAACGGTATTCGCCCTATCCTGGATTTACGGGCTCTGAACAAATATCTCAGGAAGTACAAGTTCAGGATGCTCACACACGCATCCCTGTTGCGTCTTGTACGTCAGAACGATTGGTTCACTTCAATCGATCTGAAAGACGCGTACTTCCACATTCCAATCTATCCTCCCCACAGAAAGTTTCTGAGGTTCGCTTTCCAGGGGATCTGCTACGAGTATCGCGTGCTCCCTTTCGGTCTGTCATTAAGCCCGAGGGTGTTCGTGCGGTGCACGGAGGCAGCAATAGCCCCGCTGAGACGGCGGGGCATCCGTCTGGCCACTTACCTGGACGATTGGCTGCTTTTGGCGCAATCGGAGCAGGAAGCCAGGGCGCACACGCGTATTCTCACACAGCACCTAGTCGATCTGGGTTTTGTGATAAACGCGGAGAAAAGCATGCTGTCCCCAGCGCAAGATGCTATCTTTCTGGGGTTATCCCTGAATTCGGTGTCTTTCACAGCTCGCCTATCGGCGGAACGGGTGAGAGCTTTCAGGGCATGCCTCGCGCTTTTTTATCCGGGGAGGTTTGTTCCATTCAGATTGTGTCTTCGGTTACTCGGTCTGATGGCGTCTGCCATCCTCGTGATCCGTCTCGGTCGCCTCCACATGAGAGAATTCCAGCTTTGGGTGGCCTCATGCGGGCTAGATCCCGTGCGTCACGGCACGCGGAGAGTCTTGGTCACACTGGAATGCGCCAGGGCGCTGCGTCACTGGCGGACTCCGTCCTTTCTGACCCAGGGGGTCCCAATGGGCTCGGTCCTGTCCAGGAAGGTGGTCACTACAGACGCCAGCCTGACGGGCTGGGGCGGAATTCACGGGGGCCGGTCTGTGAGGGGCCGCTGGAGTGTGGGCCTCCAGCAGTCTCACATAAATTTTCTGGAACTTTCAGCGGTGTTCCTCTCCCTGAAACATTTCCTTCCATCTCTCATGGGTCATCATGTCCTGGTGAGAACGGACAATACGACGACGGTGGCGTACATCAACCGTCAGGGGGGGTTGCGCTCCCGTCAGTTGCACATGCTGGCACGCAAACTGATCCTGTGGAGCTGCGGCCGTCTCCTCTCCTTGAGAGCGACGCACGTCCCGGGGGTCTTGAACACAGGCGCGGACCTGTTGTCCAGGGGTGCGCCGGTGTATGGGGAGTGGACTCTGCACCCGGAGATTGTGGAACAGATATGGGCCCGGTTCGGTCGGGCCGCGGTAGATCTGTTCGCGGCGAGAGAAAACGCGCAGTGCGCGCAGTTTTACTCTCTGCGCGGCATGGATGCTCCCCTCGGCATAGACGCACTAGCGCGCGTCTGGCCGCACGTGCTTCTTTACGCGTTCCCTCCCCTGGCCTTGATATCCCCCACTCTGTCCAGAGTGAGGGAACGTGGTCACGCACTGATATTGATTGCTCCGCATTGGCCGGCGATGCATTGGCTAGCGGAAATATATCGGTTACTGTGCGCTCAGCCTTGGCAGCTCCCGCTACGCAGGGACCTGCTATCGCAGGGGGGGGGGGCGATCCTCCACCCGCACCCGGAACGCCTGGCGTTGTGGGCGTGGCCCCTGAGTGGCTCAGTCTCTCGGCTGTGGGATTGTCACAGCGTGTGATTTCCACTATACAAAACGCTAGGGCCCCATCCACTAGGTCTTTGTATGACTGTAAGTGGAGGGTGTTTGAGGGGTGGTGTCACAGGAACGGCCACGTTTCTTTTCAGTGTCCGGTGAGTGCTATACTGTCATTCTTGCAGGACCTGATTGACAAAGGCAAAGCCTTCTCCACGATTAAGGTGTACTTGGCGGCGATCACCGCCTGTCACGTGGGGTTTGAAAAGCGAACGGCGAGTCAGCACCCGCTGGTTTGCTGTTTTATGAAGGGAGCGCGCAGGCTTCTCCCTGTGTCCAGACCACTGGTGCCACCGTGGAATCTGGCTGTGGTTCTCGAGGGGCTTAAGGGCCCTCCTTTTGAGCCACTGGAAGGGGCAGACTTGAAGCATGTGTCTTTCAAGGCTGTGTTGTTGCTGGCTCTGGCTTCAGCTAAGCGAGTCAGTGACATCCATGCGCTTTCGGTGCATCCGTCATGCGCTCAGCTCTTCCCGGGAGATGTAAGGTTGATTCTGAGGCCCAACCCGGCTTTTGTGCCTAAGGTGGTGGGCTCATGTTCTCCAATTGACCTTCTGGCCTTTGCTGCCTCAACAGAGGAGCAGCAGTCGCACGCGTTATGTCCAGTCCGTGCGGTGCGCATGTACATGGACAGGACTAGGGGATTCAGGAGGAGCGATCAGCTGTTCGTCTCCTGGGCTAATCCTCATAAAGGAAAACCTATCACTAAGCAGCGCCTATCCCATTGGGTGGTGGAGGCGATTGCTTTGGCCTATACGTGTCGGGGTTTGCAGCCGCCTGTGGGCATGCGGGCGCACTCGACTCGGGGCTTGGCCGCATCCTGGGCCTTATTCAGGGGAGTTTCTGTTCAGGACATCTGTGCAGCGGCGAGTTGGTCCTCGCCTCTCACTTTTGTCCGCTTTTATAAGCTGGACGTTTCCGCCCCGTGCGTGGCACGCGCGGTTCTGCTGTCCTGACTGGAACAGATTGCTTCTCTGTGGGTTGGTGGACGCTGGATAAGCTTGTCTGGCAATACGGGAGCTACGATATCCCATAGTGAGACATCGAGCGAAATATTATGAAAGAGAACTTTAGGTTATTTACATAACCCCGGTTCTCTGAGTAATATGAGTGAGATGTCTCACCAGACAACCCTTCTTGCTGGGGCGAGTGAGAAGAGGTGCTTATCTTGAATGACGTGGTGCCGTCCGCATGAGCTATTTAAGGTGGGTGTACCACCTGGGCGGACGGACACGTTCACCAGCCAATCAGGATTGGCGTAATGAGATTAATGCTTCTGAGGCTGCAGCGAGGCGTGCATCCCATAGTGAGACATCTCACTCATATTACTCAGAGAACCGGGGTTATGTAAATAACCTAAAGTTTTCAAGACGGTCTAAGGCTTAAAACTGCTTTATGCAACCGGCCCCTGGCCTGCCTGCAGTCCTGATCTTTCACTGATTGAAAACATTTGGCACATAATTAAACAAAAAGTCCCTCAAAGGAGACCCAAAACTCTCCAGCAGCTGGAAGCCTGTATTTAACAAGAGTGGGATCAAATTCCAATGGCTAAACTTAAGAAACTTGTCACCTCAATGCCCAGACACCTCTACTCTGTGTAAAATAGAAGAGGGGATGCTACACCATGGTAAACAGGCCCCTGTCCCAACTTTTATGAGACCTGTGGCAGCCATAAAATTTGAAATAAGCTAATTTTGTGGATAAAATTGCAAATTTTCTCTGTTTGAACATTTGCCATGTTATCTCTGTTCTATTGTGAATAAAATACTGGCTGGTGAGATTTGAAAGTCATTGCATTTTGATTTTATTCACAATTTACACTTTTTCCCAACTTTTTCAGAATTGGGGTTGTAGAAACAACTGCTTTCGAGTTTCATGCGCATTTTCCAGTCCGTCCCAACCTCTTTTGAGTTAGGGTTGTAACTTGAGCACTTTCGGATCTCTCAGGCAGACTCATACAAGTTGCTGCATATTTCACACTTGCATAATTGAGGGTTCATCTATAAATCGTTGATGGTGCCTGTGCTACTTCATAATGCAACCACCGAATGGCGAAAGGGACTTTAAGCTTATGCATTTAAGTACAACAAAGTACTTACAGTGCAAATTGTTTAAAAAAGTGTCCTATAAAAACTTTATCTTTTAAAAAAAAAACATTTTTGTGGAAGTTTTGATTGCTAGAAGTGTACATGACAAGCTTGAGTGACATTTGCGAAATGAGAGCAGTACTATATTAAAATGCAAAATGAATTTCAAATGTTCTCCATACTCCTGTGACGGGCATTTACCAGCGTTATCTCACTGTTAATCTTCTCCTCGTTCTGTTCAGGGAAGCATTCAAGTCCTGCAGACCATTGGAATATATGGTCTGTCTGGGCCTTGCACTGCTTTTCTAGTTTGTTTGGAAGCAATCGCAGTTGAATCGATTTATGGTTAGTTCAACAATTTCCACCGGTAATTGACTCCGACACAGTTCAGTTCACAGCTAGCAAACACATCTCTTTCTATAACAGTGTAAATTTTTAAAGAAAACTACAACAGTGAGAGGTGACGATTTGTGTGAGAACCCTCGATTGGACACTTGTTGTGTGTGACAAATCCTGGAAAAATGAGCTTAGTTTTTTTTTTTTTTTCTTTGGTTTGAGCTGCCCAGAAGGAAATATGAATCCACTCAGGCTTGGGTGTAACAAACACGTGAAATTTAAATGTCTTATTATGTCTTCATTTAAAATAGTTGGCGAAACAAACTGTTCATGGCTTGACAGACGCAAACTGTTTCTATGGCAACATTGAAGACATGATTGGATACCAGCCAGACCCTGTGCTGAAATACTGCTGGCTGTTTGCCTTCTCCTTGTCCTGCATTTGCCTCGTCTGTCCTTGTAGCCTCATTTTCTCCCTTTTATGGTTTGCAGGGGACTGTAGGTTGCTTGCCCATATGTTTTGGTATCCATGTAATATGTATGCAAATTTTTGGTAATTGTCTCAGTGGAAGGTTCAGGAATGATCAGCTGGACCCAGAGGCGACTTATTCGACCAGTGGCTTCTTCCTGAATCCATACTGCAGCTGTTTACAAGATGTGGAAAGACCACAAACTCAGATATCAGTGCTCACTTCATGAACACCTCCTAGCTGTTTAACTGCTGAACCCACTACAGCCAGCCAGTTTGGTAGTACGGTTAAGGGTTCTTAACGGCAGGTGGTGCTTTTGCCACTCAAATTTCAAAACAGAGCTGCCCTGAGGTGCACAAAATAGCTGGCACACTAGAGGGCACTAAACACATTAATTATTCTCTTCTGCAGGTATAGAGTACTGAGGTGATTTCGCTGGTGTCCAAAGTAAAAGTTGCCATTCATTTTACCCCCACACCTATTTAAAAATTCACTTTTGAAGTACCTCTTTGTTTTCAAACCTCCTTGGATTTTGAGGTTTTGGTTCATTAGGGTGCCACTGACTAATGGCCAAAATTTTTTCTAAAAGTTTTCCAGGTCCCACCCCCTTTTTATGAAGTACAATAACAACTCCAGGTTTCATTAAAATATATGCATATTTTCTGGTAGCTCAATGGGCAGGAATATTTTCAAAGAGTAACTATTCAGTAGTTGTTGTGTGAGTGTATTAACAGTTCAACACTGTGTTATATATTGAAATAAAACCTTATTTATTTTAACAGTTTCATCATCAGGGTTTCCGCTACATGTAATTGATCGTGGCGCACCGCCACGCCTATATTAAATGACTTTGCAGAGACCACTAAAATTCTAAGGACAATCAGGTGTCGCCAGTTCTCCTTTTTAAGTTAAAATGAGTGCTAATAATTCTTTACCTGTTGTCATTTTGCTTGATGGACACGTTTTGGCCAAGGGAAAGTGAGAAGTCTGAAAGCCGTCAATGATGCAGCTGAGCAAAGGGTGGCCTTGATTCAAGCATTCAATGGAATTCTTACTAATCAGAAAAGGAACAGTTCTTGCTGCAAGTTGAAGAGAAACACTGCCGTGACTTTCCAAACAGCAACAAATCCACCTTGACTGCCCTCACTGCAGCTGTTGTTGACAACTAATTTGCGGACAACTAATTTACTCTGTGACATTTTTGGTCACTGTTTGTGTTAATCTGTTCACGTCCAAAAATCATTTGTTGACTTTTGAAGTTCCTGCAAGTGTTTGATTTTGATGCTCTGTGCAATATTTTGATTTTTATGTTAAATTTTACATTATATGATTATATCAGAATTTTCTGGAACATTACACATTATTGTATAATTTTGGATTGATTGAGCTACCAATAAACATTATAATGATATACCCAAACTTTGTCATGTTTTTCTTTTCACATTATGAACACATTTGGCGGGATAGATAGCTAGCTATCTATCCTGCCAGCTTGCTGACTTAGTCAGTTACACAAATCAGGTGCTACTCGTGAGTTTTTGTAATGGAAATGTAGTTTTCAGAACTGGACCATTTACTGGACGAAAAAATGCTGAAACATTACTGCTTTAACCATAAACTACAAATTTAATGTGACTTGCATCTGTCTACCCTATAGGCTAATCTTCAGAGCGGACTGGCTCATAAAATTAATTCTAGTTTGAGTAATGCCAGTCACTGTCTGAACCATTGACTTTATATAAAGATGGAAAGCCTAATAGCTCCCCAAAAATGAGGTCAGAACATAATCATTGCCCCCCTAGTAGCTGGCAGCAGTATAGGTTATAAGCCCACCCCCCTTCATGTGTTAGTGGATGGGACATGGACCTTGCAAAAAATGTTAAATAATTATTTGTCTGATAATGGTTTCTGTTTTCTTTAAGAGTTCTTACCATGCTGATGTATATCCAAGTGTTCATTTTTCTTGATAAATTTACTTGTATTTAGTTACAGTTGCAAAAAAAAAAGTACGTGAACCCTTTGTAATTACCTGGATTTCTGCATAAATTGGTTATAAAATGTGATCTGATCTTCATCTATATCGCAACAATAGAAAAACATGGTGGTCTTTAACTAGTACCTCACAAACAATTACATGTTTTCATGTTTTTATTGAACACAACATATAAAAATTCTCAGTGCAAGGTGGAAAAAGTATGTGAACCCCTAGGCCAATGACTTCTCCAAGAGCTATTTGGAGTCAGGAGTCAGCCAACCTGGAGTCCAAACAATGTGCCGAGATTGGAGGTGTTGGTTAAAGCTGCCCTGCCCTATAAAAAACACACACCAGTTTTGAGTTCGCTTTTCTTAAGAACCATGCCTCGCACAAAAGAGCTCTCAGAAGACCTACAATTAAGAATTGTTGACTTGCATGAAGCTGGAAAGGGTTACAAAAGTATCACTAAAAGCCTTGATGTTTATCAGTCCATGGTAAGACAGACTGTTTATAAATGGAGACAGTTCAGCACTGTTGCTACTCTCCCTAGGAGTGGCCGTCCTGTAAAGATGAATGCAAGAGCACAGCGTAGAATGCTCAATGAGGTGAAGAAGAATCCTTGAGTGTCAGCGAAAGACTTACAGAAATCTGTGGCACATGCTAACATCTCCATTGACAAATCTACGATAAGTAAAACATTAAACGAGAATGGAGTTCATGGGAGGACACCACGGAGGAAGCCACTGCAGTCCAAAAAAACATTTCTGCACAAATGGTCCAAAATTCCTCCTGACCGTTGTGCAGGTCTAATCTGCAACTACAGGAAATGTTTGGTTGAGGTTATTACTGCCAAAGGAGAGTCAACCAGTTATTAAATCCAAAGGTTCACGGACTTTTCCCACCCTGCTCTGTAAATGTTTACATGTTCTGTTCAATAAAAACATGAAAACATACAGTTGTTTGTGAAGTATTAGTTAAAGAAGGCTGTGTTTATCCAATGTTGTGACTTAGATGAAGATCAGATCACATTTCATGACCAATTTATGCAGAAATCAAGGTGATTCCAAAGAGTTCACATACTTTTTCTTGCAACTGTATTTGATTCTATAACATGTGTGTTTAAAGTCATGATTGACATCTGTGATTGACAAGCTACTCTGAGAGAAATAGAGGCTTGCTGGGTCATTTCAAGAATAGTTCACGTACACATGCCGAAGAGCTAGGTCCAGGTATAGCTGAGTATGCCTCACTGTAAATTTGAATCCAACAAAAATATGACGGCAGAAAAGGTCTTTGCTCTGAACACAGCGTCATGCTCTGCTAGCAGCGGTGCTATTGCTGAAAAGTAAAACCAGTAAGCTAGCTAACAAGCTAGTTTAGCTAGATTCTATAACAGGCCAGTTTAAGTTGGGTAACAACGGAAATCAATGGTAAAAATCTCTTTTCTCAGAACGTAGCATAATGTACTATCAGTAGCGATACTACGTTCAGAGCAAAGAAATTTAAATTTTTGATTCATTGCTAACTAAAGTGACCTATCACTGACTCTTTCCAGCTCACTAAAATAGCAAGCTACCTAGCAAGATTCTGCGACAGATCACCTAGTTGCAGCTAGCAAAAAGCAAAATATCTTAGCAAAACGTAAGAACTAACATTAAAACATCTAATAATGGGGTGCGGTTTTATCCATTGACTGTATTTACCTTATTTTGTAGATGGTAGACAGTAGTCAGCGCAAGTATGAGGAAGCTGGCAGGAGCAATGTACATTGGGATGGGAGCGAAGGAATTTTCTGCTTCAGCAAGGAAAGCAGGGAATCCATTTTGGCCTCGTGCAACCCTATTTGGTAAGAATTCAAATTAGCTAGCCCTTTAACAAACTTTTTTAACAGTGCGTTCAGTTGACCTGTTAATATACACTCTATGGTCCAAACACCATTATAATCTTCCAGAGAGATTTTACCTCCGACTCCAGATGATGTAGCAGTGACACGGTCACCTCAATACTCAGATGAAGGGATTTGTAAAACCAAAAAAAAAAAAATAGAAAATCAAAAACAAAAAGAATCAGCTCCCTGCATGGTGCAGTCTACTGTATTTTCTAGGGGGAAAAAAACCTTTGTTTCAAAACTGGTTTACTTTATTCAACCTCTAGTCCAAGGCTGGTTTCATGGTTTGGGGGGCTCTGCCGTAGCTGCCTTCGTATTGCTGGCGCCGATAAGGTCCATTTCTGTTTTTGTCTTGGTATCTGTTTCTGAGGTCGGTCTTCATAATAACTGGACTGGAATGCAGGTTGTGCCATATTGCATACACTGATGAGCCAAAGCATTAAAGCCAATCACCGATGTACCAAATAATGCCAGTCATCTAGTATTGACAGCACATGCCAAGGTCTATTGTCAGATCTTAGATGATAGACAAATAGCTGGTTCTTGGAGTCAATGTGCTTGATGTAGGTATGGGACCCGAGCGACTTTCTCTAGGCCTGAATCATTGTGGTCATTGGAGTGGGTCTGTGCATCTCCGCAGTGGCAAAGCCTCTGAGGTGCTCCCAGTCAGCAGTGCTGAGTACCTAACAACAGGGGTCCAAGGAGAGACAAACCATGAGCTGGCGAGAGGGTTTTGGGCATCCAAGGCTCATCGATGCACAAGGGCAATGAATGATATTCCATCTGGTCAGAGCTGATAGATGGGCGACTGTGGCACAAGCTGTGAAGAATTCAGAGAGCAGAAAAGAAATCAGAGAGCAGTTGATAAGTGAGACTAAACACTCCCTGGCTTGATTACTGCCAGCCTTGGTGACTCTAAACATCTCTTGAAAAGAAAATGAAAGGCAATAAGAACAGGCTACAACAAGCTACATACAACACTATGCCACGATATAAAGAAATTCTGGAGGATGCGTTATTTGAATATGAACCTTCTCAGAAAATGAAATCAGCTTTTTAAAAGTACTTTTTGCTTCTCTCATTTTCCTTGTCTTATTTGATGTTTTCCATGAACATCTGAAACCACCTGGTGTGACAGATATGCAAAAAATATCATGACAGGGACAAAACAATTTTCTTTACTGCACTGTACATAGAAAGCTCAGTGTTGTTCATTAAGCAGGATTACTGAGTTAGTGTTTTTTTTTTTTTTTTTGCTTCGACCTGCAAGCCATGCCGCAAACTTGCCTGGCTTTGTGAAGAACACTGAATGGTTTTTGCAGCCTTTCTTTATGACGTCTTTTTGACGATGTGATGAGTCTTTCTGTCCCACTTGTGGCGCTAGACTAATTAAATTAATGGATAATTAGCTGAGCTAATTAGTGTGGTATTAAAGTACAGTTATTTGGCCAATGCAAATTACAGTTGACTAAATTAAGTCAAAGCCGGTTCCCCCAAGAGCAATTCTGAAGAGCCTAACTGCCGCACCGATCATTCATGGCTACACTGGGGTTCGAATCATCAACCATACGAGTCTCTATCAAATGTGGAAGTCACATGACTAGAGGCTTTTGTTGCCCATTTATAGCACTATAAATAAGTTTGCCATCATGGTCCACCACCTTTCTAGCTCCCAGCAACATGGTCGTGGGTTCAAATCCGGCCTGGGGCCTTTCCGTGTGGAGTTTGCATGTTCTCCCCGTGTTTGTGTGGGTTTCCTCCTGGTACTACAGTTCCCTTCCACAAGCCAGACATGGATGACAGGCTTATTGCAGATTCTGCATTTCCCAGGAGCGTGCGTGCGTAAGTGCGTAAGTAAGTAAGTAACCTGCGATGGATCGGCTGGTTTGGGTGTGTTCCTGCCTTTCCCCCACAGTCAGTTGGGACAGACTCCAGCTCCCCCAGTGAGGATGAAGGGGTATAGATAATGGATGGATAGATTCTCTCAAAGTGTGAATTCAAAGATCTGAAAGTAAATCTTCTTCTGAGTATTTTTGAAACACCTGGATCTGCGCATCAGCACAATGCTTTAGCCAGTAGGAGCAAGTAGCTAGTGAAATCAACGTACTGTTTGGCTGCAAGGCACGTTATCAGATTGTGGAGAATGTGTTCCTAGTTCTGAGTTCACCACTGTTGATTGTTTCTGTCGGTTTGGCCAGCATAATGATTTGGTCACAGCCGCCACCAAAGACCTGAAGCAGATCCATCCGAATAGGCCTCGACTGAGCATGTGCAAACGCGTTATCTTGGCGGGGGTCAAGCCGGACGATGAGCGGGTGGACTTGGAGAAGGTTGCCACGGATACCACCAGTGAAGTTTGATGCACACCTCCGTCAATGTCACGGACTCCTGACTCTACATGTGGCCAGACCGTTGCAGTGTGGTTGTCCTCGCTACTTCTCTCAAAATGGCTGCCGTGAACAGACTGAAGAAGTGGATTGCCATGCGGCACCCAATTTTGACAGAAATGTGCAGCGCTTTGTTATTATAGACATTATTCTCCGAAGTTCATTATGAAGTCACGTTTTGTCAGTGTGTGCCTAAGTACGGTTGGAAGTTAGATACAGATGGTGTTTGGCGTTCGTCCAAAGGAGTTCGTCCATTCATGAATTTGCTGTTCGATCCAGTAATTACTGACTAAGCCTTTATCCGTTATATTTGTTGCAGGAAAATGATCAATGTACATTTGCCACTGATTAGATGACCGCGAACATTGAAAAACACGCCGCCTTCAGCCCTTTGGAGTCCCATGATATGCATGCAACTTTGCATTATTCCTTTCTGATATTTTTAAGCATTCATACCTGCACACTAATAAAACTTGAAAATACATCACGGTCCATTATTACTTTCTCAGGATATTTTTTATACTCTTTGTGTGACTTCATTTTTCTGATGTCCTTTGTATATATATATATCGCATTAAATTTTGTTTATGCTAAAATTGGCTGTCTTGAGCTCTGTGGCTGTCTGGGATTGATAATTTGAACAAACGACTGCTTTGACATTGTTGGTTAAAAATGGCTTTACATTGTAATTGAATATGATGGCTTCAAAGTACGCTGAGGTTCACACTGAAAATTAAACAAAGCATTGGTGTTTTGCCAAATGCGCCAAAGCAAAAATTTTGTCTTCTTAGGGCTGATGCCAAAATAGTTTATCAGAGGAAATAATAATCATAGAAAAAGTGATAAAATTTCCTTACTCAAATTAAAGATGATTTTAAAAAAGGTCTTGATTCATACCTTGCATTTCTGCTGAAATAGTTTTGACATTTAGTTTGGGAAACATTCTGATGGACTGAATTAAATTTATCAGGTGAAGGTCATGCTTATCTTTCATTGTGCCCCCAAATCTTCTTTTCTCCTGACTGCATGTGGGGGGGGGCAGGTGATGTGAAATACACTGATTATCTTGTCAAAATGGTACTTGTCAGTGGGTGGGATATATGGGGCAGGAAGCAAACATTTTGTTCTGGAAGTTGATGTGCTGGAAGCAGGAAAACTGGGCCCGTGTAAGGATAAGAGCCACTTTGACAGGGGCCAAATTGTTTATTTATCTATTTCTTTTATTTATACTGTGGGTCCGATTGAGAGCAAGCTCTCTTTTGCAACGGAACCCAGTTGTGAATTATAGTAAAACGTAATACAATAATAAATAAATAAATAAGCCAAAGAACTACAGTACACATGTACATTCCACCTTCATGGCATCTGATAACAAGCATTTAAAACTATCAAACGAAGTAAGTTTTTCCAATTTCAGCACTTTTTGAAGCCTATTCTATTTCTGTGGGGCAAAACTCCCTAAAGCGCTTTTACCCAGTTCAGTCTGAATCCTCGGGATGTCTCAAACCAAATACTCGAGCGGGAAGATGGTATATATTGTGATGGCTGGACGACTGGGTCAAAGCGTCTACAAAACAAAAAATGGTTGAAGGAAACAAACGAACGAACATGAAACTGCGGGGGAGAAAGAGGCGGGGCGCGAAACGAGACAACACGAGGAAACACTAAAAGAATAACAAAATCAAATTAGCAGCATGAGGAAGTGCTGAGGTAAAAAAGAAACAAGTATGGAATGCGGGGACTGAAAATAAATTGAAACCAAACTCACAAGGCAGCTGGCACACATGGAACACGGAGACAGACTGCCGAATCGCAAGAGGCTGGGACACCCTGACGAGTGCACGTCGCTTTTTACTCCTGGATGAGCAAAGCTTAGGAAGGAGTGTTCTGATGAGACTTGAGCGTCTCTCACTTATCAATCAATCAATTTTTCATTAGTATGGCCACTGGTAGTAAGACAAATATGATCTTGGCATGGATGACCAGTCCCTAATTCACAAACAGCATATCCAGGAGTTAACGATCATGTCACTTTGATTCAGATTTCTGCTGAGGTATTTTAATTTATCCTTTACTTAACCAGGGATTGAAAGTCTCTTTTTCAAGGGAGCCCTAGGGGTTGAGGTGGGGAGGGAGAGGACACAGTCAGTTGGATCAGGGGATGATTTGGTTGAAAGAACCAGACTAGGAATTTAGCCATGACACCAGGGAACCCCCAACTTTTGTCAAAGAGTTGCAGAGGATCTCTAATGACCACAGTGAGTCAGGACCTCAGTGTAACGACTCATCCGAACGATGGCGTCTCCCTCAGTACAGAGTCCCCATCACTGCACTGGAGATTATCCCACCTGAGGGGAGGTTGCCACCTACTGGCCCACCAACACCTCTTCCAGCAATTTCCCCAGCTGGTCTCTCATCCAATTACTAACCAAGCCCACACCTGCTTGGCTTCAGCCCCACAGCTGGAGTAGATCGAGTGGTGGTATGGCTGCTAGTATTTCCCATGCACTTGACTATGCCCACAATTTTGAATGCTATGATTTCATTCCATGTGCGGAGCCAGCCAGGGTTTTTTTCACCAATGCAGTGACATCTGAAAAGAATGTTCTTGAAGTCTCTCAGACTTTGATAATCTCTCTGTCTCTCTCCCTCTTGACTGCTGGCCTAAATTTAACAGCCACATTCATTTCTCTCTGAGTCATTTTTTCGGCTCTGTCCTGTCGCGAATAAATGGCACTGAGCTGCATGCTGATTTTGGAAGTTAATAGAATATAAAATGGAGGTAATCTCCATTTCAAAAAGTGCTGTTGTGTGAGGATGTAAAAAAAATGGCTTAATCTAAAATTTATGATGTGAGGTTGTGTTCTCGGCCATTTTGTATCTCAGAATTGGAAATTATCTAAAATCTTGGTCGAAATTAGTGTCAGGATTTGAATAAAACTTCATTAAAGCCTCAATAAAGCATATTTAAATCCTTAAAAAGGAAAAAAATCCTTGGAATAGCTAACCTGAGGTAATTTGCGTGAAGAGGTGGAGCCATCAACTAGGAGCACCAAAAGTCATTGGACATTACAATGGCAGAAAATGTGAGATGAAAGGTATGTAAGATATGTTCTCTCGTCATGATCACTGGGACTGGCCGTCCTGCAGACACACGCAATAGTTTATTTCATGCTGATTACTATGTTATTTACATCCGACTAGGGACTGTCCACTCAGTGGAGGGCTGTGAGGGGAACAGGAAAAGTAATCAACACACAGCTATGAGGAATAAGCAGCGGTACATTAGCAGCAGTTTGGACGATGTGAGCGACCTCATCCCGAACTCACAGGAGCTCCTGTGAAATAGACTAACTCCACTGTCCAGCAAGCTTTTTGCATAACTCCATTAGCATGTACACACATATATATATATATATATATATATATATATATATTATTGGCACCCCTGGTAAAGATGCGTTAAAAGCCTTAGAATAAATTCAATTTCTTTGCAGAAGCATACTCTCACACTGAGAATTGTAGAAAAATGTAACCTTCAACTCAATTGTCTTAGTCAAAAAATCCCTGACTAAGAAATAATTATTTTTCATAAAATCACTTGTTCCACGATTATTGGCATCCCTAACAATTCCTAGGAATTAAATGTAGCTGAAACATTTCGTTCATTTCTACAGTAGTTTACAAAGTTGATCAGAGTACCTAGGAACATTTAATTAGTAAATCATCACTTCCTGTTTCCCTGGGGTATAAATATGATGTGACACAGAGGCCATTTCTCTTATTCACTCTTCAACATGGGAAAGACAAAGGAACACACCATTAAAGTAAGGCGGATGTGTGTTGACCTTCACAAGTCAGGCAATGGCTACAAGAAAATAGCCACTCGCCTGCACCTGCCCATATCTATTGTCAGAGGAATCATTAAGAAGTTTAAAACAACTGGAACAGTGGTAAACAAGCCTGGACGAGGACGTAAGGTTATTTTACCGCCAGTAGGATGGTAAGAGAAATAAAAAGTTCTCTAAAGCTCACTGATAAAGAATTGCAACAAATGGTAGCATCTTGGGGTCACAAAGTCTCCAAAACAACCATCAGGCGCTATCTACATGCCAACAAGCTGTTTGGGAGGCATGCATGGAAAATACCTTTTCTCATTCACAATCATAAACATCTAGAGTTCGCGAAGCGGTACTGGGACTTCAACTGCGACCATGTGCTTTAGTCATACGAGACAAAGATAGAGGTTTTTGGCAACAAACACACTAAGTGGGTCTGGCGGAACACAAAAGATGAGTTTGCAGAAAAGCATTTCATGCCTACTGTGAAGTATGGGGGAGGATCGGTGATGCTGTGGGCCTGTTTTTCTTCCAGAGGCCCTGGGAACCTTGTTAGGCTGCATGGCATCATGAAGGCTTTGAAATACCAGGACATTTTAAATCAAAATCTAGTGGCCTCTGCCCGAAAGCTGAAGATGGGTTGTCTTTCAACAAGATAATGACCCTAAACATGTGGCCAAATCTACACAGAAATGGTTCACCAGACACAGAATCAAGCTCCTCCCATGGCCATCTCAGTCCCCAGACCTCAACTCCATTGAAAACCTGTGGAGTGAGCTGAAGAGGAGAGTGCAGAGGAGAGGACCCAGGTCGCTGGATGATTTAGAGAGATTGTGCAAAGAGAAATGGTCAAAGATCCCTCTTTCTGTATTCTCCCATCTTGTGAAACATTATAGGAGAAGATTAGGTGCTGTTTTGTTGGCAAAAGGGGGTTGTACTGCGTTAATAATTGTGGCACACATGATTTGATGCATAAGAATTATTTTTTAATGTGGAATTTTTTTTTCCCATTGAATAAATGCACTTGAATTAAAGGTTGGATTTTCCTCTTTTTTTCATCGTGGGCCTATATTATTTAGAAAAAAACTGAATTTATTAGAAGCTAAAGAACACATCTTAACCAGTGCCAATAATTATGGAGGGCGCTATATATATATATATATATGCACACACACACACACACACACACACACACACACCGGTGTATATATATATATATGTATGTATATATACTGTATATATATATATATATATATATATATATATATATATAATTTATTTGTACAATTACAGTACAATGTCAAAAAAATACAAAAGAGTAATACAATAAGATACAGCAAATAGACATACAACAAAAATATTGTTCACAAAAAAAAGAAGCGTAAAAAATGTATTTTAAATAGATGTGAGCGCAATTCTAACCACCTTGTCAGACATGAGGAGTGATCATTTTAACTGGTACACGTGATATATTAGATCATTAATCTCGGCCAAATTCAAAATAGAAAAAAGCTCAGCTTCTCTGATCAAGTGCAGTTCTTTTATAAAATATCCAACACATTCTATATTGTTATTACTGGATGATAATATAATTATTTTGTGTTAATGTGTAACCAACCGTTTTCAAGTACTCTGTCATCTAGCATATAGAAAATATGCCATCTGTTGGCAGAAGTATCAGATGAGTGACATTTACACACAGAGAAATAAATGGGTTTTCACTTCGTTTTATTCTCATATAGAAGCTAAAGAACCACAAATATAATTGACAATCAATATTGGGCCCACCATACAAATATTTTAAAAAGATGCCGTGTGTATTGCAAGGAAGTTTCCATAACCTTACACATTCACGCCAAGCCACATGAAAACGATCAATACTTTTATCACTCAAGTTCCACAAAGGACAACCATAAAAAATAGTGCAAAATGAGTGAAGTAAATAATTCATAACATTGCTGCTACAGCCTCTAAATTTTGTTTAAACACAGTTAGTTCTATAATACAGCTCACAACCGCTTTTTTAATAACAGGCTTTGTAGATTTATTTTGCATCAAAGTTTTCCCTAAATGCTGGACAGAATTCTTATGCTTGATTACCTCTTCATTCAAGCATAAACTTATATACAAGGGCAGCTCAACTGAATTGGGTCAAACTGTCTCAGATTGTTTTGCATGCTCTTTGAATTTGGTGTTATGTTCACGTTTTGGGCACAAATGCTCTCAGGTAGTGTCGCCTGTGTGCTAATTATGGCTTTGCCAGACACGGTGGGCGGGAGGTAGGCTATTTCCTGGTCATCTGTCCATCCAGCACATAGTTTTCCCCTCACTCCCCTTACAAAAAACCACTACAGGAATACCATAAAAATTACCACCAAAAAACGATCAGTTTTACTATAGTAATTGTATGGTTTTTTGTAACGCACCATAGAGAGTTTAGTAACACTATTGAACTAGAGGCACTCAGAGAGTGCAAACCTCCGCCAAAGCAGCACAGTCCAAATCTTGGTGAGTGGGAGCAAAGTTCAGTAATTAGCGTGTCATAGAATTTCAAGATGGAGGATTTCAAGATGGTTGCCGTGGCAGCCATATTGTTTGACTGATCGTGGTGAAAATCAATTGGCTCCATCCCTGATGTAATAACGACCCACCCACCAAATTTTAGACATATCCATTCATTACTTTTTGAGTTATCTTGTTCATAAACAAACAAACAGCACCAATCACATAACCTCTTGCCAACTTGGCGGAGGTAAATATGGTGGAGCTAATAAAATAAGGCTACAAAAAAAACTATGGTTACACCATAGCTGATGAAACATCCTACAGAACTCTACCAGCACACTATAAAACACTTTACAATTTTTATAGCGTACTATTGTAACCCTTTAATTAATTTTCGTAAGGGACATATCGTACGTGCTCGATATCTTCTGAAGAAGTGGACAAATTTGACCAAAGCAGAAATGATGACTCCCCTCAGAGGGCAGCTGAACTGCTTAGGTTTCGGAGATTGTGTGGTGAAAGGTAAAGGTCACATAAGGTCAGCTGTATGGAGATCAACTGTTAGTGCAGCGAGGCTATTGCTGGTGGCGGCATGGCAGCCAACTTTTTGTTTTCTCTGTTATGCTTGCCGCATGCACTGATCATTCCCATCAATTTGAGTGCTAATTAGCCGCATACATCTAACCAGCGTGTTTTCGATAGGCAAGTCCCAAAAGCCTGATGAGAGCACTAACATTGCTCTCAAGGGGCCTACTAGTTGGTGCCCAAATTTCGAGAGCTTTGGACACAAAAGCAGCTAAAGGAATGGGAGGAAAACTGCATCGAAAATTATGACAAATGCAAAAACCGAAAAACAAAACAAAACGAACAAACAAACGAAAACAGCAGAAAGTTGCGGCAACAAAATTCAACGCTTTCCATCAGAGATAGATGGACACCTTTAAAATCACAGCTGCTGATAGTTCTGCTCAGAAACTCTCCACCGAATTGAATCAATCTACATCTGAACTTGTCTCAATGAAAACATTGCACCATGAGCCACACTAAACTGGAGTTTATGGCAGTGTTTGCCGTGTTTTTACCACTCCCTATATGTTCTGGTGGTGAATTGCATAATTGAGCCCCTTAGAATGAGAGTCTTCCAAGTCTTTTTTTTTTAATTTTTTTTTTTATTTATAGAAACAACATCTCTAGGTACAGAGGCCGCAAAGAAATTAGCACCAGCCCTAGTGTACAGAGTTGGAACTACACTGAGTTAATCCATTATTGCACTAAACAGATTGACCACCAAGGACTCATTTTAAGGTTCAAACTTAAAAAAAGTAAAAAATAAGAAGAAGAAAAGCCAAGTATGGAGTTAGCCCACTTTTGTTCTCAGGGGCTCAATTATCTTAAAAAGGATTAATTTTACTTTTATATTAAAATGGGTAGTTTTGACCCAGGCACCACTTGTCAGGAGGGCTGAGAGGAAATTCACTATAAGAGGGAGCCTGTAGCAGTCACTGGTCAGCATTACCCAATCACAGAGAGGAGAGCACAGCATTACCCAATCACAGAGAGGAGAGCTCAGCATTACCCAATCACAGAGAGGAGAGCTGGTCACCGTCCCCTCAAAGAGAGGTAGCTTGAGAAACAAATATCAATAGTACAGGATTTTCTTACACGGAACACCTTTGACTCATGCTAGCTGGCTTCGATTTCTGCCGTTTTAACGAGCAACCAATGGCGTGGCCTTGTGGGTTGCGTAAACACAATGGCTACTGCATCTCATTAAAAACAAACATAACTCCCCTCTAAAAGAATTAAAGCACTATATTTAAACTTCTTATTGCATTGTATACTGCATTTGGATCTGAGATCCAAAGCTGAATGTAAAAAAAAATGCATTGACAATCGGCAAAAACTTTTATTTAATGTCATTTAGATACGGGTACAGTAAGTTTCATTGTGTTACAGAAACAGTTATGTTTAACTCTGAATTTTTCCTTTGCCAAAGATACTGTGCCAATTCTGCTGAAGTGCCTTATCATGTCTCTGTCTTGTTTTATGGTGTTAAAGACAGCGTTGAAAGTTATTTTAATCAAATGGCACCGAATGTTGGTGAGAAGAAGAGTCATCTCATCATAACCTCATTTGTATTGATTCTTTTATTTATATACGCTGGATGTGCATAGGTCACCTTTAGACTGTATAGTTTTAACTGCATTTCCCTTGGGGACGTAATTTGAGGCTTAACAAAGCCTGTTAGTGTCTACCAGGATATACAGAGCATCAATCTTCAGTTTTTATTTCAGAGTAGCATCTGTCAGCTTCCCCGTGAAGAATCGTAATGGGCCTCATGTTTGCTGCAGTCCTCAGCAAAAAAACGAAATGTGGAAAGTTGAAATATGACAGCAGTTTCATTCCAGCATTATTTTTTCATTATTGTGATGCGGTGTTCACTCTAGTCAGAGGAAAGGAAAAATAAATTGAAACAATTAAATCAGAGAGTGACATGCAGAGAACAGTCTATCAGGCTTTCATTATAACTCACTGCCGTTCACTGTTTGGGGAGAAAAAAACCGCAAGAGCCTTTGCTGTCGCGTTCGACATCTAATTAAATTTACGCACCTGAATAGACAACACAAGATTTCTGGCACAGCATGTCAGTCTTGTTTTAAAGTGAAATTCAAGTGAAATGATTGAAATCTCCCTGTTCAAATCCTGCCACATCCTGGTCTTCAGTCGTCTGTTTTGTGGATTCCAAAGTAAGCAATACATCACTCACCCAAGCAATGCAAAGCATCCTGGCTGCCATACTTCTGTCGAGTCCAAATTTATGCCTGTATTGTTTTATGCAACATGAATCAAAAAACACCCTTCACAATTAACTGCCTCCTTCTTGAGCCAAACTATTAAGCACAAGTTCAGTTGTAAAGTAGCATGTCCATCTCAGTGATGAAAGAGTACTACAATTATATATATTACGGCACTTTATAAAGCATCCTCAAATTGTCGAAGTTAAACTCAAATACACTCAAAGACTAGCTCCTTGGTCTATTCCAAGTCCAGGTTCAGAACATTAAAGTACTCTCGGGTTTTGTTCCAAACGGTCAAAAAATTACGTCTGGTCGTCACGTTTCAGACCTAATTTCTATAACTTCAGCTGAACATGTAACGAAGTTAAGGAATCCTGTAAAGGGGAATTCATTATGGCTGAGGAACAGACAGCCACACCGTGAAGAGAATCCGAATGCACTTACTAGGCGACACGATCATTCGTCTCTAGTCCCGTCATTTTTGTTTGTTTTCGTGATTGGCCAGATGGATGGTTGTCGCTTTAAATATTGCTGCCGCATGCAGTTGTGGGATGGCTTTATCTCCTTTCTTTTTGTAAAGGGTGTTGCAGTGTACCTAGTGCTAAAAGTGAAAAGTAAGGAAGCACCACTTCCCCTTTCCTCAACATTCAGAAAATTCAAACTCACTTATCTCGGCTGCCACGCAAACACTTCCGGGTCATTTTCAAGGAGTCAGGAACTTTCCAAAGCCAAAAAGACTATTCAAATGCGGCCCTTAATTTCCTAATTAGCACAATTCATATGATGCCCGGTATCATAATGACACCTGTATGAATTTGAAGGTGGGGGAAAGACGAGACAGGACTTTCGCTCTCTGTCCAATGGAGTTCCGGCATTTAAAAAATGAAACATTGACTGAAAACATTTGCTTGCATCTCTGTTGCAGACGACTATTCAGTCAAATTCTTTCACGGCTCTGAAACATTGAGTGAGATGGTCCTCAAACTCTTTTCCTTTTTGCACGTCGAATTATAATTTACTCAAACCGTATGCGGTGACCTTCATCAATTTGAAATGTCAGGAAGTGCCGTGCAATAACTTGAACCTTCTGTTTGGCCTTTGAAAAGCCGGTAAACATATTAATGGCTTTCACTCAAAAGATAAAACATCAGGTTTTGACATTAATTGCGGCAAATTTACTCCAGAATTCAGATTTATGGCACTGTGTATAAATGTTGAAAATGCCGTGAGGCAGAGGTCACCATTCCGGCTCAATCTTTTTGATTAGCATCAAGTTCACCCTTCTCAGCACAGCTGTTAGGTTTGACTCGGGTTATTTGCAGCAATTAACCCTTAGAGCGCTGAATACATTTTCAAGGAATTGAAAATGTCATTATCCTGAGCTGTTGAAAACCTATCATGTGGCAACTTGTTTAAAAGAGCTCCCGCAGGGAGCAACAAGTTGCCACATGATAGGTTTTCAACAGCATCTGATTTTGATATCTTACATCATTGGGCAGCTATAGTTGCCTGTAGGGCTGTAAGGGTTTAAGATGGATGGAAAGCGATGTCATGTTGCCCTGTTACAGAAATACCTGATGAATTGCACGTGTTTGGACAAAAGTAGTGCCAAAGAAACAGGGAGTGCAGGAAGCGTAGCTATAAATACCTGCTATGCAAAGCTTGTGATGTACTTCAATTCAAGCAGGTTTTCAGCCCCTTTGAAACTGAGTCAGTAATCCTCATCTTGCTTTTGAGAATTACCTTGCAAAGTGCAGCCAGTAAGACCTCTTTAACGCAGACACATTCTGCTAATTAAATTTCAAATGAGTGGGAATGACCCATTTTCATGCTTTTGTACATGTGGCTTTGAAGCCACTGAGTTACCATTATTTATACATCAATTGTATTAGTCACAAGTAATACCCTATAACTGTTCTTAAATTTGTTGCCCCTCAGACAGCGTGCACACAAGTTTACTGTCTAGAGAATGTGTGCAGCCTTGCTGACAAAGGTCAGCTTGGAAAGTTGAGTGTTTGCCCTTTTATTCTTGGCAGAAAAAGATGGGTTTTTTTAACCTACCCACAGTTCTTCCTGGTTTGGCATGAGAAGGACGACCCAGTGACACCGTGAAAAGAGCTGGATTATATATGAGTGTGTGTGTGTGTGCGCGTGTGTGCGAGTGTGTGTGCATAGTTGCGCATGTGTGTGTTTGTGTGTATGTGAACGCGGGTGTGCGCACGTGCATTGCTGTGTTTGTGTACATTTGTGTGTGAGACTGTGTGCCTGTGTGTTTTAAGTGAAAACCAGGGTGCGTTTTCGGATTTGCAGAGTACGTGTGTCTGCGCTTAGGTGTGAGTGCATGAACTTGCGTGAAAACCTGGGTATGTGAGCATGTACAGTACATCTGTGTTGATGGACGTGTGTGTGTGTGTGTGTGTGTGTGTATGTTTGAATGCATGCATATGTGAACACCTGGATCTGGGGTCTGTGTGATGTTATCAGAACTGGCATGTCCTTGTTAGCCAGCCACGCAGAAATGTCCTGACTCCGGCGAAAGATCTCACTGGTGCAACAAGTCTGTTGCACAAATAAGTGTTTTTCTTGGTGTTTTTGTCTCTCTTTATGGTGACACTTTAGATGAAGTGTTGCTCATAAAGGCTTTATAGAGCGTGTATAAAGTCTTCATAAATGACACGTAATGTCTTCATAGATCATACTTAATAAGCAAATGTCATGCTTTCTAAAGGGTGAAATAACACATCCTTCATCAGCATGTGATGCCAGATGTGATATAACTGACAATGTCAATTAGCTAGTGGCTAAATGCTATAAAGGCTGACATTGTCTGCTTAGTGACATTGTCATTGTCACCTCTGGCATCTCATGCTGAAGAAAGGTGTTATTTCACCCTTTACAAAGCATGATATTTGCTTAAGTATGATTTATTTAGGCCTTCTGTCTCATTTATGAAGGCATTATGCATGCTGTATAAAGCCTTCATGAGCAACACTTCAAATAAAGCCTGACCTCCTTTATTATTGTTATCTCATACATTGAAATGCCTGGTGTCAATTCAACTCCAATGGAGTGCATATCAGCCTAATCCTCCAAAAGCTGGTGTAACACTGAATATTTTACTGTACACTGCTCAGAAAATACCCTAATCATCATTTAACATCGGTCTTCGGTTACTAAATCTATATGTCTCCGGTATAATACCGTGGCAAAAAGAAACTTTAATTTCGAGATGAAGAAAAAATGTTGCTGCAAAGCTCAACAGGAGGATCTTTAGATCTTTGATTTGTTGGTCTGAAAGAGGATGGTCTCAGTCATTTTCTGTATGCAAAGTCTGTCCCAAGCCAGCTGGCTCATCAGGCCAGTGTTTAATCATAGCATCTGCAGCATGAAACAACTAGCAGTATTGCTACTGCCCCTGGATGGGATATTAGTCCATCGCAGGTTACCCCCAGTTCTTAGTCAGGTTTCCCATACCATTTGCTGGTACCCAGTTATACACCAGGGTGGAGTATGGCAAAGACTCCAACTCAGGACCTTTCGATCCCAAGTCAAGCACACTTAATAACTGCACTATTGCATCCCCAATTTCTGTACGTCCGACACAATATTTGAAGTTTTTCATTTTGTTTTACTCTGTAGGCTTAAGTAACGGTTGACAGATGCTGGTGGGTCCAGAAGTATTTTTACAGTGACATTGCTCTCTGTGCCACCACAGTGGATATGAAGATTGTCAATCAAGATGAGGTTTAAGGCTAGACCCTCAGCTTTAACCCATTAAGGGGTGATCTGGGGTTAAATGGCAAAATTTGATTATTTTTCCAAAAAAATTTTCTTTGAATGAAAATATTCGATAATAACCCACCTTTAATAATCACTAATTGCTACAAGGATTAAAAACTGAACTCAACTTTTCAATGCGGTCTTATACATTTTCCATTGATTTCGTAAGGTATTACTTTTTCCACGTTTCTCATGTTTGTGGCAGCCATTACTTTTTTATTTATCCAATTTTTGGAACGCGGCACAGTGTCATCTCAGTAACCGAAGTGAATGTGTTACTGTGACTGAGCTGCTGTAGGTTAATCAAGGGCAGTAACTCGCAAACAGGAAAAGTGCTTATGAGAGCTACAGGAAAAGTGCTTATGAGAGCTACAGGAAAAGTGCTTATGAGAGCTATCTCCTTTTATAGCTGTGGTGGGGGCCGCCATTTGTATGAATTTCTTGTATCTGTAACAGCACTATGCAACGCTCCAAAAGGTGAGCGTGCCACAGTACTGGCATAAACACGCATGAAAAAGGACGTCTAATTTGTTTTTCTGTCCTCGGTCTCAAACGCCATTACGCTCAAAAGGAAGAAGAAGAAGAAAAAGCCGCTTTTCTGGCCTCCCGTCCCGCCAAGAGTTGAAGAATTTAAAGTAATGCGTGTAACTAGATAATTTATTTGTAACTGTAACACGATTACTCAAGTTATCAAAGTAATACATTTCATTACTGCGTTAATGATAAATGTAATCTGATTACAAAAATCGTTTGCTTTGTAATACATTACCCCAAAAAATTTTTTACCAGAATTTCACATGTTCATTGCACACTGTATCCGATAATAAAATATAACTTTGAAAAGACATTCAGGAATTAATAGGTTAATGTAAGACTCTTATTAAACATGGTATAAACTGTAGAAAGTCAAGATTTTATATGTATCCCCCTTTCCCAAGTTTAAGGGCGCAAAAGTAATTTTACAAAATATAGTTTATTTAACTGCCATTTGAAAAATGAAAAATAACAATAGCATTGTCAATATCCACTGTGGTGACCGGGATAAAGGACACGCCCACCATCCACGTCACACCACCCAGACCCAGCAATTCTTCTCTTCCCTTATCGTCTCCCTCCTTCAGCACCATGGACAGCGCATGTTGGCCAGGATTCACTTAACCCTTTGAGGGCCGAATACATTTTCCAGGAATTAAAAATGCAGTTATCTTGAGCTGTTGAAAACCTATCATGTGGCAACTTGTATTAAAAGAGCTCCCCTGCGAGAGCTCTTTTAAATAAGTTGCCACATGATAGGGTTTTAACAGCATATGACTTTGATATCTTACATCATTGGGCAACCATAGTTGCCCACGGCGCTGAAAGGGTTAAGCACCCTCGGGCCACTGCTCGATGCTGGACAGGTCTCGGCAAGCTGCAGTCAGGCACGTGAGAGGGAGTCTCCCAGCACATTCCGCATGAGGCTATGCACCTGATCCTTGCCTGTGTCAAATGAAGGCTCAATATAAAGCCGGCGAGACTGCAGACGGGGATGGGTCTGCTGAGAGTACGTTTCGCAAGTGCGTTACGTAACGCTGTTTTTCTCTACTTTCCCTATCAGAGTCTGAAGGCGAAGAGACAGGGGACCCCGAGTTTGCACTCCCTCCAGGAAGCCCTGAAAGTACTCGGTCTGGCCGTTACTCTACCACCTGACAGTGGCTAATTCCCCTAAGGGTGTTACGGCTCACAAAGCCTATTGTCTTCTTGGTTTATTTCTGTAAATAAATTTACCGCCTGCTGGCTGGACTCTCGCCAACCTGTTGCATGTCTGTGCCTGCTTTTCTGCTGGTTTGCCACATCAAATGGCAGACCACCAGACACTGTTCCTGATGTGCAGGTTGGCGCCTTGCATCGCGGCCTCCACCATCAGGGTGAATGAGAGGCTAATTTTAAAGGGCTTTGGGGTCATGTCATGTGACTAGAAAGCACTACATACATGCAGTCCATTTACCATTTACCAAATAATCACGGGCCTGCCTGTGCATATGTCTATAGCTTACTCCAATGCCTTCTATTGGGAGGCCACGATTGTAAAACAGATTTTCATAAAACCGTCTTGCACTATCAAGCAGATTAGTTTGTAAACTAACTAAGGCATCAAATAACTAAAAAATCAACAATCAAGTAAAGAAACAATAGCGATGGTGCATTAGCTACTCTGTGCGGTTTGATAATATTTATAAAATGACGCCACTTGCAAACAGCTGTACTCCTGACGTGGTTCAGGCAATAAGAGCGAATGTAGCAGTAAATTACCAGTGGAGGCCTTCACATTAAGATAATATACATTGTTGTGAATTCCATTGTGCAGGAATACAGAACCAATAAACAAACAATGGAATCTGACTGCTGTGATAGGATTAAAAAAACATTTCTGTATCTTGACATTTCAGAACAAGAAAAATCAGTGATATAACAGACTGCAGCTTATTTTCAGCTTGCCATTAAAGAGAAATGATTGCAAAAACTGGGAACAATGCGATTATTTGTGGCTTGTCATCATTTTCAGCTATTTGTCTCCAAGCAACTGTTGTGTTCCAGGGTTCTGGCCTTTGGCCAGAACAGTATTGCTTATGGTTTTAACAGTTTCATGTATCAAGATTCCATAGTTCATAGTTTCATAGTTCATAGTTCATGTCACAGTTTTTGCATTTCATGTGTCACATTCCATGTTTTTACTTTTCCATGTTTTTGTTCATGCCAGGTCTGCCATGCCACTCCACCGCTTGTCTGCGTTCCGCCCCGTGCCTTCGTTGTTGCACATTTCTGAGCTCTGGTTGGCTTTGGTATTTCCCCTTCCTTCCATGCTGTGCTGATTCGGGGCTCTCTAAGCTTAATTGACAATTAACTGTTTTTAAGTTACTAACATTTACTAACACTCACTGGGTTGGTGTAATTCTTAGACAGGCACATTACTAATATTACTAATTTAGACAGGGAGTTTATTGTCATGATTCCTGCTTTGCTATTTCAAGATCTTGCTGTGCTTTTCTGTTCTTAACATTCATGCTTGCTTCCACGCTGCATACTTAATTGGTACTTAAGCTGAGCACGCTCATTCTCTTAATGAGCAGGTCATGTCATCCAATCTCTGTCCATGTCTTGATCTTGCCATGCCTCTTGTTTCTCTCTCTCCAGGTGTTACCCCTCATGTCATGATTTCCAAGCCTTTATCTGGATGCGGTGGAAGTTGGCTGGCAGACAGTGTCTCGCGTCTCATTCCATGTTCAAGTTCTTGTTTCCTAGTCATGTTCATGTTCCCAAGCCTTGTCCTCGTAGTCATTTTTGTATATAGCCTTAGTATCATTGATCATTTCTGTTCTTGCTTATCTCCCTGGAGTTTCCAGTGGTTTTTTGTTTTTGCCTTTTTAGCTCTTTAGTTCTTTGCTGTGTGTAGCGTACTTTAGTTTGTTTTTTGCAACCCTTTGGGCCAAGTTTTTCGTTGGCCCTCGTGCCTGTTTTGTTTTTTGTTTAATAAATCCTCATTCCCTTTTCCCGCTTCTGGTGTCGACTGATTCCCTATCAGCAACTGTGTTTTAAAATACTCATGCCTTTACCTCAGGGGCAGAAAATGTAGATATAAAATTCAATCTTCCGGAGAAATGCGATTTAATGATGATTTATAAGAAATACCGGTCCTTTTTTATGGCTTCTTGGGAGTTCAGTGAATCTAGCGAAAATGGTGCAGCTCTGGAGAGTTGCAGGTGTACAGACCACATCAGACCCGCTCACAGACTGGAAGAGCTGTGGTTCATTGTTTTATTGAAGATAAGCTGAATTGAATATTTGCTTTTTCCTAAATTCAATCACTTCTGAAAACATTTTAAATTGTACATGGCAGTAGCTGTGGGCAGAGTGTTGAGGGAAATGCTGATCTAAAGGGAAATACCAGACAAACTCAGTGGCGGAGACAGCAGGAGACTAAAACAAACCAATGGATATAGATGTCAGAATAATAACATGGAGTGATTCTCTTTTTTTGGCTAAAAGTTATGCATTGAACACATTCAAGCCTGGAGTTATTTCCTCATTGATCAAGGCCCCCCTGCCCCGATGTTTCGAACCTCCATCCAATGTTTCAGAGCTGATATTGATGGGATGTGCAATTTTTGTGAAAACAGACATCTTCTCGTTTTCAAAAGCTCCCATTTGTGTGTTTCATTTGTGCTGTGGGACAATTATGAACACAAACAATCACTGCGTGCAGTCTCTTCGATGAAATATCTTACTGATTTGGGAAATGCTACAAAGGCGTATAAACTGACAGTAAACACAAATTCTGCGGAACTGGAGGGGAAAATAAAGTAGGATTATCTTGCCTGTGTCTAAGATTTGCATTTATTAGTCTTCCAGTAATTGGTGGTAAACTCCAGAGTTTATATGACAATAGAGCCCATGCATTTTTTTAGTATTTGTAACTGCCAGTCTCATATTTTATGGATTTTGGTTAGAGGGGGAAAAAAGAAATAAACACCTTTTATGATTTGGTTAGATTTTCCTTGCATGCTGTAGGAACTCCTCACCCATTCAAACTGGCTCCTTTGAAATATTACATTTGCTCTTACAGAACATCAGTTAAAGGGAATGTACCCATCAATGTTCTTTTTTCACCCGTGAAAACGAAACATTCACACCTGGATGCCTTTTTGTTCATGGTGTAATGACTTCATGCCTTGCAACCATTTATATTCATGTCCCATTTATTTGTATTTTTGTGAGCTCGACTGAGGAAACATTGGACGGAGGGGAATTAATGCACATTCTTCCCTCTGAAAGAAAAGCATAGCACCCCTCTTAGGAGAGGGGGTGGGGGTGGGGGGGAAAGGCCTTTGCAAGTCTGCAATATGGCTGCACCAGGTATGATGTTCATGAGCCTTTGATAGATGGTATTGGAAATGAAGCAATGTCTTAGCCTGACACAAGGCAGCATCAGAACTCCGATGCAGATGAAAATTCAGTTCACTAGTTTCATTATAAATAAAAGTCGTACGATCCAGGTCAGTAACAGGCCGTAGAAATGTGGCACAGAAGGGAGAATCCAGAGTCATAACAGAGTTCAGTCCAGAAGTCAAAAACCAGGAAGTGGGTGTGCCATAGCTAAATTGCAAGGAGCAATCGAGAACCAAAAAAGCAATCAGAAATCAAACTCAAGTAATCATTCAAACTTAGTGAACAGGACTGAATCCTAAACCAAAGAACAAACGACACTGTGACCAGGAGCATTGAATGAAAAGCTGCTCATAAGTAAGACGCAGTTGAACTGACTTGACAAACCTGCAATACCATAGGCAGCAATGGAGGAACATAAAGGGGCGCATAGGGCCTGATTACAGGTGTGGCTGCAAATAGGGTTGAATAAAACAATTTTACAACGATCAAGGGGCGGAGCAGGTGCATAAGTGAAAACAGAAGACAGGTGAGAAATTGCAGGTATATGAAAATGACCAGACTAACACAAGTAACTGCTAAAATCAGTAGGGAACAAAAGAAACAATGAATATAAATATAAATAAAGCATCTAGAAGGTTCAGATCCTGGCATGGCGTCAAAAGAAAATGCACTCAAAATCAATGCTTTAGTTCAGGAGTTGAGGCCTTTAGATTTAATTGTGAGTCAGCGATAAGAAAAAGCGGGAATGTGGAATTACTCAAGTAAACATACACACACTCATATACAATCCAGTACTTTTTTTCCGGGTCACTGTGAAGTCCTTCTCATGCCAAACTAGGAAGAACTGTGTTAGGTTAAAAATACCCAGCTTTTTCTGCCAAGAGTAAAAGGGCAAACACTCAACTTTCCAAGCTGACCTTTGTCAGCAAGGCTGCACAAATTCTCCAGACAGTAAACCGGTGTACATGCTGTCTGAGTAGCTACAAATTTAAAAACAGTTATAGGGTGTTACTCGTGACTAATACAATAGGTTAAAAAACGGCTCTATCTATGTGGTATCAATGCCAAATTTACAAAAGCATCCAAACATGGTCATTCCCACTCATTTGAAAGCTAATTTGCAGCATGTGTCTGCGTAAAAGAGATCTAACCGGCAGCACTTTGAACACACACACACACACACACACACACACAGATTCACACACACACACACACACACACACACAAACACACACACACATTCACACACACACACACACACACACAAACTTGCTGACATGCTTCACAGTGTTTGTTCTTTTTCATAACGGGAGTTCAGTAAATTGTCAAGTTGTCTTATCGTTCCCAGAGAGTGTTCCTTTCGTCCTCCCCGCACCTCTCTCTCGTTTTGCTTCTCGTCGTCTCAGTGCGCTGCGGTTCGCCCGTCTCTTTGCTCAGGGTCAGAGTGTCTCGCCCCTCTCTGTGCCCGTGCCTGCTGTGTCACGTTCGCCTCTCAGGCCCTGCATGTTTGTTTGCCTTGTTCTGGTGTCATGTTTTCCTCGCCCCGCTGGGTTCTCACCCTCTCTGCTCCCGTCCTCCCCGCGGACTGATCTCTTGGTTCCGCCTTTTGTACTGGCACCCGACATCATCCTGAACTACTGATTTTTTTTTTTTTTTTTTGCTGAATTTGGATTTAGAGAAACAACCGTGACTTAAAAAAAGCACAAAAAAAATGAATATGATTGGGCATGTTCGCAAAATTCCTAGTTGATTCTGAATATCTAAGTAAAAATTGCACTTTAGCTTACCCACTATAGTACCATATATAATTTATTATTATTTTATTATTTTTTTAATCATAAACCACTTTTCTTTTTTTGAGTGTATGCAATATTTGAGAGTAAAATCCAGACAAATTTGTATAAATAAGACCTCTGGTTCTGTCCTCTGCTCTGGCATCTGACTTTCCCCTGCGAGGCCCGCTGGACCCTGATTGCAGCCGCCCGACTAACTGCTGGGCCTGACTGTTGGTCCAGAGTAAAGCTCTGGTTCCCCCCTCATTGGGTTCTGTCACTGCCTCTGTCCACCCATCCCTGACAGAATGCACATCAAAACATTCAATTATTCTCATTTTAACCCACATGATTAATTTCCATTTTCAATTTCCGGGAATGCCAAAATGCATTTCAAATAAAATGGGAAAGAAACCCAAAGGATTAACCCTAATGGACATCAGCAGTTACATCGTTTCCTCATTCATTCTACAACAGAGGCAAAACCACATTCTTAAAAAAATTCAAAACTGACCATCCGTCAAATGCCTTTTCCTGACTCTGAGTTCAAATAAGGTTAATACCTCATTAGCAGATGGATTGTAATTAATGCCTCACATAAGCCCTTGCAGGCTTTTGAGGCAGAGATGGCTGCTAAGAGTTCGAGACAGAGAAACAAACATCACAATAACTAATAAAGGTGACAATAATCCCCATAATTGAGGTTGCGGTGGAAGTGATTATCTCACAACGTGCACAGCAGGCGAACAAAACCTGATTCCGTTCCCCTCTCTTACACTCTCCCTCATTATCTTTCTCCCTCAACAGATATCCGTCTGCTTCCAGTTCTAACAGAACCATCCATTAGTATTAAGACAATGACACAATTGTACATAGTCCCTACTCCCCAAACCGTTGGTGGTACAGGAAGGAAAGTTGCTCGTATTCCCCCAGCCGTCGGTGTAAGAGATGGGAAGGTCGCTCTTATTCCCCCAAATATCTTCATGATGCTGCGCTCCAGACGAGACCATTAAAATGGCACCAAAAAGTTTCACCAAAAGATGTCGCTGGAGAAATATTCCACGCATTTCATTGGCTGAGTGAATGGTTGAGTGAATTACTGACACTGTACAATTTGCCCAACAGTTGTGGGAATAGCCTTTGCCACACAAAGCTACCAACAAAGCTCACTCCATATGGATGCAAAAATGTTGGACTAGGTTGCAAGCTGTCAACTTCAATGGTTTCTGTGCATCCAATTTGAGTAACCTGTGAACCCTTTAAAGTTGAGTTAATGTCAACCCCCCCACCACCTGGAATTCTTGCCCACATCATAGAACTTATGTACAGAAATGTAGAAATTCTCAAGCACATTCTCAAGTGTATTTGAAGGGCTTATGAACAACTTACGTACATACATTTGACCCCATTACGGTCAATGTGATCTAATATTTAATAGAGATGGTGAATATTCAGGGAGAAGCTGGCAAGTTTTCATATTAATATTTTGAAATAGTCTTCAAATTTTGAAAAGCACGGAATGGTTCCCTTTTCACGGCAGAGGATTTGTGAATACTGACATATCCATGACCCATAATTTTGTCAACTTGAATATGAAATGAAATATTACCGACAAGAGGGTAATGCAGGACTCAAGTTTCACAAGTTTTATTAAATAGATGCCCAGGGTCAGACACTGCGATTCAAAACCAATCAGACTTTTCACACAAAAAGGGGATTCAAAATGATCGTCAGAGAACAGTAAACAGGTTGTTGCCACATGGTGAGAATGCCAGACCCAGAGGAGGACAGAAATGTAAGTTGATTACCTGCCAAAATTAAACACAAATCACAATACACAGAAGGACAAGCAAACTAAAAAAACCGTGGACAAAAAATAAATCATAACTGTGGAAATACACTTGGAAATACAAAGTTTGTGACTGACTATGAAAGCCAACAGCCTTGCAAAGAAAAGTGGGAAAAGCAGGGCTATATAAAGGGAAAAAAATAACATGCAATTAACTTAAATCATGTGCATGGCAACAGGGAAGTATGACTGGGGGCGTGGTTACAAACAAGGGAATAAATACCAAACATCGAGTGGAATGGGGACCCACCAGTGAGGATGCACCAAAGAAAACAGAGACACATGCAACTGAAACAGGGAAAGGAAATGATGACAAAAAAGTGGAAACAATGAATGAAATTGTAATACTAAAAATTAACAGAAAATCAACCATAACAATAAAAATAAAGCGCCTTGATTCTTTCGTTGTTTGCCTGGTAGTTAATGCTCCCGTTTTTCATTACCAATAAATTAAGCAAATGAGCACATTACAGCTACTAAGCTTTCTGTAAAGATTTTACCTAATTCTCAAATTGGCAATAGCTTGCTGTCTTCATCAACAAAAACCGCTTATTTTTGAGCAGTTCAGCAAATTGAATGGAACTATTTCTTTATGTCCTCAGGGTCAGTGTTCTTCCTGTGACCTATGTTAGCCACTTTTCATATTCAGGATTCCTACATCAGGGCAATGATAGTTGTGTTGCGAACTAATATACCAGCATACGTATGTGTCAGGATGTTGTGCACTACTACAAACGATCTGAATGAGTGTAAACATAACTGTTTTGATAATATAGCATGTTCAAAAAATACCCATGTGTGGGGTAAGTTGAGCACAGTACCCTGTTGAGCTGTTGAGCACAGTAGGTTGAGCTCCCTCCCTCCCTCCCTCCCTCCTTCGCTCCCCGTCCCTGAATTACGATATTCCACAGTGAAAAATGTCTGTACTGAATGAAATAACTGTCATATCTTCAAATCCTTGTTTATTTATAAAACACAATTTAACAAGTAGGCCTAAAATAACTTTTTTTATTATTGCATATAAAACTATTTTAACCATAAATGAGAGATCCAGAGCATCTGTATATACCATACTCCTGAATCTGCTTCTATCGCCAATATCTATTTTTTTTTTAATTAATCAGTAAAATTAAACCATTTTAACAGCGGCCTGAGTGGCTCAACTTGCCCCTGGCTAAATGTGTCAACTTATCCCAGAGCCACCATATTGACTTAATTAGCCCCCACAGCTGAAATACTGCACTTTCATGCTAGGTTTACTGCTTCATGTTGTAGCTCATAGATACCCAACTGATGTCCTCGTATAAATAAATATTCTTTAATATAAGACAACTCTCAAGTCCTCTTATTTTGTATCCTAAATATACGATTTTCATAGGCATATGACACTCTGTGAAACAAGTCACGAGTCTATTTTTATGAGTTTGTAAGTCTCTGATCTCTGTGAAACACTCTTAGCTACGAACTCGTAAGTATAGCACATAAATCGCTCATGTCTGACCACTTACGATCTCTGTGAAATGCCGCCCAGGTTAACAGTCTTTAGGCTGCATTATAAATTCCTACTTTTTTGGGTTTGAAAACAATATGTACGTGACTTCAGTAGAGACAGTCACAGTCAGATTCAATTTTTTTAGTGAACGCTGGATTTGCAGCCGTTGTTTTTTCATAGTGTGTCACTGTATACCACTCGTATCAGCAACACCACAGACAGATGCAAGATCCAGTCGCACACATAGTTGTGTGCAACTTAATCCCTTATTTACAATGGTATCCCAGTTTGAGGGCTTTCATTATTTCACAAGATCTCCTCACCACAATTATCAGCACTTTATATCACTGCAGTGCCCTCCATCATTGTCCTCAGCCACCAAAATATTGAACAGTTCAATTCCAAAAATAAATATCCATCATTTTAAAAAAGTAACATCACTTATTGTAAGATGATCGTTCACATGCAGTGCTAGCATTTCTTGAACTTTTCAGTATTGGCAATCCATGTCCTGAACCTATTAAAAAGTTGTATTTTAATGAAAAAAAATCCTCATTACTGTAGAGATATTAAATAATGAGCTTAAGATGCGTGGTGTTTGTTTCCCCAGGATGGATAAATCTTGTTTTGTAATATAGATGTTGTGCGAATGAAACCCTCCCACCTGATGTAAAGCTACACTCTTGAGTGACACCCCACCAGACAGTCGATCACCAGAATCCTTCTCAAGACCATTTATGTGTCATTCTCACTGAGCATCGCTCCTTACGACTTCTCTCCCTGCTGGCTCCATAACCCTAAATTACCTTCCATGTCATTGTTGTCTCCAGTTTGTCTTCATGATGCATGACAAGGAGAATCAACTCTCTGTCGCCTTGTCTACACTGAGTAGGGCTGACAGAGTGACAGCTTATACATGCTCCAACTCATCACTCCCTGGTAAAAATACAAAATATAAATAAATAAAATCATGTCTGGACAATAACACTCGAGACACAAGAACTTAAAAAAACCTTTGCTATTTTTAGTTTTATTTAATTTTTTTCCAACTTGCCATTCAACCTCATAAAACCCACAGGTCTGTCAAAGGCAGCTGCTGTATTCAAACCTGTGGAACTTCTGACCTACTTTAAATTCTAAAGTAGATCTTAAGGTCTCCAACGATCCCAAATATGTCCCGCTGAAGTTCAGAGAATGTGTACTAAATGATGTGCAAGATCAAGATATTTTCCATCTGATGTAGTGCAGTGGCCTTAAAGACATGATGTCCCGAGTACGACAACATCAATATAAAAGAGATGTAGCTTCAGTAAAGCGCTGCAAACAGCAGATACAGAATACGTTTGTGACATTGTCCTACAATACAAAAAAAAAATGCCCTTTCCGACTTTGAAACAACTGAAGGGAAAACTGCAGTGAAAAATTAGATTGTAAGGGGTCGAAATTATCCAGTGCCTTCTTTCAGACAGCACTAGCGGCACAGTTTTTGATTTTAGAATAGGAGAAATGATGAGTTGGTCCAAACAATAAATCTGAGCGGCTTTTTGAAATGAAACCAATGTAATGGAGGTCATCCGTATCGCTGCAGAGCTCTGGCTGCCAAGAGCTCACAAATCAAAAGTGACATAATGCACAGCAGGTGTAATGGGCAGATAGAATATTGATGGACTCAAAAAGATTTTCTATTGAAATGAGCCAGGAAAATATACTCTGTTAATGAACTAGTAATACTGGTGAGATACATATTTTCCTCAGGAAACTTGAGAATTGTAGTCAATATTGGCAGGATCAAAGCAGAAGAACTGTGATGATGATCACATCAGATTATGTGACTAATTTCATAACACCAAAACACCAGTGGGACTAAACTGTACTACTGTCTGGAAATTTTTTTCTTTTTAAGTCAGTCTTTCAGAGGGCCACGCAGCCTTGGTTGCCTCTGATGATCCATTGAACAAAAGTCCTGGCGAGGTGATCCCCAGCGGGGATTTTTTGCAGTGATGTGCAAAGCCAGTGTCGTTTATTCCTGTGCAGTAGCAATGCCGTTCTGCTGTATTGGTCGCCAAAAATAATGTCCTTTTCTGTTCAGAAAAATTGGCGTGTTTCCACAATCATCTAGCAGCAGTGTCGGGTGTAAGCTGGTTTAGTGAGAGACCAGCAGTCTTGAAATTTAACAAAGTTCTGCAGAGTTGTTAGCACTCAGGAGGTAGTTAAGTCAGATGGAAATGCACAGTACGCATGTGTTCCAGACACGAGCACCATCCATACGTTTGGTGTGTCTTGCCCAGAGAAGGAGGAAAGAGAAAAAAATAACAGTATCTTAACAACTTTGCCATGTGAAGAGGATTTGGAGTGACTTGCCCATTTCCAAGGGCACCATTAATGCAGAAAGCTATGCACAAATTTTGGAGCTAAGTATTCTGCCATCCAGACTTTATCTATTCCAGGGATGTCCCTGCATCTTCCAGCAAGTCAACACCAAGCAGATTCTGTGCTGATCACCTGCATAAGCAGAGAGTGGGTTCCGGATTGGCCAGCCTGCAGCTGTGATCTGTCCTCGACAAGAGTGTATGACACACTGCGAAGTGAACATATGGCAACAAGTTCCCAGTACAATTGCACTGCTAAAGAAAAATCCTGCTTGTTAGACTTGACTGACAGGTATTTTTAGTGCCAAAATACTTAATAAGCATGATTAAAAGACAAGGTGAAGTTAAGCCCTTTGCGCAGAATAATAATATCACTAATTTTTCCTGTAGTGCATGGGCCTATTCAAGGCTTTATAAGTCAGCACTTGTGTTACATAGACTTTGAAAAATTTTTCCACTGAAGCAAGATGTTTGGAAATTTAATTACAGAATTATTTAGCAATTAAATTTCAGAATTTACGGACGTTCTAAATCTAAATCTGCACAGAGGGGTTAAACAGTGGTATTAAACAGTGATAAACAGTTGATTGTTCCAACTTTTTTTGACTCAGTGGCAGTCATATAGTATGTTGTCAATGACATATTAGAATATAAAATAATATGTTCTTGTGTTGTTTTCGATGTTGTTGAGGGTGAAAGTACTTTTCAAATCAGAGCTGCTTGATTTTAGTATTTTCTATGACGTTCAAACTTTTTCTAAATTGGGGTTGCGTGCCGCTCTTGATATCTACACATGCCCTGCTTTAAGTATCTCTTATTATTGGATTATTGGCTTGGGGACTGTCCGTCCGTCTGTCTGTGCATCCGTGCAAGCGTCCATCCTTCCAAGCCACAATGGGGACAAGATTTCTCTGAAACTATTATATCTCGATGCCTGAAATTTTGTATGCTTAATCAGCTACTCATGATCTACTTTGAGATCTAAAATGGATGTCGAAGCTTTTTTTTTTGGGAGTTATGGCTCTTGATGGTGGCGGGGATAGTGATAACACTGTTGTCATGTCAATATTTATATTTGGTTATTCTGACGAAAACTTGAAACACGCAAAATAGCAAAAATTGAACAGGTGATTTCATTCCAATCCTACTGTCTAGGCAGACTGATAATGTGGAGACAATATATGCAACTGAAAAAATAAGAAAAACTAGAAAAGCACTGAGAGAGAGCAGACCTTCCCCAGGGGGCAGCAAAACCCAAAAGCAAGGCGATTGGAACTCCGGCCCAGTGGAAAGACTTGAAATCTTGAACTTTGGCGTATATCTCAGCTGTACTTTGGCCTAGATAAGCCAAAATGTATTCACCTGTTCCTTGACTTAATACTCACCTTCTCTGAAAATTTAATCCAAATCGGTGCATTACTTATTGAGTTATCTTGCTAACAAACAAAGAAACAAACGCTAACATAACCTCCTTGGCGGAGGTAAAAAAAGAGCATAGGACAACGAGAGTAATTTCTTAAGATCATCTTCCATTTAATCAGTTGTCAATGCGAAATGCAGCCTAAAATTAGCAGTCAGAAGACGGCACTAGATTTCGAGGGAGGAAAAAAACAGCAGGAAAACCATCACAATGAAGAGCTGTATGCCAATAATATTGTACACAGCAAGACATCTTGTGTTTTCTGCATAGCAAAATAGCATCTAACAGAAGCTGCACTGAACATCAAAAGGAGTCTTCATTACATTCACAACCGCAGAAACTGAACACGAACATTAATCTGTCTTGGAAAGGAACTGTCTCCTGTCACATATCATCACATATGGTTTGAACATTTCCCATAGACTGTTCCAAGTGCAGGGCAATTTTTTCTGGTTCTGAACATCCCAGTAGAGTTGAATCAGTCCTTCCACGAGCATTCTCTCGATAAGCAGGACACACTCACGATTTCCTGTAATCACATTGAGTTCAACAGACATGGCATCCAAATGGCTCATTCACTCAAGAATATCCGTCACCACGGAGACAAAAGAAATCCCAGTGATGACAATTAACCAAAGTCCACAAATCTCCGGACATATTTTCGATACAACATTCTTTTCATATTTCATATATTGAAAACTTCCCCTTGTTGTTCAGTACTTTGTGTTTGAAAGCAGTGCATTGAAGAATAGTCTCTTTCCTTATATTCAAAAATAGGTTTCTTTATAAATGTGTTTCACAAGGTACAGAGATCACAGTGTATATCTTATATTAAAAAGGGTAGCTCATGGGATAGAGTGTACCCAGATTTATGCTCTGTGAAAACAGACTATACCAGGAACCATTGCTCACAATCCAACACACTCTGCCTAAAATGCTGAATGTTTTGTAGAGGGTGTAATTTAGGTATTTAACGCCCAAACTGAAACAGAGGGCCGACTGGTTGACCAAGGGGTGTAGTAAGCTTTGTCTTAGTCAGACTATGGTGTATGCTGGTAGGGTGTTTCATCCAATTGCTCTGCCAAGCTAAATCAGCAGATAACGGTAACGCAATTTAGGTGAGTTAGTCGTGCGAATTCTGTGTAAACACAGGCTCCTCTGTAAATTATAAAGCAATGAGAATAAACGAGTGCTCAAATGAGTCACACTCCAAACAAAAACAAAATACAGTCAATGTCACATCTAAAAGCGAAGTGGGATACGTTTCAAATAAAAGCACAGACAGTCAAATAAATGATTCTGGCCCTTCTCAGATATAATACAGACATAAATCCATTCTATAAAGCTGCTTTCACACCGGACACGAAACGAATTTTTTGCGCGACCGATTACATGCAAAGTCAATGCAAAGACGCGTGTATTCGCGTCTTTGCATTGACTTTGAATGTAATCTGTCGTGCGAAAATTTGTTTTGCGTCCTGTGTGAAAGCGGCTTAAAGGTAGGCTACTCGCCCTGCAGGCACTGGACGTTAATTAGACGTCATGAAGACGTTGGCCTCAAACTTTAATAGACGTTAGAATTTAGTTGAAAATGAAAATCGGGTTGACGTCAAAACCTGACGTTGGTTTAACGTCAAACTTC
This sequence comes from Gymnothorax reevesii, assembly GCA_029721435.1. Taxonomy (NCBI): domain Eukaryota; kingdom Metazoa; phylum Chordata; class Actinopteri; order Anguilliformes; family Muraenidae; genus Gymnothorax; species Gymnothorax reevesii. The sequence goes on along the minus strand of CM056579.1, from coordinate 19,321,497 downwards.
AACGTTTTTCAGACGTGTGATTTTAGAGACTGATCGCCGCAACCCAAAACCAACAAAGTTCCGACTGTCAGAATATGACGTTGATGCAACGTTTATTATATGACGTTTGATAGACGTTGGGCTTTGGTTGCCTAACACCACAACTGTCACTGTCCTTTGACGTCAATATTCAATGTCAAATCAACGTTGAAATAGACATTGAATGGACATTGGTTTTTGGTTACCGACTTCGTGAGATGAATCCAACCACAGATCAACGTCAGTTGACGTCCGGTGCCTGCAGGGCGGCTTCAGTTGGTGTCACACATTGTCATGGATTGAAATTCTGCCCTCAATGCAATTGATTTTGTCCAATAAAACTGGTGTCCTCAAGAAAAATTTTTTGAGTGTAGTTAACATGGAAATCAGAGACATCAGCCCTCACTGGGCGCAGTGGCGTCACAAAAAAGTTGACTGACCTATCTTGAGTTTTGTACGGTCGGTCACCTCATTATATGCTAGCTATCTGCTCATAGTAGGGCACACAGGTTTGGTAGTTAACAGTCACATACTCTGTGTTCCTTTACAGGAGAATTCAATATTCACATTTATATAGAACAGCAAAGAACGGCGGTGGATTTCAGCATTTAAAATGAATTCGTAAGACACAAGTATTTACATTATTCTTTGAGACCAGTCACAACCACACAAAAACTAAAACATGTCCAAACATTGTGCATTTTTTTTTGCTCTTAATTCCACAATTTCTAATTTGTGACAGTCACAGATGATGAAACGAGTGATACACGATACTTGTAGAATGAAAGTAATCAAACCTCATAACTTCAAAAATCATAAGAGAAAACCAGCAGACTTCGACCAAGTAATTAAAATAAACATTTATTTTGGCAAACAGCGAAGCAGTCAGACTGGTTTGCAAGCATGGCCAATCTGGGAAATGATTTCACTAGCTAGTTGGGCTGGATGAGGTATTTCATGTCTAAAAGCCCCAAAAGCCAAATGTCTGCATCCACCGGAAACATTGATTTTGCCAATTTAAAGATGTAAAGATTAGAGTAAAAGCATTAAGCCAAAGGAAGGACGTGAAAAATTCATATTTTCAATTGATGCAAATAGCAAGAGTGTATTAACAATAGGCTAATCTGTAATAATGTTTTGGTTCCAGAGAGAGAGAGAGAGAGAAAAGATGGGGAGGTAACTCAGACTTATCTCTGAGGAGAGATGACATCAGCTCCATATGATATGAAATACGTAGCCGATCTACTAGAAAACCAACCCCTATTTGTCCATAGCCTAAACATAATTTTCCGCACAGATACAACAGCAGTGATCCACAGCCACAGGGACAAACATTGTACGAAGGCGCTGTCAGTGATGAGGTAAACTGTAGTGAAGCTGAAAAAAATATATGATGTGCTTGCTGCTTGTTCTAAAATAAAGAAATAACACTCAAATAATCTTGAATTGAGATAGAAGACCATGTAAATAGAGGAACTAAAATATTAATGCCCTCCTCTATACAGAGCTCTAAGATGTACGGTGTAAAAAAAGAACGTGTTCAATATTTTACACAATAATGTTTAAAGTTGCTCTAAAGATAAAAACTAAAACTAATGGCGAGTGGGACATCTCTCAGAAATTCTATTAGATCTATCGTTTCTCAACTTCCATTGCTCTGTCAATAGTTATCTACGTATTACAGCACAACTCACATTTTAGTCAACTAATTTCTGACCTGCCAACACAAGTGATTTGAAAGAAAAACAATTGCATTTGGATTGAGCGTGTGACTGAAAAACTGAGAGATAATGCTTCAAGAACCACAGCTTATGCTTTTATGACTGTGAAATGAAGCTGCACAACCATTTATATTTTTGAACATAAAATGGTAACACATTTGTGGATTTCTGTGTATTGATAAAATTTACTATGCAGATAATACATGACATTTGTTATGTCTCATAACAAACACAGTGGTATCGCCTCATAATAACCAGTGTTAATAGGCCTACATGGTGAAATTATAGTTAACTAAACTTTAGTTAACGGTAATTTACTATTAAGAAACAATAAAATTATAATGAATAGTTTACTAATTATTTGTAATGCAATCATTGTTTTTAGTAATTGTTATTTTTGCTTATTGTCTCTTATCAGCTAAGATACAATATACTTTGTAAAGTAAATTAAATTTACAGAAAGTAAAGACAAAATAATATTAATTACAATATTACTAATCGTTTGCGAACATTATCATTCAATTGCTTGGCAAGAGTAAATTTGCTACTAACTGGAGTTTAATCAACTATTATTTAACCACTTAATGAAGATGGTTCTTATGAAGTGTTACGAACGCAATTTAATTGGATGGAAGGGTCAGGTGATCAGTTATTGTTCTTGGGCCTCTTAGATTTAGGCCTGATAGCTTCACTTGACACAAGCCCGTCAGACAAGTGCAAACTCAATAAATCTGTTGCAGCTCGCAGTAATCCACTAAGACAAAAATATCGCATTCAGCTACGCAGCAGAAAGAATAACACTGTCAATTCACATATTCAGCTAATTGGATATGTAGACAAACGCAGTAGGAAATAGTGTCAACAGCCATCTCAGGTAACATGCAATGATTAACTCATAGAGAAATACATTTGATCAAGTGAGGGTAATTAAATCAGCAAATTCAAGTTCAGAGTCCCAAAATTAATTCAACCTCAATACAAACTGTTAAATTTTCATCCTTGCAGTTTTGATCTTGCACGTACAAATGAGCATCAAAGTAAACAGCGTTTCCTACACAATAACTGGTAAAATGATTGCACTTTTTCCCCAAAAATAGAAAATTTGTCCCATTTTAAATTAAATTAAATATATTTTGAGCAGTCATTTGCTCCTTCATGGCATGACCCATGCGAGAAATTAACAAGCAGTAATATACAGGATAATGATCTAAACATTGACGATTCAGAAACAAGATCCACTCAACTTTAGAAGCAAACCTCGTCACACCATGATGACTGAACTCTCATACAAGCAGTATTTCATAACTACATATCTCAATGAAATTCTGAATATAGTCACTGCCACCTGTATCAACTATACCCCACAGAAATAATGATAATACCAGAATTTTTTGAGTCAATTAGGATTTTTTGTGCCCTTCAGTCCGGCTTATTGTAGAACAGGTTTGAAACATCTTGTATATACAGCATAGTACACAGCATTTACATGGCAAACACAACAGTTTTATCCTCACATCAAACAGATTTAGAATTCCTGAGCAGCAGGGCGGCAGCCATTACTGTAATGTGTATGATTTCAATTGACGTTCCCCTCTGACAGTTTCCCCCTAACTGCCTTAACTCCTCCTCCTATGCATTCCATAATGCTATAAAACGTGTATTTTTTCTCTTTTTTTTTTTGCTGACAGAGGATGCAAAAGTGTATCACCGAGACAATTCTGTGACAAACACTCAGTGGAGTAAACTAACATTAGGGATCCGATTCTCCTGCATGTGCAAACGCACAAAAAGATCGTTCCATCTATTCCGATTTTCTACAAGTCGCCAGGACTAATTGGCCAATGTCCTGTCAACGCTACATGTAGCTGGGCGATTATTTGGAGCCTGAGGGAGTAGTTTACTTTCAAGGGGAGCAGGATGACCGTGCTAAATATATGGTCCCAGTGACACTTACTACCTGGGAGTAAGCTGGAGCCCAAAATGTCAAAAATGTGAAGTTTGGAAATATTCATGGGATTGCGGTTGTAGGAAAATAATGCATAATCTTCCATCTACACAGCTGAAAGTTCATCAGACCCATGGTATGACGTAACTTCGCAGTGAAGTCTGTGCACTGTCTCCCAACCAGCTTCACCCCACTGCAGGCGTTTATAAGAGCATGGCTGAAGTGTCAGCAAATGTCATCGACCAAAGTTTGACCGATAAGTCGTCTGTCTGCTGGATTTTATTCGATTCCACCCTCTCAGTTTGGAACATTAATTTTTATATATGCAATACGGTATAGAGAATGAGCACATTAGCATCGCAGGGTATGGAGTAGCCTGGAGGCAGAGATGCATTTATGGTTCAAAGAGTCATTTTTTTTTTTACTTAAGTGGAGTGCTGGAAATATCTTTCTCTGTCTGTCGCGACACGTCCTTGATCCAAAAAAATCCAGATTCCCGGCCAAGTGCAATGAAAATAACTGTGGTTTAGGCCTTGTATGCCACAGGGTCATTCCAGAATCAACTTGCATGCCTGACAAGAATTCAAATTTTAATTTATTTTATTATTTCAAATTTATATTTCTAAATTCTGAAATTGACTTTCATTGCAAGTTACGCATTGCTAACATAAAAGAGTGAGACAGAGAGAAGCTGAGGAGCATGAATGATGCAGGGGAGGGGGGCAGATTTGCACTGTCATTCACCAAGTTTGTATCTCCCACGAACCACTGATTGAGGCCGCCGTGGCAAGTAGTATATTGTTTGCCACCAGCATGAAATTTACCAGCATGTGAAATATGTTCGGATGGCGTACTACACTGGCCAAATATCACAGTGGGCAACCAGTACTGTCTTCCTGGTGCATTATATTGCCCAATAAAACGCAATCAAAGGTAACGACCCAGGCGATCTTAATAACTAGGTCATTGTGTGACTGAGTAATATAAAACATGTTTAATATCAGATACTGCCTAATACTCCAGTATCCAGTTTTGGCAAGGGCAGTATGCAGTATGTACAAGTAATGAACAAGTATCAATTTTGAACGCGCTCGTTTTTCCCTTGTAAACGTTTGTCCTTTTTTTTAATACCTAAATGCCCTTCACAACTTTTGCAAATATCATTGCAATTAAATTTCTAAAATGCTTATTAATGTCCATAAAATAATGAAAAGTGCCTTCGCGAAAACATTAATGTGATTATGTCTGACGTAGGGCCTGAAATTGGATGACATTAATGGTATCGACGCTGTCCCAGCTACTTTAGATGGATCACCACAATTTTTATCATTCCCACTTGTGGCTGTATCATAATGCGCGCATTTAAATTTACAAAGACGAGCCCCTCCCACAGACAGACCACAAAAGAGGTTGCATCAGTCCTTCTACGTTTCGCACATGATAAGGAAATTCGGACCCAAGGAAAGCATTTTTTTCAATGAAGGAAGTATTTTTTCCTCAAAACATAAATAAACAAGATAACAACAAGTGAATTATTACAACAAGTTTTTAGTGCTGGTTGCATTTTTTATGCTTAAACTACTTCTAAATGTCTTCTAAGTCTTGGTTGGACAATTAAACATGTTATCATGTTCCTGAAATACATACATTTTCCTAACTAATTTTTTTGGAACACTGGAGTCCATTTTGTGAAGTCAGTTTTGGTTTGGCACTCACATTTTCCATCAGAACAGCACAAACATGGCCAGTAAGAAAGGACCTCAAACACAGAGCCAAGATAGCGAGAATTCGGACATTTATGACATCAGTAGTCAATTTTGTTCCAGAGTTCCTCATGTAACAATTCCCTCAGGGAGAGTTCAGGGAGAGCAGGAACTCGAGAGAAAAAAAAAGTTTAACCAATATTGATGTGTAAACCAACAAAACATACAACTTTCAACTTCAGCTACATCATCCATAAAGTCTGAGAGCTGCTCCATAAATATTGGTTTATATTTTTTGCTATGTCTTAAATATATGTTTTTTTAAATACTTTAAGTCTTTTATTTAAACTCATCTGTGCATGTATATACATATGAAACACACGGTATACTATAATGCGGGTAGTCTCTATAAAAGGTCAAAGGTGAGAGGTCAGTTGATTCAGACGAGGCTGCGAGAGCCGCTGGAGTCCCTGCGTTGGGCGAGGAGGGGGTGGGGGAGAGGGAGGGGGGACTGCGGAGGGCAGTACTGGTGGGGGTGGTTGTAAGGCGGTGGCGGGGGAGGCAGGGGGGGCTGCGGGCTGGAAGCGCCCCGCTCTCGGCCCCTGCTCTCGGGGGACCTGACAGGGGTGGACAGGGCGGAGTGAATGAGCTGGTGGGTGGGGTTCTGGCTGAGGAAGGCCTCCACTCGCCCGTGTCCTGCCTTATCCAGGACGATGACCTTCACGATCTGCTGGCACTGAATTAGTGTCTCGGGGTGCAGGTCGACGAGCGGGCGGGGCAGGTGGACGGGCGTGGTCACGCCGGGCTGCAGCTGAGGGTAGCACAGCGCCCCCCGGTGGTTAAGTAGGAGGGGTCCGCTCTCGGGGCTCCGGGACGCACTGACCTGGTACGTCTGAAGCCTGTTGTGAATTGACACCTATTTTAGAAAACAGCCAGAGACAGTATTAAATGTTATAAGTACTTTCCTCCTCTAGGTCGGTTTAGCCCTCTGGTGTAAAAAAAAAAAAAAAAAAAGCACAAACGTCATGCGCGGGTGGAGGCGTGCGACACGAAAACGGCACCGTAGTTGGCCCACGATCCATTCCTCTCGACAAATCGCTCGGGGTCCTTGCATATTTTTGTTGGGCGGTCGCATATCATGAATTGCCAGAATTCTATTGCCATCAACTTACAATTAAATGGAGCTAAATATTCGACTATTAGCAATTTTTAAAATTAAATAGCCTTTACTTCCAGATACCAGAAGCTATAAGCGTGTTAAATAACAAGGGTCTCTAAACAACAAGTTGATTATGTTTATTTATGAATTGGTCTGTTATGGCGAAATGGTTGCATATGGGTGGCGTTCTTGTGATGTCATTGGCGAAACCACAAAAAGTACTTAACCATTTTTCTTTCCTAGCTTGTGTTTCTTTCGTAGTGAAAATATATTGTTTTTGCTGTGTCAGGGGTCATCAAAGGCCCTCTTCATTACAACGTATAAACCCTCACTAAACACGAAGAATTCACGAGACGGACATACAAATATCATTATCATTGGGGAACGGCAGGAAATTGAATTTGCGGATAAGAGTTTTGTTGAAGTTTCACAACAATCAGACGGCAAAAAACTCAAGTCATGACACGCGACCGCGTGACACAGATACGGAAGGACCCAGATAAGATAGTTCAGCCGAGTGGATTGTGGACTAACGCCGGTATGTACAGGTGGGGGGAGGGGATGCCAGTGGGGAGGGGCATGGTTGTGAGTTTGAAGGCTGAAAGGAGGGACAGAGAAGGGCATTTCTTTATCTAGAGCAGGAGTCGTCAAAGGAAAGAAGACACCGAGGGCCGTATGTCACCCTATTCAATCAATGTGGCACTAAGGGAAAAGTTGTGGTGCCTATAATAAACATCAGGGAGCGGGGCCACAAATTCTGACGCACAACTGGGAACCATTACGGTCAGTGAGCCCATTATGAGATACAGGAATGGGGGAAGGAGTTTCGGGGAGGGAGCAGTGCCCAGACAAGAGAGGGGGAGTTTGACAAACACTCACTCACCAGGACACATGCTTTCATTTTTACATTTCAGATTCAACAAGCATGGTCACATTCAGTCCAAAGAAGTGTGTTCTCACAAACACATTTGAATGTGTAAACTCGTATTCTTTTAAGGGGCATCTAGGGTTCTTCTCTGAAAATTTTCAACCCAGGGAAAGTGTTTGGTTGGACATACCACTCTGTTGAAAAGCCATTTGTTCCATGCTTATGCTTATGGTCAACCCAACACCTCCCCCTCGTTTAGTTTCAATTTTTTTATTGTGTTGCTGCAGGAAACTTTAAAACATTAAATTCCAGCCATTGTAAGCAAGTAAAACAGGAATAATAATGCCAACCGTTTTTCAGAATAATACCCTTGGTACCCCTTTAAAATTCACATAACTTTCTGAGTGACTGCATGGGTCAAGATAATTTCGCAACTGCTTTGGGCTCCGTTGAGATGTCAGAATAAATAGAATTTTTTTTTTTTTTCCAAGAATTTGAAAATTCCAAAGCCATCGAATGTGGGCAATATGTACAGACATATTTTATCCAGTAAATACAACAAGTTATGTCATTATTTAAGAGGCAAGTTACACAGTTTTTTTTAAATATTTTTTTTTTGAGGGCATACCTTCTTAGGGTTGTGTTACCCTACAACCTATACACACCCTAAGGTTATGTAAATATTGGCAGTTGATTGAAAGTAAGATGATATGACTATTTCAACTGGATGAACATCCTACCATTCTGCAATATTAGCATTTCAGGAAAACAGAATACAAAGCCAGTTAAAAGTCTGATGAAACGAACTTTGTAAATTGCGAATGAGTTGAGATGGCGAGCTAGTTGGGCTCAACGGCCTGTTCTCGCCACTCATGTTATTTTATTTTATGTTATGACGCAACGGAGACTCAAAGCAGTTAGATTCAGGCTGACGTCCATGTTAAGACTGCACCCCGCAGTCCCACTCCTCAAATCATGGTCCTCGAGTTTTCCACCCTCTCTTTCTCTGGGAGACGGGAGTTGAATCATGTGGCGCTAATTAATTCTGATTAATTTTGTGGGATGAAATCAAGCCAGGGCTGAATTTGTATTTAAGGACCATATTTGAGTATCTCAGCCCAACGCGGAATGAGCCATAGATTCTTACTCCACAAGCTTTATGGTCAAACTCTAAACAGGGAAATGAGTCCATAGGGCTCTTCCTTTTTTTTTCCCCAGCATCCTTTTGGGCCTGCTCACAAAGTAATAACTATTCACAGCAGTGTCTGTTTCCAGAGAGAGGGAAATTCTGTCAGCCACACAGCGCTACAATGTTTTATGAAAGCGACATCAGGGTTATAGCATCAGCCGTTATGGTGAGCCTGGAGAGTCATTGTTGCAGGTGCTTAGTTGCCTGGAAATGCGAACCGAAGCCATGGGGTCAGGATAGATGGCCATGTTTTTCGCTGCCCCAGTTGTGATATTATGTAGGTTATGATAATGAAGAGGAAATGGATGCGGAGGGGAGGTTCGTAATGGGCAAAGTCTTAGCCGAGGGCATCTTGAGCGAATGCTCCGTACGGGTCATGTACAGCGCATAAACTGACCTTCCTCATGTGGAGATGAGCAGTAACTGTCCAGCCTGACCTGTGACGAGGAAATACTTCTCCTGCTGGACATTACTAGTCATTACTGGTCAACCACTCACATGATCTCCATGGTGCCTTGAGAAACACCTTAACCCCAGGGGGAGGGAACCCTGCTCCCATAGGGCCATAGCCCTGCACGTTTCTGATGTCCTCTGCACTAACAAACCTGACGGCCTCAGATTTCTCAAGTCCTTACCAAGCCAAAATCATACCAATCAGGTGTTTCAAGGGAACAGAGACATCTAAAACATTCAAGGCTATGGCTCTCCAAGAGCACAGTTCCCAACCACCGCCTAAACCTCACTAGGTTTTCGTTCTAAGAAAACAAATGACTTACTATACTTTCTGAGGGGCCCAAAATTATTAAAACTGCTAATAATAACAAAGAAGAATGTACAATATAATGTGCCACTAAGCCATATGTGCACCTAGAACAATTTAACAGGCAAAAATAAGCTGTTCCCTGGAAAAAGGTGGAAAATGATGTCGTTATTCTAGTCGCTGGCATGTGAAACATGCTTTTTGTTAAATTCAGGACCTCCCTGGGTCTGTGTGTCACGAGTGCATTGTGAGAAGAGTTGAATGAAACAAAGAAAGTTGCAGAACATCTAAAGGGCAAGTTACCCCAGTAATTCTAACTAAAGAGGGGCAGCTAATCTTGTCCATTTATCTCAGAATAGTTTTTAAGAAAACATTTGCTCAACATAATAAGAAAAGTACAGATGTAGTTGGAGAAAGGATCCATTTCGGTCAAAGACGAAGACAATAATTATGCAGTTCTCAGCTTTGCTTCAGTTGATCTTTCAAGAGCAACTATGCTCCATTTGTGAACAGTAGCATGCAATTTGAAAACAGTACGCCATTATGCATGGCTGGAGAATATGGTGAAAGTGATGAAGAAGTTTGGCTTTCTTCACAAATGGATATTTACATCTGTTTTGCATTTCATATCTCTTGTTAAAGTTCTGCTTGTAAAGCTTGTCATTTCCCTAATTTGGTAGCTTCAAGAAAACTGTTGATTTTGCACATCTTAGATCTGGGTTATTTGTAAGGAACTGAGCTGCTCAGTCGCCTCAGAAACCTACCGTGCCTGTTCACCATTATGTAAATGGAAGCAATCATGAATTTCAATGCGTTCATCACGGCGATATCCTGTCTCTAGCAGAAATCGGCACGCAGACGCAGGCAAAACTCAAATCCGAAGAAAGACCAGGAAGAAGAGATTTCTTCGAGGGCGAAACTATGCGAGCACAGTCTCCCTCTTATACGCGATGTCTGTCTTCGAGCATAGAAGCTACAATGGACGTCTCTCCCACTGACTGACACACAGAGACTTACCTGCTGTAAAGCTTCTCTGCACACACGAGTGCTTACCTCCAACGTGTTGTTCCCACTCCGCTCCTCCAGGTCCATCTTTCCTGCAGGTAAAAGAAAATTCCATTCAACTTGAATCAGGAAGAGGTCATTTGTTTCCTGAATACATGATCTCCGCCCACTGATATCGACAATTATTTCTATCGCTTGGATGAAGATCTATAGGGATGCTGATGTGACCAGGACAAAATCCTGAGGAAGGCTTCTACTTCCTGAACCTGGAGGTACCACCTTTGAATTCAGTGTACACATTTTATTTATATTACCTTTACTTAACAAGGGAAGTCCCGTTGAGTTTGAAATCTGTTTTTCAAGAGAGCCCCGGGGGTTGAGGTGGAGAGGGAGAGGATAAGCTGGACAGCCAATTAGATCAGGGGATGATTAGGTAGCAAGCAGAAAGAGCAAGGTTGGGGATTTAGAGCATGTCACTGGGGAACCCTCTACTCTTGTCGAAGGGTCACAATATCTTTAATAACCACAGTGAGTCAGGACCTCGGTTTAATGTCTCATGTGAAAGACGGCGTCTCCTTCAGTACAGTGTCCCCATCACTGCGCTGGGGCATTGGGGATTATTCCACCTGAGAGAAGATCGCAACCTACTGGCCACCAACACCTCATTCATATACATACACATATGGTCCTTTGAGCAACAATCGCGACACAGGCGAGTGGGGTGCACTGCTATATTCTCGAGATGACCGCTATTAAGGGAGCTAAGGTTTGCTTCCATCCAAACTGGAGGTATTTTGCTAACTAAGTAACATCGAAAATCATCGGAAAAGGACATCACACAGACAGGTGGAGCCTTGATCCGGATGAATGACCGAGAGCAATGCCATGGTGATTAGCCTGGTGCAACCAAACCACACCCCAAAATTTTCCATGCGGCAGCAAACGGTGCTGGAACATCAGTAGAGTAGTGAAATCATCCTTTTGCACAGCAGATGGTCAGTAGGGGTAATCAGGAGACATCGCTCCATTGGTACACCCAGAAATCAATTTGAGCCCAACAACTGACCAACTTTTACATCCAGACTGATTAATTTGCCCTCAAAACTATTCCCTTCGATTTTTGCTACGAAGTAGTCGTAACATTTTGTTGTCCAGTGCCACATTGAACTTTGATTGATTGACCACGTTTTACGGCACTTTAATGGCAATAAGACACTTTTATGGTCATATCGTGCCATTCTTCACGTTTATCTCCAAAAAAGTTAACACTCCTGTAACTATGAGCAATTTAGAGTCTATGGGAAGAAGCTGAAGTTGCCGGGGGGGGGCCCACTTGAACACAGAGACAACATTCATGCTCCATACAGACAGCCCCCTTTCTTCTTGCTGTGAGGCAACAGGGCTAAACACATCACCAGCATGTCGCCCACACTGTACTTTGGCGTACAAATAATATTCATGTTTCCAGATACAGTATATTATTCTCTCTGTCAGAGATTTCATCGGTCGTGAGCAGATATTTGGCAGTGCAAATATCCTCCACAAGTACAAGCTGACAGCAACAGTTGACTGACACTCGCAGCATTTGCTACACTTCATCACTTGCAGTTAAAGCCGCGCGTGATGGAAAAAACAGTCGGGTCACGGCGGGTGTTGGGTAATGAAGACAAACAAACAGTGAGGAACCGTGTAGCAGGCTGCCTGACTGAGTGTGCGCCCAGCATCCTCGACATGCTGAAGAACAGTTGAATCCTTTTCAAAATAACGAGGAGCGAGCTTGTGTGAGGAGGGAGATGGGGAGGTGTCACTGGGGGGTTGCAAGATGCTGCTGATCAAATCCCTACCTGATGAGGAGCCCCGCTTTCCCCGAATCTCCAGCTGGGTTCCATTGTTCCTGCTGCAGTGCGGTTTGCTCCCCTGTTGCCTCTCCAGCTCCCCTGTGGAACATAAACTCCATCAATATTCATCACTTCTGGGACAGAGATGGGGAACCTCTTCCAGAAGGGGACAGTTACAAGCTGGGTTCTACTAATCAAGGTTCTTCGCAAAGAATCCACAGGTTGGAATCAGGGGTGTAGCTCCTTGGCTGGAATAAAAGCCTGCACCCACACCGGCTCTTTCTGGATGAGGTTCCCCATCCCCGCTCTGGACAAGGAAAAAACTCATCCTTCTTACTTTACAAAGGCTCTATTCACCTCACCCCAATGTCTGAAAGTACTTCTCGAACGAAAGCCGTTTTCACTTCCAGGGTTTTGCAAGGTGGTTCCAATCAAGATTTTTTCAACAAAAGATTAAAGCACTTTTTTTCTGTTTTTTAATTTTCATTTTATGCTGGTCGTTGCACTGATGCAGTGTATTCTGTATTATAACTATATATGAAAATATTCATCCCTTTATTGGCCACAATCAGTCCTGGCTAATTCTAGATGGTTTTCCTTTACTCACACATTTTCCAATTTAAGAATAATCAAGTAGCAATTGAAGACACGGCTTCTCTTCCCCATGCGATCTAACTGCGACAAAATAATGGGCTACATTCAGTACAGAAAAATGATTTAATTATCAGTAGGTCTATGCACTGGCACTCAGCAACGGTAATTTTTTTCCAGCAAGAGCTGCATTTCAGAACTCTTTTGCGAATGAAGTACGCACACCTGGTTTTGCAGCACGGTAACGCAACTTGCTGTGAAAAATAGACAGCTGTCTGATTGGAAAATGTAAATGGACGAAACCACGTACTTGTCACCAGAAGTACCTTCATTCGCTGAAGAGTTCTGAAATGCTGCTCTCGCTGGAAAAAAAAGTTACGTCGCTGAGCGCCAGTGCATAGACCTAATTTTATTTTTCTAAAATGGGTCATTTCATTTTAGATGCTTCATTTCAGACAGGAGAGGGAGTTGGAAGTGCATTGCGAAACACATTTTTTTCTTCTTCTTTTTTTTTTTGAAGTTTCCATCACAAAAGGGGTAGGCTTGATGTTTCTTTTTTTTTTATTACATACCAAACATTAAACAATATGTCAATGTCAAACGATAAAAATAATAATAATAATAATAATATACAATTCATGATTAACTTAACAAAAACAGATCCTCCCCTTTGACCTCATGCACGAGCAATTTAACTTTGTCTACAGAGAAACGTGGCGACATTCCTCTCTCCATCATGGGTTTTGGTTTGAGGATTTGAGATCGCGCAGCCTGCTCCTTAAGGTAATGGCACCTGGCCCACTGATTGGTTTAACTGGCGTTAACACCCAAACCACGCCTATGCATAATATAACGGGTAGCGCTGGTGTTTTAGGGATATAGTCAGGTTTGCAAGGTAGGAACTGCCGCGGGGGAACGCCTCTTACGCAATGCTATATCCCAAAATAATGGGTTTAGGGACTCTGGCATAAGCTAGGGCCAGTGGCCCTCACTGGTCCAAACAGGTATTGGACGGATGGACGGATGAACATGACAACAATTCCCATCTGATAAAGTGTTTTCTGAGAAGGCGGAAACATTGGGCCTGTGATAAGAAGACTCGGCTTGCAACAACTCGAAGGCTGTGACTTCAGCTATTGCATTTTATGGAAAACGAGCACACGGAATAGCTGAACAAATCATACCATTGTAATCTTAGCCAGGTGTAAGCAATGGGGGCACAATCCGATTCTGGCTCTGGCCTTAATTGCTTAATGAAGCAGAACCGTTTATGCCGCCAAGTGATGTGGTAGTTAAATGTGCTGCAAATAACATGAAGGAAAGCAGAAGTCCTCTAATCTTTTACTGTGATCCAATCACCGTGTGAACCACAGCAAACGTATACAGCTAATTAGTCCAATTTGCCTGAAGTCTAGTTGAAGGTAAAACACTCACTGGCCCATCAGGACATACAGTCAGCGCCAAAATTCTTCGGACAGGGACATGTTTTAAATTTTACAAAAGGTAATTCTGCTCTCCAGAACTCTGATTTTGAAAGGATATGATGGCAATGAAGAAATAAGCCAACTGTCAGCTTCAATTTGAGGGTGTTTTCATTCACATCGAATGAACCGCTTAGAATGACAGCACCTTTTTCTGTCACCTGCGAAGCATAGCGGCACATAGGGATCACTTTGTCCGGCGTCTGTCCGTCCGTCCGTCTGTCTGTCTGTCCGGTAGTCACACTTTCAGTTGGTAGTCACACTTTCAACTAAAGCTTCGCAGGCGACACATGCGTTCACCTTAACACTCTAGTTTACATAGCTGCCCCCATTTTTGGGCACATAAAAAATATTGGACAGTTTAACATAATTTAAAGTAATCATTTTGACCATTTGGTCACATATCCTTCGCGTGCCATGGCTGCTTGAAGTCCATGACACAAGGACATCACCGAATGCTGGGTATCTTCCCTGGTGATGCTCTGCCAGGCCTGTACTACAGCCATCTTCACTTCCTGCTTGCTCCTGGGATGCCTTACCTTCTTGAGCATGTAAAATTCATTTTCAGCTTGGCCAACAGAATAAAAATAGCAGAAATGTGTCGCTGTCCAACGAATAATGGTGCTCACTGGAAATGAATGCGGTTCATCCACAGGGATTCTCATCGTCTCCTCTGGTATTTTCACTATGTAACAGGGTTGCCTCTGGTTCTTCCTTTTTCCGAAGGCGAAATCCAAGAAGCCGCCCCTGCATTTCACTTCTCCGTGTCTATCAGAGTAAACATGGCTGACTCCGTGGGGTGAACCTATACGGCGTCTGTGAACACGTGAGCAACTCCTGCAGTCCCCATTCAGCTAATTTACCGAAAGACAAGAATGAGTCCACCATGACGGGACTATTTTCAGGCTCCCCGGTTTAGACAAGCACAGTAGGTAGTCTGGCTCCAATGCAAATTAAATCGGAGTTATTCTGGGTTATGCTGATAGTGTATCAGTATTGGCAAACCCTTACATCTTCTTCTTTCTCATGAGGTCTATCTTGGGGCTATGAAAAAAAAAATATCTGTGCAATACGTACGTACAGTATTACTTGCGCTCATCTCAGAGTTTTGTCTGAGTGCATCCTCTTCGTCTAAAACTGTAGCTTCTGCCCCCTAGGCTGCTTGCTAAATTCCCTGACTCACCGGTTCATGTAAGACTACTTCAGGCCTCCAGAGGAAATAGCCTGGAGTGCTGAGGAGGCAAAGTCAAACCGGTGTTTCAGTTCAAATTGCATCATCAGCAAAGCTGTTGAGGGCAATGATTCAGGGCAATGATTCACAGTGGAGATGTATTGCACATTCACTTCTTATGGATGATCCTATTCCTGAGAGCGCATGAGGGTTCTTCTTATATTGCGCGTGGTGGATGAGTAAGACATTGCTTTTCGTACTTGATAGCTACGCTCAAAGTTCATTCAGTCACAACCCGAATTCCTCAAAGTGAACAGTCCTGGCCCGAAAACAAAGTCAAGCAAACAAGCATTCCCTCATGCTAGTCTCATTTGGGTCAACTTTTCAAACAAAATAAAGATATTATGTAGGACTGAGGGGTTATATCCTTGTATTTGTTGGAACGCTGAATCATATGTTGTGGCTTTTGCCAACTGACTACAAGCTGTCAACAACAAAACAGATTTTTTTTTTTTTTTGCATTTTAACATTTTGTTGCTGTTAAAAACATCTAGTGAGCAGGAGAGAACAGGTTCTTGAAGACTGACGAGATGATCGCTGTCAATGAGAGGTTTTTCTGAAGCACTTAAGAACCCAAGAAGTTGACAAAGACAGAATGTCTACAGGATACAGGAAGTGATAGGCGCACCACATAGGCTCACACAAATAGCAAGCATGGAACTGCAGAATTATCTTCCACTGGGCTCGTACTTAATTATCTTCATTTACAAGATGATTTCATTCCTCAAAGGAAACAGTCAATCGAAAACATGTATTTCCAACATTCATACATCACACAATAAACAAACAGAGAATAATCATAAAAAAAATGTAACAATCACCAGTGGTCACAATCCAAATTAGGCCTAGGAGTCTGACTTGGAATTCGGGCAAAACATGCATAAAAACTGCCCCTCAAGCAGGGAGAGTTCTAGAACAAAGAAGAATTTTGAAAGAAAAGGAGCTACCGGGTTAGCTCACTCGGTTAAGGTGTGGCATTTGCGGAGCAGTAGTGACTACCACGGCGCGGGTTTGATCCCCGGTTGTACCAACTGGCAGTAGTCAACAGCATTTTCAGAACAACGCACAATTGGCTAAATTGCTGCAGGGATGCAAATTGGGAAGGGACTGCCGAGAAGGGATATTAAAAATGGTTGCATTGTTCATTGCTCAGTCGCCTCCTGTAGGCCAGCCGGGCCCTCGTCAGTGAGATTCTGGGCTTGCTTATGTTCGGGTATCCTCCGCCCTCATTCTGAACTTGCGAAAGTTTCGATCAATGAGTGTAAAGATGCAGGGGAGACAGGCGTGTGCTTCGGAGGCGAGCCGTAAACGGTCTCTCTCTCTCCTGAGCAGGCAACAAGGGGTCGCATACGAGCAAGCCTTGTACGAAGTTCTCGAATTGGGCATTCCAGATTGGGGTGAAATCGGAGATGCCAAATTTTTAAAAAAAGTATAAAAAAGGGTTGAATGGATGAAATCCCTCACTCATTCATAACCTTATTTCAAGTGATCTTAGTATTCCACTTAGGGAAATTAATTTATTGAAAATGAATCTAAAATTGAAAAGTAAAATGTAAGATAACTCAGCATGGGGCCCATAGGACAGAACTCACAGTCAATGCGAATCTGCTCCATCTCTGCCACCTCAGCGATTGACTCCTTCAAGTCTTCCACAAACTTCAGCAGCTCCTCCGCACTCTGGACGCAAAAGTTCAGCACCTGCTTCTTCTCCGAGCCAGAGTACGGTGACACGATGGTGATGCCGTGAGGGTAATCTGCAGGAGCAGAGAAAAAACAGGGAAGAGTGACACTCCTACTCCCCCTGTCTTCCCACTCCTTCATTGCGGCTCTCCTTCCGACAGTCTAGTCCGACGCTGCCCGACCCTGTTTTTGCAGATCTGTTGACCAGTTGGCTTTCACTCAAACCCTAATAAAGCAGACCTTTATTAACAACCAAACCAGGGCTGCTTAGCCCTGCAAATGGATTTCAAGAAACCTGCAGCATTTCACTTGAACCCTTAACATACTGCACCTCTTACAATAGTTAAAGCGCTAGTTGACAAAACCAGTCGGTAGAATTACTTTTGGAATGAAGACCAGGTTTATGTGCAGCTTGGCCAATCAAACTCTTCAAGCAATTCAGTTTACTGTGGTTTCTCCACTTTGGCTTTTTACTACTGCGCTTTTGCTACTGCTAACTGCGCTTTCGCTATGTCCAAGTCTGTTTGCTACTACAGATAAATAGAAGTTAAGAACATAGTGTTACGTGCTATGTATGTCTGACTTGCTTGCCCTTATCTGCCACCATCTTCATTTGTGTGCCACCTGTCAATCTTCATCATCCAAGTCCCGCCTCCACCAACCACAGCCTTCCCAGTTCCACTTCAACCAATCCAAAGCTTCTATGTCATCCAACAGTCAACCAACCTGGATCTACCACAATGTTTAAAATCCTGAATTGTTTGCTATTCTGCAGTTTTGCCTTGTTTTGATTTAGTTGTGTTAGTGCGAACTGCCCGAATCTTCATAGAGACCGAGTCGTGTATCTCCCTGATCCCCAAATTCCAGACAAAATAGTCATCAACAGCCATATTGGACATCCAAAATTCGAGAAAATCGGTTTTGAGCATTGTCCAATCAATGTCTTCGCCTGTGTAAAATTTGGAGAAATTCCTGGAATAATTGTGGTTCCCAGAGCCCGGAACAGAAAATCTCTGCGGCGGCGACCCCGGAACTAAACCATAGTATCTCCCGACCATCGTCGTCAGCGAGATGCAAATATTACTTCAGAATAAGTAGTAAAACTTGATAAAAACCATTTGCATTAGAGCTGAGGATATTTTTTCTGACTCAATAAGGGCAACCAAAGATCGTATTGGCAACAAACACTTTGTTTGATTATAGTAGAGAACGGACTAGGAAATAGTAGCTAAAGTACCATGTGTGGCAGCGAAAGTCCAGTAGCGAAGAGGCAAAGTTGAGAAACAACCAGTTACCAACAATTCATTACAATAATGCTGCAGGCACTGTGGCCTTTTAGGGCCAAAGTGACCTGACTCTCCTGTTATACTTGGACAACACCGGCTTGTTGCAATGCAGGCGGAGACAGTCTTGTATTGTAGACCAGATATTTCTGATGCCAAATGTTATATAAATGTGTTGACAAAAAAAAAAAAACAGCCAGACCAAAGCAAACACTACGCCTTTGCAATAGCTGCTATAAAATTTTACTCTAGACCATTGAGAGGATTTTAATACAAACTGAAGGTGACTGTGTAGCCAATAAAATCTTGTTGTGAAGAAAGATTAAATTGCACCACACACATTTGCTTTGGTCATAATGTCAGTGTCTCCAAGTCCTTATGCCTTAATGAGCGCTCAAGTATTCGTTCTAATGACAAAAAAATTGTTTATGCACAATTGTGCTGTTTATTGAGCATTCCCAAATGCTGTATGTAAATTCTGATGAAGCTCCTGACCTTCAGACAGTGCACATTTATGTGTGTAGAATAATTCACACGACAAAATCATTCTTCAAGTAAATAATTAAGCAACGGTGAGCAATTAACCATCTGCTGACCATTCATTAGCAGCCAGTGAAAATGAAATGCCAAAGTATATGGTATTCTTCCATTTACTGGTCTCATGCATTTTCTACACAACAAATATGAATATTTCCCTGATGTACAATTAGTCTGTTTCCCTGTAAACATGATTACATGGGGGGGGGACTAAGCCCTATAATCTAAAATAGGATATAACATCCTTGATAGTCAATGACACATATTCACTCAAAAGCAATGGTCAGCAAACGTGTTTCTGGACATCCTGTAGGTTTTCTTTGAAACGTTAATTTGCTGCTTCTCTAATTAGCAGCTCAACGAGATCTCCAACTGTTCATTGGAACAAAGACAACATAATGATTACTCTCCAGGAACAATGTCTGTGACCCATGTTCTACAGTATACTCTCAGAGCAACACCATTTTTCAGATATACACCAGTTAAATACCTTTCCATTTCTATAACTTGCGAACAAAAGTAAAAATGTCTAGTCAGTAGCAACTAACCACAAGTTGTTCATTTTAAAAATGCAGAACTATCTTCACATGTGCCTTCAATCTAATGGCTACTTCCTCATCCATTAGGCATCAAAGTAGAATGAATGCAAAAGAATTAGATCTTGATGAATGATAGTTCTTAAATGGGTCCGGGCAGATGAGCCATTCACAAGAAATATTGTTTTAGTGGGGCCATAAACTTTCCCGCAGTTCACTTTCTAGACGTCAATACAAACTCATGCTGGCTCAGCAAAGTTCAAGAGATTTCAGGTAAAATGCAGCACTGAAAGTACAATACAGCAGCATGATGGCCTTGAAGATGGAAATGGCCATTTTAAATCCAGTCTATGCTCGGGATGTGCTGAGGTGCACTGGCTGACTTGCAACTTGACTATGTACGCGAGTTCAGGGACATCCCTCCATTTGTTGCTTATTGCACATTTGCAGAAGGAGCCATTTGTTTCACTACTTAGGCTTTTCGCTACTGTACTATCTCAACTGCACACCGTGCTTTCGCTACTAGGTCCAAGTTTGTTCGCTACTTTAATCAATACTCAGCAATCTACGATCAGCTTGTTAACTGAAATCCCTGTTCCCCGCACTTAATTTTATTCATTCACATTTCTTTGAAAACTTTAAAGTAATAAAGTAATGAAGCCATGCAAGAGCTTCTAAGTACACCTTTTACCAGGATTCGTTATGAGCACAAGTGAAGTCATAAGTTCGATAAGAAAACGGACTCAGGTTCACAAGCATTTGTTGCCGATTCAATCTTTGTTTGATTGTTTGTGTTGAGTCAGAACCCGAAAAGATATTCTCGGCTGTAATGTGAATGGATTTATTAAGTTTTACATCTAATCCTTGAGTAATATTTATGTTCATAACTTGCATTTAGCTATAGTAGCAAACGGACATAGTCGCGAAAGCACAGTGTGCAAATGAAAAAGCAGAGTAGCGAAAAGCCAAAGTGGTGAAACCACAGTCAACTGTGCAGAAAGACGAAATCATACCGACGTATTCATGATTGAGGACGTACACCAGCCAGCCAAGCAAGGAGTTTTGTTTACAAACACAAGTATTTTATAGTTTGCAAGTTAACACGACATTTGTCCGGTTGATTGGCAAAACAACTTACTAATCTTGCAGCGCAAATGTCTTTGATGCCATCTTAAGGGGTGATCTGGGGTTAAATGGGCAAAGTTTGAAAAAAAAGTCAACTTTTCAATGCGGTCTAATGCATTTTCCATTGATTTCCTAAGGTATTACTTTTTCCACGTTTCTCATGTTTGTGGCAGCCATAACTTTTTTATTTATCATTGAAAATTAATCAAATTTGGGCTGCAGGTACTTTACTTCATTAGAAATGCAATGACATGGGGAACTTTCGCCTATCTGTTACATACTTTGAGTATTTGTCAGATTCTGTGCAAAATAATTTCAAAATTTGAGTCAAATGCCCCAAAATCACAAAACTGATAAATTGGGCAAAGAATGGCCCCGTCATTGCATTTGGATAAGCAATGGCTTTTAAATGATGAAAGAAAAACTGAATTCCATCATAGTTATAAAGAGGAATTGGTGCCAGAAGTTTTCTGCATATTTAATGAGCTTGCTCGATTATCGTGGCAACCGCATAAACAGAAAAATGCCAACTTGTATCTTTTTTGGTGGTTATTACATATACCTCTTTAGATTAATTCTGAGTTGTTTCCTGGTGTCATTTTTCATTTAACCCCTGATCACCGCTTAAACCATAAGGGGTGAACAGAAAATAGCGACCCAACTGAGACGGTGTGCTTGACTCGAGTAGAGTTCAAGGGCCATTTGGGTTGGACCCCTGACAACTTGAGTCAAACTTGTGTGGACCGAAACTCTACCAACTCATGTACAAGCTCGAGTTACGATTGAAGTCAGCCACTGGTGGAACTTGGATGAGAAGTGCAGTCCATAAGTTTTCGGACAGGGTCAAAATCTTTGCGTTTTTAGCTCTGCAATCCAGCGCATTGGCCTTGATAAATATTGAAAGTGTTATTAGAGGAGAGGCTGTCAACTTTAATGTGAAGGTATTTACAGGACATCTACATCATGTGAACCATGTTCTCTTGTCAATCATTTCATGCTTTGTAGAAGAATCTGAGTATAAAGAAGCATTGCACTAAGCCTTTTCAGGGCCGGCACTTATAGTTTGTCTGCCTGTCATACGTTGTACTTTTTTACCTTTTATTGACATATTTTAGTTGTGAGTCCATGGAGTGAGGGAAAAAGAGGTAAAATGGTGGCACTCACACTCGTTCTCAAAGAGATGGAACTGCATTCCCAGGAGTCCCATGGCTTTGCAGAACGTGTAGGTAGCTGAACTCTTTTTCTTTGGGCACAACTTCAAGATCTGGGAACAAAATGGAAGACAAATGCGATTCTTAAAATTGAAAAGAGAGCCAGCGAGAGTTTAATATAATTTACGGTGATACCACACTGCCCTCTGGGTAATTAAGTATATTGAGGGGAAAACTCACCAGTGTAAAATTAGTACATAACTTCTTAACAGTTGAACTGATGTCCTAATTTTCATGTCCATGAAAACATACTGCGGGAACCGAATAAACCTGGAGGCCACAATGTGATTTTATTCATTAATAACATTAAGAGCTCGGCGTAAATCTTGACGGAGGTGCAGAGTGGACAGCGAACCAGAAAGTTTTAGGCAGTTTGAGCTTTGATATTTTCAGAGCAGTTTAAAACCAAAGCACGTTTCTTTCCACAGTGACAGTTCCATATGGCTTACTTGTGATAAAAAAGAACAATTTTCATCCATAAATTATGCAAATAAAAGGACTCCCAAACGGTGTAATCTGTAATAGTATGCTCTCCAATTTTCAGTTGCGCTGGAAACACAGATTGGTTGCCCAATGACCACTCGTAGTTCAATCATTAAAAATTTGTCAGTTGAAACTTGTTGACCCGATGTGGTCATCACGTGAAAAAAATAAAATAAAATAAAATTCTCTAATCAATCAAAAAAACAAAAGTAATATGTCATCAGGGAACACCATGCTCTAATATTTCTTAAATCTCATTTCAATTAAATATCAGCTTAAAATATATATATATATAAAATGCTGACAATTATGTGAGATGATTATCAAAATTTGGCCAATAAGGGAGGAATATTTCAACAGTCATCTAAGCAGTAACCTTACGATTTTCTGCTGGAAACAGATAACATTACAAGAACACAAAACTTGTTAAAAAGACTCTTTTGCAGTGAATAAATAATTATGACTTTAATTGTGCCTCAGAAACTTGTTTTCTGACTTGTTTTTACCAAATTAAACAACTTCTGCGCCAATAATTTCTGCTCATGTTGCCTCTGAAATGCTCCCTTGAAAAAAATGTTCTTTAAAAAACTGGCTGGGAAAGTACTTTCAATTTCCTCATCCTTTGTGACAGAGATTAGAGAGAAGGGGTTTAATTATGAGTTTAATACTTCATTTTAAGATTACATTTAAATCTGCCCAATAAGGACATTCATTATGCAGACAATTTAATCCAAGATTTATTGCTAACTTTTTTGGTAACAACGGCTGCATTAATCACAAATGATGAAAGCTCAATCACGGGCTTATCCATTTGATTCAGAAAGTTAGCAAGGGTACTGTTAATGAGTTAAGAGTAGATCATACATCTCTGAGCAGAGCAGTTTTAGAAAAGAGAACAACGGGAAATGAAAAGGAAATGGTGCCCCGTGAAGCCTGAATGCATTATCCTGGAAAGCCTGGCCGCTGGATAAATTTAACACAATTTAAAGCAGTGAATCCTTTACCTTTTGGGGCAACACAAGGATACATGGGCTTGTCATTTTAAATCTTTATACATCCCTGAAAAGAATGCCACTTTGAGTGTAATTCACAAAGGCACCCTGGGTTTTAGTTTTCTTTCTGACTAGTACAACGCATCTGCTTTAAAACAGCATGGTTGGATGCAAAGGCTACATTAAGCCGACGGATTCAGAGCAGGGATCACTAAATCTGGACTTGAAATCTAAATCCTGACCCAGTTCTCTTCTCTCTCTAGTAATTGACTAATTAACAGAGCTATTAGTGTCTCTGATTGGCCAGATTAGCTTTAAATCTGACTTTCCAATAAACGGAGGGAGGAATGCCAGAGGTTTTCAGATGCTGAGCGCAGTGATTTGATGACCTCAGGCCCACAGGCTCTTACCACGATGAGGTCATTGAAGAGGAACACCTCCCTTTGGTGGGCGGCCTGCTTCTGGGCCTTGTTGACATCGGACACTTCAAAAAGGCGACTGCAGCAAACCAGTCGTCGGTGGGGGACGGACAGCACCTGGCGGAGAGATCAAGAGAAGTGGCCATCGCTATGGGACCTGACTGACACCAGCTTACTTCCTTTCCTGCCTTCAGCCTCCATCCAGTGGGAGATGTAATGCTGCGTTCAAATTGTACTGGGAGGTTGGGATTTCTATGCTCCCAGTTGGAAATTTCAATTTGAACGCCCCCCTGAAGTCGAATTTCCAACTCGGAAAGTCGGAGATTGCTCACCTATCATGAGTTCCCAGTTCCGAGTTCAAGATGGTTGCACCTTAAATCAACAGTAAGCGAAAACTGCAATAACAAACTGTATATTTGCGATTCTGTATTATTTGTGTGTCATTAAATCAGTTGTACACGCAGTACTGAATAGACTTTATCGATGGTCTTGTTGCTACGGTGTTTGCATGCAAAAAATACATAGTAATGCATTGTTATCAACTCTAATAAAGTCTATCCTGGCTAGAGGACACACCACTGACCCCCAAGTTAGATTTCCGACTTGCAAAATAGAATGCAGTCAGCTCGGGTATGATGCTATTCCCAGCCCCGACATCCAACTTCTGAGCCAAATCCAACGCAGCATAAGAACATAACACAAGGAAAAGATGCAGGGAGGGCAGAACTGTTGTGTTTTTGGGAAACGGCACATCTCTGCTTTTTCATGTCGAGGGTTTGGAGCACAATGGTGATGTGTCCAAATTTTGTGATTTTGAGATTTTTACCTCCTGTCACACATGTGCCATGAGCCTCAGTTTTAAACAGAATTCACATTTTCACTTTGTGGTATGTCCAACAAAATCTGCTTATATGAATTAAACATTGATATTTTGATGAATAAACATGAATAGTATTATGGAACCATCTGTCTTCCATTGCAAACAAACTTAACTTCAATCTATCACCATCGTGTTATGTCACATCAAGTGCTAGAATAGCAGCAATCTGATATAGCGCAAAACTGTCGTAAATTGGGAGATGAGAGGAAGGAAGGGGATTTTTTGTCGGCGTCCGCACTTCCGGTAATAAGACCAGCTTCGCCAAGTCAATGCATGCATGACGAAATGCAATGAGCATTGCGCAGCTTCGCCGTCGAATACCATGATTGATACACAGATATGAATATGAAAATATTGCAAAATTAACATAAACGCTTTATTCGAGTCAAAGCCGGAGTTCACGTCCTGGAACTAAACGCTATACTGTAAATCGCCATTGCCGATATGAGCGGAAGTTCACTCGTCGACATTTTGCCTGTTGAGCCGTCATTATCAGCAAGCATATCCGCCTTGCGATGTGCCGTATTGTATATCAGACCGCTCCTATTGTCGGAGCGCGGAAGTGACATGTCCATTTTGGAGATTTTGGCCATGATGTCGCAGTACCACACTTATGAAAACTTACATGTTCAGTATACCTCTGAATCATGCAGTAAAAGAGTGATTGACATAAAAATGATGTAAATGATGTACCTGATTTAATAGAATATTTGCATACCTAAAAATCTATTTTTCTCAAAACCTCTAATATGGACATATAACCATTGCGCTCCGAACCCTCGATGTGTCCGTTTTAAACCATTTCAAACTCGGCAAAGGGGCGGAGGCGGAGGATCCGAAGATTAATTGCAATACGCAAACAACAAAAGGATGAACTCAAATTTCTCAAGCATCTCTCCTGAACCTCCTAGCTCCTTCAAGGAACATTTTATGGGTTGAAATGCCCAAAAAGATAGTAGATTATAATAGGCTGAGTCAGGAAAAACCAACAACACAGGGACCGATAAAAGAAGCTGTGTGAATGAGCCCAGAGGAAGTGAACACCTGGGCAGCACAGGTGCACGATCGCCCAGAACAGCGGCTCTCAATAACTGCCACCGACACCGGAACCCTAACTTTGGTAGTTATGTGGCTTATGAAGTCTTGCTAAAACTCGACGTTGTCTTAACTGCCATCTGCTCCCCTATTTAAGCCAAAAATCTTTGATATAGAGGAAATTCTGCAGTAGCAACAGGCCTCAGATCTGCTGTGGGTGTCCCCCAAGAGAATGTTTTTGTGATGGGATCATCATGAACCAGAACCACTGAGTTAGTGAGGAACTGGTTCCCTGAAGCTGAGACACACTATACTCCATATTAACTCATCCCTATGCTCTTTCCATCACGGTCCTCAGCTACACAGACAAAATTGTGGTATTTTGACTCCGTGCTGTACCCCAACATATTTCATTTGATCGCAATAAATGAAGTTTAGGAAACATGCACATGTGAAGCAGCATCAGCTTCAATGTGCAGATGAATGTAGTGCAGGTGCATCCACATCATGTGAACTTCATAGTGTCATAGTGTCACTGTTTAAATACTGACAAACACCACTGAATGCAGTAGCAGAGGTTGACAATGGGCTGGAGTCAATAGCGCCAGGGAAACCAGCCCCAAATACGGTATATCTTTGACTTCACAGATACTTCACAGACCAGTAAGGACTGGTGAGGGACAACTACATTAGTCTGACAGAGGACACATGAGTCTTAGCAGTGATTAAAATATCCCAGGTAAGGGAGAAGACCAGCTAAGGATTGTTCCTCTACACCCAAACGCCTGGCTGGCCGAGATAAGCTTAGTGTGACCGTATGCTTTAGGATTTCCACTGCATCTAAAGGTGAGAGGAGAACCTCATCTGCGCTGCACTCATTTACAAGGACATAATCACCTCCCCTTTTCAACTGCATACAACCAGTAGGGGACGACCAGATATTTGATGCAACTGTGCACAGTGAATCTTTGGGAGATGGCTATAGTGACTTTATTTATTATTATAATTATTATTATCAATGTAAACATGTATTATTATGCAGTAGCATATGAAGAAAACGAGAAAAACGATCAGTCCAAAATTTAGCATTTTTGTATATTTTGTATACAAGTATTAAACATTATAATAATATTTATAATAATATATAATAATATCATATTTTATTATAATATTTTATATATTTTATATATTTGCATATTTATTTGCATTATATTTGCATAAATCAGTGCTTTGTTTCTAAGATCTTTTTGAAGTTTTAATTCATCATTTCTCCACAACGTGAAAATGTGACTGATAATTTTTATATTGTGGTCTTTATATAGAATAGATATGTAAAATATAGTGACAAATATAGTTAAGCTATTTAATACAATCAACATCCTCTAACAATATTCTTTCTCAGCCTGATAAAAAAGTCAAATAATATGTCTTGTTCCTCACTGTTCCACCACAGGCTTGAGAATCCAATACGGCTGGAATTTCTTGAAAGTTCCCACAATGCTTTGCAGCTCAAAGCCACCATGTCCACGGCCCACTGCTCCATTTAACAAAGGGGATTAGAGGCGGAGGACAGATTAGAGAGGAGCGCGGTCTGATGGCCGCCTGATGTGCTGATGAGGAGGATTAAACGAGGGAACAAGCGATCCGGCACTTTAGGCGACGTTCTGACCAATCGCTGCTCTGTTCTCTCAGGGAGAATGTCATCGCTAACAGCCACGTGAAGAAGGAGAGAAAAAGCTGCCAATGTTGACTTCTTACATCACTTTCTGAGATGAATTAAGATCTTAGATGGAAAATTGATTCCCGTTGGCACATGATCCTGATACGGAAAATTGCAGTATAGAGTATTTATGCGCTTGTGTGAAACGGACGAAGGACTGTGCTCTAATATTATTTGCAACTCTCCATTGCATATTGAGTTGATGTGTTGAGTCTCAGAACAGAAACAGCTGTGGTAACTGTGCCTGTTCTGTGGCTACGCCAACCGTGACTGTTCTGTAGCTATTCTAATCAAGCCTGTTTTGCACATGTAAAGTGTGACCGTTCTGTCTGTGCGCAAACTGTTACTGTTCTGTGGCGATGCTAACTATGACTTCTCTATGATAATGCTAACTATGACTGTTTTGTTGCCGTACTAATTCTGACTATTACCCCACTTATAGTAATCTTACTATTAGTTCTGAAAGTTCTTCCCCACGCTAACTTTGACTACTCTGTGTAAAACGCGACTGTTTTGAACCATGTAGCATTAAACACTCACCGTCTTCATGCCCACGATGGACTGCTCCACCTTGGTAACGTAGGTGACGTGGTCCTCGTTGGAGCGTAGCTCCCTCTGCTGTATGCGCTCGTAAATACCCACCACCATGTCCCTCGGGATATCGGCGCCGTCGTCCACCCCTGGATGGCAAAACAGATGCTGAGAAAAACGAATTGTCAACTGAACTTCACGAAGGCAAGACGTCTTGTCGCTTTGACAAAGAAAAGTTCTCTGAATGTGAAGAGGTGAAGTTCATCTGTGAAGAACTTCAGCAAACAGTCACACAACTTAACTCACTTAAAGCAACAAGAGGACTTGACTTCGTCAAATCATCTTTTTCTTTTACAGTTGCAGAAGAGAAGCCAAAGATTGAAAAACCAAAATACCATAAAATAAGGCCCCAGTGGTGATCCAGGTTTAGAAAGTGCTTGCTGTTTCTAGAATTTAGCTCCAGTGATCTGGATTTTCTACTAAGCACAATTTTTTTAGCCGGAAGGCATAACTAATTAGTGAAATCAACTGCCTGAAAAAATCCTTGGCAGGACATTTCCTCCCAGGCCCGGGACTTTCCTCCTCTGCCTACGGTACGAGCTTTTTTTTGCAGCTGAAAACTACAGGGACAAACTCAGGCTCTACTAACTTTTAAGTAACAGCACAAGCTCAGTGCGAATATAGCTGTGAAGTACTGCTTCACATCAAGCTGAGAAGACTGGGGTCTCACTTCTAAAGAAAAGTCTGAGAAGAAGAAAAATCTTTCGGCATCGTCTCGCTGCGACGCTGAAAATTTTTACGCTCTGTGCCGCTGCCTTATGAAATAATTATGCGACAGAGACACTAAGCTTTGCAAAGTCATGATGGAATAAATGGCATGATTGCATAATGTAGGAAGAAATGTGCACGAGTGGCAAACTGGAGACAAACAGGAATAACAACCAAACGAATGACGGCAAAGCTGTTTCTGATCACCCCCCAGGATGCAGAAGGCCGGTGTTGAAAGCCAGAGACATTCTATTACTTTCAATCTTCAGTGTATGAGTGCTGCGTCTGTGTGCATTTATAATGCTAATAATTTTTTAAGGCCCGTAGGAATTCACCACACAGAGTTTATTTATTTCCCGTGCAGTAGCTGCACCTAAAAGGCAGTGCGTGGGTGCTGTAGAACTTGGGAAGGGTTTCAGACAGCATAAAGAATGGTGCTCAAAAGTAGAAATGCCCAGAGGTGAGTATTTTCATGAACAAAGACAATATTTCAACTGTGTGGCACACGGCTGGCACATTTCAGCAGAATTTTAGAATAGCATCATTATAATGATAATGGTCTGTTGTAGTCAGACCAAAGGCCAGGGCTGCCATGGGGCTGGGAGGACCAGCTCGCTGTCTGGGAAAGAGTGCCAGGAAACAACGAAAATGTCTGAGAGTAGACAGGAGTTGCCATGGAGACATCAGATCGCTCACGCTGTGCATCCATAAGATGGTGAAACTCAAGGGAAGGCACACTGTTTTAAAACTATAACTAAAAGGAAAAACCAAAAAAACAGCGCAGCAACAGCCATTGCCTTTTTGCATTCTTGTTACGTTCGAGAAACCACGTGCCGTGTTTTGGAGCTCATTTTCAAATGGAATTACGAACACTAAGTTACATAGGTATTTCAAAAACATTATGGCATTATATTCTATTGAAGTACTAACAATGGACAGGAGTATATAATTATGGGGATCATGTGAGACTAAGGATTCATTAGAGCTAGCTACAGTTTGTCGTCAGCAGCTACGTAACTAACGGTTGCTCCAAGTTAATCGTGAGAAAACTCAAGAGTTCGTAACCCAGCGTTCCCATGTTTGAGGGCTAAGCTTCCAAGCTCCCAAAGGAATCAACAATAAGCCTCAGTTATACCTTCACCTGGCTCCGTTCGTGGGTTGTACGCGCACCTCAACAGAGCGTGTAGGCAATAATACTTGGCGCATTCTCCACTACAGTATTTGCCTCAAAGACAGGAGACAGTAGAAAACAAGTAGATCAGAGGGATCTAATAGCTGCGACCTGGCCTAGCATCCATCACGTGGCCTAGTGTCCATGACTGGTGGTTTCTTGTACAAGTGTGACCTCGAAATTGGCAAATGACCTTGAAAATCAATAGGGAACCCTTCCTCTGTACCAAGAAGCTTGTTGTAAGATTTAAAAGCCATCCATCAAGTTAAACTCGAGTTACGGTGCGAAAACCGTCAAATCGGGGAAAATTGACACTTTTTTTACCTTTGTGACCTTGGGATTTGACGGATGACCTTGACAAACAAAAGGGAACACTTCCTCTATGCCTAGAAGCTATTTCCAAAATTTCATAGCGATCCATGAATTCTAACTGGAGTTAAAGCGCGAAAACCCGCAAACAAGGTCGTTACCTCTGTGAACTTGACCTTTGACATTTGACCTCGACCTTGTGCATGGACATTACTTTGTTGAAGGTCAATAACTCCTGAAAATTTCATGATGATACGACGACAGGAACATGGTGAAAAAGGTGTCACAGACGGACGGACGGACGGACAGACAAATGGACAGATAAAAGCGTTCATAGAGCTGCTTGGTCGCAGCTAAAAATACTATAGGAAGTAGTAGAAACAGGCAAAAAACAGTCGAAGTAGAAGCAAGCAATGATCCATTTTGAACTGGGCAACACTGGCGCGGCTTGCGAAAAGTTTCAAAATCCTGGAGGTGCGCGACCTCGCGAAGCGCCAGCGCGCGCGGCTGTCGCCAGGTGCACAATTACGTCATTTGTGGCGCGCGAACCTCGCGCACTCCCGACTGCGTCGAGCATAAACTAGGCTTTGGTCACCAGGCTACTGCGATGACATGCAAGGGCTAAAAGTTCTGATTGGCTCAGAGCAACAGCTGCTTTCCAACTGACATCTCTTGGGTACGGCTCACCTCTGAGGTTGCGGATGAAGTCCTCCAGCATCATTTTTCGGTCTGGTTTGATGTTGGGGCTGTACATGTCTGTGTTGAGGAGGATGATGGCGAAGGCCAGGATGAAGATCGTGTCGGGGTTGTGAAACTGCTGCACCACGTCGGGGTTACACATACAGTACCGCTGGCTGGAGGAAGAGGAAGAGGACCACAAAGGTGAAGGCCAGTGATTTGGCACTAGATACACACTAAAAAAGTAAATGTGGGATTAACTTTCAAATGAAATATGATCTGATTCCATGCATGTGTGTGCACTGAACTAAAGCACTTCTAAGATTCTACGCTCTGTCAAGTTAATCTGAGGTAACTTCACACAGTTATGCGGAACCTGCTGACATAAATTGAGAACGAATCCACACTTTCAGTCTTTAGAATGGAATCTGGCCCGAACGCAGCTTCTCAGTTGCAGAGTGTCAGCACCATTGCAATATCGCGCCCAGAGCCGGTGCGCTCAATTTCATTTTATTAACGCAGGCTGTCGCAGAGGAGCTTTACGGAGTAACAGAGGACAAATGCTGGGCCTAAATTGCCAAAGAGTGAACGCACAAGGTAAAAAATAAAATAAAAACTCTCCGGTGAGACAATAAACCTCAAAACTTGTTCAGGAATCACCCTACACTGTTTTAAACTTGCACCTTTTTTGCCAGTTTATTTAATTGGCAACCCTTTTGCCAGTTGTTTTAACTGTAATTTTACATTGACAATTACAACAGAGGTTCCATGTTTGTTCAGTGTACCCTACAGCTAAATGTACGCCAGACTCACTTACAGTTAAAATAACTGGCAAACAAGGAGCAAGTTCATAACAGTGTAATAGGCAGCAGTCTTGAGAGGAGGCTTGTTTTAAGACGAGGAGCCCATTCTTCGCTGACCAGGGGTGCCTTTCCTGAAATCACGGATGCTAACTTACATAGTTGAACCCTTTGACTGTCAATGGAAGAAGTAAGGGATAAAAGCATCATTCCATATTAGTCCTCGTCAGTCAGAGCTGTATTTCACAAGCTAATATCCCTCAGTCTAAGCAATACATCAGTCAATTTCATCTGCACAGTTCTATAACAGAGAGTGACAGCCAGAGCCTCCAGTTATTTAGAGGAAAAGGCTTGGAATACAAAATAAGTGCAGAAATACAAAGAGACTCTTTGTTCTTTCCAAAATGTATAAACATGATTTTCTACCCTTTATTTCCCCTGATTTTCTACTCTTTTTTTTTCCCCCTCACCAAATAAACTGACAGCACATGTTGCCAACGTTCATCTTTGGACCCTATTCGTATTCGTCGCTCTGTTATAGCATTAGCCAGTCGGAGGAATCGTGAACCATTTTCAGTATGAAGGGAGTTGAGCTCTTTGAAAATGAAAGAAAAAAGTGAACTTTCAAGCCGCTTTCACACTTGACGCACAACAGATTACATCCAAAGTCAATGCAAAGACGCGAATACACGCGTGTATTCGCGTCTTTGCATTGACTTTGGATGTAATCTGTCGTGTGAAAATTTGTTTTGCATCTGGTGTGAAAGCAGCTTCAGAGTCTTCGAGCGGAGAAGACGAGTCATTGGAAATACGAACAGCTAAATCAGGCAAACACAAACTTAGACAGAAACTGTGCAAACGCGCATACCTACATTGCACATACACACACACACAAACACACACTCAAACGCAAACGCACACATACATTCATACATACATACACACAATCTGTACATACAAATTTAGAAACATACATATTCACACACACATACACATATACTGAAAGAGATACACGCTTGCATACAAACACACATATACACTTACTCACAAACGCAGATACATACACACACCTACAATCAATAAATATGGTGCGAAAGCATGTTCCTGATTCCTGAGAAAATGGTGCGATAACAGATCACTGATCATGACACGCCTCATCATCCCCCTCGCCTTGGTCACGGCTCTCTGACGTCATCCCAGCTTCACACAGCACCGCGTTCTCAGGAATAACCGCCTCCTACACACCGCTGAAGAGAGACCCGCTACACCTCCGCCTCATTACGCTCCACGGCGCAATCAAAACACCTCATTAGCAGCAAGGGCTGCGAATGCAAACAGCCTCCTACTTTCAGTCTCACTCAACATCAGACTGCTTCTGCGCTCTTAAATCAGCGCGAATCATCCGCAGAGATGTTTAGTTTAACCGTGTGTATGTCGCAGTACGCACCCGATATATGCTAACGAGAGGGCGTTCTGAAGAAAAAAAAAACATCTCCTCCCTCATAGTGTATCCGTTTGAAATTTCAGTCTCCTTGCCTGATCAGGACTGTAGGGGTGTCACTGATTGGCTCTACCTCTATCACAGCTTCCGTCCAACAAAGAATACGAACGTAGAAAATATCAACACAAGCCATCTCGCTGAAATTACTGACAACCTTAATTATGGATGTGCTTAAAGGGCACTTATAATGTATTTCTGTGTTTTGTCTCTTACACATAACGTCAGAATGAAAAAGTTATCCACCTGAGGAAACCCTCAGGTTTCGCACAGCTCTGAATCCTCAATTTCTAACAGTTTTTTCCAGACTAGCTACAGTATGACATCATAGCGTGAGAGATTTCGACAGGGTCATTTGGTCCTGGCATAGGATAAATCATTAATCGCATGTACAGTCCATGAGATAAGGTCACTGAAAAAGGCTGACTTTTATTCAAAAAAAAAAAAAAAAAAAAGCCAAGTGCTCTGTCATCAACTGCAACATCCAACATAACGTCAAATCCCAGTGGGCACAACAACGTTGAAGCAACGTTGAAATAAGGCTGGATTTGAAAGTTGAGTGGATGTTGGTAATCTGACGTTGCATCGACGTTGGCGCCCTCATGTACAAATATTACTCAACGTCGACACAACGTTGTATTATCCACCAATAAATAACACATAAGGGGCCAATGTTTAATCAACGTTGATTCAAAGTTAGAGTTTTGACAACGCCAGAGGTTGAATAGTGTAACCCTGGTTCAACGTTGAATCAACATCGTGCGACGTCATGACCAAATATCAACTTCATTTCAAGGTTGAAATGAGATTGAATGCCCACAGAGATGTGTTCATTGTCTGCCAGTGTCAGATGAGATAAAAAAGCGGTGGCGTAGATTTATTTTCTTGGAGAATATGTAGCTAGAGAGGTAGCCATTTTCCTGTTTGTTTTCATACTTAAAAGGAATTCCAAGTGTAATGTTAATTGTACTTGCATAGCTTGGTTGTCAATGAAACCTAACACCAAATTGCATAGCATGCACACATTTCCATAATTATTGTTAAGTTTATTAGCCAGCTCGTTGGTAAGTCAAAAATGTATTTACAAATTACAACCAATTGCTAGTTTAATCGGGGCGATGTATGGGACGCATTGATAAGAAGAGACAGCATGGGTGAACATGGAATTCAATAGCAGAAGAGTAGCGCACCCATTCACCATGGATGGAATGTTTGCATATTAGCAAATGCTAGAAACCAACCATTCTGAAAGTTTGAGGCTAAAACCGAAGTGTTATTAAATTATAATGGTGACTGCATGTCACACTTTTTACCTTTCCCACATTACCTTTCCATGCTCAATGAGTAGTTCAATAACTGGCCGCTGAATCATTTATGCGCATTTACAAACTGTGGCCCAAGGAGTTTTAACAATATCGCTCACCTACGGCACATGGGGCCGGCGGCTGCGTTTGCCATCCAATCAGATCAGAGTTCATTATATAGAGGGGACACCCACTCAGAATGGCCTGTTTTTCAGAGGGTTGTGAATGCGAAGAATCAAATGGGCAAGAAATCCTGGATTTTTATGTTTTTTTTTTTTTTTTTGCTAAAAAGTTTATGAAACCACCCTTAGGGCATTCTAGAATAACTTGAAAACAGCCTAATTTGACCCCTTTATGCTAGGAGAGAATCAACATTAACGACAGAATAAGATTCTAAGTTTGTTAGCTGCTGTAGGCCCACTAAAATCTAGCAATCTACAACACAGCGACACGCTTAGAATCTTACTGAGACGTTGATGAAAGGTAAGTCATACATAAAAATACAGAAGTCAACCAGCAGGTAGACAGTATATTACCCAGTGTACATAAGGTACCAATGGAAAACATGGATAAAAAACAAAATCAAATAATGAGCAAACTGCAGAATGCTTCTGCTACTTCAAGAGTAATGGAGTTGATGCATGCCAGAAATCCAAAAAGGATAATAAACATAAATGAAAAAAAAAAAACTGCATATTTTTGCGTATATTGCTGAAAGAATCCTGTTACTAATAGAGATAGATTGCGATGAGGCAGCACAGATGCCATTTCATCAATGTCCAAGTGTTGATTCCAGAAAATGATGGAGGCAGAGACACAGATAATGAATAACTATTTATCACAATTTATCTGTCAGTATTGCATGCAGGCATACTGTCGCCTATATTAGATTAAATATTTGGCAGTTTGCTAATATTCAACTGCCAATGGAAATATAATTTTATGATCTAATGTTTGATTTTCCACAATAACTGTCTGTAATTATATATTATTAATTGTAATGATCAATGTAACCAAGGCTAGAGGAAGAAATAAATATTTGATGAAAGTCCAGATCTCAAAAGGTCGAATTTCATGTTTACGATTTAGCAGGCAATTATGGAAAGCAAAATATCTTCAAAAACTTTCATGCAAATAGACTTCCAAACTTAAAGCTCCAGGAAGAGGTGACTGATTTTATGAGAAATAAAATTTTAACGTCCAAATCTCCAAGGTCTCTTTTCATAACTGCCTATAAATCAGTGGACATTATGGAGAGAAAAATGTCATAAAATTCTTTATATTTCTTAAATTCCAAGAGAAGACCAACTACCATGAGAAATAAAATGTTTACAGAGCAAGTCAGCTGGTCTCTTTTTAAATAACATTCACAAAACTGGAGGCAACTCAATGGGACAAAGTTAAATGGCTGTATTTCAACATTTAAAATATAAATATAATTCAATTTACTAACATGGCAAAATAGTCATTTTGGAGTCACAGTCGTGTTTTTCTCCAATTCTAATGCTATCAGTCACAGCAAAAGCTGGGCAACTTCTGACACATTCATGTCATTTACAACCCAAACAAGCACAGCACTTGGATTTGAGAGCAACATGGAATCAGACAATTCAATTGCAATTGCAGGTGTCAATCACTCTGTAAAGACTCACGTATGATTTAAGAACCTCTCATTTGAAAGAAGACAGACGTTCTCGGGACACGGAATGTAATTAATAGTTTTAAATGAATAGCATGTGGTGCTAAATAGTCTAACCGCTTTTGATTGAACTCAAGTGTATGGGTGTGTGGATGTGTGTGTCTACGTTCATTTTTGTACGTGAGTGAGTGTTTGTGTGTGCGTACTCATATAGTCATGCATGTGCTACATATGTACATGTGTGTTTGTTTTTGAGTGTAGATGTAAGGGTGTGTACCAGTGGCGGCTCATGAACTGGCGATAGGGGAGGCTCAAACAATCCCTTAAAAAATCCCTTAAAAAAACGATTGGTTATGACTTGTTTTCAATCATTCATTTAAATTACCATTACAGAAACTCCGAAAACTCTCAACATTATCAGGTGGCCAGTGTAACGATTGGTTATGACTTGTTTTCAATCATTCATTTAAATTACCATTACAGAAACTCCGAAAACTCTCAACATTATCAGGTGGCCAGTGTTCATTTATAAAGAACAGGCCCACCAGTCAACTCTCACGTATTCGGTGGGAGTTTTAGTGGCATATTTACAGTCCTATGCTGTAGTCAGCAATAATTCAATCAACGCGTATGTAAGAGTGCAGAGTTGAAGTCCTTGTGCACTGGAGGGGTTGGAAGCAATGGAACTGCATAAAGACGTTTCAAATGATCTTATTTCATGTAAACGATCATGAAACACGTGCAATGCTTCCAAGCCCTGAATAAAGAAAAGTGTGAGAAGTCTGGAGTCGTAATCGGAATGCGTAATAAATGAACACTGCCCACACCTGATCATTTTGAGAGTTTTCGGAGTTTCTGTAATGGTAATTTAAATGAATGATTGAGAGCAGGTCATGACCAATCATTAATTATAAGGGATTGTTTGAGCTTCCCCTATTGGCAGTTCAAGAGCTGCCACTGGTTTATACACATATCTGTGTGTGTGTGAGTGTGTGTGTGTGTGTGTGTATG
This sequence comes from Gymnothorax reevesii, assembly GCA_029721435.1. Lineage (NCBI taxonomy): Eukaryota > Metazoa > Chordata > Actinopteri > Anguilliformes > Muraenidae > Gymnothorax > Gymnothorax reevesii. The sequence goes on along the minus strand of CM056579.1, from coordinate 19,284,378 downwards.
TGTACTGTCTCTTTTACCAGGCAGTCAGCCATGGGGCTAACTACACAGAATCAGGGACCGGAATACTCTTTGCTGTTCTTTATGGCTACAATAAACCCTAACCACCACAATTAAAGCCTAATAAAACATTTCGGTGTGACATTTTAATTGCAGATTAGTATTATTTACTGTGTCTGCAGTGATCGTTTCTCCAGTTTAAGACTGATTCTATAATCCCCTTCCACCGCCCCCTGCCGACCCAAAAAAAAAAAAAACAATCCTGTTTACAGCTTCTAAAATCCCAAAGCCACCTTTAACACCACATCAATGTTGCATCATGCGCAAATGCCTTGTGATGTCCTACTATAAACATGGCCAAAACTGAAAAAAACAGACATCAGTCCTGTAAAGGTCAGGCTGTCAAAGATAGTCCCACAGTCCCAATGCTTACGGCTGGTGTCTGCATGTTCTTTCAGTGTTGGCGTGGGCCTCGTCCAGCCAATCCAATTCGTTCCATCCCCAACAACCTACCACATTAGTAGAACTCCTTCCAGTGGCCCCAAACCAAGAAACAGATTGTAGAACTGGAGTTGTCCACGGGCTGCAATGTGGCTGCCCACAGCCTCTAAATATCTTGGTTGGATCAAGTGCAAAAGGCAGATTAACTAAATAAGGAATATCTTATCTCATCTTCCGGAGACCATCACACTCAATATTTACACACAGAACTTCAGTTTGGGTCTGAGGAGGATAACTAAATAAAAAAAAAAGAAGACAAGCTTTGATTTTAACTTTTAGAGTGCTAAATGCAGATATTAAAATGAAAGCTACTGAAAACCTATCACGTGGCGACTTGTTTAAAAGAACTCCCCTGCTATGGCAAGCCGTTTTATCTTTATCTATAATTATCAGATATCTATAATTCAATTTTGACATGTTATAATTCCAAATCGACATATCCATAATGTAATTTTGACTCGTTAGAATTCTAATTAATGATATCTGCAGCTCAATTCTCACTAGTCACAATGCAAATTGTTGATATCAACAATTCCATTCTCGCTAGAGGAACACATATCGGACACATCAACAATTGGCTACATATCCGAAATTAATATGCTAATTCGGTGAAATATCCGAAATGAATATGCTGATTTTATTACATATCCAAAATGCAATTGTTGATATGTGGAACATACCTGAAACGCAATGTCACTGTCAAATCTCAATAAACTCCAGCTGGTACAAAACACTGTTGCCAGGCTTTTAACATACTCTAAAAAGAGGGAACTCATGACACCAATTTTAGCTCAGTTACACTGGCTGCCTATTCAATTCAGAATTGAGTTTTAAATTTTGATTTTTGTTTTTAAAGCCCTAAATGGTTTCGCCTCACCTTACATTTCTGAACTTCTGCTCCCACACTCTACAACCAGGTCACTCAGGCCACAAGATCAATCACTTCTTACTGTCCCACGTACGTCTCAAAACCCGCGGTGACCGAACTTTATCTGTCGCTGCTCCAAAGCTTTGGAATACCCTCCCTCCACATTTCAAATCCTCCCCTACAATTACCTCTTTTAAATCCAATCTTAAGACCCATTTTTTCTCACTTGCTTTTAAGTCAGACTGATGTCTGGTCTTATTTTATTTTATTTTATTCTACTTTATTTACTTTTGTTGTTATTGCTGTTGTTGTTTTGCCCCAAATACACACACTTAACCTTGTGTAGATGTATGGTCTTTCTGTCTTTGTTATGACCCCTTAGCTAACTTTTTGTTCAGCCGTTTGGCTCAACCCTTGTTGCTTTTAAATGTGCTATACAAATAAATGACTTGACTTGTTGATATCTGAAATGGGAAAATACATTTCCACTAGTCACAATTCTTTTTAGGCATGTGAAAATTCAATTGTAGATATCTATAATTGTCATTCATACAAGTGAAAAAGGAATTACTGATATCTATAATTAAATTAAAGATATCTTTAAATCAGTTTTGACTAGTCAAAATGTAATTACAGTGAAAATATATTTGGAACATGTCAAAATTGTTTTACAGATATCTTGAAATGACATTTTGACATGTAGAAATGTCATTTCCACTAGTGGAAACTAAATTGCGACCACTAAGCCCAACTGATTAAATGGTAAAACGGCTTGCCGTACCCTTCTGAGACAGTGACATGTGCTTGAGATCATATTCAAAAAATCATTCATTGACCCCCTGGGCCCTGTGGGTGTTCGGCCATTGTCATCCTGGAAGGGGCCACTATCACCATGGTCGTAAAGCTTCATCATAGGATACAGAGGTTATCACACTGAATAACTGCATTGGTTTGCAGTGACCCTTCCATCTTTAATCGGGCAAGTGGACCCCAACAATGTCAAGGAAATTAACAAAAGCATCTGCTTTTGTTCGGTTTTTCAACAAATAAAGTTGAAAAATAAATGAAGTTCTTTTCCTTTAATTTGCCACTCGTCTGTATATGTACGTCACGGTTACTCATCATTGGCTCTATGACTGCTATTAAGTGTGATCTGGCCTTTCAATCTGTTGTGCGGAATGGATGTTCGGCTGGTGTGAAGCGGGTCGCTGAGGTAGGCGTGAACTGATATCATCTCTCAAGTTTATCTAATCACAGTCTAGCTCAGCTAGAAGAGAGCACGATCTTGTAAGGGTGCCATCATCTAGTACCCCATGATTTAGGCTCTCCAATCACACATAAGACTGCGTTACTGCAACGGTCTCCGCTCCCTCCTGCTTGCCAACAGTACACAGAAGATTAGACTCAAAACAAAGAGAAAGTCGAAGGTATCTGCTTCGGATGAACTCTGATCATGGAACCAGGGATTTACGACTGATGATGTTGGGCAGAAAAATCGAACTATTTCTGCCCTTATGAAAATATTATTTTTTAATAATGCAACAGTATTATTGGCATAACTATAGCATTACGATAGTTTGCATAGTTTAACTAGAGTAGTACTATAGCCATCACAATATAATTATGATATTACCACAGTCAAAAGTACCATGATATTATTATAGTCCACACAACTGTAATGCTGTAGTTTGAATATCTATAGTAAAACTCCCATCCATTACCATCCATTTACTACGGAGGTGGGCAGCGAGGGCCGTATCTGTCACTGGTCTTCCCATCAACTTCTGGCCTTTAATGAGTTGATTGTCTAAATTAGCCAAACCACTTATGAAATATGACATTTCAGGCGTATTTCTTTAACTTATCATGAATGACCAAAGACGGTTCCTGTCTCCCTTCATAAAACATTTTCCTTTGATCGAATCATTAGACAAATCTATATTTGTGCATGCAATCAATTAAGTAAATTAGTCAGGGTAATTGATAGAAGTAAAAACCTGCGTACACACTGGCCCTCCAGGACTGGAATTGCCCACCCCTGAGTTACTATATGACAACTACAGCAGGGAACTACAGAAATTTTTCATAAGGGTGCTTCTGGATCTGTTGTGGGAAACGGGTCAGTATCGGTGCTGAAGTTGATCATTCTGCAGGAGGCAAATCTTAAAGGCCGTCACCACGGATAGTGCTATATAAACCAACAATTCGACTGCCCTCAGTCAGGCTGATGTGTTAGCCTTGAGGCTAACCACCCATGCTAAGGCAGCCATGTTCACTCTTTTTTTTTCTTTTTTTAAATCTTTTATTTAATGAGGTAGCACAACAGAGAGCAAGTTTCTCTTTTTCTCAGGAAGTCCTATGAAAAATGTAAGAGAGAGGATTTGTAAATGGGAGGTTAACAACCTAAATTTTTCACAGGCCCAAACGATAGCGCTCTTCATTTCACTGAAAGGCACAACATTCCTCCCTTCAGAACAGCTCAGGACTCAGGAAACACCTTTGTGTTCCCAAGGAAAAACAAACAAACAAAAAATTCACATTAATAAATCAACATCATATCAGTTCAATGCATTACATTAAAATCTGGGAATATTTCTCTCCATGTTTTGACTGAGTAACGAATATTTTGTTTCCCAACCCGCATCCTTGAATTAATCAGCATAATTTACAGAAATGATTTTTCACTCTTCCTCTGTCAACCCACAAGTCTCCACTGACATCAGATGAACTTGTTTCTTTCACCTAAGAATAATTAAAATATAATTTTTACATGCTCATATCTCTGAGAGTGCCACGTCAAAGGTTCGGAACGTAGACCCCCCGCCGTGCAGTTGTTTGACCTTCTTGCAACAAAGTTGAGGTAATTAGCTATTTTGGGTGGCTCAAAAAAACTATTGGGGAGGACTCCTACTTTCTGAAACTGGATTTAACACCTCTGATAAGCCCCCGAACCCCAGAGATTTACTGAGTGGATGAATTTTAGCAGCAGAGATCTCATTGGTTATGCATGCTGCAACTGCCATTTCAGAGCAATTACTCGGTTCAGTGATTAATCCTGAGAAAGTCAAGAAAGCAGGGTAAAATCAACTCATCATCTTACTCACTGCATCCGAGAGCCAACTTAAGCCCTGCAAACAATTTGAGTTGATCAAAATAAGTCACGTGCTGTAAGGAGAAATGCAGTTCCGGGTAATGACTTATGCATGCCTTCCCGTTTTTGGACTGTACACAGCCCTTCTCATTGGGATATGCTTTTCCCGGCCTGTTTCGCAGGCTCCGGCAAATAATTAAAAAGCTGGCTCACACCATTGAATACGCCTACGCGCTACACTGCACGATCTGTGCATACACATGATGTTTGCATTGGTAAACGACACTGATAAGCAACAGAGGTACAACACTGCTGTGCACTGGTGAATTTGACAGACAAGGACTTCCACGTGAGCATGAGAGGATAGGCCCGCTCCTATTGGCTGATTCTTCATTTCTGGGCTTTCAAAGACTACGGCTTTTTTTCCACAGACACATCAACTGCATCAGAGGCCAAGGAGGAACGGCAGAGGAAAAAGAGGTTGTGGTTATATAACGCAGAATTATTTTTAAACCAGCTGCGCTTTCCTATCCCCTGTTTGTCTCGGTACGGCCCGATGCAGAATGACAGCTGCGCCTGAGCACCGCAGCCACATTTCCAAAGTCGCTGCTAAGAGCTTGTTAAATAGAGCACAGAACAACTGAAATGCATTGACCCCCCCCCAGCCTAGCTGGATTAAAAATCAGTGGTTGTTAATACCACGATTCCGGAATGTTCATTTTTCTGCAAATGCACAATGCAAAATAAAAATCTGTTACATGCAAGAGAGGTTAATTTCATAGATGATTCCGTAGATTTCAGGATACAAGCCTTTGGGTTGGACACAACAGTGCGGAAGGACAATTCACTGACGTTCCTTCATGCTGCGCTGTTCTTTTTTCCGCATCCCGAACAATTTAGGGCAGATTCTTATGAGTACCCCGCCGAAACAAAACCTTACCAAGCATTTTAATGATGTGTCATGTCTTCAGACTTCAATGGATATCTCTATAACCTTTCATGATAGAAAAAAAAACTCATTTCTAGACTTGAGGTTTGTTCACGGGCTAACTGAAATTATCTTATCTTATCTAATCAACATGAGTAAATATGTCAAACACAGACCACAATATTCCTGGGAAAGGAAGTATGGATGCAGCATCACCAAAACAGCAGAGCAAGTTGATTGTACGGGTTGCTATGCAGTGCTAGCTGCACAACCTGACAAATCGGTGCTAGCTGTGAGTCGGTGCTAGCAGTGCTAGCTGTGAGTCACAACCTGACAAGCCTTGCGCAAACCCAGCTCTCCAGGGTGAGAGCAGCCCAGATAACAATGGCGCTAACGATAATTCACTTTGAGAGCAGCTGTTAGGCGACCTCGTTAGTAGACCACTAGAATATTCCATGATGCCTTGAATGCGACTAAATGGAGAAGAGGCATCAAACTTCACATCTGGAGGGACCACAGTACCTGCTGGTTCTTCTTGCACGGACAAAAGTGACTCAAAGTCAGTGATGAGCTAAACTTTTCCCACACCTTATTCTAAAGGCGTCAACTGGTTGCTCATAGACGAGGAGTCAACAGAACTCTGCCAACACTGCTCATGGAGGAGAAGTTGACGCAGATGGCTTGCTACCAGAAAGCTTTCTGTTTGAAAGTCTTTCAAAGACGTGGTCAACATTGCGGAAGTGTCTATATTAACCAAAACCAAGATCTTCTCCCAAACCAGACTTACGTTGACTTAGTTCCTCCCGTTCCTATTGGAACACTGGGTGATGAGTCCCCTCCGTTTGGACCGGTCACTGTCGGTCCTCCTTGCGCGGTACCAGCTCACACCCGTCTCATTCAATTCTTCCTTGAACGTATGTCTCTGGCACCCAGTCCATCGCCACACTCGCCGGCCGCTCTCTTGGTAGGCAGAGTATGTATTCAGCCATTCTTGTTCTCCTGGCAGAGACCATGTCGGACAATAGTGGCCCCTTTGCCCTCCTCATCACCACTTTGTTGGTGACGCGGTCTCTCCCGTGAGGTCCTCAAGATTTTTCAATGCACCGCCAGTGAAAGACATCCAGGGTGTCAGTGATACTGGCTGCTTTAACCCACGTCTCACAGGCAAAGGTTGCCGTTGGAATGACTACAGAAATGTACATAGCTTGATGGTCGTCGTGATGGACTTAGATGACCACATGTTGTGGAGGCCTTGCCAGTCCTTTTCCCGACATCCTTCTCCATGTCTCCTACACTCAAGATGTTGCTGTCAAGGTTTGTGAAGTTTTGGACGTATTCGATGTTGTCTTCGCCTAGCGAGAGTGGTGGGTGGTCCCAAACCAGACCAAATAGTTTTGGTGCCTTTACCTAAAGAAGTGCTCTTGATGCCTAGAGTTAACTAGACTGGGAATTGAAAATTATAAATAAAGCTGAAAACAATGTCAGCTAAGTCTAAAAGTAATAAGTCAAAACATGATCACACTTAAGATCTGCACAGTGCACGTCTGCTCGGAGGTCCTACCACCTTCTTAACTTGCTCGCCCTGTGGACTTTCTGGCTCTTTATAATACGTCACCTAACCTCCCATAGGCTTTCTGGCAGGAGGTTTTTCAGACAGAAATATTCAGGGCTAAAATCTCTCAACAGCAGACTCTGCGGCCCTAAGGACAGGAGTCAGACACCTCTGAAATAGAGATCCAGCCAGGCTGAAGTCTCCAGCCTGCCCTTTCCAAATGCCCACATGAGCATGGATCTAGAGAGCAGGGATTGGCTGTCAGGCCGAGAGTTGGAGAATAAAAATTGTGGGAACAGTGAGCATCTCACCTGAAGGCCTCGATCAGCCTCTCCACTTTCTGCGCCTCACCCTGCACGCGGATGTGGGCCTGGAACTTGCGCAGCGCCTCGTCCAGCTCCATTCCGGAAAAGTCCATCTCGTCCACCACACAGCTGCAGGGAAAAGGACAGCAACAGAGTTCAGGTTGATGGGAACAGTGAGGAAAAGATGACCAACCGTCCCAGAGTGTCTGATGGTAAAGTCCCAACTTCCTCAGTGTGCATCTGTCGGGCCCTTGAAGGAGGCCCTCAACCTGACATTGCTTCTAGGGCGGGGGGCTTTGTCCCCTGCTGAGTTCGGAAAGAATGAGTCTGTTTCATAATCGTAATGGTTCCTCACAGAGTTTCTCCATTATAACAGGAACGAACTCGCTACCCTAATTACAGCCGCTTAAAATCAAGGCCTCACACTGCCAACGCAGAGGAAAAAAACGGCCCTTATTTTGCCTACTGCAAATTCAGCCGACAATGATCACAGGGGAGGCTTCAAATTAGCAGCGATAATTCACAGATAATGCACGGAGTTCTCTGTCTCCCTTACTCAAATTGGTTGTTGAATGTAATATATAAAGCAGAATCCATTTTCCATTCTCAGGAAGTGAGAAGTCAAATAACAAGAATTTGTTCCATTGAGTAATTTCAATGATTTTTCTCAGTACATGGACAGAGTTCCATTAATTTAATAACAGTTTTCATTCATTGCATTTACAATTTAAGAGTTGCATAGCAACCTTCTCGTCGACAGTTTATAAGAACTGCAGACTCTTTCTCTGCTATTGCAAATGTAGAGAAGTATTGTTGGGTAAACAGTTACAGATGTAAACAAGAAGGCACTCGGAGAGGACCTTACCTCCACTGTTTTGAAATTCATGGGCGGAGGAATTATCATTAAAGTGAGTGTTAAATGAGACTCGACTGTGAAGTCTTCACGCGCACAGAAATTCTCCCGGATCCAAGATCAAGATTATCAGCTGATTTACTCACTTGCTCTTTAGCACAGTATCTATCAACACTCAAAATTTCATTGAAATCCATATCTTTTTGAGATAAACCATTAATAGACAAAAAAACAATCAAATGCCGGTGAGAACATCATACCTCCTGGAAGAGGTATAACGTCTCTGAACAGCAGCATAAAACATATTTTATAAGTTTATCGATTAACATTTGACATTTTATTGGCTTTTATCACTACTTAATCCAAAGAATGATATGAGATTTCATCGCAACAACTGCTCAGAGCTTTGTGCAGGTCAGCGCCATCGCACCATCAAAATACCACATCAATGGCGATAAACTTACGGGATCTTAGAGGGATCTTTGAGACCTCTGACCTGAGGACTGGGATAAATAGACCCAGATGGATAAATAAATCCTCACCCAATATACCCAGTGTCAAAATGTTTTTTCGTCTTCGAAATCTAGAGCACTTCTCAGGACAATGCAATTGCCTCTGCACTTTAGTGGGCCATGAAGGATTGAAGCAGGGGTCCCCAATCTTTCCCAGAAAGGGCCGGCATGGGTACTGGCTTTCATTGCAACCAACCAGCTATGCGCCTGATGCTACTAATCAAGTTTATTAGTAAAGAACACTCCAGAAGCTTTGCCAGTCCTTGTCCTGACGTCCTTCTCCATGTCTCCTACACTCAAGATGTTGCAGTCAAGGTTTGTGAAGTTTTGGACGTATTCGATGTTGTCTTCGCCTAGCGAGAGTGGTGGGTGGTCCCAAATCAGACCAAGTAGTTTTGGTGCCTTTACCTAAAGAAGTACTCTTGATGCCTAGAGTTAACTAAACTGGGAATTGAAAATTATAAATAAAGCTGAAAACAATGTCAGCTAAGTCTAAAAGTAATAAGTCAAAACATGATCACACTTAAGATCTGCACAGTGCACGTCTGCTCGGAGGTCCTACCACCTTGTTAACTTGCTCGCCCTGTGGACTTTCTGGCTCTTTAGAATACGTCACCTGACCTCCTAAAGGCTTTCTGGCGGGAGGTTTTTCAGGCAGAAATGTTTAGGGCTAAAATCTCAGCAGAAAAAACAGCAGACTCTGCGGCCCTAAGGACAGGAGTCAGACACCTCTGAAATAGAGATCCAGCCAGGCTGAAGCCTCCAGCCTGCCCTTTCCAAATGCCCACATGAGCATGGATCTGGAGAGCAGGGATTGGCTGTCAGGCCGAGAGCCGAGGGTCCAGGGGTTGATTAGTAGCATCAGGTGTGTAAGCGCTTGGTTACAATGAAAGCCTGCACATACACCGGCCCTTTCTGGGAAAGATTGAGGACCCCTGGATTAAAGGGTCTTCCACTGGATCAAGTAGTGAATAACAAGGGTTAAAGGGTCAAATTGGAACTGGCATGTTTTAACATGTGTGCAGGTGTCTGTGCGTTTGTGTGTGTGCATGAGTTGGTACATCACTTTCACTCAGAAGTTAATTTAAACAAAAAAGTGTTTTGTATTCAACGCCTCAATATCCATCACATCTGGTTCATCCAGTAGGTCCAAATTTAACAGCAGACCAGACCTCGCATTAGGGCAAGAGGCACCACGCCTCAATTTCAAAGCGTTACAGACGCCTGAGTGATTACGATGTCATTGGAGGATCTCATGAGGCCAAGTCACAACTCGACAAATCGGATGTTCTCTGTGGTAGCTACGGCAATAGCATTTACTGATCAAAGATTCAAGATCATTCCATTATTAGAAAGAAAACTTTTTTTCAAATTACATAACAGTAAGTAAATGCACATAGGGCAACATGTATTAAAGACCATATATTGTAAAGACCAGGATATTAACCAGTTAACCAACCTAATTCTGAGCACATTAATCATTCTTAAAAATAACAATTATTATCACACTATAGATTTAAAGATTGTCAATATCTCTGACAGAATGTGAAACTGAATATAACTCCTGCATGAAAAATTTGAGCCATTCTGATCGGATTCAGTTCGCTGCAGCATTATATCACCTTACACTCCGTTATCTCATCGTTGAATACAATTCATTGGCATAGTTGGGAAACAAACATTCTTTGAGGTATGACTCCGCTCTTTCAGTGCATTAAATAACGTAACTCAATAAGTATAACAAGGCTCTGCAAACAGAAATATATGACTCTATCAGAGTATTTGTCCATCCAACAATCTACCTTCATCCCTCAGAAGCCGCTCTGCTTCAGAATGACTTGCAGTCTGTGCGTATGTGTGTTTGTTCTGTAAATAGCTGCAGTGAGGTGCTAGCGCGTTAGCGGAGAACTGAGGCAGGATTACAGAGCACAGGAGAGCACTGAGGAAAGTGCGAACGCGCGCTGTAATCTCCACAGGGATCAGGGAGAGAGAGAGAGAGAGAGAAACAGCAGGACAAATGCAGCTGTGGGCCTACCGACATCCAAAGAGCCTCTCCATTTTAGAGCACGGATTACGCCATCTAACTGTCCCCCGGGCGGCAATGTCATGCTGCATTCACGTCAAACAGATCACGGCAGACAGCAACCCAAAATTTATTTATAGCAGACGAAGGCACAACAGATTACGACAGCAAAAATGTTGCTTCGGCATCATATTGTTGATCTACTGTCGCGCCATCTTGTTTTTTTCTTGCCATAATGATGAAAAGTAGCCGATTTCCCGCCAGCCCTGCACTATGTGAGGGCAGCACGTCTCTGTTCATTAATACGCCTGTGTAGAGAGGGCTGTTGTTATCATGAGGCCTTTGCGACAAAAGCCTCAGACTGTGAGAGAGAAGCCGGGTGATCATGTGACCACGGTCATGTGTCACAGTGGCGCACACACCTGGGCTAAGAGAGAGAGGGAGAGAGTCTGAGGGAGGTAAAGTGGGGGAGAGAGAAAGGGAGCGAAAGTAAGAAGCAGGTGGGAGAACAGAAAGAGAGAGAGAGTGAGAGAGAGAGAGAGCGAGAGAGAGAGAGAGAGAGAGAGATAGATGGTTTATGGAAGGGAAAAGACTGCTGAGCAGCAGCACTATGTTCATTATTTTAATTTCTAATTGTTGCCTGGACCCCTTGAGGGTGAAGAGCAAAGTTCCTTCAGTGTTTGGTTTGAATTCTTTGTTCTCCACCCCCTACAATTGTAACTCGAATACTGAATAGAGCCAGTGAAAGTCAGAACCCTTATGAAAATATCCTATTGTTATTTATTAATAATACTACAGTATAGTATTTCTGGCATAACTGCAGTATTACTATAGTTTGCATAGTATAACTAGAGTAGTACTATAGCCATCACATTATATCTATAGTACCACCACAGTCAACAATACCATAATATTATGACATTTCACTCAACTGTATTGCTGTAGCTTGAATAACTATAGTATCGCTATAGTAATACTACACTATGGTGGAGAAAATACCATCCATTTACCATAGGATAACTGTAGCCTGGAACTATAGTAATTTTTCATGAGGGAATTTCCTGAAACTCCCTGTCAGCTCCTCTGCTCCTCCTAGAGGGGTGTCACACCGTGTGTGACAGCCTTCATCAGAAGAATACAATCTGTTACTTATTTAATGCAGGTATTCTAATGAATGCAAGACAATAGACCATAAACAGCTATACTGAGTCATACCTTTTCAATCTGAGAGTCAGAAATGAAATGGGCTCTTTTTAAACACTTTATTCGATAGTTTTACCCACAACTATTCAACTCGCAGCTAGTATAAGCACTACTTTTTCCCCTTGTTTGACTTTCAGCAAACTTGAAATTGAAATACTTCTAACACACACTCCAAATATGTTAAATCAAAAGATAAATGTCGCAGTTAAGTGACCTGTTTTTTGATCAGTTTCTCTCCTTGTTAAAATACCGAGCTTTAGGGTCTCACCCAAATAGCCAAGAAAACCAGGCAGGATCAGCTCCAGATCCTGCTGACCACAGACCAGAAGCAGCACAGACTGGGTCCGTAGTCCTCTACTCCTTTTTCCCTCTTTTCAGAATGGGTTACTGGGTATTTTAAAGTAACAAAAACGTGAAGGCGCAATTAGGAAAGCGAATCCACCATGTGTTAAATGAGCTTGAAGAGCAGCGTGGGGGAAAATCAGTTAAATTAATATCTCCGGCACTGTGGAGTCTTCCGGGGCCGACTGGCAGTTATGCGGAAGGGCCCGCGTGAATTTCGAACTGAGAGAAGGGAGAGAGATCGTCTCGAGTGGATAGCCAGGCTTTCAGCGGGCCGCACATAAGCTGCTGCGCTGGGGCAGCTCTTGAGCAAAGATGTTATAAATGATGTAAGATATTTCACCGGCGAGCGGGGGATGGGCAATAACGGCCTCGCGTAGCCGGCAACCGCTGACGGACGAGCCTCTCGCTGACTCTTAGCGTTTCGAGCACTCATGACGCTAATGAGAACTCGAGGAGACACGCAGTTTCAATTTGCCTAACAGCCGTCAGATTCCGCCCCGCGGGGGGCAGCGACGCAGCGGGTCTGATTAGCTTCCTAATCAGGGCGTTTGGCGGATGTGCACGTATTCTGACGCCCGCGTTTACGCCAAGGGTCTCTGATTACGCACAAGGCACCGATAAGCTGAGAAAAAGGGGAAACCAGATGGAACTGCGTTGTTTGGAGGGGATTGATGAGGAAATTGCAAGCTAATGAAACCTCGCTTTTCTTTTTTTGGAGTAGATTGGGCGAGCATGAAAAATAGCCTTTGGAGATGCCCTCCCAAAAACACTGAGTGAAGGGACACATTACACAAACGTATCTCATATTCCAGTTGATGCTGACAGAGGAGTTTAAAAATTTAAAATGGCAGCGGTGCCAGATCTGTTTTTTTTTTACATGGAGACATCAGAGAGGTGTGTGCGTGTGTACGTGCGTGCGTGCGTGCGTGTGTTCATTTAGTTGCTGTATAGTGAGGGCTAGAACATGTCTCCTGTGATCTGGAAAAACCTTGTACACGTCACTCTTGTTAGGGACTGAGTTTGACCCTCATTTTCAATAATTAAGAGTGGTGAAAATCTTAAAACACTAACTATAAGTGTTATTTGAACTCTCAAAATCGCGTTTTGCTTTTTTTTTTTTCTGGTTAGGAAAAGTCCAGTACCCAAACGTGTTTGTTCATTCGCGAGACCCTTGTCACTGACAAACTCTAAAGCCTAAAGCCTAAAGTCTTTAGGCTTTTCCAGGTCACAGGAGATGTTTGTAACCAAAAGAGTGGAGACATTGGAATGGAAGTCAATGTAATGTCCTCACATGGACATGAGTGCAGGATGTGTGTATGTGTGTGTGTGTGTCTGTGCGTGCATGTGCGCATGTGTGCGTGAGTGCATGTGCATGCGTGCCGCAGTAGTCGAGCAGTGCAGGACACGTTTTGATTGGGTGACACAGAGAATAAGGAAACAGGCAGAAAAGGACATGGGGGAGAGTCATGGGAATGTTACGGGAGAGACAGAGAGAGGGAGGGAAAGAGCGGGTAGCAAACGGAAAGTGAGAGAAGATTGAGAGGGCTACAGAGAAAAAGGGATGAGTGCAATAGAGAAGGAGGGGGAGAGATAAAGAGAGGGGGAGAGAAGGGAGGGAGGAGACAGGGCTCAGTGCAGTGACCTGTTTCAGTTCACTGATCTGCGGTGCGCCCAGTTTGGAGTGTACACCACACACACAAACAGCAAGAATACACACACACCCACACTGGCACACGTGTACACACACACTCACGCAAGCGCACATGAACATGCGCACATACATGAACGCACGCGCGCGCACACACACATATGCACACTGTAACGGGCTTCAAACTCCAGGTGGCGTATTTCTGTTACACCTCAGCTGATTTGTTTTTCTACCAAGCTGCATGATTACGTAACGCTCGATGTGCGAGCTCCTGCAAGCCAAACTCAGACACAATATGATCAGATGCCGGCTTGAAACTTTGATGCACTTCAAGAAAACAGCAACGAGCAAAATGTTGCTCGTACAGGACGCTCAATTCAATATTTTCAAGGTGAAATAGCCTACTTCAAGCACCTCTGTGCCCACCATTGGGACCACAATTCAATTTCTATAACTTGTTCTCAGAGCTTGCGCTATTGCTTGCCGCTTCACCAATGATGATTTGTGATTATATGTGGTAGATAAGAGTGCCCATTGCACTAGAACAAATATCTCTCCATTATGCCTGAGACAGGAGATCCCAATGAACTCCCTTCCTTCTCTCAAGGGTAATAACACGCTGGGCCCAGTGTAACCGTGACAACTGTCACTCATCCCCTCCTCCGGCTCAGCACACACAAAGCGATCTGTGACAGTGGTGTAGACACTATAAGCTCCAATGAACAGTTGCTTTCACTAGCAGAAGCTGGCACTACAAATTCACACCTGGTTATTCCCTACTGGACCACAGTAAATGGAATATTACGGATAATTTAGTAAAGTCTTCTTCTCATAAACTGCGCATATATTCTCGCAAACAGAGTGGTGCAGTGGGTAGCACTGCTGCCTCACAGCAAGAGTGCTGTGGGTTCAAATCCTGCTTGGGTTCTTTCTGTGTGGAGTTTGCATGTTCTCCTTGCGTTCGCATGGGTTTTCTCCTGGTACTCCGATTTCATCCCACAGCTCAAAGATATGCATGCTAGGCTAACTGGAGACTCTAAATTGCCCATTGCTATGAATGAATTGCATGCTGACACGAGATTGGAGAAAATTGTCATCAAAGAATGAATCAATCTTCATAGGACCCACAACACCTATGGTCATGTCCGCCTCAGCAATGTTCTAATCACAGCGCAGGCCTCAGAAAACAGCGCATCGCAGTCACTTCATGAGTCCGACTTGGGTTCCTCTGCTGGTACCTCACTGACTTCCAAACACTTTTCATCACTGGCATTTTTGTCCCTACTTTAAAATAACAAAGGCATACACATGTACACACCCACCTAGACTAACACACATTGGCATAGGCATCAGCACACATACACACACACACACACAGACTGCGCACAGACACACAAGGTCACACACAGCCGTGCAAACACTCATAAATAGTACACATACAGGCAGAGCATCACTGTCCCTTATCAAAAGCATCCAGAGACAGCGCTCTAATGGCACAGATATCACCGCCTCATCGTGCATATGCTTCAAGAAACACATTTCCCTAACGAGCCTGTGGCAGAATCAGCTCAGCTTCTGGTGAAGTCAAATTAACATCTGCTGCTGATTCCACAAGACTTACTGAAGCCAACAAGAAGAACAAACGACTGAGCTTTTTCGCAGCATTACAAATGTGACAGTCTGCTAAACATGTCAGTAAATAGGGCAGGCTGGTTCTCGCTGAAGTTCAGAGCTACGACCGTCAATTTAATCAGTTTATCAATGACTCCACTGAAGTATACGTCTGGTTTATTCACTCAATCAGGCAGCACTGGCTTGGAAGGAAAACTTGCTCAAACGGGCCTCCTACTCGATTCGGATACCTGCTCAAATTTACATTTCATAGCTTCGTCTGTAAAAGTGCCTTAGACATGAGAGCTCTTTTCACCAACTATTCAGAGTACGGCTTAAACTTTAACAGCTATATGATACCAGAATAGCTGAATGAGGCCTGTGATGCCAGGAAATGAAATACCCGTAAATTGCATTTATAAGATGATTTTATCTAAAGAGTCTCAGATGGAGCAGAGGCCTGTCCCTCTGGAGCAATGTGGCATTGACTCTTTACCTGTCTGCCCATACTCATGGTAGAGCACATTTTGAGTCACTGTATCTAATTAACAGATGCGTAGAACTTAATAGATTGGATTTATTCAGCATAGGACACCTCAAAAAAGAGTTACAGATGGCTCAGTCAGGTTGGGTTACATTCAACACTTCTTTCAATTACAGAGACTCAAAATGTGCTCTACCGAAAGCTAAAAGGCTGTTAAAGGGTTATAAGCGGTGCCCAAGGGCCCAATAGTTGCCAAAATCCTCATGCGGAAATTCTGTAGCTTGAATGACTGACCTTTTGAGTCCGTGTCACACACCCAAACCACCAGGGAACACAGTGAGGGCTTTTCGACGGACAGAGAACCGGTGTGGGTTTCATTCGCACACCACACCTGGTTTTGGAACCACAGAACCAGTCAAACATGAAGCAAAATGGAGGCATTTTTGACCGCCTGAGTTTCACACTCTAGTCCGGTTTGCTTGTTTGTTTTGACCGGTTGAATATACGCCCACTGATGACCCATATGTAGTCATGACTCCCCTTCAGATCTGACTGGTTCTCACTGAGAGGTAATGTTTTAGGTTCTTAATTTGGCCAAAGTAAAACCAACTTTGTTCGCAAACTTCACCAGTTCTCTTTTGGTCAAGAAGAGCCCTGTGAGCACTGATCAGATGCCGTTCATGAGGCTGGCGGGACTTACTCCAGCACGTCTCTGTTGAACTGCTTCTTGCTGTTACCAAGGAACTCGCCAATCATTTGCCGGCTCAGCCCCTTCCTCTGCAGCAGGAAGTGGGCCACGCCTATGGGCGTGTCTGGGATGAATCCTCTGGAGATGAGGAACTGGATTCCCTTGTCAGGGTTTCTGCAATGGAAAGAAGAAAAGAGGTGAGTACCCACCTTTTCAAGACTTTGTCCCATTCTACTCCAATCAGAACACATGATTGGGGCATAGCTCAGCTAATGGCTATGCACTATAAACTCAAGAAAAACTATGAAGCAGCTTATTTTGACATCAGTCACTGGCTTTGATTTGGCTTGGGGCAATGCGGTCCAGCACAGTGCAGGTCATCCTCCAGGCTGAACAGTGCTCAGCTCTCCAGGTTGCACAATTTGAAGCCAGTATCTACGCAACACAGTCACCGAGTCCGGCTCATGCGCTAAGAGTGTTAGATGCAGTGAAGTACCCTGCTTCTATGTCATTTACTGCTCATTTCTCCATTATCCACAGTGGGCAGTGACAATTGTCCACATAGTAGAGTACTTTTTTTACTTTTTTGTTCTTAATTAGCTAGCCCGCGGAGGATGGGCTCCCCCACTATGGCCGGGTTCCTCCTGAGATTTCTTCCCACTGGGGAGTTTTTTCTCACCACTGTTGGAGGATTTTTCTCCATACTGGGAGTTTTTTGCCTCATTTGCTGAAGTTGGGTATAGGCTGGGCACTGCCTTTTTATTTCTTTAAACTCTCACTGTAAAGCGTATTTTTGACAGTCTCTGTGAAAAGCGCTATACAAAATAAATTGAATTGAATTGAATAGAGTAGCTAAACAAATCGGCATAAATGAAGACTATTAGATGAAGGAAAAAGATGCACCAAAGTGTACATTACCTGGAGTAAAAAACATTGAAAGTTATGTTAATGTTCCCATTGACATAAATTCATAACTGTGCCTCTGTGAGTACTACAGACACCAGCCACAGGGGGTGCCAGAGAGCAATGTCTCTCATGAGGGCCCAGGAGAAGAGAATCAAAAATGATGTATCATTGTGGCTACATGGTGTGCACTATCAAACATGCAGGCACATATCTCGGGATTCTGGGCTCCCTGAGAAGGGATTGTTCTGGACCCTTCCACCCCCAGTCTCCTGAATTTTCCTTGAAAATTTATTCCGCGCTCAAAGGGTTGAACCATAAAAAATAAGATGCAGACGCTTGATCCTTCTTGCAGAATACTGTACACAAGCACAAAAAATATATTTATATACCCTTTTTTTTTTAATAATAAGGAATTCCACTCGCAACAAATATCTGTCCAAAGCTGTATCCTTTGTATGCGTTGCGCGGAGGCGAAAGCGAAAGCAAAATCACTTAAACACATTACCTCACCCCGGGACCTGTGGCAATCTGGCAGTGCTATTTATAGCTACATTAAACACGCTCGGCGGGATAATGCCACGGCAACTATAAAAGCTTAATGGACGTAACTTATCCGCTTCCCATTTAGCGTGCACTCTTACAAAAGAAGGACACGTGCGCTAGAGAGGCTAGCGAACAGCTAGCTCGTGGAAGTCAAAGGAGTTAATTAAACGCTGGTTAGTGGATCGGACCATGGTTAAAACACTACTCCATTAATCCATGTCCTAGCCAACCAGCCTATTTATACTGCCTTCCTTCTACAACCCTGGTCTGTCTCATTTCACATCCCTCCCTTCCGTACCCATCTATTCAACTCTCATCCTGTCACTCTTTCAGAACTCCAGGGGACCCTTTATGACCTCAGGAAGAGACGCTACCCCCACTCTAAATCCCGTTTCCACGGGCTGCCCTTTATCCTGTGCTGGTCTCCACCGACTCGACTCTATCTACTCCCACATCAGCACAATTCCCATGTCCATCCAACTCAATAAATACTGTGAACTACAATTTTATCTGTGGTCTTGGAATTCATTTATCATGCTTTAACTCAGGAGATTGTAAGGTCACAAAGAATGAACGCACTTTGAATGCTCTCACTTGATTTATAAACTGATTTATGACTCTTCAAAGTCTTTCAGATTTTGCGATGCTAACATTTGCACTGCATCTCTTCTGGGTATCGCATTCAATCACGAATGCTTGCGTAATAATAATCCTTGCTCGCGAGCAGACAATGTGGTCCTTAACCTTGTGAACTGGATATTTGATTTTGAGCGTAACCGTACATGATTGTGGTCATTTGAGATATGAATAACGGTATCCTACTTGTGACAAGACAGGTTCTCATTCATGGTGCAGAAAATGATTTGTGGTTCTGGTACAGAGCCTCGGAAAGGGAAAAAAAACTCATCTCCCTTGTCAGTTTCATTGCGGATCACTGAGCAACAGCTTGTGATCAAGAAGACGCACGTCTTTACATCAGAAGCAGTGCACCACTGCTTGTGCTCATTGAAGATTTATACTGGAGAAACCCCACTGCCATATGGCAACATACGGTTGTTAATAAGAGATGGATGCCGTTTTTAATTTGCTCCGAAACAGTAAGATTCAGAATCACATGGCATACACTGTGCATCAATTATTAAACACATTTGCATTCAGTTGCACCGAGCTGACAGTATAGCTGGATTTAATGATAAATGACAGACACATTACAAAGCGGGGGTTATTTTTGACATGATATTTATAAGGCTGATGCTCTCATCCAACGAAAAAAGTTGATTAGACTGTGAAGGCAGCAATCCTCCCATGGTTCTGGGGCTTTAACAACGCAGATTATCTTACAGTGGCTTCACTGTGTTTAGTGGGTTTGTGGCTACACTGTGTTTAATGGGCATGTGGCTACATTGGTTCCAGTGGACTTGTGGCTACAGGGGCGCAGATAGAACTGGGAACTGGGAGTACACAGACATGTCCTTTATGACAACAATTAGTCCTGGCTAGTGCTCAATCATCTTCCTTTATTGACGCGTTTTCCAGTTAACGTAACTGGCAACTGAAGACATGGTTTCTCTCCATATGCGATCTAACAGGGCTATCTAATCATGGGCTAAATTCAGTACAGAAATGGGCTACTTGCGTGAGGGTCGACAGGTTTGCAATTTTGAATAACGTTGATTTAAATACAGCATATATGAATGAATTGCCGTCTTACTTAATCGGAGAGAACAAGCAGCACCTGTTATGTATGGAGTGCTCTCGGAGTGAAGCTTCTCAGTTCTCGGTTATTTTCATAATTAACAAAAGGTTCACCCCGAGAGCGCTCCACACTTAACAGGTGCTGCTTGTTCTGTTCGATTAAGTAAGACAGCAATTCATTCATATATGCTGTATTTAAATCAACGTTATTCAAAATTGCAAACCTGTCGACCCTCACGCAAGTAGCCCATTTCTGTACTGAATTTTGCCCATGATTTCATCGCTGTTAGATCGCATATGGAGAGAAACCATGTCTTCAGTTGCCAGTTACGATAATTGGAAAACGCGTCAATAAAGGAAGATGATTGAGAACTAGCCAGGACTAATTGTTGTCATAAAGCCCATGTCTGCCCCCCCCCCAGTTCCTAGTTCTATCTGCACCACTGCGTGGCTACACCAGGTTTAGTGGGCAAGTGGCTAAACTGGGATTAATGGGCTAGTGGCTACACTGTGTTTAGCTGGCTTGTGGCTACAGTGGGTTTCAGGAGCTGATGGCTGTACTGGGTTTAATGTGTTTGTGGCCACAATGGTTCCAGTGGGCTTGAGGCTGCACTGGGTCCAGTGGGCTTGTAGATACATGGGTTTTTGGTGGGTTAAGTGGTACACTGAGGCTTGACCCACATATTTTCTGAGTTTCCCAGTCAAAAAGTTCAGCTAATATACAACGTACTTCAGGTTGCACCTGCATGCCCACAATGAATCTGAAGAGCCCCCATCTCCTCTCATCTGTCTGTCCGCTGTTATGCATGAGAAATTGGAGAAATGAGAGCTGTGTGAAATGAAGTATCTGCCATCAAGTCTTCGACTCCGGTTATGACGTGTACACGGAATCCTCAACCGGTGGCCATTTCTTACTGGGTTAATGGTTCAAGCTGCACTGAAGTTTTAATGAGATCAGTGAGACTATTAGACCTTTGAATAAATCCCGTGACCCTGTGTTGTGCCAAGGGGACATTAGTCCCTGCTTAGTCTGATTGACAACAAGTAACTTTAGATATGTCAGCTAAATTGCTCGAATGTACTGTTATTCAGATACTGGAAGACCCATACCTCCCTCAACCTCGCACAGAAACTGCCCACTGAAAAAGAATGTGGAGTTCACGTTTAATAGCCGCTCTCCTACAAATATTTCAAGTTCAAGAGCTTCTTGCTGGCTTCCATTGGTTTCTAACTGAAGAAGGGTCTAGAAGGGGCCTTATAAGATGATTTATGCCAGGTCAATGGGCTGCAATGTGCACAAAATGGAAAGGTAGTGGTTTTAATGGTTATACATTTCAATGTCCACCAGTATTTTCCATCAGGAAATATCAGACATAAAATAAATGAATAAATAAATTTAACCTTTATTTAACCAGGGAAGTCCCACTGAGATTGAAGTCTCTTTTTCAAGGGAGCTCTGGGGGGTTGAGCTGTAGAGGGAGAGGGCAATTTGCACAGCCAGTTAGATCAGGGGGTGATTAGGTGGCAGGTTGATAGATGCAGATTGAGAATTTTGCCATGACACCGAGGAACCCCCTACTCCTATCGTCTATCAAAGAGTGTCAGAGGATCTTTAATGACCACAGTGAGTGAGGACCCCGGTTTAACATCTCATCCAAAAGATGGATGTACTGTATGTAATGTATGTCATAAAAAAAATCACCAATGAAATTGCTGAACAAGAAAATATGACCCTTTAATGGAGAGGAAAATGTCTTCTTTTTCACTGGCTGCAGGCTGTCTTGCGATTGCATGGACAAGCAAATATGTGGCATTGCTATTAAATAAATATGATTCCATTTGAGTCCGGGACAGTCAAATGTGCTCTTTGTAGGCCTAGAGCATTCGCTGACCCAGTAGCACTCATAATGCCACATTTCATGGAGTTTTAAATAATCCGTCCCTGACATGAACAGCAAACTCAGTCTGCCTTAAGAACTATTTAACCCCATAAAACCTACAAACCCGTGAATGAGTCTGCCAAACACAGCTGTTGTAAAAACCTCTGGAACTTCAGACCTACTTAAAATTCTAGCTGAGATCCCAAGGTTTCCAAAGATCCCAATTATGTCCTGCTGAAGTAAAGGGACCTGTGCATAAACTGATGCACAAGATCTGGACACTTCCATATGATGTTATTCTGTGGCATACAGACATGCCATATGATGTTATTCTGAGGCATACAAACATGCGTCCTGGGTTTGAATATTTCTCTAAATATGTGTCATGTGCTTTTGTGAAGTGTTGCAACCAGAGGATACAGAATATGAATGTTATATTGTCCTATAATATGAAAAAATGCTTTTTTTACTAAAACCTAATTAAGGAGAAACTTAAGTTAAAAATTAGAGTTTAAGAGATGGAGTTTCACAATGAGACTTTTATCCTCGAAAAGAAAACATAACATTCATTTACTCTTTCTCTTAATGCATTGTCTTATTTGAATAAAAGTGATTAAAATAATTTGTGCATAAAATCGTAGCCTAAATGTGTCTAACTAAATACGAGGCCAACAAACTTGTTGAGATGGTCTTACTTTTTTTATTTTCAATTTTTGCACCCTTTTCTTTTTGTGATGTTTTCAAAAGATATGTTTCAAAATGAGCTAGACACACACACGAGCACATACACACACCGCATATGTGCAAACACACACACTTTGTGATTCCATGTTTTGAGGGGACATTTATAGATTTATATTCATCCCAAACCCCTGACCTTGAGCTTAACTATAAACATTACAAGCCTAACCCAACACTAACCTTGACTAAACCCTAACCTTCATCGAGCTGTAATGTTAACCCCCAACCCTAATATAACTCAACTTAATTACCTTGTGAGGATGAGGAAATCAGGTATTTTAACACATTAGGTTCCCACAGGCTGTAGGAATTCATCAACGCCCCAATCCCACCCCTACACACACACACTCACACACACACACACACACACACACACACAGACACACACACAGGTTTGTAATAATTATCTGTGGGTTACTGAATTGATATACCTTTCCCATTGTTTATATACTGCATGCATTTTTTGGCTGTACTTTGCTTCAGTTAAATCAATTTTGGATCTTTACAAAAGCAAAAACAGGGCAGGCCAGCACTGCTCACTTTCGTAAATGTAACTCTCTGTGGCTCCCCTACTGTATAAAATTAGCCAAAAATATCGCGCATCAATTTCCTCTGAGATTTATCTGCGTGAAAGTTGTGTGAAAGAATCCTGAAATTTGGAATCCTTCCATGCAGTGCTCCAAAGTTTATTTTCCAAACTGTAACTTTACCTAATATTTATGTGAGGTAACTTTCCCGGCAAACCCATCATCCTGAAAGATAAGAAAAAGTGAGTTTTTTTTTTTTTTTTTTTTTCCCCCATTTGCAGACATCAAAATGGCTGACGGCTTAAGACATCACTGCTCTGTGGGAGATGCTGTCTCATTAGCGGAATCTTTTCGTTTTCCTCCGCCAATACCTCCAAGTCTCAGCTTTGCCCACACCTTGCGGAGAGAGAGAGAGATAGAGGGAGGGGGGAGAGGGAGAGAGAGAACGGCCACAGCCCTGAAGTGGTGCAGCAACGTATTTAAATTCTAGCCGGGTGGAGCGAGGCCCGCTCTTCTGAGGAAAGCTAATTAAGAGCGATGAGACAACCGCGTCTCATTTCATCGGCTAACGCGCCGAGACAGAGCCGAAATTTGGCGAGGGGAGGCAAATCAGAGCCCCTTCTAGTACCCCCTTCTTCTGAGGTCTCCAGAGTCCTGCAGACGACAGAACGAACCCGGCAATGTGCTGGGAATGGGGATGAGGACTGGGACCGTCCTGTCCCTGGGTAAGGTCAGGGAACCGAAGGACACACAAGGATGAGTTTGACCTCAGAGAGATGGAGGAAGGATTAACATCAGGGCCAGCATCCAAGAAAAAGCCTGCATCTAAACTACTGTTTTTGTCCAATAATGAAAGTATAAACATCTTTTTTCGTCCCCTCGAGTACAAAATTTTACCTCGCGTGAAGTTGCTGCTTGTTTTGGGAGTGAAACTTTCTTTCCCTATGGGTAATATTTTTGTTTTATTTTGTAAAAAAAAAATAATAATAAATAAAACATTCTCTCAGAGCCTAAGCCTGGATTTAAAATCTCAAGAAAACACTAAAATTCTAATATGTTGGTTCACGTGTTAGTTTTTGCTTTGCAGCACTGTCTGACTACCTAAACGAGGAGTGATTTTCCAAAAGCTGGTGAGTGATTGACCTTCACCTAACATTCCTCTGCCTCAAGGGCATTCTTATCAATGCATGTCTCTCTCCAGGAACTGAGGCCCGCCCTACAGAAACCAAAGAATAATGCAGGCCTAACAAATATTTTGGTGTTAATTTTACTCTGAAATTATTATGAATATTAAAATTATTGTTGTAGTTGTTATGATTATTGTTCTTATTATTATTGTTTAAGATCAATAGGACCAAAAGACATCAATGAGGAGAGAGTGCTATACTTGATTCTAGATTTTTTTATCTGGTTAAAAAAATTGCTTGTCACTCGCGGCAGCTTCAGACGAGCTAATAATTTGTAATAAAGAGCAAAAAAAGACATAATTTTAATTCTCATAATCAGGCTATTACACTTGATGAGACAGATAATTTTGCGATAGGAGGCGGGGGCGGCGTTGAGAGGCATTCTGCTCCAGCGTTGATGAACACACTCTGAGCAGTAAGAACTGCACATGAGACCCAGCTCCCTCAGCCTGCTGAATTAAACATGAGCCGGTCGCTGCGGCGACCAGTGGCTGCGGACAGGATGTGGATCAGCAGGCTCCCATTCGGAGATAATCATGCCGAGAGGATTAACTAGGCACCCCCTTCTACTGCATACACGCGGAAGCGCATCAGCCCAACAGAGGGGGCTTTGGTGGGTGTGTGTGTGTGTGTGTGTGTGTTTGGAGGGGCGCAAATTCCTACCACTTGTGGGGACCAAATGTAATGGAATACCTGATTTCCTCGCCATCATGGGAGCATTTTTTGGCCCCCAAAACTGAGTAGCTGAGTTATTTTAGGGTTAGGGGTTAACGTTAGTGTTAGATTAGTTTTAGGGCTGAGTTAAGGTTAGTGTTATGGTTAGGCATGTCATTTTATAGTCGAACTCAAGGTCAGGGGTTTGGTATGAATGTAAATGTCCCCACAAAACATTGAATCACAACACGTGTATGTGTTTGCGTGTGTGCGCGTGTGCATGTGTATGTGTGTTTGCGTGCTTGTGCGTGTGTGTGCATGTGCGTGTGTGTGTGTGTTTGCGTGCGTGTGTGTGCGCGTGTGTGCGTGCGTGTGCATGTGCTTGTGGTGTGTGTGGATCAAGCTGCAGCCAAGGAATTTTGTATTCTTTTGCTGCGTCAAAACCTTGCATTCATTATACCTATTCATTACTCCTCTAACCATTATCCAGTCCACTTGTTCCTGCTTGAAGATGTAGCATTAGACTGGAGGCTATCCCAGCATGCAATGGGCCACAGGCATATATATACAGTATATATACATACACACCCTGCAGAGTTCTCGAATGAATCGCAGGGTGGGAACACCCCCATTCCTAGAGCCAATTTACCATAACCAGACAGTTACACCGCAAAAAGTCCTGTCTTAAAGAGTGTTTTATTGCATTAATATACATAAATAAAATTTTTTTAAATTCTCAAGTACAAAATATTAGCATGTTTTTAAAGTTAGCCTCAAGGTTCTCTGTGCTTGACGAGTGAAATAAGTGATTCTTACCCAATTGGCAAAGGTTAAAATGAGGCAAATTCTCACGTTAGTGTCAGAACTTACTTGGCTCACTGAGGGAAGAAGGCAATAGTGATGAGTCTGACTGTAGGTCCTCTTCAGGATGGCCTTATTTTCTGGATTTTGCTGTTGATAATGATCGGATGTAATAAGAGACTTAAGTGTGAAATGCCTTTAGGAGCCAGTATCTGGTTGACCATTGCTTTGCTTGCTGTAGTTCCAATGGCCATATATCCCATCATGCCCCTTGTCTCGATTGTCTTCAGTGCTCTTACCTCTGAATCCACAGTGAACGGTGGATTGAACCATGCCGATTGAATTTTTATGGAAAGCGCAGCACAAATCAAAATAAATGTGTCTGCGTGTGTGTGTGTGTGTGTGTGTGTGTGTGTGTGAGCATGTGCATACATACAGATTTGGAAGTATACAGAGGTCCCCCGTGTCGCCGGGGTAGGAAAAATTCTGCTGAAATACGGTGTCTTTAAGGGTCTTAATTGCCTCCTGGTGTCGACCCGAAGCATGTGACTACTCCCAACCGTGAACAGCAGAGGTGCCCTGCCCATTTTCTACGCTCCACAAAACTAAATACCTCTGCGGGTGTGCTTAAGTGCTTTGCCCAATGGAGTGAGGAATCTGGGTTAGAAGGGGCGAGGTGCCACAGTGCGTCCGGTAATCCCGTAATGGTAGGCGTACTGTAATGCCGCAATGGTAGAAATCATTTTTGATCACAAAGCCAGGCTATTTCGCTGGCATCCTCTAACCTTTACACTGATTGACGCCTCTCTCTAATCACTAAGTGAGAGCAGCCAATGTGTGGATAACTGTCGTGCTGCTATTTTAATTGATGCCTCTGCCTTCAGTTAGAATCGGCTTCAGCTGCCCAAAGGACGGGATGCCTAAAGCCCTTTTGTTGGAGAGTTTATTCCAGTACTTTGCCAGCTCTGGCAAAGGCAATGAAAGAGTCTTCAGCTCAAAGAGCCCAGTTAAATCTCCTTAATCCCACACCCACACGCTTCACACGTGCTGACGGTCCATACCTGCTGGAGAGGCGCTCCCTCGCAACTTCACAGGGTAAGATTTTCTGACCTTCCAGTTTTCGCACGGAGCTCTCAGCTTGCAGATTATTTATACATGGTCTGTTCTGCATTCCACCCATTCAATTAGGGCAATCAGTGTCAGCAATTTACGTGTGGTTTTTAACAAATTAGCTTGTCAGCGACTCCCGAGTCCAAAACAACAGCCAGCCAAGTCCAGCATAGTTTCCAGGATGGACCGTCCCCTCAAAAGCCAATATTCCACGCTTCTCAAGGTGTTCACTCTGAACTCGTTCTGGCAGGTCAAGCTTTTAAAATGCTTTTCCCAGACTCTTCTGAGCCTCTTCGAGTGAGCATCACTAGTCACTATTCACTTCACTAATTAATTGCGCTTGAATGAGCCATTAGTTAAATGGTGATCCACATTCCACAGCACTTTAAGATACCTGTCTCGCTCCGAGAGTCAGCAAAGTGTCATTAGAGGGGCAAGTTCGTGTGAATAGAAAGTGTTAAAAGAGGTTATAAAAGCCCGTTTTTGTCTGGTGTCTGAACAAACCTTTTTGCGGCCATCTCAGTCAAGCTAAATGAGTTTTCTAATTAATTGCTTTCTGCCGCATCATTGTTCACAGAGGAACAGCCTAATCTATACCAGTGATATTGAATACAAGCTGGAATAACTAATTAGTTTCAGGTCCACAAGTGAGACGCTTGGAGATCCTGATGTCTTTGGGGATTTGGATATACAGCCTAACCAGAGATATGTTCTCAAAAAAAAAAAAAACTATGATATATTAAAAGCACATATTGGGGAAGTCAGAAAGGATTAACATTTAATTAACAGCTCAATCAAAACTAATAATGTGGAAGCGTGCTGCAATGAAACACAGTTTGCACTGGAGACTATAAGTGCAGAAGCCGAGATAAGTCCCTGACACCTGAATGAATGTTTCATGCTTTTCAGTGATTAAGGTGTGAGCTCAAGAGGCCATCTTACATGGCTGTAAAATGCAAAGCATTCTGGGACATGTCCCACAGGATTGCCCATGCGATTCTTATAAATACGTCTTCCAATCTTTTCTCTGGTCTAAACAGGGAATGACTAGCTTACTTTAAGTTATTTGTTGCGTGACCAGTGAATTTCGTCTTACCCCAGTGGTAAACCTTGAATAATGAGCCTATGAGAGAAAATTCACCAGTTCACAAAATCTTTCAGCCTTACACAGAAAATAAATAAACAGAAAAACAATACAATATTGTAGATAAAAATACTTAATTTTCAGCAATCACGGTGCAAGAGGCTAGCATACAGTACTCATGCATTGAAGAGAGGATAGACTAGTCATGTAGCCGTATCTGGGTAGGTGGGCATAGAGTGACTTCGATTGTACACTCGTCAAGACGGCGGCCCATTCGTGAGCATGTGTCAGCACTCGCACATATCACTACCCCCACACATTTTGGATCTAAAGCCACAACTGGTTAAAAAAGACCTCACGCCTCCAGTAGCATTAAGAGCTAGAGATACTCACACGTTGAAGAGGTTGAGGCCTATCCTGTAGAGGCGCTTCCGCATGACGTCGGTGGAGAGCGTCGGGGACTTGCAGCTGGCCGGGTTCTCGCATTGGTACCGCGGCAGGCTGAGGATCATGGCCTGCAGGGCCTCTTTGGAGGACGCCTCAGAGGCGGACTTGGCTGAGGTGGAGGTACTGCTGCTGCTCATCTGCTCCGAGCTGTTGTCCGCCGTCTCTGACTCGCTGCGCTTGGCCTCCAGGACCTCGGGCCCGGCCTCAACGTGCCCCGAGACCTTGACCTCAACCTGAGGCTGATGCCCTGGACCCGGTGCCTCCACCCTCTCCAGGGCGAGCTCCTTCAGCAGCTCCTCTCCCAGTTCCTCAGGAGGAGGCGCCGGGAATTCAAAGTCCGCCTCCCCGGGGTCGGGAGGCCCCTCCTCCTTTGGTGGTGCCTCCTTCTCCACTTCAGGAGGAGGTGGCACCTCCCCTTTACGGGTCCCATTACCCTCGTCTGTGACGGCGCCCTCCTGGATGCAGTTCCCCAGGGAGACTGAGGTAGACTCCATGACAGAGGACGAGACGTGGAAGTTCTGGTTGTCGATCTGCACTGTCACGTCCCGGAAGGCCATCATCAGCTTGCTGGCGCTCCGAGGCGGGTTGTCAGAATTTTCCTCTTGCCCTACAGTCGAAACATTGGCGGGGTTGGTTCCCGGCTCTACCGTGGCACCACTTCCTGCCCCAGGCACCCCAGAGCTGAGGGCCTCGGTGAACTGATAGGTGCTTCCATCCTGAAGGGAACACATGGTCTTCAGGCTCCAGTTGCTGAGGGCGTCGTCGATGGACTTGGCTAACGACTGCACCTGCTCGGTGAAGGAGTCCTCGAGATCCGTGAGGGTCCCGCCGATTGCCGTGGGGAGGGAAGGGGAGCGCACCAGGGGGATGCCCATGAAGTTGTAGCCTTCCACCAGGGCCTTCTCCGCTGAGAAGCCCTCGGCATTCTGCACGCGGACCTTGCGCATGGAGATCCGTCGCGGCAGCCGGCTCTCCAGCAGAGAGTTGCGGATCTTCTCGAAGTTCTTGCTGAGCTGGTACTGGCGGAAGGCGGTCTGGATCTTGCAGGCGGCGCGGCGCGAGATCAAGTGGCCGCCATACTTGTGCTCTAACATTTCCACCTGAGAGAAGACATGTGCGAGGAGAAAAAAAAACAGGTCTATGTTCAGAATTTACCATTACAGCTTCTACAGATAAAATAAGGTATGCTTTATTGAACTCCCTGAGGCAATTTGTCCTCTGCATTTGACCCATGCTAGTTTTTTAGCGGCAGTGGGCAGCCACAGTGCATCAACCAGAAACCAAGTCCAGTCCTAAAGCCAGTAGCTTAGTCAAGGGCTCTTTGGAGTCCAGTGGAGCATGTCTTTCAGGGTGAGGGAAACTTGTGTACCCAGAGAAAACCTATATGACAATGGGGAGAACATTCTTATGCTACACAGAGTGGTCTTGGCCAGCCATAACTTCAACCTGGAGTCTCTTTATTTCAACGCTACAGTGCTAACCACTGCACCACCATACCGCCAGGGCAAAATGGACTCCCCCTCAGCAGCAGAGTACTTCATGTTCAGCGTTAAATTCACACTTTTAACATGCATATGAGCCCACTGTGGTGAGAATTACTTAGAATTTCATCAAACCAGCACAGAAGGGTAGAATATGGAAAACGGCTCCCAGCAAATAAGTAAAGGCTGATGAAGTATGATTTCAGCGCAGTACGGATAGGCCTTGTAAGATAATCGAGAGCACCTCTCACACCCCTCTCACTTTGTTTTTTTATGATCCAGCATGCATGGGAGAAAAATACCCCCAGTTCTCTCATTTCCATGGCAACGACCCCTTCCACAGTCAGCACTCTGAAATACGTTGTCAATTCCACTCATGGAAAAGGAACGAATAAAACATCGTGGCTTTGAGAGGTGGAGCCACTTCGGGTGCGTAGAATGTCCGACCTGGGCTGCGATAAGTGGAAATGACGGGGAGATTGCTGAAGGGACCGCGGAGCAGCAATACACTCCGTCGACACGGAGAGAAGAGGCAGTGTGCTCAAGGGAGCTCGGGGAGAGCAAACAGACGGCGAGGGCCATGCACTGCCGCAATCAATAAGCCCTTCAGTTCGTTGCGGGAGAATTTAATAGAAAAGCCAGGGCCCGGTTCATTATTGATGCTTTCCCATTTCAATCTGGGCTCCGTCGAGGGCCGGAGACAAACATCTGGGGTTTGGGAAGAGGCGATATGAAGCGAGCGGGACCACGGGTGCGAAAGAGGCGGGGTTGAGAGAGTACAAAGCAAATGCTTGACAAATGGAACTGGCCTCGCCCAGGGAGAGGACCAGGGCTTGAAACAACGAGTCTGAGGTCGGCTTCCCATGTAAGGCCAGATTCACACATTAACGGCTGCTCGTCCGCTTGCTGAAAAGACATATCTATATCAAAGTATGGCTCTTTCCATGTACTCATCTCTGCACATGGGTGTTCAGCGCACAGGAAAATATAGTTTTTTCTGTATGAACATTTCTGGGTGTGTATTGGTGTCAGTGTATGGACAGCTGGTCACTGTGTAGATAATGTAACATCATAATAAGGATTTCAGGGCTATTGCTCACCATCATGTAAAACAAGTATTAGCAAAGGCACCAAATTCAGTCTACAATCCATCTATAATTATCAGAACAGCCAAATAACAGAGCTAATTGAAAGACTAACTGATATAGTGGAAAGAAATAAGGTGGATTAAAAAATGTTTAAATTTACTAACACATTGCACATTTTTAGCATCAAACTACACAAGAAATGACACCATCTGTACAATAAGATGCCATTCCTCCGTTGTTACTTGGCAGAAGAAACGTGTGCGGACATCGTTACATGGAAAAGGATTTTACTGCACGGGATCAAGTCCTCAACTGCGGCTCTGAAATTTTCGGCTCGCGCAGAAAGCTGGCCATAGAGAAACGAAGGTCAGTCAGGGTTCATTCGCTGCTTTTTCGCCCTTTTTGTCCGATGAGTTCAGAGTGACTCTATTAGCCACAGTGCAGTTCCCCTACTGCAAGCCATTGAAGGCTGTTCTCTCAAACATCAACAGAGTGAAATGGACATGATTTCCCTAACTGACCTCCTCTTCACGGAGCAGACCAGAGCTAGAATGTTCTGAGTGGTACTAATGTGATGTATCTCTTCAACAGGAGAGATTCCATCATATCAATTCAAAAAAACATCAGGGCAGTGTATGCGCAACAGTTTATGTTCACT
Organism: Gymnothorax reevesii; assembly: GCA_029721435.1. NCBI lineage: Eukaryota > Metazoa > Chordata > Actinopteri > Anguilliformes > Muraenidae > Gymnothorax > Gymnothorax reevesii. The sequence continues at coordinate 19,252,967 of CM056579.1, read as the reverse complement.
TGCCATTGGTAGGATGGACATAAACATTTTTTAAGACATTGATTTGGTGCACTTCAAAAATCGTGAAAAAAAATTTTCATCGAATATAAAATTTATTTTCATAAAATCCATCAACAATCCACAGTCAAAACCAAACAAATTGTTTACAGACTTCAAGTGCACAGGGAAGTTAATGTTGGACGGTCAATAATGAAAACACAACAAGATGAATTGAATATTTAATTTGTGGCATAATGATAAATTTTCAAGGTTGGCTACGACTGAATGCCATTACTCGAGTCAGCCACACACCAGCTCTAGGTTCATAATTAATGGTGTGCTCGGAGACCAAGGGAATCTAATTTTTCAAACATAGCTTTCCTTAAAATTATTCAAATTTTATCAAGGCATAAATCTTCCTGTAAAATGAAAAAAAAAGCATCACCTGCTTTCTGGCAGAAGCACAAACAATTTAAATGAGTCCCTGCTAATGTTTGCCAGGAGATGCCTTTCAGAGCAGCAACACCTGCTGCAGAACATTTTTTTTTTAGCCCCCTAGCGATTGATTCTTTGGTTAGCAGAAATAAGGGTGGGTTGGCTGGAGACAGAAGGGTGAGAGGCAGCGGGTTAAAAAAATAATTGCATGCTGCCAGCGATTTTTGGACGGAAATACATTGGCTCCTTGACATCGGTTTCATTTTTCATAATAAACCCACTGATAGCCCAGCTGTGCTGTAGATAATCCTATTATTCAAATTCACTTAGCGCGAGAAAACCAGTCCGACAGTCCAAACCGGCAATGGGCGCTCCAAGCACTCAAAACTGCTGTCCAGTCTGTCATCTCTGAGTGATAAATGCCTTCGCTCAAGCATTTTATTTTTTGTTCAATGTGGTTTCGCCAGTAGTGAGTTGCCAATGGAAACTTGGACTTTTTTCAGGTTTAAATTAAGGTTGGTACAGAGCCATTGCACAATTCAGGTATTTAACCAGAATGAATTAATTTGAACTCAGCTGTGTAAATGAATAGGAAGTAAAGGCCAGGTTGGCCGTAGAGATCTTTGGCTTCTCTCAGTGGCGTCGTCGATATTTTGAACAGCTCCGGGGTAACTACAGCTCGATCAAACATATTCCCTCCTCACCCTCCCAAGAATAGAATTACAGTGCTAATAGCTGCCACTCAGATACACAGCTGTTACAGCCATATGTCTTGCTCAATTTTTTTAGACTGTAAGCAATGTAATACTGTTTTCACTTTGCCTGGTCACGCACAGATTGTTTGCTAATTATTCTTTTTTCCCCCAACTGGCAGACAGGAAGAGCCTAAATGGCTCAATTGGCTTCAATTCCTGCCTTCCTTTCTGTTTGGAGTGGAGGATGTTAAAATAGCCCACTCAGAATGAGTGGCAGGTGTACAGTACTGACTGTAAATGCGTGGATAGTGACACTTTAAATACAGGGTGATGATTCCTGTACAAAATCGCCGCAAATATCCACAAATCACATCTGACTGTGTCCACTTTAAACTCTTATTCACTGTCTTCAAATCAAAAGTGAAAAAGAGAAGAGCTGAGTCAAAAAAAAAAAAACAAAAAAAACAAATACAAGTGGCCTCACCGTGCAAAATCTATTGTACAGCACTGGTGCACTTCTCCATTGCACACTGTTGCAGCCGGGGAATTTTACCACTGTCCTGTTCAAAAATATCTTTGTGAATCAAACTCATTTGCTGGAGTGCATGAGCCATTTTTGATACCTTAACTGCCCGACGCCCATTTGGTTTATGATACATTTTCCAGGTTCCAGGTACATTAAAATGTGAATTTTCCTCTCCGATATGAAATGATGAGAATTGAATTCAATCTTTCCCCTTTGTCTGGACCGCCAGTGTACAATGGGAAGGAGCGGGGATACACCCTATACAGCTCACTGTTCCATCTCAGGGAAAATACACCACTCACACCTATCGGCAGGAGTGGGCAACTCCAGTCCTACAGGGCCGCAGTGTCTGCAAGTATTTGGAGTGCTCCCTTGAGTAGTTAATTCAAGTCACTGATTGGCTAATGAATCCACATACCTTCTTTCCCAGGAATTAATAGCCTGCTGACTGAAAAGAGACCACAATAGCCAGCAGACACTGCAGCCTTCCAGGACAGGAATGGCCCATCCCAGCTAATTGGTAATGTACCGTCTCAAATTAGGCTGGCATTTATGTCTTTGTACTGTGGGAGGAGACCAAGAGGAACATGGGAAGAATACGGGTAGATCATGTGAATGCAAAACGAGAGAAGCCCCTGGCCAGAACCCTGCCTGAGACGGCCACTGCGGAGCAACAGAGCAACCCATAGCATCACCATATTAACCACAATGCTGATGCTGTATGAGCCAAAACGCAGAGCTCTCACATGTGTGTCCAGGGCAGCACTTTTCAACGATGGCTGCAGATCAGGTATGAACATAAGATGACCTCATGGATCTTACCTTCCACTCATAAACTCAGGCAAATTGTTACGATCCAGACACGGAACCAGAGGCAGAGGCGAAGTACTTGTTTTAAACAAGTTGCCACATGATAGGTTTTCAACAGCTTTCATTGTCATATTTTACATTATTGAGCAACAATTGCTGTATTTAACGCTATAAGGGTTAATTTTACTATTATTTCTATTTGCAGGCCATCAGCTGGTTCTCCCTTGATTTAACTAGTTTACAGAAATCCAATTCATTGCAGCAAAACACTGGCTAATACTGGTGTGAAAAGAAGCTGTAATATATGAGAGTCTATTTCTTCATTAACATCATCCTGGGAATGCTAAGAAGAGGCCATACCTACACTGTTATAAACTGGCACCTTTTTGCCAGTTAATCTAACTGGCACCTTTTTTGCCAGTTATTTTAAATGTAATTTTACCATAAGTTTACAACAGAGTTTTGTGTATGTTGTGTAAATTGCAGTTAAATGCAAGCAGGATTGCACTTACAGTTAAAATAACCAGGAAACAATGCCTAAATTCAGTCAGTTTATAACAGTGTGCAAAGTGAAGTAACAGCCAGGGGTCTGACTGCTATGCTTGACATTAATATTTGTAGGATGTCCTCGTCAATAAAAAGTCATTTGTCCTCTGAGAGTGAAGCAGACATGAGCAGCAAGGCTGTTGGAAAGAGCAATCAACTGCCAACTGCTGACTGCCTCTGTCATTAATTATGCGCTAAAACAACTCATCAGGAAACGTTATTATTTTTCAGGGCGCGTGCTTAAAAAAGCTTACATAAAGGAAGGAAAAAATGGCTTTTTATGGAAATGAATCATTACTTTCATGAGAAAATAATTTTCAGAGACCTCATTTTTCATTCAGAAATTGTTTCCGTTGATATTTATGCGGCATTCTTTTCACCCAGGGTAAAGGAGTTTTGAAACCAGATTAAGAAAAATAAAAAGATATCTCTTGCAGAAATGGTTCAACAAAAGGGCCAAGCTAGCAGAAGATTAAGAGAAGCACAAGTCTTTCATTCAGGATTGCCCTTGAATGACCTTGGAAGGATTTCTTGGAGATGCTGTCAAGATGTTACTTTCATCCACTCAACTGTAATCTAATTGCATGACTGAAAACACTGGCCATAAGTCCCAATGTGAAAGTAACAGGATAAAACTGCCAGGGAGATGATGGGAATTGAAAGAGAAATTGTTGCAATCAGTGCAACTGCCATTTAAGATTTAGAGTGACAATGATGGTGGTTTTACCTCAGCACTGATCGGAACAGGATTAGGTGTGTTTTTAATGTTAAATCAGATGTGTTTTAATACTAAATTAATCTGGGCGATGTTGAATGCATCTTTGGGCAGGCTTAACAAGACTGGCCTGCTGGAGGACAAAATATTGTTCCATGATTTACTTCAGCCTGACAGTCAAACAGTGTTTTATCTCAATCTCTCAGTCTCAACGTTGTTTAATCATGATTTTTTAATTGAAATGACTTGGACCGGGGTAACAGGAAATAGTATTCTAAAAAAACTCAGTGTCTTCAGCATAGAAGAATAGAATTTTTGTCCCAAATCATAGCAAAGGTTCGCATCAGCAAGACAATTCGGTTGCCTGTGGGTAGAGGGTATCGAAAATGGATATCTATCATGGATGCCGTGAGAACTCACTCCCGCCAGTTAAAAAAATGATTGACCTGACCCTGACCGAGAGCTACTTAACACTTTGTTCCAAAATATTCCATATCAGTTCAGCTGGTTTCAGACCTGGTGGCTGGGCAGACGGTGGCACGTGCTGAGGATCATTTTCATCCTATTTATAAAATCACAGTTTTGCCCAAAGGTTGTTTGTATTCATCTCCTTCTTTGAGTTCAGTTAATGATCCGTTTGCGGTGGCCTGTCATCCCGCTGTTAATCTGGGGCAGTTGTCAGGGCACAGGACATCTTTACTTGGTCATATTTGGCCGACATTTACCTGCAAAAGTAAGGCTTGGGTCATCTTGCCACCGTGCAGGTAATCAGTATGAGCTGACATCACACAAACTGGACCCTGGGCAGAAAATCACAGCCACGTTCAATGCAGCAGATTCTGAGTTTGAGAGCTCATCAGAAAACCTGGGCAAACTGAAGAACGCAAAACGAATGGATTCAAATCAAACCACATAGTCAAGTTCTGTCGCAACCCCTGATGGGATGACCCACGTTGAATATCTGCTCACATAAAAAGACCTGCTTTATATTCATGTTCATGCAGATGTTATGCCATGTTATGTTATTTACCCATAACATGTTCAATTTAAAACTAGCTACAAGTTCTAAGATTTGAAACTACGTGTAAATAATCCGTGGTTAATTCACGACAGTAGTATAGCCCGGGTTTATGCGTCGCTAAGCGGCGTTATTAGAGATGCGATTCTCCTTCGGAAGGTACTGAGGAACAACTCAGCTAACAAGCCTATGAAAGTGTTGACCACGGTCGCTGCTGGTGAGATACGATCGCGGCATATGGATAGATGTCATTTATTACGGTATACATAATTCAGCTGTGCTAGATGAGGGGGGCTTTGATTATAAATCATTGTTAAATGTTATAGGTTAGGGTCTGTGATGTACAGATATATTACTTCATTTTCATATTTAAATAAGCAATTACAATTCCATCCTCATAAAACTGATACTTATATTTGGCCCACAGGATAGCTCATATTCATACTTCATACCAAAAAATTACCTTAATAATGAAATACATTTTTACCTTCACGCTTGATATTCAAACCCTCACAAAACACTTGTTCACAGGTCTTTTCAACAATATGTTTTTATTAATGATTCCATTTATAGACTAATAGTAAGACATTTATAACACATTTATCTACATTACTACATTTTCACTTCTGGTGGATGGAAATATAAGCCATGCAGTTCCAGAATCATTTTTTCTTTATTTTATTTTTAATAATCAGTAACATTTTATAGTGTACTTTAATTATGCTAAAACTCTCTAACTTGGATAAATCAGATAGGTTCCACCATCAAAATTTTTCTGATGAAATTAATCAATCTCTAATTTTAATTTAATTCCATAATTACCATTTTATAATATTAAATTCCTTTCATTTTATTTGTTGCATATATTATGAACATTTATAGCATTAATATTTCATTTGAGCAAATAATTTTACTTTCATACAGAATACATGCACGCTGAAACATAAGCAATTAAGATATTGCACAGGGAACGCTTGTAGCCCACCCATAAAACCATTCAGTGGCCCCTTGTCGTTTTGGAAGACACCACTCAGATCATGGTAGGAATGCTTCATCATAGGATATCAAGATGGTCACACAAGATACTCAGAACTGATTCGCTGTGATCCTTCAGCCTTTATGGGGATGAATGAACCCAAACCATGACAGGAAAATGAAGTGAAGCATCTGTGTGTGTTGTTTGTCCACTAATTCATTCAGTTTTTTTTGTGTTTTTTGCCATTAATTAGTCACTGGCCTATACGTATATTCTTGTTCGTGTGAGACTGAGAGAAGAAGCAAATTGCAAGAAATGGAAAGAGATAATGGAAGTAAATAGAAAAATTAAAAAGTGATGCGCTGCATTTATAATTCACCGATTAAATACCTGACAATTCTCATTCAGAACGCTTCACTTGATATTTATAGAGAAGTCATTAAGATATATGCTTTGAATCTGCTCGGCTCGAACTACAGAAAGAAAAGCAAGATTTCACACAAAACCAACAGAAATGCACACTCCAAATAACAGCACAATAATTTAATGGAATATATGGTATATTTGGCGGAAGACCACATTGCCCTTTGTAAGCTAGATGACACAGCAGCTGAGTTTAAAATCTGCACTATAGTATGACAAAAATCACAGAGTGTTACTTTCAGTTACCACAAAGGTCACTATATCTTGAAATTAAACAAAAAAAGTGTTAAAATTCACTTCAAATCTATAATTATACTGTTGATATGTCGCCATTATGTAAACGTGCTGTACAATTAGCGCTTAATAACATGTTTAGAATTAACTCTGACCTTCAGTGTAATTTGTACCATCATCTAGGGAATGAGAAACATAATTTAATATGTCGAAGGTCACTCTCCGTTTCATCGTATTTTTAGAGCTGAAATTGAATATCGATTCCTCACTGCCTAACAGTGACCTCAGTGGTAATACAAACTCATGTTGTTGTAGTATTCTTTCATAACCAAGTTAAATAGATTGATGGTATTAAACAAGACACGGCTCTACTAGCTTTCTAAAGAGCACTTTTGCATGACCTTGCTCATCCACCTCTTAATTGACGTTACGTTAACATGAGAGAAATTCACAAACGGGTTTTTATGGCCAAGGTTAGAGACTCAAAAGGGACTATATTAAGAATGGTGAATTTTTCACTCAAGTTTTCCCTTAAGTAGGTTCAAGGATAGGAAACACATTTTTTCATACTGTAGGACAGTGTCACAAACATATTCTGTATCTGCTGGTTGCTGTGCTTCAGCCAAGCCACTTCTCACCTGAATTGAGAGAAATATTCAAACCAAGGACGCCGTGTTTTTATGGCCACAGCATTTTATCAGATCAAAAACATCTACATCTTGTGCAACATGTTGAAAAACATTTCCCAGCAATTCAGCAGGACATATTTGTGACTGTAAACCTTGGGATCTACACTAGGATTTAAGATAGGCCTACAGTTCCTGAGGTTTGAATAGAGAAGCTGCACATTACGGACCCGTATATGATTCTGTAGGTTTCATGGGGTTAAGCGAAGGGTATAAGGTGATTAACCTGGCCATGTCTTTCATAACTGCATGTCAGCTGGTTTCACTACGAGGAAAATCTCAAACAAAGTAGTTCTAATGAGCACATGTATCTGTAAACATTAATTACAACTGTTGCAAAACCAAAAGGTTGAACCATTGTGTTGAGGACACCTCAAATATCTCCAATTGTCAGTAATTCAATTAGTATTTGTGAATGTATGAGGACAAAAAAAAAAAACCCTCCATCAACCACAAAAAATATGTCAGTAAAAATTAATCACGGCCAAAAACTTCTGAATAAGCTTGAAAGTATTCCTACCACCCATTTATATGCATTTGAGTGAAGAATGGATATTTATGAGCCTTCTCTACAGACAAGCTAATCAACGATCCCTTAAAGAGCCAAAAAAGTGAATTAATTAGATACGTATGTTTGCAGCCTAATTAAGAAACTCTGGGGTTCACAGGAGCAAAATCAGCACAGTTAGATCCTCATTTTGATGGATCCCTCATTCCATCCATCCATACATCCATCCATCCATCCATACATACATCCATCCATTATCTACTTCCTTATTCCTGGTCATGCTGGCAGTTGAGAAGCGGCCTGTTGAAACCTGACCTTCCTTCTAAGTTTTACATTACTTTTCATGAAGCATGTTTTTTATTCAATGCCAAAATATGGTAATATTAAATAAGATAGTTCAGCAGTCAGGAGAACTTTTATTGAGGGTGACGTTGAGCACTATTATCGGTTTGGCACTGAATAGATCCGCTTTGGGTACTCGATGTCAACACATTCTCATCCTGACTCATCACATGGTGACGCTACGTGACCAAGCGTCGATATAAGAAAAAAATTTGACACTTAGGGTTTGGGTTTGGTTTCGGGTCAAGGGTCAGGGGGTAGGGAGTACAGTTTGTTTTAAACTGGCGTCAGCCTAATATATTTTCAGCTGGAGGACGTCAGGTTGTCATTTTCACCTCTCGTTCACTTTTTGTGCGACGAATATCACTGTTTACGGTGACCGTCGGAGCTCGCCTCGACCAATCAGGAGAGACGAATCCTTACATCATTAAATAATAACTATTACGGATGACATCATCCTTCTGTGAACAGACTATGCTGTATCATCTGCCATCATGAACAAGATACCCTGAAAATTCAGCCTCATTTTAAGCGGCCGTTCATGATTCTGTCTTTGGCGCTACAGGAAAACAAATTGCTTTATAAGTTATCCCAAATGTATTGTTTCTTATTGTTGCTTCTGCTATATTGCAGGTGTGGAACAGACATTGCCATCCACTTGAGAAAAATTTCATTATCCGACAAATTAATCGTTATCATAATGATTAACGTAATGGTGTGGATGAGCATTTCGAGTCTGTTGTGTTACTGTGACTGAGCTTGTGCAGAATGAGATGTTGAGAAACAGCAAGATCCCAGTGGCTTATGCCTCAAGCTGAGAATGAAGCGCACGGCTAAAACCAAGTGCTTAATTATATGCGCAATTAAGCAGCCATTGCTGATTACATCAATATTCAACATTAGCTTTAATTTGCGTTTAGTGTAGAGTATTAAAATGGGTAAGTTCTAAATGATCAGGATGACTATCAACACCGATGGGAATGACCCACCGCAGTGTTGCAAATGATCAGGATGACAAATAATGCCATTGATAATCTAAAAAACCAACCAAAAGGTATAACACATTTCTCAGTATTTTATTTTTTCAAAGCATAGCTAAAGTATTGAGAACACAGAGGAATGGGGCCCAAGGAGGCAGCTGGGATAATATCTATGCTCAGTGCTGCTAGTGTAAGGGTTGAGCTTCGGACACTGGTGATGTGCACAGAGGACAGGAAGGTGAGGACTGGACTCAGGTGCGAGGATGGACTTGGCCGTATTTATCATGCCTTCTGCGCAGCAGGGCGGCACACGCGAATCAATACAAAACAAACAGGAAATGAGGTTCCAGAATAATGCTATTAGTAATACAAACACTGGGCTTTAGCTACAGTAACAATGTATTACAAAAATACGAAAAGTAAGTAGGAAACGAGGTTCCTTTATAATATAATTAAAGTGCTGATATCAACAACATACAGTATTAGGTTCCAGAGAAAGGATACATACACGCGATGAGTCTACACGAGACTAGAAATACAACATGGGTATGTGGCTTACAGGACTTCACAAAGAAGGTTAACCCTTAAAGTGATAAACTCAACTTTTGCTGCTTCCTGATAGTAAGAAATAAAATTGAAATCGAAAAGAGCTCCTGGGAGCTCTTCTCAACAAGTCACCGCATGATAGGTTTTCATAAGCTCGAGATATTTCCATTTCTAAGCATTTAAAAGTTTGTTTCAGCGGCCTTAGGGTTAATGCATAGCTACCTCAACTACAAACCAGTTCCAGAACCACACTCAGCATGGTCCCAAAATAATGTCAGTTTTTTTTTTTTCATGTAGATTCTCAATGCAAATCTCAGTTTAGTCCAGGGCTCAACCAGTGTCGCGGAAACCTGTCCTTAGTGTATTGTGGCAAGGAAATAGTTTGACAGAATTACAAATTCAGATTTGATCTCTTTCTGCGCAAATGAGTTTCTGCACTCATTTTTTAAGGGCATCCTTTTTATTTAAATTTTCATATTTCAAGGAGTACACTTGGGGGTGTCAATCAGTTTGAAAAAGACAGTGATGCAATACACAAGAAGATGACGACGTGACTAAACGGCATAGCGCAAGATCACTAAAAGCACTTTCACTGGTCTCTTACAAGGCAGATTTTGACACGAAGAAATAAAAAGACAAGCAGACAGCTCTCGGTGGTACAGTGAAATAAGTTGTATTTCAGTGTTACAGTGTCTCAGAGGAGACGGTGACATCCAATTACGACACCTAATTTGTAAATCAGGCCCTGAGCATGTTAGTTCCACTTACACTGAATGCACTCCATAGAAAAATGATTGAATTAAACATGAAAACCCATGTACAGTGTATTGGATTTTATCTCATAATTTACCAGGATACACTGACCAGCCGTGATACCTCAATGTATGCGCACATGCATACACACACACACACGCACGCACACACACGCACACGCACACACACACACACACAAGAAAACTTAATCATACAGTTTGCTTACAACATTAAGTACATGTGACTTCAACTTGTTGCAAGTATTTATGCAGCGAAAGTCTCATATATGTAATTATAGCGTGCAACTGTTGTATCATTTTAGATAGTGACCATTTTTAAGAGTAAACTGGAGAAATATAAAAACAGGCACTGGAATACGATGGGTTAACAGGGTACAGCGATGGCATCAGAGGAGGAGGGGATGTCACTGAGGTCCCCACAGATTTAATTTCCAGTATCCCTGATTTCAAATGTATTCTGATGACTCCTGAAAATAATGTTAGCGCATTAATAAATTAATGTATGCAAACAAAAACAAATGAATGGCCAAATGGTGTTGTTCCTCATCAGAATATAATATTTAATTTGCATAAATTTTTAATATGCAGCACGAAATATATCACACTGAATAAAACACTGTGGACAGAATCATGCTAGCCAGACGGATCCGATCAATATGGAACTGAGACCATAATACTAACGCCAAGGTCTCTGTAATTGTTGCCATTATGTTGTTTATATAATTTGCATCATTCGTTTACCTTTTCTCAGACTAATATCATCATTCAGAGTGTATTAAAGTTGTATTTGTTACTTATACATTATTTCATGTTGTACAAGTAATATTAATCATTATACTCATAGTTCACGGTTACCTAGAAGTTTTGGTGAGCTGCTCTCACATTGAGTAAAATTTTATGCTCTTCACAGCGAATTTTAATTTGTTATAAGGAAACCTTCAAAGACTGAAGGACTGTTACCCTTTAGCAGCCAACGAGGTGTTTTGCTTTGTTTGTCAGTAGTTTGCTTTGATGAAATGTTATTCCACATGCAGTGCATGTTTTTGTTTATGTGACATTAAAATGGTCTATATATTGTGTGTCTAGTTTTAACGGTGGATTTGGAGGGAAGTCTTCCAATAAAAAAACCCAGTGGCACGAAAGCCACTTTCGTCTGCCTGTGCTTCGAGGGAATTATAATCTCAGTCACCCCCTGAAAAGCACAGGCTGCCCACATGATTACAGTTTGATCACTGTTATTGCAAAGTTGTTTTGTAGGTCCCAACCTAAAATTGGACGACTGCAAAGGACATTTTGATAGTAAAACGTATTGCACCCCGGAGTTAAGCATAGAATTATAGACGTTGCGCTGATACAATCTGTCCTCAAAATGTGATTTTGAAAAAAATGTAGCGAACCAATTCCAAATCTTCACAGGAAGCAGGGATTAATCTGATGCATATCAAACTGGATGTTTCAAAACATCTAAGACAATACCTTGCAACCAAAATAGCATTTATACGTCAAATATTACATGAAGTTTTCCTGGGTTACATTTATTTTGTTTTAGTTTTGTTTGTTTTTAATTGGTAGAGACAGTGGTTGACCACCAACTAGTTTTAAAGTGCATGGTATAGGGGCAATGACACAAAAGTGGATTTCAGAAAATTATATGAGAAAATAATTGCAAATAATTACACATTACATCAAACATTCATTCACAAAGATCCTACGTCAGCAATGCAGCTACTAGGCTGAATGGAGCCCCCCTCTCTCCACCTCCTGCCATAAATCTTTTGAAATAAAACAAGTAGACATGGTCAACAACATCCCCCGCCAAAATGCCTTCTTTAAAGATACTAAGAACAGAGGCTCCTGTGGTGGAAATTCTTATTTCATAGTGTGTACCTCCTGAACTGTAGGTGTCGCTGTTTATATAAGGATTTGCTTACTGTAACCTTGCGGCCTTTCTCTTTGTTCACTGTAACTCCTCCCCTCCTGTTGTGAATAAGATCTGTGGTCACCCCCGTTTCTAGGAGGGCTCCACCTTGGACTGTTGTCTGTAGAGTGTGGCTTCCCGTGCACGTATAAACTAATATCAACTGCCTTTGACTGAGTGTGTTATTACTTATTGCTTACAATACTTAAAATACACAACGCAGAAGGGGAAATCAAAAATGCCACAAGGGCAATAACTGTGGGAAAAATAATTGTGTGCTTCTTATTTTCGAACTCCATCAGGGTCTTTATGGCCTTAAGCTACATACCAAATTTGGTTATCCTATCTCAAATAGTTTCTGAGAAAAGCTGTCCCCTTTAGAGATACCATGGACAGAGTGCAAAAATACTGATCAAGGGCAACAACTGCGGGAAAAATAATCGTGCGCATCTCGTTTTCGAACTCCATCAAGGCCTTTATGGTCTGAAGCTACACACCAAATTTGGTTTTCCTATCTCTAATAGTTCCTGAGAAAAGCTGTCCCCTTTATCTCAGACGGACAGACGCGGGTCCTATATGTTAGCAGGGCTGTTTGTGAGCCGTAGTCGCCCTGACTGGGCTCAGCCTGTCCCTTTTAGGTCGAGACATGCAATATGACATGTAATACAGAAGACAAGAGGGGTAAAATAATGTTTTACATGTCAGTGACGAGAAAGGCCAGACACATGCCAGAAAGAAACAGCTCGGAGTGAGACAGATGCTCGCCCTCCAGCCAGGCATTTCCTGCTTCAGTATCAACAACAATTATTCTTCCAGCTTAAAGGTAATTACCAGAATAATGCAGTCCTGCCGCATCAAAGGAAGACAATCTTACTGGGCTCAGAGATATTAGCTCTGTTCATCACGGCTCTGAAATTAGATGCCCATTTCAATTATGTCAGCTTCAAAGACACATATTTCTGCCTGGGTAGGACGCCTCCTGGAAGCCTCAGTTTCCGTCTGGGCTGGAGAAATAGCCGCGGCACAGCCAGCGAGGCCCAATCACTCTTCTGGCAGCCGGTCCAGACAGCTTTTTTCCTGACATGATCCAACTGATAGCAGACTCATTTGGACAAAGCCAATCGCTTCTGCAGTCAACAGTCCCTTCAGATCCAAGCTTGGACACTCCCAGCCCGTATGCTGCCAGTTTCAATCTTGGCTGTGCCATGATTTGTAAATAGAGGTGTATTCCTGTGGGTCAGTAATGATCGAGGTTACTTTGGCCCAGATTACAGCAGTATTTCTTGCAGTTGTGACCATGCATGACAATATAGCGTACTGTACTTTGTATTTAAACCGCAGAAACCAACATCAATGGCGTCCAAACCATCAATGCACCGTTTGTAGAAGTGGATGCATTAATTAACATTGAACAGTGTCTCTTTGATAAGTACCACCACTGCTTGCCAACATGATGCTCTGATATGCACTGAGCCAGTGATGTTGTGGAACCCAGTAGCTGTTAATTTGTTGCAATTGGTTTTATTGGCCAGCATATTTGACAGGAGTTAAAGAGCCAAGATGGCGGGCCAAGATATGGCTCCAGTATTCCATTGCATTGGCAGAATATCACATCATAAAAGGAAGCCCAAAGATTTAAATGAGGCAATATTCAAAGTTTAATTATTTCACATGCTCCCCTACTTGTTATGTTTCTCAGTCTTCACCGCAGGGTGATTTTGCAATGGAAATACACTTGCATAAAATGAAACTGGCCCTGTAGCCGCAGAATGCTGAATATAACTGGGAATGCAGTAAGCTTTGCGGACAAAATATGGACAACGTCCATGGTGACGTAGAAAGAGCCTTCCTCTCTTTGCCACATTGGTGAACAGAAAGCGCATCTCTGTTGCTGTTAAAACTTGCCATAGAACTGCCAATTGTCGAAAACCACTCACACACTACACTGAAGAAAGTTCACTCTGTTGAAACATTCAGCATGATTGCAGCCGTGCGAATTTGCCAACATTTTTCATTAGTTGAGATTAGTTGACTCCTTCAGTACCCAGGTCTTTTTTCACCGTCGACACCCTTGTGCCCGGTTTTTTCGACATGAAGGATGACTCATCACACAGCCATCTTTAAAAAGCCCATGTTCATTTATTTTTAAAGTAAACGTGTTAAATCTTTCACCACGTTTTCCCAAGTCTAACTTCCAAAATTCTGCAATCAATATCCCTTCTAGTCTTTTAGTTTTTCAGGCAAAAGTTTAGAAATTCAACAGTGAGTGAAATTTCTGGAAACATGGGTCAGTGCACAATGCCATTTCGCCATCTGCACACTTGAAGTGGCTGTCCTCTCCTCTGCCATTGTGAGAGTATACTCCACACAACCTTGTAGGATCTGGCTTTTTGTCAGTAGCTGGAATGAGGGATCAGAAATGTCTTTCAGTAAGACGAATGGGGTTCTCAAAAGATGGATGCCCCCATTAGCTCGAGCGCAAGCAACATGGTCTTCCTCAAATAGGAAATTCACAATTCAAGAACGGGGTGGAATTTGCCAAGCTTCGTGAACACTGCACAGGAGTTGTGCATGACAATGTCTTTCATGAAAAAATACTTTCTTGAACCATTTCACACATTTTATTTTACAAGGGTAGGCATGCAAGAAATCTATGATATAACTATGGCTGTAAAAGGAGCTATGCTAGTGTTGTAGATGAAGCGATAACTAATGCAAACTTTGGACTGGCTGGTTATACCGATCACAAATTTGACTATAGCTAATTCCAGATATCCTGATTGTTAGCCAGCTGGTTTTGCTTCGAAATATGAGCTTCATAAAACAATATGTAGCATTCTGCATTAGTCATCTAGCAATGTTTGTAGCTATTAAAAAACAAGCAAACTTCAGCTTAATTAGCAAGCTAGCTAGCTAGCTAGCCAGCTAGCGGTTATTACAGTCCCAGTGAACTATGGGGTAAAATCTGCTAACATTACTTCTGTACTTATCATTGAGTCTGTTCAACTACATGACAGTTTCAGCTATTTTGTGATCTGCCCAGCAACCACTTCCTAATAGGAGCTAAACCAAATGCATCCACTCATGTACTTAAACTCAATGGGTGACCCGCAAACTGAAGAAATTGCCCTAGTTTTACTGTGTCTAAGGAACGGTTCCGACCATGTGGTAGAAAATGGAACTATAAAAACCTGAGGAATCAAACTTCTACTCCGCATATACTTGTGCATGGAACTGGACAGGTTAAAAAGACTACATACCTAAATATTGTGCTGTTTACTGACTTTCTCCACTATGACATGACAGTGTAAAAATCAGAAACACTGTTAAAGGTAATAGCGGACTGGGGGATGGGGGGGGTGTCTTAACCAAACCCCAAACTGTCCACTGCATTTTTCTCATCGCTCAAAATGAGGACAGTGCCCCAGAAATCGGGTAATGGCACCCTCCTTCCCCTTTTAAACCAGTCTAATGCCCTCTATGACCCATTAGCGGTAAGAATTTTTTTTTTTTTTTAATTTTTCCCGACTGTGCAGTGTTCAAGGTGGAAGGAGTAGCGCTGGTTGGACGACGACATTGGATGGGAGTGTGTCATCAAATCCTCTCAAGCTTGCGACTGCAAAGTCATTACCTCGATGGTGACATCATGCTAATAAGGAAGCTATGACCCGTTGCGATCTCATTTGCCACCTGTCACTGGAGTCGGAAGACTGTATAGCAAGCCGACAAAGTCCCCCCCATAAACAATCGCATAAACCTGCGAGCACGCTCTCCTCCACGCAGACCTGAGGACACATTCTCCTTGTTCATCCTCTGCGGACCTAAAGACAGCGAGCCCGATCGCCGTGCACCACACAATAACACTTTATATTCGCTTGCAAGCAGCACGGCTGGGCACAAAGCAAGGACAAGTGAATTCCGTGTACAGAGGCTTCTGGGATATTGCGCATCACTGAAGACATCACCCAAGGTTCCTCACCATTCTTCTGATGAAGAATACTCACTGTTTTCAGTGGAGTAAACTCCAAGCCCAGAAAGATGATTTCCTCAGGAATATTTTGCTCCGGTGAACTGAACATACTGTTTACGACAATTCTACAACCAAGAGGGAGGACTACTTTGTGAATTCATCCATTCCAGAAGCTCATCATACAAAAATTGAGGAATAGGGACACCCTGGTGAAGAATTGCAGATAATTTCGATATTACACAGATGCTGCAGTGGCAAAACAACTCAGGGGACCTCGCACTACGGAAAAACTGGCTACAGCGGTTACCATGACAATGCACCTGTCAGATTTAGACGAACAGAGGGGGAAGCAGGTGTCACTTTGTCGAGATTATCGCTATGCTGGCACACGTCAGGAAGCGTCACGCGAGGAAAAAAAAGAAAAGGATTTTGTATTTTTTCTTGAACTCTCTGCTCCATCAACTACAGATCAAAGTGAACCGGTGCACTTCTCTGGGGAGAAACCCGCTCCAAACATAGCATTCGGGAGGGAGGCCTCCTGCAGAGACTGTGACAAAGTTGAAATAAGTGCTGAGGTCGACGTATGCCAGAGCTCCACAGGGGCTTTTTTTCCCATTCTGAAAGAGCCTGACCTGGCCTCAGGTGTCTCGGGGAAAATACTCAAACCCTGGCTGAACATCAAGAGATCTTTTTTGGGACTAGCACAAGATGTCCCAAGTAAAGAGCCAAACCCTACCTTCCTCTGCCAAGTGCCACCGTGTGATTAATCCCAATATTAGCACTAGCATTAATTACAAGCCACAGAACACTACTTCTGTACCTTTGTGGTTTAGGATCAATGTTCCCCAGGAAGCAAAGCTAGGATTCCTGTCATCCAAAAGCCCTCCCCCTTTTCAGGCCTACTATAATTTTGCTCACCGCCTTCCAAAGTTCTGAGCACCGAGAATGGCCACCACCTGTCGACCCACAACGGACAGCCTTGATGTGCTCTCTGACAGTTGTCTTAGACCAGGGTGTCAAATAGTGCCTTTATCCTGGATTAAAACCCTTTTTTTTCTGCGATTGACTTAGGTTTTCGGGAGTACAGGAACAAATTAATCAACCCTGCTTAATTTGCCCCTCCAAGAGGGCACAAATGCACCAGACATGAGCGACAGAGTGCGGAAAAGAGTATTTGAATCTGCCCGCACCCCCTCCAGCAGCGGTCCGTACCTGCTTGTTTTTGAGGTCGAGCGAGAGCTCGTAGTCGGAGGGGGAGGTGTGCGAGCAGGAGCCAGGCGCCTTGCCGCGCTGCCCTCTCACGGGGGAGGTGGTGTGGTGCAGGCTCGCCCTCTGCCCCGAACCCCCCCTGGCAGCCCCTCCGCCTCCTTCCTCCTCCAACTCCTCATCCTCATTCTCCACTCCATCCCGCCCGCTCGCCTCGCCCGGCGGCTGGGCATCGCTGTGGAAAGGGAGAAAACGCAGAGTGAGGCTGCATCCTCCAATCCTCCTCCACCTCTACTCTACTCCAACTCAACTCCAATCCTCCTGTATCCCTGCTCTACTCCAACTCTACTCCAGCTCTATTCTACTCCAATCCTCCTTTGTCTCTACTCTACTCCACCTCTACTCTACTCCAATCCTCCATTGTCTCTACTCTACTCCACCTCTACTCTACTCCAATCCTCCTCTCCCTCTACTCTACTCCACCTCTACTCTACTCCAATCCTCCTCCATCTCTATTCTACTCCAATCCTCCTCTACCTCACCTCTGCTCCACCTCTACTCCAGGTCTACTCTACTCCAATCCTCCTTTACCTCTACTCCAGCTCTACTCTACTCATGTTCCACTCTTCTCTACTCCACCTCTACTCTGGTCTAGCTCTACTCTACTCTTCTCTACTCCAGCTCAACTCTTCTTCTCTACCCCACCTCTACTGTACTCTACTCTACTCTACTCCACCTCTTCTCTACTCAAGTTCTACTCTACTCCTACTTTACTCCACCTCTTCTCTACATCTACTCTACTCCTCTACCCTACCATACACCTACTCTACTCTCTCTACTCTGCTGTAATCTACTCCTCTGAAACTCCACCTCTACTCCACTGAGCTCCACCACTATTCTTCTCTACTCCACCTCTACTCTACTCCACTCTGTCTAATCAACTCTATCTCTTCTTAACTTCTACTCTACACTACCTCTCTGCTACTCTGCTCAACCTCCAATTTATTCAAACTCCATCTCTACATCACTCCACCTCCACTCTACTTTGCTCCACAACTACTCGACACTACTCCTCCTCTCCTCTACTGTACTCTAATCTACTTCAGCTCTACGTTTCTCCACCACAACTCAACAATACTTCCCCTCACCTTTCCATTACTTTACCCTACGTACTCTACTCCACTGTACTCTCCTTTACTTCAGCTTTACTCTACCCCACCTTTACTTTATGCTACTCTATGTCTACCCTACTCCATCCTTATTCTACTCTATTCAGCCTCTACTCTGCTATACTGCACCTCTACTCCATCTATACTCTACATTATTCCACTTTGGCTCTACTCCACCTCTACTGGACCATACTTCACCTTAACTCTACTAAGATACTCTACTCTGCAGTACTACACCTCCACTTTAAACTACTCTTTCTCCTCTCTACTATACTCTACTTCACCTCAACACCACTCTAGTCAATCACGACTGTACTTTACTGTACTCTACCTCACCCCTACTTGATTCCACCCCTACTCTACTCTAGCTGTACATGACAATACTCTACCTCACCTCAAATTAACTCCACCATTACTTTATGCTACTCCACCTCAATTGTACTGTATTCCTCCTCAACTCTACGATACTCCACCTCTATGCTACTCCATGTCTATAGGACCCTACTTCCTCTATACTCTACTATACTCTACCCCACCTCTGTGCCACTATACTTCACCTCTAATACACTCTACCGGGGGATGGCTGCCTTTAAAAGGAGGGAGTAGGGCAAGAATCATTACATTTGGCCCTCCAATCCAAATCCAGTGTTGGCTTTCTGTTCTCCCAGGTAATTAACTAATTAACTGAACAATCAGGACTTGTGATTGGCCAGGCTGTCTTCACACCTGACTCCCAGGTAAAGGGAGGGCGGAAGGCAATAGGTAGATAAAGCCTGGAGATCAGGGAGGAGGAAGGATTAGTGGGCAGAGGTGGGAAATATAGGTTCAAAAAGTAAAAGGCCTCCCCTGTGTTTGGTTCCAATCCCCACAATTCTTCAGGGGTAGAAATGATTGTTGAAATCAGCTGGCTGGATTCATGTGTGGAACAAACACAAGTCAGGACTTTAACTTACCATCTATCACCTTCAATATGGGAGGGCGGGCCTAAAAGACTGACGGACAGTGGGCGGGGCCAAAGGGATAGAGGGTGTTGTGGCTTGGCTGCTAGTGAGAGGAGCAAAGTGATTGCCAGTTTGCAGGTATAGCTAGGAGGTTGAGGAGGTGGGGGGGCAGTGAGCTAGGAGGAGGGGCTAGCTGATTGATGCCATGTGGGTGGGGCCTGGGCTCGAGAGGGAAAGGCCAGGAGTCCTGAGGATTGGGATTTCGAGCTGGTTGGAAGGGCTGTAGGATTTTGGCAGTAGGGAGGGGTCATCGGGTTGAAGGCCTCCCAGCTGTGGCTTTAGGCACTTGCTGAAAACACGACAGGGCATTTCAGAGTTCAGAGTTCAGAGTTCACACAGTGACAGAGGACAGAGGAGGGTGAGGGACACGGCACTTTGGACATTGGACTGTGACACACAGAGACAGGACACAGCCATGCACTCTGAGGGCCTAACCAGCAGCAAGCTGTCAAACCGCATCCCCTGATCCGAGCTCTGGCTTCAGAACTGGAGTTGGTTCCTGGGCGCTGCACTGTGGCTGCCCACTGCTACTAAGCAACTAGAATGGGTCAAACGCAGAGGACAAATATCCCCACAGGGGACAATAAAGTCTATCTTATCCTGCACTATCTTTCGCCGCTGGACTGAAACGTGACCTGGGATGGTATACGCTGCTGCTGTTGTCACAGGTTGCCCTCCACAGTTAAGTGCCTGAGACGGGTGACTTTGTTAGCGTCGCACAAATGTTAGTTTGCATACCGGAGATTTTTGTATGAGAATTTCAACAATGATGCTCTTGTCACACCGGACCCTCTTGAAGGCTAATACCACCCAGCTGCTGCAAACAGACATGGCACTCGGAACACAAAGGCAAACCAAAGGCGCATTTATGCTGCGCCAACGCTAACGTCATCTCCTGCAAACTCAACAGTTCTGTGAAAAGGCGATAGGCAGCAGAGAGAGACGTTTGGGAGTACAAACCGGTCCAGTTTATCTACGCATCTGTGAAATCGTTTTAATATAAAATTGATTTGGGGTAGATTATGAGCGCGTTACGCATATTTATTAAAATGTATCAGGTATCTGCCATGACTCCAATTTAATTAGAATACAGCTAATATACATTTATATGGGTAAATCACCAAACCGGGGGCGAAGAGTGGCGTGATGTGCGTATTGAAGAGGGGTAGAGTCGTTTAGTAAACAGGCTTCACCTCATTGATTTGTCCAGTATAATTTTCCGCTTATTCCTATGGCTTGGGTGAGTCCTCGATTATTAGTGCGCTGCTATTATAGTGTTTCTCAATTCATCCTGAAAGCTTACTCTCTTCTCTGGAGAGTGTGCAAAGGCAACAAGAGAATATAAAAGTATATTCAAAAACACTTCCTGAATCTTGCGCTATTTACATTCTGAAGAAAGCACCAGCTCTCAGCATTGCTGAATACTGAGAGGGCTCGGCTCGGCAAAAATGGAGTTCAGAGCTCAAAGTGATTCCTTTAATCATTTATGATATATTTGAGAAGACATTCCTTCACACCAGAGATCAAGTTTCGCTCAAAATCTGAATGCCTAGCAACAGTGAAGTGGTCACACCTGTAGACAGCAGGAGCATAAAAACTTCATTTTGATTCCCAGAAGGGGATTTGAAAAATAAAATATTTTGTAGCAGTTCCCAGCACTGTAACATCCGTGTTGAGCCAGGAAGGCTTTTGAAAAACACGATAAGCAGATTAGACTGTTGGCAGAAACCTTTTCATGCTTAAACCCTTGATCCGTCCCCTGCGCGTCTGCCGTAAAAATGTTTCCGGAGGCAGGTTACGATCTTTAAAATCTTTACCGCGCTCTTTTCCCCTAACCCCTGCGCCTCAAGCATGGGAGCTGTTCTGAGCGCAAAGCACCATGGGAAGGGACATACTGCCAAAACAACCTGATAAGCTTTGCTGTGCTAACCCAGCCTTTAAACAGCAAGATTCGTAAGTATATGGACACTGATTCTTTTCGGGATTTGAAAACTTTTAATATTAGGTTAAAGTGTAAAGCCTTAGCTTTAAAATGCACAAGTTAACATCCATACCTGCCACTGTCCAAAAACATACTGATTGCTGTGAAAGTGGTGCCAGATGTATAATCTACACAAGTTTCCCACCAGAAAAGTGCGTGCGAAGACTGCATTATGAGAAAATCAGGTCAGTGAAATATAAAGCCTACAGATAACATGACAACATGAGTTGAGGCATTATCACATACTGTCTCACAAATAACCGCCCTAAACCGTATGAAATAGCACGCAATAAATCCATAACTGAATCATACTGAGTTACTAAGTTGAAGGCATTAATTCTTTGATAACTATCCCACTGTACTTTACCCTTTGTTGCTTATGACTGAATGCCTCCAGTATGTTAAAATTGGATATGAAGTGTACGTTTGGGAAAATCTGAAGGGATTTGGTGCCATATTGTCTTTGGGAGGGGTACAAGAGGGTGGCCAGGCTGCCTTTATTTTGTTTTCAGAGTGTCTATGAGCGTAGATGGCATTATCCCCACTTAAAATATGTCCAAAATATTGGACAAAATGCAACAAAGGGTTAATTCTCTGTAAATCCCTGAAAGCTCAAGCTTGCTTTCTCCAAAACTATCGGTGCAGTAGTTGGCCCGGAAGATAATCAGCCCTAAACTGATGCAGATTCGCACAGAGGGCACAGAGTAAACTGAGCAGCCATTAAGCACACGAACACAAACAAGTCAGCTGGCCAAGTTGCGGCATGCTTCCCAATTAAAGAAAACGAACAACCCAATGTCAGATCGAACCAGGTCAAGACAGAGAGAACCCGCATCCTGTCCTCTTACTGTCCAGCAATTATCTTTCTAGCCTGGCAACGCGGGTAGGGAGTGAGACCGACAGAGTGAAAGAGAGAGAGAGAGAAGGAGAGAGAGAGAGATTGCAAGTGACTCGAAAGCAGCAATCCAGCTCTCTCTCCTCGATGGCAGGAGGCAGCCCTGTGACCCTTTGCCAAGTGGGAGCAGTGCCTGGCCAATCCTGTCAGAAACACACCGCCCCTTTGCTTGGCTTGGCAGGGAGGATTCCGCACTTCATTTCCATACGGCCGGAGTACGCTCTCCAGGCCTGCACCCACACTGTGAGCATATGCTGCCTCGCCGACAGAGTAGCCAAACGCGTGTTGGCCTCGTTTCTTCCATTAACTTGCTCCATGGAAATGTTCACTTGCAGGTTTAATTAACAGTGGCAAGAGCGTGGCAACAGATGACTAGTTTATGACATCCCGGCGTCACCCATTCTGCAAAAAAACATAAATTTAGCCCAACTGTGGCAGGTTTCATTAAAGCAAAGTTGAATCTAATGCAGCTTCTATTGCTCACTTTTTGACCAGCTTGAATGCGCAGCTCCAATATTCTAGTGCCACCATCGACAAGGTATGGACATTTAATTTCGATCCCTCGGATCGCGTTTATTTTCCAGCGTTACGGCCGATACACGCTGTCATTCCAACAGACTTGTCTCAAAAGAGGCACGATTCCAAAAGGCAGTGGCTGGCTGCTCAAGATAATTCTGAAACCTTGACTCTGACAAATAATTTATGGTCATTGCAGGGCAAGTAGCAAGTATCTCATCACAGTTTCTCTCATCACAAATTATTTTTATATTCTGTTTACATGGGCGTTAAACTACAACACAGACTACCACAACATTATTTAGTTAAGCCATTAAGCCTTACAGCGCTGAGATAAATTTACCAAAAAAAAAAAAAAAAACTAAAAATTATATCATGTGCAGTTGATGTACGATAACAACGATATCAAAATTAGATGCAGTTGAAAACAGGAGCAGGAGCTCTTTTAAACAAGTTGCCACATGATAGGATTTCAACTGCTTTGAATTTCATATCATACATCATTGAGCGATTGCATTTGGCGCTCTTAGGGTTAAGATGAATATCAGTGGCATTCATGCTAACTTTGAAACAAGTCCACAGCGTAAAATGAGGCAGGTATTTCAGCGGACGGGGGACGGCTCGCATTCGGACACTACCGTTCACTTTACTATAATGGAAGACTGAGGTTTGTACACTAAGCCGCAGCTCGGAGACGGGGAATTCCAAGCGAATGACACGCAACACCACGGGGATGCAGCCAATCACAGCGCTGCACAAAATACATGACCCTACACAGAACCGCACAGAACCTCAATTTAATCCCACAATTCAAAGAAGCACTCGGGAGGAGCTCTGCGGCTAATTTAATTTGACAAAATTAAATTACCTTTGTTCAACTTGTCACTGTGCACATGGGAACTGAGAGATAATTCATAATAATAAATTGTCGGTAAATATCAAGCAGCACTGTCCAGATTAATTTTTGCTATTTTAGTTATTTCTCTGAAGGCTTCAGCTTCATAAATGGTTAAAGTCTTGTCCAGCAAACTCATGCTAATACCAAAACAAGTATTAGGCCACATAGAAAACTCAGAAGTTAACTGCCTTTATCAGTGTGCAACAAGCAGACAAATTCCAAAATGTATTCAATTACTAAGCCATTTAATGGAAGCTATGAGGTAGGCTATTTCCGGGGCAAACCATTGCTGTTTTCGTTTTCAGTGATATTGTTATTAATTGCTACATTTTGAGCCATGATTGTCTTTGATATTCAATCAATCCTTGTTCATACTGGATTTGCTTTCGGAATTGTTGTACAAAAGCCAACTTTAGATGCTGAAGTGAGCTGACTTTGTAATTGCGGCATTTTCCCTCGCATTGATCGTGGCTTTAGCTATTGCCTCCACAGAAGAGTGTGTTTGTTTCAGTGTGAGAGCGCGGTTGTCCCAAGTGTTCCATCTCCCCATTCTTCATATCTTTTAACAGCCCCTCTGCCGCAATGATGTTTTTATTTTGGTGTATTTTTAGCCTGGCTTACCTCACCCGTGAGAGAGCGCGAACGAAGCGGTCAGGCAGAGCGCGCAAACAGCAGTTACGTCTGTCAGGACACAAAGGACGCGCTCCGCGGGTCGTAAAGGAGAGGAAGACCGATGCCAAACTAGCACAGAATGTTCTCATGACGTTTTTGGAGGGTTCTGCCCGCCTGTGATATAGCATGGCCGCGACATGACATCGCAGCGAGATTTCGGGAATGTTTTGCGGTCGCTGGTTTCCTCCCACATCCGCAGAAATAATACTGAGGAAAATAAGAACACGAAACATAAATATGCCAGCTCTCAGCAGGGTACCGGGCTGACGGTAAAAATAAGCGCCCGGAAAAACAAGAAAAGCTTACAGCTTCGATTGGGTGGGAAAAAAAATGAAAAAACAAACAACATAAAGCAAGAGGGTGGATGTGGCAGCCTGTATATTGTGTGTACAACACAGAACACACAAACACCACTGTGATGAACCACCTGTTAAACAGCACACAAACGCCGCTGTGATGAACCACCTGTCATTTTCTTCCTCATTCGCATCTTCACACATCAGATGAGAGGACGGTCTGCTGCATCTCATTGAGGATAAGAACTTGCAAAGCAAATGGCAGAACAATTTTATAAAATCAGCATATTGATAGTGTGCAGTAGCGAGAGCCGTGTGTGGTGGGCAGAACAGAAGAGTCAGCTGATGTGTGCAAAATGAGAGAGCAGCCTGAAAGATGTAGTGTATCACGACTGTGTTTGTGTGTGTGTGCGTGTGTGTGTGTGTGTGTGTGTGTGTGTGGGTGCACATGCGTGCTTGTGCAACCTGTGTGTGTGCGCGTGTGTGTACAGGTATGTGTGCATATGAGCAATGGTGATGAGTATATTGGTGTGTGTTGTGTTTAGCGTGGCCACCTGGGTGCGCAGTGGTGGCGAGTGTGAGTGTGTGTGTGTGGTTGCGCATGTGCACGTGCGTGAGGGTGTGATGCTGGTGAGTGTGTGCGTGGTGGTGAGAAAGTGTGTGTGTAGTAAGTGAATGTATGTATTTTGATGCGAGTACATGAATGTTCATGCGTATGGCACAGCGGTAATGAGAGCATCAGTGGGTGTTGTGTATATATGAGTGGGGCAAAGCTGTAGTAAGTTATTTGTAGAAGGAGGTGATTATGAATTCTGTGGGTGCGACAGGAGAGGAGTCATGTGACGAGGCCCTCTGCAGTACACTGTCACTATCTGTGATTTCAGTCATTATTGGACAACATAGGAAGAATTCTCTGCCTGTCTCAGGTGCAAAGAGGATTATTATCCTCTCCCGCGGACTAGTGTGGGATATATACAATTGGCTTTCGTCCGTCTGTCCGTCCGTCCATCTGTTTGGCTGTCCATCACTCTGTCAACGGCGACAAGTTACCTTGAAAACCACTACAGTTACATGAGTACAATTTTGTGTGCTTAATAAGCTAGTCACGATTTATGGGGAGTTCAAAAATGGATATCGAAGAATGTTTATTTGCGGAGTTATGGCCCTTGATCATGGCGGGGGAAAGTGATGTCCATGTTGTCTTGTTTCTGCTGGAGTGCGAGTGTGTCTGTGTGTGTTTGAGTCTTTGCATGTGCCCGTGTGTGTGTGTGTGTGTGTGTGTGTACCCAGAATATGTATTTAGACAGCATAAGACAATGCCCACCTGCCATATGTTGTTTACTTGAAGGCAGTGACTCATTAGCATTAAAATGACTGTCAGCATTCTTAAAGCTCAAATGTATTTTCTCATCCAAAATCTGCACACATATATCGTCATGGCACCAATTCAGTCGTTCATGCCTGAATAACCCCTCCCCATTTTCCCTTACTCCCAAACCCCTTTTCACCCCCATAACCCCCCACCCCTCCAAACAAGTGTGTATCACGCG
Source organism: Gymnothorax reevesii (assembly GCA_029721435.1). Classification (NCBI taxonomy): domain Eukaryota; kingdom Metazoa; phylum Chordata; class Actinopteri; order Anguilliformes; family Muraenidae; genus Gymnothorax; species Gymnothorax reevesii. Next base: position 19,226,703 of record CM056579.1, on the reverse strand, counting down.
TGTTGAGCTTCACGCTCTCTAAACCCCAACACTCTCTCTCCCCTCGCCACCCTCCCGCTCGACTCACCACTCCATTGCCTTGGCGTGATCGATGGATCATGTGACGGGGTTTTCGCGATTACCTTTATCCCAGCAAGCTGCAGGTGAGCTCGTCGGAGCTGGCGCTCATTATCGCGGGTTGATTACAACGTTCCGCTCCCCCTGACTCTCAACGCGACCTTCTCGCGTGAAAACAATCTCTCTCCGCCACCTGTCTGTTCTCCTTAATGATCGCTCGGACGACCTGCGATTAGCCGCCGCCATGACGATGCGTTTCGTTCTGCCAGATGACAGAGAGAGTGGCGAATAACCACCCAATCAGGGCGGGGGTTCTCTCTCTCTCTCTCTCTTATACCTTCATCTGTCTTCTCCCTTTTGGTAGACCACATTGAGCCACAGTTTCTAATTGGAAGTAATATTTGACTCAAACTGATTAAGCCATCTCTCACACTCAATTACGGTATGTTATGTTTAAAAACGACAGTTAGTGAACCATTCCAGCCTTACTGGCAACTATAGTTGCCCAATGATGTAAGATATCAAAATTAGATGCTGTTGAAAACCTATCACGTGGCAACTTGTTTAAAAGAGCTCCCCTGCGGGAGCTCTTTAAAGCAAGTTGCCACATGATAGGTTTCCAACACCGCAGGATAATTACATTTTTAATTCCTGGAAAATTTATTCCGCGCTCAAAGGGTTAAGTTCAACACATCTTTTAATCAGACACAGTGATTGCAAACGTACTCTTCTCAGAGAATGAGCGGGCAGTTAAAGGAGCGCAGACTGGTATTTTGGAAATAGTCTTATAGAGATGCACCATATCCATACACGCAGTGTACAGTATGACCGGCCCATCGCACAAACCCAGCACAGCATTGTCCCCAACACTGCCACATTCAGATGTGTCGAATATCTGGATATTTTTCTGTGCCTACAGTGGATATATGGGCTCTTCCCCTCATATTCAGTTATTATAATATGCTGCCGCCTACTACTCCTGACTCAGGTCATAAAATTATATCCCCCAGCCATTCAAATCGCCCTGAACTCAATACAAAAAAGACCATTCAAATTTCCCAAGCGGCTCAGGTGTACTCCATCGAAGCTGAAATTTCCGGTGCACCTGTGTGTCAATCATCCTGTACCTGGTCAAGGTCATGCTGGGTTCTGGAGCCTATCCCAGCATGCAACTGGTTACAATCTGAATTGAGTCAATACTGGGATTATTCCTGGGCCGTGACATTCTGTTTTTCCAGTGCCCAATTTCTCGGCAGCTCTCGATCATAGGCTCATCTGCCTGTCTTAGGAAGTATTGTGGTTCAGGGAAATACCAAAGTTTCCCCTTGATTATGTTTCGCCACAAACTCCCTTGATTACACAGCTATAATAATGTTCAGTCCCCTTTTCCCAAGACATGATAATCTGCCATTCACATGTTCTGCAAATCTCCCTAAACTTGATCAGCTTCTAGATGTCTGCTTGACCTGTCTGGGTTTCTTTGTTTGGACCTACCAAGGGACTGCAGATGCAAATTAGCTTGACGCTATTATCTGGTACGGTGCATCAAATGGTGAGATTTATGTTGAAACTGCACATGGTCCCTTGAGGAAAATAAGTTCCTTTTCATTTTGCACATCACATGGTAGTCCTGGCAGTAATTTATGGTCATATAATCCATTCCCAGCTTACAAAATGTGCACATTTGCTTTCAAAGCATTTGTGGTGGTGGTACTACTCACCCCACTTAACAACCTGAGCAGGATTCCACAGTACTGGGAGCCCAAACTGCTGACGCAAGCTCCTCGTCTTCACCAGACTGTGTTTAATATGATTCCAAGTTCAGGCATTAAATCAACGGAGAAATTTGATGGGTGCTCAAGTCTTGCACTGATTACATAAATTATGGAGAGAGTGCAACTGTGCCCAGAGACATTATAATCAGCTCACTGACTCAAACCCACGTTATTAGAGCACAGGCTCAAAAGCCAATGTTTATTTACAAATCACGGTTTAATACGAACTGCACGCGTGCGCAGGGGCACCTCTGACGCACCCTGCCCAGTTTTCGAGACCTTCTCACAGAAATGACTCTAGAGGACTTTAATCAAGTCACTCAAGCAGACAAAATCTTCACGCGGATATTCGTAGTGATCGCGTATCCCCCTAATGAAACCTAACTGGGAAGCACAGAGTGGTAATGAGGCGTGATTATGGTCACTCAGCTGTTGGTGGTTTCTCCTAGAAGTGAGAGCCCAACCGTTAATTGCTGGAAAACCGAGCGCAAAACCAGTCATAGTAAACAACATTTTCTCGAAATGAACAATGATTCGTGTCGGTGTCCGACGAGGCGTCTTCTCATTTCTCACCGTCGGCTCACACTATGAATTTTAAAAGCATCGTGAACCGTAAGCTGGAGCCCAACTATCTTCCGTGATGTAATGTATATCGGAGTAAAACTGTAAGTTACAGGGATTCAAATGGATTGACATTATATGAGAATGCGCGGCACAAACGGAGACAAATTTCAGCATTTCACCCATTCAGTACATGGGTGTCGATTGAAGGATGACAGAAGACTGGCAGATGTGTTTTGCACCGGGTCTGCTGTCACCTGAATGCATCCAGCCACGTAAAATCCTCCACTATAAAATGAGTATAACTATCCATCCGCCCCATCTGAGAACATTTCTCTCTCTAATCGTTTGGTCAGTCAATCTGAAACTGCACACGGGTATTGAGTTTTGGCATGGGCAGGGACTGACGAAGCTGATTTTTTACATTTTCCCAAATGTAAGCAGTTTGCAAGCAAATTTTACATGTTAATGAGCATTTTTGGGCACATTCGCCCATTGTTGTGGCAAGCACAGCTCTGGGTGCGGACTAATCGTTACTTTAGAAGAGACAAAATGTTTTCCAGGAAGTGGAAGAAATTGGTATTCTCTGTGAAAATACCCCAGCAAGGTTTACAATTGCATTATTTCATTATTATTGCAGTCTGGGATGTACTGACTTGTGTTGTACTGACATGTTCTCATGTGGTTTCTCAGAATTGGGAGAAAAAAAAAGGAGAATTTTGATTTCAACTAGCCTTAAAACACTTCATCCAGCCCTCTCAGTTATCACAGTCATATTTAGATCAACCACTTTTCTCACCCGTTACACATTTAGCTATTGACAACAATGATGAAATTACATGTAGTGGTGGTAATGTGAAAACATAAAGAAAATTTGTTTTGAAGTCGGCTAATGTAGCACTTTCATATGTGCGATGTAACCGCCGTCGCGAGATGGTACAACAGATGACCTGAGTTTACAGTCCGTTGCTCCGTGTGTTCGTAAATGTTGTGACAGCATTGTCATTTGACATAAACTGGTCACGTTGAAGGGACCAAGGCAAATGTATTTATGAAAGAGAAGTTTAATTGTTACTATTATATTACCTAATGACACAAGTGTCATTGAATTGAACAAGTGGGTGTTAACCAGGTACAGTGAATTACACCTCACATGTATATATACATTTTTTTTTTTTTTTTTTTTGAGACCATTTTGTACGAACACAAAATGTGCCATCCTACTGCTGAGCCTTGTAATAATTGTTCCCACTTCTTCCTACTCGCCTCTCATGGTGGCACCTTTGTCCAATTAGGCATTGTCTGGTTATGTTCTATCGTAAAAGTAATGAAGCCCATTTCACACACTGCTATTCTTGGCCTGCCCTGAAGTTACCATTCTCCACAATTTCAATTTGGTCTGAGAAAGGCTGCTTTTAGGATACGGACTGTGCGGATATGGAATACTCCGGACCAATACAGCTCTGTCCAGCTCTGTCCCTCTAGCTCAACCATCCTGTCCACCCTCCACATCTTCATCGAATCATTATCAAACGCACTTAGCCCTGGTCAGGTGTATGGGAATTCTGATGAATATCGCAGAATTCATTGTGCGAGAGCTGGCTTGAGTCCGCAGAGAGTTGTAACAACTCAAGGATAGGAGCCATTTTCTTTCCAACACGCAAAACCAAGACGTTTCGCACAATGAAAATTGTTGGATTTTTTTTTTTTTTTGTTGTTCTTTTTCCGGAAAGGACACATATTTCAGATATTTTCAGTTTCAGGGGGAAAGCAATAAACCAGCAGGCAATGGTATTGCCGGTCATAAGAAAAGAGAAAATGGAAGAAAAAAAACTCATTCACTTTGAGACGGTGCCCAATAAAGTTTTGAGAAAAAAAAAACGACTCCATGACCAGATTTTTTGAAGCATTCATGATGCAACCCTCTCTCTCCATACACTCTGGAGGGGAAATTTCCCCCAGGAAAGCTCAGATATCCATCACAGGGCACAATGCGCACACTCCTTTCAGTAGTTTTCCCATTCCAATCAAAATTTTATACTGCAGCTTCTTTCAATAAACTCCTGAATGAGGTCTTCAGCTGTTAGAGGCAGTGGACTTTGTTTATATTTCAGTAAAAACCTACAGGACAGAATATTTCAAGAGGAAGGGCAGGGTAGCCTTGTTGCCATATGCAGCCAGTCAGAAAATACACTTTGTCTTCGAAAGAGATAAGACAAAGAAAAAATACGTAATGATCAAATGTCAAAATGGTATGTATTAGTATATATTAGCATCATGAGCATACCATACTGTACAAATTGAATCGGTAAATTCAATACGGGCCCAATCCCACGCATTTAATGAAATTCAGCTGCAGGCAGTCAGCCAGTCCACAGAGGAAGACAAGAGAACCAATGAAAAAAGCGTACAAGCAATTTTCAAGCATAATGCTCAAGTACGTATTAAATTCATCACACATTTCCAAGCTGCATTGTTTCTGATTTAGCATATTCCAATTCATCTCGCCATTTCCGATTTGCAGAGCTGCTTTGTACCTTCCCTTAAGTTTGAACGGCAATCACAACGTGGCAAGACTTTCGTAAGAAGAATATCTTGCAATATCCAGGCGTAATCACGCACCTAACACTTGGAGGTTGGCAGTGAACTGCACATTTTGAATGGCCGAAAGAAAAGAGGACATCTGGGTTTTTAATTATTTGTTAGGGCAGCGTTGTGATCTCTGCTAGACAATATAATATTTGGTCAGAGTATGAAGCAGATGTACAGAGTGCGCGTGCCCATGTTTGTAATGAGACAACGGGGAAGTGTCGTCCTATGGTTATCACCTCTCAGTCTAAAACCAGTTCTGACCGGCACAAGACTTTGTTTGTGTGTATATCATAACAATTTACCCTCCATTTGTTATAACTTACTCTTCCTCTGATAATAACTTCCTGTGTGTCATTAATCATATCTCAGAATAGTATGTCCACCCTTACCTTACGAGCTATAATTACGTTTGCTAGACGAGAAAACGTGTGTGCGGCGCTGCTTCTTTTAACGCCCGTCCTTCACACACAGACATTTTAGGTCCACAAGCCGTGAAAAGGCCCTTTCTGCCTTCCCAAAACCATGACATGCAAGGAGTTTTCGCTGCGGTGACTCAGCGCGTGGGTGCGAATATCCGTATGTTGGCATTCACACGTTTGTGGCGGTGTGTGGGCACCATTGTTTGTGAGTTTTGAGTTCCAAATCACAGGCTTTGATACCTGCGGAACACAGAGCCCTGTTTCATGAAGTGAGTTTTTTCAGTATGCTGGATAAGAACACTGTTTCACGGGACAGGATTACTGAGCTTGTTTAGTTCGATAACTACATAGAGCAGGGCTCCCTAAATCAAGGTCCTCTCGGGCCAAGGACTGTTGGTGCTACTCCATCCCTTTACCTGGAAGTCAGGTGACATGACAGCAGGGCCAATGATTGGCAATAACCAATCAATTAATTGCCTGGCAGGAGAGGAAACCAGGGCTGGATGTGGATTTGAGGGCCAGATTTGGGGGTGCCTGATATAGATTCAAACCAAGGACAGTCCAAAATATGGAGCATGGATTGACATGAAAAGGCTATTTCGGGTTTTATTTGGTGCTGTTAACCTTGAGATCCTGCCGCATGAAATACCCCTGTGCTCAGGATGGACATACATGAGATCAAACAGAACCATGTATCCTCTGATGTGCCATCTCACTCGAAGGGCCCCAGTGAAACGTAAGCCAAGCGTGGACAGCTGCACGCCATGGTAATTACATGTTATCATATTCCACAGCAGATGTGAAACTGCTTACAGGCACTTACCCACGGAAATTAGCATCTAGCATCTCAACACAATCGGTTATGACTGTGAAACGGATCTGACCATTTATCACGAAATTTGGTGTCCATGTTAAAACCAAAGCTCCCTGTCTTAAATGTGTTGGGACGTCAATGTCAGTTTGGGTGCAACAAAGTCCAAGGCAGTATATTTCAAAATTAAGTGATGAAAAGGGACGAAAACCAAGTACAGATGATCCAGGATTGCCTGGTGGACATAACATGTCATACAATTAGTTACAGTAGGTGTGGCCAATCACCACAGAACTGAATTTGGTTATCCTTTCACCCATTAAGAAGGTGAGGACTAGTGCTTACCAATCCTGATCCTGCAATTCTTCACTCCAACCCTTACAAGCACAACTCACATCAAAGCAAGCGATTATGTTTGGCTACATATCAGTAAGGTCAGGTGTGGCAGATTAAAGTAGCGATGGACGCCTACAGGATGGTAGATCTCCAGGAATAGGGCTACTGACCACCGGTATAGACCAATGTTTCTCCGCATTGATTCATGGGACGCCCTGTGTATGCTGTTTTCTGTTCCAACTGCAATCACTATTTCAAATAGCTATTAATTGACTTAATTATGTTTCTTTCATGTTGAAAGGTAATATTTACCTTCTTTGGAAAAAGACAAAGCAGTAAAAAATGTAGGTAAAAACAGGGTACACATCTTTTGCGAGTGCATTACAGAAGATGGTGAATCAATAGGCTCCTGATTTTGTTTGTGAACAAGTGACTTTATTATCCTCTTTTTTCACAATATAGCTTTTCCTCATTTTTATTTAACTTGATTTTTAAATTCCCCTAAACTGCCACAAGGCTGCTACCTTGAAGTCCAAAAAAAAAAAAAAAAAATTACAGGCACTCAGTCTTTGTCTACCAGCTGCAAAATTTGAAAGATCTATCCAGCCATTATCTAAGTCACTTACTTCCGGGTCAGGGTCACGTGGGGCTGAGGCCTGCCCAGGACACAGTGGGCAAGCGGCAGGAACAAACCTTCAAACCCTGGGTAAATTACCAGTCTACTGCAGGCAAAACACAACCATGACTCACCGTGAGCTGAAAATAGGGGAGGAACAGAACATCCCTTTCAACTAATGATGGGTCTTGAGCTGTTTTCAATCATTTTTGAAAATTAAAATTTCAAGAACTCTGAAAACGCTGAGCCCTGTCAGGAGAGGCCAGTTTTCCTTGTTAAGGTAAAGCGAGAAATATAACGCAGAATTTTGAGGGGACATTGCATCTCAATCAACGTTCTTAAGTTGTTAAGTGTATACTGGTTTCTGATCCTTGTGTTGTTTATTGTAATTAACATTATCATGAAGTGAGCGGGTTAGATGTGCATTGCAGGATGAGCTAAAAGCAAAAGTGGAAATTGAAAGAGTACTTTATCTATTTTTCAAAACAAATAAAACATTTTTGAGTCGAATTTCCTTGCCTGTTTAATTGCCCCAACATCGCGTTAAGAAGGAAGCTGTGTGTTTACATGTGAATGGATTTTCACATCATTGGAAAACTTCTCTTAAGGGAAATGACTGAAAGCAGGTCAAGACTACTTTTTCGTGAAAAGGGATTTTTGTGCCTCCTCTAATTACACCTGACCAGCCATCAGTGACTTACACCAATGGGTAATTTAAGGTTGTTAGTTGGCCTGACAAGTATGGCTTGTGATAAGTGACCAAGGTACCCAGTGTAAACACAGAGAAGGGCTCAGACCAGATCTGGGCTCACAACTTTCTTATCACAAGGCAACAGTGCTATTCACAGAAGCACCACACCTCCCAAATTCATATGATATAAAATGGAATGCAATAGAGTGAGGTGAAAATATGAAACAGGTGACTATTTCTTCCTCAAATCCAGTTTGGAAAGTTGGTTGTTAACCCTTAGAGTGCAGTGATCATTTTTTTTAGAAATATCAATTTCTTTATCAATTGAAAAAATCAATCTTGTGTTGTTGAAAACCTATCATGTGGCGACTTGTTTAAAAGAGTTTCCCCGCAGTGGAGCTCTTTTAAACAATACACCTCAAAATAGGTTTTCAACAGCTTTGTTTTTGATATCTTACATCACTGAGCAACAATAGCTGCATAATACTGTCTAAACGTCCTTCAGAAAAAATATACATTTTTCTGTCAAAACTTCCTTATATCATTGTTATCACCTCTTCTGCACGGAAACCATAAATATATTCCTCTTACTCAGGATTTGAAATTGGCTATGTTCACAATTGCTTCTGAGAATATACTGAAATGCACTCAATATTCCAGTTATCATTGTTTGAATATTATTGTTGCGTGAATATTCCACTTATTTATTTGCACTTTCTCACTTCCATTACTGCTGTGTGTCACAATCCATAAGATTATTCATTTGTTTTATTGATATTAAAATATATACAGTATATACCTGCGCACTTGACAATAATACTGTCTTTCCCGCATATAAATCGATGTGGTTTGGAAGAATTTAAGAGCGAGTGGGCAAAGGGAGTGAGAGAGAATCGGGGGAGTTTAATAACTTGGGAGACTACGGAGAAAAGTAGTCCATGTAATTACTTCAAAACTACTTCCCCAGCTGTTGGTACAGTAAAATAAAGAAACTGTACAGTCACTAAGATATCAAGCATTTGTTATTTAACCCTCAAGCGACCGAGTGGGGTCATTTATGACCCCAGACGTACATTTTTATGCGCTGTTTTAATATTTCACGTCAGAAAAAATGTTTTCTTCAATGAATTTGTCAAGCTGTTCCTCCAACGAATTTTCATAGATTTTCAGAGGAATTGGCCCATTGCTGTAAGATATATGAAAGATATATGGGGTCATTTATGACCTCAGAGATAGTTTTGTCAGCTAGAAAGCACTCCAAGGCGTCATGTCTCATTCAAAGCAAATGTTGTTATTTTTATTATGATTACATTTTATTGAGGTGGAAAATACATACTCTGAGGGGCCACAAAGCATCCATCAAATGACAAAAAATACTCAATCAGTTCATCTGGCAAATACATCAATTTTTAATCCAAAAATTATTTTCAGTTTCATAGCACTTGGCTCAGATGAGGTCAAATTTTAGCAATTTTGTCCTTGGACCAATAATGACCCCTATGTAAATTTTGGTGCAGATTGCACCATTAGTTTTTTGGGTGAAGTTGTGATGGACAGATAGACACACACACAGATGAAAATATATCTTCCTTGGCAAGGGTACATACAGCAGCAAGCTATATTACTCTAGTTCTGAGAGGCAATGTTAGTGAATTAAAATTGACCATTGCCATAAATCTATGATAATACGGTCAAAAAACATGTATATTTTTGGGGGTCATACATTTTTCTTGGCATTCAAAAAAATTCATCAAAATGCTTAATTTTTAGCATTTGATCATTTACTTATATCTGCCATGCATAAATGAAGCTGTCTGGATGTGATGAACATTAAAATAGGCACTAAAAATAAGTATTTTTGCATAAAACATTTCAGTTGCTAAAAATACTCGGTCGCTTGAGGGTTAATTCTAAGCTGTTTAACTCATTGGCTGATCAGTTTGATCAGGCAGGTTCTTTTCACCAATTACAGGAAAAGACACGCAGCATGATGTCTTTCTAGTGATGAATGCTCTCTGAATCAACGAGACATCTCGTTGCTCTGAACTATGTTCCTGGTTGCACGTGCGCGTTCACTCAAACAGTAAATGGGAATCTGTCACATCGGTAGTTTTGCACCTTAAAAATATCAACCATTTCATGGGCAATTTGTCTTGATTGCACAGCGAAATTCATCTGTCAATCTCACGGCAATTTACTGGGTCGCATCAATGTTACCGCAGTGAGAAAATAAATTGGAAGTTGAATCGGTCCGCGACAACCCACGGCCACGGAGTGCGATCTGACGCTGCAGTACGCAGCAAGTTCATCATATCCTGGATTATACCTTTGTCGTCTGACTTCACCTAACTTTACAACGGCAATCAAGCTGATTGGTCACACGAAGGTGGTTATCAGCTCGGTAAGTCAACTCTGGTTTCCCCAAAATAGACACGAGCGCGTTCATAATAAAACCATAATAATAGAAAGACATGAATAACACAAACACAGCCGTCAAGCTAAAAGCGACACAACCTCATCAGCAGAATGCAGGAAGGACAGCTGGCAAAATAAATAAATAAAAAATCACTGACTGAGTGAGTGTCAAGTTAGTGGGTTTATAATAATACTCCCCCATCATTATGATACCGTGTGTATTCTATTAACCCTTAAAGCGCTAAATGTATCTATTGTTGCTCAATGATGTAAGACATCAAAATCAAAGCTGTTGAAAACCTGTTATGTGGTGAATTGTTTAAAAGACAAGACAACAGCACAAGACCATTAAACTTATACTTAAAAAAAAAAAATATATATATATATATTTCATCGCTCTAAGGTTTAAATTGTTTAGATGAATACTAATGGTGCGTATCACATCTTTTAGCTGCAACCCTGGTGGGGGCAAGCCTACGACAGGGTCTGCATTTAATATACAGCAGTAGAGGTAATGTGACCCACATTATAAATCAATTAAATAGTCGCATGGGTCAAGGACTATCTGCTGTGTGACAAAAGCCCTTTTCATGGCCTGCTTGGTTAAGTGGCCACAGAACACTACAAAGGAATGCTACCTTATGAATTGCAGCGCAGCTTGTATTCTTGCTCAAGTTCTCTGAATCACTCACTATGTACAATGAACTACCAGAGGCGAAAAACATAGGGCATTAGGACAATAAAGACATTACTCCTACACTGTAAAACCTAATGTTTAAGTTCTGAACATACGCTAAACACTTTTTTGTAACACTTTTTAAACATGCCGCAGTGTTAAGATTCAGTTTTATGGTGTATTCAACAAATCTGAAAAGCCTTGATCGCAACATCCAATAAATATCAGTGTTTTGAATGAGAACACCTATTGACAAAAATTATCACCAGGCTTTTAGCTTTTACACACTGGTGTATAGATTATAAGCATGTCACATGTTCCACAGGTTTACAGTGTACGTGTTGCACTGGCAACAAAATGGCTCAAGAAGCTGACAAAGGTAACTTGTTCCTTCAGACGTGAAACGTTATCTTTAGCACTTTAGCACTTCTGCCTCACAGCAAGAAGGTTGTGGGTTCAAATCCAGCCTTGGGCTTTCCTGTGTGGAGTTTGCATGTTCTCCCTGTGTTTGCGTGCGTTTCCCCCACCCACAAAAACATGCGTCATAGGAACACTCCTACCGGTACCCCTGGCCAAAGCACTGCCTTTAGAACTGGAGTTGGTCCCTGAGCTGCTCTGTGGCTGCCCACTGCTCCTAACTATGGGATGGGTTAAATGCAGTGGACGAAATCACCCTACGGGGTTCAGTAAAGTGTATCTTATCTCTTATTTCATGGAGATAATCATCAGAGAAAGCTAATGGATTTTTGCCAGTCTCTGAGCATTCTTGCTCTCCTCAGAAATCCTCTAGTGACCTGCGCACCAGACTCCACTGGATCCTCTATGAACTGCGGTGACATCTTCTGGAATAATTGATTGGTCAGAAGGTGATGATTTTTTACATGCTGACCTCTCTGTTCCGGAGTTGGTTAGGCCTTCAACATTAGTTACCATAGTGATTTACCCCAGTGAGAAGTTAACCTGAAGTTACTTCCATAACCTCAAATCCTGCCTCACAGCACAAGCCCCGGGTTTGTTTAACAGGGATTATGCAATGAAAAATCTTGAAGTTGTCTTAACCTGATTAAAGGTGCCAATTCCAATTTCTCCATCACACAGGAAAGCTGGACAACAGATTAGCTGGTTGTCCACCATCACTGAAGGGGTGATAGCTTGGGTGCACACACAGTCTATCACATGCTGGTTGCAGCTTAACTAGAATCCACAACAATAGATTGTATTACGACTCATCATTTGCCTGGAACATCAATATATGTACCCAGCAAAAGCATAACTAAAGGCTACATTTAGAATTGGCATCGGTCTATATCGAGTTTGTATTGCAATATTAACCATTAAACCATTAAATAGTAGGCCTCAAGAACTTGCATATAGATTGCATAAATTTTTGTGTGCATTGGCATATCCAGGCAGAGAAATAAATTGGAAAAATAATGATGATATGCCACGCAATTCTGCTTCATACTGTGAAAGAATTACTATTGATTTAGTAGGCATTTGAATGCTGATCACCAGCGTAAATAGAAAAGACATGATCTGCGGTATCAGTGTAGTAAACGAATGCAAGTGTCTATTTTGTTTCTTAGCCATGTGCATCAAGTAATGCAATATTCTACTTTCTGATTACTTTGTTTAATGGCTGACTGTATTTTAATGTATTGAAGTGATTTCTCTGGTGAAGAATGATTTTGACAGGGAAGAGCTTAGACCTACAGCATTCTAGAAGAGTATTTGGAGATTGTGCCATGTTACATATGAAGGGCACATGCCTGTTAACCCTGTACTGTGTTTGGGATTGATCCTAATGATACTTTTCAAGGCCTGCAAAATATTAATGACTGAGGAGAGAACGTGTTATAATGGGCAGGGTGAATTCACAATAAACTTAATCACATTATTGCCCAATGCCTCGGCCAATAGAATTGTGCTTATAGGAGAGATGCCACTATCAGTCGTCACCTTGTTCGTCATGACCAGTTTCATCTATCATCGTTACAATTAATTTATTCCTCTTGTAATTATATTTCATAGCTGCAAATATTCAGGGCATTACCTAATCCTTCCAATTATCCAGGGGCTCGATTAGAATAAACCTTTTTCTGCTTTTTATGGAATATTCTATTTCTATGATTACTCAAAATCAAACATAAGAGATTTGTCAATTTCTCGTTTGTTTTCAAGTGTATGGCGAGGTATTTCAGAACTTGGTCACTGACTCGGTTTCAAAGTCCAATACGGCTCACTTGAGGGGCTGCATTTTGATTTGTGGGTCTGGTGTGTACAAATCATTAGAAACACTGCCTTAAATGCCAGTTACGTGACACTCATGATGTTGTGTTTCTTTTGAGACTAGTTCAGATATGGATTGATTTAATTCTGTTTTTTTTTAGCTGAATTTCGGGGTATATTTGTCCAAAAAACAGTCTGTCCCAGCCAGAGGGCTCTGAGTTAAGGTCACGTCTCTTTGTTTGCTGTCGATGGTTTTTTGTCTTTGAAATATGTTGACTTCAGTTTTCGGTCCCCTTGCTTTCGCGAATAGTTTTTTCATTTGTTTTGAGATCCTTGTTCACGCTGTTCCACATCACCCCATCCCTCTCTCTCCTCTCCCTTTCTCTCTTCTCCTCCCTCTTTCCCCTCTCCTCCCCTCTCTCTCCTCTTTTTCTCCCTCTCTTCTCATCTTCTCCTTGAATCAGAATTTCTGAAGCCTCGAGGAGCCGTATGAAGAGAAGATGGAGGAAGCCGTCGCCCGCGGCGATGTAGTTAAAAAGAGACGCTGCCCTCGTGACGAGGAGGGAATAATCTCTACAGCCGGCTCCTTCGCTCCAGCTGTGTCATCGCTGCCGGAAGTTTCTCCGGGCCATCGGTTACGGGGCGTCGCGTCATCCAGACAGAGGACGTCTTTGCAATTAATCATGTGAGCGTAATGCGAGGAGACGAGAACAGCAGATGCGCGCCTCACGAGGGAGCGAGCATACGGTGAGTCTGCGGTCACATGACGCAGGACTGAGAAGTTCTAATCGCACACACTAGAACACATATGAAGACCACAAAGGGAAAACGAGTCCAAATTTGGCATTTTTGTATTTTTATATATTATTGTAATATTTCATATATTTTTTGCATATTTTTTCTGTGCTTTGTTACTAAGATCATTTTGAATTTTTGATTCATCATTTCTCCGCAGTGTGAAAATGTGACTGATCATTTTTCCATTGTGGTCTTCACACACCTTCATAAAAGCACGTTCACGAAAGCACACAAACTTAGACACGCATACACACACACAAACACGCACTCAAACGCATGAGCACACCCACAGACATACCCATCACGTGCAGACACACGCACCCATGCACAGACACATTCTCAGTCGCACACGCACTACAACACACCTGGATGTACACTTGCACATACATGTCAGCCACATGCTATCAGACAAACATTTCCACAGACAGACACATGCACAGTCACATTCACACATTCTCACACATCAGGAAACACACACGATGACATACACAAGCACTCAGACACACACATGCACAGACACATTCACACGCACTTACACATCTGGCTACACTAACACACGCTCAGATACACAAGCACACAGACACACGCATGCACAGACGCATTCACACGCACTCACACATCTGGATACACTTACACACACTCACAGACACAAGCACGCAGGCACACACATGCACAGACTCATTCACACGCACTCACATATCTGGTTGCATGTACATGCGTTCACATACTCACTCTCAGCGGCGAAAACACTCAGGCACATGCGCGCAGACACAAACACACTCGCATGCTCACACGCACACAAATACTCTCTATTTCTTATTATCAGGATAGACTTTAAAGGTGAGCGAACACATGCTTACACAGGTAAGTGCAAATCTATTAAGTTATTACCTCCACCCAACGAAGCTGAAGGAGGTTATGTGATCATTGCCGTTTGTCTGTTGGTTTGTCTTGTTGGTTTGTTTGTAAGCAGGATTACGCAAAAAGATATGGATGGATTTTCCTCAAATTTGTTGGAATGATTAAGTGTTGTTCAAGGAAGAGGTGATTCGATTTTGGAAGGTCAAGGTCAAAGTTCAAGGTCAAGGGCATGCAAAAGGTCAAAAACACATTAGGTACTTGTGCTCTCTGAGCGCAGCTCTTGTTATTATGTGCGAGCAGTTTTGTATGTACCTGCCTGCCTGTATATCTGCTATTCAAGATGTATTAACGCCTGAGGCAAGAGAAAATACAGTGGATGGACACCTCAATATGAATAAAGAGCAGTGGCCCACCTGGTCTCCATTTTCTGTGTTAACTGCAGCGTCAAAATGCCAATCAAAATGGCAAAATGCCAATGGATCAGCTTGTTATTGACGCTTGTGGAAGACTGCAGAGGAATGCTAGTGATTCGGATGATTAAAATGCTGGGTAATTTGCCCAAGTTGAAGCCGCAGAACAAATGCATTATTTATCATACCCTATTGAACCAAAAGTAGTTTGCATTTCATCCGCCATAGTTGCTACGGAGCGGTGGCCAGCCACATTGCAGTGCCCAGGGACCAACTCCAGTTCTGAGGGCAGTCCCTTGGTCAGGGGTAACAGCAGGAATGGTCCTATTGGCCTTCTGCAGCCCCGCCCACTTTACCCACCCCTCCATATCTAATGTTTTTATAACTTCATTGGTGAGTCGACAAAATGCCGGGTCAGGTGAATACAAAGACATCGTCGTTAGCGGCGGGCGTGCTAAGGGAGGTTAACATAGAGCTTAATGTTGAGACAGCTTCTTCCAGCACAAGTTATGCTCACCATATTGTTTGGTTTCTGAGAATTGACGTTAAACTGACTAAGCTAGCAAGGAAAAAAAACAGACGACTTAGCCTGTTCGTGTTTACCGCCACTGGACTCCCTCCCCAGATAGCATACAGATGTGGGCCACATCAGGCAACAATCCGGCACTTTTGGCATTCTTCTGGCCAAAATCGATGTGAGCCTAAAGTGGCCCATGTGGTAAATGCTGAATTTGGCCCAAATATCACAAAAGAAATATGGCCCACAACTGGCAAATATTTGGCAATGACAAATGGTGACAATGGTCAGTCTGTAAGTGAACCAAAACTGGCCCACATTTGCTACATCATATGTTCTTGGCTGACATCTGGCATTGTGATGGCTTGGTTGTGGTCAAGTTCTGACAAATGGGAGCGGAGCGCCCTAGTGCCATCATTCCATGCGGTATGTGGGCCAAATGAACGTGTGAAACGTGTCAGGTGTGGGCCAGATATGGACCAGAGAAGTTTTGCTATCTGGGTCTGAACTGAGTTACAAGCTGAAATGGAGGTTAATTTACTACGTAGCCACCTGCTGGACGTCCCTGAGTCTGTTCGTGCGTAAGGTCAAAAGTGCAGGTCTTCCGAAGTGGGAGGACACCAAACTACCCAGCGGAAACCCGCTGGAACAATGAAAGATGATGAAAAATCCTACGTGTCTATATTTAGGCTGTGATTTATTAATCTCAGAATCGTGGCACGATGCATTATTCATGACCTGAGGTCCTCAAGGTTGTGGCAAGCAGAAGTGATATTTGGAATTTGCTGACTGCTGTGCATCTGTTTCGCAGCCTGAGATGTTTCCTGGCATGAACTTCAAAAAAAAAACATTCTGCTGGCAACATTGCGCACTGTGCCTTGCGTTATTGGTTCTTTGACCAGAACTAAAAGTTCCACAAAGAGTAGCAGCTGCAGGTGCAGTTCTGCCTGAAATACAATTCAACATTAAATTCAATCTCTCTTCCACGAGAAATCCTCAGTAAATCTCAGTAGGCTGCACAATGTTGAAATATTGGCCAATGCTCTAGCTTTCAATGGAGTGACCTGGAAGAAAGTCAGCAACTAAAGAAAACTTTTTGAAAAGTCACTTTTACCAATTATTAACAAGGCAAAGTTTTTGAGCTTGTAATAAATGTGGCTGAAAATTTCACCTATGTTTTTCTCAGGATAAATTTCAGAGTAAATGTAACAGGGAATAACAGAAGAACCAGGATGGTAGAAGACCACAAATCCATTTTGAAATGGCTGACAACGCTACGGGCTGAGCTACTCACTTCATGAAATAAAGTGAATCTTTTGTGCTTCATCTGAGCCGTAATGGATGCCTTCTTACCCATTTTGTCATGACTCTGTTATGGTTCAGCCTCATGTGTGCGGTTTTGTCTTTGTGCTTATTACTTTATTATTCGTGCTTGTGCTTTTTCTCCCGTTCCTCACTCTCGATTTATTTTTCAGCTTTCATTCTTGCCGTCTGAAGATCGATTCTCTCTTGCCCAAACTCCTGTGATGTCGTGACAGCCTTCAGCCTGCCTGCATCTCGTGTCCAATCACGTTTCCTCTTTCAGAATCGGCTGTTGTATTTTATTCATTGCTTCCACCTGTGCGTAATTCTGGGTCTCGTGAAACTCTGAGTGAATGTGTTCTCCGATAGGATAATTACTAACCAGTAACTAACCAGCACTTATTTGAGGGCGATTGTATATATTTTGTCACGTAGTATTAACCTTAATTACGAGTACGAGTGTTTCTAGCTTTTGTAATTCCTTCCTAAGCTTTCCCTGATTAACTGCGTTTAAAACTGCGCTTTCCTTTGCTTCTCTCGTGGTGCTTTTTACTCGTCACGTTTAGATGACCTCAGTCTAATCTGTTTAGCTTGATTGATTGTCTCAGCGTCTTGTCTCAAGTCATTACTGTTAACCCGGTTCTCTTGAATTTGTTTATTAATCCCACGTGTTTCTGTTTCCATTGGAGATTGCGTTCCGAGTCCCCGCCTCCTCTCGTGTGTATTTCAGGGGGCAGGAGAGAAGCAGCCGGAACTTTGTATTGACTTTGCTCTGCGTTGTGAAATATCTGCTCCTGTGCCTTCCCGAGTGTTTCCTTTGTATGATCCCTGAGCCTTGTGTTTTGCTGCGCCCACGTCTCATCTGCCCTTTGTCTAAGTCTCCCAGTGTTTCCGTTAGTCTAGTTAAGTTCTTGTTTTTTTTTTTTTCGAGTTTAGCCACTCATTGACTGTGTACCTTTGTTCCCCCCTGCCTTGGACAGTGTACCTTAGTTTTCCCATTGGTTCAGTGCATGTGCACGGTGTTTTATTTCTGGCTTGTTGCCTACCTTTCTCGTTCAGTGTTTCAATAAACACTTGGATCCTGCATCTGGTGTTTCTCTCCCTGTTGTCTGTGTGAATCCTGTCCATGTCTTGGCACCGGCCAATTATTGTGTTTAGGACCTCCCCATGAGTATTTTCCTTTGTTATTAGTTCTTACCCTATTCACCTGGCCCTTCGCAGCATGTGACTTCCCTCTTGTCTATTTAAGGTCTTCACAGCAGCTTTTACCCTGTCAGAACGTTGATCAATTTTCACTAGTGCAGAGAGCCTTGTATGCCTTTTGATAATTTCTTGTAACTAAGACATTTTTTGTGCGACCTTGTTATTGCCTTGCTACTTTCTGGATTCTGACTCTTTTTCTGTTCAACCACGATTCTTGTTATTGATGCCCTGTGTATGACCTACTCTTCTGGATTTTGACCACGATTTTTGGATTACTGTTTCATGTACCTTTGCACATCGGCTTCTCTGGTTTCAACCCCTGCCTGTTTATCGACTTCGTTTTTGGATTTTCACTTTGGCTTGGCAATTCCTGTGTTTTCTGGTTTTGACCCATTTTGTAGTAAAGGCTTACGATTTTTGGAATTTTGGTACTCGCGTGTGGTTCCTGAGCGCACCATTACTCATTTCATGGAATAGAGTTCCCTTTGTCCTTTGAATTTAGCCATAATGAATGCCTGCCTCCTTGCTATATATCCCACCCATTGTCCTTTATTTGAACAATTATGGCTACGTTTCCAGTGATACTATGGAACACTCTACCTTTTATCCTTTATTTGAGGCATAATTGAGGTTTTTCCAGTCATGTTATGGAACATTCTACTGTTTATCCCATTTATTTGAGCCATAATGGATGTCTCGCTCCTCATGTTCCAAAGATTCCAAAGACTTTTATCCATAATTGACTGCTATCCTTGTCATAGGATGTCCTGTTCTCCATGACAGAGGCCTAGTCTGTTTTCTTATGTAGATTTCCATTGCATATGGAGATGATTGGTTCAACACTCAAAGGTAGGGTGTTGATGACAGATTTATTCTTAACTAGCCGTTACATTGGGAGTCACAACCGTTGGGTAAAATTGATGTATTTAGTTTAGACCCAGGCACAACAAAATCTTTCTGATTTTTCACAGATTATCTGAGTTTTTGTTTATTTCAGCAGGATATAAATGGAAAGTGCGACCTTAATCATGCTAGAGTTACTCCAAGCAAAAGGATCGCAGTACTATGTAATTTACTGTCAGGCAATCGCACACCCATTATGCATTAGAAACCGTATCCAGCAACGCAGAAGTCATTGTTCAAAGATGTCAAGACTCCACAAAAATATTATTGAAGCGATAGCAGTAATGAGCAGGGAGACATAGCATTGCTGTTTGATGATTTTTTGCCTGGTGGTTATTCATGCGGTCACAACCAAATTTAACCCTAAAAGCACTAAACGCAGCATTTGCTGCTCACTGATATAATGAAGAAAAATCAAAGCTTTTGAAAACCTATTATGTAGGGGAGCTTCTATAGAATACTTCTACAGAATAGAGTAACAACGGCCTAACAGATTTTGTTCCTGGCATTTATGACTTATGCTTTGTACAGTAAGATTCATTCAATTGAAGATAGGATAAATAAATCCAATGACATTCTTTCCTCTGCAACGAAATTTCGGACATCGCGTTCAAAAACTCAATCACCATTATATACAGTACATAATTATAGTTCGACAGCCAATGAAGAGTTAATATTAGATTCGGCATACTACTGTGGGATAAAAATATCGAGTCACACCTCAATGCATACCGCAGCCAATGTCCCTCAGGTCACAATTACCGTCCCTTAACAACGACACCATGGAAATAGACTATGAGCACGTTGGAATGTACATGCTCTCCCTTGAATATCAATGGGACTTGTGACGTACGTCATCATTTCCATTGCTCTGTGTTCTAACCCACTGGACACACAAAATCACACACACGGTATGTATCCAGCTGTGGGAACTTGGTGTTTTTTCAACCTGATTCTGGGCCAATTGCCCATTATGGGTCAACACAGTGGCGCGAGTCGGACCGCGGTCCATTAGAATGACAAAGGCGGCCGCTCCCCACATTCAGCACAGCACTGCTCCGTTCCACTCAGCTGAGGAAATGAAACTCTGTACACAACATCTATAAAGCTGCCGGGCTGTTTACTCCGGGATGAATGTGCCCAGCTGAATCTCAATGGATCTTGGGCAGCTCCTGTGCCTCCATTTTGAGATGGGGGGTTGTCTCCCTCCATAAGATGGTGGCACGCATCTACGTAATATCATAATCTAGGTCAGAATGCAGTTGATTTTTAATAAAGAAAAATACACAAGATGTATACAAAATGGCAGCCTTGTAAATGTAAATGATGATGCAAAGATTTTTTTTTTCTTTTTTTCACAGAAGTAATTACTTCAAGGTCACTTATAGAATAATTATTCAATACTTTACACTGGCCTCCACATGCTTACTTGTGCTGTAATTAGTTTTTTTTTTTATTATTATTGTTATCTGAGTACGGTCTGCACACTGGCATGCAGCTTTAGCCAGTTTTCCATTTGCTGTTCTTTCAGTATATGCGTTGGCATTGGCCATTAAGGGAAGCTGCAATTTTAATTTCCATAGTAAACTGACTGACTACTTCTATATAACAGTGCTGTGCACAAGTGATTGGATAGGTGTCAAAAAATGATGAATTTCTGTACTGTATATAGGCACATATACAATGATTGGACAGAAGCTGTATGATTAAACCAAGGAGCCGACTCAAGTTAATATTATCTGCTATAAAAAAGATTGAGGAGTGTAAATGGTGCCACAAAAACTATTCAGTGTTTGTTCTACTCTCCACTACTCTCTACTCTCAAAAGACAAGTGGGATAAAATGAAATTTAAAATAAAAAATGGATTATGAATCACGCAGTGCTCCTGGTTGCAGATATTGGTGATATGTTGTTGGTTATTAAGTTGTTATTAAGGAGGTAATGACTTTTTAACGGAGTGTTGGGGGTGTTCAATAACTTTGGTCATTGCCTGGATTAAATACTTGTATTTCTCAGAGTACTTATTGTTTTTCCTTTTGTCTGATATTACATTTCACGGATACATCTGAGGAACATCCTGATGTACAGTTCTATGTAAATGCCGTATTGTTTTCACAGCACAGTGGAAACACTATGGGCTATTCATAGGAGAAGGTTTCCAAGTCATAAATAATATCCTCCATTCCTCAGTTCATTTCACATACACCCACTTCATTCTGGCTGACAGTAAATTAATCCAATTTAACATGGCACCTTATGGCATTTATCATGGCAGCTGTAATTGCCTCAAGACCAAAACTGATGCACACGCAAGAGAGAGAATCGTCAGCGACAATATAGATCACCAGCGGAGGTGTTTTATAACAATGTCCTTCACTTTTCCCGCTGTCAAACAGATTTACCACGACTTTTGAGACGTCTCAGGATGAGCTATATCTGTCCTCCTCTTGAAAAAAACGATGTGAGGTTTTCCTTTCTGCCAAAAAAAAAAAGGCTGATCACCGTGGATGGAAGAATCAAGCCATTGTTGGGGTACAAGATCCAGGGCTCCCCAAATCTGGCCCTCGAATTGAAATCCAGCCCTGGTTTCTTTTCCCTCCTGGCAAACATTGAACAACTATTGTCTCTGATTGGCTAGTCTTTCTTGACACCTGACTCCCAGGTAAAGGGAGGGTGGGAAGCAGCAGGTCTTCACCCACCAGGACTGTGATTTGGGGAACACTGAGTTAGACCAAAGCTACCCAAGCCCTGCTCCTGGAGGTCTGCCATCCAGTGGGTTTTCATTTCAACCCTAATTGGGCACAACCGACTCTACTAATTAGTAGCTCCACAAGATCTGCAGCTGTTGAAAGAAGTGAGCAGTGTTAAGTCCGCATCTGCCTCTAACTCTCACCTGTCTGTCTGTTCTCCTCACGAACTCAATAAAAATAAGGGTACCGCTTCATAATAACCACCGCTAATAAATGATACAATGACAATTAAGTTACACTTCAGCTGATAGTAATTAACTGTTGACATACAATGAAATGGTCATTAGTAATTTTAACTAATAATTTGTAAGTTATGATTAATGCCTTTTTGCTTATTATCTCATTAGCTATAATAGAATTTACACTTTGTTAAGTAATACATTTTTGTTACTCAAAAATTTTAGCAAAATAATAAATTTCAAAATTAGTAGTCATTTGTAAACATTTATTTTCATTTCATTGTTTGTTAAAAGTAAAATAACCATCAACTTAAAGGAGAATTCCGGTGCGAAATTGACTTGGGGTGTATTAAAACATGATAATGAGTTCTAACTTTTGTCGAATACCCCACCCCCGTACGCACGCAGCACTTCGAAATTAATGGCTTTTTTGCCGAAGCTCACAACAGGCTTACAATAGTGGTGAATTGGGCATAGTGTTGCCATGCAAAGAAATCACTATTTTTTTCATCATTAACAAGACTCAAAGTCGCTCCACACTTCATTGGTAGAATTCCAAGGGCCCTGACATTTATAACGAGGCACTGAGAACTTTGAAAGCGCAAAGCTAGTTTATTAAAAAAGCATGGCAACGCTATGCCCGATTCGCTACCATTGTAAGCCTGTTGGGAGCTTCGGCAAAAAAGCTGTTTATTTCGAAATGCTGCATGCGTATTCGACTATAGTTAGTCCTCATTATCATGTTTCAATACACCCCAAGTCAATTTCACATTAGAATTCTCCTTTAAGTTTTTACCATTTATTTACAATTGTTGTTGTGATTGTCACCAAAATAAGGGCCTAAAATTTTGCAGAAAAGCCATTTGATTACAAGAGGTTAGAGCCATAAACATTCAAATCAGCTGAAGGAATGAAGTGTCACTTCACTGATGGAGCCTTGAAGCTCATTTGCGTTTCCCTCAAATTAAACAAGATCCATTTTTGGCTCAAGTTCTCCCTTGAGCAGCAGCTTGAACTTTCCACAAAGAACATCCCAGCTGATTTTGTGTCTGCAAACACGTTGCTTGCAGTTCGCAGCCTGATAATGACATGGATAATGTTTTAACAGTGATAGCAAAAGGTTGCGAAGAAAGTGAAAATAGGTGGATTCAAAGTCAAAACGGTACCCTCTGGACTGGGTGAAGCAGTTGATTATCCTTTTTCAGTGATGATGCGGTAAATATTTCTCTGGCTGCACATCTGCTCCTTTCTGCCCGCCGAAGCGGGCCAGGGCGGAGGACTGTGGCACTCGGGACACAGACCCTGAAATATTCATGCTCCATTTCAGACGCAATTATACCAATGACTGCGCTGCGTGAAAAAATAAAGCTCTGACCGCTTGGTTCTGGAAAGAAATAACAGCATTGGGAAATGAATCTGGGGAGAGATATACCTCTGACAAACAAATATGAAATATGCATATGAGCTTTCACCGTTGTATACTAGAGCATGGCCGGTTCAATTGCTGCTTAGGCAGTACTGGTGCATACAGATTTCATGATTTCTTGGGAACAGCTCGGCCAAACAACTTCAAACTTGACAGTTTACTTTGTTGGGTCCACAGTAATATGTACACCAAGTCTGAAGTCAATCAGATGAACAGCACTAGAGATAAGCAAAGGATATACACACACACACGCACACATTCATATGTACACACACACACACACACACACACACACACACACAGGTCCCTTGCTTTACATTATGATGCTCGCTAAAATATCTTTGAATTATTGCAATGGACTGTGGTAGCAATCAGTTGAAATTGTATATACTTAATATTACGTGCAACCTTGTCAATAATTTTACTAAAAAAATTCCATCACTCATTTTGGTTGTACTGTATATGTGCCAAATAGCAGCAGGCTGAACCACAAAGCATTATTTATTGGAAAGTGAAGAAGCCAAAAGATTATTTAAAGAACACAGATGCCTGATGAGCACAGCAAGATCAAATGCAAAAATACCGAGCTTATGCACTGTGGACTAAGCAACTCAACCGTTTGAAATAAGATTATGGGAAGGGATTAATGTTTGATATGGATACATTTATAGCTGCAGATGGCAGATTTAATTCATTTTTTATTAAGACGATCCAAAGCAGTAAAGGGACCCACATCCAGAGATGGCCAGTGTGGATGCAGGGCAGGATTTCTTTCCAGCCATGCAGTTGTATACATAATTCTACCGATCAACCCCTAAAGTCTTTGCCGATGACCTTGTTTAGCAGTATCAGGTGGTTGGAGTTGAAGCTTGCACCCACACCAGCTCTGTCTGAATAAGGTTGAGGACTCTTAACATGGAGTATCATTTTAATCTTTCTTTCTTGTTTTGTTTACAATACAGTTATTAACCCTGTTCATGGTTAACATTTAGCTTTTCAAAGAAAATAATGGATGCAACGATTTTTCATTGCCCTTGGAAATGCTTCTGTATGACAGGACTTCTCAAACAGCTCTGGTACCTTGAAGAAATACTCATCAGAATGACAAATACTGGCAGAAAAATCCAGCGTGAATAAACATGCTCGGCGGCTTGGGTACTTGGCCCACGTTACGTGTTTGTCCTGTGACTTCAGAAGAGTGAGAGAGAGAGTGAGAGAGAGAGCGAGAAAGAGAGAGGCACAGCGATTTTGCAAATTTTTTTTCCATCCTGGCGTTCAGGCAGGTCGTCTTAAAAACTGCATCCTCCCACATGCTGATGCCCATCTATCTACCGAGGGCAGGAAACCGAGAGAACAAGCTGTTGTACAAGCTGTTTCTGTTTGGCGCTGAATCAATACTGTATGACTCCATCTGCACAGTCTAGGTGTCTGGCCCTCAGTGCGCATCGTTTAGCGCCAGTCACCAAACCACTTCAACTTCGTAGAGGAGAAGTCAGATCTTGAGAAGTACAATCTATCTGTGCTTGCGTTATGAATGCTGGCCCTTCCTGTGTGATGGAGACTCCTTGGATTCACTCACAGGAAGAGGTGTGGTCATCAAGACGACTGACATTAAACACTGCATGAATGCATGTTTTCGCAATACTCAACCGTTACAATACAATACTGGCGCAATACTCAACCGTTCAAACTGACCCTTTGTGAATGGTCGATTGCAGAACACTAAACAGCTTCCTGCGACTGCATCCTGTACGTTTAACCCTTTCAGTACTGAAAACTGTTACATAAATCAGAGTTATCCATTGGAAACATAATCCATTGTTTAGACAATAATATGGAATTGGCCCAAATGCCAGGGTTTTTGAGACACGTATGTCCTAACAGGATATTGGGAAATATTGTGGGGCATATGCGACATGCCAGCACTGAAAGGGTTAAACCGCACTGCTGCCTAACTCTCTTCCTGGACATCTAATATGCTTTAGGTTCTCATTTTAGGACTTACCTCATTCAAGAGCTACCTATCTCCCTGAGCTGCAAATCTGTAGTTTGACATGCCAGCTGAGGGTTAAAATGCAAGCCTACTGGACAGCTGATCTCCAGTTGCCGAGCTGACCAATGAGCATCAGGGTACCGGCAGTGACAGATAAAACGTCACGAAATTTGACTTCCAAAATAAAAACTTCAAGTATAATGAAATTACTGAGGAGGGAACATCTGAGCAATGAAAATGACAGTGAAATTAAATTGAATGATATTTTATTTAGCGCTGTGCCAGATGTCATCAGGCATTTTAAAAGCAGAAAACTGACCTTGTATCTCCGATGGTGCGATATCACTGCAGAATTACTGTCGCTCTGTCATCCACCTACGCATTTTAACTCTCTGAAACCCACACCAAAGCCTTGACGTTTTTCCATACCCATGTGTTATGCCTTATAAAATTGTAATTTTTACTTACCCCCAGAATCAGCACAGAATCAGCACAACCTCAGCTAAATGTGTATGCCACTCAATGAAAACTTCTGTGTACTATAATGGTGGATATTTACCCATAAACCAAAAAACTTAATCCCTCCGCACGCAGTTCCTAATTCATTGTAAATGCAGACAGCTTACTGGGAGCACATTCCAAGGGAACAAGGACTGGCATCCCACAGAAGCTGGCGTGTTACCGTAGTTACTGGAGGTGTTGTAACCTTTGGTGCCAGACAGCAAATTACTCCTTTGCAGTCCATTCAGAACTGTAACGTCTCTATGGCAAAATTATGACATATTTTGCCGTAGTTTTAAATGCTAAAATTACTCCGCGCTGAACTAATTAATTACTCCAGGGTAGTTTTAATTTTTCTGAGCCCCCCCCAAATTAAGATTTTAATTCAGTTTTTATTCAATTCTTCCTGTTCAGGTACTCACAGTGCATATTCAGGTGCTTAAAACCGACATAGTGAAACGCGGCAGCCCCCATCAGGATTGGGTCATTCGGACCCTGTACCTGTTGGACCCATACAAGTTGGACCCTGACCAGTTGGATCCCTGATCCTAACCGTTTGGACCCCATCGTAGTTAGACCCCAGACTAGTTGGGTTAGGGCTGGAGTTAGGGTCTGGGCTCCAAAGAGCACGGGGTCCAACTGGGTAGGGTCTTGGGTCCAAGTGGTAAGGGGTTCAAAATGTAAGGGGTCCAACAGGTTTGGTTCCAACTGGTACTGGGTCCATTCAGTTAGGTCCAACTGGTATGGGTCCAAACGATCTATAACCGCCACCATCGACTGTCAACTGAGCGGCCTTTATAAAAATTCTGTTATATTTTCCACTTCCTCTTAGACTGCTGTTTCATAATAGAATTCCCATGATTTTAAAAGTCTGGAAGCAAAATGCACATGTTTTACAAATATCAGGTCATCAATCATGCACTTTTTATTCACTTATTACTTTGTGGAATACTCCATTCTGATTGGTCAATTATGGCGTTCTATGTTTTGTCTTTTCTGAAGAGCAGACCGTTGCTGTCAGGGTTTAGCTTCGCACACTAATGATGTGCACAGAGGACAGAAAGTTGAGGACTGGACTCAGGTGCAATGATGGACTTGGTTGTATTTATCATGCCTTCTGTGTGGCCGGAAGGCACACATGAAGCAATACAAAATAAAAAGAAATGAGGTTCCTGAAATACACTATAAGTAATACAAGTACTAGGCTTTAGCTATAGTAACAATGTATTACAAATAGGGGAGTGCTGACATAAACAATAAACAGCACTAAGTTCAAGAGTTAGAATATATACACGCAATACGTGGAGAATAAGTCTATACTAGACTAGAGTTACAATAGAGGCATGTGGCTTACGAGACTTAGCAAAGACTAAGTGCGAGGCTTGGTCTTAAATAGCGCAACACTACCACACAATGGAAATGAACAGGTGCATGTAATGATTGCGGATCTGAAGAATGCAGTCCGGGTCTTAACAGACTGGTGAGTTTGAAGGCTGGAGGCGTGGCCTAACAGCTGCGATGAATAACAGACTGTCGCTATGGGAATGACGCCGTTCCAACTGCAGAATCTAACAGACCATTCTTCAGCAGAGGTGATAAAAGAAATTTTAAATTGTTGAAATTATTTTGAAATCAATATTTTGAAAAAATTTATTGATATCTTCAGTAATTATCTGTGTAATAAGCAGGATAATGTACTGTGAGCCAGTCATTATTGTTCAATAAACCCCTTCAGGGTGATTCAGGTCCTCAAAGTGAGCAATTCTTTGTCTGGGTTTATTTCTCCATAATGACCGGTTCACTGAGCATTATTCAACTCAAAATGTTTAATTTGTCATATCACCTCCAGTTCTGCCCAGAACGCTTGCATCTCAGCGCTAGCTCTTAAAAGGCAGACTTTTCCACAGTTAACTCAAATTCATTCCTGCAGGCACGACAGCGTGCCTGCGGTCGTTATCGTGTAAAGATTTGCGGTTTGATTGCAGGGCATGAAACGCCAGCGGAGTTCCAGAGGTCGACATGTCTTCATCACCTACCACGAGTTGCATCAAATCATTGTGACGAGCAGCTGTAGATCACACGGCGCAGGCCCCCGTGATGTCTGGAGGACTCGTTTCATGCACAGTGCTGCGCGCACACGTGCCTTCATTTGATAGCAGTGACTTGCACGTCTTGCATATTCAATGTGACTGAAGCAGAATTTTGAGGTCGTGCCTTAATGGTTTGAAATGCCTTGTCACCTCTTCTCAAACAAATCGAAAGGCTCTGCTTGGAGGAAAAAAAAACTGTTTTCCAGATAAGAGTGGATAAAAATTAGATGCATGAAAATGTTTATTTATTCATTTTCTCATCATTCAGAAATCCAGAAGTCTTTTAATGAATTATTGAACGATGTGAATAATTCAACAGTGGAGAGGATTTCACTGTACATTTCAGCTGCCTGTGTATAGTAATCATATATACGATTGAGTAAAATCCTTCCTATAAATAAATGCACCAGGCCAGAGAGTCAGAATACATACAACATCTAATGTACAGATGGTAAGAAAACATAATCAAACAGACAGGGTGTTTGCACTCTGCTATAGTTGTGCGGAGTCAGAGTTACATCAACACGCACAGACAGCATGGAGTTCTCCAACAGAGTGCACCACTGCTGATTTCTGGCACGATGCTTCTATTACTTCAACGGAAAAAAAAACAGAACAAAACCTGGCAAGAAGCAGTAATTTCACCCACTCACACAAATAGCACACTGCGTCACTCAAACAAATGGCAGCCTTTGTCCTCAGTCTAACAGCACATGCATCTGCGTAATTTCTGAATTACAAGGAAACAACTGGCACCTGTGTCTTATGCATTTAACCCCACACCTGTAGCACCAGTGAGTTTAAGCGTCAAACAAATGACCACCATACATTATGGTGACTAAGCCTGCTCTTCTATCGAAATAGAAGACTCAGAGGGTAAAATACTGAGCAAGATCCAGTTTCCCAAGAGCCAATATGAGATTAACAGCCCTGCTTAAGAGCCCAGAACCGGCACTGAAGTTTGAACCAATGACCTGCTCAATGCTATTCATAAACATCGGCCAGTAAACAATACATTGCCCCAAGCTTACATGCCTGCCCACATACATGTGATTCCAGCATCATTAACCCTTTCAGCGCCATAGGCAACAAGTTGCCTAATGATGTAAGATATCAAAGTCAGATGCTGTTGAAAACCTATCATGTGGCAACTTGTTTTAAAGAGTTCCCGCAAGGGAGCTGTGGCTCTGTGGCAACAGATCTGTTGACCATCAGGTCTACTCAAATTCCAAAACAAATTCACCCCGCCGCTCAGGCGATCCATGTCTTCCACACTAACGTATGTCATGATTAGACACCATAAAATGCCTAATATAACCTGAATTCTTCTGGTTTTGAATTATCGTTGGCCTGTTGCCTGTCCATCAATGAGCACACCCTCCTAGGTTATCTTTTTGATCCTTTATTTAACCGGTAAAGGTCCATCAAGGACATGTTTATTGTTTATTGTTTATTTATGTGGGGGTGAAATGCAAGCAAGGACAGTTACGAGTGTGGGGGGTTGGGGGTGGGGTGGTGAGGCATAGAATGGGGTATACAGTGCCTAGAGTGGTTTTGGAGTAAAGGGCCTCGATCAAAGTCCGAACAGGAAATGTTCTTCCTTGCTTCATGTCCTCAAATACCTGTCCCTGTCACCCAAATACTGGATGACAGCAGCTTGTACACAGAGGGACGGTGAAAAATGCAGTGTCCAGGGAAGTAGCTTCCTTAAGGTGCGCCGGAGGTCTCTGTTAGCGGGCTAATGGTGCTCCCTCTGTCACCTTAGCCGCTGGCTGGAGGTGGGGCAGGCTGCCAGGCGGCAGGGGCATTGAGCCTGGCGCTGGTCTCCCGACTGTGAATCTTATTACGGGCCTCTTCCATTTATCAAGGCCTCTGACACCTCCCTGTCAGCCAAAATTCAGTCAGAAATTACTCATGTGGGCAGTGTGTGAGTCGAGTGCTTTGTGTAGGCATGCCTGGCAAGGAGAGAGACAGACTCTGAATTCTGAAACGCAGCTGGGCCCGAGATTTTCCCATGGGGCACGCCGGTGGCGGCTTTGAGAAAGGCTCTTAACCTGAACGACCTCCATAAATTCCCAACTGTTTTCAAGAACGCAAACAAGAGCGGGCACCATTTTATTTGACGTGGGGTCAGGGCTCCTCTTTTTAATGATAATTAACAAACAACTGATGGAGGACATTGAGGGGTGGGAGTGGCATTATATTGTCGCATGGGCATTCTGATCGTTTGAAGCAATTGGTTAGTGCAATCAGCCATCAGAAAATGAGCGTTGGGACGGAACGTGCCATGAAACTCAGGTTCTGAGTATCTTCATTCCCCTAATGCAGGGGTGGGACATTGTGGTCCGGAGATGTGGCCGGTGTGTATGGAGGTTTAATTTAACAATGTGCCTGTCTAAATTAGCTAATTACCCACATACATCAGCATTGTTTTGTACGTGCATTAGCTAAAAGTCGAGCATGACGAGAAAGACCAGACTGATTGGCTCTCATCTATGTAGCTACTTGTTACATCACACAAATATTAGAGCTAACTCGATCATTTAGATCAAAAGTGAGCGTGCAAGCCAGAAATGGTGATGGCTCCTCAATTTTCTGCGCTGCTTTAATGCGCAGTGTTTGTACTATACTTAATGCCGGATTGACTTTGGTCTATAGCCCTGCTGCTACTTGTTTATGCATTGAATCATTGAGCTTTCCTGAATGGCGATGCGAAATGCCCCGAGTGCAAATCATTGAGGCGGCCGAGTAATATTCTCTGAGAGTAAAAGGCATCAGTTTTAATATTCTCCATACAAACACAGGTCCCTCTCAGCACCGCTTACATTTTCCCAGGCTTTGGTCAATTTGAATGTGAAAGGGAACCAGATATATTTCCTCCATTGTTCTCGGCGTTAAGTGACAGATGTACTCCCCCGCAATGCTAAGATGAATGCGTATCCACTGTGTCTGGTGCCAAATCCGGATGCAGTGGAAAAAAAAGAACCTGTTTAATTTATATGTTAATGAGTCAACAAACTCATTGTCCTTTGCGGAGGGGAATAGCATGTTAGCGCACCTTTGCACAATTGATACGACTCTAAGTACAGAATGGGGTGGAATTGGAACCGTCACCCTGAGGGCGACAGCGTCGGGGCTCAGTGAGTTTCTCGCACGCAGGTCGTCCGTTTGCCTCGCTTATTTTCTCAAGGACGTTCTCGCTGGTGAGGCCACAATGTGGACATTTCACCATGGTAACATTGATCAGGTTGCACCCCGAATGATATCCAGACTCTGTCTCATTAGAATAACACTGTGCAGTGCCCCCCACCCCCCACCGATGCCTCCATGCCCTACTGACTTTGTAATACTCATTCCATTACTGTTATTTACTGGCTCCTTTTACCCAAAGAGACTTACAGCTGATTACGCTTTGCAGGAGCTCGTCCTCCTGAGAGCAGTGTGGTGCTTGGAGGCCTCAGTCCGAGAGTTTCCGTGATCGTATTGTGGTCAAGGCCTTGGACCACTAACCTTCTAGGCTGCCGCATTAGAAAGGCTGATATTTATATTAGCTGATTAATATTCATATTTTACTTAAGACTTCAGAAAGGTTCATGATATGCTGAGAGAGGTCTATAGTTACAATTCTGTACATTTGGAAAAGTCATCCGCATCTGACCTGCTGGAAATACGTAAGTCATTGTGAATGTATTTTCAAGAACATTGTGCATACAGTATAAAATCAATATTCTATACAATTACTGACTTCATTTGATGTGAATCTGATAATTTTTTTAACCACCTCGGACAATTGATATTGTTGGATTTCACCTGTCCGAGGTGGATACTGTAAATCATTGGATTCACCAACAACTGAAGTCAATAACAGTTTTATTCTATGATCCCACTTGAAAATAAAAAATAAGAGAAGGGCGATAACTCTAACGTAACGCTCCCCACAGGGACGGAGCCACATGAAATGCAAACACTCTCAGGAGCTCTTGCAGGGAAGCCAAATCTATTTTTAGCTGAAGGTTGTCGGATTGTTATATTCATGTCTCGCGCACTTTCACATGGAGAATGTCGTTTACAGTGACCCGCGAAGCTCTCCTCAACCAATCAAGGGAGAGTGAATCCTTACATCATATAATGAAGTATATTTTTGAATGTCCCTTCAAGCGTGGGTTCCAGTATTGCGGGATGTATTTATAGTTTCTGAGAATAAGACCTGAGACTGAGAGTACCCTCCAGGGCAGTGGCACTCGGTAGCTAGACTGGTCCAGTGTAAACAGCAGAGCTGCACACTAAAATATGCTTTCATCACTGAATATCTGACATTAATCATTACTTGTTCGCTTGACTGCAGAGACATACATATTCCAAAGGTTACATAGCAGCCAATGGCTAAGCTTCATGTCGGTTTTTGAAAGATTCCTGAGGAATAAATTTTCTAGTGGGAATGAGTGACCAGGGCTTCCATTGGATGGAAGAAAAGAGCACCTGGACAATGTCTGATCAATCCAGTTTGTTTTTACTCAAAATGTTGCTGATGGTTGCGATTTAATAATAATAATAATAATAATAATAACAACAACAACAACAACACAGTTTTATCACTGGATTCCTTTAATTTCTTGCAGAACAGAAATTCTGGAGAAGGCCTACATAAAATCTAATTCTCCTGGATTATGCTCTCAGTGCAGAGTGATTCAGCCAATTCTGATTCATTGCAGCCCTCAGTCTGCGTTTGTGTAGCATCAGGTTTGAGGAAGAGTGCTCATCTCTCGCAAGGGATTCGAGCATATTTTGCCGACATGTTCTTACGCAGTCTACTGATGGACCACTGAGGAGAAATCCGCAAAATAAATTGAACTTTTGAACTCGCTGATCGAATGAGTCATGAGTCATGAGCTCACAAATGAGTTTAATGATAACTGAAAAAAACAGCCCCCCACAAGTCTCTGTCAAGAAAATCATTTAAACTCCCAGTGTAACAGTTTTCCATCTGAAATGTATCCCCAAAAATGAAAAAAAAAATACTCAGACCTAGTAAGGGCCCCCAAGGGCCCCCTCCGGCCCCTTCTTGGTGCCGCCACTGCTCCAGGGGACCCAAATGAAATGTTGTGTCTTGGGAGGACAAGGAGGGTCAACATCTCAGCCACTAGTATCCAATTTCCAAATCAATCAACTGAATTTGCCTCTTCATGACAGTGTCGAGGAGTTAACAGTTTTCTCCACATATGTCTGTTCAAACGCTGATTCATACAGGATGAAATCCCTTGACCCTATAAAGACTGCAATATGATGCAGAGAGATGGCACACTTCAGTCATCTCACTCAGTTCAATACTCTTTGCCCTTTCAATACGACACCTCAAATCAAGCGCTAGGCCACATTTACTTGCCTTTGTCATTCTGACAATACATTTGAGGGTGGTAAAATAATTGAATCATTTCTATATTTGCTAGCATTGACGCTTGCACGTGTATGCACATCCTGTTTCCTGTGCAACTGTCGCTGAAGGCTGCGTTGTCATAGCGTTCCTTGACAACAGAAATATTCCTTAGCAACAAGTTCAGATTCTGTTGTTTGCCGAACTCCTACAACAGCGAAAGGGCAAGGCTTGCCGGTTGAACAGTGGTCTTAAATAAAAGAACAGAACGCGCGCCCTTAGTTTAATTCAGAAAACTTTCACATTGCATGACTCAGAAACCTTCCCCCGCAGAACCGTTCCGGACTTATCTCCCTCGCCTGGAGCTGTATGAAAAACGAAATGTCTCACTTATCAATTGTCTTTAGTCTTGTAATCTCTCTCAATCAAAATAATATTAGCTTGGTTTTAGTAACTATTTGCTATTAAAGTTACATTTAGTCTTACCCAGTTAAGAAATCTGAGAACAAACCAAAAAAAACCACACTTAACTGGCAATGATTTTTTTTTTTTTTTGCCTTATTTCGCTAAAACATTGGTTACTCTTGGAAATAATGTACCATATCTCAATACAAAACTAGAGCGTAAAATACAACTTCATAACTACACAAGCATTATAATCGTTAAGACTGACTTATTCTTCGGTTTTTGCAAAATGGACATGACATGACATGACATGACAATGGAAAATTTCCCACAGGAGGTCACGTTTTCCCCTTTACCCAAACAAAATAAAAAAATAAAATATAAAAAACCAAAACCTTGCTCCTTCTCCGCACTGGCAGAAAAAAAGAGTCATTCGGCTCGTCTCGGTTGCGGTACTCTTTTCATGAAACCCTCTATGGTGGGTGTGAGATCTGAGAAAGCCCCCAGACAAAGAACTGTTTTGCTTCATTTAGAATCCTCAGGCTGCATGGCGCTCTTCTGGGGAGTTTGTTGAGATTCAAAGCCATTTTTCCTCTGAGAGCGCCGTCTGGTTTTACGACACTTACTTCCTGTTCCATCCAGGCTGATGCCTGACCAACAAGGCTAACAGAGAGCAGAGACGATGACACTGCAGAAGTGCTGCTGGCATTGGGTGTGTGTGTGTGTGTGTGTGTGTGTGGGAAGGGGGAAAATGTCATTATTGTGTCCCAGTTTTTGAGTGACACAGCACAAATCCCTCTAACAGTGAGGAGGAGGGGCTTCTCATTGCTCTCCTCACAGTAACAGAACAACATCAGGGACAGAGGGAGAATGGAATGCTAAACATTACAGTTTCAGTTATCCTTCGCATAGTTTTATTCAAAATGACTTACAGCTGATTAGACGAAGCAGGGCCAACTCCTCACCAGTGCAGGGTTAAACTGTTAAAAATGCGTTGAACTAAATCGATTGGTTTTTTTCAGCATAGCGTACCTCAACCAAGTGTTAAGGATGGCTCAATCAGATTGAGGCAAATTCAAATCTTTCAATCAGATACACTGACTCAAAATGTGCTCTGCCAACAGGTTCTGGCAGTTAAAGGGTTATGGGCCTTGCTCAGGGGCCCAAATGCTGCACTCCTCTCACAGCCACTGCCCTGGGTTCAAGCTAAAAACCATCAATGTCCCAGTCAAACACTACGGCCATGAAGCATATGCTCCCATCCAATTTTTGTTGCCACCAATTACCCTGGCAATGCCAGCAATGTAGTCATATTCATCAACGCTGATTCACCTGTAGTTAAGATTTAAAAAACACGTACGATATAGGAATTCACTTGCAAGGAGAATAATCCATTGCAGTTTGCGTCACAGAATGTGGGGAAAATGTCAGTTTATGTAAATGTTTGTGTTAATTTAATAACTGAGAGCAGAAGTTGGTCAAAAATCTGGAAAGTGGTCTTTCCAGCCCATCCTTGATCGAAAAGCCCCGGGGAAGCTTACAAATCACTCCTGCAAAGGTCAGTCGTGACACTTCCTCTGTGCCTCTGGTTTTATGGCTCCAACTATGCTGGAATACATCTACTTCACGGTTCAGTTGGCTGCACCATGCAAGGCTGTCATCAGTGATGCTCCAAGCTTTATAAATACCATTCTCTGCACTACCTTCGCAAGAGAAAATCATGTCCATCTAACTGTTAAGTCTTGATTTTTTTTTCCCCTCAGAAGCAGTTGGCAAAAGAAAGGAGAGTAATGATTTTGTGTTTTCTGAGAGGTTGGAATCCATAATTGAATCTGTAGCAGCGTGTAGCATAATAAAACACTGATGATTTCAAAGCAAGGTCAAAAGACCTCATAAACACCGACATGGTCATTTGTGGCACTTTCATTTGTAATTGCATTAATCTTTTCCATACAACAGTTATACAACTCAGTCCGTAAAAGGAAATGTTTGACAGCCATTTATATAAATGCAGGCAAATAAAAATTACTAAGACATTATAAAACCATGATGACTCATCTAAATGATTTATGTATTTATGGGTTTTTTATCAGGAGATTTTTGAATGGAGATTTTTATGTGCGAGGATTACAAATTCTGTGACAGGAAAGAAGTATCTTGGTAGCATAGTGGTTGGTTGCTTGTTAGGTTCAAGAGTCACTGGTTCTAGCTGCCAGTGGCGCCTGGGATTCTGACTTGATCTGGAGAGTTGAAGTGGAAAGAACTATTTTGGGCCCTTGAGCAAGGCCCTCAACCCCAAACAGGGAAGTGCGGTCAGAGTAGGCAGTGACTTCTCCTTCTTGCTAGATTTTGTCATTCTGTTTCAACTTACTATGCCTGATTGTCAATCAATAAATTTGACCTTTTTTATGGTCAGGTAAGCCTGTAATGATTATGAGGTGATAGTGACAAAAAGATTAATTTACCTTCATGCTTTGATTTGAGACTGCAAGGAAGTAAATTAATAATTAATTAGGAAAAAATCTCAACTCTCTCGGTGATTCCGTATGTTGTTTTGATCTTTTGTTTATCAGATTATGAAAGAAGACTGAAAATAAACTCCCTATTTTTTAAAAATAGCATTAAAAACTATGTGTTTAAGGGGGAGATATTAATATTATCGAAAACATATTGACCACACACTGAACGCCGCATAAGAAAGGTGTTAATATTTGTTAATGGCCTTGCGTTAATTTCCTCTAAGCAAATATGAACAAATATGAAAAAGAGAAATGTTCCCAACAGAGCCTTTTCTGGTTTAAGAAAAGTTGAAAAAGTCTTAATGCTTTCGCAATCTGGTCGTCAGCACAAGCACCACTGAGTTTCATTATGCTTGCACTCTGTGGATTTTCTCATGATAACATATTTCTTTTTATTTTATTTTACTTTGTTTTATTTTTTATGAGAGTAGGGTTGGTTTAATGTCGAAAAAATAACAAATATATTTGAATGACATTGATCCCTCAGGTATCTTACGCAGTTGATTTGATCTCATATCTTGTTTTATCTGCCTACTGTCTGCAGAGATCAATATAGTTTGCAGATCAAGTGACAAATAGATCGATGCCACATTAAATGAGACCGTTTGGAAAACAAACATTCTAATGTCAGGATGACACACAAACACACGCGCACACACACACACACACACACACACACACATACAAACACACACACACACACACACACACATACAAACACACACACACACACACACACACACACACACACAGGTATATTTCATCTTAACAAAATACAAACAATTCAGCCAGGATATCTACTTTGTGCATGACACAAGTCATTTTTGCAACAGTTGATTACAGACAGATTATTTAACATAACATAATATAACATGAATGGCAAGAACAGGCCTTTCAGCCCAACTACGCTAGCCAGTTTCTTTATACTATTGTGAATATATCCCTTCAGATACTCAATGACTCAATGGTATCTAGCTTTAAGTCAAGCCTGCTCTTGAAAACCCCCAAGGTCTCTGCCTCAACAATATGGTCAGGTAAGCTATTCCACGTTGAAATTACTCTTTGGGTGAAGAAATATTTCTGAAAATCAGTGCTAAATTTACCTTTGGTCAACTTCCATTTGTGACCCCGAGTTCTACTCACAACACTTGGTTGAAGGAATCCTACATAATTCACTTTGCTAATCCTTTTAACATATTTAAAGACCTCAATCAAATCACCCCTGAGTCTCCTTTTCCTAAGACTAAAGAGATTAAGGATCTTCAGCCTCTTCTTGTAGCTTTCATCTTTTATACCTGGAATAAGCTTGGTGCCTCTTCTCTGAACTTTCTCTAGAGCCTCTATATCTCTCTTAAAGTATGGTCCCCAGAACTGTACACAATACTCCAGATGTGGTCTAACGAATGTGTTGTACAAAAGAAGCATCACCTCCTTGGATTTGTTCTCAATACTTTTGGCAATGTATCCCAGCATCCGATTAGCTTTTTTAACTGCTACGGCACAATGGCTAGAACCTTTGAGGGTTTGGTCAACTATCACTCCCAGATCTTTCTCTTGTGCAGCACATTCCGGTTTTAAACCTCCCATGAAGTAATCCTGTCTAATGTTTTTATTACCTACATGTACAACTTTACATTTTGCTGCATTAAATTTCATTTGCCACATTTCTTCCCAATTCTGGATTCTATCCAAATCATCCTGAATCACTTTCGTGGACCCTAAACTATTTGCCAAATTCACTTATAATTCACTATATCACACATTCCAGTAAGTCAGAAGTTTACAGACACTATGTTGACTGTGCATTTAAACTGCTTGAAAAATTCCAGGAAGTTATATAACGGGTTTAGATATTTCCTATAGGTTCAATGACATCTTTGCATGATATTGTGGGAAAATCAAAATAAATCAGCCAGGACCTCAGAAAAACTATGAAAAGTGCTCATGCTGTGCTTTTTAAGTTTAGACAGAATTATGTTTAATCCAGCCAATTGAAATTAGGTTTCTGTGCTTTTTTTTTTTTTTTTTAAATCAGTGGAGGAAAGTTAAAACAATTAGATGTAACAAACTGACACAATATTTTCACTTTAATGCAAAGTCTCAAGTTTTTTTAAGTGTACTTGTTGGGATTCTGGATTTTGCTGTCATGTTTAAGTTCTGTGCCTGGCCAAGTGCTATGATTGATTCTTGTGTTTAGAGACCACTGACTTTGTCTGTCCATTCTTAGATTATGTATTGTGTATTTGGTATTAAGGATTTCCTGTTTTATTATTTTCATGTTTTGGTTATCAGTCTCCATGCCATGTTTTGTTTTCATAGCCATGTTTCATGCCATGTTTATTTTCCATGCTTTGCACTTTGTCTCCCCTGTCTTGTCATGTGTGTATCTTTGCTCACGGTCCCTTGTCTTGTGTGCCACTCATTCGGGTGATTTATTGGTTTCTGGGTTTCAATCTTCTTTCATTATCTCGTGTTCTTCCTTCCTCTCTCTTTTACTGTCTTACTAACACATACTAACAGTTTATTGTTTTTGCTAAATACTAATCCACACTAACCTTGTATATTTGGACTAACTTACTAACAAGCACTTGGGATTGTATAGCTGCACTTACTAATTGACTAATGATCTCTCAGCTGTCGCCCAATTCTAGTCTCCGCCTCCTTGCCTATCCCTAATTATCTCTGCTGCAAGTTTCTGTGAATTTCCATTTATATCTCATGCTTTCCTTTTCTTTTGACTATGCACTTTTAGTACTCCTTAACCGGAGCTGTTGTTTGTACTTAGGTTTGTCTTGTGATCCCTGTCTGCGTTTTGGCTACAGCCAAATTCATGTAATTAGTTTATCCCTCATGTGTCTCTCCCTAATCATTGTCACCATTGATTGCACCTGTTCTCCCTGGTCATGTGTTCTCCTGGATGTGTATATAAGATGTCTGTTTGCTTCACACTCTTGTCAGATCGTTCTCCCTAGTTTTCTTGTGCTACGTTTCTCGCCTCGATATCTCAGTGTTTATCTTTCTGACTGGATTGCCCGACTATTGTTTTTGGTTTGCCCTTTTTGGATATTGTTGCATCTGTGAATTTTGACCTTTTTTCTGCCCGACCTTGATTTTGTGATTACTGCCCTGGTTTTGGATTCGGACTGTCTTTGGCTTATGAGTTTGTTTCTCCTCCAAACCTACGCCTGTGTACCGAACCCTTTTTGTCTGACCACGAACTTTGTTATTGGTGCCCTGGTTACGATTCTGGATTACGCCCATTGGATACTGTTTTTGGATTGTGGACTTTGTACCGTTGCCAGCTCTGTTGGGGGGTTTCCCCCTTCAGAAATAAAGCCTCCTTTTTGCATTCTACTGGTTTTCGCACTTGGTTCATTTCGTAAATCACAACAGTACTTCGGCGTAAAAAGGGCAAGTTAATCCCAGAACAACTGCAACGTACCTGGTGAAGGTGCTGGAGGAAGCAGGTGCTTTTGCATCAACATTGACAGTAAAATGAGTCTGATCACAACATAACCCGGAAGGCCGCTTGGCAAGGAAGAAGCCACTGCTTCAAAACTGCCATTAAAAAGCCTGAATTTGGTTTCCACCTGCACTTGGGGACCAAGATCTTACTTTTTGAGGAAATATCCTCAAGTCTCCTGAAACTGTTTGGTCATAATGAGTATTGTTTTGAGGTAAAAGGGGGAGGCTTGCAAGCCAATGAACACCATCCCTACCATGACGCAGTGGGGTGGCAGTTTCATGTTGTGGGGCTGCTTTGTTGCAGGAGGGACTGCTGCACTTCAAAAAATAGACGGCATTGTGAGAAAGGAAAATATTTTGATATATTGAAGCAACATCTCAAGACATCAGCATGGACATTAATGCTTGGTCATAACTGAATCTTACATATGGACGCTAAGCCCAAGAATACTTCCCAAGTAGTGGCGTACTGGCTTAAGAAATGACGAAGTCAAAGTATTGGAATAGTCATTGCAAAGCCCTGACCTCAATCCAATGGAAATTTTGTAGGCAGAACTGAAAAGAGTGTGCGAGCAAGGAGACCTACAAACCTGACTCCATTACACCAGTTCTGCTAGGAAGAATAGGCCAAAATTCTGGAAAGTTAACCTAAGAGGCTTATAGAAGGCTACCTGTGATGTTTGACCCCAGTGAAAGAATTTAAAGGCAATACTACCAAATACTAAGTAATTGTATGTAAACTGATGGCCACTATGTCATGATTCTGTATTTATCATTTTTCATGTTTATTTCATCCATTCCATTATTGCAATGCACATTGTCTCCCCTGAAATGTCTGTGATTTGTGTTATCTTGCCAGTGCACTCCCCTGTCTGCGTGCAGAAACGCTTCGGGTGAAGTTTTCCGGTATATCGCAAACTTCCTTCAAGTCTCATTCTACCTTCCTTCCCGCTTTTCTGAAATGACCATATTAATTAACTGTTAGGCTGTTTAGTTAGTATTGGTAATTTTACTGTAGACGAATCCTTTATCTTTACATAAACTAACATTCACGTATCTTGATTTGGTGTGTAGATATCACTGTTTACTAATATTACTTGTGATGGGTGGTGTGTTTGAGACGCCAAAGACAGTGGCCAGAAATAAAGGAGGACACGCAGAAGGG
This sequence comes from Gymnothorax reevesii, assembly GCA_029721435.1. NCBI lineage: Eukaryota > Metazoa > Chordata > Actinopteri > Anguilliformes > Muraenidae > Gymnothorax > Gymnothorax reevesii. The sequence goes on along the minus strand of CM056579.1, from coordinate 19,185,666 downwards.
AGAGAGACAAACAAACAAAACAGGAGAGCGAGAATCACGCCTCCAAGGGACCAAGATGTAGTCCGAGGCAAGGAAGCAAAGCGAGCTCGACAGGAGGAGCAGAAAGAGGAACACGCAGAAAGATTCCCTTACTAACTACAACTCTTCCTTAAATATGCAGCTAAACCCTAAGAGCTCTCTTACTAGAGACCTTACTGGCTAAAGTGCGAAACATAGCACTGACACTCTAGCAAGGGAATTGAGGCGGAACAAGAGCTTAAATAGAATCTGGGCGACGGCCCCAATTAATGCCAGCTGGCCCAAGAATTCGACAGAGAGCAAAAATTTGTTGTCCTGGACGAGAGCAGCAAAGAAAGCTCCCAAAGCCACCAAACCATGACATAACTAATTCTGCCCCACTCTGCTCTGCTCTGTAACTCCGCCCCTTTTGCTCTCCCTGTGCTCTGCTTTGATTACAGCTCACGCCCCTCAGGTGCTCTTCTCTCTCTGTCCTGGAATCTTAACTGTGCACTTAGAACTCCTTGACCGGAGCTGTTTATCTGTCATAGGTTGTCTGCGTGGATCTTGTCCGCGTTTTGGTTTTTGCCCATTGTTTGTGGTTTAGGACTTCCCCATGTGTGCTTACCTCTGTAATTAGTCTTATCCAATTCACCTGTTCCCTGCAAAGCATGTGACTTCCCTCTTGTCTATTTATAGGCTTCACTGCAGTTCATTCCTTGTCAGAACGTTGATCAATTTGCATCTCTGCAGAGCTCCACTTATGCCTTTTGTCCACTGCTTCTTCCCGACTGTTTTCGCCCGACCACGAGTTTGCCATTGCCCTTCTATTCCTGTTTTATCTTTTTTGATTTTGACCTTTTTCTGCCTGACCACGTTTTCTGTTTTTGGAGGCCCTGTGTATGACCTTCTGCTCTGTGTTACTACTACGATTTTGGCCTGCTGTCTGTGTACCGTCGCACTTCTGCTTTACTGGTTTTGACCCCTGCCTGTCCTGTCGACTTCACTTTTTGGACATTGTTTTTGGCTTGGCAATCCTTGTGTCTTCTGGTCCTGACCCATTTTGTAATAAAGACTTAAGATTTTTGGATTATTCCTGAGTTGCGATTGGTTCCTCTGAGCATATCGTTACACGCAAGGAATGTGATGAAAGACTAAAAAGCTAAAATAAACCATTCTCTCAACTATTATTCTGACATTTCCACATTCTTGATATAAAATGATGATCCTGACTGACCTTAAATGGGAAATGTTTACTCGGATGGAGCATGTCAGGAATTGTGAAGAACAGAGTTCAAATCTGTTTGGCGAAAGTGTGTGTAAACTAATTCCGACTTCAACTGTATATCTGATTTCAGCTTATTGTTTCTTTAACCTGAATCCAGAGTTGATCTTTGAGGACCAATTAAAATTTGAATTGAAGACTTCTGCTAATCTAACTGATGTCACAACACAAAGCACATAGTCAGAAAAACTTCTGCCCGAAGCCACACTGGATTCACTCCTCAGACAAATGAAGTAAGGAGGGAAAAGCATCCTCACTGGGTAACTCTGAGGAATTTATATTAGGTCTATATTCTTTAATGTGTGTTAGCCTGATCAAATAAATGAATAAATGAAATGTTCATGAAAATGTAGTAATAATAACGAAATATTCTTTAGAGGATCCGGTCACGGTAGCTCCTTATCTCGAATGCGGACACGACGCCCGTGCCGTGCCAGTTTTGCGAGAGGCGCCCAGGAAGCCTCTCGCCTTAGCATCCTGATGAAAGGCTTTATGCAGATGAGAGGTTTATTCACTCTGCCGTGCTATAGCTGAAGAGTGGAAAAAGTTTGGCGGATCCGCGAACTGCACTCGCACTCGCTATCAAAGGCTATGCGCCTCAGCTCGATACAGCGGATGACAAACTCATCTAAACTAAGTCCCGCCGCTCTTTCTGGGGCTCTGGTTCGCTCACAGCCGATATGAGGAGGCCGTGTCTGCTGATCTGACGACCGCCTGAAAATCCTTGATGCACAGCCTTGACTTGATGTTACGGGTTCAGCCAGCATCTGGTTTTATTCTAGCATTGCCAGTACCAAACGATCATCAATCAACAGGACCAATGCAGATTAAATTTGACTGCAAGATTCAAAAGCACCCCAAATATGGCGTTAAAATAGTCTCAAAACTTGTGCGCATAAAAAACTGAGCGCGCAAGACTCTCTAGCCGCTCGCAATCTCAAAATGCGTGCAATTTCAATATTATGTGCTCTCAATTTTAAAACGCACTCGCTTGCAACTTCTACACGTGCTCTCAATGTCAAAATATGCTTGAATACTTCAACACACGCTCTCAATGTGAAAATATTCTCCCAATGTCAGTACACGCTCGCTTGCCGATTTGAGTTTTAGACTTTCAATGCTGACCATGAGCTTTGATTAGCTGTTTGATTTTATAACTGGGTTTCAACTGCCGTAAACTTAGCTACAGATATCAAAGAGGACAACAATCATGTAGAAGCGATAAAGTTTATCACAAAACAAAATCTCTCATTGATCCCATTTTAATATTGTTTGAAGGTATTGGTTTCACTTACTATACACAGGCACGATTATAGCTAGCTAGAAATAATTGAATTTCATGTTCAAAAAGCTGGCTAACATCAGTCCCCGCACGTTGATTCTTGTACTTAGCTTGCCTATTTTAGCATCAATTTACCCATGGCTATGCCATTTACCTAGCAATAGGCCTACTTTGTTCCCGAGTGGTTCTTCAATATCGATTCAATAATAACAATATTTATTTTCTGATGCTGAAGACCAGGCCGAGAATTATGATCTTCAGTTTGTTCATTATTTGTGCATAAAACATAGAAGTGATTTTATGCAAATGGTGAAGGATGGAAGGTAGGTTTCTTGACATGCGAACCTAATGCTGTAACAAGTAGCAGTGTTTTAATATTTGCAGTAATTCCATTATGAGCTATTGGCACGCTATGGTTTGGATAGGATGATATGGTTCGAAAATAATCACCACATTCAGGTTAATGCTTTCACCATTTCTCAGCCTTTAATTATAACTCGATGCTGTCTGGGCAAATAGACACGAGCCATCACTGCTCTGTACATAACTCCAAACAGTTAACATTGGAGTTGTGTACAGCAGCAGTGATGGCTATCACAAACATGCTGAAGTAACCCCATACCCGGGGTTACTTTATCAGATGGGTGGGGTAAAATCATCAAAGGAGGCAATCAGCTGAAGCTAAAAAAGACAGTCCAATCGGGGAGCGCCAGTGCGAAAGTAACTCTGGACGAAAATAATTCGGCGATTTACTCACAGCCATCCGCACTTCAATGTGTCATACTAGGTCAGCACGTGCAGCTCGCACCCCTCTCCAGACCCGTGAAAATTTTTGAGGCGTCGAGTCTTCTTCGCGGCACGAGACCGAGAAGACTGTTTTTCACAGCGGTGAGTAAATTCAGACGAATGCCAAGCTTTTTCGATTTTAAGATTGTCTTTATCACTCCATGTGTTATATTTATGATGAAATGAGAAGTGATTTAGTTTCGTAACATATGGTGAAGTTTGAAATGTCAGACTTTTTCCACTTTGGAAGTAATCCTCGTTCAAATGTCAGGAGTCACTGCTGGGACTGAAGTAGCAACAGTTACATTCGTCCGTCTCTGCTAATGCGGCCGCATTTTGTGTTTAAAAGCTCAATAAAAATGTGTGTTATGTTTTACCGACAGAAAATGCCAAGAGTTAGGGTCAGAACTACCCAGAGAGGAACGGTTTACGCAAGGGCCTTTTTTGATGTCCGAAGAGGCGATAGTGTAAGGAGGGCTAGAGCGGTGCATGGCGTTTGTCATGTCACCCTGTTCAGGTACTGCAAGAGAAGGGCAGAGGCAGGAGGGCCGCAGACCGGGGCCCCTGGGGTACAGGGCTCACAATAAAGTCTTCACAGAAGAACAGGAGAAGAGACTGCAGGCATATATAAAGAGAGCAGACGATATATATTTTGGCCAGAGTCCCAAAGAGGTGGGAGTAGCACTGCAGACAGAGCTACACCACTACTGCCAGATAGCAAGCACCTCCGCTCAGGATCTGCCCCGGCTCTGAGCCAAATCAGTTGGAGCCGGGGCAAATCCGGGAAAGATCCGAACTGTAGGTGTTTGCTATCTGGGAATTAACCTCTTTTTTATGCTTTTTTTAGGTGCAAAAGTTTGCATATGAGCTGGCCGAAAATATTGGCCTCCAAACCTCATGTTCATGGAAGAAAAACCAGATGGCAGGGAAGGATTAGCTCACCTCCTTCCTCGAGCGCAACAAAACCCTGTCCATCCGTCAACCTCAAGCCACCAGCATGTCCCATTCCACCAGCTTCAACAAGACCAATGTGACAGCATTTTTTAACAACCTTAAGACTGTCCTTACCAGCTATAATTTTGAAGCAAATGACATCTGAAACATGGACAAAACAGGTAAACATTTATATTTTGATAAATTTAAAAGCAACAGTGATTTGCTACAGCAATAATTCATTTCACTTATTATTTCAGGCACCGCAATGGTTCAAGTGCCAGACAAAATCATTGCTACTAAGGGGCAGTGCCAGGTCGGTGCTGTGACCTCTGGGGAAAGAGGGACATTGGTGACTGTTGCCTATGCTGCCAACGCACAAGGCAACTTTGTTCCCCCTTACTTTACCTTCCCAAAGAAGACATTCTATGACCACTTCATCCGGGATGGTCCCCCTGGCTGCATTGGTTCTGCCATTGGATCAGGGTGGATGGAGGAGACAGAATTTTTGGCCTTTTTACAGCATTTTGCAAGACAGACCCGCATGACCCCGGAGTCAAAGTTGCTGTTTCTCTTAGACAATCATGCATCACTCCTCTCTGAGGTAGCTGTGGACTTTTGCAAGTCACATGGCATTGTACTCCTGTCTTTTCCACCCCACTGCTCCCACCGTCTTCAGCCGCTCGACAGAAGTGCTTTTAGCCCTCTGAAGCACTACACCAATTGGATGGGAATGAACCGTGGAAGAACTTTGACCATCGACAACATCCCAAGTCTTGTGGCTAAAGCTCTGCCTCAAGCTGCGACAGCAAGCAACATTTCATCTGGGTTTGAGTGTACCGGTATCTGGCCCTTTAATCCAGATATTTTCAGTGAGGCAGACTTTGCTCCAGCTTTTGCGACCAACCGTCCTGCACCAACACCAGCTCCATCACCATCGCCCCCTTCATCGCCAGCTCCATCGCTAGCGCCTGCTCCCTTGAGACACTATGCACCAACCTAGCCAGAGCCCATTTGAGCTGCATCCCCATGAGTCAGCCAGTCCTGTGGATGGTGAGAGTTTGTGTCTTTAAATGTGCATATTGAGCCTAGCCAAGCATTTTTTTATATTATCTATGCTGGTATGCTAGTGGTTCCAGGAACATCTAGTGGCATGCCAATACAGAGGTTCAGCCCAGAAAAGGTTCGCCCATATCCAACGGCTGGCTCGAGGGAAGAAAATATAAGCAGAGGCAGAAAGAGGTGAGCAGAGTGTCATTTTTAACTCGTCTTGATTCTCTTGCTTGTATAAAAACAAGCTGATTCTGACTATAAACTCATTGAATGTTGCAGGTCAACAGCAATACTGACCGACACCCCAGTGAAAGCTGCTGTGGAGGAGGACAGTCAGCAGAGGGGTCTGAAAAAATGTCCTCTTCAAAATTCCCAAAGAAAACAAGGCTTAGTGGACACACTGCAACCACAGCTTCTCAGGGCAATGATAAGGAATGTCTTGTTTGTGGGGAGACATTTGCCTCATCTTTGCCTGGAGAAGTGAGGGTGCGGGGCATCTTTTGTCTGCTGTGGTCGCATGAGGCATGCACTGAGGGTGCCGCTCAATGTATCTGTCACAACTGTGATGAGTAATGACATCCCAGATAGCAACCTCCTCCGCTCTGGATCTGCCCCGGCTCTGAGCCGGATCAGCTGGAGTCGGCACAGAGCTGGGGCAGATCCGGAGCGGAGGTGCTTGCTATCTGGGATAATTTTTATAAATAGACCAATTGCACATTAAACATGTTCACGGTCACTTTTGAAACATTTGAAGCCAATTAAAATGTTTAAAACAAATGTCTGGCTGTTTTTGCTTCTGTTTAAATGACAGAGATTCCAGTAAATTTGATCACGTTACTTTTGCCCTGCTCTGCATTACTTTGATCCCAACTGGATGGGTCGAAAGTAGCAATGCGCTACTTCCGTTCGATGTTAAACTATGCCAAAATCAATATATATGGTAAAGATTTAGCACCTGATATTGACAGAGCAGACATGAAAGTAGTGAATCGCTGCAAAATTTTTGTCTGTAACATCTTTTAAAATGACGTCCACGTGAAAAAGGTAACTTTCGTACCAGCTCTCCCCTATTTTCAGAACGAGAAATTGTGAGAACTGTTTTATTTTTACAAGGAACCAACACAAGCTGTGATTTATGCATAATCGTCATCAGAGTAGCAGTTATGACATATGTAGGCGAGCCCACTGACATTTGCACAGTCCTCATGAGCCCACCCTTTGCATGAGAAGCACTGGACCCACTCCTCTCCACCTTTGGATGATGAGTAAGGACCACGGTACCGAAGAGGAGCAGCGAACATCCCCGCTGACAATGGAAAGAATGTGAAGTTAGTTTTCTGTTTACTTTTATTGCAACTTGTTCTACCTGGTGTGCTTAAAGTTAGGTCATCGTAAAATACTGTTCTTAATCAGAAACTTTAATTTCTGAAGGCAGTGTTTTTTATAGGGGACAAATGATTCAATGAACTAAGAGATTGACAATTACTATTGGCTGATTAAGTGAATAATCCCACTGCTGAGCTGGAAAACAAATTTATAGTGCTGTGGGTCCCCAGGACTGAAGTTGAGAACCACTGGTCCAGAGGATTTGAACAAAAAACTACTAAGACTATGAAAGAAAGAATTGAGGATTACTTTCTGCGCAAATCAATCACTTTGAGAAAGCTCTGATGTATAAATCACACTCAAAACAATCTCGCCCTATATAGTTTTAATTTGAGATCTAAACTGGCATTGGCTGCACAATGATCACTTAATTGATTTTTTTTTTCACTCACTGATGAAGGCCTTATATATGAATCTTAAATGATGGCTACACTTGAGCAATTATGAAGGCCAAAGAAAAAATTATCAATCAAGGAAGGGGAGGGCATTTTAAACAATGACTGAGTATAAAAATGAGCTGTGCAAGGTAGAGTATGTGCTACTGGGATAATTGACTCACAATGGAAAAGCAAAGAGTACCTGTAGGGTGTGTTATGTTAGTGTGGTGTATCTGCCTCTATAGAGGAGGGGAAAATTCAGTCACTGCTAAATCTGTGGGTATTTCTTCCATGGAAAACCCATCAAATGCTACATCTGTTTCTCATGCTGAAAACCCCTTGTTGCAACCGGCTCATGGTGTTCAGCCACCAGTTTCAGCACCTGCAGGTTATCTGTTGGCAGGAGGTGAGCCATCAAACCTAGTGCCAGGAGCTGCTCCAGTTACAATGGGAGGGACACCATATCAAATTATGGCAGCAAGCCATGACACTGCAGACATGCCAGTACATGAGATTCCCCATGGTGTACCAGGCCCAATGGGAGGACCCCTATACCAGGCCCCAGCTGCTCACCCCATGGCACCAAATGAAGGCTCCTTCCACATTTCTGCTACTACAGCAGGTGCAGTAGCTCAACCTTTGTACCAAGCAGAGAATCGTGCAGTGGCAGTAAGTGGGCCATCTACCCACATGTCCGCAGCATCTCCAGTTGCAGTGAATGCGTCTATGTACCATGTGCCAATGCCAGCAATGGTGAGGAATGCATCATACCACTTGCCGGCCATCCATCTGATGGCTGTGGATGAGCGTCAGTATCATATGCCAGCAGCTCATCTGGTTGTAGAGCAACCGACATACCAGGTTGCAGCACCTGCCCCAGTAGCAGAGGACATGTCCACATTCCAGATACTAGTGACTGTAGCAGTGAGCAATACGTCATACCAGGTCCCAGCCCCGGCCCCAGTGGCAGTGCAGGCGCCCGTGTACCAGGTCCCAGCCCCGGCCCCAGTGGCAGTGCAGGCGCCCGTGTACCAGGTCCCAGCCCCGGCCCCAGTGGCAGTGCAGGCGCCCGTGTACCAGGTCCCAGCCCCGGCCCCAGTGGCAGTGCAGGCGCCCGTGTACCAGGTCCCAGCCCCGGCCCCAGTGGCAGTGCAGGCGCCCGTGTACCAGGTCCCAGCCCCGGCCCCAGTGGCAGTGCAGGCGCCCGTGTACCAGGTCCCAGCCCCGGCCCCAGTGGCAGTGCAGGCGCCCGTGTACCAGGTCCCAGCCCCAGTGGCAGTGCAGGCGCCCGTGTACCAGGCACCAGCGAGTGTAGCAGTTAGCAACATGTCGTACTACATGCCAGTGGCTACTCTAGTTGCAGTAAGTGAGCCTATGTACCAGGTTCCAGCTTCTGACAAATGGTGGTAGGCCCAGTATTTGAAGGGTCCATCAGAAATTGCTCTTTCAAATAAATGGATGAATGGTTTAAGACACTTGCTTTTCTTTCTCTCTTGGAAAATGGATCTTAAAGCATTCTTCACAATGTCTGGAGAAAATGCTTCAGTGCAGTTTTAAATGGAAGGGGGGCTCTATGCACCACTGGGTAGTGAGTGGTCATTGGAGCAAGACATGATCTTGTGATGGCCTGTAATGAAACGGAGTCACGTCACTGCACAGAATTGTAACAGATGCCTGAGCCTTTGGTGGCCTAGTTGGGGGTTTTACTTTCTCTCCCCCCCCCAAAAATGGGTATGTTACAAGAAGTGTACCATTACTTGATCAAAATACAGGTCTGCTAGAAGCAGGCAAAGCAAATGGCTAGCTAAACTTCACAAACTAGCCACCATTCAGCATCATTTCTGAAGGCTGAAGAAATGGCATCACATGCCTGTGCCATCAGGGATTTCAAAAATGGTCATATTCAGGAATTTTAGTACAGAGCCTAGACTTGATTATAGCACTGCTTCCAGAGGCTTGTACAATGGGCACCATGTCTAACTGGTCCATCACTTTGAGCTGTCTTGAGCCCATCAATCTAGGATGAACCTGGACTCAGGCCACTGGGGGGGGGACCCGGGAAAGATCTGGAGCGTAGGTGCTTGCATCTGGGAATTGACCTCTTATGGTTTTGTTTTTGGGATTGCATATGAGCTGGCTGAAAATATTGGCCTCAACTCCATGTTCATGGAAGAACCAGATGGCAGGGAAGGATTGCTCACCTTTCTCAGGCGCAACAAACCCTTTCCATCCAACCCCAAGCCACCAGCATGTCCAGTTCCACCAGCTTCAAGACCAATGTGCCTGCATTTAACAACTTAAAGCCTGTCCTCACCAGCAATAATTTTGAAGCAAATGATATCTGAAACATTGAAATTGATAAACATATTTAGATAAAGCAAGTGATTTGCAACAATTGATTTCAGGCACCACAATGGTTCAAGTGCCAGACAAAATCATTGCTACCAAGGGGCAGCGCCAGGTCCGTGCTGTGACTGCTGCCGATGTTCCATGACCACTTCGTCCGCAATGGTCCCCCTGGTTGCACTGGTTCTGCCAATGGATCGGGGTGGATGGAGGAGACACATTTTTGGCCTTTTTACAGCATTTTGCAAGACAGACCCGCGTGACCCCAGAGTCAAAGTTGCTGCTACTCAGACAATCATGCATCACTCCTCTCTCTGGTAGCTATTGACTTTTGCAAGTCACAGGGCATTGTGCTCTTTTCCACCACACTGCTCCCACCGTCTTCAACCACTAAACTGAAGTGTTTTTGGCCCTCTGAAGCACTACATTAACAGAGCAGCAGACCATTGAATGCGAATGAACCCTGGAAGAACTTTGACCATCCACAGCATTCCAAGTCTTGTGGCTAAACCTCTGACTCAAGCTGCGACACTAAGCAGAATTTGGTCTGGGTTCGAGTGAACCGGTATCTGGCCCTTTAATCCAGATATTTTCAGTGAGGCAAACCTTGCTCCAGCTTTTGTGACCAACCGTCCTACACCAGCACCAGCTCCATCACCGGCCCGATCGCTAGCGCCTGCTCCCTTGAGACACTATGCACCAACCTAGCCAGAGCCCATTTGAGCGGCATCCCCATGAGTCAGCCAGTCCTGTAGATGGTGAGAGTTTGTGTCTTTAAATGTGCATATTGAGCCTTGCCAAGCATTTTTTTTAATATCTATCCTGGTATGCTAGTGGTTCCAGGAACATCTAGTGGCATGCCAATACAGAGGTTCAGCCCAGAAAAGGTTCGCCCATATCGAGGGAAGAAAATATAAGCAGAGGCAGAAAGAGGTGAGCAAGGTGTCATTTTTAACTCATCTTCATTCTCTTGCTTGTATAAAAACAAGCTGATTCTGAATATAAACTCATTGAATGTTGCAGGTCAACAGCAATACTGACCGACACCCCAGTGAAAGCTGCTTTGGAGGAGGAGTCGGCAGAGGGGCCAGAGATACACTGCAACCACAGTTTCTCAGGGCAATGATGAGGAATGTCTTGTTTGTGGGGAGACATTTGCCGCATCTTTTGTCTGCTGTGGTCGCATGAGGGTGCCGCTCAATGTATCTGTCACAACTGTGATGAGTAATGACATCCCAGATAGCAACCTCCTCCGCTCTGGATCAGCTGGAGTCGGCACAGAGCTGGGGCAGATCCGGAGCGGAGGTGCTTGCTATCTGGGATAATTTTTATAAATTGACCAATTGCACATTAAACATGTTCACGGTCACTTTTGAAACATTTGAAGCCAATTAAAATGTTTAAAACAAATGTCTGGCTGTTTTTGCTTCTGTTTAAATGACAGAGATTCCAGTAAATTTGATCACGTTACTTTTGCCCTGCTCTGCATTACTTTGATCCCAACTGGATGGGTCGAAAGTAGCAATGCGCTACTTCCCTTCGATGTTAAACTACGCCAAAGTCAATATATATGGTAGTGATTTAGCACCTGATATTGACAGAGCAGACATGAAAGTAGTTAATCGCTGCAAAATTTTTGTCTGTAACATCTTTTAAAATGACGTCCACGTGAAAAAGGTAACTTTCGTACCAGCTCTCCCTTATTTTCAGAACGAGAAATTGTGAGAACTGTTTTATTTTTACAAGGAACCAACACAAGCTGTGATTTATGCATAATCATCATCAGAGTAGCAGTTATGACATGTAGGCGAGCCCACTGACATTTGCAGTCCTCATGAGCCCACCCTTTGCATGAGAAGCACTGGACCCTCTCCTCTCCACCTTTGGATGATGAGTAAGGACCACGGTACCGAAGAGGAGCAGCGAACATCCCCGCTGACAATGGAAAGAATGTGAAGTTAGTTTTCTGTTTACTTTTATTGCAACTTGTTCTACCTGGTGTGCTTAAGGTTAGGTCATCGTAAAATACTGTTCTTAATCAGAAACTTTAATGTCTGAAGGCAGTGTTTTTTATAGGGGACAAATGATTCAATGAACTAAGAGATTGACAATTACTATTAGCTGATTAAGTGAATAATCCCACTGCTGAGCCGGAAAACAAATTTATAGTGCTGTGGGTCCCCAGGACTGAAGTTGAGAACCACTGGTCCAGAGGATTTGAACAAAAAACTACTAAGACTATGAAAGAAAGAATTGAGGATTACTTTCTGCGCAAATCAATCACTTTGAGAAAGCTCTGATGTATAAATCACACTCAAAACAATCTCTCCCTATGTAGTTTTAATTTGAGATCTAAACTGGCATTGGCTGCACAATGATCACTTAATTGATTTTTTTTTCACTCACTGATGAAGGCCTTATATGAATCTTAAATGATGGCTACACTTGAGCAATTATGAAGGCCAAAGAAAAAATTATCAATCAAGGAAGGGGAGGGGATTTTAAACAATGACTGAGTATAAAAATGAGCTGTGCAAGGTAGAGTATGTGCTACTGGGATAATTGACTCACAATGGAAAAGCAAAGAGTACCTGTAGGGTGTGTTATGTTAGTGTGGTGTATCTGCCTCTATAGAGGAGGGGAAAATTCAGTCACTGCTAAATCTGTGGGTATTTCTTCCATGGAAAACCCATCAAATGCTACATCTGTTTCTCATGCTGAAAACCCCTTGTTGCAACCGGCTCATGGTGTTCAGCCACCAGTTTCAGCACCTGCAGGTTATCTGTTGGCAGGAGGTGAGCCATCAAACCTAGTGCCAGGAGCTGCTCCAGTTACAATGGGAGGGACACCATATCAAATTATGGCAGCAAGCCATGACACTGCAGACATGCCAGTACATGAGATTCCCCATGGTGTACCAGGCCCAGTGGGAGGACCCCTATACCAGGCCCCAGCTGCTCACCCCATGGCACCAAATGAAGGCTCCTTCCACATTTCTGCTACTACAGCAGGTGCAGTAGCTCAACCTTTGTACCAAGCAGAGAATCGTGCAGTGGCAGTAAGTGGGCCATCTACCCACATGTCCGCAGCATCTCCAGTTGCAGTGAATGCGTCTATGTACCATGTGCCAATGCCAGCAATGGTGAGGAATGCATCATACCACTTGCCGGCCATCCATCTGATGGCTGTGGATGAGCGTCAGTATCACATGCCAGCAGCTCATCTGGTTGTAGAGCAACCAACATACCAGGTTGCAGCACCGGCTCCAGTGGCAGTGCAAGCGCCCGTGTACCAGGTTGCAGCACCTTCTCCAGTGGCAGTGCAAGCGCCCGTGTACCAGGTTGCAGCACCTGCCCCAGTGGCAGTGCAGGCGCCCGTGTACCAGGTTGCAGCACCTGCCCCAGTGGCAGTGCAAGCGCCCGTGTACCAGGTTGCAGCACCTGCCCCAGTGGCAGTGCAAGCGCCCGTGTACCAGGTGGCAGCACCGGCTCCAGTGGCAGTGCAAGCGCCCGTGTACCAGGTGGCAGCACCGGCTCCAGTGGCAGTGCAAGCGCCCGTGTACCAGGTGGCAGCACCGGCTCCAGTGGCAGTGCAAGCGCCCGTGTACCAGGTTGCAGCACCTTCTCCAGTGGCAGAGGACATGTCCACATTCCAGATGCTAGTGACTGTAGCAGTGAGCAATATGTCATACCAGGTCCCAGCCCCTGCTCCAGTGGCAGTGCAGGCGCCCGTGTACCAGGTCCCAGCCCCTGCTCCAGTGGCAGTGCAGGCGCCCGTGTACCAGGTCCCAGCCCCGGCTCCAGTGGCAGTGCAGGCGCCCGTGTACCAGGTCCCAGCCCCGGCTCCAGTGGCAGTGCAGGCGCCCGTGTACCAGGTCCCAGCCCCTGCTCCAGTGGCAGTGCAGGCGCCCGTGTACCAGGTCCCAGCCCCGGCTCCAGTGGCAGTGCAGGCGCCCGTGTACCAGGTCCCAGCCCCGGCTCCAGTGGCAGTGCAGGCGCCCGTGTACCAGGTCCCAGCCCCGGCTCCAGTGGCAGTGCAGGCGCCCGTGTACCAGGCACCAGCGAGTGTAGCAGTTAGCAACATGTCGTACTACATGCCAGTGGCTACTCTAGTTGCAGTAAGTGAGCCTATGTACCAGGTTCCAGCTTCTGACAAATGGTGGTAGGCCCAGTATTTGAAGGGTCCATCAGAAATTGCTCTTTCAAATAAATGGATGAATGGTTTAAGACACTTGCTTTTCTTTCTCTCTTGGAAAATGGATTTTAAAGCATTCTTCACAATATCTGGAGAAAATGCTTCAGTGCAGTTTTAAATGGAAGGGGGGCTCTATGCACCACTGGGTAGTGAGTGGTCATTGGAGCAAGACATGATCTTGTGATGGCCTGTAATGAAACGGAGTCACGTCACTGCACAGAATTGTAACAGATGCCTGAGCCTTTGGTGGCCTAGTTGGGGGTTTTACTTTCTCTCCCCCCCCAAAAATGGGTATGTTACAAGAAGTGTACCATTACTTGATCAAAATACAGGTCTGCTAGAAGCAGGCAAAGCAAATGGCTAGCTAAACTTCACAAACTAGCCACCATTCAGCATCACTTCTGAAGGCTGAAGAAATGGCATCACATGCCTGTGCCATCAGGGATTTCAAAAATGGTCATATTCAGGAATTTTAGTACAGAGCCTAGACTTGATTATAGCACTGCTTCCAGAGGCTTGTACAATGGGCACCATGTCTAACTGGTCCATCACTTTGAGCTGTCTTGAGCCCATCAATCTAGGATGAACCTGGACTCAGGCCACTGGGGGGGGACCCAGGAAAGATCTGGAGCGTAGGTGCTTGCATCTGGGAATTGACCTCTTATGGTTTTGTTTTTGGGATTGCATATGAGCTGGCTGAAAATATTGGCCTCAACTCCATGTTCATGGAAGAACCAGATGCAGGGAAGGATTGCTCACCTTTCTCAGGCGCAACAAACCCTTTCCATCAACCCCAAGCCACCAGCATGTCCAGTTCCACCAGCTTCAAGACCAATGTGCCCGCATTTAACAACTTAAAGCCTGTCCTACAAGCAATAATTTTGAAGCAAATGATATCTGAAACATTGAAATCGGTAAACATATTTAGATAAAGCAAGTGATTTGCAACAATTGATTTTCAGGCATAATGGTTCAAGTGCCAGACAAAATCATTGCTACCAAGGGGCAGCGCCAGGTCCGTGCTGTGACTGCTGCCGACGTTCCATGACCACTTCGTCCGCAATGGTCCCCCTGGTTCTGCCAATGGATCGGGGTGGATGGAGGAGACACATTTTTGGCCTTTTTACAGCATTTTGCAAGACAGACCCGCGTGACCCCAGAGTCAAAGTTGCTGCTACTCAGACAATCATGCATCACTCCTCTCTCTGGTAGCTATTGACTTTTGCAAGTCACAGGGCATTGTGCTCTTTTCCACCACACTGCTCCCACTGTCTTCAACCACTAAACTGAAGTGTTTTTGTCCCTCTGAAGCACTACATTAACAGAGCAGCAGACCATTGAATGCGAATGAACCCTGGAAGAACTTTGACCATCCACAGCATTCCAAGTCTTGTGGCTAAACCTCTGACTCAAGCTGCGACACCAAGCAGAATTTGGTCTGGGTTCGAGTGAACCGGTATCTGGCCCTTTAATCCAGATATTTTCAGTGAGGCAAACTTTGCTCCAGCTTTTGTGACCAACCGTCCTACACCAGCACCGGCTCCATCGCTAGCGCCTGCTCCCTTGAGACACTATGCACCAACCTAGCCAGAGCCCATTTGAGCTGCATCCCCATGAGTCAGCCAGTCCTGTGGATGGTGAGAGTTTGTGTCTAAATGTGCATATTGAGCCTTGCCAAGCATTTTTTTTAATATCTATCCTGGTATGCTAGTGGTTCCAGGAACATCTAGTGGCATGCCAATACAGAGGTTCAGCCCAGAAAAGGTTCGCCCATATCGAGGGAAGAAAATATAAGCAGAGGTGAGCAAGGTGTCATTTTTAACTCATCTTGATTCTCTTGCTTGTATAAAAACAAGCTGATTCTGAATATAAACTCATTGAATGTTGCAGGTCAACAGCAATACTGACCGACACCCCAGTGAAAGCTGCTTTGGAGGAGGAGTCGGCAGAGGGGCCAGAGATACACTGCAACCACAGTTTCTCAGGGCAATGATGAGGAATGTCTTGTTTGTGGGGAGACATTTGCCGCATCTTTTGTCTGCTGTGGTCGCATGAGGGTGCCGCTCAATGTATCTGTCACAACTGTGATGAGTAATGACATCCCAGATAGCAACCTCCTCCACTCTGGATCAGCTGGAGTCGGCACAGAGCTGGGGCAGATCCGGAGCGGAGGTG
Source organism: Gymnothorax reevesii (assembly GCA_029721435.1). NCBI lineage: Eukaryota > Metazoa > Chordata > Actinopteri > Anguilliformes > Muraenidae > Gymnothorax > Gymnothorax reevesii. The sequence continues at coordinate 19,169,852 of CM056579.1, read as the reverse complement.
CTTGCTATCAGGGATAATTTTTATAAATTGACCAATTGCACATTAAACATGTTCACGGTCACTTTTGAAACATTTGAAGCCAATTAAAATGTTTAAAACAAATGTCTGGCTGTTTTTGCTTCTGTTTAAATGACAGAGATTCCAGTAAATTTGATCACGTTACTTTTGCCCTGCTCTGCATTACTTTGATCCCAACTGGATGGGTCGAAAGTAGCAATGCGCTACTTCCGTTCGATGTTAAACTATGCCAAAGTCAATATATATGGTAGTGATTTAGCACCTGATATTGACAGAGCAGACATGAAAGTAGTTAATCGCTGCAAAATTTGCCTGTAACATCTTTTAAAATGACGTCCACGTGAAAAAGGTAACTTTCGTACCAGCTCTCCCCTATTTTCAGAACGAGAAATTGTGAGAACTGTTTTATTTTTACAAGGAACCAACACAAGCTGTGATTTATGCATAATCATCAGAGTAGCAGTTATGACATGTAGGCGAGCCCACTGACATTTGCAGTCCTCATGAGCCCACCCTTTGCATGAGAAGCACTGGACCCTCTCCTCTCCACCTTTGGATGATGAGTAAGGACCACAGTACCGAAGAGGAGCAGCGAACATCCCCGCTGACAATGGAAAGAATGTGAAGTTAGTTTTCTGTTTACTTTTATTGCAACTTGTTCTACCTGGTGTGCTTAAGGTTAGGTCATCGTAAAATACTGTTCTTAATCAGAAACTTTAATGTCTGAAGGCAGTGTTTCTTACAGGGGACAAATGATTCAATGAATTAAGAGATTGACAATTACTATTAGCTGATTAAGTGAATAATCCCACTGCTGAGCCGGAACACAAATTTATAGTGCTGTGGGTCCCCAGGACTGAAGTTGAGAACCACTGGTCCAGAGGATTTCAACAAAAAACTACTAAGACTATGGAAGGAAGAATTGAGGATTTCTTTCTGCGCAAATCAATCACTTTGAGAAAGCTCTGATGTATAAATCACACTCAAAACAATCTCGCCCTATGTAGTTTTAATTTGAGATCTAAACTGGCATTGGCTGCACAATGATCACTTAATTGATTTTTTTTCACTCACTGATGAAGGCCTTATATGAATCTTAAATGATGGCTACACTTGAGCAATTATGAAGGCCAAAGAAAAAATTATCAATCAAGGAAGGGGAGGGGATTTTAAACAATGACTGAGTATAAAAATGAGCTGCGCAAGGTAGAGTATGTGCTACTGGGATAATTGACTCACAATGGAAAAGCAAAGAGTACCTGTAGGGTGTGTTATGTTAGTGTGGTGTATCTGCCTCTATAGAGGAGGGGAAAATTCAGTCACTGCTAAATCTGTGGGTATTTCTTCCATGGAAAACCCATCAAATGCTACATCTGTTTCTCATGCTGAAAACCCCTTGTTGCAACCGGCTCATGGTGTTCAGCCACCAGTTTCAGCACCTGCAGGTTATCTGTTGGCAGGAGGTGAGCCATCAAACCTAGTGCCAGGAGCTGCTCCAGTTACAATGGGAGGGACACCATATCAAATTATGGCAGCAAGCCATGACACTGCAGACATGCCAGTACATGAGATTCCCCATGGTGTACCAGGCCCAGTGGGAGGACCCCTATACCAGGCCCCAGCTGCTCACCCCATGGCACCAAATGAAGGCTCCTTCCACATTTCTGCTACTAAAGCAGGTGCAGTAGCTCAACCTTTGTACCAAGCAGAGAATCGTGCAGTGGCAGTAAGTGGGCCATCTACCCACATGTCCGCAGCATCTCCAGTTGCAGTGAATGCGTCTATGTACCATGTGCCAATGCCAGCAATGGTGAGGAATGCATCATACCACTTGCCGGCCATCCATCTGATGGCTGTGGATGAGCGTCAGTATCATATGCCAGCAGCTCATCTGGTTGTAGAGCAACCAACATACCAGGTTGCAGCACCTGCCCCAGTGGCAGTGCAAGCGCCCGTGTACCAGGTTGCAGCACCTGCCCCAGTGGCAGTGCAAGCGCCCGTGTACCAGGTTGCAGCACCTGCCCCAGTGGCAGTGCAAGCGCCCGTGTACCAGGTTGCAGCACCTGCCCCAGTGGCAGTGCAAGCGCCCGTGTACCAGGTTGCAGCACCGGCTCCAGTGGCAGTGCAAGCGCCCGTGTACCAGGTTGCAGCACCTGCCCCAGTGGCAGTGCAGGCGCCCGTGTACCAGGTCCCAGCCCCTGCTCCAGTGGCAGTGCAGGCGCCCGTGTACCAGGTCCCAGCCCCCGCTCCAGTGGCAGTGCAGGCGCCCGTGTACCAGGTCCCAGCCCCCGCTCCAGTGGCAGTGCAGGCGCCCGTGTACCAGGTCCCAGCCCCGGCTCCAGTGGCAGTGCAGGCGCCCGTGTACCAGGTCCCAGCCCCGGCTCCAGTGGCAGTGCAGGCGCCCGTGTACCAGGTCCCAGCCCCGGCTCCAGTGGCAGTGCAGGCGCCCGTGTACCAGGTCCCAGCCCCGGCCCCAGTGGCAGTGCAGGCGCCCGTGTACCAGGTCCCAGCCCCGGCCCCAGTGGCAGTGCAGGCGCCCGTGTACCAGGTCCCAGCCCCGGCCCCAGTGGCAGTGCAGGCGCCCGTGTACCAGGTCCCAGCCCCGGCCCCAGGGGCAGTGCAGGCGCCCGGTGTACCAGCGCCCAGCCCCGGCCCCAGTGGCAGTGCAGGCGCCCGTGTACCAGGCCCCAGCCCCGGCCCCAGTGGCAGTGCAGGCGCCCGTGTACCAGGTCCCAGCCCCGGCCCCAGTGGCAGTGCAGGCGCCCGTGTACCAGGTCCCAGCCCCGGCCCCAGTGGCAGTGCAGGCGCCCGTGTACCAGGTCCCAGCCCCGGCCCCAGTGGCAGTGCAGGCGCCCGTGTACCAGGTCCCAGCCCCGGCCCCAGTGGCAGTGCAGGCGCCCGTGTACCAGGTCCCAGCCCCGGCCCCAGTGGCAGTGCAGGCGCCCGTGTACCAGGTCCCAGCCCCGGCCCCAGTGGCAGTGCAGGCGCCCGTGTACCAGGTCCCAGCCCCGGCCCCAGTGGCAGTGCAGGCGCCCGTGTACCAGGCCCCGGCTCCAGTGGCAGTGCAGGCGCCCGTGTACCAGGTCCCAGCCCCGGCTCCAGTGGCAGTGCAGGCGCCCGTGTACCAGGTCCCAGCCCCGGCTCCAGTGGCAGTGCAGGCGCCCGTGTACCAGGTCCCAGCCCCGGCCCCAGTGGCAGTGCAGGCGCCCGTGTACCAGGTCCCAGCCCCGGCTCCAGTGGCAGTGCAGGCGCCCGTGTACCAGGTCCCAGCCCCGGCTCCAGTGGCAGTGCAGGCGCCCGTGTACCAGGTCCCAGCCCCGGCTCCAGTGGCAGTGCAGGCGCCCGTGTACCAGGTCCCAGCCCCGGCTCCAGTGGCAGTGCAGGCGCCCGTGTACCAGGTCCCAGCCCCGGCTCCAGTGGCAGTGCAGGCGCCCGTGTACCAGGTCCCAGCCCTGGCTCCAGTGGCAGTGCAGGCGCCCGTGTACCAGGTCCCAGCCCCGGCTCCAGTGGCAGTGCAGGCGCCCGTGTACCAGGCACCAGCGAGTGTAGCAGTTAGCAACATGTCGTACTACATGCCAGTGGCTACTCTAGTTGCAGTAAGTGAGCCTATGTACCAGGTTCCAGCTTCTGACAAATGGTGGTAGGCCCAGTATTTGAAGGGTCCATCAGAAATTGCTCTTTCAAATAAATGGATGAATGGTTTAAGACACTTGCTTTACTTTCTGTCTTGGAAAATGGATCTTAAAGCATTCTTCACAATGTCTGGAGAAAATGCTTCAGTGCAGTTTTAAATGGAAGGGGGGCTCTATGCACCACTGGGTAGTGAGTGGTCATTGGAGCAAGACATGATCTTGTGATGGCCTGTAATGAAACTGAGTCACGTCACTGCACAGAATTGTAACAGATGCCTGAGCCTTTGGTGGCCTAGTTGGGGGTTTTACTTTCTCCCCCCCAAAATGGGGATGTTACAAGAAGTGTACCATTACTTGATCAAAATACAGGTCTGGTAGAAGCAGGCAAAGCAAATGGCTAGCTAAACTTCACAAACTAGCCACCATTCAGCATCACTTCTGAAGGCTGAAGAAATGGCATCACATGCCTGTGCCATCAGGGATTTCAAAAATGGTCATATTCAGGAATTTTAGTACAGAGCCTAGACTTGATTATAGCACTGCTTCCAGAGGCTTGTACAATGGGCACCATGTCTAACTGGTCCATCACTTTGAGCTGTCTTGAGCCCATCAATCTAGGATGAACCTGGACTCAGGCCACTGGGGGGGGACCCGGGAAAGATCTGGAGCGTAGGTGCTTGCATCTGGGAATTGACCTCTTATGGTTTTGTTTTTGGGATTGCATATGAGCTGGCTGAAAATATTGGCCTCAACTCCATGTTCATGGAAGAACCAGATGGCAGGGAAGGATTGCTCACCTTTCTCAGGCGCAACAAACCCTTTCCATCCATCAACCCCAAGCCACCAGCATGTCCAGTTCCACCAGCTTCAAGACCAATGTGCCTGCATTTAACAACTTAAAGCCTGTCCTCACCAGCAATAATTTTGAAGCAAATTAAATCTGAAACATTGAAATCGGTAAACATATTTAGATAAAGCAAGTGATTTGCAACAATTGATTTCAGGCACCACAATGGTTCAAGTGCCAGACAAAATCATTGCTACCAAGAGGCAGCGCTAGGTTGGTCCTGTGACCTCTGGGGAAAGAGGGACATTAGTGACCTTTGCCGCCAACGCACAAGGCAACTTTGTTCCCCCTTTACCCAAGGGAGACGTTCCATGACCACTTCATCCGGGATTGTCCCCCTGGCTGCACTGGTTCTGCCATTGGATCGGGGTGGATGGAGGAGACAATATTTGGCCTTTTTACAGCATTTTGCAAGAGAAACCTGTGAGACCCCAGAGTCAAAGTTGCTGCTACTCTTAGACAATCATGCATCACTCCTCTCTGTGGTAGCTATTGACTTTTGCAAGTCACAGGGTATTGTACTCCTGTTTTTTCCACCCCACTGCTCCCACCGTCTCCAGCCGTGAGACCGAAACGTTTTTGGCCCTCTGAAGCACTACATTAACAGTGCAGCAGACAATTATATGCGAATGAACCCTGGAAGAACTTTGACCATCTTCAACATCCCAACATCTTGTGGCGGAAGCTCTGCCTCAAGCTGCGACACTAAGCATTTCGTCCGGGTTCGAGTGAATCGGTATCTGGCCCTTTAATCCAGATATTTTCAGTGAGGCAAACTTTGCTCCAGCTTTTGCGACCAACCGTCCTGCACCAACACCAGCTCCATCACCGGCTCCATCGCTAGCGCCTGCTCCCTTGAGACACTATGCACCAACCTAGCCAGAGCCCATTTGAGCTGCATCCCCATGAGTCAGCCAGTCCTGTGGATGGTGAGAGTTTGTGTCATTGTGTGTTTTTAAATGTGCATATTGAGCCTAGCCAAGCATTTTTTTTATATTATCTATGCTGGTATGCTAGTGGTTCCAGGAACATCTAGTGGCATGCCAATACAGAGGTTCAGCCCAGAAAAGGTTCGCCCGTATCCAACGGCTGGCTCGAGGGAAGAAAATATAAGCAGAGGCAGAAAGAGGTGAGCATCGTGTCATTTTTAACTCGTCTTGATTCTCTTGCTTGTATAAAAACAAGCTGATTCTGACTATAAACTCATTGAATGTTGCAGGTCAACAGCAATACTGACCGACACCCCAGTGAAAGCTGCTGTGGAGGAGGACAGTCAGCAGAGGGGTCTGAAAAAATGTCCTCTTCAAAATTCCCAAAGAAAACAAGGCTTAGTGGACACACTGCAACCACAGCTTCTCAGGGCAATGATAAGGAATGTCTTGTTTGTGGGGAGACATTTGCCTCATCTTTGCCTGGAGAAGTGAGGGTGCGGGGCATCTTTTGTCTGCTGTGGTCGCATTAGGCATGCACTGAGGGTGCCGCTCAATGTATCTGTCACAACTGTGATGAGTAATGACATCCCAGATAGCAACCTCCTCCGCTCTGGATCTGCCCCAGTTCTGCCCCGGTTCAGCTGGAGTCGGCACAGAGCTGGGGCAGATCTGGAGCGGAGGTGCTTGCTCTCTGGGAAAATTTTTATAAATAGACCAATTATACATTAAACATGTTCACGGTCACTTTTGAAACATTTGAAGCCAATTAAAATGTTTAAAACAAATGTCTGGCTGTTTTTGCTTCTGTTTAAATGACAGAGATTCCAGTAAATTTGATCACGTTATTTTTGCCCTGCTCTGCATTACTTTGATCCCAACTGGATGGGTCGAAAGTAGCAATGCGCTACTTCCGGTCGACGTTAAACTATGCCAAAGTCAATATATATGGTAATGATTTAGCACCTGATATTGACAGAGCAGAAATGAAAGTAGTTAATCGCTCCAAATTTTTTTTTTCAGTCTGTAACATTATCTTTTAAAATGACGTCCACGTGAAAAAGGTAACTTTCATACCAGCTCTCCCCTATTTTCAGAACAGAAATGGTGAGAACTGTTTTATTTTTACAACTGTTATGGCCCCAACTTGTTATGACATTAACGACAGCAAAGGATGACAGACAAAAATGTTAAAACTAACACACATTTAATTAACAAAGACAACTAACTAGTCTACTGACCACGATTGATTAACAAGAAAAACAGAAATATTTGCAGTCCCTTTTGGTTGCGTTTCTTGGTGATGTCCTGGGTGAGGAACATGCTCTAACACAGGCAGAAATCCACTATAAGCTTCACAGGTCTTGAACAGAATGACAGGTCTGGTCACATGTATCCTCCTTGCAATTTCTCCTACTACTTCACTGTATCAATTCTCCCCCTTAAATACTCTTTTGCAGACCCCTCCCGCCTTTTAGGCTTTTTTTATTTTTCTCTGGGACTTGATCCAGACATGCCTAAAACATGCCCAAACCTATCTCCAGTCTGGGCTTAACAAAAAAAAGGTAAATACTACTACTCACATTACACCACCGTAAAGGCAAAATTTTTCTTTTCAATCCAAAATGGATAAGTGGACACTTGTCTATATATAGATGTAATGCAATATTCGAATAAATGCGCGATATATATACATACTCAACCACGGGATAAGCAATCAGCAATTACATTGTCAGTAAAGGTAAATACTGCCATCTAGTGGCCTTTATTCACATTACACAAAGAACCAACACAAGCTGTGATTTATGCATGATCGTCATCAGAGTAGCAGTTATGACATATGTAGGCGAGCCCACTGACATTTGCACAGTCCTCATGAGCCCACCCTTTGCATGAGAAGCACTGGACCCACTCCTCTCCACCTTTGGATGATGAGTAAGGACCACGGTACCGAAGAGGAGCAGCGAACATCCCCGCTGACAATGGAAAGAATGTGAAGTTAGTTTTCTGTTTACTTTTATTGCAACTTGTTCTACCTGGTGTGCTTAAGGTTAGGTCATCGTAAAATACTGTTCTTAATCAGAAACTTTAATGTCTGAAGGCAGTGTTTCTTACAGGGGACACCTGATTCAATGAACTAAGAGATTGACAATTTCTATTAGCTGATTAAGTGAATAATCCCACTGCTGAGCTGGAACACAAATTTATAGTGCTGTGGGTCCCCAGGACTGAAGTTGAGAACCACTGGTCCAGAGGATTTCAACAAAAAACTACTAAGACTATGGAAGGAAGAATTGAGGATTTCTTTCTGCGCAAATCAATCACTTTGAGAAAGCTCTGATGTATAAATCACACTCAAAACAATCTCGCCCTATGTAGTTTTAATTTGAGATCTAAACTGGCATTGGCTGCACAATGATCACTTAATTGATTTTTTTTCACTCACTGATGAAGGCCTTATATGAATCTTAAATGATGGCTACACTTGAGCAATTATGAAGGCCAAAGAAAAAATTATCAATCAAGGAAGGGGAGGGGATTTTAAACAATGACTGAGTATAAAAATGAGCTGCGCAAGGTAGAGTATGTGCTACTGGGATAATTGACTCACAATGGAAAAGCAAAGAGTACCTGTAGGGTGTGTTATGTTAGTGTGGTGTATCTGCCTCTATAGAGGAGGGGAAAATTCAGTCACTGCTAAATCTGTGGGTATTTCTTCCATGGAAAACCCATCAAATGCTACATCTGTTTCTCATGCTGAAAACCCCTTGTTGCAACCGGCTCATGGTGTTCAGCCACCAGTTTCAGCACCTGCAGGTTATCTGTTGGCAGGAGGTGAGCCATCAAACCTAGTGCCAGGAGCTGCTCCAGTTACAATGGGAGGGACACCATATCAAATTATGGCAGCAAGCCATGACACTGCAGACATGCCAGTACATGAGATTCCCCATGGTGTACCAGGCCCAGTGGGAGGACCCCTATACCAGGCCCCAGCTGCTCACCCCATGGCACCAAATGAAGGCTCCTTCCACATTTCTGCTACTACAGCAGGTGCAGTAGCTCAACCTTTGTACCAAGCAGAGAATCGTGCAGTGGCAGTAAGTGGGCCATCTACCCACATGTCCGCAGCATCTCCAGTTGCAGTGAATGCGTCTATGTACCATGTGCCAATGCCAGCAATGGTGAGGAATGCATCATACCACTTGCCGGCCATCCATCTGATGGCTGTGGATGAGCGTCAGTATCACATGCCAGCAGCTCATCTGGTTGTAGAGCAACCAACATACCAGGTTGCAGCACCTGCCCCAGTGGCAGTGCAAGCGCCCGTGTACCAGGTTGCAGCACCTGCCCCAGTGGCAGTGCAAGCGCCCGTGTACCAGGTGGCAGCACCGGCTCCAGTGGCAGTGCAAGCGCCCGTGTACCAGGTTGCAGCACCGGCTCCAGTGGCAGAGGACATGTCCACATTCCAGATGCTAGTGACTGTAGCAGTGAGCAATACGTCATACCAGGTCCCAGCCCCCGCTCCGGTGGCAGTGCAGGCGCCCGTGTACCAGGTCCCAGCCCCCGCTCCGGTGGCAGTGCAGGCGCCCGTGTACCAGGTCCCAGCCCCCGCTCCGGTGGCAGTGCAGGCGCCCGTGTACCAGGTCCCAGCCCCCGCTCCGGTGGCAGTGCAGGCGCCCGTGTACCAGGTCCCAGCCCCCGCTCCGGTGGCAGTGCAAGCGCCCGTGTACCAGGTCCCAGCCCCCGCTCCGGTGGCAGTGCAAGCGCCCGTGTACCAGGTCCCAGCCCCCGCTCCGGTGGCAGTGCAAGCGCCCGTGTACCAGGTCCCAGCCCCCGCTCCGGTGGCAGTGCAGGCGCCCGTGTACCAGGTCCCAGCCCCCGCTCCGGTGGCAGTGCAGGCGCCCGTGTACCAGGTCCCAGCCCCCGCTCCGGTGGCAGTGCAAGCGCCCGTGTACCAGGTCCCAGCCCCCGCTCCGGTGGCAGTGCAAGCGCCCGTGTACCAGGTCCCAGCGAGTGTAGCAGTTAGCAACATGTCGTACTACATGCCAGTGGCTACTCTAGTTGCAGTAAGTGAGCCTATGTACCAGGTTCCAGCTTCTGACAAATGGTGGTAGGCCCAGTATTTGAAGGGTCCATCAGAAATTGCTCTTTCAAATAAATGGATGAATGGTTTAAGCCACTTGCTTTACTTTCTGTCTTGGAAAATGGATCTTAAAGCATTCTTCACAATGTCTGGAGAAAATGCTTCAGTGCAGTTTTAAATGGGAGGGGGGCTCTATGCACCACTGGGTAGTGAGTGGTCATTGGAGCAAGACATGATCTTGTAATGAAACCGTGGGTCACTACACAGAATTGTAACAGATGCATGAGCCATTGGTGGCCCAGTTGGAGGTTTTACTCCTCCCCCAAGTGGGGATGTTACAAGAAGTTCACCATTACTTGATCAAAATACAGGTCTGCTAGGAGCAGGCAAAGCAAATGGCTAGCTAAACTTCAAACTAGCTACCATTCAGCATCACTTCTGAAGGCTGAACAAATGGCTGATACAGAAGTTGTAAGTAGCCTTTACTGCATAAGCCAACCTGATGTAATGGCCACTTTATGGCAGTAGCACAGCAGCTAACATAGCCAAGTTACTGTTGCTAATGTTTGTCCTAAATATGCAAGAGTGTTATCAGGGGAAATTCTACAGAAGGTGTACGCACATATACCTCATTTGAAGCTAACTTAATTTGGATGCTTAGTACAACTGTACACAGTAACTAACTTGCTGTCTGTAAAACCTGTATTGCAAGGGTATTTCTCTGGTTATGACCGCTCAGTTACCAGCTACTGCATGTTAGTTTGCGTGCTCTGCAAACTAAAAATGCTTCTAGTTATATGCAGCAATTATGATCGGTATGCTCGTGTTACTTCGGTAAGCATCGATGTGACAGTTTCATCATGTTGCCTGATTGTAGCCACAACAGGTGAAGCTAAACAGAGGTGCTGTATGTGTCTTCTGAGCTGGGCTGCAGTTAGACCAGATGTAGGTTTTGCAGAGCTTGGAGTGCATTTTTGGGTGCTTATGAAACAATTGCTTTACTTATCCATATCCGGGGTCAGCCTGATACATCTCCAATGTTTGAGCAAGCTCTTAAATGCTACCGGGGGAAGGGCATAGGCGTGTCCGGTTTAAAAAACTTTCTCTGCCATCTATTGAAAGTGATCGATTTGCTCGCACCACATAAGCAACGGTTCAAGCAGACGGTACTGACGGTCTGCAAAACCTGCATTTTGTTCATGACATAACCAGAGCTCTGTCTAGCTCGCACGCTATACAAAATCTGCCCATTTTCCGCGAGGAAAAGCTGGTAATTCCAAAGCAATAAGTAAACCATTACCACGGGCAAATTCCGAAAAGGGTATTTAGCTTGGAGCTTTTACCCCTCCTTCATATCTAGTGCCCTCCATAATTATTGGCACCCCTGGTTAAGATGTGTTCTTAAGCTTCTAATAAATTCAGTTTTCTAAATATTATAGGACCGCAATGAAAACAGGAAAATCCAACCTTTAATTCAGTGCATTTATTCCGTGAGGAAAAAAATCCCACATTAAGAAATAATTCTTTTACATCAAATCATGTGTGCCACAATTATTAGCACCCCTGATTTTAATACTTTGTACAACCCCTTTTGCCAACAAAACAGCACCTTATCTTCTATAATGTTTCACAAGATGGGAGAATACAGAAAGAGGGATCTTCGACCATTCCTCATTGCACAATCTTTCTAAATCATCCAGCAACCTGGGTCCTCTCCTCTTCAGCTCACTCCGCAGGTTTTCAATGGGGTTGAGGTCTGGGGACGGAGATGGCCATGGGAGGAGATTGATTCTGTGTCTGGTGAACCATTTCTGTGTAAATTTGGCCCCATGTTTAGGGTCATTATCTTGCTGAAAGACCCAGTGACGACCCATCTTCAGCTTTCGAGCAGAGGCCACCAGATTTTGATTTAAAATATCCTGGTGTTTCAAAGCGTTCATGATGCCATGCATCCTAACAAGGTTCCCAGGGCCTCTGCAAGAGAAACAGGCCCACAGCATTTGGAGACTTTGCGACCCCAAGATGCTACCATTTGTTGCAATTCTTTAACAGTGAACTTTGGAGAACTTTTTATTTTTCCTACCATCCTCCTCACTGTGTGTGGTGGCAAAATAACCTTGCGTCCTCGTACGGGCTTGTTTACCACTGTTCCAGTCGTTTTAAACTTCTTAATGATTCCTCTGATAGTCGATATGGGCAGGTGCAGGCAAGTGGCTATTTTCTTGTAGCCATTGCCTGACTTGTGAAGGTCGACACACATCTGCCTACTTGAATGCCTACATCTTGAACTTGAATGGTGTGTTCCATTGTCTTTCCCATGTTGAAGAATGGATAAGAGAAATGGTCTCTGTGTCACGTCATATTTATACCCCAGGGAAACAGGAAGTGATGAATTATTCATTAAATGTTCCTTGATACTCTGATCAACTTTGTAAACTACTGTAGAAATGACAAAAATACTTCAATTACATTTATTACTTAGGAATTGTTAGGGGTACCAATAATTGTGGAACAGGTGATTTTATGAAAAATAATTATTTCTTAGTCTGGGATTTTTTTTCCCCTTAAAATTCACTTGAGTTTTATTTTATTTATTTTTTTATTCTATTTTAAGGCTTTTAACACATCTTAACCAGGGGTGCCAATAATTATTGAGGGCCCTGTACCAGCACAGAAGCTGTTCTTTCTCCACTCTAACAACACACCACAGTTATGCACACGAACTAGCAGGTCCTAAGATACACCAAAGCTGTCCATTAGTTGGGACCGCTGGTATCACTGGGATGTCACATATTTTGTACATTTTCATTTTCCTATCAGTGCATTTGCAATGAAAAAAACTGAGGTGACAAACCTAACCCCGTGGCTGAAGTAACCCCGATCTCCCCTACATGCAAGTAACCAAATGCCTACAGGTAGGAAGGACACTGAAAGAAATATTTCACAGATATAGCTATAAAGATATTTACGAAGTCAGTCAAGAAACAAAGCCCGAGATTTTGGGTCTGTATATGCGCTGAACTGCGAAACAGCTTGTCTTGATAAGTAGCACAAATTGGCAGATTACTGCGTCTTCAGCGTCAGAGAAGAATATTGCTCGAAGAACCTGATGAATAAGAACAACTCAGGAAAAAATATATTGCTACGTAAATGCGAGCGGCTAGAGAGGGTCTTGCGCGTTCAGTTTTTATGCGCTCGAGTTTTGAGACTAATTTAACGCCATACCCGATACTAGCATCGACATTGAGAAGAATAATCAACGGTCTACATTTTTCTCTTTATGTCAGGGTTTCCAAGGTCAATCACAGGGAACTCAGTTGGATTTTATTGAACCCCTCTTTCAATTTCTGAATCGAAGGAATCTAGGGTTTCCCAGGAGGTTGAAATGTTTGGGGGTTTTTGATTCCATTCAAGGCAAAGAATGTCGTCCATTTAGACAACACATTGTGAACATCTCAAATAGTCAGTCATTTAAACAAGCCACCAAGAGCATGAAAGACCAAACCTCTTTCTCTCTCACACTGTCTCTCCAATTCTCTCTCTCTCTCTCTCTCTCTTCATCTGCCTGTCTTTCTCACTGCTTCTTCATCTCATACGCATTTTTCTACAGTATTCGACATTTAGTTTATTTATTCTTCCATCCATTTCCTTTCTCCTCTCATAATCATTTTATTCCTCTCTCGCTCTCCCTCGCTGTCTTTATCTCCACTTTCTAATCACTCTGCAACCTCCTTACACCTCTGCCTCCCCTTGTCCTCTTTCTTGCTTATCCTCCCTCTCTTTCGTGATCACCCACGCCTTCATCTCTCCCTCCTTCATCCCTCTCTCCCTCTCTCTGTCCTCTCTTACATCCTTTTCTCTGAGATTTAATACGGTTTGGAAAGCAGCTCTCTGCTCATACTGAGAGTTGAACAGTTCACTGCGGGCGGAGTGTTTGGTTTCAGATCTGAAATGATGGAAACAGATTCCAGTGTTGGGGGTTAGACTGGCTCAAAACAGTGTGAAGGATGGCCAGCATTTGTTATCAGCCTTACTGGCTTTCAGAGAGCATCAATAATGGAGAACAGATTGCGCAGTGTCAATGTTGATGCTCTGGTCCAGGACGCAGAAGCACAATCGCTAAGACGTGTGGCCTACAATTCATGCAGCTGAATGCAGCTTTTAGGCTCCAAATCATCATTAACAAGCAACATTTGGCTGCAGTATCTCGCCAGATTATAAACTGCTGGTAGTCATTGAATTGCAAGGCTTACAGCAGCAACTTTGTCAGAACTACTGCATAAGGACCTCACAATGAATACGTGGTACAGGGTTTCTTTTCTGTTTTGTTTTTTCATGCTGAAGGTACAGAATATCGCAGTATAACCGAACCAAGCAGATGACAGTGGAGACAGTAGACTGCGAGTGTCTCAAGGATCAAATTTCTTTTCAAAAATCTGGCGGCAAACTGAACAAACAGAACTTCCCGTCGATTCCAGGAACACCGAGTTCTATTTCTTTCTGACCTCTGTATTCTCTGTCAAGAGCCTCTTGGTCTAGAGTGTTCTGTTTTGAGAAACCTGAAGTGCAGGAGTCTGTCCGCTCGTATCCATGACAGTGGTTATGCTTGCCGTCCTTCCTCCATCTGCGCATCACAGGCTGCGCTGTGTGTTTCTGTCCACAGTGAGGATTACAAGGGTCTCGTACAGAAGAGCGCCCTATCGCCCCGGTGGATAATCGGCCTAAGCGCACGTACCAAAAGGATGTGTCCTTCCTGCAGCGACCTGGGTTCGATTCCGGCTCAGGTCATTTGCTGCATGTCTTCCCCCATTCTTCTCCCCAACTTTCCTGTCTCTCTACACTGTACAACTGTCAAACAAAGGAAAAATTCCCAAAAAATAACCCTAAAAAAAATAATAAGTTCAAGAAATAAAAAAAGAAGAAGAAGAGCGCCCTATTGTAAGACCTTTCCTCGAGTCGAGTTATTATAGGAACCTGATACAGTTGTATTGAGTCAGCTGAACATTTATAGTACACACATGCGCTTGAGTGTGTGTGTGTGTGTGTGTGTGTGTATGTATATACAGTATATATATATATATATATATATATATATATATACAGTATATATATATATATGTGGGAGGGGGGAGGTGTGGGGGGGATGGGTTTCACAATATTTACTATCGTCCCTTGCTTGTTTATTCAGTTACTGAAGGGTGTTGGAATGGTTTTTGAAAGTATAGGCGATTGGACAGTGTAGGGAGGTCTGTTGGTACTTTGCGGGAGACCGAATCTGGGGGTCACAGTCCTCCAAACCTCTTCTTCTATGCTCCTGCTGTCACCTGTGTTAAGTATATTCAGCCAAAATGTACAGAAAATGCCATATGAATAAAACGTAGTTGCACTCATTCTATTGTAGCCTGCATCTCTAGCAGGCACAAGAGAAGCGATTGGTCCCTCTGGTGTGGAAATCATAGATTAGAGGATCACAGGATGTTGCTTTAGAAGAAGAAAGCTTCAAATCACGTCAACCAGTTTAATGGACCGGGCATGTGTGAAATCTCCTCAGAAGGACAGCAGACTCCTGTACAGGATATTACATCTTACTACTGCCTGGCGAGAAGATGGACAGTTACTGTCTTTCAAATTATACAGTCTGATCTTAATATGTCCAACCTGACAAATGGACATTGGTGATTAAAAACATCTAATTTAACATTCTCAATATGGTATATACACTACTGGTCAAAAGCTTTAGGACACCCCAATTTTTCCAGTTTTTTTATTGAAAATTTTGCAGTTTAATGTCTCATTGCACCCTGGAATAAAAACATAGACATGACCGAACAAATGAACAACTGAAGTTAAAAAAAGAAATCATGGAATCAATTTATAAATCAAAATGTATTCTAAGCTTTTGACACAAAGTAGCCACCTTTGGTAAATATAACAGCTGAACACACTCGTGGAATTCTTTCCACAATGGAAATCAAATATTCTTCCCAACTCTGATGCAGAAGTTCCCATAAATGTGTGGCACTTGTAGGCTGCTTTGCTTTCACTCTTCTGTCCAGTTCATCCCAAACCATCCCGATGGGGTTTAAGTCTGGAGACTGTGCTTCACTCAAAGAAATGAAACCCTATGAAATGTTAGATTTACTTAATAATGCTATGTCAACAGGTTCCAGACAATTGATTTGCGTAACCTTTATTTGACTTCTATCATTTTTGACCTGTTTAATTAATTGCATTGAGGGGAATGTACTCAACTTAATTTTGTGGAGCTGGTTGACAAAACATTATTAATTAAATCTAACATTTCATAGGGTTTCATTTTTTTTTTTTTTTTTGAGTGATGGCAACTCCATGTTTTCAAGCTTACCACCTTGTTCTTTTTTCCTAAAGGAGTTCTGGCCGAACTTGGACCTATGTTTTGGGTCATTATGTTGTAGGATGAACCCCTGACCAACTAGGCGCATACCAGAGGGGACTGCATGGCGCTGCAGAATGCTGTGGTGGCCATTTTGGTTCAGGGTGCCTTTCATTCTGTAAAAGTCACCCACCCTGGATCCAGCAAAACAGCCCCAGGCCATCACCCTTCCTCCTCCGGGCTCTAATTTCTTGGTGTAGCGCAGGGTAGCACAGCGTGGCGCAGACCACGCAGTGGTAATATCGTCAGGTGCAGCCCGCGTGGTGGTAATTTCGTGCGGTGCAACACCGAATGCAGCCACTTTGGCAATTTGGTAGACGGACGTATGCCGAGATGAGTGTGGCCGTGTAGTAGGGGGAGGTGTCACATATTCTTCATGACGCAGTGACAGTTTTGTGGATTCAGGCTCCACCGAAAATACGTAGAAAACTCGACAGCTCCAACCTGGTTTACTTTCTGTCCAGTGATAATTTGGCTGACCGGGGCACAGTGCGCACCCGTCACCGAAACCTCACAGGCAGGTTTCCAGAATGTCAGGCACATTTCAGTGCAATAAATACAGCAACCACTGTTTAATGTAACTATCTGAATCAGCACATAAGTAATAATAGGTATGTGTCCTTCAGCTGCTTTAACACCGGACGCGAAACAAATTTTCCCACGACTGAATACATTTAAAAGTCAATACAAAGACGCAAATACACGCGTGTTCGCATCTTTGCATTGACTTTGAATGTAATCTGTCGTGCGAAAAATTCATTTCGCCTCCAGTGTGCAAGCAGCTTAATACTATTATTGTCACTTAGGTTTTATCGTTTTTAGTGGGGGAAAGGAATACAGCCTGATTGCTATGATCTCGTACTGAGTTAAGATCACATGAAAATAAATGTGTAACGTATCTTGCTTTGTTGTCCATGCATGTTAATCCCAAAATGTTAAGAGCAACAGGGTGTAATAATAGGAACACGCTACCCATCCTTTCATTTCCCAATGATGCAGGCAGAAGAAATAAATGAGCATCCGTCCTTTTTCATTCCAACTTTTGAAGTTTGAATGATCTGATGTAGTTTTGTTTTGTAATTCCATTCAGGTTTGCTAATGGTAATAATTCAAGAATGCCTTAGCTAGCCAGCTAACTCATATTCGTAATGCTTAATATAGACGTAAGCGGAGCAGAAAATATGCCTGAAGCAGCAAGGTAAAATGCAACATTAACGCATCATGCAGATATAGGAGAGAGGCTTCTTTATTCCAACATTTTAAAGGTGAGGAGAGGAGCTCATTTGATTGGTGAAGATTTGACTCGGCAGTGTTAAACCCACTCAGGCCTTCTCTCCTCCCTCTTTGCCACTTGTGCCAGAGGACAGAGGAGTACTTGCGCCAGGCTGCACCGGGCAAAAAATTGCAAAATACGCCTGGATACACTTCATAGGCGTGGTGCTCCCCCCATTCGCCGCGCCTGCACCTGGTCTACAAATTTAGAGCCCTCCATGCATGACAGTTGATGTCACACACTGAGGAACCATCCTTTCACCTACTCGACAGCGTACAAAAAACCTGGTTAACCTTACCTTTTGTTTAAAACTTCTGGCAGTACACCATTTACCTTTGTACCATTTCAAGCTATCCATTGGACTGAAACTGCATAATTTTCGATAAAAAAAAAAAACAGAAAAAATTGGGGTGTCCTAAAACTTTTGACCGGTAGTGTAATTTGCAGTGATTTCATAATGATTGAGAGATGTGTGACACCTCCACATACCTACAGTGATTTTTATGGGTTTTAAGGGGGCCAGAAAAGACCAAACATTTAGAATGCACAGGTGGGAATGACAGTCTGATTTAACTGTTAATATGAACTGCAGACAATTTCATATCTGCAGAACATTTTCATGCCTTTGGTTGTGCAAAACTACTGAGACTTGGATCAATACAAATAGAGGGCCGGAGTGCAGTCAAACACAAATTGCTTCCTACTTTTCACGGTGCAACATGAAGATTATGTAAAATTTAACGTCTGATACCTGACTAATCAAAAATAATCACATTGAATCTGTCCTAAAGAATATGCCATCTTTTTTATATGCAAATTTCTCTTTCACATGTATGCTGTCTTCAATTAAATAATTAAAAAATATGCTTTTGTTTCAAAAATGGTAAAAAAATTCAATCCTGAATATAAAGCAAACAGTTGCTTAGAAGCATTAGTCACCACCCACTCAGTTCATTCGGAATCTCTGGCACTTACTCCACGGTTGCAGAATGTGTACAATTACGGTAATGTGTGATTGCAGCCGTAACATTCCTGAACATGCTGTGCATTGGCAGTGGTAGAAGAAGGAATTTGCAAATGGACATAAAAATGCCCTGAACCTCTTGGTACGGCAACAGAATTCTCAGCCCTGCACTCAAGAAGCAATATAAATGATGGGCTGAATACTGTCTTGAGTATTCTCTTTGTTTGGGGGGGAAAAGGGATGTTAATTTAGAGTTTTTATAATGCCTTTTCCATTAGAACACAGTAATATTCCGGGAATATGCGGAGGTAATGGGCAGTTGAACGCATCCCATTCTGGGCGCCTGTACCGAGCTGTATTTATCTGTGCAATTACCTCCCCACTGTTGTCTTCCATGTTAAATACTGGGGCTCGGGGGCTACTTAATGGACTTCTGCAGGCACAGAAACAGAGGCGGAAAATGGCTTCCATCCATGTAAGAGCTTTTATAGATGAGCAGGTGTTTTTATCTGGATAATGAACGGGCCCCTCATTCTCAGATTCTGCCTATTCCTCGGCATTACCGCAAAAACCCTTTAATTTGATACCGAACGTCCTACGTAATGACTTTCAATAATTAAATAAACAAATGCATTTAAATATTCAGTCCTGGAGGGCTAGCAGGTATGCAAGTTTTTGTTACTACCTTTTACCTTGCCTGAGTCAGCAAATTGGTCATTTACATAATACATTAACCCTTAGAGCGCTGAAATAGATTTTGAAATTATATATACATTTAATTATCTGATGCAGTTGAAAACCTATCATCTGGCGACTTGTTTAAAAGAGCTCCCCTGTGAGAGCTCTTCTAAACAAGTTGCCACATGACAGGTTTTCAAAAGTATTGATTTTGATATCTTACATCAGGGGTGTCAAACTGACCTGTAAACGGGCCAAGAGGCTGCAGGTTTTCACTCCTACAATCCAGAAGCGCACCTGATACAACTAATCAGTTGTGCAGGCCTAGATCAGTTGATTAAATCAGTGCTTTCAGGTGAGCTTCTGCTTGGTAGGATTGAAGACCTGCAGCCTCTTGGCCCGTTTACGGGTCAGTTTGACACCCCGGTCTTACATCATTGAGCAATAGAAGCTGCATTTAACACTCTCAGGGTTAAAGCAGATTTAACAGTATATCAGGCAACATTTAGACACTACAGTACGAATAAACAAGTGAAAGGGCAGTCCTCAGCTGTTTGTGGCAAAGAATGAGGCTGAGATGTAAAATACCTCTGTTCATATATTTGACTTAAGTAATAAGTAAATAGAGGGAAGAATTTGTTCTGAAATCCAGAAACAGATCTGACCCTCCTTGCCCATTTCATTGTATACTGTATAAACAGAAGCACATTTTCCCGGCAATTATTTCTTGGTTGTTGAAGCAATTTCAGTGTAACAATCTTACACTCTCTTGCACACATGCTAACTCACATGCAAACAAGCACATCTGCAAGCACACACACATACGCACACGCACACACACAGACACACACACACACACACACAGTATATAAACACATCATCATACATTAAAGGAGTCAAGGTGTTCACTGAAGGCTATCACTATCATCTTCCAAGAAGGACATCTCAAAAGTGCATATGTCTCTGATGGGCATTACTTTTTATCTAGTTTTATTACATTGTGTGCCTGCATGTGCAAGATTTTTTTCCCAAACACTACCGTTCGTGAACAGACACAGTATAACCTAACTTTAGAGTAGAAGTTGGGAGAAAAGCAAATGGAAACAAGTATTATATCAAAGTGATTCCAGACGTCATATATTTTTTAATGCATTTGGATGCATGTTTTCCACGATGCACAGTCACATTAATCACTGGGATCTGCTAAAAATAATGCATGGCGAGTGGCAGAGATGTGTAAGAGGCACTCGGCTCCCACACTGAGGCTCAGCCCCTCTGATTGGCAGGCAAGCAATCAGTCCTCGGGAAAACGAAGTGCATTTCAATCAATTAACTCATCACTGGAACATGTTAATTACAGCCTGGAATCCATTAGATAGTAGACAAAAGTTCACCAGCCTCATACGCACCGGGGAACTACCTGTGGTGAAAGTTAATGATGGAGTGGCACAGAGGCCCTGCGGAGTGGTGCATGGATTTGTTCTCTGTTGTGGGAAGCACAAACTGTTATTGCAGACATGGTCGTGCTGTGACCTTGCATTTTATTTTCTGACTCGGTGTTGTGCACGGTTCTGTCCTTTTGGCCGAAGAACTGTGTCTGCCTGCCAGCCCTTATTGTGAGTTTGGGACCACTAAAGAGACTCAAAACTAGGTGGAATGGTGTTGGGTTTCTTGTTTGTAAGTGTTTGCCTTGTCTGTGCCTCCTCTGTTTCTTCAGCTCACGTGTTTCTGTTATTCTTCATGTTTTTTCATGCCCAGCTGTCTGTCTTTTTCGGTTTACTTTGATTATTCAAGTATTGTCTCATGGCTTCGCCCCCTCTCCTTTTGTGCTTTCTGTCACACCACTTCCTCATTGTTTGTTGTCTCTGTGCATTTAAGTTCTGGGTTTTCATCTTCCCCTCCGTCTGACTGTTCCTAGACCCTTCCGCTGTGTCGCTCCTTGATTCTTGCATTCAGTTGGTTTCCCTCCCTCCCAACACCCTAAATGTCGTTGGTTTGTGCTGGCTCTTAAATGTACTGCACAACCCTGGGTGCTATGATAGCCCTCTACAGGACCTGACATCCTTGGTAATCGCTCAAGCTACGATTCCTGTAATATACCGGCATCTGAGGCAGTGTAATATTAGCAATCTAGTCGGTGATGCTACATTTTAAAGAGATAATGAAGTCCAAATCTGAGCTATGAAGCTGGTTAATAATATGCAAGGCGCAAGGGGGAAAATTTTCAGCTTATTTGTAGACAGCTTCTCAACAATAATTGTAACATTGCTTACAGTATGTTGCATATTTCTGTTTTTAAAACGCACCAGAATGGTTCATAAAGTCGTACGCACATAACATTTAAAACCTGCATCTATTTTCTAAAACGGTTACATACGTGACAAAACTATTTCAGCAGCGAATGACTGAGCGAGGACCTGAGTATTTTGTTCAGTAAGGTCAAGCATGGCCGTGCTCCCTCTTACAAAGATCCTAATCCGCCTCTCCCGATGGATAAAAATCGACAGGCCTTTGCAGAATCCAAAAGCTTTTTTAGAGTGGGAACACTGCTCATGAGAGAGTAGAATACAACAAGGCACTCATAAAAATTATTTCACCCAGAGTGGAGAGTAATGTGCACCTGGAAACAAATTGCACTTGAAGAGAGCTTTAAAATGAATTGAGACACAAGACAGAACTGAAATGGCTTCAATATGAGAGTACGCTACTTGAGTCATCCCTCTTGTATCATTTAGACACATCCCACACAATACTGAGAGAGAGTTAATTTTGCCCATTTGATTATTAATAAATCCATCAACCAATCTCCCTCTTTTTAGGAACTGTGACATGAGAAGGCATTTGACCCTTCCTGACCAATGATTGGTTTTACTGAATGTCTTTTCTGAGATGTTTCAGAACCAATAATAAACTACTATTAATTATGGCCTGTTCAATTTCACTTAAAGGGCTACTTTTTATTGTTCACTGGTTACATAATTTTGATGATATTCCTGCCCCTAGTCAAGCATTTCTCTTTGAAGCATTGCATCCTCCAGTTTTTGTGATTCAATATTACATTGAAAGCAGTGGCAGACATTAGTTGAAAAGTTAATTTTCTTCTTTAATTTTAAAAAAGAATATGAACCCATTTCTCAAAGTACATGACTGCACAACCAATTAGTTCAATAATCTGTCACAGTCCTCGTGTGAATTCCTTGTCTCTCTCTCAGCAATTCAGCAATCTGTGTGCCTATCAGGTGTATATGTGTTGCGATTTGTGTACGTCTTACGCGTGTCTCCCCTCTCGGCTGAATCTCTTTACTCGCTCGTTTCCTAATGAGCGAGTCTCAGATATTTAACCCTTTCAGTGCGCGTGCTTGTTGCTGGATTGTAAAGTTGCATTTGTACTGAGATCAAAGTTGAAAGTGTGTTAGGAAACTTTTTCATTTCAATGCAACAAGTACTTTAGTGGCAGCTTAAGTTTCTTTGAAACCATTAGTGTCATTAACTAATTTGAATAAGCTTCAAATCCTAATTTGGGTCCAGCATTGGGACCGAAATCGCGTTATCTTAATTAAATCCAGTTCATCTACTCAATTTTTCAAGAACAAGCTTCCGATCTTAATCAGGGTCCAGGACTAGGACCACGCTCTAGTTAACCCTTACATGTCTACTCTATTTCTCAACATTGTCAGGAACAAGCTTCCAACCCTAAGCTGGAGCCAGGGCAGGTCCTCTCAAGTATCAACCCTCCTCTTCATGGGCAGTCCAGTGCTGGCAAGCGCTTCAGCATCTGGCAGCACACCAGAAACCATTGGCCGGCGACAACAGCCAATCATTACTAAGTACACTGGCGCCGGACTCCTCCTCTTCCTCTCTGGGGCTCTCCCCACCTATTCTCACCTGAGTTTCATCCCCAGAATCACCATACTGCTGCCAATAAACACCAGTTGTATTGCAAGTCTGTCCACACCCTTGACCTGGTCTGGACCATAACATATTTAGAGTGTGATGCTGTAATTCATTTCAGTTTCTCATAAAGTGGTCCCTCATTTCTGATGGGATATAATTTTTCTGGTCTCCTGTGGTCACTAGTACTTTGGGATCTATATACTTCTCTAAGCTCCTTGCCAATTTAACTGCCACTGATCCCCAACAGTACAGGAATGTGTTTCCTAGAACCATTATGGCATAAAGAGGATATGGTGAAATACATACAGGTCTGATATGGTAATGTCTTATTTTGGTTTTAAACTTCACACAGTTCTTTCATTTCTTTCAAAGAAGATGCAGCAAAAATTAAACAATTCCTTAGTCTTGATAATATTTATTACACCTGTTCTCGGGATATTCTAGCTAGGTTTTACCAATGATAATGATGATTCATTTACTCAGGCTACCAGTAAGGCAGCTCAAGTCTTTCGCCCATTTATCTATTTATTGTCTATGTTGAGAATTTGAAATTACCCAGAAGTGTTTGGTTATCGAGTCAAAAAACAAGGAGGTGACTAAGTTGACTGAGTTTTATTCTGGAGTTCTCCATGTAGGTCAAGGGTAGCCCAAGTGTATTCTTCCTTGGTGTCTAGTTTTGATTTAATTCCTGTAATAATTGTTTTGGGTATTTCTCAAAATTTTTCAACGCAACAATGTGTAGACCTAAATTACACTTCAAACTTTTTCTGGATATTGTCTGAAATATTTCCGTCCTATTTACAGATGTGAAAATGTCTTTGTTAGATGTTCCACTCAAGACTGGCGGTCACTCCAAAATCCTACATATCACAACTGAGGTTAACTACTCAAATATAATATGCTTTTGTGATTCTGTTATTGAGTTCAATTGTTTTTTTCACAACCAGCAAACAGCCACAACACGAGATGGTTTGGGCTAATTTAACAGTTGTTGATTCCTATGGTCGCAATTCCCTAACCCCAGGCGTACCAGTGTACAACACTTTGACAGCAGTCACCAATAAGCATAATTTTGGTCTATCCTTGCTCTAAAAACACCTAGTCTTCCATTGCACCATTTATTTATTAATTTGTATAACAAGATCATTGCATGTGTATTACATTACGACAGCGGCAAAGCATTGCATTTACCGTTAAAATTCATGTCAAGGCCGTTATTGGATGATTATTCCAAGTACTGCATGGCCTTATGTGATTGGGATTCATAACCTCTCTCACAACCACGGCAGAATGAGATTGGAGAGGAGTGTGATGGGAAAGCATAATATCTTAAGATCCCGCCCTCTGACAAAAACAACTCACAACATCAACAAACAGCAACGACAGAAGGGCAACAAAGCACACACCAGCCACGACAATAACATCAACGCAAACTGCACTGCCTTTTCCGTTTTGAGTGGTCAGCTTCTGGGCGCTGCAGGATGGGTTGAAGCAGATGTTTCCTCTCTTGTGACCCCCTGCTGGACATTTGTGAAACTGCAATTTTTTTTAAAATTCACCCAGAAAGGCAGCAAAACACTGCTTATTGACCCAAAGTTGGTCTGATTACATGGTGCAAGTGAATCCACTCAAACAAGCTCTCGAGTAATGTTTATTTCTGGCCTCTCCGTCGTGCCAGTCAAATACCTTTTCTTTCCTGAGCCTCTGCTCCTCGCTAAATACCTTCAAAATGGAGCCCAGATTTATCTAGCACCTTTAATTCAGCTCGCATTCTTTAAAAGGCATATCTGATGGGACGGGATAGGAAGCTGTGTGTGTTCATCCGTAGGGCGGGGCCTTCCTTCAGAGATTCACATCTTGTGCTTGGAGGAAATTTGGGGGAACGCTAGCTGCTAAAATGTAGTTTTAGTCGCTCCCATTAGGAGATTGGGAAATGCCTTCTCCATTAAGGGCTGACACAGGCCTGCGCTTATCAGACAAATGGCTTTTTTTCTTCATCTTTTCTTTTTTTTTTTTTTGTGGTGCCCAGACAAGAGGCAACGACATCAGAGCGTGCAATTACAGCTCTCTCCCTGCCAGCGAATTCAATAATCCCGGGCCACCACTGTGTTTAAAGTGCGATTTAGCTCCTGCGGCGGGAGGGCGGCGATCTCTTTGACTGAGTTTTACCAGGCCAGCGCCTGACTGGATCCATCAGCGATGTGTGGGTACGCTCTGTTTCTTTTCAAACTGCGCAGCCTTTCAGACAGACAGGCTTTTAAAGCAAGGAGTGCCTGTTTTATCGATGCTGAAGTGGCTCCCAAAATAGATTCAGGCTTTTTTTCTCCCTTTGTGGATTATAGCGTCTGGTCTGACATGATGCGGACAAGAAATGGCACAGAGTGAGTACATATAAAGTATAATGTGGGTCATGGGGGAGGTTCCTGATAGGAGTCACACTTTAGATGAAGTGTTGCTCATAAAGGCTTTATACAGCATTTATAATGCCTTCATAAGTGAGGCACAATGTCTTCATAAATCATACATAAGCAAATGTCATGCTTTGTAAAGGGTTAAATAACACATCCTTATTCAGCATGTGATGCCAGATGTGACAATGAAAATGTCACTAAGCTGACAATGCCACCCTTTGTAGGATTTAGCCACAAACAAAGTGATATTGTCGGTTATATGACGTCTAGCATCAAAT
This sequence comes from Gymnothorax reevesii, assembly GCA_029721435.1. Taxonomy (NCBI): domain Eukaryota; kingdom Metazoa; phylum Chordata; class Actinopteri; order Anguilliformes; family Muraenidae; genus Gymnothorax; species Gymnothorax reevesii. Next base: position 19,144,432 of record CM056579.1, on the reverse strand, counting down.
GCTGAAAAAATATGTATTATTTAACCCTTTACAAAGCATGGCAATTACTTACGCATGATTTATGAAGACATTATGTCTCATTTATGAAGGCATTATACATGCTGTATAAAGCCTTTATGAGCAACACTTCATCTAAAGTGTCACCCTGATGGGAACAAAAACTTAATGGGATGGTTTTGTAATTGCTTGCGTTTGCATTTGTAAAATGTGTTTATTAGTACCCAAATAATATTTTTCCTCAGGGTAAATTTTGGTGATTTGTTCCTCAAAGACCCAAAAGGGATGTCCACTACACCTGTATCCTAGAGTGTATAGAGTGTATGTATAGTTGTAAGCATTAGTACTGGATCCTTGCGCAGGGAAAGTGTACTGTGCCGACCAAGCTCTAATTCATTGGTCGTTTGATAGGCTGATTTGCTAAAAAGGAACTTACCCTGTTTTTAATTCTATACTGCAAAATACAAAAAGTTGAGTCTACTTAAAAATGTAAGGTAATTAGAAGCAAATCATTTTTGAGTTGGCATTACTTCAAGTTCCAATTTCTTTCAGAAATGAGTTTTTGCAACCGCCGGGACCTGAAGTTGAGCAAACTCAGAAAGAGGATCGACGGCCTTGTAGCTCACTGGCCCAATCATTAAGCCCATCACTCAGTATTTTTGAGAAGGTAGACATTGTCCCAACTCCCAAGGAAGCTCCATACCAAATTTGGAGCAAATCCGGCAAATAGAGTTGGAGATAAGATTTTTAAGGATTGTGCTAATGGATGACGATCACGATCATGATCACGACTACAATGCTGGATGCCAGCTGATCACAATAGCTCGGGGTCTATTGGCCGATGAGCTAATAACAAATGCTCTGCAGCTGGGTGTCTTACTTTGTTTAAGTTTAGTCAACGTTTTAGCCTTTACGGAGCAAACAGGAAGCAGGGGGGTTCAAATTACTCTTTGTATCTCGGAGAGACTGAAAACATTCACTGGAGATGAACTTAGAGGCTTTCAACATTCCGCCATAGACCAGCAACCCATTTAGAATGGAATGAGGGAGAGCAGTTGCATTGCTTAATGCCATGGGTCACATGGTACGCACAGACGGCCACTGATTGGTTCCCTTACCTTGTGGAACAGTTGGACGACTCCCCCTCTGGAGCCTCAGGAGCTGGGCAGCAGAACTGGTGAAGGACGGTCTGGTTCCTGTGGAAGGCAACGATTGGTAAGTTATTTTAAAAGCTCACATGATGCAAAGACTGCGGGCTTATTTTGATCAACTGTCAAAAGATTTCACACAGAAGACGGGATTATTTTGAAGAGAATTATAGGTTGCCATAGTAACACTTAATGACTGAACCAGACCTACTTGTGGGTGGTGTTCATTCAGAGGATTATCAGCACTTCAACTGTCACTCGGCTCTCTAAATGACTCAAGCTAATGAAGAGCACAGTACTGCCAGAGAAAAAATTACCAAAATCTGCTCACTACACAAGTCAGAAATCATAACCACCACCCTTGTCTTTTCAGTGAAGAAGTGAACTTAATTTTTCAAAGGCCTAGACATGTCCCTCTGTATAACCTATCACTGTATGCGTACCACAAAGTAAATTATCAGCTAATGTTCAGCCTAAAGGCACAGCTTCTGACAAGCTGCTCAGCCTATAACAAAACCACAATCTGACTGCTGCCTCAGGGCATGTATTATATGTGTATTATATTATGTATTATATGTGTACTTTTTTCAAATATCTTCTGTTTGCTTATGCTGTGTGCTAATGTGTTGTTGGGTCTGAACGAGTCCAAGTCAAACTTCTTCATGAGCACAAAAAAGTATCTATTTATCTATCTATCTATCGCGACCTCCATAATTATTGGCAACCCTGGTTAAGATGTGTTCTTTAGCTTCTAATGAATTAATTTTTTCTAAATAATATAGGACCACAATGAAAAGAGGAAAATCCAACCTTTAATTCAAATGCACTTATGTTCCATTCAATTCCTTAGATTTCCCAGAGAATAAAAAGACCAAACATGATAGGAATATGTGCTAAAATGATGCAGTTGTCATGGAAAAGCCTTAAAATTGAGTATTATAGTCCAATTGTGTTATAAATATATAAGGGTTTCTTTATAGTATATTGACCATAAACATGTTATGAATTTGACAGAGATTTAGATTTTTTTAAGCAGATTAATGTAACTAGGCTTTAACTTCAATGGGGACTAGTGGGGTGAGTTTCAGGAGAAGTTGGGCCTGCTAGAACAAATGGCTCCAACCCCCTGAGGGGTAGAACAAAGAGGATTCTACCCCCGCAGCCAGGCAGCCCAGCATCCAGGTTGTAAAAGCTTACTGTTAGATCAACCAAACATTCAGATTTTACACGCGTAATGAGCATGTCTTCCAACAATAGGATTTTTGACATATGTTGTGAGCCAAATCAAATATTCAGGTTCTACACCATCCTCCTCACTGTGTGTGGCGGCAAAATAACCTTGTGTCCTCGTACAGGCTTGTTTACCACTGTTCCAGTTGTTTTAAACTTCTTAATGATTCCTCTGACAGTAGATATGGGCAGGTGCAGGCGAGTGGCTATTTTCTTGTAGCCATTGCCTGACTTGTGAAGGTCGACACACATCTTCCTTACTTGAATGGTGTGTTCCTTTGTCTTTCCCATGTTGAAGAGAGGATAAGAGAAATGGCCTCTGTGTCACGTCATATTTACACCCCAGGGAAACAGGAAGAGATGAATTACTAATAAAACGTTCCTAGATACTCTGATCAACTTTGTAAACCACTGTAGAAATGACAGAAATACTTCAATTATATTTATTTCCTAGGAATTGTTAGGGGTGCTAATAGTTGTGTAACAGGTGATTTTATGAAAAACAATTATTTCTTAGTCAGGGATTTTTGAGTTGAAGGTTACATTTTTGAATAATTTTCAGTGTGAGAGTATGCTTCTGCAATAAAAACTGAATGTATTTTAAGGCTTTTAACACATCTTAACCAGGGGTGCCAATAATTATGGAGGGCACTGTATCTATCTATCTCTACGCAGCTGTAGTTTCCATCATTCATCTGTTTTGGTTCAGTCTTTCCTCTGTACTCCTCCTGCATGTAAAATGCTGTCCTTTTTCTAGAATAGAGAAACCCTCTTTCATTCCTGGGTTTCAGGAAATTGCGTGTATATCCAAGCCATACGGCAAATGGATTTTTAAATAATCAGAAGCGGTCTGCCAGCTTTTCATTTTTGACGTAAATTCAGTCACCAAAAGCTGGGAAATAGCATTTTTTTGGCCCTGCTAAGTTAAAGGGAGGGTCCCCTGGTCTCCAAGCCCCCCCACCCCCCCACATGGATGATCACCCTTCACAGAATACTGTACCTATGGCTGAATATTCTCTAAAATTGAATTCGCTCTCTCCTCTTCATGAAAAATTCAAACAAAAAAAAAAAAAGAGCACAGTTTTCAGAAGTTAACAAGCAGGCTTTACAGAACCGGGGAAATAATGAGGGATACTTCAGATCGGCTGCCTCCAAATTAAAATGAAGATGGAGGTACTCGAGCCGGCTCTGCGACCCGCAGCGCGGGTTTACAAAGTACTGCATCGCCGTTTGGCTGCAGACCAAGACAAATAAAGCAGCCGGGCGCTGCGAGAGCGGGCCTCTCCTTGGTAAAGACGAGCAAGGAGAAGAATAATGGCGGCGATGGCCGAGAACTACAGGTAGACATGGAATCACTGCATCCGTCAGGTCCACAGACTTGCAAGCCTGAGACCGGAATGACCTTGACAATTCAGACCAATCAAATGGCCTTTTTTATCACCGGGAGAGAGGAATTCCATGGATGCATCCTTCACCTGTGATTCATTTCCGGATGAGTGAATTTTTCGTTCAGGCCTTGCGGCACTTCCTACTGACTCTCTCAGTCGACACAGTCAAAGCTCATTCCTTTTCATTCAGGCATCCTGGTGTTTGTGAAAAAATAAAAATCTGTATTCATGAGGCAGGCACAGCCACAAACCTTCATTCCACAGCGAATTTAGTTGGCAATATTAATCCCAAACACAAACACAGTCCCTGCACACATACATACATGATAAAAAAGCGAAACCAGCAGATGATATTTTAGTGCTTGTGCGATTGTCCCGGTCATCGCCTTTGTACGCCTCAGAGTAGTGAAACATATTGTTTGAGAACTCTGGACAGGCCTGTTTTTTATTCAAGATGTCACTCACGCTACAAAAAGCCCCTGAAATCAATGCATGGAAACAACAGGAGACTGAAAGAGGTCCATGCTGGTCTACGGGCATTAATGTCATTTATGGTATTTAAAGGGAGAGATTTGTGCTTTGGAAAAAAAGCAGCCGTAGTTAAAAGTGTGCCCAATCGATGGCAGGATTAAAAATTGCTTTTAAGAGAACCACTCAGTGAGTACTGTATTTTCCACAACCTCAAGCGTAAAAGGAAAATGAGGTCAGATCCGGCGCTCTGATTCTGTGGTGTTCCTGCCAGATGTGAAAATGGAGGGACTTCTTCAGAAGAGCTCTGAAGCACCATTAAGAGATTCGAAGCGACTTGCACCCCCTCCCTCTCCTGCCTGTCTACAAATCCTACTCTCTTCCGCTTTCATTAACAAGACTTGGTCAAAAACTAGATCAAGGCTGAACCATGAGGACATATTTGGGTACTGTCTGCCTCTTACCATAAAAGCCTCCTCATTAAATAATCACTCAACTGACCAATGTTATAACTTCATCACTTAATCAATCATTCAGTCACTGACTTTTGTGTTAATAGGGCTGGCCCCAGCTATTCTGGGGTCTAGAAAAAACCTGCAACTAAGTGCACTTTCGCACTAGGCACTATTGTTCCGTATCATGCCACAGTACGATTGTACCCTCCCCTCTCCCATTGCTGGTCAGTTTTCACACTAGTAACTTTGTTTCATACTCAAGTACACTTGCGTGTGTCAAAATTCCAATACAGCAGGTGGCAGTATACACCTAGGTGGTTTCAAATAGGAAAATGTACACAAAAAAGAAGAAGAAGCAAAGTTCAGCTCACTGGTTTCTGGCCGATTGCATCGTCCACTGCCTAATACCACGGAAACTTATCTTATTCATCATTTGAGAGGCTAGACTTTCTCATCGCGTCCCGCACTTTGAGATATTGCAGCCGCATTTTCTTCAGTTTGTCACGGCTCCGTTCTATTGCTCTGTGATAACCGCGCGAATGCTACCACTCACAAATTATTCCACAAATCTCTGAGTTTTTGTGTGTCGTATCCAGTTGTGATTGTATGTTTTCATCAGACCAAATTTCACCCAAGCATTTAATTTCTTCATTTGACCAGAGAGATCATTTCACCGCCAAGCTTATTAGAATAAAAAAGTCAAATAGTTATGATGTCACGTGACAGTCCACTTCCGTGTTCAAGTACAGTTGTTCTCACATTTAATACGAGGATGAGACGTGCCCGAGACCACCTCTTACAAGCGGACTTGCGTACTGTACCTGAGCACAGTACACTTGTGTTCCCAATCACCAAATAAACTGCACTTTGGAGTCAAGTGTATCCTTGCCCATGTCCCTAGTATGAAAGCACCTTAAGTGGGTTTGAAGGGCCTGTCAGGCCCATGATATGTTGCATCCGGTGTGCTGACAATGGAACACAGAGAATACCTGCATCTGGCAGGTGTGCACCGGGGGGAGGTTTGGGAACCACTGATGTGGAATATCAGATGTTCCGGCCTCTAACAATGATCAGATTTTACCATGAGCTCCCTGAGAGGTCGTCAGTATTGTGGAAGTGTTCGGTCATATTGTTCCCCCCCCGCTCAAATGCCTCCTGACTGGCTTCCCAAACCTCTTGGCTTCGCTTGCAGTTCTACTAAAGCTGTTTCTCTTGCCAAATTCTAAATCTGGCAACCATAATCACCGCCCACCTGATCAAGATGTCGCATCCCTCTGACATGTCCCGCAGATTTTTGTCCTCTCAGGTCTGCACACACGAAATGCCCGAGATAACTCATATACTCATCAATAAAATGGCCGCCGGGAAACACCCGGAGCCTCGTTTTGCGGGAGGTGGGGGAATAATTCATCAAACGAACCACAACCAATATCCTCCTCCACCTCCACCAGAGTCAGAGCTCCTCCTCCCCAGAGAACAGATGCGTGTGACGGATTACATGCTTCAGGATCATGGAAAATTAGACTCAGGATGGATTTTGCAATAAATCAGAGGGTAATTTTGCTCAGGGTGCCGAGATGACACGCTCATTCTGGATGGGTGTGTGTGTGTGTGGGGGGGGGGTTCTTAATGGTAATGTAGCATACTCTCATGGGGGGCACAAGCTAGCCATGGATAAATAGATTATTCTATGTGTGTAGCACTTTGAGCTCATCCCCCTGGGTGGTTCATCAGTGACCACAATAACTAAGGACTAAGCAGTCTCAATAAGACTCAGTTCCCGAGTCTCATTTCCAGGACTGTTCACCAGCACCGACTGCTCTTAGCTCCTGTTTGGCTCAAAGTTCTCCATTCAAGAAACTGGTAACTTAAACTGTATTTTTTTCCCCCATTAGAAAACACATTATCCACATGCGCATTTTCCTCATGCAGTTGTCTCCCCATGTGCCAATTTGTTAAGTTACGGCACAATTTGGACAAAAGGGAAATGTTTTTCTGAATTAATTAAGAGCAGGTTACATGACTGTATCTAAGGCTAGTGAACAACTCAAGAATTGGCAGCTGAGCTGCACAGACTCTGGCTGCAAATGAACAACATGGCGGAGTCCAAAAAAAATTCCCCTCTGCGTGCCAAAAGCCTTTTCAGAGAGCCCAACTGATGTCACTGGCTGACCTCATAGAGACTTGATCCATAGTTTTTCAGACTGTCTGTCTAGGGTCAGGACCTTAGTTTAACATCTCAGACAGAGACTGCACCTCCTACAGCACAGTGTCCCCATCATTGCACTGGGGTTTATTTGACTCAAGGAGAAGACTGTCCCACTGGACTATACCAACACCATGTCCAGCAGTGTTCCTGTTTCCCCCTGCAGAATCCCACCCAAATACTGCCTTAGCCCTGAGTGCCTCGTCTTCTGCTGCGGAGAGTGTGGTGAGTAACAGTATAGCCTACACATCAGACCACAAGAATTTATGAGACAGGAGATCTGAGGGGCAGGCTAATGGTGGCTGTTTGGGGTGAGATATAGAGACGGTGTCTGGGTGCATTGAAGAACCCTGGTAGAGTGACATTATTCATACACTTGCTGAAGTTTTTATTGTAACCAAGGAACTGGTGAATAAACAGTTCATACAAAAAAAATGTGTTATCTGATTTTTAGAGGAAGTTTTGTCTCATCGTTGAATTTTTTTGTTTCATTGTAAAAAATTTGCCAAGTGGTATTGTATCGCTGAGAAAAAAATTGAACAGTAAAAGGATTAATGTAAGGCCAACACCATATGTGAATGCATCAAGTAAAAATGTACATTTCAAGACTCTGGATTTTTTTACTTTTAGCTATAGTTTTTAGTATGTGCCAATAAAGTATTTGATGTCAAACAAATTGAGTGATTCACATAAGTTTCAAGGGAATCATGTAACTGCTATCACAGATCAAATAAAAAATGACCAACTTTGACAGCGTTTACCTCAGAATCACAGGGTCATGAAATGTCAGTAATTTCTTGATGCATTCACATATACCCTCCATCTTAATAATGCAAATCTCTGACCATTTTCAACGGCTAAATAAAAAAGCACCGAAGGACACATACAATTTAATTACCAATGTAAATGAGTCCTCTGATTGTGTTCTAATGACCATGGCTGAACAATTGGGGTTTTAATTATAGCGTTCGGCGGTAGTGCTGAAATCCGCTAAAGTGGCGGGCGAACAATGGCAAGGAGCTCTCCGTGACACACAGGGAAATAGCGCTGCTATCAAGTCTGGCTCAGTTACAAGGAATGAGAATAAAAACAAGCATCGTTTACACCGTTTCACGAGGCGCACTGTGACAAACCCGCAGCGTCACGCCTGAAAAACCCCTCTCACTCCCCGGAGATGAAACGCTTTCTGCCACTTGTCGTTAGCGGCGGGAGCCTGGATACATCACTTCCCGATGGCAGGGTTTCATTTCGAAGAGGTAGAGGCTGTGCCGTTTGCTTAGGGGAAGGTATAAACCCAGGTGACAGAAAAAGTGTCTGTGAAAGTTATGAATTATGCGTGAGCGGTTGATAGCTCACAGAAAGCTCCGAATCCTGAATGGCTCGGCTCAGCCGGATTAGAGAGCTAAGATTATTTCGGTTTTTTTCCCTCTTCTGTCGCAGGTGAATTCACCGCGTTTCCATCACATAGTGGTTGAATCATTTCACCTCAGCTCCTCTGAAGCTCCTGGAACCTCTGAAAGTACATTTCTGCTCTGAAGAAAACACAAAGAACAATGACGGACATTTTGATAAGTCCTGAGGGTGATGACACAGGACCTGACTGTATTGATCTGAATAGCAGTTTAAAAAAAAAAGTGACTCAGGGGCATTTATCAAAACACTACAAAGAATCAGGAAAAAGGAAAATTAATACATTACCTGAGAAATGATTTATTTATTTCTGCCATCAACATGCACATAATCAAGTGTTATTATTTATTTATTTATGAATGTATACATACATTAGCTTTGAGAAGATATGCTTGCCAAATATATCGTAATCCTCAGATAAATAAATAAATAAATAATATAGGGATTCTGCATATGCAGGCATGAGGTGCATGGGAGTAATTACACTTCATATTTCATGTATAATACATCAAAAATACTGAAAAATAAAGTCTATGCATATATGCATGAATGCATCATCCAAAATTCAACCAATGATGTTAAGAAGCATCAAATCTCTGCTTTTGGTTTTAAACTAAAGGCACACTCCAGATTGCATGAAGAGATTAAAACTGAAGTGATACCACCTGCATGTTTCCTGTGACACACTACAGTAGAGCTTTGAGATCATGGTAATTTATAGACTTTCGCTGCACATAATACCATGTATATGAGTGCTTTATCTTACCATAAATACCTTTTATCAAATCTACCTGGCTATACCTATCAAACGGAAATCCCAAAATGGGAGACTAATGAGCGACATTTGCTTACTTTGTCCCAGCATGCATGACTACTTATTTCACTGGTCACCTCAAGACTCCCTCTTCAAAATGGAGATGGTCTAAAAAGGTACATCTGGATTATTTAACACGCAGCCAATGCAGTGCACCTGAAAGACATTTCAGATGCAGTGCTGGGTAATTCGTTGGGGTTTCGTTAAAGGACTCCATTAACATTTCCACAGAAAAAGCTTGCTTAACATCGCAGAGCGGAAAAGCCACCGTTTAATGTGCTTCCAGACAGCATTAGTCTGGCGCTGTTCATACGAATCCATAAGAAAAAAGCATTTCACCACAATACTGTCTGGTTTTCACCGACACACAAATGTTATTCACTGCTTGTGTTCTTGCCTTCAAAATGAACGCTCAGCTTGCAAGAGTTGTTTCAGCATATTAGCATCAGAATTCCAAGCTGAATTATGTACATATTTACCTGGGCTCTCACATTTGTTTAGTCTAGTTTCAAATCATATCACTTTGTTTTTAAGCAAGAAGGACGGATGCACTACCAAAATAGGTATCTCTAATGCGATAAAACCATTTTTAAATAATGTTTTTTTGTGCATTATTCATGCACAAAACCTCGACTCGTTGATTGGCACTAATTTATTCCAGCTCTGAACTTTTAGAAGTACCATGAATAATGTAATTTATTTTCCACTTTTTGCGAGACATCTCTTAATTTTTGATGATTTTCCATCACTAGATATCTGCAGCGTGCTGATAACTGCCTGCATTTTGAAATTATTCCTGCTATCCTTGAGGACCGAGATCCATTATGCATGTCTGAGTCAGCAAAATAACATGATGCACCGTATGGAACTGAACAATATAGGAGGAGGTTACACTGTTAGACTGTGGCTGTTATACACCAACAGATAAGTGAGGTAAATGTACAGCATCCAGATATTTTGTTATTGCTCAGATGAAAATGAGGTACACAAGCAGGCAGGTTCACACTCACGCACATACTCCAGTATAATTTGATTAATAATGTCGTTTCTCTAATATGCATTGAAAAGACCGCACACATACGTACTCCACATTAACGAAAGTATATGAACCCTCCTTCGGTCTCGGGTTGTTTGCATGGCTTCTGCTTGGCCTTTTCATTTCGATGAGAGATAATCTTGACACTATAGCCCACTTAAGCTCTGCAAAATTTAATTGTAATCATGTTTAATTTATGATATTTTCTTTGTTGATTTTAATCCATTAGTACTTTTAATGGCAATGGCAAATTTTTGTACATTGAACTATACATTCCCAAATCAATTTTACCGCATTCTGTCTTTTGTTTTTATTTTTTTCTGCTGAAAGCCATGCGCTCACTTAAACCACTATAAATAGCCTTATCTCTCGCAGTTTGAATTCAACTACCTCAGCCTTTGTTCTCATCCCTGACATCCTCATCTCATTCCAGAAGATATGAATCGACAACAATTCTTGTCATTTAAATATTCTGTTTATGAGCTTGTGGTGAATCAGCATTACTGTTGAATTGAACACAAAGTTCTGTTTGTGTTTCATCCTGCAGCTAATCTCAGATCCTCTCAATCACTTTATAATGGAGCATACTCTCATATAGCACTGTGCAGAGTGTAATTTTAATGTTAAATTCTGTTTGTGTTTCATCGGGTAGTCCATGGCAGATTTTCTTAATAATCTTGAAAAACGATACACAATATACCCTCATTTTACAACATACAACTGGTGTGTCCATTTTTCAGTTACCTTTGGCAGCGCATAGATACAAATGTAAACTCCAACAGTGAATCAGAAGATGGAGTTTACTGGCTGTGTGATAGGTTGCTCGCTCAGTTAGGAATAACAGGTCACTGGGAAGGTTAATATTGGCAGCACAGATTAGTGTCTGCTGATTACAGGAGCGCATGAATGGCTCTCGTCTCTACCTGCCTGGTGAAAGGAAATGAGTTTTGATGTTTCAGGGACTGCAGATGTGTGTGCGGGCACAATGCAGCGGAATACAGAGCATTCAGTCAGCAGTGAGATGTAAACATTGAAGATCAGAACCCCCTTCCCCCAAACACCCAGCTCTGGGACCCAGCTAGGGTTGCTAGATTTAGAATTCAGAATTACCGACCGGCGGGTTATTGGTATGCAAATTAACCCCTAGAGTGCTGAGATATATTTTTTTAAATATACAATTAATCATCTTGTGCTGTTGAAAACCTATCGTGTGACAACTTGTTTAAAAGAGCTCCCGCAGGGGAGCTCTTTTAAACAAGTCGCCGCACGATAGGTCTTCAACAGCTTTGATTTTGATACCTTACATCATTGAGCAACAATAGTTGCATTTAGCGCTCTAAGGGTTGATGACACAAAATGTATGTATTGTCTACCGCTTAACCGGTATTTGTTCAGGCCAGGTTGACTGATTGTGCACGCATGATCTTTTGCCGTAGTACCTAGTGTGAATGCCGTTCAATATTTAACACTGGGAAATTTATTCTGGCTGTCACACAGACCGGAGTCACCTAACATCGCATCGTTCGGTCCTGATGAAAATCTGCATTGTTACAAAATAAATTGAGAGATTGGACACTCCCGGACTGCTGTAAATGTGAACTGAATGCGAGACTTGCAGAACCGTGTATCAGGTATTGGGTAAGCGCTGTAGGAGGAACGCACACTGCAGAGAGGTGGGATATATTTCAGAGTTAGTATCTCTAGCAGTGAGAATCATATTCCCCGCTTGCCAGTAGGGGAAATCAAAGCCTTTTTTCCCCCATGATGAGAGCTAATAAGACTCGTGCGCAGGAAATGTAAGAATAGAACACGGTCTCCACGGACACATCCGATCAGTCCCCTCTGCTTCTCTCAGCCGCACATCAAAACCGCCTCAACCTCAAATCAGCATAAAGATTACCAAGGGTTTTATGTAACCGTGGAATTATGCATTATGAATAAGTCAGAGATAATAGGAACCAATCAGATGCAGGCCTGACCTTTAACCAAGCTGATTACCAAGGCACTGAATCCTACCTGCCACTAGAGGCAGTAGCGAGCACATGTGACACTCTCCTACAGTCGACTGATTTAAAGTAAGTCTGTCCTGAACAACATTTCAACGCAGGAAAAATAAAAAAAGTTGACTTAACTTAAAAAATTAAGGCAAACAGCTGCAAAGATTTTTCTGAGATTTTTCAACTCAGGTTATAAGGATTACGCAACCTCATTTTTTAAAGAACTTGGAACTTGAAGTTGAGCGCACAACTATATTTCATAGTTGGCTGCCTTACTTTTTCAATTTTAGAAACCTGATTTGTTTTTACAGAGAACGCTGAAAGTCTACGATCACGTAAAGTCAAGAAAGTCAGATGAGGTGATAGTTTGTGGTGGGATATGCCTTCAGAGCTAACAGCCAATCAGGGAGTCCCTCATACGCATATTTTTCACATCTACTGGTAAATTTGTTCCGTTGATTATTCAGATATGATATAATATTGCCCAATACAAACCATACCAGTACAAATGCTTCCAAGGCCAGGTATACCAGCTGACAACCCTCTACACTCTCTTCAACCTCTAAACAGCCACTCACAACATGAGATAAATTCACCACGCACATGTGTACAGACCATGTATTTTTATGAACATCTCAACATTGTGAAAAGTACATAGGGATACTCAATGAAGCGAATCTGTTTTTTAACCCCTTAAACTCGAACTACTCTTAGTTGGTTCCAAGCCAGAAAAGGCATTTTTTCTATATTGTTGGACAATCTCACATACATATGTTACATCTGATGGCACAGCACTTCACTGAAGCTACATCACGGTTATATTGAGAGAAATATTCAAACCTAGGACGCCATGTTTTTACAGCCACAGCATTACAGTGAACGGTAAATATCTCGATCTTCTTTGTCATTTTACACACATTTTCCTGTAATTCAGCAGGACAGTCTTGGGATCGTTGGTAAACCTGGCAACTCCATTAAATAGACTTTTAAATAGGAAGGAAGTTCCACAGGTTTGGATATAACAGGTTTTATGGGGTTAAAGTCTGCTCCTGCCTCATGAATTTTAGACTTCTCCGTGGAGAGCAGTTTCTCTGCTTGTGTTCAGTCTTCGATACAACGACATAAATGAGGCTGAGTTTGTCTCTCAGTCATACTCTTCACACCGTGTTAAGCACTGAAATGAATAGAGACACCAGCTTGTCTCGGAGCGAAACCAATACTGCGGACAGATAACGAAGCTGTAAATCCTCAACTTGCAATAGTGCCCATAGTATTGGCTCTGATTCCAGAACCAAGCACACGAAACACAGCTTTCGCTTTTCGGCTTGTGTTGTTTTTCCTTCAAAATATCAGTTGGTATGACAGCTATTTTATATTGAGGGGATTTCCTTCAGTTATTACACCTGTCATCCAGCTAAAAAAGTCACCCCGTTTCTTTCTGTGGCAGGAACAAAAAAAATAATAATAATTTTGATTTAAAAAAACAAGCTATTTCAAAACTAGTAGTTTTAACAAAGTAATGAATGAATATGTCATTCTACATTGCAATGTAGTTCGAAATTAGGCAAACCTTTGCACCATTGGGACAATTTTAAAGCCGAAATAAATAAAAATATTCGAAAAATTGAACAAAAGAGAATATTTTTCAAAGCAGGCGGTGCTTCATAATTCGTGGCATAATTGAAATGATCGGTTTTTCTGTGCCAGTGAAGCGACGTGCAGCGCTCTTACTCCTGTATCGGCTCTTTGAGTTTTGCTTCAATCCTGTAGAAAGGAAAGTAGGAAGGAAAGAGAACACAGCTGACCTATTTCTGATGCCTCTGCTGCCAGATCTTCACTTTCCCATTTAATAATTCATGTAAAGAGTCCTTTGTGGCTGCAAAGGTTACAGCTTTAACAGGAAAGATGTGGCTTTTATTTTGTAAACATCAGTCACACGCGACAAACAACTTCAAAATAAGAGCCTTCCAAATGATTCAGTCGCGGTTACATTTGTTTGCAGCCCAACGCCTCCTCGAAAATCACTGCCCAGTGTGATTTATAGACAGAGGAACAAACCGATGCTCAACATTTAATGAAATCATAGCTGATGAAAATCATAGCATAGATGTTGCTCTTCAAGGGGAGGATGGGTTGCAGCCCATAGAGTCTGTCTGGACTGGATTACTTTGAGATTGAAGTTTCAAGGCAATCCAATAACAAGTTAAATGTGAAAAGAGATTGGCTGTGTTCAATCATCTCCGCTCTGCATCCAGTGTGAAAACTACCTCTGTGTTTATGAGCACTCTCACCCAACGGCTCAATCAGATAGGTGCAGATATTTTCTGAATGAGAGATAAACAAGTGCTCTCTTTGTAATTTTATCAAATAACTAGGTATGCCTCAGCCAAAATGGCTTCCCCTCAAATCAAAGTAATTTGAACCCTGTGCTCCAGTTCCGCGGTCAATCAAGTCACCCGGATGAGCCACTCCACAGAAAATATAATCTACAAAGCTTACGTGGTAAACTGCTTGCACCAGCTCTTACAGAGTCAAGTTAACTCTTGCAGAGTCCATTGTGTACTGTCAGCAAGGCAGTGGGGCTTAACTTCCTGACTGGCTACAATAGGAACAGGACTGACCTTAACCCTGTCTGGAATGAGATCTAAAATGCAGTGAGTGAGTCCTTGAGCACTGACAATACAGAAAAGAGGGACAAACTTCTTACATGGTTCAAAAATATATATATAACAGCCTATATCCACAATTTGAAGCAAACAGTAATCACTTTAACCTCAATTTTTATTTTTTTAACCCTTAGAGCGCTGAAATAAACTTCCAAAAAATTATAAATTAAATTATCTTGTGCTGTTGAAAAAAAGAGCTCCCCTGGGAGAAAAGCTATCGGGAGCTCTTTTAAACAAGTCGCAACATGATAGGTTTTCAACAGCTTTGAATTTGATATCTTATATCATTGAGCAACACCTTTTGTATTTAGCGCTCTAAGGGTTAAAGTCAGGTGTGCAGGAGTCCAGATTTAAAACATCAAAATTACGCCACTATCAAAGTACTTTTGGCCTGTGCCGTAATTTTGTGTTGGGAAGAAGGGGATGGACTTTTAGCCAGCTCACTGCAAATAGAGAGAAAAAACTCTGGGTCAGAAAGCAGTTTGTATACAGCAGATTTGGACATATCCGCTGTAGAGCGCACGAACGCACGAAGACGAGAAACGCTACGACCCCGAGGGCGAGAGGGAAGAAAAAATAAAAGAAAGGATGCTTCTCTTCTCTCGTTCTCCCAGTGGCCTTTCTGCCTCGGCCTAAAATAGCTTATTCAGATGTTCCCTCTCGAGTGCATTTGTGTGGAAGTTGAACTGGGAGAAGGTTCTGGAGAAAACGGCTCCAGAAGGGCCGGGGAGGGAGATGTGTGCGATCACAGGATGCTTCTTTAAACAATTATTACATCATTACGTAATACTCTCATCTAGGCCAGGTAAATGCAGAGGAAGAGCCGTCCAAGCCTGTTATGAATATTGCATTCATGATTTCAGTGTGAACAGATGTTCCCTGCTGGCGTTATCAACCATATGCCAAACGTACTGCTGTCACACACCTGTGCATTTCCCTCTTCCTTTCTAAGTTAAAATACACCGTCTTCAAACCCCATGAGGTGTGAGGTCACAAATATTTTATGAGAATTTTCTCAGCTGAACATTCTAATTTGCCGCAAAAGTCACCGCTGGTATATGAAGGAGAGACTTTTTAAATACTTTTGAGAAAAAACACAAATTCGCAATCAGAATTTTCTTACCTCAACATTCCAACGCTTCTTTAACCACCAACCCTGGTGATTAAAAGAAACAGAGTTTCACTGGAAAAAACTCGCCTTCAAAGGATTAAAGCCAACCTTTAAGGTTTTGATTCTACCAGGCCTCAGCTTTGTCTAATTTCAGCTGCTTTTCACTGAAGCTCATCTGTGCACACAGCCGAGGACAACAACAACAGCTGCTGAGATGTCTCAACCATTCCCACTCAACCTTGGGCTCATGTGATGCGAAATCAGGTCATCCAATCAGACAGCGGTTATGGCTTGGCCAGAGAGAGGCTGAGAGGAATGAAGTTTGCCAGAGGCAAGGGATGCCTCAACACCGTTTATGGCCTGGTCCTCGATGTTGAATCAATGATACCAATCCACCATCGTGAGAGTGTCGCACTCACTCGCAAACAGATGTTATAATCTTCAGGGTGATTCTGGCAGTCACATGACCTCTGTTCAGCCGGTATTTCCATATTTAACCCCTTAAGTTCTTCTGTCATTTGGTAACTGGTATCAAATCTTGAGTATTTTTTTCTACATTGACGCAGATATTTGTAATATTTCTAGTGCCTTCATCACAACCAGCTTTCGAGATTTAGCAATCCAAATAGCTATTGAATACAGATGGCTGTACATTTAGGACAAAAACAAGCATTTGCATTCTGTCTGGCAGCACTGTATACTTGAAAAGTGGAAAGGCAAAGCCATGAAGAAGATTAAATTTAAAAGCGCCATTTAATGCTGCAATCAACCAGTTTTTATTTTGTCAGTTTTGCAGGCAAATAGAAACATTTCTCATTTAGAGACCATTTAACACAGCAGCATTGCTTTCAATTGACAGATGATGCGCAATACGTTCTAGCCTGCGGTGTTAAGTGAAAAGGATTTGTTCCCTCAGTTTGAACAGAGGCACATACAGCATGATGCGCACAAATTTCACTGACTAAATCCTCACCTTTGACCTCAAGGGATTATCGCCAAGCCAAATGGCACCTTTGAAATATGGCTCTAAACGGCACACATCAGCTCTCATATCTCAGCAGAATTACACTAACTCAAGTGGCCTAAATTTGAGACCCTTAGTACTGTCACTATTTTCCATGAAGCTATGCTGTCCCGGTAAAACGGCTGCATCCTCATGACACAAACACAGCACGGATTACATAAGAAGGTCATCTGCCAATAGCCAAAGAGGGCAGCATATCGGAACAAAAACGCCACTCAGAGAGGTACATTTGGAACATTTTTCATCTGATTACAGCAACACACTCGAGGCCAGAACTCGAATCAGTGGCTTTTAAACGCCACTTTAGCCGCGACCGCGGAAGAGCCGTGTTGGCTTTGAAACATAACAACACTGAAGTGGTAACAAAGCAATTTGTTATTCACCATGCGATAGCAATTAAACTGAAAGCTGCCCTGGCAGTACAAATGCTGACCTTGTATCACCTCCACACGACAAAAAATAAACAACTTTGAAGCACAGTTGTTTTGGACCGCATATCGATCAACTGGTTTTTTCGTCCCTGGCAATTGGCAGCGGCCCTTTGACCAAATTCTAACGTGACTTTTTTTCTGGTTATGATACTTAGTCATTTCATTCATTTATGAAGAAGCGAAGTTTTTTTTTTTTGATGTATTTCCACTGTTTTAGCAGGAGGTAGCCTCAAAAGGTCCCAATCTGAGTTTCTATGCTCGGAGGGGGAGTCAGATATTGAAAATACGTCTCCATTTTCTGTGTTTCCTCTGGGCGTGAGCTATTTGGAATTCCAAGGCAATAAGGGGTTATTTTGAAACCCAGAAAACTTCTGAATATTGCATGCAACTTCCAACATTTTACTTGGAGTAATGTCAAAAGCATGTGCTTGGGCTCACCAAGATTAGCAGGGCCGTGTCTGAAACTGCGTACAGGCCTACTATTGAGTGTACAAGTAGCACTCAACTTGCATAAAGATTGCGTGCTCAACAGAAGGCAGGTAAGCAGTTTTGGACATAACCCAGGACTTTGTTCAAGAGAGACAGAGCAGCGTGTCCAGTCAAATAGATCTGTTCTGAAGCTTCAAAAGCTTCACTACTTGAAAGAGATGTAGAGGTAATGCTTGAAGCCAGTCTCTTGCTTGACGATTCACTGGTAAAGCCAAGCTGTACAGACTTGTTCCAATGACCTTATGGGGAAAGTGATCTTTCATCTTTTTCCCATTGCAACAATGACAAACTATGGACAGCCAAGCCATTGAATGCTAGCAGAGATTTCCCAAATGAAAAACTAATAACAAAAATCTCAGTCACAGACTGCAAAAGATCTCAGTACACAACGCTCTCACACAGTGATAGCAATGAAGTAAACAAGAGGGGATGATGCACAGTTGCACCCAACAATTTACAATCATGAGAATGACAGCTATTCTGTCTCAGGTATACTGTCGTCTCCCATAAATAAAAGCCATAAAAAATGAAAATATAATAAAAGGAGTATTTGGCGCGCATGTGCTTGATGACTCGAGGAAGTCTGATTAATTTGTTCTGACAGCCACTGAATTGTTTTCTTCCTGTATACTCGAGAAATCTGGAGGAACGATAACTCATCAGTTCCTCTTCCGAAAGGCAAGATCAACATCCCACCAGTCAGCTGAGAATATACTGATAATAACATGGCACAAAACTAGAAATTCAACAGTTCTCCTCACCAGCCAAATGTTGCCTGTGCATCTTCCTGGCAGAGTTCCACGCTTAATACTTTTAAGATTTTAAATGTCCATCTGACGGCTGCAGCACATAAACCAGGATATATAGCGGGCTAGATACAAACTCTCCATTGCAATTCCCATCAGAGAAAAAAGATAAGAATACAATGAGAAAATAAAAGTAAAATCTGAAGTAAATTTTTTAGGCTGGTACTTGTAATGACACAGGAAATGCACAATGTAACAGTATTAATATTTCTGCATCAAAGACATTTGATTACCACCCAGTAAGCCAGAATTAACACACAAATGGCCTTTGCTAACAAGAGATATGGACTAATTTAGCCATGCCTTCCATGATCACATGATTCTGGCTTCCTGTCAGGACAGATTATGCCCGTTAGGCTAATCAGAGGGTGGTTATTGGAGGATGGCTAGAGTCACTGAGCAGTACCAGCGAATTGTAAATAATATCCAAATAAGAAGCTTGCAAAGTCTCTGAATTACAGCAGCTGCCGATGGATCAAACACGGTGTACATTGTGTGTTATTCGGTGCGTGTTTGTGCTTGTGTGATTGTCTGCGAGCACACAATGAGTGTATGTGTCTCTGCATGAGTGTGTGTGCATGGACGCATGTGTGTAAGCATGCATGTATTTGTGTGCGTGTGTGTGTGTGTGTGTGTGTGTGTATGCCTGTGTGCGCGTGTGTTTGTGGGTGTGTATGGGCACGTACATGTGTCTGACTGCATGAGTCAATGTGTCTCTGCATGAGTGTGTGCATGGGCAAATGTGCGAAAGCGTGCCTGTAAGTGTGTGCGTGCGTGTTTGTGTGTGTGAGTGCACGAGCGAGAGAGAGAGGGTTTCCGTGTGTTATTGGGTATTGGGCGTACTTTATTCTAGCATTCTAGGGGTTTCTGTTTCCTAAAATGGTGCCTTGGGGTGTTTTATCTCAAATACCACTACTCACCACTCAAAATAAATAAATACAACTGAATGAGAGTCTTCCTTGAGTCATTGACTGTAATCTATTCACACTGCATTTCCCTGCATTTCCAAGTTTACATAGTTCTTTCTTTAATTCTTTAATTATTATTATTATAACAATCTCAATTTTCATATTATTGGTTCCAATTATGTGCGCATTATAAATGACCTGCGTGAGGAAAGGTCCTCGCTGTTGCAGAGAAAAACGAGAGGAACGAGAGGAGAAGTATAGCAAGAGATCTGCTACCAGGAAGAGATTAACGCCAAGCATGTGTTTCTCTCCTACATCCTAACTGACCCTTAAGGTTGACATATGCTTCCAGCAAGTGTGCTCTAATGTTCATCCAAACAGAGGAATTGTACCCCAAAAAACATTAGTTCTCTTGGGCCATTTCTGGGAAAGCAAGCGCTGTTTTTATTCAACACAAGTCCTGTTTGGTGAGGTGCTCTGGGCTCTAAACATATTAACCTGTGTGACTCTGCTTTGAAAAGGTTGCGATTCCTATGTCTATGCCTATAAGTTCAAGTTGACGGTCCGTACATGAACTTGATTTGCATTGTTTTTAATGTGTTGAGCTAAGAAGCTGGGAACGCAATATATTGTGTCACTGGGCAAATATCTATTGACTAAACTGTATTTCTTTAACCCTTTCAGCGATGAACAAATTTTCAAGGAATTAAAAATGTAATTATCCTGAGCTGTTGAAAACCTATCATGTGGCAACTTGTTTAAAAGAGCTGCCTTGCGGCAGCTCTTTCAAACAAGTTGCCACATGATAGGTTTTCAACAGCATTTGGTCTTGATATCTTAAACCATCGGGCAGCTATAGTTGCCTATAGTGCCCAAAGGGTTAAAGTGCTTTGGAATCAATGCATTTTCACTGTTTTTGATGGTGAAAATGTAATGGGGCGATCTGTGGCCCAGTCTTTGTGGCGTGCAACTGGCACACAAGAGGCTGGGGTCCAAGCCCCAGTAAGGGAACAGTAATAGCGACAAGTGTGGGCCTTGAGAAAGACCTTAATTCCAACAATGCGTGGGGTAAACCCCAACGTTATCTAATCAACTGCATGTTCCTTTAAACAAAAGCAACAGCCGAGAAACAGAATTATTCTTATGATTACAAGTTTATGAATTGTCTGCGAGAGACTGAGAGCTCTGGATGACACTGTTTCAGTGCAGTCAACGACCTGCCAAAGAGCCACTATCTTGAACCTATTAGAGAAAATAAGCAGTTGGTAATCATCGATCAGAGTTAACGATGGAGTATTCACAGAAAACGGTGTTTACCGCACTTATGGCAAAGTGTTCTCTTTTATTGGCCAGCTCCTGGCAATCTACAGATACAAATAACTTTCACAATCAACCAATCACAGTCCCCTCCTGACACGGATGACTCACCGTCCTCAGCATAATGACACATAATGGCTTCCGTGACACATAACGAATAAATAATTGCCAGCTTTGTGCCCGAAAGTGGACAAACAAGGCCTGCAGTAATAAAAATACATGTACTTGGATTTAATTAACCCTTCACACCCTGACTTTTATTTACATTTTTCCTAGAGTACGGTGCTGTAAAAAAGTGTTTGTTCCCTTCCCAATTTCCTCTATTTTTGAATATTTGTCAAACATAAATGCTTCAGATCATCAAACTAGAAGAAAAACTTTTTCATATTGTGGGACAATGTTACATACATCGTCTGTAACTGTCTGTTGCAGCGCTTCACTGAAGCCACATCATGTTTACATTGAGTGAAATATTAAAACCCATGTTTTTATAGCCTCAGCATTATATCAAAGGAAAATATCTAAATCTTGCACAGCATTTGATACACATTTCCCTGTAATTCAGCTGGACATACAGAATTTCAGATCTTTGGAAACCTTGTAATCTTCCACGAGAATTGAAAATAGACCTGAAGTTTTACAAGTTTGAATATAGCAGCTGCATTTGACAAACCCATGCATGGGCCTATAGATTTTATGGGGTTTACAGCTTGAAGAGTCTGTTCATTGTGTTCTTCAAGTCCTCAGCTTTCAATTCCCAGAGGGGATTTTTGCTTGAGCATCAGAATGTTAAGCTGAGAGCGTACTAATCACACGCCTCTGTGACCTCAAATACTGTTTAAAACTGCATTGGCTCTTCGGCTCTCGTTGCAGGGGAACAGCATGTTGAGCATCACGGGGTCCTGCAGATGTTTCGCCGATCTCCTCTTATGTGGTGCTAGACATTCAAATAAGCATTTTCAGTCTCGAGCCGCTCACCAAAGCTGAAGAGCTGGTCCATTATTCAGTGCCTCAGTGCCAGAACACATCCCTTGTGAGGTGATTCAGTCTTTAAAGCATGTTAAGTTGGAGCTTGGCAAGCGAGTTAAAGTGAGCAGTTATTTCCGGCTCCTGTCAGACCAACTGAAGGGACCAGTCCAAGTATGTCTGGGGAACAGAAGAGGCTGCAGCTACAATGAGCAGGAAGAGAGTAGATTCGTTGTTATGCGCTGCTGTCGGCTGCAGTGTGCTGTGACCCTCTGATCCCGCCCCTGACCCCATTCCCAGCCTACTATTGGCTGAGGTCCCACAGGGCCTCGTGTTATTGGTTCTCAGCCTCAAGCTGTCATCACAAGAGACCTTCGCTGCCTGTAATTCTGCAGCAGGCTCTAGGATGTTCCAGTTATGGCATCAAATCCGCTACACATGAAATACGGACACGTCAGTCTCAGCAGGCCTATGACCTCACCACATGAACCCATTATTTGCCCATGGAGGAGGAGCCAAAGAAGATTCTCATTGGCTGCAGGTACAGGGATATATTCACTGCACAGGGAGGTTATATCCCCGCAGTAAAAGAATTGTCATGAAAATTGCTTTTCTCAGTTGAAACTAGTTAAGAGGAGGCAATGATCTCCGAAGCAAAACATTATGTGTTAATCAGAAACCACTTTACCCTGACTGAGGGTACACACAAAGGAATTTTCCCAGCACAAGACAAAAGTGAGGTAATGCTTCATTCCAGATGACATGGGCTCCAGGCTTTTTCCAGTTACTTCCATGAAAGAAATAAATAACCCCACCCCCTCAGTGGTGCAAGGTTACGAGCCTCTACGGGGTAGACAGCAGCACTGTACTTAAGGAAAGTAATCTGTGATGATCAAATTATTTTTCACAGACCATTGGAGCAGGGAAGAAATTCCCATCCATACCATCCTTTCACAGCGGGATGTTTTACACGGTGTTACCGCTCGCTAATCCCGGAGGGTTCCTGCACAGCGTGTGGCGTCAATGTGTTCATCATCTTTGCTAATAGATACCTTATCTAGCCTGAGAGACCGGAAATCAAGCAGAAGTTGTTTTTTTAATTATTTAAAAAATTATCATTGAAGCAAAAAAAATGTTTAACCCTTTAACGGCCTGCTCCCGTTTGGTGGAGCATATTTGAGTCACTGTGTCTAATTGAAAGATGTGCTGAACTGAACTCAACATCAGTGAGCCATCTCGAACACACAGGTGAGGAATTAGGGATTAGTCTGGGCTCTGCCCTTTTCTCTCTGTAAAGCATCTTTGTGACAGCCTGCCTGTGAAAAGCTCTGCAAATAAATTGAATTGAATTGACCCGAATGTAATGCTGGAGAAATTAAATCAGTTAAGTTCAACACAATCAGTGACTCAAAATGTGCTACACTGAAAGACTGAGCAAACATTTAAAAAGTAAAAAATTTTGACAGTGCATCTGAATGAAATTTCACAGGAGGACGGTTAATTCTGTCTCTGCTTACGTGCCGCTCTTTGAGAAATTACAGACTTCAGCAGAGAGGCTGTGGTCTACAGTACCCTGGACAGCTCCCAGACTGCGTTTCCGATTAAACTTGATATAGTGCAGTTGCAGACCTTAATGGAGCAATAATTATTGCATGCTTTAACGGATATTAATCCGGAGAGGAATCTTGGAAATAGCCTACTTCACGACTATGGATGAACAGCTGATGGGTACGAAAAAAAAAAAAAAGTGCGGAATATTTTTTTCACAATTTGCACCATCTGTCAATCACGTTATCTCTGCCAACGGGTATTGTGCTTTCGTTGTCTTTGTTACCATAGTGATATCCACGTTCAGGCACCGCGTGCTAACACTCTGCCTCTCTCCAGCTGGCATCACTGCCCAGCGCGCTGTTGATAGCCTATTGCTGGAAACTGCTTGCGACAATTTGTCGATCGATTACCACCCTCAACCCTCCAATTCCAACACTTTCATTCAATCACTAAGCATTCAATACAGAAAGCATTGGGAACAGGGCAGGGTTTACATCTGTGCGAGAAATCGATTAATCGCATGCGAACCCGTTTAGATAAGTGAACAGTCTAACTACAAGCCCCTATCCGTGTACGTTATTGAGCTGATTTTGCAACTGACAGCTTACCAAAAAATCCCAGTGGGCTACGTTAATGGGCAATGCAGTCATGTACGTCGTCGACGGCGCGCTCCGGGCCAAAACCAAGAACTCAGGATGCCTCGAGTCTATCAGCGGAATTGCATAATTGTGTTGGCCGTGAATGATCGGGGAGGGGATCATGGACACTGATACCAGAAGGAAAACTCATCTCCTGACATGCAGCCTATCTGTTAGGCATGACTCGTGCAGCCTTCCTCTCCGTCAGACTCATCTGAAGCGGAGGAATCCCATGGAGACTCCCGCTGGGATATCCGTTAATGATCTTTCGCTTTCTGAAGATCACCCATCAGCACAACGGGCCACTGCATCATCTCTCACCGCGCGAATGTAGCGGCTTAGCCCCTCACTACGTACCAGGATAACAAGCCAAAGATTCCATATTTCATTAAGCCAATAACTGCAAACCGCAGCTTGTTATTTCTTTTTTCAAACGGCAGAGATAAAAAAACGAATTAAGCGCCAGCGTGCCAGGTCTGTCTTGAAATAGCCTACAGCTGAATTGTCCAAAGCAGGCAATAATCCTCCAGTGCGTCGTGAGTTCAGATAAATCGTGACGCAGTCTTTCAGATTTTCACACAAATAAATTTTCTTGTTCTGCAACCTCATTTGTGATTCCCAGTGGTAACACCATCGCCAGTATATGAAATAATTTGTCATGTTGACAGCAAAGCAGCTGTATTTTAATGAAAGGAATGGGTTGCTTATGCGGGCGTTTGTAAGTGGGCTTCTTTGAAGTCTCTCATCTCTTAGGAAATGAATCACTAATGCTTGAATAGAAGAATTTCAAAGAAAAGCTGGATCGTTGAACTTAAGCTTTACGCTGCATAATGTTCATGACCTTATTCGTATGGTGTGACAAGGAATTCATATATACACTGGTCATGCTTAATTACCATTTTTCAAAGATTCTATAATGTTACAGTCATAAATCAATAACACAGCAAAAATGACTGTTAATGCTTAGGCTACCACACATCAGCGTTACATGCGTCTTAGAAGGACAGGAGGATGATTTGACAAACGCCGTAGTAAGACACATTTTGCGCGTACCCAGCATTAATAAAATTGGCTCAGTTTTGGCGCCGAGGAAACAGTTTACCGTACAAAATCCGGAAGGTCTAAGTGACTCTAAGGGTCGCTCTGTTCTGTTCTGATGGATCAATGACAGAGCGATTCCTGTTGTTCCCACTGACCATGCTGGCACAGCAGTGCATTGCTGTCCTTTGTGAGTCGAATGCTGCAAATTCACGTAATAATTTTCAATAATCCAGACAAGCATTCAATAATGTAATATGGTGTTGTTTGCAGTGTTGTACCAAATGCTATTACATCAAGGAAGTTTATTTTTCATAGTCAAAAAATAAATCAAAACAGCTCGTCTGAGTCTCATCTCGAGCGCTTTCTTCTGGTGTAAAAAAAAAAAAGTAAAGCATTAAAGTGCAATTAATCAGTATCACAGGAAACGAGCAAAAATCGTCATGTAATGTTAGTTTAATCACAACTTTTACGGGCTACTTCTGTGAATTAATCTTGGTGAGCAATCAATCCGCTACCCTCTTGGAAGTGATAAACAACAAATCGATCGCACTCTTAGACATTCAGACTGGAATGACCTTTGAATATTAACTTCAGAGAGAAATAAAGCCGCTTACTCTGCTTTCCTGGCAAGTCCAACCGACCTACAGAGTGTGGTTGGGGTCTGCGGTACCAGAGACTTGCAGCTTGGGCTCTTTTTGTCCTCCTCGCCGGACTCGGGGCTGGATTTCCCCGGCTGCGGGGACTGAGGAGAAGTGGGCACCAACTGCAGATGCTGCGGCTGATGGGTCGGCGGTAGAGGAGGTGGTTGCTGCGGCGGTGGCGGCAGATTTTTCACCTGCTGCGGAGGATGACCGGGTAGGGTCGCGGTCTTGTTCGCGGGATGCTGATGCGGGAGGGCGATGGGCGGCTGCGAGCTTGAGTTCGGCGGGGAAGGGTGGTGGTGATGGTGGTAGTGATGCGCTTGGTGCGGCTCCTTCAGCTGCCGGTTTTCGCCGATTAGCTCTTCAACCTTCCGTTCCAGTTCGTCTATCCGCTGCCTCTGCGTCTGGATTAGGCTCTGCTGGTTCTGCACGATGGTCGTCAGTTCTTTCAGATATAGGACAGCTTTCATTGGATTATCTAACAGGCTCTCCATACCTGTTATTCAACGTATAACGTGTTATTAAAATTGGTTTTGTTCGCGGCTCCTATTCTGCTTGTATAGTGGATCGGCGGTGCTTTCCGCAGCTCACAAGCATAAGCTATATCAGAGCGAAAACGCTGGAGTACCCTGCCCTCCTCTCCTTGCCTACGCAGTGAAGATGATGGAAATGGTACTGATGCGAGAAATCAACATAAGACTGGATTGGATGGGGAGCCTGAAGCAAGGCATGATGTCAGCACGTAAAATAGTGCAGTCAGCTGGCGTAGTGAAGTTAACTCTTTCACTTCCGGTTTCTCCTACCAGTCACACCATAATAACTCCTGCAATCTACACCGGAAAAAAAAACCGTAGTATAACACTAACTGAGAATACTGTTTTGCATATCAGAATAATGAAGTATGACGAAAAGTTAAACTATCTACCATGTGAAGGATTAGCTGGTTCTTTTAAATATAGCAGCATTCATAGGCATCTACTGTGAGACAGTATCTGAAGATATTTATCATATAGTAATATGGAAGAGTTCTGTTTATCTCTTTATCAGAGGAGTAAACTAATGTAATCTGCCACTCTGCAGTAACCTGCTTATGATTCATACTGGCAGGCAGTTACGGTGTTGGAACTGCCTTACAGTAAGTGTATGCAGCATTACACACACGAGGCATCAGCCTTTAGGTATAAGAGTGAAATCGCTGCCAGGTAAGTTAAATGTAGGGAGTTCATTCTCAGAGAAGCAGTCATGGTGCTAGATTTTGTTTACTCTGTAAGCTAAAACTGAAAGGATCCTTGTGTTTAGTGGCCCTGACCCCAAGGGCCAACGGTTAAAGCCCCAGTTCAGGCGTAGTAAGATGGACAGCTGTTGGGTCTTTCAGCAGGACTCATAACCCCATATTGCTCCATCGGGTATAAGGCAACTGCTTAGTCTAATGATGTGCAAGTTGCCTCCGATAAAAGTGTCAGTTATAACTAGCATGCTGTTCTCTGTGGTGTAATGGATGGATGTCTGTCGTCATCGATTGTCTATTATAGCTCTACCAGCCTGTTGAAGTATATTAGCCAGATTAACGCAGTTTTGTTCATTTAACCGTCAGTTTTGAGGAGCTGCTGCAGAGAACTGCTGTGACATGAAAGATTAAACTCTTCTTGGTCCCCTATTTCTGTTTACACCGTATAATGTTTTTTTCAGTGCATACGTGTAAGTGCACTGAAAACTAGGAATGACAGTGACTGGATTCAAATGCAGTGGGAAAGGATTTTATATTAATTACTTCCGTAGGTCTAAAGTGAAATTTCAAAAATACATAACGGGAAGCAGCAATTCCTTTTAAAAAAGACAATGAGATCGCTAAACTAGCGTAAGTCTGCTGGAATAAAGTAAAAAGAGATATACACGCGATATGCTATTGAATAGGCTTGCGAGACTTCGCACTGGTATGGTGCAAAGCTCAGGCTGATATACAATACCAGTCAAAAGTTTGGACACGCTTTGCCACTGTCACAGTGTTCTGTTTTTGGAGAAATTTAAACAGCTTTACTTCTCTATGTAATCTCAAACGGAATCTTGTAAAACATACGCAGTCAGAGGTGAGAAGAGAATAACTCACTTGTTTGAATAGTGTCCAAAATTTTTGAATTCTTAAAGAAGCCAAATTTTGCAAAGTAAACAGTCAAACAAGCTCCTTCCATTTTCCAACAGCAGAATTAAAGTCAAATGGTTTAGGGTTTTATTGGGCAATAAGGTTGATGAAAAGCCGCCTCAAGTGCAGCACGTCTTTGGGAAGTTAGACAGCTGTGCAGCTGCAAATTCATTATTGTCATATGACTGTCCTTGTTAAAAAAAAAGAGAGAGAATGCTCTGCAAATATGACAAGAAATTGTGGTTAGTTTGATGGATTTAAGAATTAGATCTTTGCAAAATAAGGTCTGCTTATTTCTTTATTTAATATACAGTATATTGTAAGAGAAATGTGGGTATGTCCAAACTTTTGACTGGTGCCGTAGGGTTAATGAGATCTTGAGATGATTAGACACGATTGCAAACAGTGGAGTGGTGAGTGGAACAGGCCGGTTCCTCAGTACTCTGGTGATGCAGATCACTGGGGGCGTGGCATGACACACAGGAACACACACACTTTTGTATTTCCACTCATGCGTGCACACTCACACGCACATACTCACACACACATACACACAAATACACAGAGGCAAAATGAACATGTAGGGTACCAGTCCAAAGTTTGGATACACCCACATTTTCATGAAATCAAAGAGAGAAAAAAAAAAAACTAAACAAATTTTCATTTCATAATTTCGCTAAAATGACCATCATTTGTAGTTGCATTTGTTGGGCAAACACACTCATTATTTTTCACTATTACAGCACAGTTACAGCAGTAATTCTCCGCTCCAGTGCGGCTGCAGAGATTTTCACAAACCTGATGCCCTCCTCACTGCCTCCTCTCCACCTGTCCAATATGTCCCAAACCAGGTAGGTTTTTATTCTCTTGTTGGGAAATTGAAAGAATTTATATGTTAATTTTCCAAATATAGTTTTTTGTGAATTCAAAATGTTTATCTTTAACTCTGAAAAGTTAATTTTTGACCTGATTTGAGATTATTCACAAAAGAGAAAACATACATTTTTCTCTAAATCAGAGCACAATAACACAAATATGTTCAAATTATTTACTGGTATTGATGTAAACAGACGTGTGTGCTCACAATCACAGACCCCCTAACACAAGCACACACACGCACACACACACACGCACACAATGTACATGTATACACAAACACGCACGCACACTCATTTGCTCAAATAGAATTACAAACATACCATCACAGACACATGCTCAATGTCACAAAAATGCACACACACACACTCAAACACACACACACATACACATAATGAACACATATACTTATGCATGCAATCACACACACACACACACACACACACACACAATGAACACATGTATATTTATGCATGCAATCACACAAACACACACACACACACACACACAATGAACACATGTATATTTATACATGCAATTACGCACACAATGAACAAAGGTATATTTATGCATGCAATCACACACACACACGTACACACACACATACAATGAACACCTGTATATTTATACGTGCAATAACACACACACACACACAGGCATGTATAGGCGTCAGTCTGCAGATCAGAGTGCCAGTGAGGGGCGTTGTAGAGATGGAGGAGTGGGATTCAAACAGCAGCTCCAGTAACACTGTCGACTCTCCTCCATGAGCTATGGCCCTGTAGCGCTAGAGGAGCTAGCTTCTCCCAGTATGCAACCCCCCCCCCCCATACAGAACTGCATATAATAAATCACACTGAAAGTACACTCTCAGAAACAAATGGTTTGAAAGGAACACTGCAGTTCTACACAGGACCCCTGGGGGCTCAGCAGACAGTAGAACTGTTGATTCCACAGACTTATAGTGTACTTACTGTAGTTAAGCAGGGGGAATTCATTAAAACGGCACTCTTTTGTTTGTATAAGACTGCAACAAGATAGTGAAAGTTAATTTGCTTGCAATCGCCTACTTAATGGGGGAGGAATGTTAGCAGTAAGTCACTGCTATGAGGGTCTGCTGCATTTGTAGAATAAAAACACTTTGGGCGTGACA
Organism: Gymnothorax reevesii; assembly: GCA_029721435.1. Lineage (NCBI taxonomy): Eukaryota > Metazoa > Chordata > Actinopteri > Anguilliformes > Muraenidae > Gymnothorax > Gymnothorax reevesii. The sequence continues at coordinate 19,114,528 of CM056579.1, read as the reverse complement.
ACACTGTAATTCCGCCGCTTAACAGAACAGAGTATTCCCAAGGATCTTTGTGTCCAGCACAACTCTGCAAGGCGAACCTGAAGGTCTGACTTCTGAATGTTGTTTGCCAAAATAAAACACAATTTTTCATCAGTCATGTGAATCCAGCGCAGTTCGTGGTCGACTGGTTTAAACGGCCATGCCAATCTTCATAGCACTGTCAGCTATTTGCTGCTACAAACATCAGCTGGCACCCCTTACTGACTGTCAAGCAGCTCTGAGGTGAGGGGTGTTCATAAAGGGATTGCGCATATATTTGGGTCTCCATTTTCTAGTCAGCTTGTCACGGATTGTATCATAATAATCTCAGCTCTCTTACGCTTTACCCAGGAGTGACAGTCGCTGATTTTTTCCCTGAATATCCCATCAATATGTCAGTTGATGCCACAGACTCGGATGGGTGCCCCAGCGTTTGCATCAATCCATCACTCAAGTGCAGCAGAATGAAACAAAATGGAGGCTTGTGATATCTTGAGAGAGAAAGTAAGAGAACTCAGTGTTCAGTAAGTATAATTTTGATTGGTCCCCTATCAATTACTTTTGGAGTTACAAACAGAAAAATATTGGTTCCTCAGTAGTTCTTTGGTGTGGGTTGATGGGCTGTATAGCACCGCTGCCATTCAAAGAATGTTTAAAGCCCCTGTATTGTTCTTCAGAGGTTCCCAAGTGGTTTTTTTCCCCTGGTAAATTAAGATTAATCAAGTTGAAGAACCTGTAGAAAACCTTTTAAGCCCCAGGATTCTTCTTTAGATGTCTCCACTGGTTCCTCAGCTTAGTTTAGTTTAGTTCGCTGGGGACAGAATAAAAGACATTAACTCTGCTTACAAACAGAAATATTCCAGTGCCCATCACAGAAGACCTGATTCCCTGTCTGTCATCACTGCCGACCTGTACAAACTCTAAAGTAGCTTGTCCAGAGTATTCCATTTCTGTTTATCACCATTTTGTTTCAGCATTATAGTTCAAAGTGGCACCTCAGATGGTTCTATAAGGCATTATTTGACAGAGGTTGGCGCCATTTAGCACCCAAATGGGTTCTCCTAAGATCACAAGCCAAAGAACTGCTCTTGGAGACTGTTTACAACCATTTTTGTTTAGCATGTGGCAAAGAGGAAGACTTTTCGTGCACAGTGAGATAGACCCCAGGTTTTGCATGGCGGTAAATTTTATATCGCTAGAGGGTGTTATTCAGACACAGCCACAACCAGAGAAATACCGGAGGCCACGGTATACACAACAAATCTGAATCCACAAAGAATTTTTAAAAATCTGACCGTGTCCTCTCCCCTTTATGGTGACCTTCAGTGAAAGAGCAGATAGTTTAAATATGGCAGTTACTTGATACAGATGATGCACTAAAAGGAGAAAACAATTGATGCAGATGATGCACTGAAAGGAGAAAAGAGATACCCAATCTTTGAATAATAGACACAGCGGAGTTAAATTGTTCACTGTTAAATTAACTCTTCCAATACACAAAAAGTCATTGAGGTACTCATATGTACTCTGTTACACTAAAATGATCATTTTACCATAGACTATTTATACAGTCTATAAATTTCACAAATTTTACAGTCCAGACCAGGAATCAAGTGCGGAGACAGTGTACAATCCGACAGGTAATTAATTGACGGCTTATATGGTAATAAAGGAGGCGGAACCCCTGAGGAGGAGGTGGGGACAGAACCTTGGATTAGGACAGCACAGTTCAGTAAAGATGTAATTGGCGAAGCTGAGCTTTCAGTCGCTGGCAAGTAGCTTCCAGGATTACAGACAGTTGGTGTACAGACTTTGCCGGAGCCAAAATGTGCCACAAGAGGATGGAGTAGCTTTGAGGGAACTTTCTGCCAATCCTGATGACCACAGAAGAGCTGGGAGTGTGAGGCCACACCTCCCGCCCTCAGACTACCGGTCTATTAGGATCCGGACTGCATTCCTCATTCCATTATGCATTGTTTGCATCTGTGCGTAATTGCCACTGGGTGGTAGCAGTGCGTTTATAAGACTGAGTCCTTCACTCGGTCTGGCGTGTGGTCTCTTAACCACATGCCTGTGTTGCATTTCTAGTCTTGTGTAGGTGTATTCTCTGAGTTTCATGTGTATTTGAGCTCTAATTCTAACCTAGTTATGTTTTTTTTGTTTTATCCAGCACTTTGTTGTAAGGAACCTTGATTCCCGCTTGTTTCTATTTTTAATACATTGCTACTGCAGCTAATGCCCAGAGTTTGTATTACCAACAGTGTTGAATCAAGGAACCTCGATTCCTGTTTGTTTTGTATTGCTTTGTTCATGTCTTCTGCTGCGCAGTAGGTAAAATACGACCAAGTCCATCCTCGCACCTGAGTCCAGTCCTCAACTTCCTGTCCTCCGTGCATCTGAACTGTGTAGGAAGCACAACCCTTACGGGGAGCTTGTTTCTACCAAACTGAACAGAACAACCTTCTCAGAAGAGAAGTTAAGTTAAACGTAGTCCCAATCCTGCACCCTGATTAGGATTGGAAGCTTGTTCGAATTAACTGTGGAAGAAGAAGGTTTTTAAGGAACTGCTGTTATAGAGTTACACGCTACATTTAACAAAGATGAGGAGATTATATCACCAAAACTGACTGGTTCTAAGCACAGCTACCTTGTTCCAAACCAGCAACTTGCAACAATGAGCAGAGGGCTAAAATCCTTGTCGCCTGGCTATCAGATGATAATCATGTAACGAGATGCAGCCAAGCCCGGGGAGATGCACCCAACGTATATCAGTCACGCAAGACATACATCTAATAGGTTCAAAAGTTGCTGAATTGGAAGAGACGCAAAAGACATTCACATGAGGGTTGTGATAACTGGCTCGCCTCATACATTTCAAACTAAACCCCAAACACAGCTAGCTCTACCAATCAATTAGGCCTACTAATGTTTTGGGTTAGCTTGCCATTAGTGCTGGCAGGAGTTCTACATCACCATGACATTACCCAAACAGTTCTGAGACCACCCAGAGATATCATGCCTTATTATTCACAACCAAGGCTCAGATCAATCAAAACAGCCCTTAGAGTGTTATAAGCAACTATAGTTGCCCAATGATGTAAGATATCAAAACCAGATGCAGTTGAAAACCTATCATGTGACAACTTGTTTAAAACACGTAGCCGCAGGAAAGATTTTCAACAGCTCAGGATAATTACATATTTAACCCCTCTGCGCAAATTTAGATGCCAGCATCTGTAAATTTCAAAATTCCATCGCTAAATAATTCTGTGATTGAACTTACAAATGTCTTGCTTCACTTAAATAATTTTCCAGAGTCTCTGTGACACAAATACTGATTATAAAGCCTTAAATAGCCTCATGCACAACAGGAAAATATTGCCATTATTAGTATTCTGCGCAAAGGGGTTAAGTCCTTTAAAATGTATTCAGCGCTCTAAGGGTTAAAAAGGGTGGCTTCAATTTGACAACTTTGAATTGTCCTTTTGAAGCAAAACAACAGCTAAGTGGCACGTTGATATTCAAAGAAATGAAAATATTTTCTGCATACACCACTTAATAATGGGATTAACATCAAACACTGCCAAAGCACTCGTGCAAGCCCTGAAGCAAAATGCCTTCCGCACCAAGGAATAAATGCATATAAATCCCCGTTGTTTGAAGTTTTCCATTTTTACTCCTGTATTGTCAAAAAGCAATGAGGAGATTTATCTTGTCTTGAGAGAATGTGTGTTTTATGCTCACAGGAACAGGGAGACGGGCTGTCTCTCGCTCCACAGCAACAGTATTTCATTATTTATTGCTTTCTGGATATTTTTTGACTGTGATATGTCGGTCATGATGTTATCGAGAGGATAAAAAATATGAATTTGTGCAGCATAATTTGCCAAAGTCACCAGAGGGGAAGAGCTGTCCAGGCTAAAGCGGAAGGATCATTCATCGCTCCTGATGGCGGAGTGAGATGTCCGTTTATTGCCTTTTTTCACATCCTGCCAGAGAAATGAAAAGTGCATAACTCAATTATTACATTACTCATTCGGAGCAAGTGCTTCTATATTTAAATGATGCCTCTCATCATGCATGTTCAGACTGGAGGTAATTAATTCCTGCGTCTAATAATGCAAATGCATTCTCATCACAGGCATGGCCTTAACTAAGCAGAACATGAGATAATGTGGTGAAACAGAGCGGATGACACATTTACATCAGGGTAAATTATAGGCAATGACAGGCGCTTTTTTTTTTTTTTTTTTTGCTCAAAAGCCATTTTTAAATGAATACACAATGTTCTTTGCCACTTCCAGAGGGATAAAAGCTTTCAAAAATCCCCTGACCATAAAACAAAACAAATTTTTTCCAGCAGGAAAAAAAGTCTGGTTCCTCATTTGCATTCTGATGGCAAATATAATAAAATTTTAAAAAAAAAACAACAACAACCAAAGAAAAAACAAGATTTGTTAGACCAGCTTGTGGTGAATTTATAATAGGCATCTTTCAGAGTTATTGGTCAAAACAAACTTCAGAAATAAAGGTAATGGGGTCAGTGCCTTTCAAAGAGGGTAAATGAGATGGAAGTTGGTTGTCTGCACAAAGCAATACAGTGATGAGCCATACGACTCCGGGCTCTTCGGGAGATGCTCTCCTGGATGACCGTACATCTCAGCTGCTCAAGCATGCAGCACAGGTGTTCACTGTTATAAACTGACTGAACTTAACAGTTAAATTAATGTATTGTTTTCTTGTTATTTAAACTACAAGTGAAGTCCTACTCGCATTTACCTGTGGTTTAGACTTAACATACACGGAACTCTGTTGTAAACTTATCGTAAAATTACAGTTTAAATAACCGACAAAAAAGGTACCAGTTAAATTAATTGGCAAAAAAGGTGCAAGTTTATAGCAGAGTGTGCTGTTTCCAGAGTCAGAATAACTATCCATTTTGTTTGCATTAATGTAGGGGATCAGGGATGGACCTACTCTCCAATGCAGTGCAAAAACCTCAGCAGTTAACAAAGATACACACGGGCTCCCTCACCCCGTCGGAGTGCCACGCCCTAATCTCATCTCTGAGTTCGCTCTCCATATTGCCCCTCATCATGACAGCAACAAGCTGGGCCCAGACTTGTCCTCATCCCGAGGTTTCACCCCCCAGCACACCAACCAATGCACCACCCATTCATCCAGCTCAATCATGGCAACAGCGTGATATTAACTGTAAGTAGAGTCCTGCGTGCATTTAGCTGAGGTTTACAATTAACATTCATGGAACCTCTGTTATAAACTGATTGTAAAATTGCAGTTAAAGTTACTGGCAAAAAAATGTGCCAGATAAAATAACTGGCAAAAATGGTGCAAGTTTATAACAGTGTAGGCCAGGCCTACCCCACTCAGTTCCTAGAGGTACACTGAGCTTTAGGTTAACCCTCCTGCCCCAAACAAAGCACTCTGGATTCACCAGTTGGAGCAGGGCTGCACAACCCTCTTCCTGGAGATCTACAGACCAGTACATTTGTGCTGCCATCCTAACAATGCACAGAACATTCAACTACTATAAATCCATATAACTAGTTGCACTGGGCGAGTCATAGTGGTAGATTCCAGGTAACAGAGTATGCTACAAAGGTAATGTTATCAAGATGCTTGAAGCCCCTTTGCCTTTCTGCACCATGATGAAGATATCATAAGTAGTCTATTGTAGTTATTTAAGAGGGTTGAACTGGTCACAACACTGTATATAAGGATGAGGGGGATAAAAATGAGAAGATATAAACCATATTAAATGACTACATAGGAGGAAAATGCTAAGCTGAACTCACGGTTGTGTGGTGTTATTTAAAATAACCAACATAATAAAAAAGATACCCTGAGCAACAAAAGAAACAGAAGTTAATACAAGTCATAAAACTGAGCACTTCGGTAATTATTTAAAAAATCTTTTTTATTATTAGTGCATGCACATTTATACTAATTTGTTCTTTGTTTTATGGTCAGTTTGACTGGGTGGCCATACCAGTTCTTAAACAAACTTGCACACTTGCATTTCTTTTGTTGTTCAGTATATATAGGGATTAAGTCAATTGCACAAGAAGCCTTGAAAATAAAGTACAAAAAATTGCAGATGGATAGTAGTAAATAGTGTACTTTACTGTGTGCAAATATAGAGTATTCATTAAAACAATATTCTTTTGTTTGTAAAAGACTGAAAAAAGATTGTGAAAGTTAATTTGCTTGCAATCATCCTCATAATTGGAGAGGTATTTAATTATTTATCATTGCTTTGTGGGTCTGCTGCATTTGTAGAATTAAAACACTTTGGGCATGACAACAGTTTAATTCTGCTGAAAAAAAGAACATTGTATTCCCGAGGCTCTTTGCATCCAATTCAACTCTGCAAGGCAAACCTGAAGGTCTGTCGTCTGAATGTTGTTTGCCCGAATAAAATGCAATTTTTCATCAGTCATGTGAATCCAGAGCAGTTCATGGTTGACTGGTTTAAACTGCCGTGCCAATCTTCATAGCACTGTCAGCTATAGGCTGCTACAAACATAAACCGGCACTGCTTAATGACTGTCATGCTGTTTGAGAGATTTCAGCTCTGACCTGAGACCCGAGGTTGGGTCTCCATTGTCTGGTGAACATCACAGCACAGACTTTCACAGATTGTATCATAATAATCTCAGCCCTCTTAGGCATTACCCAGGAGTGGCAGATAGAGATTTTATCCCGAGTCTCCCATCAATCCGCCACTCGATGCCACAGCCTCGGATGGGTGCCCCTGCATTTGCATTAATCAATCACACCACTGCAACAGAATGAAACAAAATGGAGGCTTGTGGCACCTTGAGAGACAAGGAGTCAGAACCCAGTGCTCACAGAGTGTTTTCGGCACCACGTTGCACACTGTTACACTACCCCAACAAGGCCAGGGAATGCCTGGGTTCTTCTCATTGTGTCACAGGCAGAGTCAGCTGACAGTAACTCTTTGCATGTTTTCTGAGCATTCTTTCCCAGTAGTCTTCAAGCTGTTACCCCACCAACGACACACAACTGCATCTGCGGGATCAAGAGGATGATTTGTCCCCAGACTCAACAAAAACATGCCAAGGCCCAATTCCAATCCGACCCCTTACGGACTCACTGACTTAGAGGCGCGTTCACGGGAAGTCCGTGAGTGTGTGAGGGCTGTTCCATTGTCAGATCATCAAGTCAGTGAGTCTGTGAATGAGCCTTAACTGCCCCCCTACTGTAAGTCAGAACCGATGTTGACCTTGTGCAAGGAAATTACCCACAGTTCATAGCGTTGTGAAGTGAAATATGGGTGATTCCGTCGGAATTAAATTTAAAAAAAAGAAACAGAAGGTGGAAGGAGCAAGAAAGAAAAAATTTTACGTGTAAGTATCAACATTGGTTGTCACAACTGCGTGTAGTTTGGTAACGTGAAAGGGCGCTGTTCCATTCCAATGTGTAGGATCTGGAGCCCTCTCAGACTCACTCCCTTACAGTTGACGTCAATTAAGTCAGTGAGGGTTCAGCGCTTGAGTCTCCAGGGGGCGGATTGGAATTGGGCCCAAATGCTAAAAATGGCACCCGTACTCACCTGGTAGAATGCTGTCATTTTTTTTATCGGTATAATTTTTATTGTTTGACATTGAATTAAACAACAGCAACGACACACATTGTATATGTGTTTGCCAAAAGTAAGCGCTTCCATAGCCAAATATCAAGCCAGAAACGAAAAAGTGCAACTTGAATTTCTGTAAAATTTCATTACAGCCGGTCAACATTAAAGGTAAGCACGTTTTCTGCCGTGTCGACGTTGCCGTGCTGGCGTCAGTAACCAATTGGAGCGAGTACGAAAACACAGGTAACACGATATGATCATCGCAACGTGAGCATTAGCTTTTCCGAAACTTGTCAGGCGATAGGACCTGGCGGAACTCTGCGTGAGCAGTGGGGACGGGTAGCGTGAGCGGAAGTGAAACACAGACAGACTCAGCTGCTTCGGCCGCCGTTAGTGGGCAGGTAAGCAGCCACTTGCTGGTATTTGGGATTATATTATACGAATTTGGGCGATGAATACGACGTTTAGCCTGCGGTTCTCTTCCTTGGGTCACGTTGAGGTTTTTTGCGCTTTGCAAGTCAGTGCTATGGGCCTTGAGGAAGCTAGGCTAAAGCCGCTTTCACACTGGACGCGAAACGAATTTTTTCGCACGACAGATTGCATTCAAAGTTAACGCAAAGACGCGAAATTCGCGTCTTTGCGTTGCCTTTGAATGCAATCTGCCGTTTGAAAAATTCGTTTCGCGTCCAGTGTGAAAGCGGGGCTGCTAACTGCCGTTTTGTTTGGTTCTGGTGCTGACGGTCACGTGACCTGGTGGGGAGAATTCCATCCTAATTTTACTCTTTACCCCACAGATTGTGTTGATGTGAATTATAGAACCGTGTTTGATTTCAGGCGGTTCATTTTACAACACTAAGATGTTATCTGAGTCTGTGACCTGGTCTTGTTTTGGTCCGTGTGGTCAGCTGTGTTATGAAGGTCTTGTCCGATTAGTTATTACTGTGGCGCACGTTTTCACCCGCATTCCGGTTTGCAAGATGTTAATGAAGATCCTCCAACTGTTTTAGTTTGTATTTATGGCAAAATGTGGTCATTCATGGACGTTTTGCGTAAAATTGCGCAAAGCGGTGTCATGGGTCTTTCTGGCTGCCTACTCATTGCCGAAGTTGGACCTCCTGATCATGGGGCATCATTTTCTTTCTACGATTAGGAAGTCGTGCTGGAGTAACCGAATGAACGGCACCGTCGCATTAATAAATGAAGTGTCACGTCAGCGAAATGGCCACTGCGCGTAAATATGTAATGTTGCCAAGTGGAGCAGCCTATCCTCATGTGACGCTTGCTGAAATGAAATTGGAGTCTCTTCCCTTAGTTGCCCCCTGGCCCTGCATGGTGGGCTTGCGTTCATTTAAAGAGACACACCACATTTATATCCAAGACGGCGCTTCACGCAGATCCGCTGGGTTCTTGACTTCAAAACTGGACTGTGGAACACAGTGCAGTTCTCCATGTGGCCGACCGGACATTTTCGTGTGGGTGTACAGCACATAGATGGAACAGCTTGGCAATGCTGTCAGTGTTCATTGTGTCAGAGACGTTATTGGCTGTGAAAATTCTCTAAATGTCATGGTCCTCCTTTTTTTCAGAATTGACCTAATATTCCCATTTGGATGCGCAGTCATGCGGCAGTTCCCCTGTCAGAGATGAGGCTTTGCATGTCCAGCATATACACTTCATTCAGTACATTTTCTAAAATAACTTTTCCTGAGGTAGCACCAGTGTTCAAACTACGATCTGTGGTTAACATGCATAGCCTGATAAAGAAAGCTAAGTCACCTTTGTTTTTTATGAGACCACTGTCATCTCGTGGTGAATAAAGTCCGCGATGGAAAATTGGCCGTAACGGGCGAGGTGGGAGGCTGGAACTGCTTAACATTTTCAGTGTTTGAGAGAGACTCGACCAAAGAGCATCAGGTTTTCCACAACTTCCTTCAAACTTCTTTTTCAGAAGGAAATATTGTGTAAAGTAGGCCTGTGTGTGCTTGCTCACCCGTAGGCAGTCAACGTCAAATCAATTTTTGACTGGTTTTTACCCCTCAGCCCAAAAGGCTGACTGGGTATTGCTATCTTTCGTGCGGTCGAGCGGCCGGCGGGCGTCTCCAAAAACTTCGACATCGGGCTGAGGGGTATTCCGTGCATTGCACGCCTATTTTTATTTATTTATTTCTCATAGGATGACCCACGGGCACCAGTCCCATTTACGGGCTCCGACTAACACATTAAACACACACAAATTTAACATGTGACACGCGTAAGGCAAACGTTAAAAACAAATGCAACCTAATAAAATATACATTGATACAAATATATACATGTATATCTAAAATGTACAAACATAGAATTCTATATAATACATATTCACTAGGGGTTGTCCACGGACAAGCTCTCTTCAATGATAATCAGTTGCCCATCTGGAATGGTGGTTGTCCGTATATCAAATCGCCAACCAATAGAATGCCAGGTTCTGTGTTGACCAATGATGATATCGTTGCCTCGTTGCAGGCCCATTAATTTAACTTTTTTTTTTTTTTTTAAATATACTTTATTTAGATGTTGATCAATACAGTATGAAGCAACACAAACAATGTGAACAACACAAATAAAAAGTATTATTAGAGGGGTTAATGTTGCATATCAATGCCAGGGGATTACATTTCACAAACCAAAAAAAAGTATGAATCACAAAAAATATACAAAAATAGAAATAAATTGGTCTACATTGATGCTATAACAAGTTTGTAATTCAACAGTTTGTATAGCTTTTTTGTTTGTGGAATGTTTGATTGAGGTGTTTCAACTCCTTTTCAAAAATGAGAAATAATGGTTTGTGGTTTGAAATTTTCGATTTATGGATATGATACTTGGCTAAAAAAATAATTAGGGTAATGATGTAAAACCATTTGTTTAACTTCATACAGTGTACCGTGGGTGTGGTGACGTTTTCACAGACCTACTCCCAAGATTCTGGGGAACGTGTGGATATGCCACTAACGCGCGACTGCTTATTAAACGATGTTACTCTGTAGAATATGTAGCCATCCATCTAGCTAGCTAGCTAACGTTAACTATGGAGAATCTTTGTGAATGATCGTCCACATTATGTAGTGCCATTTGTTTTTGCCCAATTTAACCCGCTTGTTAGCTGTACCAGTGATTGCTCTTGAGGTAGCATTACAGGCATAGCTTGGGAAAAATGGCAAACGTTACAGGGAACTGCAAGGTGATAATTGTGAAAGATCTACACCTTCTGCTGAGAGTCGATGGATTTAAAAACCACTCTGTCACATGAATGGTAACTGTGGAAAATCCTGTTTAATCGATATGATTTGATTTAGCCATGACTTAACTATCTTACCTAGCTTTCGTGCGTCAAAACTGCATTTTCAAATTTTGGGACGTTGGCTAGCTAGTAAGCTAGCTCAAAAGCAGTCACTGGTACTGCAAACTAGCTAGTGAATTTAGGGCAAAAACAAATGACACTGCTTAATTATGATGATTATTTAGAAAGATTCTCCATAGTTAACGTTAGAAAGCTATCTACATGGCTGCATCATCTACAGAGTAACATAGTTTAATAAGCAGTCGCGCATTCGTGGCATAGCCACAGATTCTACGGTGTCTTCGGAGTGGGTCTGCGTAAACGTCACCGCCCCCACGGTACACTGTATGAAGTTAAATGAATGGGCCTGCAGCGATAATTTCATTGGTCAACACGGAACCTGGCATTCTATTGGTTGGCGATTTTTGATAGGAATGTACCGCTGAAAGTCTGAGCCCGAGCAGCATATTTCGACCATAGTAGCTGTAAAAAAATGGATGCAGCTTCCTGGTACCGTAAAATGGCGTTCTGTTTAATGGCTTGCAAATGGTGACGTCAGTGGTTGCAGAAAGAAGTTCAGTGCTATAGAAGTCTGAGAAAATGACCCTACTTTCCCACCTGATTTTTCATTTAAATAATGATTTTTTCACATTATTTTATGGCAGCCCTTTTCAAGTTTTAAGTCTCCTTCAATATGTCATTATGTCCACTTTTGTAAATTTTGGTCCCATATAGACTAGAATAAAGGATTAATCCAGAATGTGCTTTAGGGGCGTGGCTATCCTCTGGTCCTCGTCCGTTATGGTCAGATCCGGAGCCAGGGTCATCCCCGGATCTTCAGTACACGCTCTAGTCCAATAGAAATCACATCCGGTTTCAAAGTGACAACATGGTGCAGTTCAAATTGCCAAAATTGAGGCTTCCTTATGGTATGCTGAAACCAATTGGTGACGTCACAGAGGCTTTGTCCATCTTTTTATACAGTCTATGGTTTCGAGTGCGCAGAAGCTGTTGTTCGATGGGCAACTGATTTTTCGTTTTTACTTGTCCGCGTGAAAATGCTGATTGACCCGGGCAACTAATTTGTCGTTCACTGGTAGCAGAGGCAAAAGTTGTTGTAGGATTGGCAAGCTCTTACTTCATTAGCGTATGTGTCATTCTACAGCACTGTGACTGAAAGTGTTACAACCAGACCAAAAGGAAAAAAACCCTAAAAATCTAGTTAAAAACCAATTTGTCACCATTAACTCGCAGCATTCAATAATCCAGTAAAAGGAGGATAACTGAAAATATTTTTAGGTTTTCCAGATCTTATCTGGGGAAAAAAAAGTTCTGTACATTACGTGAAGTCCTGAAAAATTTTAAAAAATCACCTAGAATTGAGGAAATCTGTTACGTTGCTTTCTGCTTGTGTGAAACCTCACTAATTAACAAATTGATGAAATATTTGGCTTTTCCAATCTATTGGACTGTGAAAAGTAAGGTTGCAGATGTGCGGACCATTTTGAGAGCAACATGCGTTTACCATGCAAATATCACATGGCAAAGTCTTTGAAGTTCCTCAACAAGTGATTTTCTTAAATGCACGTCTTCAGTCATACCCTCTCATTTGCAGAATTTTGAATTTTCACCAACATGGCCAGTGAGCCCCATGTAACTTTACACTGTTCGTCAGTAACGTTTTACAGGTCTATTTTGGATGGAAAAAGGAAACATTAATCACCTTAAAAACATTTGAATTACTATGCCAATAAAATTATTGTCACTAACTTTTGTCATATTCATTCTAGATATTTCATCTTTCAAAGTGGAGTTATGTTAAATGGCTTGATCAAACTAGGCCTATTATGTGTTAGGGCTGCCTGAGGTCTATAGTACTGTATTTGTATACATACTTTATGTCTTGGCCTGTCTTAACACTGTGACACTCTGCTTTAACAAAACCAAAAATGACTGCTCTGCCCAAGTTAAGACCACATATCGGATATGTTCAAAGCTTTTATTAAATTCTATATTATACATTAATTCTATACTCTAGCATTTATGGTATCAAATGATAAAATTACATTTTGCTTATACATTTCAGCAAAAGTTGTATTCGCAGCAAAGTGTAGCAGATTGTGCATATATCCAGAGTTAATATTCCGAGATACTTGGTCAGATTCAATTTGAATCTTTGCTGAAAACCTTGAATAGTAGATTCTGCTTAGTTGGAATAAAAGCTGGCACCCACACTGGCCCTCTCTGGAAAAGATTCAGGACCCCAGGGCTATCTAAAAATAGAAAAATCTGCATTGGGCAGAGGTGTCAATTAGCATAGTATGTAAATTTGTGTATGCAGGCACAAAAGGGTTAAAGATTAGGACTGAGGCCTCAGCCATTTCACCCAACTCCTGAGTAATAAGCGAGTTGAAAAAAACGTCACTTCTCAGCCCGCGAGGACCGTGACTTGAAAAAGTGGGGCTTGATGCTCGTACTTAGCCACGTGGGCTGTAGCTCAATTTTCCCTGAGAATGAAACCCTCCCAGGCTGCGTCCTGCGTGCTGCTGTTGGGAACTGATGTCAGTTTGGATGGCTTTTTGCCTCCAGACTTGGTGCAGAGCTCCACTGCACACTGACAGAATATTGGCATCAATCCTCGGTTCTGTCGCCGTCAAAGCCATTCAACGTGTTGAACGGGGAGCTGTTTTTGTGGCTACTGTTGTTGGCGTAATGGAAGGTATTGAAGTATATCGGTCTAAAAAATTCAATTAACAGATTTTCTTACCCTCTGTTAGTGGCTGTACTTGGTAGAAATGTTCTGCTTTTTTCTTTCCAAATAATTGCTGGATCTTATCAGCGAGTGAGTTGAGAGCACTGATACTGAACTAATAACATTACCATTGTCTTTTATTTCAAGCCATTCCTTATTTTGTACTGTTCAAGCTATTCTGAGGCGCGTTTCCCGAAATCACGATGCTGACTTGCATAGTTGGGCCCATTGACAATGAATAGACAAACTATGTAAGTCGCTAACTTTGTTAGCAACTATGCTTTTGGGAAACGCACCCCTGTTTGAGAATGCATATGCACCAAAAAAAAAAAAAAACAACTGCAATAGGTTTTTGGCCCCAGGAGCAAAACACAGAAAAAAATAATTCCCCACCTGCCTAATGACCCAAAGGACAAATTTGAGTGTTTGGTTTGAGTTCATCCACATTGGTGCTGATCGAAAAACTGGTAAGGGCCCATTCTGGGCCCATTCTGATATGGTCGAAATGTCATCTATTCTCATGGCCAACAAAATATTAAGGTTTTGTCTTTCACGTGCTGGGGGCCCTGATTGTAGGCAGCTAATGATTAGCTTTGGCAAGTGTCCAATCTTGTCCAAAAAGGGCTTGTGTGATTGCAGGTTTTTACTTTACCTCAGCAGGTAGACACCTGGGAAATTCTGAGGTATTGTCAACCTAATGTCCCCTCTGTGACTGATGATACTAAAATGATCCCCAAATGGAAATGGAGGGAATAATCGAGCTTTTTCCTCTCAAATATAGTAGTGAACTATTAGACCCATAAACTGTAAAAAATGATTTTTAATTCATCAACATAATTTTGTTTTGGGGGCGGTTTAGTGTCTCGTCATGGTGGGGGAGCATTTGTCAAAATACCTCGGAATCGCCCTCCTGATTTTACTCCTAGTCTTCAATGACCCAGCAAATTCTTCACGAGGCTATTTTCAAACCCACAGCCTTTTTGCTGCAACTGCTGCAGTGTGTGTTATGAATTGTTCTGGATCATAAGGTCTTCTAAATCCTGGTGATGTAATGTTTTGCAATGAGGAAACAGAGCTGTCTGCCTCAGGAAAGGGGATGGTTATTAATTTGGCTGAATAGAAAGAATTCTGCAGTTCATGATGAAGGGTAGTCGGCCTGCAGTTATTTTTACGACTGCTATTTGTGCCACAACTCGGCCTTGCTAAAGAAAGCTTCCAGATGATTCCGAGTCAGCAGATGATGACATCATTCTCGCCTCACCTGGTCATTCTCGGGAGTGAACTCGAGATGCTGTCAGTGTTCGCATTTTTACCCCTTTCTGTCCTCTGATGAAAATATTTTTCGCTGTAGCCTCTACTCTCTCTTTACCTTAGGCAAACTTTTAACTCTCCTGACATCGGACCCTTTGCCTTAATTATACTTTTATTGATTAAACATTGATGAAGCTTAATTAAACCGTCCTCAGACACCCTGATATGCTGTACAAAGTTTGGCTCTCAGCCTGTTAACTTCGTGATGGTTCATTGGGGAATCCAGCAGTTTTACACTCTTGCGGTTCTTTGGCATTAAATAATACAAGTCCTTTGTTGGCAGTGACACCTCTGTCTGTTTTAATGCAGAAATACATGGGATGTAAACTGGATCTGAATGGGGGGTACTGCAGATTTTTCCCCTGTCATGGCCTGGAATGTAAAGGACTCCAACTCTAATTTATAAGAGTTTCTGGCAGTTCCCAAGGTAATGAACAAGTTCTAGGGAAAGAAAGAAAGAAAAACATGTCTTATGTAACATTTTAATTTTCATTTTGCAGCATCTTAATTGTGCATTAATCCAAATGTAAATAATTTGTTGTACAGACCCCCTTAAAATCAGAATGGTGAGCTGAAATAAGCAGTTTTCTTCATTTGGCAAGTCTATAAATGCTAAAATTTGATACAGCTCTGTGACCCAGGACCTGGGATACTCGAATGAGTTCAGGCACAGCAAGCTCTCATTTTTGTGTTTACCCTCTTTGTGTAACCCCTTAAACTCCACCTTTTCCTCTAAAGTTTTCCCTTAAGTAGGTTCAAAGTGAGAAAAAAAACATCAACTTTGTTTTCATATTGTAGGACAGTGTCACACACACATTCTGTATCTGCTGTTTGCAGTGCTTCATCACACTCACATTGAGAGAAATATTCAAACCCAGGTTGCCATGTTTTATGGCCACGGCACTACATCAAATGGAAAATATCTTGATCTAGTGCAATGGTAGTCAACTCTGGTCCTGGAGAGCCGCAGTTACTCAGCACCCAATTGATGAATTAAAGCAGTTAATTACACACTTAACTCCTCTCACATGGTGTTTTAGGTTTAAATAGGGCGGGGAAAACCAAACTCAGCACACCCTCTGGCTCTACTGGACCAGGGTTAGCTGTACTCCTGCACGATGGAAATAATAAGCCAATCAATCAATTACCAGGAAACACCCACAAGACTCCTAGAGCCAATTAAACAGACATGCAGGTTGTGACAGCAGTCTACATGGAAACCAAGATTTGTCAGTATAATTGGACATTTAGCACAGTTGTAATGCAGACAAACTAGAAGTACAAAGTAAAGGTAAAAGTCTATAGGGCAGGGATAGCGAGCCCTGGTCCTGTAGAGCCACAGGGTGTGCTGAGTTTCTTTTTCCCCACCCTATTTAAACCTAAAACACCATGTGAGAGGAGTTAAGTGTGTAATTAACTGCTTTAATTCATCAATTAGGTGCTGAGTAACATCAAAAACCAGCAGGCACTGAGGCTCTCCAGGACCAGGGTTGACTACCACTGATCTAGTGCATCATTTTGTGCACATTTCCATTGAAATCACCAAGACAGATCGAGGATCATTGGTAACCTTGGAATCTGTCATTTAGAATGGACCAGAAGCTCCACAGGTCTGAATACAGCAGCTGCTTTTGATGAACTTTAGTGGGTCTGTTTGTTTTATCGGGTTAAACATTCTTATTTAGAGTTGTTCTAGTTCCCTCTCAAAGATGTAAATAAGCTTATCTCTTGTATTGTACTGGAAGCGCTCTAGGAACTTCTAAGAATGATGTGAACAGACATTTGATGTCATCAGAATGGGCATCATGTATTTAGGTGATTAATTTACACATTAATCCTCTGGGCCTCAGCTGTTCCAGTAAGGTTTTTTTAATTTATCATAGTTTGATTGCATCACTTGGCATTGGGCCAAGTGCATTTGATTGATTGTATCGGGGTTCATTTATCCTTTATTTTACTATCATGAGGTGATATCTGCCATTCAGAGCGGTGCACCTTAAAATTAACTCTCATAATCATCAAGACAGGCTTGTCAAACAAAAAATTAATATGGACCGGAGAAAAGGGCAGAAAAATCAGAAAGCGGTGACAAAAATTGGGCCGATGCCTGAATAGAGTGGAATTTATGCCATTTTTTAACATTGCAAAAGAACACCGGTTTTTTTCCATTGGGCGAACATGAATAAAAGGTGTTTTGAGTCATTGTAAGGTGACATTGGAGTCTTTCAAGAATATAAGTAGAAGTTATTTGAAGATCTTGTACAATGGTGACGAACCTGAAAGTTATAGGCCTGCTGAAAAATACTACGGCTGTACAATCAGTGGAGGCTTGATTTTAAAATGGGGGGCGGGGATGCACAGATTCGAACGTTTTTCATTTCATCCGCTCTTCTACAAAGGAAACCTGACAATCCATTTTAGTCACAATGCAGCATTTTTCCTGCCAGTGGAGGAGACTTCCTTGGTGTCGGAGGTTGACGGGTCTGGATGGTGTCATCACTTTATCCAAGTAACGAACAAGCTCTCTGAATCATGGGTAATGAGCTGCTCCTGCTTCTGTGTGAAGGCTCCGCTTGCAGACATCGCAGAATTCTCACTGTCACTTTCGCCGCCCCAGGCTGTAGCCTGACTCTGGTTTGATAAACTCATTTGTGGGAAGGTTGTTCGCTCGGGCTGCTGCCTTTGAATTTTTGGCGAGATTAGCTTGTCCTCTCTGAAATGAAACTTGAACCAGCTGGGAAAAAAAGGAAAAAAAAGAAGCATTTGGGAACTGAAGAAAAAGGGCGCAAAATGATTTCCTGGCTTTTGCAGTGTACCTGTGAAGTGAGGCTGGCCTTTTAGCAGACAAGGACATTTTGCTATCAAAGCACCAAAGAGCCTGTCTGATCCTCCACCTCCATTTTGAGATTTGGGAGAATCAAAGCCGCTTTTGCAGTGTTTACAGCTGCGGTCTCCAGCCCCCGGATTCTCTTGCTGAAGGGGGGGGGGCGGGCACATGACACAGGAGCAATGTTGGTCCTTTCAGGGATGGAGATGAACTTTGGTAATGAAATTACCTGTTGCAAACCACAAACTAAAAGGCCTCTTTAGTGCCAAAGGAGCTCGAAAGGGAGTTGAATGGACGATTAGCATGATACAGTCTCTTTGCCACACATCCCAATGTAAGCCCAACCAACTCCACAGCCCTTCGGCTTTTGGTTTGAAAACACCAGAGGTTCAAAATCGTTGGAGGATATTGTTCAGTATGTGTTTTTCAGGGAGTCTTACTGGCTTGTTTGGGATGTTTGGTACGCACCAATCAGGCACACCAGTAACACCACCTGCCTAATGATCGTCCTTGTGCTGCCAAAATGGCTCCGTAAAACTGATGTCCACTTGAACTCCAGGACTCAGGGTTTCTCAGAACAACAGAGGGTCACAACAATACCTCAACCCAGCTTGTCTCGTTCCCGAAGTGCATCCTGCTGCTATCTCTTCCCAGGGTACACTGTGCTCACGTACTCGGCCGATGCCTATGATGTAAAAGAAATCGGGATCTGGAGGACCAGGAGACCTTCTCCAGCTGCTTCAAGGTCCAGTTTTTGTGCTTGCGTGATTATTGTAGGCACTTCTTACAGCGAATCAGAGTTAGAATGGGCACCTCAGCTGCTCTGCTGCTGAAAACTGCTGTACTCAGCAGGGTGCGCTGTCCTGTGTGTTGTGATGCATTCCGCTCATAAGTAAAATTCTGTAGTGCCACAGTGGCCCTTTCGTCGGTTCGAACTGGATGGGATTGTCTTTTTTGCCCTTTGTATGGAGCCTTGGGCACCCAACACAATATTGTCAGCTGACTGCGTTTCCCTCCTTGGGCCACTGTCGTTGAGTATTTAGTTCTGCTGACTGAGCGCACAGCTCCTCTTGCCACTTTGGAGATGCTCTGTCCCAGTCGTTCGGCCATCAGGATTCGGTTGTTGTTGAAGTCGTTCAGGTCCCATTCTCACACTTCAAATATGTTCAGTACGAGAACCGGCTGTTCTATTACCATCTAAGGTCTGCCTGCAGATCTCCACATGCGGCGGCATTATGAGAGAATTTTATTTGCCTCGTTCGTGTGTTTTTAATATTTTGATTCCTCAGTTTATGTATATTGAAGGGGCTATTCCTCAAAAATGAAACCACCTATAGTTTTAAAAGTGTTTGCTTTGCACAAATAAGTCACACACAAGCCATACGCATTTTCCCAGAGCAGCTCAAGACATTCATGCATTTTTCGCCCCTGTGGTTTCACAATGCACTTGCTGTTAGGAAAACTACCACAATGCTTTGCGCTCCCTCTCTACTCCAGACAAGCCCTCAACTCTGTCAGGATCTGTGAGCTGCAGAGGTCACAAATTATGTTGCCTTGGTGCACCATTCCAGTAACTGCAAAGAGGGCCGGTCATCACGATGATGCCCATAGTTTGATCTGTGCTCAGATAAACAGGCTACTAAAGGGCCAAACCTAGAGGTGTTATTTTATACTCTACCTACAAGTACAGTACAGGCACTAGAATAGCAATGGACCACTGAAAACACAAGATGTAACGCAGAAATACCCACAAATAGGTTTGCAAATGTTAAAGTTTGCAGCAAGCATTTTCTTCTTGAGGACTAGGAGAGTGATCTCCAATCGCAGTTATTGGGTTATTCTCCTGAACTAATTCTGAACGATGTGGCCATCCCCTCCATTTTCTGACCCAAGCAATTCATGTCAATCAAGACTAATTTTTGCCCTCAAAAATTGGGCTGGAGAAGAGAGGACGACTGACTGAGTCGGAGGTGAGTTAGCCAGCTGTTTTCTTCAGTGCAATTATCTGGCAAAAATTTTATGACTGGACAAATTTTCTACTGGCTTGCTAGCTCCAGCCAACTCGCGTTTCAACTATTGTTATAGTTACTTAACATTAATGATGCTGACCAAGCTAAAACTCTAAGGGTATGTTGCCGAAATGGCTGGCGACACTTTCTGCTTCTCGGCTTGCTCCAGACCAGAGTAGGGTTCAAGTACTTTCAAGTACTTTCAAGAATTGGATGCAAGTATTTTTTAACTTTTTTTAAAATACCAAAGCGCTTGCACTTGTATCGGAGTATTTCCTCTTAATGCCTAAAGTACTTGTACTTGTATTCAAGTACTTTTCAAAGTTCTTGACCTATCAGTCTTCTAAGTGCTGACACAGATTGGTCAAGTACTTTGAAAAGTACTTGGATACAAGTACATGTATTTATTATTAGGTATTATTAGGTATTAGGTATTAGGTATTAGGTATTAATATTATTAGGCATCATTAGGTAGTACTCGGATACAAATACAAGCACTATGGTATATAAAAAAAAAAAAATGCTTGCATACAATTCTCTAAAGTTCTTTAAAGTACTTGGACCCAACTCTGCTCCAGTCCGCTGCAACTGCGATCAAAACAAGACCTTTGCTAGCTGATGGTAATATTCTGGAAGGCATGTTGTCAAAATAGCATTGCGTAAAATGTGTCCTCGTCCATAATATCCTCTGCACTCATATTTGGGGTGCCGTTGCTGCTCTTGGAAATGTCGCTAGTTTGCAAGGGAAGTCGGCAGTAATGTATTTGAGTGGCATCTAGGGCAAGCACCATGGCTGCCCGAAGGCAGAATTGGCTTGTCGTGCCTCTTTCCTTCTAAGTACGTCATGGGACCGGTACACATCAAATGATGACACTGGTGGGGGAAATGGGCGGATTTTCAGGCTGATTTCCAGGGACGCTCGAAAAAGTCGCAGAAACTGCATGTATTTTTAACACCATCTTTATCTGTGACACGTGGAGATAAGGTTGAAAATCGACGGTGTGCTTTTAAACCCTATAGGATGGTTAATCGACTGCTCGAGTTTCTGCTCGATACTGAAGTTACTTGGGAAGATGGGTGACATGAAATGGCTATGAGAACAGGCTCAACCCATTTGTATATGGGTAGTGATTTGGACACGTCGCCTGTCAATTTTGGTTGGCATGGTAACCTAATTGACGAAATAATGGACAATTTTGAGTCAAAAATAAGCCAAAATGGGGAGAAAAAAAATGTGGGTGATCGGGGGCTACGCCCATTGGTCGCGGGTGACCGACCTGTGGAGTTTTCCTGAGGAGCTACAGCCCCTGAAAAGTGTAGGGAGTGCTCTGCATTCGGCTGATGTGATCTGTAGTGGAGCGTCACCAGATATGCTCTACACAGCAATAAAACCCGTCAACCTCTCACGCGGGGTGTTACATATTTCTGCATGCGTCGCGAGACCGGCCCGGTTTTGATCACGGAGGGGACGGGTGATCAGCCGCCGAGCCAGCCGGCTCATTTTAAATCTCTGCTGCTGCCGCTGCACACCCGGGCAAGAGGAATGTGTAACTTTCATCCGTGTCCCCCGCCTTCTGACCGCCTTATCTGTGGCCTCCGCGGCTCAGAGCCGTGCACGAATCCCGCTATGTGACAGCAAGCTTTGGCGCCACTGCGGCGCTTGTGTCCGTGCGTTAATGCGCGTTGAATAATTCATGCGGACGGCTCGTTCCGGCCGGCTCTGATGCGCCGACGCACGTACTCTCTTTGAAGCGAGCGACCGCGGCGTAATCAGTGCAGCCAGCTGTAATTGAACTTGCCTTTTTGCTTAATGTTTCTGAAAGCTCAAAGGCGCTCGGTGACCGTCACAGGCGTGGCGTGCCTCCTGATGATGTCCCTGTCGAATAGCGCGTCAGAGAGGTACTAGGAACTTTTTTTTTTCCTGCGGGGATCAGCTGGTTCTGCCGCCAGTGTTATTTCGAGCCGCGTCAGATGTGTACTGCCGCGTCTTGGGTAAAGCATAAAAAAAATCTTCCTTGCGTGCATAAGCTCATCTGATGAACTCAAACCATCTATTAGATTCTGTATTCAATGCATTTTATTTTGAAAACACATTTGTTGTGGTGACAGATTGTATTAGATTCCGTTCTACTCCATGGGGTAATGCATTTTACAGGAAACGGTTAATGGATTTGCAGGTGATGAGGTTGCAAGACAATAAAAGTGCCTGTAAATATCAAAACTAGGAGAATAATTCTAGGTTTGAGCAAAACGGGACAAAAAACACCAGTGATGGTACTTATACTGCAAAGATGTTGTAGATTTAGCATCATCTTTGATGGTATTTATTTTTAGCATATGAGCACCTGCTAAGGCACTTGAGAGCTACACGTAATATGAGCTGCTCTCCTCTGGAGCCAGAGTGCTGTCGTGATATTTGGCTTCCCAAGTGGTCTTAGCAATATTTGTTTTTCCCGGAGGCGTAAGCCCTGTATTTACATTAGCGCATCCTGGTCCCTGAGAGCCTAGGACGTGCTCACATTTCATCTCTACCCTGAGAATTAATTACAGGAAAAAAAGACTGTTTTAGTCAGTTGTGCTGAAGCATTCTTGAAAAAATGGCTTTAATTTTGAAGTCTTTGTACCGTAATTACAGAAGCATTGTTACAGGTTGTTCCAATTACTTTGAATTTAAATTGGCATCATAAGTCTGCTTAAAAGTCGTTGCACTTAGGTAGTCTCTGAAGCAAGATTAGGGTGCTTGCACATTTCCTAATGGGCCAAAAAGTTGGTTCCGAATTCTCTGTGCGTTGGACGCAAAAATCCCAAGATTTTCTTAAAGGCAAGGGAAATCCTCAAAAGATAATGGCAGCATGTGCTAAACGCCATAATCCTTCGACAGCCATTTAACCTAAAGGCCTGGAGGAGGCATGGTAGAATAGTAGTAACATGGAACTACTGCTCTAAGAATGACCACGTCATACCTGATCCTTTGTAAACTAATGGCCCTGATCTTCATGAAGCTAGTAATCATTCCATCGTTTCAAATTATTTAATGACCCCCACCCCCCAATTGTCAGTCAACAAATGCTTGAAAGGACTTGTGAGATCTTACCGGTTGATTGTCTTTGTGAGATCTAACCAATGGGCAGCCTTTGATTTATTTGATTCCCGAATAACTCCCCAATTTTTAAGGACGTGCAACATTTACTAACAGATTTGTCATTCAGTTGCCGCATTATTTTGTTTCTCATTCTGCTTTTCAGCTGTGGCTGTTGCAGTGAATTTCAGATGTACTCGGGGGGGGTCAATCACGACTAAACGTGCATTTGTTCTGCACTCTTTTGTATTTTCATTTCGTGGAAGGATGTGTGTAAATGTGAAACAGGATGTGTGTAAATCTGTAATCCATTATAAGCTTTAGCTAACAGTTAACTCTCTTACACTTCACTGCACAGGGAACTTTACCATGTGTCCAAAGAGTTAAATCGATGTTGCATAAAAAAAGTCTTCTCCTGAAAACGAAATGGCAAGTGCTAATCTTTCAGGTGCTACCCTCCAGGTTCTTTCTATTGATATTGTCAACATCCTCCATTCGGCAACGCGTCTGAAGAACACAAATGATGGCTTGCTCATGATGCAGTTTGTGGTCTTTGGGTGTCCCAAGTGGGTCAGTTAATGGATCTGTCACTATTTTCTCAAGAGCTGCATTCTTAATGCTCAAAAGCCATTAGCTACACTGCAGTACCCTGCGGAAATCAATAGTCCAAAACCGAAGTGTTGTAAATTCAGTCCCATCCACAGAATAACAAGAGTAGCTAAGGTATGGTCCTTGAGGTGGAATATGGGCTTCCTTCAATAAAATTGCTGTATACCTCATTTCAGAAGAAACAAGGTGTTCTGGGTCTTTCTTGCATTCGTTGTCGTCTTCGACTTTAATGGAAGTCTTACTTTGAGGGTAATCCTGTCTTAAGGTCATCGAACCTGGGCAACCTTGCCGGTGATTGGCTGACTTCTCAAGACCATTCTTTAAGAACTCATTGCAAAAGCCCTCTAATGTTTGGTTGCTGTTTTTTCAGGACTGCTTCAGGTACAATGCAAGAAAATAAAATACGGGCCTTTCCATATGAAATCACCCAAGTACATTATTGTACATTTACATACACTGAGAGTAGTTGTGCCAATGTGCAAATGGCCCTTAAAGAGGGTCTTATTTTTACGAGTAGGAGTATTTGTTCCAAGTTTGATTGTGTTGCATTTTGAAGTTCTTTGAATAAGCTTTCATTTGAGGCCAACTTTTTGAAAATCAAAACAGGCCCACGTGGTCAAAATGAGGGTCAAAAAGTGCACCGTTTCAGTAATTAGCTAAAGAGGGGCTAATGTTTCTCCAAATTGGATGAAGGTAGAGAGATGTTTTTACCTTCATTTGAAACTCCGTCAGGTATTCTATCAACAATGTAAATGGCAAAGGGGACATTCTAAGGATACTTGCATATTATTTCATTTGAAATCGACATGCTTGGCACCAAATTTCTGTGTTTAGGGGTTAATTGCAACGCACTCAAAGGGTTAATCACTATATTAAAAGGTTTATTGCAGACTATTAAACAGAATAAACATATCCCGAAAGAATGAAATTTGTATCCTTATTAGTTCATTGGTTATAACCCTTTGAAAATGGTCACAAACTGTGACCAGAGGGTTAACGTGGGCCACGCCCCCTTTTTCGGGGGCCCATAAAATGAGAACCACTTGCAATTTAATTTGCTCATCACAGGCAACAAAATATTACCAAATGATGCATTTCTGAGACGATCAAGACGGGAGCTTGGGTCACGCGGTCTCGCATGTCCACTCGTTGGATGCAGGGATCCTTATCGCTCTGTAAAAGTATCGATTAAATTTGTCGCTCAGCCATGCTTCAGCTGATGGGATGCGAAGTTAAGGTGTAAAAACTCATTTCACTTTGGCTGAGTTGAATCAAAGTCCAGTATTTAATCAATCAGGGGGAACTCAGAAAAGGAGGACTTTAATGGGTTGTTTTGATCTTTCCACCTAGTTTTTTTTTTTTTTTTTTTTAATCCATGCCCTCCTGTTCGATCGATTAGCGTTGTGGTCAGGGTGACCTATGGCAGGCTTGGCAGCCATCGCCACGGTGACATTAGGATTTTATGTAGAGTGGAAATGCTCCTTTACTGCAGAGTCCTGGGTTTTCAGGGCGTGTTAAACCGAGCCTGCAGTTTCCCTGGACCTTTCCGTTCCTGTGAAGGAGAGGAAAGATTTGTGAAGCTGTGAAGGCGTGGCGCTCGTCAGCTGTGGCGAGGAGCTGAAATGGCTCTCAGGACTGACTCTGCAGGTTCTGCCACTGAATCTCAGCGTGAATCTGCTGAATTTCAGCCGACCCCTGGGATAGCTGTTCGCTTTATTGCGCTCGCAGTATCAAGATAAGTCCTGTTGCTAATTGGTGGACCTACTTTCAAGTGCCCCAGGACTCAAACTCCTCGCCTTGTCAAAAGCCGGGCACAAGCCCTTCACTGCATTAGCATATTTTAAATGGCTCCAGAGAATAACTTTCAATTTGTCGGAGCCAGTGTTTTTGTGTGTTTTTTTCCCTCCAGTTTGAATATTTTTCTTTCTTGCTGTTGCTCAGTGGAGCGCGGCCCGAGTTTCCCCGATAGGCTGCAGAATGACGGCGCTTTGAGCCCCGGGCGGTGGAGGCGAATCGAGCCGTCGGCCCTGTTGGCTGGACGCGCGTAGGAGGGCGCGGCTGGTGCTGATCTATTCTGTCTGGATGTGATGGGCGTCGCTCGAACGGGGCGCGTCTATGAATACAAAGTGTGTGTGAACAAAGGAAGCTCTTGCTATACGTGCCTGGCCGTCCATGTCGAGGATGATTTTTTAGCTGTTCAAGCCCATTACCGAGCCCCTTTGCTGTGGACCTCTCTTGGCTGTGCCCTGTCCGTCCTCGGCGTGTTAAGCCACCCCGGCGCGGTTTCACAAAGCTGGATTGCAGAGTTAGCTGGATAGCCGTAGTTAGAAAGTAACAGATTTCTCACTATACTAGAACGCAGACTGAAGAAGACAGACCGATGGCAGGCTCTGTTCGGTGCGAAACATGACTGTTAATCTCTACTTTGTGGAATAATGCCTTCTAGAATCAGTGCTATTTGTTTTGGAATCAGAAACTTGTCTGTGCTGTATTTATCTTGTTCCATGCATTCTGAGCTTTTGGAATTGTGGCATTCGCTGGAATTGTCGGTCACTGATGAACCATTTGAATCCCAAACAAAGTTGATTTAAACTCTACCTCCTGCTTCCCCTAGTTCCTACCTGAGTGAAATGTGTGCCTGTTGAATGAGAGCAGACTGTGCCCCCGTCGACTGAAAAACGTCAAGTCCTTGTTCTACCGTCGGCGAAGCTCTCCTCGCATCAAACGAGAACCGTAATAGTTAATTATCTTTAATATTTTGATTTAATCTCTAGAATATTGACATTTACCACCTTGAATTGACTTAACGATATTCATTGTTTGTCGACAAAAAGAGGTTGGAGTAGCCAGTGAGAGGATTGACGAGGCTATTTTTCAAATTTTCATACCAGCATCCCTTAATATGAGGTCTCATTTAGGAATGGTATGTATATTATGATCGACAGTTTCTCTTGGGCAGTATAAAATAACCCACTAGATAGAGCAACTGTGACACACTTTAGCTCTACTGCTATTCAACCCCTCGGAGTCTTTGCTCAAAATTTGGTCACTAGAATTCGGTGTGTAACTGCTCGGTTGGAATGAAAGCCTGCGCCCACACCAGCTCTTTCTGGATAAGATTGAGGACGCTTACATTGAAGCGTCCATGGTATTCTCGTTGGCATTCTCGTAGCACGAACTGTGGGTTCGTTTTTGTGGTTGCACGGCTGGTCACTGAGTCGAGTCGGGGAGATCTGGCTCAAACAGCTGTGATTGGTGTTCCGCCTGCATGTGCCAACACGCAACAAGTCGATAAAAAGCCTGACCTGTTCTGCTCTTCCCCCCCTTTACATTCAAATTGACGGCTTTTCTGTGATGCTGGCGGCGTAATTGGCCGTTGCAGTTCAGATTTGCTCTTCCATCGAGTGAGGGACACGGCACTTGCAATAAGGTGTTTTTCTGCCTCTTATCATAGAAGCTGTCCGTTGCTGTTTGCTTCAGCAGACATGAGAACTCCTTAAATTTCGTCTGTTAGTCTCGTGAGGTCGTCTGACACCCTCGTCGTAAAGAGCCCCACTGTGTGCTGGTACTGCGTCTCGGTCACACCAGCCATTGGACTTTCATTCATTTCCAGCCTCACAGATATGTAGGCTGGTAAGCATAGAGTTAACATTATGTGTGCGCGCTTGCACGTGTGTGTGTGTGTGTGTGTGTGTGTGTTTAGATGAATGAATGAGTGGCAAATTTTAAAGCGCTTTTTTCGATAAAGTACTAAAGCGCTACGTACATCGGTGAGCCGAAACATTGAAACCACTCGGATGAAGCAGATGATGCTGATAATCTTGCGACCGTGGGGCATGATGAGGTCTGCCGACAGACCCTCGACTGGAAGCGGATGGATGGTTCTTGTGGTTTAACAGTTGAGTGCAGGAGGTGGAACCTGAGCAACTTCGATGGAAGCCAAATTGTTTTTCGCCTGACGAGCGGGTTTGTGCGTCTTCGAAGTGGCAAGAATTGCAGGTGCTCTCGTTCAGCAGTGGTGTTTTGGAGAAACGGTCCTCAAACTGACAACCGGCTATTTCACGCCCATGGCCGATTTATGCTTAATGAAGGTCATCCCATCTGGTCCAAACCGACAGAATGGCTAATATGGCACAAGTTGCAAAGAACTTTATTGATACTTACCTGAGGAATGTCACGACACACAGTGCATCGTACCCTGCTGAGAAAACCACTTTGTAGCCAGCAGACCAGTCAGAGTGTCCATTCTAACCAAAACACTGCAAAAAGTGCCTGCAGTAGGCACTAGAGCTGTTGAACTGTTTTATCTGCACCATTTACCTGGGAAGAAATGGCACCAGATGCACTGTGGGAAGAAAGCAAGCTGGTGGAGGCAGTGTGATGCTCTGGGAAATGTTCTGCTGGGAAACCCTAGGTCCGGGAATCGGTGAGGAAGTCCATTTAGGATGTTTTTTTTTATAGCAGAAAGGGGATTGCTGGTAGTTTTAATATTGTACA
The DNA here is from genome assembly GCA_029721435.1 of Gymnothorax reevesii. Lineage (NCBI taxonomy): Eukaryota > Metazoa > Chordata > Actinopteri > Anguilliformes > Muraenidae > Gymnothorax > Gymnothorax reevesii. The sequence goes on along the minus strand of CM056579.1, from coordinate 19,086,486 downwards.
CTGAACAAAAATGTAAACGCCTCATATCAAATATTGATGCCACATGGAGTTAACAACTCGAAGTGAGGGTATGCTGACTTTTTCTTGTACAATGGGATATATCTCTTGATTTGTGTACATTTTTGTGTCGCCTGCGAAGCATAGTGGCACATAGGGATCACTTTGTCCGGCGTCTGTCTGTCCGTCTGTCTATCTGTCTGTCCGGTAGTCACACTTTCAGTTGGTAGTCACACTTTCACATAAGTGCTTCGCAGGCGACACGTGTTCACCTGAACACTCTAGTTTAATCCATCTCTCTGTCAGTGAGCATTTGCTCAGTGATGCAGTGATTTCAGTCAGTACATGGGTATGGCATTTCCAGACGGTGATCAGACAGAATGAGCAGTACCCAGACACTCCTTATACTGGGGACAATAGAAGGCCAACCCAAAATGTCAAATTTTGTCAAAAGTCATCATGCCTCAGATGTCTCAGGTCATGTGCCATTGGCATGCTGGATGCAGGGATGTCCGCCAGAGCGGTCGCTGTGCAGCTGAATGTTGACTATCGGACGATAGGCCGTCTGAGAGTTCGTTTCCAACAGACGGGCAGTACTGCAAATCGACCTCATCCACGTCGGCCCCGTGTGACCACACCAGCACAAGGTCGCTACATCCGGCTCATCCACCTGCGGGATCGGCTCAGATCAGCGACGTTCACAGACCGTTGGTCTGCACAACAGACGCATCACACCACAGACAGTCCGTAACCGCCTGCGAGAAGCCAACTTGCACGCTCGGCGTCTTCACCGTGGTCTGGATCTCGCCGCTGTCCGGCGTCGGAACCGACTGGCATGGGCAAACGCTCACGTTCGAAGACCCTTGGCTGGCTGGAGAGGAGTTCTGTTCACAGACGAACCCCGCTTCCAGTTTTTTCTTCATAAAAACTCAAAAATTTGACATGGGGCGTTTATATTTTTGTTCAGAGTAGTTAATCAGTGTAAGAGGCCATACATTTACCACTCGGTTGCTTGCTGGTTTCTGTTTTTGTGTAATCAGTTGGAATTTTGGATTGTTTTCTTGTGATGTGGCCTCAGCATTAATTTGAATTTAATCCATCAGAGCTGCGGATTGCAGTCAACTCTGTTCACCTGGTTATTTGGTCCGGCTCTGAATACATCAAATGCAGCTAATTAACTAAAATAAACACCTCGTTACAAAGTCTGGAATTGCAATTGTGGTTGGAATAAAACTCCGCACACAAAAGGTCCTTCTGGACTGAGTTTGAGGACCAGTGGTTTAGTGAGATGTGCCCACTGCACTCAAATGAGTTTTAAATTAAAGGAGGCATGTTTTGTGGAAAGCACGATCTGTTCTTTTTGGCTTGGCTGACCACCTCTCCCTGGGGATAATTTATCAAAACCGAACTTGGCAATTTATGCACAAAAAACACTTCAAATGCTTTTTTTCTTTGCATATCCGCCACACTTGCTTGAAGGTTTGCTAGGCGGTGTTATTTTAAATTTCTCTGCTGTGCACACTTGTTGTTGTGTGGTAGATGCTAGGCTTTGTGTCTATGCTGGTATATAGAGGCTAGACTATGTGTGCATGTTGGTATATAGATGCTAGACTGCGAGTACATGCTGGTATGTAGATGCTAGACTGTGAGTACATGCTGGTATGTAGATGCTAGACTGTGAGTACATGCTGGTATGTAGATGCCAGGACTTGTGTAATGTAGATGGATGCTAGGCTATGTGTCTATGCTAGTATGCAGATGGTAGGCCTTGTGTACATGCTAGGATGTAGATGTTGGGCTACCAACAAATGCTGGATTTTCGATGCCAGGCTGTGTGTTTATGTTGGTATGGAGATGCTAGACTATGTGTACATGCTGGTATGTAGACCCTAGGCTGTGTGTGACTTTGCCTCTGGTCCTCAGGATGACGCAGAAGCACTACCTGGAGGGTCAGGTGTACTCTGTGCCCCTGATCCAGCCTGACCTGCGCAGAGAGGAGGCCATGCATCAGATCGCTGACGCCCTGCTCTGCCTGGAGAAAATCTCGACAGACATCTTCAGCAGGTAACCTCAGCTGCACGCATGTGCGCATACACTCACTGATACATACACATGAAACATGCGCACACACAGACACACCCACATCCGCATGAACTCGTACATGTGCAAAAAAACTGTGCACACGCATGAAACAATCTTGTATACAGACACGCTTGCAAGCTCCTGCATTAAAGTCACACACATAGAAGTGCACACATAATGCACACACGTATAAAACACACAATATGTACATGAACGCATGCCCATTCATGCTTATGCACACACTTACACTCACTGAATTGTCCAGAGTGAATTTCCATCTTCAGCAATCATGGCAGCTGGTACTGGACAAACTGCAGTGTGCTAGAACATGTACATGTGCAAATATTAGGTCATGAAAATGTGCATGTAGTCTGTAATCTGTCGTACACACTCTAAAGCGAGCGTATACATGGCACCTGGACTCTTTTTGTTAGCAATAAAAGGAATGATTACCAGCTTTGGCCCGAGTTTCACAGGGACTCTTGTTTTAAATTTTTTTATAAAGCTGCTCGGAGTTTGAAGGCCATGCATTATTAATGCAGAAAGCTCCGCACTGAGGGACAAAACTTCTCATGAACTCGTATAAATGAGTCCTCGCTTGAACTTTCATCAGTCAACGAGCGATGATTTGGCAGAATTTGCTCAGGGACGGAAGCCGTTCAGGGGATGTGGATTCTGCTCTTCGTTCGGCTCGTAATCAGGGAGGGAGTTTAAATTGTGATTAATTACCCAGCAGCGTTACACCTGGAGCTGAGGACGGTCGGCCAAAATATTGGGAACTCTGACAGAATGTTGCCCCCCCCAAAAAAATATATATCGCTTTTGGGGGAATCTAGTTTGACTAAAGATACCATTTAAATGCAAATGTGTGTCAGAGCGTGAAGCACCGGAGATGAACGGAGAATTTTCACCTGTTACTGCCACCGTCCATCCGGTCCGGCTGCTGTAGATGCCCGTTGGCGTCTCTCTGGAGCCTGCAGTGGAGCTGTAGCTGCGGAGTATGGGAGCTGCACCCAGCCTCTCGTGTCAGAGATGGAGATATTTTGCTGGATAATGTGCATGGCGAGCGCAAGCATATCTAGTCATTGTAAGAGGTGAACCTTTTAGAGTTTGGAGAGTTTTGGTGTTTTTTTTTTTTTTTTGGGCTGGGGTGGGATGATTACAGTCACCCCCTCCTATGTCTGTCTGTCATTTTCTCTCTCTCTCTCTCTCTCCGATTCACGCAAGAGTGCACAGACACTTTCGCACACACTGACTGCGTCAGAGGGAGGTACACTGTGGTGTGTTGCATGAGTGATTCTGAGGACACAGTGATGGCTCTTCGCTGCCCACACACACACACACACACACACACACACACACACACACACACACACACACACACACTTTTTCTGAGGGTGGCACATTGCTGTGTGTTACATGAGTTACATGAGAGAGCACAGTGATAGCTCTGTGGCACACATGCGCGTGCGCACACACACATACGCACACACTTTCTCAGTGGGTGGTATATTGTGATCTCAAAGTCACTCATGTAACACACAGCAGTGATAGCTCTGTGGCACACACGTACTCCCACATGTGTGTAAACACACACACGCACACACACACACACACACTCACACACACTCTCTCAGAGTGTGATACATGCTGTGTGTTACATGAGTGACTTTGAGAGCACAGTGATAGCTCTGTGGCACACATGCGCGCGCGCACACATACACATCCTCAGAGGGAAGTACACTGCGGTTACGTGAGTGACCCTGAGAGCTCGGTGATAGCTCAGTGCTGCCCTCTAGTGGAGTTGTGCATTAGTCCCTCGGTCCCTCACACCCAAGATCAGGGCTGTACTTCACATTCCATCAGTCCCCTGAGCAGTAAACCAGTATACAGTGGCCGAGGGGCAGCTACTTGTGGACTGGATAGTTCACCAGTCCTTCGCAGGTATCATTTGCACCATTAACTGGCTCTCTCGTACCTATGGGTAATTTGAGATTCTCCAGTTAGCCTGACATGCATGTCTGTTGCGTGTGGGAGTGAACAGTGTACCTGGAAAGAACTCGAGCGAACATGAGAACAACGCGCAAACTCCACGCAAGATGGCCCAGGCAGGATTCAAACCTGTGACCCTCTTGCTGTGAGGCTGTTGTGCCACCCGAGTTCCAAACAAGCTAATTTTATGTGCTGAAGAGAGGAAACCATTATCAGACTTCACCATTATCCTCAGAACACTCAGATGCTGGTTAAGAGAGCAGCGCGGGCATCTGGGGCTCTCAGCCTTGGGGAAGAGCTGCTCAGAAAAGAGCCTCTTCAGGAACGCAGAGCCACACGAGGAGCTTTCATCTGTGAGCGGGCTGTGATCCCTTTACGCATCATAACCCTCCCGCCGCAGCGTCAGACACCGCCGAGGCTCTGGAGCTGCTCTGATCCGAAACAGCGGACCTTGGGAGTGAAATTTAAGGCCATTTCCACCCCCTCTGGTGCCATTGGAAAAAGTGTCCCCCCTCACTTTGTTCTTTTTTTTAACATTTCTTATTTTTTTGGGCCGAGGCTATTAAAGACTCACTTTTATTTCCTTTGATCTTGTCTGGCAGTGGCCCTTAAAACGGGCCTCAGCGACAGACTGGGACAGAGCACGGTCAGTCGCAGGCTGCGGTTACCATTCATTTCAATGTTATGCTTATTGATACTGGCTTTTTTTTTTTTAATTACTATTATGAGAATTTGTTGTGGAGCCCTTTCTGTGAAATGGCAGTGCTGAGATGGCAGTACAGCCGCATTATATTTTAATATCGCGAGCCTTCGCTTATTTACACAATGCAGTCGCATCACCTGTGCCATTGGACGATCACATAGTCAAGTGCACAATTTATTTTTGTTCAGCTACATATGCCTGGCCGATCAGAAGTGGTCGCTACTGAGCGATGAACTAATGAATTCTAGCTGGCTTTACCGCAACTATTCCCCTTAAGGCAGCACCAGGTGTTGCCTCGTTCATGTGGACCCCAGCCATGGCCGGTAATGGCGTGGCCTGGAGTCGAAGCGACCATCACGATCATTTTATCTGTGAGCCACCCGGAGGCCCCCAGCGTGAACACTTTTAAAGCCCTGGGGAGTGTTGTCTGTCTGTATGTTAGCTGCATTTGTCCGGCTTTTGTGCCTTAATTTTCCTATAACATGACTGATGAAGAGACAGAGTTGATGACACTACACTTGAGTTAGTGATCTATCTGTCAAGTATAAACCTTGGAATTTTATTTTCACTGTTAAGCTGTTGTTTTGTTTTTTTTTTTTCTTCCTCCATCACTCATGCTGAGCACATTTCCCTCTCTCAACTGGTTCTTGTGAAACTGTCAACTTATTTAAGACTAATCTGGCTCCGGAAGAGTTAAAACAGTCAGTAGTATAGTTTAGGAATCTTTAGTCCACTTGGTTTATTAATGTTGTTTAACCACAAGACTAGTAGTTCTTTATTAAAGCCTGCGGACTAAAAACACTGAAATTCTCCTGCATTAGAGCTGGAAGCTCTGTGCAGCCATTTTGTGACCGAATCCGTTGTTTTACATTCCGCATCATGGCTGTGAGATCTGACCAAAGTACTGGAGGTGGAAATCGTCTCTAATCCCCATCAAAGAGGAGTTTTGTACCTCGGGCGGAATAGATGATCATCTCTCCTGCCCTATGGTCAGCCTTTCATCGGGTGATGGGGGAGAATGAAGGACGGAACCCAACACTCGGTCTATCCCGCGGCTGTGGTAATGCTGAGCGGCGGGAGGGTGAATCGTGAGCCGCATTAATGCCGTGATTGATGACTTCATTTAACACTGAGACTCCTACTGCGGCTCCTCAGGGATTCTGGGTAAAAATGCATCATTTCCTTCTCGGATTCTTAGCGTTTATTTACTCCGTTTATTTATACTTTGTTTTTTTGGGGTTTTTTTTCTCGTTTCTTGAGTAATTTCGCTTATGCTTTTATTCAAAACGGCAAAATTCCCAGAAATTGGTGACTAATTTGCATTTAATATACGTCTGCATGAAGCAAACCATGAAAAAATCACTGCCACCTTAAAGTTTTGTCACCGAACTTGAAATTTAGGCGGTGGTGAAATCATTGGATACCCTTCTGTTAATGCCGTGTCTGTGAAGCTCACTTCATATTGTTTGGGCGGGCTCAGGTGCAGATGGGTTCAAGTGTGTAGAGATTTTTCAAGCTGTAGATAAATGGCAACCATCCCATCGATTGCCCGCCTGTCCTTATTTGAGTGCCTTCACTTGCGTATACAGTTCTTTTTTGCTGTCGATGTTTTGTGGTGTTAGGAATGTCTTGCATAAATTTTCCCCCTCCCACCTTAATATTATGGCTTTTGTGACCGACGCACTTGGAATTTCAACATTTGGCCCCTTGAAAACAGTGCTAGTATTCAGTGCTCCTTATTATCTGGGGACTTGCCTAGCTAACTGCTGCTGGTTAGAAAGTTTTTTTTTAAGCTGGCTTGCGTTGATAATTACTCTGGCCGGTAGGCCGCAAGTAAGTTTCGGCTCCGTTCTTTTTATTTATTTATTTTTTTCCATTTTCCCCCGGGGTCGCGATTGTCCTGCTCATGCGCGTGTGCGGTTTCGCGATTGGCTCAGGCCTAGACCCGCCCGAGTGCATTGGCATTAAAATGACAGGAATCGCGCACGGAGATGCTTTTATGATTACGGTTTAGATATGTCGAAGTAGAACCCATTTTTCTGGGGTGTTTTTGATATTTTGTCCACGTCCTATACTCTGTGCTCATTGGGAGCGATGCGTCACAAGCTTTTTTTTTTCCTCTTTCAATCTCTCACGCTTCATTCTTCCTCTCTCTACTCTTTGCCGCTCAGTGAAAAGCTGGTTACACTGGATTAAATAAGACTCGTCTTTATCTGACATGATAAAAAATGTATTCTGCTGTTTTATTTATTTTGCTTCAGCCGCTGTAAAGGGTGGTGCAGATCTCTCCCTGAAGGAAGTGCGTGTAAGTGGGCCGAGTCGACGATTTTCCACTGCGGTCGCTCGCTGTCGAATTCCCTCTGTGGGTTAGTCCCAATAAGTCTTCGAGTCGATCGTTCTTCAGTTCACCTGCTCTTGCTTTGCTGTGCCTGCCTGCAGCCAGTCGGAATCAGTACTTTGTGTCCAGTTAAAGGAAACCGATGTTGTCTGTATTGTGCTGCAAATAACTTTGAAGAGTCTGCTAATGGCAAGCAAAAACCTGTTTACCGGAAACGATGCAGACTGGTGGGTCTGAAGAACATCTGCCCACGTTCGTCAATTACACAGCCACACTAGTGTTACAGCTGCCATAGTGTAATACTGTTATTTTATCAACTCCACAAACCAATGATAATTTTCCCTTACAATCTATATGGCCAACGATTTCTCGTACCATGATAATACCCTGTATTGTCTGTTGCTCTGTAGCCAGTAAGTGTAAAGCGTCCAATCAATGACCCTGTGGCCCTGTTCTATGATTTTTACCTCCGCTAATCTGAGCAGAGCATCGTGTTAATCAGAGCACGACCGTGCCTTAATCGATGAGCAGTTTGCCGTTAACTTTCTGATCACATTTAATTCCGATGCATAAGCTCCTTACTGGGTGCCTATGGCGTGAAGGACATGATTTGCGGTGTTTCGGTGGGCATGGTTCTCATAGACTGTTGTGTTGCAGTGTGATGTTTTCCCTGATTGGTTGCGCACAAAACACGTGACACAAACGTAATACTAATGTAGGGCCGGGGCGCGGCAGAGAATGCTATATTTCAGACCTTCATATCAGTACTGTTAGGATCACTAGTGGTAGTTGCAAAATATTCCTGCAGTGATATTTTTCATAAACACACAAAAGTGATGTGGACACGGCGATCGAGTCGGTACAGACAAAAGCTGGAGCGCTAAAACGTGCGAAGAAACTGCATTATTTCACTGTAATACATCCTCTTAAACTAGAAAAGCCTACATTGTGATACTATAATATCTGAAATCCCTGATGATATCTCCTGTCATGATATTGATATAATATCAGTAAATTTCCCAGCCCTACTGTGATGAGTAATATGTGCTGTTGGGCTCTTTTGACTGCAAAGAATGCAAAATACTGTACTCATCTGCAACCTGTCCCACGGATTTATGCACCACCTTAAGGCACATCTTGTGACTGCCTGGGGAGGTCAGAGGCACAGCGGAGTCACAAGGTGGTCACATGACCTGCACTTGACCTGTCGTGTGAAGCAGGAGGAGCTCTCAGAAGAAGAAGCAGAATCACGTTTCGCAGGTGGGCCTGGGAGGACTATCTGCTCCCTCCTGTTCGAACACTTCCAATCAGCTCGGAGCTTTCAGCTGGACCCATTTACACAAATGGATGGAGATGGAGCCGACGTGCTTCTGAACGCTCATTATCTGCCCCAATATTATTTCGCGAGGGTAAATGAGCGTTTGGGAGAATAAATAAAGAAAAAGAAGAAAATCACGCAGATTCTAATCCTCTCCCCAGCTGCAGTGCCGAGGGGCTCTAAAAGCCAGCCAGCTGGTTTCCATGGCGACTGCAGGCAGCTTCCCGTACCCCGGCGATGAGTGACAGGATTGGACTGAGCTTGAGGTGATGGCAGATTGACATGAAGGTCGAAGGTTTGAAGCAGGGAAGAGTTTCGCCGGACGGGAGTTTATGGGCCTGTCTGTGTGTTCAGGCACATTTGGCCTGCTGTCTGTCCACGAGAGCGCGGCTCTGAACTAACAGGACAATGTGCGCAATAGTTTGAGGGAGTGAGAGCAGCTGTTGAGCTGAAGTTCGCAGTCGTGCTTCTTTAACCTGTACCTGTGGGCATCCACTGAACACTGGATTCGGAATATATCAGTGGGGGTGAGATGAGAATAACAGTTTCCCTGCTAACGTGCTAAAGGCTAGTTTTTACTGCTTGCTGTTAAGGTTCTATCCTGCAAACTCCTGCTATCCCTGTTACCTTGTGAGGACATTCTGAGATTATTGGAATATTCTGTAAATGCTGTAATGTTCCCACAGCATTGCGAGAATGTTCCCTGGGCACTCGCTCCATCCCTCTCTGGCTTGAAGGTTAAGATTTGTGGACGCTGGCTACAGTAACTACACCAGGCTTGATGTTCATGGTGGTGTTTAATCACAAACTGGCGCGAGTAAAATAATCATTGAGGCGTAGCGGGTGAAGTGATCCTCGTGCGGACGATGCTTTCGACCTGGAGCTGCAGTCGACTCAATGAGATAAGCCGTGGAGATGCTGGCTTTGCAGAAGCGAGCAAATTGTGTTTGGGTGTCACTGGCGGAAGGTTTGGATTGGCTCTGAAAGTTTGTCTCCACCCTCTTCCATCTGACCGCAACCCCTCCCCCCACAGGGTTTCCCTAAGTGTGGAGAAAAACCGCGCCCAGCTTCAGTCCATCAGTGACCGGATCAAACTGGCTCAGGCGAGAGTGCACCGGATCAAGGGCAGCAAGAAGGCCACCAAGGTGAGGGGCGGAGCTACTGACCTGCCACTCATACTCTCATATACTCTAGTACGCTACATACACCTGTGCTCTCATATACTCTCATACAATAAACACTCCTGTACTCTCATACTCTCATATACTCTCATACACTAAACACTCCTATACTCTCATTCTCTCATACACTAAACATTCCTTTACTCTCATTCTCTCATACACTAAACACTCCTGTACTCTCATACTCTCATATACTCTCATACACTAAACACTTCTATACTCTCATACTCTCATACACTAAACACTCCTGTACTCTCTTACACTCATACACTTTACACTCATAGCCACACATACTCTCATATACTCTATCTCTCAGACACTCCCGTTTTCTATGTGTACTCAGATACTATCTTGTTCTTGGACACTCATTCTCTCATACACTTGTGCTCATATAAGCTCATACACACCTATTCTCTCATATACTCGTATGCCTTCATGCTCATATCTCTTCTACCCAACACAGGCATAGAATAGCATTAAGGATTCTCAACTCACACTAGACACTCCCCTCATGTTCATATACACTCATAAAGACAATGCAGGCATAGAAAAGATGCCCCACACTCATACTCATACTCTCATACGCTCTCAAATTTCTCTCATACACTCCTATGCTCATACACTTTAGTACTCTGATATACCCATGCATTCTCATACACTCATGTGCTCTCATAAATTCAGATACTCTCATACACACTCATACACACAGCACAGGTATAGCCAAACATTTGGGACACTCCATTCACTCAAAACACCCATCATGTGCAAGCGCTCATGTGCAGAGATTAGATTAGATATTCGTGAACCATATTCACATTCGTACACAAGCAGTGCATTCTCTCCCCTACCTGATGTACACACGTGGAAATTCAACGAACACACACACACACACACGCACACGCACACACACTCTCAGCCCCTCTCCCACAAGCTCATGTCAGCTGTGGCCTGTCCACCCGCCACAGACCACCGACAGCTCACACACACACACTCTCGCTCGCTCTCATCCTCCTCTCCTCTCTGATCCGCCCATCCTCCACCTCTCCCCTCATCCTCCCATCTTCCTCTCCCTCTGTTACCTCCTCTCTCTTCCCCTTATTTTTTTCTCACCTCCCTTATCCTCCCTTCTGCTCTCCTCCCTCCTCCTATCTATTCCTCCTTCCTCTTTTCTCCTTGCTTATCCCCCCATCTCCTCCTGCTCTCCTCCTACAGGAGAGCCTGTCCCCACTGGTGCTCCTTAATGCCAGTCTCCTTACCCTTTTTATAGGAGCCTGTCCTCTGTTCGTCTCTGTTCCCGCACGCTGACAGCACCCCACACACACACACACACACACACACACACACACACACACACACACACACACACACACACACACACCTCCTCCCCTTACAGGAGTCGAAGATATTCTTCACATAAAAGTATCGCTCTGTCTCCTGGCGGGCAGCTGACTGACCAGATAAGGCTTCAGCTGATAAAACGTCCATTCTCTCGCTCTCCTCGACTCGCATTTGTTCGCTGTCAACACAAAGCTTTCTGTCTCTGGGTAGACAGTCATTTTTTTTTTAATATGTTTGTGCTGTGTGATCAATGTAGCTACACAATGTATACAGCAGATATGCACAATAACTGGGTTCTTTCAGAGGTGCTGGTAAACTTGGCCTCAAACAGTGTTTCCTGCCTGTATGAAGACGGTATCAGGGGGATAAACGCCGATAAACTCAAAGCACACTTTCTCTAGCGCAGGCTATTGAGCTCAAGCCTTTATTGTGGAGTGGAGACGTCACCCATAACATCTGATACTCTTAAATTATTCTTTGTACAAAAGTAGTTTGTATTTTTAGACATTCCAGTTTGATCAGAGAGGCTTTTACGCTTTCCGCTGATGTGTGCGGGATTGTCTGAAGCCAGGTGTGTTTGGCTGTTTACCTCATATCTGCTGTTCCTGAACACCATGAATTATTTATACTCAGATTTTTTTCATCTGTGCTTTTTTAGCTACTTTCCCTGCATCTACTAACGCAGTGTGTTTACTGTGATCTTGCCACTGTAATTTACGTCTAAATGCTATTTGTTAAACCTGGGAATCCACATATGTAATTTATTTATGTAGGACATTATCATAGTTTGTTCATTTTGTCAGGTTTAAAAAGGAGCAGCTCAGGCTGGAAAACAATCTGCTTCGTTAATTCTTTGGGCTGGTTTCCCAGACTTGGATTAAGGTCCGTCCCAAATTGAATTGAGTTTGGCATGGAGAATCGCTAGGTAGCCGTCACTGCTTGTGATTGAAAGTGTTTCAGAACTCCAGCACTGATTTAGACTGTTGGAAAGTCCCTCTGTTCCTGCTGAAAGGTCTGCTGCTATGCTATGCTATTGCGAATAGAGTGTTGACCCGAGGAGTGTGTCATCGCGCTGGTCTTCATTAAGGTCCGCCTTTCTTCTCGCTCTCCGTACACCTGACAGGTTTTTTCCAGCGCCAAATATCCGGCCCCTGATAGGCTACAGGACTACGTCTCCATCTTTGCCGGGGCCCTGGACCCCGCGGCTCAGAAACGGCCCCGCTACAAGGTGCAGAGTAAGCACAGGACCCTGGATGAGAAGGCACTACAGGTGAGGTACTGTGCAGTACGTGCATGGTGGGACGTTAGTAACTCTGGAATAAGCTTGAGTTCTGAATTCTTTTCAATGCCTTTTAGTTGCCTTTAAATTGGCCAAATTCTACCTCTATGCAGCCCGTTTTATGTCCTATTAAATGCCATGTAGGGATTAGAATTCACTAACATTGAAACAGAGAATGGCGTGGTATTGTACTCGGGCGGTTGTCCACAATTCTGTCAATTTTGAGTTGTGTTGACCAGTGTGTCGTGATTGAACTTTTTTGGTGCACTTCGGAAACAAAACATTTCCTGAACATTACTTGACAGTAGTGCTGCTGTTTCATATGAGTTTCACTTCGGCCGCTCAGTCCTTTTTGCTGTGTCTTGAGACCTGCTTGTCATGTGACATATTTAATCTGAACGTATTTTGCCTGGGCGGCCTGGTGAGGGGTCGTTCCTGACCTGCCTGACCCAACGCCTCGCAGCCCTGACCCAACCCCCCAGTACAGCACTTATGAAATGAGGAGGCCTCATCTCCTAAGCGTGCCTGGAGACCGCCAAGCCACAGTGTTTATGTGGGCTCCCCATAAAATTAAAACCATAACACGGGCAATGTTTAGTTCTCGTACGCTGGAATGTTCTCATGATGGGCGCCATCTTGGGGTTGGATTGAGTCCCTACTATGAATTCCAGTGACACCAGAAAGGTAGGACCATAGAATTCTGAACAGGCAGGCCAACGGAAAAAGGCAACAGAAATATCTCAATATGGCGGACAGTTTTAGGCATTCACGCAATCGTCATGTTCAGTCTTCTGTTTTTGAATTCTCTTGTGCCCTCGCTTCACTGTGGAGCCTGCTGCTGTTCTCTTCTGCCACCTGCTGGCCACATGTCGCAGTACCCTCATTTCCATCCAAAGGCCTTGTGGGTTTGTCTCTGAATTCCTGCTGACGGCAGCATGAAAGAATAGTTTTGAAAACTTCTACCTTAACCCCTAGAGTGCTCAATGCAGCTATTGTTCAGTGATACAAGATATCAAAATAAAAGCTGTTGAAAACCTATCTTGTGGTGACTTGTTTAGAAGTGCTCCTGCTGGGGAGCTCTTTCAAACGAGGTGCAACATGCATGATAGGTTTTCCACGGTACAAGATAATTAAATGTAAGTTTAAAAAAAAATATTTCAGTGCTCTCAGGGTTAATAAGCAGAGAATGCTCTCAGCCTTCTCCGGGTGCCGCGACGATATGTCAGCTCTGCACCTCGCCGCTGGGACTCATTTGCAGTCCACCCCCCTAACCTCCCAACCCTCATCAGTCTGTGTCAGTATGAAGATGCACATACAATGTCCCGCTGTTAAAACAGCACTGCCCTGTCAGCGACAGAGTCAAAAACATTAGCGGGCGAATTCGTGCCATTAGCACCTTGTGGGTAACTCGTTAGCGGCTCGCGCGGAAACGACACCGCTGGCAGTCTGAGGCGCGGGGGAGCGGAGACGGCTGGCGTGGCCTGTGCCTGTGCGTTGCGGCTCGGGGTACAGTGAGAGCCGCGGGCTACGTGTCCGACAGCCGTGCGTTGGCATAACAGATGGAAAGAGTCTGCAGGTCTCCCTGTGTCCCCATCCAGGCTAATGGCTTCAACGTGGGGGGAGGGATGTTCATGATGCAACTCCCGCAGGCAAATGTCTGCCCGCTATCACGCCTCATGAGGCCCCCACCTGTGTTGGGCCCCCAGAGGCTCTCCCCCCTGTGTTTCCAACCTTGGCCTGACTGACATCATCTCTCCCGAGGCTTTCGGTCTCTTCTGCGCTGACATCACTGTCTTTCCCTCTGCCTCTCGATTCAGCAGGTATTTTGGAACTTCTTTTGTGCAAATATTAAGTCAGCGTTCAAGCTTTTCGTGGCTGTCAGTTATCATTAGCGAGTGTTCTGTGAGTATTGCAATGTCAGTGCCACAATAGATAAGGTGGTTACCAGCCTCCTGGTTTATAGGTGCTTGACTGGGTCCTGATGGGAGGCTTTAACCCCTGTGCAGTTTTTACTACAGGGTGTATTATGCACATTTCCCTGTTTAACCCTTAAAGCTCTGAAATAATTTTAAAAAAGATTTAGAAATTTCATTATCTGGTGCAGTTGAAGACCTATCATGTGTCAACTTGTTTAAAAGAGCTCCCCGCAAGTCGCAACATGATAGGTCTTCAACAGCTTTGATTTTGATATCTTACATCATTGGGCAACAGTAGCTGCATTTAGCACACTAAGGGTTAATGTTGCCATCTTTGCGGTTTATTTACCGACTTTTGGGTGTTTTTTATGGTCAGAAAGCACCTAGTTACAACTGAGCAGGCTGTGTGCGCAGCACCTCAGGCTCACGCAGCCTGTAAGGAGTCATTTTGGCTCCTGTCTTTATAGATACAGTCGGCAACAAAGGGAAGGCTCACAAAAGTAGAGCCGAGGGTCTGTGCTCAAACCGGTCTCTGCCATTAGCCATAATTCCGAGGAGTCACTGTGTGCCCTTTTGCACCACAAATAAACAAAAAAAAATCTCCAATTAAAGTTTTACATTTTACCAAATTGTAAAATAGAACCACAAAGGAGGACAAAATGGCTTCAAGCTATCTGAAGAGAGGACGACTTTGGCAGATTATGGCAGGACCTCAGAACAGAACATGTATGTCTGCAGACCACTGAGTCGGATCATTTGCCCAGTCTTTTAAAGCGTATGAAGAACAATCCTGCCCCAGTATATTTAATTTTTTTAATATTGATCCTTGTCAGTAGGCTATAGCGACTCAAAGTACGTCATTACAACTTCTTAGTGTTAGCAAGACTAGTTTAAATTCCCCGTTTTTACAGTACAGCGGACGGGTGGCACGGATTGTTTCCCCCTTGGCCCTAAGCAGATGTGATGTTTGTGGGCGTTCCAGTCGTTGCTGACTGTATCCATTAGGCCTCTTCTACTGAAGCCATCTCTGTTGTGATTGGTCAGTCGCTTAGGGTGTTTTGTGTACGGGAATGTCACACCACTTACCATTACCAGATTTCAGCTCCAGAGGCTTACTGCGCAGCCTTGCGCTCCTTGGGAATATAGACTGTATAAAAAGATGGACGCAGCACCCTGATCTGAAAAAAGAAGCCCATGCGGAAGTTCCGTGGAATGGCATTCTATTTAATGGCCAGCAGATGGCGACGTCTGTGGTTGCAGAAAGAAGTTCAATGCTACAGAAGTCTATGAGAAAATGACCCTACTTTCCCACCTGATTTTTCATTTAAATTATGATTTTTCACATTATTGTATGGTAGCTGTTGCAAGTTCCAAGTCTCCTTCGATATATTATAATGTTCAATTTTGTAAATAATGGTACTATATAGACTAGAATAAAGGATAATGCCAGATTATGCTTTTTGGGCGTGGCTATCCTCTGGTCCTCGTCCGATACGGGCCGATCCAGAGCCACGTTCCTCCCCGGATCTTCAATTCACGCCCTCGTCCAATAGAAATCACATCCGGTTTCATAATGACAAAATGGCGCAATTCAAATTGCCAAAATCGAGGCTTCCTTTATGGTATGCTGAAACCAATGGGTGACGTCATGGTAGCTTCGTCCATCGTTTTATTCAGTCTATGCTTGAGAATTATGCTGATTTTTCTCATTGTGATGTAGATGACTTTGGCCTTTGTGAATTTGATGGTGTTTACATGCTCAAAAAATCTACATACAACTGACACTAACGATAATGAGAAAAATGCAAATACATAATAGGCCTCCTTAATAAATCAGAGTCGTGTATTTTAATGTATAAGAATATTATAATCTCATACTTGCGGTCTGACTGCTTGAAGAGCAGAAGGCGTTTGTCTCGCGAGACACTACTTCTGAGAAATGGTGACGCTACTTATCCTGTGCAAGCAGATGTGTGGGCCTTAAGGTAGAACGTACACGCGGTATCACACGTTTAAAACGAATTATTTTCCTGCTGCAAGGGT
This sequence comes from Gymnothorax reevesii, assembly GCA_029721435.1. NCBI lineage: Eukaryota > Metazoa > Chordata > Actinopteri > Anguilliformes > Muraenidae > Gymnothorax > Gymnothorax reevesii. The sequence goes on along the minus strand of CM056579.1, from coordinate 19,070,299 downwards.
AACTTAATTATCAGGCTATTACCTGCGCCTGCGTCTGTATTGAATTGCTCATAAATTGAATGTCGTGCATTCATTAGGGAAAGCGAGTTGTGAAGCCGATTATATTGTACCAAACAGTGGGAATTGGACCGCTTGAGGAATGAGCGCGGTATTATGAGAGAGGGAGCAGTTATTACATTTTGAATTGCGTGCGGCAACTAGAGATTTCAAGTGAGCAGTAGTCGCAGGTGTTGGGGAAATGGCGTTCTGGGGTAAATTCTGCTCAGAGTGCGCCAAATGCAGACTGTTTGGCCCCCAGTTGACTGGGATAATTAGCAGCGCGTGCACTGCAGAGATATCGGGTTTGCTGCGGATTTGTGATTTCAGTTAGCGCGAGACAAAATTCCACCTTGAATGACCTGATGCAATGAATTTGGATTCAAGACGTGGTTTCCTCTATTATTTTTAGTAATATATGAAATAAAAGTGCTGCAATATGAAGATTAAATAGTCTGTTAAAAAAAAAAAGACAAAGTTGTGAAAGAACAAAGTTGTCCTTGATGTATTTATTTATTTATTGTTATACTTTGCTTGTTTAACATAGCCGGTTGATAAACCGAAGTTTTTCTCAAGTTTTGACTGAATAAGACGGCAGCACAAGATAACGGCAAGTTTCTCCACGCGCTTGGAGTTTAATCTGTTGCCGGGTGCTAAATTATGAATATTAACCGTCGGCTGGTGCAGCTTACCGTTAAGTCCCCGATTTGAAGGTTCTGCTTGTCTTATTTTGCGAGAGAAATTAGCGGAGCAGTTAATTATCTAATGTGATTAATAAGTCAGAGCAGCCAACCGGCAGTCCCAAACATTAAAAAGGGTCTGAGTTATTTATTTGTTTATTTATTTATTTTTTAACCCACAAACCTCCCTCCCCTTCAGTGTTATGCTTCCTGAATTTTCCAACTTGCTGTTTTCAACCGGGGAGTTAAGAGGCCCTGAAAAGTGCCTGTCCCAAGTTTACATGACAGGACCGTGGTCCCCTGCTTCAGGTTCGAGCTCCCCTGAGCGTAACAGAAACTGATTGGAGGTTTGAATGGACAGAGCAACAGTTGGATCTTGCAGGACGAGGCCATGGATTTGGCATGAATTTGACCTGCTTGGTTCAGCAATCCATGCTGGCCTTTCTAAAGGTCAAATCATTCTAACCGTAACCAAAGGTCAAAATCTTGGTTTGATTGTAACATTTTTAGGGGAAAGGGATATGTTAACGGTCTTCAATCTACTATTACATACAGCCTGTCAGTTGATCCCATCACACAGCTTATTAATACTATTTCCAATCTGCTGTATTTAGTAACCCTACAACCTACTGATGTCCTTCTTTTAAAATTCCTTTCATATTGCGGCATAAAATCCTGGTAAAGCAAGGACCAGCACAGTGTTTACTGATTAAAAATGAAAGAGCTGTCACTCTTGGAGTTCATTAGGTCGCAGTACAAATACTATGTAGAATAGAGCAATCTAATATTAGTTTCATGCCAAGTGCCTTCCCTTATTTGACGTTTTAACAGGGAAAGCAGTCGCCCATGATGCGAGCAGCAAGGCAAAGCATGTCTGTCAGCACTGTCTGGACACCTGATGAAAGACTAGCACAGTGAGGCTAAATGTCACGTGTAATCAGCTAATTAACCTTTACTGTTGCTCTAGCTGACAAGCAGTGCAGAAGTTTTTGTTTTCTTTCTACTTCCTGTTCTAGTCCTGAATTTTATTTTAACCTTTGCTGTCCATACTCGCAGACAGCACAAAACTGTGCGTCTCTAATGCCGGAATTGGACGACATCGTATTTTTGTCGCCCTCCACGATGGTTACAATGTCAGGCTTAAGGAATATGGTGCCGTTAATGCTTGCTGTGTTTTGATCAGGTGACTAACAGGACTACACGCATCATTCTGACCAGTATTGGCACGTCTTATTTCACCGTCACACACCCGAGTTCAGAGGTTATTGGGGAGGCGAATGACCCAAACGTTAATCGTGGCGACTTTGGTATTGGGTGTAATGCTGGCTGTCTTGGTAAGTGAATAGAAAAGGGAAAAGATGAAACGGTTGCGGGTACGCTCCTGCGGGGCACAGTATGGGCTTCCTATAAATTAAACAGAAATGCAGGACCTACGCAGAGCTTCCAGGTTGCAACGTTAAGCTTTCTGTTCAGCTGTGGAGGTTTCATCCCGCGAAAGAGTCTCCTGACAACACCTGACTTGTCACCTGACCTCGACCTGTCAGGTAATTGCTTGATTGTCTGTCAGTAGTCTTATTTAAAGTGAAAGACAACTTTTGTCTGAAGTGAACTGCTAAGAATGAACTGCCCCTTAGCTGTTACAGAATATTATTTTGGTACAAAGGTGAACTGAATGATAAATATTTATAGGGGAACTGTGGTGGTCAATAATCTGTCTTCAGCAACCTACAACTGCCATTATTAGACATCGTGATCACTATTTTTACCCAAACGAAACACATTTCCCACACTAAGCGACTAAATGAGCTTGTAGCGAAACGCACGTAAACGAAGAATGTGTTGCATATGTGGAGCTAATCAATCTGTTACTTTGTTCTACCGCACAAGCGATATGTCGTTTAAATGCAGAGGCGCTACAGTTTCTTAAAAATGGCAAAAATAAACTGCTTTTTGAAAGGCCAAAACCATAAAACGTGTTTGCTCAGGCATGTTTGTGTAAAGGGAGATCTCTTAAATTTGTCTATGCCTGGAGCACTGTTGACCAAATGAACCCTTAAATGTACAGTTTAATATTTTGAGGTCATCTGTAGAACACTGTTCTTATTAACACGGAGGTTATCTTTCGGGATGAAGTTATCGCCATGTGACAGAAACCGTTTTGGCTGACTAAACTCATTATATTTGAGTGCTTTATTTCAGGAGATTTTAATGTTTTACTTGGACAAGTTCACTGCTCTTCGCTCATCGTTGTTGAGGATTTATGATGAGAAGTCAGCGGAGGAGTTGTTTTTGTGCTGAAAGCTTCGGCTTGGAAACGCTCCTCATAAAAAGGGATTAATTGCTTTGTTACCCCGGGGATTCTCATATATTTTACCAACGGTCGTCTTGAAGTATTAGAACTTCGCGGCTCAGAAATGCTGGATTTACCAAAGGGAAGAAAGTGCGCTCTATCGGAAGCTGCACTGTGGTACTTCTGTCATTGTATATGAGTAATAATAACCCTTTGGGCGCTGTAGCCAACTATAGTTGCCCAGTGATGTAAGATATTAAAATCAGATGCTTTCATAAACCTATCATGCAGCAACTTGTTTAACCCCTTTGTGCAGAAGCCAAATTTGGCTATTTTTGGGTTACCCACTTTAATGCTGTATAATTCAAGATTAAAGCTTCATAAAGAGGAAAAATGTGGCTCAATTCTGAAAAGACACTTACAGCATTTAGAATTACATAGTATTTCAGTTAATTTTCATGATTATGGTAGAGAAAATGAGCTGCAAACATAAAAAATCTTCATGAGAATTCACCATTGAAATTGCAAAAAAAATAATTCTGAGGATTGACAAACTGCTGGGGCTTAAAACTATACATTTCTGGGATCATAAACTCCTTGACCACAAGTACAATTCATCTTCAACATTACATTCTAGATTACCTACATGCTTTTAGCCAAATTATACAGCTATCCAAGTGTCTCCCCGAAGTCTCAAAATGAAGTCCAGTCAAATCATAAAAAAATCATGTATATAACACAAATAAAGTTTTAAGGCATGAAATTTAATATGAACAAATGATTTTCTGGTTGAGTTTAGTATGAATTTATCAATCTCAGTGCAGTTGAATATCAATGGTCACCAGTAACCACTCCAAAACACAAAACATGCCTTTTCTCCATAATAAAGTTTAGAGTTTTGTCCATTTTACTTTAAAGTGCCAGCACAAACACGCATTAAATAAACTTCTTATTAAACGGTTAGAACATTCACCCTGTAATGGAAGCTACCAGTCCCCGCTTCTAAGCTCACAAACTCATTTCAACACTTATAAGGAACAAGTGCAACTCACTAACTCAGTAATATCTGAATTCTGAAATATACCTTATTTTAACAGATCGGACACTCCACTTTCAGGGAACAATCCATTGCCTCCCTGGATTCAAAAGAAACGTGCAATGAACGTACCAGGGGGTCCACCCAAATGCACGGGCAGTTCGCGTTTTAAACAGGAAAAAAAACCTCGACATTCGACTTTGTTGAGTACGTATACATTCCAAAAACAACAACAACAACAACAAATAACAAAGTAGCAGCCTCACCTTTCTCATGAATCCCTTCTCCAGAGACCGATCCAATAGCAGGAACCCTCCGGTCCTGTTTCATTCTAAATAATTCCAATTGACCATATCCTTATCTCATTTAAATCCTGTAAATGTAACTGGACACTTCAAGGCCAGTTTTGCGAACGCGTTTTCTATAAATCGCGTCTATTTTAACCGCGTAATGTGCATAACGTAGACAGGATACAACAGCGCATGCTGATACGCATTGGTTTGTATGCTCTGTGTTTGTCCAATCAATGTGTTTCACTTACTCTAAAATGTTTAAACACTCGGGAATTGGATAAGAAACGAGCCAATCAATACATTTTTACCGGGTTAGCTTTGCGAGGGTATGAAGTGTAACTCTACAATTACGCAGAAGAGCTTGAGTGTATGGTTGAGTGATTGGCTATCAACGCCAGTACTCGGGTGGATATAATGAAGCGCTGGATTTGTCAATGAATGGATCTGCGCGTAAATCCACGGTAGGAAACTACGATTTTTTTTGTACGTGACGACAGTAATTAAAAGTAGAATGTGAGAGAATCAATACCATGTCGATTTTTTTGCCTCAGAAAACTGATTTTTCTGAACCATTACTTGGAATACTGTTGGCTCACTGTGGCTTATCTGGTTGCTACAGAGGATAACGATTTTTTCTGTGTCAAGATATCGTTTTTTTAAACTGCTGGATCGATACTATAGGCAAGGATACTGACCAGTTTGCACATCAGGCTTAGCTGAGGAGTTAAATTCATGCAGCTCTTGAAAAACAGGGCGTGGAGTGAACTTCCCCATATTCAGAACCGCGTTCGAGGTCTGCTTGCTTGTGAACATTCAATAACTGATCCGGGGGTGCCATTTAGTGATCGAGTACAGTAACAGCGTACTTCCAGTTTGCAGGTCTATAGATGCGGGCGTCTACATCTGCAGAAAGGGGTTAAAAGAGCGCCCGCGAGGGAGCTCTTTTAAACAAGTTGCCGCATGATAGATTTTCAACAGCTCAAGGTAATTACATTTTTATTTTTCCTTGAAAATTTATTTAGCCCTCTTGGAGTTAATTCAAAGATATTTTACCGGGGACGAGAGGGCAACTGCCAGTCCTGAAGATATTAACACGAGAGAATGAAGTGTTTTGTGGGGAGAGACGCTGTCTGACGGTGTTGAGAAACATTCGCTCTCTGATTTACTGTAATCTCTTCATTTGCAGTGTTGCAGACTGGGATATGCCCTCATGGTGTTATTACAGCTCTGCTGAAAAACATTCATTGTAAAAGCACCATAAACACGAACATCATGGTAATCACTTCAGCATAATACATTTTTGTGCTTGTTTATGTCAATGCCGTTCTCTCACGGTCTTTCAATTCAATTTCATTGTACTTCACTGGCATGAAAAACACACATTACAGCTGCCAAAGTGTAGCAACTGAAAAGGAAGATTTAAAAAGGCTGGAATTGTGGGCGAACGTGATGAATATGCCTGCTCTTCTGCCAGAAATCTTCTCCACGCCGAGTGGGTGAGTGAGGGTGTGTTTGTGAGGGTTCAGAAGCTTTTGAAGCATTGACCCTGCTGTGTGGTTGTAATGAGGGCTCGAATTAGGATTTTTTGACTGGGTGCACGATTTTAGGTGCACACTCTAAAACTTGCTTAATTCAATAAAAAAGTTGCTTTGCAGCTGTACAAAATGAAAAAACAAATACTTTGACATGCCATTGGACTACTGTAAATCTGCAATGGTGCAACAGATTAGGGTTATTGGTGGGACAAGATTTTATTAAAATCATGCTGCATATAAGAAAAATAATGGAAGAAATAAGTACTTTAAAAAAAAAAGGAGAAATCAGTGAAACTGAGAGTCCTATTGGTATTTATCACAGTCAGATAATATTCAATCTATAATTCACTTTCACTTTTTTTTTATTTGACTGAGAAACTAAAGTAATTTTCCACAACTCCATCATAGGACCTCTCTGGCCTCAATCACAGCAACAGTGCTGCTTTTAGCTGTTTTTATATTTAGTTCATAACTTCATAATTAAAACCCTCTCCTCCTAGATTATATTTAATTTAGAAGTTTTTTTTATGTAAGATTTTATTAATCACCCAGCAGCCACTTACATTACATCCAGCAAATAAGTGCATGCATCACCCAACATGAATGGATCTACAAACATGAATCTCAGTTACAATTTCCCCAGTGTCTACCAGAGTATGCACGTGCATTATTTCAAGTGTCCAGCCAATCGGTGTAAAACGTAATTTATTTCTCCCAATAGGCCGAGTCCCATTGATACAGGTCGTGGTCTGTGCTGGCAGCGCCCCCTGGTGTCGCGGGGGGGCAGATGTCCCACAAATGCCCTGACCCTGGATCAGGGAAAGTCAAATATGCAGTATGCGATCGGTCAATTATTGAGAGGAAGTGGAATCAATTCACGTGTGAAACGCCCTCTTCTTGGGAGCGCGCACAGAAGCCAGAGCACAAAGCCGAGGTGAACAAAGGAAGATTATAACCACCGTTGTGGTACTAATTATCTCTGATTGCAAGTTCAGTGTTTGTTGATCTGGTTCACTCAATTAAAGCCTGTCAGTGATGAACTTGCTTGGTAGTGTTACCCCCAGAGCTCTGTGGTTTCCGAACACCTGCACCCCTGTCAGTTCAACTCGACGAGTTTTAAATCTTGATCCTGATTTTTAAATACAATCTTACATGCTGTCTCTGTTTGTCTATTCTGTTTATTTATTAGAAAATACTTGGTTTTTAAAATCAAGAAAGTATTTGGCAAAACATTACAAACGAGCATATAATCAAACTCTGTTTACTGTGAAACAAGTGGTGCCAGGCGCAACAAAACCCACCCCTCGCACTTACTTATACCTACTTTTCCGAAATTCAGGAGGCATCTATTCTGGGTCAGTGGCAAACTGGCAATCCCTAAACCCAATTTGGGGTGAATCTGGCCATTAGTTTTGCTGTTAAAGTGTTATCAAACAAACAGAAACAAACGCACAAACTAACCAAACCAAAAACAAAACTCCCTGCCCTCGCCCCTCGGATGAGGCGGGGTAATGACTAGAACTGCCTGTGACTTGGCCGAGTAAAGTTCTCAGTGAAGCAGCTGAAAGACTAATTCGACACCATATAATAGTCAGGTGGCCGTGCTCAGCTCATGATGAGAAATACACGGCCTCTGACCTCCAGTGTTCCCATCGGTTTGTCATTAATTCTTGTCCCTTACCGATAAAATGTATCATTTCAGGTGAGGATGAGCGCATTTTTACAAAGAGGATTTATTTTGGGGGCAAACTTTTACTAGGTGCACACGGTGCTTTGTTTTGGGTGCACCTGCCAAAAACTGGGTGCATAGGAGCTATTTCAAGCACTGAGTAATGCAGGAAGGACTGTTTCCATGGTGACCTTGCTGCGTGGTTGTAATGCTGGAAGGTCTGTTTCCATGGTGACCTTGCTGCATGGTTGTAATACAAGAAGGGCCGTTTCCATGGTGACCTTGCAGTGTGGTCGTAATGCAGGAAGGAAGGGCTGTTTCCATAGTGACCCTGCTGTGTGGTTGTATTGTAGCAAGGACTGTTTCCTTGGTGACCTTGCTGTATGGTTGTAATGCTGGGAGGGCTGTTTCCATGGCCACCCTGTTATGTGGTTGTATTGTAGAAAGGGCTGTTTCCATGGTGACCTTGCTGTATGGTTGTAATGCTGGGAGGGCTGTTTCCATGGTCACCCTGTTATGTGGTTGTATTGTAGAAAGGGCTGTTTCCATGGTGACCTTTCATTGTGGTTGTAATGCTGGGAGGGCTGTTTCCATGGTGACCCTGTTGTGTGGTTGTAATGCAGAGAGGGGTGTTTCCATGGTAACCCTGTTGTAACACTGTAGTATAGGAAGGGCTGTTTCCGCGGTGACCCTGCTGTGCGGCTGTAAGTGATGAAGGGCTGTTTAGAAATGGCGGATGGTCTGTGTGCAGGAGAAGCTGCAGTATTTCCCGGTGTGTGTGAACCCCTGCAAGCGCACGGAGGACGAGGCAGAGGAAGGTCTGGGGAGCCTGCCCAGGAACGTCAGCTCTGTGAGCTCCCTGCTGCTGTTCAACACCACCGAGAACCTGTGAGTATCTCTCACACACGCGCGCACACGCACACACACACACACACATATATGCACACACTCGCAGTCATATACACACTTGCAATCTCAAATACAAAAACATGCCTTTACTCTGCCTCACTCATGCTCGCACATTCTCTCACACATACGCAGGCACGCACACACACACACACACACACTCATTTACACGTGCACACACACAAACATACATATTTACTTGTGCATCTCTACACGGACACACCAACATACTCTCAGGCGCACGCAGACCCATAGTATTTTTGCTTGGACATGAAGTACAGTATCTTAATCTATAGCAGGATGATGTCTGAACACACCGTATAGCAGTATATTTTGGAGTGGACGGCTTTGGGCTGTGAAAAGGATTAAACGGGTGTTTTGTTCTGGGATGCCGGGGTTCTGCGGGTGATTAGGTACAAGAAGTATGTGTTTCTGGACCCCCTGGCGGGAGCCGTTACCAAAACACACCAGACCCTGGAGACGGAGAACGAGGAGAAACCTTTCGACGCTCCGCTGTCCATCACCAAACGGGAGCAGCTGGAGAGACAGGTACGGCCCGGCCCGCTGGATTCCCGGGGCATGATGGGATTGCCTGTGCGCCCCGCGTGCTCCTTCAGTCTGTCTGGAAAGCAGGAAGAATCCCAGTTCTGTCCTGTCACAGCCCCAGTGTCATTTTATATGTGGCTTTGGTAGCTTTTTTCACTTCTCGTTCCAGTGCTCCACTGCCAATGGGGACAAGAGAATGGGGTTTTCCATAATTTGCAAAACTATGGTCCATGAGTCAATTTGTTGCTTGGCAGGCGGTTATAGTAGATACAGATTTATATTGATATTAGCAGGTAGAAGAAATTTACTCAAGTTCACGTAGAATTTAGTGGAAAAAGATCTTTGGTCTTATGATTCAGAACAAACCTCCATGACGTAACCCCATAAAACCGATGGACCCGTGTATGGGGCCGTTAAAATGCAGCTGCTGAACTCAAACCTGCAGAACCTTAGGCCCACACTGCAAAAATGATAAGATAAAAATACTAGGTAAGATGAATTTACTTATTTTAAGACTTAAATCACTTATTTCGTTGACCATTTTTCTTAGTAAGAGGAAACAAATGTCTTGCTTTGAGGCAATTTTTAGTAGCTTGTCCATGGGGTAAGTAAATTTCACTTGTCAAGTCAAATAGTAACTTGTTTGAAGTTTTTTTTTCTTAAAACAAGTTACTATTTGACTTGACAAGTGAAATTTACTTACCCCATGGACAAGCTACTAAAAATTGCCTCAAAGCAAGACATTTGTTTTGTCTAACTAAGAAAAATGGTCAACGAAATAAGTGATTTAAGTCTTAAAATAAGAAAAATTCATCTTACCTAGTTTTTTTATCTTATCATTTTTTGCAGTGCATTTTAAATTTAAATTCTAGCAGAGATCGTCAGGTTTCCAACGACCCCAAGTATGTCCTGCTGAATTACAGGGAAATGTGTTAAAAATGATGCACAAGTTCTTGATATTTTCCATTTGATGTAATGCTGTGGCCATAAAAACAAGGCGTCCTGGGCTTGAATATGTCTCTCGGTATAATAATGATGTCGCTTCAGTGAAGCGCTGAGACCAGCAGAATATGTAAGTGAGATTGTCCTACAATGTGGAGAACGTGCCTTTTCTTATTTTGTACACACTTAAGGGAAAACTGAAGTGAACAGTAAAGAGCGTAAGGGGTTAAAAAAAAGCCAAAAAGCAGCACACAGATGTTTTTGAGAATTTTGGGGAAAATGGAGCTCTGAATCGTGTTACGTAAGCGGACTCTGCTGTGGTGGCCTCTAACCTGGCCTTAATGAGCGGGAGGACATGATCTCTGCTGTTCCAGGAGCTGTGAGCCCCAGGGCGAGGTTCCGGAGCGTTCTGGGATTACACCGACTTTCAAAGTTGCACCGTCAGTAGTTCCTATCTCAGGAATATAGAAAACAGAAGAGATTACGCGTACCTTATTACATATTGTCTTCTCTGATGGCTTTTTCTGCGCCATCCTATAAATGTAAAATTTATCCTTTGACACCCGGCACCCTGGCGCGTCAGGAGATTTTGCCTGTCGTATTTAAATGTGTTTGATAGTGAAAGGTTAGGCATACAGTGGTCCCTCTCTCCCAGTGCAAATATCTCCAGTAATAAAAGTGCACTGGAGGAGACTCGTCTGTGGTCCCCCGCAGCCTGTATTGTGTATCTTCTGCGCTGAAATGATCTCTGACGTCCAGGAGCGGGCTGTTCTAATGGCCTAAATGAAAACAATAGATTCGAACACGCTGGTACGTCACGTCTCCCGGGACAGATTACTGGAATAAAGCAGTTAAATTATTCAGGGGAACAGGAGTCGTGCGGCTCTTTAATGCTGCGATTTAAGTTTCGGAAGTGTTTCTGAGTAAGATCGTTGGCCTAATGTTTATTTCCCGTTTTATTGCAGCAACTCTTCATGGTGGTATGTAAATGCCCTGGGTTTGTAAGTTTAAATTATCGTGAGCTGTGGAGGCTGGTCCTGCGCTGTTGGGATGGGGGTGTGTGGTTCTGCTCTGCTGCGTCACTTTGGTCGGTTTCTCTTTTTTTGCACTCATTCACTCTCTCGTTTACTCGCAGTCACTCACTCACTCACTCACCTCGCCTGCAATCTTACTCACACTAATTTCACTCACTCACTCAATCTGACTCACTCACTCACACAAATCCTCTTCTCACCTGCAATCCTATTAGCTCACTCACTCGCTCACTCACTCACTCTGACTCACACTCACTCACTTCTTATTCACTCATTTACTTCACTCACTCCTCCCCTCTCACTCACCCACCCCTCCCCTCTCCCCACACTCGCTCACTCATTCACTCTTCCCCTCTCCCCACACTCGATCACTCACTCACTCCTCCCCACACTCACTCACTCACTTCTTCTCTCATGCAATCTTATTCACTCACATTTACCTCACTCACTCACTTACTGACTACTCACTCTCCTCTCCCCACACTCACTCACTGACTCACTCACTGACTCACTCACCCCCCTCCCTCTCCCCACACTCACTCACTCACTCACTGACTCACTCACCCCCCTCCCTCTCCCCACACTCACTCACTCACTCACTGACTCACTCACCCCCCTCCCTCTCCCCACACTCACTCACTCACTCACTCACTGACTCACTCACCCCCCTCCCTCTCCCCACACTCTCTCACTGACTCGCTCTCTCTCCCCCTCACTCTCTCAGACTGCGGAAAACTACTTCTACGTGCCGGACCTGGGTCAGGTGCCTGAGATTGACGTACCGTCGTACCTGCCAGACCTCCCGGGTATCGCCGATGACCTCATGTACAGCGCAGACCTGGGGCCTGGGTTCGCTCCCTCTGTGCCCACCAGCGCGGGCATTCCTGAGCTGCCCTCCTTCGGGGGCGAGGTCGAGGAGCCCAACGGACCAGGTGAGTCCATCACGGAAAGATCCGGACGTCCCAACATCTCTGACTCTGTCGGATTGTGACAGCGCCTCACTGCAGCACTGGAGTCACGTCTGTATTACTTGCAGAGCGCATTCAAAATGACAGCAAGTTAACCAAAGTTGTGCGCAGTCAAAATCAAATACACAGGACAAAATGTAATCAGAAGTAAAAGAAAATAATAGACAAAATATAAGATAATAAAGCAAAATGCATTGGGTCAATGTCCAGAGTTAAAATGGGATGCATCAAACAAATTAAATTAAAAGAATCAAAATTGGGCACCATTACTTACATTTCATATCCAAGCATAATACATTGGGCTCACTCAGATTCTAAAGCTCAGGAAAAGCGATGTCTTTAAATTAGATTTTAATGTCTCTAGAGGGGCAGGACCTGATGCTGAAATGCAGGTTATTCCACAACTTGGGGACTGAACAGAGGAGACCCAATCACCCTTAGTTTTTAATCAGGAAGGAGAAATGAGCGCAGGCGCCTGGACTGCGACAGATCGGTGACTGCAGGCAGATCAGCTGGTATAGCGGAGCGCATGACTGTTATGGACTGTGACAGAATTATTCTGCAATCGCATTCTTTTCTGTGGTTCTACGACAATCCTGCAGTGACCCTAAAATCAGCCCTGCCAGTGCGAGCGCTCATCAGCAATGCTGGCTCTCCGCGCGTTAGCGCTCCTGTTCCTGTCCCCACTGAGCCGAGTTCACCTGAAGAACACCGAGACGCTAGCGCTAGCCGGCTCTGTGACTGCGTATGACGGGGCCGGATGGCCGACATTGCTTGAGTCCTGATGGAGTGTTTGTTGCTCATTGGGTTTCAAAACCCTGCTATGACTGCATGTACTTCATACTGTGTTGGCTCGTTGCTGCTTTTTTCACATGGTATGGCTGTGCAAATACAAACCCCAGTTCCAATGAAGTTTGGACGTTGTGTGAGACGTGAATAGAAACAAGATACAATGATTTTCAAATCCTTTTCAATCTGTATTCAATTGAGTACACTATGAAGACAAGATATTTAATGTTCAAACTGATAAACTTTAATGTTTTTTTTGTTTTTTTTTTTTGTTTTTTTTTTTTGGAAACATTCACTCATTTTGAATTTGATGTCAGCAGCAAGTTCCAAAGAAACTGGGACAGGGGCATGTTTACTACTGTGTTACATCACCTTTCCTTTTAACAACACTCAATAAGCGTTTGGGAACTGAGGACCCTAATTGTAGAAGCTTCGTAGGTGGAATTCTTTCCCATTCTTGCTTGATGTAGGGTCATTCCATGTCAATTCAACAATTCCCTCCCACCTCACTACCTCAGATTTGTCAATAAAAAAAAATTATCCCAGAAAGATAATATACTTAATAGGATATGTGCCAAATTTCTGTGAAATATGTCTATTAGTTTTGGCAGAAAAAAATAATTAAGATGGTAGTGTTGTGCAAATTTTCTTACTCATTTTTGCAACGTCAAATAAAAGGGAGTTTTTAGGAGGCAATATCTGCTGTCATACTTATGTCATTGACTCAAAATCGTCCTAAGCGTAGCATCTAGGCCCAGTAAACTAGGCAAGCACATTTTCATTGACTTTTCTCTTTTTCTTAGGGAGCTATGGCAGTTTGAAAATGCTAATTTATTTGACAAAGTTGTCTGTGACACCAACTTTGAAGGCCATTTATGACCAAGATATGCAGGTAGAGAGCTGATTTTTTCTGGCCAAGCTCTCCTCACATAGTGCTATTGGTGCAATAAACAGCAAGCATGTCAATTTCATATTTGTCCAAAAAATACACAGCAAAATCGTAAAAAAGCCAAAATTTCATGAAATTTGTCATCAAATTGCCGAGGTGTGACAACATGTAAATTCTTGAAATCTTCACCATCTTAAAGCTTACATTCTTGGTTATCTTTGGTTCAAAGGTGGTTGTGGTGCAATTGAGACCTGTTGCAGCCAGAAAATTTGAAATAAGCACATTTTATGGATAAAAATGTAAAATGTCTCGGTTTCAACATTTTTAATGTTGTCTTTGTTCTATTGTAAATAACATTGGCCCATGTGATCTGAAAGTCATTGCATTTACATTTTATTCACAATTTACACTTGGTCCCAACTATTTCGGAATTTAGGTTGTGGGTCGAAAAGGATTTTCTAATCATTGTATTCTGTTTTTATTCAAGTTTTACACAACGTCCCAACTTCATTGGATTTGGGGTTTGTACTAACGGACTCAACTGTTGGTGCCGTTGCCTGCTGGGGATAGCATTAAGCAAATCTGTGTGTGTTTGTTGAGGTATCCCTATTCAGTAAATTAGCACGTTTTTTGTTTTTTTCCCAGCAGGTTCTCGCCTGAGCGTCGGAGCTCCTCCACCGCCGCCCCCTCCTCCTCCCCCGCCTCCTGATTCACCGCACATGAACTCCACCGGGTCACCTGGTGCGCCACCGGCCCCTCCCCCTCCGCCACCCCCTCCGCCTGCCCCGCCCACTGGAGGCGGTGATCCTGTCAACCAACCTTCGACAGGTACAACTGATGAGACCTCGCACGCTTACGATTTCATTAGTCTTAATTACCTTCGCCAGCGACTTCGCTGACGAAGGTAATGTTTTGATCCCCGTTTATTTATTTGTTTGTGTGTCTGTCTGTATGTGTATCGAATAACTCAAAAAGTACCAAACGGAATTTCATAAAATTTGGTGGGTTGATTTGGCATGACCTGAGGATCAAACGATTAGATTTTGGGAGTGATCGGGTCAAAGGTCAAGGTCAAGACCACGAAAAGGTCAAAACCGACTTTCGGCCATATCTCGGTCAATTTTTATCCGATTGGCATGAAACCAACGCCAGTGGCGAGGGATTCAGTGGCGTCGGCGAAGGTATGCGCTCTACCGAGTGCCCGTTCTAGTTCTGAATGCATGACGTTGCATGAAAGTGTTTTTATCAGCACTGCGCTGTGTGAGAATTAGCTGGGCTGGCACTAGCCAAGGATGCCTCGATCACAGGTCTTGGGCTGTAGAAACAATCGTAAAACTGTTTGAAAGTGTTGACAGTTGATTTGGGCAGCAGGGTAGCCTACTTGACTGGTAGCTGCAGAGTTGCTGGTTCGAGCCACAGCTGGGACTTGGGGATCTGACTTGAGTCTGGAAAGATGGTGATGAGGAAAAACTGCTGTTGGGCCCTTTAGAAAGACCCTTGACTCCAAAATTGCTCCTGGGGCTTTCCCCCGGTTTTTCCCTCTCACTCTCAATGCCTGCACGTGCTCTGTGTAACATTTCTCCCGGGGCTCCTCTCAAAAATGGATGTGTGTTGTAATGTGAATATAGGCCACTAGATGGCAGTATTTACCTTTTTTTTTTTGTTAAGCTCAGACTGGAGTCATGTTTAGACATGTCCTGGACATGTCTGGGGCAAGTCTCAGAAAATTAAAAAAAAGAGGTCTAAATGTGGGTGGGGTCTGCAAAAGAGTATATAAGGAAAAGAATGAGACAGTAAAGTAGTAGGAGAAATTGCAAGAAGATGACCAGACCTGCCATTCTGTCCAAGACCTGTGACGTTTCTTTTGTGGATTTCTTTGCCTGTGTTTGAGCATTTTCATCATCCAGGACATCACCAAGCCACCCCCACGAAAAGGGATTGTAAATATTTATGTTTTGTACATAATTCAATCTTGGTCTGTAGTTGTAAATAGTAGTTTAGTCTTTGTTTGATAATTAAATGTGTTTGAGTTTTTAAAACTGTGTCTGTCATCCCTTGCTGTTGCGTTATAAATGTAATAACAAATTGGGGCCATAACAAATTGGGGGCTTAAGGTTCGGGATAGACCATTTTGTGAGTAATTTATTAAAAATCTAACATTTCAAATTGTAAAATTGATCTTTTTTAATTGAATACATACATATTGACAACAGCAATGGATGATTTCTTGGCATCACCAACCGTAGGGGTTTTGAAGTCTTTTAAAAAGACAGAACTGCTAGAAATTTGCAGACATTTAGAGCTGACAGAGGTGAAACCAGCCATGCGAAAAGCAAGACTGGCTCGAGAGATAGTTGAATATTGCATTGATGAAAATGTGTTTGCACCCGGAGATCTGGAACAGTTTCCAGTGTAAAATCCAAATATAGAAATGGAACTTAAATTAAAAATGCTAGAGATTGAAAGGGAGGAAAGAGAAAAAGAAAGGGAGGAAAAAGAAAAGCAAAGAGAATTTGAGAGGGAAGAAAAAGAAAAACAAAGGCAGTTTGAGTTAGAAAAATTAGCAAGAGAAGAGAAAATAGAAAGGGAGGGAAAAGAAAAACAAAGAGAATTTGAGTTAGAAAAATTTGCAAGACAGAGAGATTTTGAATTAGAGAAATTTGATAGAGAAGAAAGACTCCAAATGGAGCAACTAAAAATTAAAATTGAAACTAAAAATAAATTTTGTGCCAGTCAGGAGGTAAAACTGGTGCCTCCATTTTCGGAAAAGGATGTTGACAACTATTTCCAGTGTTTTGAAAAGGTAGCAAAGAGTTGCCAGTGGCCAAAGGAACACTGGCCTCTGATGTTGCAAACTGTCCTCAAGGGTAAAGCTCAACAAGCCTATTCGGCTTTGTCTGCAGATGATTCCTCTGATTATGAGGTTGTCAAAAAGGTTATTTTGAGAGCTTATGAGTTGGTTCCAGAGGCTTACCGACAGAAATTCAGAGGTCTGAAGAAATCTGAAAATCAGACTTATGTGGAATTTGCTAATGAGAAGAAAGTTTGCTTTGAGCGCTGGTGTACTTCTATGGAGGTCAAGGATGATTTCAACTCACTAAAAGAGATGGTGTTAGTTGAAGAATTCAAGACTGTGTTAAGGATGATATTAAGACCTACCTTAATGAGAAGCAAGCACTGAGTTTGCAGTCAGCTGCCAAATTTGCAGATGAATATGTTCTCACACATAAGTCCAAATTTCAGTCTAGCAGTAATAATAGATGGTCCCAATTTCAGAAAAAGGGTTATGGTGATACCCAAGATTCCTCACCCAAAGACAAAGACAAATCTGGTGATGGTGCTCAGAAATCCAGTAACAGGTCTGATCAAAGTGTGAAAGCTGACAGTGACAAAAGTGGTCTAGTTTGCAGTTATTGCAAGAAATCTGGTCATGTTACAACTAACTGTTGGTTCCTTAAAGCTAAGAAAGAAAAAGAAAAGGATACCAAACCAAATGCCTTTGTGAAAACAAGGTTAGAAACCCCTGTAGTAGATATCCATTCTGCTAAATTGCCTGCTTCTTGTGGGGCTAAAAAGCCTGATACAGCTGACTTCGTGAGGGAGGAATTTCTTCCATTTGTGTCAGAGGGATTTGTGGCTCTGAATGAGCATACTACTCCTGTCCCCATATATATCCTAAGGGATACCGGAGCTTCTCAGTCACTTTTGTTGATGGACTCCTTGGAGTTACGTGATGAGACCGCTTCAGCGGATTTCATACTTGTACAAGGTATTGAAGGGAGGACTGTATCTGTACCCCTGCACTCTATATTCTTGAAGTCAGATTTAGTTACAGGACAGGTAAAGGTGGGACTTATGTCAAGTCTACCTATAAAGGGTGTTTCTCTGTTGCTAGGCAATGACCTGGCTGGGGGCAAAGTAGTTCCCCCTGTACATCTTACTTCACAGCCGAGCACTGAAGATGGGGATGAGGACCCATCTCTGTATCCTTCTTGCGCAGTGACTCGTGCTATGGCCAAGAAGCCTAAAGAAGATGTTGTAGTGCCGTCCAGTACATTGAATAGTCAGGACTCAGGTGGTTCGCCTCATGACTCTGATTGGCCTACTATGGTTTCTCCGTTTGAGGACTTATCAGATACTTTTATCAGTTCTCTATTCAGCCAGCCGGATGGGTCTGGTGATTCTGATGTGTCTGGAGACTTGTCTCTGTCCAGAAAGCGGTTGATTGAGGAGCAAACTAATGATCCTGAAATTTGTGCACTAAAGAGGAGAGCCCTTCCTGATAAAGAAATAGACGCAGTTCCAGTTGGGTATTATCTCAAGGATGGTGTGTTGATGCGGAAGTGGCGCCCTCCTGATATCCCTGCCAATGCAGATTGGGCAGTGGTCAGGCAAATTGTTGTTCCGAAGGTCGATAGGAATGAGATCTTAACAATGGCTCATAGTTTACCTTTAGGAGGTCATCTTGGTGTTAACAAGACTGTTGATAAGATCATGAAACACTTCTTTTG
Source organism: Gymnothorax reevesii (assembly GCA_029721435.1). Taxonomy (NCBI): domain Eukaryota; kingdom Metazoa; phylum Chordata; class Actinopteri; order Anguilliformes; family Muraenidae; genus Gymnothorax; species Gymnothorax reevesii. Next base: position 19,052,175 of record CM056579.1, on the reverse strand, counting down.
GCCTGGGCTTCGGAAAGACGTTTCCAACTTTTGCAAAACCTGTCACACTTGTCAGGTAGTTGGAAAACACCAGATAGACCCACCTGTAGCTCCATTGCAGCCTATCCCAGCATTTGGGGAGCCATTCTCTAGGGTCATTGTTGATTGCGTTGGTCCATTACCCAAGACTAGATCTGGAAATCAGTACTTGTTGACAATCTTGTGTGCATCTACCAGATTCCCCGAAGCCATACCTCTACGTAACATCAAGGCAACTGCAATCTCAAAGGCTTTGATAAAGTTCTTCGCGTTGTTTGGCCTTCCCAGGGAAATTCAGTCAGACCAAGGTAGCAATTTCACTTCAGGATTGTTTCAGCAGGTTGTGTATGAACTTGGTGCAAAGCAGATTCTTTCTAGTGCCTATCATCCAGAAAGTCAGGGTGCCTTAGAGCGGTTTCATTCCACTCTCAAGACAATGATGAGGACTTATTGTTATGACCATGAGAAAGACTGGGATGAAGGGGTTCATTTGCTGTTGTTTGCAGCTAGAGAAGCAGTGTAGGAGTCTACTGGATTCAGTCCATTTGAGCTAGTGTTTGGTCATGAAGTGAGAGGACCTTTGCTATTATTGAGTGAACAATGGCAAGAGAAAGAGCCGCATATCAGTCTGTTAGACTATGTTAGCAAGTTCAAGGAAAGATTGCGTGCAGCTTGTGACCTTGCCAAAGAGAACTTGAAATCAAGTCAGGGAAAAATGAAAACTTGGTATGATCATAAGGCTAGAAGCCGTGAGTTTAAACGAGGAGAAAAGGTCCTTGTGTTGTTTCCCTTGCAGTCCAATCCATTGCAGGCTAGATTTCATGGTCCTTATGAAATTCTGACAAAACTCAATGATCTCAATTACATTGTGAAGACTCCAGATAGGAGAAAACCAAAACAATTGTGTCATATTAACATGCTAAAGCCTTATCATGACAGAAATGCTAGGGTTGCAGCTGTCACTTCAGATTCTCCAATGGTCGAAACGTGTGAAGATGAGGGGGAGTTTCAAGATGATGAACCAAGAATTAAAGCTGAAGTTCTTTCATGTCAATTGTCAAACACTGAAGTGTTGCAAAATCTTGATGTAAAACTCCAGCACTTAGAACCCTCACAGAGAGATCAGTTTGAGAGGTTGATCAAGAAATATGAGGATCTGTTTCCTGATGTTCCAAAGAGAGTTTTTATAGCCTCTCATGATGTAGATGTTGGTGATGCCAAACCAATTAAACAGCATCCGTACCGGATGAATCCTGAAAAGAGAAAGATTGCTGAGAAAGAGGTTGAGTACATGTTAAAACATGATATTATCAGACCCTCCAACTCAGATTGGAGTTCACCCTGTGTGCTAGTTCCAAAACCTGATGGAAGTACTAGATTCTGTACAGATTATCGCAAAGTCAATGCTGTAACTAGAACTGATGTGTTTCCAATACCTAGGATTGATGATTGTATCGATAGAGTAGGGCAAGCAAAGTTTCTGACCAAGATTGATTTATTGAAGGGTTATTGGTGTGTGCCTTTAACTGAGAGGGCCAAGAGCATATCTGCTTTTGCCACACCATCTGGGTTGTACCAGTATGAAGTCCTACCCTTTGGGATGAAAAATGCCCCAGCCACATTCCAAAGGATGATACAGTCTCCAATCGCCGGATTGCCACACACAGGTGCATACATCGATGACCTGATCACATGGAGTGACTCCTGGGAAGAACATCTAAAAGATGTAGAGACGTTGTTCCAGCGCCTGACCCAGGCTAACCTGACTGTTAACCTGAGCAAGAGTGACTTTGGTTGTGCTACTGTCACCTATCTTGGCTACGTCATAGGCCAGGGTAAGGTGGCACCCATAAATGCTAAAGTCCAAGCCATCATGGACTTTCCAGTTCCTCACAACAAAAAAGCTTTGCGCCGTTTCCTTGGAATGATCGGGTACTACCGCAAGTTCTGCAAGAACTTTGCTGAGATTGCTCTCAGTCTAACTAACCAACTGAAGAAAGGCGTAAAGTTCACTTGGGATGATGCATGCCAGAGAGCCTTCGATCGCCTGAAGTCTCTGCGGTGTCACTTCCCCGTGCTCAAATCTCCTGATTTCAACAAACCGTTCTCCATCGCGGTCGATGCTAGCGACCAAGCTTTTGGATCTATGCTCCTACAGAGAAGTGACTCTGATGACATTGAGCATCTCGTGGCATACTTCTCCAGGAAGTTCAATCGCCACCAAAGGAACTATTCCACAATAGAGAAGGAACTGTTGGCTCTGGTCCTTTCTTTACAACACTTTGAGGTTTATGTTTGTACAGGACAAAAGCCAATGATTGTGTACACTGACCACAATCCGTTAATGTTTTTGAGTAAGATGAAAAACAAGAATCGGAGATTGTTGAATTGGAGTTTGATTTTACAGGAGTTTGACTTGGAAATTAAGCATGTGAAGGGTACAGACAATGTAATTGCTGATTGCTTATCCCGTGTTTGAATGTGTATATATATATAATGTGTTTGAATATTGTATGATATGTATATATAGACAAGTGTTCACTTAACCATTTTGTATTGAAAAGAAAAATTTTGCCTTTATGAGTCAAAATTTTTCCCTTTTGGAATGGAGGTGTAATGTGAATATAGGCCACTAGATGGCAGTATTTACCTTTTTTTTTTGTTAAGCTCAGACTGGAGTCATGTTTAGACATGTCCTGGACATGTCTGGGGCAAGTCTCAGAAAATTAAAAAAAAGAGGTCTAAATGTGGGTGGGGTCTGCAAAAGAGTATATAAGGAAAAGAATTGAGACAGTAAAGTAGTAGGAGAAATTGCAAGAAGATGACCAGACCTGCCATTCTGTTCAAGACCTGTGACGTTTCTTTTGTGGATTTCTTTGCCTGTGTTTGAGCATTTTCATCATCCAGGACATCACCAAGCCACCCCCACGAAAAGGGATTGTAAATATTTATGTTTTGTACATAATTCAATCTTGGTCTGTAGTTGTGAATAGTAGTTTAGTCTTTGTTTCATAATTAAATGTGTTTGAGTTTTTAAAACTGTGTCTGTCATCCCTTGCTGTTGCTGTTGCGTTATAAATGTAATAACAAATTGGGGCCATAACAGTGTTCTCAGCTGCAATTTACTGGTCAAATAAAGGAAAAAAAAAACAAAAAAGGTACTTCACTTCTGTCTCCAGGCACGGTACGTGGGGCGCCCTCTGAGGTCGTGCAGCCGTCAGATGGGAGAGCCAGCCTGCTGGAGTCCATCCGCATGGCTGGCGGCATTGGCAAAGCCAAGCTCCGTAACGTCAAGGAGCGCAAGATGGAGAAGAAGAAACAGAAAGAGCAGGAGCAGGGTGAGGGCGTCGGCCTCCAGGCCATTACATTGTGTTACATTACAGTACCTTCCATAACATTACATTGTGTTACATTACAGTGCCTTACATAACATTACATTGTGTTACATTACAGTACCTTACATAACATTGTGTTATGTTACTGTACCATTGCATTGCCTTGCATAACATTACATTGTGTTACATTAGAGTACCATTACTGTACCTTGCATAACATTACATTGTTTTACATTACAGTGCCTTACATAACATTACATTGTGTTACATTACAGTGCCTTACATAACATTACATTGTGTTACATTACAGTGCCTTACATAACATCACATTGTGTTACATTACAGTGCCTTGCATAACATTACATTGTGTTACATTACAGTACCTTACATAACATTACATTGTGTTACCTTACAGTACCTTACATAACATTGCGTTATGTTACTGTACCATTGCATTGCCTTGCATAACATTACATTGTGTTACATTAGAGTACCATTACTGTACCTTGCATAACATTACATTGTTTTACATTACAGTACCTTACATAACATTACATTGTGTTACATTACAGTACCTTACATAACATTACATTGTGTTACATTACAGTACCTTACATAACATTACATTGTGTTACATTACAGTACCTTACATAACATTGTGTTATGTTACTGTACCATTGCATTGCCTTGCATAACATTACATTGTGTTACATTACAGTACCTTACATAACATTACATTGTGTTACATTACAGTGCCTTACATAACATGACAGTGTGTTACATTACAGTACCTTACATAACATTACATTGTGTTACATTACAGTACCTTACATAACATTACATTGTGTTACATTACAGTGCCTTACATAACATTACATTGTGTTACATTACAGTGCCTTACATAACATTACATTGTGTTACATTACAGTGCCTTACATAACATGACAGTGTGTTACATTACAGTACCTTACATAACATTACATTGTGTTACATTACAGTACCTTACATAACATTACATTGTGTTACATTACAGTACCTTACATAACATTACATTGTGTTACATTACAGTGCCTTACATAACATTACATTGTGTTACATTACAGTACCTTACATAACATTACATTGTGTTACATTACAGTACCTTACATAACATTACATTGTGTTACATTACAGTACCTTACATAACATTACATTGTGTTTCATTACAGTACCTTACATAACATTACATTGTGTTACATTACAGTACCTTACATAACATTACATTGTGTCACATTACAGTACCTTACACAACATTACATTGTGTTACATTACAGTGCCTTACACAACATTACATTGTGTTTCATTACAGTGCCTTACATAACATTACATTGTGTTTCATTACAGTACCTTACATAACATTACATTGTGTTACATTACAGTACCTTACATAACATTGTGTTATGTTACTGTACCATTGCATTGCCTTGCATAACATTACATTGTGTTACATTACAGTGCCTTACATAACATTACATTGTGTTACATTACAGTACCTTACATAACATTGTGTTATGTTGCTGTACCATTGCATTGCCTTACATAACATTACATTGTGTTACATTACAGTGCCTTACTTAACATTACAGTGTGTTACATTACAGTACCTTACATAACATTACATTGTGTTACATTACAGTACCTTACATAACATTATATTGTGTTACATTATAGTGCCTTGCATAACATTACATTGTGTTACATTACAGTACCTTACATAACATTACATTGTGTTACATTACAGTGCCTTACATAACATTACATTGTGTTACATTACAGTACCTTACATAACATTACATTGTGTTACATTACAGTGCCTTACTTAACATTACAGTGTGTTACATTACAGTACCTTACATAACATTGCATTGTGTTACATTACAGTGCCTTACTTAACATTACAGTGTGTTACATTACAGTACCTTACATAACATTACATTGTGTTACATTACAGTACCTTACATAACATTGCATTGTGTTACATTACAGTGCCTTACTTAACATTACAGTGTGTTACATTACAGTACCTTACATAACATTATATTGTGTTACATTATAGTGCCTTGCATAACATTACATTGTGTTACATTACAGTGCCTTACATAACATTACATTGTGTTACATTACAGTACCTTTTGTAGCATTACAGTGTGTTACATTACAGTACCTTACATAACATTACATTGTGTTACATTACAGTACCTTACATAACATTACATTGTGTTACATTACAGTACCTTACATAACATTATATTGTGTTAAATTATAGTGCCTTGCATAACATTACATTGTGTTACATTACAGTGCCTTACATAACATTACATTGTGTTACATTACAGTACCTTTTGTAGCATTACAGTGTGTTACATTACAGTGCCTTTCATAACATTACATTGTGTTACATTACAGTACCTTACATAACATTAAATATTGTTACATTTCAGTGCCTTTCATAACATTACATTGTGTTACATTACAGTGCCTTACATAACATTACATTGTGTTACATTACAGTGCCTTACATAACATTACATTGTGTTACATTACAGTACCTTACATAACATTACATTGTGTTACATTACAGTGCCTTACATAACATTACATTGTGTTACCTTACAGTGCCTTACATAACATTACATTGTGTTACATTACAGTACCTTACATAACATTACATTGTGTTACATTACAGTGCCTTACATAACATTACATTGTGTTACATTACAGTACCTTACACAACATTACATTGTGTTACATTACAGTGCCTTACACAACATTACATTGTGTTACATTACAGTGCCTTACACAACATTACATTGTGTTACATTACAGTACCTTACATAACATTACATTGTGTCACATTACAGTACCTTACACAACATTACATTGTGTTACATTACAGTACCTTACATAACATTACATTGTGTTACATTACAGTACCTTACATAACATTACATTGTGTTACATTACAGTGCCTTACATAACATTACATTGTGTTACATTACAGTGCCTTACATAACATTGTGTTATGTTACTGTACCATTGCATTGCCTTGCATAACATTACATTGTGTTACATTAGAGTACCATTACTGTACCTTGCATAACATTACATTGTTTTACATTACAGTGCCTTACATAACATTACATTGTGTTACATTACAGTACCTTACATAACATTACATTGTGTTACATTACAGTGCCTTACATAACATTACATTGTGTTACATTACAGTACCTTACATAACATTACATTGTGTTACATTACAGTGCCTTACATAACATTACATTGTGTTACCTTACAGTGCCTTACATAACATTACATTGTGTTACATTACAGTACCTTACATAACATTACATTGTGTTACATTACAGTGCCTTACATAACATTACATTGTGTTACATTACAGTACCTTACATAACATTACATTGTGTTACATTACAGTGCCTTGCATAACATTACATTGTGTTACATTACAGTGCCTTACATAACATTACATTGTGTTACATTACAGTACCTTACATAACATTGTGTTATGTTACTGTACCATTGCATTGCCTTGCATAACATTACATTGTGTTACATTAGAGTACCATTACTGTACCTTGCATAACATTACATTGTGTTCCATCACATTTCCATTAGAACGCATTGCATGCCATTACATTGTGCTAGATTACACTATTTGAATGCACTACATAATATTATGTTGTGTTCCATTATATTGCTATTAGATTGCATTACATACCATTACATTGTGTTGCATGAAACTGCTATTGGAATGCATTACATTACGTTGCGTTATATAAGTATTCAGTGTTGCTGGGAATCTGTGAAAACACTTGAATTTTAATGTGGTGTTTTCGAAGTTTGAACTGTGCTTGCATTTCCAATAGAAGACAGTGCTTGAATCTACTTGAAATCGCAGCATTAAATGCACTGCTATCATAATAAATAGCTATCTGTGAGTAGTTAGGTAAGTACTGTATGTAATTTACCATGGCTGTAATGGAAAGTTTGAAAATGCACCTTGAAAGCTGCTTGGATTCCACGGTGGAAAATGTGTCGGAACCCTGATTACATTGCTGCCATTCCATCACGGTTGCATTGCGTTGCCATCATTTAGTTACGTCACATTACCATTACGTTACATTATATTACCTTTTCATCACTTGACCTCACCATTATTTAGATGATGTACTCATCCAAAGGGAATTGTAGTTTATGAGATCAAACAGGAGCCAGTCCCCCCCCCCGATATATTGTGGGGGGTGAGGGGCCTTGTCGTAGGCCTAAATCAGTGGTAATTGCCCTTGCTCCTCGTGATCTTCTGTCATGTAGGTTTTCATTTCAACCCTAATTTAGTGAACCTGACCATACCAATCAGGTGTTTGATGTGGTTTGGAGCTGCTTCAAGAGCTTTCTTGTGCTTGATTGTCGAGTGTTTCGCCAGCACTGGAGTGGGAACGTACAGGACGGTTTATCTTCAGGACCAGGGCTGATGATTACCATGGCCGTATTCACCATTGAGGTCCCTGTGGTTTGCACCTCAGTGTTTTGTTGAGGTATTTAATGCATTTCATGAAATAATGACCAACAAATAAGTTTGCTGTGGTAAGCCGGGTCAGAAATAATGAGGGTGCAGGGAGTGCATTTGCAACCCGTGACACAGCCCTGGTAGTACGGGACTACGGCAGAAGTTTTATAGTTGACCTCCCTGTAAGATGTGGTGTCCTCATTTCTGGGGTCAAAATTGAGTACAAAGAGCAGCAGACTATTTTGTATTCCGATGTTGTCCCTCTGCCTTTTTCTCAGTATAAATGGCTCCAATGCTAAACTATTCTCTCTCATGGTGAATAACATTTTTTTTTTTTTAATTAGTTGATGTTCATGTATGTATGTAGGAGCCAACATTAGAGATAGATAATGCATTTTTACCCCACAGTCCTTTATGGGCTGATGGGGTATTGTTATACTCTGAGGCATCTAGGCGGGTCAGTGCAACGGCGGCTCTGGGCCATATCTCCGAAAGTGTCAGTTACAGGAGCTTCAAATTTGATGTGCAGGTTCCTTGTGAGAGAGAGGTGTGCAACGTAAGGGTCATGTGTGGATTTGACTTTTGACCTTGCCACAGTTGACCTTGAAACTAAAAATATTTTGTTTGGCCATATTTGCAAAAGTATTTACCACGGCAGCTTCGAATTTGATATTCAGGTTCCTTGTGAGGGCGAGGTATGTGGTTATTTGTGGATTTGACCTTTGACCTTGGCACAGTGACCTTGAACCTGAAAATTAGTCTGGGTCATATTTCCAAAAGTACTGACCAGAGCAGCTTGAATTTGGTTTGCAGATTCCTTGGGAGGGGTAGGTGTGCAACATGGGGGTCATTAGTGGAGTTGACTTTTGACCTTGGCACAGTGACCTGTGCCTTGCCATAGGTGTATGTGCTATTTATTAATAATTGGTTAAGGGCTGGTTAAGGGCTATGGGGTGCTCTTGGCGATAATCATCGGCTTGTTTAATTTCAAAGTTTGCAGTGGTTAAGCTGCATATTTTCTGTTCATGTTTTGCAAATATCCTTCCTCTTGCTTTGCATTTTTGGAGATTTGTGGAAAATACAATGATCAATAAAATCTCCCAGAAGGCTATTTTGGTTTGCTGGCCATTCTAAGTGACTCCGATAAAAATGCTGGCATTGAAGACCAGACTTCTTTAAATGCGCATTATTAGATGATGGATATATTTTTTTCCCCATTGGAGCGTCCCTGTGAACCTCCTTGCTGGTTCGAGTTTGGGGCCTCGGTGTGTTTTAAAAGTCTGCACACGGCCGTGATGATCACTGGTTTGTGGGACCCAGACAGAGATGTCTGTCTGTCTGTCCATACGAGGAGTGCATGTTCCGGGTGACGTGAATACTCATGAACGAGCGTAACTTATGGGAACACTTGCCACGTTGGGCAGGCTTCTTCAGGTAATGACGCAAAGCTTTATGTGGACAGCATTACTTTACATTACATTACAAGTATTGAGGAAACGCTTTCAACCTCAGTGATGTACAGCGCTAAGTACACCAGCAGGAGCAATACTGCAAAAAGACAGAAGGAGTAGTAATGTTTCCAGGGCCGAAGTCAACAGAGATTTTGACCATGTAGAGTTGCCTGTAAAACGAGAGCGAAGAATTAGCCGTATGAATTGCACAACCATTCCTGACCCATTATGAAAGTTATTTTTGACTTCTAATCAAGTTAATGGTAATGTTTCTCCGTGCGGCTCATCTCAGCTCAGTTGGAAGTAGATTTCCCTTCCTTTGGACCGCATTAATTTACCAGGTACAATAACTGCGGCACATCGATGCCTCTCAGGGAACTAAATTGCTCTGCGCGGCTGTGTTGATAACCTTTTGAAGACCGTAAATGTCAGCCTCATTAAACTATGCCCTTTTCTATCTATTTGCCATTTGAAGTAAAATCCATCTATGGAAATATTAATGGTTCAGAGAATTTATTCACAAAAAAAAAGAAAGTGATCAATCGAACGATTCTGTGGCGGCTACGGATGACCCTTTCAGAGATGGTATTGGAAAAATGAAGAACGTGTTTATGAAATCCTAACTGTAATTATACTTCAGGAAATTATTAATCATTTGCAGATAACTCTGAGGACAGCTGCTGAGATTATGAGAGCTTTTAAAGGCACTCAGATTCACTGTCTGATAGGGTTTTAAGTTTTGTTCCAGGACCAACGCAGTAATGGGGGCCGCCAAGCTGTCACGGAATTACAGTCCCATTACATTTTGGGTTGTAACTCTACAACTGAATAAGATAAAATCAAGTATGATATGTCATATTGAAGGTATTAACTTGTTCTTTAATAAAATCAAGTGAAAATATATTTTTTGAGAAATTTTCAGAGAAGAAACAAGCAAAAACTACTCCGTCACGGAATTACACAAAATTGATGTGGTTTTTTTAATGTTGTGTTTAACTATCCAGAAAGTGATGTTCCTGTCATAGTTAAGTTATGAAACTTCAATATGTTCATATTTAAGGTGTTTTTTGTTCATACTGTATGTTATAGAAACAAATATTGACTTTAACCCTGCTCTATGGGCAAGAAATTTCAAAAAGTCAATGTCACGGAATTACAAGAGGCAGATTGTCACGGAATGACAACAATAGTATTAATTAGTTTCAATGTATTTATTTCAATATATTATACATATATACATAATTTTTTACATTTTTACAGTTTAGCAATATATTACAATGAGTTTTCCACTTATAATGACCAATCATAATACATACTTCAATTTTTTTTTTTTATCTCCATGTCAACATTGGCTTGGCGGCCCCCTAATGCTCATTCAGGAGTAGCATTATCCATTATTTGTGTCATCCACCAATGAATGACAGCTCTGATATCTCAGTGCTGCACTCACAAGTGTCATGGGTTTTATTTGTCTAAAGTTAGCTAGCTAATGTTTGCAAGCCTTTCGTGCAGATAACCAGAGACTTACAGAGGTGCTCGTTATCCAAAATGTTATTATCCTTGTGAAGTTTTTTTTTTCCTCCTCATGACTTTCACTGTTAAATTGCTCAGCTTTGAGGATTTTGCTGGTTTGCGCTGCTGGTCGAAAGGTCCTTGTGGGCCGCATTCAACGTCCAGAACTACCATCTGTTGGTGGATGATAAAGCCACTCCTGCATGAGCATTATTTTGTTGATCCCCGTACAACACTTCAACGGCAATATCAGATTGTGTGTCTTCTTTTTTTTGGCTGTTCCTGTGATCACAAATCTAATCCTGTATGGTGCCTCTTTTCAGAGGGTTTGTGGTGGTTTGTGTGAGGTGTCGAGAGGGAGAGAAGGCTGTTTGGACAGAATGCTCTGGGCTATCTGTGTATATTTCATGACATTACACTAGTGCGCTTCAGCAGACAGTCTTATCCAGTGCAGTGTGTTGCGTAAACTGCGTGCAGCAGGTCTCGCCACCTACAGGCCTGGGGGATTAACTCTAATGGTCATTTTCATACCTTCTGACTATCGTCACTGTTTTGTGTATTGCACACTATTACTATTTCATTCTGTGATTACAATTGATGTCAAAATAAACCTCTAATGTTCAGAGGAAGACGACGGCAAGACCTTGCTGTTGATTGGCTGTTCCATGGATGCTGAGTACATTTTAATTGGAAGTATATCACACAGACTCTGAAATTTGGAAACAAGTGAACGCATTGAGTACAATGAAAGAGAAAAAGATGTTATTGGATCAATACGCTGCTAGGTAGTGAGGGTTGCAGGTGCATTCAGTAGTTATCCCAGGTGACCATCACTCTGCCCTGCCCACTGAGTATGCAGTATGGAATCACCTCCCATCACAGGCACCGTGTCCTGCTCACTGAGTATGCAGTATGGAATCACCTCCCATCACAGGCACCGTGTCCTGCTCACTGAGTATGCAGTATGGAATCACCTCCCATCACAGGCACCGTGTCCTGCTCACTGAGTATGCAGTATGGAATCACCTCCCATCACAGGCACCGTGTCCTGCTCACTGAGTATGCAGTATGAGTTCACCCTGACCTTAGTCAGTTCTCATTTCTCCACCTCTCTCTCCTCCCTCGTTCCTTCCTCTCGTCTGACAGTGGTGGCAGCGGTCAGCGGAGGGGATTTCATGTCGGACCTGTTTAACAAGCTGGCCATGCGCAGGAAAGGTAGGCTTCTCTCAAACACTCGTTTATTAGGACTGATCTCTCACTAAATGCCTGCATATACACCACCAGCTAATCATTGCAAACACTGCCATGGCTACTCGCTTTGTGTTTTTCCTCACAACTTGGTTTTGTGTGTGTGTGTGTGTGTGTGTGTGTGTGTGTGTGTGTGTGTTTTGCATCTGTCTGTCCGTCTGTTCGTCTGTCTGTGACACCTTTTTGACCATGTTCCTGTCGTCGTATCATCATGAAATTTTCAGGAGTTATTGACCTTCACCAAAGTGATGTCCATGCACAAGGTCGAGGTCAAAGGTCAAGTTCACAGAGGTCACGACCTTGTTTGCGGGTTTTCTGTAACTGGGCTGTAACTCCAGTTAGAATTCATGGATCAGTATGAAATTTTGGAAATAGCTTCTAGGCATAGAGGAGGTGTTCTCTATTGATTTTCAAGGTCATGTGTCGAATCCCAAGGTCACACCGGTCAAAAAAGTGTCGATTTTGCCCCGATTTCACAGTTTTTGCACCGTAACTCGAGTTTAACTTGATGGATGGCTATTAAATCTTACAACAAGCTTCTTGGTACAGAGGAAGGGTTCCCTATTCATTTTCAAGGTCATTTGCCAATTTCGAGGTCACACTTGTACAAGAAACCACCAGTCATGGACACTAGGCCACGTGACAGTTGCTAGGCCAGGTAGCAGCTATTAGATCCCTCTGATCTACTTGTTTGTACATGATCGGCAGGTTCCTTGCAACATCGGTTACTTCCTTTCGTTTCTCAGCAAAATAATTGTTACGGTCATCTTAAAAAAAAAAAAATTAAAAAAAATGATGAGCAATTGAACTTCATTTCAACTGAATATATAGCAGAGTTAAGGCCATTATTCTGTTTCGAACCTGGTTTCAGCTGTTTTTTTGCTATCTATTCATGCACTTCTCTGCATTTGGCTGTGCAGTAACTTGCTGCGTTGGGTACTGGAACACATTGAATGATGGCGGAATAGCGTGGGTCTGCCTACTTGCTCTTGCCACTATGAACTGTGCGCAGAGAAGTGTGCGAATGCAAATCTGAACCCCTGATGTGATTCGTTTCTCTGAATGACTGCGCTGTTTGGCATTCTGACAGGAATCTCCGGAAAAGGCCCGGTCGCAGGAGAGGGCACTGATGCCCCGCCCAGCTCGGGCGGAGCCTTCGCCAGGATGTCGGACGTCATCCCGCCCCTCCCCACCCCCCAGCAGCCCACCACAGAAGACGAGGATGACTGGGAGGCGTAACCCCGGAGACCAGTCTTCCAATCGGAAGAGCCCAAGGGAGGGGACAGAATTACCAGCCTGTGAAGTGGGCGGGGTTTCTCCATTTGACCAATGACTGGAGAGGAGAAAATAACACTTGGACATTTTACTAGTGATGAAGGCAGGCGTGGCATCCTATTGTTTGCTTTCAAATCTAGCCTTATTTTGCCTGAATTTCTCTACAGTTTAATTTTGTCTGTGTTCGTGTTTTTTTTTTTTTTTTTTTTTTTAAGGGCAGTTCAGCTACTTGTTTGATTCAGAAAAGCATAATCATGGATCCGCAGCTGCTTTTTAGACTGGATTTGTTAAATTCCATCCACTGTGATCGCCTTCATCCTCCTCTAAACTAGTGTTGGCACCAAGTGGAATATTTTTCCCACATCTTGGTCAAAATGTTATCGTTTTGCTCTGTCCCACACAAGTTCTTCCTGTCATCAGAAAACAGGGTAGTGAAAACCACCTTCTGTGGCCTTCTTAGACTGGAGCCAATTTGGCTTTTAGTGCCATTTGGTATAATAAATGCCCCAGGCCGCTATTGATCTTTCTTTGCATTTTGATCGAGCCTCACTTGCTGTACTTCATCAGATGGGCAGGCGGCTTCACGGAATGAAGGGGATTTTTGCAGAATGTGTTAAAAGAACATGAGGCAGCAGATGGTTGGGTGATTTGAATCAGGAATTGGTAGCATTGTTCCTGGTCCCTGAATCTCGGATCTGCAAATTTATTTTTGTTTATTTATCATTGTCATCGGGTGTGACTAGCACCGGTTATGCACTGTGTGCCATTCGTGACTGCGTCATTCAGTTTACCCCCCCCTCTCCCCATCCCCCATTCCATATGTTGGTGTAAAATTTGTCCCCAGTGTTCAGATTTGAATCATAAATGTGCACGGTGGGTAATGAATCAGCCTGACCAGTCTGTCTTAAATGCATTCAGAAATGGTGTGTTTGGTGTGTCTGAGATATTATGTGTTTGTGTTTATGTCTGCACTTGTGTGTTTGAGTGGGTGTCTGTTGAGATGGTGATTGGATGTCTTGTGCGTGCGTGCGTGCGTGTACTTGTGTGTCTGTATGTGTGCTTGTTTGTCTGTGTGTATGGAAGTGTGTGCTTCTGGTCATACATGGTTATTCATGTGTAGATATGTATGTCTCCTGAAATGGAATCCTCAATTTGTTTTTCTCTGTCTAAAGCCAATCTATAAAAATCTGTCGGCAAATATAATTTAGCAACATTGAAAGTATCGAAGTGATCTACAGCATATTAATGTCATTTAGCAGAGTGACTTGGACAAGTGGAGGTGATTTTGTGTACTTTTAGTGTGTTCTCGTCCCAAAATACGAAGGGCAGCTTGGGTGAATCTGTATGTCTGCTTGTACGTTTGTAGCAAAGTCGCCTCTCAGTATTTCCAGAAGAGAGACTGTCTAATGCTTTCATTTATGATGATAAAATGAAAACAATAAATGTAATGACTAAACCCAATAAATGTGTCAGACATGCTAAAAACATTCTGATAACGAATGAAGGAGAATAGATGTCAGAATGGTCTTTAAAGAACATGTGAAAATCACTACTCGGTTTCTTGCCCAAGCTTATAAAGAAGCTATTATTCTCCTCTGATAGTATCTGGCACCCAGTTAAATGTACAGGTTATCAAGTCGGCAGAGAACCTAGAGTTAGGTTTGAACCAAAGGAAATCCAAAAATCTCCATTTATTCCAAAAGGAGCCAATGAAATGTCATTTTTATGCCATTTCCTGATGGCAATTATGAAATGAAAGTCGGCGCCGGAGTACTATGATGTTGTTTCCAAAAGGACAGCCTGGTAAAAAATGTCTGCGTGGAATGAGTCATGCATTAATGCCATTTCCTGTCGCGGTCTAGCTTCGTAATGACAGGTTGCTCCGCTAATGATTTCACCCTTCACATTATTTCCGCTCTGTTCATTATGAAAAATTGCACAGAATTGTCTACTTTCAGAGCAGAAGTTAAAAAACAGCAACAACAACATTTTAGTGGCACTTAAATGGTTGACTCTGATTTGCCTGCAGTGGGAAGCAAACTGCTGTCATTTGGCCTTGAAACCAGCGGCGCGGTGTTGGGCCCTGAACATTTTCTCTTTCCCTTCCGTCTTGAGCTCTACATCACAGCCGTTTCCTGCTTTAGTCTTTTTTCAGACATGCTTACAACTGCTCAAAACTTTACAAGATAATTGAATAAAACCCAGTAACCCCAAGGAAATGTGACGGGAGAACAGACCAAAAACTGAAGCCAAAATTTGATGTACGCAAAAACCAAAAGATAAAAAAATTACTTGAAGGTCTGTAATGAACCTAAAAAGATTCAGTCGAACCAAAAGAACCCCCATTAAATTGGATACATTTAAAAGGACCAAATGAACCGAGAGCATCAAAAGTGTTAAAATTTGCTGAGGGGCCCAGATGGAGCTGGGCCCCAAAGGCGGTCACGAGCGCCAACGCGTGTCCCCTCTGCTGATCGCCCCCTTCTGTCCCGCCCGCACTTGCTTGATCAACTATCATCCCATTTTATAGCTGTTTTGTCCTCCAATTGAGCGGCTCGGTGACTTCTCATTTTGGGAAGCTGGCTAATTGATGACCACCATAGTTCTCCGTATCCAGGTCGCCTTCAAAAGAGGAGCTTAGGACTCTGTGTCCTATCCTTGGAGCCGTATTATCTACTGACTGGCCTCCTCTTGCCTCGAGCTGATCTGGGAACAGTTGACAATCTGGAGCGGTGGCCACTCCAAGACTAAGTGGGTATGGAAAGAGAGGTTCAGAGGCCATGTTAGCATGCTCCTGGCAGTTTCGGTCTCTGTAGCAGCAATCTCTTTAGTCCACAGTCAGCAGAGCGCTCCGACTCCTGCCCGGGCACCTGGACGCCAGCTTCAGCCTGGGCCCAGCACCACTGGGCTAGCAGGCTTGGCACAGTATGGGTACTGTCTCACAGAGGGCTCCAAGAAGGAGGTCGCCATGTTTACAGATCACTGAGAAAACGGTTCCCTCCGCAGAAACAATTATTCTTCGCGTTTGTGATGCAGTGCAATGTCAGGAATGTACTTTCAGGAGATGAATTGGGGGGGGACGATCAACATATTTCTGTAGCTTGTATACAACTGATGGTTACTGATGATTTGTAATTTTGCTAATCAATATTCCAACAGTTTATGAATCTTGCTGATGGTTCAATCAATCGTTCGCAGGTTTGCTCAGTGCAATACAGGATAGAATTTCATCAGTGCTCCTTTTAAAGACAGGATCTTCCTAGAGACTTGCTTTCCGAGCCAAATAAAGTTAAGTTCCATTAAAAGAATAAAGAGTCTGCTTAGTGAAGATGTGGACCTTTGTCCTGCTGAAAAAAGAATCCAGTTTTACTTGTACCTGAGCCATGTAATGGATATGCCAACAAAAGCAGTGTGTTGGTAGTCTGTGTAGGCTATTGCCTGTAATGGTTCCATAGACCTCTTCAGACTTATTGACCAGCCAGATACATTTCTTTTGGTGGCTAGAGGTTACCAAGTAGCATGTTGCAATTGTTTGAAACTGTCTGAAAAAGTTGTGACTTTAATATCTTTGAGCAAGGTCATTACTCTGAATGTCTTCTTCAAAAATGATAATATCCAGCTTTATAAATGGACTGTGTAAAATAATGCGAGTTGTGCTGAAAGGTAAATCATGTGTGAGCGTAAACGAATTGGTCGACATTCACGCGGCTTCAGAATCGGGAAGTCATTTTCTGGTTGAATAGGTGGTGCTGTAAATGAATAGCTGGAGGAATGATGACTCCTGTGAGTTGACGAGGTTTCTAAAGCTATCCGGAAAGATGCACTTCCCCAGACAAATACTAAAGCCAACTGTGTATGCTGTTGTAATCATTGTTGTGTGAAGTCTTAATAGGCTGAGTCGGTCAAAGTGCTCTCCATTTATACAAGCGAAGATGCCCCGGTAATCAACGCATCAGCTCCCGGTAATAACGTGCCATAGGAACACAGGTGCCTGTTGCCATCTTGGGGAGATGGGCCTCGAGCAATTAAGAGGAGATGTCACCTTTTCTTTAGCATGCTAATGCTATTGTTGATGTTGGAATTTCCAGTGCATTTTAATGTCTTTTTTAATTTTTTGCCTGCTTGGACTTCAGCCTCGGTCTTCAGAAGCTTTTGAAGAGTTCCTCTTGTTGCTGTGGACATCTGGCCACTTATGTCACAGCTTTTCTTCCATTTGCCTGGAGGATTTAATGGTCTTGCAGGTCTTATTCGTGAAGTGAGAACTGTGGGGCCATGAACGCGTCGTCAGATTTAAAGACGTAGAGAATGTAGCCAAATTCAGACGTTTGTCCTCGATCACCCTGGGTGCCATTTCTGCCATAGATGCACGGCAGGATATTTCACAGCTGTTAAATTCACGCATTTCATTATTAATATATGCAGCAAGCTACGGCTGTCAGTAAAATACACAGGAACATGATGTAGTTACCAAATGTAACTGTGGTTCTATGAATAAACAGGGCGGTGTTATAATAGCAGTGGAATCATTTGCATCGCCACTTGATTGTGACCTTAAATACCAGAGTATTGACCTGGAGACAGATGATGGGTCTTGGACTATAGTGACTCCGAAGTGCAACATCTTTGCCTGTGGTTAATTCTGACATTCCGTGTGACCCTAAACCAGGGGTGGGCATTTCTGGTCCAGGAGGGCCAGTGTGTATGCAGTATTTTATTTCTATCAATTACCCCAACAAATTGAGTTAACTGATTGCATACACAAATATAGATTTGTGCCATGATTAGCTCGAAGAAAAATGTTTTATGAAGGGAGACGAGAACAGTCTTTGGTGGTCATTCATGATACTTTAAAGAAATGCGCCTGAAATATCAGATTCCATAAATGGTTTGGCTAATTTAGATAAGCAACTAATTGAAGGCCAGAAGCTGGTTTGAAAACCAGGGACGGATACGACGCTCATTGCCCGCCTCTGCGCTAGACCCTCGCAGTCTTCCTCTCATTCGTGGAACCACGGTTACGAGCGTGAGCACTGTCTCATGGATTTGGCCTCTGCGTCACTCGCACCTAAAACCGCTCCTGTCTCCGTGCGTTTTGAAACCGATTGAATGAATTTGGCGGTTTTAATGGGCTGTTTAATCGGTTAACAGTGCTGCTGTTTTGGAGAGCATAACCGTCCCCTTGGGGACACGGAGCACGGCAGCTGCAGCGGCAGGTGATCACCAGGGGGCTCATTTATAAATGGTGCGAAGGGACAAAAATAAAAAAAGGCCCCTGGAGTGCTGAGCACTGGACAGTAACGAAAGGAAAACGTCACCTCACCACCCCCTCCTACGTCCTCCTCCGGGGAAAACATGACTGCAGATTTATCCGGTACATCAGGCTTTGTTAACTTGCGAAAAGTCTTTAAACAGGAAGTTACGTTTCAGCAGTGCAGCGTTTGTCGGTATGGCAGTCGAATTCAATGGATTAGGATAAGGATTGGGTTATGGTTAGGGGATGGGGTTAGGTTAGGGCGGGGCTTGAAATGGGGACTGCCGTATCTCTCCAGATTGAAATGCTCTGGAAAAACTGCCGTACCCAAAGCAACTGCCCTATGTTCTTAGAAAGGCTATTCATATCTTAACCGAGGGGAACTTGGTTGGGTCAGTCAATGCAAATATTGCTATGAGTGGTCATGGTAGAGAATGCTGTGTCACTCGCCCTGAGTATAGAAAGCAGTTTAGCGTAAATGCGCATTGCTAGTAGCGTTGCAGATTTGCCGTTGAAACTGCGCTTGATTCTGGAAGATCAAGTAAATTGTCTGGCCTTCTTCATTAAATGTCAAGATGCAAGAAAGCAATAAGTCAAAGCAAGGCATTATGAGTGTTTTTTTTTAAGTTTCCATTTGTTGCTGGCATATCCGATGAGTACACTTGTGTAATTGCAGTCTGAAAAACTCCCGGGCAAATAAAAGTTGACCTTTATCTGGCACCTGGATACTCCATCGGCCAACAGTCAGATTTGTTCAGCTACTTCAACCTGCCTCGAAATAAACTGATTCATAAACGTCGGTCCTTTTTCCATCAACACAACCAGTCCAGACAAGGTTTTCTGAGCAGGACCATCGACAAACAACATTCTGTTTGCGCAGGCTCATCCGTATCATTTGTATGTAAATTGAGATGGCTGAGATTTTGAGCGTCTTCAAAAGACCTCTCATTTTGTCCTGCCCCAGGCGTGTTATGTGACACTGATTATTCTTCAAGAGCCCCCACCAAATCAGGTGCCATGTGATCATCCTGTAATTCGCCGCCAGGGGGAACTACTGCTTGAATTTGTCTCAAACGAGTGAATCCTTACCAAATAATATTGAGCATCATTAATAGGTCATCATTCAATTCCATTGTTGGATATTGACTGTTTTATTAATGTTAATGTTCTCGTCACAATGTGCGACATAGCCTGATTACTGCAATGGCATCAGTTTAGCGGTGAGGAACAGTAATTACCGCCGGCCTTCTGTTTGGCTTGGAAGTATCTTGCCTTCTGACCATTGGAAGAGTGGATAGGTCCATTTTTACGTCTCTTCGTGACCAACAGTGGGCTCAAAAATTACTGGCACCCCTTAATGACAATGCAAAAACTAATATATAAACAATGTAATTACAGAGATACAGAATATGCCAACATGTGAAATAGTTTATTTATGTTTCTATGGAAACAACCAAAGTCTTAATCATTTAATAAAAAATACATTTCAACAAAATCAAGGTTTCATGATATTTGGCACCTTTCATTTTCAAGGGTAACAGCCCTGAGTTTTTCCCTGTAATTTTTGACAATGATAAGGCACTCATTGGGGGGGATTTTGGATTATTCCTCCCAGCAAATACTTTCAAGATCCTTCACATTTTTGGATTTACATCAATCAGTTGTCCTCTTTAACTCGGCCCACTGGTTTTCAATTTGATTGAGGTCTGGCGACTGAGATGGCTATTGGAAAACTTTGATTTTGTTGTCATGGAAACATTTCTGAGTGGATCTTGAAGTATGCTTTGGGTCATTGCCGTGTTGGAAAGTCCACCTATGTCCAAGTCCTATCCTTCTGGGGGAAGCAACCAGTTTGTTAGTCAAAATATCCTGATATTGGTGAAATTCATTACACTACTAATCTTAACCAGTGCCCCTGGACCTCTTGACTTAAAACAGCCCCAAAACATGGCTGACCCGCCATCATATTTCACCGTGGGTATGAGGTGCTTCTCCTTGCATGCATCTCTGTTTTGAGGTCAAACATGCCAATGCTGTATCTGACTGAAATGTTATTTTGGTCTCATCTGACCAAAGCACCTTATTCCATTCATAGTTTAAATTGCATTTCGCAAACACCAAGCACTCGCTTTTGTGTTTTCTAGTCAGAAAAGGCTTTTCCGAAAACCCTTCCAAAGACCCTGCGGTTATGGAGGTGGTGCCTGATGGTGCTTTTTGAAACTTGGTGACCCCAAAATGCCACCAAGGCCTGTAATTCCTTCAGTGATTTTCTGTGATTTTGCTGCTTCTCTCACCATCCTCCTCCTCAGTATCCTGGGGAGCAAACTGCAGTTGCGTCTTCTTGCCTTGAGGTTTTCAACAGCTCCATGTCTTTGGAATTTTTTGATAATTGCCCTGGCAGTACTCAGTGGCATATTCAATCGTTTGCAAATCTTCTTGTAGCCAGCTTTATGAGGGTCTATGACCATCTGCCTCTTTTGAACTGACAGTTGCTCTGTTCTCTTCATATTTGAGATGACAGAGGGATATTGCATGCGTCTTACCGCATATTTATACCCTAGTGAAACAAGATGTGTTGAAATATCTCAATATGGTCACTGAACACTCAGATAAAACTTAAGTGGAATTTAATACCTGGTTTAATTTTAGTAGATGTTATTCACAAAAATCTTTAAGATTGCCATTAATTCTAAAATAAGAAAAAGATAAGAACTACATTTGCATTTACTTGGGTTAAATGATAATTTCATTTATTAAGGGGAAAAAGCTATCCAAACCTACCTGGCCCTATGTGAAAAAGTAATTGCCCCCTAAATCCTAATCCTAGGGTTGTGCTACCCTCGGCGACAACAACTGCAATCAAACGTTTGCAATAACTGACAATGAGTCCTTCACATCACTGTGGAAGAATTTTAGACTTTAGAATTTTAGGGTTATCTTTGTCTAATATTAAAATTTGTTTGATGATCTGAAACATTCAAGCATGAGAAATATGCAAAAAAAAAAAAAAAAAAAAAAAGAGAAAGAAATCAGGAAAGGGGCAAATACTTTTTCACTGCACTGTATATTTTTTTGAATTTTTAAAAGTATTGTTTCTCCATTGCCAGTCGGAGGTGCCAGTAATTTTGGAGCCCGCTGTGTATTCAGAGTCTGTACAGTAATTTATCTCGACAAGAGATGCCTCTGTTTAACACCACCGAAATGAAAAGATGGCGTCACACCCACCAAAAGATGAAGACCGCTTTCATTTGTCGGTTTAACGTCCAATGTCAGCTTACATCAAAGGGGTTTATCTATAACTTGACCGTGACTCAACAATTACTTGTTGCCATGGCATCATACAAGCAACTGGTCTGATATCGGTCTTTCTGTGCCACCTTGTGGTTTTCAATTGATACTGCAGGAATTTTAATTTGACGTTCAGCTGTGATGGTACATATTTTTTTTTTTTCGTTAAATTAATTGCAAGTAAGTCTAAACTGTTAACAACAGTACAAACCAGGTGCCTGTAATGCAGTCAGTATGACATTTTACATATTTTTCATGAGAAGAAAAAAAAGAAAAACTTCACTGTACGCCCAGATGTAAAAAAAAAAACAAGCTAAACTGCTATAGAAAAATAAAAGACTTGAATGGGATTGAGGTGAAAGTAATATTGTGAAAAATGTGGTGATCTGTTGCCATCCAGGCTTGAACTAAGGCATCGGGAAATTTCACGTCTTGCCATTAATGAATAACTTTGCGTTTCATTTAGTCAGGCTGAGGTTCAGCTTATCCAGACATGAGTAGAAGGAGAACATGTGAAAGGTCCTAGAGCTCCCTGATCTAAAATGGCAGCACACATGTAAATGTTATCCCCCCGACCCCAAACAGAAGTAATCGCCAAAACTGCTATAAATTGCTTTGTTATAGTTTGTGCTTTCCTATCTAATACCAGAAAGGCCGTGCCCAACATACCCCGGCTGAAGGAGACATTGTATTGCTTGGTGTTAGGTAACCTGGGAGTCTCGGACCGACCTGACATGACACCTACAGCTAACGAGCCAAATAATGTTACACCCAGGTGTAATGTATGAAAAATAAAAATTAAAAAAACGTTTGGTATGAATCCAGTCAGAGATAATTTAACAAAGTTGCCATGCAAATTTTATTTTTATTTTATTAATTTATTCTTTACCTTACCCTTGACCCTATTAGGTCTGAAATGTAATCAGGCGATCCTGGGACAATTTGACTCCTTACCTGAAAAATTTTTATGATTTGAGCAAACTGAACTTTGCGCTTAACTGCTGACATACAAACGTCACTGAAAACAATACCTCCTCCCCCTTCAGACGAGGTGCTGAAATGTATCTTGCCAATTACCCTATTCCGCGCTGATTAAAATCTATTTCCTGCCAATACTTGTTTCTCTTGTCATGGGTGGATAAAGACTATTCTTCGTCAAAGCTGAAGTGGAATGTGGGAATAATCCCTGCAATGCAGATCACGAGAGAGTGTCTGCTGACCATAAAAATTGACAAAACAAGGCTATTTATCACTGGAGAGTTCTGATGTGTCCAGCTGACAGCAGGAGTCAATATTATCCTTCTTTTTGAGTGGCACAATCCATTATTCTAGCAAAATCCAGGTTTATTGCAACTTGCAAAATACTCCAATTCCAAATTTCCACAATTTTTAAAACTCATTCTTGATCTTAATAATTTTGGGCTCAATTCTGCATCTGTATTGATTAGATATGCTGCAGAGAGGAGCAGTGCGAAGATAGTCTTGGTTACCGATACAAAAGTTACCGTGGATAAAGCCTCTGCTAAGGGGCTGCAATGTAATGCAGGGTAATTCTGTGCTCTCTTAAGAGCTGCTGTCAATGAGGAAATGGGCCTTTCACTCTTTGACTCTGACGAATATTGCCATGTCTGCATCATTATAAAATTAGTCATGTGTCTATACTTAATGCAAAATAATTACTGACATCTATTTCCCAAAAGAGACCCCATAAACGTCTGACTACTAGTTGTGCTCAATTGTTTCATTATGTCATCACTGTATTTTAAAGGTTGAACAGTCTGTTAAGAGTTCTGAAAAATTAGGATTTAAAAAGATGAGTATGAAAAGACGATCTTTGCATCTTTGGTAGCCATCGTCTGTTGTACGCTTCACCATAACAGGTTCACCGAGGTGCTACTTGACTAGTCACCGTAGCCACTAGGGGGCAGTCGAATTCCATCTTGCGTTAGAAATGCAACGAGCACAGGCCGAGGAGAAAATTTCTGAGCCATGCGAATCTATATCCAAAGTCGCTTGATTATTCAGAATTTAAGTCAGAATTATGCATTTTCTGACTTCAGTTTGGCAAAATGTGGAGACAAGTCAAGGATGATACACATTCTCCCACTCGAGTATGTACTGCTAAAATAACTTCTGGTTCGTTGATAAAAAAGAACTTTATTTGAAAAGGGGAGCCAGAATAAATACATTCCACATTAAAAGACACTTCCAATTTTTTAAATTTATTTTTCATTTCTTCTACCTCAAAGTTGACTGTGATTGGGGCTAAAATTTGCAAGCACAGTCCGTCTTTGGCAAAGTGATTATTGGCGAAAACGGAGTTGCTCCACGGTACAATGACTGACGCCGCTCATCTTCTCATCCGGACCCAAGCAATGGCGTACGCAATACGCACTTTGCTATTGTGTTATTACTGTCTGAGGATCACATATTTCTAGACCTTGGCTGGCACCGCACGAGAATTTCACTCATTCTTGTTCAGATAAAGACATTTTGGTATGCGTAGAGCTGAATGGAAAATGAACCTTGGGCCCCTGGCAGAATGCAGAAAAGTTTGCACGAGGCACCCTGGAAGCATTGTGAATCATCAAAGAGAGAGAGGAACAATAGTCAGGCGATGGCCTTTGATCTCGCTCCGCCCCGCAGTCAGCAGGCGACCTCATTATGCCGAGTCCTCATTGGCCGGAGCTCAGAAGCGCAGTTGCACGCAGTTCTTGGCCCGAGACTCGAGTCTCAGGTACAGCTTCATTAGGCCGGAAAAGCGGCTGTTTTCGGCCACCAGAAGAAAACGGGTCATGTTTGTACGTGCCCAGCTCCAACCATGAGGGACGTCAATGCCCTTCATCCTCCATTTAGTGTCATTTTCAACACAATCTAACATCTTTATCATCCCCATCATCTGGAGTGTTGCTGAAGCTTTCAGCCAAATGCTCGTTAACCTTCAGAAGACGTCATTGCATGGGAGAAAACACTCGGTCAAATTACTGCCTTTCACAGGTTTCAAAACCGATGCCAATCCAAATGTGCAATATTGTATTTATTTTGTCTGACAAGCACCCTCGTGACCACTGTGACCGGCTCCTCCAATCTCTATTCTTCAGACTTGAAGTAGGCTACTGCACAGCAGTAGCAGGTTTCAGAATACTGGGTCCTGATTCAGTGGCTAAATGAGGTCAAAATGTATTATATTACCAAACTTTGAGGCTAAATTTCAAATACAATTGGACATTTTAGCTAAAAGCTTATCCAGGGACAACACTTTGTACAACAAACTATGGGCTAATTCTGAGCTTTTCACACATATTGAGAATTAGATCTGCCTGTGAATATGTTGAGAAGCTATTTTCCACATTAGCTGAGTCTTAAGGGATCTTCCTCGGCATTTTTATAGTACCTTTATCCCTCCAGATTCATACTAATGAAAAGGCTCCATTCATTCAAAGGCTGACATATGAATCATCGACTTAGAGAGGATTGTGTCCTCGGCGAACAGGATGTTGTTTGGAATACTAAGACGCATGAGAAATTGCAGTTTCCATTATATTATTCACATTTCTATCCATTATTGTTCACATTTCTTCAATGAATTCCGGCTTTGAGAAATCCTCGTCCGGAGCACTCCGCGGCCCCGCCCACTTGATGACCAGTCCGGGGACATTTTGGGACAATTCTGGAGGTAACACAATGTGTGCATTGTTTTCTGAATCCCAAAAGATTCCATTATTCAGCAGGTGGTTTAACCCAGAATGATCACGATCTTATGTTCCATCCACTCACTGCATTTGGCGAGATACTTCCCTGAAGTGATTAAGATTAATTCTCTCTGAGTGAGGTCACAAATGTGTGATTAGATTGTCCCTGACAGAGCTTTCTAATGCTGAAGTGACGACCAGTGCTGGTAACTGAAATCACTGAAGTTCCACAGCACTGCTTTAGAATCCTGGGGCAAAAAAAATCTCTAAAAAAGGATAAAGTTCCCTCTTTACAGTGGTACAATGTCAGTTTCCAACCTGAAAATCAAGGCCGCAGGCAGTGAGTTCGGAGTTCCCTCACTAGGGTACCATACTTACACTGAATGGGACACTTGTGCTAAAAACAGAATCTCGAATCACATGCAGTACATACATTTATTTATTTATTTATTTCATGGAAAACATAAACACACAAAAAATTTCAAGTGACAAAGAAATTTGGCAATATATTACTGAAGTTCTCAGTGACTTGAACAAACTTAAGACTGTAGACTGATAAAGTCGATATAGGTCCACACATAATTACAACAGATTTTCAGCACTTTAATATTCCTGACTGCTCCTTGCCGCATGGATGGAATGGTGGTATCTGACATATCTAGCCAACACTCTTTCAATTTAAAGCCAAGGATCTCCTCATACGTGTCATGGCTAATTAAATTAACTAGACTGCACGGGTGTAGCCCCCCAAAGCCCGCTACTCCCCTTTTTGAGAGCATTATTCGGCCAATACGGTCTCCATGGCAACCAAAATCGATAGGTGTCATAAATGAAGTGTAACACATGCCCACACGAAATATGAAAGTAATCGGTCAAAAATTGCAGCCTGTACTGCGTCCACAAGGAAATCTCTATGTTTTGCCAATAATTTGCATATTATTCAGCCAATACTGTCGCCACGGTAACCAAAATCGATAGGTGTAATAAGTGAAGTAGGACGCATGTCCATACCAAATGTGAAAGTAATCGGTTAAAAAAAATTGCAGCCTGTCGAGCGTCCAAAAAGAAGTGTCTGCAGACGCGGCGGAGACGACACACGTGAATCCATAGTAGCCGCCCGACTTTGTCCGGGGCTACAATTATTCATGTGACTTATTCATGAGCTGTGCTTGGAAGACTATGGTAGCTGCTTTCATTTCCTGATCAAGTAGTGTGAATCTGATGCTTGACTGAACGTAGCCTGAATAGTGTCCATTACACTTCCAGCGCAAAACATGAAGACAATTCTACACTGAAGGACAGGTGAAGACCACGGTGTGAAATTACTCTTTTTTTTATCCACGGGGAAAACGGGCAGTGAATGTTCAAATTTTACCAACCACTAAATAGATAACCATTGTTTTTTTGTTCGGCGAATGAGTGAAGCAAATCTATCAGCCACTTGAATATTTTATATATTTTGGCTGGTGGCTGGTGCTAATTGTGTGCTCTGGTGCTAATCCAGATCCCTGTTTGAGTGACAGAGTGAAATAAAAGCAGATTCGACACTAGTGTGATATGCCGTCTAAAACACTTTTAATGGGGCAGCTGTATCGTAGACAGATTTAGCTTCACTTCACTTTTCCATTTTGCTAAAAGCATCAGCAACATCCCAATAATTAAATGGTGTTCAGAACTGGATTTAATCCCAGAAATTGATCAAAAAAATTTTGGTGCAAACCTTTGATAAATAAAATATCACTGAAAATAACATAAATAAAGGCAAAGTGAAAAAAAAACTACACCCTGAATTTAATAATAGACTGGATACATGGGTCAATCACAGGTGAACTTAAAAAGAAATTGAGGCACAGTGTCGGTCTACATGATGTCACTCTGTGTGTGTGTGTGTGTGTGTGTGCGCGCACACACATCTTTATACTCTGACAAGCAATACACAGCTGGTATGGTGTGAGAAAGGTGATGAATCCTGAAACACACTGACTCAGGCATGGCATGTAAAAATGAGACCAGCTGAGCAGACAGTCATGTGACACAAAACCGCCGTGTTCTGAGACGTAAACAGGGGGAGCAATTTCCTGAAATCATTCATTTCACACAGGAAGTTCTCCCATCTCCTCCTCTCAGACCCACACCAACACAACAATCGCTAAGCCTTGCAACAACACAATGGCACCACTTGAGTAAACACGCAGCTTTCAACTGACAGATATGCTAATGAGGAATGTCTTTCTTTTTTCTTTTTTTGGACCAAGGTGCATTATGGATTTTCCAATTGTTTGACCATTTCCCTGAAGGAACTAGTTCCATTCAGAGTCTCTAAACAAACATGACAGCTTAGCTGTAAAATTCAACCCAAACCAGGGCAATAGGTGTAATGTCCCCCACCTCCGCAACCCACTTAACTAAGGAGTGTGGCAGTTCTGCACCTGAGGGCAAATCATGTGGCTGTCCAAAAAGACCGTTCCAGAATGTTATCGAATTTCTGGGTAACCAAGAGCTCAGTAATCTAATCTGGCAGCATAGGTGCTGATGGCATGGAGCTTTTGATTTGATTTCGCTGTGCTGGAGTTGGATTTATTTAAATAGTTAATCAGAGTGATTTTATTACTGATTTAACAGAGAAGCTTGGTAGATAGTGGTGGCTACAATCAAAAGAGTAGGGACATAAATTCTTTCAGATGTAGGATCTCACTGACAGACACGGTCGCATGAGTTCCTCTGATAGGGGAAAAAAGAAAAAAATTCTGCTCTCCTCACATCTGCTTGCAGACACTCCAGACACTACCAGTCACACATTTACATGTCAAAACTTTGTGAATAAGATGTGAGAATGTCCCCCTTAATTTTCGTAAGTTTCAATTTGTGCTACAAACCTTGGGATTTTGAGTGGATTCATTTTCTTCAAACTCAATCGCTTAAGACAAGTACGCTGACAACAAAAGCTATAAATACAGTGTACAAACCTACATGAACAAACATGAACATGGCCTACCTGAACAAAAATATGACAGTACCATTCATAGTCTGCAGTCTTTAAAATTAAGTGTTTTGGCTTTCGGAGCCAAAAGTATTTTATTGTTGGTGGGCGTCAGGTGAGAAAAATATTTAGAGCTGAATAAAAAATGGGTAAGCAGCTTTAACATTTGCCATGAATAACTTAAACGAAGGAACTAGCAAAGATGCCCCATTGTAAATTGTCTTCAAGGCTACAAATAAGTGGCTACGGTTCCACGTTGATTCTGCTGTGACATTGAGCGTGCAAACATACCTGAGCGATTCGCACCTCCTTTCTTTGCTTGTTTACTGAAAAAAAATGCTGCTTTTTAAATTTTGATCTTTCATAGCTAACGTTCATCTAGCCTAGGCCTACTTATCAATTTTAATGAAAAACAAAGGGCCTACTAGATCCCATTTTTTGTTTTTTCGTTGATCAGACCATCGTGAAGGAAACATAATGGCATGCACGCCATCATCTTTCCTTCTCAATGGTCTGACCAACCCAAAAAAAAAAAAAAAAAAATTGATAAATGAGAATTCCAGGATTAGCATCTAGGGGAAAATTTAGTCCCGTTTATAGCTCTCCTGCACCAGCAGTATGGTGGGTTAATGCTCTGGACCTCTCGTCCATCATTATGGTCGTTAGTTGCTGTTTGTTGTTGTCTGTCAACATCTTGTCTGAAACTGTTGGGCCAATGAAGCTGAAGCTATGGAGTCCTCATTGGCCGGAGGATGTCTGCAAAGTTAATATAAAATGTTGCGATATGATGTCCAATGTGGCCGTCATGGCAGCCATACTGATCCATTTGAAAACTAGATAACTCGGTCGCAACAGGGACCGAGTCGTGTATCTCCCCGATCCCCAAATTTCGGACAAAATGGCCGCCGGCAGCCATATTGGACGTCCAAATTGCTGAATATCTGTTTTGAGCATTGTCAAATAAATATCTTCGCCTGTGCAAAATTAGAAAAAAAATCTCCTGTAATAATTGTCGTTTTCAGAGCCCAGAACATGAAAATCTCTGCGGGCGCAGAGCCAGCGGCGGCCCCAGCACTAAACCATAGTATCTTCCGACTATCGTCGTCGGGGAGATACAATAATTGCTGCAGTGAGTCCATTACATTTTAGTGTACTCATGCCAAGCAGCATGACTCGACACGTTAATGGTTTTTCTTTATGTTACATTTTGACCTTGATTTGACCACTATTATCAGACCAAGCTTATCCAAGAAAGCTGAAACTGTGTTGACGTGTTCTTGCCAATGAGCATGC
This sequence comes from Gymnothorax reevesii, assembly GCA_029721435.1. Lineage (NCBI taxonomy): Eukaryota > Metazoa > Chordata > Actinopteri > Anguilliformes > Muraenidae > Gymnothorax > Gymnothorax reevesii. The sequence goes on along the minus strand of CM056579.1, from coordinate 19,022,262 downwards.
TGAGAAATTTAAGAAACAATCTATCAATCACTTGCAAAGTTTATGATAAAAAACCCATTATTTTTAAACTCTTGTCGACAAATAGGGAATTTCATCACACCTGCAACCAAATAATATTATAATAATACAACAGAGAAAAAAGTATGTCAAGTAATTGCACGTTGTCTTTCATTAATCATGGGAAAAAGGACTACATTGAGTCACCAAGATTTTCGTAAGCTTCATCTGATGCGACGGTTTACCTGCGATATACGATTACAGTGGACCACTTTCGGGCGTTGCCATTTTAGATCTTTAGCGAGATCACCGCCTGCCTGGTTCAATTACGGTAGTGCTTGTGGGAATCGGGGTAGGACGGTCTTAGCAGATCGCCTTACCACTAGTGCGAGAGTGCGAGTGCCTCATTCGGCCAGCCACCACAGAGCACTACTATTAATGCGAAAGGACTGCAAGCGGGAAGTAATGTGGAATTACACTTGTCTTCGCGGGCAGCCGGAGTTTTGGATAAGCGTGGTGGCTCCGTAAATACAGAATGCTTTCTGTCTCAATACATGTTTATTATAGCAGATTAACTATTTGCAGAGCGGCATAACCAGAGAGAAAACCCGGAGTAAACAAACCGGCTCGGCTGAGCACTGTAGAAGATGAGGACTTTCTTTTTTCCTTTTAAAAAAATAAGGCGAAATTGCAAGTATCTTCTATTTGGTGCTGTGCTGATGACTGCAGTTCTGGCTGCGTATCTGGAATTTGTTGCAACGACAAATACGTGGAACGACAACATTCGTAAGTGGCAACTGAGCTCTTTGATGGTCTAATTGCGCTGCGGGCTGAGTTAAGCCGCTTTCACACTGGACGCGAAACGAATGTTTCGCACGACAGATTGCATTCAAAGTCAATGCAAAGAATTCACGTCTTTGCATTGACTTTAAATGTGATCTGTCGTGCGAAACATTCGTTTCGCGTCCGGTGTGGAAGCAGCTTTACCGTGCAACAGTTGCTTTCATGTTGCTGTCTAAAGGTGTTTTCAGCCTGGTTTATTACCCAACGAGCCGTCGGGTTTGGTTACTAACCGACGTCCCCGATATCAGTCAGCTGCTGGCTGCCTGAAGCCGACTCGCCTTACGGCACCAAGTGTTCGGAAGATCGTGATTATTGATTTTCGATTTAATCTCGACTTGAAAATGACATTTTCGGTGTTATAAATCAGGTGCATGAATGACTTGAAGTTTCATTCCTACCGCGGTGAATGCTTGTGATCAATTTTAAGTCGGCGAAACCTCCCCACCATTACAGTATGGAATAGCCGGCAACTTTCTGCCGTGCTTATGAACTTTTCAACATTTTTCAACATTTTCAAGTCACTGCACCTTTTTAACAGCAAGACTTCTGTAAAATGTAGCAACGCATTCGCAGTTTGTTGTCTCTGGGATCTATGTCAGAGTCCGGAGCGCAAAATCACATTGTTTATTGAAGCTTCGGTCAGGTGTGTAAAACCATCTTCCTTATAATAAGCAGTGAAAGGAACTGAGCCCGGACCCACCAGTTGGTTTACCGAGGATTTGTCTAGTTGAGAATGCTAATGCTATACTGTTTTTTTCCGTTAGCCTATTTATCTTCTGGACCTTGTGTTGCGGTCATATGACGAACTAATAAGTACAGCTGGCCGGTATTTCGGTGCTAGGCTGTACCATCCCACTAGAGTCTCTTCCACTTGTCCTACCTTCAAATGTGGTGCCCAATTAAAGCGGTGTCATGACGCGTCTATTTAGTTGACCCCATCTGTATTTCCTTGGGAATGAATGGACTGAGGATTACGATTGGATAACGTGAATTTTTAGTGTGTTGGAAATGAAGTCCTTAGAGTCAGTTTGTCCCTATCCTAGGGTGATGACAAGTGGGCTCCTGTTGGATCAAGAAGAAAGCCTGGGGGGGGGGAATTGGTTTTAAAATAAAAATGTTCACCCCCCAACCCCTTCCTTCATTGCTGCCACCACCACATACTGCTTACCATAATCTCCAAAAGTAGATGAGCGGTACTTTTCGTAAGATGTGATTTGTGTGTTTGTGTGTGTGTGTGTGTGTGTGTGTGTGTGAATTACCTTCTGGTATCATCAGGTTGTCATGCTGATTTTACTGCCAGTCTCTCTAGAGACTTAATTACAGCAGTTTACGAGAGTTCTATAATACCTTGCATTGGCTTATTATGTAATTTTCGTGTGTGTGTGTGTGTGTGTGTGTGTGTGTGTGTGTGTGTGTGTGTGTGTGATTTTGTGTGGTGCTCTTGGATGAAGGCCATGTTTCTTTTAGAAAATGCATAGGCCTACGTGTGGTTGTGTGTGCACGTTACTGCGCTTGGCCTTGTGAGTGTGCATTTCTCGTGCCAGAATACCTTTTCATTCAGGAAATGAATAATCCTCAACCACTTGGGCTTTTCATTTGCTGAAGGGGATCTTCAGGCTGGGGTTTTTAGAGCCATTAATTCAGCTGTTATAAAATACCGACATGTCCTCCATTTGAGATGAAGCTCACCGCAGGGAAATTGTCTCGTGTGAATCCAAGAACAGCCTCTTGTGGCTTTTTTTTCACAAGCTTATTGTTAGTTGCATCATTTGATTTGGTCACACTTCGGGCAAATAGCTTTTTTTTGCTTCATGTTGTTGTGAAAACTTGTCCTTGGAGAAACATGTTGCCTGATCACGCTCAGCCCACTGACAAGTGTTTTTCTCCAGCCTCGATTAATTTGAGAGATGGGGCAATTACTACACCTTTAATCATAAAATTAATGCGCTGCAATTTTAAAGAAGTGTTCTTTTTCAGTTGGATTATACCTGCTCATTTGTGATTTATAGTTGGCGTCAGGTGTTTAGTTTCTGGTAAACAGCCAGCCCATGCATGTTGCCAAACTAAACAAATAATGCAAGGGGGAGGTGGACTCGAGTTGAACTAGCGATCTAAAATTAGTTACCTGTAGTTCTGTGTGTGAGCTAAACTGTGTTTGGTTGATAGGCCGTTATATTATTGTGATGGCAGTTGCAACTGGGGGCCGCCAAGCTGTCACGGAATTACAGTCCCATTACATTTTGGGTTGTAACTCTACAACTAAATAAGATACAATCAAGCATGATATGTTATATTGAAGGTAATATTTTAATAAATTTGGCATCTCCAATCCCACCCGAATCTGGAATGCCCAATTGGGGAACTATGTGCAAAGCTTGCTCGTATGCGATCCCTTGCTGCCAACTCAGGATAGTGAGACGGTTCACGGCTCTCCTCCGAAGCACGTGCCTGTCTGCCACTGATTCTTATACACTCATTGGTTGAATCTTCGCAAGTTCAGAACTAGGGCGGAGGATACCCGGACATGAACCAACGCGGAGTCTTCCTGACGAGCGCCCATCTGGCCAACAGGAGGCGCTGGAGCAACAAACAGGGCTGTTATTGTATAGCCAAATCCGGCAGTCCCTTCCCAATTTGAAACACTGTAGCGCGATAGCCAATTGTGCTCTTCTCTGAAAAAGCTGCCAACCCCTGCCGGTGGGTACGCCGGGGCTCGAACTCACGACGTGGTGATCACCAGTGCCTTAACCGGGTGAGCCACCCGGCAGCCTTAACTTGTTCTTTTAATTTTATTAAGTGAAAATACATTTTTTGAGAAATTTTCGTAGAAGAAACGAGCAAAAACTACTCCGTCACGGAATTACACAAAATTGATGTGGTTTTTTTTAATGTTGTGTTTAACTATCCAGAAAGTGATGTTCCTGTCATAGCTAAGTTATGAAACTTCAATATGTTCATATTTAAGGTGTTTTTTTTGTTAATACTGTAAGTTATAGAAACAAATATAGACTTTAACCCTGCTTTATAGGCAAGAAATTTCAAAAAGTCAATGTGACGGAATTACAAGAGGCACATTGTCACGGAATGACAACAGTATTATTAATTAGTTTCAATGTATTTATTTCAATATATTATACATATATACGTAATTATTTACATTTTTACAGTTTAGCAATATATTACAATAAGTTTTCCACTTATAATGACCAATCATAATACATACTTTAAAAATATTTTTTTAATCTCCATGTCAACATTGGCTTGGCGGCCCCCAACTTTAAGCATGGTGTCTGCATTCTGTGACTAGAGGGTCATTATGTACGTCTTGAAAGTATACAGCTCACATCCTGACTGTTTTCAATTGCGCTAAATTGATTGGAATATGCCTAAATTCATCCACATTAAAAAAATTCAGCATATACGTTGCTGTGAAAAAGTATTTGCCCCCTTCTTGATTTCTTATGTTTTTTGCATATTTGTCACACTTGTATGTTTCAGATCATCAAACATATTTTAATATTGGGCAAAAAATAACCAGAGTAAGTACAAAATGCAGTTTTTGAATTATGCTTTTTTCATGAAGGGGGAAAAAAGGTAATCAAACCTACCTGTTCCTATGTGAAAAAGTAATTTCCTCCCCTTGTTAAATCATGAATTAACTGTGATTAATCACATTTTATGAGTTCAATATCACTAGCTATACCCAAGTCTGATTACTGCCAGACCTGTTGAAATCACTTAAATAGAACCTGTCTGACAAAATGACACAGGCTACAAGATCTCAAAAAGCAACACATCATGCCGCGATCTAAAGAAATTCATGAACGGATTAGAAACAAAGTCATTGTCATCTCTCAGTCTGGAAAGGGTTACAAAGCCATTTCTAAGGCTTTGGGACTCCAATGAATCACGGTGAGAGCCATTATCCACAAATGGAGAAAACTTGGAACAGTGGTCAACCTTCCTAGGAATGGCCTGCCAAGGCTGGCGATGAGCGGTATTGCATCACAAAATGCGAGCAGGTTTTTTTAAATGTGCCTATCTGCGACAGGCTATTGGTATCCCCGTCACATATTTTGTGATATAGTCTTCGGATAACGTGAATAAAAGTTTTCATCCAGTTTTGAACAGAAATGGGCTCCTACAGTCTCTTAATATCGTCCTGATCGGCCTCCGCCGCTGCACTATGGATGACCTAACGGCGCGACTCTGAAACCATGGTAGCGAGTGGAATGACCCCATTATTTTCCTACCTCTGAGTCAGTCCCGCTCACAGAGGTAAAAAAAACAAGTGGACAATGACATTGATTGAACCAATCGTAAAACGTGACACGTGTCTGCCATCTTGTGTAAGGAATCGGCAGGGAAATTGCGCAATCAACGGCACATCAGCCTACAAACACACCCACTATTTAAATTATTATTTTGTTTACGGGTGTTTTTTGTCAGGAAATTCTTTGAAATTTTATTTTTTGAATTTTAACTAACTGTAAATATACATAAAAGAGCTGTGCATTTATGTCTCAGGAATGCTGTTTTCATATTTTGAACACATGTACATTTGTATTTGTGCCTTGAATTCCTGTAGTGCTCTTAATTCTAGATTTTGACAATTTGTATTTTAATAATTAATGTTCATCATGGCTCATAATAATTACCAATATTAATCTCTCTCACATTAAAAATATTATGTATGATAAAAATCAGTCCTGAATATTCAATCATTCACAGCCTGAGCCAGGTGAGTGGCTAAGGAGAACTAACTAAAACTTACTCATTCAGTTACTGAGTTACCACATGTTAGCTGTAAGTTGGACCCAGTTGGTAAGTTCTAGTAGTTTTAATACTGCAATGCTGCTTGAACTCAACTGCCTTGGTCTTCATTTGACTATGTTGATTAGTGCTAGTACTGTTGGCTAAGTGTTCTACAAGTTGAACATAAGAAGTTAAAATGCATATACAGATGTTTTTGTTAAGTTTTATTTTCGCTACACAGTTCTGAAAAATGCTACAAAATGCAATAGACTTCTAGAGACTGCATAGTGTTTTTGCTACGCAGTTATTTTTGCTTAACCCTCCTATTATGTTCAAATTAATAAACCAATTGTGGTTTGAGGTCAGTTTGATCCCTGTAATGAAGACCTACATAAGCTGTTTGTAACTGTAAGAGTAACCCAATCTCCTCTGAGCTCATTTATGCCTTTCTACTGTCCATTTTAATAACCAAGTAAATAAAACACGACTCCCTCATCCTCCCCTCATACAAGGTACATCAAGCATCGCTAATTGAATGAGACCAAATGTGAAATGAATAAGAAATTACTTTGAATATGCCGCCAGTCTTAGGCATCACTACAAAAACGCAATCAAAATGATGGCTTTATGTAATAATTGATCCTTGGATCAAAATTACCAAAACAATACCGATGCTTACAACATGTGTACCCAACAAAAAATCTTTTTTTTTAAAATTTAATTTCATGTTTTACCCGTAATATTTGGAGAAAAATCTAGCTGAAAAAAGTAAATTAACCACGATTTTAGAGATACTGAACATGGAGTCGGGTCAAATTGACCCGAAACATAATAGGAGGGTTAATGTCAGCCCTGTCAGCCTACCAAAATTACACCAAGAGCACATCAACGACTCATCCAGGAGGTCACAAAAGAACCCAGAACAACTTGTATAGAACTTCAGGCCTCACTTGCCTCAGTTAAGGTCCGTGTTCATCAGTCAACAGTAAGAAAGCGACTGGATAAAAATGGCATCCATGGGAGAGTTCCAAGGCGAGAACCACTATTGACCAAAAAGAACACAAAGGCTTGTCTCATATTTGTGAAAAAATATCTTTATGATCCCTAAGACTTTTGTGAAAATATTCTGTGGACTGATGAGACAAAAGTTGAACTTTTTGGAAGGTGTGCGTCCTGTTACATTTGGCGTAAAACTAACACATCATTTCAAATAAAGAACATCATACCAAGAGTCAAACATGGTGGTGGTAGTGTGATGGTCTGAGGCTGTTAGACGACTTGCCGTATTAGAGGGCAGAATTCATGGTACCATCAATCAGGAAATCCTGAAGGAGAATGTCCAACCATCAGTTCTAGACCTCAAGCGACTTGGGTTATGCAGCTGGACAATGATTCCAAACGCACAAGCAAGTCCACCTCTGAATGGCTTAAAAAAAAAACAAAAAAACAAAATGAAGGTTTTGGAGTGGTCAGTCAAAGTCCAGACTTAAATCAATTTGAGATGCTGTAGCATGACCGTAAACAGGCCGATCATGTTCGAAAGCCCTCCAGTGTGGCTGAATTAAAACAATTCTGCACAGAAGAGTGGACCAAAATTCCTGCACACCGATATGAAAGACTCATTGCCAGTTATAGCAAACGCTTGATTGCAGTTGTCGCCGAGGGTGGCCCAACCAGTTATTAGGTTTAGGGGGCAATTACTTTATAGGGCCAGGTAGGTTTGGATAGCTTTTCCCCTCAATAAATGAAAACATCATGTAAAACGCGAGTAAATATAAACTACATTTTATCTTTGTCTAATACTAAAATTTGTTTGATCTGAAACATTTAAGTGTCACAAATATGCAAAAAAAAAAAAATCAGGAAGGAGGAAAATACTTTTTCACAGCACTGTAAATCATGTGTTATACTACAGTATTTTGCAGTACTTAACCATGTCACTCTCCATAGAATCAATGGTGGTAATCCTATTTGTAGGTGGTAGGTGGGGAATTACCCATTTTAGCTCTGTTGTGAAGCTTATCTTGGCACCAACCCATTACAGATAAATATACAAGCTGAGATTGTTGCTGAAATTGTCCCAGTCATTTTCATTCAGTGCATCCCCAATGCTGAATTTTGAATGGATTTTACTCTCCAAATTCGTCGCGTTACTTTGTTACATCATCACAATGTATCAGCCGTAATCATAGTATTTGCTCAACACTGATTACTTCCTTCTACACTATTACTGCCCAGTGCCGTTACAGTGCATCCGTTTTATTAGCTATTATGTCATTAATTTAGAGGCAGTGACTGCTGTCAGCTTGCTCCCTTGAACACTATCACTTACTGAAGGCTGGTGATTCATCTTGAACTTTACGAAGGTAGTCATTTGCAACCCTGATACAAGCCTCAGGGAATTATGCTGTCTGTATCAAATTTTATTGTGAGGATTTGCTTTGGCATTGAGAGCCACACAGAACACTACTTCACTATGGTTACCTGCCCTTTTGACAAGGTATGGTCATGTACCGGACATCATTCCTTATCATGCTGAGTTGTCTCTATTGACTGTCATGTTGTGTCATTAGATTAACCTGTGATTTGTCGGTTTTTTGGAGTGTTGATTTTGTCATTCCAAACCAGAGTTCTTCAACTCATTTTTTTTTCATTTCTTTTAAGCAATTGTCCCACTGTCACTAAAATATTTGAGAGGATTTCAATATCACCTTTGTGACCTCAAGAATGCATTTATTACGGAAATGAGCCTAGAACTTTTGTTTAATTTTTAATAAAAAAATAGATAAATAAATAAATAAATATACCTGCTGGTATAATTTTAAACATGCTGCTGGGCCTAATGGTTTGGCATTTATTGGGCTTTGAAAGATGCAGTTAAATTTTGTAATATTTCAAATTTGAAGGAATGATTTGTTCTCAAGATGTCAGTTTATCTTGACCATGTTTAAGTTCTAGGTTCAAACGGACGACTCTGGTATGGGTTACCCAATTTGATGCTTTATAATTCAAGATTTAAGCTTCATAAAGAGGACGAATGTGGCTCAAGTCAGAAAAGACCTTACATCACTTAGAATTACATCGTATTTCAGTTTATTGTCACAATTTTGGTTGAGAAAATGGGCTGCAAACGAATCTTCATGAGAATTCACCATTAAAACTGTTAAAATAATTCTGAGGATTGAAAAATGGCTTGGGGTTAAAACAATACATTTCTGGGATCATAAACTCCTAGATCACACGTACTCCTCATCTGAACATGAAATATTAAATTATCCACATTTATGAGCCAAATAAGATGGCTATCCTTGTGGCTCCCCAAACTCCCAGAGCCCTGAAAATGGCACACTTTCAATTCATAAAATAATCATATTTTTAATGCAAATCAACTTTGTACTCATGAAGTTCAATATGAATGGATGATTTTCTGGCTGCATTTGGCATGAGTTAATCAATATAGGCACAGCTGGACATCAATGGTCACCAGTGACCTCTCCAAACCAAAAACATACCTTTTCTCAACAATAAAATTCAGAGTCTCTTCCATTTATCCACAAAGCTGCGTCAGCAAGCACACATACTCATTAGAGGAACTGCATATTTTACGGTCAGAATATTCACGCCGCGGGAAGCTTGCTGTTTACAATTCCGATCATCCCAGCGAACCATAAGCTTGTAACAACATGCCCACTATGGAACAAGTAATACTGTGGTCACGGCAATAGCTGTTCGCACTTTTAAAGAGCGAAAATGCCAAGCAGATAACAAGCTCCTCCGCTCCGGATCTGCACCGGCTCTGAGCCGGATCAGCTGGAGCCGGGGCTGATCCGGGTCAGATCCGGAGCGAAGATGCTTGCCATCTGGAAAGAAATAGCTGGCTAGTTAGCTAGCAGGCTAAAAGTAAGGTAGAGCTACACCATACAAGGACAGCTTCACTCACTTTTCAATAGAATCATTGAACTGCTCCTCAAAAGTATCAAGCCCGTCAGCCCTCCTGTCTGTTCCATTCAGAATAACTGCTATTTTCCATCTCAGAATTACATTTCCATCCCGCAAATGAGCTCAGCCCTCCAGGCTCAGTTCTGGAGGTTATTTGCTGCCATGCAACCACGTCAGTCTGGGCTGCGTAAAATGTATTGAATACAACGTTACCCTATTACGCAATTATTTTTATATGTTTTTTAATGTCCAGTGTCAATTAATGTCTTTCACTGACTGAGGAAAACTTATACTGTCTGCTACTGGATAAAAATCATGTCAACCAACTGGTAATTACCAGGAGAATTTCACGTGGGCGTGAACTACAACTGAGCTTTCACGCATATAGCATTGAATCACCATTAAAGTGATTGGATTTCCATGAGAGCTTGGATGAGGCTCTAAAAGACAGCTACATTCTTCAACCGACATATCTACGCGTTAATCCACGAAAGGAAATTGCGCGTTTTTTAATATGTGATGACTGACATTGATAGTAGAATGGCATAACGTCAATATCATGGCGAATTTTTGCCTCTGGAAACTGACTTTTTTCCCCCCAACTATTTGGAGGACCATTGAGTCACGGTAACTTGAACTGGTTGTTACAGGGGACAACGATTTTTTCTGTGGCAAGTGATCATTTTTTAAAACTGCTGGATAGATACTATTGGCAAGGATATTGAGCATGTTGCACATCAGGCTTAGCTGAGGAGTTTAATTCATGCAACTCCTGCAAAACAAGGTTAGGAGTGAACTCGTCAATATTCTAGACTGTGGTCCAGCTCTGCTGGCTTGTGAATATTCAATAACCTATCCGAGGGTGCCAGCTAGTGATAGAGTACTGCAACTGCATCCATAAAAAGCTGCTCTATGTCCGCAGGCGTCTCCATCTGCAGAAATGTGCTAAACAAGGGAAGGTCATTACTTTCTCAGCATGGATGCGTCTAGGGAGTTTTCATTTTACAGGTTGATTCATCGCTGGGTCTTTATTCCCCGTGGTCTCACGGAAGGATCTATTGTTTGTTCCTGTGCGCCCGTCTTCTTCCACCTGAGAGGATATTTAGTCACGGCGCACCTGGTGCAGACAGGCTTTTGTTGGGCTGCTGGTTCTGTTTTCCTGAGAGGAGTTTTGTGAGCGTTCGATTCCTTTCTGTTTACTTCCGTTTACTTTCTTCTTCTTCCTCCAGAGTTAACATCACATCTTTGACTAACTGTGTTACACGGTCAAGCGAAGGGCGTCTGTCGGGAGGCCTGGTGCGAAACCTCACACAGTCCTGAGAGTTCTTTGCTTTACGTGGGTGGTTTTCCTTTGAGGGAGGAAATTGGGATTGACTTTGCCGGCCTGGAAACATAATTTGCCCTTATTTTTGCAACCCTTTTTCCTGTCAGGTTTTGGAACCCTTTCTGATCTTTGCGTGGTCATGCTGCACTTGGATATCAAACCTGGGTTTCCCGCATCGTTTGCTGTAGTTTGATTGGCTTTCAGGATTATGCCCTAGAAAGATGTGAAATCCTGAGTTACGGTTCATGTAAAAACCATGTTGGTCCCTCCAGGAACTGCTAAAGTACTCAGCCATATGCCTGTTCCTCACGGAGTTTCAAAGTACACATTTCAAAGCCTGTGTTTCAAGGTAACCACCACCTTTATGAGGACAGTATAGTTCTGAGGTCATTTTGATCTTGAATGACCCTCAATTTGAGAAAGTTTGGAATAGAAGAGAGTCTTGAACAATTTCCTGTTTTACATGTGGTTGCCAGGCATATAAAGCTTCTTGAAAGTGAGGGAAATGTCAGTTAAAAGAAAAAAAAAATCACTGCAGAGTGAACCCTCGTTCACCGCAAACATCGCATTCCTGTCAAGTTTACCTCAGAAGTTCAGTGAAGCAGCTCTTCTTTCCATAGACCTTTGTGCATGAGGGCTGCTGTTACGCCCAGGATCTATTCAGTATGGGAAGAAAGGTTATATTAACCTGCCTGTTCCCCTCAGATCTTTTCCCAGTTTGAAATCTAAAGGCTCATGAGGCTTAGTGAGTGGTTTCAACCGTTTCACTTCATGCCTGGTGCTTCTTGGTAAGGATTGAGAGCAGTGGCTTATGAAAATTCTGGAAGTCCTGCCGGGTAGCAGACGGCTGCATATCCGATGAGTCAATTCAAGTTCATTTGCAGACATAACCTGCTCGGCTTTGCAGAACCCAAAGGAATAGGAGGGGAAAAACTAGTGTATTCTCTGTGGGCAAACCAGAGTTGCTGCCTTTGCCTTCAGTAGCGTTTTAAAGGTGTGGTGCCACCTTTTTATGACACTGCGATAACATATTTACTTACCGTAAGTGGGCAACTGATATGCCAGGAATGCAGCTTGATACTATCCATAAAGAGAGAATCTAGGTTCAAATACTTGTGGGAAAAAAGACTCCTCAGTTTGGAGAATGACTTTAGTAATGAGCAATTCTCCTGACGTCTGCAAATATGGATGCACAGCTTGCCTTTAAGCTCAACAAAATGGGGTCGCATGACGTGTCCTCTTGTCTGTTATTGATAATGGTAATAATGACGTTGATGTTGTCTAGTAATCTTTTTCGCTACAGTGTTTGGTGGCATTATGTGTAAGTAGATAATCTAAAAAAATAATAATAACAGATCTGTGAGAAGCTGTGGCAGTTAGTCTTATGACATTAGCATAGTGACTTATTAAAGCCACTGATTATTTAATGAGGGCCTGTATGTCGGAGGGGGAGCGGCTGTATGGTTAGTGATCATTGCCTTGGAAGGTAGTACTCAACCTCAGAGACGTTTATAAAGGACCTGTTTTGTTATGCAATAGCTTGACCTTCATATCTGTATTTATTAGAATATGAATATATGTTATGTATAAGCAATATTTTCCTCCCTTCAGCACATGTTCCTCTTCCTGGCATTTTTTGGAAAAATTTTATTTTTAGTGTATGTTTTCCGCTGGCCAGGACATTGACCAATGATGCCGTATGTGTGTTCAGTGTTCGTTTCGATACTTCCGGGAGTTTCTGTTATTTTATCGATTACGCAATGGCTATTATTCTTCTGTAAGGCAGTCGACTTCTGGTTACTTCAAAACAGCATGCACGATGACATAATCTCTCCAGAGGTTTTAGAGCAGATATACACAAGCCAATTATTCTTCATGGATTAATTAGTTTCATAGACGATGCTTTTATCAAGACATACTGCTGAGAGTCTGAGTCAGTCGGGCTTCTCTGTGCAGCCTTTTTGCAATCACTGTCTGGATACTTGGATAAATATGGTTAGAGGGTATCGATGTCTGGTCTCATTACAGCAGTCATTTGAGGTCATTTAAAAATCTATTTTCTCAGCAACAGTAAAATTACTTGCATGAACATTTCTTACAATGCTCGTGCTAGAATTTTAAAATGAAACTCAAACAAATATATTTGAGCTATTTTGAATCTTAATTCATCCTGATATTGTGATTCGAACTACGATTCTAAGATCTTGAAGGCGGAGCGTTGCATAAATGGGAAGAGGTTTCTGATGGCATAGCCATGCTGAAGTGCAGATATCAGGCAGAATATGTCATGTGTTTTACTAAATGACTGCTGAGGACATGTAAAATATTTGAAATACTGGATAAGTTTCTAGAATTTTGTGTACTATTAACTACTAATTTTGCCAGTACTTTTAACCTGTAGCATCATGTACTCTGCTCATGCTGAATGTTCTGGCAATGTCACTGGAATGCAGTGGAAAAGTTAGAACATCGACGCAACGTTCTGGTAATGCCGTGAGAACATTTCGTGTTTGCTGTGTAAAGGTGTAAACACTTGTTAGCTGTGTAAACACTTGATGGCCTCCCCATCTCCACCTGTGACTGCCCTCTGTGTGACGAGCCAGTCATCCTCTAATGGATTTGAATAGATTTGCAAACCGTCTGGACTTTTGCTGACTCATCACTTTGTCAGTTTGGGAATCGTCAGCAGGGATTCCCACGCATAGACCACTGACCGCCACAGAATGAACTCGGGCCGCCATTCTCATCTGATCTCTTTCAACCCCCCCCCCCCACTCAACAAAATAAAGCCTGTACCCTGCCCCGCGGTCTGCCACCACACATTGCTTCCTGCTCTGTGGGAAACACTGAATCAGTTTGTGTTTCAATGATTCCATCTCCCTATTCATCGGTCCACTCAAGACGTATGGAAATTTGAGAAATCGGTAGCGCGAAAGTAACGAGTCTACTTGTGCAGAAAAAATCTCCATAGCAAGGCTTTTGTGGACCAATACTTAAAAAAATTTAAAACCTGGCCTTTCGGTCTGCTTTTGTTTCCCTGGTTCTTGAATCTATCCCCCCTGTGATGTGTAGATCACAGGAGTTTTGGGCGTTGTACTTTTAAAAGAAGGTAATTGAGCACTATCCCAAGTTTCGGGAGGAGTTATATAGCAGTATCTGGACTTTAAAATGTGCAGTAATCATTGAGGAGTCATAAGTGTAGTGAGTGGCGGTTGTAAGAGAATTTCAGCCCAAATGTACCTTGGACAGTGGTTCTCAAACTTGGTCCTGGGGCCTCCCTGTGTATGCGGGGTTTTGTTTCTACCAAAGTTGCAATTTCAGAACTTCAACAAGTAGCTGATTTGTCATAATTGGGTGCATTTATGTTTGGAGTAGTTATTTATTTTCCTTAGCCATATTTTGACATACAGTATCTGTACATATTACATGGAATAAAGTTCATATCCTCATTATGACATTAGAAGCAACTGCACAGGAGAAACGGTGTAACCAAAAATTTACTCAAAGTTAACAATCATTTGGTTCCTTAGGTGAAACTGTGGATAAATGGTCGGGAAAACTAACAATTTATTAGGCAAGCAAATCAAAGAATCGCACCTGTCTTGTGTCATGATTAAGTTCAGGCAAATTATTTTAAATGAATTCCAGACACCTTTGTTTAGCATCTTAATATGGAGCTTACTGATTACCCTAGTGTCTAATTTAATCCGTTTAAAAATATTTCATGAACTTGCTTGCAATATCGAAAAATAAACGCATTACATTCCAGGGTCCTCATAGCACGCATGGATATATCTTTCAAAATGTGGCTTAAGATGGTGAATAACTGCTTTCAACATGATATGCTCCTATTTAGAGCAAATCGACAGCTAGCAATTGCAATAGTGGTAAAAACAAAAACTGCATACAGGGAGGAGCTCAAGGACCCAGTTCATGAACCACTGATCTTGAAGGACTTGTTTCTGAGCTTTGATGAAAAGCTATTGAGGTCCCCACACAGACCGACTGCTCCTTTGTTGTACTAATTGTGAGGCGTGCGGTTTCTCAGAAGCTGCGCATGTGTGCTCAATCTAGTGAAGCTTTGTTCACAGAGAGATTTGCAACCTAATCTTTAACTTGCTTATTGGACTCGTATATTGACTGACCCATATCCTAATTAATGGAGATCTTTGTATTTTTTTTTTTCCCCGCTGTGTTCTGCATCGGTCTACTTGCTTGACTGTTCTTTGATTGGGGGAAAATGTTTGCTAGTTGACATGAGTTAATGACTTTCATCACAAAGGGACCATTAAATGCTGCCAATGACATTGCATTTGCTGTGAACCTCTGATCTGTAAAAAGCATGTTACAGCATCCAACGGCTAATAATTCAGTTAGTCGGCTTGTCAACCCGTGGTATGGCGCGTGAAAGGAATTTCTTGTCTCTTTGTTATTGGTCATCTCACCAGCTGCGTTTCTCATTTTCGAGCGGTATATATGTGTAATATAGAGCAGCAGTAGGGTACTAATCCTAGTTTGTGAATACTCCTTGGTTTGGGTCCGGGGGTTTGGAATGAGATGATGAATGGGCCAGTGTTGGTGTACTTATGGCCCTTTGCAGTGTATAATGTAGTGTGTGATGTTATGCAACAATAGGGTGACATACAGTGACCGTGGGAATTGCGGCCCTTACATTTCTGGAAATGGTCGGGACCATTAATTGTTGCTGCTTGTAGGCGAAACAAATGCGGGTTGCCAGGCTTGGTTGTTTGTATAAAGTCCCTCAGAAATCATTCAGGCCTTTGGCAGGTCAGGAATGTGAATCGCCCTCTGAGCATGTGCAACATCAATCACCCTAATCTTGAGCCCACTGCCCGTATTTTCCTCTGTGGCAGCTGGGAAATGGCTATGCGCGAACTGTAAACGTAATCGAGATGCGCATTTACTATAGTTGGCCACAGCTGTGCGTCTCGTAGGGTGGCACAGAGTCTCGCGGGGCTTTCCTGACAAAAATACTGGACAGCATGTTGCTATGGATGTCAGTGACCCCGAAATGAGTGGCTCCTTGGAAAATCCTGCCTTCGTCTTGGCCCTGTGCGGAGCGTGCGCTCGATTACTCATCTGAAGTGCACAAAACCCTGTGTGCAGCAGATCGTCTGTTCGACCTCTCCCCGCTAAATGAGCGCTTTGTTTCGCCGATCCTCCAGCCGCTCGTAAACAGAACCGTAATGAGGGGGAAAGGGTCGGACCCTCAGTGGTGACGATGAGGAGAATGTGCTGTGAAATTAGGCTCTTCGCTGTCCGGATGGTAGTGTGGCGCAGCAGGGCTGTCGCCACGATAAAATTTGGGTTTGCAAATCAGCGTAAAGCCTAATTGCTGTGGTGATCAGTCTCTCTTCTGGGGGCAGTGGATGCTTCTGGGGTGCAATTACAACACAAATACTACACCTTTGTATGTAAATTACAGCCTCCCCTGTAATCTGTTTCTTAACGGTCACATTTGGAGTCAGTAAACATATTTCCCTCCATCTCACAGGAACTGTTATTTTCTTTGGTATTTTTCACTCTTAATCTGGAAACCTGAGCTCTTAGAGATGCTGTCGTATTGAGGTAATGAAAAAGGAACCCTGACGCCTTCCACTCCGGAGCAGTTGAGTTGAGACGACATCTGCATCAGTAAAAAAATAAATAAATAATGCAAATAATTAGCCATTATATACCTTCTTTACATATTGCATGAAAGCAAACGTTGTTGTCATGTTGTAGGTTTTTATATTAATAATAATAAAAATGAGTGCAGTGAATGAGACTGAGCAGAGAGCAGTCCCACAGGAGCTGTTGAGGTTTCAGGGCCTTGCTCAAGGGCCCAACAGTTATATTGATCTTATTGTAACTCCCACCTTTCTCAATCGAAGTCCAACGCAGAAGCTGCTGTGGCCCAGTATTGCCTACCGTTGAGAAGATATTAAATATCTTTTATGAATACATTCCTTTTTTGTGGCAGTTTGTATATCCATACCAATTATTATCCCCCGCCGACACGAAGTGGGAGGGGGATATAGGTTTGACCTCTGTCCGTCTGTCCGTCCGCCCGTCCTTCCGAGAGAAAGGGGTCAACTTTTCTCAGAAACCATTACAGATAGGACAACCAAATTTGGTTAGTAGCTTCAGACCATAAAGGCCTTGATGGAGTTCAAAAATAAGAAGCACACGATTGGCAGGGGATGTTGTAAACCATGTTGACTTGTTTCAGTAATTATAGCTTAGCTTGTGCAGTTGTGCTGCTTAGCAGTTTTACTGCGACATTAACGCGTAAGATTCGCCATCTGCGGGAGTTTGGGTTTACGGTTGGTGAGAATCGGTATTGCCGACGGTCTGTCAGACAATCCAGTTCTCTGAGGAACCAATATAATAACTGCTCACTTCCACTTTCTGAAACCTGTCAGCTCAAACTTCTCTGCTGATGTCCTTTTTAGCACTATACTACTATACTACGGCAAAATACTACTATCTGTTTTGTTTATTTTTCGTTTCTTTTTTGTAGTTCTTGCCATTTTAATTGCTCCCCCGGTTCACATATTCTTCTTCAAAGCTGCCCAGAATGGTTTCACGCACCATTGAGTCGCCCCGGTGAGAATCGTGGAACCAGCGAAGCCGACTGCAGTGTTGACTTCGCTTCTCGTATCAAACTGTTTTGGATTTTGTTTTTTGCTCTTATTGCTGTGTGGGAGCGGGAAAAACCTGCATGTCCTCTCAGCCCACCGCCACACACACACACACACACACCCCTCACACCTCGCACTGACACTGGCCTGTGAGTTTTTCTCTCTTCCTGGGCGCTTGTAACAGGAAGTTGTACTGGTCCAGCCGCTACGAGCTCTTGACGGATGAATGAGTCTGTGAGGTCGGGAGGGGAGGTTAGCAGGAGTGGGATCTGTGTGGTGGTGGGAGCATTCGTGGGGTTTAAGTAAATATGTGTCACCATTAAACGGTGAAGGAAGTTCTGTTCTGTTCTGTTCTGTTATGGCTGAGGTGGGTGGGTTGGGGCAGGAATGAGAGGTGACTGGGTTCTCCAGGAGGGGTGTGAAAGGCAATATTTGGGGGGGGTTTGTGTATTGAACCCCTCTGTCAGCACCTCTCCGACCCTCCTACCCACGGCCGGGGCCTCAGCTGCTGTCAAGCAGTTGCTCTGGGGATAACAGACTGGCCTGTGTGTGTCTGTGTATGTCTGTGTGTGTCTCTGCATGCAAGTGTCCCTCCGTCTCTGTGTTGGTGTTTGTGTGTCTGTGTTTTTCAGCGTATGTCTCTGTTTCTGTGTGATTGAGAGAGTGTGTGTGTGTCTCTGCGTGTCTGTTTATTTCAGTGCGTTTCTCTTTATGTGTGTGTCTTGTGTGCATTTGTGTGTTTGTGTATGTGTGTCTTGCTTGAGTTTGTGTCCCCACAGTGGTGTGGCGAAGCATTTGCCCCCTGCCGGGGTTTTTTTTTTTTTTTTTTTCCAGTTTTGCTTATCTGTCATATTTAAATGTTTCAGTCAAATCATCCAACTGGGTCATTTCCTGTCAGATCATCAAATGGGTCTCACCACCTCCTTCTCAATTTTTTGTACGCAGCTGTGTAAATATTACTGACAAATCCAAAATTTCAGCTCATTTGGACCAAAAATGAATATTTGTTGAATTCTTTTCTAAGGGTACTGTCCGTCAGTTTTGTTTCGATTTTTTTTTTTTTTTTTTTTAAACAAATTCACGTCAATTTACATTTTACTTGTATTTTACATGGCATAAATTACACCTAATAATTAAACACACGATTTTCAAGATTACCCCACCCCTGTTCAGACACCTGCAAAATTTATATTGGTCAAAACACAGCAGCTGTAGTACGATGCGTGATGTGCGTATAATTCTTTCTTCTTATTGGAGAAGGAATTCTTATTGGAGAAGAACTGTAGAGGAAAATTGGCCCACTCTGCTTTATAAAATTATTTAAATACAGCTATAATCGATAGTTTGTGAGCATGAAATTCCTATTTGTGAAGGCGATGCCACAGCATCTCTCGCAGATTCATGTCAGGACTTTGACTAAGTCAGTCCAAAACCTTCAAATTTGTTTCTTTAGAGCCATTCAGAGGTGGACTTGCTTGTGTGCTGCAGGTCATTGTCATGCTATGTAACCCAACTGCCCTCAAGCTTTAGGTGACAAACTGATGGCAGGACATTCTCCTCCAGGATTTTCAGGTATTGGGCAAAATTCATGCTTCTATCAATTATGGCAAGTCGCCCAGGTCCTGAAACGGCAAAGCAGCCCCAGACCATCACACTGTCGGCACCGCGTTTGACTGTTGATCTGTGCGAGTGTTTGTATGTTTGTGTGTCTGCGAGTGTTTGTGTTTGTCTGTGTATTTCTGCGTTTGTCTGTTTCTGTGTGTCTGTCTGTGCGCGTTAGTCTTTGTGTCTGTCTTGGTGTATGTGTGTTAGTGTTTATTTTGTCTGTGTTTGTGTGGTTTTCTGTTACTCTGCATTTGTGTCTCTGTATTTGTGTTTTTCTGTGTGTATGTATGTCTCTCTGTGTGCATTAGTGTGCGTGTCTGTGTGTGATTGTGTGTTTGTCTTTGTGAATCGGGGACCAAATTTTGTCTCACGGACCCCCAAAAATCAAATGTGGAATATAGACTCAAATTGATGTCTATTTGTTACCTCCGCCAAGGAGGTTATGTTTTTGCCTGGGTTTGTTTGTTTGTTTGTTTGTCTGTTGTTTTCCAAAATAACTCAAAAATTATGGACAGATTTTGATGAAATTTTCAGGGATTGTTCAGATTGGTATAAGGAAGAAATGATTAGATTTTGGAAGTGATCCGGATCTCCATCTTGATCCAGGAATTTTTTAAAGGATTCTTTAACATTGGGAGATAGGGCCATTTTCGACATCTATGCATATAACTCCACCAAAAATGGTCAGGGCACTTGGAAAAAAAATACAGGACAAGTTTCGAACATGTTCTACAATATATCAAAGACTGATGCTGAAAATGGAATAATTCTGGATACTATGATCCAGAATACGAAAGTAGGGGACCTTCGGAACTTTCATTATAGGAAGAGAACAAATGAAGCTACAAACATGCGACAAACACCATTATATAGCCAAGATATTGCAGAATTAGGAAGGTGTCACCGGATTTCCTGTATCTTCAAAAGCCAGGGAACTAGATCCAGAAGAGAACCACCATTATGGAAAATTTGATTTTCTTGAATAACTACTGAACTAATATTGATATCATTATGAATTCAGTTGCTAATGGTATGTTTTCTTGGTCAGGGAATCTGAAAAAATAGATGAAATAAATGTAGGACTAATATTTATGTGTAAATCACAACATGAGGGGAAATGTTGCATCATCAGAAAAAAAAATAAATGTAGCTAGAAACATGCAACAGACATCTTTAAACAGCCAAGACGCTGTGGAACTAATATTGATAAAGCATTATGAATCAAATTGCCATGTTTTCATGGTCAAGGAATCTAAAAATGAAGATAAGATAAAATAAGTGTAAGACTAATATCTAAGGTGGAAGTCGCAATATGGAGGGAAATGTTGTGCTTGGCGGAGGTCTGCGCTCTTCGAGTGCTTTTCTAGTTAACATATGTCATTGAGGACACGCGCTGAAAATTTTGGAGCCTTGGGTTCACAGGTTCTCCTAAAATTCATACAAATGACAAACAAAGTCAGTTAAAATTTTTTCAATGAATCCCAACTTTAAATATGGGGATTTGGTATATTTGGTCTCTCCAAGGCTTTCAACACCAACACCAGCCACCACCTGTATAGAAATCTGCAAAAATAAGAGTACAGCACTGCCGTGATAGCTTTTATTGCATGAACAGTGAATGCCAAAAGTAGTCATTACATTATAAATTCTATGGAACACATCCTCAGAATGAATGATATGTTCAGAGTATTATTCAGTTTTATATGTTCCGTAAAGCACTTGTTTGCTTGTCAATTCATGATAACAAAGAAAAAGTTTTCGAGTTTTGAAGTAAGTTTATACTTTGACGTTAGATATGATTTGTTGTAACATTACAATGTCGCATGACATCGTCAAAGCTATTTTCCGGAGAGGACATATTTTGACATTACAGTCAAATAGCGATAATTTGGGACATTTAAATTATATTTGGACGCACTTTTATTTTTTTTTTCTGAAAATATTAATGCTTCTGAGTGATTTAATGTGCAACTGTCTATGTAAACAGTATGTGTCTGGCCTATTTCCACCTTTTTAACCAGTTCCGGAGAGGACATGTTTTTGACGGACAAAGAACATAATCTCATAACATGGTACACAGTGTAATGACCAGTACATATACTGACACAGTATTCCTCATGCGCAATAATATGAATGTGTGTAGTCAAAATCATGCAATACATCCAAACTTACTCCGCTTCTCTGTTGATATATTAATAATATAATTTAAAAAATTTCCAGAGAAGACATTTTTTTGACGGACAGAATGTCTTGGTAGAAAAAGTCAAGTTTTTATGAATCGATGTGTTTCTGACTCCCCAAATATTATTAAAAAACCTTCCCATTTTTACATAATGATGCACAAGGTGCTGGGTGCAGTGGTGTTTTATTGGTGAGGAATACAAATGTATCTAAAAGAAAATGAGACACCAAAATGTCATCAAAAAAAAAAAAAGATATTGTACTGTCAAATTTTCAACATTTGACATTTTTTCATCAAATAAACGGCTTCTGTGGTTTAGTCAATGATGGCAGAACTTAAAATGAATGATATATATCACCTTGCTGCTATTAATTTTAGAAAAAAAAGCTAAATTTATTCAATATTTTAGAATTTACCCCTGATTGTGAAACAGCCCGTATGTGTGTGTTTGTGTGTATGTATGTGTCTCTGCGCGTATGTGTGAGTGTGTCTGTGATTGTATCCTTTTTGGGGCCTGGGTGGGGCTTGATTGGCGAGTGCACAGGAAGTGCTTGAAAACAATGGGGAATGAGATGAGAGGAAGATGCCCTTTCCCTGAGTAAGCGTGCAGTGTGCTCGTCCTGCAGAGCTTGAGCGGGTGAGCGGGGAACTGTACTACAGCCGAATGTGTCTGCTGTGACAGAGACATGATTCCCCTACATCACAAACTCTGTGTGAATAATGATCTTCAGACAAGGGCTGGGCAGTATGCCGGTATTATATCGATATCGTGATACAAAGTAAAATATTGTCATGGATTTTGGATATTGTAATATTGTGATAATGAGACAAGTGTTGGCTATTCTGGTTTTAAAGAGTTGCATTTTTCTCTCTTCTGTAAAGAGTTGCATTTTTCTGCTCTTACTAGACTGTGCTACCTGAAGCCTGCACCTGCTTGGTTGTTATAGCAACATTACATATAAATAGTCATCAAAAATGTCATTTTGTAAATATTTTGTGAATGCACCAACATTTGTCCCGACAATATCGGCAAAATATCGATATTGAGGTATTCAGTCATAAAAATTGATATTAGATTTTGTCCATATCGGCCAGCCCTACTTCAGACAAATATAACTGTGAAAAGTGATGTGGTATCGTTCACAATATGTATGTAAGTGATCTGAAGTAAAGTACACTGCTCAAAAAAATAAAGGGAACACTTAAACAACACAATGTAACTCCAAGTCAATCACACTTCTGTGAAATCAAACTGTCCACTTAGGAAGCAACACTGATTGACAATCAATTCCACATGCTGTTGTGCAAATGGAATAGACAAGAGGTGGAAATTATAGGCAATTAGCAAGACAACCCTAATAAAGGAGTGGTTCTGCAGGTGGTGACCACAGACCACTTCTCAGTTCCTATGCTTTCTGGCTGATGTTTTGGTCACTTTTGAATGTTGGCGGCGCTTTCACTCCAGTGGTAGCATGAGACGGACTCTACAACCCACACAAGTGGCTCAGGTAGTGCAGCTCATCCAGGATGGCACATCAATGCGAGCTGAGGAAAGAAGGTTTGCTGTGTCTGTCAGCGTAGTGTCCAGAGCATGGAGGCGCTACCAGGAGACAGGCCAGTACATCAGGAGATGTAGAGGAGGCCGTAGGAGGGCAACAACTCTGGAATAGGACCGCTACCTCTGCCTTTGTGCAAGGAGGAACAGGAGGAGCACTGCCAGAGCTTGGCATTTTCCAGAGAACAGGAAGATTGGTAAATTCACCACTGGCGCCCTGTGCTCTTCACAGATGAAAGCAGGTTCACACTGAGCACATGTAACAGACGTGACAGAGTCTGGACACGCCGTGGAGAACGTTCTGCTGCCTGCAACATCCTCCAGCATGACCGGTTTGGCAGTGGGTCAGTAATGGTGTGGGGTGGCATTTCTTTGGGGGGCCGCACAGCCCTCCATGTGCTCACCAGAGGTAGCCTGACTGCCATTGGGTACCGAGATGAAATCCTCAGACCCCTTGTGAGACCATATGCTGGTGCGTTTGGCCCTGGGTTCCTCCTAATGCAAGACAATGCTTGACCTCATGTGGCTGGAGTGTGTCAGCAGTTCCTGCAAGACAAAGGTATTGATGCTATGGACTGGTCCACCCGTTCCCCAGACCTGAATCCAATTGAGCACATCTGGGACATCATGTCTCGCTCCATCGACCAACGCCACGTTGCACCACAGACTGTCCAGGAGTTGGCGGATGCTTTAGTCCAGGTCTGGGAGGAGATCCCTCAGGAGACCATCCGCGACCTCATCAGGAGCATGCCCAGGCGTTGTAGGGAGGTCATACAGGCACTTGGAGGCCACGCACACTACTGAGCCTCATTTTGACTTGTTTTAAGGACATTACATCAAAGTTGGATCAGCCTGTAGTGTGTTTTTACACTTTAATTTTGAGCTTGACTCCAAATCCAGATCTCCATGGGTTAATAAATTTAATTTCCATTGATAATTTTTGTGTGATTTTGTTGTCAGCACATTCAACTATGTAAAGAACAAAGCATTTAATCAGAATATTTCATTCATTCAGATCTAGGATGTGTTATTTTAGTGTTCCCTTTATTTTTTTGAGCAGTGGCATTTATGACGGCAAAAGGAAATGAAAAGGATGATTACTAAGTGGGGGGGACCGTGACCGTGCCCTCTTATCTTGGAGATCTGAAAATGAGGCGAGAGGTTTTTAAGAAGTGAATTTGAACATGGCGTTCTGTGTGTTCCACCTCGGTCAGGCCGGGTCTCCATGTTCAGGGCCCTCTGGAGTGAGTTAGGATTAAGCTGAGATCCTTTTTCTCTAGCTAGCAACGCCATGTTCATGACAGGATGTTCTTCTTCATGGCCTCTGTGGCCTTAGACCCCCAGCATTATGGGTGTGGTTGTGAAGGATTGGACGCTGATTGAAATGTAGTTTTTTTTTTTTTGCGCGAGACAAGCATGTTTTTCATTTATTAGCATTACTTCTATTGCTGGACCTGGATGACGTGCTCGCCTGGGATACTTGTTCGTTTGTTTTAATGAGACTGAACTAGAGCAGCGCCCGTTCGGAACGAGCCGATTTCTTTCCTTTCGGTATTTCCCGCTCTTCTAAACAACTTCACCCTCGACACTGCATGTATTTCAGTCCTCAGCAACACAGGCAACAAGTTTGAAGTCGATTGGACGAGTAATTGTTGAGTAAATGGACAGAATGGCAGGGATTTCTTCATTTATAGTTAGATTCCTGAGGAACATGGAATGAATTAATTGCTGCTGTTTGTGGTTGACGGGTGCAGGTGCTGCTTAGTTGTGTCTTGAAATGCATACAGTGCCTGATTTTCCATTCATATACATTAGGTCATCCGGACTGTGACCCGGACAGGTTTAATTCTGCTTCCCATGTAGGTTTTCTAATGTTTAATTCCAATGACTTTGGAGGCTAATGACTTTTGACTTCAACCTGGTGTTCAAGAAGACCACTTAGAGTTGGAATACAGGCACATCATGAGGGAATTCATCAGGCACACCTGGGGTTGTAAATTTCCTGCGATGACTTTATTGTAGTTACATGAGCATGTGGTCTTTGGACCCAACGAATCCCATGAGATCCCTGCCCAACAGGTCCACCTCAATTTTGAACAGCCGGCCACATACAGCCTGTTTTAATGGCTTTCTTAGGCTTCCTGTTTAAACCTGTCCAGATGTTGGAGGCTGAGTAAAATACCGCTCGGTAGACTACATTACCTTTTTTCCATTGCCTGTAGTTCCATATTTTATGCTTCTTACTCAGTTTTGTTTCTTCAAACTTTAGTCTTGGATGCTTTGGGTCTCTGGATGGCTGCTCATTTGGCTGTTTGCCAGCTTTGTGGAGCTCATTACATTGTCTACACTTCCTGTTTAGACTGGGTCTCAGAGGTGTTGGTTCACTTCTGTTTGAGGCTATAATTCTGAGGCATTTAGCAACCGTCCTGTCAAGAGTCAATCTGGGTCTGTCTGATCTTTGACTCCTGACCATTTCACATCTTTGCCCGCGTGGTTTGCTCACATTTTGGCATCCATCATTTTTTTTCAGCATTGCGCTCCTTGCCATGCAAATAAATTTTTTTGCTTTTGCGACTGGTACCCTTACAATTTGGGCTTTAATTCTTTGGTCCCTTTGGGGCTAACGTGGCGTCAGGCAGTGAGTTCCTGCTTTTTTGGAGCTGGGTTCAGCCCAGCGTTTCCCTGCTGGGGAGTTTTTCCTTCCCACTGTGATGTTTCGACTCGCTCTTTGGAGTTTCAGGCCCTGCTCTGTGCAAAGTGCTTTCGGTCAATCACTGCTGTGGAAAGAGCTAAAAAAATAAAATTGAATTGAATCAATATTTTACTGCGTGACTCATTCATGTTGTTATTTATTTCCTGAATGGTCCCTGTTCATATTGATGTTTCCTTTCCTCGGAAGACTTTTGGTATTTTAAAAGTGCCTTTTTCTAAGATCAGCCCAATACTGGCAAAAGTGGCCAACTCCCCATCTCCAAATCTCTTCATACTTCATAATTATTGCAAAGATTGGAAAACGGTTGTAATTTGTTTGGGACCTTTTATGCAGGATGGAACTAGGACTCAATTTCCATGTGTTGGAAATGGCTTTGCTTATGACTTCAGGTGGCGCTAGCGTCAACCTGCATGGAGGTCCCGGGACTTTTTTCACTTCAAGTTGCAGTCCACCTACTCTAGATCAAGAATAATTGATAAAAACTTGGGACCTCCACAGAGGTTGAAATTTGGAGCAGTCAAATGTGTTACCGCTCAATACAGCACAGAGAATTGGGCGTGGCCTGCTCAGCAGGGGAGGGGTTAATTACCTACGTCATGACTGATTTCCCTATTCCCAGCCCCAAGCTCAATAATTATGAAATATGAATAGATTTGGAGATAGTGAGTTGGCACCCTTAGGCTGATCTTAGAAAAAGGCACTCTTAAAGATTCATAAATTACATGCTTGACCTGTATTGAGAAAGTTGAAGCTGTGTGGCAAAATATATTAAAGAAATGAAAAATGTATGCATTAATGAATAGTTTATGGGCATTGATGTCCTAATAATGTAATACCATCTTAAGTTGTGTGAACACTTGTATACCTGTAGTAAGTAAAATTGACTTTAAATCATTCAGGCTTCCTCTCGGCTCGGAAGACAAGAGTCGTGGTCACGTTTGTCTAGGGATATGATTTCACTTATAAAAGAAGGCAGGCTGGCCTGGACTGGTGAATCTGGGAGGAAAGCCGGGACTTACCTCCCCTCAGGTTGGCTCCGTACGTTCCAAGTCCCACTCAAGCTGCCGCTCCACCGGCGAATAGCTTTGCGTCGTTCGGTTCTTTGGTTCAGTGTAGTGAGTTATGTACTAAAAGCGTGGCAGTATTATTGGTGACGATTTAAAATAAAGCAAATCCGCATCATCAGAAAACGAGAGATTGGAGAAGGTCTCCTTTACTTCTGGGCTCCGGCATTTAGCTCCCCCCACCTTTGGTTTTTGGCCAATTTAAAAGGGACGCCCCTCCCATGACCAACCGCTGCCCAATCAGGGCATAAGGCATTGTCCCGACTTTCCCAACCACTCACCAATCCCAGTGCACAGCTGCCATATCACCAAATGTGCGTTATCTATATCTACATTTTACTACAAAACGGAGGAGCTATAACTGTTTCTATTATTATGCCTCGTTCCCGGATCCGAGGGCATCACAAGATTTATAGGATAGGATTTACATAGGATTTAGCATAGGATTTACACAGAGGAAATTACAGAGGAAATAATTTGGTGTCATTTGGCAAACACCACTTTTATTACAGGTGCATAATTATATTGATATAATTATATTGATTTTGGTTAACACTACAGGGAAGGTGCTGAATTTATGTGGAATGTTTAATGGCTGCTCTTACACAACTGAACTGCCTTTTATCTCTGAACAGCCAAAGCAGTATTAAGGAACAGGTAACACTTGTAATTTCCAGTGTGGAAATGAAGTTGCAACATCTACCAATCGATGAACCTTTAATCACTTGAGGAAAATCTGAATGCACTAACTGCTATACCACTGTCCTGCACTCCAGCAACTGTAGGCTCTGATCAAAATGAGTGAAACTTTCTTATGTACAGTGTAAAGTCGTAGCAGGAAGCTGAATGCCTGAGGAAGTGAGGTATATTACTGACGAGGGTAAAAGGGATTTGGACGGTTATGAACATGAGGATATCCACCTGTTGCACCTGTGAATAATGTATCCTATAGAACTTTTTGAACGGCGTTGAGTGTAGTTGTTAGATTTGTAAGAATTTGGACTGTGTCACTGTTTTACTGGGACGCAACCCCTACACGGCTCAACCCCTACAGATATGCATATACTCAAACTACTCATGACTGGACACTAGATTACAGCCATTTACAACTGTGTTGAAATATTTATGGATCTCGTTGCACCTGTGGGGTTGAGGTATCTGTCTGGGTTTATGGTTGTGTGTGTTTTCCTCGTACAGGGTGACCATTACATTGAGCCTTCTCCTGATCCTAGATCAGTAAGAAATGGGCCGTGCTTGGATCCATTTTAAAAACATAAATACTACCGCTCAAAAGTTTGTAATCACATGTGATTTTAGCAGTTCTCGCCATTTAATTCGAATAAAGTGTTTAAATTGTGGAAAATTATGACTTTTGCAACCAAATGTATTTCAATACTTTTTAGTATTTCCTAGTACTCCGTGAGTTATCATTTGTCTTAATCTTTAACTGCTTTATCTACTCAAATGGTTTTCATTATTTTATTGATTTGGCTTTTTACTATTTTTAGTTTTTGTTACTATTTTCATCAAGCACTTTGTCTCATGGTGTCTAGAATCTTGTTTATTGTTCACTCGGCTATTTTATGAGTGTGACAGCTGCATCAATGTATTTCCAAATTAAAATGAAGGTTGAACGAACGAATGAATATTAATTTCTGTTTCAATTATTTCTCATGATGTCAACAGCCATACCACAATTCGATCTGCTTCAGCCGTGTGGCTGAAGCTAAGCAGGTGTGGGCTTGGTCAGTACTTGGATGGGAGACCACTGAGGAAAACCAGGATGCTGCTGGAAGAGGTGTTGGTGGGCCAGTAGGTGGCGATCTTCCCTCTGGCGGGATAACTCCAATGCCCCAGTGCAGTGATGGGGACACTGTACTGAAGGAGACGCCGTCTTTCGGATGAGACGTTAAATCGAGGTCCTGACTTACAGTGGTCATTAAAGATCCTATGACACTCTTCGATAAGAGTAGGGGGTTCCCCGGTGTCATGGCTAAATTTCCACCTTGGCTCTTTCGATCTGCCACCTAATCATCCCCTGATCTAATTGGCTGTGCAATTCCTCTGTCCCTCCCACCTCTTCCCCCAGGGCTCCCTTGAAAAAGAGATTTCAATCTCAATGGGATTTCCCTGGTTAAATAAGGGTTAAATAAATAAAAAATAAATCCAAGTTTAGTCATTGTTTTGCCAATTTTTGGCATTCAGGGTATTAATTTTATTATAGTCTCTTTTGCAATGTATTTTTGCCTTCACTGCAATATTTTTCATAGTTGAGTGTTTTAAGATGGGCATACTTTCAAACTTTATGGTCCAGGTAATCCCACAGCAGCTGTAAAGGGTGTAAATCACATGATTGAGCCACATATTTTGTCATTTCCTTCCTGGAAGGTTCCTGAAGCATTTGAACTTGCGTTTTGGGTCATTGTCCTGCTGTAACAAAGTTTCTTTGTTTTAATCTAGGTGACAAACATAAGTCAGATTCCAAACTTTTGAATGGTAGTTTATGAAAATGGTTATAATTTTTCAGCTCAAACAATATTTTGCACAAAATGAAAACATTAATTTTGAGAACCCACCCCTCAAGTCCATCTCCACTGTTATTATTGCAATGGCTGACATAACCCAGATTATGCAGATTATGTTGTTTGTCCTAATTCTTATGGACCTGATGTACAAGGAGGGGAAAAAAAAAATCCTCACTTCTTTTTGTAAAGGGTGAGGTTTGTTTGATCTGAGCTTTATTTCTCATTTTATGCAATAGTTGCGTAAGCTAAACCTATTAGCTTTACTTCCTCCACAACATCTTACTGTTTCTCTCTCCTTGAAATCAAGACTGTTTTGGAAGCCGGAATAAAATGAGGCCAAAGTATATCATTTGCATACTAATATACTTGTATGTGATTTTAAGCATGTTTTGGTTTGAGTCTTGTTTTTACTTCTGTGATATTTCCTTCCATTATATTGTTGCCCTCTTTCAGACATGAGTAAATGTGACCAAACTGTTTGCTGCTCAATAGTTTATTACCAAGTAATTAGGTGGCTGCTTCGTAGGGCTGTTTGAATGTAAGCCTACTTCCGAAAGCGATTGCAATGAAACGCGTCACGAAACGCTTAATTTTCATGGAGGTTTTCTTATAAAATCATAGTAAAAACATTGAGAACTGAACTGAAAACTTTGTTAATTTATGATTGTCCTGCAAATCTTGGCTATTCGTTAATGATATATGAATTTGTTGGTTCGGTTTTGGCCCGATGTAAATTTCCGTTTGCAAGCCCAGAATTTCCCTCCAGCGTTTTTGTATTCTTTAGTGAGCCATTAACTCGTACCTTTTTAGGAGGCGGGCTCGTGACGAATCGGGCTCGAGAGCCGTTTTCACCGCTGCCGTGTGGATTTACTTGCGACCTTATCAAAGGCAGGAGTCTCGACACTATGCGCTCGAATTCCGGTCGCCATTATCTCAGGATTAACTGCTTTGGGTCTGTGCAAGAGGGAATTGTCAAGCAGGTCAACCCATTTTCTTTCTTCTGTTTGCGCAACTCAGCAGAGACCTTTTATATCAGTGTTTGGTATTGAGAGAGCGCAATAATTTTTTCATTGCTCATGCGTGAGCTGGTGAAGGCTCGCCCAGTTACGCCGTTGGCCTCTTTTGAAATGCGATGAATGGTAAGAATGTTCTGGTTGGGGCAGTATTTTGGTCGCATTGACCTGCAGCAAGCGCAAGGAATATCATGGGAGGCCTTTCATGTTTTCTGTAAGGGCCTTAATGTACCTGCAGGGGGAGAACATTCCAGTGTCAGTCAAACATGCGCATACACCACAGGTCATGAACCTTTGCTGCCTATTAACCCCCCCCTCCCCCAGGCATATCTCAAAGGTAATGACAGTCTGTAAGAAACTGCACCTCCTTTACCGACCCCCACCCTGTTCTGTCCCGATTAGTTTGGGGGTTGTAGTCCAGAATTAAAGGCTCTGGGGTACAGAATTAAAGTGCTCTGTACTTCCTCCCCCTGTGAAAGAGTGCTGCGTGTTCTGAGATTGGTGGGGCTATTTGGGACATGTTTCTTTTGTGAGGGGGAAAAAAATGCTCAGCACAGCACACATGGCTGTAGAGAAAGTAGGCCAGATAGCAATTACAGGGGCGCGTCTACCGTGAGAGCAAGCCAGTAACGTATGAAAAAACTAATAGGTGCTATTTTGACAGGTGTGACCTGACTTGGTTCAGTGCCAACTGTGGTAGCAAGGTGTATCTGTGCGTTCAGAGTGACTTCAAGCCATTGAGTCCTGAAGGGGGAATGCTTCCATTGATTCGAACTCTGGATAATTGTGTCTCTCGGCTGATTGAACCCCAAGACTGCAATTTCATTTTACCAAGTGGGAAATGGGGAGGCCGCTGTTTTGGAATAGCATGATTGTGAATGTACTGGCTGTTCTGTTGACTGGCAATTGTGCCAGGGTCTTCAAACTAGCGCAAAGTACCGATTTGTGTTAACTTGGCTTAGTTTTTAAGTTCGTTTCATTTTTTTTTTTTTTTTTGCCCTGCAGTTGACCTGAATCTTAACAGGAACTCTGCAGGTGATACTCGTGGTCAGGTTTTCAGTCAAACTTGGGGAACATCCCAACCACACATGTATTGTGCTCGAAACTGCCAGATCTGGTAAGTGATGATGCGAATGGCTCTGGCCCAGAATAAACTGGAAATGATGCTTGACACATCCAACTTGGGGAAACTGTGAGCACAATGTTGCAGGTTACTTATCTTCAGTTTGGCCAACGGCGAAAAGTATTCAAACCGATGAGTTACTGCAATGCGGAAGAATGTTTTTCATCTTTGTGTGCATATTTCATGTTTTGCCCCCAAGGGTATTTGTATTGGCTGGGTGAAGCTTTGAGTACCTTATACTAGCAAGTTGAGCATTACATTGTGCAGTGTATGTCGTGCATTCTTTCGTCCATTTCAGTAATTCTATCTTGGTCCACAGGAACCTGGCCAGTGCAGTCCTGGCTGTGCCTGATCTTTATGGCCAGAGAGCTGCACTACAAATGCATAAGCCAGCTGTTGGCATTGAAGTCCTATAAACTGAGTTGGTGAAAGGCTCGTGGGTGCAAAGGGGGATGTGACTTTTGGAGATATCGATGCCTCTTGGGCTTCGTAAGTTAGTCTGACTCTGCAGTGGCGGTTTATGGACTTTGAAGCGAGTCTGCAGGTCACCTCCAGTTCGATCTCAGATGTTCATTGTCTTTGGAGGTCTTTTTACATCTGTTATGATGGAATATTTTTTCACCCGCTTTTGTTTGTTTGTTCATCAGTTGAGGGGATATCTTAAAAAGTTCAAGATGGATGTCAGTGAAATGTTGTGTTTTGATAGATACTGTGCTTAGGAGGAAGTGATTAAATTTTGGTGAAGACACCATGCGTATTCTTGATCCAGGATCTGAAAGAATCTCTATGCGCGTAAAGGCTGCTCTGTTGAGCGTCGGTATCACATGACACTGATACCCACATCAGCCATTGGATGACTTCTTTGTAGGAATACCTTATGCTCGGAGAAATCAGAACTCTGTCGCATTTTGTTGCCAGTAATGATCTCGCCATCAGCATTAGCAACACTCAGTGACACACAGTCTAACTGCATATTTGTGATCTCAGCTCCTTAGGGGATTAATTCTGATGCAGGGGGCCAAAGTGTGTAATTGACGCCGGCAATAGAGCACCTCGCCACGCGTCAGGGTAAAAATATGGCCCTGTTTACGCTCAGTCTTAGAATGTGGCTCTGCGATCCGAGTACGAGCGCAAAGCCAAGGCATATCACTGGTCACGCCTGTCTCTACCCTGCGTCTGTAGTGTCTTTGTGGATCATTTGTGTTCAGTTCTTTTACTGCCTACACTTTTGATGATGCATTTTCCTTTTCAGTCCTCGTCAGGGACGCATCAGGAGACAGTCAGGTGAAAAATTCAAATTGCATGTGGTCAAATTGGTTTCCAACTTCCTCAATGTGGTTTGAGACTTTGAGTGACGGGAACACAATGAGTCCCTGCGGTCGCTTATACTTGAACTTAGTGCCGTTCGTTTGTGATCTGATTGCTCAAGAAGTATTTTAAGGCCAAATATAAACAGGGTCGGTGCGACTCAATGCAGTTTGTCTGTCTGCCCGTGGTCCTTGAAGTGGCCATTAAAACCTTCACTTCCTGCTTTTACTCTGTACTTGACCTTTGATAGTTGAGTGACGTAGATGAGGTTTCTGGAACTGGAAGCAGGAAGTGATGTCCGATTAGTAGTGGTCACTCAATTCCAGTAGTGCTATGTCGCATTGGCGAACACTGGGAGGCATCGAGCCGTTTTGGGTTAGAAACGAAAGCGAGGCTCGGACCAGTCCCAGTTCGATTTCTTCTTCTCTGTGCCATTACTCATTTAGCAGGACACACATTCATGTTGGGAGCCCTGGCATTAAACAGTCTTGGTGAAAAAATAAAGTCTGCACACTGCAGGACATGCTCCCCAAAACTTTATTTCAAGACCTCTTCGTTTCATCACAAAGATCTCCATCAGGATCTTCTCGATGTCCCGAAAGTGTATTTCAAGACGCACGTCCTGCGGTGTGTGGACTTCATCATTTTGTTTGATGCAGATTTTCCAGTTGTCCCGCACCTGCATTACAGTGGATGTGCAGCTCTATTTTTGTACATTAACTGGTGTCTTACCAGCGCAGAACAGCCGGGATTGGACGAGGTGTCTCGAATCAGGCAGGCTTGTGCTTCAGCCTCTGCTCTGTCTTCATCTTGTTCCGCTTTGTCCATTTATTCCTTTGCCATAATGAGTTCTGCCAATACGTTTGCTTTCCCTGATCGAGAAACAGAGATATGCGGTTCGTCCTTTCCCACAGTCAGGAATGATTGTTTCTCTGAATGACTGGCCACAGCAGGATAAAGGAGGCTGTGTGTGGTACGAACCGAAGAATACAGGTGTATTTGGCAGGTGTGGTTTAAAAAAAAAACCGCTGTGTGTGCTGTGGACGGGTTTATTTTCTCTGCAATATCCCAGGCAGTGCCAACCTCTCCCCTGTTTATTGTAGTGTCCTGGGGCGTCTTACCTTCAGTGACTCATTTTAAAGAGCACCTTGTGAATCCAAAAATAATCACCTTATATGCCCCAAGTAAGACACTGGGAACTTGCCCTTCAAATAATTTTAGGTCTTACAGGCACAAATGACAAGTATTTGCTAGTGAAGCCCCGGGGTGACAAATGTTGGGCTTATGAGATGGTCATTTAACCCCTTTCTGCAGATGTAGATGCCCGCGTCTATAGACCTGCAAATTGGAAGTACGCTGTTACTGTACTCGATCACTAAATGGCACCCCCGGATCAGTTATTGAATGTTCACAAGCAAGCAGACCTCGAACGCGGTTCTGAATACGGTGAAGTTCACTCCACTCCCTGTTTTTTGAGAGCTGCATGAATTAAACTCCTCAGCTAAGCCTGATGTGCAGACTGGTCAGTATCCTTGCCCATAGTATCGATCCAGCAGTTTGAAAAAACGATATCTTGACACAGAAAAAATCGTTATCCTTTGTAGCAACCAGTTTAGCCACAGTGAGCTAACAGTATTCCATTTAGTAGTTCATAAAAATCAGTTTTCTGAGGCAAAAAAAATCGACATGGTATTAATTCTCTCACATTCTACTGCCTATTACAGTTGTCCCATACAAAAAAAATTGTAGTTCCCTACCGTGGATTTACGCGCAGATCCATTCATTGACAAATCCAGCGCTTCATTATATCCACCCGAGTACTGGCGTTGATAGCCAATCACTCAACCATACACTGAAGCTCTTCTGCGTAATTGTAGAGTTACACTTCATGGCCTCCTGAAGTTTCCCTGATAAAAATGTATTGAATGGCTCGTTTCTTATCCAATTCCCGAGTGTTTAAACATTTTATAGTAAGTGAAACACATTGATTGGACAAACACAGAGCATACAAACCAATGCGTATCAGCATGCGCTGTTGTATCCTGTCTACGTTATGCACATTACGCGGCTAAAATAGACGGGATTTATAGAAAATCGGTTCGCAAAACTGGCCTTGAAGTGTTCAGTTACATAACAGGATTTAAATGAGAACGATATGCTCTATTGGAATTATTTCGAATGAAACAGGACCGGAGGGTTCTTGCTATTGGATTCATCGGTCTCTATTTTATACAGTCAATGTCTCTGGAGGAGGGATTCACGAAAAAGGTCAGGCTGCTATTTTTGTTTGTTTTTTTTTTTCTGTTTCGGAATGTATATGTACTCAACTAAGTCGAATGTCGAGGTTTTTTTCCTGTTTAAAACGCGAACTGCCCGTGCATTTTGGTGTGGACCCCCGGTACGTTCATTGCACGTTTCTTTTGAATCGGGAGACGCAATGGATTTGATATTCCCTGAAAGTGGAGTGTCTGTTCAGTTAAAATAAGGTATATTTCAGAATTCAGATATTACTGTGTTAGTGAGGTGTACTTGTTCCTTATAAGTGTTGAAATGGGTTCGTGAGCTTTGAAGAGGGGACTGGTAGCTTTCATTACAGGGTGAATGTTCTGACCGTTTAATTAGCTGTTTATTTAATGCGTGTCTGTGCTGGCTTTGAAGAAAAATGGCCAAAACTCTAAACTTTATTATGGAGAAAAGGCACGTTCATATTTGGAGAGGTTACTGGTGACCATTGGTATTCAACTGCACTGATATTGATAAATTCATACTAAACTCAACCAGAAAATCATTCGTTCATATTAAATTTCATGCCTTAAAGCTTTAATTGTGTTAAATACATGATTTTTTTAATGATTTGACAGCAAATCATTTTGAGACTTTGGGGAGACACTTGGGTAGCTGTATAATTTGGCTAATAGCATGTAGGTAATCTAGAATGTAATTTTGAAGATGAATTCTACTTGTGCTCAAAGAGTTTATGATACCATAAATGTATAGTTTTAAGCCCCAGCAGTTTTTCAATCGTCAGAATTATTTTTTTTGCAATTTCAATGGTGAATTCTCATGAAGATTTTTTATGTTTGCTGCTCATTTTCTCTACCAAAATCATGAAAATAAACTGAAATACAATGTAATTCTAAATGCTGTAAGTGTCTTTCCTGAATTGAGCCACATTTTTCCTCTTTGTGAAGCTTAAATCTTGAATTATACAGCATTAAAGTGGGTAACCCATAAATAGCCAAATTTGGCTTCTGCACAAAGGGGTTAAAGACCGAGGGGGGGGCCGTTTTCTCCGAGCTGTGTCATTGCAATCTTATCTCCTCACACTTGCACTTCAGCTGATCTCTCCTGGCGTTGTTGATGTTTCAAGTCAACAAATCTATTGCTAAACTCTTAAAAAAATGGCACTGTTCTTCTTGCTTCCTGTCGCTGTTAATTTATTATTGTATGCAAGAGTTATTGGGACCAGATTGACAACAGACACAGTAAAGTACGTGCAAATTGAGTAGCTAACTAGTCAGTTCCATGGAAAAATTCATTTTCAACAGTTCTTAAAAATTTGCACATTTTAAAAGAGTGCAAAGTTTCTACTTGTTTCTGAAACAAGTCAAAGTTGTTTGATACTAGTTTCCACTCGTGAATCATCATCATCACTTTTTTGGATTTTTTTCACCTCAAAAGCCTAATTTTTGTGCATTTTATTTTTTCTACCTCTTTCTGTTGGACAAAGTTTAGATCATTGATTTCAATGGCCCGGAGGCCTTTGGACACCACTTTTGAACTTCAAACATGGTATTAATGATGTTGTTACGAGGACATGCTCTAGTGTGACCTTTAATTTCTCATTCATCTCGTCCCAATTGTCACATTTTTGTTGCGTGGTGTAATTGGTGACTGATTTAAAGTAAATGAGAATTTTTTCTTTGCAATGTTATAGACCGCTACATTAAGCATTTAGAGCAAGGAATGCCAGCCAAAGTAATATTCCAAAAGCTGAGATATATAATAACAACTCAAATAAAAAGTGACAAAAAATGATTGTCCGTGAGTCACAGTGATGTTCTTGATGGCATCTCATCCAAAGAAGTAAATTCATCATTGATTACTTGGTACAACAAGCCTGATCTTTCTCCTTTGAGATCTGACAGGGCGAAACAGTCTATTTGAGATCATCTCTCCATAATTTTGTCCAAAGTCATGAAAGATTTGATGAAATGTCCCGCAAGTCACGATGAAATTTTCCTATTGCAACAGGGAGTAAATGATTGGTGAGTTCAGTCCGCAAGCGCCACATGTCGCGTATGCGTTTATGTAATCTGCTGAATCATGGCGGATGGTTTCCATTCCTGCATGCTGACCGCCTTTTGTGTCAGACTCTTGCAACTGTGACGGCGGTCATGTTCACCGGCAAAGCTACGCCTTTAAGTGGCTTTGAGATAGACTTTGCTGCATTACCACCAAGCTTCCTGTAACCTTATAATAATCCAGGTTCATTGTGAAGGGAAATTTCCAACCATCTCTGACACGGTTACGTTTCCTTTTATAACCCAATTGCATTAAAATTGGTTTTTGGGCCAAAATTTAAGTAGACAAAACCACTCAAATTTTCATTGACTGGATTCTACTCCCCGTGTCCCTGAATGATGCATTTGTGTTCACTTTTTACCTTGTTGTGAGGGCTTTTTGAATTGAATGCTAAATGTTTTCTGGAGCATAATATTGTTTAATGGCCATAAAGTCATTGCAGTATTGGGTAATTCCCCCACGCCCCCACCTTCCCAGGCCTGGATACCCCCATTTTGTCTTGCGGCCCACATCGTGATGTGTTTTATCTGAGTACGAAATCGTGATTTTCATTTCTTTGCCTTTCAGAGTCGAGTCCTTGGAACGAACTGAACCTGTACAAACACGAAGGACAGCGAGCGGTAAGGACAGCCGTTTCCCTGAGACGGGTCTGTGTGACATTTCAGGAATGCGTTTGGATGTCGTCGGATTCAGTATCGTTTCCCTGTGCCCTTCTGAATAATGAGAATGTAGCTGTAAATATAAACAACGTTCAGGCCTACATTTAATAAAAGGAGCTGCGTTCATGTTGGATTGCATGTCGTGTACTGAATAAATCAAAATTTGATAAATCCAGCATAATATTACCTATAAGGCCCTTCCTCAGGTCTTATGAAGATTTAAAATCCTTGCAGCAGCACGTGGCTGCAGAATGTTTGAGTCTAGGCCAAGAGACTTTGCATGTATTTGAAAAGGCAGCTGAGCAGTTTCAACGCATAGTTCCTGTTTGCTTGTAAACAGTGTGTCGCTGTGTCATATAAAAAGCAGTTTCATGTTTTTTAGGGAGTTGATAAGAGATATCTGGTTTTGTTTGCAGTTGCATTATTTCCGTTCACCACTGAATCTCTGTGTGAAACTCTTGGCGTACTCGCATCAACCTCTCTTGTGTTACCTGCTAATTTGATAATCCCAGCCCTTCAGCTGCTGGGGCCTGTCTGATCTTCAATTTGTGCAAACAGGGCAGGCTTCAGACTGCAGGGTCCCTTGGCTGCCTGTTGCTAGTCTTCAGACTGCTTATTTGGAAATAAAACTTTACTCTCGCTCCCTACGGATCCAGCCGTCCTGAGTCAATAGCCTCAATTTATCTTTTGTGAGGGCCCCCTCAGAAGCTGTGAGAACCGGCACTTGTTTGCTTTGGGCATTCCTGTGCAACAAGTATATTTCATGTGTTGGCTTTGGCCCGAAGTTTTGGCAGAAGTGCGCTATTTCAGTTTGAGAAGGTAAAAATCCTCCCCAGTATTTTTTCCAGCTACCTGGAATTGCTCAGTAGCGCGGGTGTATTGCTAGCAGCGAGCACTAATGAGTGAAATCAGAAGGGTCGAGTTTACGACAGATGAGGGGAAGACCTGACAGGGTTCTTACTTTTTAACGTCGGTACCAAAACTGGGCTCAGTTCCATGATTTCAAGACTTCACTGCGACCGTACAGTTTTTAACTATCCGAGCGTATGTTGAATGACTGAGGTTGTCTGACAGCTGTTCGTTTTCGAGATGTGTGTAAGCGGCGATGTGTGTTGTTTTGTGTGCTGGGCTTAAGCACGTGAGCGGGACAGGATAGCGGTGTGTTCCCAGCAGCGGTTTGGGTGGCATGTCTGTACTGTATGTGTGGTCAGGGACGGCTCGCTGAGAGGAACATATGGAAAAAACAGACCTCTGGGTTTCATGGCCCTGCTGATGTACTTATGGGTTTCAGAGGGGTGTGTCTGAGGTTCTCTGCTAAAAATGTCTCTGTAAACCAGTCTTTTGGGCTCATTTTGCGGCTTAAATCATACTTTTTTCTCCCTGAAGCAGTTGACAGGCAACATCCTCAGTTGTGAGTTACTATAGGCTGTTTCTTCATCTCAGCGCCATTTTTTGTTTAGTTTTATTGAGCAAAAATAATTTGGTAGAAATTAAGTATGAGACCAAATGACTAAAGAATTACTTTTATATCAGTGTGGTATTTTAGCGATGTAAATGATTACTGGTGAACTACTAGGAACTTTATGACTTGAACAGAGGGTGGTGTACTGTAGTTTAGGGTATTTGATGACATTAACAGAGGGTGGTGTACTGTAGGGTAGGGTGTTTGATGACATTAACAGAGGGTGGTGTACTGTAGGGTAGGGTGTTTGATGACATTAACAGAGGGTGGTGTACTGTAGGGTAGGGTGTTTGATGACATTAATAGAAGGTGGTGTACTGTAGGATAGGGTAGTCTATTGCATTAACAGAGGGTGGAAAACTGTAGGGCAGCGTGTTTGATGACATCAAGAGAGGGTGGAGAACTGTAAGGTAGCGTGTTTGATGACATTAACGGAGGGTGGTGTATTCTAGGATGTTTGACTCCAACAGAAGGTGGCGCACTGTAGGGTAGGGTGTTTGATGATATTAACGGAGGGTGGAATGCTGTAGGATAGGGTGTTTGACATCAACAGAAGGTGGTGTACAGTAGGGTAGGGTGTTTGATGACATTCACAGAGGGTGGTGTACTGTAGGGTAGGGTGTTTGATGATATTAACAGAGGGTGGTGTACTGTAGGATAGGGTGTTTGATGACATTAACAGAGGGTGACAAACTGTAGGGTAGCATGTTTTATGACATCAACAGAAGGTGGTGTACTGTAGGGTAGGGTGTAAGAGGGTGGCGTACTGTAGGGTAGGGTGTTTGATATCAACAGAATGTGGTGTACTGAGGGATGAAGTTTGACGACATAAAAGGTGGTGCACTGTATGGTAGGGTTGTTGATGGTAATAAAAGTTGGTGTACAGTATTGTAGGGGTGTTCACAACGTTAACATGAGGAGGTATACTGTGTGGTGGGGTTTTGACAACATTAACAGAAGGTGGTGTACTGTATGATAGAGTTTTTGCAGACGTCAACAGAAGGTGGTGTACTTATGGTGGGGTTATTGCAGACGTTAACAGAAGGTGGTGTACTGTATGATAGGGTTTTTGCAGACGTTAACAGAAGGTGATGTACTGTATGATAGGGTTGTTGCAGACGTTAACAGAAGGTGGTGGACTGCATGATAGGGTTATTGCAGACGATTAACAGAAGGTGGCGTACTGTATGATGGGGTTGTTGCAGATGTTAACAGAAGGTGGTGGACTGTATGGTGGGGTTGTTGCAGACGTTAACAGAAGGTGGTGTACTGTATGGTGGGGTTGTTGCAGACGTTAACAGAAGGTGGTGTACTGTATGGTGAGGTTGTTGCAGACGTTAACAGAAGGTGGTGGACTGTATGGTGGGGTTGTTGCAGACGTTAACAGAAGGTGGTGTACTGTATGGTGGGGTTGTTGCTGAAGTTAACAGAAGGTGGTGTACTGTATGGTGGGGTTGTTGCAGACGTTAACAGAAGGTGGTGTACTGTATGGTGAGGTTGTTGCAGACGTTAACAGAAGGTGATGTGCTGTATGATAGGGTTGTTGCAGACGTTAACAGAAGGTGATGTGCTGTATGATAGGGTTGTTGCAGACGTTAACAGAAGGTGGTGTACTGTATGGTGGGGTTGTTGCAGACGTTAACAGAAGGTGGTGTACTGTATGGTGGGATTGTTGCAGAAGTTAACAGAAGGTGGTGTACTGTATGGTGGGGTTGTTGCAGACGTTAACAGAAGGTCGTGTACTGTATGGTGGGGTTGTTGCAGACGTTAACAGAAGGTGGCGTACTGTATGGTGGGGTTGTTGCAGATGTTAACAGAAGGTCATGTACTGTATGGTGGGGTTGTTGCAGACGTTAACAGAAGGTGGTGTACTCTTTGGTGGGGTTGTTGCTGAAGTTAACAGAAGGTGGTGTACTGTATGGTGGGGTTGTTGCAGACGCTAACAGAAGGCGGTGTACTCTATGGTGGGGTTGCTGCTGAAGTTAACAAAAGGTGGTGTACTGTATGGTGGGGTTGTAGCAGACGTTAACAGAAGGTGCTGGACTGTAGGGTAGGGTGAAGGCAACGTTAACACAAGGTTTGTGGTGCAGGGTGAGGTGTAGATGACATTCAGAGGTGGTGCACTGTAGGGTAGGATGGTGGTTTACTGTGGAGTCTGGTGTCAATCAATGAGCGTGAAGGTCACTCTGTGCCATATTATGTAGTGTGCTGTTGCAAGTCTGGAGTTTTGTGTGTCTAATGGAGCAAAATCAAAAGTCAATCTTGAGTTTCCCCACCGTCTCAGGTCAGTCTACTGGTGGCTAGTTGAGAGGGCAGCCAGTGCACCATTTCCACAGTCCATACAAAGTCACTGAAGTTTGGTGTGTCACTTTCACAAAGCTAATTCTGTCATACAGACCTGTCTCTCTCTC
Source organism: Gymnothorax reevesii (assembly GCA_029721435.1). Taxonomy (NCBI): domain Eukaryota; kingdom Metazoa; phylum Chordata; class Actinopteri; order Anguilliformes; family Muraenidae; genus Gymnothorax; species Gymnothorax reevesii. The sequence goes on along the minus strand of CM056579.1, from coordinate 18,980,835 downwards.
TTACGCTCTCTCTCTTCCTCTCTCTCCCTCTCCGTCCCCAGGCTGGGCGAGCTCAGGGGAAGGGCAGGCCGTGGGAGGCAGGATTTGTACAGCAGCTCTGGAGGCCAGAGGTAGGTGGAGTGGGCCGTCTGTACTCCTCACAGGAGAAGCTCTCAAACTACAGCTCTCCCTCCCTCCCCCACCTCCTCATCACCCACCCCCGCGGAGTGCCCTCATCTCCCGTCTGTGAGCCAATCACCAATCGCTTGAGAGGGATTTCCTCCCACTTCAAAGGGCACCGCAGTTTATCGCCCTCTCACAGCCCCGTGAGGCCGGCTGGAACGCTCGTCCAGTCACACGCAGGCAGCGACGAGGTCCTCGGCAGAGAAAACGCGCCGTGCGTGTGCTGCCGCGCCACGGGGCCGTCCGGTCCCGAGGATTTCCCCGGCCGTGCCAGCGCATGCCTGTCCCTGCTTCTCACGCCGCTAAAATAAGCGCACTAATGTCCCAGCATCCGAGACCAGACGGCAGAATTAGCCTCTGCTGCAACTCGATGCTCCTCGCTTGCACTGTGTAAACCTCTGTGTGTGGGTTTGTGTGTCTGTGCGCATGTAAGTATATCTTTGTGTGTCTCTCTTTCTGACTTTGTGTGTAACAGTCTGTGCCTGGGTCTGTTTTGTGTCTGTGCGCGTTTGTGTCTGCATGTGCTTTGTGTGTGTGTGTGTGTGTGTGTGTGTGTGTGTGTGCTCACGCACACGCGCGTGTTCATGTTTTTTTTTTCTTTTTTTGCGTGTGAGTTTGCATGTGTCTGTGTTTATGCATGTGTGTGTGTCTTCATTTGTGGGAGTTTTTGTTTGTATCCGTCTGAATTAGTTTAATGTGCCCTTTTGTATGTGTCTTTATACAAGTGAGTCTGCATGAGTCCATGCGTGTCTGTGTTTCTGGGCATTTGTGAATGTGTGTGAGTTTGTGTGTGTGTGTGTGTGTGTCTTTTGAGTGAGTTTGCGTGTGTCTGTATTTTTGTCTGCGTGTGTGTCCTGATCTGAACAAGTTGGCAAGTGTCTGGTTGTGTGTATGTGTGTGCGCAGGTGTGCGTTTGTGTGCACGTGTGTGGGTGTGTCTTTTTTTGAGTGAGTCTGCATGTCTCCGTGTTTATTCATGCATGTGCCTTCATGTGAGTGAGGTCGTATTAGCCTGGCTCTCCTCCTGTCACTGAAATAGCAGGTCGGTTTGGGAGTAATTGCAGTGTTGGCGGATGAGTTTACGGGACGCTGGAAAAGATAAATAAACGCTACCGCGTGTGGGCGGGCTTCTGGGTGTGTGATGTCATCTCATTTGACCCCGGAGGCTCAGAATATCTGTGCCCTGCTGATATTTATCAGTTATTGGAAATGCTGTGCAAAGCAAAAATAAACTGCAGCAGGTAAAGCAACAGCCAGCCACTGCGAAACAGGAAATGGTGGCACGGAGCACTGCTGTGCAATTGTGAACTCGGTAAATAGAGTTCTGTGTGAAGATGGCACATTTCTGTACAAATGGAACTGGATAAAAGATGAGTCCAGTGCGCCAGTTCAGCATGACAAGGTCATCATGAGGATCAAGATGATGTAAAATCTGCTAGTGATATAAAGTCTCTTTAAAAGATGTGTAACATCTGAACTTCTTAATCAGAGCAGCTGCTGCCTTTGTCATGTTAAAGCGTGTAAGCAAACTGCAGTCAATTATTTGCCAAGGTGCGTCAAAAGCGCTTGTTGACAGATGTCAGTGTACCCATCTTATATATTAGACCTCAGTTAAAATTTATTGCAAGCCACGTCTCTGCATGTAAACATTGTGCTCCAATAATCAAGTCGCTTTCATAGAAATCATTCATTTGGGGTACTCTGGTATTTTGAATTTGAACAAAAAAGCTTTAATCTTTGATCCTGTCTGGGATCTTCAATTGTGAGAACATAATTCGCTCGTAAAAGGTGAGATGTTTTTCACCTGGCGAATGCAGTCTTACTACGGTTGCGTAGTTACCAGCCTTGCCTCAGTGCTTCAGTGAAGCTTTTGTTGAATTGGCACAGATTGCACTCGCTGCTGTTGCGCGCTAATCGGCACCAGTGCTCTGTATTTCTCTATGTTTATCCAGTCCTCACCGCATGGGCTGTTTGGTGACCAGCGTTACATTCTTAATGGCGGATTAGGTTCTCGACACTAGCTCTTGTTCAAGGCCTTAACCCTTAAGGCGCTGAAATACTAGATTCTTTAAAAAAAATATAGAAATTTTATTTTCTTGTGCTGTTGAAAACCTATCATGCTCCCCTGCGGGAGCTCTTTTAAACAAGTCACCGCATGATAGGTTTTCAGCTGCTTTGGTTTTGAGATTACTGAGCAATAATAGCTGCATTTAGTGCTCTAAGGGTTAAGAGCTCTCTGGTTCAAATAGATTAGAATGTATATTCTTTGCCTGGACCGTAGACTTCAAAATACAAACCTGTTGCTCTTGTTTCTGCTCTCAACACTACTACAATACTATGAGGTTTTTTTCTTTCTTTTTTTTTTTTTTTTTACATTTTGCTCGACTGACATGTGTTTTGATTACCGCTTTGGAAATGAAAGCAGTAATACCAGCTTCTGCTCTCCTGCACCAGGGGCTAGTTTGCATTTTTTGAATGTCTTGTGTTCTCCCTGATCCATCACCGGGGGGGGGGGGGCGGCTGCGGCGGCGGCGGCGGCGGTGTGTGTTTTCGACTGTTTTTGGAATGAAAGGATCTGTTCCCTGTCCCCACCCTCCCAGTCAAAGTCCAGCAAGGAAGACTGCCCACATGCTAGCTCACTGGAGGAGCTACGCCAGCCATGACCTTTTTGTGCATGATCTAGCCGCATCTAAGCTGGCATTTAACCCGCACCTCGGCTGACCCTGATACAGCTCTGGTTCCATGGACGCCATTCCGGATACCTATGATACCTATCTGGAGCGTTGGCCAGTCACAATTACCTGTTGTATGTATCTGTGGGTCATCAAAAGAATGGACCCGAGCAGCCATTCCGGCTCTGGATGCCTTTCGGGAGCATTAGCCAGTGATTTCACTCGAGCATTTTGAGGGCAAAAGCAGTGGTGGGTCTAGAACTGGGAATTGGGGGACACGTGCCATTTAGTCCTGGCAAGTTATCAATAATTTTCCTTTATTGACGCAATTTCCAATTATCACAATTGGCAACTGAAGACACTGTTTCTCTCCATATGTGATCTAACAGCGATGAAATCATGGGCTAAATTCAGTATAATAATTGGGGTGGACAAAACATCCGTTTTAAAAGATTATTAGTCCTGACCTGTTCTCAGTCATTTTCATGATTAACAAAAGGTTCACTCCGAGAGGCTCCACACTTAACAGGTGCTGCTTGTTCTCCCCGATTAGGTAAGACGAAAGTCATTCATCTGGACGCGTATTTGCTATATTTGAATCAATGTTGTTCAAAATTGCATACCTGTCGACTCTCAAGCAAATGGCTTGAGCCACAGGCTTTTTATAGCCTATTTAACATACCAAGAGCCACTTTTCGTTCTTTTTTTTTTTTCTTTAATGTCAACCCACGCAATACCGAGAGTGGAAGGTGATATTTCATTAGAACGCGGACCAGTTCAATCAACGTAAAGCATTAGCCTATTCATAAGTAAATTATTTTTCTGTACTGAATTTACCCCATGATTTCATCGCTGTTAGATCGCTTATGGAGAAAAACCGTGCCCTCAGTTGCCAATTACGATAATTGGAAAACACGTCAATAAAGGAAAATGATCTAGAACTTGCCAGGACTAAAAGAGACGTGTATGTGCCCCCCCAGTTCTAGACCTGCCACCAGTGGTGGATCGTCAGAAGAACGTGCATGGGAGCCATTCTGGCTCTTTTTGCCTAATTTGAACATTGCAGGCATTTGACTGAGGCCCGTAGTAGCTGAAGGAGAAGTGCTGTGGGAAGGGGCTGTGGTTGTGGGCTGGTTCAGACGCACAGGAAGAGATGCAGCAGACTTGGGATGTGGGAGTCGCAGGTGTCACAGGTGGTCGAAGATACCACCCCCTCCTCAAAGGAACTACACAGGAAGAGGCCTCCTCTCTTAATCTGCTAATCCTGTTGGTGGCATCTCGCTTATAACCGCTAAATCCTTGCCAGACGGCACACTGACGGAAGTGTATTTCTGTAACAGACCACGGCCTTTGCGTATCCGGAAGCAAATCCCACCCCCTCCTCTTAATCTGTCACTTCCTCAGTCCTCTTCATCACAAAGCCCCGCCCACGGTCTTTATTGCGCTTCTGTTGAGCGCCGGCGGTTCCTGAATCGGGCCTTTGTCTCTTCCCTGTGTTGGCAGTGTCAGGCTGTTGAAGCTGGGGGTTGCTTTTCCAAGGAGGCTTTCAAATTTTTATGAATATCTGTCGGTCTGTAGCCATCACTGTGCAGATTGTGTGTGCGTGTTTATGTGTGCGTGTGTGCGTGCGTGCGTGCGTGCATGCGTGCACGGGCGGTGTGTGTCCAGGCGTGCATTCAAATATTCAGGTGAGCAGTACAGCATTAGCCAAGGCTTCTGTATGATGATGCTACGTAATGCTACTATGATGATCTACACTTGGTTTAATTTTTCTTACGTGTTCTATTGTTAATGGATGTAATGTGTTCTTTCAATATATATAGTTGATCATCGTTTACACGATTTGAATACTATAAATTGTAAAGAGATGTACTTTTTAATTTAAGATGATGGCCCTTAATTCACCAGATAAAAATGGCAGAAGGCTCATGCCTCTTGATCTGCTGGAAGTCTGCTGCTACAGACGAGCAGGACTGTGTTTATTAGCACAGCAGGTGTGACGGGGTTGTGTTGTTTGACAAGTGTATTTCACGATCCGTCTAACCACAGAACATGAAAGCGTAGATGTCAGAGTCCTGACCTGGAAGTAACTGGCAAACATTGTTCAAACCCCCCCCCACGTGAAACCCACACCAGTGGGGCGAGAGGAAGGCGGGGCTGCAGCAACTGTGAACCGCTGTGGTGACCTCATGTTCTCCGAGGGTCCAGATACCCACAGCAAGGCTGCTTTCACACCGGACGCGAAAAAGAATTTTTCGCGCGACAGATTACATTCAAAGTCAATGCAAAGACGCGTTTCGCGTGTATTCGCGTCTTTGCGTTGACTTTGAATGTAATCTGTCGCGAAATGCGTGTATCCGCGCCTTTGCATCGACTTTGAATGTAATCTGTCGCGCGAAAAATTCGTTTCGCTTCCGGTGCGAAAGCGGCTTATAACAAGCGGATGGGGGGAAAACAGCACCTCACTTTAACCCCCTTGCTGTCATGATCACTGCCAAACACTTTTTAGGAGATTAAATGAAGAATGCAAATGTTGGTCTCCCTCCTACTCCTGTATGACTTGTGAAAACAGAAATCAGAATCGAATTGAATTAATTTGAAGGCCACAATGGATAAATGATCAGTCACATTTTCACGTTGTGGAGAAATGATGAATTAAAAATTCAAAATGATCTTAAAAACAGAGCACTGAAAAAAATATGCAAAAATAGGCCTATATACAAAATTATAATAATATCATACATTATTATAAATATTATAATAATATATAAACTATACAAAAATGCTAAATTTAGACTCTATTTTGTTTAACCACTGCACTCATTGCATCACAGGCCAATAAAACGCAGGATGTATATAGAGAATATCATATGGGCATATTCATATCACACTCCGTTTCATATCATACTCTGTATCAACCCGAGATCCCAGTATCTGTCCGAGAGCTTTAGCTTGAGCTTGATGCTTGGTGTGATATGAAATTGCCCATATCATATTTTATTCATCGAATACTCTGATATGGGATTTTGCCCGCGGACTGATACAGCCTCATGCCTCAGGCTTGTATCGCAGGTGCAGATTGCCTGTGTACATCAGGAAGTATATGATAAAAGTATGTATTGATATGTATATTTCTTGAAGTTATATTTTTTAATGTGGTATTTTAAAGTCTTGGGGAACCTAAATCATCAGTTCTCTTTTTGGGCAAAGGAAAATACTGTATACAGACACGAAGTATGGGAAGTGGACTACTTTTTCCAAAGTACATTTACAAGTCGTAAGAATTTCCTTTCTCGGTGGCGAGATTTAAATTGAACATTAAACTTTTCCACCCAAGGTGACATCACTGTGTGCTCAAGTAATCCACCTGACTTCATTATTTAGGAGCTCATCCAATAACAGAGTTATTGTAGATCACCCCGTCCTTTCCATACCGCCGCACAAACGGTCGGTTTGCGAGAAAGCTTTGTTGAATCAATCCAGCTGTCTTGAGTATGCATTTCGCTACATGTATGTTAATATTTTTTTACATTCATTGCTGGATACTTCAGAAAAAAGTCAATTTTGAAACACGGAATTAATTTTAAAGATTGATTCTGAGTTCTTAAGGACTTCAAACTATTAACATTTCAATACTATGTTTCATAAATATTACTTAAAAGTTGTCTGATACCTGATTGAGATGAATGGAGCCCATCTTTCATTACATATGCTGTGTTTATATTTGACATTTAGCAGATGCTATTATTGGGAGAGGCTGGCACTATTTGCTTTTTTACAGTCCAGTATTTGTACTGAACCCTAGTTTCCTGGAGCTATTAAATTGTTTATGGCTTTATAGCCACTATAACAAGGTGGCTGCTGCGGTAATTGTTGCAGCCAGATTATTCGACGTGATTTTAAAGAGCATGTCCGCAAAGATCACATGACTCTGTTGTTGTTCTCTGTCTTCCTTGGCAGTATAAAGGCCAGGCAAATTTGCACATTTTCGAAGACTGGTGTGGCAGCTCCATCGCACAGCTCCGGAAGAATCTGCACTACCCTCTCTATCCGCACGTGAGTGCCCTTATTTCCCTCCTGAGTACTGAGTACTGAATACTGCGCTGTGCATACTGCACTTAACCCCTCTGGAGTCTGTAATTCAGTGACTCATTCTTACCTGGCATGAATTCCAGCTAAGAGCAGCTGGGACTCTGAGATTGTTTCAGCTGTGTTCTCTCTGGCTACAGCTGGTTTCTGATTGGTTAAAGCTGGTCTCTGACGAGGCAAGATTGGTCAAATTTTGGTTAGATTGTAATTGCTGGTTTATCTGATGAGTGCATTTCTGGCCCGATTATAGAGGACCATTTGCCCCCTTTCCACTGACGCAAACGTAGTCCTATTACTGGGCTGGTGCTTGTGCCTGTTCAGAGTTGGTTTAAAATATGAACCTTCTGAGAACCGGTTTGTTTTTCCACAGACAAGCGAGCCACCATAGAGCTGGGTCATTACGTCACTGTATACAACCCCAATTCCGAAATAGTTGGGACAAAGTGTAAATTGTGAATAAAATCAAAACACAATGACTTTCAAATCACACCAGCCAGTATTTTATTCACAATAGAATAGAGATAACATAGCAAATATTGAAACTGAGAAATTTTACAGTTTTATCCACTAAATGAGCTCATTTCAAATTTGATGGCTGCTACAGGTCTCCAGTTGGGACAGGGGCCTGTTTACCATGGTGTAGCATCCCTTCTTTTTTTAAAACAGAGTGGAGGCATCTGGGCATTGAGGAGACAAGTTTCTTGAGTTTAGCCACTGGAATTTGATCCCACTCTTGGTTAATACAGGCTTCCAGCTGCTGGAGAGTTTTGGGTCTCATTTTGTGAATAAAAATGCAAAATGTCTCAGATTCTACTTTTGAAATGTTATCTATGTTGTATTGCAAATAACATATTGCCTCATGTGACCTGAAAGTCATTGCATTTTGATTTTATTCACAATTTACACTTCGTCCCAACTATTTTGGAATTGGTTCATCTGTGTACAGCTCAGGTTTCCCAGGATGGCTAGCACCAACTGCAAGCACAACAACAATGATGAGGAACTTCACGGTCTCTTTATGAGTGTTGCTCCTGGCTTTGCGAGCCTGCAGTGGGATCCGACACGTCCGGTCCGACACGTGTACTGCTCGTCATGATCGTTATGGATGGCGATCACGTTCAAGAAGAAAGACTATTATCTCACATCTTTTAAGCTTTACCAACAGTGAACGTTAGATTTTAATGGCAGCTTTTGTTAGCCTTAGCAAGCTTCCTAGCATCAACTACGCTGATTTCGATCACAATGCAGTTAAGCAATTCATTTAATAAATGAATGATACAGTCACAAAGTTTGGTTGGTCTTGTTTGTGACGATAATACAGCCCCTAGCTCATGACTTTAGCGGATCTTAATTCTAGACCAGGAAAGCGTAGATGCCTCTCTGAAGCCAGTTTTCCAGGCTAAAGCCAGCTTTTGACTGTTGAAACGCAAAGAACAGTACCGTTTCAAGATTAGGCGCCAGCGCTGAAACGTGCCTAGTACTGCCTAAGTGGAAAGGGGGGTACATACGGGCCTCTCTGCGGTTTTTCTGGTGAGTAATGTTGAGAATGGTGCCTATACCTGCTCGACCAGCTCAGGCTGGTTGATCATGACATTTTTGGACATTATCGGTCTCTCTGTCGCTCTGTTCTGAAAGTGCTCATCCACTCCTCTCTGTCCTTTTCGCCTCTGTTTAATTAAGGGAAGTAAAATTAAAGTCTATCATTTTCTCACTCATTTCAACTCTCTAAGGCTTTATCAGCAGAACAACTGGAGTAGCATTGCCAAAGCATCTCGAGCGTAAAGTTACTATTGTGTTCTTCACAAAGCTCTCGCGCTCACACACACTTGTGCACATCACAACTCGCATACATACTAACACATACTCAATTTTTTCCCCCACTGACAGACACACACACACGCACACACACACACACACCAAGACACACTCTTTCCCATCCTTTGCGTGCAAATCACACATGGAGATTTTTGTTAGAGGAAGAGTCCTGATGTCCCTGTGCAACAATTGAAAAGCGCACCATTGGCCTAAAGCATGAACTACGGCTGTCGAAAGCCTTGCTGCTGTTGTGCAACTGTTAAATGGCGGCTTTCGACTGAGGCTCCAGCTTCGGTTTCAGACCTGTGTAATGTTTCCGGCGTCTGCTGCGCTAACAGACATCAAAGCCGGCCGCCCTGCGACAGTCCTGGTTTCGCTGCTTCTGTTGCGTATCGCCGCTCACTCGCCGTTTTCCAGGGAACAGGAAACCCACCTACGCCCACACACACACACACACACACACACACTGTCACATAAAAAAAACAGAGAAACGTTTGACCGCTGTCGACTGCATTTCAGTTAAAATCTTGCAGCCTCGTGAGTTGACCAGTAGCGAGAAAGGAGATAATGAGAGCAGGCGTTACCCTCACTCAGTGATGTCTTTCCAGGGCCGATTAGATGGCAAATGCATGCTTTGCAAATACAAAAGTGAAATTTATTTACCCGTCAGCTGTTTCACGAATGACTTGCATGCTTGAGTATGAACATACTCCATCTACAGGCATAACTGAAGTGAATCACGCGATAAAATCATCATTTTGCTACTCAACAGGATTTTTTTTTTTTTGTGTAATAAGCACTTGATGCTGTCATCAGATCTCAAGCATAAACTGGTTATTCTACCGCAGCTTCATAAATTAATTTGCAGTTCATTTTATGATGCTCAACTGCCTAGAAGTACTTCACCGAAAGTACCTTCATAGCGAATGTGTATGTCAATAGATAAAATAAAACTGAAGAATGGTGCAGTTCATTAGTATTTGACCTCTGACACATTTATTTATTTGTTACATTCTACTTCTACTCTCAAGGAAGTTTAAATTAAATACTGAATGTGAGTTTGAAGTGCAAACTATAAAGTTTATTTTGAATTTTTTTATTTTGCACATTGTAAATGTCCAAATACTTGCGGACTGTACTGCATGTGCCTCGATGATGCGGTGCAAACTTGATGCTTGTCAGAGACTGAAACTATGAGTCAAGTCACAAGATGTGCGACCGCAAGCACATCTAACTCCGTTGTCTTATCCTTTGCAGTCACGGACTGTCGTGAAGAAGCTTGCCGTGACGCCGCGATGGACCAACTACGGCCTGAGGATCTTTGGCTACCTCCACCCCCACACAGACGGTTTGTGTTTCATGTGGAAAGGGAGAATGGAATGACGGCGGAATCCTGTCAAAAAAAATTTGCAATTAGCATTCCAACCCGGGCTGGTGTAGGTTACTACAGTGCGCTCGACACATCCTCGATCGGTGAAAATCTCTAAAGATTGTAGGAGTAGCTGGAACCTATATGCACTATGTGTCAGTGTGCACCAGAACAACTCTGTCCACTGAATCCTAAAAAATGCTTCCCAATTTTTAGATCTGGAACCAGCGGTTGAATTTCGAGTAGTGTAATTTTTACTAAATAATATACTTGTCGCTTAACAAAGTAGATTACCTGTAAAATGAGACTAGAGAGATGGCCATCTTTTTCTATACTTGTGTCTAACCAGTGAAAACAGAAAGATGGAAGCCTCAGTTTAAGCAAATTGTGCCGCTGAGCTACTGCTGTCTGTGTAGCCATTTCTTAGGAAAGATGGGCCATTTGTTGGAAGCTCCTGTGATGGTTTGTTAAAAAGAGTAGCTGACTGCTCTGATGGCCTCACGGGGTTTCTGAACCATTTAATCCCCACCCCCCACCCCCCGCTGAGGCACGACGACTGCCTGTATTTTGCGCTTCACGCACACTTGAAGGTACTTTCCATCCCTCAATGATGACAGGACGGTAGCTCCTTCCTTCAAAAGTGCTAACAGCTGGTCCATTCGTGGACTAAGAACAGCCAAGCATCGATTACACTTCCTCTGACTGTCATCTCGTCTGGCCAATCATAATTTCATCCACCTTACTTGAAAGCAAATTTGTTTGCAGTATTTTCATAGAGCTCTTTACTGTTTAAACTCAGGTTTCTAGCTTATTTCTTTGTTTTGTGTTTTAATTATTATTCTCTCATTTCATTTATTCTACCACCCCAATTCCGAAATGGTTGGGACAAAGTGTAAATTGTGAATAAAATCAAAATGCAATGATTTTCAAATCACATCAGCAAGTATTTTATTCACAATAGAACCGAGATAACATAGCAAATGTTGAAAGTGAGAAATTTTACAATTTTATCCACACAATGAGCTCATTTCAAATTTGATGGCTGCTACAGGTCTCAAAAAAGTTGGGACAGGGGCCTGTTTGATGGCATTTTTGTTTAATTATGCGCAAAATGTTCGCAATCGGTGAAAGATCAGGACTGCAGGCATGCCAGTTCAGCTTTCGGACTCTTTTACTACGAAGCCATGCTGTTGTAATGAAATGCACAAGGCCTTCCCTGGAATAGATGTCCTCTGGAGGGGAGCATATGTTGCTGTAAAACCTTTATATATCTTTCAGCATTCATGGTGCTTTTTAAAACATGCAAGTGTCCCACACCATATGCACTAATGCATCCCCGTACCATCAGAGATGCTGGCTTTTGAACTGAACGCTGATAACAGGAGGGGTGGTCTTTCTCCTCTTTAGCCCGGAGGACATGACGCCCATGATTTCCAACAAGAATGTAAAATTTGGACTCGTCTGACCACAGGACACTTTGCTACTTTGCTACAGTCCATTTCAAATGAGTCTTGGCCCACAGAACACCGTTGAGCTTCTGGATCATGCTCAACAATGGCTTCCTTTTTGCATGATGGAGTTTTAGGTGGCGTCGGTGGATGGCACAGCAGACTGTGTTTACTGACAGTGGTTTCTTGAAGTATTCCTGGGCCCATTTAGTAATGTCAATGACAGAATCATGCTGGTGAGTGATGCAATGGCGTCTGAGGGCCCAAAGATCATGAGTATCCAGTAAAGGTCTTCGGCCTTGTCCCTTACACCCAGAGATTTTTCCAGTTTCTCTGAATCTTTTCATGATGTTATGCACTGTGGATGATGAGACCTTGAAAGCCTTTGCAATTTGACGTTTGTGGAACATCGTTTTTAAATTATTCCACAATATTTTTATGCAAACCTTCACAGGTTGGAGAGGCTCTGGCCATCTTTACTTCTGAGAGACTCAGCCTCTCTAAGACATCCCTTTTATAGCCAATCATGTTACACACCTGATGCTAGTTAACTTAATTACTTGCTGAATGTTCTTTTAGCTGATTCTCAATTGTTTTTTCAGCCCTTTTTTTTGCCAGTGTCCCAACTTTTTTGAGACCTGTTGCAGCCAGAAAATTAGTAATAAGCTCATATTTTGGATAAAAATGTGAAATGTCTCAGATAACATTTCAGATGTTGAAACTATGTTCTATTGTAAATAAAATGTTGGCTCGTGAACTGAAAGTCATTGCATTTTGATTTTATTCACAATTTACACTTCATCCCAGCTATTTTGGAATCGGGGTTATAATTTTAATTATTGTTTTATGTGAATGGAGACTGGGCAAAGTTGGGAACGTCATTCCATGGTGTAAACGACTGTGTTTTTACGGTACATGTGACAATAAACTTCTTGAATTTTCAATCTCTTCTGAATTATGAGTAAAGTTAAGCAACATGCCCTCTTTGCTGGCTGTTCCTTATGCTTGCATCTCTCTACGGAAGATTTCTGCGGCCGCAGCACTAAGCTAGCCACTGCACTAATCTGTCCCTATTATTTCACTGGTCGTAAGTAGCAGCTGCCTGCCAGTTGTCACTGAGGGAAGGACAGTAATGTGCGCTCTCCGTGATTACAGCTTTCGCAGGGAACCGTGCAGCTGCCGCAATCCCCTGTGCCCTCGTGTAACCTGACTCTGCTTCGTCGACCTGCTGTTTGTGTGATGCCAAGAGCCCGAGAAATGCACAGGATGAATATTAGGGAAGGGGGAGGTGTCGCTCTCCTGTGTACCCATTAAAGATGATTATGTTGAACGTTTCTCTTTCTGAAGCTGTCTAGTGCTGACATTGGGGACAAGAGCCCTATCTGTCCCCTCCTGGTTTTCACATCAACGTCTGGCCTTTAATTCCTTAATTATTTTCTTTAGCGAAGCCCTCTATGAAATCCGACCGTTCTGCTGCATTCGTTATATTCTCATGAATGGACACCAATTGGACGGCTTTTGTCCCTCAAAATGAAACATTATTCATTGAACTTTTTTATGACCGAATCCATGTTTGTATTTCCAACAAACTTGCTCTCCAGCCCTTCAAGATTGGAATCCCCCCATCTTATTCTAGTGTGAAGTTGTCTTTAAAGGTTGCGTTTGTTTTTTTTTTAAGATGCTCACTATTACTCGCCCCGTGCCACGCTAAGGGTAGGTCAGGGGGGTTATTGATTTAGGCTGTGTTTGTCTTCGTCCGGATTAGTTACTCTCAAACTATATGCCACAGCCATACTAATCGTATACTAACTCTGTGACCCTTACCGGAGTTTTCATACCTGCTACCTTTTTGTGACCTCTGACCTTTCAGGGATGACCTCCAACTCTGTTTTTTGTTTCCAGAGCATATCTCTGACAATGTTGACAGTGGCCTTTCAAAATTGCTTGTGTTGGTTGGCTGTATCCTCTATTTGCGCTTTTTGAATGTTTAGTTTACCCCTGACCATTGTCGTCTTTCCCGATGAGCTTAAGCATTTTTTAGCAATTTTCAGCTTTTTGAAACATCGTCTGACCTTTCGATTTTGCACATCAAAACCTGCTAAGTTCAGGTCAAGGAAGCCAATGCAAGTGTTAAAATTGACGTACAACCTCTGTAGGACATTTTCTGTGACCTTTGACCTTGACCTCCATTTGATTTCTGGAGAATATCTCCCAAACTATTTGCAGTGGCCTTTCTAATTGCTTTTAAGTCCCCCGCTACCCAACAGATAGTTTGGTGGACTTAATTTAGGTTGTGGTCATCTGTCCATCCATCTATCCAACGGTCTGTCTGTCCATCCCTGTACATTTCCTTTGCCAGGGAAATTTTGCGGTCTCCGATTGGCTTGTTAAGACCATAAATTCCATAGGTAGATGGCTGTCGTAGATTTGGGTTTCCTGGAGCTTTAAGCATCTTGCTTGCTGTTGCACTTTTATTGTACAGCAAGCAACTGAGCGCGCACCAATTAGATTAAGTTGAAACTCAGTTTGTGTCCCTTCATAGTGATTGTAATGTTAACAATCGCAATGTTTTTGAACAAACGCACTCATTAGCATTACATTGAAAAGATCGATTTCTATGCTCTACGTTTCCATTTTAACATGGAAATGAAGTAAAAATGGTCTCTTTACCTTCCTGTGTTTTCCTTTGAAAGTCATGAGCGTGCGGTGCATATCGATTGGGTTTCAGAGCGCACTGCAGGGTTCCAATATAATAACTGCAGCCGATACGCAACCTTTTTTTTCACAGGGAATTTTCTCAGTGTGTGGCAGAATCACGATAAAATGACTGATAACTCTGATAAATGTGATTTTATACACAGGGGGGCAGCATATTTTTTCAGTTTCAAAATGGGTTCATTATTCAGTTATATTGTAATCAATTTTCTCATTGTTGATGAAAATTTTGCATTGATATTCACGGTGAGAGACCCGCGGTAATGTGGCGGACATTTCAATGGATTTATTAATTTTCTTCCTTGCAGTCTGTCTTGAATTATGGTGTGCCTTTGTACGGTGTGTGTTGGTCTAAAATTATCTAATTATTCATTATTATTTATGACTCAAAGGTCCCTTGTGACCTACATCATTATATGTTAGACTGTCATTTACTTGGCTATTTTATTACTAGATCGACTGCTCAAGTGTTATTCATATTATAAAACTAAATCAAAATTATGCCAAGTTGTAATCAAACAATCTGCAGTAAGTTTAACAGACTTCCTGGTCTCCATGTCTCCTTGCATTTGTTCCAGGAACTCTGTGTGTTCCTTCATTTTGTCTTCCATAGGTGCATGCGCATATCCTTAATGTCCACGCACGCACGCACGTGCGCACGCACGTATAACCAACCGCTTTCACATTTCACAAATGCTGCAACTCTGAAGGTCGTTTGATCGAAATGTCAGTTCTCAGTAGGGCTGCAACGATTACTCGGGTAACTCGAGTAATTCGAGTACAAAAAATAATCGAGGCAAATTCCTTACCTCGAGGCTCCGTTTAATTAATGTCACGTTACTCTTTATTTTCATTTGTGTATCATCGCGGCATTCTGTATATGTTAACTATAGCGCTGTTTAGATAGGCCATATCCCTGTTTCAATATACACATAGAAATAACATTTATAAATGTAACGTTCCAGTGACGGTCCGTCGGCAGAAACACAGGGCCAGCAATAACCTCACCTTTCACTTCTTAATGACAGACACCTCTCGCAGTTTACCTCCCCAATTAAAAACAGTTGCTCAGACTGATTGCTGGAACCGATGAGAATCTAATTTATTTTTGAAAGCCTTGTTATACATTGCACTACGAATATATACGGCGTTTACCTCCGCACATCAATGACGATGGAAAATACCAATCGCCTACGTCTTTATAATTTCTGGATTTGCGTAAATTAGTTCGCGAGGTTAATTGAGCAACAAGTCAGGAGAATCCGTTCTCTCGTCTGAATGTAGTGACAGCTCAAGTGCGTTGTTAGACGCACAGCTGAGTGATAACAACGAAAGTAATCGCCGCGAAGTCAGCGAAAGTTCCAGATTTTTTGCAGATTGTCATCCTTGCGGAGTCACATCAATTATATCAACATGGCCAACAGATAATCGCTTTGTCATTCGTTAATTATTACATGTCATGCATTGGCGGTAGCTGTTCAGTTAATAAACTGATTGTTAATCAGGCAAACCTGATCGCAACAGCACATCGTCAATACTGCAGCGCCTAAAAAGAAAACGCCCTCACTTCAACGTTACAAAGTAACGTTCATTTAAGATTGATATTAACACTAGCGCCTGTTAAAACGTACAGTATTCATAGCCTGTGGTGTTAGTCTGTAGTAACGAGGCATGGAAGTCACTCACGTCAAGCGCAATTTTAAAAAAAGGGGGGGGGGGGCGGGGCGTCTAGATTACGCATAGCCTGTTGGTGTCCGCAGATAAACTTGTATTAAACACCTTTTTTGTCATGTCAGTTCATACTTGTCAGACTAGTAATGCGGCTGTCCACACCAACACTGATACACACACAGGTACACATACAGTATAGTTCATTTATGAGGTGAAGAGTTTTGCTCTTAAGCCAGCAATGGTTTAAACTTTAAAGTTTTCATTGAGAAGCTCGGTGTTTTGATTTTTTTATACAGGGAGAGCTAATCTCTCTCTCTCTCTCTCTCTCTCTGTCCCCTTTCTTATACACGTTTGCCAAATTCATACCAATCGGCTTAGTTCTTGTGCCTAATGGTTTAGGCTGCTTTGGATTGTTGACTGAAATGCTGAATTTTATTACCACTTTGAATGGCTGACTGCTGAATTGTCCATCCATCCATTTTCTATACCCACTTATTCCTCACTAGGGTCACGGGGCGAGCTGGAGCCTATCCCAGCTGACTACGGGCAAAGGCAGGGACCACTGCTGAATTGTATTTAATTTTTTATTTACATAGCAAAGATTTATTTTTATTGTCTTAGATGAAGATTGTTTTATTGGCTTAGTTCTTAAGCCAGCAATGGTTTCAACTTTGAAAGTTGTTAAAATAAAAATCTTTTTCTGAGGAAAAAAACCGCAATTGTTTGTTCATTTTAAAAGGCCTTTCATATTCCATTGTACAAAATTTATTTAATTGTTTAAAAACAAAAAAGTAAGATTCGTTAGATTACTCGATTACTCGTAGAAATAATCGACAGAATACCCGATTCCAAAAATACTCGATAGTTGCAGCTCTAGTTCTCAGTAAAGTTGATGAGTTTTTGTGATGTTGGGAGTGTTTCGCCATGTTCCTTTTTCATTGGAACATTTTGCAAACCTCACTCCGAGGCGCTTGTTAAGGAGTAACCGCACACTTATGTCTGTGAGCTGCAGGGCTCAGGTCTGTGGCGTGAGCTGGAATTAAAGGCCACCGCGGCCTGAGCCAATGGCTGGCCAGCATGGTCCTCATCTCCTGCTCTGTGTCTAACGTCAGCCATTCTGTCCTCTCGCTTCAGGCAAATACCTGTTTGCTCTGGCCTCCGACGACAACTCTGAATTCTGGCTGAGTTCGGATGAGAGCCCCCTGAACTGCCGTCTGCTGGCCCTGGTCGGCAAGGTGTGTCCCTTTGGCTTCTGTTTTTGCACCGGCCCTCGTTAATTAATTTATGCTTATTGATAATAAAAGCAGGAAAACAGAAGGTTGTCCAATCCTTAATCTCCTCTTTCGTGACACTCGCCCATTGCAGTGCACACTAATAGTCAAAAGTTTTTGCACCCCCCAATATTTTCTGTAATTGTTGTGTAATGGGCTTATATTGGTTGTATAACCGAAATGTAGGAAAACTGAAGGCCAATATATAAACCACGCACATAACACAACAAATTAAGAAAAACCAGGATGAGTCATTTTGTCAGTGTTTAAGCAGATCAGTAACGATGGCCTAATCCAGTGCTTCTCAAACCTCTCCTGGAGTCACACCTGTCCTGCATGTGTTAGATCTCCCTGCTCCAGCAGAGGTGAGTCACATGATCTACTCATTATCAAGCAGCTTCAGGGGGTTATAGTGAGCTGATCAATTCAATGTCCATAATGGATTCTTTGTGGATTTTTCTTGTAAATTTATTATTTGTAAAAAACAAGTATTGGGCTCCAATTATTGCTTTGTTGTAAACTTGCATGTACTTACATTGTAGGTTTAAGACTTGACAAAATCTCAGGGTGTGCACAAACTTTTGAGTAGTAGTGTCCACATTTATCAGGTAAATAGAAGGAAAACCTGACATGCTCCTCTTTAAAGTTCTCGTGCAGTGATGCACTCCTTAGCTGACCGTATGTGGCCCGGCTCCAACAAAGTTGGCTTTAACCCTTAAATGGCCTTCTCTCTTCTGGCAGAGCACCTGTACAGTTTCTGTATCTAATTGAAGGATGTGTCAAATTCAGCTCAACCTGATTGAGTCATCTCTAACATTCAGTTAAGGTGTTTTATGCGGCAACAAATCTTTCATTTATGAATTTATCTATTCAGAATGTGGTCTATCAAAAGGTTGAACAGGCAGTTAATGAGTTAACAGCAGATTGCAATGGTGTTTGAAGGGGTTGTGTTCAGTGGACTGTGCAGGACAGGTAAGTTCTGGAAAGATCTCGCCGAAACCATGGGTGCATCTCTAAGCCTTGGCTGCATTATTGGGGGTCGTCGCTTACCTCCATCCACCAAACTGACATTTAGGGTAAGGTACAAGGTTAAATGTAGGCTTGATTTTTGGGTCACGGGTTAGAGTTAAGGTTAAGGTTAGGGAAACCAGTGACGGCTTGCTTAAACCAAACCTGTTTAACGGAGACGAAATTACATTACGCCAGTTCGGCGGATGAAATTACGCGACAACCCCTAAAAATGCAGCCTTCAAAGGATGCAGCCTATGGTTTGTGATGCAACCCCTGATTTCAACTCGCTCATGGGGGCTCAGTCAGACTGGGCTAGGAAGTGGTCCCCCCCGTAACTGCTTTCAGTACAGTATCATCAGGAATATCATTGTACACTCTAGCCGCAAGATGTTCCCTCTGTCAAACTAATACGCCCCACCCCAACTGAGAAAAGCAACCCTAGACCAAGGAGTGTCCACATACTTTGGGCCTTATGTTACTTTATTTATGCTGAACTGTTTCACCATTTTGGCTTCTTTGGGTCGTGTGAGCCAGTAAATTGTGACAACCCCTC
The DNA here is from genome assembly GCA_029721435.1 of Gymnothorax reevesii. Taxonomy (NCBI): domain Eukaryota; kingdom Metazoa; phylum Chordata; class Actinopteri; order Anguilliformes; family Muraenidae; genus Gymnothorax; species Gymnothorax reevesii. The sequence goes on along the minus strand of CM056579.1, from coordinate 18,962,060 downwards.
CACGGTACTCGGAGGTTTCGTTTTACCATTTTTTTTTTTTTTTTAACATGAGTCTGATGTGACTCCAGCGCTGATGGAGGGACTGGAATTAATGCATGTTTGTCCCCTCTCCGATTGTTTACTGCCTCCTTATCGCACAGGGTGCAGCTTTGATTGTCTTATCTGATTGTTTTCCTTGCACTTTCTGTAATACTGGGTGTAGTACTCCGGATAAAAGCTTCAGCGGTGTAAATCCTCCGTCTGGATAGTAGATGTGCGGCATAAGGCTGTCGACTCCGGAATGCAGAAGAACTGGATTAGCCCGTCTCCTCGAAATCCTGCAGCTCCAAAACACGTCCCTACTCTGTTATCACTTGGGATTTCATCCTCGAAAACAAAACCCACACTGGCCACAACAACCCATAATGGCAGAAATGCATAAACAGTGGGTAGCGGAGGAGGCGCAAGCCAAGTTCTGGCAGGCAATTTGAGCAGCTCCCTCCGGTGTGCCTGTCGGCAGTGCAGAAATGTTCCTGTTGACTTGTGCGTCTGCGATCCAGCGCTCGTTGTGCCGCCTTGATGATTGACACTATGGTGTCAAAGTTGTGAAGCACACATGGATTTTCAGTTCCGCTGAGTAATACCAAAACAACCAATAAACAGAGCTCATGGTGACATCTGTTGGGTAGACAACTGCAGTGCCAGTCAAAAGTTTGGACACACTTCGCTAAAGTCACAGGGCTCTCTTTTTAGAGAAGTTTAAATGGCTTAACTTCTCTATATAATTGTATCCCCCGAACGAGTTCCCAGGATACTATGGATTTGGCCTCGTCACGCGTCCGCATCCGCGTCCGCAGAGATTTTCCTGCAGCCCGCATAAGTGCACCGATTCTTTTCAAATTTTGCAGAGATATGTATTATGGTAAGTTCATGACACCTATTGATTTTGGGTACTCTGGGACCATCTGGGCCCAACTGGGGGGCCTTCGGGGGATACATGTACTCAGTTGCCGAGTGCTCTAGTCTCACATGGAATCTGGTAAAACGTAAACAGTCAGAAGTGAAAAGAGAATAATTTATTTGTTTGAATAGTGTCCAAAATTTTAGAATTCTCAAAGAAGCCATATTTTGCAAAGTAATGCTAGGTTGACATTATGGCCACGGCAGCCCCGTTTGCCCAAAATGTTGTGCACCGTGGGATTTTGGCTATTTTTTCCCTCCGTATTCAAGTCTTGGCAAGATTTTTTACGGTCTGTCACAGTATCCGTGATGGGCCGTGGGGGGAACGGGGCTGCGGAGTCCCAGAGGCTCCAAGGCGCACTACGGTTCAGCCCGCACTTTGCCACAGATGCCAGTAGGTTCCTCCTGACCCGTCACGTTCAGATGGAGTCCCTCACGTTTCTCACGTTCTGATCAAGGTCTGACACGCTTCTCACATTCTGTCAAGGCTTTCTAAGGATCAAACGTGGACGCTGGGCAGCTTTAGAGTACGTTAGTGCCAACGGTATAAAAAGAAGGCCTCTCAAGCAATAGCAATAATTCAGAGGTCGTTACAGTACTTAAATAGTTTTTTTGAGGATTTGTACTTGAGTTTGTTTTTTTTTTTTTTTTTTGAAACAGGGACTTTTGCTCTACTACATTTAAAAGATAAAAAGTATACTTTTACTTTGTTACTTTGACTCTGGCCACTTTGTTCCTCGTTACAAATTCAAATATGAATGTAATTTATCATTGAAGGATTATCTGGATGTGGCGTGTTCGAGAAGAACAACGGTGCTCGGCAGGGTATCATAAGTGCTTTGTACAGAAGTGTCTGCCAGCAGACATGGAGCTGCAAATTTATGCACACAGTTACAATAACATATCACTAGATGGCACACCTGGATCAGTTATTGAATATTCACAAGCAAATCGAGCTGGAACACTGTTTAGAATATGGACGGGTTCACTCCAATCCCTGTTTTTCAGGAGCTGCCTGAATTAAACTCCTCAGCTAAAGCCTGATGTGCAAACTGCTCAATATACTTGACCATGGTGTCTATCCAGCAGTTCAAAAAGTTGCAACAGAGAAAAATCGTTACATAGGGTTATCATACACCCTAGCTTGCTGTGAGAACCGTGGCCAAATAGGACAAAACACGCGCTAAACGCGGCAGAACGTGACATGAGTTGAAAGGACCGCGAGATGCCGGGAAATACACATGCTTCCCGTCTGCGATATTTTTTTTTCCATACCGTTAATGCGTCGCTACGCTGGAATCCTGGTCCCCCCACTTCTCTTTAATTTGCGTCTTGATCACGCCGACAAAATAAGGCTACAGTTTGCCTATTATCTTACTCGCTAGCGAGCTGGTTGGATATCTAGCTAGCAAAGTAAAGTGACATTGAACTGTATAATGTTATAGCTAGCGAGCCAATGTATTTGGCTACAAAGCCATCTGGCTAGAAAGCTAAAAAGGCTACAGTCCACTTTCCTTGACCGAAGTATTCTTAGAAATAATTACGCCGACAAAATAAGGCTAGTTTGAGTGCACTGTCATACTCGCTAGCGAGCTAGTTGGCTACCTAGCTAGTAAGCTAAAGTGATATCGAACTGTATAGAATGATAATAACCGGTTACAGCCTTTTTGTGTTTGACAAGTGCTTATGGTGTCCTTTTCTGAGCCATTAACACATCACAATTTCTAGCACCGAGAGGAAAAAAAGTCTCCCAAAAAGAAAACACTTCCGTAGTCCACCTTGCTCCTGATATCAAATGTGAATAAAGCTGAGCACTACAGATTTTCATCATTGAAGAGATAATAATGATTCCCAATGACAATTACTGTGAATGCCCACCTGAAATGAGGAAAGTTGGGATGTTAAATAGATTGGCATGCTAGCTATGACATTATAGATTTCGATGTCACTTCATCTTGATAGCTAGACAGACAGATAGCTTGCTCGTTTGTATTCCGAACTGCGAACTGAAGCCTTTTTAGCTCGCTAGCCAGTTGGCTATGTAGTTAAATACATTGATTCGCCAGCTACAACATTATACAGTTGGACATCACTTTAGTTTGCTAGCTAGATGGCCAACCAGCTAGATGGCCAACCTGCTCGCTAGCGAGTAAGACAGTAGGCAAACTGTAGCCTTATTTTGTAGGCGTGATCAAGACACAAATTGACCCGATTATAGGATGAAAGTGAAGTGGGGGGGAACAGAATTCCAGAGTCGCAACGCATTAACGGCACTGAAAAAAATATCACTTCCCTTCTCACTATGGACCGCCTCCAAGTTTTCATTAGGCCTATTACGTACTGTCACATTTTGTTGCGTTCACACCGTTTTACTACGGCTTACTAGGTTTCCCCGCACCATGACTGCCGTGGCAATTTTTTGACAGTTTAAAAATCTGGCCCGGCATCCACGGCAATCACGGCCGCCCATCCCGTCCCCCCGTGTTGTCTCACGTCCATCCCATTTTGTCCATGGTGGCCTGAATGGTGATTGCCGTGGCTGCCGGGAACATAATGTGAACCCAGCATAAATAGACAAGCTAGCCCTTTTCATTTTCCAACAGCCTAATTAAAGACAAGCTGTTATGGAACTTATTGGGCAAAAAAAGTAGATGAAAAGCAAACCACAACTGCAGCACATCTTTGGGAAGTTAGACAGCCGCTCAGCAGCAAACTCATTACTTGGGCCGGTTTTCGGGGTTGCGATTGTCCTGCTCATGCGCACACAGTTTTGCGATTGGCCCATATATATATATATATGCTCGAAAGTTTGTAAACCCTTTAGAATTTTCTATATTTCTGCATAAATATGACTTAAAACATCATCGGATTTTCACACAAGTCCTGACTGCAGATAAAGAGCACCTAGTTAAACAAACTAGACAAAAATATTATATTTGGTCATTTATTTATGGAGGTAAATGATACAATATTACATATCTGTGAGTGGCAAAAGTATGTGAACCTTTGCTTTCAGTATCTGGCGTGACCCCCTTGTGCAGCTATAACTGCAACTAAACATTTCCTGTAACCGTTGACCTGTCCTGCACATCAGCTTGGAGGAATTTTAGCCCATTCCTTCATACAGAACAGCTTCAACTCTGGGATGTTGGTGGGTTTCCTCACATGAACTGCTTGCTTCAGGTCCTTCCACAACATTTCGATTGGATTAAGGTCAGGACTTTGACTTGGCCATTCCAAAACATTCACTTTATTCTTCTTTAACCATTCTTTGGTAGAACGACTTGTGTGCTTAGGGTCATTGTCTTGCTGCATGACCCACCTTCTCTTGAGATTCAGTTCATGGACAGATGTCCGGACATTTTCCTTTAGAATTCGCTGGTATAATTCAGCATTCATAGTTCCATCAATGATGGCAAGCCGTCCTGGCCCAGACGCAGCAAAACAGGCCCAAACCATAATGAAACACCACCATGTTTCACAGATGGGATAAGGTTCTTATGCTGGATTGCAGTGTTTTCCTTTCTCCAAACATAACACTTCTCATTTAAACAAAAAAGTTCTATATTGGTCTCATCCGTCCACAAAACATTTTCCCAATAGATTTCTGGCTTGTCCATGTGATCTTTAGCAAACTGCAGATGAGCAGCAATGTTCTTTTTGGAGAGCAGTGGCTTTCTCCTTGCAACCCTGCCATGCGCACCATTGTTGTTCAGAGTTCTGCTGATGGTGGACTCATGAACATTAACATTAGCCTTTGTGAGAGAGGCCTGCAGTTGCTTAAAAGTTACCCTGGGTTCCTTTGCGACCTCGCCGACTGTTACACGCCTTGCTCTAGGAGTGATCTTTGTTGGTCAACCACTCCTGGGGAGGGTAACAATGGTCTTGCATTTCCTCCATTTGTACACAATCTGTCTGACTGTGGACTGGACTCTCTTCAGAGATGGTTTTGAAACCTTTTCCAGCCTGATGAGCATCAACAACCGTTTTTCTGAGGTCCTCCGAAATCTCCTTTGTTCGTGATATGACACACTTCTACAAACATGTGTTGTGAAGATCAGACTTTGATAGATCTTTGTTCTTTAAATAAAACAGGGTGCCCACCAACACCTGATTGTCATCCCATTGATTGAAAATGCCTGACTCTAGTTTCACCTTCAAATTAACTGCTAATCCTAGAAGTTCACATACTTTTGCCACTCACAGATATGTATATGTATTTTGGATCATTTTTGTCAATAAATAAATGACCAAGTACAATATTTTTGTCTCATTTGTTTAACTGGGTTCTCTTTTTCTACTTTTAGGACTTTTTAGGAAAATCTGATGATGTTTTGGGTCATATTTATGCAGAAATATAGAAAATTCTAAAGGGTTCACAAACTTTCAAGCACCACTGTGTGTGTGTGTGTGTGTGTATATATATATATATATATATATATATATATATATATATATATATATATAGAACACTACATTCCTGATAGGGCATGCTCAAGAGAAGCATCTGCCCTAGGAGGGTACACACCAAGAAGTTAAACGTACACTCCCTCTCTATACGAGGGGATAGAGAGAGGTTTTTTTTCTCCTGATTTTGAACAGCCAAGCCTTTCTCCCCTCCTTATCTTTTGGAACTCTGTATAAACAGACAGAGTGAGTTGTTTATTGTTTTAAATATTATGCAGGTAGGAAATATTGTCCTTCAATGTCAATTACAAGTAGCTTGCTAGTTAGCTACCTTCTTCATTTTATTGACTGCTTAGTCAATGCAGTCCCGACGGTAAGGGTACCAAGGTAGCTCGCTGGAGATCATTATCGATCACTAGCGTTTGCTTTAGTCAGCGGTCTATTTCAGTCACTGGGACAGCTAATTAGCTAGCTAGCAAGCAAACGCGATTTTTTCTTTTTAAGTGACAAATTTGCGTTTCTACGTTAACTTACGGATGAAACATTTTATTACAGCCCTTCAAATGACTATTGCTGCAAAAAGCAGCCGCACATCTCGGCATTTTAATGCTTATTTTGACTTATTTGAAATTGGCCTCATAGGAAACCATTCATTTTTATGAAGACGTTGGGTGTTTCAATATGGTGGCCAGGTGCTTCACTTTGGATAATGTAAATATGACGACATCAGCAATCTACTGCTCTACATGTATATCTATGGATTGGCCCAGGCCTAGACCCGGCTCGAGTACAGGCTCTGAGGAGCCTCTTCTTATAGCCATATAACTGCTCTTGTTAAAAAAAAAAGTAAGTATTCTCTGTAAATATGACAGAAAATGCGGGTTAGTTTGATGGATTTAAGAATTAGATCTCTTTTTTGCTGAATAAACCATACCTATTTCTTTATTTAACATGTCTTGTCAGAAAAATGTGGGTATGAACAAACTTTTTACTGGTACTGTACATGTCTTAAGTGCATAAAGTACATCAAATGAGCTATTCCACCGGCGCGTGAATATAATTTAGAGAATGCACATAAATGTTGAAAAATGTCTTTATTCCTAGTACAAAAGCCTCCAAACGTATGTAATTATCGTGACATTAATAATATCGGTACTGATGACGAAAACATTGATTTGTTCCTTGTCTTTGCTGTCTGCTGAACTTCATCTCCAGGCTTTGAGGATGGTGACTGTTGATTAAATTTCTTTTTTGTTTTTCTCGCACTTGTTTTTCAGTCGGGCAAGGAATGGACAGCCCCGGGAGAGTTTGGGAAGTACGCCAGCCAGACCTCGCATGCGGTCGAGTGAGTCACTAATGAGGGGCGGAATCGCCTCTGTGGCGGGGCCTTGTCCTCTCTGTCGGTGTTGTTGAAGGAGATTGGCTGCAGACAGACCAGATGATGCTGAGGTCCGTAAATATTGGGACAGCGACACAGTTTTAAAGCCCTGTAATTCCTACATAGTTCACGCGTAGTGTGCACGTGTGTAAATTCCCAGGGATTAATGTTGAACCTGAGCACATTTATGTATGTATTTGCATCTGAAGTAGACTTGATAATCATGTTGCCCAGATTAACTCAGCGTCATGACTCTGGTTATGCTAAAAAGAACATACTTTCAAAACTCACCAACCGTTCATGATGCACATGGTGCCAGCTCTTTGTTTAACGGGCTTGGGTCCAAATATCCATCTGAAAGAAAAATGATTTGTGTGAACCTCGGCACTATTTATTTCCCAAAGTATTCCTGTGCAGTATTCTTCATTGCAATGCCAATTCTGCCTCTGCTTCTTGAAATTTAATGGGAGATCACATGACTTCACGTGTGATTGGGGATCGCTGCACAGCGATGACACTTTGAGAGATCAGTGTGCCGGTGGGTGCACAAATCATTTTTATTTCGAGTGGTATTTGGTTAGGAACCGAGCCAGTTAAACAAAGCGCTCGCACTGTGTACATCAGCGGTAGGCAAGTCCTGAAAATCCCTTGTGTTCTTGCATAACCAAAGTCATGTCGCCGAATCAATCAGGGCAACATGATTATCAGGTTTATGTCCAGAGTTATACAGCCCTTCATAGTTTGGTTGCTGTCCCAATACGTACGAGCCTCACTGTGTGCACGGTCCCGTGACACCCGTGTTCCCTTGTGCTCTGCTCTTCTGAAGAGGGCCGAAAGGCCTTGTATCAGTGGTGATCAGCCCTCGTGTTTAGGGTCAGGGCAGTCTGCAGCCTGATGGTCCTGAAGCGTTTCTCTGGGAGTCTGACGGTCAGTGTTTCAAGCCTCACTGCAGCCACAGTAATATTAGCGGGACTAATCAACTGTAATTCGCTCTGGATAACAACAGCAGTTAAACGACTGTAATGAAATGTATAGAGGGTTTTTATATCTGACGCTTCACCTCTTACAACATCCCTCGCAAACTATAAAAGCACAAACGGGCTTCACTCCCAGACTATAAAAGTGCAAGACCAAAATCAGCAATAATGAAATTATTGCCCATGGGGGGAGGGGGGGATTGGTTGGCAGGATAAATTTCTCCAAAGAGACGCTGGCATTCATCCTGTCTGTACCCTGTTCACACTTTTAAAAGATGCTCCTCGGGTATGAACTGGAGGGAGGGGGCGAGGATGGGGGTTTTAGTCGTTTGGTAATGCATCGTTGGCGCCGTCTGCCAGGTTGACTGAAGGTGAATGGAAAATGCGCGGGGTACTGTGCAGTTTGAATAGAAGAGAGATGTCCGTCAGTCATCAGGACGGGCGGAGTTTGAGTTTTGAAGTTTTTGGTCAAGGTTGGTTTTAATTTTACTTCATAATGGCCCGGTCCCACTGTACTTACGGATGCAAAGAGGATGTAAAACGTAAAAAAATCTTGCCATCCGTTGGAAAACGCTATGCATCCGTTGTGTACTCATTGCATACGTGTTTCATACGCTCCATCCATCGAGCATCTGTCCACTGTGATTTCATCCGCGCAAAAAGTTTTGATCTGCAAAAAACTTTTAGAACGGATGAACTTTCCGCCTTGTACGATGTAAATCCGCGACATACACGAGCAACAAACGTTCTATGTCTGTTATCATCCGTTAAACGTCTGCTGTATCCTCTCTGCATCCTCTGGGCATCCTCACAACTCACATCCGCTGCAGCTGAAAACTGAAAGAGGGAGGAAAGATAAGGTACATGGGACGTCTGTACATCGTTAGGAGCACGGAAATAGAAAGGATGTAAGCGTATGCATCTCGTAAATAAAGTATTCAAAACGGACAAAGCGCTTCATCCGCTATGCATCCGCTCTTTCCGCTATGCGTCTGCTTCGCAGTTATCCCTGGTAACCCCTTCGGAGCTGTCATCCACTTCCATCTGCTTTCATCCGCTAGGCTTCCTATGAACATGCGTTTAACATCCCCGCTACATACTACCCACGTTCGTTCTTTTCCGTTCTGTTTTCGCTAATTTTCGCCAATTTTGTCCATTTCTGGAGCGGATGAAAACGGATGGAGCCACCCCCGAAATTTTGCTCCTCGGCTGTGTCCTTTTCGCATACCTTTTGTGTCCGCCCGGGCCCGGGCCTTAAGCAACTGATGCCAGGCACTACATACACGACCCAGTTTTTATATCGAACTTGTCCTTAGTCTGGACCCAGTTAGGTACAAAATTTAATCTGATGATCTCTGGGCCTTTAAACACCTTTCCGGAAAATTTAGCGTAATTTGATCTTGTTGTTTTCACCCTACTCTGCTGACGGACACACAGAAAAACAAACAGTCGAGCAAACGCCACCAGAACAACTTTAGGCGGGGTAATTTGTGGCACCTAATCGGAGGTGCAAACGGGCCTCCAATCATAATTATTATTTTTTTTCTGCCGAATATGTTGCGAAAAAAGACCAGGAGGTGAGACAGAGTTTTGTCAGAGCGCGATAAGGATCTTATGAGAACCTGTCGTCGTGTCTCTCAGGTTCTGTCTGGCTCTGGAGGGCACTGCAGCTTTGGGCAGGCTGGGACACGCCAATCTCCTCTGCCTGAGGGTCAGATGAGGGTACAGGAGTTAGCCTAGCAGCACAGCGATTCAGGAAGCATTGCCTCTGTGTGAACATGTAGATCCGGGTAGATTGGATATCATTGCTCGGTGTTGCAATGCTCAGTGGAATAAATTACAAATGACTGGAGTGAGGGAGGGGGACGGTCATTGTGGACTTGGTTGCGCTTCACGTCTTGTGATTTCGTAAACCTTTGCAACAGTAAGTTTTTCCAACCTGAAAATTTGTTTATGGCTCATACTTACATGGGTTACATTCGTGTTTTGAATCATGGTGTGACTCAGTGGGGCTTTCGTGCTACGAGCTGGGCTTCCCTGGGAGTTTGTTAATGGGCCCACAAGTTCCTTTAGCTGTTTGAAATTCTGATTAAAAACGGTGAGCCGAAGCAGTGTACCTAACTCAGTCCTGGGGATGACGGTGTGATTTTTGCCGTGTACCTAACTCAGTCCTGGGGGATGATGGTGTGTTCTAGTTTTAACAAGCTGTTCGTTTTTGTCAATTAGTAGGTTTTTAGGTTTGAGGGACGTTGCATCCTCTTAAACCATGTCATGACACAAATGACTGTAAATTCCTTGGTTTAAAAGGCCAGTGTTTATATTATGTGTATTTGGCTGTTTTTCAGTTTTTTCCCCTAAAACCACACACCAAAATGTAACTAAACTGGTCTCACTCACATTTTTTTTTCTTAGTTGGCTTTAGTGACTAAGGCTCCTTGGGTTTATCAATTATTAACCTATTAATTCTTTTTGTTCAGCAGTTAAAATTTCCCCTTTTTTTGCGATAAAAGATCATTTTCAATGCAACACAAAATGAAAAATGAACTTTTATTGTTTTAGGCATGCATGGCCAGTGCTGACATGTGTCCTAAAGGGTCATTAATCCAAATAAACATGAATAGTGTGATTATGAACTGTAAACCGCTGATCAAAATTGCAGCTGTGATTTGAACAAAAACCATCATACACAGTGGTCTCCCAGGACCGAGTTTTGCTGCACAGGAACATCAAATTCATATTTTACGGTAGAGGAGTGGCCCTCAGAATTTAGGCCATCGGATCGAAGTTTGACTGTTCAGTGACCACAGCTAGCCTCATCTTGTCATCTTTGTGAGTCTCTCTGTTGAAGAACACAAAGACAAGTTGAAGCTAAATGAAGTCCAAGTGTAGCAAATAGGCTTTTTTTCTGGAAATAAAATCCCAGGCCTTCTTTGGGTAGTGCTGTTTGACAGCATTTCGAAACAAATGAGTACTGCGTGCATAGCATTGCTTTCGTCTCCCTGCAGGTTGAAGTCATCGAGGCGCTATTACTTTGAAATCATCCACAAGCAGAACGACCAGGGCACAGACCATGTGGAATTAGCGGTAAGCATTTTCTTCCATGACTTGACGCTCAACAAACAGGGTCTGTATGGGAGATTGGGTTGACCACTGGTGTGCACTTCACACTGTGGGCCTGCCTGAGAAGCCTACTCACATTGATCAACCCTCCGCTGAGCGGGTCTTGGCGAGAGGCCCTCTCCCATTGGTTTACACTCAGTGCTGTGACATCTGTCTGAACTGAAGAAGCAGAACTTGGAGTATTATTTAGTTTGCATTTAGGACAAATCTCTTGAGCAGCTCCCTGGAAATATTTAGCTTTGTGAGGGCTTGTATGTTTCCGTGTTACTTTATCTTATTATTGTTGCTGCCCCCTTCTGGCAAATCATATGAATTTAAAATGCATTTCACTGCAGAGGACAACAAAATTCCCCCCCTGCTTCCCGTCCTCTTTTTAACAAGAGTGATCGTCTGGCTGGTAGGAAAAGGATAATCACATCCCCGCGTGCGCAGAGAAATGAGTTTTATTGCTCCGCGCCAACGCCGCCTATTTACATGATGCGTGAATGGATTTATGAGCCGGATCGGAATTATAAAACGGCCGCGTGGACCCATTCAGGTTAATGGAGTGTTCAGCGCAAGTTTTAAAACCGTTATTTTTTACGAGTGCGCGGGGGAAGTGCTTTCGGTTTCCTAGACGTTTTTAGTGTTTTAAAAGCAGCGGGGCTACCTGGGTTACGGTGCACGTGACGGCCTGCGATTTGCAGCTGATAAACGTGCATATCAATGCGCATTATTGCAAGGCATGCCCTTAAATATTACGAGTGTATTGAGGTTAATGCACATAGATTAAACACTCAGTGCGGTAACTTTAAATGCATTCAGTCCGCCGTCTTGTTGTAGAAAGTCAATTATATTTGGTTATGAAACTCGTTTCATTGCAGTCCTGTGTGCATGAACATTTGGTCATCTGAACAGTCGCGTGCACTCACGCTGATGGCAGTCCTTACAGGAACCGGGAGTAAGACTTGGAGATATTGAGGTCTCATACAGGAAGTGGCATTATCTGTGGAATCATCTCCCGCATCAGCCGAAATTCTATATAAGAGCACAAAGCATATCAATCAGCGTGCATCAAGCCGCACAGAAAGCAGTAGGTACTGAAAACGATGATGGTCGAAACGAGTAATTACATTTCTTGGGTGCTTTTGTAATGTTTGTGTAGTGTGTGCTGGAAACGCCATTGCCAATATGGTCTAGATGTGTATTTGCTCATTGTTACGCAGTAAAAGCATACATATTGCGAAATACAAATTTGTGCCCTTCTAAAATTACCAGTGAATGGTAGCTGCCATCTAGAAAGATGTGTGAGACAGAAGTAATCAGCACTTTACACTTTCAAATTTTTTAGCACATGCTGCACAAACAAACTGATTGTTTGCAATTCAGATAAGATATGCTCGCGTGTTTGCGTGCAGAAATGCAGGCACCCTTATCAGTGAAGTCTTGGCCTTTTTTTCTAGCCATATCAGTGGTGACAAATAGAGGAACACGATGCAGTGTTGTTTTGCAGAGGGAGAAGGAGGTTGATTGGCCTGGGCGAACTCTCTGCTCAGAATTCTCTGCCATCACACTTCCTGCTGAACACCTGGCTGATGAGGTCACAGAGGAGCGATCAAAATGTTCTGAAGTGAACATTGAACATTGATGATGTACTGGGTCGAATGCATGGGTCACAGATTTGCTCGAGTGTCATACCTCTCTAATGAAAGGAGGGCGACAAGTCGATTTGCGCCAGGTCCATGTTAGCACAGTGGTGAGCAGAGCTCGTTCTTTCGAAAACCGGCGCGCCAGTGCATGCACATGCAAGGGGCTAACTTCGCCGGAGTAGATATCAGCTCAACTTTCAACTGCTGCAGTGTTGACATTGCTGCAGTGCTGGCGCAGGAGATGCGAAATGGCAGATAGTCTCGCACACAGAAGGCAAAGCGATCCACAGATATTGGCCGCCTCTTTGCGTACCATGTGTTCAGCCCTTAAGAGTCAATACTGGTGATGGAGTGCGACAAAGTTGTAGAATAGACTGTATAATGTATACTAGCATTCCAAAAAGGACCCCCCCCCCCCCCCCCCCCCCCATCTCCATCTTCATGGCTTCGAGAAGGTTTCTGCTGATCGCCTCTTCTCTCTCCGCAGTGGCAGATGCAGCCGGGTGGTCTTCGCTTTAGCGTCATCGGCCCACAGCACATTTCCCTGTACACAAGTGAGTAAGTAGGCCCGAGCGTGATGGTTTCACTAGTGCTGGTAGCAGCGTTGAAAGAGCAGTCTGGCCTCTGTCTGCAGCATTTCCCTCCATGGGAAGATCTTTAAAAAACCGCTCAGGTGGTGGTTCCTGTGCACTTGTCAACGAATCACACTTGTATTTTAGTACAGGTCATTTTGGTCCTGAATGCTGATTGGTTGAGGCTGCATTCTGAAGTGTACAACATGTACGCGAGCTGTATAGTACAGTGCAATTCACACAGAGTTATTGCTGGTCTGACAGCACAACTCTATACACTACACCTACAGATTATATCACAGAATTAACTAGACCATTTCAAACCTAGTATCTGGCTGGACCCTGTTGACGCAGAGTTGTGCGCAGTTTATGACCGGGATAAGCAGTGGTATGGTCTAGCAGCCATGATGAAGGCCACTGCGGATGTACAGCACCAGTCAAAAGGTTGGAGAAATTTAAAATGGCTTAATTTCTCTGTGTAATCTCAAATGGAATCTGGTGAGAGGTAAACAGTCAGAAGTTAAAAGACAATAATTTACTTGCTTGAATAGCGTCCAAAATGTTAGAATTCTCAAAGAAGCCATATTTTGCAAAGTAAGCAGACAAACAAGCTCTTTACATTTTCCAACAGCCAAATTAAAGACGAGCTGTTTTGGAATTTATTGAGCAAAAATTTGATGAAAAGCAAACCACGAGTGCAGCACATCTTTGGGAACTTATACAGCCGCTCTGCAGCAAACTCATCACAGCCATATAACTGCTCTTGTAAAAAAAAAATATGAGTGTGCTCAGTAAATATGACAGAAAATGCTGGTTAGTTTCATGGATTTAAGAATTAGATATCTTTTTTGCTGAATAAATGGTACCCATTTCTTAATATAACATGTCTTGTAAGAATAATGAGGGTATGTCCAAACTTTTGACTGGTACTGTAGCTGAAAATGTTGAGGATCTGTGTGAATCCGCTTTCAATGCCTATCAAATCAGTTTGAAAGAGTAATGGCCAAAGGGGGAAGTGCAACCAGTGGTCTAACTTCATCATTCACACTCTCACACCATCAGCCACGGTTGTTGGGCCAGACTGGGCTGGACCGGCCAATAACATTGTGTCGATTAATTGTTTATGTGCGTCATAACCATTTTGTGAAAGCGATATGGCGGTTACAGCAAGCCTATGCAGTATCACAGATGGCGTCAGGGCTGTGGTCTCTGTCCTTGCATGGTGTCTAACAATATCAGTGTTGCCATGACTGCACTCTCGATACTGATAGCCTTTCATTATGTATTATTTGATAATAAATGATGTTTATGGCCAGTCTCCTGATCAGAGTTGGAAAATTCCAGCCCGGTAAGGGGACATCCTTTGCAGTATTTCGTTCCATTCGCCTGGCTGGACTCATTCTTGATAAAAGCTGACCGAGTTTAGGATGGAGGTGACGCACGACAGTGCTTTTACTTTCTAAAGGTGGGACTCTCTGTCTCTGCCTCTGATTTGCCGTGATGTAATGTTCCGCTCCCTGGTGTCCTATCAGATGAGTCAGGTCTGCTGATGAGCGAGGTGGCCCACATCCCTCAGACGGTGGCCAGTCACACGAGATTGCCGGGCGACGCCGCGGAAAGCTCCGCCCACGGAGCAGACATGCTGAGAGAAGACCGACGGGACAGCTTGCACCAGCGTGAGCTGCCGCCTGAATTCCACTATCCTGCTACCACCGTCCCATCATCGTCCGTTATCGCCTTGTCCTGCGATCGCCCTGTCCCGCAATTAAATCCAGTTTAACAAAGCAGGATTACAGGGTTGGCTATATAACTGCAGTGACTGTAAAGTGGACCTAACCCCTGTCTGAAACAGCGACTCAAGTAATTCAATTCAAGTCAACCAACTTTATTTATCCCAAATAGGGCAATTCAGTTTGCAGTCTCCAGTCAAATAACATGCACACACACAAAAAAAAGACAACACACATCAACCAAACAATTCATTCTGTCAGTAGTAACAAATTAGTGTGGAGATAGCAGCAATATCCAGTCCCATATGGACCATAGAGCAATAAATCACACAAGAATAAATAAATAGTATGATGATAAATACATTTTACACATTATGGCTGCGTTTACGATCCTTGGTCTGTGTCTAATTGCTGCCATCAGCAGCATTTAACAGCTTTATAGCTGAAGGAATATCAGAACTGGCTGTGCCAGGTTTTACACAGTGCACTGTAATGTTCCAGCTAACTCGGGCCCAGTTTTATGAGCAGGTTTACTTAGTTTACTGGGTAACTTGGCTAAGTAAAATAGACTGGAGTATTAAGCTCAGTTCAGGGTTTAACCCCTAAAACTCATTTTTTCATTGAAGTTTCCCCTTAAGTTGGCTCAAAGTTAGAAAAAGCTTTGTTTTCCATATTGCAGGAAAATGTCACATACATATTCTGTATCTGCTGGTCGCAGTGCTTCTCTGATGCTACACCTGACGTACAGTGAGAGAAATATTTAAACCCATGATGCCCTGTTGTTATCCCCACAGCAGTACCCTCAAATTGAAAATATCCACATCTTGTGCGTCATTTTATACACATTTCCCTGTGATTCAGCAGGACATAATTGAGATCATTGGAAACCTTGGGATCTCCACTAGAAGGTAAAGTAGGTCTGAGGTTCCACAGGTTTGAATACAACAGCTGCATTTGACGGACAGTTTTTTGGGTTTGTCCACTCACTGCTATCTCTGTGCGGTTCTAAAGCTCCCTCAGTAATATCAGCGCCTGCAACGTGGAGCTGGATTGCAGAATTATCCGGATGGCTCTGAGCAGAACTGGGCGCCTCCCAAACCTGGCGCATGGACTTATGTAATAAGAGCTGTTGATGGTTATACTTAGGGCAGGTTTTGAGCCAACTTCATGATCCTAGGCCCTGTTCCAAGGCTGACTACTGAGTCAGCCTGATAACTGTGTAGAGTAAAGCTCATAACGTTTTGACATCTGGAAGATGTACTGAAGTTAAAATAGCTGTTCCAGGTTTTATGAGTGTGGCTACCTCGCTCCCTCCACAATCTTGCTTTGTGAAACAGGCCCTGGAGCTTTTCTGTGGGTGAGGTTTGGAAGTATTTTGAGCTGGGGTGGTTTGCTCTGGCCTTCAAGACCACAGTATCTTCAAGCCTACTTCATACTGGTAGCCGAGGGCCAGTGGAGTGTGTGTATGCTGTCTTAGTTGTTTTGAGTCACAAAACACACAATTGAACTGTCACTCGGTTATACAAGTCACATGCAGCCCCTCCAGTAATGAACCTTTCTACTGGTCAAAGGACATTTCTGTCACCACTGGCTCACTGGTAGAGTGACATTATTTATACACTGTGAAGTCTTTATTGTGACCACACAGATATGCTTAATAAGCAATTCATACAAAAAAATGTGTTATTTGATTTTAAGAGGAATTGTTGTTACATTATTGTAATTTCTTTACTCATAAAAAAAAATTGCTGTGTGTGTCCTGCATAGCTGGAAGCAAATTGACCAGTAATGTTAATGTTGATGATTTAGAGGCTGTTTTAGGGGTGTGGCCTGCACAGTCAGCTCAGTGCCCTCATGCATCGTGTGTATCCCTGCACAGTTCCGCTCATCGATGAGTCGTACCTGAATAAACTGCTCCCTGACTGCACCTACCAGCCCAGCTACATCATTAAGGGCTTTCCCCTCCTGCGATATCAAGGCCTGCAGTTTGTGAGTACCGCGCCCACCAATGCCTGCACTGTTGACCAGCCCCAGTGCATCTGCACACACTTTTTTGTTGCTCGCTTCTGTACGGTGGGGTGCGCGAAGGTTCAGACCGCGATGATTTACAAGGGCCGTAATGCCAATGTGGTGACATTTCTGCCGATGCAAGTATCGCCCAGCTCATCTGAGGAGCTGTTGTTAAATTTGGGAGTCAATAAATCTGTATCGAATGAACCGCGTAGCGAATGCTGCCCTTCAAAATCGTTGTCGTCTTCAGTGAGTCACACGGTGCTGTTGGACCAATCAGAAGGCACAGCTGCCAATATGGATTCAAATTACTTGATTTAATTGCTGGTGCTGTTTTTTTTTCATTGGCATTAAGCTAAACTGAATAGAAAATGGGAACGTGCTGGCATTTCACCGGGCAGAACATTTTTTTTTTTAATTTATGTGTTTATTGAAGATTTGTTTAAGCAGGGAGCCTGACAGAGATTCGAGTCAATTTTTCTGCGGGACCCTGCATTACAAACAATTAACATACATCATGTTAAAAAAATAAAACTTAAAATAATAGTGCAGTTAACCGCTAAAGCACTAAATGCAGCTATTGTTGCTCAATGATGTAAGAGATCAAAATCAAAGCTGTAGAAAACCTATCAATTTGGGACATGTTTAAAAGAGCTCCCGAAGCACAAGATAATTGCATTTTGGCGCTCTAAGAGTTAATATGTGACCATGTCCCACGGCAACCCACTTGTCAAATGCGCAAGCATTCCATGAGTGAGTCAGCAGTTTTCTTACGAGAGCTGGAAAGTCCTGAAAAATCATTGGTGAAGATCCAACTGAAATTCTTGAACCAAGACTCAAAAGAATTTCCGTGCGTGCGAAAGTGGCACTGTCGAGCACGGGGTCACTTGACTTTAACACCCTCATTTGCCGTCAGATTACGTCTTTGTACAAATACTTTACGCTAGGATAAATCCGAATTAGACCTCCCCTGCCAATGAATTTGAAAACGGCAGAGCTAATGTGCTACTTCCTGCCTGAAGTACTGTATTAGTTCACAAATGCAGTTGTTCAGAACTAGATACAAGTGAGGCCTTGTACATCCTAAACCTAGCTTTTCCACCTATAGTCACAGCTATTTTCTTGAATTGTCACAAATCAGTTGGTCCGAGGGGACGTGGTATTATAAGACGTTCTTGTGCTTGTAATCGAGGAGTGTGATTTCCCCTTTGGCAGGTCTATATGTCCTACATCTACCCAAACGACTACACCAGACTTACTCATATGGAAACGGAGAACAAGTGCTTCTACCACGCCAGTCCGCAGTACATAGACAGGTAATCTCTTTTTCTCCAAGCTCTTCTGATGTCTGCAGAAACTTATTTGTCATCTGCAGAAAAAATTCAAAATGATTAATTTGCATGTCTGGAACCCATGCACGTGAGCATTTAGCGCTGTCCTTGCAAAAGTTGCCTATGAGGTTAATCGGGCACACAAAAAATACCCTTTTATGTGCAAAACTTGCCCTCTGTGCAGCTGCGGAAGCTTCTGCCTAATCAAGCCTGAATAGAATCATAATTTTTAAAAATTGACACTTATCTGCAAATATGTGGCTCATGTAAACTCAGCAGGTCAAGATCGGAAGCACAGCTGAGTATCTCGGGCAAAGCCTTTAGATTTTTAAGCTTATGTTTAAGCAGATACAATTCAGTCAATGTCTGTGGAAGAAATTGTTTTTCTTCAATCTAGTTGGCACGCATGATTCATTGACAGGTCATTCGAACAAGATGATTTGAGGCATGTTCCATAAGTAGCAGTAACACCACTTGACCAAAAGGGTTTTTAACCTCTTCGCACAGAATAATAATATTGCCATTTTTTTCCTGTTACGTCTCAGACTATTCAGGCTTTATAACCCAGTATTTGTGTCACAGAGACTCTGGAAAATTATTCCAGTGAAGCAAGACATTTGGAAATTCAATTATAGAATTATTTAGGAATTAAATTTCAGAATTTACAGACACTGGTGTCTATATCTGTGCAAAGGGTTTTTAAACCCTGCTGCTAAGTAGATGGGGATTTAGGAATGAGTTGTGTCCTTCTGCATGTCCTGCCACCCGTACATCTGTCCTTCACACTTTTTCCTGGGCCAGAACTCCTTGACAGTTCAATAATTCTCAAGGAAATGTAATATGCAGCTACGTCTTTTTGATTAGATTTGCCGTCTCATGTGTCTGCTCGTCCTATGGTGTTGTCTGCCCGTCCCTGTTGTCTGCCATCCCATAGCGGGGATCTGGGTATTTCATGCTGGTTCTTTGTTGTTTCAACTCTGACATAGCCAATACTCATTATGCCTGTTGTGAAATGTAATCAGAACTATAAGCTGACACTGTTGTTCTCAGCTCTGCAGAATGCTCGTGGAGGGTTGTTTTCTAAAGTGAAATACTGCCTGCCCTTCGTTGCACATTAATTCAGCTGTCTACTATTGGCAGTTGGATCAGTTAAGTCCTTTATTGAATATATGGAGTTGTCTTTAGACATCATTTATTTAGCTGGCTAATTAGAGAAAGGTGTATATCGAACTTGCTTGGCGAGTTACTGGATGTGAGACTTTGCTTCACGCAGTGCTCCTTCATACCACAAGGTGGCACAATATTCACTACTGTCAAGTCGTGTTTAATTTTGCCAGCCTGAGCTTGCTACCATTTTAAATTGGTTAATTATGTACGAAAAAATGTGCAGAACCATTTATGTTGTTGCTGGAATTCAATTTTATGGAAATGTGACTCCAGATGTCACGCCGTTTATTCATGTGAAGATAAGTCACATGATCGACATTCTGACTTAAGCTTTGACAGCTGGCTATAACAATACGATACATTGGAAATGTCAGCATTTTTTGTCGATACAGTGGTTAAGAATAGGCCATGTTATTATATCTTTACTATTTTGGCAGGTATGGGTTTTATCGGTATATGAAATTGGACGCACCTGACGGTTACCAAGAAAGGCAGTCTCCGTGGGAAAATCGAGGTGGAGTCACAACATAAGCCCTAATCCTTCATTACCATCAATATAATAACTCTGCAGTGGTGCAAAATCTTGCATCTTTGATGAAGAGCTGTTCGTTGTGAATCTTTCTTTCTATGCCTCCAGGTTTTGAAGAGACTGAAGATGACATCCAGTATCAGGACCTCCCAGAGGAGGACCATGATGGAGAGGACAATGCGGTTGGACCTCCAGAGAGGTCCAACAATATCCCTGACTATGGAGACGACTACGACGACTACACCTTTAAGCGCAAGAGGAAGCTCTTTGCTGTGCCATTCATGGACAAGCCCAGCCTAGGGAAGAACAGGAAGAGGTCGGACTTCGCCAAAGTCCAGGAGGGAGTGCCGGCCCGGGTGCCCGATCAGGAGGAGAAAGTTCAAAGGGAAGACCCGGAGGTCAAAGTTCAGAGGACGAGAAGGCACAAACAGAAAACCAAAATGGGTACGAATGAGGGGCTTCTAGATCCCCCCAAAAATAGCTTTCTAGCTCCAGAGAACAACGAGCTGCAGTCTGAACAGGTTTGGCGGGGCAATCGTGGGATGCCAGGGCAAGCACGTGAGATAAATGCGGCCCAGGTTGAGCGCCACCTGGTGGTGAGAGGACCAAATGACAAAGTGGTAGCTTTGGAAAAGCTGAGTGGCGTTAAAAACCGAACATTCCACCACGTCCCTAAGCGGATTAAACTGCCTGCTGCGGAGGTACTGGTGCCCTCCCAAGCCCCACTGGTCCCACTCGAGAACCATCCCAGTCTGCTGCTGAAGGCGAATTCGACTACGCCACAGGCAGAGATTCGAAACGAGGCTATCAAGAGAGACAAGGACCCAAACAACCGTTGGCAGGACATCAAAAGAAGCAAAGTCCAGGAGAGGGTGGGGCCAGTGTGGGACAATGCTGTCCGTCACGTTCAGGATCCACCCCATCCTCAGGAATCCTACCAGACCAGGGGAGGAGCAGTGGAGAAAGTGGGGACAATGCACGATAATGTAGGCCTGGGCCCACCCCTTCCCAGGAGGCCTCATGAGTCCAGGAGAGGGGAGGAGAAGAGGGAGGGGCCAGAGCTGGATAAAGCAGTTCGTCACATTCAGGACCCACCCCTACTCAAGAATGCCAATGGGCCCAAGAGAGGGGAAGAGAAAAGGGCGAGGCCCGAACTGGATAAAGCAGTCCATCACATTCTGGACCCACCCCTACTCAAGAATGCCAATGGGCCCAGGAGAGGGGAGGAGGAGAGGGCGGGGCCAGAGCTGGATAACGAAGTCCGTCACATTCTGGACCCACCCCTACTCAAGAAAGCCAACGGGCCCAAGAGAGGGGAGGATGAGAGGGCGGGGCCAGAGCTTGATAACGAAGTCCGTCACATTCTGGACCCGCCCCCTCTGAAGAGAGCCCACAGGTCTAGGGTTGAGGAGGCAGAGGACAGGGCGGAGTCAGTCAGAGAAACAGGAAACTCGGACCGGAAGATGGACATGGGCGGGATTTGGAAGCAGGAAGAGGACGCAGAGGAAGACTACGATGAGGATGGCCTGAGGTTTGAGGCTACGGAGCCGGTGCCCTTTGACCCGGAAGTGAAGTGGGGGCAGACGTTTGAGGTGGATCCGCTGGATTTCCACAGCCTTCGCTCAGACTGGATGGACCTGAGCTGCAATGTATCCGGGAACCTGCTGCTGAAGCCTGAAGATGCCATGAGTATAGTGGAGCGTTTCATGAAGAAGCTGAACCAGAAACATCCAGGGTAAGGTCTGTCTGTAAGGTCTGTCTACGTCTGTATGTCCGTGACCTTGTGTCTCTGTGTCAGTGTTTGCATGTACATGCATCTTGATGTCTGGATGAGTGTCAGCATTAGCGTTTTTGCGTATTTGGGAGAGAGTATATGCATGCAATATTCACCTGCGTGTTTATTGTATCCATCACAAGAGTATTTGCGTTGTGTTGGGTTTCTGTATAATTTTACTGTCTTGAAATGCAGAGTTTAAATAATTCTGAGGAGTTCTTGTGATGGTATAAATCTAAACATGTATACTGACAAAAAAGTAAGCACTGTAGTATTAACTGTCAATGCTAATAATGGCTAAGTGGCAAGTTTTTTTTAAGCATTTCAAAGTGAAAGAAACTGTCATCTGTGAAATGCAAATGAAAGGCTTGACCCATAGGTGCTCAACAATGTTTCTGGTAATTTGAAAACAGATGAACTGAATGGTAAATGCTTAAACATTCGAAGGCACCATTTTCACGAAAACTGCAAGCTTGATTGCTGTCAAATCAAATGTCCTATAGGTCTTGAATGACAAAAGAGAAATTCTGCAATTTTGCTGTAACTTTGGTAGTTTTACGTCCCTACCCTACCAAGCCTAACTATATATTATACTATAATTCCTCAAATTTTAGTGGCCCTACCTGCACCAGTTTGGGTTTTAGGGGTCAATCAAGTGCAAGCCAAAATAGGGCCTGAACTGCCAAATTATTAAAATTTGATTTTTGGGTTGCCATTATTCATGGCGTGAACTTTATCCCAAAGTATAAGTTATAAAATTGAATTAAAGCTGCAAGCAGCGTTGGGACGGGTCCTCGCCCACCCGCGCACGTCGAAACGGGGGCGAGACGCGTTCGAGCGCCGTCGAGCAACGTCATTCGTCGGACAGTGCGAGACTGAGGAAAATGTTTTATGTCAAGTTGAGTGCAAACCCCTTCACGGAAAGAGATCTTTGTTTTGTGAAATGGAACTATGAGCCATGGGACCTGGTCAAAGTATCTGAATCAGATTTTATCACTGCTGTGTATTGTGGAATCTTCCCCATGCATGAAAGTAGTGAAGGGAGATGAGCTGTGTCATCCTATTGCCACCCGGTGGACAGAATGTGTAGCAGCATAAAGAAAAACACAGCAAATCAATAATAATCAAGAAATTAATAAATACTTCTTCTACGTAAATCCTAGAAAGCTGAAATTTTGGGAGCATGTTCCCTGAACACAGACAAAAGTTTCATACGCTACAACTTATGGTAAAATTAAGAAGTGCGTCACTCTATATTTTTCAAAATATGAATATTCATAACATGTTAATATCTCGACAAATATTCATTCAAATGGTACCATAATTGGCTCATTGTTTCTCCAAATAGAGATTATGAAGTATACCAAAGATCATTTTGATTCGATGAACAGTTTGTCCACAGCAAGAAAAAATGTATTACTGTACAGTGTATTATGTACATAATATTTTTTATCTCAAAAAGTCTTGAATGGATTTTCACGAAATCAAGTCACAGTACAGGGAATGTTACAGCAATGATGTGTGATTTTTTTCAAAATTTCATGACATTGCAACAGGCAGTGGTGAAAGCAAAAGTGCCATTTTGGAGGATTTAGGTGGCGCTAGAGCCATTTTGTGTGTTGGGTGGAGAGCTTTGAGAGAGTGAATATCTTTGAAGCCACAATGAATTATTAGCAAAATTTGGTTTGTTTTCGAGGAGGTTTAGGGGGTCAGATTTAGGTTGGGAATTGCACACGCATCGAAAAATGGCAGTCAAAGTGCCTGCGGACCCCATGTTCGACGCCTCATAAAATCCAAACCGTAGGACTTTTGACAAAGTTGTACAGTAGTTTTCATCGGAAGAGTGTGCTTTGTCATCTTTTAGCATTTGGGGTTGATACAATGAACGCCCTGAGAGGAGTTCGCGTTTGCTCGAGGGCAAATTTTGGCCAAATTTAGGGGAAAATGCAAATTTTGATATGCAAATTGCGGACTTCCTGTTCGATTTAGGTAATGAGTGTCGATTGTTAATTTTTAGGTCTTGATGAGATGAACAAAATAGTGTTGGTTCCATCTCTCTATGACTTTCCTACCTGTCGTGGTGGCCGTCTAAGTGCCGATAAAATGTTTCTTGGTGGCGCTAGAGAGCCATTTTGTGACTGATGGGGATAATTTTTATATTTTATAAAATTTTTCGCCAGACCTGAGGTGTGTGCCAATTTAAGCTCTAAGAGGCGTAAGAATAAAGAATAAAAAGAAGAAACATAGCAGGAACAATAGGGTCCTCTCCGAGGCCTTGCAGGCCTGGAGGCTCGGACCCTAATTAGAGGGGGTATTGTCAGTGGATAGAGCGATTTTCGGCTGGGGATCTTCTTCGGGCAACATCCAGGGGGCGCTCCAATATGGCCGCGATCCATTTTTGTCACAAGTTTGAACCCCCTATACTCTGTGCGCAATCAGTGCCCCAGAACTTTTACAACTGCATTACACTGGTATGTTATTAGAGTATCCATTACAGGTGAGAAAAAGTTGGGATACTGTATGTGCACACCAACAGGTGGTGGCGAACATGGCAAAATGGTCAAATTTGATGTATTTCAGCACCACCTGGTGGTGTGCACGGTCGACCTTCAGGGCAAAGGTTTGTTGCATAATGAAGTATGGAGATCACCCTTTTAGTTCATGAGAGCCATTTTCTGGGATAAGGACTACTGTCGATAATAGGTGGCACTTTACTAACAGATACACATGTAAAGCAATATCCGCTCAAAATTGCCCATGATTGGTCAAGTTATGAAATCCGCAGCCACTATCCCAAGGATATGTTTTCATGAATTATGTCTTTAGCCTTTATCAATGAAATTTCAATGACAAAAATCAAGGTATATTCTCTGCGCATGTCAATATGAGCTGCTATAGATGCATTTCAATGGTGTGTCCCAGTAGAACAGGCCCTGTGATGGACTTGACCGTATTTCACGTAATGATTATTGACTTTTCAGTCATCTCTGGCATATGAATGGTTTCATTAGTTACATCAATCATTGATTGAGGGCACCACTAGTACTTCCTGTTTACGCCATTGTTTCAGACGATTGAAAAGCCACTTTTTCAATCTGAGGTTTATCCAGAATCATCCATGTATGTGAACACCCTTAAAGTGCCTTGTATGAATGTTCAAACATTCCCAATGTAATGAAACTGGCATTTTTTTTCACAAAACAACTTCTTGTGTAGTTATAGGCCTATTTTATACAGGTGGATAGACTTGCAGACTGGGCTTGGGCGATATCCAAAATTAAATATCTCGATATTTGCAATAACTACAAGTTTAAGGGTGAAGGACATCTCAAACAAAAGTATTTCCTTGGGATTTTCACCGCACATTTCAGCTAGACTAATCATGAGCAATTTTGAATGGATATTGCTTTACGCGAGTATCAGTATATCTGTTAGTAAAGCACCACCTATTACGGACAGTATTCCTTATCCCAAGAAATGGCTTTCATAAACTAAAAGGGTGACCTCTATACTTCATTATGTAACAAACCTTTGTCCTGTCAATTGACCACGCACGCCACCAGGTGGCACTGAAATAAGCCAAATTTTACCATTTTGACATGTTTGGCACCTCCTGCTGGTGCGCGTACACTATCCCAACTTTTTCTCACCTGTAATGGATAGTCTAAATAAATACCAATGTGGTGGTTCTGGGGCACTGGAGCGCCCCCTATATGTTGCGCGAACAAGATCCCAGGCCGAAAAATCACTCTATCCACTGACCATCCCCCCATAATTCAAATTTCCAACTTCTAGTTTGGGATAGAGTTCCCGCAGTGAATAAGAGCAACCCAAAAATCTCATTTTGGTAATTCGGCATTTTAAGCCCTATCTCGACTTGCACTTGATTGACCCCTTAACCCAAACCGGTGCAGGTAGGGCCAAAAAATTTGGGGAATTTTCTAGTTAAGGTAGGGACATAAAGCCAACAAAGTTTCAGCAAAATTAAAGAAGGTGATTATCACCACCTGCCTGAACCTTGCAGACAATGGCTCTTAAGGATTTCCAGGTGGAGTTTTAGCATGTTTAAAGTATTTTTGAGCAGATTTTAAGCAGCATGTAAGTATTCATGAGCAGAGTTTTCATGCAACATTACAGTGTGTTTTTTTTTTTTTTTTTTTTAAGCTGAGTTTAATTTTCGATTACCGTGTTTTTGGCTGTAATCTCTGCCCTGGATTGGTGTGTTTGCCCATCCAGGCGCTTCTCCTTGCTGCAAGTGGTGAACGTGGAGAAGCGCGTGGACCCGTCATACGGCAGCCGCTACCTGCTGGAACTGGAGCTCCTGGAGCGGGGAGGGGCGCGTGTCCGCCTGTCCCGCTACGTCTACCTTCTCCAGCGCCGCGGCCGTCCACGAGAACTGGTCCAGGGGCGGGCCCGCCCAGATATGGTGCTGTGTGACCCCCGCGGCTTCGCCTGGAACCCCCATGCCACCGTACATTTTATTGTCCCAGGTCAGACGCCTGAAGTGTCGGCGACTTACCTATAAGGCACCATTCTTTAGTGCTGGGGTTCTAGAGCTGTCAGGGTGCACTCCTGGTGGGCTTAAGTAATGCTAAAGGCTAAATTACCCTGTCCATCCAAGTCAACTGGCACAGATGCTATTCTGCATTGTGTAAATGTTTGGACGGGAGACACTGTATTGTATAACTAGAGTCATCAGAAAATGACATATCCCCCGGCCCCTGATTATTTGCGAAAGTCATGTCAATCCTACACCTTCAAAGAAATTCAATAAAGAATGTTGAGGTGATTTTCCTCTGGAATGATCTGGAAGTATGTACTGGCAACATCTAGCAAAGACTATGAAGCCCACGTTGACAAAGGCAATAAAAAAACGAGGGTCATTAATGAACATTGTTTTAGTTCTGCTCCGGAAACAAACCCAGCCCTGCGACTGAGTCCAAATCCATGCCGCTTCCATGGAAAGGAAAAAAATAAATTTTTCAGAAATCTGAAAATATCAAAAGGCACCTCTGCAGTATGTGGGTAATACACATGCAAAGTTTCAGAAAGATATAATGAACGATTTTTGAGTTGTGCTCCAGAAACAAACCTATCTCTGTACAGAGTCCAAATCCAACTAATTTCCAAGGAAATGAAAAAAATAATAATAATCTTTTTTTAGAAATCTGAAAATATCAAAAGGCACCACTTCAGTATGTGAGTAATAGACATGCAAAGTTTCAGAAAGATATAATGAACGGTTTTTGAGTTGTGCTCCAGAAACGAACCTATCTCGGTCCGAAATTTCCAAAGTAGCAAATGGCACATCTAGATTATACATAGAATACATGTATCGAGTTTGGTGCTGATATCTTGCATAGTTTCCAAGTTTTGCTCCGGAAAAAAAATGATTACGGACGGACAGACTGACGGGGCGATGCCTATATCGATAAAAAGGCTCGAAGTTGAACACGGTTCGACATTACAAATGCAAAACCGGCAAATTATAGCTGAAGGGCTTTTCTTTGGTTTTAATTAATTTATAGCCCAAAGTACCAGAGAATAATAAAACCATCATACAGACTGCACTGTACCTGCTGAAATCATTGCCATTACATTAGTGTGCTAATTCACAGGCAAAATGTCCTAGTATAGTCGTAAGTAGAGTACTTAAATTTGAAGTATTGGAACTATGTCTTAAGCATAGGCATTAGCGCTGTTTGCGTTTCAGAGCTGTTAGCCCCTTATGTTAACTCCTCTCCCACAGTGAAGAACCAGGCTCGGTGGGTCAGGCAGTTCATCCTGGACATGGAGGAGCTCTACAGAGACACCGGGGATAGAAACTTCAACATCATCATCACCGACTACAGCAGTACGGACATGGATGTGGAGCAGGAGCTCAGGGGCTCCACCTTGCCCAGGTAGGGCAGTGATCGAACAGCACCCCCTCGTGGTCAGGAGGACTGTGTTCTATCTAGTGGAGAGGTCAGATTGCGGTTGTAACCGGACACAAGAAAGGGAATGTTTATTAGGGTCAAAACAGTGCAGTGAGAAACATGCATTAGCGCAGGAAAGTGGCGCATATATGCACTAATGCTTTTACAGTGCAAACTGCTGTGGCTAATTTTTCCTGATTGAACATGGTGCTTACAGTGTTTCTGGCTTTCCACAGGTACCAGTATGTAAAACTGAGTGGAAACTTCGAGAGATCAGCAGGTCTGCAGGCTGGAATTGACCTCATTACTGTGAGTGAGAAGGACATCATTCAGAGCTGCACTGTATGCACTTGTCTCTTGGAAAATGAAAGTTGAAAAATTTACTTCGTAAATCCATCTTTTTACCAGTATTCAACTGTAAATCGTTCTGGACAACATATTTATTGTTTTATCTTATCAACTTTAATTTCTGTGAGATACACAGTAATTCTGAATCTTATGCCAGCAACGCAATTCAAAAATCTCCAGAGGGCCAATATAGTGTGCTAAAACAAATGGGCCTACTGGTTTTGAACCTAGCGCCATCATGCTTTTGTAAAAGATGACCGTGCAAGCAACGAATGGTGGAAGAGGCTGCGTGACTATATAATCCTACAGTTTAAACAGGAGAAAAAAGAAAATATAATCCTGTACAGTGCATGATGTATGATGTATCGCTACATAAAGGATGAGATTGAAAATCAATACTGAATGCTCCTAATTTTCAAGCCAACAGATGAAAATGTAGTGAAAACCGACATGATTTTTTAAGGATATATCTGCATGGCTTGGGACTAATTAAGAAAACCTTTGTCATTAAACCCCACTCATCATTGCATTCACAAATGCAAGTGAAGGCTGCATGTTGCAGGACACCATATGTCAAAAACAACCAGAAATGCTGCTGTCTTCCCTGGGCTTGAGCTCATCTGAAATGGACTGATGCACTCTGGAAACAATGGTGCTGCTATCAGTCCAGTCAACCTAGCAAATTGGTTATTGTTAATACCAGCTATCGTGTTTACCAATTGAATAAGAAAAATATAGCTTGCGCACTCACTCAAATGTGCAAGAAAAAAACCAAATTTTTTTTGGAAACCACACTGTTAACATTTCAACCCTTCGAGGTCTTCTTCAAATCAACCCCTCGTTATGAGTGCTGCATTTAAATAAAGCACCTCAAAAATCCACAGGCCCAGGAATAGTGCTCCACCAATTATATTTTCCCAGGGTGGGAATCGGTGGTGCGTGTGATCACCCAAACAAGTTGAAGCGAATCATTTGAGAGCTAACACTAGAAAAAGCAAAAATTATTGCCACATACCATAAAGTAACTACATGTCATGATCAAAATAAAAGTTGTGCTATTAAGGTGGTGTTAACTCTGCGTTCCATTGATGGTAACCATTTGATTCTTCACCGCTAGGAGTCACAAATATTGATCAGATTTGATGCAACTTCGCATATGGCATCTTCAGGACATAAAGTAGTTTGGTTTCAGCCTTATAAAAGGTGCGGCAGGATAGCAGACTGGTTTAGTTCTAGTTTCAGTTGGCCCTGATGGGGGGGCATGATATGAGACGTAATGGCTGATTTGTGTAGCCTTCTGACCTTGCGTTCCCAATCCTCCAGGAAGACCACAGCATCGTGTTCCTATGCGACCTGCACATCCACTTCCCCTCCTCCATTATCGACAGCATTCGCAAGCACTGTGTGGAGGGCAAGATGGCTTTCGCCCCCATCGTCCTTCGCCTGAACTGCGGTGCTACGCCGCGGGAGCCAAACGGTGTGTGCCGCCACTTCGCTGTTTTCAAACACGCCCAGCATCCCATCCAATCCAATCCTCTTCACCTGAGTCAGTAACTGATCTTACTTTCACCAGCCCACCGCCCTGCAGCAGTATTCTACGGAAGATGTTTGTGCTTTCTGGCACACCCGGATACTCCAGTAATGCTACACTTGTTTACTGCAACTGGATCTGTTGCCCTGATGGATTTGCCAAGATGTCAGTGAACCTTGCCAGCTGGTTTATGGTGCTGTTGAACTATGGAGTTCAACAGTTCAATGAAGGGAAGAGCGAACTGAGAATTGATGATTTGGGCTATCACAATACAAGTCTGGGATTGTCATCTGACTGTATTCATTTTCCAAGTTGTGTGATAGTTAAAACTAACAATCGACTCTCCTGTCTTCCCCTCTCCTCTCTAACAATCCTTTGTTTATTTGCCCAACATTCATGCCTCTGACGAGTCATTGGACTGGCCTGAGGTCTCTTGTGTCCTGAACAGTATGACTCCTGTGAATCAACCGACCGGATTGATGGCTCCTTCGACTCCAAGACTGTTTTCCATCACTCTAATGGATCACCAGACTGGACTGAGGGCTCTTATGTGTCCTTAACTGAATGACTTTCGTGAATCTCTGGACAGGATTCATGACTTCAGGATCATTTTTATGACCCATATATTCCCAGAACGGATTGATGACTGTTCTCCGTCGTATCCCACAGGGTTTTGGGAGGTGAACGGTTTTGGCCTGCTTGGGATCTACAAGTCGGACCTGGACGCAGCTGGCGGAATGAACACCAGAGAGTTCCGGGACCGCTGGGGAGGGGAGGACTGGGAGCTCTTAGACAGGTGAGCTCAGGCGAAGAAGCTTTTCTGGGTAGCAGTGCTAGCATTAGCAATAGATAGTGTTAGCTGTGCCGCTAATTGAAAAATGGTTCTGACCATTAGCCAGTATTGCGTTCAGTGTGAAAATTTGCGCTGTGGATTATGGGTGATACTGCAGCAGAGAATTGCAGCATTTTCCCAGTGGAAAGAAATTAAAGTGAGGGACAACTTTCAACAACACTGCATCATAGACAGCCAAAACATGCTATGTCATGCTAGCGCTGCAGAATATTGCTACGCTGTTATCCATTGTATTTGCTCCTTTTGGCATATCTCTAACAACCGAATCTCAGGCTCAGCATGGGAGGGTAGGTTACCACGGGGAATTCTGGGCTCCTTGACAGACTAGTGACAGAATTTTTTTTCTAAATAAATCTACAAATTTCCCCCATCATTCGCTCGGCAGCTCTTTCCTTTGGGCAGAGGTTTAGGGTTTAAGGAGGGTCTGTTCTGATAGTCTTTTCACTCAGACCATACCGTTTAGGACCAGCTTCTGTACACATAACTTAATTCAGTCCAAAAACCAGGCTTAAACTGAGTCCTTGAAACAGCTTTTAATGGACCCTTTCATTTCACATCTTACAATCCCCACCTAGAGGTTTTGTTGAGCAGCTAGGTGGTTTATAGTTGACATGAAAATCTATATGGTGCTGGATCCCCACCAAAAGAGTCAGGTACCAATGCTCAGGGAAAAAAAAAACACAAATGGAGCTGATTGGCTTTGATGGAGATGGAGCTCGGCTTATTTCTTCGCGTTCCTCCTTGCGAGCCCATCTGTTTTGCATACCTAAATGACCACCTCGGGCTCATCCCTGCTAGATTAACCCCCTTCTCTCTGTGTCTTCCGCTCTCAGGATCCTGCAGGCGGGACTGGAAGTGGAGCGGATCTACCTCAGAAACTTCATGCACCACTTCCACTCGAAGCGAGGCATGTGGAACAGACAGCCCATGAAAGCCACGTAGCCATTGAAACAAAATGGCTGCCGGGTCGGAGAGTTTTCCCGCGGTGCCTCAGCAGGCCACGCCCCTTTCTCCCTGGTATCGTTAACCAATCGCTGCCAGTGCTGCTGAGAGGTGGGGTCAAAGGAAGGGGCGGGAGGCAGGGGCAGGGCTTCTGAAACCTGATTGGGGGAAGCTCCCTTTCACTCAAGCCCCCTGTGGACTGCCCTTTCGGGAACGAATAGTTTCTACAACAGTTGTGTACTGAAACAATATTTAATAGACGGGTGGAAAAATGAAAATACTACTGATTTTTTTTTTTTTTTCTGATATTTTATTTTACATTTCTTGGACTTTTTTATTCTGAATAATGAAATGGCGTTGTCAATTACTTATGATTAAAAGTAATGTTAAGACAACTATAAGGATAATATCGATAGATTAGATGATGGGGTACGCTTATTTAGTTGCCTTAGCCAATGGCACCAAGAGGGTTTCGCTAGTTTTTTTAGCAGGTGGCCATTAATGACTGTGGTATGGTTGAAGATGCTGTTTGAGAGAATGAAGTGTTAAGTTTTTTTTTTTTTTTTTAACACCCTCGTACAATTTTGCCTTTTTCAGGATATTCAGGCATGATTACCATCCCGCGGTTAAAGGACTGGTAATCTGATTCTGAGTGTGGAATCCATATTATAAAAGCCCATGACCGCAAAAGATGGATTCTGCGTGGCATACCTCAGCTCCACACACAATGTGGTCCTGTAATATTTAGACAGTGATAGTTTTAATATTGGGCTGTGTCCTCCAACATCATCGATTTGAAAATCATTTTTATCATGTTTAGGAAGGCTTTATTATTTTTTTTCCTATTATTTATATAGTATTTGAACTTCGGACGTCTGATCATTTTTCAGATTTCACTGTCCTACTCAGAAACATCACCATCTCTAATCCAGACTCCAATTATCCAATTAATTGTAACAAATATTCAAGGATTCATATTAGTTTTCTTGCCCAGTTTAAAAAGCTAATGCATTATGATAAAACTGCATCTCCTGCATAAAACATACATGTGGCAAACGTGCAAGTGGAATCGTTGAGAGACACTTTTCGTACCCCCTTTTAACACAAAACTGGAAGATGGCAGGTACTACCCATTTCAGAACAGCCCAAATACTAAAATGTTTTGTTCTTCCTTGGTTGTCAGTACAAAGAAATTTGTTTTTTATCTGTTGATTTCATTGACTGGTGTAAACGAGTGGAAATGGGAACATTCGTGGTTTGCTGATCGCTGTCGTCCTTCAGACAAATCAGGGCTTGGCTGCGTCAGCTTTGTGCCCGAAGCAATGCTTTGCTTACGGAACTGGATATTTTGCATTATGCACCCAAAAATGTCACTTTACGAAGACTTCAGTTCTTGAGTCTGACAGTCAGAAGCTGCTTGGTGATCATTTCAGTTATTAACTCAAATTCTTCAGTGATGTTTTGACCCATTCTTCTATAGTTATTGGCACCAAAGCAGCATCTACACGTTCATAATTCAACCTTTCGCTTTTAAATTATGCTGATTTTATGGACAAATACAGATACAAAGTTAATCTATACCGTAGTCATTAAATATGATGAGGTATGGGTGTGGAAAGCTTGAAATGTGTCAATCCATCATCTCTCTGTGCACTACCTAGATTAATTATCATTCTTGTCAGTGATTAAATACATCGCTAGATCAGTAATGTAGCCATTGCGGTACTCTTATGTAATTTTTAAGAATATTTTACAAACACATTATCATATGGCATATGGGGACAGTTCATTTTAATTGCCTTTATTTAAGAATGCCTTTGAAATACTGTGACTGTCAGGGAAACAAGAGGAGTAGTTGCAGCAGGGATCCTCAGGTCGTGCAGTGATAAAGGTAGCTGGTGAGACAAGAGCCTCCGCAGGAAATGACAAGGCCTTTTATTATTTTAATACTGCCTCTTATGATAAATGTAATGAATGAAGTGAATCAGGGCCTTAATTTATTATTTATGATTATATATATCTATATATCCCATGAATTTTTAAAAATTGGAGTGATACAACCATGTCATACATGAGTGACATTACGCACAAGTAATACAGCTTTCTCGCATTGCAATTCGTCAGATTCCATTCATTGACAGACTTCAACCAATTTGCAATGGTGGCATTACCAGGGACTGTTAACCATTGTTAGCGTAAACTTCTAGCTGGGGGTCTGTTCAAGTCAATGGGATGAATGATTTACTAGCTAGCATGCTAACACTTTTCGCTATTAAGAGTAATAAGTTACATGTGTAACTGTAATCGTAGAAACTTGAATTTATTAATTTATTTGCGCAAAGTATGAGCATGCTAGCAAGTGAATTATCCCACTGACTTGAGTAGACTATCAACTAAAAGCTAATGGTTTTTTAATTTTTTTTCCATTTTCCAAATAATACGATACTGGCATTAATGGGATAAACAGGATCTCAAATTTGTGAATCATGGATATCAAATTTTTGAATCTTCATTTATCCCTTGTTGAAGGCTCGGAATTAATGAAAATCTCCACTCACATTTCATAAAGTTGATGTCTGGCACACTCGTAAGAGATCCTCTTTCCTATATATATATTTATATATATATATATATAGTGGGTAGAAGGTATAAGCTAACATCTGGGAAATGTGTGCATCACGATCACACAAAAAATGTATGTATGTGGACTTTTTTTTTTTTTGGACCACTTGGATCACTGTTTTGTAACCACTCCTGACAAATGTTTCAAATTTTAATATGCTGTTCATTGCACATTATTTAAATTCTGTTTGTTTAGTGTTTTTACTTCAGTCAGTCTTTCTGGGATTTTGCATAGAAAGGCATTGCATATTTAGACAAGTTCTTTCTTAAAGCTTTGTCTATTTTTGTGTTATGAAGGCATTCAAATTATGTGCCTGTTGTATTTTTTGCTTTTGTTATATTTTCATTAACATTAATCTCAGTGAATGAGAAACTCCAGGGATTATCACTTTATCTCGATTAGGGATATTTATTTTGTAAATGCCTTTTTTTATTACTATTATTATTTTTGTGGGATTTTTTTTCTATAGTATACACTTTTCTGGGTAACAAAATCTGTTTTAATACAAAAAAGACTTTCTGTTTACCGTTTTTTGAAAGTGATGGTCTGTGTGTATGTTCTTTGAATCTTGCGTTTGGCAACTGTCAAGTACTTATGGTCTTTTTTTTTTTTTGGTTTATGTTTTTGTAGCTTCAAAGCTGTACTGTAAAATTTTTTCAGGTCTGTTTCACTGCTTCGGAATTTGCCAAAGAACTGAAATGTGTACATATCTGTCAGAGAGAGATTTTTTCCATTGAGGCCATGTCATTGGGTCGTTAGAGCTCCAAAACCTGGTCATCCCTGAAAAATATATTTTTAATTTAAGGCTTTGCTGGCTAAACCCTGTTTAACTCAGGTTCTGCTTTGAACTGTGATATTAAGCTTCCCTTTGCATTTTCTGACTGAACGATGAAGCATTTACGTATGTACACCAAAGAGATATTTCCTGCTCTCACTCCTAGTTCAGGCGAACGCCACCAGAAAAAGTGTGTTCTGTCGAGCCTGCCAGCCTTCCACGCCATTTGTGCATTTTACAATTACTATATATATTTCATTCAGTGCCTTGCAAGAGTTTGGAACATTGAAAAACTGGACTTGTGTTGCTGTGGACAATGGTGCTGTAAATGAGCCGTGAAGTGTTTCATCAAGAGCTCATCTTGTGTTTGTACAATATTTGGTAACGTGAAAATATCCTTTTACGGCGTGTTTTTTAAACTGTGTGATGTTCTGTCCACGTTGTGACACATTCCTCTGCTGGGGCTACCCATAATGCCTCTGCGATCCCCTAGCATTCCACTGCTGCGCATTTACAGCTGTCATGTAGCCCGTCATGTCAGGGTTCAGACTTTGGATTCAATTTGCGTGCTTCTAGTTTCTTCAGTGTGTTTCTTCCCGTCATAGAAACCTGAGCCTGATGTTTTCTCTTAAAGACATTTATGGCTTTGCGTAATGAACTTCACTTATTGTAACACATATCAGTCAAGTCACAATAGGAGGGAACGTTTTTGTTGAGGGGTCAAAAAGCAGTGGACTTGCCGAAGTAGTGAAGTTAACTTAGAGCTGACTGGTCCTGTTCATCTTCAGTAAAGTGGTCTTTTTGTCTTAAATCTTCTTTGAATTTGCAGTTTGTATTTTTCTTTTGGAATAGGGAAAAGGACTGTACTGCTCGGTTACCTGCTATACAGTCTATTTTTATCTGCTCACTGTAAGATCAGAGGTAGTTAGACGGTGTTTCTAAAATATATGAGGAAAAGGCACTCGCAGGTCAAATTTTAATTGATTTGATCCAGACCGTCTTTGCAGGAAGTGTATTTGAAAACACCAGAACACCTTTCATAATGCTCAGGCCATTATGGAAGCCATTTTGAGTTCCAAAACTCAGACGAAACCAATCTTTTTCGCCATTCTCGTCATCCTATATTTGTGTTAACACCTCTGCATTCTGTGACTGTGTTGTGGGAAAGCCGTTCAGGGAAAATGCAACTGTTGTGACATCATCTTGCGTGAATTTGATTTCTGTGAAATTGGTGTCTTTATTTGCAGCTATATGCCACCCTCCCCCCCCCCAAAAAAAATACCCATCATAAAGTGTTCTAAATCAAACATTTGTGTTTCATTATTTATAAGATGTCTGCTCCAGTCCTCTCAGCAAGAAGTGCAAATTCCCCTCTGTAAATGTGCTTTATTTATCCTGTATCGTGTAAATGCGAGAGAATTTTTTATTGATTAAACGGGCTTTTGGGAACCGCAATAAATGCCGAGAAAGGACCTATATAGCAAAAGCACTCTCTTAAATCACTGACTAAAATGCAACAATTCAATTATTAGTTAAATTTAATTTTGTCAAAAAGGGTGTTGTGCCAATTTCCAGAATCTCATCACTAAATCGAGGTGCAAATGGTTTTATTTCCTCCCAGCTAAGTAAGTGAAGCTCTGGTGAAAGTTCAGACAGGAAGACCCTTCTTTTTTATGTTTCAGCCTGCAGTTTATTTCCCATTCAGTCTGCTTTCACTCCTCTCACACTCCTAATTCCTGCTGTCGTTGTCTGGGGCTGTCAACTGAGACATCAGCGGTCCCATCAGCTGATCACATCTATCCAGTACCACAGCAACACAACTACGCCATTAGCTTGTAATCTAGCAGCTGTCTCTTTAAATATGATTCTCTCAGCCTTTAGGACATTCATCCTGTTATTATGCACACTCCACCTCCCTATCACACCTAGTCTCACAAATCCAGCAGTCTATCAGTCAGCAGAGTCATCAGTCACGACCAGCAGAATCTGGACCCCATGGGGGGATTTATCCTGCTGCAGCTCAGAGCAGCTGCCGCTCGACTACAAAATCTCCGGAGTCCAAGCGCCAAAGACTTTGCCAAGGCTATCACCACGTCAGTAAATCTGTGCATCGTCATCTTTAATACAGGATTATCTTCATGTAATTCATTGGTTGTCCTGATTGAACTGTAATTATAATTGCTGATTCCAAGTAAGTGGAAAAAATGCCCCGAGCAAAATAAAACAGGCTTTATATAGCATGAATATTCACCCGACACTGACTCAAAGGCACCACTTAAATAGCTCAAGAGAGACCCCCGGTGTTAGAGTTGTTTTCTTACCTTGGTCAGAGGAGGAGTTGTTCTCGTAGTTGAAAGACAATGCTGGGATGTGGTGTGGCTTACACGGAGCAAAGCGTGTTTCAGTACTTCAGTATTAGCAGGCCGTACCCTACCTAAGTGCGTGTCCTCAGAGTTAATTTTGTTCTCAGGGAAGGACAAGACGTTCCCCAAATAAATTTCAATGGCTGATGTCAACTGTGACCCAGGAGATTTTGAAATGTAGCGTTTTTATTAATTCATTTTTTTTAACCATACGGTTCAATAGGTTCTTTGATCATTTAATATGGAAGAAAAATGTGTCTATTCTGCTGAACACTGACTGAGTTTGTGACTGGGAACTTTTTGCTTCTGGGATCTTTTAAAAATTTGCATCATTTTATTCTGAGATATTGCACACACTCAAATAAAGGAAAGCAACACAGAGAAAAATCCTATTTTACAGAACCCTGGGTAATCTACGCTGCAAGTACTTTTTTTGCTTCTTCCAGATCACCTCAGGATTGTGAACGTACTAAATTCCATCAATTTTGTGTTTTTTGTACCAATGTCCAGTTTGTTTTCATAAATCTGAAATTCAAAAGAAAAAGTAGCGCACACATCTTTTCTGAGCCAGCACATCATTTATAAACGAGGCAGCTGATCTTCAAATGACTGTAAAATTCAGTCGGGTTCATCATCGGGGTGAGACGGGCGCAAAAACCTGCGATGGGCTCGGCCAATGCTTCCGTCCAGTTATGCTAGCTTACTTCACGGTCTTTCCAACCTCCACAAATGTGCCTCCTATAGATACACTCCTAACGAGTCTCTCTCGTCTCCGTTACGCATCCTTTCTTGCATGAGAAGGAGCTGTATGTTCTGTTTGACACGTTCTGGCTCGTTTGTTTTCCAGGAGCTGACAGTGAAAACCTGACACTTGACCTCTGTTTCCTGACACAAAACAGTGTGTGTAACTCAATCACAACCTCACACCAAGGCCTGATGCCTTTTTTGGTTCCAGGACATTACTGGACGCCGACCACCTCTCAACCTTCGGCAGGCCAAGGGAAATTCAAGCTCTGGTCCGTGCGTCCCTGATGCAGTATGAGTTCTGTGTCCTACTCCGGCTAACAGTGCCAGGAATACCCCTGTTGCCCTGCCAGCTGGTGTCAACGGTTTACTGTTGTGTAAACGGTCAAGGAACACAGTGCTATCTAAGATTTCACCCATCAAAAGCAAAGGTCTCGAAGTGGTCAGAAAAAAGGCCAAGGGGCCGCAGGTTCTCAATCCAACCAAGCATAAGCACAACTGATACAACTAAAGAATCAACTGATCCCAGTCTACACTCATGCATCAGGTGTGCCTGCGCTCGGTAGGAATGAAAACCTGCAGCCCCTCTGCCCTTTTACCGACCAGTCTGACAGCCTTGATATAGAGGCTGGTTCGCCAATGCAGCCATGGGGCTGTGTACGACGCGCCGTTGTTTAAATTTCACGACCATGAAAACATGTCTTAAGGCATGACCCTGGAGTACAGAATCTCAGTCAAACTGCCACAAATTACCGTCTTTGTTTGGCTGCGGGCAACTGCTGCTTATCTCCCCCTACTGACCTACCAAGAAAAAGATTAGGACACAGATTTGGTCTGCAGCTGTCGTTAATTTTTTTTTTTTTTTTTAATCATCGAATCATTTATCATCTCGATAGTATATCATATCCACATCAAAAAAAATGTCAAAAAAAAAATGTGGGGTCACATCAGGGTTGTGCTACCAGTAGATAAACCGGTTTTTGGAGAAAAAAATTCAACGTTGTGAAATGATTCTAAAAAAACTGCAAAATCACCCAAGGGTTCTTAAAAAGGTTCAACCCTTATTCTGCACCCCAGCTTTGCATATTAGCGATTTCACATGAACATGGGAGGCCAAGACATGTTTGTGTCTTCAGGATACTTTTACTCAGATTGGAGCAGCTGAACTATTCTCACCAATGACAAGTAATTGCAGCATGTCGGGACGAACTGAATAGTTTCCAAGTTAAAATATTCACCTCCCTCCCCAGTGCTTTCTGCAAACAAATCTACCTCACCGCATGGCTTTTTATGACTTTTGCTGGCTAACATATCAAGTCAACCTACTCTGCCCATGAAAAGCAGTGAAGCACAAAATGACTGTATGTTCATTGTAATATTAGCATATTTATTATCTCATGACTAGTCGGTCCACTACTTACTCCATACAGTTGACAGTCTTGATAAATTAAAAATATCTGCGCATAAACTGATTTTTCAATAAATAAAGTATGAAAAATAAATTGTACAGTACGTAAAGGCAATAACGGTCGCTACAGAACGTGCCTGCACTGTCCACACGCTCAAGTGACTTTTACCCAGTTATCCGTCCGACAGCTTTTTGGTTATTCCTCTATGAAGTAAGATTGGTTGCATTCAGTTTGCAATATAGTCATTTCAACATGTAGACTGGTGCAATTCAGGCCGACACCTCATGTCGAACATCCTCTATATTCAGCAAAGAATGCATAGACCCTTCACCTTCTTCTTCTTTGGTGTTCCCAGTATCCAGCTGTACCTGCTTCAGTCAGCTGGCCTTTCACTGGGCTCCCCCAGCAGCATCGAACATCTTCTTCCGGCCCTCCATTCCAGACATGGCCTCCACGTTCTTTCGCCAGTCACCCACCTCAGTCGTAAGAACCTGCAAAACCAAAAGGGCTTCCACGGTAAGGCCTCAGACCTTTCTCAGACCTTGCTCGGTACGGACAGTCTAACCCGGGATTTACACCAGATGCGTGTTTGGTCCGCCTCCTCCGTTGCAGTCTGTCAATTTACACTGACTGCGTCTTTGATGCATAACAGTGCTGGACGGCTGCAGTAGCAAGACCAATGAGCGAGCCTGACGAGATCACGTGATAATTACAAAATCGCGCACAATCGCCCGAGATAAATGATACATTTTGTACTGAGTGCAACTACAAACAGGCAGCAGCCTTTGCTCTTTACTGAAAGGGTTGAGGAACGGTTGACTTCCTTCGATTTGTTTATTTTTCAAGGTTTTGCGCTTCTACCATAAGTAGCCTATTTATTAATAAATGTTCTTCGTTCCCGGTTTGTGTTGGGTTTGTCATTTGTTTATGATTGATTTATGGTATGTTCACGATATTGGAAGCCAGTGTTATGTAAATCCATGTGGAACCGGTGGCACTGAGCATGCATTAACGGTGCCAGTGGTGCTTGCTACAGCCTTACTCACCGTGGAGGTCCATATGGTACTAGTGTCTAGAAAATCTGAAGTGATCTTCCTGGAATAAGTGTAGGGCCTCTGTGCTGCAGGAAGAGGATGGAGCGGTGATGACTGTTTCCTCATCAGTCAGCTCCTAAATTCTCATTTGGCACATGACACAGGACTGTATTTTTATTAATATGCAGTAGTTTTATCCAGTGCCTCACCCCACTTTTTTCTGTCTTTCTCCGAGGATCTCTCCCTCCACAACCCTGAGTCCTGGACCATCCGAGCCCTGTCCCTCACCATGAGCGCTGGCTGCTGCTGTCCTGATCCAGTCCTGCACCATCCTTGGCATGCCACTTCCTCCAGCAACTGATAGCACTGTTTAGATGGACTTTAATGGAACTCTATTGTCATTATCTTATTATCAACTAGCTAGCCCGCGGAGGATGGGCTTCCCCATATAGCCGGGTTCCTCCTGAGATTTCTTCCCACTGGGGAGTTTTTTCTCACCACTGTTTGAGGATTTTTCTCCCTACTGGGAGTTTTTTGCCTGATTTGCTGTAGTGGGGAATAGGCTGGGCACTGCCCTTTCAGTGACTCATCTCTGACTGTAAAGCGTCTTTGTGACAGTTTATCTGTGAAAAGCGCTATACAAATAAATTGAATTTGAATTTGTTTGGAAAGTGTCCTGTCAATAAAGTTTAGCCTACATACATTTTCTTTCTTCGGTTGCTGTCCCAGCCTACGACACAAACTGGCGCCAACAGGGATTTTGAAAATCAACTGTATGTTTTAAATATTATGTCTGTGTGCCGATCGATCTGCTGTGTTGAAGTCCTGCAGTTCTGCTGCGGCATTCGGCAAAAAAAAAAAAAAAAAAAAAAATAGTCTTATGTCTCTGCTGTGCACGGCTGCGGTTTGCCGGAGCTGGGAAGGACGTGAAATGCAACGCAGTGGCGGAGCGCAGACGGACCAAACACACACCTGGTGGAAATTGGGGATAAGATTATCCACTTAAGTCTGAAACATGGAAACAACCGCGGATGCCAGACAGATAGTTACGGTCCCTCATCATAAGAACAATGCAGTTTGTATGCATAATCGCCAATTCATCGCCACTCTTCGGCATACATGTTTATTATAGAAAAACGACTGGGAGAGAAAGATCTGAGAACTACTGATACAAGCAGACACGATTCATTTGGGTTGATGGCCCTACTTGTGGGGGTGAGGGTGGGTCCGTGGACCAATTCCAATCTACATGTCCAGCCTAATTTCAGTTTACATGTCAGGCTTACATCACAGCCTGCGTATCTTTGAAAAGGCCCTCTTTTGGGGAGGTCTGGGGTTCAGTTTAAATCAGCTGAATTGAGTTAACTGCATTTCTGACATCCACTTGGGTTTTTTTTTTTTTTGGTGATAAACATTTTTCTCTTCACCAAAATTGGAATTGTGCCATTTTTCCCCAACAACACGATGCCACTTGCCAGGCCTGAAAGGTTCAAAGATTCAGGAATCTAGTGTAAAGACAGTCTATCACATCGAAATCACCATCAGCAGCACTACCTGCTCCAGTATTTACCAGGAAGAAAAAACACACAGGGCTGGATTGGGAACCCCTGGCCTGAGCTGATGATCGCAGCGCTGAGATTTATCACCGCGGGTGAAGCGCAGTACGGTCGCCCCGCGAGCCACACCTTCTCCTGCTTGATGTCCTCCTTCTTGACAGATTTGAGGTTGGCACGAAGGTCCATGGAGCTCTTGTGCTTGGCGCCCAGCAGGGCCCTCATCATCTCGTCCGCAGACACGCGCACCTTCCTCAGGGCCGGCTTCTTAAACTTCCCCCCGAGGTCCTGGATCTTCAGTCTCAGCTCTCGGATCTGTGATTGGGGTCAGTGACAGTTGGTGTTCCTTGGGTAAAACTAAGCGCACAAGTTTTGGCGCAGGATTTTAAAAATCTTACGGCCACAAGCCTGTATTCATTAAAGTAGGTCAAGTCATGACAACATCCTTCTCTAATTCTGGACATTGGGAATTGTGTAAGTAGAGCACATACTTACGTCTTGATGGTTCTTGATGACTTTTATTTCGCAGTCATAGCGCTCCTCATCTATGACATCGATTCTTGCGTGGAGTTGCCGGCAGATTTTCTGCAGGAAGGGGCAAACCATTGAATTTCTATATCCTCGCAAGGTAAAGAACTTAACTGTAATCAACAATGAACCTGACTGGAAACCAATGACTTTCTCATGACCACATTCATTTGCATATAACAGAGTGACGATACGGCCAAATGGTTTTCGCTGAATAATTACTGAACAAGTCTGCTTGAGACACGTCTCGTCCGTGAACCATTTTAAATTCCTTGTAGCAATGGAAAATACAGGAGTCATTAAGCTTGCCAAGTATAGCAGGGCCAATGTGCATTGCCAGTCTATTCAAAAATCCCAGAAAATTTTAAAACTGCTGCTGTTTGCATTTGGTGTCTCATTTATGTTCATTCAGCCTGTGTTTTCCATCCGCCTTCTCCTGCCATTGATTACTTCAGCACTTTGTCAGACCTGTTTGGATCCCCTTACTGCATTCGCCTCCCGTCACTCACCTGTAGCTCATCCAACTGGAGGCCAGACATTTGCAGCGGGGGCAGCTTCTCACGGAGGTAGCGCACTTTCTCTCCGTCCCTCTCGGCCTTCTCTTTCTCCAGGTCCTCCGTAGCCCGGGCCAGAAGCAGAATCTGGGGCGGGGACACGAGGTCACGGATCAGTCCAGCTCGCAGGAAGCCCCCGCTGAATTCCTATGGTAAAATATCTCTAACTGCGCAGGTAAATTACTGCAGGCATTTGGAAAATGACCCAATTTTAAACGCTGCTTCAATCTGCAAATACTTACACTCTACGCTGTAATTGCAACCACGACATGCAAAAAAGTTGGGACAGTGTGGAACAATAACTTTAAAACAGAAAGCAGTAAATTCTGGATATACTTTGATGTGCATTTCACTGCAGACAGTATGAGAACAAGAAATGTTTTGTCTGCTCAACTTCACTTAATTTGCAAATAAACATCACTCCTGTCAATTAGGATTGCAATGCATCCCAAAAAATTTGGGAAGTGAGGGGGGGGATTTAAATGCAGTAAAAAAATTTGACTAATGACGTGATTTGAAACAACTGATGTCAGCACATGATCGTCATGATTTAGTATAACAGCACCATCAAGCAAAGGCCAAGTCCTTTGGGAGCAAAGATGGAACAAAGATAGCTCATTTTCCCAAAAATGCCAGGGAAAATCAATGAAAGGCTTAAAAACAATGTTCCTCAAAATGAACGAGATTTGGATATCATTCCCTCTACAGTGCATGTCATGATTAGAAGATTCTGGAGAAATTGCTGTGCGTTAATGGCTAGGGTGCATTTCTAAGCTGAATACCAGTCCATTATCTCTAATCACTCTATGGTACTGCATCAAGAATAGTCAAAGTGATCTAACCACATCGACTCAGGATTACTTGGGAAAATCACTGTGAAGTACTACAAAATGCGGTTACATCAACAAATTCCAGTTAAAATTTAACTATGCAAAAAGGAAACCTAATGGTATCAGTGTCCAGGAGCACCACCGACTTCTCTGAGCTTGAGGGAATCTGCTGTGGACCTTCACACTGTAAAAATGAGTATTGTGGTCAAACAAATGAAAATTCCTGGTTTTTTTCTGGAATAAAATGGATGTCGTGTGCACCAGATCGAAATAAAAAAGAATCGTCCAGACTGTCAAAAGCAACAAGTCCTAAAGCCATGCTCTGTCATGGTGTGGGGTTGTCTCAGCGCCCATGGCAACAGTAACTTGCTCTTCTGTGAAGACACCATTTCTGTGAAAAGTGCACTGAGATTTTGGAGCAACGAATGCTGCCTTTCACAAGGACAACTTTTCCAGGAACACCCGTACATATTTTGACAAGACAATGCAGAATTGCATTACAAAAGAATATCTGCATAACAATAGCCTGTGGGTGTTGGACTGGCCGGCCTGCAGTCCCTACTTGTCCCCAAGGGAACATATGGTGCCTTTTGAAATGCAAAATGTGACAAAGACCCCATACTCTTGAGCTTTTCTGGAAGAACAGGACACAAATGAGACTTAAAACAGTAAATCACTTAGAGTCTCCAGTCCCTATATGTCTGAGTTTTGTGAAAAGGAATGGCAGTATGACAAAGTGGTGAATGCTTTACTGTTCTAACTTTTTTGGAAAAATGTTGCAGGATAAAAAATAGTAATAAGCGTTTATTTTGAAAAATCAATGAAATGAGTGCGGTGACAAATCAAATTCTACGCCATTTTCAACATGATACAGCTCAATGACAGTTAACAAATCACTGCTTTCTGTTTTAATTGTAATTTGTCAAACCATCAACTTTTTCCAGTCAGAGGTTATGATTCCTCTCAGCGCTAGCATCTAAAAATTAAGTGAACATCTGATTCGGCCAGAGG
This sequence comes from Gymnothorax reevesii, assembly GCA_029721435.1. Taxonomy (NCBI): domain Eukaryota; kingdom Metazoa; phylum Chordata; class Actinopteri; order Anguilliformes; family Muraenidae; genus Gymnothorax; species Gymnothorax reevesii. The sequence goes on along the minus strand of CM056579.1, from coordinate 18,917,482 downwards.
GAATTCCCAAATGGAGTGTTTCTTGAGTGCATGTCTATCATAACAAAGGCTGCATTACGGCTGCTGTTTTGTAGGCTTCCAGCAGAACATCCTGCATAATGGTGAGGACAGTATAAAGGCAGACAGCAGTGAATAAGGCAGATTACCTTCAGGGAAAGCTTGCGGGAAGCTGAGATCTTTGACTTGGGCTGTCAAAATATAAGCATGGACTCAATATTCATTAACTAACCATGGAGTAAACCAACTACGATCAAACACTTGTTCTAAACCTTAGTCCTGGGAACCCCCATGTACATGCTGGTTTTTGTTCCTACGACATTTACAATCCCAGATTTTTAATAGCATGTTCGTTTTTCTGAATTGCAATATTCATGTGTATAAGGATAAGTTACCCTCTAAAACACGCACATAAAAGAGGAGATATTGTAACTGATTAAATGAAGGTGTCAGTTGGCTTCTAACCAGAGAAAATGTGGACACGTGGTCATTAAAAAAAGCCATTTGCTGACAAAAGACGAGGCAAACAAGCCGGTCCTTCACTGAGTTAAGGGGAAAAAAGTCACACATTCAGCAACATAACTGGGATCCCATTCCTTCACCATAGTCTTCAGTTTGGGAAGTTAAAAATGCATATCGCTTCGCAAATATTTGTAATAAAGCACTACTTTTATCCCAAGGGCACACAGACACAGCGATAGCTATTTCAGATAATCTGGGGTTAGAGGGTACATAATCAGGGTTCCCACTCTTTTCTTGAAATTTTTTTCCAGCACTTTTCCAGGAATTTTTCAGCTGCCACAGTACGAGTCAAGTTATCCCAACATACACCAATATATTCCACCCCCAAGCTTTGAAGAAGTGTCATTTTCTACATTTGTACCTTATATTTTGTACATTTAACCAGATTGCTTCAATGTTTATTCCTCTCCCTCTTTCTCTTTCGTACTTTCTCCACAAAACATTGTTATATGTTCAATAAATCACCTAAACATTTTCCTTTAGTTCATCTGTTTCCTGTTTACTTAGTTTACTTTGTGCATCCGACACCTGCATTCTTAAAGTAAAAATCAAAATCACTGCAAAAATAAAAATATCAAAATCAAATCCTATCCTGCAGCGCAAAAAGGTCAATATAAAACAAAGCAATGCAATTTAAATGAAAATGTTCCTCTAAAGAAATCAATTGACAGCACTAATAAAATAATTTACTTTGATTAATCACAGTTTTAGGCTGTGATTAATCATGATTAATTGCATTTTTAAAATACCTTTATTCATGCAAATTATTTTTACTTGACTAAAAACTTAATTAGTTTATCAGTTACTGCATGTAAAAGTGTAATCACCTTTACATGCAGTAATTGATAAAATTATTATATTATCTATTACTAGATAATATTAACTTGTACTTTACTTTAAACATTAGCGTTTAATTTTATCATTAATGTGCACTTCACAGCTATATTATTGTTGCGTGTCTACATTTTCTCTTTCTTGAAATTGCATTTGAACACACCATGACTTTTTTGTTCACCATCGCCTAATTGGCATTTTTCTGAGCCGACCTTGAACACATCATCATGTAAACTTGGCACCTCGTTTAGTTCGCTAATTAGCTGTTATTCAGCAGATTTCATCATGGATTTCAAAGTCGGATTACCATTTTTAGCTAACGGAATTTTCTACAATGTTTGGGGGCCTTAAGCAGACAAATCTTTTGTTCTCCTCTACTTCACTGGGAACAATGAGTCTGTGTTTTTGATGCACAAAGACACCTGACGCAGGGACGCACTGCAGAGAGGAATAAACGTCAATCATCCTCCACTTGCAGCCTTGAGCAGCTTTAAGGAGAGGCTCTGACTGGGCCCGGGACACACACATGTAAGTGTTGTGGCACTTGTTACGCTCGTGGTCGCGATGTTCTCTGGCTCCATAGTTCTGTTACCAACGACAAACGAGTTGTTTCTGCCGTTTTCGTTAGCATACCGGCTACATCCTGTACAGCACTGACCTGCGCCTCGGCGTCATATCTCAGATACTGGGCACACCTCCGTCTCCAAACCTCCACTTCGCAGAGAAATTTCTCCTCCGATGTTTTTTCTCCTTCCCCTCTTTTCTCGCATTATTTACATTACAGACCAGTGTGAAGTGCCGGCTGCTTCTTCCTGCTCTGCCTCTGATTGGCGGGTGTTCGTACGTCTTCACCTTCACAGACACGTGTGTGTGTGTGTGTGTGACTGACAGACGTCCCTAAACGCTTACTACGCTAACAACATTGTTCAAATGAACATGCAAGTCTTCAGTTTTCACTGCCTTCGTTCCTCATTTAGGCTATGGGGTGTGCATCTCACTCATAGATATAAAAGATCTCACTTGGATGTTGACATCTAAATTACTTTCATTGCAAAGTTGCTAGCTAATAACTGCATGAAAGTCGGAGCTCTGCTCTCTGTGCACAAACACAGTATTTTAATAGAATTCATAATGGGACAATGGAGCAAGTATGAAATACTGAGTGAAACGTGGCCCAGTAAGACTACCTGTTACCCGTCACTTTCTCGAAGCCGTAGTCATGGTTGCTGTGGCTCTACTGAAACCAGAGATGTATTTCATCTCAGAGCGCGCAGCCAAAAGTGACAGCACGCCCACTATAGCTCTCCACTGCTCCTCTGTCACTCAACAGAAGAGACAGAGAGAGGGAGAAACACCTCACACTCGATATACAGCGATGGCATCGCTCATGAACTGAAAGTCGCTAGTTTTGGTGCTTCCTTGGAGAAATTGAAAAGTCTGTAAATCTAGCAACGAAGTCAAACACTGGGCAGCAGAACTGCTAAGGGAATATGCAATTTGATTTGGGTCACGTGGGGCGCTGTGCCGGCTAGAAGCAGAAATGAAGCAGAGAAGCGCTACAGCTCAGCGTTGCCCATTAAAGGCAGCTGAAAACAGACACACACGCGTAAAATGTTTAACCCGTTTGCATTCACCCCCAAGGAAGAGAGAAGCAGAGGGAGGAAAAATAATTTTCCAGGACAACTCAAGCTTTTTCAGGACATTTTACTTTTTTTCTCATTTTCCATGTGTTTTCCATGACTGGAAAATTGGTCAATCATTTTCCAGGTTTTCCAGGTTTTCCAGGAGGCGTGGGAACCCTGATAATATCGTTTAACACGAAAAGAGCCAAATATTTAAGAAAAAGCTGTTTAAAACTGAAAATACAGATGTGATTAGAATGAAAACCAGTAAACACAGTGGGTCCTCAAGAGCTGTGTCCAGAATTTATTGTATAGCTGTCAATGGTAGCATTACAATTCCATTATTGAGAGTTCAGCTGGTTAACTCACATTCGGTTGCAGTTCACTGTGGTTCAGAGAAACCTTTCCAAGATGTACATGCACCCATATATGAGCGCGTCTATGCTTTCCCCTGTGCATGTGTCAAAGTTCATTACACACATACTGTACACCACACATACCTTCACATCCCTGGGAGGCGCAGGCCTTTGGGCTGTGGTTTCCTAAAAATACCACAGAGCGAGATGTATGCAAGTTCAGATCCTTACACCCGCATAACTGACAGTTTAGTTTAAAACGTCCTGAAAAATACTGCATATTATGTCCTTAAAATAAATTAACATGAGCACAATTTCAGAAACCATAAGAAGTTAACACTTGCTTCACAAACAGGTGCATTCACAGGTCCTGAACAAAAAACTAAAATGGTATCGACTGCGACTGAAGAGAGGCGAAGTATCGTGACGAAGTTAAAATTCATTAATCGCTCCTTTTCTACACTACATTTCTACTCTGACATCATTTCTGGCTACAACTCCTCATTTAATGGTTACATTTAGCTAGGATGCCATCCAGGAGGTGAGGTTCGCCACTTTAACAGTTAGAATACATTATTGCTGGCTGAAAACCATGAAAGTTTGATCACCTACTTCTTTTTGTCCCATCCCTATAAACTGCTTCTAGAGCAATTCTCAGCGGCCCTTTTGTCTAATGGCTGGGTACATTTCATTCACAAATGGTATTGGTCCGAGGCTAATATTAAAAGCAAATGTTCAGGGCCTGAAACGTTATACAAGCAAAATGGCCTCCCTACATTATACACAACCCACCTCTGACTAGGCCTGGCAGCAGTGTTTGAAAGTCTAGACTGCATTTATGTGCAGAGCGAATTTTAGAGTTAAAATGTTATGCTTACCTCGCTTTAAGGACCATTTTGTAGTTGGTGGTGTAGAGTAGAACAAATGCACAGACGGGGAAAGATAAGTGCGTCACCAAGTGTACTAAAATGTGTACTAAGCAAAGTACATAATTAATTATTTACTTTTTCTAAGAAAGAATGTATAGTCAGCTACCATAGCTGCAAACTGGACCAAAACATTAAGAAGATGCAAACCACAAAAGTGCCGTGCGTCCTAAAACTTCCAAAGTAGTGTTCGATGTAAACCTTAAGATCCATAGCACTGTCCTTATGGAGAAAAATTCTGCTTAGCAGTAATTATGGCATTGGTTGGCCTCTGTTTTACAAAAATCTGAGGTAGATCAAAGAGGATTCAAATTTCATGAACCCCCCCCCCCCCCCCACCCCCGCCATCTCAAGCTGCTTGAAAATGGCTGTAGTATGATCTAAGCACCTAATGCCACTTTGGATTATTAGAATATTCAAAAAAAAGGATTCTGAGCTGTGAACAATCAAATAGAGCAACACCGCGCACCAGAGCGATAAAGCAACATTAAAGATTCTCTCAAAGATGGAAACACAAATCCTGAAAGCAGGTATTCTCAAATACTTACTCATCAGCCATTGTGAAACCTTCAGGAGAAAAAGACATTCTTAAGATGATTTAAATGGAGTCATTCTTAACCAGGGACAAAAACTTCTTGCTTTTGAAGGGATGCCAGTTTATGCACTCAAGCAGTTAATGAAGCCAAAATGATTGGAACTCAATCTGGAATAAAACACTTAAGTATCTGTAATTATACTTAGTTCTGAGACGCAATGTCAATAATAAATTCATTACCTCAGTCGCTTTGTCGAATGAGTTCCGCTGGCAGGGAGCCGCATGTGAGAAACTGCGTTTATAAGCCCGTGTGGCCGCTGGACTTCTGCAGGCCGTCAGAGAAGAACGTCACCACTCACTGCCAGGCATGAAACACGACCTCTCCTGACACTGAGACAATACAGGTCAGTGCAGTAGGGTTTCCATACGCCTTCCTTACTCCAGCAGAAGTGGCTGCTCCCTAAAGCCTCATTTTATTTCCATTGCACTACTTTCACAAAATCATTTTGAGCTGACAGTAAAATTTGCAATGAGTCCAAAAATCTGCTCAAAATCTTGCTCGTTACATGATGCCTACATGTACACTGCAGGCCAAAAGTTTGGGGCCACCCTCAGATAACATTTTTTTTTTTTTTAAATCACTCACCAACTGTTCTTTCCTTGTTTTTGGCACATGAAAGGATTTCAGTGCATAAAATAAAGAAAGCCAATAAGTTTTGGGTGAATAAGACCTCAGACCACATTTTAAAGCTGTCTTGACAGATTGATCACTGACCACAATGTTTTAATGTTTTTATTGAGTTCCAATGCCTTTGTGTTACATGATTTTATGTCACTAGAACAATTTTATGTAACAAGAAGGCCCCAAACTTTTGGCCTGTAGCTGATTGTCAAAGTTTATAATTTTACTTTTATTTTTAATTTAACAATGTTGACTGTGTGTGGACACGCTATCAAAAATGGTTTGAACAATTTGTGTTTCATTAGTAGCAGAGGGGCCAAACCCGAACACGTTTGCCCTTTCTTCGACACCCTATGTTGACATTTTGACTACCATCGATCATGTGTATATCAAGTAGGTGCGAACCTGTGAAATATGGGAGGACATATTGTTCTGCAGCTCAAATCACTTGTCAGTTCCTGTCTGATGAAGATGAGGGATCAGATCTCATTTCCATGAGGCCATCAGGTGCCGAAAGCCCAGGATTAGTCAAGTGCTCTGAATTTTTACCACTCTGGGAGCCACAGGAAAACCAGTCCTGCATTTCGCTTCTTCCAAAACTAACTGAAACCTGCAGGCCTCATCTCATCATCAACTGCAGAAACATAAAACTCACTGTTGCAGAAGATCAGAACCAAAGAAGATTTGAACATACATATTCTTTCTGCTGGGTACTAGCAGGTGGTTTGAAATAAAAAAACATCACTGTGAAAGAAATAAAGAATGAACAAGGGTTCCCCAATCCACACCTTTGATAATGAACTTCCGAAGAGTTTATAGGATGTGAAACAACTGGCGTGACTTTGCGGGCTTCCCAGGGCAGACCAAGTGGCGCGTGAGCCCGATTAAGGCCATGGCAACCATGACCAGAGGGGTAAAACTCAGTTCCTTGGACAGTAGAAATGGCAGGTGCACACAGTCTCATGGGCTAAATATATCCGCACGCATTAACTCACTTCCGCTAACAACAGACAAATGCTGCACAAACCCAGGGCCTTGGAATTTTTAATTTCCAACAAATCCACCATGCGCAGCAGGCTCGGTTTTCATGATTCTGTATCAATAAACCTGGGACTCCTCACTTATGGGGAAACTCCCTTATTTGAAGGTGCTGTGGTCAGTATTTTTGGAAATATGGGCCTGACAAATTTTTAAGGTGAAAGTTAAAGTGCCAAGGTCAAAGGTAAAATCCACTAATGATCATAATCTTGCACAACTATCCCTCACATAGAACCTGCACAAGAAATTGTGAAGTTCCTGCGGCCAACTCTTTCGGAGATATGGCCCAGACAAGTTATGGAGCCCCTGCCCACCTAGATGCCTCAGTAAGAATATAACAATACCCCACCAGCCCATAACAAGTGTAGAAAACTATTGTGGTGACTGCATGTAGAACTTCTGTGGATATAACCGCCACACTTGAAAGCCTGCAGACGTTAAATTCTATGTACTCACTGAGAAGCTTTATAGCTAACTAACCAGCTACTTAGTCATCTGTATTTAGAAATTTGCCAGAAGCTGGGGGATTGTGACATTGTTGCCCCTGCTGACATGATAGCTCTGTTCGCTGGCCAATTAGGATGAAGCTCATTCTATGGAAGGGACGCCCACTAAGAACAACCCGTTTTTCAGAGGAATAGGGATGATGGAAATCAAATTGCCAATGCATTTTTTTTTTTTTTTTTCATTTTTGGGCAAAAAGTTTATAAACCTCCCTACTGGACATCTGAGGATATTATAACTTGAGGTGAAAAAAATAGCATCATAGGTCCTCTTTAAGTTTGGTGATGACTGGGACGTTGCATTCAGAAGATAGAGAGATTAAGCAATAATTAGACCCACAAACTTCATTGCCTTACTGTGATGATATCGTTTCACCTTGCAGTTCTGTGTGAACTAAATAATTCAATCTTGGTCTGAAGATGCTGGACACCAAGTATCCTGCCAATTGGTCACACACTGTTGGAGATGACGGACTTTAGAGATTTTACAAAAAATTTAAAATGGTGAACAATCTACACATAAGAAAACGAGTGTGACTTGCATGGATAGATTTGTGCGAACTCTCAGAATCTAGATAAATAAAGTTTTGTTTAAAATGCACGATTCAAAAGACATAGGCCAAAAGGTAAAGTTTGTTGATGTAGCGCCACCTTTTGGTCGATCAATATAAAAATTAAAAAATGGTAAGAGGCACTACTCCAGCACATGATTGTTCTGTGCACCAAATTTGATGAAAAAATATCAAATATTACCAAGTTATGCTCCGGCAACAAAAACTATAAAAAAAATTAAAAAAAAACAAATTTGTGAACAAACACAGCAAACGCAGATGCCTTCAATCATTTTTTCTGGCATGGTTAGGATCCACTCATCTCCTAAATCAGGGGTGTCCAATTTTAACCAGAAAGAGCCAGTGTGGGCGCAGGCTTTTGTTAGAGCCAGACACTAACGCACCTGATTCTACCCAAGATCCTGATTGAAACCCCTGATGAGTTAATTAGTGGAATCAGGTGCAGAAGCACTGCTGGCTAGGAGAAAAACCTGCACCCACAGCGGCCCTTTACGGAGAAGACTGGACACCCCTGCCCTAAATGGTGAATGATTCACTGTAAATAAATAGGTATTCTGTGAGTTAACCTATCTATCCTATGATAAAGCATTCCCACCACGATGAGAGAGGTCTCCTCCAGAATGACACCAGTCCAAACCCTACGGGGCACAAGGGGTCACTGAATGGATTTATGAGTATGAAAATGACCCTAAGCACACACCACTGCCTTCATCGTCACCAAATATCAAACAAGGTGAACTCATAATGGAGGAGATTTTGGAACATGTTAGACAGCACTCGCCGTGAAACAAAAGTACTCCTTACCTCCAGTGAATTTTACACTTATTGACTCCATACAAAGGCATGTTATGCCAATCTGGCAGATTTATTGTTGGCCCAACGCCTGAAGAAGACAAATTCTTATGATTTTTCAGTTGTCACTTGTTTGAGTTTAACATTGAGACCATATGGGCAAGAAATCATAAAACTGATCTGTCAGAAGTGAGATTCGAACCCACGCCTCCAGGGGAGACTGCGACCTGAACGCAGCGCCTTAGACCGCTCGGCCATCCTGACTGATTTTGAGATACTGCTGCGCTAAAAATTCTCCAGAGAGAAAAAAAAAAAAAAATAGATGAGTCAGTCACCACAACCAACGGGTGCAGCCCCCGACTGCCCACATTTTGCATTTTGGCTTATTTTTGACACAAAATTGTCCACTGTTCAGTGAATTGTGTTACCATGGCAACAATATCAATAGGCACCGCACCCTAGCCACTGCCCACATACACACCAAATATAAAAGAAATAGCTTTATTTGTGGCCTATAGTATCCACAATGAAATCTACAGCGGCGGCAGCAGATACAGACGGGTGATAAGTAGCCCCGAATTTGTCCAGGGTCTCCAATAACCGAATCTTCAACAAAAATTAAGCATTCAGCTGATTTCTTACAGTTCTGTTGCAAACATTAACTCCTGTTGCTGCCCATTTGTTTTTCATTTGTTCTGTTGTGCATTTTCTCTTTTCAAGCCATATTTCTTTGAATTTTCAGTCCTGACACTTCGGCATCTTCTGCGGCCCACCCGTATGTTTTCCTTTAATAACCTTGAATTATAGTTGCACCTAAGTTTTGACACAGCTAAGCTGACTGGGAACAACCAACATTGTTTGCCATTTTCTGTGTTGAATTTCTTTCTTGGAGCAGTTTTATAATCATCTCCATTGTTTCAATTGCCAGCTTTCTTGTTGGCGCCACGCGCTTCCTCTAAATCAGCCAAGTCCAACACCTCGTTAAGGTCAGCAAGCTCTCTCTTTCAACTGCAGACTGTATTCCTTTTAGCGCTGTCAATTACAAGGTGATTGCATATATTTTTCCGAATCTTGTTCATGAAAAAAATACACCACTGATAAACATAATTTAATCTTATTTCTTTCATTGGTGTTTCATGAAGCCAAGATGCTAAGCTAATACACAAAAATTCTTTTGTGTCACATCTGCCATTTGTTTATTTGCTACAAAGAGCTGGATGAATATCCTCGATGTGCGGTGTTTCCATAATTTTCACCAGGGGCTGTAGCTGAAATCTATGTTTCTGCCTGTATGCTGTGCACTAATAGCAGAAACCTTGTTTTGAAACTTTTAAAACCTTCATCAGTATCTGGTACTATGGGTAGTTTATTGTAGAAAGCTACAACCAGATCAAAGATTGACATTTTCATTTCAAAAGGAATGTTTGTTTTAAGGTTACAATTTTGACTTGACAATCAGTGAAATCATCAATTCGTGTTAACTGGTATGAATTGAAGCACTGATTACTAAAACTCCACAAATCAAGTCAAGTGTGACTTATGGGGTATTAGTACTAGGTGCTTCAATTATTTATTTATTAATTTATGCATTTTCATTATTTTATTTTAGAACACATTGGGACAAGATAATTTGTCAGGAAATCAACTTGTTCAGTCAAGACAAGTAATATGGGTAGGGAACTTACCTGTTGCCATTTCAGTCTAGTGCCGACAATGTCGACACCCGACGTCACGGTTCTCATGATAGATTTAATGGCCATTTCATCATGGCAACACATCTGCTCAGCAATATGCACCGTCTGCCAACACTATCTGTGGGGAAAAATTGTGGGGGCGTAATGTGATCCACTTGATGAAATCACTGTCAAAACTGAAACGCATAAATTCTGGCAACGCCACTGCCCTCAAGGGTGGAATGCCAATGGACTCTTCCACAGTACAGAGGGAAAATACAAATAGTATGGAGGGTATTTAACCTTAAGCTCAGGGCACAGTAAAATACACAAAAGTGATACACAACAGAGAAATTAGCAGACTGATTTGGACACAGCAACATCAGTTGTTAGGGGATGGGTCGAGACGGACTGACGTGCAGACAAGTGAAAAATTACAGTAAAGAGCCACCGGGACATGGCTTGTACCCCTGGCCCCTGCAAAATTTGAAATGACAAAAAATTCCTACATGGTCTTTCACACATCCTAAATAATGATGTACAGTTTCATAACGACACGTGATAGCTCAGAGTGTCAAAGGAATGGTGAAACATGACTGGCTTACGACTGCAAAATTCAGCAACTAGATACATGTGCAATGTTCATTTTGATAAAAAATATTAAGACAGAGGCCGAATTATTTCACCTGGTGTACTATTAGCCAAACAAGCGGTTCCTGACAGATAGCCTGTGTTAACAGAGATATCACTGCTAGAAAATGACATAGCCATTTAAGAGCGGGAAGGAGGACTGCGAATAGTGCAGTTGGTAAAGGAACATTTGAGGACACTTGTTGAACAGAACAGAAGAGAATGCAATGTACTGAATTCTGTGAATTTATCAAGCAAGTTATTGCTGCCTGATAAATGCACATTGAAAATATAGGACTAGTACACAAATAATGAGCTGTCAGAAATGGAATTCGAACACACGCCTCCAGGAGAAACTGCGGCCTGAACGCAGCGCCTTAGACCGCTCAGCCATCCTGACTGAATCATTAAAATTCTAGACCAGCTGTCTAACTTTCCGTGATGAGAAGACGAGACCACAGCTTATCCTCTCACTCTGATACTGACGACATTTCCAAATTAAATTCAATGAGGAAAGGAGTAGAAATATCTGCTGTCCTGACTGCAGTAGGAAATACTTTCCACCACCAGGGGGCGGGAACACATTTATGTGACTGATGGTGCAGCCATGTAAGTGGGCAGGGGGAATTGCACAGGGCAGGATAACTGCCTGAACTGGAAATATATAGTGAAGTAACACCAGGAAAAGCTCTTTTTACATCAGTTAACATTACAGATTTCGGAGGGTTCCAGGTTTTACTCAATACAGTTTTCAAGTTTACTCAGTGATCTCGGTTCATGAATAGAGCCCGAGCTGTTCCCTCAGATATCTGTCGCTGGAGGCACCGTGTGGGACAAACCGATTTGTTGTGAGCACATCCTGGTGGTCTGTGCTCAGAGAGGAGAGGTGGAGAATTTACACTGACCGTAATTATGAGACTGAATCAGATATCAACATTCACAGGCGGCAAAAAGGACTTCCATCATAATGCTGTGGATGAAAAGGAATGGAACAATAAAACATATTTGTCAGAAGTGGGATTCGAACCCACGCCTCCAGGGGAGACTGCGACCTGAACGCAGCGCCTTAGACCGCTCGGCCATCCTGACTTGTGTACAAAAGGGCGTTTTCTGTGACTTTCAATGTGACAAGAGCAGCACATGTTTTAGAGGCTGACATACAGCAAAATATGGTACAAATACAAAAAAGTAAGTTTAAGTCGCCAAAAGGACCGTAAGCAATTGATCAATGTTTCCTTTGATTACCTTGTTTCTCTCAAATTTCAGTCAAAAACGATTTTAAGCATGGTCAATCATTATTTGATTAAGTGTATTTAAAAGGTCTTATGTACGTTCCACGAAGAACATTTCCCTTCAGACACTGTCGCAGGACTCCTTTAAAGTGGCCAATACTTTCTGAAATGAGCGAGATTTCTTTACCCGCGGAAGCGGTTTTTTCTGCCCTATTAATTGGAATTAATACAGCGCGATTTTTTACGTTCCCGAACATACTGTGCGTGTGTGACCGCGCACTACAGCGAAACCGGAAAGGCAAAGCGATGGCACTGAATTAAAGGGGAAATAGATGAAATCAGGAAACGACCCCTCCTGAACACGCAAGCTTCACAACTGAGTGGAATTCTTCCATCTTTGACCTAAATTACACACGCCCGCAAAGTGAATGTGAGAAACTTCATTGTCTGTGTAACAAGCACATAATGACTGGGTTCTCTTTGAGTGGGTTGTTAAAGGGTTAATTTTCTCGTCTGCCGATATTTTTACGCAACTGTTCCCGGTTTCTTTATTTATATATTTATTTATTTAATTATTATTATTATTTTTTACTGATTATCGGGTTTACAAACTGTGTGGAATACGCAGTAGGCAGTCGCGCATTTTATGACACGTTTCATCTGAACGAAACCATGAGACGTCTTCTGAGAAAAATTACTGAAGCCCGTTTACGCGATAATATGCAGATTTCAGAAATGTTCTTACAACCTTGTAGGCGAGAAGAAAACCATGCCGTGCGGGACTGGTGGATTTGCGCGAATTAAAGGTCAAATCCCTTGAACTTTCCAGCGAAGGAAAGCAGTCAATACAGACATATAACAGTCATATTTAACAGCCACTTTCTTTTTGCTGCGCGTCAGCCCACTGCACTCCACGGGTGTCAGCCAACATTTTTAGTGGGGAAAAGATTGAATAGCAATACTAAGTGTCATGTGTGACACTCGGTGAAATAATATAATTTTAAAAATTAAACAATACGGTTTTCCTTGTAGACACCAGAGCAAGGCCAAAAGGGTGAGGGGCCACTCGAATATTCCACAAGATGGTCTACCCACTGCACAGTAAAACACACTGAAGTGATGCAAATCATCATGAGAGGGAGATTGGTTCAAACAGAGCGATACAAGCATGGGTTGTTCAGGGAATTAGATATTTATGTTCAGCAGTTAAAGAGAAAATCTATTCTGTCAGAAGTGGGATTCGAACCCACGCCTCCAGGGGAGACTGCGACCTGAACGCAGCGCCTTAGACCGCTCGGCCATCCTGACTGATTTTGTCCTAGCCGCTGCACTGAGATAGGAGCGAAACAGAAAAATGATGAAAATATACTTGATGGAATACTTTCTATGCAAGCAGTGAGTGCTGTGGAAACAAAGAATGCCTCAAGACAGATAACTTCTCCTCTCGCAGTGAAACTGCCGCCATTTCCTAATGAAACAAGGCAGAAGAAATGTCTGCTGTCCTGACCACAGTAGGAAGCGCTTTCCACCACAAGGGGGCGTGAGCACAACAGTAATGTGACTGACGGTGCAGCCACGGAAGGGAGAGAGGGAAGATGTGTGGTGGTGGGTCTAAAATCTAAAAGCTTCCCATACGCCAAATTTCAAATCTATTTCTGCCAAAATGACTGAAATATAGCTGAGTAGTACATTTTTTAATATCGGGTCAGAAAGTCTTGCATTCAGTTTGGTGTCCTCATTGGAAGGACTATGAATGCAAAGTTGCATGCTTCGTACAGTGGTACAGTGGTATTCTTTTGGTAATAATTATATTATTACATGGCAGATAATTTACCAGTAAATGTAGTAGAGACAGAGAAACCAACAGGCCCAACATTCATGATATGCATGCTCCTGAGTCTGTGTAACTGAATAATTAATTGAAAGGGGCGTGTTCAAAATAGCAGTGTGGAGTTCAATCAGTGAGGTCATTCATTATGTGAAGAAACAGGTGTCATTCAGGTGGCCCTTATTTAAAGATGAGGCCAGCACATGTTTTACATGCAATTCACTCTGAAAACCTGAGAAAGATGGGTTTTTCAAGACACTGTTCAGAAGAACAGCGTGCTTCAATTAAAACGCTGATTGGAGAGGGGAAAACGTACAAAGACCTGCAGAAAATGATATACTGCTCGGCTAAAATGATCTCCAGTGCTCTGAAATGGAAAGCAAAACCAGAGAGACGTGGAAGAAAACGGAAGACTACAATTCGAATGGATCGAACAATAGTCAGAATGGCAAAGACTCAGCCAATGATCAGCTCCAGGGAGATCAAAGGTGGTCTGAAGTTACCTGTGAGTACTGTGACAATTAGAGGACGCTTGTGAGCTAATCTATCGGCAAGACACCCCCACAAAGTCCCACTATTACATGTCAAATGGCCTAAAGAGAAATGGAGAAACATTTTGTGGACTCATGAAAGTAAGATTGTTCTTTTTGGGTCCAATTTCATCTCTCATTGTAGTATTTTTAGGAGATCTCTAATGATACAATAAAAATAAAGAAATTCATTTTCAGATCGCCCTGGATCTCAAGCATCTAAAAAAAATTACACAAGGTGGAAAACGTTCTGTAATGCGGATGAAACGTGAATGTGAGATCGCACATTCACAATCACACAAAATGCCGTGGCAATGGCAATCGTGTTCATGCTGTGCTGTTCTATGGCCATTTAAATTTCATAATGTGGCAATCAAACATGCTGTCTTAATTAAGAGTTCCACTAATCCAGCAAATTAAATAAGTGAATCCCCTGTTTGATTGCTAATTGAGCAAAGTAAACAGGGACATGATTAAAGTAACCAAATTAGTTAAAAGGGAGGCGATTCTGTAGTCCTTTACTTGGCTCCATGCAGCATGTCGCTGAAAATATCAGTCAAGTTTTTTTTTTTTTTTTTCCCCAGAAGCATTTCATGCCCTTTCATGTTAGGCACTTTCGTTCAAGTCTGCGTCTGGTTTAATAAAGGACAAGGGAAAGCTCGGATGTTCAACCCCCGGCAACAGGTGGTGGAAATACGCCTTAAAAAAACCGCGATTCCAAATCGTCGCACCCCTAGTCCTCACTGTGCCCATTTATTCAGCAAATCGTGCGTGTGTGTGAGATCCCACATCCTCATAGCGCTTGTGTTGGCCATCAAGTCACTATGCGTTTTAAATACCACGACTCACGCTGCGAATGCGCAGCAGCACTGGTTGAGGTAAACGGATAGACTCATTCGCGAGTCTGGCGAGAGAGGGTTCAATTGTATCATTGTTGTGAAGGGAGACCATATGCTATCCTGAGACTGGCCCAAAATGCACAGAACACTGAGGCAGACAAAATAGTTATTTTCAAAGCCGACCGAAGAGCAGGCAAAGAGGAGGCAGGGCTGTTTTAATGCCGGCTAGAGTGAGATTTAGATTTTGTAGAGTGAGATGATACACCCATTTTCAAAGGTGCATAGTAATGAAGTACATGAACAAAAATATAAATGCCCCATGTCAAATATTGATGGTACAAGGAGTTAACAACTCTGATTGTATGCTGATTTTTACTTGAACAATAGGGATTTCTCTTGATTTGTGTACCATTTTTTAATCCATCTCTCTGTCAGTGAGCATTTGCTCAGTGATTTCATTCAGTACATGGGTGTGGCATTTCCAGACGGTGATCAGACAGAATGAGCAGTTCCCAGACACTCCTTATACTGGGGACAATAGAAGGCCAACCCAAAATGTCAGATTTTGACAAAAGTCATCATGCCTCAGATGTCTCAGGTCATGTGGGAACATGCCACTAGAATGCTGGATGCAGGGATGTCTAACAGTTCCTTGAAGCAGAGCACATTCCAGTTTTGGACTGGCCTGCGTGTTTGCCGGGCATGTCACCCATAGAGCATCTTTGGGATGTTCTGGATCGACATGTCCACGACTGTGTTCCAGTTCCGGATAATGTGCGCCAGCTCCGTGTGGCCCTCCGGGAAGAATGGAATAACATCGCACAGGCCACAATAGACAACCTGACCAACTCCATGCGAAGGAGATGTGTTGCTCTGAGAGACGCAAATGGTGGACCCACAAGATATTGAACATTCAATGTCTTCAACCTGACCCCCAACGTGTTCAAAGGATTGTCACTCCTTTGCAGATGCCAATATAAAGATGTAATGGCTGGTGATCGGAAGATTAGTCATTAACAAAAATCTATTTTGATTCGATTCATATATTGCATAACCCTAATGTTAATAAAAACTCAAATTTGACATGGGGCGTATATTTTTTTGTTCAGTGTAGTTTTTTTGAGGATTTGTACTTAAAGATTTTTTTTTTTACCAGGACTTTGACTTTTACTCCACTACATATCAAAGATAAAAGTATACTTTCATTTTGTTACTTTGACACTGGCAACTTAGTTACTAGTTTTACAACAAACAAATTTTTCGCACAACTGCATTGACTTTGAATGTAATCTGTCGAGCAAAAAATTTGCTTAGCGTCCAATGTGAAAGCGGCTTTAAGAGGATATTTCTTCTTAAAACCCACTTACGCACTTTTTACAAAGATTCTGACATTCACCAATGTTCTCTTCTTTGGAATAGGTTCTTGGGTATGAACAGAATTTATGGCATTCTTCAAAGGACACAAGTGCGAACGATTCTGCAGGTTAAGGACACTTTTGTTGATCTGACATGCAGTTTTTTTTCAAAACTTTAATTTTTAAGTAAATTTTTTTTATAGGTTTTTTTTTAAGGAATTTAAGTAAATACTTAAATTATAGATAAGTAAAATTAAGATATTGGTGAATGAGGCCCACTGCTCAGTTAAAAAGATTTGATTTCTTACTTGCTGTGCAGTTTAAACAAGAATGCTAAACTAAGTGTTGTAGTGGTAGTAGTAGTTTTACTCAGTCGTCACGCAATATAAACCAAAAAATCTACTCATTATGTAGTGACTGAAAAGGCTTAGGCAAACGCTAAAGCTTATACAAGCCTAGCCTACATTCAATTTAAGCAACTCTCCAGGGAAATAACATCATCCATTTTTGTAACTAAATTGGTCAATAAACCATTCATATTTGTAACCCTCTAAAATAGCATTGCAAACCATTCTTTAGAAAACAGAGAGCGAGTCAGTCACACATTTTCAAATTTGCACGGGCACTGTCAAATGATTTATGGGGTGGTCACATATGTTAACTAAGCTAAGCGGAGTGGAAGCATAGACAAAAAAAGATGGATGCAGCACCCGGGTCTGAAAAGTAAGGCCGATGCGGAAATTGCCTTCTACACAATGGCCGGCAGATGGCGACGATGGTGGTTGCAGAAAGAAGTTAAATGCTATAGAAGTCTACTTTCCCACCTGATTTTTTATTTCAATAATGATTTTTCACAGTATTTTATGGCATCTATCGTAAGTTTCAAGTCTCATTCAATGTATCATGATGCTCATTTTTGTAAATTATGGTCCCAAATAGACCAGAATAAAGGATAAAGCCAGAACATGCTTTAGAGGCGTGGCTATCCTCTGGACCTGGTCAGATACAGCCAGATCCACCCCTCGCTCCTCCCAGGATTTTCAGTTCATGCTTTCGTCCAATAGGAATCACATCCAGTTTAAAAAAAGACAAAATGGCGCTGTTCAAATTGCCAAAATTTAGGCATCCTAAATAGTACGCTGAAACCAATGGGTGACGTCATAGTTACTTCATCCATCTTTTTATACAGTCTATGAGTGGAAGCCTCCATAACTTAACATAGCCTAACGTGGCACACCATAGCGATCCGTAGCCATCTGTGGCAATCTGGAGAAATAACTTGCCCATTACAGTGAGAAAACCATGCGCGGAGGTTTTATTAACGTAACAGTAATTTAATGTAGTTACACTATACTGTAGTAACAACCGTTGCCTACCTTAGCTTAACGTAGCGTACCCCATAATCAACAAATGTGGGGTGAATCTACTGGCAAATAAGGGCTACTACATAACTTTAACTCTCTTTAACCTAGCTGAATGTATTTTAACGCAATTCTACGTAGTCTGGGCTGTGGTAATCCCCCCCGCCCCCGCCCCCTTCCCCCTTAGCTACAGAGGCTAACGTAATCATCCCATTAACCCCTACAATAGAGATACATCTCCTTTTCATTTCTTCTTGTCCGCCATGTGGAAGTAACTTTGATTTAGCTCTAAACACTAGCTGAATTATTTTATAATATACCATATCCTTTAATTTCATTACCCGGGAATTTAAAAACAGTGGATGTGTGTGATTATAACCAACCCTATGAATACGGATGGCTTGTTTCTGTAACAAAATTATTGAATTTAAAGTCGTTTTGAAGGTTGATCCCCAAAATTCCACAAAATAAGAGATGTAAGGAAGTATGAGTGAGCAATAAATTATATAAAAAGCCTTATAATTTAATATATCCCTGGTTCTGTGAAGGATTGCTATTAAATTTGATATTTTTCCTTTGATACAGTTAATATGTTGCTTCTGATCAATCATAAGCTCGAAGAATTTTGTCTCAAATTCCTTCAATTTCAACATCACCAATTTTTCGTATAACATGCCCATCAATTTTTTTTCGATTTTCAAAAATCTATTTGGACGGAAAAACAGGTGCTCTTTGGAGAGGATTACACGTTATGAAAAAAAAATAGTTGAAGGGCATCTCTCTCTGTGTTAAGCCGGTGCAAGTCGGTCTCTTGAAAAAAATCCAAGACACTTTCTTCCGTAGTGAAAGAAGTCATTGACTTCTTAGAATGTTATTTTCGCTGTCCTCAAATATTCTGCCATGGTATTCCTCCTTCTGGAATCTCATGATGGAAAACAGTTTATTCTTATACAACTTATTTTTCTTCAGTTTCCCTGGATCCCAATTTTGAATATTTCTTCTTAAGTTTTTATCTTTTTTTTTTTTTTTTTTGCGCGCCCTTTGCAGACCTTTGGTCATCCATGGCTTTCCATTATAAATATCTTCCATCACCCAGCACTTCTTAATAGGACAATGTAAATCATAGAATGAACACTAAAAAATACACCTTAAGTCGAATTACACGTCGTCCCAGCTAAAATTTGCAAGGCCTGTCTAACTCATTCCTTACGGCATATTTTTATATAAAATAGCCGCATTTGCACGGAATACTTTTCCCGAAAATTACACAATATAAAGTATTGAAGTAGCTACTGGTGGCCCATGACCGCGATCGTCAACTGATTTCCTGTTTTCATCGGACTGCGGATGGTCATCCCCGCCGCTGGCACCGGCTTACCGTGGGGAATGAGTCAAGGCCTCACCGTCTGGTGTCCTTAATCTTACTAATTTACATTTACATAAACGTGTTCACTGAATGGTAAACACTGTTGTCACATTTTATTATATCGCAACATTATTAGTTTTTCATTATTTCGTCAAACATTGACAGCTGTCGCGAAAAAGACCGCTTTGCCCGTTTCTTCCCCGACACACGACACACTTTCCGGAGAGCCGCAGTACGGAGTAAGGTTACAGCCGCGCACAAAAATGTGAGGAACAGGCCGCAGTTCATTTCTGTCGCCCCGATCGCGATAGTGACACCGATGCCGTGATAAAAGAGAAAAATGAGAATGAGAATAGCATCCTTTTTGTTTTGTTTCTTTCACTTTGAGACCATATGATGTTATTCGAGGTTTTAACGTCAGTTAGTTTGCCACAAAAATCTTAACTTGAATGCGCCGCAGCCGTAACTTAAGTCTTCGCCTATACAAGCAAAGAGCCGAACTACTAGCCTGCGAATAACATTCAACTCAGCGACTCTCCGCCTGCTTTCATGAGAAATGTGCCAACAGATGAAAACCACCCGCTATAACACATATAGATAATAACTTACTAGAAAATGAAGTCAGCAGCTGACCTGTCCGGAAGAAGAATGACGAGCACTGATTCCAACATAAGGTCGACGAATTCCTCATTTTCTCTCCATCTCAGAATCGCTAAAGCCGCTTTTACACTGGACGCGAAACGAATATTTCGCACGGCAGATTACATTCAAAGTCAATGCACAGACGCGAACACACGTCCCCGTCCCTGAATTGGCCTTGAATGTTAATCTGTCGTGCGAAAAAAATCGTTTCGCGTCCGGTGTACAAACAAGTGTTTGAGCGCGTTTCTCTCAGGCTGACTTTAAGCCTCTCTTTTCAACGAAAGAGTCCGTCTACCTTTTAGGGGTTTCCAGCAGGGTAATCACTTGTACATCAATCGTTACCATTGCCGGAACAAAAACTTATCCAGGATTTTCCGCTACTGATTTTGCTTGCCAGGTTTTGCGCACTGCCAAACGAGACACGCCTGCGCACTGACATTTCTACAACAGCCAGAAAGAACGCCCTCTCTGAAATGACCCATGATTGGCCTAAAAAGTCCCCCAGTTAAAACTAGCTATTTTTTTTTAGAAGTTAAGCGTAAAAAGACTGAACTTGCCAAAATCAAAAATAAAGAAAAATAAATAATTGACTCGGTAAACACATCAGTTTGGCTGAATCCGCATTCTCAGGAATTGGCGGCCTTTTTTCCCTTTCATCTGCCCTTTTCCGTGACCTTGCAAGAAAGTCGCCGGGAGATTATAAATGTACATTGATAAAATTCGGATTTCCTTTCCTTCATCACATTATGAGCTTGAAAGCCTTCGGAATTTATCGAAAAACTCCGGGACATGACCGATTTATTCAAATCGCTTCTGCTGCTGAAGATTACAGACCATATTCAGCCTTTCCTGAATCTGAATTCCAGAATTTGGAAATAAACCACCCCTCTCAGCACACCTAATGAACCAAATCAAGGGCTACATTATCTGCATCATGTGCCCTTGAGATTCAATTCTTGAAATACCTAGATTCTTCCAAGAAATTGTAATAATGTTCAAGAGGTTTCCCGTGATTAAGGTGGGACGATTTTACCCAACATATGTGACTCATTTTGAATCTTGAGAAGTTACTTTTCTGTTGCTTTACATGTCCCTTTTAAATGGTGCTTTTATGCAGGGCACTGATTTACACATTTAAAGGTCCCCTATTATGTCACCAGGAACACAATTAATTAGTTATTACAAGCCATTTCAAAATCTTTCCCCTCTTGACATCAATTGGGGAAGTAACCAACCAGAGGCAAGAAGAACTGATCACCTTCAGCCAAGCAGTCAATCAGATTTCATTATTCTGGGAGGTCACTCCACCTTGTGATGTCAGGGAGGGGAGACTAATAATTGCTAATTAGCTGAGCACCTGGTGGCACAATAGGGGACCTTTAAGGGCCGCGATTCTCCCTCCCCTTTCCCCAAAATATCCACCCTCTTTTTTACTGCCCTTAGCATTCTGCAGAGCAAAATGCTAACAAAGCACGGCACCCCACTGGCTAAGGCAGGGGCACAAACTGACCCGTAAACGGGCCAAGAGGCTGCAGGTCTTCAATCCTACCAAGCAGAAGCTCACCTGAAAGCACTAATTTAATCAACTGATCTAGGCCTGCACAACTGATTAGTTGTATCAGGTACGCTTCTGCATTGTTGGAGTGAAAACCTGCAGCCTCTTGGCCCGTTTACAGGTCAGTTTGACACCCCTGGGCTAAGGGATTTCCCCTTAATCCTGAAAAGTAAGACAACGTGAGAGTAGTACGTGGGGCTCACACCCCAATCCTGCAGAACTAGTCTCCGGTGGTTTCTGGAGGACTTCCGTTCAACTGATGGCTAATTTAAAACTTTAAAACAAGGTCTGTGGGCTCAAGCTAACCACTGGCTTTTATATTTACTGCGTGTCAGCCTTGGTCTGTGCATATGTGCAGATTTGGTCTGAAAGAGTTCATTTGCAAAAATGGAAAAAAGTCATTCATCGAATGAATAAACACCAGCTTGATTAATATTCCTTCAACCGCAAAATAAAGAAACCAACATTTATGAAAAATTAAAATAAAAACAAAAACGGTATCTTATTGAAATAACCCATTACTAATTTTATTGATATTTCTTGCAGTGCAGAATTAACAAAATCTTGATTAAGAAAATAAATCAAATACCTATTTTTACAAATGAACTCTTACTGAGAATGTAATGGCAGAACAAATGCAACAATGCAGTGCACATGACCAGTGAGATATGAAGTGTTGTCCATGGTGACCTTCTCAGCAGAGAGTCTAGTTTCATGTTCTATACTCCGTATATTGCTGTATTGGCCACCCTCATGTCTCCAAAATCTTGTCAGTGTTTTGTCTCTTGAAAAGCCTTCCTGTTTTTTAACCATTGTGCGCACTCACTCACTCTTCCCGACAACATAGCCACTTATGGTATCAATTACCTCAATAAATAAGTCATTTTATCATCATCTCATTAATGCCCTTTTTTGTTCATCCCATACACTCGCACTTCCTGTCAACTCTGCAGCTTCTGGTTACGTTTACACCATAACATATGACATAATTTCTTTGTCTCTCGTTTAAGCCCCAAATGTCTGTCTTCTTTGATTAGCTTCAAAGAATGCATTCAACTCAAGGCTTCCTTCAATTTGATTACTCATGGATGCCTCCAGTATTAAACCAATGTTAAAGTTGACTCGGGCCTTCTTCCACAAGGGGAGAATAGCTCTCATTGTGACTCCATCTTCATTGCAAAGTCCAGTGAATGCTTTTCCATGTGGCAAAATCTGTTCACACTATATGGGCTTCATGTAAATACACAGTTGCAATGCTCCGAGTTGATTGTACACCACAGTTGAATCTATTCTTGTCAGTGATGCTGGCTCAATTGTAGGTAACAGAATAAATGGTGGGTTAATGTATTGTGGGGGCACTTGGCATTAGACCCTTACAATGAGAAAACACACATATCAGAAGCAGAAAATGGGAGTTTATTGACATAAATCACAACAAATAGTGATCAGAGTATACATAAAATAAAGCCAAGACATATTTGAGATGCCAAAAACAAAACCTGATTAAACACAAAAAAAAGGTTCATCTGGTTCCTGAGCTCATGTTAACGGAAACATCTTTTGAGAAGTTTTAACATAAATAGGCAAAAACTGTTAACTGTGATTGAGTCATGGTTAAATCAAGGTGAAAAATCCCAGTTCAGAGAGTGAAAATCCAAAGTATTTTCTCCCAACCACCAGGACTTGTTCATCACTGAAATTCCTCAGCAAAAAAGTTTAACCGGAGAGTGAGATCAGCTGGCTGACCTCTTAAGTGAAACAAAACTGTCAGGAGGAATTTAACTCCGTTCCTCACACTTCACACCACAGGTCATAACAAATGAACCAAGCAGAAGGAGAAAGATCTGCATAAGTTTGCCCCTGGATTGGGTTTAAGAGCAGAATGAAGAGAGTGGATTGGGTTTAATAGCAGAATGAAGAGAGTGGATTGGGTTTAAGAGCAGAATGAAGAGAGTGGATTGGGTTTAAGAGCAGAATGAAGAGAGTGGATTGGGTTTAAGAGCAGAATGAAGAGAGTGGATTGGGTTTAAGAGCAGAATGAAGAGAGTGGATTGGGTTTAAGAGCAGAATGAAGAGAGTGGATTGGGTTTAAGAGCAGAATGAAGAGAGTGGATTGGGTTTAAGAGCAGAATGAAGATAGTGGATTGGATTTAAGAGCTGAATGAAGATAGTGGATTGGGTTTAAAAGCAGAATGAAGGTAGTGGATTGGGTTTAAGAGCAGAATGAAGATAGTGGATTGGATTTAAGAGCAGAATGAAGGTAGTGGATCGGGTTTAAAAGCAGAATGAAGGTAGTGGATTGGGTTTAATAGCAGAATGAAGAGAGTGGATTGGGTTTAATAGCAGAATGAAGAGAGTGGATTGGGTTTAATAGCAGAATGAAGAGAGTGGATTGGGTTTAATAGCAGAATGAAGAGAGTGGATTGGGTTTAAGAGCAGAATGAAGAGAGTGGATTGGGTTTAAGAGCGGAATGAAGAGAGTGGATTGGGTTTAAGAGCAGAATGAAGATAGTGGATTGGATTTAAGAGCTGAATGAAGATAGTGGATTGGGTTTAAAAGCAGAATGAAGGTAGTGGATTGGGTTTAAGAGCAGAAGGAAGATAGTGGATTGGATTTAAGAGCAGAATGAAGGTGGTGGATTGGATTTAAAAGCAGAATGAAGGTAGTGGATTGGGTTTAAGAGCAGAATGAAGATAGTGGATTGGGTTTAAGAGCAGAAGGAAGATAGTGGATTGGATTTAAGAGCAGAATGAAGATAGTGGATTGGGTTTAATAGCAGAATGAAGGTAGTGGATTGGGTTTAATAGCAGAATGAAGATAGTGGATTGGGTTTAAGAGCATAATGAAGATAGTGGATTGGGTTTAAGAGCAGAATGAAGATAGTGGATTGGATTTAAGAGCAGAATGAAGATAGTGGATTGGGTTTAAAAGCAGAATGAAGGTAGTGGATTGGGTTTAAAAGCAGAATGAAGGTAGTGGATTGGGTTTAAGAGCAGAATGAAGATAGTGGATTGGGTTTAATAGCAGAATGAAGATAGTGGATTGGGTTTAAGAGCAGAATGAAGATAGTGGATTGGGTTTAAGAGCAGAATGAAGAGAGTGGATTGGGTTTAAGAGCAGAATGAAGAGAGTGGATTGGGTTTAAGAGCAGAATGAAGATAGTGGATTGGATTTAAGAGCAGAATGAACTTAGTTGTCCCCATTCTTCTCCCTGCACATAGATTCAAAAGACATCCTCCAAAACAATAACTTAAACAAAAAAACTAAATGCCACTTAATTAACGATACCCATTTCAGCCAAAGATCCTCAAACCCAAACGTGGTCCTGGTTAAGGTAAGGTGAGGATGGAAAATAAGCAGTTGTCATCCTTCATGGATTGTGAAGAACAGCGTTTTTAGCGCACCTCTAACATCAACTCTGCGCCCAACCAAACCTGCCCTGGATATCAGTTGACAGAGCAATTTGCTCGCTATTATAACCGTCAAATATCCACACTATTACAAATTAAAAAATCTGAATACCTTCATTCTACAGTACAAGAATTGAAGGAATTAACTTTCAAAAGGAATTGGTTTCATTCACAGACATTTCCACGTGGTCAGTGGGCAGACGAAAAAAAGCAGAGAAAATAATTTCCTTTAAATGAGAGCTCATGCAAACTAACAAGCTCAAGCAGGGAAAAGCCTGCTAGTATTTGGGGTGTGTGCACATAACAGGCAAAGAGCCCAAGCTGGCCTGCAGCCTTAACTTTTATGTCAAAAATACTCTTCGGCAGTGTTAGAACACTACAACTCTTGGTCCTGGCAGGAACCAAAATCGATTTGGTTTGATGCTGCCACAGGGATTTATTTATTTATTTATTTAAAAAAAAAAAACACCTTTCAAGCATTATTTGCAACTTCAATAATCCAGCACTAGGGGGCGAAACACTTGATGGGAAAATGAGTTTGTTTCTTTGGAAGCAGCCCTACTTCTTCCAAATAATATCCCGAAAAACCGCGCCAACGTGTTCTACTGCTTCAGCACACCTACTCTAAAAGACTTTGATCAAACTTCACATTTTATTTACCTACAAAACCACTTGCCAACACAGCATTATAGTGCACTGAATACATAATTACAGTACACATTGTGCTCCGTAAGCCAACTGTGGAGTACTAAGCCAAGCCCTTTACAAAAGGAAAACATGACGCATTAACAATTAACCTGATATCACAAGTGCCACTGAATTGCAAATAATGATGAACGAGTAAATTATTGAACAAAATGTGGAGATTGTGTATGTGCTTTAAGACACTTCCGGAAGCGCTATTCAGGCACTTGGTGCCTCCCGTCTATTTAACATGAGCCCTCCTTTGACAGAACAGAGGAATAGAGCCAAATGCTGCCAAACAGGGGGGGAAATTTTTCTTTGACCCATCAGTGACAAACATGGTACAGTCACAAGATTGCACCTTCAACCATGGTAAAACCCAGACTGGAATCAAAAAATTCAGCTTGAATGAAAAAAAAAAAAAAGCCTTTTATTGCTGATAAACAACTAACCACAGCGAGGATGGCATCTTGCAGACATATAGCATAGATCTAGCTTGAGAGAAATATCATGCGGACTGAAGCAATTTCAGAGGGCAGGTTGTGCAAGTTGAAAGCTTCTGGTATAAAATCATTGCATAGGATAACCTCTTCGATACAGAAACTAGAAATGAGAACTTTGCCAAAACTGGAGCAATCTTATTGTCCGACAGTAGCAAACTGTCTGGTCGGAGTCCTTGATAACTGCTCTACTCAACCACAGTGTAAAAAAGAACATTAAGCAAAATAATGAAATTCAGTGATACTTAATATAAAGTATTAAAAAAAGCACACTTCATTTATATGTCAGCAGAAGTAAGCTGTGTAAATGAGATTTTAAACACAAAAACCCAAGGAAATACAAAATGTGTAGGTTAGCCTTCATAAGAATGTCACAGTTTAACACCAAACAAAGACCATAACGGCATCATCAAATCCCAAATTTACAACAAGCAGGTTGATTGGACGAAAACCTCCCGTGGCATCCAACAGCCACGGCGGAAAAACACAGACTGCATTAACAAATAATAGAAATTCACAAAATAACACAAATGGACACATTTTTGGATGATACAATTTTGGACCCTTCAGCTTGGTAGACTTGTTACTGGTATGCATTTAAATCAGGATGGAAATTCCCTGTGAGAAGATGGCTGGACACGCATGAGTATCATGCCAATATCCAAAAAGTTCTGAACATGAATGAGGTGAACACAAATTCAGGCATTCTTTTTCCTACAAGTTGGTCTGCATCTGTGGCGGCCAAACCGGATCCTAAAGCGCCACAGGACAAGCTGTTTTTTGCCCTTACCACCCAATTTAAGCCGCTTTCACACCGGACGCGAAACGAATTTTTCGCACGACAGATTACATTCAAAGTCAACGCAAAGACGTAAATACAAGCGTTGCGCGAGTATTCGCGTTTTTGCATTGGCTTTGAATTTAACCTGTCGAGCGAGAAATTCGTTTTGCGTCCGGTGTGAAAGAAGCGTTATACCGATTAATTTTTATTCATTTAATTGATTTATCTATTGTTTAAAGACACTTTCAGCACATTATTTTATGGCTGTACCCCGTCACCCTTTGTAACCATTCTCAACAAATAAAGGAATAAAGGTCACATACTATTCAACCATATTTAGGGCAATTTAGCAGATCCAGATATCCTGACAAGCATGTCTTTGGACTGTGGGAAGAAACCGAAGTGCCTGGAGGAAACCCACACTAACAGAGGCAGGACATGAAAATTTCTACCCATTAAACCAAATGAGGTAATTTGGCTCTACTACGAAGCCAGTTCAGCATACTTCCTGCTGTCTGACCTCACTTAACCTAACAATCGCGATCACACAACTCGGTAAGTGAACCCAGGTTTTTGCAATCCAGGTTTGTGCGCTTTCACATAAAAGGGGCGGTGTTTGAAGCATATAACCAATCACAAACATGAACAGACCGACTGGAAGCAGAGCGGCGTGCACAACCGGCCAAAGGTTTTTGCACACTCCAATATTTTCTGTAATCTAACATTTTTTTTTTTACCATATTTTGTCTTGTTTAATGGTCTGATATTGGTTGAATAAGAGAGGCAGGAAAACTGAAGCCCAATATATAAACCATGCATATAACACAACAAATTAAGAAAAACCAGGATGAGTCATTTTGTCAATATTTAAGCAAATCAATAATGATGATCTAATCCAGTGCTTCCCAAATCTCTCCTGGAGTCACACCTGTCCTGCATGTGTTAGATCTCCCTGCTCCGGCCCAGGTGACTCACATGACCAACTCATTATCAAGCAGCTTCAGGGGGTTATAGTGAGCTGATCGATTCAATGTCCATAATGGATTCTTTGTGGATTTTTCTTGTAAATTTAGTATTTGTCATAAACAAGTATTGGGTTCCAGTGATATATATATTTTTTTTTTATTTATTTTTTTTTTTTTTTGCAAACATACATGTAAGATAAAGATTTGACAAGATCTTCGGGCGTGCAAAAACTTGGGCTGGTCATGTACATTTCAAATGAGAAGCAAATGCTAACATTTAAAAATATGAAGAATAAAAACATGTCATCCAGGCAAAGAGTAACACCGTAGCTGCAGCCAAATGTAGACACGAGAACTGGCAAAAAAAAAAAAAAAAAAGAATTGCCGACTGTGTAAACGCGCAAGTTAATGATAATATCACTGCAAATGGCTCCTGTGTTCCGGATTGTATACACTGCTGCAGCAGTGATTATTTAATTCACTACTGCAGCAGTTAATAGAATCAAGACAACTGGAGCCATCTTGTGAGCAAATCCATCTTTTTTTCTACTTCACAGGATATGTTTGATACAGCACCCAGCCTATTGCGTAAAGGGATGTGCGCAGCTTTTGTTATCATTTATATCATCACCCCTTTCTCTCCAATGAGCTCCTCTCACTATATGTGCACCAAGGTCAAAGGACCTTCCAGGAATGGGCAGGCCTCTTTCCAAGAGAACGGACTGGTCAGTATATACAGTACAGTGCAAAAGTCTTAGGCACCCAGCACTTTTCTGTATTGGATGTTTACCTTTGTTTGCATATTAGAGTTCCTGAAGATAAAAAAGTGAATTAGAAATTCCAAATGCTAATTTAAAGAAAAGCCTCAAAAATAAATGTTTCTATTCCATTAAAAATAGTCAAAATAGATACTATAGTCTTGACAGAGCCTTGATGTCAACACCATCATAGCGGTTCGTAATTTCTTGAAGGGACAGACGCAAATGAGACAGTCTGCAGAAGACCGGTGGCAAGTTCTCCACACTGTTTGGGACAAGCAAAAAGCCAATCATCTTATAAAACTATAGCATAACAGGACAGTGTCCCAAATTTTTGACAAAGGGTAGTCACACCAAATATTGATTTAATCAAGTTTTTAACAATCTACAGCTCTGTTTACTACATTTCTCATTTATTAGAAACTTCACATTTCATCATTTTTGCAAGCATATTTGCCCCAAGAAATTGCTTTCACCCCTTTGCACAGAAGCCAAATTTGATTATTTATGGGTTACCCAATTTAATGCTTTATAATTCAAGATTTAAGCTTCATAAAGAGGAAAAATGTGGCTCAACTCAGAACAGACACTTACAGCATTTAGCATTACATCGTATTTCAGTTTATTTTCATGATTTTGGTAGAGAAAACTGGCTACAAATATAAAAAATCTTCATGAGAATTCACCATTGAAATTGTAAAATAAAAATAATAATTCTGAGGATTGAAAAATGGCTGGGGGTTAAAACGATACATTTCTGAGATAATAAGCTCCAAGACCACAAGTACTCTTCGTCTAAACATGAGATACTGAATTTATTCACTTTTTATAAGCCAAATAAGATAACTAACCAGGTGGCTTCCCAACCTCCCAGAGCCCTGAAAATGGCGCACTGTCAATTCATAAAATAATATTTTTAACGCAAGTCAAGTTTGTACTCATGAAGTTCAACATGAATGTATGATTTTCTGGTTAAATTTAGCATGAGTTTATCAATATAGGTGTAGCTCGACATCAATGGTCACCAGTGACCTCTCCAAACCAAAAACATGCCTTTTCTCCACGATAAAGTTCAGAGTCTCGTCCATTTTTCTACAAAGCCGCGTCAGCAAGCACACATTCTCATTAGAGGAACTGCTTATTTTACGGTCAGATCGTTCACTCAGGCGGAAAGCTTTCCATTAACAATTCTGATCATCCAAGCGAAACAAAGGTTGTAACAACTTTTTTCACACCCCATTAGGAGCAAGTACAACTCGCAACCCTGTAGTAGTTGTTCACATTTTAAACGGGTTAAAGTTTAAGGCATTACATTTCATTGAATGTGATATAAATTCTAAAACAGACCGCCTCCAAGTAAAATAGCAGCACATTGGGTAACAAGAGTAGTCGATACTGCAATGTGACAAACTAGCTTTGTGATCATGGTGGTAAGGCGAAAATAAGAAATGGCTGGCTAGTTAGCTAGCTCGCTAGAAGTACATACAAATAAAGTTTTACTAAAACATAAAAACTCAAGTGCACTCACAATTGCTCCCCAGTCTGTTTTATTCAGTATAACTGCAGTATAACTGCCATTTTCTGTCTCAGAATCTCTATTTATCTTATCCCTTAAATATAAGCTCATCACTCCAGGCTTGTTTCTGGAAGTCTTTTTTTCCACGCAATTACGTCATTCTCAGCTGGGCAAAGTACAGAATAGAACCCAACTTCTATTTACGCAAGTGGTTCAATACTTTCTGAGGGTCTAATCAATGTCTTTCAATTACTGAGGAAAGCTTACACTGTGTGGAATTGGATAAAAATCGTGTCAATCAATAGGTTATTACCAGGAGAGTTTCACGTGGGCGTGTACTACAGTTATGCTGTACGCAGACACCTTGAAACAACCACTGAAGTGACTGTATTTCCGTAAGATCTTGTATGAGGCTCTAAAAGACAGCAGAGTTCTTCGAAAGATGAATCTATGCGCAAATCCACAGTAGGAAATTACGCGTTTTTAATATCTGATCTGATGACCATAATTGACCTGATTCTTAAACTACTTAATTGGAATACCATTGGGACACTGTGGCTGTAGTGGTTGCTACAGAGGACAACATTTTTTTTCTGTCACAAGAGATATTTTTTTAAGCTGGTCGATAGATACTGTGGGCAAGTATATTGAGCAGTTTGCACATCAGGCTTAGCTGAGGAGTTTAATTCATGCAACTCTTGAAAAACAGGGATGGGAGTGAACCCGTCCATATTCTAAACCGTGTTTGAGCTCTGCTTGCTTGCGAATATTCAAAAACTGATCCGGTTGCAGTGTAAATTGGCAGTTTCATGTCCACGTGCATCAACAACTGCACAAAGGGGTTAAATGTGCCTAAGATTTTTGCACAGTGTTGTATATGGTCTATATACAACATGCAGGCACATTATGAACAAGACAGCACTCAGAGCACATGACTCCTTCAGTGTGTCTGTCACCAAGTAGTGAATAAATATGGGTGTGGCGGCCTTATATGAAATTGAATCCATCCTTGGCCCATTACACACAGTTTCACAGAAAAAAATGACATTTGATTGAGAAATTTGAGAGATATTGTTTGTACAAACAAACAAAAAGACAAGCAGTCGCGGGTGAAAGTAGAAAGTGTATTTTTTGTGTGATACCAGCTCAGCTGATTCTTGGGTCATTACGTGGATTGACCTGATCGCTAATAGCTAAATGTATGAGCTTACGATCATCTGACCATAAATGGTGCCAAGCACAACAAACTCCACCCCAGATAAACGTTTAGCGCTTTGTTTGTTGAATAAACTGGGACCCCCCCTGACATTCCACACCTACCGCTAATAAGCCAAATGACACCACCCCATAGTGTAGCATTAAGTTGGAAGCAGAGTTTTAAAAACATGCATGCTTTGAATCCAGTCAGAAATGTTTTGAGTGGATTTCAGGAAACTATCGAGAAAAAACTCTTCGGCTTTTTCGTGACTTTGACCATGACCCAATTAGGTCGAAAATTTTATCAGGTTATCCTTGGACCATTGTGCACCTTACTTGAAAATTTTAAGCAGCTTGATCAAACCGTTTCTTTGCTAAACTGCAGGCAGACACATAAACAAAGGCCACTTAAAACAATACTGCAACATTGACAAACATTTGCTTTGGAATTGTGCAGTCAAGTCCTACAGAATTCAAGTTGCCTTGAATTTAATTTATCTTCCCAAGTTCCACTCTGAAACATCAGAGTTGTGCTTTCCTCCATTTAGAATTCAAGTGCAAGCCAAAAAATTAAAATAGCGCAGTACATAAACAAGTATCGTACTGTAAACATAGCCATAAACAGTAGGCAAAATCCGTGTAGTTTGAATCAGAGATGAGCGAGAAAGAGTGAATGTGGTGGATACAAGTTAAGTCAGCAACTTTTTTTGCTTGAAGTAGGAATCAAATCGATTCTGCGCGTAGTCCTGAAAGGCAAAAAGGGAAAAAGCGTTTATCTCCAGCAACCTTTCGACACCACAACAACATCCTTTGGCCAGTCAACAGTCCGATGAAGATACACTTTTTGAATACCCATTTGTGCCCAAAGTAATTTCTGCAAACGTTTTTTTCCGACTCTCACTTTCAATCTGTCTGTGAAGCAACAGGTGAGAAATCCTCACCTGACCCCAAAACCTAGCTGGGATTCTAACCTCAAGACTCTTTCTACTGTTACAACTAAACACACTATGCTGTTGGTCTCACTTATAGCCTCACTTTATAAGAAGACTATACACTCTTGTAAAATAAAACAAAGACTGCTAATAAAGCTATGATGCCTTTAAGTTACCACATAGTAAAGGTGCCGAAAGGGGTCATATGCCCACTTTCCAGTTCAATATTTTCCATTTTCACAGAGTTTTTTGTTGTCAAAAAGCATCGAGTTACACCTGTACAGGCTGTATAAGCAGCACCTCAGACTCAAGCAACCTGAAACCAGCTGTTTTAGCTCCTGTCTCTTTAAGGCCCCCTTCCCACTCTGCAGCAACTGGCCAATCGCGGTTCAGGAAGCAGTGCTTGGTTAAATAAAGATAACACATTGAAAAGTTGGGTTTGGACTGCTGAGGGAGAGTGGTAAAAATTAATTTTAACCACCGACTCTTCACTTTGTCTTCCTCTGGAAGAGCATACAAAGGGAATTAGCCATCACACTAAAGAATGCAGTGTCTTCTCGACATGGCCATACGCACTAAATGAACTCATCACGGCCTCTGCTCCACCTAGCTTTGTCCAAAGGTGTTCTAAACCCCCCGGCCGTAGGGAAATATTCAAACATGCTACTCCGAGATGAAGACATGTTACAGAGGAAAAGGCTAGGCTTCCAATAAGACTTATCAGACATTTCAGGAGCTGTGTTTTCTGTCAGACACAGGGATGACAACAGCTGAACATGATTTCAGCTGAAAGCAAGCAGGGGGTTCGGGTCCAGGGCAGAGCCCAGTAGGAGGCACAGAGGACCGAAGCCCCCCAGAAGCTCCAGACATTTTGCATTTTAAGAAGTTTGAAATTGTTCTTATATCAACATATTTGTGACATTTAGGTTTAAGGATGACTATGATCATTAGTGACAGATATTGAAATTATTAAATACATGTATAAGAAAAACCATTCCTATGAATAAAGTGACTATATGACACCCAGCAGTGTTTGGAAATATTCAATTACAGAAAGAAGCTTAACTTCATGATCTCTTACTCAGTCCATAAACACAAGATTAGGAACAGGGTTCACAATCACCAAAATTAACATACAATTATGATGAATTACAAAAACAGCTTTGATATATTGTTCAGCTTTTTTTATTTAAATGAGCTGACCATCACCAACGAAGTAAGACTGAAGTTAAAAGGAAATTAAATTTTAAATCACAGAAAGGAAAGGACCAAAAAAAAATAATGCAACTAGAATAAAGTCAAAATAAGCTTTCTAACTGTTAGTAATTCCTACCACCATGATAAAATAAATGTTTAACCACATTTACCGTGTTTCACGAATTATGTGCTCCGCCGATGTCAGCATTTGCACGTATGAAATTATGTAACGCCACTTTTAATATTTTTACTCCTCACAAATACGTCCGGTCATTGCCCGTATTACAAACTGTGGAAGACTTGCTAAATATGCCTCATATCGGGTTACTTCAGCGCTCATTTCCGCTGGAATGAAACTTAAGACGAACTGTTGCACACGCTCACCTGTTGGTGTCCACTATATACCCATTAGATTTTCTCATCATATTTAGACGATTTAGGAGAAAGACCAAAAAGGATTTAAAAATGCGGAAATCCGCACAAAATTGTCATCCCTGCAGACAGAATAACACTCTCTGGTGAGGACTTTGTTTTTCATGACTTTGCTGACATTGTATGGGCAAAAAAAAAAAAAACACTAAAAAGAAGGGAAAAACCAGAAAAGCGTAATATAACCCCTTTGAATTACTGTTGCTCTGCAGTTCCCCAGGCTGGATTTCAGAAGCAGTTCCTCATACACTTACCAGATAACCAAACTCAATTGTAGACATCTTGGCTTGAATAATGGACCATAAACCCCACAGGAAATGGGAGGAGAGGGCATAGCTGGGACAAGAGGGAGAAATTTAGTACAGTTGAGTGGAGCTCTAAGACTGCCGTGCCATGGCATTGCAAGAATCAAAATGGCGTAGCGACGCTGCCCATACCAGTCGCTTTCCTTGATCAGTTCGTCCTCAACCCTCGCTTTCTCTTCAGGCGTCATGCCTTCTGAATACCCTCCACTTTCTCTTAGATAGCTCCGGAAGAAATGTAACTACAAAGTAAAATGGGGGAAGTCATGTCAAATTATGCAAAATGAATACCATTTGCAAGCATGGATTCACCTTCATAAAATGATTTTGGAAACATGTGACACCACATCTGGCCACTACAACAAATCAATTTTTTCCCCAGTCGAGGCAGTTTAAAACCCCTTTGTGCAAACATAAGGCGCCAGCATCCATAAATCCCAAAATTTTATTTCCAAATAATTCTGTAAATGAATTTACAAATGTCTTGCTTCACTGGAATAATTTTCCAGAGTCTCTGTGACACAAATACTGATCATAAAGCCTTAAATAGGCTCATGCATCACAGGAAAAAATTGGCATTATTTGTATTCTGCGCAAAGGGGTTAATCAATACATCAACAAACCAGAATTTAAAAAAATGTTAAAGTCTATACAATAGCTACCAAATTTGTCTACAGATACACTGCCACTCCAAAAAAAAGTTGCCTGTAGCGCTTATTACAGAGCAGATTTCTGGTGTCATTGTTTTGAAAAGCGTGTGCAGCATTAGAATATTTATTTTCAATCAGGGTTTAAATTAACTTTTGATCGAGATGTTGTATTGACGGTAGGATAGCTGAAAAACACTGTAGTTTTTTCCAGAGACTTTTCTCTGGTTAAATATATTACTGCGCCATCTATCACTTGTTGCTTCGCCAACATTATTATTTTTTTTTTGTATCGGGAAGAGGCTAATTATCCGGATATACAATAACCTGCCGTGGGAAGGACATGTGGAGGTAAGATAATTATTCATCTAAACTAAACATTGGAATAGTGTCTCCTATCAACTGCTTGCCCACATATTCTGTCTCATTAAGATAGTTATATAAAATTTGTTTAGTTTCTTATCAAGGCTACCGATGCATTTGCGCGTGGCTTTCTGCTATGTGTGACAACTGCAGGTGGTTTTCTCTCCTGTACAGTAATGGATGGGAAAAAGCAGTCAAAAATATCAGGGTACTTTATTCAACGAAGCCAGCCTACTTCACCACCGGCGCGTAATCAGATCTCGTTATTACAAGATAAGGTGTATATTTTTTTCCAGCAAATGCAATGCGCTACCGTACATAATACCGTTCTTCTCTCCCCAAACATAACCACAACCGCAAAGCATTTGGGGAATTGAAGTCAAAACAGATAAATACATTTTCCGTTCTTACATTAATTTTCGTTTAACCCTTGGGGACGGTTGTGCGCATTTTATGCTCTTTTCATTGTTCTTTCTTTTCGATAATTCTGGCTGTGTTCATTCATGTAGAATGAATTTTGCTAAGATTGCGTGTTTTTATTTGTTCTTGTTATTTCCAGCTCAGCTCTTACAGTAAGGCTAAAAGACACCGTGTAAAAGCAAGTGTTACATTCAGACTGTTCGGTGCAAAAAATGCGCCACTGAAACCCAAAACTACAATTTTTGATCTCACTTCCATGAAAGCATAATCCATACATTTTATTATATCTGCGTGTCAATCAATAAAGTTACAAGACTGTTGACTGTGTCACTTTGTTATTGCACTTTAACTGCTTTGTTTTCTTTTTTTTTTAAGAGTAAATAAACACAGACGCCTGCCCCCGGCCACCGTCCCACTGCCCCCGCCCCCGCCCCCGCCCCGTTCGCAGTCCCTCCCACCCCCCCGTTCACCACCTTCACTAACCAGTTCTCTGCGGGAAACCCTGTATATGGTCATAACAGTAAATATTTGTCTATCTGCAACCAGTTATGAGTTATAATAGAAAATATATTATTTTCAGCAATGACCCTGACATCCCTGACATTTAGGCCCCAACCGCTACAGAGACGATCAAAGCTACCCCATCATGCAGCATATGGTTGGAAGCAGAATTGAAAAATGTATGTTTTGGTTTTGGGTTGAAGTTAATGTGATGACTTTGAAGGAGGTTTCAATAGAAAAGTCTTTTTGACATTCCGATGACTTTAACCTGATCATCCCCTAAATTTAATTAGGTCATCTACGGATCATTGCCCACCTACGGTGAAAGTTTGAAGTCAATCAGTGCAACCATGTGGACTGTATATTGTTAGCACACAGACACACAAACAGACAAAAAAGCACAAACAAACCACACCGATAACAATATCATCCTGTTGACTCTGTTGCGGGCAAGGTGAATATAATCCTGTCCACTGCTATAGTGAAAAGTGCGGAGTTTCAAAGATTGGTATGGGTCAAACTTCAGGGGGGTCCAGGTCATTGCTCAGAAACACTAATTTTCCAATACATTGCAAAAACCACCGTAGATAGGCATTTGGTTAGAATTGATGACATATGGGAAGTCACATATGAAGATTAAAATGACACCATGACCTTTAACCTGCGAGGGGGGTCTGCATCGCATGGCACTGTTTATTTATGAAATGAGAAGCTATGGGCTTCATCAGTTACAGTTAAAATAATTATTGCCAGCTGAAACAACTGAATCACATAAATGTTTCAATCATAGTATTTGATGATTTCAATCCACACTGCAACTTTTTTTTTGGTCAGGCAGCGTAAAAAAACATAATCTGAGGGCTATTTCTTCTATTTCTCAGTGAAGGACAGACAGGGGATGTGGAATTGTGGCTCATCCGATCCACCGAGAATTAAGAAAAAAAAATACCCGTTGGAGCAAGAAGTAACGTCCGATACTCAAGCTATTGAGAACTTAAATTTAGAAATAATGTTTCACAACAGATTACACAGTTGAATGGAATTAAATGTCCGGAGTTACTGGGTATTAGGACACACATCCCTTTGCCACAAGGTCTGTACAGAAAATAAGATAATATCCCTTGGATAGGCCATGTGTAAGATTCACAAACAGAGTTCAACTGACCTTTTGTTCTCTGGTGGGATAATTCTCCATGTTCGCCTTGTAAAATGGCCACTTGTCATAGGTGTAGTCATATACCCACTCACAGAAGTGATTGCCAAAGTCAAAGCCCCTTAAAAAGCAGAGTTTTAGATTTGAAACCTTTGCAAGCAAGCTACATGAACTGTCAGACCCAAGGCAGTATTCATGCCTAGTAAAGACATGGCAATAGTTAATTAGAAATCAGGTCCTGTCGGGCAGCAACAGGCCGAGGCCAAGCAACAGAGTAGCGTTGCTTGACACAGGGAAACACAGGCTCAATGAGACAACAGTCAACTCAGCCAGAATGAGGCATCAAAAAAGTCCTTTGCTGCCTCGTTCAACCCCAATTACCAGGCTTTTTAATGCATTTCCACCAGGATACAGGGTGCTTTGGCTGCATTTTTTACTTTATTTTAACATCACATAGCATGAGTGGTGAGAACAGGCCATTCAGCCCTCAAGGCTCACCAGGTTCTTATTACTATAGTGAATCTATCACTTCAGATACTCAATAACTCAATGGTATCTAGTACTAAATCAAGCCTGCACTTGAAAATTCTTTAGGTTGCTGCCTCAAAAATATGGTCAGGCAAGCTATTCCACCCTGAGATTACTCATATTTCCTAGTATCAGTGCTAAATTTACTCTTGGCCAACTTACATTTGTGACCCCGAGTTCTACTAACAAAACTTGGCCAAAGTAATCCCACATAATTCACTTTGTTCATCCTTTTAACACAGGGGTCCCCAATCTTTCCCAGAAAGGGCCGATGTGGGAGCAGGCTTTCATTGCAACCAAGCAGCTACACACCTGATACTATTAATCAAGCTTATTAGCAAAGAGTCTAGGGGTTGATTAGTAGTATCAGGTGTGTAACTACTTGGTTGCAATGAAAGCCTGCACCCACACTGGCCCTTTCAGGGAAAGATTGGGGACCCCTGCTTTAACATATCTATTTACCGCTGGTAGGTACAGTCTTTTAATTTTAGCCAATTCTTTTCGATGCTTGCGGTCTAACAACAGCCTGCATGACTTTGCGAGCGTGGTGATGTTTGAAAAGACACTTTTAGGGATCGTAAATTTAAAAGCCGAGTCACTGTCCTCACCTGTAGTTGTAGCTGCTGTACTCAAAGTCTATAAGCATGAGCTTATCCGTTGAATTCGGGTCCCGTACAGACTCGTCCAGCCAGAGAATGTTCCCTAGGAGACAAACACTAATCAAGCATTGACCATGCAGGAGGCCAATATCAGATTTGATGGACCCAAAGAAATAGATTTTGGCCTTGATCAATATCGGTTTCTTTGGGTCCATAAAATTTGATATTTCCGAACTCAATAATTGTTTTATTACATCTACAAATTATCTGAGCCTTTTATGTAGAAGTTATGTAGAAGAAGGCCATGTCCGGCTCAGATTTTTGGTAATCTTCGAAGTCTGTCGGTTTAAGTACAAGTAATCCTTGAATAGTTTCACAGCCACGGATGTAGCTTTCTTTGCGTTGGCCGAGTCAACATTGAAGAAAGAGACTCTTCTCAGCATCGCCAATAACAATGAGATGGCTCACCATTTTGCTAACATCTGCCAACGATGCCTGAATTATGCTCTCACTGATTGGATGCAATGTTTTCT
The DNA here is from genome assembly GCA_029721435.1 of Gymnothorax reevesii. NCBI lineage: Eukaryota > Metazoa > Chordata > Actinopteri > Anguilliformes > Muraenidae > Gymnothorax > Gymnothorax reevesii. Next base: position 18,878,676 of record CM056579.1, on the reverse strand, counting down.
TTCCACAGTTCTCGTAGGTCAAACCACCGGGCAATAACACTTTTGAGCGCTGCATGGCACATTTCAAGGCAAAACCGTGTTTTAAAGATCACATGAGCCTTTATTCGCCAATGAAAAGGTATGGATAATTTGTAAATGGAATAAAATACAATATTACTACAACGCTCAGCAATACAAGACATACTTCTTCAACGTTCTGGACATGCTGGGAGGGATAAATGCCCTTTTATAATAATTGAAGCAACTTGCAGTAAGATTTAACCTTAACCCTTTCAATACTGAATACAGTAATACGAATCAGTTACCCATTGGATATAAAACCCATTTTTGTGACTATAATACAGAATTGGCCCAAATACAACAGGATATTAGGAAATAATGCGAGACATGTATGTCCTGTTAGTGCTGAAAGGGACAGGGGTAATTGTCACTGGTGGCCCTGAATAGTGGACACCTGTAGGCTCAGAGATTCCTGCACAGAATCCGAGTGAAGAGTGCAGCGACAATTAATCTTAGCAGCAACCCACGACGAGTACACAATGTTGTCGAGGGATATTTGTCGATGTCCTATTCGCCGAACAATACTGTATTGGTTTTTTGAGGCATACATTCGCCTTCGACGATGGCCACCATGGTTGGACATAGCAGCTGACAATTAAACGTCTCAAAGTAAGCGCAAGCAAAGCGGGTGTTTAAAAAAAACTGAATTAAAGCATATTACGAGTGCTTCCTTAGGCTGATACAGTACCTTGTTAGTTGGAAAAAGCGCGGGGATGATCATGATAAATCGCAATATAAACAAGCAATCTCCACCAATCACAAATGTGAAAAAAAAAACTAATTCTTTCAATTTTATGGCAGCGCTAAAGCACATGCATCAGTTCCGTGACACTGCACCTTTAAAACGGACTTTCAGTAGGCCGAACTAGAACGATGGAATGCTAAATATGCATAACAGTAGTCTTAATCCAGGATTGTCCGTTATGCATAGCAGCATGATGCACATGCTTAACAGTATTCTGAAACTTGAACACTACAGCCCGGTTTAGCGGCCGCGTGGAGCATGTGCAGTAGCCCAAATTGCCGGAAACCCAGCCTCCAAAGATGCAACATGACTTTTGGTTGCCTTGTGTGACCTGGTTTATGATCAGATAATTTCTTTATCACAGCAAGCGGTGTTCTGGCATAGGTGGGGTCATGACCCCTTCATATAATACAAGGTTCAAAGGGTTTAATAAATGCCCGTTCCATGGCTCTGCGAGCGAACTCACCAGGAGGTGACCAACTGGCCATCCAAAGTCCAGTGAGCAAACAAAACTAGCGAACGGCAGAAACGCTCAAATTGCACACCTGCCATGAAAATACTCACCTTCCTGAACATCGTTATGGCAGAACAGCACTGGGGAGGCAACATTTGCTAGCAAGATTCTGAGAAGAGAAACACAAGTAACATGGTTCATTTCAACCTTACAAAACACACTGAAATGCATGCAGATACTGGTGCAATCAAAAATTGTGAAAAATACAGCAAACTTTGTTTTGTTTCTTGGGTTGAGGCAGAACTGGGAGGCCAAAAAACACAGTTTAAGAGGAGTCCTTCGTGTGATACTAAATCATACAACAGAAACAGCACGCGGTGTCCAGAAGGAGACCTACATTCATTGCTCCACACACCGGGAGTGATGAAGGTCATTGCAAACGATTATACCCCACAAGCTGCAGCTGGTAATTCGAATGATCTTGTGCCCCTGTGGGCGATTGGTCAGCCTGCCTGACCACTCAAAGCTGCAGCAAATCGCAGGTAGCTGGGCAGCCATACTGCACTTTGGCAGGATCGACTTTGCTATTCGGAATTAACCTACCTGCCACAGTTTAATGCCGCAAACTTATTAGAACTCTTGCCCTCTCAGATTGGGGGGAGGATGGGGGCGTGTGAGAGTTATGACTGGTGACGCCATATTAGGAGTCACCAGCTCTCACACACACCATTTGCAGTACTCGACTCGCCGAGACAAACACCTTGATTGGTTCACATCATCGAGTCCCCGAGAACTTGTGTTAATTCCACTCATCGCAGCTGAGCTCCTCTTGTCATGCCGGAGGCCTGGCTCTCGGCACTGAAGAACATAATATCATTCCTTCCGAGTGTGAGGGATTCGGTCAGTCAATTCATGACCCCGCCCACCCTCACCCCCATCCTCACCGTAGGCTCTCCAGCTCTTCCTTCAGGTTGTACTGCATCAGCTTCTTAAACTTCTTCGCCTGAGTATCCCGAGTAAACTTCAGCTTCAGGACCTCCTCCATGTACCTGCAAGTGAGGCATACACATAAAAGATGCGCAACGTACTTTATTGAACCCTGTGGGGCAATTCGTCCTCTGCATTTAACCCATCCTAGGAGTAGCGGGCAGCCACAGAGCGGCACCCGGGGACCAACTCCTGTTCTAAAGCCAGTTAAGTGCCCAGAAGTACTGGTAAGAGTGTCCCTACAATGCATGTTTCACATGGAAGAAATTCAGAAGCATTTTCAGTCACTGGTTATGTGACTTCAACATACAATGTTACAATTAATAGAGATAGGCCCATAGCAATACCAATATTAGATATTCACTTGATACTGACCGAAACGGCTGGAAAGGGTTTTGGTGACAATGGTCCAATCTGGTGTCAGATACCACTACTTTAACAACAATTCAGTTCATTATTATCTGTGCTTTTGTTTCATTTTGTTCAACAAACTTAGGAAAGCGATGTTTAAGTCATCCCTGAAATTGCCTTACACATAAAAGAATGATCTCAGTGTCTTCCACATAGTGAGGAAAACGGCTTACTAAACACATGTATTAAATCAGTACTCGGTATCGGCCAGCACCCAAAACCCAAGTATCGGTATCAGTATTAGTATCAGGAATGAAAAAGTTGAATTGGTGCAACCCCAATAAAAATTCAGTGGAGGGTGCCACCTTATTTCTTACTTCTAGGAAACATCCAGACTCATGTGTGGAGTGGGTAGCCCCGAGAGCCTATGGGATATTCACAAACTACGTAGATGTGCCCATCATCAGGCTAAAACCAAGCACGGCTGTTCCAGTGATGATACTTTACTTGTTCATGGTCCCAAACAGCCACTTGGGCTCCTTGTTGAAGGGCATGACCATCTTGTGGAAGCGAGCCACTTTTGTCGCTATCTCAGCCGACACCTCCGGATCCCAGAGCTGCTCCGTTCGCAGTCTCTTGCTCTGAAAATGGACAATAAGCTTACAAAGAGACACCCATGGTGCTGACAGAGATTCTTCAACGCTCGTCCACGAGAGTAAAATCCAGGACTGACCATAACAGATCAGCCGACTGTTCAAGCCAGCCACGGAGCTCAGCGTGCAGATTTCAATGGCCAGAACTTCTGGCCGAATAGCAATATTCACGATGATGTCACAAGTTTTGTCACGCAGTTGGCAAAAAGGCTCAACTCACAAGAAGTTTACTAGTAGCTCTCCGTCTTTATTTGAACTTAATAAAAGGCCTAAAACAGCGATGCCAGTCAGTTGTTGTGCTATGTGTTCTTCTAAACGAATAAACCAAAGAGGCTACACCCCATGTTTCTTTATGTAATGATAACACATCTTGCCAACAGCCAAACTGCACATGCACAACTATCATTGTTTATTAAAAGTGAATATCGCTATAGCTGTGCTAATTATAACATTTCAGTGGTTGCAGTGAAATTCAGGGGAGGATTTTTTTAAGTTCTGAGCCTGGATTTTACACACCGCTGGTGAACACTTGTGCTTACTGGCATGTACTGCTCCAGACGTCCTTCTGGGAAGATACCGTAGAGACGAGGGCCCAACTGCCGCTCAGCCAGAATGCCAAACATCACGCTTTCCAGCACCAGTGAGTCAACGCCCTGGGTAAACCCACACAACAATCTGTACGCGGCAAGTGACCTGAAGGCACAATCAACAACGCCATGCAAAGCAACAACCCATCCATTATTTAAACTGCTTCTTCCTCGCTAGGGTCGCGGAGAAACCTGAAGCCTATCACAGGCAGCTACGGGCGAAAGGCATGGACACAGCCTGGATGGCTTACCAAGGCATCACAGTGTTGTTAATATGGAGCCATTCATAAGTTTAAGCACGAAACAGTGCAGCTCTGAAGTTTTCCTTTTATTCCTTTCCTTTGTGCTGCACTGTAAGTGGTAGTGATTCTAGAAGTAATACAATATCACTCCTGCTGTAGTATCTCATTTTAAAGTGTAGTTTAATCATTATAAAAACAAAAAATCATGCATCAGAATCATATTTTGCTCACAGTTTGCATGCAGACATCTAAAGCTCAAAAACTGGATCGGCAAGTGTCTTGAATCTTTCTTTTTTAAATGACTTCTTTCTTTCTTGCCCAGATGCAGAGCGGAAGAACAGAGCTGACCTGCAGGATGGCACCGTAGACGCGCAGCAGGACTTGCCGTGGCTCATCCACCAGGCTCTGCGCATGATCGGGCAGCTCGCACAGATAAAGCAGGTTACTCAGTCCACCGCTAATGCACAGGCAAAGATGGTACCAATCAGCACATCAAGTAAACCTACATCAGAATTCACCAGTCCTTAAGGCAGTAAGCAAGGAGAGCAATTCATTCTTGACTTTGTAAACAGAGAGCAATGTTGTTTCGGTACACTAGGACATGAAGTTTGACGATCATGTACATTCTTCATTAGAGGTCTACAAAAAAAAAAAAAAAGTCCAAGAGAGCCACAAGACCTTTTCTCACCATAAAATCAGTGCCCAATTCCGACCCAACTAACCAGCCGTACCCAGTTAACAGCCCCCCAGAATTTTGTGAGCCAGAGGGAATTTTGTACCAAAGCTATTAAGAAAACTAATACATTGTCATTCATAAGAATGGATGTTTACCACCATCTTCTTTGAAAAATGGATTGACACTTCTATTGAGTGGAATGAAACTGTAATTCCTTTGCATGACAGTGTTTTCTCTTTGTTATAATCTTTATCTCCCTCTCTAATGGAAATGACACCTGTATCCCATAGAATGACACTGTCATTTTGTAGAATGACAATGTATTATCCATTCTTACAAGCACCATCTCACTTTAGAAATATAATGACACTGATACTAGGTGGAATGACACTGTAATTCATTAGAATGACACTCAGTATCAGTGTCATTCCATTTCTCCAAGGAGATGGTGGAGCTAAGAATTAGTGGATAATACATTGATATTCTACAGAATGACAGTGTCATTCAATCAGATATTGATGCCATTTCAATATGGAGAAATTCATAGAGATGACAAGAAGAAAACACTGTCATTCTAATGATTAACAGTGTCATTCCACCCAGTATCAGTGTCACTCCATTTATCAAGAGAGAAGGTGGTCATAAGAATGGATAATACATTGTCATTCTACAGAATGACAGTGTCATTCCATGGGATATAGGTGTCATTGCCTTTAGATAGGGTGATAGAGATTATAACGAGGAGAAAACACTGTCATTCTTATCAAGTACAGTGTCATTGCACGGTGTGTTTAGGGAGACAGCTAGATAATATGAATGCAGAAAATACTGTCATTCTACTAAATGACAGTTTAATTCAACGTATTAATATGTATGGCTGTCGATTCCATGAACAGTACACTGAATGACAAGGCAAACAGAGCAGTTCTTGTCACCTATGTTATGGCAGTTATGCCAAAATTTCTTGTAATTCGTTATTCAAAGTCATCTGTCATTCCCATTAGAGCTGTCATTCCATTCACACTATTCCGAAAGACAATGGAGCAGTTCTTATGCCAAATTTTTGTGGTCATTATTATTCCATGTCATTCCTCATTCGGATAAGGGCCTCCCTGGAATTACCCTAGGGCACGCATATCTATTTGCGATAAAATGAGGCCCAAAGTGGGAAATAATCCTTATTAATATAAATACTGCAGCAAGAAAGATTGCCACTCTGTAAAAATTCTTGCATTGAGTAGTTAGAAAAAAAACTAACTAAAACACACGTGGGGTGCCCCCAGGGCCCCCGATGTTGGAAACCACCACTCGCACTTGTTTTAGTTTTAGAAATAAATACACCCTTTGACTTTTTAAAGAATTATATTGCTCTCTCTTGGACTCTCCGTCTCCACACCAAAGGTCATAACCGATAGCATACACCTGCTCGTTCTGTTCCATAAATGTGACTGGCACAAAATATCACAAAAGCAGCATGTATCGATTAAGCTAGTCCCGTGCGACCTGATCTGTCGCGACATGCATGTCAGCTTGAGTAAATGAGGTGGAAAAAATCATGGAATTACCGGACAATGCTTATTTGAAAGTCGATCAAAGGAATTGTTTTCCAGGTCCCGGAGAGGAAGTCCCTGCACCAAGTGTACGCCCGGAGTTTGATGTCCCTGTCAACACCTTCAGAGTGCCCGTCACGGTACGCCTCCGCTTCCGAATCGTCTTCATAGTTTGGACTCGGAGCCCTCAGGTAGTTCTCCTTGATAACTTCAATCAGCTGCGAGTTCGCTTTTTCTTTCGGCCTCTCAGATCCACTGGCCTCAACATTCACGGTCGGAATGTTTTTCAGCATTGCGCCCAGATAGCAGCTCTGCACAATAAACAAACTAGCCAAAGAATTGAGGCTCGCACGTAAGCAAATTAATTTCTAAACAACGATATTGATCCCGCAGCAACCTCGGAGCTTACAAGATAACGATTATTCCTATTAGCAGTTCTTAACAGATACTAGCGAGATTGCGAACTGTACGGACCGGCTTTTTCCGATATCGATACTGTACAACCGCGCAAACACCATAGGATTCTTAACTGCCAACATTCACGTACATTTCAGACTTACCGGATCATGCAAATGCCAGAGGCAGAAACGCGCTTAACTCTGCTTGCAATGGCAAACATTACTCACGATCCAGCCGCATACATCAACCAACATTAACAAAAAATGTTAAAAACCCGTTTGGCAGCAATTCTGCCAAGGCAGCTTAAACTAAATGGCCGTAATCACGCCTATGCATTCCGAATTCATAGAACATATATTATGACACGCCCTAGTTATCTGTCAAACCGCAAAACACACGCAATTGTATTCAGCACATAACCTTCGACACGTCGTTCGACACTTTGGAAGCTGGAACGGAAAACTCGTCCATTGGTCAATGAACATCGAGGGCGGGGATTAGTCGTTTCACTTCCTATAGCAAAATCTTATGGGTAACGTAGTTTGATTATACAGTTGTCTGCGCCAAGTCTCTTGCTCTATGACTGAGAAGTCAGGCAGCCTTATTTCGTCATGGCGGTGCTGATGGGCAAGGACACCGCCTTGCACTCCTCTGTCATTCGCATTGTTTTATCAATGTGCGAGGGCAGTTCACATTATACACGGTAATCATCTTTCAAATGCTTTATTGAGAAGGACGATTAATCAGAAAGCAAGAGCTCTTCATTTCCGAATTCCCGACTGGGGGGGGACATCCTTTGAAACGGATGAGATTAATGTCCCGGTTTCAATCATTGTTCTTGGTCAACATGTTACTTTCCCTTATAATGAAATGTTTAGGCGAGTGAATAATTAATTCGATAAAATGTTTAATTCACATGCCTTAATAGGTAACCCTTCACGAAAAAACCACTGTGGATTTTCCGCGTTAAATTTTGTCACATCCTAAGCAAATCGTCAAACATGTGCTTAATGATTGTTTAATTAAAAAAGATTGAAATGCCCTCTTTTTGCGTTCCACTGGTGCGTTTGATTTCTCGTCTTCAGGACGACAATTAGCAACACCTGAGAGGGGAGAGTTCAAGTGTCTTTTACCAAGGAAATTAACTGAACAGATAGAGACTAATAAGCAGTTGAAATACATGTTTATCGCCCTCCTTCTCTGTCCACCGCCCGCCACTGGAGCTTATATTAATTAGTCTTTCCGGCGGCCAGCTCTAATGCATCCAAGAGATACAGCCCACAGCCGCCAAAACAAGTTGCAACTCTGCTCAGACGACGTCATAACCAGTTCCGATGCATGCACGCATTACGCTCACGAATGGACGTCCGCTGCACTTTTTCAATGTGCTAGAACTGGAGCCACAGCTGTCACTCCTAATGAAGCAATTAATAAACTCGGTCCTATGGAGTGCAGACTCTGTGTCCGCTGGTTTATACTTAAGCCACAATTGCAATCTCAGCCCTGACAGAAAAACCACATGAAAAATCACGTGATTTCCCAAGTATTCCACGTGTGATCCCATGTTTCACATGGGAATTCACGTGATTCACATAAAATTGGGCCAAAACCACGTTTCCCATGTGCAAATCACGTTTTTCATGGGTTTCACACAGGTCCCATACAGAAAAACCACATGAAAAACATGTGATTTGCTCATGGGAAACGTGTGGTTTTGGCCCAATTTTACATGAATCACGTGAATTCCCATGTGAAACCCATGGGATCTCATGTGGAATACATGGGAAATCAGATGTGATTTTTCATGTGGTTTTTCTGTAAGGGAGAATTTTAATGAGTTGCTGTATTTTCTGAATGGCAGTACTCATAACCATGGGGATTATTTTCCCTTTTAAGTCTCGTTAAGGTGCATGTCAGAAATAGCTATCCATGCCCGTAAGAGTTCCATATTCATTTTACGGAACACTGCTAAGGACATTTTCTTGACTAAAAAAATAAGAAAAAGGGGGTAGCAGTTATGGTTGGAACAATAACCAGCATTCACAGAGGGTTCCAAAGACCGAGTTTGGTGTCACATCACAAGGCACGGCCCAGGTTATGCATTTGTGGCAGATGTTGTGTACTACAAAACCCAAAACCAGTGAAGTTGGCACGTTGTGTAAATCTTAAATAAAAACAGAATACAATGATTTGCAAATCCTTTTCAACCTATATTCACTTGAATACACTGCAAAGACAAGTTACTTAATGTTCGAACAGGTAAACTTTGTAATTTTTTGCAAATATTAGCTCATTTAGAATTTGATGCCTGCAACATGTTTCAAAAAAGCTGGCACAAGTGGCAAAAAAGACTGAGAGAGTTGAGGAATGCTCATCAAACACTTATTTGGAACATCCCACAGGTGAACGGGCTAATTGGGAACAGGTGGGTGCCATGATTGGGTATAAAAGCAGCTTCCCTGAAATGCTCAGTCATTCACAAACAAGGATGGGGTGAGGGTCACCACTTAGTGAACAGATGCGTGAGCTGATTGTCGAACAGTTTAGAAACAACATTCCTCAACAAGCTATTGCAAGAAATTTAGGGATTTATGAGAATCATAAAGAAATTAAACGGTTCTGCCAAACAGTATGGAACATGTCATGTTTGGTAATACAAGTCAGGGGTAGGTTTGATGCAATGAAGTATCCAGTTCACATGTATATCCACTAGAGGGCGTCAGGTTTTAAATCCAAGTTCATCAAATTTGTCCCATCTGAGCAATCTCGGTGTTTACTTCCCTTGTTCGTCCTACATGAGCTTTAAGAGCTTCATGTCAACAGCCTGGCACTCATTATTTGTGTATTCTCTGGTCACCATGTTTGTTTACTCGGGTAAACAATGTTACGATCCTGACCAGGAACCAGATGCGGAGGCAGAGTACAGTCCAATAGTAGGGTTTATTGACAGTAATTAGGTAAGTAGATGGAACCCAGAGCACAATGATGCAGTTCAGTTCAGATGGTACAGGTTAGGGTGCGTGGGCCTATCCTGTGCCCGGCCAGTGGCTTTTCCAGGACAGCTGCTGAACAGAATACAAACTTAACCAGAGCAGAACTGTCAGATGGCAGAACAGAGGAGTTTAGCAGGAAGATGGTTCCAATCTTGATGACCATTGAAGGCTTGGTAGGTTGTTCCAAATGAACTGGACAGAGGAACATACTGAGAGTTGTTCATTGGATTGCGGCCCAAATCCTCAAGACCAAGAGCTTGGCTTGGGAGCTTGTTCCTATGGACTGAACTAGGAAGAGAACTTCTGTAAATTATTTTCATGAAAGGTTACCAATAATGTCCAAAGATGAAGAGCTTTTACCGGCAAGTGCTGAATGTTTGATAAAAGCCATATAGAATGTGACAATCCAGCAACTTGCAAACTCAATGTAGGGGCCATAAATACGTCAACACATACATGAGGAAGGCGAAACGTGAAGAGTACACAGCCAGGGGGGGATACGACGTAAGACGTAAACAGATCCCAAGAGACGCAAGCTGCTGGATGCGAGGAGATGTAAGAGGCATTCACACGAGGGTTGTGAGCAGGGATGGGTCAATTTCATTTTATCAATTCCAATTCCAATTCAATTCCAAGTAATCGATTCAAATTCCAATTTCACTTTTGAATTATCAATTCCAATTCCAGTTCTATTTGCAGAACTCCAATTCCACATTTACTTAAAACCACAATAATAATACTAATAATAATAATAATTATTATTATTAGTATTATTATTATTATTGTAGAGCGCATACTTGTTTTATGTGTCATTTAAACTCTTTTAACTTCGTATGATTTAGAATGATGCAGTGACAGAAATAGTTCATTTGTAGGATACAAAATATATACAAAACCCGAAACCAGTGAAGTTGGCTCGTTGTGTAAATCGTAAATAAAAACAGAATACAATGATTTGCAAATCCCTTTCAACCTATATTCAATTGAATACACTGCAAAGACAAGTTACTTAATTTTCGAACAGGTACACTTCGTAATTTTTTGCAAATATTAGCTCGTTTGGAATTTGATGCCTGCAACATGTTTCAAAAAAGCTGGCACAAGTGGCAAAAAAGACTGAGAGGAATGCTCATCAAACACTTATTTGGAACATCCCACAGGTGAACAGGCTAATTGGGAACAGGTGGGTGCCATGATTGGGTATAAAAGCAGCTTCCCTGAAATGCTCAGTCATTCACAAACAAGGATGGGGCGAGGGTCACCACTTAGTGAACAGATGCGTGAGCTGATTGTCGAGCAGTTTAAAAGCAACATTCCTCAACAAGCTATTGCAAGAAATTTTGGGATTTCATCATCTACGGTCCGTAACATCGTCAAAAGGTTCAGAGAATCTGGAGAAATCACTGTACGTAAGCGACAAGGCCGAAAACCAACATTGAATGCCCTTGACCTTCGATCCCCCAGGCGGTACTGCATCAAAAACCAACATCAGTGTGAAAAGAACATCACCACATAGGCTCAGGAGCACTTCAGAAAACCACTGTCAGTAACTACAGTTCGTCGCTACATCTGCAAGTGCAAGTTAAAACTGTACAATGCAAAGCGAAAGCCATTTATCAACAGCACCCAGAAACGCCGCCGGCTTCACTGGGCCCAAGCTCATCTAAGATGGACTGATGCAAAGTGGAAAAGTGTTCTGTGGTCTGACGAATCCACATTTCAAATTGTTTTTGGAAACTGTGGACGTCGTGTCCTCCGGACCAAAGAGGAAAAGAACCATCCAGACTGTTATAGGCGCAAAGTTCAAAAGCCAGCATCTGTGATGGTATGGGGGTGTATTAGTGCCCAAGGCATGGGCAACTTACACGTATGTGAAGGCACCATTAATGCTGAAAGGTACATACAGGTTGTGAAGCAACATATGTTGCCATCCAAGCAACGTCTTTTTCATGGACGCCCCTGCTTATTTCAGCAAGACAATGCCAAGCCACATTCTGCACGTGTTACAGCAGCATGGCTCCGTAGTAAAAGAGTGCGGGTACTAGACTGGCTTGCCTGTAGTCCAGACCTGTCTCCCATTGAAAATGTGTGGCGCATTATGAAGCGTAAAATACGACAACGGAGACCCCGTACTGTTGAACAACTTAAGCTGTACATCAAGCAAGAATGGGAAAGAGTTCCACCTGAAAAGCTTCAAAAATTGGGCTCCTCAGTTCCCAAACGTTTATTGAGTGTCGTTAAAAGGAAAGGCGATGTAACACAGTGGTAAAAAGGCCCCTGTGCCAACTTTTTTGCAACGTGTTGCTGCCTTTAAATTCTAAGTTAATGATTATTTGCAAAAAAAAAAAAGTTTCTCAGTTTGAACATTAAATCTTGTCTTTGCAGAGTATTCAATTGAATATAAGTTGAAAAGGATTTGCAAATCATTGTATTCTGTTTTTATCTACGATTTACATAACGTGCCAACTTCACTGGTTTTGGATTTTGTATATATACATATATATATTATTACTGTGCAATTAGTACTGTGCAAAAATGTTGGGCACATTTAAAGCAATTTCATAGGGCAAATATGCTTGCAAAAATTGTAAAGTAAAACTTTCCAATAACTGAGAGGTGTACTATACAGAGCTGTAAACTGGTAAAAACTAAATAAAACCAATATTAGGTGCGAGCATGTTTTACCTAAAAATTTGGGACGGTGTTCTGTTGTGCTGTAGTTTTATGAAATGATTGGCTTTTTGCTTGTTCCGAGCAGAGAGATAAACTTGCCACTGTTCTTCTGCAGTCTGACTGTCTCACTAGTGTCTGTCCCTCCAAGCAATTGTAGACAGCCAGGATAATGTAGATTTCAGGGCTCCATCAAGCGTATATTATCTGTATCGACTGTTGAAATTTGGAATTCAAATATACTTTCAATCTACAACAAAACTAATGACGAAAACAAAAAATAAACATCTAAAGCCAGATGTAAATATTTAAAAGCGTAGGGCACCTAAAATATTTGCACAGTACTGGATATATACATTATATATATTGTGGCAAAACGGGGTGTGGCCACGCCCCTGGACCGCGTCAGAAAGCCTGCAACAGCCAATTCTCCTCCCCCTCTGTTTCGCAGCTTCAGTAACCCTGGACAGCAGCCAGAGAGTAACACCCACCAGGTGCTCCCTTGACTCGCAGGACCCTGGACAGTTCCCACCAGCTGTGAGTCTTAAGGCTAGGCAGGCCTGGAGAAAGAGTGCATGAGGCACCGTAGCTGCAGCTCATTGTAATCAAAGCCAGCCAGAGCTCAAAAAGAGAGCCAGGCAATTGCAAGGAGGCCAGCGGGCAGTGTGCACATAAAGCTGTGGACTAACTGTGTATCTGTTTTTCCTCCTTTAAGATTCCGATGGTGGGGAGACTGGGCATTTGGGGCAGAAACCCGCCGAGCCTCAACCAGACGGTGACACCCTAAGCAAGCCCTAAAAAGCAGTTTCCAATCCGGGACATGAAGCCACGCCGCCCGCCTCCTGAATAAGAGCCTACGCAAAGACAAATTGCAGCGTTCAGACCTGTCAGTCTATGCTGCCACCCAGAAGTTCAGCACGTGGGAGTACCAACACGGCCGCCCAGCCCACACCCAGATGACCGAAGTGGCACGACTGGGGACTGGCTACAACCTGAACTACTGCCTGCGCGCAAGATAGTAGACAGCGTGGCAATGGCTGCTTCATGTGAGCCCTCTCTTGAGAGGCCAAGACGCTGGCTGACCAGCAGGCACCTGCCAATTTAGTGGAGCTGGTTACTCTGGTGGAGCGAGTGGAGTCCACACAAGAAATTCTCTGGGGCCCCGAATGGCCTGGGGTCCAAAGATTGCCAGACGAGAAACCCACTCATCCAGCTCCTGCCAACAAACCCCTCGGCCACAGCCGAGAAAGACCCAGGCCTGCCCTAGCAGAGTGCCTGCCTTGGACGCCACCAAGGCCCCCAACCTGGGCACCATGGGTCCCCAGCTAACTATGACCACCCCACTGTTTGTTGAGTTACCCTGGGACAGTGACCCAGCTGGTACTACGTGATAGTGCATGGCAAGAGAGTCCGGGCGGCCTTGAATTCCAGAAGGGCCCTGACCTTAATCCAGCAATGGCTTATACCTGCTGATGCACCATCCGCCGGCTTGCTCTCCTTGATGTGTGTCCATGTAGACATTCAAGAAGTGCCCGCCACGAAAATGTGCCTCAAGCATACCCACGGATCTATTCTGATAGTTTCAGGTGAGGTGAAGCAGCTGGCTGTCCTACTCCTATTAAGACGATGTTTCCCAGGCTTTGACACCCTGTGGCGCAGTCAGACCAGGGCCAGGGTTGGCAGCAGGGTTAAGACACAAAGGCACCGGTCCAGGGAGAAGGAAGATCACCCTTACGTAGCCTGGCTGGGGGAGTGTGTGGCCACAGTATGATACTGCCTTTATATAGCGTTTTCTAGTCACATGACATAATCCCAAAGCACTTTACAGTTATGCCTCACATTCACTCCTGATGCACATCAGGAGCAGTGTGTGGTTCAGTGCTTGCTCAATGAAGCTTCGACACGTTGTCTGGAGGAGCCGGGGATCGAACCAGGAACCTGCTGATTCCTAGACCACCTGCTCTAGCTCCTGAGCCCAATATGTAATCAGTAAGTATTAGGCTTTACAAGTTATTCTGGATAACATAACACAGATGGGGCATCTTACCCCATCCAGAAAGGCATCTTACCCATGGGGTGGGGTAAGGTGACCTTTTAAAAAAAAAAAAAAACAGGTAGTTAAACATTTAAAAATGTTTGTATTGTGACTGTATCATAAATCTTTCTAGATGTGGTAGCCAACTTTACATACTATCCATTCAAGCAAAAAAATTATTAATTTATATATTAATAATTAATGATAATTATGCCATTACTATGCCAATAATGCCATTAATAATTAATTATTAAGAAAAAGATTAATTAATTTTCATAACTGAAGGTAAACATGTTGTTTACCTTCAGTTATGAAAATTCTTCCTGAAGGAAGGCATGTTACCTCTCTCTACTATACTGAGTCAAAAAAGAAACTTCACACTCATAAATTTGTAAATATTTTTTTGAAACGTTTAATAAAAGAGTTTTTATTATCACTTGGGGTAAATGCGTTGTCAAAGACATCATGACACACATCAAATCCGACATGCACAGGTACGTAGCTCGTGCGAGCGTACTTTAGGCTAAAACCGTGTTTACTCGTGTTCCTAGTCATGTGACCATATGAGAGATGTGCCACTGAGCTCACGTTAACACGTTAGAGTGACATCTTGGAAAAATAAGTTTTTACAGTTTATTATTCGTTGATTTTCAATGCCATGGCTGTCAAACATTTAGCGTGAACATGCCATTGGCATGCTGAATATGGAAACGTCTGTCACTGACGTTGCCAGGGTTAAGGGATGCAGTCGACAGACTATCCATGATCTTCGGACACGTATCCAACAAACTGGCACCATAGCTGACCGACCTCGTTCTGGTAGCCCACATGTGACGTCAAAAGCCGAAGACCGACAAATTGTCTTACGTAATTTGCATAATCGAGTTGTCACTGCAACGTCCACTAGGAATGAATTGTGTCGAGGTCGTGTGACTGCCCAAACCATACGTAATCACCTGCGCACTGCTCTTATTCAAGTTGTAACTTATGCAAGGCTGACACTTGCATGATTCTGTGGCACACATTGGCACGACTCGAGTTGTGCCAGTGCGCAAACTAGTCGTAAACTGGCGTGAAGTGTGCGTAAACCCGTCGTGACTGCGTGCCATGTCAGGACGAGAATTTTGAAATGTTCAAAATTTTGGTCATGACAAAATTTTGCGACCGGGTCGTGAACTATGCGCAAACTGTTTATGAACTCATCGTGAACTCGTCGGGACGATGCGGGAGGATGCGTGCCAGTGCCAGGTATAGGCATCTCTTCTTGATTGTGTCTCTGGAATTCAGCATGTTGGCTCTTCCACAGCCAATCCAAAAATGACCAGGGGTTGGGGAGGCCCCCTTTTTATATGGCGTGCCCAAGTCGGCACGACACCATCCGAATTGCGCAAACTCGTCGTGCCAATGCGGGAAGTGCCTAAACTTTGCGCAAACTATGTGCAAACTATGCGTGAACTCGTCGTGAACTATGCGTGAACTCGTCATGAACTATGCGTGAACTCGTCGTGAACTATGCGTGAACTATGACTGAACTAGTCGTGAACAGTGCGGGAGCCTCCCAGTTCGTGCCCCAAAATGGCACGACTTGCCAGTTGCCACGACAAAATCGTGGCCAAAAGTCATGCAAGTGTCAGCCATTTTTACACTTGGAGATTTCCGCAGCATTTCCGGTGATCAACATCAAGTGTTGATGTTCCATCAACCAAGTGTCAGTTCACCACTGTGCTGGAGGCAGATCATAGAATGCCAGATGTCAGAGTCAGTAGACTCGACAGAGTTTATAAATTATAAATGCCAGTGTGCCACTGAGTGACTTCACATGGATTTTTAACCGCCGCTAACCGATGAAGATGAGTGGAGGGTATGTACTCACCCAAGTCTGTGTGTCTGTTTGTCCAGACAATTTCTCTCTCATTTCTCAATGAATTTCAATAATGTTCCGTGGGGGTGTGGGCCATCGGCCAACGAATAAAGCAAATTTTAGGATGCATTCGAATTGAAATAAGGTCCCCATGTTTTTTTTTTTTTGTTTTTTTATTTGTTTTTTTTTGTTTGTTTTTTCTAAGTGACAAATGCTGAGGCAGAGGTATGCGTGCGGAGTGCTTTTGTGTATTTTGTCGCTTCGTCTTTCTATACGGTTGCTTGTAAGATTCATTGCACTATTGTTTGGCGGGTAGAGCAGTAAATCTACCGGATGTTTTCATCTTTTTATCCTTTGGATTGTCGCTGAAATCCCCAACAGCATTCAATTCAGCACCAGAACTGTTGAAGAGCTCCGGATCAAGCGCACAACCTATGGGGTAGTTCTTCAACCATACGGTTGAACGTCTCAAGGACAGAACGACGTACAGTAACATTTGAAAACCGGCCACACGATATCCATCGTCTGGACAAGTGCATGAAATCGCGAAAAAAACCTATTGCGTGTAGAAACTAAACAGCACTTGCGTAGCCCATCTTAAATGAAATTTCAAAGACCGCTTTGGCTGCTCAAACTGAAAACAATTACCCTGATGATAATACCAAATATGATTATGCTTAGGCCTGCGTGACGTCTGATTGGGGTCTTTAATTTTACAGAGCAGATGCTTGTGAGAACGAGAAAGAAGTAATGTGTCTTGAAGTAAAAACATTAGGGACTTTGTTTGAAGGTTCCATTACGCATCAAGCCATCATATCTACGGAGGGCTTACGTAAGCCGCCGTGTGAAGTGGTTCTACATTGCAGGTTGTTCACGTTTCAACTAACACCGGGAAAAAAAAATGATGGCGCGTCCATCTAGTATATCAACCGTTTCTGATGCAAAGCCTTCGATAATCGCTCTGACACACCATAAGCAAAGTTCACGTGACAACAGTTGTTGAAAAAACGGCATCTATATAATAATTGTTACAGCAGCCAGGCACGGATCGTACATTTGTATGACTATATACCGTTATAATTATCCCTCCACGCCCTTTAACTCCGCGTGCTGCCGATCAATTCCAGCCAGTGGTTTTCTCACAGGACAGGCAGCGTCGAGCGCATCTGGCTGAAACGCAGTGCCATAATACGATTATCCGCAGTGCCGTTCCCTGCTCCTCACTGCTCTCTGTCCTGCCCACACGCAGCATCATGCAGCTGGAGCTGTGCTCTAAGATTTGACTGCGCGCACTTTGAAGGCAGTGAGACTGCGCTGTGCTGCTCTCTGACTGACGGAGGACCGGCCGCTGCGGTTCGCAATCGGCGCAGAAGCGCAGTCATTTTGGTGTATGGAAAAGGACGCGCTTTGTTGGATACAGAGGACGAACGTATTTACGACGCTGCCCGGAGCGTGGATTGCTCGAATTAATGGTGGGGAGTCGACGCGCGTGATTTGACGAGGTCGATTCGGCTGCATCTGCAGTGTGGCCGCAGGGGCGAGAAAATTTCAACTGATCGCCGTCATACCCTCGGCCCCCCTGATCTCGTTTGGCGGAACCATATCTGGCTGTGAATGGGCTGCACGTCGTGATTCTCTGCAGTCATTTAGTGTCAATTGTGGAAGAAGATGGCGGACAGGGCAGAGATGTTTTCGCTCTCCACCTTCCATTCCCTCTCTCCCCCGGGCTGCAGGTAAGCCCGAATGTCACGGGGGCGACGTTTCTCTCGCGGGGAGGATGCGCGCCCGAGCTGCCGAGGTGCCCGTTGCGGGGGGGCGCGCGTTGGTCAGGCGCGTATGCGAATGTCACTGGGGCGCTTTTAAAGTAGGATACTGCCGTGCCGGCTCAGTTTTCATGGCAGAACTGCAGAATTTCACATGATGAACTTCACACCCGTATTCATAATGTCTGGTAATCGGTTATTGTTGAAATGAGTTTTAATGTTTTATGTCGTGCGGTCATGCAACATATAGCGCAAAGATGGTGGACTATTACGCCGCGAGTGGTTAGTTCACGTCTCTGGTACGCAGTCAGGAAAATTGGATTAAAGCTCTATCATGGATGGATGGGAAATTGATATTGAGGATCTCTTAAGAGCGCAATCCATTGATTTCCTGTTCATACAAAGCTCCTGGTAGCACAGACGAGGCGAGCCCACGCCCTGAACTATTCTCTGGTACTCGAAAATGAACCCTGTGATCCCAGAGAGACTCTCTGTATAGTTCTTGGGTCCTTCCCAGGGAAAACTGTCCAATCTGGGAACCCTTTCTCATCCACGTTAATGAGCGAGGATCCCATAAAGAATTACAAAAGGTTCTTTTATGGAGAAAAACCAAGTAACCTTTTAGCCTATTTCTGGGCCTTTGGTGTTGTCACTTAATTAAGGATTAATGAGTTTCCCTTTGACCAAAACACTGTTTTCAAAAATCCAAATGATTTCAAGTGTCAGTCCAAGTACTAGGACTCAAAAATAATTACCAAAGCTAGTCACTCATAACTTACTGAGTTAGATTTCCAACTTATGGTCAGTTTATATTCCAAAGCCAGTACATTGTGCAGACAGCCTGTGTGAAGCCAATTATTAGATTAAAAAAAGCTTTTTTATCCCTTTGTTTTAGCTTGCACAGGCACCTGCAGCATCTTAGGAAATATAGTAATCAGACTCATTGGTAGTTTTTATTTACTGTCTTTTTTCTGAGAATGTGAGATGACAGGGTTTGGGTGAAATACTATTTTGATGCCAGATTACTATCCGTTTGCATTTTTTGAGGGGAAAAAAGGGAAATCACAGCTCCCTGTTTTAAATTCATGATAGCAAACAGCCTAACATGGTCATTTTGCTAAAACAAGGTGGATGAATTTACTTTTATTGAGTTCCAATGTCCAATTATTATGAATTTAATTTTTATGGTTCTATTGGCCTCTGATAGTGCTGTCTATCATTTAACATTGAAACTTGTGGTTACAACCCTGATTTGCATCAGAGCATCTAAGACTTGAGAGGATTCTGAGGATGTCCTTTCCTGCTGAGAATGAAGGGGATTGTCCAGCACAGAGTGACCTCAAATGCAGCGCAAGTCCAACCTCACGGTGTCCTTCCAAAAGAGAGAAATGTTCTCATTTCACCTTCCCTGGTTAAATAAATGTGAAAACAAACTATGTCAGAGTTTTTTTTTTTTTTTTTTGGATTGCAAAAAATTTAGCATACAAATTGCAGTCACTCCAACCGCATGAAATTTTTTTTTTGGAGCATGAAGATATGAGCGTCCTTCATTAATCCGCACAATTGAATGACATCTCAGGCCCTGGAGTTGGCGTTTCTCATAGTCCCCTGGTCCTGATAAAGGAGCCAGCCTCATTTAAATAACGCAGAGAATGGTCTTTGAGCCTAGGAGGAGGGAGAGAAAAAAATTAACCCATTGCGCAGTGCCACAGCTCCCATTAGGAGGCTGGAAGATTGAGTAGTGGAAGATAAGCGCCAGAGAAAATGATAAGAGGCTAAACACTGGTAAAGCGAAGTGTGGTTTAGAAAGAGCCCCGGAAAAGGTCCAGTGTTAATTCAACTCTAACAGAGTATGTATGGGCTAATGTGGACTGCACATTCTCTGTTGGACTTACTACAAGATTCAGTGTTTTCCTGAAGGAGGAATGGGCTGTGTGGAGGAAAGAATCACTATCATCTTCACTGGATGTTAAACTGCCTGTACCCCCTTAAACTCCTATGGAATTGGTGGCCAACTCCATGCTGAAAAATTTGTGGAGTTGGGCCCTTTTTGAATTCATCAATTCAATTTCATAATTATTTTCCCATAGTTTCAAAATCAGAAAAAGCATTTTTTTCATATTGTAGGACGATGTCGCAAACATATTCTGTATCTGCTGGTTGCAGCGCTTCACTGAAGCGTCATCACACTTACTGAGAGAAATATCCAAACCTGGGGTGCCATGTTTATATGGCCTCAGCATTACATCAAATGGAAAATAGCTAGATGTGGCATACATTATTTATGCACATTTCCCTGTATTTAAGCGGAACATATTTGGGATCGTTTGAAACCTTTGGATCTCCGCTAGAATTTAAAATAGGCCTGAAGTTCCGCAAATTTGAATATAGCAGCTGCATTTGACTGACCCATACATGAGCCCATAGGTTTTATGGGGTTGAGCAGGTGGGGGCAGTGAGATGGTCATATCTAGACGGTAACCCTGACTTTGTGAAACTCTCAAGAGATTTGTATTATGACTTGTCTCATTGGTGCATTGCTCCGGAGCAATGAGAAGCGTCACCTCTGCCTGTTACCCATTCAGTTAATGCCATAGCACTCCAGTGGAGAAACATAGCTAAGACTATACATGTGGGATGTAGATAAGCTAGCCTTCATGCAAGTGTTTCTGTGCAACGTTATTCATACAGCATCAACTAAGTTCTAGTAATCTCTACACAGCCGCCACAGTAGTTGGCAAGACTCAGATTCAATCTACAGCACAATGAATGGAACCATATGCAACCGTTTGCGAGCCAAGACTGCATTAATCTGTGCAGAATTAAGTACCCATGTGCGAGACTTGGAAATCTGGGGTCACCATCTAGACACTATGCAGTGCGATGTAGGATTGTTTGGCTACAATCCCAGAACTTCATCATCTTCTGGACACTCCCAAAACACACACACACACACACACACACACACACAGGTCCTAAAATTCTGGTTTGAGAATTTTCAATTTTCTATTAAAATGTAAACAATTCAGACAAACCAGAGGAAGCCCTTGAGTTGCTGGTCAGCCCAAAAAAAAAAATAATTCTCTTAGCTCGTTTTTCCGCGTTGACTTTGTAATTCAAAGTTTCTCATGTGACCTGCGAGCGTACGAGGTTCGTACATGGCTTTACGTCTCATACACATTTCATAGGCACCGGCTCGCCGTGCGTAATAATCCTCGAGCGCCCTGGTGAATGAAGGTCACCAGAAGGACAAACAAGTTTGGTGAGAAAGGGAGACGATGCACAGCACCTGCAACCTCGCTTAAAAACCTTGTGAGAGTCGCCTGCAGTACATTATTTCTCTCGTAATTTGGGCCACAGCAGTCGCCTAATGTCAGCCATTTGAGTTTTCCATTTATGTTACCGACAGTGGTTGCCTCAGGTCAGCCATGGTGACGTGCTCTCAGGCTGTGGACTGTCTATCATTAATTTAAGGTGTCAAGTAACCTAGCGGATATATTGATTAAAATATTGTGCAGAAAAAAAAACAAACTAAGGCTGCATGTGACACCTTAATGGAGGAAAGCAACAAAGCAGCTAATTTCCTACTTACCTTTCTGAAATAAACAATTTGGATGTTCCTTGTCATGGCTGCCAGCCAAAATATTTTGTTTCATGTCCATTTGGGTGTCTAGGGTGTGTCACTGGCCCTCCCAATATGTCTGTACGCAGTGAACACCCCCCCCCCCCCCCCCCGACCCCGAACATCAGAGCATCATTGAAAAAACTGCCTAGTAATTATGGCTGGACATTAAGGAGGGCCCACTGGGGCCAGTCTGCTATCTAATTGGTTCAGGCGAGTTGATGGATTTGTCATTTGCCGAGTCAAGTTGGTACCCTAATTCTTATTGGATATTTGCGTTCCTGTTAATGCATGTTCTGTCTGGTAAAGAAAGACATCATCCAGAGTTCAAAATATATAGCAGTTTTAGGCTGTATCCCCCAGACCTACTGGCCACTTTGAGTTTAAAAAAAGGAGCCAGTATTTTGCTGTCCCTTAAACAGTATGTTAAGGTGAATGGGCCCACATGTTTAGAAGGCAGGCGTGGATCATTTGTTTGGCAAAACACCAGAAGTAATTTGTTTGGTGTGGCAGCATGACAAGCTGTTCAAGATTCATACAAGGTCTCTCACTAGATGTGCTGTATCTTGTCCATTCAAAGAATATAGATAGATCTCTCGCAAGGGTATAAAAAGCGGAAGCTTGACGTGCTCTTACCTATAATGCTTGTGGAGAAGGCTTTGAGATGCTGATGCAGGCCTGCAGATAAGAGCTGCTCTTAAATGGTATTCTTTGTCCTAATGGAGCATATGCTGCTATTACATCGCCACATAGTAAGCTATAGTGTTCCTCCGCATAGTGCATTCTGATCAATCACATCATGACTCTTCCTGTTAGCCTACATAGCAACCATATATATTTTGAGCTTGCGGAGCAATGTTAGATTGCCATTGGTGTTTTTCAGTGAACTGTGTTGAAATAGCATTGCATGCTGTCCATAGTTGGAACTAAAGTGTCTAATTAGGTCTTAATAGTTAATTAGGGGTGTATGGTGAATGATAGTACAGTTTCTAAATAAAAAAAGCTTCTTTACCTGACATGTTCTACCACGGTTCTCTGCCCCCCTAAATAGTATTTGTTCTGGATTTAAAAACTTCTCCAAATTCAACTCATTTTGCCTGCAGCATTTTGAGCCAGTACCGAGGCAGTGTTTACACTTTGTGGGTTATTTAATTTGTTCCAAAAACACCAAATATGCCTAGTCAAATGCTGAAAAGTATTTCAATCCCTAACAAATGGTACTTCAGCCCAGGCAATTACACTGGAGTGGTTCTGGAAGTGTGTGTGCGTGTTTGTGTGTGTGTGTGTTCGTGTGTGTGTGTGTGTGTGTGTGCGCGCGCGCGTGTGTGTGTGTGTGTGTGTGTGCGCGCGTGTGTATGTGTGTGTGTGTGTGCGTGTGCGTGTGTGTGTGATCTTATACATGCTACAAAGTGAGAGACAGAAAATGTTTTCTTCCTTCACAGAGGGGATATTATTGGGAAGTGAGGACATTTTCAAATGTCCTCACAACTATGAAGGCAAACTGTGACTTGCTAAAGTAAGGTTAGGATTAGGGAAAGGCTAAGGTCAGGGTTAGGGTTGGGTCAGGCATACATGACTCTTGTTTAAGATTAGGAAAAGGCTGCAGAGACACTGAAAGAATGAATGGAAGTCAATGTAATGTCCTCATAAAGATATAAGGACAAGGATGTGCATGCGTGCATGCGTGTGTGTGTGCGTGTGTGCGTGCGTGCATGTTTGTTTATTGTGTGGGGGTTGAGTTCATTGTTCACTCGACGTTTCAGCAGAATTTACACATTTCCAGGACATGATCTATATATTTGGCTTGGAAAAATGTGGCTGTTATGATCCAGACAAAGACACAGCTGCAATACAATCGTTGGGTTTATTGATAGGAATTCGCTAATGACGGCAAGGGACGAAGGTCTGAGCAGCGTAGCACAGTTCAGTTTGGATAGTCTTGGGCTTGGGCAGGGATACTCACTCTTTTCCAGAGTGAGCCGGTATGGGTGCAGGCTTTCATTCTGACCAACCAGTCACACACCTGATACTGATAAATCCTGAAATCCTTTTGCCATAGACCCTTGATTAGGAGAATCAGGTGTGAAACGGCATGGATAGAATGAAAGCCTTGCACCCACTCCAGCTCATTCTAGAAAAGAGTGATTATCCCTGAGCTAAGGTGTTGTGCATGTCTGCGCCTCGACCAGTGGAGGTCTGGGACTGTCAGATGGCAGAGAATTTAGCAGGAATGCAGTCTCAATCCCAATGACCCCCAGGAGGCTTGGGAGGTGTTCCTAATGAACTGAGCTGTGGAAAAGACTCAGAGCTGATTAACAGGAATGTGGTCCCAATCCTGGAGACTCTGTGAAAGGCTTTGGAGGTTATTCCTATAAAGAAAACTAGGAAGAGAATTTCAATATTTTGTTTTCATTAAAGGTTACAATAATGTCTGAAGATGCGAAACTCTAGACTGGTTGCTCATGGAAAGTGAAAATCCAGCAACTTGTACACTCAAAGCAATGGGTTATAAATGCCATATACACTTATGGGAATGGGGCATGCAACTGCATAACACCTGGCAGGGCAGGCGCGTAAAATGTCAAACCAATCAAAAGTCACAATATATCTCAAAGACACGCGAGTTGCTGGATGGAAGAACAAAGGGAATTTACATGACAGCTTTGTGACAGCGGAAGCCAGAATTTTTTTTTTAAACTGGTGGGAGGTTATTGTATTTGTTGCTTTAGACTTCATTCAGTTAATGTAAGTAATTTTAAGCCCTGCCCGGTGCTGGTATGGACGGTACCCATGGAAGTCAAAATTGGCAGAGAGAGATCATTTTCATGACGTGGCTCATGTTGATGGAAAATACTGAGCATATCCGCAGTCTGTGGTGATATAGTTGTCGAGTATGGTATAGTGTTGGAAGGACCTTCAGCCCTGGGTTCAAGTGAAGAAACTGGGAAATGCACACGCTGTCCTGAATGACATTTCTATGTTAGCAGCACATCCTGAAGTCACTCAGCCTCATCTGTCCCATAAATCCCAGCCTGAGAGGAGGTGGCATTTGCTTGCTTGTCAGTCTGTTTAGCCTTTTTATACCCGAGTTATAAAGCAAAATAGAGAATTACGATCACCGCTCTGCTGTATTCACACGTCATATATCTCTGACATTAAATTTTAGGTGGTTTGCCTGAGACAATTTATGGCGTCCTGTTGGTTGCAGTCAGCAGCAGTTTACTGTTCAGCTGAGCTTTCACTCTGTGCATTGCAAATGCACATGACATCATTATTTGTGTAGAAAAGACACCTTTTTGAGGTTCGAAATCGGCCACACGCTTTGAGCTGGGTGTAATGGATCACAGCTGCATTATCTTACCCAACACTTAGCACTTCAATGCAAACCTGACACAATATCTCTGCTCCACACATTTTTTAAATGAAAAGCGCAATATCTTAACTTGGCTCCATCAAGTAATGGTTTTCATCCCATCGGTAAAAGGTGCTGGTTCTTTGGAGCTACGCAGTCACTGTACAATTCTGGCTAGCAGAGCTGAAGATTGGGAGCTAAGGCTGAACGTGGTGCTCTGTCTGCAAGTAATATCCCTGAACAGCATTGTTTAGCTAATACCGTTTGGCTGGGACTCTGATCTACGATGCAGTGTCCTAACAGCATCATTTACTGGTCACGATTCAATTATGGAATATAAATATGGAATGTTGCTGCACTGGTGCACTAGAGCCGATTTTATTGGCACGACTACTAAGCTCCATCTTAATCTTTCATGAGAGGGACAATTTATGGATGTTCTGGTATTAAACTAAACATCAATCAGCCTCAACATTAGAACCTGTAAAACGTGAATCTTGTTACAATGGCACCTATCAGTCGATGGGATATATAAGCAGTAAGTGAAAAGGAAGTTCTTGCAGTATGATGAGCACCAAGTTGTGATGGCTAGACGACTGGATCCTCTAAAAAATGGTGAGTCTTCTGGGGCGTTTCCTTAATGTAGTGGTTTGTACCAACCAAAAGTGTTCCAAGAAAGGCTAACTGCTAACTGGTGAGTCGGTTGCCCAAGGGTCATTGATGAGCAGGGGGCCTGAAGGCTGGCCCACGTGCTCTAATCCCATGGAAGAGCTTCTGTAGCGCAAATTGCTGAAAAATTGCTGTCTACAATAAAAAGATGTCACACTACAAAGAGGGTCGCAGATTGTTGCATCTGGGGCCTCATAACTGCAGACCAGTCCCAGTACCCATGCTGACCACTATCCCAAGCTGAAAGCGCGAGCAACGGGCACGTGAGCATCAGAACCGGACCATGGAGCAACGGAAGAAGGCAGCCTGGTCTGATGAATCATATTTTTGCACATGATGTGGATGGCTGGGTGCGTGTGCGTCATTTACATGGGGAAGAGATGGCACCAGGATGCACTATGGGAAGACAGAAACGCAGCAGAGGCAGTGTGATGCTCCGGGCAAAATTCTTCTGGAAAACAACAGGTCCTGGCATCATGTTGATGTTACTTGGAAACATGCACCTACCTAAACACTGTCGCAGACCAAGAGCACCATTTCATGGGAATGGTGTTCCCTGATGGCAGTCGCCTCTTTAAGCTGGGCAATGCGCCCTGCTACACTGCGAAAAATTGCTCAAGAATGGCTTGAGGAATACGGCAAAGAGTTCAAGGTGTTGACTCGGCCTCTTTCAGTAGAGGGGGAAAGCAATGATGAGAACAGATGAGCTGTAGTAGCTGGGTGTCGTCATGATGTAACGGGAGAGCTTGGCATTAAAATTCCAAGTTTAGTATTCTAATAACAGCGCGAACAGGCAGGAAAACCTGCTTACTCAATTTTTTTCTTCTCGACTGCGCCCGCACACTGATAGGGAACCATATACCATGTTCGCATCATTGGATCTGACTGCGGAAGTCCAGGCGGAGAGCTGCCATGCGTGTGCTGTCTGATCAGAGCGCCATCGAGAACGTGGTCTCCTGACCGCCGGCTGCTCGCTCTTCTAATATTAATGTGAATTGTGGCGTCACGTCCCGCTGCAAGGAAGGCAGCAGGACTGCTTGGTTGGAGAGCAGTCAGTTATGCCTCCAGGCCAATAAAAGGCTTACGGTAAATGTTGAGTTGCATTAGGCTATGATTTTTCACGCTGAACGGACAGATCGCCTATCGGTAACATAAATAACTTGATATGTCTCCCTTTCTGTGTCTGAACATGACACTCAATCCCCACAGTCGCGTTTACGTGACGTGATTGCGCGCAGCAAGAGTAAATTCAGCACACGCGAAAAAAAAAAAAAAAAAAATCTCGTCCAGGACAGTTAGGCAATTCAATTCGGTCTAGTGTATCGTAATCCTTAACAGGGTCGTTTTATGATTGCGCTGAAATCAGGCTAGGCCAGTACTGATTGGGATAAAGGCAGCATTGGATTTGCATTCAGACCCCTGCAAGATGAATATCAGTATTGCACCTGGAGGTGCGCTGCGCAGGAAAGTCACCGAAATTTTTGCTTTGTTGCACTTTCATTTATTTTTCATTAAAATGACATTTGCCTCAGAGCCCTTTTCCTCCCCAGAGATAGCAGAGAGATATTATTATTATTATTATTATTGTCGTTGTTGTTACACTGTGGGTGCGAGGCATACTGCTTTCCGGTTGTCCATCCATGTGAGCGTCAAGCACATTGTAGGTCAGGAATATCATCTCCCTGCTATATCTGCTGAAGGAGTGGAGGGATTTTCTCCTAATTAGGCACGGTAACTCCCCACAGAGGGTGATTGCACTGCTCAGATTTTGGAGATCATGAGGTTAAAGGATAAGGTCACAAAAGGGTTGGTTGCAAGTGGCAGCTGAAGATCAACTGTTAGGGTGTCTGAAAGGCGGGTGGAAGCGCAGCAGTCAACGCTTTGGGGTCACCCTGTGTGAAATCATTCAGTGTCTTGGGTGAGCCCCTCACAATTTTGCGACAAAAATGCAAGGACTCTCCTGCCGTAGACTAATGAAAAATTTCCAGATATTAGGCAAATATCTGTGGTAGTTTTAGTACTACAGCTTGCTAAAATTTTTAAATTCTTTTTTTCCAAATTTTGGATGTTTGTGTTTTACTCTGACTTTGGGCTTCCATTACTTGTCCAATATTGCGTGTAGAAACTTAATTACCAGTGTCTGGGGCTAACTTTTCATCTGTAAGCTGAATGTGAGTCATTGCAGGTGAACTATATGTATTTCTGTTGTCCCACTGTAGAACCCCAAGATTGACTGAAAACTCAACGTCACAAAAAAGGGACTGGTCCTTTACACTGTTACAACTCAGAAAGCAAGCGAGATACAGGACTAACATTTTTAAAAATTTTTTTTAGTAAATTTAACATGCTGGAGCTGTGAATACATTTTTGACAAAGTTCTGTATAATTTAAAGCGCTTGGTGTTCTAAATAAAGTGTTGATAAAATATGGATGAAATACTATTTCTTTATGTTTATGTTCCATGTAGAACCATTCCTGCCAATACTGAAGTTTTATGAGTATTTTTAAATAATCTCACAATAAATCTAAAATAATCAAATTGAAGCATCTGTAAGAATTCATGATTTGTTAAGGAGACCAAACACCATCCTAATTTTGTTTTCTCAAAGCATAACATGGGAAAAAAATGTTAAAGTTCAAGTCTACTGAACACATGGTCATACTTGGACTAGGAAAAAGGGTCATTTTTCACAAAGTTCCAGAAAAAGCCGGAGAAAATTATCTGTACCTGTCATTCATAATCAATTAACAGGCATGGAAGAAGGAGTTTGCAAGTTAAAATACCAATTAAATGTATGATAAAAAAATCCGGTGTGTCCTTGTTATGCTTCCTGAGCTGTGACAATGAAAAGGAAGTAAATTTTTGAAATTTTGAGTTTTCAAAAGTGGGAAAAAGTGTTCATAGTGGGAGAACAGAGAAATATACACCGACAATGACAGGGTAAGTCAGACTGAGAACACATTTCCTCTTTCATATTCCATATCTCCAAAACTAGAGCGATATGATCATTTAATTAACATAGACGATGATAACATTTGGGGAAGGCTGGAATATATGTCATGCGCACCAGGACTGGCTGGAAGGCGATCAGTCGAAACAGAGCTTCTGATATTTATTGTTACATATACAGTGCCCTCCATAATTATTGGCACCCCTGGTTAAGATGTGTTCTTTAGCTTCTAATAAATTCAGTTTTTTTCTAAATAATATAGGGCCACAATGGAAAAAAAAATAAAATAAAAATCCAACCATGATTCATGTGCATTTATTCAGTGGGAAAAAAATCCCACATTAAGAAATAATTATTTTACATCAAATCATGTGTGCCACAATTATTAGCACCCCCAATGTTAATACTTTGTACAACCCCTTTTGCCAACAAAACAGCACCTAATCTTCTCCTATAATGTTTCACAAGATGGGAGAATACAGAAAGAGGGATCATCGACCATTCCTCTTTGCACAATCTCTCTAAATCATCCAGCGACCTGGGTCCTCTCCTCTGCACTCTCCTCTTCAGCTCAGTCCACAGGTATTCAATGGGATTGAGGTCTGGGGGCTGAGATGGTCATGGGAGGAGCTTCATTCTGTGTCTGGTGAACCATTTCTGTGGAGATTTGGCCACATGTTTAGAGTCATTATCTTGCTGAAAGACCCAGTGACGACCCATCTTCAGCTTTCTGGCAGAGGCCACTAGATTTTGATTTAAAATGTCCCTGTGTTTCAAAGCGTTCATGATGCCACGCACCTTAACAAGGTTCCCAGGGCCTCTGGAAGAGAAACAGGCCCACAGCATCACTGATCCTCCCCGGTACTTCACAGTGGGCATGTAGTGCTTTTCTGCATACTCATCTTTTGTGTTCCGCCAGACCCACTTACAGTGGAAAAAAGATAAAGCCAAAATGCTCTATATTGGTCTCATCTCACCAAAGCACACGGTCCCAGTTGAAGTCCCAGTACCGCTTAGCGAACTCCAGATGTTTGCGTTTATGATTGTGAGTAAGAAAAGGTTTTTTTCTGTGCATGCCTCCCAAACAGCTTGTTGGCATGTATATAGCGCCTGATGGTAGTTTTGGAGACTTTGTGATTCCAAGATGCTACCATTTGTTGCAATTCTTTGACAGTGAGCTTTGGAGAAGTTTTTATTTCTCTTACCATCCTCCTCACTGTGCATGGTGGCAAAATAACCTTGCATCCTCGTCCAGGCTTGTTTACTACTGTTCCAGTTGTTTTAAACTTCTTAATGATTCCTCTGACAGTAGATATGGGCAGGTGCAGGCAAGTGGCTATTTTCTTGTAGCCATTGCCTGATTTGAGAAGGTCGACACACATCTGCCTTACTTGAATGGCCTTTGTCTTTTCCATGTTGAAGAGTGGATAAGAGAAATGGCCTCTGTCACGTCATATTTATACCCCAGGGAAACAGGAAGTGATGAATTACTAAATAAATGTTCCTAGATACTCTGATCAACTTTGTAAACTACTGTAGAAATAACAGAAATACTTCCATTGCATTTATTTCCTAGGAATTATTAGGGGTGCCAATAATTCTGGAACAGGTCATTTTATGAAAAATAATTATTCCTTAGGGATTTTTTTCCCCCTTAAAATTCTCTTGAGTTGAAGGTCACATTTTTCTACGATTTTCAGTGCGAGAGTATGCTTCTGCAATAAAAATTGAGTTTATTTTAAGGCTTTTATCACATCTTAACCAGAGGTGCCAATGATTATGGAGGGCGCTGTGAGAGCAGTTCTTATGTCCTCTGGTGAGATAGCAGTTTTGGCATCAGAGGAACAGTCATATTTGACATCCATGCCATCAAAATGAAGAAATTAAGGGATCCTTAGTTTCAAGTCATTTTAAGGGGTGATCTGGGGTTAAATGAAAAATGACACCAGGAAACAACTCAGAATTAATCTTATGAGGTATATGTAATAACCACCAAAAAAGATACAAGTTGCCTTTTTTTGTTTATGCGGTTGCCATGGTAATCGAGCAAGCTCATTAAATATGCAGAAAACTTCTTGCACCAATTCCTCTTTAACTCTATGATAGAATTCAGTTTTTATTTAATCATTTAAAAGCCATTGCTTATCCAAATGCAGTGACATAGCCATTCTTTGCCCAATTTATCAGTTTTGTGATTTTGGGGCATTTGACCCAAATTTTGAAATTATTTTGCACAGAATCTGGTGAATACTCAACATATTCAAAGTATGTAACAGATAGACAAAATTTCCCTATGTTATTACATTTCTAATGAAGTAAAGTACCTGCAGCCCGAATTTCATTGATTTCAATGATAAATAAAAAAGTTATGGCCGCCACAAACATGAGAAACGTGGAAAAAGTAATACCTTAGGAAATCAATGGAAAATGTATTAGACCGCCTTGAAAAGTTGACTTCAGTTTTTAATCCATGTCGCAATTAGTGATTATTAAAGGTGGGTTATTATAGAATATTTTTATTAAAAGA
This sequence comes from Gymnothorax reevesii, assembly GCA_029721435.1. Lineage (NCBI taxonomy): Eukaryota > Metazoa > Chordata > Actinopteri > Anguilliformes > Muraenidae > Gymnothorax > Gymnothorax reevesii. The sequence continues at coordinate 18,847,529 of CM056579.1, read as the reverse complement.
TTTGTTTGGAAAAATAATCAAATTTTGCCCATTTAACCCCAAATCACCCCTTAAAATTGACTTGAATGAGTCTGTTATGAAGATTCAAATTTGACTGCTTTAGAGTTTGCAGGTTTGGTTGTGTTTTTCATTTAACCCCTTTCTGCAGATGTAGATGCCCGCGTCTATAGACCTGCACATTGGAAGTACGCTGTTACTGTACTCGATCACTAGATAGCACCCCCGGATCAGTTATTGAATGTTCACAAGCAAGCAGACCTCGAACGCGGTTCTGAATACGGTGAAGTTCACTCCACTCCCTGTTTTTCGAGAGCTGCATGAATTAAACTCCTCAGCTAAGCCTGATGTGCAGACTGGTCAGTATCCTTGCCCATAGTGTCGATTCAGCAGTTTGAAAAAACGATATCTTGACACAGAAAAAATCGTTATCCTTTGTAGCAACCAGTTTAGCCACAGTGAGCTAACAGTATACCATTTAGTAGTTCATAAAAATCAGTTTTCTGAGGCAAAAAAATCGACATGGTATTAATTCTCTCACATTCTATTGCCTATTACAGTTGTCCCATACAAAAAAATTGTAGTTCCCTACCGTGGATTTACGCGTAGATTCCTTCATTGCCAAATCCAGCGCTTCCTTATATCCACCCGAGTACTGGCGTTGATAGCCAATCACTCAACCATACACTCAAGCTCTTCTGCGTAATTGTAGAGTTACACTTCATGGCCTCCTGAAGTTTCCCTGATAACAATGTATTGAATGGGTCGTTTCTTATCCAATTCCCGAGTGTTTAAACATTTTAGAGTAAGTGAAACACATTGATTGGACAAACACAGAGCATACAAACCAATGCGTATCAGCATGCGCTGTTGTATCCTGTCTACGTTATGCACATTACGCGGCTAAAATAGACGGGATTTATAGAAAGTCGGTTCGCAAAACTGGCCTTGAAGTGTTCAGTTACATTACAGGATTTAAATGAGAACGATATGCTCTATTGGAATTATTTCGAATGAAACAGGACCGGAGGGTTCTTGTTACTGGATACATCGCTCTCTATTTTATACAGTCAATGTCTCTGGAGGAGGGATTCACGAAAAAGGTCAGGCTGCTATTTTTGTTTGTTTTTTTTTTCTGTTTCGGAATGTATATGTACTCAACTAAGTCGAATGTCGAGGTTTTTTTCCTGTTTAAAACGCGAACTGCCCGTGCATTTTGGTGTGGACCCCCGGTACGTTCATTGCACGTTTCTTTTGAATCGGGAGACGCAATGGATTTGATATTCCCTGAAAGTGGAGTGTCTGTTCAGTTAAAATAAGGTATATTTCAGAATTCAGATATTACTGTGTTAGTGAGGTGTACTTGCTCCTTATAAGTGTTGAAATGGGTTCGTGAGCTTCGAAGAGGGGACTGGTAGCTTTCATTACAGGGTGAATGTTCTGACCGTTTAATTAGCAGTTTATTTAATGCGTGTTTGTGCTGGCTTTGAAGAAAAATGGCCAAAACTCTAAACTTTATTATGGAGAAAAGGCACGTTCATATTTGGAGAGGTTACTGGTGACCATTGGTATTCAACTGCACTGATATTGATAAATTCATACTAAACTCAACCAGAAAATCATTCGTTCATATTAAATTTCATGCCTTAAAGCTTTAATTGTGTTAAATACATGATTTTTTTAATGATTTGACATCAAATCATTTTGAGACTTTGGGGAGACACTTGGGTAGCTGTATAATTTGGCTAATAGCATGTAGGTAATCTAGAATGTAATTTTGAAGATGAATTCTACTTGTGCTCAAGGAGTTTATGATACCATAAATGTATAGTTTTAAGCCCCAGCAGTTTTTCAATCGTCAGAATTATTTTTTTTGCAATTTCAATGGTGAATTCTCATGAAGATTTTATATGTTTGCTGCTCATTTTCTCTACCAAAATCATGAAAATAAACTGAAATACAATGTAATTCTAAATGCTGTAAGTGTCTTTCCTGAATTGAGCCACATTTTTCCTCTTTGTGAAGCTTAAATCTTGAATTATACAGCATTAAAGTGGGTAACCCATAAATAGCCAAATTTGGCTTCTGCACAAAGGGGTTAAGGAGTGTTTTACTATCACACAGACTATTATCAGTTGCAGCTGTGAATGAATAAAAATCAAATCCATGCACCAGGTGCCTATTTCTCACTGTATTACTGTTGATTAAAAACCTGCTGAGCATAGAGATAATAACGCTCAGCACACTTTCATGCCTTATCATTTCATTATTAAAAATAGTATTCTGTTGATGCCCCAAAAAATCTTTTTTTGGAGACTCAGTCCTTTGTGAAATCCAGTGAGCCACATCGCATTATGCAACTAGCAAAAACCTCAGAGAATATTGCCATTGCAAAGGTTTGTTATTGGTGGTTGACCTTGAAGAAACAGTGAGCCCCATAATTCATAGGATAATGCTACATTTTTTGGTTTGTGCTTTTGGCTGAGTCAATGTTTGGATTTAAATCTAGTTTCAACTATATTGTATATTTTATCAAAATGTCCAGTATTATTTGATACAGCCAAAAATGGGGGGATATATGCAAAAGGCACTGTCGTTACATTTGTTGTTCATCCAATCTGAATGAAAACACCCTTACATTCAAGCTGCTCTTCACCCTCAGCGTTATTGTATCCTTTCAACCACAGTGCTAGAGAGTAGAGCCGAAATTTGTCACAGTCCATTGAATTATGGTGCTCGCTGTTCATGTATGCTCTGCTCATTTGCACTATGCATCCAGAGCCACGAGGCATGCATGCATTTCTGAGTTTTTAATGAACCGTTGCGCTTTTGCAGAATGTATGAGGGCTCTTGGATTGGCTCTGCATACTGTTACTTATTGTCTGTGTTTTCCCTGGAGGTGACAGTGTGGTTAGAGGGGTCCCATCGGGGAAGAGAGAATTGGAGCCGTGCAGCCGTTGAAGGACAGAGTGCCTCGCAGTTTGACCTTGTGTGTCTGCTGCTAACAGCACTGGCTATTTATTCATCATGTCTGCCAGTGCTTTAAACTGGGAATCAACAGCAATGCATTTAATGGCTTCTTCTTTACAATTAAGTGTTCTAGAAAAATCTCAGTTAATGAGAGAATTTGTTAAATTTTGATCATTTCATGATGAAGTAGAGCTGAATTCGCGAGAGCCCAAACCTTCGCCAGCATAGCTGGATTTGAACTTTGGCCTATATTTCAGCCACACTTTGGCCTAGATATGGCAAATTTTAATCACTGCTTTAACATCCTGCAATGTTTGGTTAAAATCTATGCAACTGTTTTTGAGATATCCTGCTAACAGACAGACAAATAAATAAATAAATAAATAAATACATAAACAAACAAACGGCATCAAAAACATAACCTCCTTGGCGGAGGTAAATATATAACCAATGCAGCTCTGTTTCACAGCGTTTATAGCCTGATTAAATTTGGCTCATTCCAAAGATGCTGCAGTAATTTTTGGCTTTTAAATAACTAAGAGAAGATTTCACTTGTTCTAGAGAATGCATTCTTTATGTCCAGTATGCTAGTGCCTACTGTATCTCTGGTGGAAACCTCAATTGGCAGGCCGGAGCCTGACTATCTTGATCTGTCGCCAGGAAGCATGTGGAAATCATCGATGGCCTTTGGTTGTGTTTGGTGTGAGCTGTCCCTGCTATCGTCTCTGTGATATTTACTCCAGGGCCACTGCGTCGGTTGGTTTGTCTACAGATCGATCACACACTGTGACATCATCCCCCTGGGGACACAATAGAAGGGTCATTCCTTTTCTCAACCTTGACATGTTGGATCTGGTCAGTGAGGCCTGTTTTGTACGCTTGTGATCTGAAGGCAGTGAGTACATGGGGCGGAGCCCTCTCGCTGTCTGAGAATACACCCTTTTGATTTGACAAATGATAGTTGTGTCATTTCAGCTGCTTTCATTGAACTTAAGAGCCTAGTGCTCAAGGTGCTTAAGTACTTTCAGCTCTTGGGTTCTGCAATGTGTCTTTAATTCATTTAGGTAGGATATTGAGTCAGTAAATATTTGGACTGTGGCAAAACTGAGGGTTGTATTCATTGTACCTCTGCCTTGAGGTAATATGCTTATCTTTGCCAAGGAGGTTAAGTTGTCACCCAGGTTCGTGTCTTTGTCTGTCTGTCAACGAGATAACTCAAAAAGTTATGAACGGATTGGCACAAAATTTGGTAGGATAGTAGGTGGTCATCCAAAGATGAGTTGATTTAATTTTGAAAGTGATCCAGAAAATATTCTGGATTCTAGATCCAGATGAAGTTAAATTATACCTGAATAGAATGATTGTCCCTTATGTAATGAATGGACTTTCATAGAATTTCAGTGTTAAATAGAATCTACACTAATGTGGCATTGATTGTTATTGTTGGTGATCTGGGTAATATTCTTATGGATCTAGAACCAATAATACTGACATACAGAGTGGCAGAGGGATGCACTGTTCCGCAGTAGTTTCACCTGAGTTTGTTTCTTTGTTCGTCCATCAGTTAATTGGCCATCTCAAAAAATTTTGGATGGATGTCAATGAAATGTATCAGGTTGATTGACTGGGCTAAGAAGGAAGGGATTACATTTTGATGAAGATCCGATTCATATTCTTGATCCAGGACCCGAAAGAATTTTTATGTGCGTGACGACATCACAGTCGTGCAGCGCTGTCACGTGACACTAACTCCTACATCAGCTGTCAGATTACTCCTTTTTACGAATATCCTATGCTGCGATAAATCCAAATCAGACTTCCTCTGCCAACGAATTTCGCAACGGCGGAGATCATTTGCTCTCTGAGTGCCTTTTTATTCTTACCTGGTTCACGTGATTCAGATGTATGTTCAAAATACCCTTTACATATTCACATTATATTAATAATACATATTGTAGTTCCTGGTCAGCATGTTAAATTGAGGGTATTTGTATCCATTTGGACTCTTGTAGGAACTGTGGCCCTTAAAGTTTGTGTCACCGTCCAAATACTTGGACACTGTATTCTGCACAATACCTGAGTATGGGAAAAGCAGTCTTTGTGGGATGGTGTGTTTGTTTTTACCCTGAGGGACCTGCCTATCAAATGATTCAGCGCAGCTATTGTAGGCAGTGGGTGTGAACCCCATCCCTCCCACACTATCCGATTAATGTACGTGTCATGGCCTGATGGGAAAGGACTGGGCGTGGCACTGCACCAGACTACATCACCATTCACTCTAATCAAATTAATCTCATACTAGAGTTGCTTGCAGTTTGAGCCAAGTTACAGGGCAAAATTGGGCAGGGTTGTAACATCTGCGCTGCCTGAAATATGCGTCACTGACCGCCCAGCTAAAATGTTTGTGGGCCCACTCCTGATGTTGGAGCTTCTCAAAGTCTGGTCCCCCAAAGAATCAAAGCATTGACTCGATACAGTCTATGGATCAGTGCTACCTTTCAGCCAGATGGCAACAGCTCACGTAGTTATATGAGTGGAAAATTAATAACCTAGCTACAGAAATGATATTACAGATTTTGGTTGTGTTCAGGTTGGGGGAGGGGAATGATTCAAGTTACCAAATTCAGACTCCAGGTTTTCGGTGAGGTCTTGGTGTTGTCCGTTTTTGTGGTTACCCCCAGTTTTGTGCTCTGGGGTGTAATTAATACCAGACTGGAGCATATAATGCAGGGGCCTACTGGAGTCTGGTGGCGCGCTTGCACAGCTAACGCTAACATGGAGGTGAGGCTTTTTTAGGTCAATTTTAATGTCAGTTCATCCTGTACTATTCCATTGACATTTTTAATCATTTATTATTAGTTAATTTAGCCAGTAGGGTATTGTTTGGGTTGTTGAATTTCTATGCAGGGCTTTGACTCAGGGGGCACTCACTGTGGTGGAACACTTAGTGCTGTTTCTGTCTTCTCATTGGCCAGGCTGTTGCCAGGGGTCTATGAGGTCACAGAGCCAGGTCAAGGCGACTGTGTTAATGACAGCTGACTGAGAGCCCATCAACTTGTTAAAATCACCTTCTCTCCTTCATGTGCCTCGGAGGAAAATTACAACCATGTAGAGTGGACTGAGTGGCTATTTTGCTTCAAAAGAGTGGCCTTGGTGACAAAATCTGATTGAGGTTCTTAGTGGTTGTGTGTAGGTGTTATTTCTGCAGAGAGTTTATGTTGTACAGTAGGTATGCACAGCTGTATACTACTATTAAAAAAAGGCTGTCTTCTTGCAATCGCATTTACACCGTCAAAACAGTAATAAAAAAGACAAAATAAAGCAGCACATTTCTAATAATATTGTTGCTTTAAATGTATGTATTCTTTATGAAATTTAAAAAGTTGCTACATGATTTTCCATCTCTGTCTGTAATATCTTAAAAAAACAAATTACTAGCAAATCGTTATCACAGTGAAGACAAGAAAAAAAAAGTAGGGGACATTGCACTGATTAAAAATTCCGCCTCAAACTGCACATTGTGATGTAAAGCACTTTCGACTGCAAAATCACGTTTTTCAAAAGTACCTGTATGCAACCGAGTACAGCCCACTGACATTTTTCATTCACCTTGCAATGTTCTGTTGAGTATGTCTCCCTGTGGCGCCCTCCTCGTCTCCTGTGACTTGCCTGCTATGGAAACAGGTCCTCTGATGTGCTCGCGTTCTGTTTCAGGGGATGAGGGGTTTGTTCCGCGTCGATCAGTCGCAACAATGTGGTGATTCACCATCGCATCTGCTCCAAAGAAAGAACGATGACACACTTCTCCCCCGGGGAGGAAGATGTTAGCAACACGCTTGCATGAAGAAAGTCCTTTCCTCATGAGTGCTACGTTAGCGTGGCTACCTTTGAGTGTAAATGATGATAGAAAGATCACGCTTTGAGAACCTGTTACCACAGAGCCATTAACCCCTTTGTGCAGAAACCAAATCTAGCTGTTTATGTGTTACCTTATTTAAGGCTTTATAATTCAGGATTGCAGCTTCACAGAGTGGAAGGGAACGGCTCAACTGAGTCAAGACACTTGAGGCATTTAGAATTCTATTGCATTTCAGTTTATTTCCATGATTTTGGTAGAGAAAAAGGGCTGCAAACATAAAAAAATCTTCTTGAAAATTCAGCATTGAAGTTGTAAAAAAAATAATAATAATACTGAGAATTGAAAAATGGCAGGGGTTAAAACTGTACATTTTTGGGATGATATTCAATAACTGTTCCGAGTGTGCCATTTAGTGATAGATAGTTGTAACAGTGTGCATAAATTTGCAGCTCCATCTCCGCTGGCGGACACATCTGCACAAAGGCGTTAAGTATTAATTAAAACTGCTTTGCATTTGCAATCACTCTTATTATGCCCTCCCTTCCGGAAGGAGAGGGGGACACATATTGTTGGGCTCGGTTCCCATCAGCATTGGTGTTCGTGTCTGCGTCAGCTTTCCCTGTGTTCCCGGACTATAACTCAGACACCGCTCAATACTTCTTTAACCAATTCAGAGGGTGCATTGATTGGCTAATCGGCTACTTAACTGGTGGCTTTTTACTATTGAGAGCTCTCTGGGAATTTGGGAGAGGAGAGATATTTGATTTTTTTTTTTTTTTACGAGTAAAAACACACGCTAGTTTTTCACGTTTGAGAGAAAAATGGTAATCGGCTTGGCGAGTTGAGTTGCCTCATGAAGCTGATAAATCCTGACATTAGTAAAACTGTTGCATGACACTGGCTGTTGTTATGACACAGACCAGGAGCCAGATGCAGAGGCAGAGTACAATCCAACAGTTGGGTTTACTGATAGTTACATGGTATCAATTAAGGACGGAGCCCAGATGGTACAGGCTTGGGCACATGGGGCATATCTGTGCCCAGCCAGTGGCAATCCAGCACACCTGCCAGATGCAGTGCATACTTCACCAGAGCAGAACTGTCAGATGGCGGGACGGAGGAGTTTAGCAGGACTGCGGTCCCAATCTTGATGACTGCAGAAGGCTTGGGAAGTTATTCCTAATAAACTGGGCAGATGCACAGACTGAAGTTTGATTAAGGGGATTATTGTCCCAATCCTTCAGACCAAGAGTAAAGCTTGAGAGCTCGTTCCTATTCATTGCACTGGGAAGAGAACTTTCATAATATACTATCATTAAAGATTACGAATAATTTTCCTAGACGATTAGGTTTTCCCAGGAAATACTGACTGGTTGCTAAAGGGCATTTCGCCGGTGACGATCGAGTAACCTGCACACTGAAAGTAAGGGCTTAAATACGCCAAAACACATATGAGGGGCGGCGAAACATGAATGCAATACATCTGATGGGGAAAACAGGTGGGATGTAAACCGATCAAAAGAGACGAGGCACCGAAACGACACACTAGTTGCGGGATGGGAGGAGACCCAAAAGGAATTCGCACGAGGGTAGTGACAGGCAATATTTTGGCAAAATAAGAAATAAAGTCTGAATATCATGCTAAAATACTAGATAGGATTCGAATAATTTTATTTTTAATCATTATGATTATTTTGTGCTCAGAATTGCTTACTTTGGAGTATTACCCAGTAACTGTCCCCCAATTGACCTTTTGCGTTTTGTAAATGAAACTGCCAGCATGTCACTTTGCAGAGTTCGTTAAAAAAAAAAAAGCCTGCTAACAAACTTAGCAACCTCCTGATAATTATTTCCACCTTATTAACAGCGAATATCATGAGTCACTACAGATGAATCATCTCTCTCTCTCTTTCTCTCTCTCTCTCTCTCTCTCTCACCCTCCCTCCCTCTTCAACGCAGTGTGCCGACGAGCTAATTATCACTAAATCTTGTACGTTATTCCTGTTATTTACCCATCCGTTACCATGGCAACAAGGATTCCTAGCCTAAGCTGATGCTCTGTCATGCTCTCTAGGTTTCAGGGACTGGCTGTGCTATATCTGCGCACACTTAGCAGATAAATGCTCGTTGATGACACGCTCTTGTGTGTGTTGTGGTTTTTGTGGAGTTCTTCTCCCCCGCCACATGACAAAGATGCTCTGCAAAAGATTCAGTGGGATTAGGAGGCATGCACTCACAACTGGAACTCTGCCGAATATAGTAAATATAGGGTATGTATATGTCAGAGAACCTGGTGTTTTTCCGTGGCAGATGTGTTGCGAAGTCACTTAATTTGCCTCATAATAGTGGTCCTCTTCCTTGACAGCTTGGGTCACATGATCGCAGGCCCCCTTGCTGATGCAAATACAGTCAAACATCCGTACCCAAGTGACAGGAGATGGGGGGGAGATGGACGGATCCCTGATTCATTAGGCTTCTAACAAATGATCTCACCCTTAATGAACACCTATACACCCGCTGCGTCTCTCTCTCTCTCTCTCTCTCTCTTGCTCTCTCTATCTTTTTTCCCTCCCTCTTTTTTTCTCTCTCCGTAATTTAACCCCCACCCCATGCTGTCCCCCTCCCACTCTCGCTTAGCTAAGACATGAATAATTGCGCACATGTGCCGCCCCGCTGATTAGTCTGGTGCAGAGAGAGTGGATTTATATTCACGAACAGGCTGCTTAACTAATAAAGCCCGTGCCCTAAGACTGCATAAATTGGGTAGATGCCGACCTGTTCTGTGCTTCAGTGGCATGACTTGAGGGCAGACAGTGCGCTACTCTACATCCCCTTGTTTATGAGTGCGCTACAGCATGTTACGCATCAGCTACAGTACATAATCCAACCGCTTGTGCGAAGTCCCTTGAGTGTGGTAATGTCGACTTTGGATGAAGGGCAGTGTTGTCTCTAAGAGGAAAATAGTGTCACGTGACCAACCGACCATAACCTCAATCCTCGAAAAAAAATAACTCTGTGTAGTTAGTTCTCAAAGCGCGAGGAATGTGGCGCTCACTAGAGATAACCGCAAGGTCACATACCCGATGTCCTGAAAATCCAAGCAACGAAACGCCTGCGAGATGAACCGTGCAAGGGAACAGCTATTCCTGACAGATCTGCTTTGGTCTTCAGTGCGTTATCAAATAGAGGCAATCTCTGCACTCTGCTGGGTGCATCGCAATATGAAATGTGCCGAATATCTGAATACAATCATTTTACTGTCCCAAGACTCGTGTCGGTGGAAGAATAGGAAAGGCCGCTGCTGGTATTCTTTCATGTCAGGCTTTCTGATGTGCAAATAAGGGCCCTGATGCTCCCAGCATCCTTTGCAATGTGTTGCTCTTGTGTTGGAGGATACATCTTCAAAGCTTGTCCTGATGGCGATGCATTATTTGCCTCCTTTCTGAAACGCAATCTTTTGAAACAGACACGGACATGAAAAGGGGCTCTTTGGCATGCCAGCATGGAGAAATCCTGATATATTTGTGGAACCTTGTGAGAAGTAAAGACTCCCTAACTGAGCCATTTTACACTGACTATGATCCCTTGAAGTTGACTGCATTCTTCACCGTATTACATAGTTCCCTAATTGACCATTTATGATTTCTGCAAAGGACGTGTGTTTGGCTGTGTTAGTTAATCGGCCAGCTGAAGCGCCCAGGAAGAGCTCATTACATTATCGAGTGCCTCTGAATCTTGGGGCAAATACACAAATTATTATTCACTTTTTCTTACATTGGGAAATATGAAATTTGTCCGCTGAGGTGGCATAAACAGTGTGCATATGAAAATCCAGTAAATGAAACCAAAGTTCAATAGTGACAAAATATACCCAATGGAAGACCAGCATACGAGAAGTGATTATGTTATGAAATTACAGTTTTGAGATTTGGGGGGTCAAAGTCTTCAAAACATGCTGCCGATCAATCAATTTTTGCAATCGTAGCAAACTATGTGGTCTGTTTCTGTCTCCTGGGGCGATACAGACGCAGAAGAGCCCTTTTTTGCAGGAAAATACCCTTGTATTACAAATTATTAAAGAAAATGACATTTCCACTTAAATACCGTCTTCAGCGAAGTCACTGGACTTGAACTTATTTGACCACTAAATGGCTGGACTCGAGTATTTTTTTTACATGTGGCAAACTAATCCTGGTTTTTGACTGCCAGTCACTCTTACTGCATTTCCTTGTCTTTATTCATTATCTGGATGCCTTTGTTTTTTGATAACAATTTCAGGTGTGCTTATCCCTTTTTGCCCTGTTTTCTTCATTGATATCATGCTGTTCAGCCTCCATGGTGCCATTTTCACTGCTCGTCGCATGACAAATGCCAGTATTTTGATTAGACGAACATGGACACTTTTTGCTCAAACATAATGGACTTGGGTATTTCCTCTGCTAAATTTGTGTAATTTCCATAATGGCAAGATATCTGTCATGTGACTTGAGTGCTTCAGAGAAATCTTTGGTCGCAGTCACTGCTCTGGCTATTGTGGACTATAATTTTGTTGCTAGCTCATTTTGTCAGAATGTGACCTTGGTAGTTACTGTACGCAGGTCCTCAGTTGTAGAAATGCGATGGCTGTTTGTCTGCTTGTCATATATGAGTGAATTATTGGCCTTGGGGAAGGTCAGAGCTCTCCAAGTGCCACTCTAGTCAGATAGTGTAATTGTGGGCTGGTTTCTCACGTACTTCATCCCGTAAGCCCGCATTTGTGCTATTATACTGTATATGAAAGACCATAAAGGGGCTCTAGTAACAGAATCATTACTTGTACACTTTGTACTGGATCTAGTTATTAACTTGTTCACTCAGTGATGCCCACCCCCCTCCCCCCCACCCACCCAAAAGCTCTATCTGCAGCGACAGTCGACCCTTTTAAAATCCTCCTACTCCTGCCTACCCCTGTTTTTGGTTTTCCTGTCTTTCGTAATGGAGGGGCAGGTCAATGAGAGGCAGAGTAATCAGTGATTCAGTTTGGAAGGATATCTCGCATTCCCTTTCTGACTGTTCTGAGTCTTGAATGTGGTTGGTAGGCTACTGCCGCATGGTTTTAAATGTGAGAGGTATGCTGTATGCCTGCTTGCTGTTTAAAAGCAGGAGCTTGAACACCTCGTCTTTCTGAATGTGAAATTGTTCGGTCATGTTGTGATTTCAGAGTCAGTCCCTGTTTGTTACACACCGTGAAACATTTAGGGAAGAGGAACTGGCTGCTTAATCAGAGGCTATCAGATTTGAACCCCATTAAAGCACTGTTATTGCTACCTTTAGCATGGCATGCTACCCCCAAGCATCAGGATAGAATCTTACATTCGAATGTGTAAAGAAGCAATGATGTGTCTCCCTGTATAAACAAAAGAAGTCAGATGAGTGTTTACTCCCTGACAAGACCAATGAAATGCACATGAATTTGAATTGGTTCACCTACTGAATGTGGCTAGACTCTTGTAGGGTGAAAGACAATTTATTGAGCTGTTGCTCCAATGTGTATGTGTAAGTTCGGCTCGGTCAAGGAAAATGTTTTCGCATCCAATGTCTTTAAGTTACAGTTTATTACTGCTTTAGCCAATAGCTGCTGGTAGCATGCAGCCAATATTTGTGTTTCAGCCAAGTCATTGCCTTCCCTTGCTTCTATATTAAGGTAGTTTAGGTTATTATCATGATCATAAACACTGGGCTGATCTTTCGCACGCTTGACCTGTGATGCAAGTTTGGATCTTAGAACTTCTCTATTTAGCTGAGGGTAAAACTAAAAGCCATTTAGTTATTTGTGATATATGCTCCACCTTCCGATCAGATAGTTAATCCTTAGAGCACTGAAATTAATTTTCAAAAAATTACATATTAAATTATTTTGTGCTGTTGAAAACCTACGATGTGGCGACTTGTGTTAACCCCTTAAGCCCTACGCCCCGGCACTGAGGGGCGGTGGTTACGCATAATAAATACAGCATGTTTCCAAATCGCAACATTGTCATGCGGCATATCCACATTTTGCGAAGAAACTCGGCAAAAAGCTCACAGACCATTTTTACCTCAACTGAACTCATTTCAAGCACCAACCAAGTAAATAAGCATGTAGCAAAACATAGGATATAATCATACCAACACTGCATTGCTAGAATTTTTCCTGAATTTCTGCTTTGCATAAAATCGATACCTCAAATGAAAGAGGAAAGTCCACAGAATCCAACAATATGACCCCTGTCATGTTAAACCGACACCACACTCAAAGAACAGCAGGCATACACTTTACAGTCTACAGAAATGACCAAAAAAATTTCTTACTTTTGATATTTTGTAATAAAAAAACTGTTTGAGGGCAAATCCATGCTTGCTATTGTAAGCTGAATGTGTCCGTGTTATAGCGAAACTAGACCTGGTAGTATCCTAGCATGTTTTTCTGCTGGAGCATTGCTTCAAAGATCTCTGCTCCTTAGCATTAGCTTGCTTGTAATGTATTTTCCTTTCTGCAATCGGCTTGTGATGCTGTCAGTAAGACTTTGCCGATAGCAGCGACCCCTGCAACCAATCACCTGCCCCTTCCCCCTGCCCCTCCCCCCCAACCCTGACCCAGGGATTTATAAAATGGACGGGTGTCCATCACAGCCAACCAGAAAATATCTTAGAACCTTTGTGGACTCAGCGGCAGTACTTTATACATGTGTAGTGTACTCAATTTGTTTATGCTATAGCTATGCGTTCCCAAGTAATTGAGCCGCATAGCTTGGGCCCTGTAACTGAAATATCACAAGCGTGACTCTGTTTTAGGGTAATGACGCTCTCTATCAATTTTCTTTTGAAGGCCAGCCCATGATATCAGTCTGGAGGAGTTTGATGATGAAGATTTGTCAGAGATCACGGACGACTGCGGGATCGGCCTCAACTACGATTCGGACCCTTATGAGAAGGTGAGTCACATTTTTTTTTCACGTTAGACTGCTAAAGGTTCAGGGAGTCCAAGAGTGCTTGCGCTGATTTCATTTGAAACTAGAGGCAGTCCTAGAGTGCAAACCTCCACCAAGGCAGCGCAGTCCAAATCTTGGTGAGTGGCAGCAAAGTTCAGTTATCGCGTGTCATATGATTTCAAGATGGCTGTTGTGGCATCCGTATTGTTTGACTGATCGCAGTCAAAATCAATTGGGTCCATCCCTCATGTAATAGGGACCCACCCACAAAATTTCAGAGATATTCGTTCATTACTTTTTGAGTTATTTTGTTCACAAACAAACAGACAAAGAAACAAACAGACAGATGACACTGATCAAATGACCTCCTGCCAACTTCATGGAGTTGGCGGAGATAATGATTGGAGCGGGGTGATTCTGCGACTGTTTCATGGGAAGTGCATACATCCCAGGAAACATGCAAACAGTCTTGGCATATTACTGTAATCATTACTTTGTGCTTAACATTTTGATGACATTGGAACAACATTGTGAGAATGCTTTGTACTCGATCAGCGCTCCAGTCTGCGACTAAGATTTATGTTTTGCGACTTACAATCTCGCATCGGACGCGCACTGCGCGACCAACACTTCATGCACTGTGCGCCTATTCCGGGCAGCGATTCACTCCATAATTATCAGCCACCGGCCCTGAATTTTTTTCTGCAGGTCGATTGGTACCATTAGGTACATCAGCCAATCACAAATCTGCTGGTGCCATCAGCCAATCACAGCTCGGCTGAACTCGTGCATCGATGAGAATAGCAAAGCATTCAACCTTGTCATTGTCTGCTGAGTTGTGCACGCGGCAAATTTGTGAAACCTTGTCTGACAATAACGATGTAAATGTTCCACACTGCGCGAAATTACAAGTACACTAGCTGGTCTGCTGCAGAAGTCCAGAAGTCTACGTATTAGGCCTTGGCTTCGGTGACTAACACTGGAGATCAGAGAGCAAATTTCATGATATCAGAAAGTGTTTTCATTACCGGTTTTTCATATTTATTTCGCTATTTAGATTTCCAGAATTTCTAAGGGTCATGGAAACGCACCTGGAGAGTAAGAAAGATGTCTGACGTTATTAGCCCAAAAACAGAGTCTGCTTTGTTACCGTAGATTATTCATGACACAGTTTTGAATCTTGTTGATACCAGCTATGGCTGCTTGTGTCCAGTGGCGAATGGTTTTATTTAGCATTTCAATATCAATCGCTAACCTTCCATCCTGATGGATTAGGTTGGATGTGCACTTCCACTGATCTGAAGTTCCGCATGTACATGATTATTCGTGCAGTATGTATGAAATCGATGATATATTAATTTTAATGTTAAACTTTCAATTTGTGATGAAAAAATGTTGCCAAATTATGCTTTTTATGGCTTCAATTCCTCCTGGGCCTCAAATTTTCAAAGCAATTAGGCCAAGTTTGGTGTCAAATTGTTCCTTGGAATGGCAGCAACAGTAACAGTTATACATTTTAGAACTAGCACCGTGATAATTGGGAGTTATTCATTGATTTATCCCCATATGTTGGTTATAGGGGGTGCTCATCTCAATTTGGCCATAATTTTTCTATGAATGATTCAGCTTATGTACAGGGGAAATGGAAAATGGAGACTTTTACATTCATTTAGACTTGTATGATAACTCTCCGAAATGATAACTGCATTTATACATTTTTCAAACATTCTTGTGAACGTCAATATCTACTTGTCAGTTCACAAAGTGCTTTCTGATAACTTAATGTTTCTTACAAAAATACAGCAACAGCTGAAAGTCTGTCCCAGTATCTTTATTTGGGATTGTGAAAATTCAGAAAAGTATTATGGTACTTTGCGTGACCACAGTTTTGGCCTACGCACCTAATTTTCCTCAGGCTGGGGGGCGCATGTGCTCCTTGGCCCAAAAATTGCTCTTTAGGTTTGTGGCTGTGTAGGCTCTGAGTTTTTCTACACTGTGTGTATGAGTATTAATTGTGAATATTACTCTTAAGTCGCATTTTCACACGTTCCGGGGTGAGGGTGGGAAACTGTCTTCTATAGTTTCCTGAGTCGATTTCCTCAATTTTTGCAAAATGGACATTCTGTGACTTTAATACTTTTAGCGTTAAGGTCTTCAGTTGAGACATGGAAAAAAAGGTCAAACTGGAGTTGATTCAGGGAATCGGTGTGCCGGATCGCACTGTTTCCTCTGACCTCAGTGACTGAGCGATTTTATGGTTTGATTGATTGGATTTGCACATTTGCTAAATCGCCCGGTATTTGTAGCATCCGATTGACCCCATTTTAACCCCATTTTTAATATCCTCTTACAGGGGCATAGCTTGGCCTGCGGGGGCTTGTTCACTACTGACAGTGTTCCTCAGATCACAGACCCCTCCACCTGCACCACATACTAACTAAGCTAACAGCAGGCATCTCAGGACCATTAGTCAAGTGTTGCAAACAGTGCAAGTAGAGGACTGTAGTGTGTTTAGGGGACTTTAACACGCGTTTCTGTATAAGTTGGCCTGTCAGAGGAAAGACCTCAGCATGTGGAACACAAAGAGACCCTGGGAAGGAAAGGCTTTGGCTGGCCTTAATCTGGATGTGCAGCAGTTGTAATATGGCTGGCCCACAGCATGCCAGTTAACTGTACAACACATACCAGTCAGCCAGGATGTGATGACCACTGGCCAAATATAGACTCTTCAAGATCTCTGAAGGTGCTCCGTGGGATCTGGCACCAAGACGTTAGCAACAGCAGATCCTTTACATCCAGTAAGTTGTGCGATGGAGTCCCTACGGATTGGACTTCTTGTTCTAGCACTTTCCATCGATGCGAGATCAGATAGAAATCTCGGGAATTTGAAGGCCGTGGCAACTCCGTAAACTTTCCACCATGTACTTCAAAGGCCTCCCGCGCAGTTTGTGTCATTTAACCAGGCGCATCGTTATTGTGAGAGACGTCACCCCATTTAGGGAAATTGTTGCTATAAGGAGATGTACCTGCTCTGCAATGATGTTTAGGTACGATTGCTGACAGGATTGATATCATTTCTCCTTTGTACTGTTGATACTCACACTGTTGACTCCCAGATAGCAAAATTCTTCTGGTCCATATCCGGCCCACACCTGTCACGTTCACCCGGCCCACATACCGCATGGAATGATGGCACTTGGGAGCTCTGCTCCCGTTTGCCAGAATTTGGCCACAACCAAGCCATCACAATGCCAGATGTCAGCCAAGAACATATGATGCAGCAAATGTGGGCCAGTTTTGGTTCACTTATAGACTGACTATTGTCACCATTTGTCATTGCCAAATATTTGCCAATTGTGGGCCATATTTGTTTTGTGATATTCGGCCCAAATTCAGCATTTACCACATGGGCCACTTTAGGCTCACACCTATTTTGTTCGAGCCAAAAGAATGCCAAAAATGCCGGATCATTGCTGGATGTGGCCCACATACGTACACTATCTGGGTTGGGATCTCTCCACTAGTCTTGTTGCCTCGCAGATGCTCTGACCCAAGTATAAGAATTTGGCCCTTGTCAAAGTCTCTCGGGTGTTTACGCCTGTCTATTTTTCCCACATTAAACACATCAAATTTGAGAAGCAACTGTTCGCTTTCTGTCTGTTATATCCCAGTCCTTGACATGCTCCATTTTCATGGGATAATCAGTGTTATTCGGTTCATCTAGGAGTGGTCATCATCTTCTGACTGATTGGTGTACACGGCGAGCATTTTGTAAGAACTCTGTGCCTTAATCTCTTTTGAGACTGCTGTATTCGGCTAGCGTGATTTCTCCACGTCTGATGTAACTCTGGCCCTTCCGATTTCATCCACACTGTCATCAGCTTATGATCCGCTCCTCGTTATATCCTGTCAGCCATTCCATGGGTGGAGGAGCGACATGTTCTCAGCTAAAGCTGAATCTGTGTCTGCAGAGTCATCCACGGTTGGTTTGTGTCTTTTAGCTTGAGTTCTGTGTGCTACTGGCAGAAGGGAGCTGGTTTCCAATGCTCATTGCTTGACTCCTCTGATCTAGAAGTTGTCTGTATGCCGCACAACGTCACACAAAATCAGTCAGTAGGGAAACTGACAGATATTGCCCTCTGACAGAAAAATAATGCAATCCACTTTAAACCTTATCCTCTCATTACTCTGCTCAGAAACCGAATGGGTACTAATGGGGTGTATTTCTGTTTACATGCCCTTAAGAGGTCCAGTTGCTTGCTCTTTGCCGTTTTGCTAACCTGTTTTACCTTTGGCCAAGTTTATTTTATGGCGGGCAGGAGCTTTACCTCTCTGCTGCGAGGTGTAAATATTTTATAATGGTGGCGCAATGCCACAGCTGCAGTAAAGAAGGACAGTCAGGTGACCTGCCAGCAGTGCTGCTCTGCAGACAAGTGCCAAAAACGCGAAAATCCATGCATTAATCACAGGGGGATTCGGCAAAAGGGGGTGGGTGAAAACTTGCAACATTTCAATTCTGTTCACTAATCGCAGTGGATATTTTTGAACGGACTGTTGGACCTGCTGAGACAGGCTACTTTCTCGCCGACATGGGGCCCCCACTATAGTCAAGATGTTACTGATTTATTCTGATGGTTGGCCTTCGCTGTAAAACGCCACTGCTGGAGAGGCCTTTTTCAGAGCTAATGGCTGGTATCCTGTATCAGTCATACTGCTTGTTCAAGGAACAGGCAGGACTTTCAAAAAACATCAGACTACTGCGATTATTTGGAGTGACTATTTGAATGTTTACAATCCATCTGTGTTGTTAGTATCTCTGTACTTCATCAAATGGCTCCTCAAGAAGATTTTTCACTCCTGTCCAAGGAGGGTTGGAAAAGTGAGGTCACTGATAATGTGAAGTTTCATTACCGCAGATAAACTGTATGAAATTTGCCTCACTGTGAGAAAAAATCATGTTAAGTCACTACATGTGAATTGAAATGGTCACAAGAAAGAAAGTTTCATACATGAAAATCGTTGTTTCATGTCTGAATGGAAATGTCTGCACGAAATGATGACCTGATCTGGAACAGCCCGAGTCATGTTTCCACTGTCATCACATTACTGGGATTATATTTTTAATAGTTCACGTCTGCAGTGTTCACATGCAGTGTGTTCGCTTGGTTTTTTCAGCACGTTACATAACCACAGCTTCCTCTATCCCAGAATTTTCAGGGCTTTCCAGGATAAGCTGAGTGAATTCTGTGGTGGGAAAGTAGGAGTCCTGCGCATCTGATCTCGTTTCAAAATGTAACATCCCGACAGCAGTTGCGAGATGAATCGCTTTACGCTGAAATTACAAAAAATATGATTTTCGGGGAACTGATATTGCCAGTCATTCCAATTCCGAAGAGTGACGTCATTCCTCTTCTAAGATGTTTTGATTAGACATTAATTTGTGCCTCTGATTGTCAATTCAGTTTAATTGCACACAAACTATCTGAAATATCCTCTCGATAATGGGAGTGCATTTATTGTTGATATTTAATGGCGCTAGAGATTTTGCTGCGAGTGAGAATTGTATAACACTGAGCCAGGAGTGTGTGTGAGTGTCGGGTGCATGAAGGGTTCAGAAGGACTCGGAACAAGGAACAGTGCAGTCCACTCCAGAGTTTATTGACAGAAGTTGACAGGCAGAATCGGAATCCGTAATTCCAGGCAAGGGGTCAAAACCCAAAAATATCAGTCCGTGAAGTGACTGTACTAAAGGGCTAGAAAGATCTCAAAATCCAGGCGGAAGAACCAGAGGTAAAAAAAAAGGAGATCAGTCAGCAAAGTAAAAATACCAGGGACACTGCAGGAATCAAAAATCTAGAACACAATTCAATCAGCGCCCAAAAAGTCAGTCCAATGCTCTCCTAGATGATAAACCAGAAAGCAAAAATGGGTCAGAACACAGGCAGTAGAAAGATCAAGGGAAATGCATATCCGATGGTCGACAAGAAGAGGTAACACATGAGAAGACTAACACGAGAGGGAATGCAGGATTGAGAGAGGAGATATCTTTGACAACCTAACAAAATATAGCTGCACTGGGAGCTCTGTAAATATACACAGAGTAATAAAGCCCAGGTGGGGAACATCAGGGAAATTACTGGGAACAACTTTGGGGGGCGTGGTTATGGGTAGACATACCATGATACAATAAACATATAAATAACGGAAAAAACAATAAGTATACAGAAATGAACCAAGCAACAACAAGGTACATAATATAACAAACACAATGATGTGCGGACAGTTACACATGACCAAGTATACACAGAGAACAGACTAAAACTAAATACATACATAGAAACTGATACAGACTGAAAACTGAGGGCCCGATATAAAACATGGGGTGGAATCTCACCAAACTGACAAGGACTAGGAAAATGCTGATGGAGTGACAGTGAGGTTACTACATGGAGCAGGGTTCCTTGCAACATGTATCGTATAGAATATATTTCATACTTTATTTGGGAAACTGGCTATATTCTAGATTCAAGGCAAACAGCGAGCATCATAATTCATTAGACAGCGGCACATTTTTTTGTTATTTTGGCTCTGTTGGCTGAGTCGGTTACTGAATCGGAATCTAATTGAAGATGCAGGTTATGTGCTGAGGAAGAGACTGAAGACAAGAAGTCACTGAAACGAGCAGGAACTGAAGATGCTGCAGTACAGGCCTGACAGAGCATCACCAGGGAAGGGACCCTGAGTCTGGTGACGTCTGTGTGTCACAGGCTTCAAGCAGTCATTACATGCCAAGGATATGCGACCAAATGTTAATAAAGATTGCTTTATCCTACATTATCTTAAATTGTCCAATTTTTAATGCACCATATCAAGGGGGGCCACTGTGTGCAAAAGGTGCTGTCATTTCCAGTCAGCTCATCTGATATGGATGAAACTCAGTCAGATAAATGCTGGCATTTTGCACCTCATTTGGCATCATTTCCTTTCAAACTCTAAGTGCTTGAGTTCAGAAGCAAAATGAAAAATGTCACGGACTAATGTGATACTGGCCGTTTTGTCATGGTAGATTTCATCGGGTACATCATAGATTTGGGCTGTAATTTGGTGATATGGAGCATCAGGACGATGCATCTTGGTCAGATATCATTAGCACTGATGTGCCGAGAGTCTCTCAGACACAAGGATGGACTGCAGTTCTTCGACTGCACAAGAAACGCGATGAGCTTAATATTCTTTTTTTGACCTTGTCTGCATGATCAGCAGCATTTCTGATGCACAAACCAAGGCTCTTGCTTCGTGATGTTTGACAGCGAATTGGGTCAAACTGGAGAACTTGTGCGCCAGTAAATGCGAGCGAGAGAGGCTTCAGTGTACAGCGTGATTCCATGAGGTCCTTGTCCAGAAAGATTTATGTCAAATAAAGCAAAGGCCAGCGAAAGCTGGTGTCCTGAACAGCACACCAGCGGCGTTGCCAGAACATAAAAATGTCTCGGCACAGAATACCCCTTTGCAACAATTATTAGCCCTGACTTGTTCTCAATCATTTTTCTAATTAAATAATACATTCAGGCTGAAAACACAACACATTATCAGATGTTGGTAATTCTTCTCATTGGGCGAGACGAAAAGTATTCATTTGGATGCGTAATCAGTGCGTTTCAATCACCCTTATTCAAAATTGCGTAAAGGTGTTTGTGATTGGTTTAATTTAAACAATTTGAACAGTCATAAATCACAGGTTAGATCACCTGATGTGCCAGAAAGGTCACTTGGAAGTTCCAGAGCTTTTTTACCTTTCGTAAACCAAATACCTCCTATGAGTAAATAATTTTTCTGAACCAAATTTAGCTTATTTTTGAGTCCCCCTTAGGTTGCATCAAAAAAGAAGCTGTGTCTTTAATTGCCAATGGATTATTTTCATAATTGGAAAACGTGTTAATAAAGGAAAATTATTAAGAACGAATTATTAGTAAGGACTAATAATTGTTGTAAAGGGATGTTCCCTGCATGCAAATTTGGGCGGCACGGTGGCATAGTGGTTAGCACTATTGCCTCACAGCAAGAAGGTTGTGGGTTCAAATCCGGCCTGGGGCCTTTCTGTGTGGAGTTTGCATGTTCTCCCCATGTTCGTGTGGGTTTTCTCTGGGTACTCCGGTTTCCCCTGCCCACAAAAACATGCAATATAGGAACACTGTGTGGCTGTGTGTGAATGTTTGGTGGTGGTCGGAGGGGCCGTAGGCGCATATTGGCTGCCACGCTTCGGTCAGTCTGCCCCAGGGCAGCTGTGGCTACTAAAACATAGTTTGCCACCATCAGAGCGTGAATGTGTGAATGAATGAATAATGTATCCTTGTGAAGCGTCTTTGAGTGCCCAGAAAGCAGAAAAGCGCTATATAAAATTGATGCATTATTATTTAAATTTTTTAGTTCTGGCTTCGTTACACACACTCCCTAAAAATGGACTAAACTCGACTTTATCACCAGTTGTGTTTAGTGAGTGGTTTGGATGGGTACAATGCCGTTTGTAACTCTCCGACAGAAGGCAACAGGAGCTGCGTGTGTAAGCCCATGCCTGCGTCTCCCTCCCTCAGGGCTGTGCTCCATAACGTCTGTGTTTGCAGTCACTGTGCGCATAGCCTGATGGTGGGAAAATTCCTCTAGGACAGGGAAGCACTCTGTCTAAAATAGCATCTTAACAAAGCATTGTCTTTGTTTTGCTCAGATAAATTGTAGGGAGAATGTAATAACATAGATGAGAGCCGGAGAGAACAAGCCAGCCCTTTGAACTCACTGGAGGAGTACAATATTTTAGGTTTTTTTTTTCAAAATTTTCAGCTGGTGTTCAACTCTGTTGATACTCTGTGTAGCTAAAAAGTGTCTGGAATCTTCACTGAAACCTCACTTTTAAATTCTCAACATCTTACATTTTAATTGAATTTGGACTTTTAGTTTAGTGTGTTTAGACTTTGACGTTTAGTGTGGCCTGATAGGACATATGTTCAGCTTCCATTTGAGGTTATTGCAATTCCCATCCATTACACCACTGGGATTTTGTATCACGTTCTACACCCTCTCACCCCCTCCCTTACTGAAGGCTCCATTAAGACTAATTGGAGTTTTGGCTGGGGGGATGTGCACAAAAAGGGCAGTAATTTCCACATTTGATTTGCCGAAATTATGTGTGCTGAATTAGGGTTGCAGTGAAACTCTACAAGATGGGAGCTCTCATGAACAGGGTTGGAGAACACTGCCATGGTTTCCATACCACAATACCCTTCTGTGTCCCTCCTGCGGTGGACAAAAATCTGTTGCCTTTCCAGGGACTGTGCAGTTGTGCAGATTCTTGATATGATGTCATTTTAGTCTGCAGCACTATGTTCTGTTTAGCATGTGGTGAAGCACATTCAGAAATATACATGAAGCAACCACAGCTAAGAGGCTTATCATCAATTTATGTTTTTGCTACAAAAAAACAACCTTTTGGGAACAAAGGAGAAATAACTGTTTTTGTCTATTCACGTTGTCCTCACTGAGTCAACCCCTTTCCCCAACTCAAAAAACGAAAAAAGCTCTTTCATTCTGTAACTTATTAATGCAAAGGTAGCTTCCTGTATTCTGACAGTACTCGCTGCATTACGACGCAAGATTACTGTAAATAACTACTCTCTCTCTGATTAAATTGGCTACTGTTCTCTCCTTCTCTACCTAAGCTGATGTGTGGTGAGAGGTTTGGTGCAAACTAGCTGCCGTTTATAACCCAGGTGGTTGTGCGGTGACTGTCCCCTATATGACAGTTAAGCGCTTGGAAAATCTACGAAAAAAGCGCAATATTAATATGATGATCATTCAATCATTCATTCATGGCCTATACTGCTGTTAAACTGTATTTTTTTTTCAAAGGTTTTAGTTACTGTTGGTCTTATTTTATGATTCTGTACTGCCAGTAACACAGTAACACACAAGAAAGTTCACAGTGTTGAGTGAAAAAATCTGATCGTCAAGTCAAGCAGTTACTGGCCCGATAGTATCCGCCTGCCCTACTTGGCAAGAAACTATCACTTTAAGCAGTGAGTTGCCAAATTTCTGATTTTAGTGACTACTTAAATTAAGCCATTACTTCTCTTTGTGAAATGAGAAACAACCCCTTTAGCTGGCAACCCCTATAAGCTCTCCAGGAAAATACTGGAGAGCACTGATTTGTGTTCACTGTTCCCTTAACACACAGTATGAAAGAGAGCCCTGGTTTACTGGAGCACGGTGGTCCTCACTGGAAGCAGGATTTCTTATCCAAACAGCTATTGCTTGGAAGAAATTACGCCTGTGCTGGAGAGAGTGTTCGCTCCTTACGGTCCGTTAGTCTGTAATAAAAGCTTCCGTATTATTTACGGTCATCAATAATTTAGTTAGGTAACAAGGTCCTGCATAATCAGTCTGCCTTTCATTTTAGCACCTGTTTGAGATTCAGTTTTTTTTTTAATTTTTTTATTCTTACTTTGTGACTCATTTAGCCGATGGTCAAAATGATGACATGATACCTCATCACTCGTCAAAAAATGTCCATATGTGCATTGTCTGTACATTTTGAAAGCATTGTGTTTGGGGATGATGCTATGCTGAAGACATGTGATGAGACTGCATTGATGGACAAATCCATATTTCATTCTTATATGGATGAGGCAATCAGAGTGCATCTGGTGTCTACTGAGAAACAGGGTGTGGCCTGGTATGGTTGCTATGGCAGAAATGAGCATTAGATGTGGCTCCCCAGGAGTAATGATGTCATACCTGAGTGCAGCCATCTGCTTAACTGTAGCTAAGCCATCAGAGCACTCTACTAATGCAGTGCAAGGGATGCTACAACAATGGTATCTTAGCACTCGGGTCATAGTACTTCAACCACTTGCTGTTTGGTGATTGTGAATACTGTTGAGTATTGCAGTTTGCTGCTTCGCCATTAATTTTCGCACTCTGCTCTTGCTGACTTGAGATTTATACAGTCTAGTCTATGTTGTGCTGTTTATAGCTGAACTGACTGATACATTATTCATTTAAGTAGCGTAGCTGTTCCACTAGCCTTTTGTTTGCACTTACTGTATGTTGCTTTGTATAAGAGCATTGGACAATTAAATACAAGTTAGTGCAATGCTACCAAATCTCAGAAATAACCCAAGGTAGTCTGCTCTCTAGCTCAAAACAGAACTGAGGAAGCAATCAAAATATTTCACTGCACCCATTGGAAAAGCTTTGGGAAAAAATGATGAATTTTATAAATATTTAAACTGTCTCTCCAGATCATGCATCTGCCTCCAATTTGATGCGCAGTGCCTTTCCTCGAAGTCTCACGCAGGCACAGATTACAGTCAGTGCCTCCGAAGGCTTCAGGGAAGTAGGATCGGCGGGGCTACGTCTCTTATTGTGTCTGCTAAGCGTCCATTTTTACCTTTCTAATCTCCGCAGCTATAAAGCTTCCTTATGTCTCCTCTGGCCCCATTGTGCTTACTGTAGTGCAGATATACAGCCCGGCGTTTGCTTGTGCAGTTCCAGTGTTTTGTCTTTTTGCCTCTATAGCCCAATCCTCTAGATTTAAAATGGAAAAATGAGGTTAAAGTGCAGGTTGTCAGCTTTATATTCTGGGAGTTTGCATGGACAGTGATTGAGGTCGGAATTATTTGCCTGTTAAATAAATTCGTCTATCCTCGAGGTTTACCTCTCCTGTTAGCTTGAAGCTGAGTGGCTGGTTTTTATGCGAGTCAGGAAAACTCTTGATGAATGTATACTTTTACGCTATCTGTAATGCAATGTGGAATGAGGTTATATTATTATAATTTACTTCAGATTAATTTAAAATATGTGCCAGTCCTACTTATATTTAATGTAGAGAAATCCGTTGAAATGAGATTTTTGTGTTTGTCGAAACTAATTGTTGTTGTTGTTATTATTATTATTTCTACCCGAGGATTACGTAGACAGAAGAAGCCCTTATTAAAATCTTGCGCTGGGCGCTTGCTGTGTGAATGTGCCAGTTTGCTAATATACCGGTAACGGTAATCCACGTTAAATTTCTGTTCGGCATCACAGGTCCGGTATCACTGAGTTACTTTAGGAAATTAACTGAGGGAGAAATGATTGTATGTGACCGCGGTTCAACATTGAATGAGAAATTGGGCGGGGGTTTCCCCTGCAGCAGCCTCGTCGCGTAGCGTCTGACTGGGGAGTGATTCGGACCTTATTGCATTAGATTAATTGCCCGGCCTGTGTCCATTTTTCTTCCGCACGATTGTGTCAGGAGACTCGGAGATGAATTGACTTCAGCGCAGGACAGTCTCTCGTGTCGCAGGGCTCGGAGAAAAACGACCAAGTGCGCTGGTGATTCACCAATAAAAAGTCTGCGTTCAAAGATGTTCCCGCACCTGCGCACTCAGACGCAAGCACCCATCGATTGGGCTCTTCATCATTTCCATATTGTTAATATTAATTTTTTGACAGAGTTTCATGCGTGTTTATTTCACTCGTTCATGTTTTAGTATATACAAAATGTGCGCTAGATCCAGTCATCTATGACTTTTAAATTGCTGGTAAAAACGCCACAGTAACGGGAATATCAGCATTGTTTGGCGAGCCATTTGGTGTGCACAGTGTAACCCCAAAATGCTAGCTAGAGACTGAATCATAAGACCGTGAATGTTGTAGAATTTGCATGAGTGTGGCCCCCGGTTCAAAAGCAGTATCTACAAATTTTATCACGTGAGTATGCACCATTTGTTCTGTGGGATAAAAACGCAGAACCCTGGCTGGATCAAGGCGCACTTCTCCATCAGATGCTGTAATAAACTAACTAACTAACTAACTAACTAACTAACTAAATAAATATTTAATGTACCTAAAAAAGGTGCACGATGAGTGGTTATGAGTCCATATCGGTGCTTGTAGTCAAACTTAACAGGAACACTGGTTACTATGAAGATAAATACTTACGTTTTGAAATTTCCGGGATTCATTGGAATTCAACGCCGCAAATTTAGTTCGTCAGAGGTTTTAAACGTTTAAATTTGCGGGCTTTGAATTCCAATGAATCCCAGGAAATTTCACAAACGTAACTATTTATCGATATTGTAAACCATAAATTTCACAAACGTAACTATTTATCGATATTGTAAACCACACGCGAGAAAGAAACGGTTTTTGCACGGACTCTTTCGTATGGCGACATGATCCGTCACAATTCGGTCATCGAGTCACGCGCTAGAATTCCGCAACCTGTCAAGTTGAACTGATGGGCTGAATGAGCGAAAGTAGGTCCGTTTTCATGCTAACAGAGGTGTATAATCCAGGTTCAGAAAGTAAAAGTCCATCCCAGGATATTGTTCCAGCCACAAAAGACCTGGCAGCTGACACTATTCTTCAGCTGGGTGGTAAAACTAACAAGTCAAATCTGCTGATAGGAGTTTATGGTTGGAATGAAAATATGGTAGGATTTTTACTTTCTGACCCCTGGATTATACACCTCTGCATGCTAACGTATTCATGAGCAGGTGAAAAGGTCCTGTCATTTCCGGGATGTCAACACTATTCTACAAGGGTAATTAACCAATCAGATTGCGGAAAACACATACTATGGGTTTACAATATGTGTATTGATGTGGAACAGCATCTTCAAAATCATGTTAACCATTTGAAGCTCGATTTAATGCCATTTTCATGACATAATGAGTCTAAAAATTTTTATGGAGTTTTGTGCCCGAGGTCTATGCCAGCAAACAATTGATGCGTTATTGCTAAGCATCTTCGTCTGTTGTTATAATATGAATAAGGTCAGTCTTCTGCAGCGATGAGTCATTGCGTCAGTCGTCTGTAACGGAAAAGGGGTGTGGCATCACACTCAGGGCGGAGCCAATGACCTTTTTTATTTGGGATTTCAGTAATTACTGACTAGAAGGCAAGGATCTCCGCCAAATGTTTTACACATTTTGATTACTGTAGGAGCCAACTTGCGAGTTGACTTTGAATGTAATCTGTTATGCGAAAAATTTGTTTCGCGTCCGGTGTGAAAGCAGCTTTACTCTCCATGATTTGTGGGTGACATTTCTTTCTATACGTTTTTCCTATCCATGGTCAGTCCTTGACTGCTTGGCTACCTGCCAATTTACTTTTTCTTTTCTCTGTGGGCAGGGGCCAGGTTTTGATGCTTTGCAGGTCTCATGTCTCAACGAATGCATTTATTGAAGTTTTCCCTAAAGTTGGTTTAAAGCCAGAAAAAGCATTTTTTTTTTCACCTTGAAGACAATGTCGCAAACATATTCTGTATCTGCTGGTTGCAGCGCTTCACTGAAGCTTTGTCACACTTATACTGAGAGAAATATTCAAACTCAGGACGCCATGTTTTTATGGCCGCAGCACTATATCAAATGGAAAATAGATCTAGATCTCGTGCATCATTTTATACATATTTTCCTGAAATTCAGCTGGTCATGCACTGCCCGGCCAAAAAAAAGTCGCACACTCAAATATTTAGTTGGAACCCCTGTAGCTTTGATTACAGTGCAAATTCATTTTGTCATTGTTTTGACAACTATATGCAATGCCAGAATATTTATTTTCGATCATACATGCCATAATTTTTGGCCGAGATCTTGTCTTCTCGACAATGGTTGAACCACTCGGTGGTCTTTCTTGAGCACATCCCAATAACTTTTACAGTGTCTAAGATCAGGACTTTGTGGTGGCAAATATGTTTGTGAAAATGATTCCTCATACTTGTTTTTACATTCATGAGTTTCTTTGCTAAATACAGGCCAATAAGTTTCCTGTTCTGAAATACTGTAACATCTTTTCCACCAGCAAGGGATGTGTCTTCTGACATGATTTTTTGAGAAATGAGTAGCGATGCGCTTCATCAGTCAGGGGAAAAATGATTATTGCCAGCTGAAACATATTAGTAACCGCAATAATGATCCAATTCTAGAATTTGTTCATTAATTTCCAAACGGTGACTTCTTTTTGGCCGGGCAGTGTATTTGATCATCGGAAACCATCTCTGGATCTCTGCCGGAATTTGAAATAGGCTCGATGTTTCTCAGGTTTGACTACAGCAGCTGCATTTGATGGACCCATAGGTCCATTTGATGGGTCCATAGGTTTCTTGGGGTGCATTATTTATGATATAATATGTATGTGTGATGGCGTTTCATATCTTGAAGATTGAGGTTGAGCTCTACTGGGCATCGGATGCTTAAAGGATGGAGGACACCGCGTTAGAGCAGATGGGGGGAGGTTGCTTAAGGTCACTGTCTATTTCACCTTCTGTTGTGGACTTTCTGTTATGCCTGAGTAACTGTAACACACTCATCTTCTGTTGTGGACTTTCTGTTATGCCTGAGTAACTGTAACACACTCATCTTCTGTTGTGGACTTTCTGTTATGCCTGAGTAACTGTAACACACTCATCTTCTGTTGTGGACTTTCTGTTATGCCTGAGTAACTGTAACACACTCATCTTCTGTTGACTCAGGACCACACTACCAAAATGCTGCTGGGAAATTTGGTTTTCAGAAAACGTTCCTGGCCTTGGCGATTAGGGTCAGAAAACACTTCAAAAGCTGACAAATGGTCCTATAGTTATATGAAGACCCCAATGGAAAAATTGATCAGTCATATTTCCACTTTGTGGAGAAATGATGAATTAAAAATTCGAAACATTCTTAGAAACAAAGCACTGACAAAATATGCAAATATATATGCAAAATATGCATGCAATGAAAAATATAAAATATTATAATAATATATAATAATACTATTAATATATATAATGTATAAAATATACAAAAGTGCTAAATTTCATATCTCTTGAGCCTCTGGCGTATTGTCATTATGAAGGCAAATAACCCTCTGCAGGAAGCTTAATCAGCCAGAAAACCCTCTAACCAGCAACAGAGTTTTTATTATGCTAAGTTGATGGTAGAAAAGGTCAAATGTGTGGTTATGGCCTGTTATTAAGATGCAGTACCAGGCTGAATATGAAGACTGAATTATTTTGGAACGAGGTGGTTAATGCTTATTAGGTTTTTGGCCCATATGGTCTGAGGTCACTAATATGATTGGGCCTGTATCAACAGAACATTTAATTGTTGATTTTACAATTACTACCAGCAATATAAATCAACTAAAAAGCACTCAGGGAGCACATTACCTCTGCCGTTTTGAAATTCTTTGGTGGAGGAAGTAAGATTTAAATTTATTGTAGCATAGAGTTTTTGTACAAAGAAGTATTCTGATTGCTGATGTGGGAGTTTGTCACGTTAATGCCCAGGAAGACTTTTTCAATCAAAACTGATGCTCGACAGCGCTGTCTGTATGTGTGTAGAAATTCATTCAAATTCTGGATCAAGAATATGAGTCAGAACTTCACTGAAATGTTGTCGCTTCCTCTCTACGATATCAAGCAACTCACAAAATTTCATTGACATCCATCTATTACTGTTGAAATATCCCGTTAACTGCTGAACGAAGAGCGAATAAACAAACCAATGCTGTTGAAAGCATATTACCTCCTGGCAAAGATAGAATGAGCTCTAGATCACAGACTTATAATTTAGAATATTTTTTAAAAACTGCCCTCTTCAGGGAACAAGAAATCAGCTCACCTCAGCTGCTTGCGAGTGGGGGTCTAAGTGTCCACCATCTGGCGAGGGTCTAGCGCCAGGTAGAGGCCTGCAGTGCCCTGTGATTTAATTAAGATATAATGGGTGCCTGTCTCAGTCTTTGTGTGGCAATGATGGATGATACTGAGGGCCGTCTGCCCAGACACAAGGCATTGCTGCTACTGTGACCACTCCTGATAATTTTAGTCATGATAAAAAAATATATAAAACCCATTTGTAATGACATGGTACAGATTCCAGACCAGTTCTTAGGACCCATCCACACTGTAATTGCTAGATGGGGCGGGTATAAGCCTTCACTTGGGGAGGGGCAGTTTTGGCCTATTTTCTTCCGGTTATTGAGAATTAAAACTTACAATGTAGATTATTTCGGGAAGGGGGGGGGGGGCTAAAAAACATTTTATGTGGCCCCCTCACCCCAAAATTAAAAAGGACTAGCTATAGCCCGGCTGTAAAGTCTTACCAGGATGACTCACCCTACTGTAACTGAACACCCTGAAATAAACTGAACTGAAATTAAAATGTAGATTTATCCAGTGAAGCATATTTGTGGGCATGAAATTGTTACTTGCATATTCATTTGCCATCAAAGCTTGGCTTGTTTGGGCCCCGTGTGGAAACGACTCCTCTTGCTCTGTGTTCTGGTCCCGATGTGGCTGTCGGGTGCCTCCCATCATTCCCTTCAGGACCTCCTGCTATTACTGCTGCTTAGTGTGTGTGTGTGTGTGTGTGTGTGTGTGTGTGTGCGTATGCGTGAATGCATGAGTGAGTGTGTGTTTGTGTGTGTACACGTGTGTGCGTGGGGGTGTGTTTTGTGACAGGCCCCTGAGGGTTAATGTTCCAGAACAGATGTACTAATTGTTACTGTCAATCAAATATCGTGCCCACCCTTGCAACACACACGAGCACACACCCACGTACGCACACACACACACACACACACACACGAGCGCGCACACACAGACACATACAAATATACACACACATACACTTACACGTTCTGGTTGACACTCGTCAAAAAATCCATCCATTTTCTTAATAAAAATGCTTATTCTCGGTCAGAGCAACTGGGTCTGGATCCTATCCCAGCATGTAATGGGAGAGAGGAAGGAACACACCCTGGATGATTCGCCAGTCCATCGCAGCATTTAGCACAATAGAATGAAAATGTAACGTGTAGCAGGTGTAGAGAGACAGCAGGTGGCCTTATCTGGGCAGTAAAGGTCCCCTGTTAGGCACGAATGCTGGTTCTGTAACTGAACACCAGGTGCACTTTGCGTTTTACCCATCATGCACAGCTGCAGGGTCGACTGATGCCAGAGGAGACCGCATCTGAGGCCTCTCCAAGCTTTGTTTTAAAATCAATGATGATGATGACGATGTCGGTGCGCTGCTGAACTCTCGTGACCTCACAGCTCAGACACCAAAGCTGTTTTTGTGCTGCTGACATGCACATCTTGTTGACAGAGGATCTCGATTAAAAGGAACAAAAGAAAAAGAATCACTTTCACTCTGTCTGAGAATATGAAAACATTGGACAAGCACCATCCGAGACCAGAGTACAGACTAATGCAATCAACTATGCCACTGAACTGCTATACGGAGTGGGCTCATCCAAGCCAG
Source organism: Gymnothorax reevesii (assembly GCA_029721435.1). Taxonomy (NCBI): domain Eukaryota; kingdom Metazoa; phylum Chordata; class Actinopteri; order Anguilliformes; family Muraenidae; genus Gymnothorax; species Gymnothorax reevesii. The sequence continues at coordinate 18,815,472 of CM056579.1, read as the reverse complement.
ACATGGGGGAGACCAGCTTGGGGGCACGATATGATGCTACGGTCATTTTAAAGGTTCAGTCGATGTCATTTTATAGGCTGCAAGCGGGCAAAAAAACAAAATGTCAAGCTGCATGAAAATAGATATGGCTTTTGTGTACTGTGGGTGGAGATTGCCTTAGTTTGATTGCCACCTGAGTCCGCTGTAAACGTCTGATGCTGGGAAATGTGTTTGTTCAAATGCCCAATACTTCATTCTGATGGTTTTTATGTGCGCTTAATGCAGTCTTTGTCAAAACGATTTGTTCCTCCTGATCAGTCATGTTGAAACAAAGCTGAGCTGGGACCATACATTACTTCAGATCAATCACATATTTTTTAATTTATGTGTAGATGCGTGAATTTGTATTTGAAAGAGTTAGCCCAAGGCAGTCGAGAACTTTCAGAGACTTGCCTTGAAGTATGGTGATGGTTTTTGACAAATTTGCATTAATGCACTGGTGATTAGTGGGATATTAACTGTGCTTTGTATCATGGAAGAGGATTCGTGCTGAGAATGCACCGGTCTGGAGTCACAGAACAATCCAGAAAGCTGAGAATTCTGCCCTCTGTTCTGTCTTTTTTTGTCAGTCTTCCCTAGCTTTTTTGCTGCTAGAGAAATTACTGGTGATGATGCAACTGCCAACACAATTATTATTCTGTTCCTCTCTCTCTCACTCTTCCTCTCTCTGTCGCTCTGTCTCTCTCTCTCTTTCTCCCTCTCTTCATCGACAGGATTGCCTCATCCTGGAGAAAAGTGATGTGCACCACCCTGTTTGCTCATTCCAAGACGACTTCCAGGAGTTTGAGATGATCGACGACGATGACGAGGATGACAATGAAGATGAAGAGGAGGAAGAGGAGCCCGTGACCCCTCCCTCGACCTCCGCGTCGCCGCCTTCGTCTCCAGCGCTCTGCACACAGCAGAAGAGTCGGCCGACCACACTGAACCTCACCACCACAGTGGCCCAGGTAACCATGGCTACACCGCTCACCCTTGGCCCCCGGTTGTGTCCATAGACTATATAAAAGGTGGATGCAGAACCCAGGTCTGAAAACAGGCCAATGCAGAAACATCTAAAATCTCTAAAATCTAAAAAAAAATCCTAGAGAAGTCTATGAGAAAGTGTCCCTACTTTCCCACCTGATTTATTATTTCAATAATGATTTTACACATTACTTTATGGTATCTATCACAAGGTTCAAGTCTCCTTCAATATATCATGATGTTCATTTTTTAAATTATGATCGCAAATAGACTAGAATAAAGGATAAAGCCAGATATGCTTTAAGGGCGTGGCTATCCACTGGTCCTCCTCTGATACGGTGAGATCCACCCGTAGATCCACCCCTCGCTCCTCCCTGGATATTCAATTCACCCTCTCCTCCAATAGGAATCACATCCGGTTTAAAAATGACAAAATGGTGCTATTATAATTTCCAAAATCGAGGCTTCCTAAATGGTATGCTGAAACCAATGGGTAACATCATGGTTGGCTTCGTCTATCTTTTTATATAGTATATGGTTGTGCCCCAGGAGAGGTCGCAATATGGGGCCGCTATGGTAGTAAACCTATTTGAAAATGTGTGTTGATAGCTGTGTAACTGTATCTCTATCTGTGGGTGCATAACCTGATTTGAAAATGTGTATAAGTGTCTCTAAATGCGTACTGAGATTTGCGAATGTGAACAGGAATCTACTAATGTGTATTCAGAATTTGAGTGGGCAAAATTAGTCCTACAAATATGTAATAAAATCTCCAAATGTAGTCAAATTTTCAAGTGTTGTCAAAGTGTATTGATGTGTTTACAATCTCTAAATGCTTACACAGATCTGTAGATGCTTACATACATATTGATGGCTGAAAGCATCAGTATTTTGCTGCAGGAGCGTGAAATACAGATGTGTCCATCTTTACAAATCTGTGTTCGTGTTTATGGACTGTCTACACATTGAGAAATCTCAAAACTCTTTCAAATTTGAGTACATAATTGGAGGGTTTATTACACTTTTATGGATTTGATTAAGCACACATGGATTGAGAAGCAGCTACACGACTAGCAACACATATTTGCGAATAGTTTTGCCCAATATTGTGATATTCATCCTGGGGCCAAATTAGCCCCTGACTTATAAACAGAAACTGCCTGACAGAAGTTATTTCATCCCGATTTGAGCCCCTGAAGTAGCAGTATTCCTCTGGGTGACAGATTAGATGACTAATTAGTAACCTTGTTCATAATAAGAAAATGTCCTACAATGCTTCTCCATTAGACCTCGTTCAGCAGGGCTTCCTGGTGATGCAGAAGGCTCTCTTTCTCTCTGTCTCTATCCCTCTCTCTCTCCCTCTCTCTCTCTCTCACTTGCTTTCTCTCCTTCCCCCTCAGGACTCTCTAAACAACAACAGCAGTTTATCCCCACGGAAAGGCAGTTGGCAGGATTCTTTACGCAACCCGGCCTCTCAAGGTGAGGCTGCTTCTTGAAAGCTCTTATTTTTTTGTCAGGGCCATCGTCATCTGTTTTAATTTGTCTGGGGCCAAGTGAAGGGTAATGCTATGTATGTTAAACCTCTAGCACAGAACTAAGTTGCATTGACTTGCCCTCAGGCTGAAGCATCAATATTCCCATTGGTAATCAATGTCACATTTTAATGAGAATTAGGTGTCGCAGTTTATCAGGTAATGAATAAAAATGACTCATCGAAGTCCTTTACCCCTGACCAACTGCAGAACTGAAAAATAAAATCTCTGGTGTACCCCGACCGGAAATATGGAAATTCTACAATCTTAGGCGTTACCTTTCATTAGCAGCACATTAACGCAGTTAGAAACAAAAATTTCTATATCTGGCGCAGTAGGCAGCACTGTTCCCCACAGTGAGATGGTCTGGGGGTCATTCTGTGTGGTGTTTGCAGGCTCTCCATGTGTTTCTGCGGCTTCACCACCGGACTTCCGATGTCCTCCTGCTGTTGAAAGACGTGCATGTCAGGCTAACTGCAGACTCTAATCTTGTCATGGATATGAGTGTGTGACTGAACGGTGTGCTCGCTTTGTGACTCTGATTAGGATGAAGTGGGTTCAATAATGGATGCATGGATTGATGGATTTGTTAATTATGATTGAAAGTAAGTGAATGAGAAATTCCATCTTAAGTCAGCCTGTCGTGTCCCTGATGAAGACATTGCCTAATTAGCCTGAGAGGTTTCTGTAATTCGACATCGTTGTTTCGGCTCTATGGTTGGACGATAGCGTGATAACGTAATAAATGATTTCATAATTATTTTTTTTTGTCCGCATGATTGTCCCCAGACCATTCTTGCCTTGAAGATGCCGACCACGCTAATGGCCAGTGTGCTGCAGATTCGGGCTCTGAGTCCCAGAGCAAAGGTACTCCCCCAAAGCCGCCGGAGGACACGCGTCACAATCAGTCACCCCTCAAGCCCCTCCTCTACGACCTTGAGGGAAACAAACGGGAAAAGCAGGAATACGGTAATTAATTGTTCAAGCTAACCGACAAAGAGCATATCATAGCCACCTTCTGTTAACCGCTACCTGCATTGCCTTTTGCATGCTTAGCACCTTATAATCTTTCTCTCTCTCTCTTTCTTTCACAGGGTCTTTTGCTCAACACGAAATGCCTAATGGACCAGAAGCTAGTGCAGAACCGAAAACTGAAGATGTTGGACCAACTGAGGCCATCCCGTCTGCTGAGGAGGCACAGTGCTCAGATACAGAGGTTGACCATGACCAGAACAGTGACTCTGCCAAGAGGTGCCAGTCCAGAGAGGCTAATGACACGTACACCATCACGTCAGAGTCCGCTGCTGACCCTGAGCTAGAGAACGATGCCAGTTTCGATGGCACAAGCAACTGCCTCTCCACTGCTCCTGTGGGTGGCGATGCTGGGACCCCTCTCTCTGACGTGGAGGAGTTTGACAAAGAGTTTGAGGACATGTGCAAAGAAGACGACGACCCGACCTGCAAAGGCACAGAGGGTCTGTCCTACGTGGAGTTTCCCTCAATTGAGCAAGTGGAGCCTGCATCCTTCTCCAGCTACGTGTCGTCGTCTAGTCGATCCGACGCAGACTTAGGAGCTGCCCAGAGTGAAAGTCAGGCAGCACCTCATGGTGTTTCATCTGCCGAGTCCCATGACACAACCTCCCCTTCCTCGGACCCCGGCATTGCAGACATGAACAGGAAAGAGCGTAGAGGCTACGCAGCATCCGACCTAAACAGTGATGACCTGAGCTCACCGGGATCAGATTCGGACATCGAGGGAGAGCTGGAGGCCGCCTTTGCCAGCGGCGGGCCGTTAGTCAGTCACATGATTTCGTCCATCTCGGAGACAGAGCTGGACCTCACCAGCGATGACAGCAGTAGCGGACGATCCTCCCACCTGACCAACTCCATCGAGGAGGCCAGCTCTCCGACCTCCGACCAAGAACCAGAGCTGGAGCTGGAGCTGGACAGTGGGATAGTCGCCGTCAAGGCTGCACTGCTCCTCGGCCAGCCGGATCCTATCAAAGAAGAGGCTTCCCCCACAGAGCCAGAGATCATCGCACACCTCGATGTCAGCCAGCCTCAGCCAGATCCACAGACCTTGGACGATGGAGCCTGTGAACGTGAGCATGCCGCTGACCCAGACGAAACTCTGCCTCCCGCTGCGCCTTCAGAGAACACCCTTTCCAGGCCACTCGTCCTCCAGATTGAGCCTGACCACAGCCTGGAGAGCTTCAAGAGATCTTTCTACCTGCCCGTGGGGCCCAGACACCTGCCTAATGTTGACGACAGCGAGGCTGACTCGGACTCAGAGTCTGAGGATGATCTAAGTGAGAACTCTGACTCCCCCTGGCTCCTGAGCAACCTTGTTAACAAGATGATTTCAGAAGGTTCGTACCCCATCAGCTGCCCAGAAGACTGTTTCAAGAGGACTCACTCTATCGCCGATACCATATCTCCGTCATCACCTGGGGATCTCGATGCCTTTAACGATTCCTTAGAGACTCATGCAGAGACTGTGGAAGGTGATATAGTGAGGAGTGATTCCCAGGTTGAAAGCCCAGAGGAAACTAAAGATCCAGAAACAAGGGCAAGTGCAGATGGCGTTGAGAACTCGGCAGCTGTTGACAGGACGATGGCTTCTGGATCTGAAGCTGAGGAGCACTATAGGAGTCCCAGATTGAGCCCCTGTCTCTACTTCAGTAAGCCCGCTGACAACACAATCAGTCCCGTCATCATGGATCAATACACCAGGGCAGTGGACCAAGGGACCTCAGAAGAACTTGACTCCAACCAAGTTCATGTCATGGAATCCAAAAACCAGCACCGGGAGGAGGAGGAACCCAACAATGATCTCTGTATGGAACTGAACAGGCTGGAGTCGCCCTGTCCCAGCGAGAGCATAGCAAGTGACAAGGACGATGGACGTGAGCAGAAGGAGTTGAGCTCAATTGACCGCATCAAGGAGATAAAGAACAGCCTGACCCTCGACATCCCCACTGCGCAGACTAACCGCTGCTTCAGCTTAACTTACTCAACTGAAAACGAAGAAGAGGACTCCCTTTACCAATTTGGCGAGGACTACCTCGACAGCTGCCCTCCAGTAGACGAGAGTGTGGAGGAGCTGCCGTCAACTGATGCCCTGAGGGCCCGGCAGCTGGACGAGTCCCTGGCCTACGACTCCGTCAAGTACACACTAGTGGTGGACGAGAACACCACGCTGGAGCTAGTGAGCCTGAAGCGATGCACGTCCGTCCTTAGCGAGGATAGCGAGGCCTCTGCAGGTGAGGATGCGGATGACCGCCTGGATGACGAGTTTGGGCGGGAAGGGGAGCGACCGGAGGATGATCTCCTGAGCTCCTCCGAAGACTCCTCTCCTGAAGCTGACGCCCCTTTTTCAAAGAAATTCCTCAATGTTTTCGTCAACAGCACTTCCCGTTCTTCCAGTAAGTGCTCCAGTCCAATCTGGCAAATGCATTTATTTTTGGCATTGGTGATATTTACAGTTGATGGTGTACTGCTGAAATCTTTCAAAGCATTGTTCAAATAGTGGTGGAATTAGTGTTATAACCATAATGATGAGTCAGTATTTGAAATCATCAGTCATCCTTCCGTTTTTCCCCATCGTCGTGATAGCGTCATACTTTTCTGGAGGGAAGAACACCTTGTTTTAATTGCACGTCACACTGACTTATGGTCTTATTCATATTCTTTGAACAAGGTCGATACTTGTATGCTGTCCATAGATGTCACACTGTCAGAAATACAGATGGATATTTTTAGTTCATTCTACAAGTAATTGATTAAAATTCGCTTTTGCTGTGGCATTAATTTTAGCATCAGGGATCTGTAAAATTAGTCTATACGCCTTCATTGATTGTAACAGAATAGATGCTGAATAGATGTTACGGGAAGTTGTATGAAAAACAAAGATAATTGCCCAGTGATTTCAGGTGCATATTGGTTTAAGAAGGAAAAACTTCTTGATTTTTTTCCAAATCGAGGTCCAAGGTTTTTTCCTGACCTATCGAGTCAGGTGCTTTCATTGGCAGAGTTGATTGAATATTGTCGTATGAAAACAGGTTTAATGGCCCTCATCCTCTGTTGGATATAATGCAGTGTTGTATATCACACAGGTACAGAGTCATTTGGCCTTTTCTCTTGTACCATCAACGGAGAAGAGAGAGAACAGACTCACCGGGCTGTGTTCAGGTGAGGACTGTGGGTCGGTCGTTCTCTTTTCTGTGGGTTCTACAATATGTTCTGCGGCTATAGTTCTACGGGTTGGCAGTGCATAAGAAAGTGGTCCAAAAGATTCCTTTGTGTCTCCATTGATAGACTCGCTTTAGTTCCAGACGGTTCGTGGTCAGCAGTGATGAAAAGTCCTGAGGTCAGAGAGTATCATTTCTGCCTAATGATTTTTGCAGTCAGATCTGTTTCTTGGCAGAATAAAGGGTCTATTTGTAAAATCCAGTGTTTTGGAGCAAAATACTGGGTGGGGGACTTTTGAATCTGGGTTTTTCCTAACCATTTGTCACCTGGGAGCATTCATATCGTTACTGTTTACTGGTCAGGGTTTATTGAAGAACTGAAAGGGGAGGCTAAGCGCTAAAGAGCTTTTGGGCACTTGTGTGTTCATGACTGTGAACGTGAGGGTGGCACAGACGGTCAATTTCAAGTTCGTATTGACTGAGGATGCTGAAGTAGAGTGCCATGTCAGTCCAGCGAAGATGCTCACCCAGCCTTTTATATATTAAGAATGCCTTTACCGAAGGTCCAGAGGGAAATAAGCTTAAGCTTGCAGGAGCGTGATGGTTAAGCATGAATGTGTTTTGCTGCCTTCAGGGAGCCAAGAGGTGACTTATCTTCCCTGAAGTTACACTCTCACTCTCTTTGAAGCAAAATCACATTAGCCACGCCTCTCCCGACCTAAAGAGGGGATGAAATTGTAAACCCAGGGGCATTCAGACATCCATTACCAAACTTCATGGGCTGGGGGGGGGGATCATGTCCCAGAATGCAACAGTCTAGAGACAGAACATACGCTGGGATGGCTCCCAAATAGCTTACATTGATCACACGACATTCATTTCATTGGAACAAGGGATGAAACCCATGCAAACACTGGGAATGCTTGCAAATTCAAGGAAAACATGCGAAGTCCCCAGGTGAGATTACCCTCTTGCTATGGGGTGATAGGGCGGCTTGCTGCACCTCTGTGCCTAAGGTAAGAGATGCAGGTCCCTTTTTCAAGCTCTAATACGGACAAAGACGCTCTTTAGGAACAATAAATATCACCAGTGAAAACCCAAAGTCAGCATGGCATGGGGAGGTGGATGGGATTGGTTGTTAGAAGGTCAGAATATGGGTGCTTTAGAGACTGGCCAAATTAACCCTTCCACTGGTCAAAAGACACTTCTGTCACCGTTGGCTTACTGGTGGAGTGACACTTCTCATAAACAGTACTTGCCGAGGTTTTCATTGTAAGTGCAGATGTAGTTAATAAACAGTAGATACAAAAATGCGTCTTATTTGAATGTAAGAGGAATTGTTGGATTATTGTAATTTTTTTTAGTTTTTTCGTTAAAAAAAACCTCCCCGAGTGGCATTGTATAGCTAGAAAAAAAATTGGCTGGTAAAAGGGTTAAGCATCACTGGGGTTTACTGGAGGAGCAGAGAGAAACCCCTGATAAAGTGGAAATCACACAATGACCCAACACGGAGTGCTGAGTTAAGGTTGAATATGCACTCAATCATTAATAGTGGGAGGGGGGGTTTGGGGGGTAGTGGTTATTATTCTGTGCCTGCAGCTTTTGGGCGAGAGGGCCCACAAAAATGTATAAAATTGAACAAGGGGCTCTGCATCTCGCTGGATATTACCTAACTACCATGTGAGCGTCAGTATTTCATTGATGAAGATAGTAGGATCTCTGCACATATAGCTACTGTAAGGCCATGAAAAATGGTGGCCTGGGCTCGCTGCCTTTGTAATTGAGTAAAGTAGTACGGTGGGGACCTCAGTAGAGTGGAAAGTGGGATCATTATGTGCAATTTGAGTGCCCAATGAAGCTCAGTTTTTTTTTTCTGTTATCTCTCTGACATACAATGCAGGGCGGTGTGGCTATTGGTGAGTCTGTCTGCCTGTAAACATGTTTTTGTCCAGAGCATTATTTTAAAACTGTTGTCTATTTCTCATAAAACATGCCACAAAGCTCAGCCGTTGGCTGGAGTACTGCCTTTTGCTGTTTTTGGATTTTTGATTGATTTTGCAGGGACCAGGGGGAGGTGGCATCCCCTGCTGGCTGTGTTTTCATGAACAGTGAGGAAACCATTAGGGAGAGTATCGCAGAGTCAGATTAGGCCTAGTTCTTATCCTAAACTCAATCTTTAATGCAGATTGTCGATGCAGAACTCACTTTGCCAAAGCAGGATTACTCTGTGCCTGTTAAACCAGCCTTGAGATTCTCAAACTGGTGTGTTTGTATGTGTGTGTACTTTTGAGTTGTGCATTAATTTGCAAAGCAAGGTAAAATTGGAAAATGGCAGAAGGTTTGATGCTGGGGTCTATATATTATTTACACGTATCGGTCCTCTCAGGTAGTGGATCTGGGCCAATCCAAGCACTTCCAGAATGTACTGGAGCAATGCCTGAGACTGCATTTTCCACTGAACATCTACTAACTGCGAGCTTATTGACTTTCCTGCGCAAGAACGGTGTCGTGTTCCTCCTGCAGACATCCATTATCTGCAAGACCCCGTGCCTAAACAGGCTCACACGCGATAGCCGCGTACCCATTGAAATGACTGAACATTGTCGTGTCCGAAGTGTTCATTCCCATTTTATCTGCACATTTACAATTTGTTTTCAGGTGATAGTGGTTCCAAGTCAGTTGCGGTTGTATTTTTATTCTTTTGCGTAAATAATATCTGAAACAGCTCACTGTATTTTACTTGCTCAATATTTATTGGACAAATAAAACTAAGTTAAAGTTTTAGGTCTACGGCTATGATCTATTACCAAAACATTGTTTATTACGTGACGAGCAAGTGAAAGATGGTCTGCAGGTACCCCACCGTCCTGTTACATTTAACCCTGCACCTATGCACCTGTCATTAGCAATTCAGACTTGCTGGGGAAAAATAACAGGCATGGGGCCAGTTTAGCAGACTCAGATTTGGCTTAACTGTGGACTAAAGTGAGCTATTTTTTTGCTCATTTTCATTCAGATTTTGAACTTAGTTTAGAAGCGAGTCTAATCTGTGTCAGTGGAACTGCTCTTGTGTACGCTAGTGTTTCTCCTGCTGACACTGTTGATGCAGCGTGCTGTGACATCACAGAGTCACCTAAGCGGCAGGTGTCGTGGCGACAGAGTGGTTGCCTGGTGAGAGGTCGCTAGGAAACGAGAGCACAGCCAGCTGCCTCCCTCATTAGAGGCCCCTGATTAATGGTGAACAAACTAATGCTCGCCTTTCATCGGTCTGCTCCCTGGGTATCGGGGAAGCCCCAGGTCATACATGGAGGGAATCTTAAGTGCTGATGCTCTGTAAAAGATCTCTGATTCAGCAACTCCCTAACAGGAGGGTTTAACAGAACAACTCTCAGTAAACAAAGTGTTAAAAATCTGCCAAATTCATCATTTTGGACCGTGGACACTGGTGGCAGGAAATGGCTACCTTTCTCTGGCTGATTGGCCTGTTCTCGGCACTGTCTCATATAATGCTACCCGATATACATAGCCCGTTCAAAAAAAAGCAAAAAAGTTGCACATTATAATATTTAGCTAGTTGGGCCACCAGTAGCTTTCATCACAGCACACATATATTCTGGTATTGTTTTGTTTCGACTATCTTATACAATATTACAGCATTTATTTCCAATCAGATTCACGTTCAATTTTTGCCAAGATATTATACACACAACATGGGCCAATTTTACGGGTAGGCTAATGATAATGTCACAAAACTTTTTCCAGTTCAAGCTCTTGTAATTTATTTTAATGCACTGCCTGATTATGAGCGTAACTTTTTTCTATACAAATTTGTGTTTGTCTGATTGCACATGAAGTGGTAAAATCTCACAAATTTTAAATCCATTCCACGCAATTCCTAAGCAGAGATCAATGACTTCGGTTAGCACTAACACAAACTGACACCTGCCGTCTCAGAGTACGCATGGCCCTGTCACAGTTTAGCATAGTGTGTGTCCGTTTCAACACATCCCCTCTAAGAGTATATCTGTCGAGTGAACGGACACGCAGGGGTGTCCTATGCGGCAGGTTTCTCAGTCTGAGAGGATGGGGTGCTGCTGGCGAGGAGCCGGAAAGTTGGCGTAATGAGCCGGAATGGCTGCTTCACAGATCCAGTGGCCACATGCAGTTTGCAATTATGCGGCCCAATCGGATCCCACAAACAGCCCTCGAGAATGAATTAATAAATCACAGACGCCCGAACTCATCTGCTGCAACCTGCCACTCTGGCCGTCAAATGGACCGTAAAATGGTTTTCTGTGCGCCGGAGATGGTGGGGAGATAAATAGTGTTGATTAAACTTTGATTTTATTTGTCAGCGCCTGCAGCCAGTTACTTTGAGCCAGTGACCAAAGTGCAGCATAATTAACCGTTTGAGTATTTTCACTGAGTTTCTGTTATTCCAGAGCTGCCGCCATTTGCTTCCATGAACTTGCTCATCTGACATACCTGCTGGGAATCCCAGCTGACATTTGTGTGTGTTAGTCAAGCCTCTGTTAAGCGGTGCTTCTATCAGGAGTTAGCTGGTCAGCCAGCTGTTCACCAACTGAGCATCCTGTAGTCAACTCTTACACCAGTGTGGCCAGCAGCTTAGTCTACTAGTGTAACCAGCTTTAACTAGCTTTGACTGGCAATAGACCAGCTGTTACAGATCTGTTTAAACCACCGAGCTGTCGCGCGGACAGAGACACAGAGACACAGAGACACACACACACACACACACACACACACACACACACACACACGCGCGGACAGAGACACAGAGACACAGAGACACACACACACACACACACACACACACACACACACAGACAGACGGTGCTAAACTGTATACCCATGCCGCCTCGTCGGGTGTGGGTAATGAATACCAGTGATAAAGAATACAGTTTATGCGCTGTGGTCCCCTGTATAAGCATTACTCGTTTATAAGTACATGCACTTAACCCTTTAAGGTAAGAGATCAAAAAATACGCTGGTTAGAATACTTTGAAGCGAACATCCTAATCCTAAGATCCCAAGGTATTCAATGACCCCAAATATGTCCTGCTGAAGTACAGGGAGATGGGGGTAAAATAATGTGCGAAATAACTTCACTAAAGACACAGAGAAAGAATATTTATGTGACATTGTCCTGCAATATGAAAAAATGTTTTTTTCTGGCTTTGAAACTACTTTATAGTAAACTTAAGTGAAAAGTTAAGAGTTAATGGGGTTTTAAACCGTCTTCGGATCCCACCTGTCCTCGGCTGGAATCTTCAGCAGGGGCAACTTCATTTAAAGTGTAAATGTAGCCAATAAAATAATAAATATGTTCCAGTGAATAAAAATATAATTGATGTGCGGCAGTCCATTGGATTAGATCTACAATTATCGCTCAAGTGCTTGCACTTAACACTTTAAGGTGTGGGATGAGAAAATATGCAGGTTAGAATATTCCGGACTAAACATCCTAAAGTGGATAGGACTATTACTGATGGGGAATAGTAAGAATGGAGTTCTAGACTTCGGTTTCCAAAGGAGCCTACTCTTCACAGGGTTAACCCTCGCCTTCCCTCTCTGTCTCCCTGCCCGCCCGTTCAGGTTCATCCCTCGACATGCGGACGAGCTGGAGCTGGATGTGGACGACCCTCTGTTTGTCGAGGAAGAGGAGGATGATTACTGGTACAGAGGCTACAACATGCGCACGGGGGAACGGGGCATCTTCCCCGCCTACTACGCCCATGAAGTGGTGGGACAGGTCCGGGAGATGGCGGGTGAGTCCGCCGATGCGTTTGGCTGCTGACCGAGTGTGATATTACTCACTGAGATCTGGGACCGGTTTCACAAAGCAGGATTATTAAGTTAGCGGGATGTGCGACATGGGCACTGAGTGAAACATTCCATGTTCCCGTCTTATTGGGGTTCTCTGGTCTTCCGCTGTCCGCTGCCTCAGTGACGGAACCCTTCGGCCAGAGAGAGAAACTGTTTTGTGTGTCTGACAAACCCTGTGTTTTTAACTGCTCACAAACACTCTGTGAAACGGGGGTCGGTTTCATGAAACAGGATTACTGAGTTAGCTTGATATTGCGTAAAGCACGGAACTGCCCTTTCAGGAAGATGGACTGAACTATAAAGAGCTGTTTGAGTTTTTATCTCAGGGGCCTTATCCAGCGAACACAGTGATACCTCTGCTTTTTAAACTTCCTCTAGCCCTTTGTGATTTTGTGAGAGGATACATATATGAAAATTAGGTCAATTCTTTATTGGCTGTCGCATAAGACCAGGGTAGCTGCGATTTACGTGATTATTTTTGTTGTAATGACTAAGAACCTTCTTTGAGTTTGTCACCAATAATATTAGAGTGCCCCTATTATGTGACTTTTCACTGATCATCCTTGAACGATATGAAAGAAGGTTTAAATGGGTCATTGTTTAAAAAAAACACAGGTTTTCTCATGCTTGTCAATTCTGCAGTACCTGTCTGTGAAACGCTCCATTGAAAGTCCAGCCCCCGCCCTCCTGAAAACCTCACTGTGCAGCAATTGGTCAACTTGATCACTTGTGATTGGTCCACCATTTGCGCCCCTTGCCATGCCCCTCACCATAAATGGATTTATCCTTGAGAAACAAATACTGGTTAAGCCTTGATTCAAGAGCGTGTCAAACTATTTGCTTGGGTGAAAATTAGAGTTCTGGAGCTGGGCTGGTTATTGTGAGTGTATCATGTTTGCATGCAGTCAGATGAGAGGGCTCATATACTCCATGTATTGTGGTAATTCTGAGGATGACTGTGCTGTTGCAGGGGTGAAGAGGAACACGGCCTGGATGGAGAGTTTCTGCGCACAGTTTCTGGGCTCCGTGGAGGTTCCCTATCACCAGGGTAACGGCATCCTGTGTGCCGCCATGCAGAAGGTACGACTCTGCTCTGTCTTCCCCCAATTAATACAAAATGTACTCCTAGAATTGGGTAGGGATGGTCGGGATGTGTCCCAAGGTGGCAAAAATATCCCAACCATCTTTGGGTCAATAGGCAAAATGAAAAAAGATCATAAATCTACCATGCTCCATCAGCCTGATGTAACCTTAATGCCCCATCGGCTTAAAGTTCTGCCCTGTGTTAATTTTGTTAACGAATATAACAACATAAAATGTGATCTATGAAGAAAAAAACGCTGATGACATACACTGACATTTTTTCGAAAAAAAATTGCTGAAAGTGTCGATGATTCGGGACGTGGCCCAATCAGAATTACACTTCTCGTGCTAATTTTCCCACGTCCCAACATTTTGGGCATGTGCTGCAGGCCTGAATGGCAGGAATTAATTTATATTTACAAATGAAATGAAATGGACCGGACGAAACATTAAATATCTTGTCTTCTTATTGTTTTCAATGAAATACAAGTGAAAGTAAATTTAGAATTCAGTGCTTTCTGTTTTAATGTGCATTTTCCATACTGCCCATAGTTTTTTTTGAGTTGGGTTGTACATGAGTATGGTGTTTGTGTATGAGAACTACAGAGGCACTGCTTCGGGGATCATTATAAGTTAAAGAAACACTCAACAGGATAATCTTATTTCACTGAAAAAGCAGCATTTGCACTCAAATAAGAGGATTTTTTTTCTGCTTGCATTCACCTTGTTTCTTCCAGCTCTCAAATCAAACCTACGCCCTTGATTCTCTGAAATGTTTTGGGAATGTTTTTTTATGTTTAAACAATGCTGCAACAGAGAGGGAATGTTTTGTCTTTGCTGCATTAACTTTCTGATGTGCATTAGCGTGGAAACTCCTTAATGGACTGAGGCTTGTGCAGTGTATATCAGGTTTTTCCTGGCGTAACATGGCTCCTTGGTGGTTCCAATCCTCATGTTCACTGTTGAAATGACAGGGAGGGATATTCTACGTTGTCTACATTGGAACAGTTTCAATTTTCCTTTTTTCCCCCCTTGGTTCTTTGCTTTGTCGTTTGCAAATTTTATCTGGAAAGTCTAGGATAATGATACAAGCTAATGGGCCCTGGGTGGGCACTCGTATTTAAACTAGCGTCTCAAGTGAACTGCCAGCTAGCCTTTAAAAACTAGTTGAGAGAGGAGCAGTGGGAAGGAGGTTAACTTTCGTAGGCAGTGTGCAAGTCTCCGCCATGTTTCTGGGGCGGCCTGCCCACCCACCTACTCACGCTGATCAGCTTTGGTTTTTCCCTGGAAAAAATGGGCACCTTTCTTTGTATTTTTATCTCCGGCCGTGAAGTGGATGGGGGAATAGGAATGAGTGTCGTCCTCATGCGTGTCCGTCCATCCGACAGGCTTCCTCTCTCGACCAGAGCTCCTAAGCTGTACAATATTTTTCAAAGAAATTTAATCTATGGACACATCTTACTGTGTAGATGTGCCTTTTCATACCTCTGTCCGTCCTCCTGTCTGGCTGTCTGTCCTGCTATTTGTTCTCCTGCCGCATGTCAGCCATCCTGCGGTGGGGGATCTGAGTACTTCATGCTTCCTGTAGTTTTTCTATAGGAGAATTCCTGGGAATCAGCGAAATTCAAATCCTGTTGTTAATGCTGCGGGTACCGTCTCGGTGTTGTAACTGTCGGCGTCATGTGATTCCTGTCAGATTGCGATTGCCCGGAAACAGACGGTGCACTTGCGGCCCCCGGCGATCTGTGAGCTGGAGATCAGCCTACAGGGCGTCAAGTTGGTCATGAGCCTGGATGACGAGTTTGGATCTGTGGACGAGGTAAGAGCAGAGAGGGACGAGGGCTGTGGGGGGAGGGGCGGGGTCAGAGGAGGCTGTGGGGGGAGGGGCGGGGTCAGAGGAGGCTGCTGGGTCAGATTTAGCCTGGCTCAGAGGTGCCTGGCACGTTGTACACTGACTCAGAGGTATCTAGTGTATTTATGTCTCCCCTCGAAGGGATTGAGATTGTTTTTGTCCGGTTTCCTGCGCGTGTCCGAGTTGGCGTTCCCACCATTTCCAGACCATAACTCAGAAACCGTTTGATATATTTCCATGAAAATTTGCACACATTTGCCTCAGGTCATGCAGATGTTCCTTTTGCTATTTTGAGGTTAAACTTTTCTAGTTTCTTCTAAATGTCTGTGAACATCAATGAGGGGCAGCTGCATTGGGCTGGGGGGAGACATTTTTTTGCCTTAAAAACATCCATAAAAACATCATCCATCTTTGACACCTGTTTTTGTGCTGCTCACTGCTCTGACAATTCACAAAGCAGTCAACCGCGCCGTCGCTCTCCAAGTACAATTCCAAGGTTACCCGATGTCACACAAACATTTTCAGAGCCTAAATTGCACTCAGTTTAAACAAGTACTGGTCCTTTCGAGTCAAAATTCATCAACTGTGTATATATGTGCTCAAAATATAGTGCTGTCAGCTTTCATCCTTCTGGTTCTCTGACCCGCTGCTGAGACTGACAGCAGTTAGAGATAATGAGGTTATGCCTCCATCTGTATACAAATCAGCAAAGAGCATTAGCATTTCCGCTATGCAGTTACATCACTATGCGTGGATTTTTTCATACAGTACTGTACATTTCTGCAGATGGATATTGGACTGAATTAAACGGAATAACCTGCTCTACGGCAGGGGTGTCCAATCTTATCCTGACAGGGCCAGTGTCACCACAAGCTTTTTCTCATATAGTTAAACACACCTTATTCTATGTATCAAACTCGAGAGTGAAGATGTTGGTTAAATAATCAGTTGAATCACTGTTTGTAGTGCAGGGATATCACAAACATCTGCACCCTCGCCCTTCCTTTTTGAATGAGATTAGACGCCCCCACGCCACAGTGCTTTACCTGCAACTCGAACTGGCAACCTCTGCATCTCCAGCACTTTCCTGTGACATCATAATCTGCACATGCTCACTGTGGCCCATCTCTTCAGTTCGACAGGTGCAGCCATTTCTTCCAGATGAAGAACATCTCATTCTGTGGCTGCCACCCCAAGAACAACTGGTAACTTCTATTCTGT
Organism: Gymnothorax reevesii; assembly: GCA_029721435.1. Lineage (NCBI taxonomy): Eukaryota > Metazoa > Chordata > Actinopteri > Anguilliformes > Muraenidae > Gymnothorax > Gymnothorax reevesii. The sequence continues at coordinate 18,798,742 of CM056579.1, read as the reverse complement.
CCGTACATATAAACTCTTTCTTAGGAAATATAATGTAGTTTGCTATGTTTGTCATTAGTCCAATCTCATTACAAAATATAACTCGAGTTATCTTAGAGGATTTCAGCTATTGTGTTGTGTTCATTGAACAATCCCTGTGCTAGAATTTGAAGAGCCAAGTGCTAGAAGAACCTAAAAGTACTACGTCACATTTTCTCACAGTGAGGCAAGGATGGGGAAATGTTTTTCATGGTCACCCAAGTCCGCTGCCGCGATTTTGTGACTTTTGACACGGGGATCCTCACTAATAAAGATTTGTTATGAATTTCAGAGAAGGAGCCAGACAGATCCCAAACGGCCTTATGGTGCTTTTAATAAAAGAGATTTCCCCACAGATGGCTCAAACAGTGACAGACAAACTCAAAAGGGCCCTGGCTTAGACCAGGTCATGAATGGTCCATTACATCACATTACATTACATTGCAGGTACTTAGCAGACACTCTTATCCAGAGCGACGTACAAAAGTGCACAGGATCAGTACAGAAGTGCAGAGCTCCTGCAGGTCTTCCCCTGCGAACCGTGACCATGGTTGACCTTGGTTGACCTTGGCTCACCATGGTCAACCATGGTTAAAGCATGGTTAAAAATGGCCAACCATGGTTGAAGCATGGTTGCACCCGCTTGTGGAGTTTTTGCACCACGGTTAACCTTGGTTGACCATTTTTTACCATGCTTTAACCATGGTTGATCATGGTGAACCGAGGTCAACCAAGGTCAACCATGATGTTCCATTTAACAAAAATGTCAAAACCATGGTTTGACCAGGGTTGACCACGGTTACTTGAACCAGGGTCAACCAAGGTCAACCAATGTCAACCAGGGTCATGGTTTGCAGGGGCGGTAATGGGCGAATAGGATGAGGGCAGTCAGGCAAGAAGTGGTCAGTGGTCAGTTCGAGGTTGAATCCGGGAAGGCAATACAAGACAGTGGGGCACGCTGGGCTGTGCAAAGTCAATGAACACTGTAGGTTGTGGAAACAGGGAGGATTTGCCATGCTGGGAATCACTTGAAGACAGGGAGAGAATGTCCCAAATAAATAGTCATTTGATGCTGAGGTCAATTCCTATTTCCTAAAGATGGGAGGGAGCAAGGGCTTTTAACTTGAACTGGTTAGAAAAGCAATAATAAGACAACAGAATCCAGCAAAGGGAAAATGCAGATGCAAGAACTTAAATGCACACCACACCAATCAGGGATGAGGAGGGGAAGCGTGGTCACACAGGCAAACACACACAGGGCCGGGGAAGAAAGGAGATGATAATTAAGGAACTGAAGAGGATGGCACTGCATGCTGACACGAGCAGGCGGATTGGAGGGAAACACTGAAGGAAAACATTCAGGAAGTGACAAAGATATTTTCAGACAATTTAGCCACAGCAAAATAGTTAGAAAGTTGTTAAGTGTTTTGATGTCCTAATATTTATAAATGAAATGGAATGAACACGGGAATAAACATGTTCAAATTTAAAGTCGATGTTTATTTTATACAGACGTAAAGATGCTACCATGTAAAAAATACTGCAAACTGTCGATGAGCTCTGTCCTATGATGCCGTTTCTATACATCCTGTCTCTAAAACATTCAGCCATCGGAATCATGGTGTCTGTTGCGTCTTCGTTATATTCCAGCTACTTTGGGTTTATCACGAAGCACCCGATGTTGAACCGCTTCGCCTGTCACGTGTTCGTGTCTCAGGAGTCAATGCGTCGTGTGGCAGAGTGCGTGGGGTGAGTGTCGATTCTGTTCCTCATTTCCATAACTTTTCCAGGAAGTGCAGAATTAATCCCTTAAACTCTAACCTTTCCCTTAAGTTGGTTCATGGTTTTAAAGCATTTTTTTTTCCTATTCTAGGACACTGTTACAGGCATATTATGTATCTATTAGTTGCAGCGCTTCACTGAAGCTACATTACCACACTTATATTGAGAGGAAAATTCAAACCCATGTTTTTGTGGCCGCAGCATTACATCAAACGGAGCATATTTAGATCCTGTGCATCACTTCATACACATTATCCTGAAAATTCAGTAGGACATATCATGGATCATTGAAAATTTTTGGATCTCCATGCGAATTTAAAATGGACCAGAAGATTCAAAGGTTTGAATACAGCATTTGCGGACCATTATAAGGGTCCGCAGATTTATGGGGTTAACTGTATGTCGACCTCTGTTGCAACTGGCGTTAAGCTACGGACAGCAAATTGGGTTCAAATGATGTACGGTGCCAAAATTTTCTTTACACCTGCAGTCGGGATGATTCGGTTTCATATGTTGGCAGAAATATTGTGAATCTCATTGTCAGTGCTATGCGAGGTCCAGACTGCTCGTTAGTTATTGGTTAATAATTAAATATTTTTTGACACTCAAGCCCTATTTGGACAGGTTTAGTTTTACCGGGGTATGTCAGGTAAGTTTGTCCGTTACAGACGTCCTCAGTGATCTTAGTTCAGAGCAAATTGACCATATCCATGTTTTTTTTTTAACAGGCGAACTTGGTGATAATCACAGAGCAAATTATCTCCTGTTTGTCTTCAAACCGGAAGGCCCTTTGATAATTTTAATTCCATCTGAATAGAAACCTAAGAATGGAATTTAGTGGGTGGGTGTTTTCCCTTAAATTTAGACCGCTGTTGTACACCATAAGCCCTATTCCTTTATTAGGGGCCAGGCAGCGAAAGCTGCAGGGAACCTGTTGTTTTCACCAGTGTTATTCTTCTTCTTCTTCAAAATGGACATTGTTATGTTGACGTTCTTGTTATTTGCCTATTTAGGAACTTATTGTTTTCCTTAATAAGTGTTTAAATTTGAAATTTCCTACCCAACCAACCGTACGTGCAACAGTTTTGCAACTTTAACCAAAATGTAGCCCCAATACTTTAGAAACTTTTGTCTACTTAAACTCATTTCAAACCTTCAGACCCAGCAACATGAAATATTATTTTCTGATTGGCTGATAGTTCGCTAATTCAAGACAGCTGTATGGATGGACTAAGCAGAAAAACCTGTCTTGGCCTCAAAGTGAGAAATGTCATGTGTGGTGTGTGAGCGTGTGTCTCATGCCCAGTGCTCGAGACTAGAGGGCCCTTTTGTAATTGCAGCGCGTCTTTGGTGTCAGAGATTATTAGGTCAAATGTAAACCAGTAGAAAATGTACGATGTAATCCCACCTTTCTTGTTATCCTGCATTTTTCGCCTCTTGTTGCTCAGAAATGCATAAATTTGCCTGGACCGATATCACTGCAAAGCAGCTTTAATTTGTATTTGATTCCTCCTAGATATGCCTTTCAGAGAGAACACTGCAATGCATCTGCTGACATAGAAATAATTAGGCCATTATTGCTTTGGACAATCTCTGCAGCATTTTCCTTGCAATCACTCGATGCGGTTCGCATTTCCTCCGGCCAAACCTGCCCCGTACTGACAGACCGATGACTGACACATTTATCTTTGTCTTCAGTGAGATGACGCAAACATTCTTTAAGTCCTCTCCTTCAGAGCAAACAGGCTAAAGACCTAAAAACATCACAAATGCGAATGCTAACATGGACACAGCATAAAATATACCACTGCTGCAACACTGAGATCTTATCTGCTTATTCTGATTTTAAATTAGTTTTATTTGTACTGTTTTTGGAAATGTGTTAATTTTCAATGTTTTGTTCTCTGAATATTACAGTGAACTGTTATGTTCCATCTTTGATTTGAAGGGCCTATCAAAGAATAACAGAAAAAAATGTTGAAGAAGAATGGAGCTCCACAAGCCTGCACCAGTAGAGTTGGGCCTTTATAAGAAGCACCCTGCCCTTTAAACCCCTCAGGCCACAGATAATCAGCTTAACTCTCAGGATCTTTATGCTCAGTCTCTGCTCTGTGCATCTTGTGTAATGGGTTATCTTGCCTGGATCAGACGGCTTGTAGGATGGCCTTTAATCCCTCGTTGTACCATTTGTTGGTCTTCGGTAGATTAATTTGTGAGGTTTTGTGAATGAAACGTTAAATCCCAGAGTAATTGTTTGGTATAAACCCCCTTACCCTGCTGCTTATCGCAGAAAATACTCCACAAAAAGAACATGGAAGTACTACACCTTTAACAGCCCCTGTTGACTGATTTTTCCTCACAAAAATAACGGTCGATTAATTTCCGCATTTTTGTCTTTTCCTCACCTTACAGACGAGCGTTTCAGGAGTATTACCAGGAGCACCTGGAGTATGCCTGCCCGACAGAAGACATTTACCTGGAGTAGGAGGAAGGAGGTCCTAAAAGACGGCCTCTACTGAAGCTGTGCGTTTTCTCAAAGGCTCCACTAGGGGGCGCCCGGTAGCCAAAATCTGGACTGATATATTTTCTTTTTTCAGATTTTGATTCTTCACTCCTGCAGAATCTCTTCAGAATGGCCATTTTCTCTACTTTTTCTTTTTTGTACTACACATTGTGAACCACGACAAAACTGAGCAGCTGATTTTGGAAGGAGACCAGTCATCCCGAAATAACTTAAACTGCTGCGTACTTCAAAATTCATGCATGGCTTTCAAGGGTGTAGCACAGTAACATCGCAGGTCAAAATAAAAGCAAAAAACCAAACAAAAAGTCCCTAGTAAACAAAACTATCTGTTATATATATATGGATTATGGGTTGGGAGTATATATATTTTTTGTATCTTAAGCAGACAAACATTGCTTTGGCAAAATTCAAGGGCCTGTACATAAGACTGTGTAAAGAAAGTTCGAATTGGATTTATACTGATGTTGAAATTCCAGTGAGGTTTATTGTGTGTGCATATAGCGGTCTTAGGTAGAAAAAAATATACCTGAATGGAAGCTAGAACATGTAATGGTAAACTTTCTCAGTAAATACGGTGTAAATATGCTGTTATATTAGGATATGGGTAGGTGCACTATTCCTTTGTGGTTGGGGAGAGGTTATGTACGACACTTATGTAAATATATACTTTATGTATAGACAAAGTATAAATAGGGGCCGCTCATTACTGTAGAAGTAGCAAACACCTTTATCATCGCCAGGTTCGGTGAACAGACAGGGTTGGTCTTATCTGCTGTAATTTGTACCTCTGATTGAGGGCATATTGCAGTCCGAGAGAGGGGCAAAACTCAAGGCAGAGATGTACACACGGCAGTCATTCTAGGAAGAATATTATAATTAGCTAATACCCACTAAGAGTAGCAACATGGAGAGCAGTTTCCATGCAACCACTCCCATCTGTTACTGCTGCTCAGACCTGGGGTCAAATGGTATTGGTTCTGGATTAAAATTCTGCGCTCTGTTGATCTTGCCTGGTACTCCTTAGCCTACTAGGAGGAGCAGATGGACTGGTTTATACTAAAGCCATTCTTGTGATTTGTTGCAACATGCCCAGACATGTTTAGTCAAATGCTGAGAAGACATTTTTTAGAAGACTGAGCTCTTTCCAGTGGCGTATATTTCAGAGTCGTCCTTCCATTTCTCTTGGCTTTTTCTTGCTCTTAGCTGCGCTTATCGCGGGGAAAAAGATGTATCATAAAAAACAGCGAAAACCGGCATCGATTGAAATGTGAGCTACTGAAATGGGAAATCCAACCCTCTTTAACTGTTATTTCTTTGTAAAGCAGGTAGATTCATGGACAGGCTATTTATACATCTAGTGTTCTATAATACTTTTGTAAAATACCTCCTATTAGGATGGTCTCTACATTCTTTGCTAAGGTTACCCTGGAGAAACCTCTTATTTTTTGTCCAGACACATTTTAAATGATCTCAATGGACTGAATCTCCTTTTCAGGGTGTGTTTGATTGATTTCTGGGTCAGGTGTGAGAGGGGATAGAAATGATTGAATATTAACCGATTTGAATGTGCCCAACTATTTGGAATGAGGACTAAAGCCTAATTTACGGTCCTCCAACTCCGTCAGTGCGCAGACACCCATTTGTATCGATGGAGATGTGGACCTTTCAGTCTTCTCCGTTGCTTAATGGGTGTTGCAAAGCAATTCACCACCGGGACAAAAGGGGGCGTTGCGTTTTTTCGGAGCTCCGCCTACTATTTCATGACAACTATGAAATGATGTAGTTGGCTGACCAATCACAGGCTTGCGCTATCCGTGGGGTCTCCGTCATTTTGACAGATAGTTATAAAATTTGGGAGGAGTCCGTCATGCGTCCGAGGGCATGTGAGAGAGGGTTTGCGAGGGGCTCAGCGTTGGACGACTATAAATTAGGCTTAAGGCTCATGAGGTCATTCTGTGACCAGGGGGCTGATGGGATACTGCTCAGCTTCTGTAAACTGTTAAGGCCTGGCCACAATACTATATTGAAATACAGAATTTTGCTCCGTCTGTCGTTTAGTCCTGTTCAAATCTATGCAAAAGGAGAAAATACGTTTCTGGTGGTGAAATGATATTGCGTGTAAGCATCATAAAAATGTTGATTAGTATTGAACTTTGACCTACGATTCACGCTGTCCAGCTAAGGTCATCCAATTGAAATTCTAGCTAGCAAGCAAAACAGGAGCTTTTAATTGACGCCCACCCTCTTATCGATCGCGTCATATCCTGTTTCATTGTGAAATACGACACGGTTTTCGGAAGATAGTATGCAGATATGACCAGGCTTTTTACTGTGTAAAGAAGTGTCACACAAAACTGTATTGACGTCAATCGACAAGGCTTATGCATGTCTTCCCCTGTTAACTGCAGGGGGGGATAGAAGCTGTGATGCGACTCCGTTATCACACTGTGGAACGCAAACGTTTAATTTTCTTCAAACATTATTTATCTTTCAGTGAACATAAAGCAATTTCTAGAGCAATTTCCAGCAGAGTGTAAGCCATAACATTGTTGCCTGTTTAACAGTGTCACAGCTGGGTCACTCATTTGCAGAGGTCAGAGAGAGACCACTTATCATGTTATATCACAATGTTGAATGTAATGTTCTATCATCATGTCAGGCCTTAATGTAACTCCGACAACTTTCAAATTTTCACCGTTTCAACATAAAAGCGGATCCATTCGCTGGGTGTGGAGCAATAATGAGTGATTTAAAGATGTGAAAATCTTCGGTTTCCTTTCATATCCTTTTGTTCAGGTATCAGCGGCTTCAATTCGTACAACCAAAGCTGAATCGGAGAATCTTTTCTGCAGGCACGTGGCATGTTCTCGTCACAAGTTGCGACACCCGTCAGTGGGTCAAACATGTCCCAGTGTGACAGCTATCTGTGATAATGGCAATGCGATTACGGGACAGTACCCAAAGCAACATCTCCACCGGTCCGTCACCCCCTCCCTTATGTAGTCCTCGCAAATCGAAGGCAGAAGAGCCACTGATGTGTAAATGGCTGTCATACACAAGATAAGAACGCAATCCCTAGTGAGAACTGCACCAAATTCGTAGAGTTTACTGTCACACTCTCCCTGCACACTCTGTGCTTCAGTTTGGTCAGGTACTAAACAGGCAGGTACTAGACACAATGACCTTAGTTCATGTCGTCATCACGAAGCCCGCAGCTCCTGGAGACTGGAGATTTTTTCCAGAAAAATGTAATGACTATAACGACATCCACAGAAAGGAGAACAGGGTTGCTATATTTATGCACTTGAGTTATTTGTGTTGCGCAATTAATCCGACTCGTTACCTTTGTCTCAGTCTTTTGTGATTGAGGCTTCAAATAAGACTTTAACGTCTCGTCATCTAACAGCCCCTGACCGCTTTCTGTCACCCATGTTTGGACCGTGTTGAGTACCTCGGCCTTGGAGCATTATCCAAGCAAGGACACAGACTTTTGGAGGACTGAATCTGTATTATCAGGTTTTAGAGAAATGCTGGACAGTAAATAGCGGGCAGTGCCCCATTTGAGTTATAAACTGTGAATTTTTTCCGGCTTTTTTTTTTTTTTTTTCTTCAGTCTTTCATTGGAGAGTAAATGGTACGGGACAGAATAATAGGAATCCTTTGAAAAATCGTAGCAGGTCTCCGAATTTGATTTCTATTCATGTTCAAAGGTAAGAAAACCAAGAATGTGCTGGAATTTAATTTCTACACTTAATTTCTTCAAGTTTTTTTCTTTTATATTCATTTATTATATAATAGGTCGGATAACATGAAACTATTTTTAATTGAACAATGGCCAGTAAAATTTTGTTGGCTATCTGCATGATGTTTAAGTGTAATGTCAATGATATCCAGTCATCATGAGTGGAGAGTGTGTTTGCGGCAGGACTAATCGTGGGAGAGAGGTGTGTTTTCAAGCTGAGTGCTACATGTTTAGAGGGATAGATTCATGTAAATCAAGTAGAATATCAATATTTGCACTGTGTGGTTCATAATTGTGTATTATAAATACAAACGTGAAATACTGGCGAGAAAAAAAAAAAACATTCGATAGATGATCCACTTGCTACAAAGGGAAGATTGTAAAAAGTGTACTGTAAAGGAGAATTTTGTTTTCTATTTTTAGCCGATTTTGTTTTTATGCTGAAAAATGTCGTCTTGTGTCTGTCTCGTCTTCACTCAGTGATTCATGAAACTGCGTGAGCACCATTTCTGAACGTCTTGTGCTAACTGCAAACGTCTTTCTTCTGGGCAACATTACCTTAGTTGGGCGAGCAATTTTATGGTTATATTCTGAAGGCTACATTGCCAGCTCCTCTGCAGTAGATCCCCGCGTTAGAGCCGTGTAGAACTTGAGGCTACTCCATGTACGGCCGCTAAACACCTTTAGCTTTGTGTCCCAGTAAGCACAAAGGTCTTAAAATGGCTACTTCTCAACCTCCTCCTCTCCTGTTAGGCACACCAGCTCTAACCGATTCCTCGACCTGTATAATCCACAATGACATAACCTTCTCAAAACTCAGTTTCTTCACTGTATAACGGAGGACTAAACACTTCAGTATGTGATGAACTATCTATCTTGTATCTTCAAAATAAAGACTTATTTAAAAAAAAAAAAAAAAATAGAAAAAAGAGGCAACTTTATTCACACTGCCTTGTCACGGATTTGGTCTTAAAGTATGAATAAAATATATGCTTGATGCCAGCCTTGGTTAGTGTGTCCTTGTACATTTTCTCGAATCCTTCATCTACAGACCCCGTCAACTGAGGACTTCTGCTGACACTTCAATTGTGAATTTCTATTCGGCTTTAATGTATCAATTCGCCTTTGAAATGTACCAAGATGGCACAAACCTTACTCTCTCAATTCCTGCAATAAAATGGATGCCGTTAAGCACCATATCTTTATATATCCAAACACGGAGAGCATAGTCCCCTGTTCCTCAAATTGCTGGTCTACGACCCTCTGATATGTATTGAAGTTCAGTTTTGCATATTTGTGCATTGCCTTTTACAGAAGAACTGCATTACAGGGTAAAATAAGACCAGATACCCAGCCACACCCACCAAAATAGTATTTCCACCTTGGAATATGAGAGCATATCAGAAACTGCTTACTTGCTTACTCTTTCTCATGTAAATTGAGTGCACTGGATGAGAAAGTGGTTTACTTCCAGACTTAAATGCCAGGAATGATATTGGCATTTCCACAGTTTTTGTGTTCCTCAAAGTCAGTGCTGGGGGCTCACTACATATGCTGGTTTTTGTCCCATCCACCGTTGAAATTCCTCAAGTTTAAAGTATTTAAATTTTACAGGGGAATACAACAAACACAGATTTAAAAAAGAAGAAAAAAAGAGGCTGCCGGGTGGCTCACACGGTTAAGGCACTGCGCTGCAGTGCAGAGGTGATCACCACGTCGCGGGTTCGAGCCTCGGCGTACCCACCGGCAGGGGTCGGCAGCCTTTTCAGAATAGCGTACAATTGGCTATCGCGCTACAGGGTTACAAATTGGGAAGGGACTGCCGGATTTGGGTATTCGATCACAGCTTTGTTCGTTGCTCCAGCGCCTCCTGTTGGCCAGACGGGCGCTCGTCAGGAAGAATCCGGCTTCGTTCATGTCCGGGTATCCTCCGCCCTCGCTCTGAACTTGTGAAGATTCAACCAGCGAGTGTATAAGAATCAGTGGCTGACAGGCACGTGCTTCGGAGGAGAGCCGTGAACTGTCTTCACTATCCTGAGTTGGCAGCAAGGGGTCGCATACGAGCAAGCTTTGTACATAGTTCCCCAATTGGGCATTCCAGATTCGGGTGGGATTGGAGATGCCAAATTTTTAAAAAAAGAAAAAAAAGAAAAAAAACTGCTCTCATTCTGAAGTTACATCTGATTTGGCAATCCTATTTCAGCTGGGACGACCATGGGATTACCAATTCTCCAACACTGGCAAACAGGATTCTCCTCAGCTTTATGGCACTCAGGCAATCACAGGATATGTCCACTTCAGGAGCACCATTTAGAAACTGAAGAGAGAAATTAGCAAACGTTGGAAAACTTACTCTGTGGCTTGAAAGTTTGTTCACTCCACCAGCCACATTGTCAGATAACCACGCACTGCTTGCCAGTCCTCTCTTACTGTAAATATCAAGTGCAGACAGTGTAGAATAGAGCGTCAGTTTTGTCCCCGATTAGGAGTGTCCACAGTCTTTCACTCCAATCCGAGGCTCCAAAATCTTCACGGATAATGGAGAGGCTATTCCCACAGTCTCCAATTAGCCTAGCGTGCAAGTGTTTGGACTGAGGGTGAAAACTGGAGTGGTATTCATACCTTTCCTGCATTATTCTAGCTGCAGGAGCAGCAGGAGGGTTTGGGGCTGCACTGCGGTGTGCAGCACGGCTCCAGGCTTGGATCAGTCCCTTTTCCCACCTGAGCCTCTCCGAACACCATGCCCCGCTCAAACTCTGCCTTCAAATCCTGTATCTGCTGCAGCACTGCTTTCACCTCTGGGTGTTCGGGCACGGCCAAATTGTAGTTCTCTGAGGGGTCCGACCAAAGGTCAAAGAGCAACGGAGGGTCATACTGCTTGAGGGTGGCAGTCTCATGGCAGTCCTGGTCTGGAGTGGTGTCACTCAGACTTGAGCCTGAAATTGCACCAGAAACGAATGTGCTCGCCATAATTCACAAACAGAAAATGAGGTAAGCAGTCACTTTGTCGCCACACCACCTACAGACAAAAGTCATAACTCTGCAGATGGAAGTATGACAATCTCACAGGACAACTCCTCTATAAGAATACCCTAAATCTACAATCAGTCATGTATCACTTCTATCTTTTTTTTTTAATATAAATTTGGCATCTCCAATCCCACCTGAGTTTGGAATGCCCAATTGGGGAACTATGTACAAAGCTTGCTCGTATGCGACCCCCTGCTGCCAACTCAGGATAGTGAGACAGTTCACGGCTCTCCTCCGAAGCACGTGCCCGTTAGCCACTGATTCTTAAACACTCATTGGTTGAATCCTCGTAAGTTCAGAACAAGGGCGGAGGATACCCGGACATGAACAAACCCAGAGTCTTCCTGACGAGCGCCCGTCTGGCCAACAGGAGGCGCTGGAGCAACGAACAAGGCTGATATATTGTATACCCAAATCCGGCAGTCCCTTCCCAATTTGAAACCCTGTAGCGCGATAGCCAATTGTGCGCTACTCTGAAAAAGCTGCCGACCCCTGCCGGTGGGTACGCCGGGGCTCAAACTCGCAACGTGGTGATCACCTCTGCACTGCAGCGCAGTGCCTTAACCGTGTGAGCCACCCGGCAGCTACTTCCATCTTGATCATCTAGTCCTTTCACGCAATTTTGTCAACATCTATGGTAAGCATACATAGATTTGTTGGCAGAGGCTATATATTCACCCATGTCTGTTTGATATCTGTTAGTTTGTTAGACAACACCTCTCAAATTTCTAAAACTATTTCAATGATATTTTGTGAAAGTGTGGGCAATAGCCCTAGGAGCAATGGAGAAGATTTTGGTGGTGATCCACACCACCATCATTATCAAGGAATTTTTAAAGGATTCTTCCCCATTTCGGGGTCACAAGATTGGAATAAATGCCATGCATCTTAAAATCTAGAAGCGAACAGTAAAGTTCCAAATTTGCTGGTGGAGGTACGCACTCTCTGTGTGCTTACCATTTCATTAAGTGTCATGCTTAGCGATAAAGGTTTTGTTGACCATGATGTGAACTTCATGTTTGGGGATATAGATAATCATGTGAATTGTTCCCCATTTGACCCATCAGCCTCAATGTTTCAATTACTTTTAATTTGCAATTACTGTGTCATTAAAATGTTTGCTAAATAAATGTAATGTAATGGGATGGGTGGATGGACTTCATGAACAGGAAATGAGGTAAGTCGACACCATCATAAATAGGAACTCTGGCAAAATATTATCGACTCTTGTCCATTAATGCTCCTCAATGAGCCACTGCTGACTCTACATCTCTAAAGAGCAATGGGCCCTTTCTAAAGATACCAAAGTGCTGTTTAGATTGCTTACACAGCTGCTGACTTCCAAAACCACAAAAACATATTTACTGTTATCACTTTAGCTCATAATTTAACAACATCACAGTCCCATTACCTACTACTCTTAAATCCTTTCTTGCTTAGAGGCACAGCTAACCTTGCGTGTAGTAATGAGCTTTGTATCTCCCAAGCCGGACAGCAAAGACCCCATATTTCTCACTTGGGACCACTGGGTAGTAGAACATGGCTTCCCTCTTGCTCTGAATAGAAGAAGAAGAAGAAGTTGTAATGATGGAGAAAGCTGGCCACAGTTGGCCAGAGGAACATAGTCAATCTTTGTTTGTTTTAGAGCGGAGTCCATTCACAGAAGACCTTCAGGTCCAAAATCTAGTAGCAACTAGAGCCGGACTCGCGACAGCCCATACCTCTGCCAGCATAGCCGGATTAGAACTTTGGCCTATATCTCAGCTGTACTTTTGCCTAAATGAGCCAAACTTTAAGCACTTGTTCCTCTTGTACTACTTTAACGTCCTGCAAAGTTTGTTTAAAATCTATGAAGCCGTTTTTGAGATATCCTCCTGACAGACAGACAAACAAATAAATAAACCAGCGGAGGCAATAATAAAAATTCAACTCAAATCATTTTTGGTCAAACAGCCCTTTTCACAGAAGGACACTTCACAAAGTAAAAAAAAAAAAAAAGTGCTGGGCCAAATTCCTAAAATGGCAAATGAGGTTAAAAGACTGCCCTCAAACAGAGGTGAGAAAAAAAACTCCTCAGTGGGAAGGAATCTCAGGAGGACCCTGGCTGTAGGGCATTGCTCCTGGGTGCGTTGGTACTGGAAACAGGTAGAAGGGCCACTAAGAAGATACCCGCACACAGTGTCTTCTTAGTCTGAGGGTGTCACCTCAGTGACCATTTTTGGAAAGAGTCACAACAGTTCCATTACCATTCGTTGATAATGGCTTTCACTGTAGTTCGCTGGAGTCCCGGAGCCTCAGAAATGGCTGTTTAACCCTTTCCAGACTGACAGATGTCAATGATTTTGTTTCTGATCTATTAACATGCTTTTTGATTGTGATATAATGTGGTCTTTTGCCTAGATCACATGGCCGGGTAGGTTCTATTTAAGTGATGTTTAGATTCAACAGGGCTTGCAGTAATCAAGCCTGGATGTGTCCAAAGACACTGAACCCCATTATCAACACTGAAATTGTTTAATTCTTTGATTTAGTAACTAAGGAAGCAATTACTTTCTCACAAAGGGTCAGGTAGCAAAGGGTAGCTTCCTTCCTTCAATAAATGAAATCATTGTTTAGTTACTCAGCTTTATCTTTCTTTCATATCAAAATTAGTATGATTATCTGAAACATGTAAATTTGACAAATCTGCAAAAAATGAAGAAGTTGGGAAACAGGCAAATACTGTACCTTTTTTTAATCACTGTGAATAACTAAAGGTAGGAATAAAGCCTAATAAAATACAAACTCTGGCAAGAACTACAAGCAGTAGCATTTGTACAGCCCCAGTACGTAGCGAGGTGTAGATGCAAACCAGAGATAGAACTGGATCAGAAGAGCAGATGTGGAATATGTCAGTGATACCAGGAATTCACACAGTGTGCACAGCCCAAAGCTTCTTCCGATTACTACAGGGACGCTGATCAGCAAGGATCACAGCAATGTCCAGGGCAGGTTACCAACAAAATGGCAACCCAAAACACAGCCAGTGGAATTCCTACAACTGTATTTTTAAAATTTCCCTTCAATGGGAAACTAGTCACAATCTACCATTACAGAAGCAATGAGCATCATCACAGTATGTCAGTGCTTGTAAAGCCCAGTAATACTGTATAATCACCACTCAGCTCCGCCCCTGCGTGTCTGGTGTCAGTTTATATCTCCAATCTTTCCTGACCCCTAGTGGTGTAATGATCTCACTGCAGTCAGAGCTGCAGACCCCTGCCCTGCTTCTGAAGGATATTGACTACAGATTTCCTTTTGCATAATCTTTCATGTTTTATTTGTCCTTCAATGCCCAGGGTTATTATCAATTGCCATTTGTTAGGATAGTTTTGAAGGTATTGCAGTGGGCCTCTGCCATCTTGGCGATGTGACATTTTTATATTGACAAGAGCTAGCAACTGTTTGTCGTTCTCTGTAAGAGAATGAGCCACACAATTGTAATATTGTACTGAAATCTTTGTACAGCCATCAAAATATCTATCATCTTCAAATACTAAGCCCTACAGTCTGACCTTGAAAAAACACAGAAACCTTGTAAAAAATGTTTTTCAGGCTCTTCAGTTTTTTTTTTTTTTAATCAGAGATGACAATGCTGACTGATAGAAAGAGGAAGAATGCTGAATGAGGGAGAGAATAGTTGGTAAACAGCATCAAACTCAAAGCAACAAGGACACGGCTCACAATAGGCATGCGACTGCTGCTCTTAAGGTGCGGTCACGTATGAAAATAAATGTGAAGTTTTGAGGCTTGCTGCGGCGAAACTGGACAGTATATTGGAAAGACAACCAATATTAGCACCTCCTCCATGTTGAAATACTCTGATTTGGGGGGTACTCTTGTAACATATTGGTCCGGCAGATTTGCAAGTCGAAGTTCAGTACACTTGCACTCCAGACAATAAAAAGCAGGTGAGATTTCTTTGGCCCCGGAAGCGATTTTTTATTTTTTTGCTCTCTTCGCGAGAATGAATGCTGCACAAGTTTTTGACACTCCGAATTGGCGCATACTTGATCGCACCTGTTCAGGCTGCAGCATCGTAGCACCTTCTCTGAAACTATGCACATTTTACTATAACATTAGACACTATTTGCCGTTTCTGTTTTCGCTAGTTTATCAGCGAAGGTCGCCGCAGTGTAAATGCTTACCGATCCATGTCTGAATAAGATGTCGCTCATGTCAAAACCATCCAGCTGCACTGTGGGTAATGTTGCCCCAGCCAGCTTGGCGATGGTTGGCATAAGGTCCAGAGTGCTGGCGAGCGCGTGTGTAACTCCTGGAGGAAGAAATGACAGTTAGAATTCAATTCACTCCGGGTACAGACCCATACTAAAAAAAAACAAGTATTTTCCACTAACGTGTCTTTGTCCCCCGCCACAAAATGTGAAATCGTGTCAAAATGAGCAATCTGTCGGTGTGACCTTGAGAGTGACGTGAAGGTCACCGAAATCAACTGGCACCAGGGTATCACCCAAGTACATGTTGACATCAAATTTGAAGAAAATCCCGTGAATTCGTTCTTGAGATATCGCGCTGACAAGGATTTGGGACGTACGGACGGACGGACGGTAGTGAATACTATGTCCCGCCGCTTTGCGTGTTCCGCACGGCGGGGGGCAAAAAATGTAGCTGCCATCCTATTGCTCACCAGTATGGACATACTGTCGAGGGAGATGGCAGGAAAAGAGGAAACAAGTTTCTCATTTTCGACCTACGATTCACCCCCCTAAAGGCGGCTTTTGCGGAAGCAAATTCAGTTTAATTTCAAATGGAGTTTCAAAAGGCTAATTTTCATTTTACATTAAATTTAGCCCAGAATTAAGCTCATTCGCTATCCTTGAAACTGGCTCAGCCTTGTTATTTTCCCTTTCGAAACACACACACACACACACACACACACAAATAATAACTTGAGTAACATGCAAAATCTCTCCACATGAGAACATAATTGGCTACAGTATAAGTATCAACCAGAAAATATTAACAGCTGCGCGGCATCCTACTATAAATCATCTAATGGGCCAACTGGGGGCCAATTAATCAATTACCTGGGGCCCCCCTTCAGTTTCATCAGTGTTTACTCATTATTCAGAATAGTGCTTTCGAGCAGGGGTTCTCAATGTCGGTGTTGGTGATTGCAGTGTGCGCAGCAGCTCTTCGTTACAGCTGCAACTGCAATCCCAGAATTTAAGGAGTTTGATCTTTTTCCTTTTCTAGGCATTTTTCGTGTTTGGAGAGATCAACTAAGGGTTGAATATCATGAAGCCAAAAGTCTTCTGTAATATTAAAAAGTGAAACCTGAACAGTAAACCATGGTAACATCTTAGCCACAGAATCTGTGGTCATGCCATTGGGAGAAAGACTGCAAACAACATTTAAGAGACAGCAGGATAGCAGCGAGACTGTCAGAGGTCCTCTCTGCCATGTTCCTTTATCGTACACGTGCTGAACTGGGGTTGCATGCCTACAAGAGCTGAAGAAGGTTATTCATACCTGGCGTGATTCTGCTGGGCCAGTAGGCGATGGCTGGCACCCGAATGCCACCCTCGTAAGTGGTGCCCTTCCCACATTTCAGGAGGCCGGCGTTACCCCCACGGGACCTCCGCAGCAGAGAGGGCCTGGGAGAGATTGGGAGGGGGCAGAGTTAGGACACCGGGCTCCTTACGTTTGCTTACTTTCCATTCCTGTCTATTCCGGACATCAGTCGTGGTCTGCCATCTTATAAGAGATTCAAATCCATTAAATCAGTCTGGGTGATAAAAGAAAAGAGGCATCACCAGGGTTTCCCCAAATGGGCATCTACTCTGACTGGAGCAGAAATAGGGCTCACGCAAGCACGTGAACGCAAACGACAACGCCTGGCCCAGCTGGGATAAACTTGCATCCCCGGTGAAAATACTCGACAAGCGCTCTTCTGCACCAGTGGCAGTGACAAACACCAGTCCTCAGGGTGGCAGTATTGTGCCAGTCAGAATGTTTCCATGACCACTGCGGAAAGCAGTAAACCCAAACATCACAGGTCGAATCTCTCTTGTTGTTCCACGCAGTTGCGCCTGCCAGCTGCAATGCTTATGGTGTGTTCCACTCGGGAAAGACATCATATCCGAGTTGACTGCCTTCCAGTAAAACAAGTCGTAAAACCAACTGGGGCGGGGGAACGGGCTCAGGTCAGGTTAGGCGCTGTCAACACTGCCACTTGAGGACAACGTATTACACATATTTTGTGCATAAAAACACCATAACAACATGTCTGCAGATAGAAATTACTGTGAATATGACTGATTTAATGAGATTCAAACAAGACCGAAGTGCCACTAAACACTATGTTATTACCGCTTTGACTCCGTAGCAACAAGGAGCAGCCATCTTGGATTTTGAGGTCGGGGTCAGTGAAATTCTCCCATCTTCAGGGGGCATTCCAGTCAAAATTTTTCACTGGGAACTTGAATGTTGCAACTTCCCAGTTAAAAGAGAATGCAGCATTAGACTTCAGCTTGCTTTTGCATGAGGATTTGCAGGGGACGCGCTCCAGGATTCAGTGATGTGCAAAATTCAGCTTGTGTAGCTTGACCTGTCTGCATTCATGTGCTCATGTGGACCATGTTTCTGCCCTAAGGCCTGAGTGGGTGCAGCACCAAGCAAGTTCAACATTAGTCACACTTTCTTCACGTGAGCTGGCTCCACAATCCATAAACTCGTAATTAGAGGTACCACAAGTTATCGATAAGCTCGCTGGACTTCGTCCAGGTGAACTAAAAAGTGCATTTTCCAAAGTTATTAAGCATTTACCTTCATCCATATAGGCTGGGGCCTTCAGTTTATCCCTTGAAACCAAGACTTTGAAGTGGGCAGCAAAGGATGTAATCTAATCTTTTTTTTTTTTTTGCCACATCCCTCAATCTCAAAGAGTATTAAATAGACTTTGATGCAACGGTAAGGTCTGTATCTCTACAGACCTTACCCTTACATCAAAGTCTATTTAATTTAAAAAAAAAAATCCCTTTTTATTTCATTTTTAAATTTAGCCACAAAAATTTAAAAATTTAGCCACAAACACAGCCTGCCTAGTCACACACTAAGCAAAGCCAAACTCTATATTGTGAGGGCGCTTGGCTTACGGGCAGTGCCTACCCGTTGTCCGAGGTAAAGAAGACCAAGGTGTTGTTGAGGACGCCGTGGTCCTCCAGGGCCTGAACGAGGTTTCCCACAGTGCTATCCAGCTCCAGCAGGGAGTCTCCGAACGGGCCCCGAGGGGTCAGTCCTCCTGCCCCCGTCCCAGCAAACTGGGGCCGGTGCGTGTGCTGTGGGGACGGACAACACTGTTTTTCACAGTCCACTGCAGATACCGCAATGTGTGCTTTTTCAAAATAATGCTATTTCAGCACGGGCTGTACATATTCGCATGGAGACCCATTGATCTTTAAAACACTGTTTGATACTTTAGGCTCTGCAATCCAGCACAATTAATTTGAACACGATGCACATGAGGTCAGAGCTGACACGAAGGTTTGATTTTGTGGGCATCATCATTCAGATTGTGTGAACCATGTCAAATCACAGCCTTCTTTTGCAACAGTATCACAATCAAAATGCTTACAGAATGAAGCACTATACTTACAGGAGCCATTTTGATTTCAGAGAAAAAATTGAGGTCAAACTTTTGTTTACTCCTCAGCAGTAATTTGCTGGTATCAACATCAATATTGTAAAAACCACTCAGGGATTGAATCTCTTTTTTTTTAAGCAAGGTCACTGCTTAGATAGATATGGTGTGCATGGCATGTTATCCACGCAAGTCATCCCGAATGTACTGCGCAGAACACAATCCTGTCATGGCCTACTGCACAGCATAAAATTTTGTGAGGAATCTTTCAAAAACTCAGCATTTCTACTGTATTAACATATGGTTTACAGCCAAACAACAGCAAAAAAAAAAAAAAAAAAGAACCCCCCCCCCCTCCTCCAAGTCAAAATTGGTGTCATGATGCCATGAGCTGACAGTGACACCAAAAACCTTTTTGCAGGCAATTAATCAGGTTGTTCCATAACAAAAGTGAATTAAATGAATCATGTGATCTGTCAGTTGGCAGCATTTTCTTGCAGATGTATCACACTATTTTTGTAAATAGTCGTGTTTTTTTCTTAACTGGTAAACTGCTGTATGGCAATGCTTGAATATTAAGCACACCACTCACATGTGACGGATAGTAAAGGAAGAAGGGCTGCTTCCTTCTGGTGGAAGTTGATATGAACTGGGCGGAAAAGTCACTGTAAGCCTTCTCCAGATCCAGGAAGCTGATTGGCTGCTGTTTAATGGTGTCATTGGCCATGAGGGGGACTCTAACCAGGCCCTGGTCACACATCCCAAAGCACTCAATGTCCGGGGGAAAGCAGGTCAGGTTCTGACAGGGACCCTACATGTACACACACACACACACACACACACACACACACACACACACACACACACACACACACACACACACACACACACACACACACACACACACACACACTCGGTGAGCCGTAATGCACAGGGCAAACATGTATACCTCCATACATTGCCCTTTCCTCTGCAAGTTTAGATTGCGACGACAGGTAAACATGCTCCAATTTTTATTAAATGGTGTTCATTTTATACACAATTTGGATCGCACGAAGTAGAATATGTTTAACTGTATCAAACTAGTTAATTCAGACTGTGACAACGCAATTAATTCCCCAAGAATAAATAAATAAAAAAAGATGAGTCAGGTTATACCTGATCATGGGAGTAAGGTACTCCAAGATAGCTGTCAAAGCCCTGTTTGGTCGGGAGGTACATCCTGTTGGGCCCAACACCCAGGTGCCACTTGCCGACGATGGCAGTGGCATAACCGAGGGGTTTTAGAACCTCCGCCACAGTCGTCTCGTTCAAAGGAAGCCCTCCCTTTGAACCCGGATAAAACACGCCTGGATATACTCCAGATCGTGTCGGGTACCGACCAGTAAGCAGGGCAGCCCTGAACAAAGTAAAAGAGAAGAGAAAAATGTACAACACTATTCATTTAATGTTAACCCTAAGTTACTCAGTGGTTACGACGGCCACTCTTAATAAGCAAAATGGAGAAGAGTCAAGCAACAAAGGGTTAAAGAGTGTTTTGGCACCGTTATGGGGACATAAAAGGGATCGCAGTCTGAATGTTTCATGCGAATTATAGCGAACTTCTGGGACAGTCCATTCATAGAGTATACACTAATTCCCTTTAATAATATTTCAAGCTTAATCAGACGTGAGGTTATGGCGAAAGTAATTCCACAAGCCATCTACCTGGATGGACTACAAACCGGACTGGAGGCATAGAAGTCGGTGAATCGAAGCCCATTGGATGCCAGTTTATCCAGATTGGGAGTCACTGAACTCGGATGTCCATAGCAGCCCAAGTCTCCAAATCCCAAATCATCGGCAAATATGAGAACGAAATTTGGTATTTGGGAGTAAGAGCATTTGAAAAAAAGCGCTGAAACAACCATAAGTGCACAGCAGGAATACATGACGGAATTCACACGTGAACCCAGAAACTGCTCGGGAACCGTAAAACCAGACGCCAGGAAATCAACTACTTAACGCTATTTGAATAACTACATTGGTGTGTCTCAGTCGATCGTCGCAGTGCTGCATACAAGCCGCGGGACATCATCGTATGCTGCTGAATACAGCCAAAAAAACACAATCGAAGCGGTCCGCCTTTCGAATAGAGTACAAAACATTCACATGACAGTCCAAAGACCACCTGACTTTTTCTTCTTCAGTGTTAATTTACATTTCAGCACATGGTGCGCTACCGCCACCAACTGTTGAGGTGTGGAGAAAACCTAGTAACTTCATTACAGTAATAATAATGATAATAATATTAACGGAAATAATAAACAAAAAATCCCAGTCCGCAATTCTCGATTAGTGATAACTAAACATAATTATTCAGTTGGTATCTGGCTCCAACTCCCACCAAACCCTTTCTCTAAAATCTCCTTAATGTCTTCTCCCTTCACATCAGTAACCCCAAGAAACTTCCTGGCTGCATGCACAACCATCAATCCATTTTCTATACCCGCTTATTCCTTACTAGGGTCACGGGGCGAGCTGGAGTATATCCCAGCTGACTGAGGCAGGGGCAGGGACCCACCCTGAACAGCTTGCCAATCCATCGCAGGGCGCACACACCATTCACTCTCACACTCATACCTATGGGCAATTAGCCTGATATGCATGTCATTGCACTGTGGGAGGAAACCGGAGTACCCGGCGAAAACCCACGCAACACGGGGAGAACATGCAAACTCCACACAGAAAGGCCCCTGGCCTTTCGAACCCACGACCTTCTTGCTGTGAGGCAGCAATGCTAACCACTGTGCCACCGGCATGCACAGCCAACTCTAAACTCTAAAACTGATAAACTGTCCATTTCTTTGCAGTCTCGATGACTTTTTAAGTGTCTAGCGCCGCAAACACCCTCTACCTCCAGAAATGAATAAGCTTTCACCGAGAGTACAACGTCGCTAGTAACTCCCTTCACAGGCTGGTTAAGCATTTTGAAACCTGCCACTTCAGTCAAATCAAAGTCCTTAACTTTTAGAGCCCTATCCCTTTGACGCTGTTTTACATTCTATTATGACCAGGCCGCTTCTGCAAACCCTCACTGTTTGAACATCTCCAACTTCATAAACTGGCCGATAAAAAATCTATCATTAAATACATTATTTGTTTTATGATAAGTTTCCACAAATTTCATTCCGACTACATATACTTCCTCCTCTTCTCCTTCTTCTGTTTCTTTTTTCCTTTTCATTTCCTTCCTTCCTCCACTTCCCACCCCATTTTCTCCCGAGCAGCTTCCAGTCCGCACCAAAGTTCTCGCTCCACCGGTAGTCTTCTCTCCGACCACCTGACAACACTGATCATATGTCTTTGACGTATTTTGTGTATTCTGGGAAATGTAGTTCTCTATCAAATTCTAAATTCTTGGCACTTGTGTTTTTACGTTATAATATAAGCCCTGTGGGCCAGGAAATACTGCGAGTGCCGGAAACATGGGCAGCATTGATATATTATGAACTAATCAATCAATCTATTCCCTATCATTTTGAGCGTATTATAACAGTTGATTTCTCATTGCAGGTGTCATTGGATATCATAGTATGACTTTAAATTGTTTGTTGTGCATGTCTTCACAGTCAATGTTTCTCACTGTCTTTTTGAATTATTTATTCATTTCTTTATGCATGCATGCTAAGGATCAGGCATACAGGTTTGTTTAATTTAAGATTAGCGTTTGCCGAGATTTCAGTTCTCCTGTTACCTGCTACTCCTCGTCTGTTCCATTAAAATAGGGTTGAGAGGGGAAGGTTGAATGGATGGATGGCTGTCAAAAACGTTCAGACATGAAATACTGGTATAATTACGTGGTGCTTGTGTAAATGACATGTTTTTTCATGGACACATAGTGTGACTCAGTTACGTCTTGGCATGAAGTACATCCATTGTCGAAAAAAAGTGGCTGAACCCAATTGCTTACTGCTCACTCTGTGGAGTTTCACTGGTCAGAAGTGAGAGAATTGGGGGGTGGGGCATGAGGCCAGTGATATTTGCATGTTTGATTATTCATAACTACAGAATTTCTCAATGAGATAGAGTGCTTCCAGTCTGTTTTAAATTTATTTATTTGTTTATTAAATTTTTCCCCCCGGTGGTGGACTCAACGCAGAATTTGTTGTCAGTGTCCTCAAGTGGACGTACTTTGAATTGCATTATCAGCATATTCTGCTGGTCAAGCACATAAATAGGTCTGCGGAAAGCCATTTTAAGAGCCATCCAAAATAGGGCCTAAACTGCCAAATTATCAAAATTATATTTTTGGGTTGCTGTTATTCACTGTGCGAACTTTATCCCGAAGTAAAAGTTGGAAAATTGAATTATGGGGGGATGGTCAGTGGAAAGAGCGATCATATATGTATGTAATTAAAAATACAAATCATATTGAAAAGGAAAAACCGTTTTCCCTTTTCAATATGTTTTCGATTTTCAATTATATATAATTTTGTATTATTAATTTCAGTTATTTACAACATACTGTATATGAGCCTTTTCAATCCATGACAGGAACAGCGTTGATAGGATGATTTCCTCTGTACAACCTGCATACAAGATAGGTTGAATTCCTGTCTTCCGCAGACGTGGACAATTTATATAAGGTGAATATATCCTTATATATCCATTCACTAAACTGACATTTAAGGTAAGAGACAAGGTTAAATTTAGGGTTGGTTTAGGTTCAGAGGCTAGAATTATGGTTAAAGTTAAGGAAACCAGCGAACAAAGCTGTTTGACGGAGGTGACATGAGGTTCCGTTAGTTTGGCGGATGGAATTTGCGGCGACCTCTAAAATGCAGCCTTCAAAGGATGCGGCCTATGCTTTGAGATGCGCCCAAGGGCGTGTCTTTATATCCGGTGTTTGCACTGATGATGGGCTTGACTGAGACCAAAAATCGTTTGCACTTCGCTGGGTAGCACTTTACTTGTTTTTTTTATATGCATTAAAAGTTTTTACTTTTGCATCGGCGTTAGTGGTGAGCGAGTTGACTGAGCGCTAGTTACGGTAGGGACATAAAATCACCAAAGCTTCAGCAAAATTGGAGAAGGTGGCTGTCAGCACCGGCCGGAACCTTACTGACAATGGCTCTTAATTGTAATTGGATGCACAGCAGAGGTGAATGAAGAGGTTAGTCGTAACTATAAAACTGTATTGCCTATAATTCATTCGTATCCTGAAAGTTGCATGTACTGACTTTAAGCAAAATGTACCTCTTTGCCCCACATAGATTGTATGATGTGGAAATTGACGGAGACCAAATGCCACAACGAAACTGATCTAAAAGCTGGCGCTACAAAATTACCCGCCGCTAAACGGGTCTCGATGGAGACTGAGGAATAGCGAAAACAATAGAACAGAAATACTCCGATAGGAAATAACCCTCCCCACCGTCATCAATGTCGGGCGCAAGAAGAGGGAGAAACTAAGGAGAATAATCAAATGCAAAGTT
Organism: Gymnothorax reevesii; assembly: GCA_029721435.1. NCBI lineage: Eukaryota > Metazoa > Chordata > Actinopteri > Anguilliformes > Muraenidae > Gymnothorax > Gymnothorax reevesii. The sequence continues at coordinate 18,774,527 of CM056579.1, read as the reverse complement.
TCTAAATATCCGTTTTCAAAAATACGAACCTAGACAAACCTAGAGCTAATGCCCTCTAGCTGTTACTGGCTCTCATGTGTAGACGTCAATCAAGCAGAGAGCGAGTCCCTCTCCAGCGTGTATAACGGAATGCAGGTGCTGCGAAGTGCGAGTCATCAATTAAGGCAGACGCCTAGAAAGAAATTTGACAGTCTACTGGCAAAAACCAATTGATAATCCCTAAAACGTGTAAAAATAGAGGTGCACCCCTCACAGAACAAAGAAAATGAACAATCTCCCCAAAATCATGACAAATTGATGATGACGATGATAAGTGAACGGTAATTAACGTGGTCCGAGCAATGTGAGGCAATTGTAAATTTTGAAGCTGTAAAGATGCACATTGTGTGAATTTTTGAAACATTTTCCAGTTTGTGACATGTCATGGTACACTCTCAGAAATAGGGGTACAGCAGGAGTCCATTTCTGTTCCCCAGGGTATTATGTACCCTTTAGGGCTAATTATAGGACTTCAAGGTACCTATGTGAACCTTTTTAGGGTCTAAAAGATACTTTTATGTTCCAAAACAAAGGAAAACCCACTTCTAAGGTACAATAGCAGTACCTTTGAGGGTACTGCCCCAGTGACAAGCCTCAAAGGTACTGCTGTTGTACCTTAGAAGTGGGTTTTTATTTGTTTTGGAACATAAAAGTACCTTTTAGACAATCAAAAGGTTCACACATGTACCTTGAGGCCCTATAATTAGCCCCAAAGGGTACATAATACCTTGGGGGACAGAAATGGACTCCTGCTGTACCCCTATTTCTGAGAGTGTTGGGTAAGTTGAGGCTATTCTGGCCTACTACTACAAGTCTGGCTCACTATGAACAGCTCAATGGAGATATTCTAGGATACTGACCTAGTTCTATTTCAGGATGAACTGTAGTGTGATTAAACAGAAGAATCCATTCTTTCTATGGGCACTGTGGCTGACGGGCGAAGGCAAAACAAATCAGAGTGCCCTGTTCACGATTTTCCGTTCTGTTTGGGGCTTTATAAAAGGTGAGTCCAATGGCAAATTTACCTTTAAGAAAGAGTGGTAAACTTTTCTTTGGTAACAAGGAGAACCATTTAACCAGAAAATGGAGAAGAAATGATGATATTGCGAGTCATATGTGTGAAGCACCGCTTTGTTTTGGACCTTGTGGTTGGGGCTCTTTTGGACCCCATGGATGCGGCTATTCTGGCCACCACATGTTCCCTACTTAAAACAGTTGTAATTGATTGTAATGAATTGATTATTATTAGAAATACCATTTTAGTATTGGAACTTGACAATTTGATTTTTAATTACAGCAAATTATCTAATTAGAACTGATATCAGTATGGAATAGACAATACAAGTTCAGAATATACTTTACAGTTCGATATAGCATCAGAACTAAGTAATTTAGTCCTATTTTCAGGGGGCTATTTCGGCCTATATGTATTTCTCTTTCATTTATTTGATAAAAATTACACACTGTGAGAGACATGTAGAAAACCAGTTAAGATGTTGTTTGTGATAGCCCTAGCAATAGTTTAGAACAACTGCTGGCCAAGAAAAGGATTGATTAGTGTTTTTACCAGTGAGAGAAGGTAAATGCAGGCCGGAGTGGCCCCACCTTACCCCATCCCTTGCCCTGCAAGTTTTATGTTGATCTAGAAGATATTAGCCATCCTGTTTGTAGTGTCACTTGATGTTAATATAACAAGTGCCTTTGTAAAGTCAAATGACGTCAATTTTGTTGCCTGAGAAGTGGGTGAGATTTGATGCTGTTCTTGAAATTTCTATGTGTCTACCTCTCATGGCTTGAAGATACTTTTCGCAGAGAGGGAAGAAAGAATAAAAGGAATGAATGATTGGATGTGAATTTCAGGAGAATCTACTCAGTGCAAGGCATTTGATTAAGTTGAAAGAAAGAACACCTTTTTTCATTTTTAATTTTTAAGTGGTGCAAAAACTGGGGTTGTGCAAGTACTGAGCCCATGATACTGGAATCGAGAGAGCAGTGCTCCAGTAACTGAGCTATTTTGACCATATTGGCAGAACAAAGTTAAAGTCAATATTACCGTAAACTTTCGAGACAGTCCAATCCATAGTATGTTTCATACCTCAGAAGCAATATTTTTTTGTCTTGATTGTTTACACCAGAAAATCAATTTAACTGTTTTCAAGGAAAAAAAAATTTGCACTGTCTGTAGCAGGATTCAGCCACCCTGAGATTCAGTCCCAGGTGGTTCATGTCCTCAGGCAAGGTGACTTACACTTCCAGACATTTTACCGTCTCTCATTCTGAGTGACCAAAATAGCTTGGGCCAAATTGGAGCATTTTTATCAGTTTACACTTGAATCAAAATAAATAACATCTTTCGTGAAAGAATTCTGAAAAATATCGTCTAATTTCATGTGTGTTGTTGAATGTTTTGGTGAAGTTTGACTTTCTCTTTCCCAAAATTGAAAATTTTGTCTAATGCAGTACACATACGTAACTGTAAAATGTTCAGTATTTGTGACCTCGTAGAGATGGAGATGTTTTGTAGAGATGGAGATGTTAATTGAATTTGCATATTTTGAAAAAGTATATTGTGGCAGAATTCTGTACATTGTACATTGTACATTGACTGTACATTGCAGAGAGCCAAGGTTTTGTCACATTTTAGGAAACGCAAAGGAAAGAAGATGATTCAGCTTTCTGGTACCTATGTTGTAATTTTAATGAATTTTGGAAATTTGGACAGCAAGCATTGACCAAAAGTGTATTTATGGTTATTTATTATAGATATAACTTATGCTGCTACAGCGCAACCTATTGGCCAGTTGCCACCATATTTTAAAGGCCTCTGAGACACCTTACTGTATCAATACATTTCCAACACTTTGGTTGCGATAGCACAAACCATTCCTAAGATATGACACTTTTTTGCAAAATAAACCCCACTCACAAATTTAGAGTAACCTTTCACCTCGAATTACAGCAAAATGCTGTGGAGTATCAAGATTTCACTGCGGTACTTCAGTCTGGCTCGACAAATGATCCTCTTTGCCAAATGGGGTGATGACTGCCCAAAAATGGAAGGACATGTAGTGAAACGAGGGGTTCAGGTGAACCGAAAACTCAGCTGGTGGGTCACCCAGCCACGCCCAATTTGGAGTGGGGTGCAAGGCTGAAATGAAATAGCTATTTAGTTTGTCTTAAAGATGTTGCATGTAAAGTTTCATAAAACTTGATTGATATTCGCGACAGTGAAAGGTTAAGGGTTATTCAAATAGGTGTAAATGAGTGAAGGTATGTGGAACGGTCAAAAAACGGCCATTTTTCAGAAATCGTCAAAATTCTTCATTTATGTATTGAGATGTTGTATACTACTGACATTCCAGGTTTTAGCTGTACATCTGTATTGTAAAGGTATAAAATGGAAAACTTCGGTTTTTAGCTCTGCTGTGACGATAGTCAGCTGTCAGCTGAGCTTTTCTAATGCCCATGCGTCCATCTGTCTGTCTCTCTGTCCAGCATCAACTTTTCACTTCAAATTTAAATATCACAAAAATTGCCAGATAAATTTTTCTCAAATTTGTTGCAAGTCTTCCTTATGATATTTGGAATATTCACTGTGAAAATGAAAAAATTCTACATCCCAGTTTTTGAGAAATTCAGCATTTTGGCCCAAGAATATCAGTGTTTGTGCTCATTTTTTCTGTCTTTCATTAATATCTCAAAAAACTGCCAGATAACATTTTGTCCAATTTGTTTTGAGCCTTCCTTATGATGTTCTGATGATCCCCTGTGAAAATTAGAAAATTCTAAAGAAAATTCTCCCAGTTTTTGAGAAATTCAGCATTTCATATTGGAACAGTTTTCAAGGATTTCTGAAATTATGTTATGACATTGACATTTCAGTCATCTTCAGCGGAACTCTGTAGGCCGACAGGCCTCTTGTTTAAATATGACCTCCCTACCATATCTGTACTTCTAAGGGTTGCTGGGCTTAAATACAGTCCCAAAGCCGTTCATGTGCTCAAGATGTTGCATTCCGAAGTTTATTTGTGACCATTGGAAGTTACGGGTTGAATTGTTTATATACAACAAATGACTATAGATGATGAACACGAGCAATGAAGTTTACACCTCCTTAATAAGAACTGGTATAATATTCAAAAAGGGGGAAAATCTAAACGAATTCCCGTTTTGTTTCTAGAGGCCAATTTGTTTGGCATAAGGAGCCTGATCTAGTGGTGTATGTGATATGACTTTGCATCACCGACAACCAGTGGTACATTCATTAAAGTATGCAAATATGCCTTCGTGCCCCTTAATGCAAGCATCACACTGGCCCGAAATTGACACCAGATGGCCATACGAATATAAAATTTTGCGCGATGGCCCCGAACTTGGTCAAAAAGCCAATCAACAGCCGAAGCAACTACTGTACAATGCCTACAGAAGGTCACACGATGGCACCCGAACCACACACGAAGGCAACAAAAAGATGTGAATTTTTATTAAGTAGTTTACCCGCAGGACACACAAGGGCCACATGATGGCTACATGACGTGATTGACGTGAAAATGGACAAACAAATTCAACATGAACCTTTGCATTTTCGCAAGGTCTTTCGGCAAATTTTTTTTTTTTGGCATACCAAAGACTTTGCCACCGCTCACGAAGTTGCTTCCGGAGCCAGAGAAACTCAACCTGCGGTCATACGATGGCTTAAAGCTAGAGTATGCAATCTTGGAACAGCGAGCAAGATTTGAATGTAGCTTCACCTGTAAACCCGCCCCCTTCCCTCACGTCTCTGACCAAAGCCACGCCCCCTGATTCATTGCTTTGGTTAAAATCCAGAGGCCGGATGTAGACACAGGTTAAAAACGCAGGAGAGGGGGCGGTCCGCTGCATGGGCACGAGAATGATTGACATTGTCAGTCACTCCTCCTGGCTCTGATTGGTTGTTTTGTCCCGGTCGCTGTGAAATCTTGCTGAAGGAATTAGAAGCACTAGATGGAGCCAAATGACTCTGATTTTCTCAAAGATCATCTGACTCACATCCCACAGTCAGGTCACATTACCAGCTTTAACAAATATACCAAAAAGTGATTTTTTTTAAAATGGCAAACTCCAGCTTTAAGATGCCCTCACGAATGGCCCAATATTTTTACGATCAGATACGAATTTGAACATTTCAATTTGAACAGTGTGGCGCCTGCTTAATGGCCTACTCACACCACATTTTTCATGGTACTACCTGATCAAATATGAATACCTCCTTGAAAAATATGTCTGCTATTAGCCAATTAATTAACGGTTGCGAATTGAAAGACTTAGCAATCACCATGAAACCTATTCCTTGGAAGAAGCTTGCTCAGTGATAAAGTATGCACAATTAGAACCATTATGGTGAAGTGTGGTCGAAGAGATATAGGCATGTTTACATCTTTGCCTCTTACTGCGCCAATCATAAGCCAATTGATACCAAATTTGTGAAGGCCAGTCAGACATCATGTGTTTACATGGCCACCACATATCGTTACGATAAAACAAAGCGGTCACGAGATATGACACCTTGTTCTCGTAGAATAAACCCCACCTACAGCATTCAAGTAGACTTTGATGACCAATTACAACAAAACAGTGTGGAACATCAAAATTCTCGGCAAGTGGCCAAGTATTTCCAGTTTGGTCCAAAGATGGCAAGAAAAAAAAATGGTTCTGAACAAAATTCAAAATGGCAGAAAATGAATCTATCCTTAACAAATTTGGACCCATAGAATCCAGATTTTTTATTATTTTTTAAAATTAGTTGCTACCCCTTACGGTTCAGGAGTTATGGGCCAAAATGTAAACTTGGTAATACAAAGCCAAGTCTGGCCCAAATGGTTTAATTTGTGTTGCCTGAGAAGAGAGTGAGATTTGCATACTTAAGTTTGGTGTTTCCATCTGGTATGGTTTTGGAGATCTAGATGCTTTTACCAAAGAAAGGGGAAAGAGAACAAAAGAAGAGTTAAAAAAAGAGGGAGTAATTGGTGCTAGAGCCCCTAATAAATAGCGAACACAGGGTGACTCACTCGATGTCATGTGACTGAACGATAAGTATACTGTAGCTCCTTGAGCGAAAAAAAAGAAAAAAAAAAACAACTTGGATGTGTTTTTAAAATTTCTTTGAGTTGATACCCACTCAGTATTCCAATTACAAGCTGTAAATTCATGTATCCAGTCTTAAGCTGCTTTGTGTATAATTTCAGTTGTCTAATTAAAGATGTTTTATGTTTTTTTTTTTAAGTCTCAAAAATGTATTTTGTTTTAATATTGTTTCGTCAGTGCAGTATTTGGTGGTGTTGTGTCGATTGAACTGTGGCAAAGCCACTTTCTTAAGCTGATGACCCACAGATCCAATGCAGTAGGTTTTTTAGGGCAGCCTGAGGTATAAAATTACTGAATGATTTCTGTGTTCTGTTTTTGACTTCTATGTTCATCACAGAATGACAAATGCACTGCATATGGCAGCGATGTGCCATCAAAGACATACATGCCCTTTAGTAACCTTTTAACGCGTGACTACTCCAAACCAGTTCCCATTTACATTTCCTGGTAATTATCCAGCAAACATCAATTAGTTCAGTTGCAAAGACTAATTGATAGAATGACCAGCCAGTAATTTTTTGGACTGCCATTATATAGCACTTTTCTAGTCATCTGACACAAAGTGCTTTACAATTACGCCTCTCATTCACCCTGATGGCAGAGGCTGCCATGCAAGGTGGCAACCTGCACAGCAGCAGTGTGGGGTTCAGTGTCTTGCTCAAGGACACTTTGACATGCTCTCTGGAGGAGCTGGGGATCGAACCAGGAACCTTTTGAATCCTATTGAACCATATTGAATCCTGCTCCAATTCCTGAGCCATGTTACCCCACTATTATCAGCCTCATTATTATATCTCTGCAGCACACATTGGCATACAGACATACAGTTTTCATGTCATCTGTCCATTTGACCATCCGTCTGTCGGTCAAGCATATTTTGTGTGCATAATATCTGCTGAATGAGTGGAGGCATTTTGACCAAATCCGACTTGGCATCTCCCGAGACGGTAGCTAAACTAAATAGATTTTGTTAGTCATCGGGTTAAAGGTTAAGGTCACCATGACGGCCCTCTGTGCGTTACTTGCATTCTCCTATGCCTGTTTGGTAATTCTTGTGTTCTCTACAAGTCATGTGAGGCAATCTGCAATATCGGGCACACGCAGGTGTACCTGAGGCCTTTTAAACCTGCCACTGTGTTTGTCTCGCGAGCTCTGCCCTGTTAGACTTGGGAGCTGCGGAGCTCGCAGAATCGCTACCTTTATTCGTCCACATTGCTCAACCTTTTTACCCTTTTGCCTGGCATTGATGGCTTGCACTATATCTTTCGTTGTCTTAAAAATAAACTGAATTTGGTGGACACTTAACTGTGTTTCTCCCCATCGTTGATTTGTGATTTTCACTTCTGAGCGTGACAGTCACATAAGGTTAGCTTTGTAAACGGACTAAGGATCAACTCTTAATGCGTACGGAGCTATGGCAGGCGAGGGCATGCAATCCATGCTTTGCGTTGACTCTCACCTTGTTGTTCATTGCATCACAAAGTTATGAGGCATTTTCCTGCCTACATTAATGATGACATAAGAGGTCAATATGTCTTTCAAATATCCTAAACTCGCATATAATTACAGTGAGCACCATAATCCTCGGACAACGACAACTGCCACCCCCTCTCCCCCGACTTGAATCTGCACAAGGTAATTTTAGAACTGGTATAACGCAAACGTATGCTGTTTCTGTGCAGATTCTTAGCTTTCGCTCAAACCTATTTTGTGTAAGTGTTAGTTTCACCCAGCGGAGAGTGAATCGCTTCTTATGAATTTCCTCCCATCAGCTGTAATGGTTCATACAATAACATCTTCATTTCCCATTTCCTTTGTGTGAAGCTTCAGAAAAAGGGCAAAAGGGCATAAGACTGGAGGCTTTTTCAAATGCAGACAGAAATAAGCGCCCAAAGGTTCTTGTTATGTCTTGCGAATGAGCTATAAAGCCTTTTTCTTCGGCTCTCGAAATTGGGGTGTCCTCCGCCTCGCCCTTGTATTGTCTGAGATTGATTTGATGTGACATGCTGCCTGTCGAAAACAGGAAAAGAAATGGGCTTCTGGTCCGTTTGTATGCCCGTCGCCAGCTCGAGAAAGAGGATGTCAGGACTGATTTTACAACTTTGTGGAGCGAAGAGCGGCCAGTTTCCCCCCCTTTTTTAAATTCTTCTATCGGCCCTGCAAACAGCAAGGGTATTGAGATGCTTACAAATTCAGCGGCTGCACGAAAAGTCAGATGGTGAGAAAGACAGAGAAGCTATCGGCTACAGAAATGGTGGTGACCGCAACTTCTGTTCATGCAGATTGACGTAAATATCGTTTTCATTCTGGCAATTATGCACTCCAGTCGCCTTATCAGGAGTCCCCTCGTACTGAGTTCAGTGTCATTGCTGTTAAAAATGCAAAGCTTGGCCACTTCAGCTATGAATGGAAACTTGCTTCACAGAAAGCTATTGTATAGTCTTATATCAACATAACGTCCTTCAAAACTTTTCAGATAGATGCTGGACTGAATGTCTAAAACCTCAGACACCTGCGGGATTTCTTTAAGCGATGGATACCAAAACATGTCTTGCTTTGAGCGCTGGACCTGTGCCGAGTCTGCACGGCTGTACATTTTGTCAGAGCGAGTTATTTCATCCAAAACGCTGTCAGAAATCGCAAAGCTCTTGCCCATGGGATGACATGACATCAGAAGTGTTTGACAACGTGTACAGGACCAGTATTTGAGGAATGTCTGGCTCCGGAGGTACTCTAGGACCTGAAGCACACACTCTGCGGTGTGCAGGGTTAGACTGAAATGAGATATTTGCTGTATTGTCTCAGCTTTGTCTGTCTGCATTTAGCAGTGATATGAATAGATATGAACAGTTTATGCATATGCTTGCAAGAGTACGCTGTCTCCATATTCATTTTTTTTACACTCACTGTATTTCTGTATTTGAGTTGACCTTCACAATACCTCAGACTCCATATTATTCTGAATAAAAAAGGTAGTAATATAGACATCGCTTTCAGAGGACTGGATTGTGTGGGAGTTTTTTTATTTTTTCAGGCCTGCGTACCAATTTTAGGACAATGAATGTTTGGAGATTCACAGTCATGCATGATTTGTTCTAAGCCCTCACCTCCTGCGGCTGATAGGCTTTATAATTCACCAATCACATTCACGTCTCATCTCTGTGGGATAGAGCTAATTCTGTCTGCTCACGACCCTGTCAATGGGAGAGAGAGAGAGAGAGAGAGAGAGAGAGATGTGCATAACTGCTTAGACAAAAGCAAGGGTTCATATAAATCACACATCGGATCTCGATGAATGAATAATTCAAGTTGAAAATCTTTATTGATGTATAACGTTGTACATTTTTATGCCCCGCCCTCCAAAGAGGAAAGGGGGCAATATGTCGACACCATGTCCGTCCGTCGTCTGTCCGTCGTCCAGTAACTTTTCGTTTCCGTGGGATAACTATAGAATCCCACCGTCCGATTGATGCCATTTCTTAATGCCGTATTGGGAGTGGCTAGAGGAAGGTTCCTTTCGAAAACCAGCGTCGTGCGATATCTAATATGGCCGCCACAGCAGCCATTTCACGATGCCCTTGATCAACATACAGGCGGGGGCACATGCCACGCTCTGCGGTGCTCTTGTTTAATTTGTTAAGAACGGAGTGATGTAACAATGGTCAGTGGAAACCAAAATCATCAACTCGCTGAGGGCTGGATTCAAACTCACCCTGAATTTTCAAAAAATTGAAATCACAGGCTTAACCAAAATGCGTAAGTTTTATCACTGCAATTCAAAATGAGTCTCAGTAATGTCAATGCTCCCCGCCTGCCTGTATGCAGTCCCAAAAATGTCTGAGCATGCTCCTGATGAGTCATCCGGTGGTGTCCTGGGGAAACTCCTCCCAGACCTGGATCAGGGCATCAGTGAGCTCCTGTACAGTGTGTGGTGGTACTTGGCGGTAATGGATGCGCGTCCCATGGATGCTCTGCTGGATTTAGGTCGGGGGTGCGAGAGGGCCAGGCAATTGCATCAAGACCTTCATCATCCAGGAAGTGCCGACACTCTCTGGTCATATGAGGCTGGGCACTGTCCTGCACCGGGAGGAACCAAGGACCCATTCCACCGGCTTAAAGTCTGACAATAGCTCCAAGGATTTCAGTGTAGGGCATTTGTATATGGACGGGCTACGGCCAGGCTAAAGAATAACGGCACTCAATTAGAATGTCCTTTGAAGCTGTCCTTTCCGCATTCGGTGAGGTGGTGATGAATAATTCACAGCGAGAGAGAGTGCAAGACCGCCACCTTCCTTGGAAGACGAGACGGATGAATAATTCACCAGAGGTTTTCTGAGTCAGTGAACGATAGATCATTGCATTTCCACAGTGTGCTCTGAGAGTTCAACACCAGGGACTGAGTCAGAGTTGACCTGGGGTGCGTTCCCCGAAAGCATAGTTGCTAACTGAATTACCAACTTAGATAGTTTGTCCATTCACAGTCAATGGGCCCAACTTTGTTAGCATGTGAGATTTCGGGAAACGCACCCCTGGTCAGGAGGCCAGAAGGCTTGGTTGTACGACCAAGCAAATTCAACATTAGCCAGGCTTTCCTTGCGTGAGCTGGCTCAACTAACCCTGAACTGGCAACTAGAGACAGCGTAAGTTACCAGGCCAGGTTGTTATAAAGCCACTTTCAAGACAATGAAAACCCAGATTTTGGCTCAACATACCTCCCTAACCCACTATTCTTGCTCTGTGGTACAGCCCTCTGCGGGGGGAAACCACAGGAGCACAATGGGAATGGTAAAACAGCAGGGGGAATGACCTGTCTTGGGCCACGTTTCCCAAAAGCATAGTAAGCAACTAGCATTGTTCATCCATTCACAGTCAATGGGCCCAACTATGTAAGTTGGCATCTGTGATTATCGGAAACGAATGCCCCTGCACGTTTTTCTCTTATATAGCTGCCGGGGGCACCTCTGTTCTTGTTGTCCCCCTGTGTTCACAGGTTTTTGTTTCCACCAGTTACCCTGGCTAGACTGGCTTTGTACTCCAATAATAATCAATTCACTGATCAGATCACCGTGAAGCATTTCATCTAGGAACATAAAGACACATTTCTCAGGCTGCCAGTCTTGCACTAATCAAGAAATATAATCAAACATCCTGATGGAATAATTGTTGTGGCTTGCGACACATCCGCAGTTAACTTGCATGAAAACTGCCTGTGAATTTAACGCATAATCCTTATTTTAGCACGTACAGTTATGTTCATCTCTCTGATTGGCTACTCCATGCTCTCATTTTTTAGAGGTTTCTCATTGGCTGAAGCAGACAAACCAAGCAAGCACGTACACCAGCCAATTGGGGAGAACTGCTTATAATTTGATATGCAAAAGCAGAGATTATGTGAGTTTTAAACTGCATTAATTGTTTGTGTGACGCAATATAAATTGTTTGGCAAATGTAATTAATTTAGGCCATAGATTGGTTGGATGGTCTCTATGCTCCTTGACTGAGTTCATTTCTTCAGAAGCATTCTAGACCACAGTTGGAAATGACTGCACTGGTCTGTGTTCTTCAAATCCTTCCTTGTGATTCTTCCTCCTTATTTCATTCCTTAATTGTTCTTTATTTTTTCTTATTTGTTGCTCTTTCAAGGTTCTAATTTCGGTTGTTTCAGGCATTGTGGATTCACAAGTGCAAGAAAACGCTGATAGAAGTGACACGCTAGCTTATATTCTAATTGATATATGACCGCCCTCCCTTTGACAAATGGCCGTGGGGTGGGATTGGAGAGGCTGATTGCTGTGGCTTCGGCTGCATTTCATTGACAAAGCTGCTTGTCTCAAGTATTCGCCGAGTGCACACGTTCCGTCGCGGTCCGATGCTGCTCGGCCTCTCTGATTGATTACACGAAAATGTTTACCGAAGGGACAGAGATGGCTTTTTCTGGCTCATTGGAAGCACCGACTCCGAGCCCTGTGAGGTGCGCGGTGCCACTTCTCCTAACAAGCAGTGTCTTCCGGGTGAGAAAATGGCTTCAGAGGAGACTTCTGCCTGGACGGCAGAGGCTGTCGAGAATCTCATCATCGTGGATTAGAGAACCCTTCACCTGCAGTTGCTTTGGATCAGGAGATCAGAGCCATGTTCACTGATTGTGAGGCGAAAGCAATCGTGAGAGCAAATGTACCGTCACGTCGGCCGCTGAAGCTGTGAGCGTCGCGACCAGTCGCTCTTTTGAAACAACTCTTTTGTTGATATAGATCCTCTCTCACTATGCCTTTCAGCCTGCTTATATTAGCACCTACTCAGCTGACATTTTTATTTAAAGCGACTTATTTGCTTAGACGAAGCAGGGCCCGATCTGACTTGGAGCAGAGTGAGGTTAAGGGCCTCGCTCAAGGTCTCCACCTTCTACTCCCATTGTGGCTTCCCTGGGACATGCATCTCCAAACCTTTGCGTCTCAAACACCCGAGGCACTAAACCCAGAGCTCCTTAAATCACGGTCCGCGAGGGCCAAGGACCCCTGCTCTCGCCCCCTCCCTTTACCTGGGAGTCAGGTGTCATGAGTCTGGCCAATCAGGGGCAGTGAATGTTCACTTACTTTCCTGCAAGAACAGAATCGGGTTTGCGTTTGGATTGAGGCCAGATTTGGAGAGCCCTGCACCAGACTATACGCCCCCCAGAAATCTGTTATATTTGTTATCCACAGACGTGCAGGTATTCTTATCATGTGAACTATGTATGATCCGTAGCCCTTTCACGTAAATTTTGTGTCGCTGACAAGACAGTTACGGACTAATCTGTACTTAAGGCTTGATTTGTATTTCAAAAAAATTAACGTGAGATAAAAGCATGGCTAATTGTTTTTAATTTCATTGCATTTACATTTTTGTTTTAAGTTTTAAGAAATGTTTTTGTCAATATTTGACCAAATTTTTCTTTTCTTTTTCTCAGTTTACCCCGTTTACAGACCCCCTCAGTCCACCAAGTACTTTAAACGGTTTATAATGTTATCAGTGCAGTGGTGCTAAGCCAGGGCTCAGCTGCCACTTCGGATTCAGCTGTAATGTGGCTGTCATGATGGGAGTCTGGGTCTGTATTCTGGTAATTCTGGTCACTCTGTCAGAGAATGATTATGAGGGGCAGGCAAAGGTAAACGGTGTACGCAACGATATGGAGGGACCTGCCTAGGTGGAATGTGTGTGTGTGTGTGTGTTCTCGTGTCGATCTTCATTACTTTTTCACATAAAATAACACTTTATACTTTATCATAGTGACAGTTTTGTGGATATATCCATGTGCTTCTAATCATTAATTTCTCAAATATGATTTATTTTATGATGTTAGCATTGGGTGATACACTTCTGCCATGTTTATAATTTGAATTTGAAATCGCTGAACCCTTAGAGTGCTGAAATAAATATTAAAAAAAAAAGAAATTAAATTATCTTGTGCTGTTGAAAAACCTATCAACCTTGTTTAAAGGAGGGGAGCTCTTTCAAACAAGTTGCCACAAGACAGGTTTTCGACAGATTTTAATTTGTTATCATACATCATCGAGAAACAGTAACAGATGACATTCTACAGAATTGTCCTCCTTCTGGTGTGCTACTGCTGGTTATCATCTGAGAGAGACATTCCTTCATTTGGAATGGACCCCAAAGTGGGAGAATTTTGATTTGTTACTGTGCCATAAACCACAGGAGTATATCAGCTGTTGCTGAACACTCAAAAACGAAACAAATGCTGACAACAAGCATGCTGGGAAATGTAGGCAGAACAGATCTGTAGTCGTTTGCATGATGCATGTTTATTGGTTGAGGCAGAGAGGTTTGGGGGGACAGTGTAGGGGGATAATGGGGGGGGGGCTTCCTTGGCACGTCGGCTCTAAATGAGCAGGTGCACACTCCCAGGGTGCCGAAACAGATTACTGCTGGAGGAATCCAAAATATTTGGGGAATATTTAGGCGGTAATCCTGCCAAGTGAGCCCATCATATTCAGGCTTTTCGTCAGCAGCTTAATTGTGATGTCAGCAGGAGCTGAATGTGTCGCTGCTGCTCGTGTCGTTTTCTCTCGATGTGCTGTGCGCAGGCCTGTGTTCGGCTGAAGGACTGTGCTACATCTTGTAATGCAGCTAATGTTCCCAACCTCTAATGAAGTGAGACTTTCACAGTATTTTACATGTAATTGCAGTGAAGTCTTCGAGTATTTTTGCAGTTAGACAATTATACACAACTATATATAATTCCAGTTTTTCACTGCACTCAAATGCTCTGGAAGTATAATGCAGATTTTTAGGTTTAATTTGGGTCATTCACATCTTTCACGTGAATTGAGTTAGAATTTTAGCCCTATTAGACTGCCACCGTCTAATTAATTATGCACCTCAGTCTGGCTAAGATTTTCATTTTGCTGACTTACGCTTCCTCTCCTCCTCCGTGACCCGGAAATCGTTCAATCATGGAGGATCTTCCAATCCTTTAAATGCACCTCGAGGAGACAGGAGGCGAGGAGGGAGGAGGCTTCACGAGGAGCCTGAAGTGAGGGAACACGAGTGTATCCTCTGTGGAAGCCTTGTTCTGTCTCATGGTGTGACGTTTAGATGCCACACCTCCACCTCTGATACCTCTTACTGGAGCGTAAGGATTTCTCATTTGGCAGCTGTCGGCTCCTCCATCCTTGCAGCTCTTCCCTGCATCTCTCAGATCCTTGCTGGGAGGAGCTGAGATGCAACAAAGAGACGCAAGTGAAGGAAGTGAGGAGATGTATCAGTGTGATGAAAAACGCCCTACATCACCGAGTCTTTAAACACGTATCCCTTATATTTTACTTGGTGGGTGGGGTGAGTTCAGTTCAAGCTGCCAGATTGCTGGGTGTTACTGGAGGGGTGCCTTTTCCTGTCTCTGTCGATGCGTCAAAATTCGGTGCAGTGATAAAAACGCGCCCTTACAGATGGGTTGACTGAGCTGCCGCAACTTAGTGCTCGGATAATTTTTTTCCAAAAGGCTGACAAAAAGCATTTCAAGAGGTTCTCCACAAGAGGGAGGCCTCGTGGACGACGTGGTTGTATTTTGTTCTTCTTGGCCTGGTGGAAGCCTTCACTTCAAGGAGATCTGCTCCATCAGGTTTTGTCGTTGGAGGCTGTGACCCAATGTTTTCCTCACAGAGGAACTGCGAGTTCAAGTGAATTTCTCTGATTGCAAGTTAATTCAGAATGAGACACGGTCTCAGTTTCCTCTGGTCTGTTTTTAGAAATGAATATACGAGTGGATGAGGAGCCCACTGCTGAGGACTACACATGCCAACTTGGAAAAAGTTGGGACAGAATCAGAAATGCACAGAAAAACAGAAACTGGTGATTTCTAAATTTAATCTGACTCGTATTTCCTTCCTGACAGAATGATGATAAGATATTAACTGCTTTGTTGGTTCAACTGAATTTCATGTGTAAATATACATTAATATCCACCATTCAGGCCTCTAGAGATTGATTCGTAGCATGAGGTATGTGACTGCATGGTCAGAATGAAAGCCTGCTGTCACGCTGGCTCTTCCTAGATCAGGTTTAGAACCCCAGCTGTAAAGTAAGGTTTCTTCATCACAGGGCAGATAAAAATGATTCAGGCATGAGACATTCATAGACATTCATCTGCAGGAAGGAGCAGGAAGGTTGCTGCAGGGACAACTTGTAAATTTGATCAGACCTTGTTTTTCAAGAGATGAATGGAGCGCAGGAGTGGATATTATCTTAGAGGTAGTCAGAAGCTGGAATCATCTATTCACTTATGATAAAATATGAAAACATGAATCATCATGGAGGACAGACTGGATTCTTCTTGGTTATTTTTATCCTGTGTAATAGTTCCAAAGCTCAATCTTGAAGCAAGTGCACTCTGTTGGTCATTATGTTTTTAAAATGAGCTAAATTGTGTGACACAATGTGTCTCTTACCCTCGAAAGACCTTATGCATTCAATACGGAAAAATCGCACTGGATAAATGGCTGGATCTGAGTCCGGGAGACATCTGGCTAAAATTCCGCCGAGGACAGCCAGGCAGTCAGAATAACTGCCCTCCGTTCCCTCTTGGCCTACTTTGGCGTGATTCAACCGATGTCGGAACAGTAGAGGGCGCTGCTGCATCAAAGCAAGTGTCATGCTCTCACGATAGGCCTGCACCCAGCCTGGTACGTTTACCAAATCAATCCAGCCGGCATCGCCGTGAAGATTTCTTCCTGACAGAAGAGATTAAGTGATTGCGCGCTTCTGTTACGACACATTTTACACTCCTATTGATTTCTGTGCCTGCCAGGTCTCAGAAGCTTCACCAGATTAACAGGTTTCGGTGTAGATGTATTAATACGCATAATTTTGCGGAGACAATAAGCGCTTGCCCCCTGTTAGCACGGGTGCGACGATGGAAGAATTTTATGAAAAGCGCGAAGAAATATGATGCGAGGAGCGAAGTCTGGCACTGTGCTGGGTGACAGCAATAATGAATCTGTCTTGGGAAGGGAGTCGCGGCTTTAAACTAGACGTGCGCGCTTAAACGTGCATTGTTAGTATTCATTACGTTCAGTTTAATTTAGTTCATTCGATGGTGGTTCTACAGTTCTTTTTCCGTGGCCGCTGTCGCACATATTCTGCTCTATTCATAAAATGTATATAAAGAATTACATTGATACAATGGGCCCTAAATCCGTCTGATATGTCTTCACTATTCAGTACGTAGCTATTATTCAGTATATGTCATTGTGAACTGAAGACATGGAGAGGAAACGCTGCCTTATGAATGGGCATTGGTCAGGGGAGGGATTTGAATCCTTTTCATTACTCATTTGAATAACGACATCTTCACGGTACGACATTCAATTAAAAATGAGATGGGATTCTAATGTAGACATTTATTATGATGTGGTTTTGGTCCCGAAGTATAAATCCACTCCACAAGTAAATACCCCATTCTAAAATACTCTCGCAGCTGTTCCTCTGAACGAAAACGACTTTTTAATAAGACTCTTTACAGATGCGGTTAGCAATCTTAACCTCTTTCACTTCGTCTTAGATAATCTTCTAATTCAAACCAGTATTGAGGCGCATGGAGCTTGATGGTAGGGCACGATTCTGCCCATTACAAATAAGTCCAAAACCATTTTCCGCTGAATCAGGCGGTTCTTGGTAGTGTTTCTAATTGGGTGGTGTGTTCTTGTGACTGTGACTAGCAGCTTCCAGGTTTGGTGGTGGACGGTGCTCGAGGGAGCTAGCCTTGTTAGCCATAGATGTAATCCAAATGCTTCTGCTCATCTGGGGGCCTGTGTCCTGAAGTTTAAATCCGCTGCCCACAGCCAGGTCAGTTACTGCCACTGAGGAAACCGAGGTGGTTGCCCCCTGTATTTTTTGGTTCCATGTTCATTTCCAAAGTCTGTTCAATTCAGTTGCATCATGAGAACTTCAGTTGCTTTTCATTGAGGCAAGGAATGCATGGTATTTCAGTACTTTCTACACTATAAGCCTAATATATACAGCATTTATATACAGCGTACATACAGCATTCATGCCGAAATAGCATTCTCATCCTAACATCTCACTGCACCCCAGCCAACTCACTTGATAACAGAATAAATATGTTGATTCAATTTTGATTTTTCCTTCAATATATGCATTTTTTCTTCTTTCTTTCGTGAATATGTATTTTATTTGTTCCTTTTTGCGGGTTGATTCAGTGTGTGTCACAACCCTCCTGTTTTCCCAATTAGCTTTACTTCCGTTCCACCGGTCTGGATGAGTTTTTGCGGTTTGCCGCACATTACCAAAGCATTTTTGCACGTCCAGGCTGCACATGTATACAGGACTGCCTTTGGTATTGAAATACTGAACAATATCATGGATAGAGGAGCATGCTACATCAGCACCAAGACCCTCTTGGAATCCAAACTGGCTGTTAGAACCTTGGAACTCTGCAGGTAACATCAGAAGTTCCAAAACCTTTGAAAATGTGGTGTTGATAGTGATGGGTCTATCATTACTGGCAATATAGGGATTGAGAGTTGGCTTTTTCAAGACAGGGATAATAGATCCAATACACATATCATCACAGAGTATGTGCCTGCACAGCATAACAGTATAAAGATTGGCCAACGCCTCACTCAGCTCTGCACACATGCCATGTAATAAGTGTTTCAACATCATCCCATCAACTCCCAGGGACTTATTTCTTTTAAGTTTCATTACCATATCATTTCATTTCTCTCTCCACTTATAGTGAGAAATATTTAAACCCATTGCGTCATGTTTTTATGGCCACGGCATCACGTCAAATGGAAAATATCTAGATCTTGTTCACCATTTTATACTCATTTCATTGTAATTCAGCAAGGCATTTTAGCGATCGCTGGAGTCCTTTGGATCTCCATTAAAATCTAAGATAGGCCTGAAGTTCCACAGGTCTGATTATGGCAGCTGCATTTGACGGACCTACATATGGGTCCGTAGATTTTATGGGGTTAATATTTCAAATCAGAAAGTAATCTAGTAAACCACCATGCTAGTTAATGGTTGATGACCGTGTGTATTGGGGCTGGTTATTTTTCCCTTATTTCAGAACAGCTGGTGTGGTGTTTATCCCTGACTCCCTCCCGCACTGGGTCTGTTTGCTCGCCTGGGATTTTTAATTGCAATGTTTGCTCTACTTTTACACTTCGGCTTGGTACAAGGCCCTCCCTGCTGTCTCAGTTTGGCCGCAGATACTGGAGAAATTACTCTAAGAAAAAAGCACAGAATAGCGTTTAAGGTTATGTAATTTCACACTGCAAGAATCACTATGGGAACGCCACAGTGGACACTGTTTAAGCCTCCTGCATTATTCATAAGTTATGCTTGTGTCTCGCATGTTAGCCTCACAGCTGTGTAGCAGTAACGCATCCCTGCTTCCGGTTCACATACATACACTTAGCTATCAATTTAGATCCTCTCCAGCTAATTTCCATGGTTCTGCCATTTTGAGTGGGATAAATGGGCTGGTGAGTGCTTTAAGAGCCAGATCGGTTAAAAAAGAAAAATGAGTTTAAGCCTGAATTAAGTTCAGTGAAGCAGTCATCTGTGACTCTTCACACGCTGTTGATTGGATGTCGGACAGCTTTACACCGTGTTGATTTGTAGCCTTGATGCTACTGTGTTTGACTGGGAAAATTGTGGATTTAAGCCCGAAAGTAGCCATCATTATTTGGGGAGCTGCTGGGCCCTTGAGATAGGCCCTTGGCCCGACATTACTTTCTTTGTGTAATCAACTGTTAATTGCTTCGCACAAAGGTGTCAGCAAAATGACTGAAAAGTCGTCAATGAATCCTCCCCATGCCATTGCGTGTTTTTTTTTTTTTGGTTTTCTGGTAGCACGTCACAATAAGGGTACATGTACTGCATTAACATTAGGAATAAGCGTAAACTAACAGTTAATAAAAAGTTTAATGTGTTTAGCAATCATTTGCTATTTGTGTTCTTGTTAACTAAGGTATTTATTTATACATTCTTCAATAGTTTAATAGTTTCGAGTATTACCTAAGGGGTATTTAAGGGATATTTTCAACTTGAGGTTAACAAAGAGCATTAATAAATGCTTATTTACCGTCATATAAAGCTTATTCAGAACTGTGATCCATTAGTTAACAGTTAATTAACTTAGAGTTTGTACTTCTTACTTCATTAACAGAAGCTCACAAAATTTCCCCAATTGAATAGTGTTCCATGTTTTCTTCTATCTTGTACCAGTACCTTTGAAAGGTTGAAATGGCGGAAGCTACAGTATGACGATGCTCTGCTTTACCTTTTCAATCCTGTCTTCAAATTGGAATCAGAGATTTTAAACACTTTTTTTGTTTACTATATCAGCTTTTTTTTAACCGTCACTGTCATTTTTGTTACTCATTATTACTTAACTAGTTATATTAGGCAATTGCAGTAAATATTTCCATGCCAATCTGGGACATTATTCAGTGGACACTCTGATGTGCATGGCTTTGGTTATGTGCTAGTACTTTAGCCATTTTGACTGCTCGCTAAAACCGCTTGCTAAGAAGGATACTCCGAGTGGCACAGTAAATTATCTGTAACCTCCACTCAGCGGATATTTATCAGTGGTGAGCTGAAAATAGAAAAAAAATTATGAAAAATTGAAAAATGTATAATTTTATAATACAACCAGAGAAAGCTACTTCCATAATGACCAATCATTATTTCCGCCAGGTGTAAACCCGGAGGGTATAATGCATTTAGATGTGTGTGCGCATGTTTGCATGTTCACGTGTTTGCGTGTGTGCGTGTCCATGTGTGTATCTATCTGCTGCTGGTCTGGCATGCTACAGGACTCATTAACCTCAAAGTTTTTGTGCGCATTTATCGCCTGTTTCTTGTTTCCACTCGGGCCGAGGAACGCACCTGGTGGAAATCTGCGCTCTACTGAGTTCTGCTCTCCTTGTCGGTCCTGTTATTGGTTTTCAGTGCTGAAAGTTTTTGCATGCACTGAAGATCTTTGTCAGTCTGGCTCTAAGATTTAACCTGTGGTCAAAGCCATGCTAACTCCTGCTCAAACTGTTGGGGACAATCCACTTCCATTATAATTCATCACATGGCTCAGATGCGGGGAAAGATAGTTCATTTTTTATCTCGCTGACTGCTAAGGGCTCCAGGTAATTTTATGCAAGCTTGTACGGTCAACACGATGCTATACCAGACATCGGAGATTCATGAGACGTCCATTTCCTTTTCTCGGTCAATACTTAATTTATAAGCGCCGTGCTGAGAAAGCCAGACAGACCCGTGATATTTAGAAAATTATGAACTCCTGACTCAACACAAATGTAGCTGAAATCCTTTGCTCTCGCCCGTGTTCGTTTTGTGTCATCCAGAATGTTCCCCCCTCCTTTGATTCTGAAACGGGCTGCAGCGATAGCATGACTTTTGTGGGTAGTGAGAAATCTCTTTTTTTCTTGCACTTACAGTGAGTGAGTGATGCAAGTCAATCTATCAGCTTTAACTAGTTCTCTGATTTACATGATCAATGATCGTGTGTAAGGTTGCAGAAAATAGTACACTGCAGAGAAACTCTCAAAGTAGGGCAGTCAGACTGAATACATAAGGTGGAACCTATTGCCCACCAATGAGCCAAAATATAATTCACAAACCAAATAACATTATTTCTTAACAATTGCACGTCACGGTCTACAGACAGACGAAAGGTGGCAAGCAAGCTGTCGGTTCTCTTTGTGTAATCTCGTAAATGTGACCCGAGGGTCTTTGACGGAGCCTAAAGCATTATGGCATCTCTATAGTGGCGAGGCTGGCAGGGGGCTCCTTGTCTGCAGGGTTGAGTGCCCACAGACCGTGGTCGGAGGAAGAATAAACAAAAAACAGCGACAAGGTGTGTGATGGGCGTTGGTAGTAGGACGCCAAGAGCAGTGGCCAGAAATAAAAGGAAAAACCAGCAGAGTGCTGAGAGACTAAAACAAATAGAAATCACGTGACTTGCGCTACCTACGGACCTGACGCTGTCCGTGGTAGAAAACAGGCGAGCTCGAAAAAAAGAATAAAAGAAAAGGGAAATAAACCAAAGATTCCCTTACTAACACTAATCCTGTTATGCAACTAAGATCCTGACAATTCTCTCTCTCTCTCTCTCTCTCTCAAGACCTTACCAGCTAAAGCGCCAAGGAGACAATGACACTCTAGCAACACGAGCGAGGCAGAACAGGAGCTTACATAGAGTCCGGGTAACGCCTCCGGATTAATGCCTGCTGGCCCAGGAATCCGATGGCGAGCAAAACGATATCGTCCCAGACGAGAGTAACAAAATGAGCTCTCAAAGCTCCAAAACCATGACGAGGTGATGGGCATGGATCTGAAACAGTACAAGGTACGAAAACAAAAACCAGAAACAAACAAAATTTTGGGATGAATGTCATCAAAAATGGGAACAAAAGCAATTTCACTTGTTCCTGAGTGAAAACGTTATTTTCAATTTTAGATAACCAGAAAATAACCCTACTTATTGTTCCTATTATCTCCTCTTGAAATACTACAGGAGATAAATTTCTCGAAGGAAAGTAATTTACGTGTTGTCCATAAGGCTGTGCCTCGATGAATATCACCAGTCCGAGGTACCGGTAGATAAATTATTTGATTCACCTGAACTGAAGTCAGTAATTTTACTCTGTTGGATTACACTCTGACTTCACACTTGGTTCCTGGTCTAGATCAAAACATCCACAAATGTGTAAATATCACTTAACATGTATTTTTATGAAGTGAAACTTGAAAATCACTTGTCCAAGGTGGGTGAATCTAATGATCGCTGGATTGTTCTGTTCACCTCTCGCGCACTTTCGTGCAGTGAATATCACTGCTTACAGTGACCGGTGGAGCTCGCCTTGACCAATCAGGAGAGACGGAATCCACAAGCCAGATGACGCTTGTTAGAATATTACATTACATGGAGTGAAGATTTTTTTGATGTCATTGTCATTTCAAAGACACCAAAATATTTTAAAGATCAAAATTAGTTGTTTTCTCCTTCTATATTATGCATATACTGTATGTATGTGTGTGCGTGTGTGTGTGTGTGTGTGTGTGTGTGTGTGTGTGTGTGTGTGTGCGTGCGTGTGTGCGTGTGTGTGTTTATTGCCTTGCTACACTGCTTTCTTCATGCTTGATGACCTCAGACAGCAGAACTAACAGTCCACTTCAAAACGTGAGTCATGACTCTCATTTTATCCAATGAATGTGCTCCTACAGAGCCTGAGCAATATTATTACCTTACTTTGTGAGGCTTGCCATCAGTCGTCGTCTTCCTGAGATATTAAAAGCTTCGCATTTGGCAGTCAATTTACTTCATGTCAGAAATGTTTATCCTGTGGTTGCTGGAGCACTGCTCTCTGAATGTCTGAGAATCATATTCCTTGCTGAATCCATTGTTCACTTTACAGAGCAAAAGATATTCTTAGCAGTTTTCAGGGCAATTTCTTTTTTGCATAAAAATTTTTGGTTGTGGTTGTAATGGAATATACTTTACATGGTCCTATCCCGCCGTCTCTCTCTTTGGCCGGAACACTCGGTGTACACGGTGAGTTTGGTGTGGACGCTAGAGCTGGGTAATTCATATAGACAACAAACAAGTGGATGGGACTTTAAGTCAAGTTAGTGTAGCTTTATATCGGCAGGCTGTTGACCAGTATGTCTGTGAATGTGACAAAGCTGATAAATAGTTTACCAGCTGTCATTGCTAATGGCCACCAGCCACTATAGCAAGATGATTTAATTATGGTTTATCTACTTTTGTTTTACTTTAAGGCAAGGCGGTGCTCTGGATAGCACCGCTACCTCGTAGCAAGAAACCGTCCCGAGTGCTGTATGTATGTACAGCACTTCTCACCTCAACCTTGCTACATGGATGATGTTTGACGGTAAGAAATTAACCACTTAAGTTCTCAACTTTCTCTTAAGTTTTGGAGCCTTAAGTCAAAAAAGCATTTTTTCATATTGTAAGATGATGTCACATCTATATTCTGTATATGCTAGCTGCAGCTCTTCAAAGAAGCTGCATCACGCTTAACTGAGAGAAATATTTAAACCCAGGAGGCCATGTTTTTATGGCCACAGCATTACATCAAATGGAAAATATCTAGATCTTGTGCATCATTTTATACACATTTCCCTGTATTTCAGCCGAACATATATGGATTGTTGGAAACTTGGGATCTCCTTTAGAATCGATAATAGGCTTGAAGTTCCACAGGTTTGAACACAGCAGCTGCATTTGACAAGGGTTTTTCAGGTTTTATGGGCTTAAAGTCTTGTTGGATATGAGAATTCGGATTTATGAATTTATGAGTTTTCTTTGACGGTCTCGCAAACTGATAGGAGTGTAATCCCATCCTTCACCCTAGTGCATCATGGGAAAGGTTCCAGCCACCTGTGACCCTTACCAGGAATAGGTGGGTCAGATGTTTAATAGAACCAGTTCCTTTAACAACACGGTCCTTGTGTTCCTTGTCTCTTGAAAGTCTCGGCTCTGGTTCAGTGAGTTCTGCAGTATCCGGCGTGTGAGTAATACTTTTCGAACATCATCTGTGCTTCTGAAAATGCTTTCGTTTATCTTGAAGTGCTGCCTGTTGTACCGCTGTGTTTTAGAGCTCAAGGTGAATTGTTTGCCACGTGCAACATGACCACGTGCAGCTTGCTTGTAGCCAGTGACGTGCCATCGGAGGTCATTTAGGGTTGGCAGAATCGTCACCGTTAAACAAACGATAACTCTACTTTGCATGATTAGCAGTCTGAGGATTGATTCACTAATTTACAAGACTAAACGGCAAAATGGCGTGCCAGTTCCATCCATGGCGTTTCATGTGTGGTCAATATGTTTACGATAATATTTCCCTCCTGAAACACATACTTTTTAAAACCATTTTTTAAAAAATAAATAAAGAGTTTATCTTCAGTCTTCTTTCATAATCCGACAAGCAAAAGATCAACACAATATACAGAATTACCAAGAGAATTGTGATTTTTTCCTAATTAATTGTTAAGATTTACTTCCTTGCAGTCTCGAATCAAAGCATAAAGGTAAATTAATCTTTTTGTCACTATCACCTCTTAGTCATTACAGGCTTAACTGACCAGAAAAAAAGGTCAAATGGATTGATTGTCAATCAGGCATAGTACGTGGAAACAGCTTGACAGAATCTAGCGATATAAAAGAAGTCACTCCCTATCCTGACCGCACGTCCCTGCTTGTAGCACGGAAGAAGTGCCCCGTCCTTCCTACTTCATTGAGTAATATGCTTGCACACTCATGCTGATCAGGTGCCTATAATTAACCAATTAAAGGTAATGTACGGTTGAATGTGCGCTTGATGTAGATGAGGAGTCGCTCGAGTGGAAATTTAATACCCCTTCATTAACCTCTCCTTTAAAGGTCTCTCTGTTCTCCACTGGCTGGGAAGACCTAGCAAAAGTTAGGATGAAAGGTAGGCCTTAAATGTTTTAAAAGCTGACCCTGAACAGTTAAAATGAGGAGCCATTAAATAAAAAAGCGCAGTAAATCCTCTTTCCCGCGCTCAACAGTGACTTCCTGCTCTGAATGACACCGACCAGGCCTGGAGTATTTAACGGGCTTGTCAATTTTTTTTTTTTTTTTTTTGTCTGGTCTTAGTGTAGCATTTCCTGAATGAAGGGGATTTTCTGTGAAAGTGAAATTTTTTGTGACCTTACAGATAGGGTTTTTGACTGGGACAACATTTAGATCACATGATTTATAAATGATTGACCAATGAGTTTAATTCTTCCTATCAGCTACACCAGGGGTGGGCAATCACGGTCCTGGAGGGCCGGTGTGTATGCAGGTTTTTATTCCTATCAATTACCCTGACTAATTGAGTTAATTGATTGCATGCACAAATATAGATTTTCGCAATGATTCGATCAAAGGAAAATGTTTTATGAAGGGAGACAAGACTAGTCTTTGTAGTTTCATGATAATTTAAAGAGATGCGCATGAAACGTCAGATTTCATGAAGGGTTTGGCTAATTGAGACAATCAACTAATTAAAGACCAGACATTGGTGTGAAAACCAGGAACAGATACGGCCCTCGCTGCCCACCTCTGAGCTACACCTTTACGTGTCATTGATTCAGACTACGATTAGGAGAGCTGAGAGAGCAGCATTCTACTTATTCACATCCCACTATGAAATGAGGAAAACTCTCTGTTCTTCTGTCAAAATCCATTTTTCTCCTCAGTTGGGAGCTCACTCTATCTGAAACTGCACATGGGCACTGAGCGCTGGCACCGGCAGGGACTGCCAAAGCTGATTTTTCCATTTATTCATGCTGTTTACAATCACTTTTTGGCTAGTCTGTATGTCGCTGTGGCGCGCGCATTCTCAGGTTCTGACCTGTTTATTTCCTACTGTCCTCCTCTCTTCTCCTCCTCTTTGCCTCTCCTTTCCTAATCAGGAGGTACTGAGAGGATTGGAGGATGTATTTATTTTACTAGCGGGAGGGATCACTGCCTTGTCTTTCTTTCTCAGTTCCATGACGCCCTCTTGGTAGGAGTTAGGAACTATTAAATTTAGGACGGAGGGAAGGAAGGAACAAAAGAAGAAAGGATTGAAGGATGGTAGGACAGAGGGAAGGAAAGGAGGAGGGAAAGAAGGAATGTAGGATGGAAGGAAGGAAAGTGGGACAAAAGGAAGGAAGCAGGGAAGAATGAAATGAAGGAAATGAAGAAGGGGTTGAGCTAGGAAGAAAGGGAGGAAAGGAAGGAAGGAAGGTAGATGGAATGGGAGGAAATGAGGAAGGAAGGAAAGATTTACAGAAGGAAACAATTGGAATGACTCACCCTTGGTTTGAAATCATTATGTGCTTTTGCTTTTGAGAATATTCGTATATCTAGCTGCATTCATCGATATGTTTTCGATCCACGTCATCCGGGATGTCGGCAGAAACAAATTAATGCCAGGAAATTCTGTGATTGATTTTAGAATTTAATGCAGGGAAGGGTGGTTCAGTAAATATGCCTCAACAACATAAGAGGGGAATTGCATAACACTTGACTACCAATCATCTTTTTAGAGGAATGCGCAGTTTGTTCCTTCAATGTGTGGAGAAAATTTGGTATAATTGTTGATTGGATCAAACAGTATTTACAAACAGAAGCAGTAAGTTCATCAAAAAGTAATGTTCCATGTCAGCAGAACATCGTTACTGAATCACAAACAAGCTCACGGAATGAAGCCACTTGGAAAATCATAATCCATTGTAGTAATTGAGGAACATTGCGGCGAGCTTTCTCATTTAGCACAGCAAAGCAGCTCAATGCTAACTGGCCTTTTTGCTGAAACGAGCGAGTGCAGATGATTGAGATGGCATTTAACTCTCAGGGGCTGTGTGCCTCTTACAGTCTTCACATTACGCTTTGATTGTGTCTCCTCGGGCTCCAGCTGGTCCCTGAATCAATGATGGCTTTTGTGTGGCACCCAGGACCCTCCGCGCTATTTCTCTACATCAAACGCATTGTTCTGAAACTTTAAAGTTCACGGCATTGCACCTCGTGTCTTTAGTCTCTCATATAGTCGGCTTTGAGCAGGAAGAACTTTCTTCTGAGGCTCAAACGCCCCTTTCCAAAGGTCATCTTAACAATTGTTTATCTTCACTGCTCTGCGCCGAGATCTCTTTTGGATTCAGGTTTTAATATTGAGTATATTGTGTTTTGTTTTGAAGTATGAGCACCCAGGACATTTGTGTTTTGACTCAAAACTTTACTGAATTCTGACGCTGTTTTTAAAATCAAAGCAGGTCTTTTTTCCAAACAAGCATGTGATGTATGACATGAGGACTAAGAACAGTTTCTGCACTGACGTAGGGCTAGGAATTGTGGGTGTAAGAAGTGGTTGGGTGCTCATCTTTGAAATGAACAGAAGGTGCCATAGGAAAGCGCGAGGTCGCCAGGGCTGCCCAAACATGTTAGCCGTGCCCCTCTCAGTCAGGACAGCCTGCATCTTCATTTGTGAATCAATTTTTACAGATTTTTTGCAGTAAAAAAAAACAAAAAAAAAAACACCCACATCTAAGCTTTTCCCTTGCTCCTGTCATCATGGAAGTTGTAGGGACACATTGACTCCATTAATATAAGAATGCAGTTGAAATCCACTGTGGAAAAATGATCAGTTAGATTTTCACGTTGTGGAGAAATGATGAATTAAAAATTCAAAACGATTTTAGAAACAAAGCACTGAAAAAATATGCAAAATATATAAAATATTGTAATTGAATATAATATTATTATACTGTATATTATTTTAATAATATATACAATAGAGAAAAATTCTAAATTTGGACTAAATTTGGATCGTTTTTCTTCTGTGGTTTTCAGCTGTAGTTTGCATATAGTTGGCTGTTGATAAAAATGGCCTTTGGTTTGAGAGTCACTGATTCCAACAGTCTGGCTGTGGAAGTTCAGCTGCTGAACTGTACAGTGCACAGAATCATACTGCACCAGGCACTCCAGATGTGCATGTGATCACTGCCCTCTAAATAGATGTTGAAGGACATCTTTGGGAACAGACGGGCCAATTAATATGACTCCAAGCCAAATAGGGAATGGTAAAATAAATAAATAAAAAAATAACTTCAGGTAATTTAAAACAATTGTCTGTCTAAGATACATTAACAAAAGCCGGCTGGTGAATTTGCAGGCTTTTGTTATTTTTCATGAGAGCTTTGGATGGTGGATTGCAGCAATTAATTTCCTGCTGTGCTTGCAAATCTGCTGACCTCATTGTGGCCAAGAGACAACCAATGAGAGTGCAGTATCAAAGTACCAAAACGGGCCCCAACCAATCAATGTCAGTCCTGAGGGGAGGTACACTGTTTCTAAACATAAGACCAACTCTCCAGAGTGCTGCCATTTTTCCTGTTTGAGTGAATTACTGGCTCAGCCAGGAATCAAAATGGTCTTGGCTACAGGACTTGGCTGACTGTAAAATATCTGTGGTCTAGCTCCAGTGGAAGATGAATTAAATGGATTTATGACAGGGGGATTTATTAAGTACAGTGTGTCCTGAGTTTAGGTGAGGCTACTCCAAGCCAGTAATTAAATTGGTCCAGTAATTTGGAAACATCACAGTGGAATTGATGTGCACTGCAGTCATGAAGAGGGGGAATCGATACTTGCTGTAACAGCGTGTTGGAATGTGGAATCTTTCCTGCGCTATTTATAGTAAATGAAGCTTGCTTTTTGGCTGACTGAACTTTCATATTAGATTTATTTATTGATTTTTTTTTGGCAACATTATGCTTGATCTCATCTAAAAATAAATTACCGAGGAGTTGGGATAAAATAGACAAATAGTTACAGTCATGATTTTCCTGACTGCATGAACCAAAGTGCCATTATGTGTTGATTGTGCCCTTGTGGACAGACTCATTCTTTGGTTTATTGGAATGGAAAGCTAGAAAAATATATATTTTTTTCATTGACTGTATTTCCTTTACAGTACCCTGGGGCAGCATGATGATCTAGGGGTCGGTTACTGGACCAGTAACTAAAGACTCGCTGGTTTAAGCCACTGGTGGGGCATACGATTCTGACTTGATCCGGAGAGATTGTGTTGAAGAACTCTGTTGTTGGGCCCTTTAGAAAGACCCTGAACCCCAAAATGTCTGTCCCTCCTCAGTTGCAACTGTTGCACCTAGAAACCTCATCTAGGGCCTCCTTGAGCAAGACAAACAAGTTCTCAATGGAAATTTTGATTATAAATGAAGGTTTAAAAAAAGTGATCATTCCACACTGGTTGCGAAAGCACTCCTGCTTCACATCAGAAAGGTTGTGTGTTTGAATCCAGCCCGGGGCCTTCCTGTGTGGAGAGTGCCTGTTTTCCCTGGTGTCCTCCCACAGTCCACAGACATGCATGTTGGACAAAGTGGGGTCTCTCCAGATCTTATACTTCTTACACAGAGAGGACCGGAAGATGTTTTTAACAAACCAAGTGGGTACATTTTGGGGAAGTAAGGACGTTTGGGCCAGTCCACGCAATTGCAAAGGCAAATTGTGAATTATTGGTTAATGTTAATATTAAAGTTAAGGTTAGAATTAAGGATAGGTTAAGGGTAGCGCAATGGTTTGGGTTGGGCAAAAACATTTGAAATGGTTCAGATCAGGGAAAGGCTGTAGAGACACGCAGAGAATGAATGGAAGTCAATGTAATGTCCCCACAAGGATAGAAGTACAATGCTGTGCATGAGCATGTTCCTGCTAATGTGTGTTACACAGATACTGTATATTCAATTCTGCAATTGTTTCGTGTATCTATTTTTCCAATCTCTAATTCCCTCTTTAGTCATATGCATTTGCCCTTGCAGCCAAGACCATTTTCATTCCTGACAAAGACAAATAATTCACTCAAATGGAGGAGGTGAGAGTGCTCCGGAGAGTTTACTCCATTTTTGTCTCCCCTCAGGACTGACATAGATTGTGTGTGTGTGTGTGTGTGTGTGTGTGTGCGCGCGCGTGCGTGTGTGTGTGTGTGTGTGTGCGCGTGTTCTTGTACTTGCTACAAAGTGAGAACCAAAAAAATTCTTGTTACCCACGGAGTAGGAACATTTTTGGGTAAGTAAGGACATTTTTATGTGTCCTCACAACTACAAAGGCAAATTGTGACTTTTTAGTTAAGGTTAGGGGTACAGTGTGAATTGGGGACAGGTTAAGGTCAGGGGTTTGGGTTTAGCGTACATTGCTGATTGTTACAATTAGGAAAAGGCTGTAGAGACAGGCAAAGAATGAATGGAAGTCAATGTAATGTCCTCACTAGAATACAAGTACAAGGATGTGTATGTGTGTGTGTGTGTGTGCACGTGCACATGCATATTTGAATCACCTTACTCTCTCAAAGAAGCTTTTAAAATCAAAATGTTTCAGGAATAAAATGTGAGTTGTATGAATGCATTCGTGTAAGAAAAAAAAAATTCTACCGTTTCATGAATATTGAAGCAGGGTAAAGTTTCAGGGTTCCGCCGGGTCTGGTCAGCATGTACATTTCCAGTTTTTTGTTTGAAAATCGATACTGAAAGATTTGAAGCAGCCTGCACACTGAAAGTGTTAAAGCTCTCAGATTAGTCACCTGGGTAAAGCCTGATCTCGTAAAAAGGGTTAAATGAAAGGCACTTCAGTACAGACCAACATCCGTCAAACACGACTCATTCCACTCATAACCAGACTTGATGTGGAGGAGAGAGGAGACACTGGTGGTATCTCAGCATTCATTGCGGCCGAGCGTGGAGAGCAGTGATTCCGTCACTTGCTTGTGTCCTTGAGCAAAACGAGGGAGGGAGAGGGCATGACTGTGAGAATCACTGCCCGGTTTTACAGCCTGGTTTTCAGTTTTCTCCTCCCTGGGTCCTGGAGAGCTTAAACTGTGTCTAAGGAAGGAGAATTTTCACATCAAAAGTCTTCTAAACTGGCTGTTTTTAATTGTTTTCCAATGCTGATAAAATTGTGTGCCAGCTTCCAAAGTTCTGCGATTTTTGAAATTGTTGACCAAATGGGTGTTGATGGAAAATAGACTGATGACATTTTATATCACCTCATATGCAGGGAATACGTGATGTAATGCGTCCTGTGGGAATGACAGTTGTACTTTTTTGTGTAGCTACATCAAAGTTGCCCGATACTGTGAACTGAAAAACAAGATGGTTGCTCATGGACAATAGTCGTGCATCTTTTTTCATGTTTTATATCTGCATATACAACGTAAAATATTGTATATGGCTGCCTGCTGTGTGTGGTTTTTTATTGCTTGATTACGTTCTCATAGGCAGTGCAAACTTGTCATTCTGCATTACCTTAGGTTATACTAAAGGTGTATGAGTTCAGAACAAAACCAAGTTTTGATTTATTGACCAGATTGGTCATCAAGTTTTATTCCTCTTTCTTTAGTCTGTACAGGGGCAAAATTTCATAAAATGACAACTTCAAAATTAAACAATATTCTTTAAGAAAGATTTTAAAATCGTGAAGTTTTTATTGATCCTGATACAACTCTCACCTGTTTTCACTTGGTATTTCTCTGTTGAAAGTTAATTTTTTTTCTTTTTTTGCAAAACTTTTCTTTTAATACTGTAATTGTTTTATCAGTGAATTAAACCCCGGCATTGGGGATGCGTCATTTGTTACCACATCCCACTTTATTCTCCGAAAGCTTTTGATTGTGTAGAAGAGCTCCGTCTTCACTGCACAGTCCATTCTGTGTGACTGACTGGAGTTAAATGATGCAGTCATGATTCCTCCCATTTAACTGATTTACACTCACACTCCTTAATCACCAGCCAACACAAATAAGCCAATTTAAATTATATGCCAAATAAAGATAATTTAATTGCAAGACTAACTTCAGCTTATCATATAATTGCAGTGCTGGACTCAGACTATGCAGACATATCTGAATCTTAACTTTGAATGAAAATGAAAAGTAAATAAAAACAGAAAACATTGGTCTATATTCAGTAAGCATTTTCTTTGTAGTAGAGCCAATTAAGGATTATAGCCAATAAGTTTGCCCTTTAAATCATGTAGGAACACGTCAGGCTGTGGACAAGGATAGATTGACCCTAGATCAGCACTTCCACACTTTGACTGTTATGAATTTGGCCCAGTGAGTAGAGATTCATTTATTTAAATTTCAGACTCATTTTCCTCATGTCCTCAGCAGTAGCACAATGTTCTGTCCTGAATACGGAGCTAAATATTGCTATTTATTAGCCTGTTTCTCAATACCAAGAAGATATAGATTTTTTTTTCTCTGAAAATACTGACATGCTGAACGGATTGCTCTTCATAGCAAGTCGCCCCGAGAGAGATCAATCAACACTGGACAGTGTGAGCTTTATAACGTGTTTTTTTTTTCCCCTGTTCTTGTTGACAGTCTACCGCTTTTGATGCATTGGCTGTTTATTGAAATGGATGTCATGGATACAATCGTTGCATATCTGTATTGCAAATGAGATATGCTCAAGAAGATTGGAATCATTGACAATATTTGCACTTATACTGCGCAAAGCAGTATTGGTCACAGTTCACAAAAAAAGTGCTTGTTCATCTCTGACCTGATATCTTTGACAAATAATGGTCATTTTTACTAAATTAATATCTACTATCAGATATCTACTAAATATCTGATCTCATAAAAATATGGGTGCGTCCAAACTTATGACTGACACTGCCTGTTCAAACAAAATAAATAAAAAGATAAAATAAAACAGTGAGCAGCATAATTGATTACCCAGTCATATTTTTTTTTATTTTGGTTCATTAGGCTCCCCCAACGTTTTGTGCTTAAAAGGAAACAATGATGTTGAGTTGGAAGCACAGCTTCAGTTTGAGGATCAAGTGAATCATTTCAATATTTGGTCTCATATCCTTAACATGCAGTGACTGCCTGAGGTCTGTGATGCGTTGATATTCTCCTTCCTGCAGCATCACCAGGCCTGCGCAGCCACGATCTCAGTTCCTGCTCACTTCACTGATTTTTTTTTTGCCTTCAGTCTCCAATTCAGCACATGATTAACATAATGCCTATTCACTTCGATTCAAGTCTACTGATTGACTCAGCCAACAAAACCATAACAAAAAATTGTATCACTGTCCACTGAATTATGGTGCTCACTCTATCTATTAGAGTTGCTGCAAAAGCGTTACAATTATGAAGAAAGATCTGGATTTCTTTAAAAAATTGTTTTGTACATTGCGTTTTTGAAAGCATTCTTAGGAGCGCTTAATTTTTCAAATAACTGTCACATCTTCTTACTGTTGCAGAGATGATGTCACCATTGCGCCGCCCTTTGCCCTCTCTGAGTGGCTCCCAAACA
This sequence comes from Gymnothorax reevesii, assembly GCA_029721435.1. Classification (NCBI taxonomy): domain Eukaryota; kingdom Metazoa; phylum Chordata; class Actinopteri; order Anguilliformes; family Muraenidae; genus Gymnothorax; species Gymnothorax reevesii. Next base: position 18,740,969 of record CM056579.1, on the reverse strand, counting down.
GGATGTAATGCCCCTCCCCTTTGGCATTTCAGAACCTCGGCTACCTGCCCTGACCCACTTATTCAATCAAAACTCTGTTCGCTCAGTTAATTGAGATTCACCTGTTTCTCCACATTAATTATCAATCCCTTTTCCTATTTAAAGCCTAGTTTCACCCTTCATGGGCTGGTAGCCTTAATCTGTACCCCTCTTTCTTTAGTGCTGTCCCCTTTCAGCTCTCCTTGAAGTTGCATATTTTTTCATTGTATTTTCACCTACTTTCGTTAATAAAATCCACACCCCTGCATTTTGGGTTCTCATCTCTAATTCTTGCCCTAGAGCCCTATTAACATCCCTGGACGCCAGTGGCCTGACACAGGCCATTTTAGAGGGAAAAAATGTCAGGTACATTTTTCATCGTGTTTATGAAATGCATCCCATGATGCCAATTGCTCGGCACAAAATAATAATCATTAAGCCGGTGGCTCCTCCGATGACCCGAGGCTGGCATTAACATCATTCACAGTTGCTCTCGCTGATGATTATTACTTTGCCTCGAATACCGTCAGTAAAAATGAGCCCAGACTATCAATCTCCTTTGAGCCATCTCTGCTCGTTTTCGTTTCGAATTCATTTTCCGGCCAAATGTTTTGATCACAAACAATATTTTTGTTTTTTCGGAAGATTCTGATGATCTTAAAGAGCATTAAGCACACTGGTAAAGTCACGTTGAAACGCTGATGGTAAACACCCAGTAGCCTAATATTCTCGACCAAATGCCTCGGAGTGCCATTTTAGTCTTGATTTTTGAGTGAACCCTTAAACCTTAGAGAACCCAGACAGCCAGGTCCGTGGTGAAACAGAGGGACTTTCTGAAGATGATTGAAGAAAATAGGATAGAGATAGATAGAGAAAGAGAGAGACCGACAGAAAGAGAGAGCGAGAGAGTGCCTATTGAGACAATTTCTCCTTCAGTGAAATGAGGAGGCGTCTCCTTATCCTTCCAGACTTTGGCTCGGAGGAAATTCTGTAGTGCGCCATCAGAGCTGTAGCAAGTGCCATTCGCATCAGGTTGAAGATCTGCTAACTAGGTACAAGCGATACCCATCTCACTGCACAATAGTGAGACCCGTTATGCCACAAAATGGAGCACTGGCTCTGAAACGGTTGGAGTGGGTGCAGGCTTTCATTTAAACAGTTACACACCTGATTCAGCCGATCAGTGCAGCTTTCATTCCAACCAGGCAGTTACACACCTGATTTAACTGATCAATACACCCTTTCATTCTAACCAGGCAGTTACACACCTGATTTAACTGATCAATACACCCTTTCATTCCAACCAGGCAGTTACACACCTGATTTAACTGATCAATACACCCTTTCATTCCAACCAGGCAGTTACACACCTGATTTAACTGATCAATACACCCTTTCATTCTAACCAGGCAGTTACACACCTGATTTAACTGATCAATACACCCTTTCATTCTAACCAGGCAGTTACACACCTGATTTAACTGATCAATACACCCTTTCATTCTAACCAGGCAGTTACACACCTGATTTAACTGATCAATACACCCTTTCATTCCAACCAGGCAGTTACACACCTGATTTAACACAATCTTAAGCAAAAACTCTGAGGGTTGTTTTGTAAAATCATGTGGGAAACTGCATAACTGGGGATTTAAGCGTTTACCCACACCGGCCCTCTCTGTTAAAGGTTGAGAAACCCTCATGTATAACGAGGGCTTTGTTGTATAGCGATAACTAAAGTACCAAACCCCGCCCATCGCCCTTATTAGGCAAAGAGGAGAAGAGACGGGCAGCCATTGGTTAAATTAGGGATGGGAGGGTCCAGTCGTGGAGGGCCATAGTGTCCACAGATTTCAAGGCTTTCCTGCATGACAGACCAATCTAAGGCACTGAGTGGCTCACTGACCCGTACGTGTTGTTTTCCTGGCATTAATTGCTTGCTGATTTAATGGAGACCAGAGACGTCTGCTGATACTGCAGCCTTACAGGAACTGGAGTTGCCCAATCTGGGATGGAGCCGTTTAGTGAATCAGCCGACTGAGTTCACTGGCTCTTTTTATCTGGATTTTTCTCCCTGGACTCCATCAACACGTAAAATAATGCAGTGTACTCTCTTCTCAAAGAGGAGTGTAAACAGTGACAGAAATGCGAACAGTCCAGGCGTCACATACATGCGCTGTTAGGCGATTTTTTTCACTCTCACATAATTTTCACATAATTTATCTCGCCTGGCGCCTGCTCACGACAAATAAAGCATTTCAGAGACATTCCTGAGGACACTAGTCTGCAGCTCTTCCTCCTGTTGTTCGTTTTCCTCGTGAGATTGTGTTCGAGCGAGAAGACTCCCCCCTTGTATTGAGTGGTTTACTTGCTTCAGTTTTAAAGTTTTGGGGGAGGTGCCAGACCGTCCTCATTCAACGGGATTCGTTTGTGATGCACGTAATTTGTGAAGCCAGAGGATGTTGAGTTTATACAGCAGTAAAGTCCGCTGAGGGAGGAGACCGCTGTGGACAGGGAGCACAATAACGGTCTATCCCAGGGGAGACACTTATTTAAGACCCTTATTCAACTTGGCGGCATGGTGATGTAGTGGTTAGCACTGCTGCCTCACAGTAAAAAGGTTGTCGGTTCGAATTAGCACGGTGGTACAGGGGTGGCTCACAACAAGAAGGTTGTGGATTTTGAATCCAGCCTGGAGCCTTTCTGTTTGGAGTTTGTGGGTTTTTTCTAGGTAGTCCGGTTTCCCCCACCCACAAAAACATGCATCATAGGAACACTCCTACCAGTACACCTGACCAAAGAACTGCCTTCAGAACAGGAGTTGCCTGTTCCCGGGCGCCGCCCTGTGGGTGCCCACTGCTCCTAACTATAGGATGGGTTAAATGCAGAAGATACAAAACTCAAAACCAGTGAAGTTGGCACGTTGTGTACATCGTAAATAAAAACAGAATACAATGATTTGCAAATCCTTTTCAACCTATATTCAATTGAATACACTGCAAAGACAAGTTATTTAATGTTCGAACAGGTAAACTTAGTAATTTTTTGCAAATATTAGCTCATTTGGAATTTGATGCCTGCAAGATGTTTCAAAAAAGCTGGCACAAGTGGCAAAAAAGACTGAGAGAGTCGAGGAATGCTCATCAAACACTTATTTGGAACATCCCACAGGTGAACGGGCTAATTGGGAACAGGTGAGTGCCATGATTGGGTATAAAAGCAGCTTCCCTGAAATGCTCAATCATTCATAAACAAGGATGGGGCGAGGGTTACCACTTAGTGAACAAATGCGTGAGCTGATTGTCGAACAGTTTAAAAACAACATTCCTTAATGAGCTATTGCAAGAAATTTAGGGATTTCATCATCTACGGTTCGTAATATTGTCAAAAGGTTCCGAGAATCTGGAGAAATCACTGCACGTAAGCGACAAGGCCGGAAACCAACATTGAATGCCCGTGACCTTCGATCCCTCAGGCGGTACTGCATCAAAAACCGACATCAGTGTGTAAAGGACATCACCACATGGGCTCAGGAACACTTCATAAAACCGCTGTCAGTAACTACAGTTCGTTGCTACATCTGCAAGTGCAAGTTAAAACTCTACAATGCAAAGCGAAAGCCATTTATCAACAGCACCCAGAAACGCCGCCGGCTTTGCTGGGCCCAAGCTCATCTAAGATGGTCTGATGCAGAGTGGAAAAGTGTTCTGTGGTCTGACGAGTCCACATTTGAAATTGTTTTTGGAAACTGTGGACGTCGTGTCCTTCGGACCAAAGAGGAAAAGAACCATCCGGACTGTTATAGGCGCAAAGTTCAAAAGCCAGCATCTGTGATGGTATGGGGGTGTATTAGTGCCCAAGGCATGGGCAAGTTACACATATGTGAAGGCACCATTAATGCTGAAAGGTACATACAGGTTTTGGAGCAACATATGTTGCCATCCAAGCAACGTCTTTTTATGGACGCCCCTGCTTATTTCAGCAAGACAATTCCAAGCCACATTCTGCATGTGTTTCAACAGCATGGCTCCGTAGTAAAAGATTGCGGGTACTAGACTGGCCTGCTTGTAGTCCAGACCTGTCTCCCATTGAAAATGTGTGGCGCATTATGAAGCGTAAAATACGACAGCGGAGACCCCGGACTGTTGAACAACTTAAGCTGTACATCAAGCAAGAATGGGAAAGAGTTCGACCTGAAAAGCTTCAAAAATTGGTCTCCTCAGTTCCCAAACGTTTACTGAGTCTTGTTAAAAGGAAAGGCGATGTAACACAGTGGTAAAAAGGCCCCTGTGCCAACTTTTTTGCAATGTGTCGCTGCCTTTAAATTCTAAGTTAATGATTATTTGCAAAAAAAATAAAGTTTCTCAGTTTGAACATTAAACATCTTGTCTTTGCAGTGTATTCAATTGAATATAAGTTGAAAAGGATTTGCAAATCATTGTACTCTGTTTTTATCTACGATTTACATAACGTGCCAACTTCACTGGTTTTGGATTTTGTAAATTGCCCCACAGGGTTCAATAAAGTAAATCTTAAATCTTAACCGTGAATCCAAACCTTAACCAAACATAACTATAATTGCCTTTCCTTAGACCTGAATAATCACCTTTACCTTACCAAAGCACGATTACCTTCCCTTTACTCTCATCCCTAACCTTAACATGACACAAATTTCACCTTTTATGAAGTAGAAAGTTTAACTGTAGTCACAATTTTTTTTGTATTCATTTTTTTTAAAGCGCATGGTCAGATATATTTATGATGACTGCTTGTCACACAGTGCCGCAAGGTGTTGCTGAGACCACGAGTTGCAGAGAATTTGAAGGATTTAGCTCAAATTCATGGGATGTCATACGCATTGTTTTATGAGAATATCTTGGGAGTATGCACTTCCGTTTGCCCCTTTGATGTCAGCAGTCATCCCGAATCCTGAGGCACTATTCGGCATTTGACCAGCGATGTGCCTCGACAGTTGAATGCAGGTATGAGTGGCCATCTTTGAGTGTGCGTGGGTGGGGTCAGGTGTGCGCATCAGCACTGAGCAATTAGTTGTGTCCTCTTTATCCTTGTTCATCTTTGCCACAACCGATGCAATGACCCTCATACAAGGACATAACAACTTAATGAGGATGGGGCATAATTTGGAGGGGCTGTCAAAGAGGAATATTACCAAAAACAATTACTGGAGGGTAGAGGACCTGCAGTCAGACAAAAATACTCATCATTTTAGTCAAATTTTCTTTGCCCGTCAAATAATGCAAAGACCAGCAATGACTGCTCATCTGAACAAATGCATAAAAAGAAAAAATATATATATTGACTTGTGTTCAACCCTTAGACCGTGGAAATATAATTATTACAATTATAAATTAAATTCTCTTGTGCTGTTGAAAACTTATCATATGGCGACAGTTTAGGGAGCAATTTTATTAGACAAATCACCACATGATTGGTTTTCAACAGCTTTGATTTTGATATCTTACATAACTGAGCATCAGTAGTTGCGTTTAGCATTCTAAGGGTTAATAGCAGGTTTGGATGGGATTGGCACATTTCATGATCACTTCACCTGATTCACTCCTTGCCCATGTCCCATGCCGACCTCCATCGATAGGCACCATAGTGTCGGCTAGCCTTTGTCGCAGCCAGTATAATAACTATTATACAAGGACGGGACCTGGAAAAAATGTACAAAATAACCCAACATTCCAACCCCGAGGCTATCAAGAAACACGGAATAATCTCCATTCGGGCAGAGGAGTCAATTAGCATAATATGGAAATTCACAATATAAGGTGTGATTTCAACCTTTGGAGCGCTAAACGCAACTACTGCTGCCCAATGATATAAGATCTCAAAATCAGATGCTGTTGAAACCCTATTTAGGCAACTTGTTACAAAGAGCTCCTGCTGGTGGACTCTTTTAAACAAGTGGCCATATGATAGGTTTTCAACAGCTCAGGACAATTACATTTTTAATTCCTTGAAATTTTATTCAGCGCTCTAAGGATTCAATTAGTTTTTAAAAATTGTTCAAAATAAAAACATGTCATTTAATTCATATTTTAATATTAGGTTCAAAATGAGGAATTCTGCCAGATTCTTGACAGTTAATTTTACTCTTACACTGAGAAGACTATGTTTGATTCGAGGAGATCACTAAGGCATAGAGTCAGGTTAAAAATATATTTAAAAAAAAAAAGAAACACTCCCATCAAAAGCACTGTACTGTGCTCTCCGGGTGAAATTTAGGTGTTGGGGATCAGTTAGTCTCACTGTGCGTGAAATCACTGCACATACTGCAAAATATTCTCGTATTAATTCTGCATGATGATGAGAGATGAACTTCATTTTACATTGCAGTTAATTAACGACGCCATTTGGATGTGGTTGCCAGATCATGGTCCCCGGCAATGAGCAGCAATGTTTTTTGTGTTCGCTGTGTTATTGTACGTAGAAGGAAAGACTTGACGCTCTATTTCCCTGCCATCATAAATGAAAATGCATGTGGCGGTAACCTTACACGCAATTTCGTTTTTTGCAAACGGCACATTTATGGTCTTTGCCCACTTTGGTAGTTTGGTGCTCTGACAAAAGAGCGTTTGCGACACAGTGGGTTGGCCTGCACATTAGAGGATGTGTTAATGCATAAAGCTGGTGCGATGCCATTTTCATGTCTAATGACTAACTTGCATTTTAACTCACCCGGAACACATTTTAACACAAATGCTGTCTGTCTCTCCATGGTAGTTCCATGGTAATTAACCCCAGCTGTTTGCAAACAAACGCATATTGTTCACATCATTTCCTTTCCCTTCTTAATTTTCACTTTCATTTTCTAAGCCCATACCCTGTGTGTAATGCCATAAAAACTGTGGTGGGAGGGGGAGGGTGAATGGGGTTCTTTTACACATGTCAATAGTTCCTTTCTGTGGTGATGGAGGGGTATAAAAATAATTAACTTCAGAGTCATTCCTTATTAAATCAACCAGGGCTCCCAGGTCCATAGTCATAGATATCTTTCAAATTTTAGTGAAACATTGTATGTGTTGCCAAATGAAGATTACCCAAGTTTTAGCTCAATCCTTCCAGGGGTTTCCATTTGCGGGGGGCAGAAAAGTGGGCGTGGCACACCCAGGGGCAGCCACAACAGCTTTTGCAATTTTTGAAGGGCTATAACTCAAAAACTAAACGAGAACTTGATTTCATTTTTTTTCTGCGTGCATTTGCATAGCAAATAACTATCATTTACAAGTAAACAAAATAGAATTAACCCATTCATGGCTGTGCTATTACCAGTCAAAAATGGGTTTTTTTTTCAGCGATGTCAAAAGTTGCTAATTTTGGCATGGCCATCTCACCCCTACTTATGTTGTATTCTGACAATGTTTTATTTCCAACAATTAGTGCATATCTGAGACTTACAATTACAACAGTTTATTGTGGTTTAGCTTTCATGTTTTTTTTTGGGGGGGGTACCTTTGACCCTCTCTTGTGTGGGGTGACCCTTTTTTTGGAGCATTGAGCATGAGGCTATCCTTTGATTTTGATCGGACAAAGTTTGTTTCAAAGACTTTCAGGGCACTTTCACCATGTAAATTTTCAAAGACCATTTTTCTTGAATTTGGTTGATTTCACGTGGAATGACCCTTCAGTCTCGCCCTTGTTTTAAAACCATAAATGTCAATTTGTATGTGGTTTACATGGCCAACATCTTTATATACAAAATGCATGACTGGCTGGACCGACCTCCTTCCATGATACATGTCGAGTCTGCGGGCGCTTAGGGTTTCAGGTAGGCCGAGAAAAACCAAAGTCACGGGAAAGCCCTTGATCTACTGTGATTGATTGCGTTAATACGCAAAACACACCCACCAATTTTAACTGTTTCAAGGTGAAAAAGCAAAGCTGGAAAATTTTCTGTCTGCAAGCATTGCCAGCATACAAAGCAAACTGCAAAAATAGACAAATTTTTGAGAATCAATAAACTGGATATAGAAAAAGCAAAAAACACCTTGCTCGTGGAGTCACTCCAAGGTGCGCAGACATCCAATAATGAAACACACCAAAAATAGGAAAAAGAAGTACGCCCACTGACGAAGGCTTATGCTGAAACGTTTGCTGTCGATCTCCTGCGGCGATTTAAGAAATGTATAAAAGTGTGCGGACTTCTGTTTCCTATATTTGAGAATCAATAAATCCAAACAATCAACAAACAAACACATCTGTGGTCCACAGTGGAATGAAGAGGAATGAACTGTGCTGTTGCCCTGAACCGTCTCAGGAATATATCAAGGGGAGAGAACCTGGATCTACTGCAGACAAATTCATCAAGCACTTGACTGTGAGGAGAAACACCATCTCTCTACTGAAATAATGTCCAGACTGTTGAGCGAAAAACCCATTTATCATTTTATAGCTGGGAGCGTAAGTGCTGTGGATTGATTGACTGTGTTTCATACTCTGTTCGTTTGTATATGTTCCCACTGAGTGTGATTATTTTTATAGCTTTGCTGTGTCGGATTGTGCACTTTGCCTGTGATTATTAATGCTTATTCCGATGGTTTTACCGACTGATTTCCATAGCAGTGATGACTTCCTGTCCTCTATCATCAGCTAAATGTTTGATCTCCAAGCTCCAAAGTTTTGATTATTATTATTATTATTATTATTATTATTACAAACCCCAATTCCGATGAAGTTTGGATGTTTTGTAAAACGTGAATAAACACATAATACAATGATTTGCAAATCCATTTTGACCTAAATTCAATTGAGTCCACTACAAAGACAAGATATTTCATGTTCAAACTGATAAATGTGTTGCAGGCATCAAATTCAAAATGAGCGAATATTTCCAAAAAAACAATAACGTTTATCAGTAAGAGCATTAAATATCTTGTCTTCATAGTGCATTGAATTGAATACAGGTCGAAAAGGATTTGCAAATCATTGTATTCTGTTTTTATTCACACAATAATGTTTTACAAAACGTCCCAACTTCATTGGAATTGGGGTTTGTATTATTTATTGATTCATTTTTTAAAATTAATTCGTTTATTTATTTTGTAATTTGTTAATTTATTTATCACCACTATGTGGTGGAGTTTCAGAAACAGATCCACGCCTTATCTGTGATGCATTCTGAACTTCCTGTAAATGCACCCTTAACCCTGCTTTCGTATTATACGGCCCTCCCTCCTATTCCCTTCCTCTCCTTCTCGTCTCCTCCCTCCCTGTCCTATCGGTAGGGTCCTCGGAGGGTTCTTCATGCGCCGGCAAATCCCCTATTATATTTTCCCCAAACTAGCAGTCAATAGAGCAGAAGAGCTCCATTAGAGATCCCATCTCGCATATCAACAATACTCTCTTAAGTAAGCTTTTAAATGCATCTTTTTGTTGGTGTCCTCCGTGGCTAGTGGATTTTCTTTTGTTTTGTTGATTGGTCCCTGTTCATTTCTTTTAGCGCTGAAATGACTGCAGTTTTAACTCCCCTGCTCTCTGCTTTATGAAGCTAGCCATGTCCTCCAATGGCATGCTTGTTCTTAACCTTAAGAAAATTGCTAGTTCACCATGGCGTCAACACACTGGTTTTAAAGGGAATGAGAGTATCTGATCTAATTGGCCTTCATGCAACCAAAGCCCCACTACGAATGCAAGTAATTAATTTGTCTTATACCAACCCTTTGACAACAGTGCCACAGTTGTGGTATCCCCTTGTGTCACAACATTAACGGCATTGAGTTACACATGCAGCAGTTTTGATCTCTGATACCATTAGCACTTGTGTTCACTGACTGTGTTAAGGTTTTCAAAATAGGGCCATGCAGCGTTCTGCCAAACAGTCTGATCTTTCTGCCTGACCTTGTACAGGCAAAAGTACACATCGAGCTTTTGAACAATGATGCTTTCATTTTTCACGCAGACTTGCCCACGTCAGAGTTTGTCTGTAAGAGGAGCAATAGGGTAACAAACCAGAAAAGTCTCTGGACTCATTGGGTCAAAAGGTTATGACAGCAGAAGAGGAGATCCTGGAGAAAGTCACAATATTGCTGATGCTATAACTTTAGCACTGCCGCTTTTTCAAAAGGGCTCTTGTAAAAGGGCACTGCTCTCAAAGTGTCTACCCTGGTAAAACAAAGGATAAATAAAACTTCGTATGAAAAAGGCAAACCTTCTTATCTTCATCAATGATGATTCAATGTGAATATAAAAACAGACTGATGCACGATCAGGTGCACCCTGCAATGAGTCATTTTCAAAGGAAAGTATTTAGGAGATGAAAACCAGAATTTCAGTTTCAGATCTTTCAGCTTTCAGTTTCAGCTTTAATTTTCTGCACCTGGTTGGAATTTGATACTTTTTGAAGGACTTTACTGTGTAATTTTCTGAATTTAAAAGGTAAAGAGTGTAATTGTTGAGGTTTTAACTGCGGAAGATTTGGAGCATGAAGTATCCAAGGCGAACATGAGAAGCTGTTTGCATTACTCTAAGCAGAGGGGGGGGGAAAGGGAGAATTTGAAGATGTTTCTAACAAGTATAGCTGCAGAAAGGACCAGGCTGATTGAACAAGATATTGGGCTGAGAAAGTGACCTACTCGAGCGATGCCCAGAGCTGAGTCACACAACTTATCATCCGAAATACTTCATCTGCATCATCGCTCTAAAACGTTGCACTGATTTTGGCCACAAACCTTGGAAACTGCGAGAGATCCTGTATGTCTGTCTCATAGTAGTATTCTTTACAAGCTTCAGAGCATCTTCTCATCCACTCAAACCACTAATCCGACTTCTAATCAAATAAGCATTAAGCGCATATGAAAACCAGTTTGTCTGACAGTCACGCATTTAGAGTACATTTTTCACTTTGCCAAATATTCAGCAAGTGCTGTCTTTCTGAGTTTTTTCCAACACTACCAAAAGTTCAGAAGTTCTCTCGGCTTGCAATCTGTGAAAGAATGTTATCTCTCTCATTTTCACTTTGAAACTGTGATTACCCTGTTCTGGGAAATTTGTTAAGGAGATGAGATAACAGAATGGTTCTCTGGTGTTGCGCCTGAAAATCAAAGTACGCTCAGTATAAGGTCTTTTATGTGGGCTAAAAATCTGATTTCACCATTTCTGGTAGCAAATGAGTTCAATGAGGTGAGGCAAAGTTGACTCAATTCAAAATTTGCCAATTTGGTGAGAACAAGTTTCTTGTCAAGCAAGCAGTAATGTAAAAAAGGCAAATATTTCCTTCTTGAGTAAAAAAAAAAGGTTTTAAGCTCTAATTAGGAGACTAAAACAATCATGACACCAACCATATTTTGCATTTTAGGTGGTATTTAGGAAACCTTTCAAGTAAAATTTTTACAAATCATAAGCTTGGAAGATGTATGGACCCGTTCTTATGGACACATCCTGTTTGCCATCCCTCGAACTCGCTCTGTTTTTGGAAATCAAGCTTTCTCTGTTTTTGCTTCCTCCTCTTGGTCCGGGCTACAGAATTATCTTAAACTGGATCATCGAATAAGTTTACATGTTTTTAAAACCAGAATTAAGGCTTACTTAACCGGTGCATGTACATGCTTTAATGCTAAAACCGGTTAATGTGTTTCTTGCCTTGTCGTTGTCTGTTGTTTTCTGTGTGAAACTTTTATGCTGCCGTCTTGGCCCGGACTCCCTTGGAAAAGAGACTTGTATCTCAGTGGGATTTATTCCTGGTAAAATAAAGGTTAATTAAAATAAAATAAAATGTATCACAGGGTTTCAGTAATTAAATTAACAGCGACTTATAAAGAGGTCATCTAATATGAGAACCATACTGGGTCAACCTTAAGTAACCTCCACTGCTGCCCGAATAAGATGGTCAACCGCCATGTTCGTTTGGCATGTAAAAAATGCTGACAATGCCATGGACTCTATTTCCAGAACTAAATGTAATTTGAATGTTGACAGATATTTATGTTTTGCCCCCTCCCCCTCAAAAAAAAAAGAAAAAAGGATACCACTTTTGATTCCACTGTAACTCATTACATGTGAGTAGAAGAGTCCATATTCTCTGCCTTGAGGCCTTTTCAAACCAGGGATGAAATGGAACTAAATGAAAATGCGTCAAATTATAAAATTCAAGTCAATTATCTTTATCGGAGTAAAGAAAACAGTTTGCCCAGAAAACATGACTGGACATTACTGAGGGTCCCCCTCACCCAGGGCTGCTGCATCATTGGTCCAGGTCACATGGTTTGTCTTATTCCCAATCAAGGTAGTACCCAAATTTTAGCTTGAACTCTATATCACTCCATTTATTGCTTGTTCAGAAATTAGGAGAAAAATCATAAACTGTGATTTATACTGCTACCATCCAAAATTCAAAATTCATCATGATATAAATTTTAGGCCCAGCTCTAGCCTTCCAACATCATTTCAAAGGGAAACTAGAGGCTCTCCTAGAGTGCAAACCTCCACCTAGGCAGCACAGTCCAAATCTTGGTGAGTGGGAGCAAAGTTCAGTTATCGCATGTCATAGGATTTCAAGATGGCTGCCGTGGCGACAATATTGTTTGACTGATCGCGATGATAATCTTTAGGGTCCATTCCTGATGTAATAGCGACCCACCCGCAGAATTTCAGAGATATCCGTTCATTACTTTTTGAGATATCTTGTTCACAAACAAACAGACAAACTAATGCCACTGATCACATAACCACCTGCCAACTTCGTTTGGGGGAGATAATTAGAGACCATGAGACCAGCTGAAATGTATCTCCTGATGAGCACGCAACTCCTCTTCAGCAATCCTAATACCCCCCCCCCCAGCCAATAGAAGCAGAGGGGTGGAACCAGGAGCCTGATTGACAAGCTGATGATGAGCTATTGTTTGTGGCATCTTTCCTCAGCATGTGTTAAGAAGAATCACTGAAGAAGACCCAGCTATATGATAAATTAATATAGACCCTCAAAAAAAAAGGTTCCAATCACCCAGTTTATCAAACTTGTTCTGGTTTAGGTTCCCATCTGGCCATGAGCCAACAATGACAGAAAATTGCGAACTATTTCTCGCTCGCCTGAGACAATGCCTAAATCTCTGCGGCCGATGTGGCAGTAATGGCTTTGCTCCAAAACAATCGTATCCCCCGAAAATCTTTTGTGAGATACAGAAAATGTCACACTTCACCCAGCATAGGTCGCTTGGTAACGGAACGGAAGAAAGGGCTTAAGGTGATGAGTGGCATTTGAGCGCAGATGTAAAACACCACATTAATGTTTAACGGCGGTCACCGGTGTCAGTTACTTTGAAACAAAGTGACCGCAGTGCCTGCTCTTCCTTTTCGTCGAGATCGTAGCTCCCGCAACAAAGCGGCGAGCTGCTTCTTTAAGCCCTTGGCGTGAACACCGGGCATAGTCCTGTGGATATATCCTACGGTTTATGAAGTCCTCCAGGGTGCAAACACGCATTTAGGGAATATATTTCTCCAGGAAATGCCACAATACATGATAGGGGAGTAAGGGAGGCGTGGTTGTCTGGGGGAAAAACACACATGCCGGGGGAGAGGGATAAAACAAGTATAGAGAGGCCTCTTTAGATAAAGATGACCCGGCTACATCAACGACAGGACTAGAGGATTCCTCCCCCACATGTGCCCACACAAGCACACACACACACACATAGACTGGCCCTGGTTTCGCTTTGAGACCTGTGTCCCTGGTAATGCTGAAGAAGTCTTTTCCTGGCTCGAGGATACAGTGACCACTTTCTATTCGCATGGATCTGCTTGAATGACTGGCTGTTGTTTCAGTCCTGGGCTGCTGGCTGTATTATTTTACAGCGCCTCTTCTCCATGAGAAAAGGAGCTAGATACGCGCACTGATGCGCCTACACACACACACACACACTTACACAAATGCCTTTAGCACACTTCTGTTTGTGTGTCCCTGCCCTACCTGTTGCTTAGGGTAACGACAGAAGCCCCACAATAGCTGTCCGTAGATTCGCCCACCGAAATAAAGGACCCATTCAGCAGAACGAGGAGCGAAATTCCCAGGATAATTTAACCGGAGGATACACCTCAACTTTCCCCCTCCGCACTGTCGCCAGCGCAAGGTAAGGCCTCATTATTCGCCGTCTCAGTGCACCGCTACCGGGTGTAATATTTCCTCGCTTATTCTACTTTCGTGGGAGAGGAGAACGTTGCCATTATTAGTGTCAGGATCTGACAAGATTTGTCCAAGTTCTGGCCAAGGGGATGGATTTTACACCTGAGTGAGACAGACAGGAAGCAGTGCGTTAGGAAAGGGCCACTGTGATGAGTGCAGGAGGTGAGAGCAGTTCATACTGGCAGAAAATGAGTGTAAAAATGTTGAACTGCACTATACTGTATATGACTATGGCCTGTAAAGTGTTCTCATTCAACGAGTTGTACCAGCTTTACTGCGGGCTTTCTACGGCTGGTACCTAAATTGCTGTCCTAGACGATGGTTCGGAGGCATCTCTTCCCCCTTAGGTTCTCTTTCCCCATGCTTGTTGGGTTTTGAATTTAATATTCTGTCATTGTTGGGATGTAGGGCAGCTCGGTAGTGCAGTGGTGCGCACTGCCTTCTGACAGCAAGAAGGTTGTGGGTTTGAATCCCAGCCTGTGGAGTTCTCTCAGTGTCTGTTCTCCTCTTTTTAGCGTGGGTTCCCTCCGGGTTCCTCACACTGTCCAAAGACCTGCTTGTCAGTCTAACTGGAGACTCTAAATTGCTCATAGGTATGCATGCATGTGTGAATGGTGTGTGCGCCCTGCGATGGAGTGGCTAGCTGTCCAGGGTGGGTCCCTGCCGTTCGCCCATCGTCAGTGGGGATTGGCTCCAGCTCCCCCCGCGACCCTTGTGAGACAGAAGCGGTATAGAGAATGGGTGGATGGATGGTGCTATATGACGTGACTCGCCATTAAAACTCGGCATTGGGTCTTGTTCACACTCTCCATCTTTAGGGGGTGAAGGCCGTGTGTCAGGTGCTTTTAATATTATGTAAATAATTGGCGAAGCTTTTGCAAATGGCAGTGTGACGCTGTGGTCACGGAAGCACCTTTGAATGTTCACAAGTTCGAATACCGCCGACGAGACATTGCGCTGTTACTACAGCTCGAAGCGCTTAACTGGAACGGCTTCCAAAACATTCTATTTCACACAGCAAGGTTTGCAAGTGTTTGCATGGTGACACAATTTCAAAGGGCTTTAAGACCAATACCTGCTCATTCTCCTAAGGCCATTTTATGCCAGTTAAACATGTGTTGACAGACATCTTATCTGTTGGACTATACAAATTATTTTATGGTTTCACGATGTGTGTGACAGTGTCAGCAGTGAAAACTTTTAATATCCATGGTATTTATAGCTAGTTATTTCTGTATTACCATGATTAACTGATCATTTTGTAAATGCTACTTTGTCCATGCTCTAAATCCACGACAACCACCAAACTCGCAGTTCACCCGGCCAATGAAATTCTAAAAGGTCCAACAACAATGTCTGCAATAGTACAAATATTTGACAGGTGCAAGACCCTGTCGGATCACAATTTTTTCTGTCTCTCTGAAATCTTTTTGATCATCAGACACTATCAGAATAATATGTGTCTTAAAAGTATAAAACGGCCTTTACTTAGTCCAGTACTAGGATGTGAATGCCCTTACTAAAGTAAGGGTATAAACTAAGCTGACGGTATATAAAATGAAGTGAATCTGGTACATACACTCCCGTGGAGTGAACCGTGTAGAATTAAAGCCCTTATAAATCGTGTCACTGTCCAAGTATTTACAGATCTCGGTGCTCGAAAAATGTCAGATAAGGGTGTCGGCGACGTGAGGAAATAATGCTATTCCATTTGGATTTGCTTATCGGCGAAAAACAGACTGAAAACCTCTTACCGTAGATTAGTGTGGCAACCAGGCAGTTCGGTTTCGCTCTGTGCTCCAGGTGCCAATCCGCTGCTGAACTCCATAGAGTTCTTCCGTGGAGAGTTTTTAGGGACAAACATGATTGTAATTTTATCAGTCAGTATGATACCTGTAAGTTTTCAACATTATATTTTATTTTGCTTTCAGGAATCCCGAGTGTACTTGAAGTGTACCAGGGGCGCCCTGTTGCTGCTGTTCAGATTATTTAGCTTGATAAATTCCATACTTACGAAAGTCGATAAATTATGCACCTCGTTTCTCAGCAAGTGGGTTTTTAATGACTGGAGAACCAACAGGAATCTACGCGAGCCAAGAATGTGGCCAGAATGCCATTATATTGCTACCATATGCTTGCTCCATTTGAACACATTGAAAATGCACCCAAACTGTATTGGGCAGAGCCATGTAACAATGTTTTTCTGTTGCACAAATGTGGAATTATGGCACTGCGCCCTGCATAATTTCGACTGATGTTTAACGAAACTCCGGAATAAAATGGCTGTTACTCATCCTGAGCTGCATCCAGAAACGAGGTTTATTTTTTAAATCTTTTTAAATATAAGGCGAGCTCCTTCCGCAGTCGCCTCTGGAAGGTTTTATTTAATCTCCATTTGTAAGCATTTGGTCTCTTTTGTGCCTGTGAATTTAGTTCTGTAGAGCACAACAGGTTTGGAGACAGTGCCTCTCAATGCAGTGATGTAACAGTGGAAACGCACTCAGGCGCTATGGAATGGGCGAATAAACGCGCACAGCCAGGAAGTGGGAGGAGGAGAGAGTGTGTGTGTGTGTGTGTGTGTATGCGCGCGCGCACCGAGAGGAGCACTGAGCCCACACTGTAGCGCGTAGGTGGGCCTCGGCGGTGAGGTGTGTATCGGCTGAATTGAGGCGGACTGCGTGGGCTCTGGAGGGCTCCTGCCGCCTAGCCATGCAGCGGTAGCACACACACACACACACACACACACACACACACGCAAACACACCGACATGCATGCCAGTGCCACTCTAGTTCACACACACTCACACGCCCACACATGCCACCACACAAGCGCATATGTGCGCACACAAACAGGCTTACTGTGCATGCATTTACCGTCACAAGTATGAACATACATCCACGCTAAGCCAGCTCCCACACATACTCACGCATGTACTCACAAACACACACACGCACACACACACACACACACACACACGCATGGACTGGAATTCACAAGCACAAGTGCACAACATACTCGTAAGAGATGCAAACTTGGGCATACGCGCGCACTCACACGCCCACACAAACACACTCATACTGTACACACACACACACACGCACACAGAACCTGGTGTTGTGCCATTGTGATCTAAGCAGTATAGGGAAGGGCAATCCTCACAAAATAGGACGTCTCTCTCTCTCTCTCTCTCTCTCTCTCTCTCGCTCCCTCTCTCTCTGTGCATCTTTGCTCCAGCACAGCCACACAGAGAGGGTCTGGCATGATGGCTGTGGAATATTTATGTGCAAAATGACATTTTCTGGGTAAGTTTGCTGTTTCTCTTCACTTTCATATCCTCGTCTCTCAGGGGCACCTGATTTTCCACAGCGAGCTGTACCTGGGCTCTTCAGTCATTTGTCTACTGCAGCTGGCTGCCCTTAATGGGAGGAGGAAGAGAAATAGGTTTTCATTTGGATAAACTTTTGTTTGGCTGGTTCTCCCGAGACCCAGGTTTGAAAACACTGAGCAATATTCTGTCTTTACCAAGACCACCACTGGGCGAGCGTGCAGACGGATATTTGTTGAAATGGCAGTGACTATTGTAAGTAACGTTCATCATTATCTGCATAACGTTCTTTTAGCAAACGATCAGCCTTATCGCTCGGTGTTGCGAAAGACGCTTTAAAAAAGAGAAACAGACAGGGAAAGGACGTGGAGTCCCTTTGAGGATGCTTGTTGTACAGGAGGTCATCTGGGATGGATATATTTGGTTGTACTTTTCGGTGGCTTTGAGTGTGGAGGTGAACCCCTGTACCATGCAGGTGTGGTTCCATTGGCTGCGTCGGCGGTAACATGTAATTTTTGTCTCTTAAAACTTCGTCCGTTCATGTTTCTGCGTCATATCTTTCCTCTCCTGGCTATATTTTCAGGAAAAGAGGCTTGTTTGGCTCGTTTCTATCGAGAAACCTTTTTTCCCAAAAAAAAAGTGGGAATGCCCCGCAGATTGAACCATTTTACTCAGCTGAAGAACTCTTGAAATTGACCCAGTTTACTCAGGGCGTTACACGGTCACACGGCTCCTTTCAGAATCTTTTTTTCTTTCCTTCCTGAGTGGTGGGCATTCGCTGCCTCTGCCTCCAGTCGCGAGTCGTGACAATCGGAAAGCGCCTCTCCGCCATGTTCCTCGCGCCCACGTGTCTCCGCCCCCTCGCTCCTCCCCCAGAAAAACCGGGGAAGCCAACAGCCAACCCCCCGGCCCCCCCCCAAAGCCCCCTCCCACCCTCATCCCTCAAAGCGTAGTACCGCCTGCAAGCCACAGTTCCAACGACTCCGCGCTCCGAGCTGCGCTCTCGGGAGGGAACACCGCGTCAGACACGTTGTTTCATCGTCACTCCCGCGTCGAGAGCCAGTTATTATCGGAAGAACAGGCGGGAGAGATCGAAGCGTGGGAGTCCACTTCCGCAAGCTTTCGTGCACGGAGATCGCCAGGACTGCTCGAGTCGAGGCCGTGCCCAGACTTCACCTGTTCCCACATTTTTGATCCGAGCTGCTTCTGACTGCTTTGTCTCGATACAACTTGTAGCTCGAGTGACTGGCGTCAGACTCCCCTGTGTTAGTTTCAGGGACGGCTCTCTTACTGCAACATGAGATGACATTCAGTAGAGTTTTAGCTCTTCATAATTCTCCCTTCCCTTCCGCTGAGAGCATGCTCACTGACGGTCACTTGAGGTACATTTTCCCCCTGTACAGTAGTGTATTCTTAGCACGATTCCTCTCACGTTTTAAATTAATTGCGACATGAAACATGAGGCTGTCAGGCGCAATGAGATGACTAAATGAGCCACTCAAAAAACCTGTCATATTAATCTTATTAAGCGTTTTGGGAACTTTTCCGCTGAACGGCCATCAATAATGCCGGCGAACTCTGAGGATACCTGCATCAGAGCGATAACTTATGAATCAGGAAATGATAAATGTTTGAGAAAAGCGAGGCTCATTATGCAACAGTACTCTGCGCTGAAAAAAAAATAAAATAAAACGAGTCAATCTCAACAGGTATTTTTTTCAGAATTGCCATTTTATTTCTATTACATTTATTAGTTGTTAAGTAAGACGGAAATACTGTCATTGAGATTTGATAATTTTAAGATTTGCCAATGTAATCCCAATGACCAAACAAACCATGTCTTAGAACAAGATAATCCTCAGAAAACTGGCTGGCTTTCATATCCAAAGTCACCATGGTGATATGTGAGGTTATGCCAATCAAGAGGCTGTACAGTTTTGCCAGGCCTTTAGCGCTTTGACACACTGTTATCATTCTCACAGCAAAAAAAAAAAACAAAAAACAAGTCAATCTTAAAAAGTACTTTAGTCTTGTATTTAGACTTACATAAGACCAGACAGTGCAAGCCAACATCTGCCAGTAAGGTAAGACGGTTTTACTTGCCAGTCAAAAGGCGATCTGAAATCAGCTTGCCTTTTCGATCTTCAGTAGTCGTTTTGCTTGACTATGACACGTGCTTGAGTGAGCCTGATTTGTGTGCTGAAAATAAGCAATGACAACTGCAGTGTTCTTTGAGGGTAACAAACAGTTTGAGTCGGCATGTGCCCTCTTTATCGAAGGATTGGTTATTGCTTGGTGCTTGGGAGAGAATTTTCCATCGATGGCATTGTTTGGTTCACTTTATAGATCCGTGGAGGTGAATTTCAAATTATCATCAGCTGCACATCCTATTCAACTGGTAGCGGCCTTGTTCAGCTGCTAATTAGTAGAGACTGGCGTGTAAAATTAGGGTGGAAATGAAAGTCTACTGCTCGGGTTGCTCTCTAGAAACACCACTGCTGTGCTCTCCTAGAACCGGGACTTCAAATAGTGTGTCCCAAATCACAAGCATTCATTTAACAGAATGAAACAAATTTCATTTACCTACATTGCAGCCAATTCACAGCATCGGAACCCGTATGGTTAAGGACCAAAAACCGGATTTCAGGAATTATGTTTCAGTCATTGACGATCAAAACATTCAACAGGTCAAAGGTGAATTTATAAATGGTGGCTGTTATGGTCATCAGTTAGTCCCCTAGCAGTAGATGGATACTTTTATGGAATGAAAAATTGTGCAATAAGCCAGTGTGCGGGTTTCGCTTAAGGATTTCCTGCTGTAGAAATCCCACGGCCCTGAGCCTGGTTGTATAACATGCTACTGAAACTCTTGTTACCATAGCAATGAAATCTGAATTGGTGGGAAAAGCACTGGTGGTTTTGCACGTTGAATTAATGTGTTGAGCTGAGCTGGAGAGCACTTAAATGAGCATTTTAATGCAGCGATGAACATATCCCTGCACCACTGAACACTCAAAAGTGGCCTTAACCATTATTTTCTTCTCAGTGAACTTATTTTGTTGTCGTTTGGAGGAGTTTTGACCATCTATGTCCGAGACTTGACCTCTCTTTGTTTAAATGGGTCACCCATGGGTTATCAGCCACAGTCCAAAGATATACATGTCAGACTAACTGGAGCCTTTAATTGGCAGCAGGGTGGCGCAGTGGTGGCTCACAGCAAGAAGGTTGTGGGTTTGAATCCAGCCTGGGGCCTTTCTGTGTGGAGTTTGCATGTTCTCTCCGTGTTCGCGTGGGTTTCCTCTGCGTACTCTGGTTTTCCCCACCTGGAAAAACATGCACTATAGGAACACTCCTACCGGTACTCCTGACCAGCTATAGCACTGGAGTTGGTCCCCAGGTGCTGCTCTGTGGCTGCCCACTGCTCAAAACCGTAGCAAGGGTCAAACACAGAGGACAAATTACCCCACAGGGTTCAATAAGGTTTGTCTTATCTTGAGTTGGCCATAGGTATGAGTGTGTGAGTGAACAGTGTGTGATTGGATTGGCAAAGTGCCCAGAGTATGTTCCTGTGTGTTCCCTCCAAAGCATTCTGGGATAGCCTTCGGTCCGATCCACGACCCAGGCCAGCACTAAGCAGGTTGGATTACAGATGCTTAGCTGTTTGTGAGACACATGATAGAGGAACATTGCGATAAGAGGAAATGTTAAAATAAATAAATAAAAAAAACCTTCCCTGAAACATTGCAAGAAAACGGAGACGTGAAACGCAGCAAATAGCAAAGAATTTGGCTGAATTGCACTCAATTATTTCACACTTTTTACCTGGATCAAAGCTCTGGTTGCTCGGAAACCGCCGCTGGTGTAACCTGTAAACTTTCTGGTATAGCTTTCGAAAACAGAACAAGATGACACAAAGAATCGACACAGGCATAAGGGGAACAAATCTCTCCTCATGCAAGAGCCCGTTCAGAAAAACGCAGCCCCAGTAGCTGAAAGATGTCAGTAAGGAAACCTTGTGATGTAACAGCACTGCTGCTGCACTCCTCTGTTTGTGCCCACACTAGGAGCACCTGATTATATAGGCCTGATATTAAAGGCACGCGTTCCTGCTCGGATTGTCGTGACAGTGTCGGAGTCCCCCTAATATTTTAAAGGGTTGTTCTACAGCAGGTTGAACTGTTAAACCCTTTAACTGCCTGCTCAGCCTTCGGGGAGAGCACATTTTGAGTCACTGCATAAAATTAAAATATGTGTTAGACTTAACCGACTGGATTTTTTTTCCAGCATAACATACCTCAACTGAGTGTTAGAGATGACTCAGTCAGATTGAGTTCAGTTCAACACATCTTTCAGTTAGATGCAGTGACTTACATTCTGTTCTACCGAAAGAGAACAGGCAGTTAAAATGTTAAGAAAAGGCACTATCACTCAGATTTTGCTGATATTCTGCATTATCAGAGAGCCTGGAAAGGAGAGATTGATGTAAACTAATAGGCTATAAGGCATTACTTGCCAATCACACAGTAATCGAGCTGTAACAGTGAGGATCAGAATAAAATTCAGCCCAATATTTTATTGTAAGGCATGTATTTATCAGCGAGATTGATATATATTAAATGCATACAACCCAGATTATAGATTTTGTGTCATGAGCTTTGAGAAATGTAGAGTATTTGGCTTAAATAACCCCACATTGTGTTTGATCTGTGCTCACTTCTGCAGAGATGATTTGCAGGCTGTATCATTTTTAGCGCGTAATGCTGATGAAAAAAAAAGGCGACCGCTCAAGGCAACCGCTTCATGTGTACCTGATGCACGTTTTTCAGACAGGTTATTATCATATTCATAACTGTTTTGTGGCTTCAATCATGAACATGGGAAGAAGAATTAATCAGCAGACCCCACCCCCTCACCTCCCACCTGTTTCTGTGGTGATGTTGCCTTGTGCGGGTTTTTTTCTTTACTGTGATTATTACTGCTATTACGTCTACATTTCAGCAGCTATGACAGCAATCAACGGTGTAACTCATCACTTTAGCACAGTACCGGAGGCTGAAATTACCGGCTCGTGCTCACCCACTGTAATTACATTTTCAGATTCCATACACTGAATATGTGCTGCATCCAGTGCAGCAGGCGGGCATACACATAGAATCAAAACTCCTTGAAACGAGACTATGAAAATTGAAAGTGCCCTATCATGTCACCAGGTGCACACCCAAATGACCACATGCGATCTCACCGTCTATGTGACATCACAAGGGGGCGAGACCACCCAGAAAAATAAAGGAACTGATTGGAGTTGGTTGGTCGGTTGGAGTTGTTTAGTCCTTCTGAATTGTGCTCAATTTGAAGGGGAAAAAAATCACAAACGAAATGATCACATATTCAATCGAGTTAAATGTTTACTAGTTAAATCACCATGATAACCTTAATCTTTTATTTGGAACCTCTTTTTGTGTAACTGTTGGCCACTTAATCACAATATGAACTTGGGAGTCTGTGGGATTGTAAAGCCGTATCAGACGTAATGTGGACTGAGAAGGGAAGTACGTCTTAAACGCGTAATTCAGAGAAATAAACGGCTTGTTAACATTCTGGAATTGCAGTTATAGTCGGAATGAAACTTCGCACACACAGCGGTCCCCAAAGACCAAGTTTGAGAACCGCTGGATTTTACTTTTGTTTCTTATATGCTGTTATATATATATTTTTTTTCATTTTTATCAAGGGTAGCAATAAGCCCGAAACCTGACTGCAGATGAGCTGTTAAATTGTTGTAGTTTTGTTTATTTTTCCAGATCATTTAACCTGGAATTTTGAACATGGTACACAGGAAGTTTTATGGTATTATTTTTGAAGCGCGTAAATTTTTTTTTCACCTGAAATTGAGCCATTATCACTAATGCGTTATAAATGTGTGGCATTACCTGAGTCTTAGTTGTTTTTGCACATTTTTTTCGTTGATAGGAGCTTAAGTCATCCAGCAAGTAAACTGAAGTCAGTAGAATAGGAAATCCATTTTCAGGACGTCTGTCTGGTTTTGTGATGGATCACCTTAATGACCAGGAATAAATGTGCTATAATTAAACAGTCAACTGTTTAATTGTCAAGCTCTAGTCAAACTTCATCATAATTTCCTTCAAATAGAAAGAAAAAACTTCACCATGACTAGTATGTACTGAGTGTGAATATGATGGTCAGTCATCAGTAAGGTCCGGCATGTTCCTCATTAGATACTGTCATGAGACTCCGAGGCTGGACAGAAGCTCCACCCCCTTCTGAGACTGACACGTAAATGACCAAATGGAATTTGGTAGTGGGATGTTTTGGCTATTGTGCTTATTCAAATTTTAATTAATCATATTTTCAGACGTTGTTTCTGTGCAGAACTAGCGGATTTATTCTTCAATCTCAATCTCATGAAACACTTGTTTGGGAAGATCTTACAGAACAATCTTGGGCAAGGGCTGTTTCGCCCAGTGTAGGGTGGCTGTCTGATGATGGGCCCCTCGGAGCTTCCACGAGGTCTGGGGACGTGTTCCGATTTTCCCTTTCTGTCCCACCCTGAACATGGCTAAGCTATTTAGTTCATCCCAGCAAACTCTGCTCCCATTGGCTCAGGAGTAATACGCCGTGGCAGGTGATGCCTCCGATGCTCAGGACTGGCTCTTGCTGCTTTTTTCACAATTCAGTCCAACGCCAATCACTCACTGCCTCTGCCAGGGATCCCCAAATCATGGTCCTCAGGGGCTATGAGCGGCTGGTTTTCCACTCTCTCTTTACCGGAAGTCAGATGTGATGACAGCCCAGCCAATAAGTGGCATGAATTTTTCATTCAATTATCTGGAAAGGGACAGAACTAAGGCTGGACTTAGATTTAAGGGTCAGAATTGGAGGGCCCTGGTCTATGACATTGGAGGAAGACACAGTCAACGTATAATTTGTTTGTACAGCTACATGTGCCTGACTGGCCAGAAGGGGGCATAAGAGAGCGATGAAAGTAATAAATTTAACTGCTGTTATCCACAGTGAAGGTGAGCCAATTGTTGCCTGGCCTATCCAGATCTCCGAGGATAGCCAGTGCTGGCGTGGTTGGGATTCTGACATCATGATTCGAGGTTCTCAGATAAACGTCTTAGCTGTGAGCCAATCGGAGGCAACCTCTGGATGCGTTTCGACCAATCCCAGTAGAGCTATGTGACTAATATAGCTGGGAGAGTTTTAATAGCAGTAATCAGTTTAGGAGTCTTTTTTAACAGGAGCATTTCATTTGACCTCGGTTCAGCATCTGACATGATCATTATCACAATACATCGATGATCCTTCCATCCAAAAACAACTCCAATTCCAAAACGGTTGGGACAAAGTGTAAATTGTGAATAAAATCAAAACGCTATGACTTTCAAATCACACCAACCAGTATTTTATTCACAATGGAACAAAGATAACATAGCAAACGTTTAAACTGAGAAATTTTACAATTTTATCCACAAAATGAGCTCATGTCAAATTTGATGGCTGCTACAGGTCTCAAAAAAGTTGGGACAGGGGCCTATTTACCATGGTGTAGCATCCCCTCTTCTTTTTAACACAGAGTGGAGGCATCTGGGCATTGAGGAGACAAGTTTCTGCAGTTTAGCCATTGGAATCTGATCCCACTCTTGTTTAATACAGGCTTTCAGCTGCTGGAGAGTATTGGGTCTCCTTTGATGGACTTTTCATTTAATTATGCGCCAAATGTTCTAAATCAGTGAAAGATCAGGACTGCAGGCCGGCCAGTTCAGCACACGGACTCTTCTGCTACGAAGCCATGCTGTTGTAATAGCTGCACTATGTGGTTTTGCGTTGTCCTGCCAAAAAACACAAGGCGTTCCTTGGAATAGTTGTCGTCTGGAGGGGAGCATATGTTGCTCAAAAACCTTTATATAACTTTTAGCATTCATGGTGCTTTTTAAAACATGCAAGTGTCCCACACTATACGCACTAATGCATCCACATACCATCAGAGATGCTGGCTTGTGAACACTGATAACAGGAGGGATGGTCTTTCTCCTCTGTAGCCCGGAGGACAAAACGCCCATGATTTCCATCAAGAATGTTAAAGTTGGACTCGTCTCACCACAGGACACTTTGCCACTTTGCTACAGTCCGTTTTAAATGAGCCTTGGCCCACAGAACACGGCGGCGCTTCTGGATCATGCTCAACAATGGCTTCCTTTTTGCATGATAGAGTTTTAGGTGGCATCTGTGGATGGCACGGCAGACTGTGTTTACAGACAGTGGTTTCTTGAAGTATTCCTGGGCCCATTTAGCAATGTCAATGACAGAATCATGCGGGTGAGTGAGGCAGTGGCGTCTGAGGGCCAAAGATCACAGGCATCTAGTAAAGGTCTGCGGTCTTGTCCCTTACGCACAGAGATTTTTCCAGTTTCTCTGAATCTTTTGATGATGTTATACACTGTTGATGATGAGACCTTCAAAGCCTTTGCAATTTGATGTTGAGGAACATTGTTTTTTAAGTATTCCGCAATTTTTTTCATGCAAGCCTTCAGGGGTTGGAGAGTCTCTGGCCATCTATACTTGTATAGGGGGCTGTATAACTCATTTATTCTCGGTCAGGGCCACGGACTGGAGTCTATCCCAGCATGCTGTGGGTGAGAGGAAGGAACCCACCCTGGGGCGCGTTTCTCAAAAGCGTAGTTGCTAACTCAGTTAGCAACTTACATAGTTTGTCCATTCACATTCAATGGGTCCAACTATGTAAGTTAGCATCTGTGATTTCCCCCTAGACGGCTTGCCAGTCTGTGTCATGGCATGCACCCCTTTCACTTAGTAATACCACTCTGCAAATTAGAATCTCCCCTCATGAACTTGCATACAAATTGTGCAGGAGAAAGACCCCATAATGGATTCAGACTCACAACCTTCTTACTGCATGGCAATGTTGCAGCCCAGTGCACCACTCACAAACTGATTGTGATTTTCGCTTTTATGCTAAAATACTGTATATAAAGAAATACTCACTGGCTTTATTATGCCTACACTGCACTGAGTTAACCCTTAGAGCACTAAATGCGGCTGTTGTTGCTCAAGGATGTGAGATATCAAAATAAAAGATGTTGAAAACCTATCAGGGAGCTGTTTTAAACAAGTTGCAACATGATAGGTTTTCAACAGCACAAGATAATTAAATTTATATAAAAAATTTATTTCGGGGTTAATATGGGATATTGGGGTGATGTCATAGCTTGGGCTGTGACAATTTGAAAACCAAATTGGCAGTCAAATGATGTGCTCGTCTAGTGCTACATTGTTGCAGTCAGACGATACCTGGGTAAAATCTGGCCTTGGATAAAATATACCCCAGAGAATAAAATGTGATTGAATGTGGAGGGTTTAATCTGGCCTGGGGGCGGGGGCAGGGGAATTATACCCCAGGGGGTAAACTGCGCTTGCCCACTTTAACCCGGGTATACTCTATGTTGGGGTATACTTTAGCTTGTTATACCGATACTACAGAGAGTGTGAATCAACAAGTCACTCAGTGGATTTTAGAGGAGTTTGGATAAAGTTTCTTGGCAAACAGGTAAATACCAGAAATATGAATCAAACAGAACAGAAACAGAATATTAATGTGATCATTAAACAGAATACAAAGCCTGCATATCCCCTTTGTGCTAAAAAAAACATAGCATGATAAATAGAACCAAAAGAAAGTTGAAGAAAGAAGAAATGACTAACTAAAATGAAAGGAGTTTCCGTCTGTCTGCCTGCTTGAATGCCTATCTGTCCTTCCAATTTTTTTTTTGTCGAATATCCATTTGAGCGACATTACTCTTGGGAGGTGTATTGCAGAGGACCAAAAGAAGAGTTTTTTTTGAGTGTGAAGTTGTACAGATGAGCGGTTCTTCGGAAAGCTGCAAGCAGCAGTACCTGAGTCCAGGCAGTTTTGAACAGGCACTGCAGTAGTCTAATATTTATTCAGGGCCCATCTTATTGCTGAGGGGTCCCAAGTCAGTCTGTGAGAGCGCACGAGTGCGTGCCATAGTCGTCAGCCCTGCAGCCAGCCGTTGAGTCTGTCAGGATCGCAATGCTCCATTTACTGTGCTCAGGGATCGGAGCGCTGACATGGCTGACAGGCGGAAGGATAGCACCTGCCTCGCTTTCAACGTTCTCCCGCCAAAATATGAGACACAAAAGATTGACACGCACAGAGATGGTCCAACAGCTGACTGACAGCAGTTTTCCATGATTTAATTGGTCGACTGTAGGCTGAGGCTGGGACAGAGGTATAAAATCCAGGGTTTGTAAAAGTCCTCTGTTTCTCATGAACTCAGGCAGCTATGTCATTGGTTAATTCTACCTCCCAATAGGGTTCATCACATAAAGCTAAAGAAGACACTAGAGTGGACAACATCAGAAAACGTGAGATACGTCCACCATCTTGTGTAAGGAATGGGCAGGGGAATTGTGTAATCAAACGCTATACCTGTGCATATGCGACTAGATAGAATGAAATGATTAACACTGAATTTCTTTAACTGTAAAAATATTATGTGTGATAAGTGATAAATCTGTCATCAGCATCAACTTTTGGGTCTATTTTTCACATTTGCTCATGTACAAACTTCACCTAGGGTAAAATACCCTTAGAATCTTACTTCATGTAAATATCATCAACATAATCTCCGTATTCCTCCTCTAAACGACCTTGGTCAAAGGTTTCTTACAATTCCATGCGGGATGCTATCCTTCGGTAAGATGGTGGATGCGAATCTCGGCAAAACTGGTCTCGTGTCCACTCTAGTGTTTTCTTTAGCTCTGTGGTTCATTAGAGCGTCTCATTGGTTGGAACAAAATGCTGGGGAGTGAAACTTGCCTTCCGAACAAGGATTTTCTTCCTCTGGGTTAAGGACAGTGAAGTAAATTTATAGTGCTTGTGCATGTATGTGTATGCATATGCAACATGTTGTAATGTGAATATAGGCCACTAGATGGCAGTATTTACCTTTTTTTTGTTAAGCTCAGAATGGAGTCATGTTTAGACATGTCCTGGACATGTCTGGGGCAAGTCTCAGAAAATAAAAAAAAGAGGTCTAAATGTGGGTGGGGTCTGCAAAAGAGTAT
Organism: Gymnothorax reevesii; assembly: GCA_029721435.1. Lineage (NCBI taxonomy): Eukaryota > Metazoa > Chordata > Actinopteri > Anguilliformes > Muraenidae > Gymnothorax > Gymnothorax reevesii. The sequence continues at coordinate 18,712,355 of CM056579.1, read as the reverse complement.
ATAAGGAAAAGAATTGAGACAGTAAAGTAGTAGGAGAAATTGCAAGAAGATGACCAGACCTGCCATTCTGTTCAAGACCTGTGACGTTTCTTTTGTGGATTTCTTTGACTGTGTTTGAGCATTTTCTTCATCCAGGACATCACCAAGCCACCCCACTAAAAAGGGACTGTAATTATTTCTGTTTTTTCTTATTTATCAATCTTGGTCTTTAGTTGTAGGTTGTTATTAGTCTTTGTCTTTGTTAAAAATTAAATGTGTTTTAGTTGTTAAAACTGTGTTTGTCATCCCTTGCTGTTGCTGTTGTGTTATAAATGTAATAACAAATTGGGGCCATAACAAATTGGGGGCTCAAGGTCCGGGATAGACCATTGTGTGAGTAATTTATTGAAAATCTAACATTCCAAATTGTGAAATTGTTTTTGTGAATTTTCCTAGATATATATTGACAACAGCAATGGATGATTTCTTGGCATCACCAACCGTAGGGGTTTTGAAGTCTTTTAAAAAGACAGAACTGCTAGAAATTTGCAGACAGTTGGAGCTGACAGAGGTAAAACCAGCCATGCGAAAAGCAAGACTGGCTAGAGAGATAGTTGAATATTACATTGATGAAAATGTGTTTGCACCAGGAGATCTGGAACAGTTTCCAGTGGAAAATCCAAATATAGAAATGGAACTTAAATTAAAAATGCTAGAGATTGAAAGGGAGGAAAGAGAAAAAGAAAGGGAGGAAAAAGAGAAAGAAATGGAAGAAAGAGAAAAAGAAAGGGAGGAAAAAGAAAAACAAAGAGAATTTGAGAGGGAAGAAAAAGAAAAACAAAGGCAGTTTGAGTTAGAAAAATTAGCAAGAGAAGAAAAACAAAGAGAATTTGAGTTAGAAAAATTTGCAAGACAGAGAGATTTTGAATTAGAGAAATTGGATAGAGAGGAAAGACTCCAAATGGAGAAACTAAAAATTAAAATTGAAACTAAAAATAAATTTAGTGCCAGTCAGGAGGTAAAACTGGTGCCTCCATTTTCTGAAAAGGATGTTGACAACTATTTCCAGTGTTTTGAAAAGGTAGCAAAGAGTTGCCAGTGGCCAAATGAACACTGGCCTCTGATGTTGCAAACTGTCCTCAAGGGTAAAGCTCAACAAGCCTATTCGGCTTTGTCTGCAGATGATTCCTCTGATTATGAGGTTGTCAAAAAGGTTATTTTGAGAGCTTATGAGTTGGTTCCAGAGGCTTACCGACAGAAATTCAGAGGTCTGAAGAAATCTGAAAATCAGACTTATGTTGAATTTGCTAATGAGAAGCAGGTTTGCTTTGAGCGCTGGTGTACTTCTATGGAGGTCAAGGATGATTTCAACTCACTAAAAGAGATGGTGTTAGTTGAAGAATTCAAGAACTGTGTTAAGGATGATGTTAAGACCTACCTTAATGAGAAGCAAGCACTGAACTTGCAATCAGCTGCCAAATTTGCAGATGAATATGTTCTCACTCATAAGTCCAAATTTCAGTCTAGCAGTAACAATAAATGGTCCCAATTTCAGAAAAAGGGTTACGGTGATACCCAAGATTCCTCACCCAAAGACAAAGACAAATCTGGTGATGGAGCTCAGAAATCCAGTAACAGGTCTGATCAAAGTGTGAAAGCTGACAGTGACAGAAGTGGTCTAGTTTGCAGTTATTGCAAGAAATCTGGTCATGTTACAACTAACTGTTGGTTCCTTAAAGCTAAGAAAGAAAAAGAAAAGGATACCAAACCAAATGCCTTTGTGAAAACAAGGTTAGAAACCCCTGTAGTAGATAACCAATCTGCTAAATTGCCTGCTTCTTGTGGGGCTAAAAAGCCTAATACAGCTGACTTTGTGAGGGAGGAATTTCTTCCATTTGTGTCAGAGGGATTTGTGGCTCTGAATGAGCATACTACTCCTGTCCCCATATATATCCTAAGGGATACCGGAGCTTCTCAGTCACTTTTGTTGATGGACTCCTTGGAGTTACGTGATGAGACCGCTTCAGGGGATTTCATACTTGTACAAGGTATTGAAGGGAGGACTGTATCTGTACCCCTGCGCTCTATATTCTTGAAGTCAGATTTAGTTACAGGACAGGTAAAGGTGGGACTTATGTCAAGTCTACCTATAAAGGGTGTTTCTCTGTTGCTAGGCAATGACCTGGCTGGGGGCAAAGTAGTTTCCCCTGTACATCTTACTTCACAGCCGAGCACTGAAGATGGGGATGAGGACCCATCTCTGTATCCTTCTTGCGCAGTGACTCGTGCTATGGCCAAGAAGGCTAAAGAAGAAGATGATGTGGTGCCGTCCAGTACATTGAATAGTCAGGACTCAGGTGGTTCGCCTCATGACTCTGATTGGCCTACTATGGTTTCTCCATTTGAGGACTTATCAGATACTTTTATCAGTTCTCTATTCAGCCAGCCGGATGGGTCTGGTGATTCTGATGTGTCTGGAGACTTGTCTCTGTCCAGAAAGCGGTTGATTGAGGAGCAAACTAATGATCCTGAAATTTGTGTACTAAAGAGGAGAGCCCTTCCTGATAAAGAAATAGACGCAGTTCCAGTTGGGTATTATCTCAAGGATGGTGTGTTGATGCAGAAGTGGCGCCCTCCTGATATCCCTGCCAATGCAGATTGGGCAGTGGTCAGGCAAATTGTTGTTCCGAAGGTCTATAGGAATGAGATCTTAACAATGGCTCATAGTTTACCTTTAGGAGGTCATCTTGGTGTAAACAAGACTGTTGATAAGATCATGAAACACTTCTTTTGGCCTGGGCTTCAGAAAGACGTTTCCAACTTTTGCAAAACCTGTCACACTTGTCAGGTAGTTGGAAAACACCAGTTAGACCCACCTGTAGCTCCATTGCAGCCTATCCCAGCATTTGGGGAGCCATTCTCTAGGGTCATTGTTGATTGTGTTGGTCTATTACCCAAGACTAGATCTGGAAATCAGTACTTGTTGACAATCATGTGTGCATCTACCAGATTCCCCGAAGCCATACCTCTACGTAACATCAAGGCAACTGCAATCTCGAAGGCTTTGATAAAGTTCTTCACGTTGTTTGGCCTTCCCAGGGAAATTCAGTCTGACCAGGGGAGCAATTTCACCCCAGGATTGTTTCAGCAGGTTGTGTATGAACTAGGTGCAAAGCAGATTCTTTCTAGTGCCTATCATCCAGAAAGTCAGGGTGCCTTAGAGCGGTTTCATTCCACTCTCAAGACAATGATGAGGACTTATTGTTATGACCATGAGAAAGACTGGGATGAAGGGGTTCATTTGCTGTTGTTTGCAGCTAGAGAAGCAGTGCAGGAATCTACTGGATTCAGTCCATTTGAGCTAGTGTTTGGTCATGAAGTGAGAGGACCTTTGCTATTATTGAGTGAACAATGGCAAGAGGAAGAGCCGCAAATCAGTCTGTTAGACTATGTTAGCAAGTTCAAGGAAAGATTGCGTGCCGCTTGTGACCTTGCCAAAGAGAACTTGAAATCAAGTCAGGGAAAAATGAAAACTTGGTATGATCATAAGGCTAGAAGCCGTGAGTTTAAACCAGGAGACAAGGTCCTTGTGTTGTTTCCCTTGCAGTCCAATCCATTGCAGGCTAGATTTCATGGTCCTTATGAAATTCTGACAAAACTCAATGATCTCAATTACATTGTGAAGACTCCAGATAGGAGAAAACCAAAACAACTGTGTCACATTAACATGCTGAAGCCTTATCATGACAGAAATGCTAGGGTTGCAGCTGTCACTTCAGATTCTCCAATGGTCGAAACGTGTGAAGATGAGGGGGAGTTTCAAGATGATGAACCAAGAATTAAAGCTGAAGTTCTTTCATGTAAATTGTCAAACACTGAAGTGTTGCAAAATCTTGATGTAAAACTCCAGCACTTAGAACCCTCACAGAGAGATCAGTTTGAAAGGTTGATCAAGAAATATGAGGATTTGTTTCCTGATGTTCCAAAGAGAGTTACTATAGCCTCTCATGATGTAGATGTTGGTGATGCCAAACCAATAAAACAGCATCCATACCGGATGAATCCTGAAAAGAGAAAGATTGCTGAGAAAGAGGTTGAGTACATGTTAAAACATGATATTATCAGACCCTCCAACTCCGATTGGAGTTCACCCTGTGTGCTAGTTCCAAAACCTGATGGAAGTACTAGATTCTGTACAGATTATCGCAAAGTCAATGCTGTAACTAGAACTGATGTGTTTCCAATACCTAGGATTGATGATTGTATTGATAGTGTAGGGCAAGCAAAGTTTCTGACCAAGATTGATTTATTGAAGGGTTATTGGTGTGTGCCTTTGGCTGAGAGGGCCAAGAGCATCTCTGCTTTTGCCACACCATCTGGATTGTACCAGTATGAAGTCCTACCCTTTGGCATGAAAAATGCCCCAGCCACGTTCCAAAGGATGATACAGTCTACAATCGCCGGATTGCCACACACGGGTGCGTACATCGATGACCTGATCACACGGAGTGACTCCTGGGAAGAACATCTTAAAGATGTAGAGACGTTGTTCCAGCGCCTGACCCAGGCTAACCTGACTGTTAACCTGAGCAAGAGTGACTTTGGTTGTGCTACTGTCACCTATCTTGGCTACGTCATAGGCCAGGGTAAGGTGGCACCCATAAATTCTAAAGTCCAAGCCATCATGGACTTTCCAGTTCCTGACAACAAAAAAGCTTTGCGCCGCTTCCTTGGAATGATCGGGTACTACCGCAAGTTCTGCAAGAACTTTGCTGAGATTGCTCTCAGTCTAACTAACCAACTGAAGAAAGGCGTAAAGTTCACCTGGAATGATGCATGCCAGAGAGCCTTCGATCGCCTGAAGTCTCTGCTGTGTCACTTCCCCGTGCTCAAATCTCCTGACTTCAACAAACCGTTCTCCATCGCGGTCGATGCTAGCGACCAAGCTTGTGGATCTGTGCTCCTACAGAGAAGTGACTCTGATGACATTGAGCATCCCGTGGCATACTTCTCCAGGAAGTTCAATCGCCACCAAAGGAACTATTCCACAATAGAGAAGGAACTGTTGGCTCTGGTCCTTTCTTTACAACACTTTGAGGTTTATGTTTGTACAGGACAAAAGCCAATAATTGTGTACACTGACCACAATCCGTTAATGTTTTTGAGTAAGATGAAAAACAAGAATCGGAGATTGTTGAATTGGAGTTTGATTTTACAGGAGTTTGACTTGGAAATTAAGCATGTGAAGGGTACAGACAATGTAATTGCTGATTGCTTATCCCGTGTTTGAATGTGTATATATATATCATGTGTTTGAATATTGTATGATATGTATATATAGACAAGTGTTCACTTAACCATTTTGTATTGAAAAGAAAAATTTTGCCTTTATGAGTCAAAATTTTTCCCTTTTGGAATGGAGGTGTAATGTGAATATAGGCCACTAGATGGCAGTATTTACCTTTTTTTTGTTAAGCTCAGAATGGAGTCATGTTTAGACATGTCCTGGACATGTCTGGGGCAAGTCTCAGAAAATAAAAAAAAGAGGTCTAAATGTGGGTGGGGTCTGCAAAAGAGTATATAAGGAAAAGAATTGAGACAGTAAAGTAGTAGGAGAAATTGCAAGAAGATGACCAGACCTGCCATTCTGTTCAAGACCTGTGACGTTTCTTTTGTGGATTTCTTTGACTGTGTTTGAGCATTTTCTTCATCCAGGACATCACCAAGCCACCCCACTAAAAAGGGACTGTAATTATTTCTGTTTTTTCTTATTTATCAATCTTGGTCTTTAGTTGTAGGTTGTTATTAGTCTTTGTCTTTGTTAAAAATTAAATGTGTTTTAGTTGTTAAAACTGTGTTTGTCATCCCTTGCTGTTGCTGTTGTGTTATAAATGTAATAACAAATTGGGGCCATAACAATGTAAAGACAGTCATTTAGATTTTTGACTAAATTTGTTGGGATCACTTAATCACTGAATTCGGGACAATTTCTCTCCACAGCAAAAAAATTGGGACAGAATGGAATCTTGTACAGAACGTGATACCATTTCTTCTAAGGTCACTGTTAACAAATCTCCTGATAGTGGGGTGGGATGTGATTCTGCTGAATGACTTTAAAGTGAGGGACAACTTTTGCACAAAATTAAAGTTCAATTCATGAATTACCCTAGTCTATATATTATGACTTGGATTTTTTGTCATTTTTTTAAAATGAATTTGTACAATGCTTCAAATAACGAGAATGCGACTGTAAAATAAAAATAAAAAAACTGAAGGTTGCCATTTTTTTCATTGCGCGAAAAAGGTTTAGCCAGTGAGAGGTCGAGGAACGCTTTGGCAATCGACATCAAACTGATCATAACTGAACTCATTTTGCACTAAACTTGAGTTCCTTTCTTAACTTTCATTAGTTAATGCACAAGCTGGTGTTGGTTGTCTAGCTTTCTACCTTTTTTCTACTCTCTACCCTTTCTGTGTTGGTTGTCTAGCAACAGGAGATTTGTTTATGTCCCCTTTTTTCTCTCATTGTTTGTTTCTATTCTACAAAGTAGACATGAGTGAAATGTGAGTTGTCCTCCGTATTTATTGTATTGAGGGGATATTCACATTATCACAGGTATTAACATTACTGTAATGAATTATAGTTCTGGAACCTGGGAAGTTCACCGCAGATTTGATTTTGCACTGGTAGCATGTTTAGCGCCAATTCTTGTTTTAGCTTTTGCGGGTATTCTCGCTGGCATCATTGTTATATTACATGAGCTGTGCATGTGAAATAGGTTACTCATACTATATATGGATATAATAATATAATGGATATATATATATATATATATATATATATATATGCAATCTCATTCCTTCTTTTGGGAAAAGCATGCATAATAATCGATCTATATCCATTCATACATCAGACTATGTGTCCCTACTAAGCCCTTTATAAAAGGGTGAACTGTCTCCTGCCTCCTGTCTACGTCTTGCTGGAGAACTGTATTGTGGGTGGACATTTTAGTCAGTCCCAAAACTCTCAGAATAGATATTATGCTAAACACATTTCACTATTTGCTATTTATTTGTCCCGTGTTCACTTATGCAATTGAATGATTCTTCATAGATTGTTACATTGACGTGCCTTCGCCTGTTGGGTGTTTAAACTCTCAGGAAAACACACACTTCAGGCCTTCACTGGGAGCCTTTTTACCTCAGTCCATTGAAAAGCAATAGGACATTTGATGTCATTAAAGGTTGCTTTCAAAGCGGAAGTGGCGGCTTCCATAAGTGTTTTGATCTGTATGTTGAAGTTTTAATCATTCAGTCCAGTTTTGTCTGAAAATTAGCAGTTATTTTGTAGTATCTAAGGGGCAGTTCTTTTGTTTGCAGTTCGCTTTACGCAAAAGGTTGTATTTCACTTTTACAAGTGACCTGACCTGTCATTGCCAAATGACTTTAGAGATAAAATTAACATTGCTGAATGACTTTAGGGAATAATACAGAATTGCTGAATGACCTCAGAGAACAAGTCGTTATTGCTGAAACGCTACAGCGAATAAACAGCGATGAAAAATGGCCTTGACAAGGGGATGATAAACACTGTCTCCTCATTTTGACATTGTGTCATAAAAAGAAATAAGCTTTCTCTCAGTTATGTTGTTTCTATTAATCATGTCACCCAGGGGAAAATGTGTAGGTGAAAGTAGGTTAAACCGAAATTTACACCAGCATTAGGAAGTGCCGCCTCTCCCAAATAATTTCTGAAATTAATGAAAAGGATTGCTGGTAGGGGGCTAGCCATTTCCGCTTGAGCGAACATTGACAGTATACACTTCACTGTGAGCCAGGGGCACATCCGCTGCAAATTTTAGCGGACTGACAGGTGACCTGAGCATTTCGGCTTGTGAGGCATTTACACCCTGGATAAGATGACATCCTGTTCCATTTTACTCCACCTATCATTCAACTCAAGAAGAACTTAACAGGTAGCCATTTCTTTTGATGGCATGATATGTCCTCCCGGCAAACTAAATTGGACATCAGATTACCTTTGCACTACTCTCTCCAAAACTACCATCAAATGGCATATCAATAAAGTTATTTCCAGTGTTGTGTAATATGCACTGACACCATTCCTTCATAGCACAAAAATTTTGTAATGAAGCTTGGATTCAGAACAATAAATGTAATCATGCCTTTTCAATTTTACCAATGGAGTTTATGTATTTGACCGTCTTTGAAAGAAGCTTAATTTCTATCAAATGCTGTTTACAATTATGTTTTCTGATTAGCGTATTATTTACTGGCATCATGACTGATTGCAAACAGCTTCACTAATTACTTAATTAATAAACAAATTTATTAATGTCCTTACTGTTTTTTGGTTGTGGACCCTCCAAAACGGGGACAAAAGTAAGATTCAGATTTGGTCAATGGCAACCTGGTTAAAAGTGCGCAAATTCAGAACACTAACTCAACTGAGGTATCTGTAAGGTGACAACCAAACAGCCCAGTGTTGCCATCAGGCACTAGCCAAGCAAACTCAACCAAATTAAACTTTAACTTCTTCCCTCTCTCACAATATTCTTATGATGAGGATGCATGTTGCCCAGCCTGCTGTCACGTTGAAGCCTTTATTCTGTTACCAGGATAAATTATTCACAGCTGGTCAAACAAAAGCATTAAAACTCATTGCTCAACCTTCCTGACCATTATTTGATGCATACGGCTTGGTAAATGAGGTGCTTGTGTCAATAACTTCACGAAAAAGTAGATGCCCGGGAAATTACCTTTTGTACGCACTTTTTGTATGTGTTGCATTCAGCACAGTAAGGAGAAAATTTATTCTGTTGCTAAAACACCAAAGCAGGCAACTTTGTTTGAAGGCAGTTTTCAAAATGACTTCATTATAGTCTGTCTCAATTGACAAGAGAAATGGCAGTAGAGGCATTTCTATTTCAATAGGGGACTTGCTTATGCAGTAGCTTTGCTCCAAGAACATCAATGCTGCCCAATATTTTCCACAAGTCGCAAATACATATATCAGGAGCGATTTGCTGCACAGTGCAATAACTGGTCAATAGGCCTGGTTTCAAGTAATGCCATTGATGCTAGTAAGGCACGAAGACATTAATGCATAATTATGTGGAGATATCATCTATATCCAACTTAGTAATCATCCACTTCAAGGTCTGCTCCTAGCTCTACCCAGAGCTGAAAACTGTATTCTCAGATATACTCTGACTTTGAAAATATCATTATGCTTAAAGTCCTGGCAGAAATGAAAGCCATTTGAGGCTTTGGAGTGCAAAATACTGCCTTCTTGGCATTGCTTTTCATTCCAGTCTGCATACCAACCTGAGTGTTATTGATGTCTACCTGGATTTTGAATAATGCATCTCGCCTGCAGAGTGCTTCTGGTGCCCCCCCCCCCCCCCCCCTCCCCCTTACAATTAACTTGGACATTTACAACGCAAAAAATCTTTTTGCCCTCACAAAACCAATGACATAGGCAATGATTGGCCTTGGTATTTCTTTTGAACCAAACCTTGGTGATGTTACTGGTTTTGCAGTGGCAAAATAGTTTTGCACTTGCAAAAGGTCCTAGTGAATCTGACCCAGCATGAAATTCATTTATTAATGGAATTCTTGCATTTTCCATAAGTGGGGCAACCAGAGAGAAGGCACAGATCTCGCAGTATCACGCTGTAGTACGCACTGTGTTTCAGTTTAAGCATGCATCAGGATGTATGCTTGAGCCTGATTATTTATTTCATAAAGTACATTGCATAATTGAAAATAAAAGGTCAAGAATAATGTTGTTAATCAATGGGCGCAAACACAAACAAGCACCACGATTGATTAAATGCTTGTAATTTCTTGCCTTTGTTTTCTGGGAACAACATTCTTGCAATCTTGTGGGAAAACGTTGCTTGATTACGAAAGCAATCTTTTTACATGAAGACCGTGGCGTCGAAGTGTCCTGTAGGGCTTGATTAAAAAGTACTTTAAGCAGTCAATATAAAACCAATTAATATCAGTCGGATCTAGGTGTCTATTGTTTAAACTCGATCATTGACATCTGCTTTGTGATGTCTTATATATGATGCCATAAATAATCAGATAATAGTGTTTCAACGCGGTTCTCAAGGGCACAGACACTGCTTTTGAGAACCTCCTCAAAATAGTCACGGACTTTTATGAAAATAATCTTTGCTCAGGGTTAAGTGATTTTTCCCCCAATCATAATCATATCCAATTCATTTTTTCCCCTCTTTAAAATACCCCCAACCAAATGGACAAATCCTGAATTCAGCTGCATTTAGCAGCCAAATGAGAGCTGACTTCTTTCCAGTTCTAGTCTGTCTGTATCTCTCAGCTTGTTCATATACCTACTTCAGGCAGTTTCTGGAAAAGACAAGGAGATGTCGAGGAAGCAAAGAATCCCGTTGTAAGAAATGAATTGGAAGACTTCAAAAAGGCTATTATCGGAACTGAGCCTTAATTACTGTCAGAATTGGTTTAAACTGACTCAAGCCTGCATCATTCAACACATTCTGACAAACCCTCCAGGTGCGGAGAGAATTTTACCCGCAGATTAAAATTTGGTTCTTGCATGATAGAATGTAATTATGACTATCTGTGTTATGCTGGAGGGGATACGAGAATGTTTGAGTCTAAAAGTTTTGAGATGTTCCCTTATACTGTATTGCTATCCCAGTGGGTTCTGGGGTTAGAACACTGTATTATCAATATAATATCAGAGCAATTATATCCTACAGGCTGTGATTTTTACGGCTTTACGCCTCCCAGCCAAGGCCTTCATGACCGACCCTGATCTCGAAAGCTGAAAGGGAGGGAAATCACTCTCTACTGAAAAGAAAGCTGAATGACTGCGCCTTACAATGGACCTGTTCTTGGTGAAAGAAATTCTGATTTTACAAAGGTCTGCAGTGTAATCTGGCCAACAGGAGATGCAATGAAAGCACGTACCATGTGACATCGTACTTCCACTGCAAGTAATGAAGATTTAAGAAGAACCTGAGATTAATCCACTCCATAGTCCCTTGCTCAACATTGGATTCGACAGATACTGAGATCAACCAGAAGCCATTGACAAAATGGCCGATAGTAGTTAAAAATGCTTTCTCTGTGAACGAATCAGGTAAGCCTTATGAGAATAAATTTATGACAACCTAAAAAGCAACAAATGTTGGAATGCATGCATCATTAAATGTACAACGTAAAATGTATTTGTCCTCAAAGTCATAAAAAGAGCACCATGGTACAGACATTTGACTCAGGCATCAATCGGCCCGCCCTGATGCAGAGTGATTAGCCGCAGCTGTATAAGTTTAAGGTCCCTATTCTGATGACTCTGTTGACCACCAGTGGAGGACTCAGCTCCCAGCCCTTGAGCATCACTGTGACCGCGGGGGTCCTGTGTGTGCTTATGCGTTTCACAGCTGCCAGTTTCTCTTTAGAATTAGTTTCCCCTCTCTGACGTCCCCCCTGTTTGCCAGTCGCCTTTTCTCTGACTGAGAAATTGGCTTTAAAAATAGACTCAGGGTGAAAGAAGGGAGGCAATCCATTAGCCCAGCGGAGGGAACGCCGTCCGGGGCATCATTAGGAAATTGACGCCGCTCGAAGATGAATGCGCCTGCTTATGATAAAACTCGGATGCGTTTTGCGGTAACGGTTCAGAGTAATGATACTGTCATCGATTGGGGGGGACCCACGCTCTCGCTATAGTATCTGATTTACAACACATCGGCTTTGTGAAGAATGTTCCTCAGGGAGTCCTTATGTTGTTGCAGATAATACACATATAATGCATGATGGTGTTCACAGTTTGCCAGATAAGTTTTTAATTATTCTTTCTTTTTTTTGTGAAAGACTTTTGTGGATCGCTAACACACAGGTCATCAGTGTGTGTGTGTGTGTGTGTGTGTGTGTTTGTTTGTGTGAATGTAAGTGAGAGATTTTTGTGGTGTACAAAAATCAGTGTGTGTAATTTTAGTGCTTTAGCTGTCAATGGCAACAACTGTTTGCTAAAAAATGAGAAATATTTAAAACTGTTCCATCGTCAAGATTTTGCTTCCAGCTGGAGTTACACCACTGCCAGATGTCCATTTAAATGAGGCTATGTTTTCTCATTAATGTGACCAACAAATCTTCATCACACAACAAATACAATATCAGGACATGTAATGAAATGAAGACTCACAATCCTTGAACTTCATGCTGTTTGTATATTATGCATTAATGCACTCTGCTGTCAATGTGTACATTTTTCCATCTCACTGGAGCTCCATTTGGCACAAGAAATGGAAAGCTGCTTCATTCTATGAGAATTAACTTCACTGCAACATTTTACAAATAAATATGAACAGAAAATAAAAAATCCTGCGTAGAATCCGCTTGTTGTATAAGTGTGAAAGCGTTACAACCTGAAAATGGTGTTTTTTGAATTGAAGCCAAATTTTCTGTTGCTGCCGAAAAGGAGCCAAAGAATATCCCTGCTTCTCATCCAATCACAGTAGTGAGACAACTTGACATCACATCATGCAGTGCTCAGTCTTATCCAATCAGAGTAGCAGCTGATAGGAATGGCGCCAGATTGCAACTTCCCGTTTACACAGTTTTCTCACAGCTTGAGAAGCCCTTATGCGTCACAGGATCATTATAGCCAGACGTTTAGAACCAAATTTGTTCAAAGCACAAACCAGATATTAATAGCTACCACTCCAATTAAGAAAAGCACTTGGCAGGTCAGTGGAATGACCCAAATCCCTGATGTTCTAACGCAGGCCTGATGGAGGCGATCCAGCCCCAGCTGTTCAGGGACGGTGGTCTCCAGCGCTGTGGCACAAAGTAGAGACAGAAAAATTTTAAAATGGGCTTTGACAGTAAAGGTTCTGGGCATGATATTAGCACAACCAATAGACTCATTTCAAAAATCAATCCATCAATCCAGTGCTTCTCAGACCTGTCTGGGAGGCCCACCTGTCCTGCATGCGTTAGATCTCCCCCTGCTCCAGCTCAGGTGATTCACATGATCAGCTAAACACCAAAAGCTGATTGATAATAAAAGGATCATTTAGATCACCAGTGCTGGACCAGAGAAAGATCTCAAACACGCAGTGACTCTTCAGGAGAGGTTTGAAAAGCACTGCATCAATGATCTAGCCTGGTCTGGGAGTGTAATGCAGGGGGCTGAACCCTATCCCAACGTGGATTTGGTCAGATTGCGCAGGGCTGTGCTCTGTGGTCCCCAGTCTATTATAGACAGTGGCGGTCGGTGGACAGAGAACTAGGAGGGTGATATACATGTCTTTAAACTGCTTATTAGTCTTGATCTGTTTTCAGTCTTTTTCCCTGGTGAAAAACACTTGAACTTTCCCCTCTCAGGTGTAGCTAATTCTCTTCCTTAAGATGAGAAATCAAATGCACCAGTTGAATGCAAAAAGAGGGCATTTCAATCTTTTTCAATTAAACAATCATTACGCACAGGTTTGACGATTTGCTTAGGATGTGACAAAATTTAACACGGAAAATCCACAGGGGCTTTTTCGAGAAGAGTTGCCTATTAAGGCATGTGAATTAAACATTTTATAGAATTTATTATTCACTCGCATAAACATTTCATTATAAGGGAAACTAATATGTTGACCAAGAACAATGATTGAAATTGGGTCACTAATCTCATTCGTTTCAAGGGATGTTATCCACCCCCCCAGTTTTCCGTCCACCGCCCGCCACCAATTATGGGGTCATTTAAAACAATGACCAGCAACATATTTCTGTAATGTTTTGTCTTTCACAAGTTTTCCTCAACACCTCAACACCCAAGTGATCTGTCAGTGTATTGTGTCCTCATGTCTGTTGTTTGAAATGACCAGGTTAGTGATCGTCAGCCGAAGGTTTTTCTCGTCTTCTCCTCAACTAGTTAATGGTTAAAATATATGTGTCAGGGGCCTGCAGCAGGCTAGTAAATGACATATCTGGTCAAAATTTGTAGTCAGAATTTTTGTTGTGAATCTGGAAATACTTGGACAAGCTGTAGAATTCTTGTAATTCTTGTGTGTAATTCTTTTCTTAACTTCAAAGATCCCTTGATTTCATCAGAAAACCTACCCTACGGCACTAAGTTTACAGGGTTGCATAATTCTGTGTTTTCACAGGACATTGTATCTTTTACAGATGATTTTGGAATTATGATTTGAGTTGTTTTAAGTGATTAGAGCAGCTAGTGATAAGCGAAGGACCCTCCCATCTACGGTTCACACACTTCCTGTCAACTTCCTGGTTCAGCGATGAGCCAGTCTCATCCCTTGCCCAAAGAGGAAGTAACTTTTTTTTTTCGCGCTTTATAAGTATTTCGATTTTAAAATATGCAGAAGTTGCATGGATGCCATTGAATGATATGTGTTTTGGTTGATTTCCATTGGGTGATCCATCCATGTGAACTTTGATCAGGGATGGTTTTTGACTATGATTGAAATGGTAAATCCTCCTGGACTTGTTTTCTATAGCTAGTCCTTTGCAGTCATCTCTAAGGGAAAGCTTTGCATTGCTGTGGATCAAGGCATGATGTAAGATACTTCCAAAGATTCAGTTAAATGCACCTGGCTGGTTTAAAGTACTATACAGCTAGATAAAATAAATGTTGACCTCCAACATTTGGATCCACATTATGTTCGTTAAACACTGAAATGTCAAAGAACAAGAAAAAAGTGTGCCCAGATAGCGAAATTCTTCTGGTCCATATCCGGCCCACACCTGACACATTCATCCGGCCCACATACTGCATGGAATGATGGCACTTGTGCATATGATGCAGCAAATGTGGGCCAGTTTTGGTTCACTTACAGACTGACTATTGTCACTTTGCCACATATTTGCCAATTGTGGACCAAATTTTTTTTGTGATTTTTGGGCCAAATTCAGCATTTACCACATGGGCCACTTTAGGCTCACATCTGTTTTCTTCGGGCCAAAGTAATGCCAAAAGTGCCGGATCGTTGCCTGATGTGACCCACATCCGCACGCAATCTGGGTGGCCATTTAGAATGGATCGCATGTCCTTTGAGTGCACAAATACTACATCTTCAGCATTTTGCAATGGGCCTTGGTGATCAGTAATATAAATGTACAATACTTTAAAGTGACAAGACAGTTTCTTCATTGGGATTACAATGTGGTTAGTTCAAGAACTAACTGAACAAGAACATTGATATTGCTTCATCGCCTTTGGTAAAAAAAAAGGTCAGTAATAATAATGTCTCAGCAGGAATGCGTGTCTGTATGTCCCGTCTTCTCCCACACAGTCTAAATCAGGGTCATGATCGCCGTGCAAAAATTTCAAATGAATCATAAAAATTCACAAGATGTGTTCCTTTGCCTGCATTTATTAACAGGATTTAAACAAGAACTGAATGCTGAATACTGCGTCTCTGTCAGTACTCCCCAGTTCTGCCATTATTTTATTACTTTTATGTTATCTGAGCCTGTTTGTCTCAGTTAATTAGTTAATTGTTCATGTGCTTTTGTTTTCTTTCCCTGGTGTTCGCCCCGCTCCCTCGTGTTTCTGCTTTTTATCCTGTGCTTTTCTGTTATGTTTGTGCCTTTCCCTCACTGCCTCTGTCCTGTGTTTATCTTAATTTCCCATCTTTACGTGTTCATGTTTACATTTCCCTTCGGCGTGTGACGTCTGCCGTCTCCCCAGTAGTTTAATTGATTGTTTCTTCGTTGATCGTCTCTTGCCTTCCCTCTCACACTCTCCATGCTTTTCTCCTCTCCTGAATCTCTTTCAGCTCGTTGATGTTTGAGTTTATCTCCCTCTGTGTTTCTGTGTCCTGTGCTGTTCGTCTGCGTTTATTCTCCTCCTTTGCTAAGCTGCTTTCACACCGCACGCGAAACAAATTTTTCACACGGCAGATTACGTCTTTGCATTGACTTTGAATGTAATCTGTCGTGCGAAAAATTTGTTTCGGGTCCGGTGTGAAAGTGGCTTCACCCGCGCATCTTACCTGATTTTTTTTTTTTCCACCACTAGTTTTTGGAATTGCCCTTTGTGTCCCGTTTCTCCTGCCTGAATTCAGCGTTTGGCCTGTTACTTTCGACATCTTGGATTCCCTTTCTGGGCAGCGTCTCGCCCGCCTGGGTGTCGCTGCCGCCTGTTTACTTCCATTTGCGTCAAAAACTTTTGGTTTATTCCACTTTTTTTTGTGTCTGAGCTCGGGGTCCTCAGCACCTCCCGTGTCAGCGTCTCGGGATGGGAAAGCAGAGGGTCTAACCTCGCTGTCGAGCTCGAACGAGCGACTTCTTTGATGGCTCCTTCCTGACGCGGCTCACCCTGCTGCTGACAGGAAGTCCAACGGACTGCATTTCCTGCGGTCGTTTCCTTCACCCCCTCAGCTGCCTCTGGGCATTTATGCGCGACAGCCGCTCGACTGGCCTCGCTCCACTAAGCTGGTTTTGTGGACTCTACAGTTGGGATTTCACAGTTTGAATCTTTCATGCCTCCACAGCCTAACAAGTGTGGCAGAGTGAATAGTAAAGCAGTGAGCGAGTCGGGGATTGTCATTTGGAGCATCAGGATATTTTATCACGAAACGCATGTGGAAGGTAAAGGCATTGCCTGCCTGTCATTTTCCTTGTGATTATGAACTGATTTCTTTCATGATTGCTACTGAAATCAGCTTCAATGGCATTTCAGTTGAGAATCTCAGTGCAGCTAAGTTCACTCAAATTAAGGAGAAATTTCATTGATGTAAAGTCTGGCAGGTTGATGTGGGGCGTTCAGAGAATGACTGACAACCAGTCCCAACTCAGTTTGTAGGGTAAACCTTTGAAGGGAAGTTTATTGCAAGCGTTGATATTTTATTTTTATAACTCCATTGCTTTCTATTTCCCGAAGTGAGTGCTAAATCACCATTACATCGTTTGCTTAAGACCAGTCCAAACACATTTTTGATGTAAGACCCTCAAGGCCCATGACAGACCATACATTTCGACAAAATTCTTAGGTCATGTGCGAGCATTCTCCAGTCTGTAGTCGTATAATCTTTCGGTGATTTTAAAAGCATGTAAAAAAGGAGTTTTAGGTCAAAATTACAAGACCATAATACGAATGAATGACAATACTGCTTTGGTGGAAAAAATGACTGAAAAGAGTTAAAATTCTTGAATCAATGCAATGTGATGGAGATGAACTTGACTTGGCAGTTAGGATTTCCTCAAACACGTTATTTGCCGTAAGATACCACCTAATCCCCTTTGAGAACTTTACCCCCTCCCTTAACCCCCATCCAAATTCCACAAACATTTATCTTAAATGAGGAAACAGTATGATGTGCCAAATAGAATTAACTGTGCGATCTCTAGAATTTGCCTGGGCTGCAGTGGCGCATAAAGTGGGTACGCAATCTATGCAGTGCATGGAGGCACTTCGCTAAGGGGGGCCCCCAGACATCAGCTGCAAGCAGATGAAGATACAAGATTATGATATTTACAAGATTATAGAATTTAAGGGCGTGCAATATAGTGCGCAATATCAACAAAATAAAATGCATCTCTCACCCCCTCGTGTCTCCCCCCAACCCTATCCCCCTGCTCAACAAAATGTGTAGCACGAAAAAGAATGCCACCTACCGCCCGGTCATCAAATAATTACATGGAATATATTGGGTGTATGTGTTGGGGGGGGCGCTGTTGTTGTCCTTGCATACCCCCCCAAAAATGGGTAGCTGTGCTCCGGCTGGGCTGTAAAAGGAAAATTTAAGTAAGCCAACTAAATTTTTCTTGCAACGGTGGTCTGTGCAGGACTGAAAAATTGGACGGAGCAAGAAGTGGATCCCCTGCCTGAATTACAAAATTAAACGGAGGAAAAGAATTTACAGGTTGTGGTTTGACCTTGTCGGTACAAACCCTGTGAATGGCACAGAGGTGACTTCATCTTTGTAGGGACTGTCTCTTTTCCCCCCGTCTGATTCGGCGCTGACCGCCAGGCAGTGTCATTACCTGTCAAAAGCGGGGTGAAACTACATCAGTGTCAAGCGAGTACAGATTAAAAGCGCTGCTATTTCAGCCGGCAGTGTTTCTTTCTTCATCGCTGAAGGTGAGCAACTACATTTTACAATAAAGGTCAGGTAAATCAGAAGTGAAACCTGATGTATGATGAGAGGCCTGAATTCACTCGGTGTCAATTTTTTGTACACTGCACTGGTTGCCTTCTATTAAAACTCACATTTATTATTTTTAAGTGAAGCTCTTCCTTGGCTTTTATTTTGAAACTAAGTACAAATACATTCTGAGAGCACATCAGCATGGGGTTGGTCCCAGTGATTGCACAGCAGAATTCCCTCTTAAATTAACCAGCAAAATTTAACTTTTCACTCCAGCCTGTTTCTGGCCTGTTTTAGTTTTTTAGAAATTTTTGTTTAGTTTATTGATATGATAGATGTGCTCAGGCCACACAACTTTATGAGGTGCATAATTTACCCTTACAGCTGTGTAATTAGGCCTGTGTGAGCTTCTTTCCAAGGATGCAGGGAAAACTAGGACGACGAATAATTTCAATACCGCTTTCGTTTTGGAAGACTAGGGGCTCATTCCTACTGCTTCTGTTCCAGCAATGTCCTCTATATTTGCTATCCTTGAGAAGGCAAGGGAAAGAGACATGACGGTCTTGAGATGTGAGAAGTCAGAGAAAGGTGAATTGGGGGAAAGAGAATGCTGTCGCTCTTCAAACATCACTGCGAAGAGGCGTCAGTCACGGGCATTGCAGAGTCAGAGAGGTGGAATCACCTCAATGGTTCACAGGTGATGTGGAAAGTGTTTGGAAAATGATTCCTCTAAGGATGGACTTGTCTTCCCTGACTCCAGATACCTTTGAGAAACTCCTTTCCTTACTCCTTGAAAGCTCTACAACACATTTTGAGCTTTGTTTCATCACTCAATTTGTCAGGATAATGGATAACTTTAAGATTAACTTGTGAAAACTTGAGTTCAATATCTAAAACTTGTCATGACTAGCAGAGTTAAAAAAAAGAAAAGAAAAGTAAGTTCACGTAACTTCATGGGGCTGTCATCTCTTGCAGTGTAACAGATTGGGATGTTCTTAAAGATGGTGGGCCTCTTCTTTGTGGGTCAGGAAAGGATTGCAAATAAATGCTGGATCTGCCTTATGGACCCTCCTCAACTGCAGTTAAAACAGCATAAATGCCACATAGACCCTCATTTCCAAGTTGCTGGAGGGTAAAGCATTTGAAGGGATGATTGATTGCTGTGAAGGTTGTGCATTTTGTGTGGAATTTAGGTCAAAGTGATGAAGTCCAGGTCTCAGAACCAAGGTGGAGGAAGGTGTGGCGAAAGTCAGACACTAATTGGCCGTTTGGGGAATTTAATTAAAACTGTATTATTAATGCAAGCTTCCAATTTGACCATCAATGTGGGGTGGTTTTTATCCATTTGCCCAACATCTTTGAAGGCTTTTAAATTGACAAAATTTGTTCAGTGCATTTGGCAGCACTTCAGTCTGTGACCGCCAGGATGTACAGTGTACTGCGTTCACACCATATGCCAAAGCTGACAAAGTACGAACGTTTCCCATAAGAGATTCCTAGTTGTATCATTATTACAAGTGAATGTTGACGGGAGCTCTATTTAGAAGTTGGAACTTCATACTTTTAGCAAATACTATTTGATGAGAATTCAGCAATATACTGTGGAAGGACCCAGTCACCCCATGTAGCGCCTCCTGCATGAAATGCCCCCCTATTTTCTCAATAAACTGTATAAAAAGATGGACGAAGCAACCATGACGTCTAATTAAGCACGTGCGAGAGATCTCACAGAAACACAGGGAGAGGCAGAGAAAGCCAAGCAAGAGGCGGAGACTAGAACAGGGCGATTGCTGAGATTGAATTAGTAATAATTAGTGGTGCAGCTTTACAAATTAACCAAAGTGTTCATTAGTAAGTTAGTAATATATACACGGATTAGTTGAGATAGTAGACTATGATACACAATATAATTGTTAGTATTAATTAGTAATCTAGGAAAGCAAGGCGAAGGAAGCAAACGAGAATTGAAGTAATAATATGAAACACCAGAGACCATTGAAATCACCAGGTAAGCACACAGACTGGGGAAACGGACTGTACCAACTGATCACAAGACAGGGGAGACCAGTGCAATGAGACGTATAACGGCAGGAACAGAAAACGGGAGTGTGCAATAACCAAAAAGAATAAAGAAAAGACATAACCATGAACATCAGGCATGACATCAAAACACATGACCATGACAGCAAGTGCTGCGTCCATCTTTTTATGCAGTCTGTGATTTTCCCCCTTTGGTTCCTCTATAATACACAGGTATGTGCTGCAAATGAGAATAAAAAGTCACTCTTGGATTTAAGAAGATGGACTTTTCCGACCAGGTCAGTTAGTTACTTCCATCCTGGGAATTTTTCCGTGGAGGATCAGTTCAGACATTTATTTCACTTTATGCTCATCACTGGAGCACATTTTTTAATCTGTTAAAATGGTGCAAACTCAGGGAAAATGAGTTTAAAAATTGCATTTGAGGGCTTGATAGTCAGCGCAGTGGTCTGATTGGACGTGAGGTATTCACTGTGTGAAGGTTTCTGGTTTGAATCCTACCAGTGTCAGCTCTGTGTGAAAATCCATGTTCACATGCTTGTCACCCATTGCATGCTGGGATAGCCTTCAGCACCTCCAAGGGTAAGGTAACGGATGATGGTTGAATGAATGCATGCATGGATAGATGGAGGATTTCAAAGTTTTTTTGGAAGCGAGGCATAAATTTGCACCTTGCCTGAAAAGGCCTGTTATACTTTGTCTCCTGCTTCCGAACAGGAATGTGTCACTGGATCTGGCGAGATGACTTACCCTCGGCATTAAGCAGGGAATGGAACATCCTCTTGAAAATGGTGACTCATTTACCTCGCGCTGCAGACTCACCAGATTGTCACTCTTGCCTGTCAGAGTTGGTTCTGTTTAAGCGTAAATGTTCAGTTCGTAAAAGCCTGTAATTACCTCGAAGAATCCTTCCCGTCACCACTCAGCTGACACTTCTGGGCTCTCTGGTGCAAAATGGCTGCCGTGTATCTGTGGAGGCTTCACAGATCTCGGTGAGGAGGAATGTCACAGCTTGAATGCAGTCAATTAAGCGTGTGCAAAATCATCCCTGTGTGCATGTTCAACACACTTTTGTATTTATTACCCTCATCAGATTCTGTCCCAAAGTTACATTACCGTGCAAAAGTTTGGTATCTCTACGGATTTTCACACACAATAAATGGACAAAACTTTGTGCAATACAAACGCTGCTGAGAGACATTCTCGAGCTTACATAAAATAGGAAGGAACTACTGAATTATTTTTTTTGATTCCTCAGTTTTTTTTATGGTAGCGCACAACCTTAACAAGTATAGGTATAGTGTTTTATCCGGTGACACTTCTTCAGACAAACTGTGTTGTTCTTCAATAACACACAGAGGGGAGTTGACTTGTTTTTTATGGCGCATCTGTTTTTAGAGTGTTGTTGAGCTCGACATTCGTTTGCATCAACCTGCTGCTGGCAAGTCTGTTTGGTCAGTGAATGATCACAGGAATGACTGACGGCAGTAGGTGCCAAAGAAAGGTGTGATTTGCAACAGTTTATGCTTGAAGAAGAGATTAACAAGTTGCAGGCTAAAGTTACTCTCCCATTGATTTTGTACTTAATATGTTCTCAAAAACCTTCCGTAAATCCCTGCAGCGGATAGCTGAGAGTCCCTTCAGTGATTGAGGATGACGTTCAGGAAATGAACTGTGCTCCCTTGTCATTTTTGCAATTTCACAGAGTTCCGCTTGTCGCCGACCAAACCTGTTCTTTGCTGTAACATGTTATTGGTAAGAATGTGTCCGTTTCAGCAAAATGATGGATTACCTGGGTCAATGAGAACTTATTTGTGGTGGTGGAAGGCGTGACGTACAAACTCAACCTGTGAGATTGAAAAGACAACTGAGGTGTAAGTGTGTGCGTGTGTGTTTGTGTGTGTGTGTGTGTGGAGGGGGGGTCTTAAGCCATTATTCCGTCTGCATAGATTACAGAGTGAACAGTTGAATGCACACATGTGAACGCATCAAGAAAAAATTGACATTTCATGGAACTTGCACTTTTTTGACTTGTTGCTATGGGTTGTATTATGCGCCTATAAAGTATTTGATTTCAAAATATTACTGATTCACATATTAGATTCAATGGAATCATGAAAGAAGTAAGATCATAGATCATCATAGATCAAGTAAAAAGTGCCGAACTTTCCCCGCCACTGTCTCAAAATCACAGTGTCATGAAATGTCTATTTTTTCTTAATACATTCACGAATATGAAACGTTTAATTTTCCAAGAATGATTTTGTTACTTCAATGATTAAGATGAAGGCAGGATTTTGTACGTGAATTTTGGTATTGTAAATGCTGAATATTGCTTCAGTAATAACTGCCAAATGAATGCATTTCATTGTCTATAAATGTTAACACGGAGGGAGAATACTGTATGTTATACACAGTTTTATCATCAGGAGCCTGCCATAACCGTATCCTGGCCTATGTATAGTTTGTGCCTTGATTTGTGTTTGCAGTCATATGTAAACTGAGTTTTCTGAATGGTTGAACCTCGCATTAAGTATGGATACCACATCAGCTCTATAAAGTGGGCCTACCCTTCATTTGCTGCAGTGCACTAAGCATATACTGAAAATATGACTTCAGACTTTGGCACTTAGCTTTAAAAAAGCCAAACATGCCTGCCCTGCTCAAGTTAATTAAGGTCAGATGCCAGATATGCTCAATATTTTAATTAAATTCTGAGTGAACTGTAGCATTTCATGTTATGATATAATGAACTAGATGTTCCTTATACATTTCAGCACAAGTTGGATGCATTTATTTGCAGCAAAATGCAGTATATTTTACACATCCAGAGCAAATATTCAGAAATGCACAATCTGCTTGAATTTGAATCTTTATTAGTAGAACCTGGTGTGTTTCTGCTGAGCTGGAATGAAAGCTGCATCCACACCAGCCCTTTCTGGGTAAGACTAAGGACCCCAAGGGAATCAAAAAACATGGAAAACCTCAGTGCCAATTAGCATTATATGGGAATTTCTGTATGCGGGTGTGAAAGATAGATGGTGTGACTTTTATGTGCTTCCAAATTAAATGTGATTGATTGTATTTATTTTCCATTCTTTTTCCCCATTACACTGAAACCGAAAAATCAAAGCAACGTTAATTGGTAAATGTGGGCAACAAATTGTATCGAATTTAAAAAATGTGTATGTGATGACTGATATTCTGACAGCGGTAATGAGATTTTATAAAAAAAAAAACATTGACAGTCCTGCAAAAGCTCATATAAACTGCCTGGTGTGCAATTATTTTCACTTGGGGAATGGATGGCATGATTGAACTACTGCTTAGATGAATATTTTGGGACACCATACTGTAGAAACACCAACAATAATTTGTGTAATGGCTCACGTCCTTCCATTCCTGCTACTGACTGTAATGAAAGAGGAAATTTTTAAAAAGAGAGTCCTTGGGCATGATTCTCTGTGGTCAAAGCAGAGTGCTGTGTTGCCGTGGCAACCGTTTTGGAAATGCTATTGAGAGTCGGTGTGAATGTAGTCCATGCCTGACGGTGCTGCGAGGATGCTTTGCTGCAATAGTGATGACCCAGGGGGTATCTGAGTATATGCTCAATACTGCCCTCTAGAGTTAAGGTTCTCTCATGAGGGCTCGCAGATTATTTTAGGCTGATCGTTCTGTGATAGTACCTGAGCAGGAGAACACAGGGGAGATTACCTCAGTGTATTTATGCAGTGTAATATATTCACGTGAAAAAAGCCAGGATCTGGCAAGGAAAATGAAAGGAATAGGGTATTATCCATTCCAATAATGCTTCAGAAATGCCTATTTTTCTCATGCAATAATGGGGGTAATTTGGCTCAGCAATAACATTAGTACACTGGCACAGAGTGGGGCAACCAAATTATTTAATGATGCGATGATTTCTGTTCATTTGAACATGAGTTTGTTTGGCTTTTTTTCTTTTTAGTCTTTCCTCTCATAACCCCATCGTGGGAAATTTTGGTAGCTGCAGCAAGGCAGCTAAAATTAAGATATCTTGTTGGTTGCGAAAAACATAATCTGCTTGTATAGTTTGTTCAGTAACATCTAAATTCAATATGAAAAGAACTGAGGTTGTCTGATCTGGATTTTCCAAGGTCGCCACCGATGCTTTTGAAAAGACCAACGTCTTCTGAGCCTGATTTAATCATTTTCTAAAATCTTTTTTATAGCGAAAAAAATCATAGAAAAAGTCTGGGATTAGAAGAATGAGGGAAGGCAAGCCAAGCAAGTCATTCTTAACTTCAGTGTCTCTGGGTACTGCTGAATGTGCTCTATTCTATCGCATAAATCAGTCTGGAACAAAATGGTGGACGACTTTCATGGTTGTGGTCTCTATACGTTATACTTTCAAATCATAAACTTGAAATTCCGCAGCAGTTCTACTTGAAACAATGTTAAAACTGGAACCCCTTCTGAAGGCACAGCGTAACACCTGGAGGGTTGAGACGAGAGATTATCTCTCCTTTACAGTCTCTTGTGGGATTTTCAAAGCCAGGCCTCTTCTTGTTGCTTTGAGCTGATGCGGCGCATCGTGTTATCCGAGATTACGCTGGATCAAACCGCCGTTTGCGCGTCAGTCGCCCGACAGCTAGCCCGCACATGGGGCAAAACGTCCCTCGGCGTGAATGCAATTTGGCGCGTTTAGATTCGCTCGTGGAAACACTGGTGTTCATTAATCTCTCACATGTCCTACGTATTGACTTCCTCGTATTGATCTGTTGCATAGGCGGTTACTGCTGACTTAGCAGGCATTAGATTAGGTTGGACAAGTTTTCCACACTTGAATAGACATTAATGTCTTTTTCTGTTCTGGAATCGGTAACAAGCTGCTTTTCTCTGGCTGGTCCTGATGTCAGATGTGACATAGAATCTGCATGTCATCATAGAATCAAAGACAAGGATAGATTTCCCTTCAACTCTGCTGTTCTACCCTTACATCTCATATACAGAGACCACACCTCCAATGATATTGATTGACAGTACTATCGAAGCCTGTATGGTAAATATGTCATTTTCTGATGTATGAGACTGTGACATCACTTCAACATTCCGTTGAAGAACAGCCCAAGATAGCCTTTATTGGAAATCTCCCAGGAATCAGCATGTTGACATCTCAAAGTAGCTTAAGGTTTTGTCGGAAACTATCTTGGGAAATTTTTTCAGCACAGAAAATGGTAAGATTGGACTTGAAAGCGCAGAGAATTTCTGATATACCTCCCCACGCGTCAGTTTCACATTTTTTTGTTATGTTTGTTATTCAGTCAAGTCTGCCATTCGGTGCAGTTCCTATGTCTGCGACAGCCCCGTCACTTGCTGCGGGTGTGTGTTAGTGCTATTTTACAATACACCACTGCCATCTCCAGCTCCCACAAGCTCCCAGCTCACAGTGCATTTAAGGCAGTGGATTTCCTGCCATCTGCTCAATGAAGAGAATAGCTGCATAAAACTTGATGGTAAAGCTTTTAAGAATCAAAAAACCCAGAAAAACCCAGATTGTAGCAGCTACACGGCTGTGTCCTGGTGAATTCAGCTACCAGTCCTGAAAGATTTTATTTGTTTTGCAACTATATGAGTTGCAAACTTGTTGTAGAGGTTTACCATGTCCACCTATCGGACAACAATATATATTTGGTATTTACTGTCGAATTGTGCAAACATCTGAGGTTCACCATTTTATTTTGGCTGTAATGTCTTTTCAAATCCATTGACATACTAATATCCCTGCCTGTACAAAATCCAGTGATCTGCATCAGATTAGGCACAGATGTTGGGTTGAGATTTTACCGTTGATCATAAGCCGATACTCTTATCCAGAGCAACTTGATCCTCATCGAGTAATAATTAACTACTTGAACAGTATGTTTTTTTCCCCCCTTTTTTTTACGGCCACGTCGCTTCACATCCGCTGGTAAGTTTAAGTTCCCCTTTGTAATGTGCGCTTCATCAAATCTCTTCACCCTGGTTGTTCAGTCATAAAAGGCAACGCCCCTTCCACAATGAGATTGAGTCTGTGCTTACCCTAATGGAGGCTGGGCATATTGTCAGCATCATAGTGTAAACATACAATCAAACTCAATGCCAATTATTAGAGAAAATGTTATAAATGCAACACAAACTAGCCGTGCCATAAAAAGAAGCAATAATGCAAAAAATTTAAAGTCCTAGGGAAAAAGTTATCACTTGTTAAGTCACATACCCCAAAGCTCAATAATCATGATTATATTCTCCTCAGCCAGAATGTCTTTTTTTAAAATTCAAGAATCATGCCACAGCTGATGTGATTACAATGAAATGCTGCCACACTTGTTTGTTGGGCAGGTGCTGCCCCCTAGTGGAGGGTATTCCAACCTCCTGCTTAGCATGACACTTTACCCCTGACCAAGGAGCTGGCTTTAGAACTGGAGTTGGTCCTTGGGTGCTGCTCTGTGGTTGCTCTTAAATGTAGGATGGGTTAAACAAGTGGTGGCTTCTGGAGTTTTCTCCAGGGGGGGCTATAACTCCAAAATAGACATCTACCAAAAAGCAAGCAAATAACTAAGGTATCACGCCAGTGTATTTACATAAATGAAAACAACAAAAGCAATATTATAATGTCATGTAGTGTTCTACTTTTTTTTACATAAAAACGGCCTAAGCATTTTCAAATGAAGGACACAAAGATTTAATCATTCAAAACCTCTTTCAAAGTATAAAATGATTAAGCTGTCCCGCACCCTTCTGCCTGTGTATAGCTATGGCCGTCAACTTAAAAGTATGTTTCTATGATGCAGACAAAAAGTACCATAAACATTTCTATACTAACAGCCGACAGCAAAGTGCGAATACAATTCATCAACACCACTTGCAAAACCTGCCGATATGTTTATAACGTTCAGTAGCACGGCTAGATAAAAATAATCTGTCGACATACAGGGCATTCATATTTTCGAGAATAATCTGATGCAATTCAATCTCTACTGTATTTTCATTGTATTATGTTTCGTGTCACAAACTATATTGTTAATATGCCAGATCAGTGTAGGATAAAAAAGCAGCGAGTTGGGTATTGATAGACTACACTGATTGCAACCAGCTCATTTTACCAGCTTCACTATTTGAACAAATACATTCATAACAATTCATCTATCTAAATGGCAGGCTACACGAATGATTTGGCCAACAGTAATGCTCAGGGTTAGGCAGGCATGTATGATGGAACCGCAGTATTCTGGGCTTTAACTCAGGGGGAACAGCGTACATTTTGCTGAGGGGGGTGGAGCGGTTTCATTTCATTACGCGCATCTTCAAGTCTTTCAGTGCTTTCGGACAGGGGCTCGCGGGAGCCCCCGCTGCTCGTTCAGGACAGTATCTGCAGAACACAACGTGCTTTCACCTCAGTCTCCAAAATACCAGAAACTCTCCAATAATAGCAGAAAAAGTCGCTAGATTTGTCGCTAGTCGCTTTTGACAAAAAAAGTCGCCAAGATGATTTGAAAAGTTGCCAGATTTAGCGAAAAAGTCGCCAAGTTGGGAACACTGCTTGAACTGTGCAGTCAGTGGGTGCGAGACCGTATCCTCGGTGCAAGGCTCGTAAAGACAGAACATTTCGCTGTCTCGTGACACTCCAGTGATCTGGAACAAGGTGGCTGATTGGCTGTATGCAAATAAGTTTCTGTTGCTGTTCGCAACTCTAGTGGGGAAAAAAAATTCGCTGGCGCGAGGGTGGTGGTGTGTAAATCCAGCTGCATTCAGCTCTGGGCGCCATGGACCTATAAAAACATCCTTGCTGGGCGCAGGTGAGGTGCGCCCCAACATACCCCTGTCTCTTGAATTGAAGAGGAGCTACTGCGCATGTACAACTTTTAACGAGAGTCGATGGGCAAAGATTTTTGCGCCCCAGGGCGGAAACATGTCACCGATCAGACAACAAAGATGAATGAAACAACTCTACTCGTCATTAACTATTTAATATTTATCTTGTTAATCTAAAATTATATACATATATATACATAAATTTTGAAATATTTTTATTTTATTATTTCATTTTTTATTCAAGGTAAGGTGGTGAGGTGGCGCCCGAGCGCCCTCTATTGGCCAGCTGCCACTGGGTTAAATGCAGAGGATTAATTACCCCACTGGGTTCAGTAAAGTATATATCATATTTAAGACCTCGATCAGATCACCCCTAAGTCTTTCTTCCCTAAGACTAAAGAGATTACTTTACTGGCGAGCCTAGTTGGGCTGAACGGCCTGTTCTCGCCACTCATGTTATGCTATATTATGCTAAATTACAAAAAAAAAAAAAAAATACAATTTAAAAAAAGTTGAAAAGCATTCAAAGAAAATATCAATGTCCAATTTGTAATGCTGGTTACATTCATGGTCATTTCCGATTTAGAAGTCCAGGCCCATTTTACCACATGCACTCGTGGCCCAGGACACCAACCAAGATCAAAGGCTGCTCCCTGTTAGGAAAATTTGCAGAGACAACTTCAGCCTTATGTTCAAAAACTAGGCCATCCTGTCCTAGCAGTAGCAACAGACATCTGCAGCAAGACTTTATTTATTCATTTTTGCATCACCTGGACCCTGAAGCTGTAGATGTTGGTCTCAAATGAAATAAAAATCTCAG
This sequence comes from Gymnothorax reevesii, assembly GCA_029721435.1. Lineage (NCBI taxonomy): Eukaryota > Metazoa > Chordata > Actinopteri > Anguilliformes > Muraenidae > Gymnothorax > Gymnothorax reevesii. The sequence goes on along the minus strand of CM056579.1, from coordinate 18,683,564 downwards.
GGCTGTTTCACTGAGTCTGTCTGCAACTCAGCTATAAAACAATCTGCTAAATTACCTAATTCCCACTCTGGCATACTCAATGATGAATCGGTCTCTCTCATTGGCTGATCCTTCCACCTTAGATGCCTCCTCATTGGTTTTCGCCAATGTTGAGTAAACTTTATTTTGCATGAGGTTGGATATTTAGATGAGTTTCTTTTTTTCCTCCAGGTATGAGTGATTGTTGGGGTGAAATTTGTTTTTAGGGTTGGAATTTCAGTTTGCCATCATTTTATCTCTCGCAGGAAGAGACTGAATTGTTGGCAAGAGCCAAAGAGAAACCTTGAAAGTATTAGCATGAGGTGTGGCCAATCAGAGAGAGTTGCATATGATCGAGCATGCCAGAACAGGCATTCTTCTCGCTATTTTACGCGACACTTTAGCTTGAATTAATTCTGGGTGAGATGCAGGTTATACCTAATGGAGGATGAAAACTGCATTATTTCTGTGCTAACCTGAACAACGAGGCATTTCATCTGAGGTGCTTCAACAGTCACTAAACTGTCCGCAAAATGAGTCATGTCGAATAAGAGTAGTTGTCTGAGAGTGATAGTAAATGCTGATATACTTGACACTGAGGTAAAAATTGGGACCAGAACCCTTTATTTAAGAGGATCCAGCTGGGAATGGAGGTTTTTCTTGCCTTCCACTGAAGTGCTGAAGTTGTATTAATGTTTCATTAAATGCATTGCACTGCTTAAAATGATTTGGATGAACGTAACCTGGAAGGGTTTGGGTCTTGAATACAGTAGTTGGCAATGTGGGGGGTGGGGGGGGGGGGGTTCTGGGTCATTCTCTGCCGTCTCTCTGCCTGCACTGGACTGGGTATTTAACTGGGTCTTTAAATGCTTGGCAGGAATCTGAGGGTGTGTGGGTGTTTTCCTGGCAATCCTGGTTGTGCCTGACTCTCTTCTGTGTGTGTGTGTGTGTGTGTGCGCATGTGTGTAAGAGAGTATGAGTATGTCTGTGTGTGTATGTGTGCATATGTGCATGTGTGTTCGCATGTGTGTAAGAGAGTGTGAGTATGTCTGTGTGTGTTTGTGTTCGTGTATGAACGTGTGTGTGCGTGTGTGTATGAGTGTATATATGTGTGTGCATATGTGTGTGTCTGTGTGGTTGTCTGCGCACATATAAGCGTGTATGTGTGTACACAGATGTGTTTGAGTGCGTTTGTGTGTGTGTATATGTGTATATACAGGTGCGTGTGTTTGTGCGTATTCATATTTATGCATGTATGTGTGCGTGTGTGCGTACATATGAGCTCTGCTCTCTTTCCAAACTCCTTTTCTTCCCCAAGGGTCTACCTCATAGTTTCCATGGCAACCCCTCAAACTAACAGGCTCCCCCTCGGGTTGCCGTGAGTAACGGTGCGATACAGTAAAGTCACCTAAGTGTACCGTTCACTTTCGCACTCCCCAGAAATGCAGCGTTGCCATGGTTACGGAAAAGCCTTCCCCGTCTTCATTTCATTAATGCATGTCATGTTTCTGCGAGGCGAGGGAAGGGGGCGGGCCTCGCTGCTCCTATTTCTTAATTTAAAGATGAGACGGGCGATGAGCAATCCCTAAATACCAGTGCCTTCTGCTGCACTTTACTGCCTGCGCCGTGCCGTAAATCCACTTCAGAGTGAAGTTCCTTGGCTATTTAAAGCTGGAGCGCAGCGGTCTTTCCGGTGCCTTTCCGGGATTTAAGGCGGCCGCGATAGAGCATAGATTGTGATCTGTCGCTGAAACAGACGGAGGCAGAGATGGAGATGAATTTGGGAATGAAAAGCTAACTGCGCGGTGGCCTAGCGTTGCGGCGCACCTTTTCAGCGACGCGTTTCGATAATTGGGCTAGCTGGCGGACGCCCACGTTCGCTCACTGGAAAGGACGGATGGCGTCGGCTGTGAGTCGTGACAGCGGCGGGGAAACACCTGATGGAAAGGGAGGCGAGGGCTTCCGGGCTCTTAACTGAGGTGTGTGTGTGTGTGTGTGTTAGGGAGGAGTGTTTAAAGACCGAGAGGACTGCTCCGTGGAGGTGCGTTTTTTAAGCCAAACGCGGGCGTGATCGTGACTGACTCAGTCTGGCATGAAGCCTATGGCAGGCTGCCATAACGCAATCGGCTTCCAAGCACATGAAGGGGTGGAAACTCTTGCCCCTAACCCAATCCCCCCCCCCCATTAAGGAATTCACTTTCACCGGAGGAGGTGTGGCCATTATCTGGGGGGGGGTGTGCGGGGATCACCATGAGAGAATTAAGGCTCTGTAAATTTGTTTGAATAAACCCATTCTTGATGGTGTAACAGTGTACTAGCCTCCCCTCCCCAGTGGAAGTCAGGTGACCTACAGCTCTTGTATGTAGAAGGGACTGAGGTGTAATTCTGGTCAGGAAATAGAGGCATCTAAACACTGGGGCAAAATGCCTCCATTTCATATTCACCGATTCTGACACCACCCTATCAATAATGACATGCTCATGGAATATGAATGAGTATGGATTGTATCGGAGCTAACTGTCTTAGAGTCATTCTGGGAGGGCCTGGTTTATCGAGTGTAGGCTATAATCTGTGCCCGCCCGAGATCAATTTTTCATGCCTCAGTACGAACAGCAAGCACGTAATTGCATTACACTTATTTAGCTGACGCTTCAGCCTGAGTTAGTCAAACTGGTCCGTAAGAGGGCCGAAGGGTTGCGGGTCTCCTGTCCGACCGAGCACAAGCGCTCCTGATACAATTAATCAACTGTGCAGCCTGAGATCAGTCATTTAAATTAGTTTTATCAAGTGTGCTTCTGCTTGGTTGGAATGAAAACCTGCAGCTCCTTGGCTCTTTCAGAAACCAGTTTGACGCCCCTGCTTTTAATCTAGAGCAACTTCTAGTTAATTAAAATAATGTCCCCTGGCGCAGTGAGGGGTATAAGGTCCTTGATCAAGGGTTCTTCGTCTATACTTATCTTATTCTGGCCACACTAGGGCTGTAGCAGCCAGCCTTCTGATCCCCAGACACTGGGCCAGAGATCCTAAAATTTTCAGAGATCTGACCCTCAAATCGACCTTCGACCCCATTTTATTTCCTCCTACGTGATTAACTTAACAATTTGTGCTTCTAATTGGCCAGACTGTTGGCAGACCTGACTCCCAGGTAAAGGGAGGGTGGCAACACTATTAACCCTTAGCGTGCTGAATTCAACAATTTTTACTCAATGATGTAAGATATCAAAATCAAAGCTGTTTAAAACCGGCAAGGGAGCTCTTTTAAACAAATTGTCACAGAATAGGTGCACAAGATCATTAAATTTGTATATTTTTTACATTTATTTTCAGTGCTTTAAGGGTTACATTGAGCTACACCCTGGAACTCTGAACGCTTAAGAAAGGACCTCATGCTTTTTACAATCCTGATGTGATATGCTGGGAAGTTCACAGATTATTCACAAGTGGATGCCGAGTATTGTATCACAGTCATTTTCAGTTCAGTCTGAATCTCTACTCTTCGGCAAAGAGTGAGTGGGGAGTTTGTGTTGTATGGGTGCAATTGTCGCACTGTATTCTTGTCAGGAGTGAAATGTGCTTAAACCTGCCATTGTCACCTCTGCATGCATTTTACCGAAGGCCACAATAGGCACCCTCAAGCTGTTAGCATGTAGCCTTTGACTGGTAGCATGTAGTACTGTGTAGCCTGCAGCCAACAAATGGTCACCTAGCCCAGACACTTCCGTAAATTCCAGTCTGTTTAGAGAAACAGTGGAGGACTCCAGGTACAATAATGAGTCTTCTATTACCCATTCAAAAAACAGCAGCTGAAAATAAATATGCTTGCAGGTTCACATAAATCAGGCTGTGTCCTATATACAGTATTTTTGGCAGTGTCAGTGTACCACTGAGAGAAAACAATTACTTTCTACCCACTCTCATTTACGGTACAAATTATGTCAGTATTTGGATCCACTTGTGAGAAATGCTCTTGGGGGTTGGGAGGGGTGTGGGGGGTTGTTCTTAATTTAAGAACATCATCTTGAGAAAGTAGTAATTTACAGGTTAATTATTTTTGCAGGTCGAGTGAAGCTTGTACTTGAATGGAACATGTACCCAATTTCTGTGATTACAGAAACGGTATCTTACCGTGACAACTGACATCATACATGTAGCTGCCCACCCAGTGCTCTTGAGTCAGTGGTTTAGTCATGGGAAATTAATGTAAGATTAATAATGAGGTGTGTATACCCCCCTCCGGAGGACACAACAGGGCTTTGTTACAGCTAGTAAGCGAAATACATGACGGGACAAAAATATTGGGACACTCACAATTTTCAGGGAAAGATGGAAACATGAAATTTAAACATTTTTTATTTCATACTAACACACACACACACAAAAAATTCTATAAAAATTGAAGAGTTCCATTGCAAAATGCAATATTATCATTCAAAGCCTTGTTAGAAAAATGATAATTTTTATTATGGAAAAAGTAAGCATGGAAGAGCTTTCTTATTTGATTATATGACACACAAAACAAGTTAAAGCACTAGATCATGATGCATTTGAATCAAATAATAATGAATTTTGTGAAAAAGAACTGTTTTGTTGCGTGATTATTTGGCAAATTGCAAACTATTGCCTGCTAGTCAATATCATGGAGGTAAACATCTCCATGTTTCTGTAATAATACCTAATACTCCTCAGCGTGAAGAACGCTGTCCTGTTTGTCAATCTGCTGCTCAATGCGGCCAAAAACCTGGTCAGCGGGGAGAAGGCCATGTCCACTGATGGGAAGTGCATTCTCCACAGATCCGCAGAGCTTGCAGGATGGAAATAAAACTCATAATTTTGTTTTGCGCTAAACAAGCCTCACCTAACAATCAGAGCCTGTTAGCAGAGCGGTATTCCCCATCACTGATAGGCTGAATGAATACATTTCAGTTGGCTGAAAAACTGGCTTGGTGTTTATTGCAGTTTTGAATGAAAGCTGAAGTTTAAGCATGTTAAACACTAGGTTTAAAAGCATGTTGCTCTGGGCTGAACTAGGCATGACTACTGGCCGGCCAATCATGATCCACTTGTCGTGGTAGTTCAAAAATTTTGAAAGCAGCGGTTTTTTTGCATTTTGGGATGAAACTCTTCAATTGAATAACTTGCCCAACTTTTGCTGAAATAACTGCTGAGCAGGTTGAAGGAATTCTTTCTAATTGGAGAGCCTTTAGTTTCTGAAGGTTTGCACCTAATGCTTTGCTACAATTGTGGATTGTGCTACACTATGCTGATTTTACGATTTCCCATCCAAACAGAAAATAGTTTCTCACGATCCTAAATGTACAGATGTTTTGACGACTCGCTTTTCACAGTTTGCATTCTGCCATTTGAGGGTATTTACAGGACTCAAAATCGCTTACATTTCTCAAAAATGTGGAACAAAAAAACACGAATAAAGCATCTAATATTTTTAACTTCTGACTGGTAGTGCATGAGTGTAGTGCGTTTCCTGCCAGCCATATCTCTACTTATCCAACAGTGCCTGACCTGGATTGGCCCATCTTAGAAGGTGACCTGCAACAAATAAAGTGAAAGACTTGATTTTAAAATTCTTAAGTGAATATTCTAAAGCGGGTTCATCAAGTACAGAGAGTAATGGAAAGGAACAGAGCTCTAACTGTGTGCTCACATTATCATACACGCCATTATTTACGGCATACTTAGTGTATTGCAGCTTCTCAAAAATGCTGTCATTATGTAACTATGTGGATTTGAGATGTAAAAAGTTATAAATACGTATGAAAAGGGCTTTAAAATGGTTTCCGCATTGTAGTTAGATTTATTTTGTTATATTTCCTGATTTTGTTCATTTCTCTCACCTCTGATATTAAAAGTTAAGAAATAGTTACATATTTAGCTTTCTCACCCAGGCAATACTGTGAATGTAATAAATCAGTTAAAAAAAATGTAAGTTACCGACTCCTCCGTTGGCTGTACATCAGCTCTCTGAACATAATCCACAGGTCTCCGCTCCGTATTCCTCTTTGTTTGACTTTGGTTGCTAAGTTATCTGCTCCTTTCGTCTTGTAATGTTCCTTTGTTCCATCGCTCCAAAGCTTTCAAATGTGCCAATATAAAGGACAATTAGAAATACTTGAGATAATTAGCATGATTATCAGCTATGATTATTATGGTAATTGTGATTATGAAGCAATAGCACGATAATTAATGCCTTTAGATGTTATATCCAAATGAAGCAGGGGGAAAAGATTAATCCGCAAGCCCTGATTAAGAGGTTCAAACATTAAATTAAGGAAGTGTCTGTCAATGCAATGTTCACCGTATAAAGAGGATCTCGGGTAACCGGGTGAAATTTTATGACCTTTCAAAGTGCATAATTAATTTAGTTAAGATATTAAGTTCTTATATTGTCACCTTTTAATTGATTTGTGTAGGATAATTTGCTGTGAAAGCACATCAAGGTGCCATCAACCATCCTCTGGCATTTTTTTTCTTTGATTAAGCGCACGTGATTTATTGCCATTACGCTTAAGTCAAAGATTAGGTTTTATGAAATAATGGCAACTTGTTGGGGCATTTTCAGTGAGTAAAGTTGAGTTTTGCCCTTTGTTGGACATAATGAGACTTCGGCTCAAAGTGAAACTATTGCCTCGTCCATTTTCTCAGTTGAATTCTTGATTTTAAAAAAAATCAACTTTTTGAAAAAGTCTGGAAGCCTAATTTCAGTAGTTACATGAGATATAACCACTCTTCAGATAAATTGCTTTATTTGATCACATTTCATCATCATGATCACTGTTTCAGTGTTGAGTTAGATTGCTACATGGTAAAATTATCACATAATAACAATTCTTTTCTCAAATTAGGGGATACAATTACATTAAGTAAGTATAGTCTTTCATATAAGGGGCTCTAAACTGTTGACCAGGTGCAGGCGCGGCACAGGTGTGGCGAATGAGGGGAGCGCTGCGCCAACGGGGTGTATCCAGACGTATTTTGCAATTTCGTGCCCGGTGCAAGTACTCCTCTGTCCCCCCTTTGTCCCTCCTGCCAGCGCAAGTGGCAATGAGGGAGGAGAGAAGCCGTGAGTGGGTTTAACACAGCCGAGTCAAATCTTCACCAATCAAATGTGCTGCTCTCTTCACCTTTAAAATTGGAATAAAGAAGCCTCTGTCCTACATCTGCATGATGCGTTAATGTAGAATTTTACTTTGCTGCTTCAGGCATGTTTTCTGCACCGCTTACGTATATATTAAGAATCACGAATATGAGTTAGCTGGCTAGCTAGGGCATTCGCGAATTATTACCATTAGCAAACTTGAATGGAATTTCTAAAGGAAACTACGTCAGATCATTCAAACTTATGAAGTTGGAATGAAGTACAATGTTTGCTCATTTTTTTCTTCTGCCTGCATCATTGGGAAGAGAAACGATGGATAGTGTGTTCCTATTATTACACACTATTGCTGCTTAAAATTTTGAGATTAATATGCATGGACAACAATGCAAGGTATGTTACACATTTATTTTCAATATGTGATCTTAACTCAGTACGAGATCATAGCAATCAGGCTGCATTCCTTTCCCCCACTAAAAACGATGAAACCTAAGTGACAATAATAGTATTAACCGATTGCATGTGTAGGCTATGTGGGTTTGTGTCATTCAGCTGCTTGCACACTAGACGCAAAACAAATTTTTTGCTCGACAGATTACATTCAGAGTCAATGCAAAGACGCAAATACACGTCTTTGCATTGACTTTGAATGTAATCAGTTTTGTGTGAAAGCAGCTGAAGGACACATACCCACATGGCCTACACACGCTCTCACATGCCCACATGCACTCATCTCTCCCTCTCTGATCTGACATCAGGACAATCGATATAGATTTTATAATTTATGTGCTGACTCAGATAGTTACATTAAACAGTGGTTGCTGTAATTACTTATTGCTCTGAAATGTGCCTGACATTCTGGAAACCTGCCTGTGAGGTTTCGGTGAGGTGTGCGCACTGTGCGCCGGTCAGCCAAAGTAACACTGCACAGAAAGTAAACCAGGTTGGAGCTGGTGAGCTCTCTGCGCATTTTCGATGGAGCCTTTTGCCATGAAATTGTCACTGCGTCATGATGAATTTGTGACACCTCCCCCTACTACGCCGCCACACCCATCTTGGCACACGTCCAGCTACCAAATTGCCAAAGTGGCTGCGTACGGTGTTGCACCGCAGGGAATTACCACTGCGCGGGCTGCACCGGACTAAATCACCACTGCGTGGGCAGCGCCACACTACGCCACGCTGCGCCACCCTGCTCTGCGCCAAGAAATTAGAGGCCATAGTGTGCGTATGGATATCCAGGGAAATCCAATAGGCTTGTTACAACTACTAATGGCACTAATGATGTAACTAATGCTTCAGCTACTCCAACGAGTATTAATTCTATCTCTTTTAATTACATATACATTAAAAATACAGGAATGAGAGAGCTGTAAAACAGATCACGGTATTGCTGTGATCTGCTTTTCCATTATATTAGTGTTACGCGTTTCCTCGATAAAACAGGATCCCCTTGAACCTGTCGTATTTCTGCCTGTTTTGAAAATTCAGTCCTTTTCAAGTTCATTCTTTGATCCGGGACTGACTCCCAGACACGCAGTAAGAGTGTTTAACTAAATGCACAGTCATCCAGAACTGAGTCACTCCTTCAAACATTTCATACCCAGTCTCAGAATCTGAGAAGTGCCTCTTTGGGATTGAAATGCACTGGCCGCCCTGAGTTAGCACAAAACATTTTACAGGTCTGATACAGAGCTGTGGATCACAACAAATAGCCAGCAGCAATTTAGCTGAAACCCTCCCAACAAAAGTCTGACTCAATATTGTCAAATACATGACATATAAGAGCTGTAGCCAGACTGAATGACAGATGAAGTCTGATAGAATGATGGTCATGACCAGTGTGCATGACATGTGCACTGAGATTTCAATCCAGAAAACTGATTGTGGAATTCGAGCTCAGCAGTCACCAGCAACCATACACACAATCTCTACCATGTTATACACACATCATCTGAGCACCTTATTTTAAACAACATTCAGAACTTTTTTGCACTTTACTTGAACTTCTCAATGTAAGGCTGATATTCTTTTTGTCAATGTAGGGCATCTTGCGACACCAAACCTGTTACAAGATGCTGTAATGACATTCTGAAATTGACAAGTGTTACTGCATTTACCAAAAAAATTTGATGATTCTTTTTACCGTTTGAAAAAAAAAAAAACCTCACCTCTTTATCATTTTGTAATGGCTTTAATGTCATGTTTTTTCGGCATTATTTCAGTAAGTTCAAGTTGTGTTGTGGGCTATTTGCAAAAGGATATGAATCCCTTGCAATCAATGTCATAATCTTGGACATTTTTGCAGAAGCAATTAAATTCAAGCCCCAACTAAGAGTACGTGAAAAGCATCCAAAATAATGGACTTGGGTGCCCTTTGTGAAACCAGCTGTAGAAGTGAAAAACGGGGATTGTAGTGACAGCTGATGGCAGAAATACTGTAATCACAACGGTGACCTCGCTATTACCATGGCGATCGATCGCAGCATCTCCATCGGAGTGCGATCACAGCCAATATCAGCTAAAATCTGATTCCTCCTCTCATCTGACCTTTGTGGCTGGCCAGAAAATAGCCTTGAGTGACTCCGCAGTGAAGGATGACATTAAAGAAGGCCTCAGACTTCGTCGGGGGCTGCAGTAAACACAGGAATCGTGGTAAAAAATTGATACAATTAAAGATAACATCAGCTGTTTACAACCATGAGAATAAGAATAATACGTAATTAAATCAAAGATGAACACTTGAATTTAATCCAATTAATAACAGGACTTGTAATGATTTACACATCAAAAACCCACCCACAATTTAGAAGTTTTAAGTGTAGACTATAAGAACTTTGTCATCAGTTTCCCTTAATTTTATTTATTAGTATTAATAGAACTATAAAATGAGTTCAAGGTTTATCCCCACATGTACATTCACAATTCTGGGAGCTTGCGTCAGCCGAAACAACTACAAACCCAATTCCAAAATAGTTGGGACGAAGTTTAAATTGTGAATAATGAGATAATAAGGGACGAGGCTGAAGACCTTTACTGGATGCCCGTGATCTTTGGGCCCTCAGACGCCACTGCATCACTCACCAGCATGATTCTGTCATTGACATTACTAAATGGGCCCAGGAATACTTCAAGAAACCACTGTCTGTAAACACAGTCTGCCGTGCCATCCACAGATGCCACCTAAAACTTTATCATGCAGAAGGAAGCCATTGTTGAGCATGGTCCAGAAGTGCCGCTGTGTTCTGTGGGCCAAGACTCATTTAAAATGGATTTTAGCAAAGTGGCAAAGTGTCCTGTGGTCAGACAAGTCCAAATTTGACATTCTTGTTGGAAATCATGGGCGTTGTGTCCTCCGGGCTAAAGAGGAGAAAGACCTCCCCTCCTGTTATCAGTGTTCAGCTCAAAAGCCAGCATTTCTGATGGTATGGTGATGCATTAGTACATAAGGTGTGGGACACCTGCATGTTTTAAAAAGCACCATGAATTCTGAAAAGTTTATAAAGGTTTTAGAGCAACTTATGCTCCCCTCCAGATGACATCCATTCCAGGGAAGGCCTTGAATATTTCAGTAGGACAATGCAAAACCACATACTGCAGCTATTACAACAGCATGGCTTCAAAGTATAAGAGTCCATGTGCTGAACTGGCCTACCTGCAGTCCTGGTCTTTCACCAATTGAGAACATTTGGCGCATAATTAAATGAAAAGTCCATCAATGGAGACCCAAAACTCTGCAGCAGCTGGAAGCCTATATTAAACAGGAGTGGGATAAAATTCCAATGGCTAAACTCAAGAAACTTGTCTCCTCAATGCCCAGACGTCTCCACTCTGTGTTAAAAAGATGAAGGGATGCTACCTCATGGGAAAGAGGTCCCTGTCCCAACTTTTTTGAGACCTGTAGCAGCCATGAAATTAGAAATGAGCTCATTTTGTGAATAAAATTGTAAAAATTTCTCAGTTTCAACATTTGCTATGTTTTGTTCTATGGCTAAATAAAATACTGGCTGGTGTGATTAGAAAGTCATTGCGTGTTGATTTTATTCACAATTTACACTTTGTCCCAACTATATTGGAATTGGGTTGTAGAAATTATCTATGCGACGAAAAAGATCTAATCCATTATGAGTCTGTTGTACATTTACCAATCCATTTTTAGTTTGGAAAATGAAAAAAAAAAAAAAGGTCTATTGTAGTGGTCGCCAATCCTGTTACTAGAGGTCTTCCATCCCCTAGGGGTTCATTGCATCTTCAATCTGTCTCACTGCATTCTACTAATTAGCAGTGGAACATGATCTCTTCCTTTGGCAGGGTTTAAACCTACAGGATGGTCGATCTCCAGGAGCAGAGTTGGTGACCAGTGGTCAATGGCATCAAAAAGCAAGAGTCCATTTCTAAAGGACATTACACTTCCTCCAACGACCTTGTTGTGTTAAAGAACGTGAAACTGTAATGACCAGACTGGTTTCTTTATCTGTGGTTTGACCCCAAACCTGGTTGTCACTTTTCGAATGTGTTGGTCTTATTTCCTTTCATTTTGTGTTTTTTTTTTATTTTTTTTTTTAGGAAAAGGTACTTCCCCTCTCATTGAAATGAGGAAAACCAAATATGAAAAAAAAACAAAAATCTTCAGTTATTGTAAGCAGTGTCTTTGGATTAACCTTTATGATCAGCAGTCATATTCCATTTTCAGAATTTAAAAAACAAACTTGCCCGGAGGGCTACATTGTTCAGCCGCATCCTTCAAGCTGTTCTTCGCAAAAATCAATATGAACATGAGTCTCGTCTGTCTTTATTTCTGCTTTATGAAACTCTCTCCTCACGGTCACGGTTCCCCACTCTTCCACCGGGCTCTATATTCGGAGGAATCCTCATCCTCTTTCAGGGGAGCAATGATACCGTAAGTTGTTTTCAGTGCGCTGTTAAAATTTTCACCAGTTCAGCACACGTTAGCGAGTTACGGGACACCGGGGAGCGTTCAGAGTGCTTACAAACTTTTCACCTGCGGTAGAGTTTAAAAGATGCTTCTTAATAATGTGCTTCTGATTGCTCTTTCTTTGTCTGAGAATACACTGAAAACTCAGGGCATTACACAATAATCTGGCAAAGCGAATCTGAGAATAAATGAGGTGGTCATGATTGAACCTCTTGGCATAAACGGCTCGAGTTATTTTTGAGAAGGTTTAATCCGTTAATCTCTTAAATTATAGACATTATCATTTGAAAATCCCCAATAGAAGAACATTTGTATTCAGTTGATATGCAGCAGTGGATAAAGATTTACATCCCTCAGAACTGGGCTGGCAGAACAGCCGCATCAGATTAAAATATTATTACAAAATAGTGAAAAGCTGAGGAGTCACAGAAAGTTAATTTTAAATTGAATATGGCTGTTTCTCTCCCTGCCTACGGGAATCCACAAACCTATATTATGGTCATGCTCAATAAAACAGAGGTTGTAAAGGGACACATCTCAATGACGGCTCCTGCTAATTGCAAGTCATTCTGGATAGCAAGTATCAACTAAATTACTGTAACGTAATGATTACTGTACAAATGTTCTGTTTCCTATTTTTCATTTGTTCAAGTTTCTTTAAATTACAAAATCATATTTATTTAACCCTTAGAGGGCTGAAATACATTTTTTTTAAATATCAATGTTATTATTTTGTGTTGAGGAAAACCTGTCATGTGACAACTTGTTTAACAGAGCTCCGTGGGAACTCTTTTAAACAAGTCACCACGTGATAGGTTTTCAACAGCTTTGATTATGATCTCTTGCATCATTGAGTGACAATAGTTGCATTTAGCACTCTAAGGGTGAACGAAATACAATCTAAAAAGACAATTCCTTTAATAACAAACCCCTGCGTGACCTGGGGGGAAGAAGTATAATATTCCTCTCGCTGCACCTATAACCTATAACTCATTACTCATGCCTACCCTGCGTCATTTATACTGTAGAGACAGGCATGTGTTCTAATTGGGGCATTCAGTCCTGGTCAGAGTCAGTCTGGTGTCCAAAGATCTCTACAGCACAGCCTGATTTCGGCCTTCATTCTGGCTGAGTTATTCTCACTCAAACCCACAACATGCTGGACAGAACTGCATGACCCAGAAACATGAGAATGTAATGCATCATAAGAGTGCTGTTCATTTTGGAAAAAAAGCCAGAGAACTGGTGGGGAAAGGCCAGGTTGATGTATTACGTGTAACTGGACAAAAATCTAATAATATTTTGTAAGGTGAAGCAGTATTGACTGCAGTGTACAGCAAAACTATGTGCTGTTTTTCAGTCACAAGCCCTGAGACTCTTTGCTTTGACTCTTTTCGCGGTGACATAATGCACTGTGTCTGTCCAGGCTCTTCCCAGGCTCAACTGTGATGTCATTTCCTGTCAGGGCATGTGCTGCTAAGTTGAAAAATTGAGGAAAGCAGTAAAATTCAAGAGCACAACCATCCATTATCTAAATCTATGGTCAGTGTCATGGGGGGGGATGTTGCTGGGGCCTATCTCAACCCAACATCCAATGGGTGAGCATCAGTAATACACACCAGATTGGGCATACACACCATTCCCTCACACATTCACTCCTTAGGGCAATTAAGAGCCTCCAATTAGCGTGACATGCATGGATTCACTGCTAGCGATAATGCCAGCATGGTGCCTTAATTAGTAGATTTACCTTTCCAGTTAGCACACATCAAATTTCAGGAGCAAATCTTTCTAATGGGGCCACTGCGTAACCCTGTCTTAGAGTCACCTTGGGACACGCCACTGGGCGAGGAAACTATTACTGCTGTGTTCTTGGCTATTTTTGAGCTTTGAGCTCACCCAAATCCATATAAATGAGTCCTCGCTGGTCCTACTAAAGGAAAGGAGGACTGTGTCCTTTTGTTTGGTGGTCGTGTGGGTGGGTTTTCTCTGAGAGTTTTTCTGAGAGCGGGTTTGTTTAACTGAATCATGAAGCATAGTGCTCTTCTGTAGTAATTGTGACCGGATTTAATGCATTCGTCACCACTTCTCCTTCAGCCGCCAAACACAGAGAAAAAATGGCTGCCACATTGTACAGTGCTGGCACAATGACATCTTTTTAAACCATTGATGAACATTATTTTGATGTATTGAGATTGCGAAATGTTTATTTTGAAGTAAGGTCCATTTACTGTCTTTTGTCAGTAATTACTTGTGGGTTTCAGTCGCAATAAAATTTTAGAAAAATAAGTTGCTTCCTAAACAAAATGGTTAATCATCTAGTGACCAAACCCTATATCCTCCTTGCTGTTCATTTTGAAAAGTAAAGTGTTACGCAAGTAGTTGACACTTGAGTGATTTAAAGGGAGTTCAGGAGGGTGAATGGCTGGGTATGTTCACTGTTTGTCCTGTGTGTATTGGGGTCTTGCAACCACTTTATAACCTACTGTGACCTCATGTTTGTGAAAGAGCAAAACTTTTAATACACAATTTTACCTGTTTAATAAGGATTTATATTCTGCTGTGCCAGGTCCTGTTTGTTAATGACATGCTGTTTATCATCTTGCGCTGTCATCACTGCCAAGCGCCCTGTTGGACTCATAAATATCGGGCCCACTTAAAAACGCAGGCAGGCTATTTATCTCTTCATAAGCATGACCAGGAATGGCCGAATGGATTGTAACGCTGGTGACTCTGTCTGGGACCTGATTGATTGCTTGAGTGCCTCTTAATAATTTTCAGGGCAAATTGATTAATTTCAGAAAACCACCTCTATTTCAGAGCCAAGGAGAAAAGGACGGGGCGACTGTAAATCCATCTTCACTTCTAAACAAGGTAAGAGAATCAATGTCAGATCTACAATGAACATTGGCGTGAGTTTGGCTCATTAATGATGCGCGCCTCTCAGTGATTAGTGGAGGGGCACGCTATAAAGCAGTTACTGCGGTGTTGGCAGGTATATCTGGCAATCGTGCATTTTTAAAATAAGTACAACCATACTCATCACTGTCTGAAGGAAGTGCTGCAATCTACTGTCACTGATTTCCGTTGTGTTCGGTGCAAATTTAAGCATCATTAACTGGAATGATGGACTCAGGCGATGGCTACCTTGTCTGAAGCGCTTGTGTTTTGTTGAGCGTTTTTGTTTGACAGATTAGCTGTATTTGACTGAAGTGCGCAAATTATTTCATGAACGTAGTAAATTGAATCTCATTCGGTTGAGTGTCACTGAACTGAACCTACTATCACGGCAAAAAAAAAAAAAAAACAGGTCAGGACTTGCGGATAATGGATGAGGACGTGGATAATGGATTCACAGTTACAGCAGACAAGGTTGCATTGGCGATATACGGTTTATTTGCGTGTAAACAATTAAATTTTTATTTTTTTTTGACACAACTGCAACCTATGTTAGAACTGACCGGAACAGTGACGAAAAGCCAAGACGAAAAGTAAGGGAGTGGCTTCATGCATAGTTGTTTCTGATAGGCTAGCTCTGGACTCAGTTTAGTTTGCTGACCTTCAGCTTGCTCTTAATTCTGCAGGTCTCAGTGCTCTCTATCCCAAGGGCTCATGGGAAGTAGAAAACAGGAACTTCCTCTCTGATAATGAGCATCTCCTTTTCGAGGGAGAACAAGAATAGTTTCCATGAGGAATTACATTGGGTGGTAAAACACTGTGTATAAATAGTTCTTCTTGGCCCTGCTTTGTTGGTTTTTTCCTTTGAAAATGCAGTGACCCAATACCCTTTCCTGTGCTAAACTAGGACATCGAACAGATTCTGCCTTCAGTTTGTCAGGAGCAGTCATTCACATTAGATACCTGTTTCTTGAACCCCTTAAACCCCGATTTTTGCTTGAAGTGCCCATTAAGTAGGTTCAAAATCAGAAAAAGCATTTTTTTTCCCGATTGTAGGACAACGTCACTCACATATTCTGTATCTGCTGGTTGCAGCGGTTCACTGAAGCTACATCACACTAATAGTGAGAAGTATTCAGACCCAGGGTGCCATGTTTTTATGGCGGCAGCATTACATGAAATGGAGGATATCTTGGTCTTGCACATTTTATATGCATTTTCCAGTAATTCAGCAGGTCATATTTGGGATCTTTGGAAACCTTGGGATCTCCACTTATTGAAAGTAAATAAAGAATTTAAAGTAGGCCTAAAGGTGTGCAGGTTTGATTTAAAGCAACTGCATTTGACAAATCCACACAGGGAATTGAAAAGTTTAAGTGGTTTTATAAAAGGGTTTTTCTACTTCTGTCAACACCGTAATTTAAGTCAAAATGGTCACCAGAATTAACTTATACAGAGCTGTGGAAAAGTACTTGCCCTCTTCTTCAATTTTTGCATATGTCACTCTTGAATGCTTCAGATTACCAAATAAAGTTTAATATTTGACAAAGATCATCCTAGTAAACACAAATGGGGCATACGCTGTTCAGGATCAACTGGATCTCGGAAATTAGTGGTCTTATTTTTAATGTGTGGTTCCAGCATTGCTAGGAGTGTATCAAACTGGACCACTGACATCCTGAAATAGACCTGGAAACTGTCGGGATAATTCTGCAGGTCCTTTATAAGCAGGTGAAACTCCCCTCGCTCTGGACGCCTTCTGAGGTTTGGATGGACCCAATATTTCCTTTTTCTTTTTAAAAGAAGCAACAGGACTACAAAATTATCCTCACTGCTCGATGACTCCATTTTGTCTTGTATTGCAAAATTTTCGAATAGAATTAAAGTGCATCGGATGCAGTGTGCAAGGTTTCTGTGCGTAACGATTTTCAGCGGATGATGGATTAAAATAATGTTTATGGAAAAAAAAATCGGACTTGGAGTGCAAAGGCCTTTATTGTCAATTAAATGAATGATTGAAAACAGGTTATGACCAATCATTAATTTTACGGGATTGATTGAGCTTCCCCTATTGCCAGTTCACCAGCTGCCACTGACGCCGATACATAGGCTACATGTACATGAATACACATGCATTAGGCCCACCGCCAAATGACCGTAGATACAGGGTATTCATTTACGATAAATATCACTTTTTACATGAACATCAATAAATTCATTGTCAATGTCGCATTTGTATGCATGTTTGTCAACGACAGACAAAGTCATACGATGCAACCAGTGGCGGTCCGCCGGCAGATACACAGGGCCAGCAATGACTTCACCTTTCACCGCAACAACTCTCACAGTTTAACTCTCCCGATTAGCAACAGCTGCTCAGACTAATTGGTAGAACTGACGAGAATCTAATTTATCTTTGAAAGTCTTGTTATACATTGCACTACGAAATTATATGGCGTTTTCTTCCGCACATCAATAACAATGAAAAATATCAATTTGACTTTATAATTTCTGTGCTCCATGTAGCTAGTGAAACAGGACCGAACTGCGTGAATTAGTTTGCGAGGCTCGTTGAGCAATGAGCCACGAGAGTCCGTTCTACAGTATAGCTCGTTAATCACCCCCATAAGCTGATTGATGACAACTTGATCATGTGACTCACCTGTGCTGGCGCAGGCAGAGATCTAACACCTGCAGGACGGGTGGTTCTCCAGGAGAGGTTTGGGAAGCACTGATATAGAGGAAATTTGGAGGGGGGCAAATACTCCTTCACAGCACTGTAGAAAGAGAAATCTGAGGGGAAAAAAAAACAAACCTCATTTAATTTTTTGCCTTTGTTAGCTACACTTTTATTGAAATCATGCCTGCCTTAGTTTTTTATGCTCAAATTAGATGAACCCCTGGGGGTCTGGGAACAACACAAGGCCTGTTGGTGATCATTAGCCAACAAAAACTGAGTCAACCAGCTGTGTTGGGCCTTGTTCTTTACCCAAGCCCCCTTTAAACGCATTCAAAAACTCTTTCTCACACATGTCAAAGTCTTGGCCCATACTTAAATGACATTTATCACCCTTTTTAATATGATCACTCTTTCGGCAGGCTATGCAAAGTGCTGAACTGTCGAGATGTGAGGAGATGGATGAATTCAGCAGATCAGGACAGTGTTATTATAGCAGTCAGCTCAGGCGGCGATAGGACTGACAAACTGGAGCTAAACCCCAACCCAGACCGTTAATTTGATCACATTTTGGTACCCTTGGCTTCTTGGCAATTCAAACTTCTTCCTTTTAGTGGTTGAGGTGTTGTTTCACAACTGATCTCTGCAAACATTTTTTATTCAACCCTGTTCTGTGGTATCAGGCGTCCTGCAAGTTTATATTTCAACCCAATACTGGCATGTCTGACCGTAAAAATTATCGGCACAGCTTGTTCTGCCGCCGAGGAATGAAGTGTTCTTGCATATCTCCGGGGTTGGGCTGTTCCAGGGTAAGTTTCCCAAAAGCTTAGTGTCTAACTATGTTAGCAACGACTTGCATAGTTTGACCATATACAGTTAATGGTTCCAGCTATGGAAGTTAGCAACACAGCTTTTGGGAAACGTACCCCTGGTCGTGCCCTTACATGAGGTGTGTTTGGCTGGATTGTTCTAAAAACCCACAGAATGGCACATTTTGGGACCCCACTCTACCTGTGTGCTTTCATAAGGGTTGAAGTGAAAACCTACTCTGTAGTTGATCTCCCAGAACAAGGCTGGTAACTCAGGCTACTAACTCATTTTTTACTTTCTCGCTGGAGTGCCCGTATGTCACTGCCTCTTCGGCGAAACAAATGGCAGTCGCTCCCTCCACCTGTCATCTTACACAGGGTCTCTGTTAGCGAGCGACGGTAGGCTGCTCGCTCACGCGAACGCGGTGACATTAAAGGGAGCCATCGGTCTTGGGTAATTGGGGAATGTACGCCCTGCTCTGTCTTTGCCATCGTTTTTCTGTCAAGAAGAGAGCCGCGTTTCGGTTTCGAGAAGTCCCACAGGTGTTTTCGGTCTGTCTTACCTGTCTCTCTACCCTCCAGTTCTCTCTCTCTCTCTCTCTCTCTCTCTCTCTCTCTCTCTCCTTCTCTTTGCTGCAGCTGAAACACGTCCGCTTCTCTCTCTTTCCCACTCTAATGGCAGAAAAATCTCAGTAAACTCTGAAATATGATACGGTTTTTAGTGTTAGACGGCGATGAGGTACATTAGAAATGTCCTACTTGTCTGCCTAGAAGCAGCTAAAGCCTGATGCTGTCTGATGCCAAGGTCTTCAAGCAGCGCTGAGAAGTTGGCAGAGCTGTGAAGAGAATAAAGAAAGAAACCAAGGACTAAAGAAAATAGTCTCAGGCTTTATACTGTCGACTTTTTTTTACTGAAGACTTTGCGCTGTGGAAGTATTTCAGTCCAAATGGACGGAAATTAAAGGTAGCTGCGAAGTCTTCAAGTCGCAGAAAGAGGTAATCTACTGAGCCAAAAATGATGAGTACATTTGGACCGTGTCTGTCTTTGTGAAGACAAGAAATGGCCACTGTCCACTCCACTTGGCCGATAAACACAGAGGCGGATGGAGCTGCGTTTGGCTGCTAGAGGCTGCATTGGACGAACAAACCAAAGTTGATTTCCACGCCTTTTTGGGGCTGGGAAAAAGTTAACTTCATAAGCATCCAACTGTTTTGTATGACTTGCCTGTTTATCTGAATTTGTTATCAGGATTTGATTAGTTCAAGCGTCACTTTCAGACTCTGATGTTTCCCTTGCCTGGAGATGTATGGAGTTTTTGTGTAGAGGATATCTGCTCAAAATTTACTTTAGTCTAAGTCTCAGCTCTTTTTTTGCGTAAATTAAAACATCATTAAATAGACTCCCAAATATCTTTTTTTCATGAGGTGTTTCTGCTTTTTTTTTAACCATTAGAGCACTAAATGCAACTGGGCAATTCCGAGGTATTGTCAACCAAATGTCCCCTCCGTGACAGACACTAAAATGATCCCCAAATAGAAATGTATGGAAAAATTGAAAAAGTTTTTAATACTTTTTTTGGGGGGGGGGGGGGGGTTAGTGTCTCATCACGGAGGGCAAATTTTATTAAAATACCACGGAATCACCCAACTATTGTTATTCAATGTTGTAAGATCTCAAAATCAAAGCTGTTGAAAACCTATTATGTGGCGACTTGTGTAAGAGAGCTCCCGCATTTTTAAAAAAATCTATTTCAGCACTCTAAGGGTTAATCCCACACCCTATAACCTGGATATTTTTGCCATCGTGTCACCTGCACTGTAATGATGGGTTTCGAGGCAGAATGAGATGTTTCCACCAAACGAACTTTGAGAAAATGAATATTCTCACCTTCCTCAATCACATGGTGTCTTTCATTGTTAATTAAAATTACTTGACAGTAATTTTTTTTATTAACTTTGTTAATTAATATTAAAACAGTGAAACAACACTTGACTGAGGAACATAATATAAATTTTCTCAAAAGTAGCTTTCGGCAAGCTGGTATGAAGCATTTTGCGCCGAAACTCTTAATATTTACTTGACGCTGTCTGAACAATACACCTGCCTATTGGTGAAACAAAGCTCCTCTCCAGTACTTTTATTACATATACTCTCAAGGATATAGAAGATTTTTGGAAACTGAAATCATATGAATGTTGCAAACGTTTTTTTCCCGGAGAATTTGACTCATAAGCTTCTCAAGATCAAACGGCAATGCAAAATATTCCTGTAGAAGTAAGGCATGAGCCTTTTTTAATAATGAACTGGAATGCTATGGAGGCTGGTTATTTTTAAAGATCCATCTCAAGGAGGAACGGTCGGGGAGGAACGCCGTTAAGTAAATTATGAGTGGATTTCTGTAATGAACAGAGTGCAGTCGACTCAAAGGGCCCTGCCAAACAAAACTGGTTCCTCGCCAAAAAATGTTCAAAAATACACTTGTCACGAGAGTGTTGTCGACAGTGTCTCGGTTCACTTACCAGCTTAATGAAGCATAACCTGACTTGCAGGAACTTCCTCTGATACAGGTGGTTCTAAGGGGGAAATATTAATATTTGTTCTGTGTCTTGAGGGGGACTGATTGTGCAGATGTCAGAACTCCATCTAATGATGTCTCATTAGTTTAGAGTGGTCCACTAAGGGGAAAATATCTTAAATTAATATAGTTTGAAAACTGGTAAATTACACCAGATGGGGTTGGGTACACTTTTGGAATTCACATTTAGTGACGGGGGTGGTACAGTGGTGCAGTGGGTAGCACCGCTGCCTCAAAGCCAGAAGGTTGTGAGCTGGAAGCTGGCCTGAGGCCTTTCTGGAGTGGAGTTTTCAGTCTAAAGCCATGCATGTCAGGCTTATTGGAGACTCTAATTTGCCCATAGGTATGAGTGTGTGAGTGACTGTTGTGTGCACCCCTGTCCAGTGTGTGTCCCTGCCTCTCGCCCCCAGTCAGCTGGGATAGGCTCTGTAAACTACAGAAGATGAAGCGATATAGATAATGGAGGGGTCGGGGATGGGCAACTCAGGTCCTGGAGGGCCGGTGTGTATGCAGGTTTTTATTTCTATCAATTACCCTGACTAATTGAGTTAATTGGTTGCATACAAAAATATAGATTTGTGCAAAGGTTTGATCACAGAAAAATGTTTTATGTAGTAGGGAGACAAAAACAGTCTTTGGTGGTTATTCAAAATAATTTTAAAATATGTCAGATTTCATGAATAGTTTGGCTTATTTAGATAGTCAAATAATTAAAGGCCAGACGTTGGTGTGAAAACCAGGGACAGATACGGCCTTCGTTGCCCACCCCTGGGATGGATAGATTCAGTGATGTTTACAAGCACTGAGACAATGGCATAGTGTTCGTTGATTGGTGCTGTGCTCTAGCAAAATGGTTTTGAAAATATTGGATGAATTCAAAGTTAAATTAAGGACAGTCAGCTGTAATTTTTTGTATTCATATTACATATACATGTAAATTTTATATATGTTTTGGTATTTTCTATTATTATTTTATATGCTTTTTACAGCGTTGCTGGCCACATACTTTAAGATGTAACTTGCTTGCAGGTTAAGGACAGGCTGAAATTAAACTGCAGTTTAAACATTGATGGCGATCATTTGTGTATTATCTAACAAGCGTTTACATAAAGCAGGCTGGCGATGCCCTCACCTCGCTCATCGCTGGAGCACGGGCCTGAATAGAGGCTGTTAAAATTGCGTGCACGTAACTAATTACAGAAACAATCAGAGGTGTGATGGATGGAATTAGCGCCAGTGGCCGAGGGGAATCGTCGGCCACATTTCAGCTTTGAGCAAAGTCATTTCAGAGGGCGGAGCCAACGTAAACCGCGTAATCCCTCTTATCATTCCACGGATTACTGCTGCTGTGCAATACAGCCAACCTTATGCAGGGACAACAATCGTGAAAAACTGAACTTTGTTTGAATTTGAGTGGCCTGGTTGGTTTAAGGAGGTTTCTCATGTTTCCATTAGCATGGGGATGATTTGTGCTCGTGCTATTTCACTGACTAAAAGAAAAGTGAAGTGCCCATTGAAATACATTTTTGACTTCAAAAAATTTGCAGTGGGACTCCTATAATTTCACACTCTCAAAAATCCTTTTGAATGTAACTGCCATTAATTTAAAGCAGTATGGTAAAGCATGTTGAAGCCTTGGTTGAATGCAGATTGCAAATTTGCTCTCCATGTCAGAGCTCCCCAATTATGTGGTAATAGAAGTTTTTAATCAATATACTGAATGGTCCTTTCAGTGGCACGGTGGCCCATCAGCTTTCGACTGAGTCACTGAGAACCTCAGATCGACGTTACAGCTCTTGGAGACATGATTTTGCGCACCTACATGAGAGCTGTCATGTAAGGACGCTCAGCGAAATTCAAACCGATCTTTGGCATTCCCGTGGCCCCCTATTACAGGAGTTAAGCTGCAGCGTTAAATGATGTTGATTAAGTATTTTGGGAGGAGGCAGGCTTCAGTCCTGAGGTAATTAAGTCTCATGAAGGCCCAGAGGAAGAAATGCGGCTTGACAGGCAAACTTAATCTTTAATTATACAAGTTAGGGAGACTGTTCACAATTCACTGCAAACCGAGGCAACCACTGCAGGTAACCCAAGCTGCAAGCGTTCAGTCTGGAGGAGCAGTAAGCAGTAAACACTATTTACATGAGATGGGAGAACATATAAATTCCTCGAGGAGAGGCCACAACTGGCATTCAACCCGAGGACCTAGCTGGAGGTTTGAAGGTCATGGGTCACAAAAGCCAGGTGTCCACCTAACACTTTCAGTCGCTACTTTACCATTAAAAGTTCGCAAACTGTACAGACCGGTACCAAAACCCTGGAGCTGGTTTGCGCTTTCACTGAAGACAGTGCTCTTAAATTTTGGCGGAGTTGTTATTGGATGGTAATTGCTACGTCATTCCCACTCGTGGCGGTTTTGTGTTCATAACTTATCAAACAAGATCTTCTCTTGACCTGTCTCTTCACTGACTTTCCAGCTGTAGCTTTTAATATCGGGTCGGCGCGCAAGTTACCTAAACAGAACTAAAAAAGGGGAGTTGCATTTTTAACGAAGTGACTGAAATATTCACTGAAGATGATGACTGGACTCGGACACTTGCTTGGAAGGGAGTGATGAAATGACTACAGCATCGCACTGCTTCGCGTCGCCCCAGCCTCCATAAAGCACACATCACTCAACCGCAAGGGCATGGCTGCTTCATCCTGTTTTTGAAATCTACCATCATGCAGGCTGTTACTCCAACACTAACGAAGCAGATTTTGGTGACAGATGGAGATAATCAGCGAAATTGGGTGGGCCAAATTAGGATTGTAATCTCTGGGATTGGTGGATCTCCAGGTACAGCGTTGGGCAGCCCAACTCTGGGTGGAACATGGGGAAGGAAATGATTTGTTTTTGCAGTGTCGGCCGAAGCCTCCATGGGGCCCGAAGCAAAATTTGATTTTGGGACCCTCTATTTCTGCCAATAATATTGATCATGAATACATCTATCATAAAACTACCTACTGCAGCGGTGGCAGTGTTGATTACATTATCCTATTGTCAGCCTGACATGTCTTTACCCATGTATGGTTTTTAATCTCAAAAAAGGGAGCACATTCAGCTACAAGAGCAGAGTGGGGTTGATTTACACAACAGTGTAAAACAGTGATAAAGCACTAAGTGGGAGACTGAATATCATCTAGGCCTACTAAAAGTAACAAAAATAAACCAGTAGACAATGCATTTACTGTAAAAGTATCTTCTAGTTTATTATCCCCCGCCACAAAGTGTGAGGGGGATACAGGTTTGAGCTCTGTCCGTCCGTGCGTCTGTCCGTCGGTCCGAAAAGGGGACAGCTTTTCTCAGGAACTATTAGAGATAGGACAACCAAACTTGGTGTGTAGTTTCAGACCATCAAAGCCTTGATGGAGTTCGAAAATGAGGTGCTCGCGATTCAGGCATTTGGGGGATGTTGTTGACCATGTCTACGTGTTATTTTTGGTTTCAAAAAACTGCAACAGCAATGTGCAAAAATAATCTGTAGTGCAAGAACAACAATAAAGTGCAACAACAAATAAAATCACTAAGATATATAAAAACAACTTCAAATGTTCAGAAACAGTATTAAACAAGTCGACATAGTCTACAACATCCCCCGCCAATCGTGCGCTTCTTATTTTCAAACTCCACCAAGGCCTTTATGGTCTGAAGCTACACACCAAATTTGGTTGTCCTATCTGCAATAGTTTCTGAGAAAAGTCGTCCCCTTTCTCTCGGGCGGACGGACGGACACACGCACGCACGCACGCACAAACGCTCTCACGCACGGACGGAGGTCAAACCTATATCCCCCTCCTACTTCGTGTTTGCGGGGGATAATAAGCTCGGCTTGCTTGTGAATATTCACTAACTGATCCGGGAGTGCCATCTAGTGTGACAATATTTTAACTGCGTGCATAAATTTGCAGCTCCATGTCCGCTGGCGGACACATCTGCGCAAAGATACCCTGCCGAGTCTTGTTCTTCTCGAACACGCCACATACACATAATCATTAATTGATGAATTATATTCATTTTTTAATTTGTAACGAGTGTCAAAGTAACGAAGTAAAAGTATACTTTTTATCTTTTAAATGTAGTAGAGTAAAAGTCCCATAAAAAAAAAAAAAAAATCAAGTACAAATCCTCAAAATAAAATATGACTTAAGTACTGTACACCTCTGGCTGCCGTTAAAAGAGAAATATCTCTAGTTTTTAACTAGCTAGCTAATTTGCTATTGACGGCTAATGCAACCAGTTGCATCAAAATGTTAAGGATATTGAGGAAGCTTACATTACCAAGACATGCATTCATGTGTTTATCATGGCGTTTTTCTCCTCTTCCTCTATCTTTATGTATGTATGTAGGATATGTATTTTTTGTGACATTGTTTAGCTTTCAACCAGCTGCCCCTTGGATGCGCAGTGCGCACTGCACGGCAGGATGCACAAATTACCGGTGCACCGGAACTTTGACATTAAAAGCGAGTGGCAGTGACAGCTCAGCAATGCTCTGTTAACATAAAATTTTGTTTTTGTACGATGAAATACCTTTGATCACAAAGGAATCATCACTCATTCACGGAAAAAAGTGAATAAATAAAGTTAAAATAAAAAAAAAAATTAATTAATTGAAAATATTTTTGTTTATTGCTCTTGGGGCCCCCCTAGTGGTCACGGGGCCCTAAGCAGTCACTTAGTTAGCTTATGCCTTGGGCCGGCTCTGTGTTCTCGGCTCCTTCAGCTGTCATACTCTGTAGTGAGATCTCTGTCCCATGACTATTTGTCTCCTCCAGAGCCACTGTTAAGACGTGTCAGTGGCCCTCCAGCAAAATCCACTCAACTCCTCAGCTCTAAAACCTCTTTAAAGTGTCCAGTGATTAACACTCTAACTCTGATGAGCATGTTTGAGATTCGGAGAGGTCCCCACTGTCCCCTCTAATCTCGGCCCTGCTTCAGTGGCCTGTTCCCCGTCATTAGTCTTGTTGCATTTTAAGTAACGGGGAAAGTTGATCCAACTGAATCTATCCCGCAGCTGTACTTTCACTCAAGGTGATTTAGTTAAGGATCTGAATCATAATTAATTATAATTTCCCCACAGGTGTTAATTTAGGAGACTTGATTTGGAATCGACTGTGTATGGAGTCCCTGTAGTCTTTGTTAAGGAATCCCTGTGAGGTTTTTGGTAAAAAAAATAAATAAATAATAATTTCTTCATTAGTAAATAAATACAACCCCAACTCCAAGGTAGTTGGCACAAAGTGTAAATTGTGCATAAAACCAAAATGCAATTACTCTCAGATCACATGAGCCAATATGTAATGTACAATAGAACATAGATAACATTTCAAATCCACAAAATGAGCTTATTTCAAATTTTCAGGCTACAGCAGGTCTCAAAAAAGTTGGGACAGGAGCAAAAAATAGCTGAAAAAGCAATTAATATATAGGAGAATCAGCTGAAAGAAAATGTAGCAAGTAATTAAGTTAACTGGGATCAGGTGTGTAACATGATTGGCTATAAAAGCGATGTCTTACAGAGGCTGAGTCTCTCAGAAGTAAAGATGGCCAGAGGCTCTCCAACCTGTGAAGGTTTGCATAAAAAAATTGTGAAATACTTTAAAAACAATGTTCCTCAATGTCAAATTACAAAGGCTTTGAAGGTCTCATCATCGACAGTGCATAACATCATCAGAAGATTCAGAGAAACTGGAGAATTCTCTGTGCATAGGGGACAAGGCCGAAGACCTTTACTGGATGCCCGTGATCTTTGGGCCCTCAGACGCCACTGCATCACTCACCGGCATGATTCTGTCATTGACATTACTAAATGGGCCCAGGAATACTTTAAGAGTCCTCTGTCTGTAAACACAGTCTGCCGAGCCATCCACAGATGCCACCTAAAACTCTATCATGCAAAAAGGAAGCCATTGTTGAGCATGATCCAGAAGTGCCACCATGTTCTTTGGGCCAAGACTCATTTGAAATGGACCACCCCTTCTGTTATCAGTGTTCCATGATAACAGCACCGTGAATGCTGAAAGGTATGTAAAGGTTTTAGAGCAACATATGGTCCTCTACAGAGGACATCTAATCCAGGGGAGGCCTTGTGTATTTCAGTATGACAATGCAAAACTACATACTGCAGCTAATACAACAGCATGGCTTCTTAGCAGAAGAGTCTGTGTGCTGCCTGCAGTCCTGATCTTTCACCGATTGAGAACGTTCGGCGCATAATTATACGAAAAGTCCGTCAAATTGGATCAAATTCCAATGGCTAAACTCAAGAAACTTGTCTCCTCAATGCCCAGACGCCTCCACTCTGTGTTTAAATAGAAGAGTGGATGCTATAACATGGTGAACAGGCCCCTGTCCCAACTCTTTTGAGACCTGTGGCAGCCATCAAATTTGAAATGAACTCATTTTGCGGACAAAATTGTAAAATTTCTTAATTTCAACATTTGTAATATTATCTCTGTTTTATAGTGAATAAACTACTGGCTGCTGTGATTGGAAAGTAATTGCGTTTTGATTTTATTCACAATTTACACTTTGTCCCAACTATTTCAGAATTGGGGTTGTAATAAAATAAATTTTATGAATAGCTTGTTTACATGTCCATATTCTGAACTTAAATTTTGTCGGGTAAACTGTTTCTGTTTTTGGCCTTTGTAATGTTCTGATGGTGTATTATTTCATTGTATATCCTTATGAATTCCAAATTATTAAATTCTGGCTGCAGTATATAACATTGGTTGAGGAACTATGGTTGTAATAACTCCATGGTGGTAGGCTTGTTTACCATACTGCGCTTGACAGTTTAGGATTTCAGTATTTATTGAAAGTATGTGGATGTATGTGGCCTAAATCCATCTCGTTTATTCGCAAGTTGGCAGCCATTTTGTAGTATTTTGACTAAATTATGAGGTTGTTTTGAGTTTTGAGGGAATGAAGCTCTGCTTCCATTACAGTCAGTCATTTCCACCGTCTATCACGCGTGAAAAGTTTTGTTGTCAGCTTGTAAAAGTTTTTATTTCAGCGGTTTTCTCCATACGCAGTTGTGCACATGTAGGATAGTCCTGTTATTCCCCTCTCAAGAAGACGTTACATCTTCTTTTACTCCTTGAAAAACAATTTGGTGCCAAACGCAAACCAGAAACGCGAACTAAAGAGATAAATCAATGCGCGTTTCCTTCAGTTATTCAGATGTGGTCTGGCATCACGCCTCAAAGCTGTGGATTTTTTTTAAATGTAGCCAAAAACAGCTCAGAATTTTCTTTAAAAAATTCATAGTAATGTTTCAAAAACCTGCTGATATGTTTTATCTGCAAAAACCAGAAAACAACTGCGGATCAGATTCAAATGTACCTGTAGGGCCAAAGGATTTTCTGTCGCATTGAAGCCTGAATTGAATTTGTGTGCACAAGAGGAACTCAAGGTCAAATTTAAAAGCTTTGGAATCGATTGCTTTCCCTTACTTGGAAAGAATGTGTTATTTAAGCGTCTGATTTAAATAAAGAAAGCTGAGGAGTTGCGAAACAATGAGGGAAGGTAATTTTTTTTTGATGATACATGTTGTATTTATTCCATATAACCTGAAAGGTCACATACTGAAAGACCATTGTCGCAAATCATTATTCTATGATTTAATATAATGTAAAAACTGTGTATTATGTAATAAAAATGTAATAAAATGATAACAATTACCTATCTATAATGTAGTAAAAATGGTCAGTGCATTAACATAATTACTCTTTGCACATAATATAACTTCATTTTTTTCATTTTCTTATGACATTATGATTTTATTGGCAAATGTGTGACGTACAAAAAGTTATGTGCTGAGCATTTTATTGCATTACAGGTTGGTCACTGCATTGTAAGTTATTGCTTGAGTGATTTATTGCATAAAGCATACTTATTACTGTATGTTGTATGAATTTATCACAATATGAGTCATGTTAAAAACTCTTTTGTGGGGTTCACCCCACAAGAGTGATAGGGGGTGGTCGTTCAGCCATTACACTGAGTTGATAATCTGATAAGACGAGACTTGATAGCAAAATACTGTACAGAGGGCCAGATCTGTGTGGATTTGAGCAGGAAAGCCATATTTTACTGGTATTATGAAGCCATACATTGATGGTCCTGAATCGGGAGCTTGGTTCAATATCATATTTCGTCACCCTATTAAAATAATGGCCGAAGTTTTTTTCTTTTTCAAGTTTTTGGGAAAACGCAAAAAACTTTGCCAAATGCAGAGCAAGAGATGATTTAGGGGTGATTTCGTCAAAAAATGACTTAGGCAATTTTTTTAATAGGGTGACAATTTGATAAATGGCACATTCAAACTGACGTGACACCGCCATAACTATGATATGACACCCGTCATGAACATCAACATGACTAATTTTCATGACTCTTGTCATCAAGTGTGACTTGGGTGAAGGCAAGGGCTTGGTTTAGGGGTTGGGACGAAGACATTGACAAGTTTTGATGTCTTGGTTAATATCAAATCGTCATAATGGAGATGTCCCAAACAATACCAACTTTGCCGTAAAAATGACATAATTGATCAATTGACACATGGGGCTCTAAATAGACCAGGCACAGGTGTGGCGAATGGGGGGAGCACCGCGCCAACGGGGTGTATCCAGGCGTATTTTGCAATTTCGTGCCCGGTGCAGCCTGGCGCAAGTATTCCTCTGTCCTGCTTTTGTCCCTCCTGTAGGCGCAAGTGGCAAAGAGGGAGGAGAGAAGGCGTGAGTGGGTTTAACACAGCCGAGTCAAATCTTCACCAATCAAATGAGCTCCTCTTCTCACCTTTAAACTGTTGGAAGAAAGAATCCTCTTTCCTATATCTGCATGATGTGTTAATGTTGCATTTTACTTTGCTGCTTCAGGCATGTTTTCTGCACCGCTTACGTCTATATTAAGCATTACGAATATGAGTTAACTGGCTAGCTAGGGCATTCGCAAATTATTACCATTAGCAAACTTGAATGGAATTACAAACGGAAACTACGTAAGATCATTCAAACTTATGAAGTTGGGATGAAATACCACGGATGCTCATTTATTTCTTCTGCCTGCATCATTGGGAAGAGAAACGATGGATAGGTGTTGCGATTATTACACCCTGTTGCTGCTTAAAATTTTGGGATTTACATGCATGGACAACAATGCAAGATAAGTTACACATTTATTTTCAATATGTGATCTTAACTCAGGACGAGATCATAGCAATCAGGCTGTATTCCTTTCCCCCACTAAAACAATAAAACCTAAGTGACAATTATAGTAATAAGCCGCTTGCACACTGGACGCGAAACGACTTTTCGCACGACAGATCACATTCAAAGTCAATGCAAAGACGCGCGTCTTTGCATTGACTTTGAATGTATTCAGTTGTGCGAAAAATTCATTTCGCATCCGGTGTGAAAGCAGCTGAAGGACACATACCTACATAGCCTACACATGCACTCACGCACCCACACGCAGACATCTCTCTCTCTCTGACCTGACATCAGGACAATCGTAGACACTATAATTTATGTGCTGATTAGATAGTTACATTAAATAGTGGTTGCTGTAATTATTTATTTCATTGAAATGTGCCTGACATTCTGGAAACCTGCCTGTGAGGTTTCGGTGAGGTGTGCGCACTATGCGCCGGTCAGCCAAAGTAACACTGCGCAGAAAGTAAACCAGGTTGGAGCTGGCGAGCTCTCTGCACATTTTCGGTGGAGCCTTAATCCACGAAATTGTCACTGCGTCTTGATGAATATGTGACACCTCCCCCAACTACGCCGCCACACCCATCTTGGCGCGCATCTGTCTACCAAATTGCCAAAGTGGCTGCGCGCGGTGTTGTAAAGTACTGCCCCCTCCTTTGTTAGCACAAGGGTTTCCAATACCAAAGAAAACTGAATTTATCGTCTCCACTAGTCTTACATCCATACTCTATCAGAAGATACGGAGGAGGAGATAAATGAAGGAAATGAGGATGTATATTTGAAAACTCTGATGGTCCCACTGTGTTGAACGTGCCCTCCTGGTGCAGTATTACTACTTTTTATCCTGGAGGCCTGCCACCCATGCCATCCCTTTAGCCTTTAGCGGTTAGCGTTGAAGAGCGTGCAAACTGTAAGGCTGCTGGCGTGAAATGCTGCCGCCTCGTGTGTGCTGTAATGAGTTTACAAAAAAAAGCTATTCCACGCGGAGCGACATTTTACTCACACAACAAATAAAAGTGGCACCTTTCCCTGCAGAAACTACATGAGCATCAACGAGCCCAAGAACAAATGACCCAGGTAAAAAAGACAACCAGGTGGGGAGCAGAGCCACTGTTCTTGGAGGCAAATAAAGGAATTAGAAATTAACCTTAAAAGTATATGACTTCATACCAGGAGTTTAATGTGTCTGACTGTTCAGAGCAGGGCGGCACGATGATGCTGTGGTTAGCACTGCCACCTGACAGAAAGAAGGTCATGGGTTTGAATCCAGCCTGGGGCCTCTCTGTGTGGAGTTTGCATGTTCTCTCCATGTTCACGTCGGTTTCCTCTGCGTACTCTGGTGTCCCCCACCTGGAAAAACATGTACTACAGGGACACTGCTACGGTACTCCTGACCAGCTTTAGAACTGTAGTTGGTCCCCAGGCGCTGCTCTGTGGCTGCCCACAGCTCCTAACTATAGCATGGGTCAAATGCAGAGGACAAATTACCCCACAGGCTTCAGTAAAGTATGCTCCCTCAATCGTCATCTAAAGACTCATCACTTCAGCCTATACCTCTCTCCCACCCCATGAACCTTAGCAGCTGGTAAGTTCTTTATAATTTGTGACTTTATTTGTTGTGGTAAAATTGGTACATGATCCAGGTTTTGTTGCTGCTAATGATACTTGGACAGCTTCCACCTTCTAGGGTTTTCAGCACTTTTGGTTCATTTGAAATGGTCTTTGTGTTGGGAGTTACTCTGGGTTGGAGCATCTGCTAAATGCCTGTAATGTAATGTAAAGTCATGTGTTGCAGAACAGGTATTTCGGTTCCCTCCCACAACCCAAAGACATGCACGGTACTCAAACTGAAGAACCCAATTTTCCCCAGAGTGTGAGTGCATGAAGGGGTGAGTAAATGCCCTGTGATAGAGTGGAGTCCTGCTCAGGGTGTAACCTCCCGCTGGCTCATGAATGCAGGGAATGTGGTTTATCTCCTGTCTCTATGACCCAATCAGTAACTGGGATGATGGATTGATGGATGTCGGGCATAAACTGTGGATGCCATAACTTATCCTGTGCCTGAAAATGCACCTGAGACAGTCATGCTTCGGCCAAATAAAAAAAATCAGTAGGTCAGCATCCTTCACATCTCAGTTTTCAGGGGTGGAAGGGTTTTCTTTTTTTGTAATAAAAGTTCAAGATTCAAATAGCGCAACAAATCTAAACCACAAGCACTTGTTTCATCATGATGGATCAAATCTGCCAACCCAGAAGTGGTGCAGCAATTGACAGCCAAACAAATGTGTGCTGTTATGATCCAGAGAAAGAACAAGATTCAGAGACAAAGTACATTCCAATGAAGGTGTTTATTGAAAGGTGTAAGAAGAGGTCAGAGGAACACCAGGTGCAGGATCCAGAAGTGTTTATTAAACACCAAACACTGGGGGAAAATTGGCAGACACACCAGAAACAAAACACCGTGCACAAGCACCGAACAAATGGGAGAACTGAAGTACACACTACAAGAGAGGATAAACTAAGGAAACAAAAACTGAACCTAACTATACTGATGGACACACTGGGAGACTTAAACGCGAGGCAGACAAGACAAGGGCGCAGCAAACTATGAGACTCGGGAATCATACACGGGAGAAACTCGGAAGGCACGAGGAGCTGAGATTTCGCCATGTAGCACAGAGTCAATACAGAGGATCCGTCTAACATCCGCTCTCCCATCTCTGCCACTTATAGTCACGAGAGAAGGCTGGGACTCGAAATGCAATCTCGGAATGAAACAGAAACACATGGGATTAATAAACAATTACACAAGAACCGGGTTAACAATAATGACTCGAGACAAGACGCTGAGACCATCAATCAAGCTAGACAGATTAGATTAAGGTCATCTAAACTTTACGAGGAAAAAGCACCACAAGAAAAATGAAGAGAAGCACTGCTTTTAATTCAGTTAATCAGAAATAGCTCAGGCGGAATATTCTGAAGTCAGAAACGCACGCACTCGCTAAATGAGTTAATTAAGGTTAATACTACGTGACGAAATATTTGCAATCACCCTCAAATAAGTGCTGGTTAGTACGGGTTAGTAATTATCCTATCAGAGAGCGCATTCACTCAGAGTTTCGCGAGACCCAGAATTAAACACAGCTTGAAGCAATACCAGAGCCGAAACCGAAAGAGGAAACGTGATTGGACAACGGCACGCATGCATGCTGAAGGCTGTCACGCGACATCACTGAAGGCAGAGTGGGAGTGGATCGTCAGACGGCCGAACAGAAAGCTGTTTGAAAGTAAAACGAAAGTAAAGCACAAGCACAAAAACAGCACACACGAGGCAGAATCATAACAGAAAGGAAAACGGTACTGGTCAAGATGACATGAGCACAGTCCAGTTCAGATGTTACAGAGAGGTGAGGTTGAGGGCTGTGTTTGTATCCGGCCAGTGGCGTCCCGGGCCAGATGCCAGGTGGCGTTCACCCTTGCCAGAGCAGAACTGTTAGACAGCTGGTCTAAAGGGTTGAACAGAAACACACTGCTGATTATGGAGACCAATGAAGGTTTTGGAGGTGTTCCTAATAAACTGGGAAGAGGAACAGACTGGAAAGGCAGGTTAACAAGAGCGTGATCCCAATCCTGGAGACTGATAATAACGCTTGGGAATACGTTCCTATTAATAAGGTTCCAAAGAATAATTACATATTTTCCGATCAGGTTTTGATAATTTCCAAAGACAGTGATACAACTAGGCTTATGCCGTCAGAGGCGACGGCAGGGGGCAGTGACGTGCGGTGGAGGTTGGTTTGGTGAGGCACAAACCTCCCCTTTGCTTGATTAGCTATCAGACGATTAACTAGTTTAGTAAGACTATTCGGCAGAATGACGGGCCATCATGTGACACGTTGTGAGGTCATGACTTTGCAGTTGCACATAGTTTCATGTCAATTGGACAAAAAGTTCCAAAGATATGGCAAAAATGGTGAATTTTATGTGACAAAGCTCCACCTTGTGTCAAAATTTTGAACCAAACAGGTATAATGTCATCGTGGAACACATCCTCAGGTCATGACCTTTTATTTGCACTTGATTTGAGGTTAATTGGACAAAAACTTCCAGAGATATGATATAAACAGTGATTTTTTCAGTTTTTGGCCCCTGGTGGCCAATCTAGAAATTGTAAATTGTCCAAAATCGAATCAGTTCTTCCTCTTTATGATACTTACCTATAAGCAAAACTTGAACTTTCTAATTGAAATATTACTGAAGTTATCGCGTTAACACGTAGTGCGGCGGCGGCGGTCGGACCAAAAACATAATACCCCCGGAATGGCATTCGGTGTTCGGGGACATAATTATAAACTGGATGACATCAACTGACTGGTGGATTAAAACGTTAAAATGCGACAATCCAGAGACTTTGCTAGACACACATTGAGGTCACATACACCCTGGGAACACAAGGGAACAGGGCATACTCATGGATTACACCTGGAAAGGCGAGGCACGCTAGACATCACACCAACTAAACAGGCAATACCTATTATACGCAGGATGCTGGAAAGGACGAACAACTAAAAATACACAAGGGTTGTGACTACTTGCTGCATGGCCAGGGATTCTGAGTATTTTTCTCGTTCTCTTTTTGGTGTGATTGTAACAGATTTTTTTCAAATGAAAAATAAAATTTTAAAAATTGGAGCTGGGAGGATTTTTCTTCCATGCTAATATGGCTAACTTTCTAATGGCTACACCCAGTGCACTTGACTTTATTGTGCTCTTGTCTGTCTGTAACCCTCCTCAAGCCCAATTGTGTTCTTGTCTCATTGACAGGGCTGTTCAAAGCCAATAATCTTCTATTTAGGAACGATGTACTTCTCTGCCGGTGTTCGACCATTCATTTCACAGAAAGCCCGGGGGCAAGGAAAAGTCTATTTTTCTAATTAATGTGAGTTTTTCAGTTCTTTTGTTCTGTCTTGACAGAATTTGCGTCTGATCGACTCTAAATGACATTTCTAATGATACAGCTGGGAGAGTTATTCACAATGACTGATGCGTTTTCTAAAAATATGTTGAAATATGACAGAAATACTCGGCTATGTTCTCGGCAGCAATGTTCAGTCAAATGTGTTTGTGCTTCAACTCTAAGTGTAAGAATCGAAGCACAGTAAGACATCGTTTTGAGATGAAGAATTCATTGCACCTTCCGCAGGGAGCTATACTGTGGCACGGAGTTCAGGCTGTCAGGTGCTGTACCAAGTGCGTGCTAATTTGAGTAGCTAAAGCATCAGTACATTTTTAGTCGTTGTAACAGCCTTTTTAGATTTTTAGACTGTTCAGGAATTGATGTTGTATAAGTGGGTATCGCACTGTGTGGACAGACTATGTAAACGTTGAGCTGCCTTAGTGTCTCTGTTTCATGAGGGCTCCTACAATCTGCCTCTTCAATCCAAATCCAGCCCTGGTTTTCTCTCCATCCATGCGATGAAGCGAACAGTCATTGCCACTGATTGGCCAGGCTGTCATCACACCTGTCTCCCACGGAGGATGGAAAAACAGAAGCTCTTGGCTCTTGAGGAGGATGATTTAGGGAGCCCTGATGACGATGTTTTTGGAAAACACATTTTTTTGGGAAGGTGTGCAATGGCACAAGGATCACCCTATTAAATTTTGGACCAAATTTGGCTAAGGTCAAGGGCCAGATCACTGAAAAATCGAAAATTATGGACAAGGTATTTTGAGCTCCTAAAATCTGTCAGGTGCTCAGCAGCCTCTAAGAAGTCTATAACGGAAATTATGCGAATAAATAATGTTCCTATGATGCTTGATTTAATATTTAGCTTTACTTAGCTACATCTTACTCTTGCATTTAAAAATGAACCATTACATCCAATAGAGTCATGCAGTAACTCGTTGTTGCCTAGAACACCAAATTATGGAATCCGGGCCTGAGAGAGCATACAGTATCTACATCCTGTCCCCATAAATCATGCTCAAATATTCTGTTGCCAACGTTAAACAATGTCCTGTTTATCAGAACACATCTGAAAATATTTCTCAATGACTTGTTTAATTAATGAGGTTTATTTATACGGTATTTCACAGCCCATTGTCCGTATTTTTCATGAGATGAAAATGAAGTGTAGAGGATGTGCTGTGACCCAGTTTGCTGGGGAACCCATGAAACAAACTCATGTGATATTCCTGCTGAAGAAATGCAGCTTTCATCCCCCGGTCCCCTCTCATATATTCCCATCGATTACATCCGTGTGCATACATAGCAGGCCTTGTTCAGTTACGCAATAGCATTGCATTATTCTGTGTTCAGCTGATCTTGCCTGGTGCAGCTGGGCTAATCAACCGGACCAGATGGCTGGGTCTTACAGTCTTACGAGTACTTTCAGGTTTTTTTTATTATCATCATTTTGGTTCCAGTATTCCAGAAAAGCTCAGTCAAGAGCTGAATTGTATTTGAATCCAAAAGCGATCACATTTTTGACCCAAGTTTGTTTCATCACAATAGTTATTGAGAAGTCATGTCTGGGAAATAGCAACATAAATGTGTTACACTGAGAAGGGTAGTTTTAATGGACTTGCGTTCAAAACATTTTACTCAAATTTTCCAGGTAATTGCAGGTGGTACTTTGTGTGCTATTCTGTGTTGTACAATAGCGCGAGAGAGTTCTGGTGACTGTGTGATTAGAGTGGTGTAAAGAGAGAGTATTTTCTCTGGAATATTGGAAAAGCATAAAGGCTGGCGCTACATTAAATGGTATCGATGCTCTCAGATGTCACTATCTGCATCCACTTCATCTGTCCAGAACAGTAATAATAATCCATAACTGCATCCTTACTTGTGTTTGAGCTAAAAACTGGGCACATTGTGCAAATAAAATTATGCCAGCTCAAAAGCACTGGCATTATGATGATGTCTTTGACACAGTCGTGTTAATTTTTTTTTAATACAATCTATGACATCTGTTAAAGTTGCACTTAACCGATGGCACTGCCATTGGCCCATTTTTCACTGACTATTTCTTACAATTCATGCAATTACTATACATCGCTGTATCCCACCTCTCAAAACAATTCTGAGAGTGATGGAAAATTTTCACAGACGAAAGTAACTGTATCACAGCTGTCTCTAAACTTCTATTCATAGACAACCTTAATGCCTGAAGAATTAGGACGATACATAAATTGCGAATAGAAACAAAATAAAGTTTTACCTCGTCAGCTGTATTGATTTTAATAAATATTCTGAATTTGTGGCCTGCGTCATTTTCCTAATGAATTGGGAAAGGGGAATCGGACCGGAGATGCTGTGGAGTCTTCAGAATGACACCAGGCTGAAACGTTGCACAGGTAATCGGGTGAATGGGTAACTCCTGATTCAGTTATGAGTGGGTAAAAATGAGCAGTCACAAGAGGGATGACCATTCACCAGTGAGGTGGTTCAAGGTTTGCCACTTTGCCAAAAGCTGAGTGAAAAAATGGCAAAAAAGTTGAAGAACAGCATTTCTCAAAGTGGGTTTGCACAGATTTTTGGATGTTCACCGTCAACAATCCATAGTATTTCGATAAACATTCGGAGAATCCTGACAAGCAAGGATGCATGCTAATATTGGATGCACATGACCTCCAAACCCTCGGAGGGCACTATATCATGGAGTAACATGCTTCTGTTATGAACGTGACCACATGGCCTTGTAAATACTTCTGATCACCTGTGCCAGTGAGCACAGCATAATGCAGTAGCATAAAATTCAAGTAAATTCTATTTTGCCAAGAGTTAACCCTGCAGCAACACCATTTAGAACCACCACCGATTTCTCTGGACTCAAGCTTGTCTGAAATGGACTGACGGGAAAGTGAGAAGGATGCTGTGGTCTGACAAGTTCATATTTCATATTGTCTCAGAAAATAATGAACATTGTTTTCTCAGGGCTAGTGAGTAGCGGAACTGCTCAATAGTAGAGCATCTGTCATTGTCGGAGATTGCATTTGGGGTCTCAACAAGGGCAACTTGTGTGTCAGTGAAGGCATAAATGATGCTCACGCTAGATGCGCATTTTGAAACAACATATTCTGCCTTCCACATTTAGTTTATTTTTCTGGGATACGCCTGTTTGTTCTAGTAAGATAACGCCAGGTCATATGCTGCACACATAACAACAATGTGGTCACGTAGTCGCAGAATGCGGTACTAGACTGGTCTGCCTGCAGCAGGTCTGCCTGCCTGCAGGACCTATTTCCCATTCAAAATGCGTGGCGAATTATGAAGCACAAAATATGAGAACTCGCAGGGTTCCTACTTAATTCCAATATTATTCAAGAGAACTGTCCTCAGTTCCAAAACAACTACTGAGTGTTATTTAAGGAAAGGTGTAGTTCCAAAGAGTCCCAACTTCATTGGAACATCTTGCAGAGATCCTATTTTGAAATAGCTATTATTTAACAAAAAAAATTATATCAATAAGATAAAAAGTTACTCGTATTTTTTGTACTTTTTTCATCTGGATACTGATGAAGAAGAATTTGCATTTTACTTCTTGCTGTTTATTTACATTTTACACATTGTCCAAATTTTTCTGGAATTGAGATTGTAAAATACAACCCTAATAACCAACCCAATCATGACCCGGCTCCATGTTCAGTCCTAGCCATTCTGGATTTTTGGATTCTGGTTTTCATCTTCAAATTAATCTAACATTTCCCAATTCATGACCCATAGCACAATGTCTGAGAACTCTCTTTAGCGTCCTTTCTACAACTGCATTTAAAAAAAAGAGAACTCTTTACTGTATGTTAATAGCTGCCTGTATGATTAGTCATCTGTGGATAGTCACTGATGTTGCGTTTGCAGCAGTGAACGAATGAAAATGCAGCCCCGCAGTGTGTGTGTGCACTCACTGCCCTGCGCACTCTACCCTCCTTTTATGGTTGCCATGTTCACCGCTTTACATATGACATAATGGGCACACTTATCTGAAGAGAGCAGTTTACACCACAGGCAGTTTCTAAGATTGATTGACATGCAGTAGCATCACAAATGAGTCACTGTAGAATGAGACTGCAGTAGTATGTTGTATGAGTGAATTACGCGTAGGTAAGAGAGAGAATTTGTGGGATACAATTTCTAATGTCTTGAATGTGTATAGCCTAATTTTATAAAATTTTAGTTATCTTGTCGAAATATGTGGTGGTCACACGTATCCAATTCCAGACGCAGAAGTTCAGTCAAAACAAATTGTTACTGGGAGCATTTTGAGTGCTCATGCATCTCTGTAGATAATCCAGTGCTGACATCTTTCGGGAAAAATAGATTGCCTACAGACTAGCAACAATCTTCTGACGTGATAGCATGAGGCTAAATATCACGCCTAATATTGATGGTGCTTATAAACACAACAATGAAGAAATAGTGGACACTTTGTGAGGATACACTCAGGAACCGGATGCAAGAACCAAGCAGTGCAGTAGATGAGAGTTTATTATGCGAGGGGGAAAACCCCCGCGGGGCAGAAGGCAAAGGTACAAAGTCCACAATCCAAAAATCACAATCTAGTACGGCATGTTGGTAAATTAATAAAAAGCCAAGAACGTTGTCCCGGTGAAGAAGCAGACTCCAATGTTCGTAGCAAAAGCAGGTAAAAATTTATTACACAAAAGCGTGATGCAAAGTTCAAAATTCCTTAATTTCGTCAGAAACTTTATACATGTTAAAAGTACAGATATTTGCATATGATAATGTCACCAGAAGTTGTTGCTGATTGGTCCTAGGGTTTACACATTGATAAAAAGGAATATTCTACAATTGGGCCTCTCCTGAACCACCCAACTTAATTGGTTCAATAGATTCCCAACCCCTGGAAGGGAGCTCCATATGTGGGCATAGGGAACCTCCAACTAAAAGGTGTTTGTGCCTATTGTCCTGTCAGAACTGAAGACAAATGGAGATCCCAGCTGGAAGTAAAAAATAGGTGATATGTCCTGTCGGACCTGACGGCTTCTCTTTATCTCCTAATACACATTCATTATCGTCTGGCTCACCTCAGATTGCAAATACCCAAAAAAATCCTGTTTCCCAACAGGCAGAATCAGAGTCGAAAACCAGGGCAGCAATCACAGTACTCGTGGACGGGCAAAAACGGGTTCGGTTCACAGGCACAGATTTGTCAGAAAAGCAAAAGCCAAAATCCAGTGGACGTAATCCAAACCGTTAACAGGGCAGCAAACACAAAACTCGGAGTTGGGCAAAATGGGTTTGTAAACAGATGCAGACAATAGTACCAAAGAGCAGAGCCAAAAATCGTAAGCCGAGCGGTCCAGTCAGAAGAGTAACACTATGAGTACAAGGCGAAGACGATAGCAGCCCAGATAACAAGAGAAACATTCTGACAGAGAACTGCTGTGAGAATACTGCTAATATACACATCCGGGAGGTCACATGCTAAACAGAAAACAGGTGTAGGAAATCAGACTAATTACAAAGGAGCAGACATGAGAGAACCTGATCACAAGAAATAGGCAAAAGCCAAAACACAGACAGGGATCACAAGGCAGCCTATGGTTCCGGACATACGGTTCCGGTTAGGGATTTTTATGTGCACAGAATGAGTACCAGAACAGTGATTAGGCAGGTGCAGAGAATCTGCTTGAAGCACAGCAAAGTAAATTGAGTGAAGGCAGGAGGCGGAGACTAGAACAGGGCGAGTGCTGAGAGCTTGTTAATCAATTAGTAAGTGCAGCTATACAATCCCTAGTGCTTGTTAGTAAGTTAGTATTATATACAAAGTTAGTCTGGGCTAGTAGCTTTAGCAAAAACAACAAACTGTTAGTATTGGTTAGTAAAATAGAAAAGCAAGGCAAAGGAAGTAAACGAGACGGGAAGGAATGGTTGAAATCCAGAAACCATTAAATCACCCGAAAGTGTGGCATGCAATACTGGGGCTGTGAGCAGTCACATGACAGAAGACCAGACAGGGGGAGGCAAAGTGCAATGCATGGATAAAAGCAAAACATGGACCGGAATGTAACTGCAGGAATGGAATATGGCAAAATACAAAACTTGGCAATTCTAAACTAGACAAGAATTGAACATAATCAGGAATCCAAATCACAATATATAATTCAAGACATGATCAGGCAATGCAGAGATCGAAATCCAAACAAGACAGAATGGCACACAGATCAGAATCATGACACACTTAAGGTTTGGAAAACAAACTGGTCTCTGATTTATTTATTTTTCAATTAATTTTTTTGAAAGGGATCCACTGGGTACCCGTGGCTTCAAAAAATGAGCATTTAGGGATCCCCAGGTTTAGCATGTTTCTCCTCGCTGGCCCTATAATAAGTGATTATAGCACTGAAAGGTCCAGACGGCATGAGGTCTCCTTAATGGGTTTTTGGCAGAAAGAAGTCTGGCTCATTCCTGAGACCAGCAGGAGAGAACAGGCACATCTTGTGCTCGCTGGAGGTGCGCTAGATCACATCTGAAATGTACATCACCGCCACGGTTTTCTATTGGCATTTGACTGCTCAGTTCTTCAGAGAAAGATTAGGCCTGATTTCTTGCCCAAACGTTTGCTAAATTGCCATCTGTCTTGGTTTGAGCAGGTATTTCTGTTGGTTTGAAAAGCAGCATATGAAATTAATTACCACTGTGCTGCACTGCCACCATATTTTCATCATGCAATAAGTGTCTGCATTGGTATGATATGGTAAATTCCTCTAAGTTATGTTAAATAGAGAGATGCCAATTGCTGCAGTGCAGGATAAGTGCAGTTTAATGATGAGTCTCATCGAATTACAATTACCTAAAATATCTAATATGCAGAATTCCAATTATTTATTAGAATGACCAAAATCAATAATAAAATGTAATTACATAAATATAATCAAAGATTCAACTTATAATCTGTTGTTAGAATTCCTCACAAGACTGATTGGCCCTGCTTCCTTCTTGATGTAACATCAGAATGGACCCTGGATTTCATAATTAGAGGATCTTCCATGAGTGGGCATGTCATATGAAAGTTATGAAACAAATTGAGTAAATATTGGGTTAGTTTCGAGCTTTTGCCAGCTTTCATTTCCATGTGAGAGTTTAAGATTTTGTTTATCACATGACTGAATCGCATGATTTAGTAGAAAACAAATCTAATTTCTGTAAGTGCCATCATAGAAATTCCCAACATATGTTAGCATCAAGGTAAGTCCATCACTCTGCTAGCTTAGCCAGTCACAGAGCCACAGGCATTCGCATTTGAACTAGCAACATCCAGCAAATTCTCAGTCAACTGAGCAACTAACTAATGTTAGGTCACTAGCAAACAAACTGTTACATAATGGTTCTGCAAAGGTATTGTGTGCATGCTCGCTAGCTAGCAAAGTAACGTTAACTTGGTTACGAGCGTGGCACTTATCAAGCCCATTG
This sequence comes from Gymnothorax reevesii, assembly GCA_029721435.1. NCBI lineage: Eukaryota > Metazoa > Chordata > Actinopteri > Anguilliformes > Muraenidae > Gymnothorax > Gymnothorax reevesii. Next base: position 18,640,845 of record CM056579.1, on the reverse strand, counting down.
CAGTGCTAGGCCATACTGATTTAACAAATGTTACACTTTGTATTCACTTGGCTAAATATTAACAGCGTGATGTAATGTGGAACAATTTTATTTTCTCATGCTCTCAGCCAATGAAATTTTTGCAAAAGTGAATTGTACCTGGGGTAATATCAAAAATATGTGATGAGCTGGGCTATGGGAAAAGTGCTTCAGTTATGTGATAAAACAATATAATAGTTTATTAGACAAACAAACAGACAAACTCAGAACATAAGATTTAACTTGCAGATAAGGGACCATAAGGCAAGGTATGAGGGTATGTGTAAATGTTTGTGCTTGTGTGTGCGCGCGCATGCGTGTGTGTGTGTGTGTGTGTGTGTGTGTGTGTGTGTGTGCAAGTATGCCTGGACAGGTGTAAAACTCAACCTTGGTCACATCTTCGCTTGGTTATGACTCAGCTCATCTTGTTATACAATATTTTTGAGTCCTTTATTATCTTCATGAAGAATTCCCAGAAGTCCGATGTCCTCACTTGCATCATGTAGAAATTTGCCCGATAATCAATCAATGGGCTCAACAATCAGTCGTAATGATTTACACCATACAGACATACAGCAAGACATTTGGAAATTCAATTATAGAATAATTTATTTTTAAATTTCGGAATTTCCAGATGCTGGCATCTACGTACAACAACAGAATATATTCCAGGAATAGCTTCTTTTTGCTTTAACAGAATCCAGAGGGATTATTTTGAGAATTATGTCTGTCGGCATTTAAGTTTGTCACTGTCTTCAGTGAATGCTAATGCTACAGCTGTCAACCAGTTTGCTAACAATTTAGAATTTTTTTTTTTTTTGTAAATGTTCAAGGTGAACAAAAAGCTACCTAGGAAATTCCAGAATTGCTTTGAAAACCATCAGCAGTGTTAGCGCAGTTGAATTGAGTTCAAGGTGTGCTGTTCTGTTGAATTCCATGATGTGCTAATCCGCAAACTGCACGCTAGTCTGACTGGAGGCATGATTGTACCCACACACTCAGACTCTGGTTCATATAGTTAAATATGGATGCTCTAATGTACAGGCTTTGTTCTAATAACTATTTAAAAATAAAAAGACTAAAAATTTTATGGTTCTGCTGGAGACGCTCTGCTGGTGGTGTGGAGACGCTCTGCTGGTGGTGTGGAGAGGCTCTGCCGGTGGTGTGGAGAGGCTCTGCTGGTGGTGTGGAGAGGCTCTGCTGGTGGTGTGGAGAGGCTCTGCTGGTGGAGTGGAGAGGCTCTGCTGGTGGTGTGGAGAGGCTCTGCCGGTGGTTTGTTGGATTCAAAATTTTTTGTCTCAGGCCAATTTGTTTTTTTGAGATTTCAAAATCATAGCAGCCATACCACAATTCGATCTGCTTCAGCCGCATGGCTGAAGCTAAGCAGGTGTGGGCTTGGCCAGTACTTGGATGGGAGACCACTGAGGAAAACCAGGATGCTGCTGGAAGAGGTGTTGGTGGGCCAGTAGGTGGCAATCTTCCCTCTGGTGGGATAATCCCCAATGCCCCAGTGCAGTGATGGGGACACTGTACTGAAGGAGACGCCGTCTTTTGGATGAGACGCTAAACTGAGGTCCTGACTCACAGTGGTCATTAAAGATCCCATGACACTCATCGATATGAGTAGGGGGTTCCCCGGTGTCATGGCTAAAGTCCCAGCCTGGCCTTATCATCCCCTGATCTAATTGGCTGTGCAATTCCTCTGTCCCTCCCCACCACTTCCCTCAGGGCTCCCTTGAAAAAGAGATTTCAATCTCAATGGGACTTCCCCAGTTAAATAAGGGTTAAATGAAATAAAAAAAATAATTGACATTGTGTTATTTCTCCGGAGGTGAGTTGTTTTTGCTGTTAAATTAGTGGGTTTTGTGCAGTGTTTAGTATTTTGCACTACACAGCCTCCATAGCTGTACAGGTAATGCAAAAAAATCCCTGACCACGATCCCACACAAACACCGATCAGGGAGATAAGAACTGGGAATTTTCCAACTAAACCACAATATCAGCTGCCACTGAATCTAACCAACACCATCTACTTTAAATTTCTTCCAAATTTGGACTTGAATCTACTCCCAATTAAACAAGTTCTATGTTTACATCGCACCTTTGGGTGCGATAAACCGTAATGTATTCAGTATTGATTCAAGGCCTTGTTTGACTGAACATATTACTGTCAGGACGCTGTACTGGGGCAGATTCTGTATTATGTAATGAGAGAATGCGCTAGGCTCACTAATCTGTACTTCAATAATGCATTTAAATTGAGGGATCAGGTTCGCAAAGCAAGAATTTAAAATGGCATCAAATTGTTTATTCTCCATGCGGACCCAATATGGCTTATAAGGTGATCTCAAGACACAGGTCTCTCTCTTAATCCTGAGGCCCAGGCATTTTTGTTGAGACTATTAACCCGAGTGCTAAATACAGCCATTGTTGCTCAATGATGTGAGATACCAAGATCAAAGCTGTTGAAAACCTATCTTGTGGCAACTTGTTTAAAAGAGCTCCCAACAAGTTGCCGCATGATAGGTTTTCAACAACGCAAGATATTTAAATTAATATTTAAAAAAAATAATAATTTCAGCGCTCTAAGGGTTAAACCAGGCTGTGGAAAAAAGCAGCTAGGCTCAGTTTCTAACCTGTCAATGAGATGTGTTAGGTGCTGTCCGTGGTGCTGGAGTCCACGAAAAGGCATAACTATGAGGTTCTGTAAGAACAGCTCCCAAAATCAGGACCAGTCTTACGGGTGGGTGACTGAAATGAAAGTTCTCAGAAAACAAATTGTCAGAAATTGCTCTGCTGTTTAAATGATTATGCCAAGTAGAATCATTTTGTCTGACTCTATTACATTGCAGGGCTGCTTCAAGTGCCTTTTTTAACAGTGCATGATTACTGTTGATGCATTTAGTTCAATATTGTTTAATGAAGTGGGTTGAAAAGAATGTGCTGGCTTGATAGTACGGAGATGGCACATTGACAGAGGTGTTCCGGAAATAAATTAGCAAGAAGGGTACTCATGTAGATATGAAAACAATGTAACTATGAGCTCTCTATGCTTTGCTTTTGGTCAAAGTTAACCATTGACAGTAACTTTTGTTTCATTTCCGCCTCTGCCAATATCTCGCAAGAATAAATGTCCAACTCTTTTTGGACTTTCAGTGAAATTGAGCAAAGATGAGCTTTCTTGTCACCTATTATGGGCTCCACCTGCATGAAGATGGGCAGATGTCATGGTCAGATCATCTGCTGATGCCCTGCGGGGATTGATGATGATTGAGCGGGCTTTTATCAGGGAATTCTTCACTTTTGCCTCATTGACAGGTTAGTTAATATTTCATCTGGGTTATTGTAAGAACATCAGTGGTCCGTTACACAAAACCAGGTTCCAGAGTTAGTCAGATAATAACACTGAGTAAATCCTGGAAGCTTCCCAGTTCTGTAACACTAACTGCAGTAAAAAGAGCTGTTTGAGGGTTTCCCTTTGGCAAACTCAATACTTCTGGCCCCGGGTCTTTCCAATGATCTTTTTTTTTTTAAGCATAAGTAAACTGGCCACAGGAAGTCCCTTCCATGCCCTGGCTCAGATGGGACTGGGGAGCTCAATGTGGTTATGGACAGGTGTGTTTTGATGGGTACAGGAGGTCCCGTTGTAAGATAAAATTAGCTCTGAACCCCCAGGGCGCTACTGCAGGGGTTCCTCTGACTGCTAAAATGAACGCTGATGTGGTTTGGACCGAGGCATCTGAGAGACCTTGCGCTGGTTTTTACTGCAGAAAGGAAAGTAGCTTGAGAGTACTCTAACTGTGATATGTTTGACAGTTGGCTTTCAAATTCTGGCAGTTTGCTTTCAAATTGTCCTGTGTACTGTTTCCAAGGTTTATCAGCTGGAACTGTGGGTTCTGATTTTGGCATTTGGCAACGTCTTACATGAGCTAATTGAATGTCTGTATTTGTGTATGCGTGTGTGAAATTGCTATTTTTACCTACTAGCTTTGTGTTCCCTTTCTAATTTGTACCGGAGTCGGGTGGCTAATTTTTAAATAAGTCTGGCTGATTTCATTGGGCACTGTGGGACACCACAAACCAAACTCAATCTGTACTCTGAGCTCTCAATACCACATTCCCACATCCCTGCTAATATTTCTGTGGCCGTATCCATTTTTCATTTCACCGTGTTCAGCTAATAGAGCTGCTCTCCGAGCTGGACCCAATGGCAGCTCAGTGGCGTGTGGTTTGAAATTGAAAGCTGTATTGAGCATGTGGAAAGTTTTCCTCAGTGTTGTCATGGAAATGGCAGTTTTAAACCCCTTAAACTTTTCTCTGAAGTTTTCCCTATACAGGTTCAAAGTCAGAAAAAGCCATTTTTTTCATATTGACAATGTCACAAACACATTCTGTATCTTGTGGTTGCAGCGCTTCACTGAAGCTGCATCACACTTATACTGAGAGAAATATTCAACCCCAGGACGCCATGTTTTTATGGCCACAGCACTACATCGAATAGAAATATCTAGATCTTCTACATCATTTTATACACATTTCCCTGTAATTCAGTAGGACATATTTGGGATCGTTGGAAAACTTGGGATCTCAGCTAGAATTTATAACAGGCCAGAAGTTCCACAGATTTAAATACAGCAGCAGTATTTGACAGACCCATATATGGGTCTGTAGGTTTCATGGGGTTAATGTAGGGTGTGTCCCCCCCTTACAGGGCAAGTAACTCCTTCAGGTGTCTGTTTGGCAAACCCCACTCCTCAAACACTACAGGGCTCCTTATCCTGTGCTCTGAGGGGCACTGTAGAATGTTCTGGAGTTTTTTACAACCCAGCAAGAAATGGGCCAGAAATACAACTGACCATGACAATTGGACAAATAACTGGAGGTGAGAGATGATTGTACAATACAATAGAATGCCATCAGACACTTCAGGACAAAGGAGGGTCTTGTGTGATACTCATTTATCATCTGTAACATTGGCTCGTACCCATGACAACAGGTAAGAGCATCTGTTTTGTAATGACCAGCTGCAGGCCAAGGCATCGGCAAGAAAAGTTTGCGCATAGATGGGCACATGATGCGATTCAGCCAACAAACCAGATTTGCTAAAAGCTTTATGGGAGCCGTATTTACTTTCTAACTTTTTATTCAACTCATACAATTTTGTTTTGTTTTTTTTAATTCTTTTTGTGCAATATATCCAGCCGTACGCATTCGTTTTATGAATTCTTTGTATGCATTTAATTTTTTTTTGTTTTATTTAACCCTTAGAGTGCTGAAATAAATTAAAAATATATATAAATTTCATTATCTTGCGCTGTTGAAAACCTATCATGGCAACTTGTTTGAAAGAGCTCACCTGTAAGAGCTCTTTTAAAAAAGTTTCCACATGATTTTTTAAACAGCTTTGATTTTGATGTCTTGCTTCATTGTGCTACAATAGCTGCATTTAGCGCTCGAAGGTTTATATCTTCTGAATCCATGGTTTTTTGATTATGAACACAAATGCATGTGACCTACAGGGGGGCAGAGATGAATCTTAGCAAATACAATTCTGTGGTTCAGTCAAAATGTTCTTTTTAATCTTTCTGAAATGCCCCGCGTCACTGAGCAATATATCAAAGAGTGTAAATTCTCAAAGTAAGTGCCAGAATGAGTCAAAATGGCCGGCGGCCGGAGGCTTCTCGTGTGTCGTAAATCGCGTTGCACACGCTGATGTGTGGCTGAGGCGAGTGATCCCCTGCTCGATAAATATGCACACGGAGTGGCTGATGAATCACTCGACAGATGGCTATTGATATTTCACCATGTCTGTCTCTCTGCCCCCTGCTCCCACCTTTAAGCGGCTGGAGCATTGAAATGTCACACAGGGCTTTTTGGCAGATTTCTGTCTCAGCTCTCGAGGCTGCCCGCGCTTCAGGGGGGCACAGATGTCTCCCAAGCTTGAAAAATTGGGGTAAAACGCACTGCAAAATGTTGCTGTGTGTGGATTTTTCAAAACACTTGCTCCTTCAGTTGAGGAAGATTTGTAAAGATGTTGAATCCAAAACAAGCTAAACTTAGCAGCTCATGCTACAGCTGTGTTAGCTGTGTCAGAAGCATGAGTTTTGTCATGTCTACTGCAAACATACCTGTGTCTTTGAAAAAGAAAATGATAGATTTCGCTGTTTGATCTCACTTTTGCATGCATTTGTGAAACACTACTTGAGGCTTTATGTGTTGCAGATTTGAGTCATTACTACCGCAATCAATGGATAGTTTCAATTACACCCATCTCATTTGACTGGTACAGTGCTAATTGTCCTTCTGTTTATGAAGATTGCTGGTCTCATTTAAAGGACTTACATTCATTAAACTCACAGAAATTTTGACCAAACAGCTCATTTTATACGACTGCAGAAAGCTTTACCTTCAGGTTGTGATTTAAAGGCCTGGCAGTTGTTCAGAAGCTCACTGCAGTCCAGGGTATCGCAGTTTGATAGATTTCCCTTCAACAGAAATGCACCTTATAGCAGGCAGCTCAGAACATCATCTATACAGCTGTGCTCATCGCACACACCAAACTGTGTTGGTGAATGGGCGGCATATTTTAAACCCCAATAAAATTTAACATGCACATCCTGCACTACACTTTCAAATTTAACCTCTCATATTGACATTTTGATAAACGTGATTGTACTGCAGGCTGATCTGATTCGCTGCTTGACTGCGAAGTTGGCGATATCATAACATTCTTATTATCGCTGAAGCAGCATCGTATCTCTGCTTTGCCCTCCTCGAGAGTATTATCACAGGTCAGTGTGCGAGGCTCTCCGGGAGGAAACGCTCTGATACTCCGCTGTCGGTACAGCGGAATCTGGGCAGCCTTTAATACTGCAAACACTTCAAATGTTCAGATGCAATGTTTTGGCAACATGCTCCCAATATTCCACAGGTCAAAAAACAGGCAAAGCCGTGGGAACTCACTCTGATATGACTAGGATGTGCGGTGTGTGTTCCTGTGCTGTAATTAACAGAGGTTGATTAAAACCACTGGGACAAAGAGGCGGCCATCCTTCTCACCCTTCCACCTCTCCTTGACCTGACTTGAAAACATCGGTGAAGTCGAGTTGCAGGGTGATTTTGAAGGGACCTTGGGACTTGTTTGTGGAAAGGGGGATTGGCTGTCCTTGAACACTTCATCAGCCTGAAGGTGATAGATAAGAGAATGTGCTTTTCTATAGAAAAACTACAGTGAATGGCATGATCATTAGCTCCAGCTGCAAAGGATTGTTGTTCATAAACAATCATTCATATCACAGAAGCAGTAACTCTGGGGGTTTTTAAGCCCAGGCTTGATATTGCAGGATACCATCCAGTCCTTATGTATCTGAAGTGTTCAGTTCTCTTTAGTGATGGGGAAATGGGGAACCTAGTGGGGCGAATGGCCAGACCTCCCCTCTCATGTTGTGTTATTCCTCTGTTCCATGGTTTGTCCAATGTTTCCTTGCTGGAAGGAAGCAATGAAAGAGTTAAGTGCCTCCTTTATTCAAGGAAACAGAGAATTCGAACGAGCCTTGTTATGGCGATGAGCCAAACTATTTCCAGGTAACGTTTGTTCTCCAGGAAGCCTCCTTGTTCTTTAGAGAATTGTGATGCACCCCATTTTATCCACATGGTTGTTGAGAAGCATTACATACAAGGCTATCGGTTAGCGTACCTGTCTTCTTAGTTATCCTCGCCTGGTGTTCTCACTCTCACGACTCAGTCCTAGTGCCATGGTTTCCATAACAACAGCCAATCAGGCCCGGACATCTCCCTGGGACCCTCTCTTATGTAAGCTTTACTCAGAGAAAATGAAAAGGCAAAATTCTTTGATACTGTCTCTCAGTCAGCATGAAAGCTGCTGTGTCTCCATCTTCGGTGTTTTTGCTTGTGGTATTTAAGTAGAGTTACTGTCTTTGCAAAGACTGTCCATATCTGGGGTGTGAAGATGTTTGATAGGGGGTTTGATATTCGAAAAAATGTCAGCAGCACTAGTCCAATGACAGGACATACACTCATGTAAACCTTAGAATGGCTCCGTCTTACAGTGCAAAATAGACGTCACGAATAAAAGCCATTTGCTGTTATAGTTCGTTGTGGAATTTTGATCATTTTATATACAACGCACGCTCAAGGAATAATGATGAATTTCTATAACTGACGTCAACCAATAACTCCCATTTCCTCAGGTCGGCGGTGTGAATGAATTGGAATGAATATCACTTTTAAAGTGAGGACACCAGTGCTAAAAGTATTTAAGTCATAAAATGTCCATTTTGAGAAAACCAAGAAAATTGACTAAAGTAGCTATTAAAGACATTTTCCCTTCCTTACCTCATGGTGTGTGAAAATGTGACTGAAGCCCTTTTAGCACAAGGCTCTTCATTTGATGTTCAACATTGTGATGGGAAAGTTGATTGCAGCGCTGAGGCAGGCGAGAGACAGTTTTTCTGACATAGATGTTGTTCTGTCAATGTAATTGCTGATTAATTGGAAGAAAATCACCTGTGTGTGATAGTCCGTCTCTGAGACGCTTTATTTGTGTGACGGTGCCTGTCTCTTTTCCAGTCAGATCAAATTTAGGCTATTTTGTTTTTTCCTTCCAGTTTCTCGTTTGCGGTGACATACCTTAATTGCAGTCGTACTGTCAATGAGAATTTAATTCAGATGGAGCGTAACATACGCTGCTGAGAAATCTGATGTCAAAAGTAAATCCATAGAGACCCAAAGGCAGAGGAGGAACTGAAGAATGTTTAGGATTAAACCTTTTAATACAAGGAATAGCCCTGTGATATATAAAGGGGTCATGACCCCCACCTATGCTCAAACGCAGCATACTGTAATGGGGGAACCACCTGACTATAAACAAGGTCACATGACACCCATGGATCAAAGTCACATGTATGGAGGCCGATTTTCCGGCATTTTGGGTTATTGCAAGTTCTCTACATGGCTGCTAAATCGGCCTATAGGACTCAAACGGTTAATAACCTGAAGAGCGCTGGTGTGGTTCTCGAACCGCTGTGGCATTGTGTATTTAACCAACATTACTTTACACAACTTTATGTCAATGTTACATGACTTTACTTAACTTTGCATCAATGGCATATGAATTTACACAACGTTAAATCAATGTTATATGACTTTAAAAAACTTCACATCAATGTTACATTACTTTGCTCAACTTCATATCAATGTTACACTACATCAATGTTTCATTATTTTGCACATTACATAAATGTTTCACAGCTTAACACAGCTTTGGCTCTACTGTACATACATCACCTTAGATAAGGAAGCAAGACATTTGAAGACAATAATTATGCATAGCAATAATTTAATTAGCCGGTTAAAACAAAAGTTCTACCATTAAAGAAAAGAATTTGGCATTAATTATCACTGTTGTTAATCATTCAGAGCACTTAAGCTGCTTTCACACTGTACGTAAAACAAATTTTTCGCATGACTGATTAGGCTACATTCAAAGTCAATGCAAAGACGCGAATACACGTGAAAAACATGTATTCGCGTCTTTGCATTGACTTTGAATGAAATCTGTCATGCAAAAAATCTGGTGTGAAAGCAGCTTTACTTGGACATTCTTAAGAAAATGGCTTATCCTGATAACTGCTAGACTGCTGCAATGACTGGATAGTTGTACAAAACAAAACTTTTAACAACATCGACCTAAAACATGGCCCAAAATCCATATTCCAGGTTTGACTGGAGTTCAGATTTCACTTGCTGCCACTTCGATATGTATTTGAAGGTCGGCTTTTTTGAAAATCGTAAAATCATAAGAAAATTGAAAAACATATTTTCTCCCTGCAGTGATTGACCCTTAGATCATTACATACAAATGATGTTGCTCAATGATGTCAATCTCAATGAAGATATTAAAATCAAAGCTTTTGAAAACCTATCATGTGGGGACATGTTTAAAAGACCTCCCACAGGGAGATTTCAAATTATTTCAGCGCTTTAAGGGTTGACAGACTCATCATAAAGCAATACACTGCCCTCAATGTGACATTCAGTATACTTGCGGACAGAGCACCTCATCTAGAGGCACTGTTTTGAATGTCTCTGCGTGTGTTCACCGGGGGCTTTCAGGAAGAAAGAAATATGACATTGTTTCTGCACATTTTTTTCCCCAAGGGGAGAATGACATGGCAGTCCTTCACCACAGGCAAGGTGTTAATACAGTGGTTTTTGATCATTATCTCTGTGTTAGAGAAGGCGTTCTGAGTATTGATTGCAAGGACTTTTGTGGGTGTGTGATTGGCTGTGCTTTTATTGTTGCAGGGTGTATGGAGTGTTTCTGGAAGTCGATGGGGGATATGACTTGTGTGCATTGGGGTTCAGATAAAATTAGGAACAAATATTTTAAACATTCCCTCTTTCAAATCCCTACCTCATACATGTCTGTAATGCACTGAAGGTGGCAACTTAGAAGATTTTATGAATTAATTTTGGGTGTCTGTGTGCGTGTGTGTGTGTGTGTGTGTATGTGTGTGTGTGTGTGTGTGTGTGTGTGTGTGTGTGTGTGTTTGTGTGTGTGTGTGTGCGTGCGTGCGCGCGCGCGCGTGCCAGTGTGTGTTTGTGTGCGTGAGTGGATGAGCATGCATGTTTTCTTTGCAAGCTTTGAAGAGATTCTGCACTGCTGGCTTGTTCTTAGTGGATGTGAACTTTTATCGTTCCAGTCACACATTTTTCATCAAATTCTCTCTCTCTCTCTCTCGGGTCACTCCGTAATGTAAGAGATGCGTGCTCTTTACTGATGGCAATTGCTTCTTCTCTAGAAAGTATTCTCTTGTTGGCTGCACTTTTCATGAATTGGGCTCTGATTGCTAAATCCGAATCTGTCATAGTGCAGTGCTTTGAAGCCTTCAGGGACATTGGACATTGATACACAAACAGCACAGTGAACATTTGGCAGAAACGTTTCTTCCAGATTCCCTCGACAGGGCTGTATCAAATGCTGCCGTAACACTGTCACTGCCAAATAAATATACAGAAGTATACTGCTCACCTGGTATCCCTGTTAATCCCATTGGTCATATTTCTGCAGTAGACAAGCTGATCGAATTTGCCTGATTCTACTTGCTCATCTGGTGATGCAAGCCAAAAACTTCTGCGATCAGCTCACAGCGAAAGTGACAGACTGCAAATCTCATTTGCAGCTAAAAATCAGTTCATTAATTTCTACTTCTGCTTAGTTTCCATTTCTATGTTGGTATTAATTTTTGGACCTCACTGTTAATTGTTAAGAATGGAAAAGAAGCGATGATGTGTGCAAAAACATGCCGGAGCTGAGGGGTTTGAATGCTTGATTAGAGGAAACTGTTTTGAGGATCAGGCCTTAGTGTCGCTACATTCATGTTAGGGAAGTTTTAGGGCCCTTGGTCAATATTATCGCCACTCAGGAGGGATTGTCCCTCACTTTGATTAATCAACTGTCAAAGAAATTTGATAAAGGAATAATCACTGCGATGATAATTATTACTCCCATTATTACCGTGACACACGTTCAAAGAGTCTGGTGACTTATGTGCAGTCTGATATCACCAGGTAAGTGTTGTTTTGGGATCAACAAACTAATGCTAGCCCAGAAGCAAGGGCGTAGGTTTGTATATGGAAGGTCAGGACATGTCCCTACCAATATTTTGATTGGTTTTTGCATTTTTTTTTTTTTGCATTTGATTGGTTGAAAGTCAAGAGTAAACTGACCATGCGATTCAGGTAATGAATATTCATTTGTCTAAAGCCGCTCTTGAGGCGCGCGACTGGATCGCCCGCTTTGATTACATGTGTTTGCAATGGCTTACCCGTAGAAGACAACCGTAATTTGGGATTTTTTCCAGATTTTTCTTCATCGTGTAACTATAGCACTTTTCCCATGGCCCAACTCATGACATAACATTGATATTACCTTAGGTACAAATCACTTACGTGGAAATTTCATTGTCTGAGAGCGTGAGGAAAAAAAAGTCGCTCCATGTTAAGTCATGCTGATAATATTTTGCTAAACTGAATGCCAAGTGTAATGTTGGTTGAATTAGTGATCTAGCTAGTCAGAAACAGATTGTTACTTAAAGTGAAAACTTGCTAGCTACCTTTAGTTAGTTTTCACAAGAAGATAATGTTAACAAATGTTAATTAAACTTGTTCGCTAGTTTCAACTAGCAAACTAAACTTGCTCTCTGTCACATGTTGGTTAGTAATCGGGTCACTAGGTGTAGTAAAAATAAGCCAGTTGGATGTGTCAAATTATGAGGTGAATTTCAGTGGAGAAATCCTGAGAAGGTGCCATTATTAATGAATTAATTTATATCCAGAAACCACAGCAGCGAGCTAGAGAAACAGAGCAAGCTATTGGGGATACAGGTGTATCAGGGCATCAGGTGAGGTCATATTTATGACTTGTTCTGTGGAATTATAGGGGCAGCATTAAAGTTAGTCATGATGTTCAGCAAATATGACCTTTGAAAGTCACATGTCCGAACCAAATTTGGCTCAGTGGGAGAAATGAAAGAAACACGTAATCGTAAATCTAACATGAGGCTTGTGTGGATGTTTGTCATCAAGAATATCCAAAATATTTTTTTGTGAATTTTTCATACACTCCAAATCTTTCTTAAATTGCTCACCTTTAGGGGTTTTGCTGGTTGGAAACCGCAAGCCACATGTGACGCATGATTGCAGTGCCTTCGTGGTATAAAGGTGTCAGAGCTACAATGCGTCAGTGGACTATTATGCTATTCCTGGAAGAGTATTATTTTGTTGATCCCGCAACAGCACTCACACCACAGTCTCAGATTGTGCGGCGACTTACGACTGGCTGATGCATGATGGGATAGCCTTCCAAGCTTCACATTCGGAGTCAAACATCACCCGATTAACTGTTTTCTGCGCATCCTCCTACTTGGCCGCTAGTGGATGCTCATATACACAAGTATATTTTCAGATGCCATTTAATGATGAAGCTGGATTTTAAAGGAGCTGCGTCACAATTAATGCACATGCTTACAGCTTTCATGTGAATAATGTGAACTGGTTTGCCAACTGCCAGTAATCGTGGAAGAAGATACCATTCTTCTCATATGATGTTTATTGGCAGTTGGCAAACCAGCTTACATTATTCATATCCCTTGACTAACCGGTAAAATGGCACTTTGAATCCTCAAATTTGAATAGAACTCTCCTTAGTATAAAGAGCATCATGCCTCAATATCGATAATATGTATATACATTTAAAAACGAAGATGGAATTGCAAGGATGGAATCAAATTTTCACTTGCAGTCGAGCAGATTCACTTTGTTAGGCTCATAGTTTTTGAAGTTCTTAGCATGTGCAGTAATCATGACACAGTTCCTTTAAATGGAGAAATTCAAGCTGCACTCTCAGAAATGAGATAAAAAATTAACTGTGGTATTTAAACTTTATTAGTGACAGACCCCACATTTTATTATATTTCTTTCTCAGCCGGCGTGTTAACCATTCTGCCATCACAGAATGACATACATTGTATTAACCTCTTTGTGCAGATATAGAGGCCAGCATCTGAAAATTCCGAAATTTAAAAATAAATAATTCTGTAATTGAATTTCCAAATGTCTTGCTTCACTGGAATTAATTTTCCAGAGTCTCTGTGACATAAATACTGAGTTTTAAAGCCTAAATAGGCTCATGCATAACTGGAAAAAATTGGCGATATTTCTGTTCTGAACAAAGAGGTTAAAATAATGAAGGCACAGAAAGTGTGTTGTTTAATCAACGTGTCGTTTTTTGAAAGAATGAGTGCTTTGCTCAAGGGTAAGATGGCTATTCTCCACGAGAGAGCTTGAGTGATGATTTTTGATTTTCAAACAATGCTCTGATGTGCTACTCCGCCTCCTAATTACAATATACGTCTCATTTTCTGGGATAATCTTTCAGAGGCTGCCCCTCGCTCGTAAACAAACAGGCAGCCTCCCACACTGATGCCACAAGAAGCGATAAAGTGATTCTGAAGCAGTTTTGTTGAATCCTGTGATTACAGCTCTTTCAGCCGTCCTGAAGTCCTGTAATATCTAGAGACTGACACGGAAAATAATACAGCAATCGTTTGTCAATGAGGTGAAGCCTTTTAGCACTAAATGCAGCTATTGGTGGTCTATGATGGAAGACATCAGAATTGAGGCTGTTGAAAACCTATCATGTGACGACTTGTTTAAAAGAGCTTTCGCAGGGACAACATAATTAAAGTGATATTTTTAAATGTGTTTCAGCACTCTAAGGGTTAACATTGACTTTGGTGACCACTTGTAATTTCTGCCTGATAGATGAATACTGTATATCACTGTGTGGTCTATATAGACACTGCACTTGCTCATTACTGGGGATGACACAGTTTTTAGTTGTTTAATTGCCGGTGTATCTGTAATTCCTCAGCAGGAAGTCAGTAAGTCAGTAAGTAAATCACTCTGTGATTGCACAATTTAGGCATTATCACATTACTCCCCAGTGAATTTCTACCCGTTGATTGACAGTAGTGTCCACGCACTGTTGTCTGCCGCATTTGCTGTGGTTCTTTGAACTGCATTTATGGTGGTGGTGGTTCAACCCCAAATCAGAGAAAAAGTTGGGATTAAAGCTGGAAGCAGTGATAAGGAAATTACCTTTGACCAGCATCATGTTGAAAAGAATACTACATTACATTATTTGGTGTTTTTCCGCATGTATTTGATTGATGTTTTGAGCATTTTGAGCATTTACCATATTTTAATGTTGCCATTCTTTTTTACACTTGATAAACATTTAGGCACTGATGATGCTATGACAGCTACGATTTCATCCCAATCTTGCAGCAAGCAAGTCTTAAGGTGTGCAACAGTATGGGATCTTTGCTGGCACATTTTACGCTCAAAATACGCCACAGTTTTTACTGAGGACAAGTCAGGACAGCAGACTGGCCAGTCCAGCCACCACACCCTGTTCTTACATTACCATAAATTTGTAATGCATGCAGAATGTGATTTTGCTTTGTCTTGTACAAATATGCATGGGCATCCCTGGAAAAGATATCCTCTTGAAGCCAGTGTACATTTTTGTCCCATTGTGCTTCTCAGCATTAATGTTGTCGTCACAGAAGTGGCAGTTATGCTTTTCAAAGGTACTGACACCTCCTCACACCGTGGCAAAGCATTGCTTTTGGGCTTGTTACTTTTCTTCTTGGGTCTGGCGCACACAACGTCCGTTTCTTCCAAAAAAAGACCTGAAATATTGATTCATCTGACCACAAAACATGTTTCTACTGTGTGATGGTCCTTTGCTGATGCCTTCAGTGAGGTCTCAAGTCCAGTAACGTTGGTTCTGTTTCTGGTTACTGTTAAATAACACTATCTTTTTGCACTGCAAAGCTTAACTCTCCTTTGTGGATATAAATACTTTCTGTCTTCCTTGACAAAGTTTTGCCACAGTAATCCACAGTATTTAGGTTATGCACTGTTGAGGGTGAAATATCCAAGTCTGTCCTATCTTTCCTAATGGAACATTGTTTTCAAATCTTAAGAAAGATTTTCTAACGCATTTGAGGGCAAATAAGTGATCCGCTGCCCATCTTTGCAGTTGAAGGACCAGACCTTTCACCGATGCTGCTTTTATACGAGATCATGATTACGATCTCCTGCTGACATCTGTCGTTTCAACTCATATCATTATTTAAGTTTTTGCCTCATTAATAGTCATTAATTGTCCCATCGCAACTTTTATAGAATGTGTTGTGGGCCTGAATGGCAAGAATTAATCTGTATTTGCTCATAAAATGAAGTTGACTGGTCAAACATTGGATATCTTGTCTTGATACTGTCTGCAATGAAAGACAAGTCAATGTAAACGTAAAAATCACTGCTTTCTGTTTTAATGTGGATTTTTCATACTGTCCCCATCTTCACTGAGTTGAGTTCGTTTATTTTTTGGCATTTTATTTTTTCATTTTTTATTTTCTGTCCGTGAGAAGAAGCACTGAGAATGTATGGTATAATGTCACTGGCGCAAAGATGATATCTATCCATCCATCCATCCATCCATCCGTTATCTAAACCACCACTTCCTCATTGTAGACATGAGGGAGGTAGAGCCTATCCCAGCTGACTATGGGTGAAATGCAGGGGCAAAACCTGGACAGCTCGTCAATCTCTGGCAGGACACACACACCATTCACACACTATTCACTCACACACTCATATCGATGGCCAATTTGGAGCCTTCAATTAGTTTGACATGCATGTCTTTGTACTGCGGTAGGAAACCCGCACAAGCATGGGGAGAACATGCAAACTCCACACAGAAACGCCCCAGGATTCAAACCCATGACCTTCTTTCTGTGAGGCACCAGCACTCCCCACTGTTGGATGATGAATAATATCTTGGTGGAAATAATTTTTCATTGTGATTAATTGATTTGCCTCAAGCATCGGCTAATGAGACAACCTGTACTTATATTTGGTAGAACGCTTGAGAGAACCTTTACACTGTTTAGCATGTGCAGCTGGTGATGCTTAATTTTAACAGCCACCACTTTCTGCATTCGTGGGGTTTAATTTTTATTTTTCATCATCCAGTAGAACTGAAGTTTTCCGAAGTATTGCTTGTATGCAGCTCTAACATTTCTACAACGCGATGAGATCTTCCAGTCTCATTGGACCAACAGCCGAAAAGAGATCCTGGTGTGCAGTTACATGGGTTCAATGCAGCAAATTTTTTTTAAAAGATGCATGAAATAAAAGACAAAGTGAATTTGGAAATCTGATACATTTCAGCGGTGCTCAGAATTTAAACAAAACAATAATTTATGGTCTGATAAATACAGGAATATATACAGAATGTGTTTGCACCTCAGTGTTTTATCTTTTCAAACATTATCTGTCAAAATTGTTCTTGCAAATTGGATTTTTTTTTTTTTCTGGTGGAATTTTGCCCTCCAAAATCGCATGAATCAAATTGTACATGAAATGTACTCTGTGTTCTGCTGAAAGCTTCAGTGTTTTGTTAATAGATGATCCTCATTTGTCAGCCAAGAGCTCTGTTGAAGTTTTCATTGTAAAGTTCATCTGTTACAGTTTTGCATGCCTGACGGTAAACTTCATTCATGCAGGATACATTTAACCTGCCTCTGCGAGGCATAAACTGTAACGTTTCATCATTCACTCCATGTTCACTGTAACTCACCCTCATCATAGGAGAGGAAATCGCTTCCCTGCGCGTCAATATTAAGGAATAATCGGAACAATTTGTCAGCCGGTTGTATCAGTTTAAGTAACTCCAAAATCATGCCGGGATATCCTCCATGTTGTAATGCAAGTTTGTCTCCCTGTGTGTTAGAGCTTTAGAACACATGCTAGCCTTACCTGTTCAACAGAGTCTCCTGCACCCTGTTTCATAAGGCAGCATCACTGCATGAGCTGGACCTGGTGACACCTGGAACCGTCCTAAACCTGGAACATGGACTGAATCAAAAACTGCCATTTTGTATGTCGCTCATTACTTGTTACAAACTTCAGAGAAGGAATCAGGTGCAGACCCACATGAAAGAGTCTTCGGCGCTGTAATTATGATTTATAAGCTGCAGCCAGCACAAACAGAAACATGGGAACTGAGGAGGGCTTGGGTGAGGGCTTGGGTGAGGGCTTGGGTGCTCGGGGGCAGTCTGAGTCAGGAGATAAGTGAACAGGAGTCAAGAGAATGTGGTCTTGGTCACAGACTGGTCTGAGGTCAGTACCAGGAAAGCAATCCGGCGATACAGGGCACGCTGAACCGTGCACACTCTCAAATTCCAAGGCTTTGGAGAAACAGGTAGACCCACCTTTTTTGACCTGACAGCAAAAGGATATATCCCTAATAAATTGGGTCCTTAGATCTCTTAGTAGAATTCACCAAAGAAAAAAGATATAGAGCTCTAGAAGCAGACATTGGTTTAGAACATGAGAAGCCATCCAGCGGAGAGAGGACACGCACCAGAAACTTAAATACACACAATAACCATAAACAGCTGGAAACCCGTGAGAGTGAGTGCAGGTAAGGAGGGGTGATTAACTCTCATGGAATAATGAAGACTAATTAGGAGATAAAGAGCGCGAGAAATATACCAGGATGGCTGGATTACTGGAAGAACAACAGAGGATCTAACAGTAGCAATTCAGCAGACTTATTAATCCTGCTAAATGCCTTTTTGTTGGTTGTTGACATTAACTTCAATTCAAGCTCCTTTTCTCCACTGTAATGCCGTCCCCTCTCTCCCCCGTCCCCTCTCTCCTCTGTCCTCTGTCCCCTCTCTCCCCCGTCCCCTCTCTCCTCTGTCCCCTCTCTCCCCCTGTCCCCTCTCTCCCCTGTCCCCTCTCTCCCCCGTCCCCTCTCTCCCCTGTCCCCTCTCTCCCCTGTCCCCTCTCTCCCCCGTCCCCTCTCTCCTCTGTCCCCTCTCTCCTCTGTCCCCTCTCTCCTCCGTCCCCTCTCTCCTCTGTCCCCTCTCTCCTCTGTCCCCTCTCTCCCCCGTCCCCTCTCTCCTCTGTCCCCTCTCTCCTCTGTCCCCTCTCTCCTCTGTCCTCTGTCCCCTCTCTCCCCCGTCCCCTCTCTCCTCCGTCCCCTCTCTCCCCTGTCCCCTCTCTCCCCTGTCCCCTCTCTCCCCCGTCCCCTCTCTCCCCTGTCCCCTCTCTCCCTGTCCCCTCTCTCCCCCGTCCCCTCTCTCCTCTGTCCCCTCTCTCCTCTGTCCCCTCTCTCCTCCGTCCCCTCTCTCCTCTGTCCCCTCTCTCCTCTGTCCCTCTCTCCCCCGTCCCCTCTCTCCTCTGTCCCCTCTCTCCTCTGTCCCTCTCTCCTCTGTCCCCTCTCTCCCCCGTCCCCTCTCTCCTCTGTCCCCTCTCTCCTCTGTCCCCTCTCTCCTCCGTCCCCTCTCTCCTCTGTCCCCTCTCTCCCCCGTCCCCCTCTCTCCTCTGTCCTCTGTCCCCTCTCTCCCCCGTCCCCTCTCTCCTCCGTCCCCTCTCTCCCCTGTCCCCTCTCTCCCCTGTCCCTCTCTCCCCCGTCCCCTCTCTCCCCTGTCCCCTCTCTCCCCTGTCCCCTCTCTCCCCCGTCCCCTCTCTCCTCTGTCCCCTCTCTCCTCTGTCCCCTCTCTCCTCCGTCCCTCTCTCCTCTGTCCCCTCTCTCCTCTGTCCCCTCTCTCCCCCGTCCCCTCTCTCCTCTGTCCCCTCTCTCCTCTGTCCCCTCTCTCCTCTGTCCCCTCTCTCCCCCGTCCCCTCTCTCTCTGTCCCCTCTCTCCTCTGTCCCTCTCTCTCTCCGTCCCCTCTCTCCTCTGTCCCCTCTCTCCCCCGTCCCCTCTCTCCTTCGTCCCCTCTCTCCTCTGTCCCCTCTCTCCCTGTCCCCTCTCTCCTCCGTCCCCTCTCTCCCCCGTCCCCTCTCTCCTCTCTCCCCCGTCCCCTCTCTCCTCTGTCCCCTCTCTCCCCCGTCCCCTCTCTCCTCTGTCCCCTCTCTCCTCTCTCCCCCGTCCCCTCTCTCCTCTGTCCCCTCTCTCCCCCGTCCCCTCTCTCCTCTGTCCTCTGTCCCCTCTCTCCCCCGTCCCCTCTCTCCTCCGTCCCCTCTCTCCCCTGTCCCCTCTCTCCCCCGTCCCCTCTCTCCTCTGTCCTCTGTCCCCTCTCTCCCCTGTCCTCTGTCCCCTCTCTCCCCTGTCCCCTCTCTCCCCCGTCCCCTCTCTCCCCTGTCCCCTCTCTCCTCTGTCCCCTCTCTCCTCTGTCCCCTCTCTCCTCTGTCCCCTCTCTCCTCCGTCCCCTCTCTCCTCTGTCCCCTCTCTCCTCTGTCCCCTCTCTCCCCCGTCCCCTCTCTCCTCTGTCCCCTCTCTCCTCTGTCCCCTCTCTCCTCCGTCCCCTCTCTCCTCTGTCCCCTCTCTCCTCTGTCCCCTCTCTCCTCTGTCCCCTCTCTCCCCGTCCCCTCTCTCCTCTGTCCCCTCTCTCCTCCGTCCCCTCTCTCCTCTGTCCCCTCTCTCCTCCGTCCCCTCTCTCCTCTGTCCCCTCTCTCCCCCGTCCCCTCTCTCCTCTGTCCCCTCTCTCTCCCATCCCCTCTCTCCTCTGTCCCCTCTCTCCCCCGTCCCCTCTCTCCTCTTTCCCCATTCTCCCCTGTCCCCTCTCTCCTCTGTCCCCTCTGTCCCCTCTCTCCTCTGTCCCCTCTCTCCTCCGTCCCCTCTCTCCTCTGTCCCCTCTCTCCCCCGTCCCCTCTCTCCTCTGTCCCCTCTCTCCCCCGTCCCCTCTCTCCCCTGTCCCCTCTCTCCCCCGTCCCCTCTCTCCTCTGTCCCCTCTCTCCTCCGTCCCCTCTCTCCTCTGTCCCCTCTCTCCCCCGTCCCCTCTCTCCTCTGTCCCCTCTCTCCCCCGTCCCCTCTCTCCTCTGTCCCCTCTCTCCTCTGTCCCCTCTCTCCTCCGTCCCCTCTCTCCTCTGTCCCCTCTCTCCTCCGTCCCCTCTCTCCTCTGTCCCCTCTCTCCTCTGTCCCCTCTCTCCCCCGTCCCCTCTCTCCTCTGTCCCCCTCTCTCCTCCGTCCCCTCTCTCCTCTGTCCCCTCTCTCCTCCGTCCCCTCTCTCCTCTGTCCCCTCTCTCCTCCGTCCCCTCTCTCCTCTGTCCCCTCTCTCCTCCGTCCCCTCTCTCCTCTGTCCCCTCTCTCCCCCGTCCCCTCTCTCCTCTGTCCCCTCTCTCTCCCATCCCCTCTCTCCTCTGTCCCCTCTCTCCCCCGTCCCCTCTCTCCTCTTTCCCCATTCTCCCCTGTCCCCTCTCTCCTCTGTCCCCTCTGTCCCCTCTCTCCTCTGTCCCCTCTCTCCCCTGTCCCCTCTCCCCTCTGTCCCCTCTCTCCCCTGTCCCCTCTCTCCCCCGTCCCCTCTCTCCTCTGTCCCCTCTGTCCCCTCTCTCCTCTGTCCCCTCTCTCCCCTGTCCCCTCTCCCCTCTGTCCCCTCTCTCCCCTGTCTCCTCTCTCCCCCGTCCCCTCTCTCCTCTTTCCCCATTCTCCCCTCTTTCCTCTGTCCCCTCTGTCCCCTCTCTCCTCTCTCCCCTCTCTCCCCTGTCCCCTCTCTCCCCCGTCCCCTCTCTCCTCTGTCCCCTCTCTCCCCTGTCCCCTCTCTCCCCCGTCCCCTCTCTCCTCTGTCCCCTCTCTCCTCTCTCCCCTGTCCCCTCTCTCCTCTGTCCCCTCTCTCCCCTGTCCCCTCTCTCCTCTCTCCCCTGTCCCCTCTCTCCTCTGTCCCCTCTCTCCCCTGTCCCCTCTCTCCCCCGTCCCCTCTCTCCTCTGTCCCCTCTCTCCCCCGTCCCCTCTCTCCTCTGTCCCCTCTCTCTCCCGTCCCCTCTCTCCTCTGTCCCCTCTGTCCCCTGTCCCCTCTCTCCTCTGTCCCCTCTCTCCCCCGTCCCCTCTCTCCTCTGTCCCCTCTCTCCCCCGTCCCCTCTCTCCTCTGTCCCCTCTCTCTCCCATCCCCTCTCTCCTCTGTCCCCTCTCTCCCCCGTCCCCTCTCTCCTCTGTCCCCTCTCTCTCCCATCCCCTCTCTCCTCTGTCCCCTCTCTCCCCTGTCCCCTCTCTCCTCTGTCCCCTCTCTCCTCTCTCCCCTGTCCCCTCTCTCCTCTCTCCCCTGTCCCCTCTCTCCTCTGTCCCCTCTCTCCCCTGTCCCCTCTCTCCCCCGTCCCCTCTCTCCTCTGTCCCCTCTCTCCCCCGTCCCCTCTCTCCTCTGTCCCCTCTCTCTCCTGTCCCCTCTCTCCTCTGTCCCCTCTGTCCCCTGTCCCCTCTCTCCTCTGTCCCCTCTCTCCCCCGTCCCCTCTCTCCTCTGTCCCCTCTCTCCCCCGTCCCCTCTCTCCTCTGTCCCCTCTCTCTCCCATCCCCTCTCTCCTCTGTCCCCTCTCTCCTCTGTCCCCTCTCTCCCCCGTCCCCTCTCTCCTCTGTCCCCTCTCTCCCCTGTCCCCTCTCTCCTCCGTCCCCTCTCTCCTCTGTCCCCTCTCTCCTCCGTCCCCTCTCTCCTCCGTCCCCTCTCTCCTCTGTCCCCTCTCTCCTCCGTCCCCTCTCTCCCCCGTCCCCTCTCTGTCCCCTCTCTCCCCCGTCCCCTCTCTCCCCCGTCCCCTCTCTCCTCTGTCCCCTCTCTCCCCTGTCCCCTCTCTCCCCCGTCCCCTCTCTCCTCCGTCCCCTCTCTCCTCTGTCCCCTCTCTCCCCCGTCCCATCTCTCCTCTGTCCCCTCTCTCTCCCGTCCCCTCTCTCCTCTGTCCCCTCTCTCCCCCGTCCCCTCTCTCCCCCATCCCCTCTCTCCTCTGTCCCCTCTCTCTCCTGTCCCCTCTCTCCCCCGTCCCCTCTCTCCTCTGTCCCCTCTCTCCCCTGTCCCCTCTCTCCTCTGTCCCCTCTCTCCCCCGTCCCCTCTCTCCTCTGTCCCCTCTCTCCTCCGTCCCCTCTCTCCCCCGTCCCCTCTCTCCTCTGTCCCCATTCTCCCCTGTCCCCTCTCTCCCCCGTCCCCTCTCTCCTCTGTCCCCTTTCTCCTCTGTCCCCTCTCTCCCCCGTCCCCTCTCTCCTCTGTTCCCTCTCTCCCCCGTCCCCTCTCTCCTCTGTCCTTTCTCTCCCCCGTCCCCTCTCTCCTCTGTCCCCTCTCTCCCCCGTCCCCTCTCTCCTCTGTCCCCTCTCTCCCCCCGTCCCCTCTCTCCCCTGTCCCCTCTCTCCCCCGTCCCCTCTCTCCTCTGTCCCCTCTCTCCTCCGTCCCCTCTCTCCCCGTCCCCTCTCTCCTCTGTCCCCTCTCTCCCCCGTCCCCTCTCTCCCCTGTCCCCTCTCTCCCCCGTCCCTCTCTCTCCCGTCCCCTCTCTCCTCTGTCCCCTCTCTCCCCCGTCCCCTCTCTCCTCTGTCCCCTCTCTCCTCTGTCCCCTCTCTCCCCCGTCCCCTCTCTCCCCCGTCCCCTCTCTCCTCTGTCCCCTCTCTCCTCTGTCCCCTCTCTCCCCCGTCCCCTCTCTCCTCCGTCCCCTCTCTCCCCCTTCCCCTCTCTCCCCTGTCCCCTCTCTCCCCCGTCCCCTCTCTCCTCTGTCCCCTCTCTCCCCCGTCCCCTCTCTCCTCTGTCCCCTCTCTCTCCTCTGTCCCCTCTCTCTCCCGTCCCCTCTCTCCTCCGTCCCCTCTCTCCTCTTTTCTACTTGGCCTTTCCTTTGAGGTGTTTTAATTCGCTTTGTCCAGAAATGGAGAGATGAAATCGGATTCATAGAGCAGTGAACTAAATCCCTGATCACTTTAAATCCTGTCTGATGCAATATTGTGCAAAATAGCCTGAGGATTTTATTATTGTTGTCAGCTTGTTTTTAATACAGGTGTTTGCGGAAAAGTATTACATGTTTGATGGCTGCGCAAATCTATCTTGATTTGAGTCTCCGGTCACTGGAACTGATGTAAAAGGCATTTGATGCGAACACATTAGCCTTCAGGCACGAATCCTTGTTAACCAGTAGAGCGCTAAATGCAGCTATTGTTGTTTAACGTAAGATCTCAAAGTCCAAGCTCAGATCATGTGGCGATCTGTTTAAAAGATCTCCTGCAACGGTTCCCAGTTTATGTTTTCCGCCGCGTTGACAGCTTAATACGTGTTTGTCACCTGCAGTAATGACTCCACCTCTTCGACTGTCGGAGCAAAAAAATTTCTGGACTTATTTTTGCCATCGATGTTCTTGGTTAATTTTTGCAGCTCAGCAGCCGTCTGCAGAGTACTTATAGATAATCTGCATCCTGTTTAGAGCGGCACAGGCATGTCCGGTGTAAGTTAATGCTCATGTGATACATGTTTTCAAGCGTGTTAATATGGATGAAGATTATATCTAAAAACAGGCCTCAAATGTTCCCGTGGACAGAGATTGTTTTTGTTTTAAATCGGCAATTCAAAATTAAAACATATTAGTATGGAGATTATGGAAGGAGCCGAAGTCCTCTGGCTGAAGAGTGGTGCAAATAAGCACATCCAGATAAATGAAATAAAATACTGGCGAGGACTTTTTACTTTCTGACCCGGGTGTTGAAGTCTGTGCCCTCCCGAGTCACGTCAGGCTTTTGAGTGACAGCTGGCAGTTCATGCTGACAGATGGCGGAGTAAAGTTTGTGGAGCCATGAGGATTAGGCTATGAATGCCACTGTTAAAAAGATATACTGCTCGTATATAATAGTCTTTTTGTACAAGTGCTTGCAATAAGATGGTTGGGTTTTCGGCTGTTCTGTTCAAGGTTAAGTGCAGGGTTTATGTGGCCTGTAATAAGAAGACAGATATTCTTAATTCTCTCTGAGCTGACTTTATTCAGTGTATTTCCAAGTGTTCAAATGATTGATTTTCTCCCCTCCTGTCTTTTCTATGTTGTGTTTACCTTCGCCTTTATTCAAGACCTTATTGTCTAAAATGGTCTCACTGCAACCTCTAGTCTTTCTTGCATATAAAACTCACTCATCACACTGTGAGGATTCTTCTCCGATTAATGACTGGACTTAATGGTGCAGTTAACATGTGCTGCTTTGACTGCATGTCTTTGAGGTCAAATGCAATGATCCTGAATTGTCAGACATTGGCTATTTGTGCGAATGAGTGATAAAATGCCACTTAATGGAGCCGGTAGTGTAATTTATCTTGAAATGTCCTTCAATGAATTGATTTCAATGTCAGCAGGTCAGTGCTGGATAAGATGTAAAAATGTCATGATGTTGCCTTAATTTTAATCTAACTCTCATGTTCAGTTCGATATTTCTGCGAATATTAATATGAAGGAAATGTATGGCTTTAAATGAGTCAATATTTAGCAATGAAATCCCATTGAATGACTTCACTTTTGCTTATCATAAAATCAAAACCAAAAAAAAAATACACACATACTGACCAGAACTTCCAACGCAACACTCGGGTTTATTGCAACACATGCCATTTTCTTACGATGAATTTAACAATAGATAACAAATATTCAGATTCAAATCAAAAACACAGTTTTAGAGTCAGGAATGATGAACAGATTTTTCCTGGTTTCTAATTCATTGCATCAGTTGAAGGCGCAATTCTGGATCACCAAAGTCAGTATCTTGTATGGCCTCCTCTGGCGTCACACACAGCCTGGATTCTGCGTTGCATGGAGTCAATCAAATGACGAATTTCAGCCTGTGTGATGCGGTCCCATTTCTCCCGGAGTGCTTGGCGCAACTGTTGGACTGTGGCTGGTTCTGGATCACGCCTTCTCACCCAGCGATTTAGAATATCCCATAGATGTTCTATAGGGTTTAAATATGGGGAATACACAGGCCAATCAAGACACTGAACATTATTCTGCCTCAGGTATTCCTGACTGACTCTGGCGACATGTGGTCTCTCGTTATCCTGTTGCAGCGTTAGGCGAAAGCGATGGACAAATGGAACTGCGACAGGGGTAAGGATGTCGTCACGGTAACGGGCCGCACTGAGGTTTCCATCGATGAAAATGAGGTCTGTCTTGTGTCTACTGCTTATTCCAGCCCAAACCAGCACACTGGGTCCAAACCAGCACACTGGGTCCACCCCAGCGGTCATGCTGCAGGATGGTAGCGTCAGTATAACGTTCCCGTCGCCTACACCATACATGCAGTCTTCCATCAGACACACTCAACTTGAATCTTGATTCATCGGAGAAGAGCACCCTGTTCCACCTCAGAGCATTCCAGCCCAAATGTGCCCTTGACCATCGCAGACAGACGCGGCGACGTGCAGGAGTCAACACCAAACCACGGCGGTGATGTTGGTCGTGCAAGTCGGCTTCACGCAGGCGGTTGTGTACGATTTGGTCGCTAATCCAGTTCTGGTGACGACCTCTGGTCTGAGCAGCAGTGACTGTAGCTGGCAGGAAGCGATTGCACAGGTGCTGGAGGCGAATATGGCGATCCTGCTGAGGGGTGGTGACACGTGATCTGGGGGCACGTGGTCGACCACTGGTGCTTCCTGTTTCATTATACTGGCTCCAGAGACGTGATATCGTTGACACGTGGACGCCCAGGTTCCTTGCAACCCGTCTTTGCGACAGTCTACCAGTGAGCATACCAACGGCTTGCTCTCGGTGATTTTGACCTGGGCGCGGCATGGTCACACGTTGACCCAGGATAAAGGAATATTTTAAGTTGCCCATTGCTACGACTATTTATTAACCAAATTCTTGAATGATTGGTCAATGAGTTCTACTCAACTTGACGGGACGGGCAAAATTCTGAACAATGTGCAATCAAGCGGAACGAGCTGCACACGACAAAATCAAAACAATTTTCTGAGCTTTTAAGTTGTAGTTGATGTATCATGGCTCAAAACCAATATCCCATTTTATGTACACCAAATATTTCAAAATTGTATGTGTTGCGTTGGAAGAAAGAGTGATGATTTTCATTTTTGCAGACCGTATTAACCGATCCCGTTTAACATAAATTAGGCCGATAAGATGAAAAATCATATGAACAGTTCACTCTGGATTCTAAACAGTTGGCCCCTCCTGACAAAAGCAGGTAAGAAAAGCTGCTTTTAATATAAGTTCAGCAGTACTATAATGTTAAACAAACATAAATCCATGGGTCTCACACTTGGCACTGTGATAATATTCTCCATTTTGTTTCCACCTCATTTGCCAAAATGTTCACATTATGCTATTCCTTTATCTAACTTGTTGCCTTTCCGGTTAAGATTGCCACATTGGGCCTATTTTCCTGCCATGGCAAACAGAAATGTACGTGGCGATAATGTTACGCACAAATTTATTCTTTGCAAATGGCATATTTTGTCTTCCCCCACTTTGGTAGTTTGGGGCACTGACACAGCGATTGTGACACATTGACATGTCCTGCGCATGAGAGGACAAGAAATTTTTTTTCTAATTTTTTAGCTATGGGCCCAAATGTTGATAACTGATATATTGCATTTAACCCCATGCACTTTTATACCTTCTTTGCCAGCATGATTAGTTTTATAGCTTTTTCACGTCGGACTGGGCACTTTGCCTGTGATTATTCATGTTCACGCGAATATTTTTGCTTAATGATTTTCACAGAATTTGCGAAATCTTTTATCTCCACATTCCAAAGTTTGTGTTATCATGATTATTTATTTATTCTCATTTTGTCTTATTTTATTTCTTTTGTTCTGTTACTCTTCATTTTCGTTGGCTCTGAAATGACCGTGGTGGTAAACTCCTCCATGCTCTTCTTTGTAGAGGCAGCTATGTCATCATCATCAAACATTTTATTGATTAGGATAAACCTCTTTAGAGGAATCCTCTCGTTTTCAAAGGAGTCCTCCACTGGCACGTTAGTTCGTCACCTGAAGACACTGGCTGCTCACTTTGGTGTTCACAGACTGATTTTTAATGGAATGAGAGAGGCTGATCAGATTAGCCTTAATGGAACCAGACTCCAACCACACCCACAGATAAATAACTTGTTTTTGTCCTAGCCTTCTGACATCACTGCCACAGTTGTGGCAGTTATCACTTTGTGTCACAAAATCACCAGACTGGAGTTAGGCATGCCCTGTTTTGATCTGCAATACCGTTCACATTGCGTTTGCTGACTGCGTTTAGGTCGTCAAAATAGGGCTATGACTAGCAGTTCAGTTGGAGGCACCTTATAGAAAAGCAAGACGTGCACGAAGAGAGGGCGGTCAGGGAGCTATGATTGCTGCAGATGTCAATTCTCGCCCCAATACAATTCTAGCAAATGGCCCAAGAGGATTATAATGGTGGAAGATTTTCATTGAAATGCTAGTCGTTCTTGTTGATAATTCCATTCACTCGTTCGTTAACCGTTCATTCAGTCCATTCGTTCGTCTCATTCTCAGATTCATTCTCGTATTTATTCTTGCTCTCGGTTCATTTGAGGTGCAGCCCTGCATGTTTACTGCTTCGAAAGCGTCCGCTCCAGAGCTGCATGTTTTTTTTTTGGTCTCGGACGCTTAGACGATGGAAAGGCGAAAATGTCGCTGATAAGCACCCACCCGTTTCCTGTTCTTTAAATTGCTTTCTCTGTCACCCAATCATTACGCAGTTATCTGTTGTGAAGTTCTGTGAGTTAGGAATAAAGGAATAATAGACTGTGTTGTGACGGGGAGGTAATTAAGTCTCTGTAGCCAAGCATGACAGACCCAACAATTAGACCGCGTCAGAACTCAGCCACTGGGAGAATGAGGATATACTGTTTTGCACTATAATGCATACGCTGGCTTTCACCCACCTTAATTCCCTGGATGGTGCTAAGCCACCCACGCTGCACACTCTTCTTCTGTCTTAAGTGATAGGACGTCCTCCAGCCTTCACCACCCCCATTTTCAGCAAACTTTGATGAAATAAGACAATCAAAGTGACTGTATCATTAACTCCTGGATAAGCTGTTTGTGAATAAGGGAATGGTCATCCATGTCAAGATCATGTTTATTTTATTGCCTTTGGTCGTGCTAACGGCAAATTGATAAATTTATTGATTGATTGATTAGTCTTAAGGTTTGCTAAATCAGGAGTAAAAATGGATTATCAATAATAATAATAATAATAATAAAATGGCAACTAGTACCATTTGTTACGATCAAATTTTTATTATAGGCAAGGATAGGGCATCTAGTGCGATGATATTAAGTATCATTGTGATCATTGTCAGCTGGAGAATATTTACAATGTGGGACAGCTGCCCAATGATGCCTATAAGTGACTGATTGTTCATTGGATGGTAATGAATTGAGGCAGTGTAATCCATGAGCATTTGGACTCTAGCACTCATTTAAAGGAACTTAATTCCAGAGCTGCTTACTCGATGTGAATGCAAATGCCCTCAAATCAAAGCTGATGGTCTGCACTTCATTGACGTCCATTACAATGCAAGGATATGCATGAATTGCAGCACTTAAAAACTGTGGCACCATCTCAAATATAAATGAATCACAGTGAGAGCCATCACCGTGGCAGTAGAGGTACATATTTTTCCCCACAGGCAGCACATTTCCAGGCTGGTGCCTGGAGGCCTTCTTCTTCTGCCTTCTGAGGAGAGCAGTCGCTCTCTATCTCTTCTCCTGCTCGCTTCTTCTATCTTTGTCCTGTTTTGTCCTGTTACCCCCTTAATCCCCCCCCCCCGCCCCATTCCCCTGAAAAAATTCCTACGCGTCTCCTGCGTGTCGTGTTATAAACCTGATGTATATTAATATGTCTGATGTCATCTTCTGTGTTAACTGCAACCTTCAATTTTCGATGAAGAAAGTGGAGTTGGCGGCACGACGCACGTTGCAGAGGCCCGGAGCACTTTCTCTCCAAACCAATCTCGTTGTTATTCTGTAACAATGACAATAAATTCATTCATTCATTCAGGTAATGAGGGGGATGCAGTGGTGCAGTGGTTAGAACCGTTGTCTTGCTATCAGCTGGCTGTAGGTTTGAATCTGGGTCATCCAGGACCTCTCTGCATGGTCCTTCCATTTTCTTTCTGTACGCTTGTGAGTTTCTTCCGTGAACTCCAATTTCCCCTACCCTGAAAGACATGCTCTATAGCATGAATCTTCAAATCTGGACCTTGAATCTGGATTTAGCCTAGGTTTTCTTTTATACCAGCTAAGTAATTGAACTTACAGTGCCTCTACCTGGGGGTCAGATGTAAAGACAACCTGGCCAATCAAAGGGAGGGCAGATCATCAGCAGTTCTGGGACCTCAGGGACCGTGATTTGAGGACCAGGGCTCCACAGGAACACTCCTACCAGTGTCCCTGACCAAGAACCTGGCTTTTGAAAGACATGCTCTATAGCAGGGGTGTCAAACTGACCCGTAAACGGGCCAAGAGGCTGCAGGTTTTCACTCCAACAATGCAGAAGCTCACCTGATATAACTAATCAATTGTGCAGGTCTAGGTCAGTTGATTAAATCAGTGCTTTCAGGTGAGCTTCTGCTTGGTAGGATTGAAGACCTGCAGCCTCTTGAGTGCTGACAGTTTGACACCCCTGCTCTATAGGAACACTTCTACCAGTGTCCCTGACCAAGACTCTGGCTTTAGAAAGACATGCTTTGTAGGAACACTCCTACCAGTGTCCCTGACCAAGCCTCTGGCTTTAGAAAGACATGCTCTATAGGAACACTCCTACCAGTGTCCCTGACCAAGGCCCTGGATTTAGAAAGACATGCTCCACAGAAACACTCCTACCAGTGTCCCTGACCAAGCCTCTGGCTTTGGAAAGATAGCTCTATAGGAACACTCTGTGTCCCCGACCAAGGCTCTGGCTTTGGAAAGACA
The DNA here is from genome assembly GCA_029721435.1 of Gymnothorax reevesii. NCBI lineage: Eukaryota > Metazoa > Chordata > Actinopteri > Anguilliformes > Muraenidae > Gymnothorax > Gymnothorax reevesii. The sequence goes on along the minus strand of CM056579.1, from coordinate 18,610,563 downwards.
TGCTCTATAGGAATACTCTGTGTTCCCGACCAAGACTCTGGCTTCACAACAGGAGTTGGTCCCCAGGTGCTGGACTGCGGCTGCCCACTGCTCCTAAGTAACTTGAAGTGTTCGAATGCAGAGGACAAATCACCCGCTGGGGTTCAGTAAACTCTTTCTAAATGAATCATTTTTTTCTGGCTGTGGGCCGCACTTGTGTGTAGATATAGGGCACCACTCCTGTGACGTGTTTGCGCATTTACAGGCACTTTTTCATCGCTGTCGTTCGGTCTGCTGCTTGACTGATGCGTTTAACTGAAGGAGCAGGGGCTGGCGGTGCCTTGGATATGTTGAGATTTTCTTCATTCTGTCCGCAGCTGACTGATGACATCGTGGTGTTGAGGCAAGCTCTGAAAATAAGATGTGTTAGTGTAGGACTGCAGTATAAGTTGGATAAAATTAGCCTTTAACTCCAGAGAATGAATATGTGCCTCTGTGTGTGCGTGCGTGCGTGTGTGTGTGTGTCTGTGCGTGTGTGTGTGTGTGTGTGTAAGCAAAGTAAAAAAATATATATACATATAGATCTCCTGCACAAGACCTTCTGTCATTACAGAGGTAAATTAACCTCAGATAGCTTCATACCAACATGATTCTACAAAATGTTAGCTAACCCTCACTATATTGCTAGCTGGCTGTCTTTAGTAATTTCACCCATTTAAGGTGGCCTAAGCATCGAATGTGTTACTGGCGAAAACGTGGCCAAGTTCAGAGCCCTGGTAAATGGTTTCTAATTTTGACAAGCTAGCTAGCAAACATTGGCTTGCACACCTCGTTCTTCTCCCGGTTGTCCATTTTCCAAAACACCACTGTGCCTGATACCGGGCCTCTTCTCTCACTACGAGAGACGTCAATGGTGGCACTAGTGGAAGTAGCTACTGTTGTGAAGTTAGCTCCTGTTTGACGGGGAAAGTGATTTTAATTCTCCTTTAACGGAGACATGTTAAGCAGCAGCAGGTTGCTGAAGTGAGGGGTTTGTGGATTTACGGTAAATCAGTGCTAGGGATGAGCTACTCAATAAAGCTGCGGCTTGGCTGAGACGCTCTCTTTCTATTCCCATCCATGCAGGGATACGTTTCCCATAAGCGTAGCTGCTAACATAGTTAACAACAGACACAGTTCATGTACTGTCTATGGTTCGTCCATTTACAGTGAGAGGCTCCAACCATGTAAGTTAGCATCGGTGCTTGGGGAATCTCAGTGGAGATAAGCACTGCCCAAATAAAATTTCACATTCTGGCCAGATAAACTGCGTTTGCTGAACATAGCTTGAGAGTTAATTATTACGGTGCGCTTTCTTCCCATTCAACGACCTTCCGTTTCCATCAAACCACCTTCCGTTTCTAACAAATCACCTTCCGTTTCCAACAGATCACCTTCCGTTTCTAACAAATCACCTTCCGTTTCCAACAGATCACCTTCCGTTTCCACTGTATGTGAGAGGTAGAAAGAGTGAATGTGAGAGGTAAAAACAGTGGATGTGAGAGGTAAAAGTAGTGAACGTGAGAGGTAAAAACAGTGTATGTGAGAGGTAAAAGTAGTGAACGTGAGAGGTGAAAACAGTGAATGTGCGAGGTAAAACAGCGTATGTGAGAGGTAACAGTAGTGAATGTGAGAGGTAAAAGTAGTGAACGTGAGAGGTAAAACAGTGAATGTGCGAGGTAAAACAGTGTATGTGAGAGGTAACAGTAGTGAATGTGAGAGGTAAAAGTAGTGAACGTGAGAGGTTATAGTAGTGAACGTGAGAGGCAAAAACAGTGTACGTGAGAGGTAATAGTAGTGAATGTGAGAGGTGAAAACAGTGAACGTGAGAGATGAAACTGTATGGGAGAGGTAACAGTACTGAATGGGAGAGGTAAAAGTAGTGAACGTGAGCAGTAAAACAGTGAATGTGAGAGGTAAAAACAGTGAATGTGAGAGGTAAAAGTAGTGAATGTGAGAGGTAAAAACAGTGAATGTGAGAGGTAAAAGTAGTGAACGTGAGAGGTAAAACAGTGAATGTGAGAGGTAAATTTGAATTATGGCCTAAACGGCACCTCATTTCCGTGCGTGCATGTGTGTTCATATCTATGGCCTATTTCCTTTGACATTGATATTGCACATTGATATTGCATCTGGCTGCTGAACATTGTGAGGAACCAACTTGAATTCAATATACGGCCTCTGATTTCTGAATAATTCATTCAAAATAGCAATGTTTACACTTTACATGGTTGATTCCTGCAGAATAAAAGCATTAAATATTCATTAAGTGCACATTTGATTAGTTTTTTTTTTATTTTTAGCATAATGAACAAGCTGGTACATAAAAACAGTATACAAAATTTGTCGGCCACGCTTCAAAAGTTCAGTCTGTAGTAGTGGCATCTTAATTGGCCGTGGAGATGGCCTTGTGTTGGCATAACGTACATTCTTTAAAGCAAATGAGTTCTTGCATTGTGGTTTAACTGATTCTGATGGTGTTCAGTCAAGAAGTTTGCAGTTTGATACAGGTTAGATATTCCACCGTGATGTTGCATTGTAGGTTTTGCGCTAGAAATGCTTATTCCTACTGTATGAAAATGCAAGTGAAGTATTTATTGGACTGTGCTGCATAATTACTCTGATATTGGAATGACCACAAAGTTATTGCAATCAAGTAGAGTTCCGGCCTCCTCCAGTAACTCGTTACTTACGCTGAGAAAATACACAGTCCAAGAAAAATGATGCACTTTCATTCTGGTTCTGTGGCATTGAAAAATAACGGGCCAGTCCCCACAGTGCACAAATGAGAGTGCTGGAGGTGACCGTGTGCAGTCGACCTTCTGTACGCAAAAACCCAGTGAGAAGTTTTGCGGAATCCAAAAGAGCTTTTCTGGCTTTCGAAGAGCGCATGTTCCTATGCCCATTTTATTTTTAGCCGCCTGCTGTTTTGGCTTATGTGCCTCTAGCCCGAGGACTGCAAAGTTTTCTGCGCTTACGTGGAGTGCAGTGGGAACAGTTTCCCTGCATTTTGCTTGGCGCGCAAATTTTCACTCTTAAGCTGCTTTCACACTGGACGCGAAACAAATTTTTCGCATGTCAGATTGCATTCGAAGTCAATGCAAAGACACGAATACACGCGTTTTACAATTTTTTGCATATTCAGCATGTGATGCCAGATGTGATGATGACAATGTCGCTTAGCTGACAATGTCACCCTTTAAAGCATTTAACCACTAGCTAAGTGACATTGTCTGTTATATCACATCTGGCATCACATGCTGAATAAGGATGTGTTATTTCACCCTTTACAAAGCATGACATTTGCTTATATATGATTTATGAAGACATTATGTATAGTTTATGAAGGCATTATAGAACTACATGCTGTATAAAGCCTTTATGTGCAACACTTCATCAAAAGTGTGACTTGCAACCAATTAAAACCCTGAACCATCATGAAACTTGCCCTTGGCTTAAAGTAAAGACAATTTTTCCAGGTTTAATTCAGTGAAGATATCCAGCAGAGTAAATAATACAGCTTCCAGAAACACTCCTACAAACGCAAACTTCGTTTTATTGTGTCGCCTGCGAAGCATAGCGGCACATAGGGATCACTCTGTCCAGCATCTGTCTATCCGTCTGTCTGTCTGTCCGGCCGTCACACTTTCACATAAGCTTCGCAGGCGACACGTGTTCACCTGAACACTCTAGTTGTTTAAGAGTCAGAATTTGACACAATCCTGCTTCCGTGTTCACTGTGTGCAGGGAGAGAAAACTGACATATTGTCACTGTTTGACTGTAAGTCCACTCGTTAAGGCAAAAGATTCTTAAGGTCAATACGTTATTGAAAGCTTTGAAAACTTTCTGTTGTCTTTTCTTTTTTTCCCTTCACATCAGCTGAAAGATAAATGAGTCTGTTGTCTTTGTTCTCTTCTCTGCCTGCCTCCAAGGAACTGGGCAGAAACAAATAATTATTTTTGAGACTACATTACGAAACGAGCTCATGCCACATCCTTATAATGTCACCGTCATCTCACCCCCTCTTCCTCATCATTGTTAGGACTTGGAATATGAACAGACAGTATTCATGGGATATAATTAATATTCTCATGATTTAAGGGGTGAGATTGGTGTATTTAGTTATAAATGGAATGAATGTATTTTCTGTGTTATTTCATGAAGTTTCACTGTATAACTCAGTCAAGTGAGGGAATTTCACACCCCATTCAGCTTATCTTGTGCGTGTGTGTGTGTGCGTGCGTGCATGCGTGCGTGCGTGCGTGTGTGCGTGCATGCGTGCGTGCGTGCGTGTGTGTGTGCATGTGTGTGTGTGTGTGTGTGTGCGTGCGTGCGTGCGTGTGTGTGTGCGTGTGTGTGTGTGTGTGTGTGCACCTGAGTGCAGGATTGTGTGTGTGTGTGCGTGTGTGTTTGTGTGTGTGTGTGTGTGAGAGAGAGTGCAAGAGTGCACGTGCATGCGTCCATGTGTGGTCATAATTTTTGTGCATGTTTGGGTGTGTATAAAGAGTTTGTTTCCAAAATGCAATAAGTGCCAAAATGACAAAAACTGAGATGGTACCATAGAGCGATAGCCCCGCGCTTCTTACACGTGGTGCAAAAATACGTTTTTGGAAATTCATACTATAAAGTGTATTTTTTTCATCGTCAAAGTTTGTGTTTTTTCAATAAAATGTAATAGGGGCCAACATTGAAAAAAGCTGATGTACTCAAAATGAGTAAAATGGATATCTTGAATTTTGGAAACAAATTCTTCATATGTTTATGTAATCGAGGCTTTTAAATTTCTCATCACACATTGGTCTCAAATGATAGTTTATATACTCATTATTTATTTGTCTTTTGGCTTGCCAATCAGGTACATGATCTTCATTTAGCAGCACAGAGTATGTTCTGACTAATACCAGTTTGCTTCTGGTGCTACTCTGAGCGATTTCTGTATTTTAAGAAGGAAAAGGGTGATCTCTCAGACATTTTTCTTATGGTGCTAATTTAATTTCAAACTTTTGCATTCACCCTCCAGACAATGCAGGTTGTACTGTGTAAGAATGCGAGGCGTGATTGCTTGAATGGAGCCCATTTTATTTGCACCCCTCATTTGCTATGATGGGGACAGTGCAGAATATTCTAGAATAGATGCATAATGTGGTCATTGAGCGCCAGATTTGAATTTCTCGTAAGCGCTAACAGTTGGCGGCAGCACATCTCACCCTTATGACTGGAGTTTTGGTGATTTATTTATTTATTTAAATTTGTTCCCTCGTTATCGCGAGTGGGACTTCGAAGGTGGGTCCGGGCAGGACGATGCCTCACAGGAGGCCCCAGCCTCGGAGGTGCGCTAAGGGAAGGAGAGTAAGACACACGGCCATCTGCTACTGGGGCTGTATAACCTCCCCGCCAGAGGAGGACTTGTCCTTGGGGCAATAGTTAGCATAGCAGTCTTGTGCATTGGAGATCTGGCTTCAAGTCTGGCCAAATCCTGGGATCCTAAAATGTGGATAAATATTTTTGTCCCTTCCCTGGAAGTGTGTCGCTCTTTACCTCTTGCATCTGCCAGAGAATGATCAGCTGTTTCTCTCATTATTGCCAACCGGTGCCTGTCCGTTCAGCTCTCCCGCACCAGCTCCCAAGGGCACTCTGGCACTTCCTTGTTGGACTGGGCTAGTCAAAGCCAAAGGACACCTTGGGCAGTTTTTTTTTTTTTTTAACAAAATAAAAGCCTGTGGAAATATGCTTGAACATAAGCTTGGAATATTTAAACAAGGATCCAAAATACTAAAGACTAGCATTAGCCCGTAGCAATTCCTAGCGCTTCCAGTTCCTAGTAAGTGCAGTCAGTTGTAATGAAATGCAGGAGTTTGTTGACCGTACAATGTGGGCTGGACCCTGAGACACTGAAGCACTGTCCGCTGGCTGAAAATGTTCTGGTGGTGGGGTTGGGCGGTGATTGCCTGTGGACTGTGGTGCATTTTTTTTTTTTTTTTGCTTGGTAAACCAAATTCAATGAACTGTTCGAGTCAGAATCACATTCTGGATGAGAGGCACTTCCTCTCCTCTGCCAGAAAAGGGCTGTTTAAGAGTCTCTGGTTCCTTTTCACGCCGTAATGCTGCTCGTTTGATGGAGATCCCTGAGGCAGGAGGTGAAGCAGTTTATGGATCAGGCCCAGAATTCAGACTTTTAATTTAGCGGCAGTGTTGAGAAGAGAAGAACTCTCTTTCCCTCATTATTATGAATTGATCTCCGTCCAGGAATAGAAGTGAAGGTGTATTTCCAACCGCAACGTTAGCAAAATTTATCTCAGAGAAAATAGGGCAGGCGATTCTGTTGTTTTTGGATAAACTGTTGGCCTGTACGGTGGCCCCACAGGCCCATTAGAACAGTTTTCAGCTTAGTGGGATGCAGTTAGGACAATAATGAGCATTGTCCGAACGCGGTTTCCTCCCCAGGCTTGTTTTCGTCCGGGGGGGTGACAGGGAGGTAGCGGGAGGGTGTTCGGGATTAGAATCGCTGCTCTTGCACGGAACCACCTGAGTTGGTTCTGATATCTGACATGGAAGCTTCTTGGACACGATCCTTTAAAGCAAAAGGGCCCAATGACAACCTCTGAATAATTCTGGAGATATTACATCTCCCTGCTAGCCTGAGGTCTCCCAGCGGTCTTGCGATAATGTTAAGGACAAGAAGTTCCCATGTTGCTACCATCACCCTAGTTTGAATCAGCTGGCAAGAATGATTGAGATGGAAGGACCATATATTGTATAAGAAGATGGACGAAGCAACCGTGACGTCACCCATTGGTTTCAGCACACGATTTAGGAAGCCGCGATTTTGGCAATTTGAACAGCGCCATTTTGTCCTTTTGAAACCAGATGTGATTCCTAATGGACGAGAGCATGAATTGAAGATCAGGGAGGAGCGAGGAGTGGATCTACGGGTGAATCTGACCGTATCTGACGAGGATCAAAGGATAGCCACTAAAGCATACTCTGGCTTCATTCTTTATTCTAGTCTATAGAGTACTAAAGTGATGATGTCATCGCTACTTAGCTTCTGGTGTCGGGAGTAAAATCCCTATGGGAATTTATAGTGGGGTTTGGACAGTTTCTGGCATTGCTTGAGCTCATATTAATATAAGAGCCCCCTCGCTCTGACATTAGCCTACAGGGTAAACAGATTCAAATGATCACATCAAATTTGCGGTTTATTGCTAAAAAATTATATGCTTTTGCGCTTGTAGTCCAGTTTGTAGTCCACTTCTCCAAACTACATATCTGCTGCACAAGTGGACGAGTACCCCGTGATTTGTTCCAAGCCAATGAGGTATCTCAGTTTCAGCCAACGCTCATAAGGTACCACGACGGTAGCCCTGCAGTGCCCTACATTGCCGTATGTTCGTGCACTACTATTAGCTAGCTACATACCTAGAAATGAAAGGATCGCATTAAATAGTTATTTTACCATTAAGCTATGCTAGCGAACCACCAGCAACTGAGCTTATTACATCTTGTGCACATAGCTAAGCTGATAGAAACCGTAAATGCTACCGTCACTTACTGTTCTTTAGCAATCTAGCTAGTATGATTATTCAGTAAATATCACTGGCTTAGCTGGCTAGCTAGTTTGCTAGCAAACTAGCTAAGAAAATAAAAGAAGTGAAGAGCCATTATTTGGCTACTTAGCTCACGTTGAGCTGCGAGCATTTCACAAGCTGGCATTTAACTAAATGCACCAAATGAAAAGTTAGACAACTACCAAAGTCGGTAAACTAGCTCGCTGACAATTTTTCAGTTTTAATTTCTCTATTTTAATTACTGATGTCAAGTCCTCACCCTTTTAATTGTTTCTAATTACTTGTATTTATTTTTGTTATCTTTTATATTTATGCCCTCTCTCTATTTCTCTATTCTGTTATACAGTGTTCTAAATCTTTGTGTTTGTGTATTGTGAAGCACTTTGGGGACCAACTCTGTTGTATTTAAATGTGCTATACAAATGACTTGACTTGATTTGACTTGACTAGTTATGCTTTGACAAGGCTGATAAGCTTGTTCGCTGACTACCGAGTTTTTAAGCAAACAAACGTTGGCAAAAGATGCCTGGCTATTAAAGTAAATTTGGGCTTATTGTAAAACTTGATATCTAGCAAGGAAAGCGTAAGCAAGTAGTGTGGCAAACTAATGAAGCAAGCAAACAGCTATAGCGAGGTGCTGGAAAATTTGAGATGGGTCACTTCTAACCATTGACTGTATAAAATGTGTCCCAAACTCATTCAGCCCGGGAATCAGGAGGATCATGGGAAGTGTAGTCTTTAGACTACAAAGAGGATTAGCATGGTGGCGAAAAATGAAAATGATTTGAAATATATCTGATTCCAGTCACAAAAAATAATATTTGTTTTTAGTCGGAAATATAATGCAAAATCTCGACAGCGATGGTGGCTTGAAAACAATGGGAAGTGATTCAAAAGTGAACTGAAAAAACAGTCTATGGGTAAAATGAATGGGAAATTTTGCTTCCGTCACCAGCGTGACGTCATCACTTTAGTACTCTATTTTGGGCCATAATTTACAATGGTTTTCTCATAGACTTCAATAGCATTGAACTTCTTTCTGCAACCACCGACATCGCCATCTGCCGGCCATTAAATAGAACGCAATTTTTAGAGACTTCCTTATTGGCCTCACTTTCCAGACCTGGGTGCTGCGTCCATCTTTTTATACAGTCTATGGGAGGGAAGTGTTCCTTCAAAGGTGCTGTTTATACATTCCCATTTGTACTGAAGATGCTCTGTTTAGCTTTGCCAAGTGAATTGGTTCATGTTCCAGGACCCCGGATTCTGACTGTCAGCATCATCTGGAATAATGATATCTGATGATTTTTTTTTTGTTTTTTTTTTGGAAGGCCCTTGTTTTCCTGATCAGAAAGTTTGCACTTTCACTCTTCCGGTCATGACCCCCACTCCATTCATTTTTCCTTCACATATTTTATTGCCCGACCTAAGATGAATCGTGCAAAACACCAACACATAGCTTGCCATTGGAAAGTTTAAAGTCCCCACTGTTAGATAAATGAATCACCAGACTGTATTGACCAGCTGATCCTCCGTCTTATTCAAAAGTGTTGAATTATTTTACACGTCCCTGTTTTCTGTGACCCTTTCTCCATCTCAAGGGAAACTGACCATACCAAAATCATCTGGAGACATTAGCCCACCAGAAAGTGCTTACTGACCCCCGTTACTCATGAACTCAAAGGAAATTGATTCCTCCTTTTAGGGATCCCGGTTCCTCTGGCACCCGAGGAGAGGAAATGTGAACAGATTTAGCTGCCAGGCTTCTTCAGTGCTCTCTGTTGAGCGCATTGATTATTAATGTTCTTCACACATCAAAGCAGCTTCAGGGGCCTGTGCTCACAGTGCAGATGTTGCCCGACCAAAGTTTCAGACGGCAGGGCGGTTACTTGCATTCGAAAAAAGTCTGAACAAGAGGCATTAAGGCCTGGTCCAGGAAAGCAAATGTCCGGCCCAGTATTTTGTTCCAACACTGTAATAAAGTGATCATGGTTTGCCTTTTATGTGAAGAGAGAATCCTATTTAATCTAACCTTGTGAAATTAGGTTTTTGTGCTCTCTGAAAAAGCTGATCTGTTAAAACCAAAAATTCAGCTGAGAGAACTTATTCCAATTAGATGTAACAAATTGACACAATATTTTCACTGTAATCCAAAGGTTCAGTTTTTTTTCAGCAAACCGTGTAGATTTTATAAATAAGCACAATTTTATGGCGTGGAAGTAGAGCGTGTCGCTGACATCAGCTGGCGGAGTCAACTAGTGGAAGAGATGCATGGGGATGACTTATGCCTGATTCTAGAGCTTTCCAGGTTAGCAGAGCACACCTGTGCGAAAATTCAGTGAGCACATTCATTGCTGCTTGGAATTGTAAGCAATTGGGTTTGTTTGTTTGTGTGTGTGTGTGTGTGTTCACTTTTTGTTACCTATTGGGGATCTTTTCCAGTATAAACACTGACCTTAGGACCTTAGTAGTCCTAATGGGGACCAAAGCCTGGTCGTAATATAGAAAAACGTCATTTCTGATGTCATGGTTAAGAGTCAGGGGTGAATTGAGGTTTGGTTTATGGTTAAGATTAGACATGATTTTGTTAAGGTTAGAGTTAGGGTTAGGCTGTCCATAATGAATAGAATTCGATGCAATGTCCTAACAAGGATAGCTGCGCGGACTTGAGTGTTTGCTTGTGTGTGCATGTGTGTGAGTGACTCAGTCAACGAAGTGGAAAGCTAAGCTTATGACCATGCAGGTGAGCAAGGAATTACCCGGTTGAGAAATTTGCAGTGCCCAATCCACTCTCTCCAACCATCTTTCTATTTTTATTTTTCCACAGCACAAATGCCTCCCAGGGAAGACATTTTGTTGACTGCAGAAAGATCTGTACATATAGCCGAATCCTATTACACTTAAAGTAAGGAGTTCAGGTTGGAAAAGTAGCCTTGTTATTAGTTGCTTGACTGGTATTTGTACAGTCACTGGCTCTAGTCCCTTGCGGGGCTTTGGTTACTGACATGCATCTGGGGAAATGTTGTTTGGAAGAACAGTATTTTTGGACGTTCACGCAAGACCCAAAGCACTCCTAGGGCGATGACCCTGTTTCACGCTATCCTCTCTCTGTTTTCTGCTCGTTTTTGACTCTAGGTCATCATATTTATTAAATTCTGACAATATGGTGCAGGAGTGGGTTGAATTGAATATGGAATTATTTTATTGTACCACTGTCTGTTTTGCCAAAAGTCAATTTCAGCACAGACAGCAAGTCTAAACAGTGTCCTTATAGGATAATTTCATTCTTGCAGAAATGTACCGAATTTACCACCAATACACTATATAATATGTGCACCAATACTGGATAGCTTAACGTCTATGGGCCTGATTTAATAAGATCCCAAATGAAGAGCGCTAAATTGCGTGTGCACGCCTATAGATTTTGCATGTTGTTGGTTTGCGTGTTGCGAGTGATCTACTTAGATTGCCTGCGCAAATGACGAAAGGCGCAAAAATGGTCAAGATCGCCCTAATTAAATGAGGATTTTGCGTGAGTCAATGGTTTTTGCCATGGAGAATGTGAGAGAGCCGACTGAACGCAAGCGCAAAATTAAATTTGAAGCCATGGAATTGGAGGTGCTAGTGCCAGAGGCAAATAAACATATTTTGGAGTTACAGCAAAAAAATCTTAACATAACCTGGAGAAACACAATACGGGAGGCTGTCTGTGACGTGGTCAATGCTGTGGGGAGAACAAGATGTACACCGGATGAAATTAAGAAAAAATGGCAAGCATAAGAAGAAAAAAGGAAAAAAATTGCTTATAATAAAACCTTGGCAAATAAAACAGGTGGGGTACGGGCGGAGGAGAACCCTCTGTCTCCAACTGAGCAACAGGTGCAGCTGACTTTCTGTGATGAGCAGATAACTGGAATACAAGGATATGACACCCTTGAACTACAAACAATAGACCGAGGTAGGCCCACACTACAACGCCAATTCTGAAATAGTTGGGACAAAGTGTAAATTGCGAATAAATTCAAATCGTAATGACTTTCAAATCACACCAACCAGTATTTTATTCACAATAGAGCAGAGATAACATAGCAAATGTTGAAACTGTGAAATTTTACAATTTTATCCACAAAATGAGCGCATTTTATATTTGATGGCTGCTTACAGGTCTCAAAAAAGTTGGTACAGGAGCCTGTTTACCATGGTGTAGCATCCCCTCTTCTTTTTAACATGGAGTGGAGGTGTCTGGGCATTGAGGGGACAAGTTTCTTGAGTTTAGCCATCGGAATTTGATCCCACTCTCGTTTAATGCAGGCTTCCTGCTGCTGGAGAGTTTTGCGTCTCCTTTGACAGACTTTTTGTTTAATTATGCGCCAAATGTTTTCAATCGGTGAAAGATCAGGACAGCAAACAGGCCAGTTCAGCACTCGGACTCTTCTGCTACGAAGCCATGCTGTTGTAATAGCTGCAGTATGTGGTTTTGCATTGTCCTGCTGAAATACACAAGGCCTTCCCTGGAATAGATGTCATCTGGAGGGGATCATATGCTGCTCTAAAGCCTTTATATACCTTTCAGCATTCATGGTACTTTTTAAAACATGCAAGTGTCCCACACCATATGCACTAATGCATCCCCATACCATCAGAGATGCTGGCTTTTGAAATGAACGCTGACGGCCCACAGCACACGACGGCGCTTCTGGATCATGCTCAGCAATGGCTTCCTTTATGCATGAAAGAGTTTTTAATGGCGTCTGTGGATGGCACAGCGGACTGTGTTTACAGACAGTGGTTTCTTGAAGTATTCCTGGGCCCATTTAGTAATGTCAATGACAGAATCATGCCGGTGAGTGATGCAGTGGCGTCTGAGGGCCCGAAGATCACAGGCATCCAGTAAAGGTCTTTGGTCTTGTCCCTTATGCACAGAGATTTTTCCAGTTTCTCTGAATCTTTTGATGATGTTATGCACTGTTGATGATGAGACCTTCAAAGCCTTTGCAATCTGACGTTGAACATTATTTTTTAAGTATTCCACAATTTTTTACGCAAGGCTTCACAGGTTGGAGAGCCTCTGGTCATCTTTACTTCTGAGAGACTCAGCCTCTCTAATTCATCCCTTTTATAGCCAGTCATGTTACACACCTGATGTCAGTTAACTTAATTACTTGCTAAATGTTCTTTCAGCCGATTCTCTCATATATTATCTGCCTTTTTGATCCTTTTTTGCCTGTGTCCCAACTTTTTTGGGACCTGTTGTGACCAGAAAATTTGAAATTAGCTTATTTTGTGGATAAAAATGTAAAATGTCTCAGTTTCAACATTTGAAATGTTATCTGTTCTATTGTAAAGAACATATTGGCTCATATGATCTGAAAGTCATAGCATTTAGATTTTATTCACAATTTACACTTCGTCCCAACTATCAGGGAATTGGGGTTGTAGTACAAACACGCATTTCTCTTATTGGATAGCCTATATTTAATTTGTTCAGACATGTACCAAATATAAAATGAACGTGCTTCATGTGTGAACATTGAGTTGAATGTGCATTGAAAAAGCGTAATGTCATGATTAACAAAAAGTATTTTTGCTTATGCATTTCCCAGAGGACTTTTTTTCCAACAGGGGTGCAGAATAGGGATTCATATTTGAAAATGAGACATTTTCTATCCTGGGAAAAGAAGCACATTTTCCCGGGAATCCGGGGGAATTTTTGCTACCGTTATACAGCACTGGTCATAGTTCATGAAACACCATACTTAACAGAGACATGTGGGTCCGAAACATGATTGATATAATGTATTATCTTGTGGTATATATAATTATTGAAACACAAAAAAAGGTTTGGTAAATCACATTGCGTGTGTTAAATTAATCTATTAGCATCTACTACTCCCATTATTTTGCACGTTCTGGCAGACACTCCTATATTGCATATTCATTGAAGGCAAATACGCTAAATGGATTGCGCATGTTATTTTGCCCGTTTCGCAGACGCAGTCCTCGGTGCGCCCAGTTAGTAGATGAGCTTCAACATGTGTTTGCGCGTGCTGTCAAATTTGCGCACTTTTTTTTACACACGCAAACCTGTAGTAAATCAGGCCCTGTGTCTTTAGCTTTTATACATTTGAATTGCCAGATTTGTTTTTGGCGCAGAGGCTATAGCTTTTGAGTGATTTATGTTAATTTTATTTTCAGCATTATTCACGATGAAAAGTGCTAAACTTGTCGCTGTCCTGGACAATGTTTGCTTGCTCTCCTCAACGCAGTCGCCACTCAGTTACTTCCCAACTGGATTTGTGGGACCTCTTTCTAATACTGAAGTCGCCCTCTCGATACTCGGTATTAACACAACTGACAATTTCAGCTCACTCATAAAATTTAGCTCTCTTGCTCACTATCTGCATTATCCATCATTCATTTCTTTTTAAATGCCATTCATACTGCATGCATATTTTGTGCATTTCAGTTACAGTCATGATGCGACTGCAATTGTTCGATATTGCTTGAATGTAAAATACGTGTATGTTAAATGTACTACATGCTGTATTTCACTCTTAATGTAAGACAACGGCTCTTTATTTGTTCCTGCTGTTTGTTTCAGTAATGCAGTGGTAGGCTCCTGTGCTTCACTTGGTGATATTGCCATATTTTATGTTGCAAGGGCAGGCTGCAGAATTGATGTTAATGGCGATTTGGACGGCGCCCAGCCCGCCCTCTGACTGGCACAATCGCCGCCCTGCGTCCGGCTGCCAGGTCCGAGCCGCGGGGAAACCACAGCGAATGAAAAAATCTGCTGCGTCAGCTCAGGAGTGAGGCGATGGCTTCTTATTGGCCTCAGTGCAACTAAGGAGAGATTCGTTTTACGAACCATTTCCGGCCAGTGTCGTCGTTTGCCCCCCGCCTCCCACAGACATTGCGAGAGCGACCCAGTAATTGTGTACAGGACGGATATGTGCGCTTCTATTAAATATTTTTGTCTCCAGTAAACTCCATCCCAGAGCTAAGTCGCTCACCAGCGGGTGATTGAGTGGAGCCGAGTCCAGCTCTATTATTGGCTGTACTGTGACAAAGCAGCTGGCCTATGAAAAATGACTTCAAACTTCTGAGATGGGGACAGCAACAAAACTTCATTCATTCAATGAGGCAGTGAAAGAAAACTGCCGTTTTTCACCGAAGAGGCCCCAGCCTTGCTTCTTGAAAAATTCCTCCCCGTCTGCTTTTAAAAGATGAGTTAATTTCACTCGCTGGCTGGTGTGCAATTACCCGTAGTTCATAAAAGATCGAGTCTATCAGCTTGTCAAGGTAGGCTGCAATAATTATGCTGGGTTGAGGGAAATGCACATCCCTGCGCACCGTTACGACATCTCTTTCACCTGAGCGAGAGGTAATTGGCACGATAGCGCTGTATTTGCTTAGTGTTGCCTTCAAATGTGAAGTCGGTATTGTGGAGGAGCTTTAGAAGCGGGGTAAGAGCTGCTTCCTTCTGTCGCGACAAACCCCGCAGTGATTTTCACCGCAACAAAACCCCCTTGGACAGGAGTGAACAGAAGCATGAGGGAGGCTAGTTTCATCCCAGCTCGTTGTATATTGACGCTAACTGACCACGCGTCGATATACAATGGAAAGGAAGGCTTTTCGCGTCCTCATTTGATGCTTAGGGTTAGGGCTTAGGGGGTAGGGGTTACGTTTTTGTTTTAAACTGGCATGAAATGAGGACACCAAAAGGTAGCATCGCTGTTTGACGAGTCGCGATGAGACTGTTCATTTGATTTCCTTGTTCCAGCACAGATATAGTTATAAAAACACAACAGTTTATTAGTTCAACACAAAAATGTACGATTCCATTGGTTTTTACTTACATTGTTACCATGGTTAAGAAGCAAAATCACGGTCCGTATTGTGGCAAGCCTTACTCCACCCAACCAAATCACTTCATTCATTTTTTCCCAGTTAGATATATGTCATATCTATGCAATCAGCAGAGAATTTTCCTACATATTTTGTATATTTTATTCTAGTGGGTTTCCCAAAAAAAATAAATAAATAAAATAAATAAATAAAAATCCTCAAATGAGTAAGTAGGATGACACATACCCTCCCATGAAATAGGTAACAGTGTCCCTCTCAGGATTAAGCCAACTTAATTGCTGGCAGAAATAACTAACAAGTCTACCGTCAAAATTTGAGGCAATTTGGTTGAAAAATAAAAACGTTATCAGTGTTGAAAGTCACCAGATTTTGGCTGACGTCTCAAATTATTTGAGGTGGGAGAGCTTATAAAAAGTCTTTTTAAAAAAAAACAAAAAACAAAACTGATGAAATTGATGACAAAATGTTTTGATTTTCTTAAAGTACACATCTTAGAGAACCTTAAATGGGGAAAAAAGAGAGAAATTGAAGAAAAAAAAAATCATTTTGATCCTGGGAAGGCCCAGGGTCGGTGTTAGACCTGAGAATTCAGGGGCTAATATCCATCCCTTTATTGACAATAATTAGTCCTGGCTAATTCTTGACGGTTTTCCTTTATTAACACGTTTTCCAATTCAAGAATAATCAAGGGGCAGTTGAAGACATGGCTTCTCTCCCCTATGCGATCTAAAAGCGACAAAATAATGGGCTACATTCAGTACAGAAAAATAATTTGATTATAATTAGGTCTATGTACTGGCACTCAGCAATGGCACTTCAGAATTCTTCAGCGAATTAAGGTAATTTCGGCGACGAGTATGCACATCTGTTTTTGCTGCACTGTCACGCAACTTGCTGTAAGAAATTGACTGCTGTCTGATTGGAACATGTAAATGGGAGAAACCGCCCACTAGTGACCAAAATTACCTTCATTTGCTGAGGAGTTCTGAATGCGGTCGCCGAGTGCCAGTGCATAGGCGCAATTATAATTAAATTATTTTTCTATACTGATTGTAGCCCATTATTTTGTCGCTTTTAGATCGCACGGGGGTGTCTTCAATTGCCACTTGATTATTTTTTAATTGGAAAACTTGTTAATAAAGGAAACCCTTCAAGAATTAGCCAGGACTAATTGTTGTAAAAGGGATGGATATCAGCCCCCGAATTTTCAGGTCTAATGCTGCCCTCGGGAGGGCCCCTTAAGTAGGCCTCAGTCTAAATTAAACGCAGAACAGACATGTCCATTTATCTACACCTGACGCCCAACAGACACCCTGACCTGTGCTGCCCACACCCTGCTCGAGCAGTGCGCTTGGGTTGGACCACAGATGACCTTTGCCCCCCACCTACCACACCACAGCCCATTCCCTGAACCCACCGTCACTGCCTCAGACTGCTCCCTGGAGCTCGAGCCCATACCCCCATCACTGGAAATCTCTCTCTCTCTCTCTCTCTTTCTCTCTGTCCCGCCACAGAATTGATGTAGGTTCGGTGCGGAGCTGATGCTACACAGTAGATCTAAGCTACATAATTATGTCCACTCAAGCTTGTCGGAGCAGTGAATGTGTCTGATGGAGCGGGCTACGGTTTTCCAGCAGGTTTGGAGAGGAATAGGAGTCATTTCCCTCTCACAGCCTAAAGGTTAATACAATGTTTTTGGACCCTATATGCCATTGCTTTCAGGAATCATTGAAGGGGTGCACCCCCCTATGCACTATAAACAGAAACATGAATCGAGCAGAAAAATTTACTGGATAATTTTACTTTAATTTTCTTAATCAGGATTTTACAGCCTGCTTATCTCATATCAACTTCCTGTCTGGCAAGGTTAGACCTTTGGGTCACACTTAAGATGAAGTGTTGCTCATAAAGGCTTCATACAGCATGTGCCCTCATAAATTATACATTAGCAGATATCATGCTCGGTAAAGGGCGAAATAACGCATTCTTATTCAGCATGTGATGCCAGATGTGATATACCTGACAATGTCACTTAGCTAGTGCCTAAATGCTAGGGTGACATTGTAAGCTAAGTGACATTGTCATTGTCACATCTGGCATCACATGACTAAGGATGTGTTATTTCACCCTTTACAAAGCATGACATTTGCTTATGTATGATTTATGAAGACATTATGTCTCATTTATGACAGCATTATACAACGTACATGCTGTATAAAGCCTTTATGATCAACACTTCATCTAAAGTGTGACTGACTTTTGCTTCACCGGAACCAAAATGCCAATCTTTGCACAATTGCTAAAGCTTGCGGTTCCGTGGTTGCGAATCTGTTGCATGAGAAACCTTGCCCTGCTTTCCCTGTTGGACCAGCATACTGTGTATTTCGTATTGTCTGATGCTGCAGTGATGGTATTAACGTAATATCAGCGGCTGTTGAATTTGCCCCGCCGTGAAAGGAGCTGGTTTATACGAGAGAATTTTTTTGACTGACTTAAAGTCCTGTGCGCAAGTCAATGTGCCACTTTGTCAGCCTAAGACTATGTCCTCAGGGTTTATTCACAGGCAGTAGTGGAACCAATTTGAATCACTTTAATGAACACGAAAATGAAATTATGCCCATGGTCATTTCTTAGTTACGAGCCTATGGGGATCAGGCGATTTCCACGCCAATCATCTCTCACCGCCATTTGCCTGATTGGCAAGGGACTCTTGAGGCGAGGCTGGGAGTCAGTCTGATTGAGACTGGTGGAAGTTGAGCAAAGGACAATCGTGCTGTTATTCTTAATATGCGACAGCTGTTCATGTGGTCCTACTCAATTATTTTGATTATGCCTCCCAAGGTTTAACTTTTCCTGTAACATGTAAGGGCAAGAATTACGTATGTAAAAATAGAGATGGGAAAAATACTTTTATATAAAAATACTATTAAAGTATTACCCATTGTCATAGTTGAATTACTACTTTTAGCATAACCACCCGACTATCTATATCCCTGAGTCACTGAGATTATCTGATTGTAAATTTGTCCGTCTTCATGATGATTGTTAGGACGTTCATATGACCATAGTGGTCATCCCTATTTAGACAAATGAAAGTGAATGTCTGTTTGTGGTGTTTGTAAACAAACCAGATATTCTGCCTTTATCAGCTGGCTTAGTATACACTGCTAGCAACTGCTTTTATTGTGCTCTCTAATTTCTGTACATCTACAAGGCTGTAGCCTGTGTTTTCAGCTTCGGTCTTTAAAGATACTGTTGTGGATCCCTCACCCGTACAAAGGGTTCATTACAAACGCACAGCCCTCCTTTTCTGCCCGCTGAATATTTCTCTGAGCTCGATTTGGGAGGAGGAGATGTTAGAAATGGAAGCAGAGATGAATATGCAAAGACATAAACTGGAATGAGCGTATTGGGACATTTTCCTCTGAGGGTCTTTCGTGGTTGATGGAACTGTAGGGGACATCAGTCAGAACAAGGGTCGGCCATGGACTTTGTTTTGCACCAGTGATTGGTTATGCAGTTGCTTTTGAGTGGGCTAAAAGGGTTTTGCCATTGTGCCATTTCAAAAATTTCTTGGAAAATCAGGCACATTTAGTTGCTAGCAGGTACTCTTGGTTAAATAACTGCTATACTCACGGCAGACAAGCTCTCTGTGCATTCTCAGATGAAACATGGCCTGTGCTTGTGTCAACAGCGGTTCACCGCTGCACTGAGCTGAAGGACAATTGAGTTTTTCTCACTCGCAAGATAAGTAATGCCGAGGGATTTGATTGGCAGGAACAGCAGTGTTCATTGTGGTGGAGTGACCCTAATTGGCTGCTCGGGTGCTTCTGGCTTGTTATCAGAACTCAGGTATGATTCGGTCCCCTCTATCCCTGCTCTATAAACGTGTGGATTGCAGCTGTGGTGTGAATGGATGCAGCTGACTGGCACACTGTGTTTCGGGAGATAACTGAGATTCGCACTCTCTTTCGCGCCAGCTGCGGTTGGACGTATGTGAGCACGCTTTTCCATGGTGTGTAGAGAGGTTTGGACATTCAAAATTTGCATGAGATTTGGATATAAAAATGGAAAAAGAGCCACAAGAGCCCTGAAACCTCGTTTTGAGTCGTCCCGAATGGTCCATGTTGAACATACTGTAGGCCATGTATCCCGCATAAGCCTTACATGTACAAGATATGAATTATTCACACTGATGAATAAAACAGAGGTTGAGCTGAGCTGCCTCTCATTTTTTTTTCTGTGTGTGTGTGTGTGTGTGTGTGTGTGTGTGTGTGTGTGCGCGTGTATATATATATGTTTGTCTGCCTGCCTGTATTTGTTTGAGGGGCTGGGCAATGCTTGACAGGGATTTTCTGGGTCAAAAAATAGGCCTATATTTCAGTATCAGTGCTGGTTAACATGTTTGTTGGGATTGAACGTTACATTTATGCGGTTCAATAAATCATTACATTATTTTATTTACCCTGATTAATTCACTGTTTTCAGATGTTCTGCTCTAAGACTGAATATCCCTGGACTTCTGTCCCGCATTTGACAGATGAGAGACAGACATCTGTTTCATTGGGCCTTACTTTATAGCTGCCTCACAGCAAGATGGTTGTGGGTTCGAATCTGGATTGGGGCCTTTCTGTGTGGAGTTTGCGTGTTCCCGGGGTTCCCTTTGGGGACTTTGGTTCTCATCTAACAGTGCAAAGGCCTGTGTGGCAGATTAATTGGAAGCTCTTGATTGCCCAAAGGTGTGAATGGTGTGTGAATGTTCTCCGTGGAAGATAGTAAAGCCGCGTCATGTATATTATCTTCAGTGGTACGATATTTACCCAGATGTATAGCTACTGACCCTTGACCTCGGACTGCACTCTGACTGACTGAGAATACAGCAATGTTAACCTTTAGAGCGCTAAATACAAAGGAACGGACTTAGACTCCAAGTGCAGTTCAGCATCGGCAGGGCGTTTATTGGGATTACCAAACCTCATGGTCAACGACAGAAATGGATCAATAGCCAGGCAAACAGTAATGCAGAATAGTCAGAATCAAGGTCAGGGGACAAACAAGTAGTTCAGTAACTAGAGAATCAATCCGCACAAAGACTGTAACAAAGGGGGCTGAGCTAAGGGAATGGAAGGGGAAGGAAAAAGGGAGTTGGATGGGATAAGGGAGAACAAAGGAGAAACTAAACAGTTGGGTACAAAATGGGAATAAGGGAGAACAGAGTACTAAACAATGTAATACAAACAATCAGTAACGAGACGTACGGGAGAAGTAACAAGAAACGAGCAAACAACAATCGAAACCAAGAAAGCGCAGAAACGAGACTTAACCAAAGCGAGCTATGGGAGGAAACGAGTCAACAGGGAGCAGCGGTAAAAATGCGTCTTTTAAACACAAACTAATCAGTGTAATCCCAGCTAGAATGCAGGACAGCTGTAGAGGGAGGCGGAACTAGAAAAGCAAGGACGTTGATAGGAAAGCGAGGGGAAACAGGTGGAGTTCTAACTCTGATCTAACTAATCACCAGTGCCTCCCTAACTATTCTTTGGTGCGGATAGCCAATGAGAACAGCGAGAGAGAAGGAAGTGGAATTACCTCATCGAAGTATAGGGAAGAGAGTGTGAAGACTGACAAGACGCTACAAGATGGAAACGAAAAGAAAACTTTCAAGACTAAAGACAGCGCAATCGTAACAGAAACATACATACTCTAAACAAATAAATATGATAAATAAATGGCAATAAAAACTACTAGAACATACTAAAAACAAACATATAAATCGGCGATTTCTAACACAAAGCTGTTGAAAGCCTGTCATGTGGTGACTTGTTTAAAAGAGCTCCCGTAGGGGAGCTTGTTTGATAATTGAGTTTATCATTTTTTGAAAATTTATTTCAGTGCTATAGGGGTTTAAAGACTGAATTTATGAGTTGTAAAATCAATAATTGCACCGAAAGTAAACTTATTTCATTGTGTCCTCAAAGTGCTTGGCGACGAACACACAAAGGAAAAAGTACTAGGTTTTGAAAAGGCCCTCAGTGTAAAGATTTATATTATACAAAGCAATCAAATACTTTTCCTCTGGTTGTGGCTGATCAGAAAATATAATTCATCACTGCTTCTGGAAGTCTTTGTAATCTCTTACACAGTGGTGAGTCATCTTCGGAGGTTGGGGTGCCGCTGCTTTCAAAATAAGTAAAGGTTGTAGTTTTGCTAATGTGAACATAAGTGTCTGTTACAACAGATCCCAGGTAAAGCTGCTTTCACACCGAATGCATTTTTTGCATGAATTTGCGTCTTTGCATTGACTTTGAATGTAATCTGTCGTGCAAAAAATTTATTTCGTGTCTGGTGTCAAAAGCGGCTTAAGGTTGACTTTGAGCTGCCGTTTTACTCGAAAAAAATTAGTGGTTGGTGACCCGTCTGTGATTGTGACAGGACTGTGGTACGTCAAAAAAGTTTTGAAAGCTACTCCTGCCGAGCAAGCTCAACTGCAATCGTTAACTCCAAGCAGTCACTTGACAAACTCCGTGGCGACTCATGCCTCGATGGGAGGTCACCGTTTGAAAAAACTGGGCTTTGTTTGGCTGCGAACACACATGCTTGGCACTTCATTCAAGGAGCATAACTCTGACATTTCCTGGTGATAACACCACTCTTGTTTACACATTGCAATGCCCCTCCCCCTCTGCATTCCAGAGCTTTGGCTACCTGCCTTCGCCCAATCATTCAAGGATCCCCTCTGTTGTTTCAGTGAATTATCTCACCTGTTCCTCCTTAGTTAATAATTATTATCTTGTCTATATAAGCCTTACCCCCCCCCCTCACTGGCAGGTAGCTTCAGTGCGTAACACTCTGTTGTTCTGTGCTCTCCCTTTTCTGTTACCCCCTGTTTCTGTTATTTCAACTTCTTTATTCAATAAATATCCACGTTCCTGCACCTGGGTTCTCCTGTCCCGTAAGTATCCTGGTGCCCTTATAACATCTTTGGGTGCCAGGACGTTACGCACATTTTGTCAGTAATATATTTCCATCAGTATTAACAGTTAACACCCCGATAATTTAGTATTTATATATTTTGCTAACGTATGGCCAAAGATGCACAATTTATGTGGCTCTATTAGGAGTAAAGCAGTACAGAAGTTAGGAGTAAGGCTGTTTCGAGCCTCGTGGCCCATCGGCCCGGTGCTGAACCCCGGTTTCAATGGCTTACGGCCATACCACCTAGAAAACACCCGATCTCGTCTGATCTCGGCAGATAAAACTGTACAGAGGTTGGAACTATTTTCTTCTCAGTTTGAACAGTTTGGCTTGCCAATACGTCTGTAAGAGACAATTTGATTGGTTGGGGAATATTCTTCCCGTGGCATCCTACCGTTTAAGTTTGAGTCGATGTTGAGGGTTACGGAAACATGCAAGGATGTTCCGATTGGCTCGAATGCTACATTCTACATCGTTTTATCTTAGAGGTCGATGAACTATAATTGAAGTTAATAGCACAGCTATTCTAATGTCCTCTGATCCATGCTAATCGTCACACTGGACATTTTCTTATGTAAAAAGTGAGAAAATATTTTACCAGCTAATAATTCTGTGTAAATTTGTTTCACTTACTTCACTATGCAGGACTGCTGCAGTACTATCAATACCGACACAAAGCCCTGTGCAGCGCTTATGTGCTCCATTGATTTCGCTCACTACACCTTGAAAAAAAATCAGTCTTCTTGTTTATGACAATTACATACTGAACAATGCCAAAAGCAGAGTCTAAACCCCAGAAAAGTCAATATTTCATATTGTAAAAAAAGCCAGTTTTTGTTGAATATTCTGTACATTTCAGTAAGAGATATTGCTTTGTTTCTCTCTCCCTTCTTCCTCCATTCTTTCTTTTCATTTTTTCTTCCAAACTCATCTTTATTGTATCTCTTTTCTCTCATCTCTGTTTTTTATATTTGGTATAAACTCATATTCTGCTTTCTAACGCTCAAAATACCTCCGTCCAACTCAAACCTTTTATCCCTTCAGTCTGTTCCCTTCTGCGCCTCCTTTATCTCTGATCTGTTGTTCTTCATTTTTCATCCATTCCTTCCAGAGACACAGTACGATGGGTCCAAAAGATCTAACTTTGATTTTTGATTGACAGGACATTGTTACCATGGTTACAGAGAGGCTGAGGAAGTGGCCTGTATTTTGAAAGTTTCACGATCCAGGACGTGGAATAAATATGTCATCGGCTGTTTTAGGCGTAACCCAGAAGTGCCCTTTACTGTTCTGCCCCTCGAAAAAATCTGAGATTGTCAGGAGAACCTGGGAGGGAAGGGGTTAAAACTCACACTTTTTTTTCTTGCTTTGTGGTCCCCTCACAGGTTTGCCTTAAATCTGTCCTTTCTTCTTCACCTCCCTCTGTGCCTCCATATCACGCCATCCCATCTCACACCTCCCCCTTTAAATCTCTTTCCCTGCCTCCTCCTCTCCGTCCCTCTTCAGCTCTTAATCTGTACTTTTATCACCACTGACTCCTGGTTCACAAAAATAAAACCCCTCGTAAAATTCCTCCATTCCTATGCTTTATTCATCCCTCTTTCCTCCGTCCATCTTTTTCCTCGGCTTCTATTCTGCAATTATTCAGTCATTTCTCCTTCGTTACCTGCTCCATTTTATCTTTTTTTTATCCCATCCCTACATCCCTCCTGGAATTCAAACCTGTAGCCATGTCTTTCATCAGGTCCAACTCATCTCTCATCTCTCCATCCCTACTCTTCCTTTTCATTTTCTATCATTCCTCCATCTTTCCTCTAAATGTTTTCTCTATTTACATCACGGATAGTAACTCATCTCTCCCTCGCCGTTCTCTGGAATCTGACTTTTACCTTTCGTTGTATTGTTGTAATTGTGGTCTGTATTTCTTTACTGTCAGTAGTAACTATCCCCCCCCCCCCCCCCCACAGCGTGGTGATGTGAGCTGTGTGAAGTGGAGGTGCACAAACCCCTCTCACAGAGAATGCCTCTGAGTCCAACAGCCAGCAAACATGAGCCATCCGATCAGCAGCAGGAGGAGCTGCTGCGCCACTGCGCTACGGCTAACGGGAACCCGGCCGACTCGGACAGCTCCAGAGAAGACAGCGCCGCCTCAGTCGCCGTCTACGACTCGCTGCGGGCCGCCGAGAGCCCGCCCCTCTCCGCCGCCGGACCCATGGAGGAGCCGCGGGGCAACACCGTCGTCGTGCGGATCGGGATCCCCGACCTGCAGCAAACGGTGAGCCGTTTCCCGGCGTGCGCTCTCTTCCCCTCTCTCTCTCTCTCTCTCTCTCGCCCTCTCTCTCGCTCGCCGGTCTCTGGCTGCTGGTTCATTAACGCAGCGCTAGCGGGGTCTGACAGCTGGAAGGTGGTCGCCGCTGTGTGGGTGGGTGGGTGCGTGGGTGGCGAGGTGGGGTTCTCGGGAGAGTGGGGATCCCCGGGAGGAAAGGGACGGGGTGTCGCGAGGAGGGAAATGGGGGCTTCATACGGATTCGTGCCACAAAGACTTTAGCCCCGGACCCCCATTCCAAAAACTGGTCGTTAACCCTGCTGTGCTCCAACTTGCAGCTGCCGGCTGTTCTGCGCGAGGGTTGTTGGCACTGCAGGGATCTCAGCTGGTGTTTCGGAGCAGATGTTTTTCAGCGGAGTTTTAACACAGGAACTTATTACGGCAGGGTGGTGGCTGGCTTATGAATGACTGGAGCTTTTTGTGCTGGTTTTTTTTTGGGGGCAGGGGGACGTCTCCTCTGTTAAAGCGCAGAGCTCTTTTTTAAAGAAAAGCAAAATCAGATACTGGTTGGACCTGGCTTTTGAAGCAGGGATAGAGATTAGAAAGAGAGAGAGCATGAAAGAGAAAGAGAGATGTATCAAGCTATCTGTCTCTTTGGGGAGACACCTTGGGTGGTACCGGGACAAAATCTGCGGACCGCCATTCCTGAAGTTTCTTTTATCGCCTGAGCGTCTGTTTATTTTATCTTTTTTTTTTGTGCTCCATTTTTGTGCAAAGGGAGTTTCATTGTACTCTGGGCTGCAGGCAATTGAATAGAGCGATGTAAATGATTTATACCACATCTCAATGGCAAATGCATTCTTGCTTGGTTTTATGTTTACGGCATCATTAATCTCAATGTTGGATGTATTTTTTGTTTTGTTTTAAACGTCAGGTACTGCTGTGCTAGTATTATTTCTCATGAAAGGGGAAGCATCTCTTGTTTAATGCTCTTTGTAAGGGCTTTAATGAGCATGCTCTACAAGGCAGAGTGAAAAACCCCCGGGGAGCCAATCATTGCAGTCGCTGTGCATTGTGCTGTAGTTGTGTAGGACTCCTGTGCTGGTCACATGATCTGCTCTACATTAACTTTTCATTGCTACTGCGCTGCCTTCATTTTTTTTCTGTCAATATGCATTGTGGTCGTGTCGTGCGCTCGGTTGTACAACCCCAGCGGACACTATCGACCAATATCACTATTGAACGCTCCACAGAAAATCCATAGAGTTGCAGTCAATTATTCTGAAAAAATGTTATGGATATACTCAGAGATAAGGATGGAAAACTGGAGCTGTTTTAGGCCATATAAAAATGCATACAGCATTAACCAGTAATAATTAAGTATGCCTCTGTTTCCTTATCCTGAGAGCGATTCCTTAAATCTTTCGATGAAACAGGTTTCCAGTTCTGTAACCTGCCATGTAAACCAAATTCTGAAAGCAAAATGGGAAGCAGAAATCAAGGAACTGATGTACAGTAATTTACCAATAATGGCTTTCAGAGAGAGGTTTCTAGAATTAACATGCTTTTCCATATCCATTTTGGTTACCATATAAAGCAAAAACCGCATAAAGAATTAGACAAAACAAGTTAAAGACATTCTGTACAACATCTTCAGTGGCATATCAAGGAGAGAGGTTCCTGAAGTCTCATCATGAATGTGCTTTTCTGTTTGGTACCAAGCAAGATTAAAAAAAAAAAAAAAAAGAATTGACCACCAGACATACTGTAGTTTGCTTTCATTTTTGCCATGTCTCAGTGATTAAATTCACTACAAGTTAGAGAGTGAACACAGCCCCTGCTGACGTGTTTTAAAAGAATATCCTCGGGGAATTTGCTGTGAATGTCAAGGAAGCCTCCCAACTTACCAGTCGACCGGCGTGTCGATACGTGATTACCGCCTTGTGTCGTGACTCCCTCCCGGCTTCTACCGCATCGGCAGAACCTGTGGGGGGGGGTGGGGTTGGGGGGAGAGAATCAGTCAATGAGCGAGTTTTCATTTTGTGTTTTATTTCTCCCCATACACCGGCCTTCATGCGAACACTGGGGCCGTGCCGGCATATCTGCTGCTCAATGCCATTCTCTGGACACTAGGGTCTTCATGTTTGCACTGGATTTAGCTACACTGATCGGCACTCTGGGCAGTATGTGGTGCCTGCTTATCAGTCAAAGTGAAGCTCTGATTGGGGACTTCAAATCGTAGCAGCGATACAGGAGCCCACAGTGGCATTCTGAGGAAATGTTGATGAAAAAAGATAGCGATCGGCAATTAATCCCTGTCTGCGGTTTTGCTTGGAATTGTTGAATGTAGCCTGTGTGTGTGTGTGTGTGTGTGTGTGTGTGTGGGGGGGGGGTTAGGTACTGGGAATAGGAATTTAAGTGTTGCAGATTGAATCGCTCTGTGGATTAGCTGCCAAGAGGCAAGCAACCTGAAGTCTTCCACTAACTGCCCAGCTGTAAAAATGGATAAAATGCTCAATTGTGGCTGGGTCAGCAAATAAATAATGTAGTAACAGGGAAATGCTTCTCTCATTCACGAGTCTTTCGGGAATTAATGAATCAGTAGAGTACTGGCACCTCGGTGAAACACCGTCTTGTCATGGACTCTCCGGCATTTTGTGGTTCCACCTCAGGCCGTGGGACAGATTTGCAGTTCTCACATGCATTTCCCCGCATTTTCACTCTGGTCCTGCAGTTTCAGCAGTTTGAGAAACTCACTGGCTGGTTTAACAAACACTGATTATTCCTGGACTAAATTGAATTTCACACTGAGAATTTCCAATTCAATTTGAAACTAGAGGCACTCCTAGAGTGCAAACCTCCGCCAAGGCAGCAAAGTCCAAATCTTGGTGAGTGAGAGCGAAGTTCACTTATTGCGTATTATATGATGTCAAGATGGCTGCCGTTGCAGCCGTTTTGTTCGACTGATCGCGGCCACTGATCGCGGTGAATAGTGACCCCCCCCAAAAAGTTTCAGAGATATCCGTTCATGACTTTTTGAGTTACCTTGTTCACCAACAAACAGACAAATGCCACCGATCACATATACCTCCTGCCAACCTCGTTTGGCGGAGGCTAATAAGTAGTGAAAGAGGCTCACGCTGGGGTTTGCCCTACCTTGGCCCACAGTGTCTCCAGGCCAGCAGTATATCGCGGAGATGAAAAGTCAATGCAAACCGATTTTTGTTTATTTAAACAGCTCTCATGCTGGTGCAGCTGTTGCCGAACGGGTTTGCGCCGCATCAGTACCTCTTCTTAATCCGGACACATTTCACACACAGGACAGAACAGGAGGTTCCTGGTATTGTCAGTCTGCTCGTGTGACTCACTTAAGTCAGACTGAAGTGACCCCACAGGCTTACGTGTCCATATCGTGCTGCTTACAGGGGACTGCAGCCGGCAGGTGATGGGTTCGAATCCTGAGCGTTTCTCTGTGGAGTTTGCATGTTCTCTCTGTGTTTGGGTCTTCGCTGGGCGGTCTGGTTTCCTTCTCACCTCAAAAGGGGTCCTTGATGAGGCTAAACACAGACTGTAAATGGCCCACAGGAAAGAATGTGTGTGCGTGTGTGTGAAAGGCCTCATATAATCTTGAGAAACCATTTTGTGGGGACATTTGGGGTTGCGAGGACATTTTGGGAAGTACTCACAGAGGATTCTGGAGGATACCAGATGAAGTTAAAGTTGAGTTATGGTTACAATTACCGTTAGGGTAAGGTTAAGGTTTGGGTTTGGTGTAATTTGGTCACGGTTATAGTTTGGAAAAGGCTGTACAGAGTTAATGCAAGTCAATACTATTTCCTCACAAGCATAGCTACGTGTGTGTGTGTGTGTGTACATCCTGCGATGGACTCGCAAATGGTCCACGGCAAATTCCTGCCTTTCGCCCTTTAGACATGAGAGTAAGCTCCAGTCATCAAATTTCCCCGAACAGCCCCCCCAGCATTATTAAGCAGGTGAGACGATGTAGGAGATGGTTGATTAGATTTGCCCAAATTTTTGCCATTTAGTGACGAATTCAGGCAGAGTACCACAGAGAAGGAAGGAAAGTTCTGCTTCGGCTGCCCTGCGTCTGATGATTTGCGGTGTGGCATTCAAAGAGGTTGTTAACTAGCGTCACTTTCGAAAACTTCTAGAGTGAAACTGCCAAACAACTGTCCTTACTGACACTGGAGAGACCTCAACTACAGCCATGTGTTAATTAAAACGGAGGCGCATCCGAGGTGCATCATGAACATTTTCTGTCTAATTCCAGGCATGCTGCCATTTAATGGCTGATTCTGAGATAGAGGCTGTTTGAACTCTCCAGAGCACCCACACTTTCCCTTAAATTTTTCTGACGCACTTGTGCTCAACAGTTTGGCACTATTTGAGGGCCTAACTGCACCGTTAATTGATTTGTGGAAACTGTAGGGTTTCTGCATGAATAAAGATAATTTCATTGTGAATTCTTCTGGTAAAAACCTCAAATATCCTTGTTACACTCGTTGGCTTGTGCAGGAAATCTAGGCTTATTTTTCCTGATCATCACATTTCACAGAATTCATTTTTTTTTTAACGACAAACTGATAAATGTGATGTTTGTAAGTAAAAAAGGACACTGTTGCACGGCTCATTGCCCCCTCTTCTGGCCGACAGGTGTATAACGTCCCCCCGTGAGAGGTGTTAACGGACAGGTGTTCAGCTCAGCTCATTTGGGCTGAGGTGCACGACTGACCAGAGGACGGCCAATCACCGCGTGAGCTTGGCTGCAGTCACTAGCTATGGTCATGTTACCGGGATGAAGTGACTCAACTTTGATTTTTTTTCTTTCTTTTTTGCCATAATGTGATACAGATTAGATTATTCAGGGCTGTGTGGACACTGAAACCCAATCTTTAAACCCGATCTTTCAATTAGAATCGCGCCATTTTCTTCCTATCCGTTCTCCCTAGATCGGATGCCAGTCTGATAAGTGGCCATGCCATACGAATAAGAACTGACAAATTCCATGCGGCTTTTTTCCTGTTCGAATGTGTGAGCTCTTTTAAAATGCATAAGCCGGTCGTCTGGCTTGGCTTTTTATGTATCTCATCAGGTACAGATGACTGTTTTCCGTCCTCCTGGGCAAAATGCCGACCATACATTCGCGACCAGGGCGCCCATTTACTCGATTTGAATTCCATGAGCACTGTTATTGCGGGTTTTTTTTTTTATTTTTTCTTTTGGTGATGACGCCAAAACTAGTCAATTAGCGCATGTGTAGTATTTCAGAGGAAATATGCGTTCACATTACAGATAGGTAGGTCTACTGGTCATTTTTAATCACGAGAATGAACCCATCAAGATAGGCAAATACGATCAGAGAAAAAAATTTGAATTGAATAGCGAGGTTTGTAATGTGAATGTGGTGACAATACTCACACAATCTTGCGTTTGGATCTGTGTTGGGCAGCAATGTCATCGCAGGCTGTTCAGTTGTGAAGCCGTCTTAGAATACAGCTGAGAAATGCACCCTTCATCTCACCTGATATCGGGCAGAATAGTCGGCTGGTTTACTCTTCATTTCTATGTTGACAATTCTGTTTGATATCAGGCAAGATGAGGACTGCATTTTTCAGCTGTATGCAAAAGCACCTTCACAATGGCACAGCCTAGAAGTAGTAGCCTAGAAATGCAGTCAACTCTTTTAAAAATGGCCTTTAATGTTAAAGAGGGTAAACCCAGAGGTGTGAACTCCTGGGTTAAGAAAGTCCGACCATGATTAACTTCCACCAAGAGCTCTGCCAGCGTATATCACAACTTAGTTCTACCTCCCTGGAGGGAAATGTGGAAATTCAGATGGTTGGAACCAAAGACTGGAGTGGATGTGTACTTTCTGAACCTGGGCTGCACACTACTGGGTTTAACAGACATTATGTAGGGCCATGGCTGGAGTTCAGGAACACGGTGCAGTTCTTATTTGGCTCTGTCTAAACTTTGCCTAATTCAGGGCTCCCCCATTCTGGCTCTCGAGCACAAATCCAGTCCAGGTTTTCTCTCCTTCCAGGCAAGTAACTGAATAATTGTTAGCACTGATTGGCCAAACACATTGTCATCACCCCTGACTCTTAGGTAAAGGGATGGCAGAAAATCAGCAGTTCTTGGCCCTTGTTTTTTCGGAGTCTTGGCCTTATTCATATTCATTCCATATCGCTAAACACAAGGAGCGAATGATGGGAGGTTATGCATATTGTAAATAATGGCAAAAAAGAGGAATCATCTTGGAATTTTTGTCACTGAACGCTTTGTGGTGCGCCCGACACCGAGCCACTAATTTCTCGTGCCGACAGCCTGGTGAGAAAAGTATCCATGTTCGCTAAACGTAATTTTGCAAGACAAATACCTCCGCGCCTTGGTATTTAATAAAGAAAATCTTTTGCTGCAGCTAAATGAAGTTAGTTTGACAGTAATAAACCAAGTGGTTTCTGCATTTTTGCTCTGATCTTAGGCATTAGCTAACTTGTTTGGGATTTTCTGGCTTCACGCTCATTTATGTGGCCTCACAAGTTATTATTTGGTATACAAATGGCTACTCAGACACCATAGCTACCCAGTTAGCATTTGGGCGCTGTTTTTTTTTTTTTTTTTTGGCAAAATCGGAGAAGGACCCTACATCCCATAAAAAATGGGTCACACTTTAGATGAAGTGTTGTCCATAAAAGCTTTATACAGCATGTAAAATGCCTTCATAGCTTAGACATAATGTCTTGATAAATCGTACATACGCAAATGTCATGCTTTGTAAAGGGTGAAATAACACATCCTTCTTCAGCATGTGATGCCAGATGTGACAATGACAATGTCACTTAGCTGACAATGTCACCCTTTATAGCATTTAGCCACTAGCTAAGTGACATTGTCTGTTATATCACATCTGGCATCACATGCTGAATAAGGATGTGTGATTCCACCATTTACAAAGCATGGCATTTGCTTATGTATGATTTATGAAGACATTATGTCTAAGCTATGAAGGCAGAATACATGCTGTATAAAGCCTTTTTGAGCAACACTTCATCTAAAGTGCGACCAAAAAATTTTCTGTTTACATCCTTGTCCTTGTATATCAGGGGTAGGGAACCAGAGTCATAGTCCTGTGTGGTTTAGATCTCTCTTTACTAAGAGACCTGAAAATGGTTGCAGCTGGTCAAGGGCTTGATAGCCGGGCAATCATTTGAATTGGGTGTGTTAGTGAAGAGAGACATCGAAGACATGCAGGACTACAGGCTCTTCTAGACTCTTCTCAGGTTATTCATGCCCCTCTCTGTAATGGCGAAGCTGCTTTTCCCATCTCTCGTTTCTGTAGAAAAACACTGAGCTTTGGGCTGTTAAGTGAGTGAAACCCTTCTGTAAGGCCAGTGTCCCCTTTTTCCTGTCCTGCAGGCAAACTCTGATTGGCTGCTACTTTTCTCATCGCAATCACAAGAGCAGGAACCTTACGGGCACCATAGATTTGAAGTGTTCGCTGTAAGCCGCTTTGCTCATTATCAGTCAATGGGATTGGCAGTGACATTATACGCGGTCAGACTGAATTCCCCCCGGATACTGACTGTACGGGGCGGCAAATAAGTCCCTGCAGTGGTGCTGATTTCACTGCGGATTTACAGTCTAATGCCGCCCAAATCATTCTCCTGCAGGAATCCCCCTGCGGAAACTGCCAGCTGGGGTGCAAAAGAATTTTGTCAGTCGCAGAAGGGTGCAGGTTTTGCATTGATGAGCTGGTACATTTATACGGTTAGGGCTCCCCAAATGTGGTCCTCAAATCCAAATCCAGCCCTGGTTTTCTCTCCTCCAGGCAATGGGTTGAACAATTATTGCCACGCATTGGTCAGACTGTTATCTCACCTGACTCCCAGGTGGTGGGGAGTGTGGAAAACCAGCAGTTCTCGGCTCTCGAGGACCTAGAAGGATCTTCGGAAGCCCTACTGTACATTGCATAGTGCTGAATTAATGAGCCGATCCTCACAAGGACAACGACCAGATGGGTTGTAAATGCAAGTGCCCACAATGACCTTTGTTAGCATTTAAGCGACAGACCAGGAAATCGGAAGATGTCTTAATATAGTGCAGAAAATAATTTGGACTCGGTCTCTGAACTGTGGCTCATTTGCGCAGGGATGGATACTGGTGTGTATTTAGTCTTCCATCCATATTGATTTACCACCTGAGTTAGCCCGCAATACACCCCATCGCTCTCTCTTATCTCACCCTTTGGGCACCAGGAGATTGGGGGCTATTACATCATGGTTGTCCTGGAAGGCACCCCTATATTACCTGTTTGAACGCTAAGGGATTTACCGTAATTTACTTAGCTGCCATTTTATTGTACCCTGATTATTTGAAGAGCACAAAGGAAAAATGAGTCCAAATTTTGAATTTTTGTATATATTGTATATTATATATTATCATAAAATGTATAATAATATATAAGAATATATTATTATAATATTTATGTGTTTTTATTTTTTGCATATTTCTTTAGTGCTTTGTTTCTGAGATCCTTTTGAATTTTTAATTCATCGTTTTTCCATAATGTGAAAATGTGACTGATCATTTTTCCTTTGTGGTCTTCATTTGGTTTTAGCGTATAGGGAACTGCGCTGAATGGCTTAGGGAGAAACCATCGCTCCGTCTCTCACACGTGACCATGTGACAGAGCCAACCATAGATACCTGTTTGTGATGACTCAATTCTTAAGAAATTTTCACTCTAATAACAAATTACAATGTGATTTTTGGTGGGAAAATTCCACGACATTGATGACAAACTGCACCTATGGAGGAGGTCAGGGTGATGGTTAGCATAGCAACTTTCCTGCAAGGGAGTGGTAATTATTTTCTATTGCCAACCATGAGTTCAACATTTGCAGCTGCAAGTAATGATTGTTTTTTTTTTTTTTTTTAAAGCATGATCGCCGACCCCCTAATCCTGAACCCTAACCTTATTTAACCTTAACCCTGACCTGAACCTTCCAATTACCTGTAACTAATGGTGATTCAGGAAACCCTTTTATGGGTTGTATCAGAAACATATCAGAGGTTAGGGAAGCAACAACCTATCTGGTCATTTCGAATTGCGGACCTGCTGGAGCCACTTGTCACTTTTTCACTTCAAATTTGTTATCAGGTAATAAGGCTGACTTCTGCACACACAAACACTCTGGGCTGCAGGGACACTGTATGGGGTCTCCTTGAGGTCTCCATGACAGCAGAAGTTCAAGCAATCCCATAATTCTCTGAGATTAATTGTTTTCAACTTGGTCCTTTGTAGTTTTTTCTGTCTAGAGAATATGCAGTAAAATGGCATGTTAACCGAAAGGGTGAATTGGCCGTATTACTTGTGCCAACACACACACACACACACACACTCATGGCCGCACACAAACCTCCGCTTGTGAGGCTTGTAATTTGGACATGTGGACACACTAAATTAAGGGCATTTTGTTTTCGTATTTCCCTCCGCCACAGATCCGCGAGTTTCAGAGGCGAAGCTGGAACTGGTTTTAAAATGTGCACAACTGTAATTGATTGTCTTGCGACTGAAGTTATGTACCTTTTATGTTCAAAATTTGTCAGAATTTCTGCATTTAATTTGCCTCAGTCTTCACATAAAACATTTCAGCGTTGCGTTTGCACTATCACTCTACCCCTTTGCGCAGATATAGATGCCGACCGTCCGTAAATTCCAGAATTTAATTCCATAACAATTCTGTAATTGAATTTCCAAATGTCTCGCTTCACTGGAATAATTTTCCAGTTTGTGTAACACAAATATCGAGTCATAAAGGCAAAATAGGCTCAAGCATAAGAGGAAGAATTGACATTATTTGTATCCTGCGCGAAGGGGTTAATCAGGAAAACTGATGTACTACGCTCCTACTAGAGGAGATGAGGTGGCGCACTGGTTAAGCGTGCTGGACTTGGGGTTGAAAGGTCCTGCGTTTGAACCCTTCCACCGGCTCTGATGGTGTGCTCTTGCGGTAGTTGCATGCTATGGACTAGCATTCCTTCCAGGGGGAGTAGCGACACTCCTTATCGCTTCACGCTTTAGAAAATGGAGTTAAGCACCAGCCCAGTAAGCCATAATGAGCGTTGGACGACCTGTAACCTTACCTCACTCATGATAGGCTGTCTTGTTAACCCCTTTGCGCAGATATAGATGCCTGCATCCGTAAATTCAGAAATGTAATTCCTAAATAACTCCGTGATTGAATTCCCAGATGTCTTGCTTTACTGGAATAATTTTCCAGAGTCTCTGTGACACAAATGCTGTGTTTAAAAAGCCTAAATCGGCTCATGCATAACAGATTGGCAATATTTGTATTCTGTCCAAAGGGGTTAATAAGATTTCATGTATTATCATTTTAAAAGGGAGCCAATATGAGTGAGTGTGCGTGTGTGTGTGTGTCTGTGTTTTGCACCAGTACTTGAGCTGTGGTCAGTTCCAAGTGCACATTTTCAAATGTCATCTTACACATGACAGCAGCCTGTAGCGAGGATCTCCAGACTCGCACTCAGTTCCTATTGAGATATCACATGACACGGCCTCATGCTTCACATTGTACGTAACGCAGGAATAGTTCTGATTAGTTTACAGTATGTTACTGAAACCTTTAATGCCTTTGAAGCAACTATTAAAAAAAAAATCCTGTATATCTAAGACCTCCAAGGACGAGTTGGTTTTAAAATGGCAGCAGAGAGGTGTTCTTTATTTAAATTGTTTTACGAATGCATGTGGAAGATAATGTAAGCTGTTTGTAAGCCGCCACCGTTTCTGACTCTTAGCTGTGGGCTGAAGAGGAAATGTGTTTGATTGATTTGAATGCACCCAGTGTATTGAGTGGCGGCTTTTGTGAGCAATTTCGAAGCGCTAAACTACAGAATCTCATGCAGTATGTGGAATGGTGAAAAGTTGCCTTTTGAATCGTCGACAGATAAGGGCACGAAATAATGAGGAGGTCTTTTGCTTCCTGAATT
Organism: Gymnothorax reevesii; assembly: GCA_029721435.1. NCBI lineage: Eukaryota > Metazoa > Chordata > Actinopteri > Anguilliformes > Muraenidae > Gymnothorax > Gymnothorax reevesii. The sequence continues at coordinate 18,574,833 of CM056579.1, read as the reverse complement.
TGGCTTTTTCACCCCTGGATAGATGCAGGAATCAAGTCCCTGCTCCGGTCATTTTCAGAGGATTCGGGGGGGGTCTTTCAGTCTGTAGTTGGTGGAGACGTAATGTCCTACGTGCGTACCAGGGATACTCACTCTTTACCAGAATGAGCCGGTGTGGTTGCTGCCTCTCATTAGGCATGTCTTCATCTGAACGAAGTTAAACTAGCCTGTCATTTTGCAGTTTGGGAAATTAGCCCGATAGTAGAAATTTGGGTAACGCTTCCTTTTACAGTACAGTAATTACATGATATTTACATGGTAATTACCAGGTAAGTACCATGTAATAAGGCGTAGTTACTGTAAAATTACCATGTAAATACAAGGTAACTATATTACTAATTACCTAGTACTTTTAGAGTAATTACCAAGCCAATTCCAGGCAAATACCAAATAACTACCTGGTAATAAGTATTAATTACTAGGTAATTATAATGTAATTATACACTAACTGTTTCCTGTTTCCATGCTATTACCTGGTAATCTGTTTCCATGTTATTACTAGGTAATTACTCATTCGTTACCAAGTAAATAGATATAGTATTCAGCTCGTAACTAGGAAACGAAGTAATTACCAGGTAATAACATGGGAACAGACCTCACTTCCTTTTACAGCACAGTCGCACTTTAATAATTATGTAATTTCCAGGTAGATATTTCTCTATTTACTTGGTAACGAATGAGTAATTACCAGGTAATAACATGGAAACAGATTACCAGGTAATAGCATGGAAACAGGAAACAGTTAGTGTATAATTACATTATAATTACCCAGTAATTAATACTTATTACCAGGTAGTTATTTGGTATTTGGCTGGAATAGGCTTGGTAATTATTCTAAAAGTACTAGGTAATTAGTAAGATAGTTACCTTGTAATTACATAATAATTTTACAGTAACTACTCCTTATTACATGGTACTTACCTGGTAATTACCATGTAAATACCATGTAATTACTGTACTGTAAAAGGAAGCGTTACCGAAATTTGTATCTTCATTAGCCCAAAAACCCTCTGCTCGAGTGACGAAGAGGCAGCACAAATAGCAAGCTAATTCACAAATTAGCTGGCTATTTCGCAAACTAGACCAAGATTTGTCGGGAAAATTACCCGATCAAATTAGCGGCCTATCTGCGTCTTCACTACAAAATAGCCAGCTAATTTTACATTGGGCTAATTTCAAAACTGCAAAATAGCTATAGCTAATTTGAAACTTTGTTCTAATGAAGACAGACCTATTATAACCAATCAGTCGCACACCTGATTCTACTAATCAACCCTTAAATCTTTTGCCATAGACCCCTGATTAGTAGAATCAGGTTTGACTCTGTATGATTAGAATGAAAGCCTGCACCCACATTGGCTCATTCCGGAAAAGAGTGAGTATCCCTGATGCACTCAACTAAGTGGAGATTTAAGTCAGACCTGGTGAGATCAGTTGTCTGATGTTCTGGCCAACTGTTGCGATATGGTGACAACCCTGCCGTAGTCATGGCACTAACTGGTAATGAAACCGTGGGAATCTTCAGCACTGCGAAAGGAGTTTACGTGATCGCCACTTCATGGGAGGAATTACTCTCTAATACACATGCAATGATTAGTAAATTTAGAATTAATGTGTTTACTGAAGCACAACCCCTGAGTGACCCCTAAATTGGAGAGAAATTGAAGGCACTTGACGCCACTCTATTTGCACGCCAGTTCATTCCACACGCAAATTAACTGATATTCCTCCTTTGATGATTCAGCACTTAATTAATTGCACAAACCTACCTGCCCTACCTTTAAAATCTTGCTCATTTCTTCTCAAATTCATACTCCACGGCAGTTGTGGCTGGAGGTGGAAAGTGCAGTCATTAGAATGCAGAATTCCTGCTGTACATCTCCTCTGTGTACGAACTCAGCCAGCAGAGGTCACTCATTAGTTCTGCCTCTAAACTGAGGAATAAATATTGGACTAGTTATCAAATTCAGAGGTGGGCTAAAGAACAAAGGCTCTCGCGCTAGGCCTTGTGAGGGAAAGACGCCCTTAGTCGCGAACGACCGCGAGTTCTTGCACGTTGTCCAACATGGCTGCCAACAAGGTTCTGTGTCAAATTCTATTGAGTGGGCTGATGGAATGTGTAGATACTGATGTTGAGAATGCTGGACGCCATCTTGAAAAGCGAGGTGAGACTGCTTGGCAGCATTCTTGTTGGTATACACGTGAGCAAACATAGTCTTTTCATTCAGGGGCAAAAACTTGGGGGCTTTGGCTAGAACCTGCAATCTAGAACATGCCTCACGTGTTTGGAAAAAGTGCAAGACTTTTTACAGAATACCTCTGACTGTGGCTTTTAAGGTCGTGTTCGACTTGGACAATAAGGTCATGTTCGGCTTGGGTAATATTAAACTGTACCAGGGGTGCAATTAGATATATCAAAATGCAACTTGGTTTCCGGCATGCCTGATAAAACTTAACCTAGTTTCATCAAAAATTTTGGGGTAGGTTTTGACATGTTGCAGGAAACCTGGTGCATTTTCATACATGTAATTGCACCCTGGGTACAGCTCAATAGTCCCTAGTTTGATCATGACCCTATTTGCCTCACAATGGGACCAGGCTCTGGGTGTTTGCCTTGTATGTCGGCCTGTTGTATTGTGTTTCTGAGAGAGCGAATGCGTGCGGGCTGTTCTCCATGGAAACAGACGATTGCACTGCCACATTCCCCCATTAAAGGCCTGCCTGAGGGCTCCATCGCAGCGCCCCCAGCCCCGCTGTTTCAAACATTTACACACCAAAATGGTTTTAACTTTGTTTGAGCATCATTAAGCCTCTGCATATTTAACACTTACTGGAGAAAATCTCTGCACAGCGGAGTTAAGTGAGAGATTGTGATTGTAAACTGGGGATTTGATTGCAGGGAATTAGAATCTGAAGTTTTGGGAGATGGGAGGGTGTTTGGTCGTAGGGTGGGGGGTTCGTTCACCGATGCTGGGCTGTAGGATCATATGAGGATGTTGAATGAACTGGAAGGTAATGATGGATATCCCACAAACTTGGAGACTCGGTGAAAGCTGAGATTACTTTCAAAACATGTTACTGAGTTGCTGACAGTAACCTGCAGTGCATCGGACAGACGTACAGTGAAACACTGAACACAATGAGAATAAGTGAACAGTTTGTTTCCAAAATGCAATGTATCCATTTTACTCATTTTGAGTAAAACAGCTTTTTTCAGTGTTGGCGCCTATTGCATTTTTTAGAGCAACACAAACCTTGACCATGAAAAAATACGTCTTATAGAAAAAATTCCTAAAAACAGATTTTTTTTTTTTTTGCACCACGTGTAAGAAGCACATGGCTATCGCTCTATGGTATCATTTAAATATTTTAAATTTTTGTACTTATTGTTCTTTGGAAACAAACTCTTCAAATATATTTTACTGTCTGACATTGCATCGGCATATTTAGATGATTTTTCAGAAGCCATGTCTTGTGTCTGTTTTCATACTTCTTATTTGAAAAGAAATACAAAATATGGCATCATAAGCCCTAGCATCAACTGCTATGCACTTGTGGAATTGACTTCTTAGTTCACTGGTGTGTATCTGGGACCGTTCGGTCTTTCATGAAAAACTACGTCAATGCGATTTCCAGAGCACAATTCGGTGTAAGGAGACGGGGGTCTCTGAATCATCAGGTTATTGCTAATAATTGAGTCCTGGTGTGAGATCCGCTGCTGTATGAATGAACCCTATGCCAGAGAGCCACATCACACTGCTGCTCCAGATTTTCACCAAAATTAATTATTCATGAAGCTTATCTCTGAGGGGGAGGGGCCCCAGTGGCGCTCCTTGGCAAGATTTTTGGCTTTTTTTTTTTTGAGAATCGGCAAACGTGATTAGCAAAGCGAATGGCTTCCCACGCTGCTCATCTGGCAGGACCTCGGCATCCAGAAAACTGGACGACATTCCGGCTCGAGTGTCCTGGCTGATGTCCATCCGTGGAGCTGTAGAGTAGAGAAAAGGGCTTGCATAATGTAACAACGAAAACTTCCGGAGAGTTTGCGCTGGGGAAAGGCAGACACAGCAAGTCCTAGCAGTTAAATTATCCCGCTCATAAATATCTGCACACTTTTTATTGAAGAATAATGTATCAGAAAGGCACTACCCCTTAATTAGAAGCAGTTCTTGCTGCTGTCTGGGTATCAGGCCTCAGGTTAACGTTAATGATTTACGCCCTGTGTCCGCTAGGTGGCTTTGACGATCGCTCCCATCAGGGCGTTAAAGGAAAGCTACCCCGCGGCGCTTCGCCTGAAATTTTTTGGCTGGACCAATCAGCAGGCAGCTTTGGTGTTGACGTCATTTCCGTCTTCAAAAGCCAATGCATTGCGTCTACATTCGGCTCGTAGATTAGACGAATCGAAAGTGTAATCACACTGAACACATGCAGAGTGCAAACGCATTGTTAGACATAGTGCACCTTTCACTTTGGCGAGGCTTTGGTGGGAATTCGATATAAGAGGAATAGGGAAATTTATGTTGAATGAATCCAGTAGTTGGCGGTAATACACCAACAGGTCTGTCAACCGCCATAAAACCAAAAAGAAGAAGAAGCCTCCCACTCATAACGAGGCCGCGCGGAGCACTTTTAGATCTTTCGCGTACAGGCGTTAGTATAGCGACAGTCAGTCAATGAGGAGCGCAACATAACGGCTGTATCATAGAGGTTAGCCTCAGGTAATCATTGAAATGAAGGATGTTCAAACACCTACAGAAAATGAAGATGTATTATACCTGATAATGTTACTTGTTCCTCTTAAATCAGGGATCATTTAAAGCCAGAGCTGTAATTCTTTCTTAGATGACCAAAAATATCTGCATTCTGTGGGTCTTTAGAGACCATTGCAGGATGTAAAATTCATTATGTTAATTACGGTATGTGACCGTAATAATTTGCGACGTATTTTTACATAATATACTCTTACATTATACTTTTCAATAAATAATAATAAACCCTCAAAAACTAAGAAGAATAACATTAGACAAACACTGACTCAACAATTTTTGAATTCAACCGCAGAATTTGAATAATATTAAATACAATAGTGGGAAGTTGGCCGCTTATTTAAGCAGAAAATAGATGAAATGAGGAGTGGGGGGCGGGGGGATGATTTAGCCCCGAGGTCTGCATTTAAAATGAAATCATGAAACAAAGTGATTCAAAACTAGAACTTGCTACCGTTTATTATTTTCCTAAGGTGTGTCCCTCTGTACCCCTGCATACAGTACATCTCGACATCCAAAAAAAATAATGTTAAAAAAAATACACCGCCACCCCCTCCCTGCCAAATTAACACACCCTGCGGAGAAAGACTTCATTAGCGGCCTGAGCTCCTGCCCCTGCTCAAAAATATCTTTATTCATAACTGTGTGGCAGCACAAAACAGCCCTCGGGGCTAATTGTAATCTAAGCTGGCATTGCACCGTAACGTTAAAATACAATGGCCACCTCTTGTTTTACATTCACTCCGTTCCTGCGGTTCATTTTTCCTCTTAGCGTAGGCCTACCTCCTCGTCCGTCCTGTAACCCTATCACTGTTAAATACTACCTTAAGTACAATTTTAAAGACTATTTTGAATCGCTAGTCTCAGTGCACTGACCACCAAACTCCATTTCCTATTGATTATTTTCTGTACTGATTACTTGTCTGATTTGTCCCATGTTCGCTCAGTCTAATGGTGATGCTGTTTATGTGTGCATTTGCGAGCTGAACACATTGACACTCAGTATTTCTGTGGACTTTATTGCAGTACATTAGTCATTCAGATCATCCATGGCTATATTAATTGCAGTTAAATATGACTGACACAAGTGGAACCTCACCCAATGTTGAACATATTGAATTTCAATAGGTGGCAACAGCAGGCAGGGCAATAGGCTACTGGAATGTTCTCCGTCTCTTTCCCGGCTGAATTGAGAGAGAGGCTGTTCAATACCTGAAAGCTAAGCTTTTTTTAATGGTAAACTCTTATTGGAGTGGGAAATGAATTCTCCGAGGCGGTGCATCTGCGGCTGTTTGATAATACTTTAAAGAATCTTCTCCGGCGAAGTGGTTCATTCACCGTTTCCGATCTCACCGCATTCCTCGCAAAATAAATAGAATTCCTCCCGCCTGAGTTGTATTATTCACAAAAACAACCTGTTTTTGTTTATGGGGTACGGGAGTTACCAATGGCTCGGCGCACTGGGGTTGATGTTTAACGCCTGCTCACCTATGTGAGCAAAGTGTGTTGTGAACTTTTGTGCAGTTTAATGTAACACAATTACTGTCGAAAGATTCAAGTTTTGTGTGGATAAGATGTTGTCTGAGATTGTGTATATAATATATAAAAGTAAGTCCCATAGAGAGCTATGTTTGTGCTGTGATAATTTAGCTCAGGCGGCTGCTTCTTGATAAATATCTTGTATGCCACTGAAAGGCATGTGTGAGGTATATGCTATTTGGGTTATAGAGCATTTCAGAAAGTATAGACTCCAATCAAATAAAAACTATTAAACACGCACACAGTACACACACATGCCTGCATAAACACATACAAACCTTGTCTGTTATTTTCTTAAGCTAGGAATCATATGTTATGATCTGTGATCTCTGCCTGTTCTGGTTTATGTTTATTTCCACTTGGTTTGTTTAATTTATGCATTCAGTATCTTCTGCCAGTTTTTGCATATCGTTTTCCTCTGTGGTGTCTTGTGTTTCCATGTTCTTTGCTAGAGCACGCCCCCTGTCTGCGAGCTGTCACATTTCGGGTTATTTTGGAACTTTCCTGTGTTTTGCAAGTTCCCTCACGCCTCGTTTACTTCCTTCAACACTGATTACTAATTAAGTACTAATCGCACAAATACTGTATGTTTTGTCTAATTTATCTTCTAACCCTTACTGTCATGGTTTTGCCCCCGCCGGCGGGCACAGGCACCATGTACCCTGTACCCAAATCAAAAGTAAGGGGCCCAAGTGCACAGGCTGAGTAAAATATAAATAAAGATTTAATATTAAAACTGAAAAACTGGAGAGCAGCAGCAAACAGGGCTCCACAAGGCACGGCCGACAGAATACAGCTGCACTGCCAAACTGGCAGTGCAGCACTTATATACTCTTCAAGTCGCCTCCACCTCAACGAGCAGCAGCTGTAGCTCGTTGAGGTGGAGGTGCAAACAGGGGGGGCTGCAGGGCCAGACCATCACACTTACTAATATACGAATCCCGTAAATAACTAACATACTAACTTGCACTATTTGGGTAAAATTGTTACTGCATGGACTATTAACTTTACTAATTGATTCTCTTCACATTCCGCACTACTCTGTAACTCCGCCCTCTTTGCCCTCCCAGTGCTTTGCCTTTGTTCTGCAGAGACCTGCAACTGTCTCTTCTAATCTGTTTCTCCTATCTCTCCCCACTAAGGCTCTCCTCGAATGGGGCTGTTGTTGTTTAAGGATGTCGTGTGAAAACTAGTCTTCCTGGTTGTTTCCCATTTTGTATTTTTTAATAACCTCTTGTGCTTTCTTCCCTCAGTCAATGTGTCGATTATTCCTCATACCGGTTGCCCTGCCGAGCTTGTTACCTCCCTTGTGTATATATAGTCCCTCACCTCTGCTGAGCTCTGACTTTTCTCTGTTCGCCAATGATCTGTTTGTGAGTCTGTGACGCCCTTTCGTTTCATACCGAATTCTGTCTTTGCCTGCCTGGTTGTGTTTGCTCCTGATTATGACCCATTTTCTGCCCGACCAAGATTGCTGTGTATTGCTGCCCTGGCTTTTGGAATTATGGACAGTGGCTTTGGACTCGGACTGAATAAAGACCACAATTTTTGCACTTCTGAACTACTTGCAGTTGGATTCCTTTACCAGACATTACATCATTATTATGAATATCATGTGATCTTTCTACAGATATTTCATACAGTAGCTGATAAACTGCTATTCCTCATGTTGCCAATTTACAGTGCCGTGACGAAGTATTTCTACCCTTCCTGATTACTTTCTTTTTTGCATATTTTTCACACTTAAATGTTTCAGATCATCAAACAAAGTTTAACATAAGACAAAGACAACCCGAGTAAATACAGAATGCAGTTTTGAAATGATGATTTCATTTTTTAGGGGGAAAAAGCTATTCAAACCTACCTGGCCCAATGTGAAAACGTAATTGCCTCCTAAATCCAAATAAATGGTTGTCCTACCCTCGGCAACAACAACAACTGCAATCAAACATTTGCAATCACTGTGGAAGAATTTTAGCCCACTCTTCTTTGCAGAATTGTTTTAATTTAGCCACATTTTGAGGGGTTTGTAGCATGGACAGCCTGTTTAAGGTCATGCCACTGCATCTCAATTGGATTTACGTCCAAACTTTGACTAGGCCACTCCAAAATCTTAATTTAGTTTTTTTTTCAGCCATTCAGAGGTGGACTTGCTGGTGTGTTTCGGATCATTGTCCTGCTGCATAACCCAAGTGCGCTTGAGCTTGAGGTCACAATCTGATGGTTGCACATTCTCCTTCAGGATTTTCCAGTAGAGAGCAGAATTCACAGTTCCATCAATTATGACACGTCGTCCAGGTCCTGAAGCAGAAAAGCAGCTCCAAACCATCACACTACCACCACCATGTTTGACTGTTGGTGTGATGTTCTTCTTATGAAATGATATGTTAGTTTTACGCCTGATGTAACGGGATGTACACCTTCCAAAAAGTTCAACTGTTGTCTTGTCAGTCCACAGAATATTTCCCCAAAAGTCTTGGGGATCATCAAGATGTATTTTGGAAAACGTGAGACAAGCCTTTGTGTTCCTTTTGGTCAGCAGTGGTTTTTGCATTGGAACTCTCCCATGGATGTCATTTTTGCTCAGTCTCTTTCTTATTGTTGAATCATGAACGCTGACTTCAACTGAGGCAATTGAGGCCTGCAGTTCTTCGGATGGTATTCCTGGTTCTTTTGTGATCTCCTGGATGAGTCGTTGATGCGATCTTGGAGTAATTTTGGTAGGCCGGCCACTCCTGGGAAGGTTCACCACTGTTTCAAGTTTTCTCTATTAGTGGATAATGGCTCTCAATGTGATTCACTGGAGTCCCAAAGCCTAAGAAATGGCTTTGCAAAGAAGTCAAATTCTTTGTTTCTCATCTGTTCTTGAATTTCTTTAGTTCGCACTTGACATGATGCTTTCTGAGATCTTTTCGCTTACTTAACTTTGTCAAACAGGTTCTATTTAAGTGATTTCTTGATTCAACAGGTCTGGCAGTAATCAGGCCTGGGTCTGGCTAGCAAAATTGGACTCAAAAATGAGGTTAATCACAGTTAATTCATGATTTAACAAGGGGGGAATAAGTTTTTCACATAGGGCCAGGTAGGTTTGGATAGCTTTTTTCCCCTGAATAAATGAAATCATCATTTAAAAACTGCAGTTTGTATTTACTCGGGCTATCTTTGTCTCAAAGTAAAATTTGTTTGATCAGCTGAAACATATAAGTGTGAAAAATATGCAAAAAAGTAAGAAATTAAGAAGGGGGCAAATACTTTTTTACGGCACTGTACATCCAACGATTAATATTTCATCCCTGTTAAATGTATTCTGCGCTGTTCAGACAGTCTGATCTACAACTATGTCACTGCCCACTGTAGCTGCTCCATGCGGTCATCCATGCAGTGATCTGTACACTGCTCTACGCACTGTTCCATACAGTGGTCCTTGCAGTGATCCATGCAGTGTTTCACGTCACTATTCTTAATACTGTTCTATGTCATAGTAGATTTGCAGCGCTGGTCCATGCTCCCTTTCCATGTGCAGCTCGCAGGACGTCCCACTTTGACAGTGTGGTAACATAAATCCACTCCACTCTTCAGCATAAGGAATAATGTCAGTCCTACACACACAACGGCTAATTCAGGAGATGAAATGAAAGAGAGGGCAGGAGAGAGAGAGGGTGGTTTTATTAACTCTCGTCTACGCTTGTGTTATATTGCCTTTTCGTTCATTATGAAGGTGCAGGTACCTGGTTGGGGAGTAGCATGTGTTCTCAGGAAAGTATGTTTCTCAAGGCCTCAGAGTTTCAGCTTAAACTGATAGTATCATTTCTCTTCACAAAAGAGTAAAATTGAAAAATTGAAGATGGGTCATTTTGACCTGATATGACTGGCTTTTGCTTTGAAGGTCAAAGTCTTCTCTCATTTTTGACATGAATTCTCTGCTAAAGATTTAGATCTATGTGCTGTAGAACAAACCGACTGCCTCTCTGGCCTTCCCTTAGGGCTGAGCTGTATTTAAAAGACATTCATCTCTGCTACCACCGGCAGCCTTGTGACCCCTGATACATCTCTTGGATAGATCTGTGTTTTTTGGAAAATTGAAATGGCCTGAATGTGTTTCTGTGGTCCACTCTTTGTGGGATTCTCTGATTCAATATATGGCTGAAGACCAAAGTGTGACATGAGTCAGTGTGCTTTGTTTTTAGCCAGGATACTTGTCTAGATGCGAAAGACTCATGGCCACCTTGTTTAACCCTTTCCCGACGGCCCTGCCTGTTCTTGGTTAGATATGACCGGCGACAAAGGTAATCAAACTTTCCGCGTTCGTATTACTTTGTGTTATAGTACATTAAAAGAAAGTTTTTTACAGTGGTACCCAAATATCAAACTGTTTGGCTACTGTCGGAATTGTTTGACTCTCAAAAGCAAGTGATGCCATTTTCGAGGAAAATCCCTCATTTACGTGTGCTTGTACATGGTGAGCGTTGTGTGTACATTGCAACCTGTTTTTTTTTTGTTTTTTTTTCGCTCATTATCACTCGAGACATATCAATAAAAATGGTGGAAAGTGAGACCAAAACCATATCTGTTATGGATTCTGAGGAAGATTTGGACATGGATATTAGTCCAGAGGAGTTTTCGAATAGATATTCTTTAGAATGGAGTGATAATTCATCGGAAGATGAACAGCTTTCGACATCAACTGCTCGCCCATAAAATATTTCAATGAATTATTTTGCATGGCAGCATTTTCTCTTTGGCCATTTTGACCTCATGTTGGCCAGCCAGGTAAAATGAAACCACATATTTAGTCACCGATAAAAAATTGCATTTAAGGTAGTTGAGAGGGGTTGCTTGGTGATTTATCCAGTTAAGACACTTTTTAATTGTAAATTGCAGTACATTTTGATTTGGAGCAGTAAACAAATCCGTAACTTTTGATCATATTGTATTAGTCCAGAGGATCTTTCTCAAGTGGCAACAGTCTTTCTGCATGATGTTAAATCTCTATGTTGTGATTCTGCCTCTGCTATGCCACGCACCATGTTTTTGCCATGCTCATGTATCAAGTTTTGTGCCTGGCCTTGTGCCATGTTTTGACTGACCTGTGTTGGCCAAATCAAGCTCGCCATATTTTTTTAGGGCACTGAAGAGCTGGTATCTCCCATTGTATTGAGCCTGGTCATGGAAAACTCTAGAGTCTCTGCCTCTATCACATGACCTGCCAGGCGATCCCGCACTGAAACGATGAAGAAATACTTCCTGAAACCTGTGTGAAATTTCACTTTTACTGCATGGCTTTACTTTTAGAAACGAATGAGAATCAGAAGTCCGCAACACAGCCATCCTGTTGGGGAACTCTTATTTTCTGGAATCATCTGGCTGAAACAGCGGTGCACAGCCTTCATTATCCAGTCATTGCTAACTGTCAGCTGCTGGGTGTTTCCGTACAAACATCGTACACTCGAATTTGTAGGACTTGATGCGGAACTTGAGTCTCCTTTTACAGTCTTGCATTGTATTACTTACTCCGCAGTAACCGTGCACATTTCCGCGCAGAAAGGAAGATTGCTCATTCAGACTGCTGCTTGTTTATTGAATCAGTTCGAGTTGCCTGGTATTCAAAACAGCAGCCCTGGTTCTGTAGCTGCTAGGCTGTGCAACATTGCCGAACGAAATGTCGAACCGAGAAGCGAGGCTGAAGGTTTGATCGCAAATCGCTGTGCAAATATCAGCAGGAGGGGAACAAACACAGATCCCAGTCCTTCTGTGACCCTGATAAGTAACCGTGGCAACGAGGCATGTCAAGGGATGTCATCAATTATCATTCCAAACACACCTCATTTCTTGGCGAAGCTTTTCTCGGTAGGTGGCACATTTAGAGAAGGACCAATCAGATTCCAGAAGGTGGAGTAGAAAACTTAATTTAGACTATGCTTTTTTTTTTTGCTCTGGAAAATAACCTGCCCATTGCCACACACAACACTGTCTGTAGTTCAGCACAACATACTACTGAAATTATACATTAAAAAGGTAAGACTGGAAAACAGCTAAAACTTATACAGTTATATTCATAAGAACCTCTATTTCAGGCCTATTCAACATTTTCCTGAAAGGGCTGGTGTGGGTGCAGACTGCCATTCTAACCAATCAGTTGCACACCTGATACTACTAACCAACCCTTAGAGTCTTTGCTAAAGAGCTTGATTAGTAGTATCATGTGTGTAAGTGCTTGGTTGGAATGAAAGCCACACCCACACCGGCCCCTTCTGGACAACGTTGAATAGCCCTGCTCTACTAACACAAAACAATCTGGACTCTTTGCTATCAAGTAGTGGCAATCACGGTAAAAAAAACATTCCAGCAACATTGGGAAAATGTTTAAAGTTGGCTAGAAAAGGCACAGTTTCTGTGGTATCTGAGTGCAGTGCACTCTTTCGTGAAATGGCAGCCAGAGTGTCTGTCTCCGACTTGAGTGCTGCTGAGGCTGGTGAGCTGCCGATATCAGTCAGTGTAAGTGACAGCAGTTTGAGCTCTTCAAAATGAGACCTGTTACTTCATGAATATGGTGATAGCGCCCGAGAAATACCTGTTATCTAAACAGCCAGAATAGAGCCTGTACGATAAACCTAACACATACTGTGGAAGCGTTTGATTCTGGTTTTTTTTTTTTTTGGACACTGACATAATGGATGTATCTTCTGACTCAAATCTGTGAGTAACTATAGTGATTTACCGAAGGGATTGTGGGTCTACTTTGCTATATGATTCCAACCAGGACAGGGTTCAGGAGACGTCCACACAGCAATATATAGAATTTGGGGGGGCTGAAATGCAGTGCGGGGCGTTTCGCCTGCCAGGTAGTGCAATCATGAGGTGGTTTCATACAAAATAGCTCTTGAGACTCCTTGAGAGGAAAAGCCCAATGAGGAAGTTACCTGGGAACTATACGCCTTTAAGGGCTTTTTATCTATTGACTTTCACATAGCTAATAGGAACCCCCTAAAGCAACGTAATAAACATACACTTATGCCAGAATTCCTGGCATGATGGCTCAAAGAATATCCCCCATTTTCCAGGCACCTTTATTTAGTATAACTTCCAGGACTAAGATTTTATACATCTAGACTACAGCAGTCCTATTTATATGGTAAAATATGTCCTGAAGCTCTCCTATTTTGTGGTTTTCTGAGCTCAGTAACTGAACCAATAAGCCTTGAAATGCTCTACTTAACCCGAGGTTCCTTGTGTTGTGCTTTCAGAATTGATTATGAGTCTAAATTAGATTTGGTTTGAATTTTAAGGTCAGATAGAGGTAGGAACTCAAGGGAAGTGTGATAGAAATTGTTGCAGGATGGACTGAGCATTTAGTCTGGAGTCTGGCACTGCTAATCAGCAGTGTATTGTTTGGAGAATTACCCCCAGGGTCCTTGGATAGATGAGTAACCCACAGCTGGGGTGTCATTACTGGTTGGTATTACTGCTCATTATAATGGACTTATATTGGTATATCCTGTAAGTATGAGGTAATGTGTGTTTTCTTTTCCAAACTGATGCAAGTCACCAGCCCTGTTTTTGCAGATTAAGGCTCTGTGTCATTTGCAAGGCAGCGTCTGAAGTATTGACCATTTTTAGGAAATATTGCAGCTTAGAGTTATCTCATTTCTGCATTGGAAGCATCCTAGTTAGGTACCGCGATTTGGCAACATTTCAAGGAAACATAAAGTGGTTCCTTCATTGTGAGGGAAATCCCAAAAAGCCTTGCGACAAGCCGGAGATTCACCATTTGCATCACAGACTTAGGATGGAAACTGTCAGGTTGATCAATTTTATGCATCGTTTCATCATAAAATTTGCCTCTGATCATTTTCAGGCGAGAAATGGACTGCGGAGATGTGGAATGCGGGGTGTTTTGTGGGAAAGGATGTTGAATTACAAATTTGCTCGGACTTTTTCAGGGTGCTGAAGATCTGCAAACTGGACTGACAGAAATCAAACGTCTCCCATGGAAACGGCTGACACGGCCCTGCGACTTAAACAGCGCTTAGTCACACGATGGTTCCTAGTTAACGTCTTTTATGTCACGTAACCTTTTGAATAACTAGTTCCGAAACCGGAAGGATCCTAACTAGCCACTAAGGTGATAGGAAGCCTGGTTGTAATTGAGACAGAGGCCTGCTGCCCTATTGGTTTTCATTTCGACCCTGAATTGTCTCACCTGACTGAACTAATTGGAACAGTAACGAGGTCTTTAGCTGTAGAATGAGGTGTGTTTTGTTAGGTTTGGAGTCCAGTCCAAGCCTACACGAGGGGTTGGTGGATCTTCTGCAGCATGGTTGGTGACCACTGCTCTAAAGTACTGAGATGTTAACCAAACCCTCAACTTCTGACATTGGTTGACACTTAATGGAAATGCCTGGGTTTTTCAGATTCTTTAAATGGGGATGTCCAATCCAAAAAGGGTGGGTGTGGGTGTTCTCTTAGCCTAAGTCCTACAATACCTGATCTGACTAATCAGCTGATGAAGGTCCTCAATCAAGACCATGATAAGAATCAAGTGTGGTCATCGCCCAACACTAACAAATACTGCACCTATACTCGCCCTTCTCTAGCTAAGGGCTTGTGTTAACCCCTTAAACTGAATTTTTTTTGCTTAAGTTTTCTCTTAAGTAGTTGCAAAATCAAAAGAGGCATTGTTTCATATTGTTGGACAACGTCACATACATATTCTGTATCTGCTCTTTGCAGCACTTCATTGAAGCTACATCACACTTCCGTGGAGAGATATATCCAAATCCAGGGCGCAATTTCTTACGGCCACAGTACTACTTTAGATGGAAAATATCTTGATCTTGTACAACACATTTCCCTCCAAATCACCAGGACATTTTAGGATTGTTAGAGACCTTGGGATCTCCTGTAGAAAGTAAGGTAGGCCTGAAGTTCCACAGGTTTGAATAAAACAGCTGAATTTGACAAACCTCTACATGGGTCCATAGGTTTTATGAGGCTAACCCACTGGAGCAGAAAACCTAAAATCTAGTCATGGAGGCTGAGCTAAAGTGCTGGTTGCTATTCTACTCTGTTACCTTAGTTTAGGTTGTCTTTCAACTCTGAACTACACTGCTTCTTGCTTTTAGGATTCATCTGTAGTCTGTAGATGTAGCTGGAGCGTGCTAAAAGTGTCAGATAAAAATATGATTTCAGTTTGGGGCAGAAGTTTGGACAGATCGGTCCTTATTGTGACAGCCCTTCATTGGAGGCTTCAGGATTGAAAAGGCTCGGTTAAAAAACAGGCATAAACTAAAGGTTCACGCGTTTGTCAAAACTGCCTCTGATCGCTAATCTGTTCTCTCGAGGGGTGTCGCACGCCATTTCGTTCTCCGACCGACGAGACACGGTGACACCTATTGCAATCTGTGACTCTCCGTCTGTCATGCCAAGAGATCCTTCGAGGAGAATTAGGCCGGAGAGATTGCCCTCATTATCAGGGACCGCAGTGAATTTTCTGCGGGGGTCTGCCAAACCAATCCTGGAGAGTTACTGGCTCTGCTGGGTCTCACTGTTACATTGCATTTGATCCATTGATCGTGGCAATTTTGCGCAGTGAAATCGCTTCGCTTGGTTAACTGGGTTTGAGCTGGATTATGGGGTTTAAAGTGTAGACAGAAACTAGCAAAGCTTATGCTTCTTCAGGAGCTGAGCTGTAGATCTGTGGTCCTGGGCATTACAGCCATTAACATCTCAATGACTGCTGTGGAAAGCAGATAATGATGAAAGTAATATCTACAGTCGCGCATTGGTGGTGATTGTTATAACATGAGTGGTCCAATTTGTTGGCATCAGCCATTAGTTAATGGGCGAGAGAAGTGAGTGAGGACGGGGTAAGAGAAAACAAACCTGAGATGGACTCGACGTCAAAAACAGGAACCAGATTCTAGTTGCCTGTGTGCAAAGCTTTGTGACCCACTTCCATGCTGGCACAAAAACAACTGTAGACTAATTTTTACCATCCATCTATCCAACCATCCATTCTCTATACCCTGTTATTCCTCACGAGGGTCACGGGGAGAGCTGGAGTCTATCCTAGCTGACTACAGGCGAAGGCAGGGACACATCCTTGGCAGCTCGCCAGTCCATTGCAGGGCGCACACACCATTCACAGACCATTCACTCTCACACTCATACCTCTGGGCAATTTAGAGTCTCCGGTTAGCCTGACATGCCTGTCTTTGGGCTGTGGAAGGAAACCGGAGTACCCCGAGGAAACCCACGCGAACAGGGGGAGAACATGCAAACTCCACACAGAAAGGCCCCAGGCCGGATTCAAACCCACATCCTTCTTGCTGTGCCGCCCAGTTTAGTTTAGTTTTCACCAAAAAAAAATAAAAAAACAAAACTACTTAGATCTGAAAACCAGCCAGCAGAGCTGTTTCCCCACTTTCTGCAGAATTTCCTGTTTTCATTTTCTGGATCCCCGCTTCAGCCACGGGAAGGAGGAAACGAACATCTCAAGGACTGTGCTATTGAGAAAACATGAATAAAGCCATTGGTCTTTCCTCGCCGCTTCAAACGTGCGCTGTCGGTGTGTCAGACCGAAAGATCCGGATCCACAGGCTGATCATGTGTCACACAAATACTTCTGGAATGGACTGACTCCATCCTCATTCACAATATCTTAGAAAAACTCCTCGTTCCCGGCCCATAATTTCTGGAAGGAACACCCAACAGATTGATTCGTCTAAAAGCACAGAGTTCATAGATTGACTGGAAAGTTGCTGAGTTCTTCGATTGACCCTCAGAGTTAGCATAGGGTAAATTTAGCTCTAATAGTAGGAGGATTTTTTTTTTCCCACACTGAGAGTAATCACAGTGTGGAATAGTTTGCCTGGCCATCTCACAGAGGCCGAAACTCTGTGAAGACCAGGCTGGATATAGTGCTGGAAACCATTTAGTCATCGAGTATCTGAGGTGTTTGACTCACTTTAGTAATAGAAAAATGGCGAGTCTAGTTGGGCTGAATGGCTTGTTCTTGCACTGTTGTTGTACTGCACAGGTCAGTTTCTGTGTCAGGTGAGGAACACAGAGACAAATCAAGCTATTTAATAACAAATTATTATATAGGAGTAATATAGGAGCCGTACATCTATTGTCACGCACCTGTACCTTTGCAGCAGTGTGTATGGATGGCACTTGTTGAACGTTGCCAAGTTTGTTGTTCTAGTCATGTGTTAAGCACATTAGTGGAACTTAGAAGCTTTCCAGCCAGGCAAAAATGTGGCAATTTAGACACGTTTTGCAGTAACAGTCAGATTAATTTATGAGCTTTGAAAGGTCAACCCTCATGTCCTGCTTGAGCAAGATATTTGAAATGTGTTGCAGCGGTAAAGCCTCCTACTGTGTACTTATTAGCATAAATTGCTGTCCCAGTGAGCATTTAGTAATGGTTTAGATTGCTTTACAGCCTTTTTGCTTCACTACTGGGCTGTAGTTAGACTTTCAACGCATACAGGTGATATTCTAGCCTACAATCACGCTTAAATGTCATGAGTTTACTGTTATTTAGCATGAGGCACAACGGTGGTAAACTCTTGACAGAAATTGAAGCAAAGTCCAGGCAGTTCTGCTCTGCTGTCTTTCATTTTATATATTGGAATACGTATATTTGTGGTGAATCTGACATTGATTTGATTTATTCTTTTGATTTATTTGAAAATGTCCTGTGTGGTTTACAACAGGGGTTCTCCCTTACTCAATCCTGGGAGCTCCAAAGTGCACTTAAAAATATGAATCATTGGATTTACTATATAAACAAATATGGACTGTGGCTGCTTGCAATATTACCAAGTCTATGTGGCCTCAATCTGTCAAATACTTCCGCCAAGAGGGAAGAAGGACTGATTAAATCCAGCCAATCAGTTAATCAGTTCCTTCATTCTTCACGGTGGCCCCTCCCCCTTGTGGTGTCACAAAGGACAGATTTTGAAATGGCTAATTGGTTGTGCGCCTGATGAAAAGATAGGGCACCTTTAAGAAGCAGCATATTCCAGTTTCTGCCAAAGCCTGTCTGTAGGGTTGTTGAATATAAATTTTCTGGTGCAGGACTGTGGAGGAGAGCATCAGTGTATGGCTATTTTTCCAAAGAGGAGTCTTTTGCATTTCAAGGGTTCTTTGTGTGGTGGACTAGCTTTGTCTGGGAGCTTTTGACAATACTCCTATTGACCATACAGGGTTCTAATAAGAAAGGAGGGGCGACAAGCTAAAGAATCCTTTACTCCTGAGAATTAAGCAATATCACATGAGAGGGAGTGATGTTGTTGCTGAATATCATCACAGCTGTGATGCAGGTCGAACAGCTTCACAGCAACAGCATCACGACCTTGAGTGTGATATTTCTTTCATACAACACTTCTACAAATGCCACATAATAATTGACGGCAATAAGCGGCAACAGATTATGATTTCTTTATTTAATCAGTTATGTGGCTTTGCCAGTGCAAACACATGTGTTTCTACAAATGGATCGGGACTTGACGGTTGGTAACAATGTAGCACTAAGTTTGTGGTTGACAATTGGTGTAATTAATGTCCATTAAAACACCTGTGAGCGGAGTCATTTTGCTGTTATATGTCCCAGTGATGATGCACTCAATTTTCAGCACTCATGGAATGCCTCTCGTCCAAATTACTTGGTCGGAACTAACTGTTGTATAATGTGGGATATCAGCCCAGAGGTGACGTCTCCTCTCCGCTTATTTCCCCATCCGTTCACCACTGCAGCAGTTTTCATGTAAACAGGGCCTGTGCCCAGAGACCCACTGCAGTGGTTTTCTGCCAGTCGACTGCAGGAAGTTTCCTGGTTTCCTGGGTTTTTGTATTAATTGCTGCTAATGAAAAAGGTCTTAAGCTTGACTTCTATGTTGCTCAGCTTGGGAATGTTTTTCTATGGTAATGTGCTGCAATTCAGTGGTTGACGATAGCTGGGCTTTAAAGTGTCAAACAGTGGCAATTTATTTTCTGGTTACACGGATTCAGCTGAAAGTTTCACTGACTCCTAGGATTCTAGAATTGCTTTCTATATTATTTCTTGGGTTTTAAATTTTCTCACTGTCTTTACTGTCCTGCAACATAATGTTGTCTGTAGCGAACTGGGGAGAAACTGAACGGTGGTAGCGGAAATTTTTGAGGCATAATGCTTAAATTGACTCTGGTGCCTTTTGCTCTTATCTAAAAAAAAGTATTTATTCATCTCTTAAGGTGAGGGAGCTAAGAATTTGGCCTTGTTTACTTTTAACTGCTGCCTGGTAACAGATTATTCTATCTGCAATAGAATAATAAAAAAAAGACTGATGCCTCTTGACAAGAACTAAAACAAGGCAGTTCAGTCAATCGCGCTCCACACATGCATCCCAGACACTCAAATTTCTTGTTCAGTCAAACAATATTGAAAGATCATCATTTTTCATTGAACTTAACTTCTGAGTTGAAGTCCGAGGTCACAAAACAAATTCACCAAATATACCTTATTGTCAGTGCTAGATACAAACTGTAAATGTAAATGTTGTAATATATCCTGTAATTACATGTGTCATGTATCTCGAAAGTTACTAGCATGACCAAATAGCTGATGTCCTCCATTGAGCAGGTAAGGTAGTGCCTGAATCAGTATCGGCTTTTGCCAGAGCTTAGTAATTTAGAGTTGTATAGCTCTATCCTACGTTGATGTGGGTGCGCAAGGCAATATTGAGTGCTTTGCTCATTAAGCGAGATGCAGGGAATTTGCTGTTTGACCTTGAAACCAAGGTCAAAGGTCAAATCCAATGTCACATAGTGACATGCAATAGATGACTTCCTATAAGTTGATAATACAGACCTGAGTTCTAAATGCAATAATATGCAAGATACAGTGTATTTTTCTTTGTGACCATCAAACCAAGGTCAAAGGTCAAATCCAGGCCGCAAATTATGACTTCCCTCAATCACTTATTCAAACGTTAGCTCTAAATGTGGCAGGAGGTGTGGCATGGGCCATTTTGAATGAGTTTGTGCCATTTTGACCCTTTCAATGAATTAACTCGCAACTTACTGTATTATCTGATTTTTACATAAATTGATAGGCACCAAAACCTCACCTCTACTAATGCCTAGGCCAAATATGAATGAAATCAGTGGGCAACAATGACCTGCAGCTGGATCACAATAAACTCGCTGGTTGTGACAGCGGTGACGGAAGGAACTTGAATCTATAGTATCCCCTGGGGATACAGAGTCCAGAGGGTTTTCTTATGCTGTCGTTAACGATATTGATCAGAATCAGTGGCTGAAATTGTGCACTGTGCATCTACAATTATTTAATATCTTAGATAAAGCATGATCATATTTGAATCTCTGAATTTGTAGCGATAGTGATGATGATAATCTTGGTTGAGGGTAAGGGATGGGGCTGCTGGCGAGGGTTGCGGCACTCACCTTTAGACGATGCAGTAACTGCATTTAATGTAATGAAAATGTAATGCCAGCTTAGTGTAATAACCTGCCCATTGTGTAATAATGATGTTCAATGGTAAATGCAGTGACTGTTTGCATATAATGTAACACTCTTTTAAATCGTATGTTTCCTGCTAAAATTATAATGTACAAAAGGAATCACATATATAATCATATATCATTTATAGTTGTTACATTGTATGACATTGTTATTGCATTATGTGCTGAACATTTGTATTACATTATAGGTATGTTATTGTATTATGAGTTAGAGTCCATAATAAATCCTGGAGGTTGGGGGCTTGGAGCAGTTTTACTTCAAATGGCTCAGAATCTCTTTCTCCAGCCCAGTCAGGTGCAGGCTGGATGATAAACTGGGATGGTTCGCTAAACATTATTGCAAGGGACTGAGGTAATTTAATCTGTCCTCTGGTGAATGCCACCAATTGTTCTTTTATATTTATTAGCAACTGGTAGACTGTCTGACTACATGATGCTCAGCTGGTGACAGCTTGTAATCCAGCTCATACATGCGAGAAATATTGAAAACGCTGCTTTTAAACCAGCTAAAGTAGCTTGGCCAGCTCAGAGAGGCTTAAGATGGAATTTCCGGGGGGCTTGGTGTCCAACCCTCGCTGAGCACATTTGATCCCAGCTGGAGTCGTATAAATTCTTCAGAATTTACAGCGTATGTTTTATTGGAGTGTAGGGCTGGCTTATGAATGAATTGCGGTGCGGTGCATTGTGGGAGGAAACCGTTTTGCGCTGAGCGAAGGGGCATTAGGACGTGTTTCTATGAAGGAGGAAAGTATTGGCCCAGCAGTTATGTCTGGGATTTGTTGTGAGTAATTTATTGCACTTGCTATGCTTCCGCAATCAAACGTCGCTGCCGAGAAATTATTTTTCTCTTCTGCGCCAAGCTTGTCGCGACTTAATAAATCGACTCCCCGGCACTCCCAAGGACGCTACAGCGCAACGGTGTCATGAGAAAGGCCTCCTGGAGAATTTCAAATAGAGCCCTCGCCCGTCACTCGGCCTTCATTTAAACAGGATTGGAAAGTTGTGCAAAACGCCTGGCGAGCTGAGAAGGGAAAGCCGATTCTCGGAGCCGTTCCTCCTGGATGCTCTAATTAAGAGTGGAACATATGCGCTGGTGCACCTGTTTAATCTCTGCCCTGTCTGACTCCGCAGTTCGGAGTTTGAACCGCGTCCAACCGCAGAGGCAAAAAGGGACGGGAAAGCTGCTGTCCGCCTTGCCTTCGCCTCGTGCTTTCATGCGTCTCACGCCTTATTTATTTTTTAAAGTAAAGCAAAGCAGTTGTTTTCCCCACATTATTTGCACGAACAAGACATCTGGAGCTGCGTGTTGGATGTCTGGTTCTGAAGACACGGATACGTCCCTCTGTGCGTTTTTTTGGTTTGATGTGCTTTCTTGTATGAGATGCTGTTAGCATTTGCGTCCAGCGAAACCTTATGTTCAAATTATGGAGGCGGCAGACCTCAGATTTCTGAATGTATATTGTGGGCTATATCAAATATTTATTCATAGAACTAAAGATTAGTGAAATCATTTGGCAGTCGAAGCACAAGAAAGGCCAACGTAAGTGACATTTAGGAATGAACTTTTCCCCAGATGATGAACGCCCAGCAGGAGGGTCACTGAAATATTTTCGCAATGAGTCGTTTCTCAGTGTAATGCCCGCTGGCCATATCTTTCCACCTGGCAGAGAGAAGAATCGTTTGGGGATTCACAGGTACCTGCTCGGCTGTGCGGCAGAGCCTGAGCGGCGGGCGTCCGGGGAATTCCCCGCTCGGAGACCTCTTATGAGGACCGAGAAAAGAGCGACATTAGTGGAGTTCTCTGCAAATGTGGTTGTTTTCCAATTATGAAGCCTGTCTGGTCGGGTGAGCATTGAACGAACAATGTTGTTTTTTTTTTTTTTTCACCGACACTTTTAAAAAATGCGCCTCGTCACTTAAATGGTGCTCGCCTGCATATCGACGAGAAAAACATGAAACCGGGATGGCGGCGAGAGGCGAGCAATATGTTGCATGAAATGAGTTTTCAGAGACTGAGTGCTGCGGCGGACAGCAGAGTGATGCTGGTGCTTGGATAGCACCCGTATCAGCATACTAATAGGACCCCATTGTTTTTTTTCCCTACCGTGTTTTCCTTAACTTAGAGTCCTCTTGGGTGTTTTTTTTTCTTAATTTGGGAGGGATGGCGTTTCTATTTGCAGTAGCAGGGAGTGGAATAACATGGAAAATGACCAGGGGCGCCACAGTTTTGTACAGTTGAAATCAAGATTATTCAACCCCCATTGCACATTGGGTTTAAGATCAAAATTTACAAACTTTCAGCTTTTTGTGATAAACGGATTAAACAAGAACATTTTAAATACCTCAACACAACTAATATTACAAGTGGTTTTTCCAAATTAAACACAAAATTACATTTTTTAATGACTACTGCAGTCTCTAAATTATTCAACCCCCTGAATAGAATCTGTCATAAGAGCACATTTCAAATTAGGTGTTGTCTAAAGCACACTAATGCAGCTAATCAAGAGCTTAATTAGATGCATCAGGTTTGCTTGAGATAGAACACATCAAATACTTGCACTCGCTCGGGGTTTGTTGTCATTGACATTTGATTGCATATTAGAAATATGGCTGTCAATGGAATTGTCCAAAAAGTTAACAGAGGAGATCATTCCCTGTCACAGACAAGGAAAAGGATACAAAAAGGAAGCACAGGCACTGAATGTTCGTAGAGATACAGTTGGAATCATAGTTCACAAGTTCAGAGTGAAAGGAAGAGTGGCTACAGTACCAGAATGTGGCAGAAAGAGGAAGCTGTCAATGGCTGTCACCAGATTCCTGAGGAGACGGGTGGTGAAAAACCCTCAAGTGACTGCAGGAGACCCACAGCAAGACTTGGAGGCAGGAGGCACTGAGGCTTCAGTTTGCACAGTAGGGCACATACTAAATGTTGAAGGTCTCCAAGACATGCGTACATCATAACTGATCCAAAAGCACAAGCTCCAATATGCTCAAAACCATATAAATAAGCCACAGAGCTTTAGGGAAACTGTTCTGTGAAGTGATGAAACAAAACTGGAATATTTCGGGCTTATGAATCAGTGGTATGTCTGCAGGAAGAATGAAGAAGCGTATGCTGAAAAATACACCCTGCCTACAGTGAAGAATTGTGGGGGCTTTTTGATGCTCTGCGGCTGCCTTGCTTCCTCTGGCACTGGAAATCTGCAGAGTGTGGAGGGCAAGATGGATTCAGTCAAGTATCAGGATATACAAGGAGAAACTGTCATGCCGTCTGTAGGGAAGCTGACGCTTGGGCATCACTGGACCTTCAAACAGGACAATGATCCTAAGCATACCTCAACATCCATCCTCTAAATTTACAAAATACTTTTATTGACTGTCATTGCAGACAGAATCAGCACAAGATATTCCATGTTTTTTTTTCTGGCCAACTTAATGTTATTATGTGTAAATATGCATCCATTTAATCCATTCAGGCCAATGCATATGGCAGAGAAGAGGGGACAGAAAATTTAGGACTGATAACGCAGTAAAAACCTTGAATGTAGGTGGGTGTAGACTAACTGAGTTTGTGCTGGGTGGAGGCCTGGGCTGAATTCCCATGATCTTGTATATAATGTGACATAACCACATGAGCTCAGTACCAAGTGAAGTACTATAATAACTAGTTAGAACCACAAGTAACTGCAAAAAGGAAACCTTATGTCAACAGTGTCCAGAAGTGCCCTCGATTTCTCTGGGCTTGGAGGCATCTGCAAGGAGCATCACTCCGAGGAAACCTGTGATGTGGTGAGACAAATCCAAATTTAAGGTCTTTGAAAAAAATGAATGCTGAACTTTATGGGGTGAATGGCTAAATAATGTGCTATGGTATTGCTTTCAATGGTCAAAGATCATTTATAAATGGCTGTTTTCAGTGAATTTTAATTGAGCACACTGTCCCAACTTGATTTGGGTTTGGAATAAAGAGAGTGAATTCATCACATCTGAACACCATCAGCACGGTAGTCAACAGAGGGAAAGTTTGCCTCTGATTTGATGGCCTGTGACATGCGTGAAATTATTCTAACTAGTGGAAGTTTGTTGTTTGTGTGGGAGCTGTGAACTGTGGGCTGGTTTGGATTATGACAGAGAACAGTCCGGGTGAAGGAAATGGACATCTTTCAATGCCACATCCTCTTGATTCTGTTTCCTGCGTACCAAAATAATAATGATAATAATTATTAATATTTTTATACATTTATTTATATAGCACTTTTCTAAAACAAGTTACGAAGTGGTTTACAATTAAAAACAAAATGCCACACATGCAGCACAGGAAATACAACCATCTAAACACCAGTAAAACTAATTATTTAATCAATAGTATCACTATGAGGATGTAATAATGCCTGTACTTTAACCTCAAAAACCATGAGCCCAAGTCATCATAAATAAACATTATTATGGATTTGAAAAAAAAAAGGACCTCAATGAATGTATTCCTCTGGTACATTTTTACTTCTCGGGCTCAATGTATGCTACTTTGGGACTCGATGAACTAATTTATGGGATGGCAGGGTAGTTCAATGGTAGATTGCTTGATTGGAAACAAAATATTTGCTGGTACAAGGAGCCAATGGGCCCTAAATTCTGACTCAATCTGTAGAGATGATGTTGGGGAAAAACTCTGCTGTTGGGCCCTTTATCAAGGCCCTTCACCCCTAAAATCCTTTTGGGGCTTTGTTCTGGTTCCTGTTCGTTCCTCTTCACTTTCAACCGTTCTATTTGGCATTTCTCCCTGTGCATCTTTAAAAAAGAGAAACATTCTTACTGATTAACGTCTTTGGTTAAATGAAGGTTAAAAATGAGTAGAAATAAAACTTAAAGTTTACGGAGGAGCTTTTACAGGCATGTAAAGTGTGTGTGTGTGTGTGTGTGTGTGTGTGTGTGTGTGTGTGTGCGCGCGTGTGCGTAAGATGTTCTTTTGAGTTTCGGTCCAGGTGCCAGGTGCCCAAACTGAATTGCCAGGGCTTCTGGAAACTTTTTTGCTATCTGAGAATTGAAGGTCTTAATCCCAGGATTACAGACTGTAAGTGTCACTGTAACTGTAAATATTTCAAGCGAACAAAAAGCAAGCAAACCAAAAATTAAAATGTAATTCTTTAAGATCCGAATATTCCCCACCGTAAGCTCGAGAAAGTTATTTGCTCAAAATAAGCAGGTCTGTTAAAGAGCTCATTATTTTTTGTTAGACTGCAGTAAATTCTCTATTTTTAAATCTGCAGAACATTAATTACTGTATCAGTTCTCTCGGTGCTGCCACTGCCTGTGTGTAATAATTAATGAAATATCGGTATGAATCTTTCACAAGCGCCAATGATCAAAGGGAGATCATCACTGCGCGAGCGGCGGAGTGCCGAGTTTCCGTTCGTCTTGTTGAGAACAAAGCGACGGCATCAGTCAGCTGTTCGCCGACGCAATTAGATATTCACTGTGTAATGTACGCGGCGGAGGTGGAATTCTGATGAGTTTATTGCCACCCCGGCGCGTCGGGTCACATGGTTATAGTGCCCCGTACGGGGCGGTCAAAATGGTGGCATCGAGCACTGCTGAGCAGGAGGGCGCAAAGGTATAAACCGCGTCCTCAAGCCCCTTATAAGGCGTCCACGGTGAAACTCAGTTTACTGTCGGTTTGGTGCAGGGTCACACTATGCACAGCAAAAGCACTTTACAATAAGTTCTCTACAGATAGACGATAAACTAATAATGTCGAATCTAACCTGCACCTGAATATCGCCTTGAATGAATGAATGAAATCATGAATGAATGTGTTTGGTTATGCTATTTACGTGACCCATCCCATGTGAGATTATGTAGTACATATTATCTAGCGTTTGCAAACACATGGTTGAGTAGTTCTCTTAGGGAAAAGATAAGAGCAGAATGTCCCTCTGCACCAACAACAGTGAGCTCGTATTACAGTGTATCTAATACTTGTCTTCTGGGAGCATGGCACATTAAGTTGTTTGCACAGTACTGGAATGACAGTCTAAATTCAGTCTGAAGATTGAAGCCTTTTTAAACACCAGAAGTGCTAGGTTGTCCTCGAAGAATATCACCCAATTTGCGGGAATGTTTGTGGGCTCCCTGACGCAATCCCCAAGGCTGTGGGCCACTGCAAAGATCATCGGCTTTGTCCCACTATACAGTTGCTCTCATTTTGCCGAGTGTGTGTACACTTCAGGACCCTGGACAGCTACATTCTCACTCGCTAACTGTCCTGTGTCACACACAAAATGTTCAGGGCAAAGTTTTGTCCAGGAACTGTCCCTGTAGCCTGCCATTGGTCGGTCCCAGAAATTTTTTTGTGGTCATTACATCACATCCCCTTGCCACAACGTTTTCGTCCTTAACCAATCACATGACCAACCTCCCCTGTGCCACCCGCTGCCTGCTCTGCTCTTGTGGCTCATCTTGACTTCACTGCTGACTGCATCTGCTGCAAGTCACTGGAGATTTTTCCTGTGAAGTGGGGATATGTGCAGTTATTCTCCCCATGTCATTTATAGATCTCCCTCAATCAGAATCTTTCAGTGCCAAACCAGAATAATTGAAGCACTGATTACTAAAACCCCGCAAGTCAAGTCAAGTGTGACTTATGGGGTTTTAGTAATAGGTGCTTCAATTACACCACATATCCTTCCACATGTGTATTTAAATAAGTGAGTTTTCCTGACTGGCTGCAAGGTAATTGTTTATCGATACGTGTTGCGTTCGCCGGGCCTGGTATAAGGACAGAGATCTTTTACCTTGAAAGAGGGAACCATTCGCAAACATTTCTCTTTCTCCCACTCAAACACATCAACTTGTGGATTCTATAAATGCTCTGTCTGTACTTGCATTCTGCGCCTGCCAATATCACAGGCCCTCTCCAAATATACCTTGCTCGGTGTAGCCTAGCCTGTGTCTCATGCTAATGAGCTGCTCAAAGTCAGACTCCTCATGTCTTCTCAACTGTGTGATTATCCAAACAACTGGAGAAAAAACCCCTAACATAACCAGATATTAGTTCTTTATTTTACCGACGCTATTAAAATAGGTTGACGATTCTGTCCTGTCCCACCTGGCTTATAGCTACTGTTTCGAAACCAATCGGACGGCATGATGTCCGAGTCTTTGGATTCCTCAGGATGCTCTATTATTCAATTAATATTGCAGTATTTCCAGGCAAAGAGGATTATGGTCTCAGGACTTCAGGTAATCTATCTGTTGGCTTTTGGCTTAGTGTGTCCTCTGTGGGGCTGTCTGTAGTCCTTCGGTTGTTGGGCGAATCACAGAAGGCCCTGCAGAGTAATAGCAGTATTAGCGCTCTCCGCTAACCGGTGTGATCCTTCATTACGGCCTCGTGCATGAAAGAGCCAGTGGGGTCCGGGATAAAATATGAGAATCTCCGACATGCTGGGGGAAATCGTGCACCCTTATCGAAAATAGAAGAAGAAAAAAGCAATTTAGCCGGAGGAAAAGGCACCGCAGACATGCAGTCATCTTGACAAAGCAGACCATTTTCATCCCTGTAGTTTTCAGCTAATGGAGGAGTGCAATTAATCCAGTGCGCAGTTTATTATTTGAAACATACACACACACAAACAGCATTTCACAAAAGGCTTTTTAAAAATGCCCGAAGATATTTATGCATGCAAATGAGACCACAGAATATGAATTCCACTTTTAATGGAAAAGCTTTGCTTTCAGTTGAAGTTTTGCCATTGTATTATTGTCCTGCCTTTTGGAATCCGCCTACAAATTTTTGGAAATGAGTATAGGGCTGGGGTGATTGGGGGGGACAGTTCATTTTATCAACAAGTAATTTTTATTTGAGAATTGAAATCATTGCCACCACCTGATAAACAGTATTATCCAAAAACAGCTTGTTTTCCCCATTATTCTTCCTCATAAATTAGCACTAATTTCCTCACCCTGTAATTTTCCCCAAATGCAAACTAATTCCCTCAGTTAGCAGATGGAGTGTGACATAGCATGAAAAAAATGGCCTATTTTGTAAAACAAGCTAGACAGTGAGCACTTGATCTAGAATCAGTTAAAAGACTTTTAGGTTACATTAAATTAAGGATAATCATGGGCCAGGCACCCCTGATCTGAGATCAGCGCCTCCTAACTGAGAAGTTTTATTGATGGATCCCTCAGGATGACCACTGTGGAATTCCACACAAGAATTATGTTTTCAGTAAAAATGCATAATTTCCCTTTCAAAGAAAATTGCTCAGTAAGAGTTTCATTGAATTAATGACTTAAGCTCTTCAAGTTCAAATAATTATAAATACCTTAGACCTTTGAAGGGGACTTTTTCAACCAAATGACAATGTCTCTTTTGGTATATGATAGCACAGTTGTTCACAGGCATGCTCAAACCTTGTAATAGTGCACTGTTTGATAAAAAAACACTACTTCTATTGAAGTTTAGCAGCACTGCATTTAAACGCAAAGTTTTTGTGGGCACGGCAGCATTTTTTGCACCAATATCAATATACTTAAAGGCTTTGGTTGAAGTGGACTGGAGTTCGTACCACGTTTTAATGCTTCTCTAAGATCTCGCTGCATCACAGTGTCCATTTCAGTGATCTGAGCTATTACAGTATACGATGATAACGCCTCGGTCTTGTCACTTTCGAAGTTTAAAGCCCTGCCATGAAGACAGGAAGCCCGTATGACGGTTAGAAATGAGTGTTGAGTGATTGGCTGTGTCATGGTGTCACGTCCGTTTAGACCCTGCTGCCCTGGTCCGGACGACCATTGACGTTCCCTTCCTTAGAATCAGGGGCCATGACTGGATGTCCGTCTCAATCTTGTGGGCGGTGTCACAGCCAGTCACACGCCTGTCTGAAACAACACCGTGACACCCGTCTTAACAGCTGAGACCAATGCCTGGCCTTTACCGGAAATGGAAGGATGACTCGGCGTGGTGAAATAACCGGTGTTGATTCAGCTCCAAAAGAGTACATGTTGTAGCTGTCCACTCTCATTACGGCTCGGTGAGGGCTCAGAGTCCATGTCCAAAATGATTAGACTGTCCTAATTCAAACAGAAGATTTCTTTAGATGTTTCATTCATTATTTCAAAGTTCCAAGCCATTATTTTTCAACCCTGTTGCCATCACTTGCCAAAAGTAGATTGTTACATGAGCATTACGGTTTTCTCTGAAGATCACTGTTATCATACGCACAGAGATGGACATTTCAGGGGTCAGAAAGTACCAGTTCGGCTATATTTTACTTCCTATCAGTTGCCACCTTATTTTGCTCGTTACTTCAACCTCTGGAAAGAAAGATTGTTATACTGTATTATCAAATGTCAGGGGTGGAAACTGAACACTGGGATGGACTTCTACTTTCTGAACCAAAATTGTGCGCCATTGCAAAGTCTATATTTCGTCTTTGTGACATTTCACCATGGTGATTTGTTAACAAATGCTGCCAGGCACAGCATACCTCACCCCAGAAAACGTTTCACTACTTTTGTACTGTCCTTGACCTTTATCTTTGTGTTCTTCGCCATTTTTTTCCACTGCACTTTCTCCTAAATTTAAATGGCATGTATTCTGGACCATGGCCAGTTCAGAAATGATTGCAGCAATCTTGTAGGTGCTAGGGTCGCTAACGAACAAACACAGAAACAAACAAACACAGGGAACTCAAACCAATACCTCCCTCGGATACTTAACTTCGGGGCGAGGTAATAATGATGCCAGGCTGAGTTTGTCTTCTTCCTCGGTTCTGCTGCGCTGATCTAATGCTGTCCCGTGAAACACACAGCCTGTAATCTTGTATTTAACCCTCTGAAGCCCAGCATCCCCCTAGAGGTAACGCCAGCTTTACGGGATTGTCTAATAACGTGCCCTGAGCCTCTGACCCTTAAACACTTAATAGCTTCCAAGCTGTTCCTGTTCAAAATCGCTTGATTAATAGTCACACAATTTAGTTACTGAATAATCAAGACGAATATATAAGCCTGTGATTATTAAGAAAGTATTAAGAAATGACAGATCACTGAAGGGCTACATTGACAGTGAACTTTATGGTGATATTGTTTGGATACAAAAAAAACAAAATAATAATAATCAAAAAATAATGGTAATTAATCCAGTGCTTTCCCTGAAGCCCATCCCCTGCTGTAGACTTTTTTCAGCAGTGCAACCTCATTTATTTTAATATTGCACTGAATCACAATGTTTTCAGCGTTTCAAAAATAGGTTGCATTTGCAGGGAAGCATAGTTGTACACTGGTTGCTGTGCCAAGCAATAATGAATAATTTATTAAATAACCAACGCCTCTTACGTGGAAGCATTGGTCATTGAATAATTCAATAAATTGGTAATTGATGGATGGTGAGAGTTTGATGCATGGCATGTGTTTAAAATCATTTGATATCCTTGCCATGGGTCGAACTTTCAAGCAAAGTCAGTCTTGAGATCTTTACAGTCTAACTACTGGAACAGAAATGGAACAGAAAAGAAAAGTTTACTATAGTACATTTCTATTTCTATTCCTATTTTACGATGGATTTTTGAGACATTTCTGTTAATTGCTGTCTAAGCAATCTCATATTGTTGCCTTACTCCTGGACACAAAGCTGTATGTCTTAATCGTTGATGGCTATGCAGCTTATTTAAAGCCCATTTGCTCAATAAATTCATTTAATCTATTCCCCGATTCTTACTCAGAAATAGGTTGATTGTTAACCTGCATGATGGTAATGTCACTAGTTGAAGACAGAGTTTTATTTTTGCATGAGCAGCCTCAACACATGGAGCGGAGTCAGCAAAACCACATTTTTATGAAGGTTTATTAGGCTTATCAGGCAGATCTGATAGAACTAAGGAAAAAAAAAAACTATTTTGTGAACTGTGAGAAGCTTTATAAGACTTTTACATTTTGTGTTGGGTCTACCACTAATCTGGATAGGAAAATGCTTGATAATTATGGAAATTAACAAAAATGCAAGCTGCAGGGAAATGGATACGGATTGATCCTTGCAACTGAACAAATTAAGACTTTGTTGGTAATTAAGAAACATAAATGGGAACAGGTTTGGAGATCTAGTGGCTTTAAGGCGAGATGAGAGCTGTGCCATACTACCTCTGACGGCAGCTTCGGTATGGAGTAGGTTAAGGTGTTATACTGTTACTCAGAGGGTTGTTGATTCCAGTCCGAGTGCAACAACAATAAGATCAACACAACTGTTGGGCCCTTGAGCAGGGCCCCTAACCCCGCATTGCTGATTTCAGTCAACTGAAAATCACGGGGGGTAACAGTGCCTGCTAAATGAGAGACATAAGTGAGTGTTTCTGTTAGTGAGCCATCTGGTTCAGCCCATCCATCACAAGGAGAGAATGACCGAAAAGGTCTGGCAGCACAGCAGTGGAGGCCCCTCACTGCTGGGAGCTGAAATGTTTTCCCGATCTTTCTGTTCCACTGATCTCAGGGGAATCGTGGTTCACAGCCTCTCCCCGTTGGCCAGGAGTTTTTAAATTCACTTCACCCTGCTGCTGCTCCCTGGACTCAGGACTATCTCGGACTTTGTGGACGTTTGACATTTAGCGTTGACAGCTGTGCATGTAAGACTAGATGTGGCACAACCCAGTATTAGAGAGCGTTAATGGAGAATCCAGCCTCTCCGGACAGCTGTCCTGTTCATTTGTGTAGAGTGGCATGTTCCTGAAGTTAAATGGGTAAAATTCCATGCTTACTGGTGCACCTTCAGTCTCAAGTGGCTCAGTTTGCTTTGGGGCCATTTGAGACATTGTTTGATTGGTGCCAGCAGTGTGCTGTAGGTCCAGCTGTGAAAACCATTACTGGCCCCAGGGTGATTGTGTCAAAGGGCTAAGGCAGCCAGGCCGTGAATTGTACTATTAGTTACTGCATAATGCGAATGAATAGGATGAGTGTGTGTGTGTTTGTGTGTGTGTGTGTGTGTGTGTCCTCAGTGCTGTTTCAAAAATAGCTTGGGGGAAATTTAGCAGAAATTTTACTTTTTCACAAATTGGATTTAAAAGGTAATATCACTGAATAATATCACATACTTTGAGTGACATTCTTCACTAGAATGGGAAAGATGGAGAGGATAGCTAAACAGGAAGTATCTTTACAAAGACTCTGAGGTGGCACACTGGTGTAGTGGCTACTGCTGCAACACAATTTCATTCTGATTCATCATACAATGACGCTACCTGACCAAGCATCGATATACAATGCAAAAGGAGCCTTTTGGCATCTTTGACGCTCTGGGTAAGGGTTTGGCTTTAGGGCTAGGGGTTGGGGAGAGTGGGGTTTGTTTTAACCCAGCGTAAACTTGGTAGCAGCATTATATGATGCATTGGGATGAGACTGGGCTTGCCGGTACAGCGATATAAAGTCTCTGAGTGTTTTCTGTGTGGAGTTTGCATGCTCTCCCCATGTTTGAATGGGTTTCCTCTCGATACTCTGATTTCCTCTCAGAGAACATGCTCAATTGCAGGATTTTAACAAACTGTTAATTTGTCATAAGTGCATTTAATGTTTAGAGCAGTTATTTGCCCTCTTTACTCACCAGTTAATAGAGAATATCAATGTTTGCCATTGAGAATAAAAAAATACCATACGCACATTGTGATGTATTGGAAACAACAGCATAAAAGGAGAGAAAACATTGTTACCAATCAAATATGTAGTTGGCTCCTGATTGGTGAAAACTATGGCACATCATGACAAGTTAATTTGCAAATAGTAAAGCAAATGGTCAAGAATCAAATCAGGCTTGTGTTGTGGTAATCTAACTAAATTCTCATGAAGTTTTTTTGACAGAAGTTGAAACAGCAGCCTAATTTGGGGTTTACTGATTCCTCATCGTTTAATTTGATCTGTTTGAAATGTTATACTACAGGATTTCTTCAAAGCATAAATGAATGTTTCTATGTGACATTTGGCTAAAGAGAGTAATTGAATTACTGAATTAAAAAGTTAAAAAAGGGCCCAACTCCACCAAGGTATTTTTTTCAGAGGAGCATTTTTCTGTTTGCTGTTAATGCTATGAAAGGAAACTTCAAACAGCCAAGTATAACGTGTGAAGGCCAAACAGAGGTTTATTTAGGCTGAACATGAATTATACTGCCTGTCACATAAAATAACGGTAGCACTTGAAACATGGCGGAGTTGGGCCCTTTTGTAATTAAACGGACAAAATGAAAGGACTACAATGATTTCCCCAAAGAAATTTGAACTTTATTTCAAACTACAACATTGCTCCTGCAAAAGGTATGACTGTAGGTCTGCTTTATATCCAAAACTCTGCCAGTGGGTGGTTTTTAGTCTTATTTCATCCTCAGAACCGGGCGTTTGTTGTTCTGTGGGCGCTTCCATGTTTGAACTGGTGCTGCCATCTTGCAGCCACCAGTAAAATTTGTTGAAGAGGGGCCCAACTCCAGGACTTGGGCTGTTCTTCAACTCAAAGCTAAAGAACTCACCTCAGTTAACAGCTTTATGCATTGGAGTTGGACTTAACCCAATATACAAGATAGGCAGATAACCTGGATTTCTCAAAATCATGGAGTTGAGCCCTTTTGTAACTCCATGATTCAATTAACATCTATAACCATGAAAAACACTGAATTAACCCTCGTCCAACCTGCTCCATAGCAACACTCTGACCAGTGTCCCTGACCAAGGCTCTGGCCTTAGAAAGACATGCTCTATAGGAACACTCCTACCAGTGTCCCTGACCAAGACTCTGGCCTTAGAAAGATATGCTCTATAGGAACACTCCTACCAGTGTCCCTGACCAAGACTGTGGCTTTAGAAGTGTCCCTGACTAAGACTCTGGCTTTAGAAAGACATGCTCTATATGAACACTCCTACCAGTGTCCCTGACTAAGACTCTGGCCTTAGAAAGACATGCTCTATAGGAACACTCCCACCAGTGTCCCTGACCGAGACTCTGGCTTTAGAAGTGTCCCTGACCAAGACTCTGGCTTTAGAAAGACATGCTCTATGGGAACACTCCTACCAGTGTCCCTGACCAAGACTCTGGCCTTAGAAAGACATGCTCTATAGGAACACTGCTACCAGTGTCCCTGACCGAGACTCTGGCTTTCGAAGTGTCCCTGACTAAGACTCTGGCTTTAGAAAGACATGCTCTATAGGAACACTCCTGCCAGTGTCCCTGACCAAGACTCTGGCTTTAGAAAGACATGCTCTATAGGAACACTCCTACCAGTGTCCCTGACCAAGCCTCTGGCCTTAGAAAGACATGCTCAATAGGAACACTCCCACCAGTGTCCCTGACCAAGACTCTGGCTTTAGAAAGACATGCTCTATAGGAACACTCCTACCAGTGTCCCTGACCAAGCCTCTGGCTTTAGAAGGTCATGCTCTATAGGAACACTCCTACCAGTGTCCCTGACCAAGGCTCTGGCTTTAGAACTGGAGTTAGTCCCCAGGTGCACTGTGGCTGCCCACTGCCCTTAAATAACTATAATGATTCATTTACAGAAGAATAATTTACCCCACCTCTTATTCTATCGTTTAGCTAAATCGGGTGGCTGGACTGAGCTGAATAGCTTGTCCTCATCTCTACTTTCCTTTATCTTTGAGTCCATGAGTCAGCAATTACAAGGGGCTGCACATGTAGTGAAGACCACTGATTTCCTCTCTCCGCACCGCCATTTCACTGCTGATGGGGCCCTTTCTCATTTGATTTAATAACCGTTTCCTCTGGGCCGTTTTTCGGCTGATCATTCGGCACTGCCTGGGGGGGGTTCTGTGATTGCCAGAGCCCAAAAGAGACAAGCTGCTTTCCCACAAAAACGCATGTATTTGCACCTTTGCATTGACTTTGAATGTAATCTGTCGTGCAGAAAAATTTGTTTCGCGTCCGGTGTGAAAGCGGCTACACAGTGAATCCCACTCATTGCCCTGTTAGGGTGAAGCTATCGCTCAACAAGTCAGTGTTTGGCAGTGAAGCTACATTCTGAGGACTGAATAAAGGCATTGATGCAAAGCCCTGTATTGTCCTTGCCTTTCCAGCGGGAGTATTGGCGCAAGCAACCCTGTTACCAACTGTCCAATTACAGTCCATCTCTGTGCAATGACACTCTCTCCTTACCGGTGAACATGTCGCTCTGATTGCCGTGGTATAGAAACAACCATCATAACCACTATCGTTCAGGTATTATCCCAGCCACAAACAAAAGTCTTAAAGAAATCATGACATAAGTAAAATATTTTTGAAAAAATAATGTTTGAAAATCACATCTGTATTCCTCTCTATTGACCGACTAATGCAGAAGCAAACAGAAAAAAATGAACATCTCACTTGTTTGGGAGGAAATAAAAATAGTGGCCTGCAGTATGTGTGGACAGGGGGCTTATGCTGCTGAGTTGTGTAAATGGAACTTGGTGAAAAATATCACCTGTCTCAACTACCTTATGCAAGTGAATGAATATAAATGGGGCCCGTTTTGATCATTCAGTTCCGTAATGAGTGGTCGGTGTCGCGGATTCCCGCCACATTCATAACGAGGCAACCTGCCAGAGGGGAACACGTCGTGCGTAAAGATTATTGGCTTTAAGATTTTACTGAGTCTCTCTGACAGGAGCCCCATTTATATGCAAACCTCTGTCAGTCACATTACGGCTGTGAAGCGGAAAATTTTGTATGCGCATTAAATTCCCTACAATCAATATTTCCGTGACAAGGGAGCTATGAGTTGCTGTGGGTAGAGCAGTGTGCATGGTGCTGGGAGTACTGTTTAATAGCATGCATGTCAAGTTATGCTGTACTACTGACATTACCCTCGAGCAAAGCGCTACACTCAGTGCTGGATCTGTCCTCAGGTGCTTATTTGTGGCCGGTCATTCATACTGCGTCGCTCGGATGAGTTGAATACTGTGAGCATTCAGCACCTCATTCTGTACCCCATGGGATGAAGAGAAAAATGTCTTTGCGTGTATGTAGCAGGATCCTTTGCTCTAAAGGCTGTTTTATAATTATGCTTAGTCCACGTAGTTCACATAGTGATTTTTTTAATTTGTGCAGCATTCGCAAACGATCTGCGCATTTAATAAAGGCTACTTATGCGCATGTAGTACAGGTTGCGATGGCCTCATGATCAGATTCCTGGGGTAATTCATGATTTTTTAAAAACAACGATGATTCGCAGATAAAATGTAACTCTACACTCAAACGTATTGCTTAGTCTGTAAAGAAATCGACATTTGTCTATATGGAGGTAAATCAACAGGTTGCCGACTACTCACATCTGAATTTTTGTGGAGGCGCGACATCTATTTTCCTGGTATACAGCAACTGGCTCACTGTCAGCGCGCTATTCATTATTCAATGGATAAACTGTTATAAACCAGTTTTCAGATTTACAAAAAAAAAAAAAAAAAAAATCAATCTATGATGCAACTCTCTACTCGCGATGCGAGACCCCCTGTTACGAGAATACAAGAAATATTGAATCAGACGGGTTTCATTAAAGGCTCTGATGATTGTGATCCATTTGTCACAGGAAATCCAAATGCATTATTTCAGTTAATTTTTGCTGAACTGTACGGGGAAAGATGTCACTGTCCACTCACAGCATTTATCACGCAGGGATTTAATATGGCTATGATGTGTAGATCATTCAGCTAAAGAATAATTTTAGTTTTCCTGTCACAGAATGTTCCCAACAATCATCCAGTGATACACTGTAAAGCAGGATAGTCCGCTGAGTTATGTGAACTCATTTCTTCTCTTAAATCCCACTTGTCATGACAAGTTTTCGATACTGAGCTCAAATTCATTCGTTTTCAAGAGTAAACTTGAAATTATCCATTGTCTTGACTAAATGTGAGTTGAAACAGTGCTGCAAGTCGAGCTAATAGTCACATTTAGATGGGCAAACTCACATTTGTAAGGCAGCCAATTAAATTTTTGTTTTTAAGTTTATACCAGCTTGAGATGTATTACTTTGCAGTATCTCTATGAGCCTGTGTGCAGTGTGGGGTTCTCATATCTTCCCACAGTCAAAAGCCATGCAGGGTACTCAGGTAATAGGAACGGGGTGGTGCTATGTAATTAATGCTGTATTTGCGTTGCATTGTTGAGCTGCCACTGTTCCTTTGTAGGATTTACTGTTAATTAAACTTTGTTTGAGTGTCTGACTGCCGAGCTGATCGTATTGAACCAGGGACCTTCTGTGTCAGTCACGTTAGCCGCTGGGCGACACGTCGTCTGAATGCTCTTTTGACATTTTTCACACAGGTGTTTCATGAATGAACACAGGAAAACATGAATAGATTCAATCAGATATACAGTGCGCCACATCATACTAATACAAACCCTGCAGAGCATTGAAAAGCCATATTCAAACGTGTGACTGCCAAAATGGAGCAGAATTAGGGTCCAAATGCAGATTAAATAACAATGAGAATTCAGGTTTGATGAGATCGCAACCACCAACTGGCAGATAAAGCAAGACGTGTAAATAAACTGATGGAAAGTAAACATAGGAATGCAATAGAGTACTCTGAAGGTAAGACAAAAAAGCACCAAAGCATATGGAGATTCGGGGATACCTTAGACCCGAAAATTACAAACCCGCAAAAACAGAAAGAAACCGTGGGGTTTACGTGAGGAAGTGCAAAGGAATCCAGGAAGTGAATACAGGTGTGCAGGGAGCTGAGACTGTGACAAGGGGAGTGGCCACAAACAAGGGAATGAACTGGACTAATGACACACTGGAAAGAGAGGGTGAGTGCAGGAGAAAGAAAAAGCTGATGGTATAAGAATGGAACATGAGTAAACAAAGGGGAAATACAAGAAATGACGGAAGTTACAATAAATACATGAAATCATTTGAAAAATAATAAAGATAGATCTTTTCAGACTGTGGCTGTGCTCTCAGGCCTGGCTTGTCACCATAAACCTTATCTACGCCCATTTGAAACTGTGCCCACTGCACTGGATAGGGCAACGAGTTCTCCAGTTCTCTGAAGGATGGACCCCCCCCCCCCCTTACTCCAGATTAATGCCCCTCATTACACAGGGCTGATTTAAGGCTCCGAGCCCATCAGTTTCACTGAATGGGGTGTGCCTGTCTGTCCGTGTAATGAGAAAGACAGGAGCGATGGAACGAGGGAGAGACGGAGGAGGACGAGAACAGAAGACGAGTGTAGCGCAGAATGTGGGAGAGCGGCAGCGTCGATTAGCTATAAATCACGCAGGCCTCCTCAAATCCGTTTATTTATATAGCGCTTTTAAAATGCGTGTTGACTAAAGTGCTTAAAAACATTGCATGGTGGCATAAAAATACGGATTAACGGTGTAAAAATATGGGACAAAGATGGTTCACGTTCACCCAATAAAACGTGCAGATGAATACATGGGTCCATGAAATGCAGCTGCCGTATTCAAACCTGAAGACCTTCAGGCCCATTTTAGTGGAGATCCTCATCATTTCCAGTCATCCTAAATATGTTCTGCAGTATTACAGAGAAATGTGTATAAAATTATGTTCAAGATCTAGATATTATCAATTTGATGTAATGCTGTGGCCATTAAAGCATGGCATCCTGGGTTTCTCTCTGTATAAGTGTGTAGCTTCAGTGAAGCGCTGCAACCAGCAGATTCCAAATGTGTATGTGACATTGTCCTACAATATGACAAAAAGTTTTTTTTTTTTTTTTTTAAAGCCCTACTAGGTAGGAATCCCAGTTTCGTGCTCTCTAGCGGCCACTAAAGGCCACGAGAGCAAGTAGAAACGCAACACCGCTGTCTTAAAACACACGAAGCGCTGCTGACGTCCCCCATAAGAACATGCAGTTTTTTTACACCCTGAGACTTGTGGAGCCGGAATCAATAAAGTTATTAGTTATGACTGTGTTTACATGGAGGTCTTCAACAACGTTGGATTAAAGCTATTGCTCTACAACAAAGTATGCGCACCTCTCCTAAGAGTAATGTTAGAAGACGTAGTAGCCATTGTAACCTCAAAACGGGACAATATCAATATAATGACGGTACAACGCCAGCCTACAAAGCTGATATGGCCTGTCTTTGCTTTCAAACAATAGTTGCTAGTAAGTCAACAACTTTTCTTACCGTGAAGCAGAAAGTTCGCCATAAAAAACACTCCGAAAAGGGGCTAACTCTGCTAGTGAAATGCTAATGCTACCTCGGCTAACCTTGTTTACATTATTTGAATGGGCTAACAATCAGATAAGACAAATAGTGACTGTGCCTACACAGCCAACAAAAACAATGTATGATAAATACAATGCATGAACACGAGCATATAACTCACCTCTCAATCAGCAACACTGTCAGCTCAGCGTCCGACTTCCAGCCCTCTTTTGCCGTGAGCGCTCTCCAGTGTGAAAAAGCCGCTCCAATATTAACTCTGGTTTTGTGCCGTGCACGGTCACTCTCCCTTTTTTTTTATCCTGCTTCCACCGACACTGTCCTTTTTCGCTTCTTTGCCTCAGCCATGTTTCAAGACACAATACCGGGCTTGCGGGCTAGCCTAGCTGCCTTCTACTTATGCTCCTTATCCAAAAGCTTGTGTGTGCCGTAAAGCAGAATGTACGTCTCGCGAGAGTGCGGGACCCGCGGTCGAAACTAACATAGTCCCAGATGCAGGCCACCAGATGGGAGAGATGCCATTCTCACTGTAATAATCCAGCCCAATAGTTAGAATTAGACTTTTTCAAGGTGAAATTCCTACCTAGTGGGGCTTTAATGTTCAGTCTTCTTCAGGGAAAACTTCAGTGCAAAAATCAGTTTAAAGGACTAAGCTGAAACATAAAAAGATGGCTGATAGAACACTAAATTCCTGGGGTTAAAATTAACGGGAGGCAGACAGAAGATAAAATGATCTTAGCTGCAATGCTTGCGTAATCAGGGGTCAGCAGTTCCACGGGTCATGGGCCGTGTTTGTCCTGCTTCCACCGAGGTCGAGAGATGGTAAAAAGTCATTGACCTGGAGACCTGAGTATGGGACTAAGAAGTCAGTGATGTTAAAGGGTGCCTGACCATGCTAAACCAGCGGATGGGTGTGAGTTTTAAGGAGCTACGCCCCCTCTGGTCAGTCCCAGCTATGCGCCGAGCTGCAGAAAGGAATGAAATAACCCCATCAGCAAAGAGCTACACACTGTAAACCCAGATCATGTGATAAACTCAAATGAACCTATTACCTCAAAAAAATTAATTGCATTGTTTTGATGGTGCTTAAAGAACATAAGGTATAAGTTATTCTTACCACATTTTTAAGTGCTGTGAACTTAAGATCATTAAGTTTTTTTAGGTAATCGGCTTCCACAAAACAATTGTGAATCACACTTACCAAGGTTTACAGTGCAGTTGTCAATGGGCGATGTGATTAAAGGAGCAGTATGTAAGAAATTTATGTTGATTAATCATGAAATGGCCCTGATATATCACCTGACATAAAGGAATGATCTTAATTGCGAATACTTACATCACTAACAACAGTAGTCCAGCCAGAATATTCTCATTACGAAAGCGAAGTTGCAGCCCACAACTAATGTTTATTTTGTCATTCTGTGTTTTGGCCTGTTGTGCCGCCCTCCACCATCTCCCAGTCACAAAATCAGTAGCATTTTGCCATCCAGGTTGCCAGTTACCACTGAGCTGCAGCCACCAGCGATTTGGAGCGCAAATGTCTGACATTACTAAACCTAAAACGCCTCGTTATGATTCCGAAATACCGCCGCCTAAGTTGCTAATTTTCTCCTAGGCAGGTAAGATTCAGCTAAGTTTGGCTAACTTAATTCTATTTAATGTTGGCACGGACATTTCAAATATTCTCTATCGCCGCAAAACGTTATGTATGTTCATTCATGGTACGTTAGTGTGTATGCAGGCGGGTCATCAAATTGACTAGGTCACAAATTGTTTGAGAAATAAAGGTAACCGTGGCTCTCCATTGCTAACATTAGCAATGCATTGTTAGTCTGTTTCTCTGGCTTTATGCTGAGACGCTGTGGAAACCGTTCCAAAATTAGCACAGCCATTATGGCGATATGAAATGTTATTGAGACAATACATCGGTCAAATGAGTCCCATTCATTCTTTACGCATATTACAGTATGGACTTTAGTGGGCTATCCACACAGAAGAGTGATGAGCAAGTTGACCAATATGACCATTGCGAAAGTTAGTTAGTCATTAGTCTCAATCTTTTCTGAACTGAACTGAACACAACCCTGTCAGAGCAAATCGCTGGTGATATTGAAACGTAGCCATGTTAGCTCCGTGTTGTAAACGTTCTTGCTGAATCCGGCAACCTAGCTGGCAACCTCTCGTCTGGGGGAGAGGAGGAGGGGATACTGCGCTCTGCACTATTTTGAATGTGACTGTACTGCCAGTTTTGGCCACAAACTTACATATTGCTCCTTTAAAGCATGGAATATGCTCTCAGAATCATGCACACTGGGGAGAAACTCAATTTTTGCTGGAGATCACGATTATAAAAAAAAAGCAGCTTTTCACCACTGAATTCATCTCGTTTGTCCAATTCAAAATCGGAGAGAAGGTACCTCCTCGTTCGGTGTTTCCAAAACTCGAGCAGGTAGCCCGAAATGGGTTGTGGGATTTTTTTATAAAGTTCAAAATATTTGACTGCAGTCCGCCTGGATATGCTAATACGTTCAGTGGAAGGGACCCTCCACGATGGGCCCTTTCGGATGTTGTTAATTCTTGAGAATTTTTTTAATTTAACACGGCATTTTCAATGTTTAAAAAAGTGCTTGGATTCTGAATGAAGTGCTCAAGACTGTTTCAAATAGTAATGTTTTTGCATTACCTTAATAATAAATTGCTATTTGACTGAGTAGTTTGATAAATATGTAATGTAAATGCACACCGGCTTTCAGAATAAGCCTAAAAAAATGTTCAATGAAAATGCTGCAAATGTCCTTTAATTTGAGGTGTTAGAACCCTGTCAAAGATAATAGCTAACTGTTGATGGGCGACGGTTTCCAAAATGAAAGTTTAGAACCCTGTGTGTAGGGGTTGAAAATTCCAAGATTTGGACTTTTTTTTTTGATGAAAAATGTACAAAAGGTATTACAAAAAGCCGAGCTGT
This sequence comes from Gymnothorax reevesii, assembly GCA_029721435.1. Taxonomy (NCBI): domain Eukaryota; kingdom Metazoa; phylum Chordata; class Actinopteri; order Anguilliformes; family Muraenidae; genus Gymnothorax; species Gymnothorax reevesii. Next base: position 18,531,830 of record CM056579.1, on the reverse strand, counting down.
TTTAGCCTTTCTCCGAAAAGTTGGCCCTCACTGTTTTGGGTTTCCTCACAGAATCTGACAGGTTTAACCCTTTTAGCGCCATAGGCAACTGTAGTTGCCCAACGGGGTAAGATATCAAAGCCAGATGCTGTTGAAAACCTATCATTTGGCAACTTGTTTCAAAGAGCTCCCACAGGGGAGCTCTTTTAAACAAGTTGCCACATGATAGGTTTTAAACAGCTCAGGATAATTACTTTTTTTAATTCCTCAGAAATGTATTCAGCGCTCAGAGGGTTAAATAAGCTCTCATTAGAAACAACGTCTCTTCTTTAATTAGAAATCAAAGACCAGAAAAGCCGAGGCTTATTGCGGGAAAATTGGATTCCTTGACCTGGGGACTTATCGGGATAATGTAACAAATAACAAAATGGACGCACATCCAGGCACGTGACCCTTCCTCACAACGTGATCTCTGGATCACACGTGTCCGCAGAGACAGGTTTGCAATAATGTCAAGTCTTTTGTTCGATGTCTGAATCTAATTTCAACAGGCTATGAGGCTGTTGAAGGGATGTGCCTATAAGGGATTTCATTGGGTATTGTGTGAGTGTTTTATCGTTTTAGAAGATTTTCCAGGAGGGAGGGTAATGCGCTACAACCTGCTACTGAATGATGGCTTCTTTGGCCAGGGTTAGCAGCATACATTAATAGGGGACGAAAAAAAAAGGATGGGACACGTTGCCCCAAAATGAGTCTTAATACTGTGGGGTCCCTGTATAGTGCTTGGAGCGCAGCGGTCTGTCATGCAGGTGGGGAGCACCATCTGTCTTTGCCTCTGTACAGTTTTATCTGAACATGGAATACATTCATGACATTTATGCAGCTCTCTGATGCATTTCTTTATTCTTTTACCATGCTTATACATCACATTATACGATATAATCATTTTGCTAGCGCTGAAAATGAAATGGCGATCATCCTTTCTTACTGTCTCTAACACTCACACGCATTCTTGTACTTATATCTTTGTGAGGACTTTGTCCTCCTTTCATTCTTTCTGTGTCTTTTCAGCCTTTTCCTAATCTTAACAAGAAGCAGTGCATGCCTAACCCAACCCTAACCCTGACCATACGGGGTCTTCAGGGCAAAAATTTCTTTTTTTTTTTTTGAAAGTTTCAATATTTTTGATTTTCACACAAGATAAAGGAATGCAGTGAGATGCCAATAAACACCAAGAATCTATGTTTTTCCTCTGCCTCAATTGTGACTTTAAATGCTAATTACCGAAAATCGCAATTTTGACTGATTTTCAACCTTGTGGCATTCATAAGATCATTAATATTCATCTGATTGACTTGAAATTTGACCTGAAGTTGTTTCTGTTGGAGATCTATGAACTGACCTACGATTTCTAGATGGGTATTTTGAGTAAAATCTGACCATGGGTAATTGAAATATCTATCTCTATCTAATATCTATCTAATTATCCAATACCTAATTCTAACCTTACTCCCAACCTTAACTGATAATTCACAATTTGTCTTTGTAGTTCTCATCCAAAAAATGCCCCCTCTCTGTAGGGGGAAAAAAAAGAAAAGAAAACTAAACAAAACATTTTTTGATTCTCACTTTGTAGCATGTACAAAAATATGCGAGCGAACACACACACACACACACACACACACACACACACACACACAGTATTGCTATAATTTTTAAATGATGCCTAAGACAGTGTATTGGAATCATGAGTGTTATTTTCAGACACCTGCGTGAGTGCAGTAACTGACCATCACTCTGAGCAGGCCGAACTGCCCTCTGTCAGCTGATCAGTTGTGATCTTGACAAACTCAAATAAACACTTTCTCCTTCTGAGCGTGCTCCAGGCAAATACGACCAATCACACCTTCCTGGGTTCACACATGCATGCTCACACACGCACAAATGCTCAGGCACGGAAAAATAAACACACCGAGAAATTGCACATGGAGACCAATACGCCCACTCTAGTACACACACACGCACACACACGTGCATGCAAGTGCACAATGGATAAGGAAATGCATGATCAAATGAACCCATATATGCACATCTTGCACATAAACACAAACACACACACAGAGCACACATGCATGAGGACATATACACATTCATCATTAGGGAAGATTAATCATCTCACCACAACGTAACAGGACCACTCTCCCTGCTGCTGGTACTCGTTTCGGGGATTTAGTTAAATGAACATTGCCACAGGAGCATAAATCAAACAGCTTTTTAATTGCTCCGGTTCAAGCAAGTTATTGCTTTCATTGAACCAGAGACAAAATAAAAGCTGAACTGCGCTGTGTCAGTATTTCAGTTCACAGCAATCTGCTGTAATTTAGGCCCAGTGAAAGCCTGAATCTTCTGTGAGTATTTCAGTTTACTGCAATCTGCTGTAATTTCGGCACAATAAAAGCCTGAACTGCACTGTGAGGGTATTTCAATTCACTGCTTTCCACTGCAATTTAGGCGCAATTAAGTCCTGAATTAATTGCATGAGGGGAGAGAAAGCGAGGGCTGGAATCAGATTTGAGTGCCAAAGCTAATGATCCCTGGGCTTCGGCTCTGTCTGCTCTGTCAGAATTTGCACCCGTCCATAACGGTTAACAAGTCCACTGATTCAGGTTAATTCAGTTTTATTTGTATGACACTTTTCACAGACAGACTGTCACAAAGACGCTTCACAGAGCCGAAAGGGGCAGTGCCCAGCCTAATCCCCACTGTAGCAAACGAGGCAAAAAACAAACAAACAAAAAATCCCAGTCAGGAGAAAAATCCTCAAACAGCGGTGAGAAAAAACTCTACAGAGGGAAGGAATCTCAGGAGGAACCCGACTATAGTGGGGGAGCCCATCCTTCACCGGCAAGCTAATTAATTATGTTCAATTAAAGTCCATCAAGATTCATTAAAACATCGCAAGCAGTGGCGTCTGTAGCTCCAGGAAGTGGCGACGTAAGGATGGGGCAGAACACTGGTTGATAACACTGTATGCAAAATTTGCCAAGTTAGTGAAATCTTCTGTGAATGTAGAATACACAAGTCCTCAGGTGATGTCTTTGCTTTTCAGGTTTTCTCTGAGAACAGTTGAGAACACTTTTTGGGAAGGACAGTTTTGTTGACATTTTTCTTGAACTTGACAAAAGCATCACATCAGCAAGGCCACTAAAGATAAAAAAGGACAACAACAACAGCATCATGTCTTCCGCAGTATAGAGGGAAAACAGTATGGAGTATACCAGTGGCGGGCGGTGGACAGAGAAGAAGATGAACATGTCTTTAAACTGCTTATTAGTCTTGATCTGTTTTCAGCCTATTTCCCTGGTGAAAGACACTTGAACTCTACCCTCTGAGGTGGAGCTAATTGTCTTCCTTAAGACGAGAAACCAAACGCTCCAGTTGAATGCAAAAAGAGAGCATTTCAATCTTTTTCTATTAAACAATCGTTACGCACAGGTTTGACGACTTGCTCAGGATGTGACAAAATTTAACACGGAAAATTCAATGGGGCTTTTTCGAGAAGAGTTGCCTATTGAGGCATGTGAATTCAACATTTTATAGAATTTATTATTCACTCGCCTGTTTAACACTGCATTATAAGGGAAACTAACATGTTGACCAAGAACAATAATTGAAATCGAGTCACTAATCTCATCCATTTCAAGGGATGTTCCCCCCCCAGTTTTCCATCCGTCTCCCGCCACTGGAGTACGCAGTAAACTGCACAGAAAACTCCAGAAACAGAATCGCTCGTATGCAGGGTATAGGCCACTTTAGATACTGCATGGATTTTAGCAGGGGATAAATGTGTCCCTGCTACTGTTATTGACTGATCAAAACTGCTGGGACATAACAATGATATCTGGGCCCCCAGGTTTCTGTGGCCGTCCAGTTTCATCCAATCAGAATTTCTGAAAACCCTCCCACCCCCCCACCCAGCGGCTCCAGTTGAGTAGAAGACAGAGAAGACACAAAAAAGTCCCTATAAACCAACAAATAAGTTTTGACCCATTTTCAAACATTTCCTTAACAAACAAGCTTTCCAGCGATGACAAAAATTCATTTGTCAGATGAACACACAGCTTGGAATGCAAGGGCAATTAAAAAAAATTAATGCGGTTCAGGCAAATAGGTTTTTTATTTGCCTAGTGCGCTTCACAAAAAAACGACAAATGACTCTGTTTTCCGAGTTCCATTTCTTGTCTTGCCATAACATAGAGCCCTGGCTTCACCTGATAGCGTTGAGTGTTTTAAGAGCCAATGCATTGTTAATTAAGAAACATTTTTGAAAACAAATCCAGACTAATGAACAGTTAATGGCATTTTTTGTGCCTCCTCTATTTTCTGCTGAGCAGCTGTCACCGCATACACCTGTCTACCTCACACTACTGATATCCCAGTAAAAAGCAGTAAATGAAATGTACATTTTCACAGACTGAAGTATGACTTGTTCTGTGGTTTTGTAGTTGAGCGTCAGCAGCAGCTATGGTGGCTGTCGCTCCCTCTGTTTAGGCCCATAAGCTTGTAACTCTAGGCTGTGTCTGGAAGCTCGGGGGGCTTGTGAGTTTGTGATTGAGGGCCCGGCAGCTGTCGCCCGGCGAGGATGTAGGCCTCCCGTCGTACCCCCAGTGATTAATATTCGTCCGCACCGGTTTCCCGCCATCACTTCTTTCCTGGACCAACGGAATGCGAAGCCAACGTGTGGCGCCTGTAATTGAGTCATATTTCATATTTGTACGAATGCGAGCGGGCGAAGGAGGGGCTGGGTGAGCGCTGGGCCTTGCGGAGGGAGTCGCGGAAAGGGGTCGGAGACGAGATGGCAGGTACTGCATCCTCGCGCCACCCGACCGTATCCAGCTGGACCAAGCCCTGCCAGAGCACAATGAGTTGTGCGGACGGCCGTCTGTGCGCTGTTACTGTACCGCCAGCGCAGTCCGTAATGGGCTCTCCATCACTTTCCTTAATTCAGCAAAAAGCCCCGCTTCAGTGAATCTCTTATCATATATCAGAGCCACACGGCTTTTCTCAGCACTGTCCCGCTCGGGTAACTGTTTAGGCTCTAAAAGATGAGTTACTGCTGTGTTAAACTGAAGGCTGTGGAAACCCTGCCCATGTGAACACAGACCATGAATGATTTTTCAATTTCAGGGAAACTATAGCTAAGATGCGACAGAAGAGAGAATCATATGAGGTGACAAAATCCAAACAATGGAAGACCTGATGTTATTGATGCTACCCTTGGTAAAAACAGAGCAGCAGTCATTTCCTCTCACCTCTCTCTTAGACCATGTCCTGATCTACTCTGTGCCTCTGTACCTCTTAAAGGTCCCCCCATCCCAGACCTCGACGGTCCAAGTGTTCATTTGTGGTATTTATTTAGTAGGCCTTTGTTTGGGCAACCACTGTCGTTAACTTAAGATGCTGCTAACGCTTTATGCTGCCGTGTGCCCGTGTTGAAACATTCCTTTCACTGAGAAATATTCTCAGGACTCGACACTGTCAGCTTGATGCACGAGCACAGACCTGCCCTTCTGTGAAAACATCACAATCGTAAGCAGCGTGGGTCTCTTTTTTCCCCCCGGAAAGAATTGCTGCCAGACTCAGGAATTCTTTATAAATCTTCAAAAAATGGCCTCAAAATAACAAAGATTGAGAGTACCTACAGTACAGTATTTGGATTTACTTTTTTTATACATCGACAGTGAAGCATTCTGGCATAACATCTAGAGCATGTTGTGATTGATTAATTGGTTTATTCATTGGTTGTCAGTTAATTGATTGTCTTTGACCCTCTGATGTGAACTAAAGTTTTAAGGTCATTGTAGAATCTCCCCATGTTGTTACCTCCGACAAGGAGGTTATATTTTTCATTCCTGTTTGTTTGTTCGTTACATGCAAAAATCTACAATTTCTGCATGTCTGTTGATCGCTTCAAATTGTCTGCTTGTCTGACTGTTTGTTTGGAGTTTCTAGCAAAAACAGCCGGCCACATTTCATTCCATAAAGATACAGTCGGTAACAACGGGAACGCCCACAAATGTGGAGCTAAGGGAAGACAATCTTTCACTCCCGTCCGCTATAGTGTAAAACCGCGGAATTTAAACTCGTCTTGCTAATGCTAAGAAGTTGTCATGACGCACTTTGAGTCGCCATTGACTGCTGACAAGGATCGATATTAAAAAAATTAAATATACTGGGGCAGGATTGTTCTTCATACGCTTTAAAAGACTGGGCAAATGATCCGACTCAGTGGTCTGCAAACATACATGTTCTGTTCTGAGGTCCCGCCATAATCTGCCAAACTCGTCCTCTCTTCTGATAGCTTGAAGCCATTTTGTTCTCCTTTGTGGTTCCATTCTATTATATGGTAAAATGTAAAACTTGAATTGGTGATTTTTTTGTTTATTTGTGGTGCAAAAGGGCACACAGCGACTTCTCGGAATTATGGCTAATGGCAGAGACCGGTTTGAGCAGAAACCCTCGGCTCTACTTTTGTGGGCCTTCCCTTTGTTGCCGACTGTATCTGTTGTTGCCACTGGCGTAGACCTGTTGTAAATGACGTTTCTGGCCTCAAGGACAAGGTCAAGGTCGCCAATTAATGGCACCCTGACCTTTGACCTTCAGGATTTTGGCATGTCCTCGGGCTATGTGCAATTCCATTTGTCTGTTAATAGGATAACCTAAGTCATTGAAGATTTGGCACAAAATCTGGCAGGATGATGCGTGGTAGTTCAAGGAAGAGTTGATTTAATTTTGGAAGTGATCCAGAACATGTTCTGTGACCAAAAGAGCAGGTATTTGGCGTGGAGGAGGTATGCACTCTTTGTGCCCTCTAGTTTTTCTGTTACCTTTCTGTCCGTTTTAGAGAAGCTGTTAGTTTTAGGGGATTCAGTATGATTGTGGGACTAAATTTGTAGCTTGCATGCATCATTCCTCTTTCTTTTCGTCAGACCTGCAACCAAATGTGTCTATTCTTTAGATTGTTAGCATTCACAAATGTAATCACCAAGCTCCAAACTTTGCTGGTAGAGTGTATCGCAAGACAAAAAGGATGGAACAGGTCTTGTTTAACCCTTAGAGCCCTTAAATAAATTATAAAATATAAAAATTATAAATTAAATGACCTTTTGCTGTTGAAAACCTATCATGTGGCAACTTGCGGTAGCTCTTTTAAACAAGTCCCCACTTGATAGGTTTTCAACAGCTTTCAATTTGACGTCTTACATCATTAAGCAACGCTATTTGTATGTAGCGCTCGAAAGGGTAATGGATATTATTACTTTATATTTGGCGATGTCGTCGGTAGCTTCAGGCGTTCCCAGGGTGAAGAGAGAGCTGATGAAGGCCTGGCACAACACGGAGACCCCACTCCTGCTGCCTCAGCTGGTACTACATGAGCAGTCAACTCGTATTCCTGCCAGCCAGGTCATTCCAGGCCAAATCATTCAGCGGCCGCTTCATAGCCAATCTGAACACCATTCAGACCGACTGCGGTAATTAACCCCCCCCCTTTATCGTTGGGGAAACAGGGTTAGTTCTGGAAGCATTCTCCACATAGAGTCTATAAATCACAAAGGCACAGTCTCCGCTCCCTTAGTCCTTCAGTGTATTGTTCAGAAAACCCCTCCAAACTCTTGGGCCATAATGACTGCCGTAGTGCAAACTCCTACAGACGACATATGGTCTCAGTTGGATTCTTACTCAGTATACTCTGTTAGAGTTGAATTAGCAGTGGTCACTTTACTTTTCTGAAGGAGCATCTCTAGTGTTTGCATTTATTTTCCAGTCTTTTTTGTGTTTTTCCAACAATTGTGTTAAAAGAAATTTTCAATTCTGTAGGCATCCTGAGGTGTCCCATTGTTATTTTTCATGAGTATTAATTGAAATTCTTTGACCAAATTTGCACGTTAGCATTTGCAAAAGGTACAAAACACTGGATGTACATTAACATCACACTTGTGGTTTCATTTAAAAAAAAAGAAAAAAAAACAGCAGCTAGTATGTTGTCATGAAAATACAGTATATAGACTATTTTGTGGCATATTATGCAGTGTACAATCATTCAGTCTGTACTGTTTTAGACTTGGTTTGTTACATGAGTCCGCAGCAGACCCGGTCCTGTGCTTCTCACAATCTTGCTGAAAATGTTAATATTTCATTGTTTTTTTGAGAATGGTGGGGTGAACTCTTTTTGCCAAACAATGAAGTGCAGTGCGTTCATCCTAATTTACTGAATTGCTCTATCGGGAAATGAAAGAAGGGTCTCATCTTCTCATTTAGATTTTAATTAATGGTGGGATATATAAAACTTTTGTGATTAAGTGGATGAGAAAATGAGAGATTTGCTGAGGGGAATGTCTCTCTCCGCACTTTTTTCCTCATTTCATTTTTTATGGAAACTTATTTTTAATAACCTTAATGTTCTCTGTCTTTGAGATTTTGATCTCTCTGGCTCTTTTTATAAGACAAAGCGATGTTCCCTCCATGGCTCATTTCTCGTATTTGTAAGATTCTTTTACTGGCTGTGAATACTATTCAAATACTATTCAAATTTGGCAAAAGGCAATATCCAGGCCTGTATGGTCACTTGGTCGTAAACCGATGGTGGCGCATTGGTAATCTAGAGCTGGCCCTGCGAGAGCCCATACCTCCGCCAGTATAGCTGGATTTGAACTTTGGCCTATATCTCTGCTCTACTTTGGCCTAGATATGCCAAATTTCCTCTTGTACTACTTTTACATCCTGCATGGTTTGGCTAAAATCTGAGATATCCTGCTAACAGACAGACAAAAAAATAAATGCACAAACGGAAGCAAAAACATAACCTCCCTGTAACCAGCGTTTTAGTGTCAGGTGTTCTAGAACAAAGTGCAATGATGTGCAGTGGATATGCTTCACAGGCAAAGGTAGATGCTCCATGTAAACCATTCTGCACCACAGGGGTCCACACATGCCTGAACAGTGTGGTTAGCAATTAGTCCACGTGAGCTTATTTCTCTATTTTTTCATTTAATTATTATTATTACTATTATTATTTTTTTAAAACCTTTTGTCATTATCTATTTTGTCTATTTTTTATGTGTTTCTTGTGAATCTGTTTTTAAGCTTTTGCATTCATTTCCAGTGCAGTGCTTAATGGAATTGGCAATGAATTGACTCTTGACTCCTGACTAGTCACCCCAATGTGCAGTTATTCAGTGCGTGTCAGTGGCTCAGCTGAAGTTTTCAAGTTGTCTTAACCCTTTCAGCGCCATGGGCAACTATAGTTGCCCAATAATGAAAGATATCAAAGTCAGATGCTGCTGAAAACCTATCATGCTCCCTTGCGGGAGCTCGTTTAAACAAGTTGCCACATGAGAGGTTTTCAACAGCTCAGGATAACTACATTTTTAATTCCTTGGAAACGTATTCAGCGCTCAAAGGGTTAAGGGGACTTATGGTTCAGCAAACATTTTTCCAAGATATTCACTTTTTCAACTAAGAATTATTATCAAAATAATTCTTGCAGAAATTGCAACTGAAAACCCTGAGTTTCTGTGGCATCACATCAGTGGTTGCCATGGCTACGGCTATTTTAATGAATATATAGATACTTAGAGAAACAGTTATTGAGATAACTAAACAGTGTTGCTCTTGCTCTTGTGTTTCAGAAATGCATGAAGTTCAACATAGAGGCCCCCATATGGTCGTCCAAGCAGCGCATCTTATGTACTCTGAATCAGAGCCTGAAGGATGTGTTGAACTATGGCCTCTTCCAGCCGGCGTATAACGGGAAAGCTGGAAAATTTCTGGACGAGGAGCGACTGCTGAAGGAATACCCTCTGCCTGCCATCGCCCCCTTACCGTACTTAGAGGTAGGGCTCAATACTTCCCATTTGCTGCCAGTGTGTTAAGGGGTTCTTACTTTTTTAACATCAAGGGTGTTGATCAGTTGCATCAATGGATCATGACAGGAGTTGTGAAAAATAATTGTTCATTATAGACTGCGCTGTACCTCATGGTACCTACCTGAGATTTCGGCCAGTAACAAACAGCACCGATCACATAACTTCCTGCCAACTTGGTTTGTTGGAGGTAATACAAGTATGATGCAAATGTAAGAATCCAGTGATGTGCAAAACTTATAAGTGCTGAGCTGATGGATCATGCAACCTGAAGGCTTACGCTCAAATTACCGACTACCTGCCTTGGGGGAATGGATCCTCAAAATTCATGCGCAGTAAACTTCTTTAAATGAACCACATGCTTCAGGAGTTGAGTATGGGATAGTAACTTGCTAACTTTGATTATCTCAAACAGTGGACTGCAGTTTGGCTTCATCAGAATTTGAATCAAACATTATGGGCTCTACCTTGTCTGACAGATTGGTGCCTCAATTAAATCAGCCACCCAGCTGCCAGTTGGTTTGTTTTATTGTTCAGATAAACCGGTCTGCCATTCAACGGAGATAAGTTTGATTACTCCTGTTCCAGTGCACACAGATGCCGATTGGAGCTCTGCAGAATTCCAGCAGTAACAGTTCAGTGTGAGGTTTGCATTGTGCTGTAATTATTACTTTGTCCTTCATTCTCAGATGATAAAACTAGCTGCAGAGGTGATTTTCTTTTTTTTTTTTAATTTATTTCTTTTTTTAATAGTGTGTGCAATTTATCACCCCATTTGTGCATGGAAGATTGCATTTGCCCACAATAAACAAGGTTATTAAATTAAGTTGAACAACGTTTCCGCTTTGCTGTGTTGTGTATGGTGCATTTATAGATCAGACTCGACTGCAGATCCTCTCATTTCACTTTTTGTTTTTATTGCGAACAGCTGAATGCTTTCTCAATGCGTTCAGACAATCTGCCGTCGCTTCCCTGCCCTCTGCACTGAATTATTTCGCTCTTTCGAGTAGTAAATTGTTTCACGAAAGGCTGCAGAATTTATTTGAACGAGTCGGGCAACCTCTTTCGAGCGAACGCAGCTTCTATTTATTTTTGTGGGGATCCTTCGAGGGCAAGATAATTTTCGGCGAGTTCTTTAATTCGATACGCACTAGAAGTAATTAGTTTTGCATAATTGTGCGGGGTTTTTTTTTCTTTTTCTGCAGTTCCGTTACAAGAGACGAGTGTATGCGGAGGCTTACGTCGATGACAAGCAGTTGGCCAAGCTCCACACGAAGGTAAGAAGACGGGGCTCGCAGATATGTGGTGCCAGCTACATTCGTTCTTCTTCGTTACTCCTCTCTGGAGCCTGCGGTCGTGGTTCACTGCTGTATCAGCAGATATTTCTTTCTTCTGAGTTTCGCTGTATCTTAATGTATCATCTTCTGAATGCTTCTCACTGAATTTGAGGGCTCTTTTTTTCATTTTTGATTTGTTGCAGTATCTATATTCATGCTTGGTGAACACCCGGCCCTATTTCAGGGACGTTTCAGTGACTTATAAGTCTTTTCTATGTGATGGTTTGAATTAAACTGTCGCTTGGAATGTTATGAAGACAACTGTACAACGAGGAGTAACTAAAAACAAAATGTGGGAAGTCGAATGCCATCCAGCTTAAGGCTACCTTTTGAATATGATTATTACCTCCTCCTTGACATGAAGTGGAATGGGGAATTTTGCTATGGAGCTTGTCCATCTGTCAATCTGTCCGTCTGTCTGCGGTCTTGATAAGAGGGGAGGAGTTTTTTCAGAAACTCCCATCACCTAGATAATTGAAATTTTGTGCATGTATGCTACACGTCATGTTTTTGACTGGGTTCGAAAATGGGATTCCACGGTGGCGGATATTGATTGATGACAGTGCCTTCTTTTTTGAGACATTGTTTGAGACAAGATTTCGCAAAGTAATGGTTCTTCTTTATTTTATAAATGGAACATCCTGGTCTCTGATGAACGTAACTTCTGAAAATATCCAGTCGCAAGGTGCTTTGCTTCTGTTATTGGGTCACAATTACTGTTTATTGTTGCCTTTTCAACTGAAACAAACAAAACATAAGACTAAAGCAACTACTCTGAGTTAGAAAAGCATTTGCTCTTTCATTAAATCCTGATTAAATCTGTTCTTGTTCGTGGGATGTGCAGCAGTTACCCTCAGTTGCGTTGAAATGAAGATAGGAATGCGGTCTCGACTGGCCCCCTGGTCATTCACGTTTGATCTCAAATCCCAGTGCAGATCGATACTCTTAGAAAAAAAAGTACCAACTGGTACCTTAAGGGGTAAAAGGCTTGTCACTGGGGCGGGACCCTCAAAGTTACTGCTGTTGTACCCTCAGTAGTGGGTACTTATTTGCTTTAGGACATAAAGGTACCTTTTAGACTCACAGTACCTGTATTATCAAGGTTCACACAGGTACCTTGAGGTCCTATTATTAGCCTCATTTCCTACAGTGCACTGAAGCCAAACATGTTTATAATTCAGCATCTGCCAGCCTGTGTTTTGAGTAGGTGAGTTGTGAAAAAAACTGCATTGCAATTTTTTCGGTCAAGATTGATTGATTGATGTTTCCGTTATTGCGGTGAAGTATTGCATTTCCTGCAATTAAAATGAAAAAAAAAAGACTCTAGAATTCAGCTCTGTAATGCTGACCGTAGATGGCCCGCTGTTTTCAAAGCCTCAGAAGCAGATGTTTGCAGGGCTTTGGTCCTGGACTGGAACAGGCCCACCGCAGGTCTTACTCAGCAGGCCGTGTCCGAGTCCTCAGTCGGTGAGAGAGGGGGACCTCATCCATCACTACGGTGACATTTCTGCTGCCTCTGGTCTTCTTGTCATCGATGCTCAGGTGGGCTGAGGACTGGTGAATTTTGGGCCTCTTTCCAATGGATTGTGGGACAATAATTTGTCAATTCTTTCCCTTTGGGAAAAAAAACCCAGCACTACCCAGTCCTGTCCAATTGCATGTCCTCACTCTGGTCACGTTATACTTCGACCTCAGCTGAAATTTTGCATTAAGTTCAATTGAAATGGAAGACTAAAGCTCTACTGGAATTAGACTTAAGCATCTATTAAGCAACTCCAAAAAAGAAAATCTCAACAATATAGGGTGCCGCCAGTCCACCTTGTTGAGGTGAAATGAGCAATAAAACACCTGATTTGGATGCAAAATTTTGTATATTTTCAGTGCCATTTAAAATTTTGGAATGCATGTTGCTAATTACCCCACAGCCCTTTACGCACTGATGGGGTATTGTTATAGCCTGCGGTGTTTGGGCGGGGGGCGGCTCTATAATTTGTTCTGGCCACATCTCCGAAAGTATTAGCCACAGGAGCTTCAGATTTTGTATGCAGGTTCTTTGTGCGGGATGCGTGTGCAATGTAAAAGTCATTTATGGATTTCACCTTTGACCTTGGCACAGTGACCTTTGCCTTGCCATAGGTATATACCGTTATTTATAAATCATTAGTTAAGGGATGTGGGGTTCTCTCAGCGCTCAGCGTCGGCTTGTTTTAATTTACCTTTATTTTTATATAAACATCCATGAAGCGCAGGTTAGATGTCAAACATTGCAGGATGTGCAGCAACTAATGCAGAAGGTCCACAGTAGTATCTTTTGTTGTGAAGGATATTCAATGTGCAACATATTTGTCATTTGAATTTATTATTTTATCACCTCGCACTTAGTGGAAGAAACATTCTTCTCAATTGAATTTATTTAATTGCCCTAATGTTGCATAAAGAAATAATCTATGTGCTTAACAGCCAATGCATTATTCCTATTATTGGGAAAGTTGTTAAGGAAATAAGGGGAAATGATTTGAAATGGGTCATGGCAAATTACCCTTTTAAAGCTTGTTTTGCGCCTCTTGCATTTTTAGCTCAGCAGTTCCAGCTAGCGAACAACATGCGTGACCTCCTCTATGTGCTGAAGAATGAACACCTTTTTAATGTCACCAGTGCCATCTCATTAGTGTAAAAAACATCCAGGAATCATTCAGACTCCATTATAAACCCATGTCATATGAGTGCAGGTTCTGTAAGTGGTGGCTGGTGTGCAAAACATTGATGAAGCGTAGAACATCCCTTGAAAATAATGATTGGTCTTGGCCTGTTTTCAGTCGGACTCTCAGGTCGCCAGTCCTCCTTGTTAAGGTTAGATATAAACTGTGAAGTCATGATCTGTTTGCAATAATTTTCCTCGATGAACAAGTTAACTACTACGTTAACCTCCGTGTTTGCTCTAAGTACTGTACTATCTAATCTTATCTTCAATATTGTTTCATTACAACAAAGAAAAAAAATAGCAACAAATGTCCGAGCATAAATAATATTGACTGAATTTCCAATTTCGCGTCCGTCGAAGTGATGCGTTTTCTCTCTGGCGTTACCTCATTGAGGAAAACAGGCCACACCTGGTAATGTTGAGTGTTTTCAGAAATTACAGATTGTTAATTAAATTGAACGATTGAAAACAGGCCAAGACTAATCATTATTTTCACGGGCCGTCCTTGAGCTTCACTGACTTTCAGCTCACCGTCCGCCACTGGGTTCGGAGTGTCAGGTTGGGACACTGAGGAATGCTCGGACAGCAGATGGCGGGTGGTGGTGGGGTTACTGCCCTGTGCTTTGGTACGGAGTGAATATTCCTCTTCGGTGTGACAGCTCAAAGTGCATTTAGAAAGTGATCCATCAGAGTAGGCCGAGTCTGCCGCGCTGTCAGGGGCCAAATCGTCCGTAACTCTTCAGAAGCCCGTTCAGAAACTCCTCTTGTTTTGTGCTTCTATAAAAGAGGGAGAATACCATATTTTATGTTGGTTAATATTTTTTCTCTCTTTTTAGCATTGGTTTTTAAATTGGATGCGCTCAGTTTTAAGGAGCTGCTCCAGCTAAAATATGAACAGATTTGGATGCCCTGGAATTTTTGTTTATTTATTAACTTGCCCTGAAGTATTGGGAGGTTTGTTTGAATTTCCTGTGTTTGTTTGTTTGTTTGTTTGTTTCTGTCTTTGTTTGTTAGCGACCTACTACTTGTAATATTGCTGCAATCTCATTTCTGCACTTGGTGCACAAGTTTGCCGTGGTCCAGAATATATGCCAGTGAATTTTGTAGTAAGTAGGCCAAAGTTCACAAAGATAACGGCCAAACTCAATACAAAGGCAGTTAAACACTTGCTGGGGTGAGGTATGTTGCGTCTTTTGGCACCGCCTGTTTATTTATTGATTAATATACTCATCTATTATTTATACATACATATGAATATGCATTTTCTATTATCTACATCTGTATGCTGTGGGTTGTTCAATCAATTAGGGAAGCACTTGTGCGGCTCAGGAATCAGTCAGGTCTGGTATCATGTATTTCTCCATACAGACAGCCTTCAGCCGAAACACTTCTAGTGGCTTACTGGTGGAGTATGCTGTTATATGAATATCACTCACCCCACTGACCGATTTGGAAAGGGCATCTTCCAACGTACTTCCGCAAATTCTGCAATGTCATTGGATGCTCGTTTCAGAGCTCAGCGCTATTTGAGGTCAAGGTTCAATGCAGGTGACCTTTGGACGCAAAACTTCGCAGAAAATCAAGCTGCTGCGCGTGGCTTAAAGTTGCGTCACTGCTCGTTCGTGCAGTGTCCTGTCCTTAATCGAAAACAGCGGTCTTGCTCTGCGTGATGTCGCGATTGCGCGTACGGTGTGAAAGCACCGTCAGAGTGCCTCTAGTCTGTTGTGTGTTTCAGTGATTTGTCAGTTTTTGCTGGACTGAGCTGAGGGACAGATGTTCTTCAGGGTAGAAAGTGGGTCTCGTTATCCTCAGGGGATGAAGTTAAACTCAGGACGCATCTGCACAACATTTATCCTCAGTTGGTCCTGTATTTTGTGGATTGCGCTCGCTGAGAAAACAAATAGCTTCATTATTTAAACGGAGCCATTGCTCGCTTTCCGGTACATACATTTTTTTGCAAAATGTGGTGGAGAGAGAGGCAGAAGTGTCCCATTCTTCAGTAAGACATCCCCCCTCATGAACGCATGTAACAGTGTAAAATTAAGACATAAACTGGCAAACTGTGAATCCGCAGCCCATTACAGGACATCCTCTGAAGTAATGAACCAGTAAAAAAGGTTTTTGACACCCACACATCACAAGCAAGAAGAGATGGAGAAAAATTAGAAATCAATACGTTTTGTGTAAGAGAAAATATAAATATCTTACATTCCTCAGAATAATGATCTTATTACCATGACTTCTTAGCATATCCATTTTATTTCTCCTACAGGGACGGGCATGTGATCCATCAGTTAACCTGTTTGTTGGTGAATAAATTCTTCTTAATTAACTCAGAAATTTTGGTAATTATCCTGGGAATGAAATATATTATTTTGAGTTCTCACTTTTCACTTCTTACATTGTCATTTAAGGTTATATAGATTCGTTTAAACCGCATATAGTTCTCAAAAACCGAGTATTAAAAAACATAGCTAAAGTGTACTAAAACTGGTGATATGTGTATAAGTTAAATTAAACTTCAGGTCATTTCAAGTCCATAGCTTTTATTATAATTTTATTGGCCTCTCTGTTTACACCCCAGACTGAGTGGCTGTAATGATGGCGACTGCAGGCAGCTCAAACACTCATCTGTCTGACCCTGCAGAGCAGTTTTTTCTCTCAGTGAGACAGGACTGTCAGGGCAGTCTGTTCTTCCTAAGGGGGGTATTTGTACTCGCCCGAATAGTTCTCTCATTTCACTGGAGCTGCTGAGGCTCGTGTCAGGGGGTGGGTGGGGGGTTCGGGTTGTGACTGTTGGTGGGGGGGTGGGACAGGAGAGCAGGACACTCTGTCTCCATTAAGTTTGGGTCGAGTGTTCGGACCGGGCCGAGGGGCAAAGCTTTGCCATCTGTCTTCCGGACAGAGGTCAGGTATAGATGGGGGCTCTTCTCGGGCAATTCTTCTTTTGAACTCCCGCACGGAAGGCTGACATAATGCTGTCATTGGCGTGACTCGAGCTGTCACGAGACGGTATACCGGATTAAGTTGTTTTACGTCAAATGTCATCGTCAGTATTCCCTTGCCCTGCCATTGTCTGCTTACTTTTTATTTGGTTTATTTTATTTGTTTTACTTCTCTGTTATCCGTGTCCGTCTGAGTTCATTAGTGATTATGTTCCTCTTGTCTTGTCCCCTCATGTCTGTGTGCCTCGCCCTCCCTGTTCGGTTTCCCTAATCATTTCATTTCCTTGTTTGTGGCCACGCCCCTCTCTGCTGTCTCCTGTCTCCTGCTCCACCTGTGCCTGGTTTCCCAAATCACTTCTCCCTCCGTATCAAGGATCTACACATCTGGACCTCAAATCTAAATTCAGTCCAGGTTTTCTTTTTTCCCAGGTAATTAATGAAAGTTCAGCGCCCCGGATTGGCCAGACTGGCTGTACACCTGACTCCTGGGTAAAGGGAGGGTGAGAAACCAGGAAGCCTTGGGCGTCAAGGCCCACGATTTGAGGACCAGGGCTCTGTACGGTCCCTCTGTTTTCCTTTCTTTGTTGCAAGTTTGTCTCAGTCTTTACCTCCTGTTTCATGCTGGCCTTTTCCCCATGTTGACTTCCTGTGTATTGATTTCCTTTGTCTTGCGGTTTAAGAGTTGTGTGTTGCCTTCTGGTTTGTGGATCTCTTTGTTTATTCACTTCGCCTCTGTCTTGTTACCTCTGCCAAGGAGGCTTTGGTTTTGCTTCCGTTTATTTATTGGTTGTCGAAATCGACAACCATGCCACTTTGTTCCGTTAGTCGTCTGTCTGTCTGTCTGTCTGTTTGTTTGTTTGTTAGCAGGATATCTCAAAAACGGCTGCATATACCTTTTGTACTTTTGTATTTCAACCAAACTTTGCGGGATGTTAGAGTACCAGAAGAGGAACAAGTGATTAAATGTTGGCATATCTAGGCCAAAGTACAGCTGAGATATAGGCCAAAGTACCAATCCAGCTATGCTGGCAGAGATTTGAAGTCTCGAGTCAGACACCAGTTGATTTTGACAACGGTCCCGTTAGGCAGGAGTCATTTGTTTGTCTGTCTGTTAGCAGGATATCTCAAAAATGGCTGCATTGATTTTATTCAAACTTAGCAGGATGTTAAAGTAGAAGAAGAGGAACAAGTAATTAAATTTTGGCATGTCCAGGCCAAAGTACAAAGTACAGCTATGCTGGCGGAGGTATGGGCTCTAGTGATTTTTGCACTGCTGCTCCTCTGGTTTTTGACAGAGCGCGTTGACGTTGATTTTTGGCTTCTTAAAACATGTGTGCTTCTGTTACCACTGCCTGCAGCTGGGTCCATTCTTCACCTCGACAGACGCAGTGCCGTTGTGCTGTTATCGTTGAATGTTATGACTGACGTTACCATTCTGATAAATGAAGTCATTCTTTTAAGTATTTTCATTTAATGGGCTCCCACCATCTCACCACCCTGTGGCAGCTCCTGTTTCACACACGTTACTCTGTTGTGTCAGTTTGAGTGCTGTGTTGCCTCCGCTTTCCCCTGAAGCTCTATTACCAATATATCACTTTTTTTTGACATGATAATTGCTCACCTCATGCACTCAACTACTTGGTGTCGTTAATGACTCAGTGGCAGAGATCGCTAAATCTGGGCCTCAAATTCCCATTTTCCTTTTTCTTGGGTAAACGACTGATAAAATTAACGATTAGAAGCTCTGATTTGCCGGACGGTTTCTACACTCGACTTTCAGGTAAACGGATGATGTGAAACCAGCAGATCCTGTCCTGAGATGACAGTGACCTGGTGATCCTTGCTCTACGGCACAGAGAATCTGGTTAAAACTTTTTCTCTGCACGTATGCCCCCGCAGACCATTATTATTGTACCCTGAGCTCCGAATGAATGTCTCCTGAGCTAAAGCCTCTCCGCTCAGCTTCTTATGCGGTGTTTGTGAAAAACCTTCAGATGTACGATTTTCATCGAAAGGCAGAAAGCGGCAGTGCCTGGTGCGGACTGATAATACGCTGAGGTCGTGACACATCTAAAATTACCATTACGGATTCTGCCTTTGTTCCACATGGGAAGAGGAGAAAGGAGTGAATTCAACTGGTGGACAATTTTAGAAGATGAGCAGGGAATTCTCAATGCAGGCAACATTGAGCAGAGTTAAACATTGTTCATTTCCATATTGTAATCTCATTGTAATTATACAAAGCCAGTTGAAAATCTGCAAAGCATCCCTTTAATAAACAAGGCAATCAGAGATAGCAGACCTGGCCCCAGACACGGGCTGACAGACAGAGTTACAGGAACACACACACACACACACACACACACACACACACACGATCATTGCTTAACCTGGCTCCCCCTAGAGGGGGGCCAGGTAATAATTATCCTTACCCATTTGTAAATGTGTTCACATAAGGTGAACAATAGCAGGCATTTAAGGCATGACAAACAGAAATGCTTCAAAGCTTATACGTTGTCAGGAAAACCTGTTGGATATTCATTCATAATTCCTTAATGACTATTATGAACATCTTTATAAATGCATTATTTATGGCCTTTTATCTGTCAGGCGGCTGGTGACATGCTCTATGAGGACGGCAGTCTGAGACTGTAACTGTAGTTTCCAGTGACTCATTGGTTTCCACAAATCCATTTATTTTCTAACAGAAGACAAAATCTGATTGGTTGAGCTGTAGTGCAGAACTGTAGCTCAGTGCATTATGGGATATCACTTCTTTCTATGTAGTCCTTGGTAATGTCTTAGCCACTGCGGCCCAGTGGAGCGTTTATAACCTGGTCTTATTGGCATTCTGCGCTCTTCTTCACTGGCTCATCGAGGTCATCTTGTCTGCTTACTCCCCTCATCTGTGCTCATGGGTAAAGTGGGAGCTGAGGGGGGGTCCGTTGTGCTGTCCTGTCTGCTTAACAGGCTCTTTAAAGGGGAAAACTGACAGGCCCAGTGGAGTCATTGAAATTTATTGGCCCTTGTCTCAGAATGTGATCCTGTCTTTGTACAAATTGGACACTGTATGTGTTTGCGCATGTAAGTTTGTGTGCGCTTGTGTGTGCGGTATGCTTTTTGTACGTCAGTTCATGTGTGCGCGTGCCTGTGTGTGTGATGCGTGTCTCTGTGTGTGTATGTGCATGTGGGGAGCTTTTTCTCTGTCATTTCCTGTGCATTCATGCTAGTTTTATTTTCTAAATGTCTTCAAAGGCAAACAAGAAAATTTGAACTCGCCATTAATATTCTGGACATCGCTGCACACAGCCTCACACTTGGCTCTACACACAACCACACACACATGCGCGCATGCATGCCCACACATACACACACGCTCACAAATGCACACGCGTGTACACACAGGCGCACACACAAACACACAGCCACACACACATGCACGCACACATGTATATACACACAGACATACAGACACACCCAGACACGCAAACAAACACACACAGCCTCACACACTCACACACATACAAACACACGCTACCTCACATACTTACACACAGAAACACACACACGTATACACACGCACATATGCAGACACACACACATGCGCGCGCGTATACACACAGACACGCGTATGTACACACAGGCGCAAACAGACACGCAAACACAGCCTCACACATACACACACACACACACACACACACTCACGTATATACACACAGACACACAAACACACACAGCCTCACACAAACACAGGCACATGCACAGACACACACACACACACACACACTATACCGCAGCAGGTTCCTCAGTCAGGTAAAGCCGATGTCCTATGGTGACCCTTGACCCCCCCGCCCTCCCCCCCTCTCTCCCGGCGCTGCTGTATGTCCCCCTGCCGATTGGCCCTCCTCGCCTGAGCGCCTTCCACAACCATCCGTGCTGTCAGCTCAGGAAATTAGCCCCGACACTATCGGCTGCGAACAGCATCATTATTTATCGATGTTTCCGTGGGAAAAGCGGTTCGGCCACCGCAGGGTGACGGTGAGGATCGGATGTGGCGATGGAGGGTTGAGAGAGGTTGTTTTTACGGTTGCGGTCGGTCAGGTCGGCACCGCAGCATTGTGATACGCACCAGGGTTCCTCCAATTCCCCTCTGTGGGAGAAGCACCATTTCTTAATGTGCACAGAGCGCGCTCAGAAATGAAGGACCAGTGTTCTTTAAGGGGAAATGCCTCAAATACACCCAAAATGTACGAGAGGGGTTTATCTGGGGAATAATGGGCATCTTTTAAAAGCGAAAAAAGGGTAGAAATGAATTGTGTTTTGTTGGCTGGGGGACCCAATGCACAACATGTACATTCTCCTCCAGTCGGCACATGATCCGTTTTCAGCAGCTTCGGTTTTGATATCTTACATCATTGAGCAACATTAGTTGTATTAACCCACTCTGAGGGTTAAGGATACGTCAAAGGATTTTGCCAGAATTTCCGTTACATAACTTCTAATTCACTCCATTAATGAACTTGCCTTCAAATCTTAATTAGAAGCTGCTCAACACTGATGCGTGAAGCTAGACGACATAACATTGATGAGTAAATGCAGCATTATTTTTTTGAGTGCATTAGCAGACACGAGCCCTCCGTCTATCCATCCGTACCCCAGGTAGTGTCTGAAATGGGAGAGGAGTCAGTCTGTCTGTCCGTTCCCCGGTCCGTCTGCAGTCTCATGCGCGTCTGTGTTGCGATGCGGAGCTCATTCAGAAATCTGGGCGGAATACAGACTCGGCTCTTCGCCTGCGCTTGTGCTCTCCGAGCACGTCCGCTTCTCTCCGCATGGAAACCCAGCAGTGCGGTGCAAACCGGGTCATTTCAGGAAACGGCCGAGGGGCTAATGATTTTTGAAAAGTCTCGGCTCGCTTGTCACCTTTTCCGGAGCCGGGTCAGGGGATGTCATTGACTCGAACGTTTCTGGATCAACGTGCCCTCGCATTATTTAGTCCACTGTCGCAATTTGGACGATTTTAACTCTGCCGCACTCACCGGTGCACTTTAAAAATGCATTTTTCTCCCTCTGATAACCAGAATTGGAAATGCATTCATGCAGTCTTTTCTCTCCCCGTCGGCTTCACACACACACAGTTGCTCAGACGCAGATGGACAACCACACACACATTTCCATACATGCGCAAATGTCCCCAAACACACTCGCTGACCTGCAGACGCAAACACGGATATTACGCATCACAATGAACTGTGGGTGAGAGAGACACGTGTGTGCGCGTGTGTGTTCGCACGGACTTGCGTGTGAGCATGTGTCTGTGCGTGCGCATGTGTGTGTGTGTGTATGTGAATCCAGTGAAGCTTGGATGAAATCATGCCGTTCCCTTTGATAAATATGAGAGACAGAGACAGAGAGAGAGAGAGAGAGAGGGGTAGAGAGAGAGAGAGAGAGTTATGAATTCAGATAGAGCCACAGCTCACACTAACCCATTCAGAATCACACTCCAGTCCCCCAGTCCACCCTTAACCTGGGAGCCACACCGAGCTCCGCCCCCTCCTGGCCAGCCAATGGAGTGCGGGAATTCCCTGGTATTCCCTTGTGAGTGACAGACAGTCCCTGAAAAACGGGAGTGAGACCGCAGCCCTGTCTGGCGGCTGAGAACCACCCCTGCTGCATCCCAACCGCACACACTGTCACACCCTCCATCAAAATTAACACTGCCACCCCTCCTTTCCTCCAGAAAACCACTCCCAACACTCCCTCCCTCCCCTCCTCTCTCTCTCTCTCTCCCCCTCTCTCGCTCACACACACACACGCGCTCCACGTCTGGACTAGTTCCTGCAAGGGGGGGGAAAAAAGCTCTGTCATCTGCTGTCTCAGTGAGCGCGTGCGACTCTGGAGAGAGGAGGTGTGGGAGAGAGAGAGAGGTTGAGAGGGAGAGAGAGAGGAGGGGGATAGAGAGAGAGAGAGAGGGGGATAGAGAGAGAGAGAGAGAGAGAGGGGGATAGAGAGAGAGAGAGAGAGAGGAGGGGGATAGAGAGAGAGAGAGAGAGAGGAGGGGGATAGAGAGAGAGAGAGGAGGGGGATAGAGAGAGAGAGAGAGAGAGCGGTGGGGAGGTGGGGAGGAGAGGGGCAGAGCCCGAGGAGTTGCAGGAAGGGGACCCACCATGTGGAAGCGGCTCGGACTCGGGGTCGGACGCAGACGTCCGCACTGACGGAGGGAGATGGGCTCGGCTCTGGGGAGGAGAGAGGAGGAGGTGGGGAGAGTAGCCGCTGGGAGGAGGTCCGGGAGGAGCAGGAGACAGAGGAGGGACAGGGAATCTCCATCCCGAACGAAGGTATCCCTCGTCCCCGCCGCGGTGCGATCGATAGGGGGATTCCGCAGTGTCGCCCTGCAAACTGAGGCTCTTTCATCTCTGTGTGTGCAGTATGAGCGCGTAAGAGTCTGTGTGTATGTGCGTGTGAGAGTCTGTGTGTATGTGCGTGTGAGAGTCTGTGTGTATGTGCGCGTGAGAGTCTGTGTGTATGTGCGCGTGAGAGTCTGTGTGTATGTGCGTGTGAGAGTCTGTGTGTATGTGCGTGTGAGAGTCTGTGTGTATGTGCGTGTGAGAGTGTGTGTATGTGCGTGTGAGAATCTGTGTGTATGTGCTTGTGAGTGTCTGTGTGTATGTGGGTGTGAGAGTCTGTGTGTATGTGCGTGTGAGAGTCTGTGTGTATGTGCGTGTGAGAGTCTGTGTGTATGTGCGTGTGAGAGTCTGTGTGTATGTGCGTGTGAGAGTCTGTTTGTATGTGCGTGTGAGAGTCTGTGTGTATGTGCGTGTGAGAGTCTGTGTGTATGTGCGTGTGAGAGTCTGTGTGTATGTGCGTGTGAGAGTCTGTGTGTATGTGCGTGTGAGAGTCTGTGTGTATGTGCGTGTGAGAGTCTGTGTGTATGTGCGCGTGAGAGTCTGTGTGTATGTGCGTGTGAGAGTCTGTGTGTATGTGCGTGTGTGTGTTCGTGTGGTTGAGAGATGCGTCCAGTTGCTGTCTGCTCGCCACGGGACAAACACGTGCTCTTTCTTTAAGGATCTGTTTCTGGCCCGCGGGGAAGTCGTTTCCGTCTGTCGGGGCGTTTCAGGGAGTTACCGCTCGGTCACCGTTGTACGCCTCAGCAGGGGAATCCTGAAGTTGGTATGTGGGGGTGGAGTGAACCAGTTTTTGAGCAGAGGTGTCTGAAATTTAAAGCAGTCTGTCCATCTCGTAGAGCTTCAGTTAGCGACAGGCGACCGCTCTTTGACGAGCGAAGCATCACAACATGCCGTTTGATCATCCTGGCGACACTGAACTCAATAATGACAATAATCCTGAAACTGTTCGACCGATGCACTGACATCTCTGATGCGCAAACTGCTTTAGTCCGCAGTGGTATTTCCTGGGTCCCTGTCTTTATTTTTGTCAATGATTTTATTTGAATCTGCATTTCCTCTAATTTGTGTCATAGTGACAATCGGTGTGACGTTAATTTCAATAAGTCTCATGTTCTCATGAATCAAGCGCAATTGCATGACTGTCTGGCTTTTATTTTGGAGAACTGGACACCTGTGTCGGCAATGAAACTGCAGTTATCGACACCTGATAAGATCCATCATTATCCCAGTGTTTGGGCCCATCTGTTCGTCTGCTGTGATCTGTGTTGAATTAGTGTGATACACTTTCAGAAAAAATGCATTAACCCTTAGAGCACTAAATGCAGCTTTTGTCGCTCAGTGATGTAAGATATCAAAGCTGCTGAAATCCTGTCATGTGGCAACTTGTTTAAAAGAGCTCCCCTGCAGAAGAGCTCTTTTTAATAAGTGGCCGCATGATAGGTTTTCAATAAGCACAAGATAATTAAATTTAGATTTAAAAAAATATATATTTCAGCGCTCTAAGGGTTAATATCCTGCACACCTTTAGAACTCCCTAGTATGCACATTCCTGTACTAAAAAAGCAGACTTTTCAACGCAAACTCTGTAAAAAGTAACACAAAATGTGTCATCCTTAAGCAGACGTGAAGGTGTGTTTTAAGAAAAAAAAAACAGGTTATGTGTTGTTTTTGACTCATTTTTATTAGGGCACAACTCCTGAACATTTTGTTTCTAATACAACACTCCATTAAAGATGAGTTACATTTGACGCAAACCAGGATCTCTTTGCAGTCCTCGTAGTAAAATTTGCAGTGTTAATTATACTCTGATGGAGCAGATACAAGTCCAAAAGGGACTGTACTGTGGCAGATGGCTTCACGCTGAGAATTTATCTGCGTTCTCTTCATGACGCCTTTGCCGTGCTCGGATGTGGCGGATCCAGCCATACGTACGTTGATACCCCACTGGCTGGGAGAGTACGTTCCAGAGGTCAGAAAGTCGTGACCTGACCATGTGTTTGTTGCAGCTGTAACCTCAGTCAGCTGACTTTACTAATTCATTCTGCCTTCTGGCTGGAGCGCTGCACTAATTGACTGTGCTAATTAGCAAATTCTGGTGCACTAAATTTAGGGATCTTTTACATCCTGATCCTGGATTTTATACATATCTTGGTTACCATCCAACTGTGCCGCAGTCTGTGTTGTGATGCATCAGAGTTACCAGACTCCGGCAAGACAGCGACAGATTGGACCAACAAAGCTCACAGACACAGTTTACCCCCGCAAATTCAAATGCATAGTTTTATCTGTTTTCAAAACAAGCTGCGTTTTCAGCATTTGTCAGATGAAGCATTTAAACTGTTTTTAACCTTTAGAGCACCTAAGGCAAATATTGTTACTCAATGATGTAAGATTTCAAAATGGAAAACCTATCATGTTGCAACTTGTTTGTAAGAGCTCCCACGGGGGAACTCTTTTAAACAAGTCACCACATGATTGGTTTTCAACAGCACAAGATGCTTAAATGTTTATATACTGTATATATTTTTTATTTTTCTTCAGCACTCTAAGGGTTAATAGAGGATCTTTTCGCTGACAGATTAAACAATAAAACTGTTGAAGAAACCCTCCGATTGCGCGATTGGTCGACCGAGAGAATGTGTTCTTTTGACCTTCCCTTCTACGAATGCAGTGGCAGATGTGAAATTGAGCATAAAATTCATGAGAAAATTCCATCTGGGGACCGAGCTGACTCCTGAAGCCCTTCGGTTGAGAGGCGGGATCCTAAATGCCATGAATTGTTCACAGCAGACTCTTTCATCTGTTCCTCTGGTTCCTCTGCTCTCCCTTGCAATCTTATGCTCATCCTTTTCTAGAACCTTCCACTGAAACATTGTCAGCTTTTTCCTTTGCTTCTGAGAGTGTCTCATTTGACCCACAAGTGTCTCCTCAGCTTTGACCAGAGATCTGACTGTAGTTTCAGGACCTCGCTGCTCGCGTTCGCTCCATGTGCTGTCTTCCTGTTCATTCTTTAGTCAAGGGTTGGAGATTTTCGAAAGTATTTCTGCAATTGAGTTTGCACAACAAAAACCATTGAAAATAAAAATGCATTTTTTCAGCAATTTTCCAAATACTGAATAACCATATGAAAGTCCCAAGCTTAGAATTTCATACAATTTTCAGGATTTCATTATCTTATCATTTTTCACTGTTTGTTTCCAACCGCATTCAGGAAAATTATTTCGGTTTCGGTATGAGGTAATTTGGCACCAGTGGGCATTAATTAAAATGGTCAATTATCCCGTCCATCTGTGATCTGTGTCTTTTCACGCGTGTTAGTGGGGCGCGTCCATCGCAGTTTGAAAAAAGTGTCTGCAAATTAACGTCAATCTAATCAACACCCTTTCGACCTACTGTTCCGCTGAAGGTCTTATCGGTAACATTTTACAATAAGGGTACAACAATTAACATTAAGTAACATTGGTGAATTAGCAGGTAACTATTGCGTTAGACAGCTGAATAAGCATTATGCAACCATAATTTAACATTTATTAATTTCCTGTGTTTCCCTTATTGTGAAGTTAAAAACATCCCTTAAGCATCCCTTATGGAGCACTTCAAACTGTAAAACCATAATGTATCATTAATACCTTAGTTGATGTGAATATCATTTGTAAATGATCACCAGATGCATTAGTTAAATGTTAATTACCTGTAATAGCTTATTACTAATGTTAATTGTTGTACCCTTATTGTAAAGTGCGACCGACTTATCTTACTTGGATTATTTAAAGCGGGAATACTGCGGAAGCTTGTTCTTCCCTGACTGCCATTTCATGGTGACTCCTCTCCGTTCCCAGGTGACAGTGCTCCTTAATGAGGACGCCACCCTTGATTTGTCCTCGCAGTTGAGATGAGTTTTGGGCCGCTGCCCGCACTCCTGCAGAAGAATCTCTTCTTACCTCCTCCCTGGGAATATATTCGGAAAAAAAATAATCTTAAACGCTGCCGAAAAGTCTATATTCTCCTTTGAGAGACAGTAATGTAGTATTTTTGTTGGGACTGGTACAGGTGTGGATTGAATCAGTTCTGGGGTGATTTTTAGGGCTGTAGTTCTGTGGTTATTAGGGATGGCTATACTGGCAAGTGCCTGTCTGACCCCTTCAGAGAAATTTTAATTGGAGCCACAATTTTTTTTTGTGCTTTTGTGATTGTGGTTTATATATTTCAAGGTCAAAGCCAGTCAAGCTCAGTTCAGTTTTATTTGTATAGCGCTTTTCACAGAAAGACTGTCACAAAGATGCTTTACAGTGAGAGATGAAGTTACTGAAAGGGCAGTGCCCAGCCTATTCCCCACTACAGCAAATCAGGCAAAAAAAACTCCCAGTAGGGAGAAAAATCCTCAAACAGTGGTGAGAAAAAACTCCCCAGTGTGAGGAAATCTCAGGGGGAACCCGGCTATAGTGGGGGAGCCCATCCTCTGCGTCCTTGCTAGTTAATAAAGTTAAATAAAAGTCCATTAAAACTCATGAAAACATCCAAGCAGTGGCGTCTGTAGCTCCAGAAAGTTGCGAGGCAAGGATGGGGCAGAACTGGATCAGGACCGGATCAGGACCACAGCAGGGCAGTAGCAGCCAGTGACCACATGGTGAGGGACTGGGTTTGGACGGTCCACGGACTCTGTGTTCCAGAGGGAAAAAGATCCCCACAAAAGGACAGAAAGAAAAGGGGACAGGGTGGGGGGCGTTGCCACTGGATAAAACTACACACACTTAAATAAAATCCTGCCTTGTGTCAGGTACCAAGTTACAATTCCGGAGCAACTAGTTGAAAAACAGTCAACACTCCTCCATCCACTTACTGCAGCAGACGCCCTATATTTCATCCACTCCTTGTGCGGTATTTATGTTGGTCCACATTAGAAGCACATCAGAACCACTTCATGGATCTGACTCAATGAGTTTGTTTGTTTTTCATTTTTCACAATGTTACTGTACTTCTGTTACCATGGCTTATTTATCTTAATCACAGAACTCATCCAAATCATAACAAGGTGTTAAAACTGTGGTGATAAACATAACTTAACTGTGCTGCATGTTTGACTCTTAGTCAGCAAGCATACCTGTGTTTCTGTGGAAGATAAATGCCTTCTCCAGTTGAACGTACTTGCCCTTGTGTATAAAAACAGTTGTTTTCCTCAGCTGAAGCCCTGACTCCTATTTTTGTCTGTTTATGTTTTGCTGCCCTTATAAATTTCAGAGAAAATGACAGTCACAATTGTTTTGGTTGGGAATATGCAGCAACAATAATGATTAAAAAAATCTAAAACATCTGGTAATATTTATGGGTTACAGATATCACTTGAGTCAGTAAATGGAAAAGCAGAAAGTAATGGCTTTGTTATTGTATCAGCGAAACAGTTTTAATATATTGGATATTAATGGATATCCATCAATATTATGGATTCATCGACGGCACGTTCTGAAACGTTATGGTCTGCCGCAAATGCTTTGTCTGAAAGCGATAACTCTGAAACTATTTTATGGATCCTTTTCAAATTTTAGAAGCCTTTAGATTTTTTCAAGACAGAGAAGCATCAGTCCAAGTGAAGGCATCCAGAAAATCAGAAAATTCCTGGGTCACCCCCTCAGAAATTTCTCAAAAAATTCATATAGGTAACTCTGGAGGACTTATGAAATAATGCCAAGTATTAGACCAATATCCCTAATAGTCTTGAAGAGATGGCCTGTCACAATTTTAAGTTTTTTTTTTTTTTTTGACGAAATAGTGTTTCGTCCAACTTTGGGCTTCCACTGCTCCTCTATTATTTAACCTGCAGATCAGATTTTTGTTCTCTCTGTCCAACTCTTCCCCTAGAATCAGAATTTCTGGTCAGATTAGGTGTATCTACATTGGTTGCTCCACAATAGGGCTCCAGGTCAATGCAGAAATCTCTTAAAATTCTGCTCCATTTAATGGCCAGCAGAAGGCGATGTCGGCGGTTGCAGAAAGAAGTTCAATGCTATAGAAGCCTATGAGAAAATGACCCAGCTTTCTCACCTGATTTATTATTTCAATTATGATTTTCCACATTATTTTATGGTATCTATTGCAAGTCTCAAGTCTCCTTTGATACATCATGATGTTCATTTTTGTAAATTATGGTCCCAAATAGACTAGAATACAGAATAAAGCCAGAATATGTTTTAGGGGGCGTGACTATCCTCTGGTCCTCGTCTGATATGGTCAGATCCACATGCAGATCCACCCTTCGCTCCTCCCTGGATCCTCTATTAACACTCTCATCCAATAGGAATCACATCTGATTTCAAAATGACAAAATGGAGCTGATCAAATTGCCAAAATTGAAGCTTCCTAAACGGTATGCGGAAACCAATCGGCGACGTCACGGTTGCTTCGTCCATCTTTTGATACAGTCTATGGTCCTGAAATGTTTGGTGAGCAGTGATTGATTGGAAGAAGTAGTGGGAAAGTCTGTGCGGACGGAGTCAAACGAAGCGTCAGTGCGGTTGTAGCTCTGAATTGTACTGATGTCACTCATTCATGGTCTGAAGATCAGAGCTTCTGCAGCCTGAGTGAAGCTCCAGTTATTCCAACACCAGCTGTGGGTTTTGTGGCGCATTATTGCTCTGTCTTTTCGCTGAGCTAATTAGTCCCCCGACACTTGACGGGTGCGCGAAGGGACTGTTGATTCAGGCATTGTCCACCCGTGCGTGCGTCTGTCCGGATCGCTTCTGGAGCACATCTCTGACACTCTCTACAGTGGCCTTTTGAAATTGCTTGCATATTTTGGCCATACACTCCAGTTGTGCCTTTCGAATGTTTTGCGTCCGTAAGTCTGTTCGTGTGTCCGTATATGCGTGTCTGTCCGATCTTTGGCGGCCGACTTTTGCTGTCTCTGACGCCAGTGTGTGTGTGTCTTGACGTAATTACTTTGACAATCCTGAGGTAAAGACGCTATAGTTCTCCTGATGAAGCCGTGCGTGATGGTGTTCCACTGATTCACAGTCCCTAAACACCCAGCTCCTGCTATTTATACCTGTCATTAAGACATTTGTGATGTCGCTGTCCTTATGAAATGTGTCACTCTGTGAGACTTTGAACACCCACGGTGGTCGGGCCACTGACCGGTTTTTCATCTTCCTGCTGTAGATAATACATATAAATGAATCGACACCAGAATTATCATTTTGCAGTGAGGTTTTAATGGCCAATCTTTTGTGTTGTAACTCATGCTGTTTCAAGACATCATCTGTGTTCTGTCAGTTTTTTTCGTCAATTTTGTTCTCTCTCAATCTCTCTCTCTCACTCCCTAAATCTCTCTCTTGCTCTTTCATGCTCTGCTTTTCCATAATTTGGCAGTGGACTGACGGTGGTCAGCATTCCTGCAATTTCCTGAGATTCTCAGCATTGACACGTGTCCCAATTCTGCTCTTGCCAAACCACTGCTGTCAGTTCCCTTGTGTAACTCTGGAAGTAAAAATGTTCAACTGCCCTCATGGAGGTCTGGAAATACAGTACAATAGTTATTTTTGTTGTTTGTAGAATTACAATGACATTTCGGGTATTTTCCATGAGCGCTATGGGGCTTGTAGAAAGCCCCAGACCTGGCAAGGCTATCCTCATTCGGCTGAGCCAGTGGATCGGTTCCCTGGCCGGGGCCTGGCGGGGTTCTGAAAGGGACTTGCTGAGGTCAGGTATTTCAGTGAGAGCAGAACGGCCGAGAGCTGCCTGGCTCGGTGCGGCTGTTGTCATGGTTTAGAGGTGTAGTTCCTCATTCCTTCTCCTGGAGGGAGTGGTTTTGGTTTTAGTGTTGCGACAGGTGATGTCAGTCTGCGCTAGTCTATTTAAATCACACCTTTTCCTTTCTTCAGCACTTTAATGTCGCCATTTGGGTTGTGCTTAAGCCAGCATTTGGAGGTTTTTTTTTGTAAACTGCTCCAGGTTTGCTTTTTACGAGGCCTCATCATAGGATTCGCCTGTCGTCTTTTTCAAGCCTAGTGGTTCAGAGTCCAGGCTTATGCGCCTTTTGCTATATATTCTAATTTAGTTTAGACCAGGAAGAGCAGGTTGATGTCTTCCCGAGTCGTTTGATTTAACCAAATTCATTTTCTTTTCACTTACCCAGAGCCTTGCTCTGTAGTTTTGGGCTCTAGTTATTTTAATTATTTGTCTCTCAGGCCAGGTTGTGGCTTCTAGGTTCCCTGACATTATCCTTTGTTATTTTTTCCCTTTCGTCTTAGTCTGTTCGCAGATTTAGGAG
This sequence comes from Gymnothorax reevesii, assembly GCA_029721435.1. Lineage (NCBI taxonomy): Eukaryota > Metazoa > Chordata > Actinopteri > Anguilliformes > Muraenidae > Gymnothorax > Gymnothorax reevesii. Next base: position 18,500,278 of record CM056579.1, on the reverse strand, counting down.
CTGCCTTGTTTTTAGGTAGTTTTTAGACTTCCTTATTCTGCTCATGGATCTGTGTTTACACACAACCCCGCTACAGCTGTTGGGCCCCTTAACCTGCCTTGGTCCCAAAGGGGGGCAGTGGGGTTTGTCTAATCAATCTATGAGGACTGGGGAGGAAAGTGCCGGTAATAAATGTCATGTAAATAAGTTTAATGGAGAGCAGAAGCCATTGAGCACTGGCGTCACCTTTTAGCATCCAGCCATCGGTAGAGCACTTCCTTCAAGGTGAAATGAAGCAGCTACCCAATCCACGTCTAATCACATCTGATGTCCTGCATCAAGTTTCCAAATGAACCAGTTTTGCTGGCTAATGCTAGCGTTCAATCCATTTTATGAATGAAAGAGACAGAACATAGCTTGCCCAATCAATCTTGACTTTATTTTGCTTACCCTTGATGTTCATCATCATGACTTATGATGTCCAGGCTATAATGTTATTTGGCCTTTTCTGTTATGAGCCCCATTTATGACCCAAACAATATCCTTTCTTCACTTCACTGAAGTGTTAGCTAAACTGTCACTAAGCACCATTGACTTGATATATGCCTGCTGCCATATTCTATGTAACTTGCCGACAAAATATATGAAAGGTTTTGGTTCAAAACGAGACATATCCTGTGATGGACCGTGGGGCAAGAAGCTACATTTTTAGCTCGCCGGGACGAATGTCCGGAGAGCTATTGTCGTACCCCCGGTGTCCGCGTCCGTCCGCGTGCAGAAAAACTTTAACCTTGCCCCGGCGAGCTTTGTTGTCTTTCTGACAACTCTTGTTTGCAGTACAGATACTCGTGCTCTCTATATTCCTGACTAGAGATGTGACCCCAAACTCAGCTTTCTCTCCTCTCCTGAATATACCGTGGGTTTTCTTCTACTCTTCTGGGTAATTTAACCCAAAAACGCATAAATTAACATTTATATGTAAGGCCTGTTGTTAGCATTATGGCGCATACTCTCTTTGTTTGCACCACCGTGGAAACACACTGGGGGGAATAATCAAAAATTTGCATGTGACACGAGAAACAATACTGCGAAAAAAAAAGCACTGACAGTAATTTGATGGTGATGCTATCACACTAGCCTCTAGGAGAGCTTAACAACATTCGGATGAAAGAATGTATTATCGATTCATGTCTGCTCGTAGCGAATTGATTCAAATTCATTCAATGAAGTTAGTCTCAGAACTGAACTCAATCTGTTGACTTTAATGAGAATTCTCGATCTTGGTCATTGAATACACTGCATATCATCCATGTATATTTGCCACTCGCTAGGATTTTACATATCATGTGAAAGGTCAACCGCTTACGTTTTCCTGGAAACAGGTGGTTTTACATGAATGCATGCAAACATATTGTGAGGGTTTTACGAAATGAACCAAGAGCAAACACCAGTAAAATGCAAAAAGGAGGCTTTATTTCTGAGGGGGGAAACCCCCCAACAGAGCTGGCAACAGTACAATGTCCGCAATCCAAAATCAGAATCCAAAGGGCGAAATCCAGAGTCATACACAGGGCACCAATCACAAGAAATCGTAGTCAGACAAAAGAGGTCAAAAAACAAGAATGCGGCAAAAGTACAGGGAGTAGGCAAAGCTCGATATCAAAGACGGTCCAGTCAGAAAGATAAACACTGAGAGATCAAGGCGAGAAACGTGGCACGAGAAAACTAGGGAGAACGATCTGACAAGAAAGTGTACCAAACAGACATCTTATATACACACCCGGGGTAAACACATGACCAGGGAGAACAGGTGCAATCAGTGGGAACAATGATCAGGGAGAGACACATGAGGGATAAACTAATTACATGAATTTGGCTGTAGCCCAAACGCAGACAGGGATCACAAGACAAACCTAAGTACAAAACAACAGCTCCGGTTAAGGAGTACTAAAGTGCCTAGATAAAAGAAAAGGAAAGCACAAAGTATAAGTGGAAATCCACAGAAACTTGCAGCAGAGATAATTAGGGATAGGCAAGGAGGCGGAGACTAGAATTGGGCGACAGCTGAGAGATCATTAGTCAATTAGTAAGTGCAGCTATACAATCCCAAGTGCTTGTTAGTAAGTTAGTCCAAATATACAAGGTTAGTGTGGATTAGTATTTAGCAAAAACAATAAACTGTTAGTATGTGTTAGTAAGACAGTAAAAGAGAGAGGAAGGAAGAACACGAGATAATGAAAGAAGATTGAAACCCAGAAACCAATAAATCACCTGAATGAGTGGCACACAAGACAAGGGACCGTGAGCAAAGATACACACATGACAAGACAGGGGAGACAAAGTGCAAAGCATGGAAAATAAACATGGCATGAAACATGGCTATGAAAACAAAACATGGCATGGAGACTGATAACCAAAACATGAAAATAATAAAACAGGAAATCCTTAATACCAAATACACAATACATAATCTAAGAATGGACAGACAAAGTCAGTGGTCTCTAAACACAAGAATCAATCATCATAGCACTTGGCCAGGCACAGAACTTAAACATGAGAGCAGAATCACAACACATATCCTTTAATTGCGAAGTCAAACACAAGCACACTAACAAACGTAGTACATCCAGTTACTTAAACGCAAAGCAAAATTACAGTAGTTACTATGCTCTGGATTTGAAGTGATTGAAGACAGAAAATATTAAAATGCTGTTAGTGTGGGATGTCTAAATCATCTCATTATGGTAAAGTCAACAGTAAAAGATGGCTGACTCTTTTAAAATCATTCAGGGATTGAGTAATCTGTGTGGGGAAAGATTAGCCGTTTGCACTGCGCTGCAGTGCAGAGGTGACTATCACGTCGCAGGTTCGAGCCCCGTCGTACCCACCGGCAGGGGTCAGCAGCTTTTTTCAGAGTAGCGCACAATTGGCTATGGCGTTACAGGGTCTCAAAAAGGGAAGGGACTGCCGGAATTGGGATGTAAAAAATCAGCTTTGTTCGTTGCTCCAGCGCCTCCTGTTGTCCGTCAGGAAGACTCCGGGTTGGTTCATGTCCGGGTATCCTTCGCCGTCGTTCTGAACTTGCGCAGATTCAACCGATGAGTGTATTAGAATCAGTGGCAGACAGGCACGTGCTTCGGAGGTGAGCCGTGAACTGTCTCACTATCCTGAGTTGGCAACAAGGGGTCCCATACGAGCAAGCTTTGTACATAGTTCCCCAATTGGGCATTCCAAATTCGGGCGGGATTGGAGATAAAAAAAAAAAAAAAAAAGATGAGCAGTTTCATCATTTCTACTCTGCAGCAATATCATGTGATAGCAACAGCCCTTGGATGGGTACAAACATAAGTGTGAAATGGTGCCGGTTAGTGATAATGCAATCCAATCTGACCGCATGACAGAGATACAACACCAACACTGAAACCACGAGTGCGAGTGAGTATGAGGGATATAAGTTCCAATATTGAGGTGAATATCTCCTCCCATACGGCATTTCACATTGCAAATAGTTTTTTTTTTAATTGTCAATATGGTGCATCTCCATGGAGATGATTAGGTCATGACCTCACACTAATCTGTCGAATGAGCTCGGGGCTACAGGCTGTGCAGTGAAGCTGTGGCGTAAACACTCAAACAGGTGGAGTCAGGAAGATTAGGTATACGCTCGGCACTGTGCCCGCATGAGTACATGGATCCTGAAGAAGTCCGTAGCCCTCGACTGACCCTTCCTGTGAAGGAGTCAGATACCTTGTTTTGAACTGGGATGTCCTGCGCCAGGCGTACTGCTACAGTTGTGGTCCTCACTGCAGAATATGCAATACAATAACCAATAACCAGTCTGAACGGCTGTTGACCTCTGGTAGGCTAACAGTTGGTTGTTTTGGCTCCCCTCCAATGATTTTTTTGTTATGTGGGGGCCACCTCTTCCATTTCTGTTGCCATGCACTCCGATGGCGTCCAGGTTTTTGCCCAGGTCTGCATCTGCCAGCGCTGCATTCATGGCACAAAAGGCAGACTGGTATCTAGAGCGGAGGGTGCACTCGAGACAGAAACACAAAGCCTGACGCGAGCGGGATAAACTGCGACCAGCAGGCGCGAAAACCCTGGGTTCAGCTCCGCATCACGTATCGATCGGCATGTCGTGGGGAGACGGGGAACCCTGCAGCAGATGGGCACAGGTCAGATTCAGCCCCCTGCTCCCTGTTATAGTGATGCTGCTGTTTCAAACCGGGAGATCGAGGACAGTAAACCCGCCGCAGTGTGGATCGCCACCGGCGTGCTGCCTTTTACAAGACTTTCGGGATTGACTCGTGAATGCAACTGCAGCAGAAATGGTACAAATCGTGCGGGAAGCTTCGTGAATTTGGGTTAAAGGTTCAGATGGATCATCAGTGCAGAGTTAACCCTTTAACCACCATAATCTTTTGGCAGAGCACATTTTGAGTCACTGTATCTAATTGAAGGATGCGTTGACTTAACCTGATTGGTTTTTGTTCGTATGTTTTGCTGAAAAAATCCAATCAGTGAAGTTCAACAAATCTTTTAATTTGGTACAGTGGCTCAAAATTCAGTCCACAGGGAGTTCGAGTCAATAGCTAATGGGTTCAAATTTAGAGAGGACCTCTTACCGAATCTTTTATGTCTTTCTTGAGACATTGTGAATTTGCCAAAAGGCGAAGGGCATTATTTAGGGTAGCATTTGTTTGTTTGCCTGTGTGTTTGCCGGAGGTCCAGCTCAAAAACGGTTTGATCAAATCACATAAAACTTTCAGGAAAGATGTGCTGCGGTCAGATCATGACTAAATTTTGGACCTAATTGGGTCAAGGTCACCAAAAATGGGAAAATTGCTATTATTTGCAGTTCATTTGTAGGTTGTTATTCTCTCAGTAGTATTTTTGTGTGCAGTGAAGTGCTGCGATTTTCGTTCCACGCCTGTGGTCCTTATCATGTAAATGGGCGAGTGTGCATCTGGCGCTGTTCATGGAGTGACTTGAATGAGTAGGAAACCTCTGAATAAACACATTGTGGTCTTCTTTGTGGTTTTAATTCAACATAGTTTATTTTCCTCCCATGAGGACAACCTTCTCTCCCTCCTGCTACGCACACGCTGGAAAACTGTGTCAGCAGTCTGAAGTGTAGCCACGGCAACATCTGTTTTCATTCCCCCGCTGTTTCTGAGACAACCGGCGTGGCATTTGCTATGAGGGCATCGCAGGTACCCGGCGTTTTCTCTTATGTAGGAGCGACGGATGTGTGGTGTTAATCGGAGGCCCATGCATTGACTTTGAATGTAATCTGTCGTGCGAAAAATTTGTTTTGCGTCCTGTGTGAAAGCGGCTTCAGAGAGGGTCTCTGAAAAAGACATGCTGACAAACCTGTTTGGAATTCATTTCTGCTCATTTTTATTTCTTTTCTCATTCTTTTTGTTGTACATTTTCTTTTGTTTTCTTGACATATTCCCGGTAATTATATCATATTTACCTCTCTTTTTGTTTGCTGCAGAAAAATACATAATACTTATATTAAGTATAGGAACATAATTAACATAAGTACTCAGTCCCGGAGCTCAGCCAACTAATTAGCAGAAATTTTTTGAACTGAAATTGAACCGAGAATCCCAGATTATTGCAATTATGTTTTAAGCAAATGATGAGTTTAACTGTTTATTATCATGAAACCAGCACTGTCAAGCTCTTCCTGCTTAAGGCCCAGTCGCACAGCCGATCACGCACGAATCACTCACAAATCACGCACAGATTGGGTTTGTGCGTGCTTGTGCGTTGAGAAATTGACCAATTTTTCAGGGTGTCGGGGGTAGAAATCTCGGACGAATCACGCATGAATCGCGCATGAACCACGCATGTATCACTTACAATCACTGACATATCGCGCACGTGGACGCATAATAGCAAACACGGTGCAGTATTCCACGAACATTCGACGCACGCCCGACGCATGAATCACCGGCGGAGCACGCACGAAAAACGCACCTTCGGCGTCACTATCGCTTCGGTTCAGCGCATATAAAAAGCGGTGAACGACGGGAGTTCACCGCTCAGTACCTTTCGCCAATCAAGAACACTTCAAGAGATGCCACCCAGGAAAGCTCGCTTGCCCTCAAAGACAAGGGTGCAGAAGAAGAAAGCTGCTGAAGAAGAAGTCCATGTAGATCCACCAGAAGCTGCTGCTGCTGAAAAACCTGCTGCTGGTGCTGCTGCTAGGAGGTCCCGTAGGTCTGGAATGGCAAAAGTGCCCGAAATGGCTGCTTTTATATGCCAAAATACATACGTGAGTTGTCAGTGGTTCGTCAGTGGAACATCAGTGAATCATCAGTTTTCTGTCAGTCAGTCGTGCGTCGGAAATGCGTCACTCGTCAGTGGATGTGCGTCGTTATGCGTTTTCCGTCAGTGATATGTCAGTTATTCGTCAGTTTTATAATTGATTGTCAGTGGATGTCAGTGGAATGAACGTGATACGTGCGCGTTTCATGCGTGATATGAACGCGGGGCATCAGTGGACGGACATGGACGTGCGCGGATTCAAACCAGTTCTGACGCATAAGCACTGACGGCCGACGAGTGTCCCGCGCATAGTTACGCATACTCGACGCATAAACTACGCATGCCGACTCATTAATTACGCACACCAACGCACAGTTGTGCGTCGGAACATTTTTGAACCGTTCAAAACTCAAAATCACGCACAAACCGGCTTCGATGCACATCCACTTACAATCACTGACAGTCCACGTTCGTTCCACCTACGAATTACGCATACGACGTACGCTCCGCGCAGAAACGAAAATCTGTGCGTAATTCATGCGTAATTCATGCGTTTTCGCTGTGTGACTGGGCCTTTAGGTGGCTGGACCACTTCCAGTTTGGCTGCAGGAAATTGGCTCGGACGTGTATATATGGATATGGCACAGTTTTTGTAACCCCTCATCTGAAGTATGTAACCCTTATCCTGGAGGGTTCTAGTGTCTGCTGGTTTTTGGTGACACTCTGAACTTATTTGATCAATTAAAGCAGCAGATTATGCAGGTGACTCACCTCACCTGGTGTAACGGATTTAATTGGGTGGTGGAATTAGAAACCAGCACGGCCCGTTTCTCACCAGAACCAGGTTGGGTCACCCGACCCTACTGCGCTGCATATCCCTCCACTGAAACCAGAAGGAACGGCACAGCGTGGTTGTGCAGTGGTTAGCACTGTCATGTCACAGCACTAAGGTCATGGGTTCAAATCCTGGGGCCTTTCTGTGTGGAGTTTGCATGTTCTCCTCGTGTTCGCGTGGGTTTCCTCTGGGTACTCCAGTTACCCCCACCCACAAAAACATGCATCATAGGAACATTCCAATCAGTACCCCTGACCAAGGCACTGCCTTTAGAACTGGAGTTGGTCCCCAGGCGCTGCACTGTGGCTGCCCACTGCTCCTAACTATGGGATGGGCTAAATGCAGAGAACAAATTACCCTACAGGGTTCAATAAAGTATATCTTATGGAACAGAGTGAGGTTGTCGCCCTAGCATTAAACAGCGGTTGATGCTGGAATGGAGTTTAATTGCAGTTGTTGTCTCAAACATATCGTCACGGTTCTGAGGAAGTGTGTTGATTGCATCCGCTAAGGGCGTCTTCATGAAGTGCCAAATATGCCATTCATTATGTCAGCGCTGAGCTGCATCACCGGAGACAGCTACGATAAGGGCAATGATCCCGCTGCTCGTCAATTTAAAACCGTGAAAGATTTCAGGCTAGTAGAATGACAGCAGGATAGTTCTGAAATGTCAGGTCTAACAGTGAACATGCATCAGTCGATTTTGGCCTGGACGTGCACCATAACAGAACATTTTGGGTGGTTGACAGCCCCGTGGCTGAGGTGATGGGCTCGGGGCCATGGGCGCTAGTAGTTTAAGCCCCTCTCTTGCCTTGAGCAGGGCCCTTCACCCCCCACTGACCAAAGCTCCACAGTCACCAGTAAGTCCCTCAGAATGAAGGCATCAGTTAAATAACAGTAATGGTGTCCTTACCATCACCTCTCAAAAGGAAAGTTTCTGTTTTCTGTCTCTTATAAGGAGACCATCATTCTTTACCATATATGGGAAGCGTGGATTTCTTATTAACCCTGTGAATCCCCAAAGCACCGAGTGGCGCCTCATTTGGTTGGGTTAGAGTGAGCCTCAGCAGGAAACTCCAATGGTGAAACCAATAAATTTATATTTACAAATGAATTATATCTTGTTATTTTCGGGAAATTGATTCATACTTTGCAGAAAATAAAATGCTGAGTAAACTATGAAAAGTAAGCCATCCAGCTACAAAGCACTTTTGAATTGTCTCAGCTTTGAAGTCCGAGTTCTTTCATAAAAATAGTTTGTGCGAACTCAAAAACTGAAATTGATCAAACTCAGAATTGATTTGCAGCTGGTTGCCTTACTTTTCTAAGTTTACGCGACTTTTTTGTTTTAGAATGAAGTGGCCTCTCACCTTATTTTTCATATTTGAGACTTCAACTGATAGAATACATTTCACAATAAATCAACTGAATTTGAATTTTGCATGATATTATATGAAGCTGCTGCCCAAAATGTTTTGAGTAAATGTTGCGGTTTCATTATTTTGGGGATAGAGAGCCCTCACAGCGCCCAGCTCACACGGAACTCAGCTCCTCTCCGTCGTTTCCATTCTCTCCGGAGACCGAGCTGTAATCCTCCACACTACATAACAAGCATGGCGACGGCATTCTATTAGCCTCTAATAACATCACTGCTCCGCCGCTCCTGCCGGATATCTCCAGCGAGCCCACTCATTTACTCAAGGGGGTTAATTAATTTCCTCAATTATTCCACCCCCTCTCAGAACTCTTCTCTCTGCGTGGAGTTGAGTTACTGCTGCTCATTCAGGTAACACCCCCCCGACGAACATGAGCATAGAGCCTGTGTCACTGTCAGGCTACTCGTTTGAAGTCCGCCTGAATTACTCAAGCAAATATACTGATTGATTTTTTTTTTCATGGTCTGTGTGAGTTCAGGGTTATGACTTTCCAGTTTTGGTGTGATATTCCTTTAATCTTTTTGTTTGTTCGTTTGTTTGTGTGTGTGTGTGGTTTTTTTGCATGCATTTGTATGGGCTCCTGCAGACACATTTGTACCCGCACTTGTGTGTATGTGTGCCCGTGTGTGCATACGTGCGCATGCACCTTAGCTTTTTTATGTATTTGTATGCATTCTGTGGGCAAGTATGTACTTGCACTTATGTGTGTGTGTGAGTACTTGCACGAATGTGCCTCCATGCCTGTATTTGTGCGCAAGTATGTGCATGAATGCACCTGTGTGAGCATGATACCCATCGTTTAGTGAGTACATTTCTGTCTGCTCACACACACTTCTGTAAGTGCACATGCAAGTGTGTGTGTGTGTGTGAGGGTGAGGTGGGGAAGATTATTCATAAATGTCTTATTTTCTGTAATGAGTCCTCAAATGAATTCTCCACCAAGAGAAAAAAATTCAGTTAATTATTCAATCCAATTTAATGTAATAAGTTTATACAGCTATATAATGTGATTAGGTGGAATATAATTTGTAATGCAGTGGGTAATGTGCAAAAGATAATGAGCTACCATATGTACCACTGAGTAATGCATGAGCGATGACACACAATCCACTATGCTACAAAGAACACGGCAAATTCACGCCACACTCGCAGAATATGCACGTTTTGCGGAGCATTTCGCCTCTGACTGAAGGACCGCAGTCAGTGATGTATAAAGTAAGTGTGTCACTACTCTGAGTGACTCACTAATATTCGACTGAAATTTGAATTTCCACTATAAAGGCCTGTCTACAAATTCTCGTGATATGATTTCACTATAAAAAGCTTGCTGTGCGCGGTTAGAGCAAAAACAGCTGTTGCGTGGCGTAACGCAATGTAATTTTACGCATTTTTCCAATTTGTGTTCGTACATTTGGAATGTGCAATTATACATATTTAGTTTTTAGTCACTGCTCTGCTTCCAATTATCAACAGCGAGAGCTCACTTTTGTAGCTTTCAGTGAAGCTTACATAGATTCTTAAATAGCCCTAAACGGCCTCAATTATGTTAATGGATAAAAGATGTACGCGACTATCTTACCGCAATTAAGAGGAATTTGGCATATTTGTCTCAGCTGCAGATGTTAATGGTTTCCCGGGTTGTTTGTTTAAGCATCTGTTTTCAAGCCGGCCAATTAAAGCAGGGGTATGAACTGATTGGGCGGCCCTCGGCTTTAATAGAGCCTTCCATCTAAGAATACGTTAAACGGAAATAGTTTTACAATAAGGGTACATTAATTAACATTAGTTAATGCAGTAATAAGCATTTACTAACTGCTAAATAACATTTAACTAATACATCTGGTTTGATGTTCACATCAACTAAGGTATTAATTTATTCATTCAAGTGCTGCATCAGGGATACTTGAGGCATGTTTTCAACACAGTGTCACAGTAATGGAAGCGAAGAAAATTCATAAATGCTCAGTTATGGTTGCATAATGCTTATTCAGCTATCTAACGCATTTGTTACCTGCTAATTCACTGACATTTGATGAACTTATGTTAATTATTGTACCCTTATTGTAAAGTGCTACCCATTAAACATGTCTGAACTGTATGTTTGCTTTATGGATTTCATGGTTATGTGCTAATGTGTATGATTTCTTGCATCCTGGATACTATTGTTTTGGAAGAAAGTTGCCGTCGCTGCGTCTGCTGCGGAGATTTTGGCATTGTTACAGGAGAGCAATAAATAATTCATTAATTTCTTTCATTTTTGGCGCTAGATTGGAACCTGAACTATAGTCAAGTTCTGCATATATTATTTACGGTGTCATTTCTGACCCAATGACGGCGCACTTCAGCTCTACCATAATGATGGAATAATTGATCCTGTTTAGCTAATACTTGTTACTGAATGTGCAATAAAATCAACTTTTTGTTAAATCAATTCATCGTGTTATTAAGCTGTCGTTGGGTCAGAAATCAGTCTGTAAATAAAATATGCAGAACTAAAGTCCTTTAGTATAGAACAAGTTTAGTTTAACTGGGTGATTTGAGGCTTTAGTTGGATTTGTGGAGGCCTGAATATGCTCAAAAAATGTTCACAAATGTTACCTTCTCATTATAGCCGACGTTCTTTTGATGATCCCTCCTAACACTTGCTGTAAAAGGATGCCACAAACAACGGCTCATCTTGTGGGGTGGGGTGGGGGGGGGAATGTGACATCAGGGAAAACATTTGTTATTTGGACAGTCTTGGCTGAGTGCTCTGATATAACCAATAATCCGAGATTGATCGATTCAGCGTGCTCCTCGTGTCTCTATGGAAGAACTCTGTCCAGTTTGCAGGTTTATACTGGAAGAATGGTTTATCATGAAGGCTCATGTCCCTGTCATCACCACCCATGGAGTGTTACATGAAGAGGGAGAGGAGTGGTCCCATTCTGGAGACAGTCCTCCCAAGGCACTTGGATATTTAGTTTTATGTCCATGTTTTCAAATTTGGCTGGTTTTATTATACTTCGGCCAGGTTTTCACCAGCGTTTAATTGATCATTTGTTTGTTCAGAGGTTCAGCTTTGGGAGGGATTTGTCAAACAGAAATGGATGGATGTAAGTGAAATTTTGAGTGTTGATTGATAGTGTGCTTAGGAGGAAATGATTACATTTCGACTCATATTCTTGATCCAGGTTCTGAAAGAATTCCTCTGCACGTAAAGACAGCACTGTCAAGCATCAGATTTGATTGAAAAAGTTATTCCTGCCATTTTCATGACAGTAACTGTCATGGTTTAGTCCCGCCGGATGCAGCCTGCAATCCGGCGGGCACTGGGACCATGGACCCAAAAGCTGGAGAAGGACCCAAATGCACAGGCTAAGTAATAATAACAAAACTTTTGATAAATATTAAAAAAAGACAATCATAACATTAGAGGAGCAGCAGCACAAAATAGCAGGGCAATAATTCAGAATGCTGCTGCACTGAATAATGGCGCAGCCAACGCTTAAATAACCCGCCCTCTCCTCCAGCTCAACGAGTCGCACCTGATGCTCGTTGAAGTGGAGGTGAGGAATGCGGCAGGGGGAGGGACTTCAAGGCCAAACCCTTGCAGTAACACCCACATCAGCCGTCAGATTACTTCTTACTACAGATGGATTATGCTACGATAAATCCGAATCCGACTTTCTCTGCCAACGAATTTCAAAATGGCGGAGGCACTGTGCTCATTGAGTGCCTTCTAGTTTTTATGCACTGTAAATCATCTCTACTGCTGCAAGGTTTTGTGACACTGCAGTGCCCAGTGATCTCTGATGACCGAGAGAGACATAAAATGGCCGTTCGCGCCAATCATTTTCTGTGAGGGTCAGAAGAAAGTCCTTCTATCTACAACCGCGAAATGTAATATGGAGTATCGATACAGGTCAAGCCACGAGCAGTTAGTATGAATCAGAGTATGATGAAGGTCCCAAACCAGTCAGAAAGTGCAAGGAATTATGAGCGCTCCAGTCTCGCGTCATTCGGCGGTGTGTCCATTGACGAGGTGTTACTGCGGTATTATTGAACATTCTGAAGGTCACTTGTACATCTTTGAAAATGATTCCACTGTTTTGGACTAGGCATCGACAATGCAAAATTCCAACCTTTCGCACATCGCCTCATCCAGTTCTCCTCACGGCTGAGGTCGGCGTAAGTTCTGTTCTGTTGTAGTGTTTTCTCTCCCCGCTGTGCTTTACCGTGTCTCTGCCCGTGACCTCCACACCTGTGATGATTTACGTCGCTAACCATCTCACGGCTTTCGGTGTTTAACCCCTCCCAGCCGATTTCCTTCGCCGAGCGACACGTCATGAAGGACTAATGGTTGCTTTCTGACCGCCAGGTCTCGCAGAAGATTGTTTTTCTTCTTTGCGACAGACCTGTTTGTCCGTTGTTGAATAGTGATCACATTACTCCTGAGGGCTTGGATTCCAGCAGCTGGTGTATAGTATTGTCCCGTTGCCCTGTGGTCGGAGGGTCTGGGGTTTGTGGGCTGGTGGTCTGACTCACGTCCGGAGCCTCGCATGGCTGGGGCCTCTGTCCCACACCACAGCTCATCCTTAGCTGTGATCCCCTCTCTGTCCTCTGCCTCTGGTCTGGCAGAAGTTAAATGCACTATTTCGCCACAGGCGCTCGGGCTTTTCGCTGAAACCTCAGTGACATATGTAGAAAAAAAAGACATTTTTAAGTTTTAAAAATCTAAATGTCTAAAAGGCAACAAGTGCCTAAATGACAAAAAAATGTAATACCATCAAGCAACGGTCCTGTGCTTCTTTCACGTGGGGCAAAAATTTGTTTTAGAAACTCATACTATAAGGTGTATTTTTTCATGGTCAAAATTTGTGTTTTTCTATAAAATGCAATAGACGCTAACACCGAAAAAATTGATTCACTCAAAATGAGTAAAATGAGCTAAATTGCATTTTGGAAACAAACTATTCATATATTTTAATTGAATTTGGAATTAATCGATCAGTATGACCTGATACGACAGATTTTCAGCTTCCATTTAAAGGCATTTCAATTCAAATCTGTTTTTGTATTAGGATTCTGCAGCACTTTACATACCCCCGCCCCTTCACCCCTCACTCACTGAAGGCTCTATTGAGCCTAACTGTAGTCGTGGAGGTGGGGTTGGGACACCCACTGAAGGGGTAACAACCTCCTAATCGTGGGGCAGGAGTGGATGAAAATGTCCTGAAATAATAGCTGAAAGACTGTCCTATCAGCTAACACTGACCAATTTGTGGCCCATTCAGTTAAAATGTCTGATATTTAGAATGTTTTAGAGTCCATTTCTATGCATGTAAATGAGATTCAAGTAAAGTGTCAACACAACCAACAGCCAACGCCTACAGCACTGCTGCCGTTTAGTGGCGATATTTTAATGCTGACAAAACATACCATTAACGATGTGAAAACATTTAGCAGCAGCTGGGATGAGGTGTGTTTGACCTGACAGGTTGGCTTGCCCTTCCCACATGCACAGAAACGCATCTCTGTGTTGTCACTGCTAAGCAAATACGATTAAACATTCACGGAGCGAACTCTTGGGGAAATGTTTTTATGGGATAAGTGAATGGGATGGGATAGGGATGAATGTTTGAATCCGGGATGTGTGGTGCTCAGGGACTGGGTTTCTAATAACGCTACGGGAACATGTTTATTCGGGAGCTGGGTCATGGCTAATTAGGCATAATGCTACAAATTATGAATGCATTATTGGGCTCATTAATATTCATTCCGCCAGTGCCTGTCCTTAATGAAAGCTTATAATTCACTGCTGAAAAGGTATTGATGAATAATGATGCTGAAACATCTCATTAATCCGTGGCCGAAAATACATTGTTTGGCTTGTTTGCAGTGATGGTAATGAAGCCATCCGAGGCGAAGAGTGATATCTTCTTTTGGACTGGCGCTGCCTAGGAAATGACAGATAACGGTGGAGATATTCACCGTTTAATGATATTCATTTTGATATTGTGCCATCTTAAGTGTTGAAAATTAACTCTAATTGGACTGTTATTGTAATTTAATCATAATTTATGATACTAGCCATTCCTGTTAATGATTTTCGAACACACTTACCCTTAATCAGGGTTTAGGGGTGAACTGGGGTCTATCCTGGCAGTCAGTGGATGAGAGGCAGAAACACTCCCTTGGACTAGACAGTTCACCTGTCAATCACACTCATTCTGCTATTCACGCATACCTGTAGGCGGTTTATAACTTCCAGGAAGCCTGTCAGGCATGTTTTTGGACTGTGGGAGGAAACCAGAGGATTTAGGGCTCTGCCATAGTCAGCCATCTTGTTTTTTTTAAATAACGGGAAGAGCATCTCCATCAGATATAGAGCCAATGAACTTCCCTCTTCTCCTGTAATATAACCAAGTTTAGCCCTAGAGCGCTAAATGCAGCTATCGTTGCTCTATCAAAGCTGTTGAAAACCTATGATGTGGCGACTCGTTTAAAAGAGCTCCCGCAGGGGAGTCGCCACATGAGAGGTTTTTAACAGCATAAGGTAATTAAATTTATATTTAAAAAAAGTGTATTTCAGCACTCTAAGGGTTAATGCTGGTCATCTTATTTAACTCGTCATGGACCTGTCATGAGGAACTGCACTGATAAAAAAATTAGACACTATTTTTCAGAGAGTTAACCTGATTAGAATGAAATGTGCTATTCTACTGATGTACCTTTAATCTGCTTGAACTTTTGCGGAGATATCAGCGGCTGCGGCGTGGATAAAAGCCAGTCAAGTTTAAACATAACGGCTGGGAGAAATGGCTATTTTTCTGCAGAATACATTTCACACTCTGAAGTCCATTATGGAGTTATTCCTTCATCTTGATCTGGATTGAAGGATTGTCCGACATTGATATTAATCCTCAGTGCGCGCGGTAATTTGTTCAAGGCAAATTTGTCAATAGGAGGTAATTCCTTCATTTGAAAACAAATCTTAAACTGAGCTCTGCTTAAATGCGGTTATTAATAACCCCCTCCCCCCCCAAGGGATTTTAGGAATATGAACCCTGCATCTTAAAGAGCAGGTTTTACCTTAAAGCCTTGAATATCAGAGTCTGCTCGCAGACTAAGCATGTGCTGTACAGTGTACGAGCAGTCAAAGCCATCTGTACGAAACGCCGTGATAATGATAGCCCCTGCACGCTGAATGCTTCGGGGCCATCCAGAAACGCTCTGGGATGCTCTGATATTGTGTGTGTCTAATTTTGGCTCCATTGCCCCCTCTGCAACGTGCCTCGAAAGGAGGGAAGCAACCTCTTCTAGAACTTTCCAGCCAAGACCAGCTGGGACTTCAGGCTGGTTTGAGCTGGTTTTGGCCAGTCATTGCTGGTCATAGCTGCCCTGTTGATGGCCATTGTTAGTAAGTGACTGGGTGTAGCTGGTTTGAGTTTGGAGAGGCGTTATAAAGCCGATGGTTGAACTGATAGACTAGCTGGTTATTTGCTAGTTTAATACTGAACAGCTGTTCATCCAGCTAAGACCAGCAAGAATTGTTAATAAAGTGACATGAACCCAAATAAAGCTGGATCCAGGAGAGCCTGCTTTTCCCCATCATTATCATTCACTGCTTCACTGATTATAAGCTGAGATTGTTCACTGCAAACTGAATGCGTGTAATTCCTTCATTTAGTGATGTTTTTCTCTCTAAAATGTATTTTCAAATATGCCAATTAAAGCTTTTTCCCCAAGTTTGCTGATGCTTCAATATTACCGTAATTACCTTTGCAGTTATTTCTGTTTACCTCTCTACCTGACTTTATTTAATATGCTTCACTTACTGGGGCGATTACTCTGTGTTTCCTTGATAAATGAGTCATTTTTAATGTTGAATCCTTTTAATGTTGAATCCTGCTTGAAAATCACTGTGTGGTCTCACTCACGGGTATATTAGCCAGACTAACTTCCTATTTTAATTCCGTCATAATTACAAAGGTTGCGTAGTTTTTATCTGTTTATGCTGCTAATAATGGAAGACAGTGATTATGGACCATAAACAGTATGGTCTCTCTTTCTCTCCTTCCCACTGACTGTTTTTTAATAAAATGATGCAGCTATGTAGCCCTGGTAAGGGTGCATTTGCGCCTGCAGTTGATCTTTTTAGCCAGTTGTTCTATTTTATCTCCTGGCAGTTGAGAGTAGCTGACATGAGACGCTATAGGTTGGTTTCACAGGCACGGTGAAGTCTTAGTCCAGTGTGGAATAAGGCTTTGATTAGTGCTGTCACCTCACAGCAAGAGGGTTGTGTGTTTTAATCCAGCCCGGGCCCTTTCTGAGTGGAGTTTGCGTGCTCTCCCATTTTAATTTGGGTCCTGAGGTTCCGCACTGCAATCTGGTGACATTATCTGTTCAGTAATTTGGAAACTCTAAATTGCTAAATGGTGTCCCTCCGTGTATAGTGAGCGAATGTGTGTCCCGGTGATTGATTGGCTAGTTGTCCTGGCCCTACCTCTGCCTCTGGCCGAAAAGATCCCCAACCGCCCTCGACACACACGCACTTAATGTATGTGAAAGGCAATTCCTTTTAATCTCATATTTGAAGATTTGTGGACCAAATTTTATTAAGTGGTGGATAGCAGTAAGGATTAAGGCCAGAGCTCTTTGATTGTGATGGTCTCTGGGTCAGTCTGATACTGTTCTAGACTGAGACAGATGAAAGCTCTGCCTCAGCTATTACAGTGTCTCAGAGATATAGGCCACATCCTTCACAGCTTTTCAATCGCGCAGGTCACACACACACTCATGCCCAATCCTTTATTCTCTAAGTTACAAATCCCACTTGTCATTGAAAGGGTCTACAGCAGTGGAATACTGAACATTGCTACATTGGGTTACGAGGTGGATTTTTGATCTCTTTTAATGACGAGCTCCCAAAACTGCAAAATGGACTTACCACGACAGCGATGTCGTACCCCGAGGTTTACTATAGTTGACATTATAAACTCTAAGCAGGCACAAGGGAGAAATCTGTGAGCTGCTTTACTTGTGCTGTCAAGACCGCAGTCAGGAGTTCGTCCCAAATTATCTGCTTTAGCCGGCTATCCATCCGTCCAGTTAAACCGGAATACATGATCGTTCCTCGGTCGTTAGGAAAGGATCAATCTGGTTCTGCACTCGGCCTCTAGAGCCGTGACTCCGATGAGTGTTTACGGCCACGGGTAACTTGCTTTTATTGACGCGTTTAAAAATGTTTGTTACCGCATCTCCCGGGTAGTATCGAATGGTCTGTCTGCTTGTTGTACCTCCTCAGACGTCCAATGAAACCCCAGCGACAAGCCCAGACGGATCCATCCAGCGCGACCGGTCTGACGCTCTATTTAATTTGCATCGACGGCACGCTCTCACCGAGACGGCGAACTGCTGTTGCCAGATGTCTGGATTTCAGTGAGAACGTCTGGCTTTCTGATCGTTTGTGCAGGCCTGGTTTGTGGTTGCCTTCATGTGATTTGTCATCGTAACCTCTGCAATGAGTAATTTATTAATTAGATAGCCAGCGGATGATGGGCTTCCCCATATAGCCGGGTTCCTCCTGAGATTTCCTCCCACTGAGGAGTTTTTTCTCACCACTGTTTGAGGATTTTTCTCCCTACTGGGAGTTTCTTGCCTCATTTGCTGTAGAGGGGATTAGGCTGGGCACTGCCTCTATTGGCTCTGTGAAGTGTCTTTGTGTCTGTTTGTCTGTGCAAAGCGCAGTACAAATAAAACTGAATAGAATTGAGGTAATTGATTAAAAAAATTACCGGTAATTTGGAGTCAACTAGTGCGTAAGTGGCTACACAGAGGTGTAAAATACAGGGATCAGAAGGTAAAAGTCCTGCCAAGTTTTTTCCCCTCCCACAGAATGAGCTGATCACTCATATTGGCTCCATCTCCTGTCTGATGTAAATCCAGGTGGTTGGAATAAAGTACTGGGGAGGATTTTTACTTTCTGAACCCAGACTTTACACCTCTGCATGGCTACCTCGACCTACAGATTTGCCCGCTGCCTGACCTCGCCTACCTCGGTCCTCTGGTTCCAAGGGCGACAGCATCCCTATCCTGAAGGCTTCCAAACTTGATCACGGTTTAAACTTCCGATGGCTCCCACACCATTCACACTCACACATATGGGCAATTGAGAGTTACCAATGAGCCTATCATGCATGTCTTTGGGCCGTAGGAGGAAGCTGGAGTACCCAGGGAGAACCCGTGTGAGCTTGGAGAACACTTAAACACCACTCAGAGAGGCCCCAGGCCGGATTCAAACCCACAAACTTCTTGCTGTGAGGTGCTAACTATTGCGCCATCATGCCGCTCCTCATGTTTGCCGTTGACGACAAATTTTAAACCCCGCCAACCCTTTGATGGACCACTTTTTTCTGTCGTTTGAAAGCAGGGGGGCTGCTCTTTTATCTCAGAGAGGTTTGAGATTCGCTCAACATCTGATGCAAGTACACAGCTGTTGATAAGCACACAAGCTGCCTGTCCCGACTTTTTTGCAGAACACAATAGTTACCTGCTCCCCTGGGATGGTCCTGTGAAGTGAATTATCTCTAAGGATCCCTTTGTTAATATGGGCTGCCTCACTCTTTTTCTCTGATGGAATATTTGCCTGATCAAGACGAGGGAATTTTTCCAAGGCGTCACTGTAATGTCAACACCACTGAAGTCAGCGTTGCGGAACATTTAGGTAATTTGAGCTGACTAGAAATTCAAGTTTCTCGGTTTAATGAGAGCGATGTTTGTAAAGAGAGAATGATGAAAGGTCTTACATAGAGTTTCATCACACGCTGCGTCTCGGGAAAGCCGCATTTGGTGGGCAGGGGTGTGTTATTTAGTGTTGAGAACCCAGGTTCTACTGCTGAAATGTTACATTGCATGATATTTGCCCCACGATTTCAATTGTTGAAGCTATAGAAAATATGTACTTTAAATATACTTGTGTGGGAACTTTCACTGTGGTTTTGCACTTTTGCGTCTTTATGGTAAAATGCAAATGGAGCCAAACGTAGTTTGCTGAAGTTGCATGAGGCAGGTACACCTTCTGTTTTGTGGGCGTTTGTGTACACAACGCAGAGCTTCTCGATGATGGCGGTCGGTGGAATGGATCAGTTCATTTCTCTGGGGTGGTATCTAACCCGAACATAAGGTCAGTGTTTGGGCAGTACAGGGATGTGATGGGGTCACGGTTTAAGTGCAAATCTGAAGCTGTATACAGCCGGGTCTCTCAGTTCTCTGGTGCGCCCTCCAGTGGAGTCCTCCAGTAACATGCAAAGTAAATACGTTAACTATTCAGTTAATGACACAGTTGGTTTTCTACACAAATGCGCGGTTAGAAAGAAAAAAAAACTGCTTGTTTTTACTTTAAAAAGCAAGAGTCCGGGGTGCCCCGGTGGCTCATCGATCTAAGCTCGTGCACCATATAGGCTTTTTCCTTCCTGTGATGACCCGGGCTCGATTCCAGCTCGGGTCACTTGCTGCATGTCATCCCCATTCTTCTCCCAGACTCTCCTGTCTCTCTTGACTGTATAACTATCAAATAAAAGAGCAATTCTCAAAAAAAAAAAGATCTTTGAAAAAAAAAGAAAGAGCCCGGGTTGCATAAAAATTTTAAGTTCACGGAATTTAAAATGACAGGTTTAGGTAGTTTTCAATCATTTAGAAATAACTTATCGTCTTAAAATCATTCAACTTAAGATATTAAGGCGGCCTGGACGCTAACTTTTTTAATTTGAAATTGGAGGTTTTGTTTTAAACAGTATATCAGCAGCCTTAGAGAAACTGATATGCTACTGTTTTAGTCCAGTCAGGACTTACATTGATTAGCAGCTCTGTTTGTTAACTTAATGCTTTTTCCCCGCGACACACCCTACTGCCCCTCATTGGTGGATGTCTGCTCGTGTACGAATGGTAATCAGTGGACGAGCCTGCAGCTGGCCAATCAACGAGAAGGTGCTATTGTACAAAAGAGTGGGGGAAATCATCGTAACTGCTTCCCTTTGGAGCTGAATGACCACTTGTCTTGAAATCTCTGCGCGGTTTGGGACTGTTGGGTACGTCACTGGGCTGTGAACAATCGCTTCGGCGCAACGCGTCTCCCAGGAGACCACTAGTCAGCGGATTTCTGACCATCTATTGTGCTCAAGTGCCTCCACTTCCTGCCCACTGCGGTAGAGAGCCTGCTGGGTGAAGCTATTGATCAGGAGTTGTGAGTAAATGCCTGTTTCCCTGAGCCTGCAGTAAATAAAGAGGCGCTGTGGCTTGAGAGTGATTTTTGGAGGCTCTAGTGAACTGCTGTACATAACGGCTGAGACTGGAGTCTGGCATTCTCCACAAATGAGCGTCATGCAGCTTACTCTCCACAGGGGGCGCTGGTGCTGATCGTAACACAGAGGACAAGAGCCCTGCTTTTCAACCTCTGGTCCTCGAGGGCAGAGGACTGCCGAGCTTTCCCTCTCTCTTTAGCTGAGAGTCGGTTGTTAGAATGATCCGTCCGATCAGCAGCGCTAATTGTTCTGTTATTCACCTGGGAGGAAAGAAGACCAGGACCAAATTTGGATTTGTGGTCATATTGGAGAATTTCTGAGCGAGAGATGAGGTCCCCCATATGACTGTGAAGTGCTTTGAGAATCTATGAAAAGGCGCTACATAAATGCAGTGTTTATTCTTTTATTTGTTCATTCATTGATTGATTCAGTCATTCATGGAGGCTGGAATCCACTTTTTTTGATAGTTTATCATGGAAAGGCTGCTGCCAATAAGCCTTAAAATCTCCCTCTCTCTCTCTCTCTCTCTCGCTCTCTCTCAGTTCAATTCAATTCAATAAGCTTTATTGGCATGACTGTATTCTATACAATATTGCCAAAGCATTTTTGGACAGACAGATAACAAAACAGAAAATGATGATATACATCTCTCTCTCTCTCTCTCTCAAATCTGAATAAAATTAGTTTGTTTAAAGTTACGGCATGCTTAAGTTAACATTGTCTTCCTTTCTGGCAAATCCTGAAATGGGTTTCACTGTATCACTTGTATTTTTCTTTTATTTAGCAGAAAGGTAACATACAACCCCAGTTCCAAAACGGTTGGAACAAAGTGTAAATTGTGAATAAAATCAAAATGCTATGACTTTCAAATCACACCAGCCAGTATTTTATTTACAATAGAACAGGGATAACATTGCAAATGCTGAAACTGAGAAATTTTACAATTTTATCCACAAAATGAGCTCATTTCAAATTTGATGGCTGCTACAGGTCTCAAAAAAGTTGGAACAGGGACCTGTTTACCGTGGTGTAGCATCCCCTCTTCTTTTTAACAGAGTGGAGGCGTCTGGGCATTGAGGAGACAAGTTTCCTGAGTTTGGCCATTGGAATTTGATCCCACTCTTGTTTAATACAGGCGTCCAGCTGCTGGAGAGTTTTGGGTCTCCTTTGATGAACTTTTTGTTTAATTATGTGCCAAATGTTCTCAATTGGTGAAAGATCAGGACTGCTGGCAGGCCAGTTCAGCACACGGACTCTTCTACTACGAAGCCATGCTGTTGTAATAGCTGCAGAATGTGATTTTGCATTGTCCTGCTGAAATGCACAAGGCCTTCCCTGGAATAGATGTCGTCTGGAGGGGAGCATATGTTGCTCTAAAACCTTTATATACCTTTCAGCATTCATGGTACTTTTTAAAACATGCAAGTGTCCCACACCATATGCACTAATGCATCCCCACACCATCAGAGATGCTGGCTTTTGAACTGAACCCTGATAACAGGTGGGCTGGTCTCTTCCTCTTTAACCCGGAGGACACAACGCCCATGATTTCCAACAAGAATGTCTCATTTGGACTCGTCTGACCACAGGACACTTGGCCACTTTGCTACAGCCCATTTTAATTGAGCCTTGGCCCACAGAACACTGTGGAGCTTCTGGATCATGCTCAACAATGGCTTCCTTTTTGCATGATAGAGTTTTAGGTGGCATCTGTGGATGGCTCGGCAGACTGTGTTTACAGACAGTGGTTTCTTGAAGTATTCCTGGGCCCATTTAGTAATGTCAATGACAGAATTATGCCGCTGAGTGATGCAGTGGTGTCTGAGGGCCTGAAGATCACGGGCATCCAGTAAAGGTCTTTGGCCTTGTCCCTTATGCACGGAGATTTTTCCAGTTTCTCTAAATCTTTTGATGATGTTATGCACTGCCGATGATGAGACCTTCAAAGTCTTTGCAATTTGATGTTGAGGAACATTGTTTTTAAAGTATTCTACAATTTTGTTTTTATGCAAGCCTTTACAGGTTGGAGAGCCTCTGGCCATCTTTACCTCTAAGAGACTCAGCCTCTTGAAGACATCACTTTTAGAGCCAGTCATGTTACACACCTGATGCCAGGTCACTTAATTACTTGCTAAATGTTCTTTCAGCTGATTCTCTTTTCTATCAATTTCTTTTTCAGCCCTTTTTTGTCTGTGTCTCATTTTGAGACTTGTTGCAGCTAGAAAATTTGAAATTAGCTCATTTTGTGGATAAAAATGTAAAATATCTCATTTTCAACATTTGAAATGATATCTACGCTCTATTGTAAATAGTATATTGGCTCATTTGATCTGAAAGTCAGTGCATTTTGATTTTATTCACAATTTACGCTTCATCCCAACTATTTTAGAATTGGAGTTATAATTAAGTGAAATAGTTGAAATGTAAAACTAAAACTGTGGATGAGAGACTTTTTTTCACGTGCAATCCTGATATGTAGACGTCGACATCCATTTTACAGGGAGTTTGTTCCTCGAGGCTGTGTAACTCCACACCGCAAAGTCACTGAATATGTGTGAATTGCATAATTTTTGCTTCACTAACTGCTAGCCAATGCGTCAAGCATTGCTGGGTGCTAGCCAATGTTTCTGGCATTGCAGAGTGCCAGCGAGCACTTCAAGCGTCACCACGTGCTCGCCAACAACTCGAGCATCGCTAAGTGCTAGCGAGTGCTCTGCACTCTGCGCCATTTAATATTTACATCGGTGCTTCCTCGCTTTTTCCCCTCCCTCAGTAGTATTTGCAAAACTCTGGCTGGTTTTGTGTGTTGCCATGGGAACTGAAATGCCCTGACATGTACCTTGAACGGCACCTGCTTGTAGTTTTCTCTGTTGTGACCTATAGCTGCAGCTCAGTGTTCTAATCTCTGTATAAACGTTACCTCTCTTCTTCATCTACTCTGTTCCATCGTGGTTTAAAGGTATTAGGTTTGAGACATGGGCTAAGCATGCCAGGCCTGTAATAGAAAAACACTGAGTCTCCACTGGGTTTGTCCGTTGCTATGGTACTGGCTGCCACGGTGACGTTGGTGATGACTGGTAGTTGTAAATATGTATTGACCAGGAGGAACTAATTAGATTTTTCCCCCTCATCCCATTGTGAATGAAACACAGTGGACTCTGCACTCCTCACATTTTCACCCCCCGAGCGAAGTTCCTGCAAATCTATCTCACTTTGATGAGCCCATGGGTAATCGCACTTTATTGGAAGCTGTTATTACTGCTCCTGATCCTTTTTAGAAGGGCAAGATTTTCTTTTTTTTTTTTTAGCTTGCACAGTGGTGGTCAAACTCATCCATCACTACTGACCTGCAGATTATGAAAACGCATAAATAAATTACCCTCGTTTGAGCTGTGTAATTTGCTTTGGTCATGAACACCCGCCGAGCTGATGAATGAGGTGACGAGATATCAGGTGACGGCTGCCACTGATGTGATTGGGCAGGAGCTGCCCCACTCCCTCTCAAGGGTGCTGTTGAAGGTACTGTAGCCAGCGTTCTCGCTCGCGATCTCGGGCGTGCTTGCAGTTGCCGGCCTTGGTGTTGAAGGACGGTGTTGGAGGCGTGGGTGAATGCATCTTGGGAGGAATGCAGAGGTTTACTAACGAAGAGTTTTCTTGTGTTCTGATCAAAGGCCAAAGTAATGTCTTGTTCTCCTTTTTCTACTCTTGTGTCTCATACACACCCCGGTCACTGTTTACAACAAGGTGCTTCCAGAATATTCTTTGTGGCCGTACTGATGGTGCTGTGAGACAACGTCTATCAGTCTCGTAAAGACTGTCGCCTGTCTGTATCTGTTGTGATGTTTAACTGCATTCCATGGTTCGCCAAAAAAAAAAAAAAAAAAACAGGTTACCATGTCAACAGGCTGGCACAATAGCAGAGCAATTATCTGAAAATATTCAAGGTAATACTTTTACTTTTGCAGACACTGCATACAGTAATTTGTCCTTGGGGCCAGTATCAGCAGAGTCGAGTCAGGTGCTCATTTTCACAGCTCGGCATCTCAGTAAGAACATGTCTGCCAATGAAATGCGACAGTTCTCAGCGATCAATGCTTGTGTTCAAACAGTGTGGGCGTGGCCATATTTTTTTGTAGGGTCGGGCACCAGTGATGCATGCGGTTAATCTCTGCGCTCTGAATGGTTGCCTTTGCTCAGAACTTTCCTCGGCTTTCCTCGCGTGTCTCTCTTCTGCCTCGTGTGATCTGATTGGTCAGGAGGAATACAGAGTGACACACTTGGGTACTCAATGATTTGGCAGCTGTTCACGGAGGTCATTGAGCGGCAAATTGATGACGTCACCTTTTTGGCCACCTTATTGGCCTTATTTTGGGGGGGGGGGGGGGGGGGGGTGGTGTAGGTGAGGAACCTTTATTTTTACAAAGAAAAAAAACTCTCTCGTTGCACTTCGACCAAGTTTACCACCAAGTAAACGGTTGACTGGGTCAGGAAAAACGGCCTGCGGGCATCGAGGCTGTGGCAGCTCAAGCATTGCGACATAATGGTCCGATCCTGTGTGGTGCAAACATAAACATAACTTTATTGTTTCCCTGCGACAAAGTGAGTGATACCAAATTGTTTACTCACTGGCCCTTCCCCTGTGCGCATTGTCAATTTTCAACCGATCTACGTGATAATTAACTTGTAATATTCAGTACAAGCCTTACATACGCATGTGCAACCGGGTTTCAAAACGAGTATTGTCTACTCACGTTAAATGCTTCCTTACATGCTCAGTGATTGATCCCGACTCTGAAACTCAGTGGACGCCATTTGCACAAAACCCAAATAAGAGGCTTGGGATAATCAGGTAGTGTTCAAATGGTCTGAAACAGACATTCACCTTCCACCGGGATTGTTATTCATAAAATGCAGAGAGTGAGAGGAGGGTAGCTGATCGAGGATTAGTACCGTTTAACCTAAAGTGCCTCAAGGTCATGATATAGGGCAGGGAAATCTGATCAGAGATCAGTCTGAGTTACTGTATGAATTTGAGGCTGGGAGCTCACCTGCACTTCATGCACAAAAAAAGCAATATTTATATTCAAACTCTCACTCCTGATACCTTTTCGGCAGATAAACAGAAATGCTGCCAATGAATGAGAGCTTCAATATTGTGACTCATTACAAGATATTCCAAACTTGTCAGGAAAAACAGTACCTTAAAACAAGCAAATATTTGGAACTTAGTGAGGAAAAAGTATATTGAGCCCAGTTTTAAGTCCAAGGGGCTCGTTAAAGAGAGAGAAAACTGTTTTTTAAGTGCTTACCCAAAAAAGTATGTTCTTGTCGTTCCATAAATACTTTTTGCAAATTTTTGTGATTTTTATATCCTGAGTAATCAAACCTCAAACATCTGAAATACAACTAATGAGCTCAAGTTCATGAATGCCATCATATCTATATTTTAGCCAATCCAAGGCCCGATCCCAATCCGGTCCCTATCCACTCGCCCTATCCACTCCCCCTCCGTTTGCGCGTCCCCGCGGAGGGTCCGCCACATTGATTGCCATCCCAAACCAATCCCCATGCAGTGTAAGTGGCTTTTTAAACCCTCTGCAGCAAGTCTACACCAAACCCCCTTACAAACCCCCTCCTTTCAAGTGCAGCACTTATTTTGTGTCCGGGATTGCGGAAACGCTGCATATCTGCGAATGTCTGTTCCATGCGGCTATTTCCAAAAGAAAAGTAAAACATAAGCTAACCTCCAACGGACACTAATTCATGCGCACATCGCGGAACTAAAGGTTACATTGTACTTTGAAATAAACGTGCAGATGTGCATCTGAGAAAGCACTGAGTGAGTATTTTCACTTATTGAATGACTCATTTATTGATTGCTCTTTTTATTGAATCAATTGTAGCCCTTTTTCACAATGTGCCATTTCATGCACAAGTACCCTCATCTTTGTCAGTGCTGTGCATTAAATATTTTTAACATAAATTTATGTAATAACATTACCCTCTCTAAAATATTTTGGGTAAGAAAGGTATAATTAGGGAACTGGACCGTCGTATACAATGCAACGCACCTATCGGTAGGCATGGTGATGATTACCTCCGCTTCCCATTGGATAAAGAGGAGGGGCATTGTGAAGTTTATACACGTTTTTGCACCCTCCCCCTTTATGAAGCTCCCTCCATCGCTGTGAGGGAAACTTCACACGGACTGACACTCGGGCTGCGTTCCAATCCGAAATAAGATACTCCCTTCACTTCTTGCCTCCACTCGAGTGAGCCCTCCGAATGACGTAGCAGGCGAATCAGCTCTTCCCGAGTGAGGAAGGGCAATAGAGGGAACTTGGGGGGAGGGTTGTGGGACAACGGATTGGAACGACCCTCGCAGCGTTTCTACGGCGCTTTGACCTTTCTCGAAAAGCCAACAGGAAGTTTGTTTTGCCATGGAGTCAACTGAGTTATCTGCCTGTACATTTCACCGTTTACAGCTCAGCGGACGCTGTATCGCATGTTTGTGGCGAGAAGAAGAAGTCGTTTGACTGCTGCGGCACTCGTGACTGTTTTATGGGAAAATGAAGCTGCTTTCACACAAGACAAGAAATGAATTTTCGTACGACAGATCACACTCAAAGTCAATACAAAGACTTTGCATCTTTGTATTGACTTTGAATGTAATCAGTCGAGCGAAAAATTTGTTTCGCATCCAATGTGAAAGCGGCTATAAGCTCCGCAACAGTCCTCGCGGATGCTATGGGCTAGCCACAGCAAAAATGAACGTAATGTTACATGCTTAAAAATAATGCGAAACTGATGCCCCTCACCCCCAAGCCTTGTTATTTGCAAATAACTCTGTGATAAATTACACGCTACTAGAGCACAATTCTTTCATTTGTATGGTAATTTCCCTGCCATAATTCCTCCTTTTGCCAGCAGAAAAAAATGGCGGACGTGAAGTTTTTACCGAGGGAGACTCAGCAAAGCATTCTGGGCAATATGAAAGCTGGGAGGGATGTTCATTGTTGGCTTCGTTTGAGGGAGGATAATCGAGGGCTTGAGCAAATAAAAATGCGCCCTTCCCTCCGCAAAACTGGATTGGAACGACCCTACAAGTGGCAGCCATCTTACATCTGGGATTTTTTGGGGATTCCCCCCTCGATTGGAGGGCGAGTGAACAGGACAAAGCAAGCATTTTTTCGGATCGGAATGCAGCCTATGTAGTTAAGTGCTAGTGGCGAGGGAGCAGTTTGGGATTGGGCCCAAAAATACTTTGTGTGGCAATGTCCCGGATATTTTGATGTGCTTGGGCTCCAAGAAATCAGCAGATCTATATGAAGTGTACAAACTGTTCTTCATTATCACTCTTACTGCAGCTTCATTTTACTCTAAATGATCAAGGTACGAAATTACCAATCATTATGAGAACCTGAGCTACGAAATCAGTGGTAATGCCTTTGTGCGCGGCTTTTGATTGCTCCAATAAAATGGGAAACTCAGACCTACGAGTGAGCATGTGCGTGTGAAGCCTGACTTAAGAGAGTAATGCCCAAAAAATATCCCCCTATAACAACAGCTAGTCCTGGCTAGTTCACAATCAACTTCCATTATTGACACATTTACTTTTCCAATTACAGTAATAATCAACTGAAATTGAGGACACGGCTTCTCTCCCCCATGCGATCCAACAACGACAAAATAATGGGCTAAATTTAGTCCAGGAAAATAATTTACTCAAAAATAGGCCTATGCATTACGAAAGACAAACTGCTGTGAAACTTGCGTGCAACCTTTACCGCACATCAGGCGATTTAACTTGTGCTTCATGATCATTTAAATAGTTTAAATAAGATGAAAGATCATTGAAAACATCTTTGTGCACTTTCATAGCTTTTGGTCCTTGAGAAAAGAGAAGCGTGAGATTTCCGTTGTCATAATGGGTTTCCATGTTACTAGAGGTGAAATCTACCGAAACTTAAAAACTTCCACGCACAAGGACTTCAGTTCTGCAAGAGAATCTCTTAAATGTGCGTTGATTGAATAATGACTGATCCGCGACTTATTCCAATGACATACTGCCTTTCACTCTCGGTACAGCGTGGGTTGATTAAAAAGTGGGCTTCAGCAATTAAATATAATTTTGTCTTCCGAAATTAAATTGTAAAGCGTGAGATTGCTGATTACGGCATGAGAACGTGGTATGCCGCTTAAAAGCCTGGGGCTCAAGCCACATGCATGAGAGATGACAAGTCTGCAATTTTGAATGACGCTGATTTAAATGCACAAAATTACGTCTCCACTTGAATGGTTGTCGTCAACGGGGAGAATTAGCAACACCTGATTGTGTGGAGTGTCCTCGGAGTGGAAATATTGATAATTATGAAAATGATTGAGAAGTCTGGACAAATAACTATTTTAAAGGGGTGTCCTCTGCCCCGCCAAATTTTTAGTATTCGCTACGCCACTGGTTTTATTTAATTTATGACCTCCGCGGGCTCAAGACTTCAGGGCCGACTTTTTGGCGACCTACATAAGTAACCTGTGTCATACCTGTGTTACGCGTGTTTCGCTTGAATTTCCAAGATCACAGCGTCACGTGACCAAAGTTGAATCTAGAATAGTAGGCTCAGAGTTCACGATCATAATCCCCACGTCACCCAGGGTTTCTTGAGTAGTGACGTCACGCGGCTAAAACCTTGGCGTTACTCATATCCGTGATCCTCCCATTCGGGCACGGACCTGTGAAAACATGCACGCGCAGGGCTCATTTTGGTTCACGATCTACTACTCGAGTAAAGCGACTTGGTCGCCCGAAGTTGGCCCAGGTGTCCGGGGGACACAGCAAGCAACGACAATTCCAACAAACATGGCGCACCGCACACAGCATAAATCTGATCTTGATTTAGTTGTTAAAAAATGTTTTTCAAAAATTACCCAGGAACATATTTGAATAGTCGGGGCAGTGAACTTTTACTGAGTAAAAGCTGAATGAAAGGTGTTCTTTTCCTTTAACACTATCTTGCAGTGTGTGGTGCGGCGTGTGTTTCTCTTGGTGCTGCAGAAAATGATTGTCTGTTGCCGCCGTGTCAGTTCACTCCTTGTAATGTGGTAGCAAAAGGAAACAATGAGTGAGCGGCCATTATATCCAGCCTCGTTGTCCATCCTTTCTTTACCGTAGGACTGTTTATACAATAACAACAATAAGAGGGGCTAAAACAATACTGCCAGTATCTTACTAACACCATTCTTTTTTTATCTTTTAGTTTTTTTTCCATTTGTTTTCTTGGCTATGAGCACCTAAGGCAGCAGCTGCAATAGCGCTAGTAGAAGAAGTAGTATCAATGGTTCAAGCAGTAGTAATATCAGCTAAAGTAGCGGCACAAATAACAGCAGCTGCAGTAGTAACAATAACTTGTTTCTTGTAACAGAAACAATAGCAGCATTAGTATTAGTAAGAATAACAGTAGTAGCAGTTACCATGCTAGCAGAGGTAGCAGTGATAATGGCAGGAGTAATAGTAACTATAGCAGCATTTGTAGCAGTAACAATAGCCGCAGTAGCAGTAAGACAAATAATAGCAAAGGTAGTAAGAGTAAGACTAATTGCAGTACTAGTAGTAACAATAGCGACTGTAGTCTCAGTCACAATAACAGCAGCAGTAGCAGTATTAATGGTGGCAGTAGTAGCAGTAGCAAAAGCAGTATAACTAGTAACAATAGCAGTACTCGTAGGAGTAACACTGATGGCACCGGTCGTAGCAGTAGCAATAGTAGCTGTAGTGATTGTAACCATGGCAGCTGTTGTAATGGTAATGATATAAGTAATATTATCAGTTACAGTTGCTATGAGACTAGTGTACTTTTCAGCCAGTGTTCGTATGAATGACACATTCAGGTTGCCCCCTTGGGATCTGGGGGCTGCATCCATTTTGTTGGTCCAGCGCTGGTCAGGGAAGTGAGTCTCACTTTGTTTTCTGCGAAGCAAATCACAGAGCTAAACCCCAGGGCTCAGTCATGCTGTTCAGATCTGTGTCCTGAAGAGATGGATGCTCCGGGTCTTATCCGTACTCTTCGCCATTCGCCTCCATGCTCTGTGTCAGTGGTTCCCAACCCAGTCCTCAAGGACCCCCTGCCCTGCAGATGTTTGCTCTCTTACTACTCTTTCAAACTTGATCCATTAAAGGGATTCATGCTGATAGGTTGAAAAGGATCTACCTGTACAGGGTGTGCATGAAGGTGCACTGGGGCTTAAGGTGTGCTGAAGTAAAGCTGCAACAAAAGCCTGCCGGATAGGGGGTCCCTGAGGACTGGGTTGGGAACCACTGTCTATGTGATCTAGCTGGAGCCTTAAAAAATATTTTACAGAATTTTCACAGTGATGGTATCTATGTTCAATATTGTTCTGTCAGATCTGGTTTAAGTGTGATTTGATTTTTTTTTTAAATTAGAACTGATTTTTCCCACATTTCATGGATAAGAGTCACTTAACAGTGTGTAGATGATGTCATTTCGCACTTTGATTACAGTATAGGCCTGGGATGTGTTTGAACTGATGTCCAATTTCTTCCAAGTTTGGTTTGTAATTGCTTAACTGCAACAAGAAAGTGTGGAATATTTTTAATTGATTTTTAATTCAATCCACAACAACAGAATATGCAATTGCACCTGCAATCAATCAGGCTTGATAGCAGATAAAATCACATCAACCAAATGAAATTACATGCACCACCATTTCTGGCGGTGCAATGAAATATAATTTTAATAGAAGATTTAATTATGGGTGTAACAAGGACCACTGATAGCTCAAAGAAACAGGTCAAGAATATCAACGGAATATTAACAACACATTTCAGGAAATCTACTCCTCAAGCAGATTGAGTTTAAGAACGGTGAGGAATTTTGAAAAAAAAAAAACACAACATTCAACTAACACACAGATAAAGTTGGGCTGGTATGGAAAATTCACATCAAAACAAAAGGCAGTTATTTCTAAATCTACTGTGTTGTGTCTTCCATTGCAGACAGTATGAAGACATTTCACGTTTTCAGGTAAACTTCTTTTTATTCGTAAAAATACATCCATCCCTGCCTTTCACAGGCCTGAAACACAATCCAGGAAAAAGTTGGGGCCGGTGCAATTTAAGACTAGTAATGAGATTTAAATTTCAAAAAGCTGATGTCGACAGGGTATTGTAAACCACAATTTGGAATAGCGGCATTCGTTAAAGGCCTGGTCCTTCAAGAACAAAGATGGACCGAGGAGTGCAGATTTGCCACAGAAGCGTGAGAAAATCATTTAGAGGTTCAAAAACAATGTTCCCCAAAGAAAGATAGGAAAGGATTTTGATTCTTCACCCTCTAAGGTACATAACAGAATTAAATGATTGAAGATAATTTTAGGAAATTAGGAGCAAGGAGGTAAGCCTAAGTAAATATAAAAACCCTTGATCTCTGATCACTTGAATGCCACTGCATCAAGAAACGTCACTTATCTCCTGTATAATGATATAACCACCGGTGCTTTGGATTACTTTGGCAAACCTTTGCCAAGTACTACTGTACATAATGACATCCATAAATGCTAGAGAAAACTTTACTGAGCAAAAAGGAAGCTTTATGTTATGATTGCCCTGAAGTAGCGTGACATCTTTTGGCTTGGAGCCATCTGCTATGGACCATCACACAGTGGAAATGAGTAAATTGGTCAGATAAATTAATATTTTAGATCTCTTTGGAAGAAAGGGACAATTTGTCCAAAGGAAAGGACTGTCCAGATTGTCTCCAGCAACAAGTCCAAAAGCCATTCTCTGCCATGGTATGGGGATGTGTAAGTGCCCAAAACAAGGGTAACTTGTGCTCCTGCAAGGGCATCATTATAGTGAAAAACTGTGTGAGATTTTGGAATAGCATATCCTGCCTTCAAGATGGCATCTTCTCCAGGGAGCCCCATGCATATTTTGACAAGCCCGCACAAAACCGCATCCTGCATGAATTACAAGGGCATGGCTACGTAAGATGATGGCACAGGTGCTGGACTGGTCTGCATGCCTGCCGTCCTGACTTGTCCTCAGTAGAGCTAGTGTGGCGCATTTTGAAATGCGGAATTAACAACAAAGTCCACGCACTGTTGCACACCTGAGGACTTGTTTGCTGGAAAAATGGGACCAACACTTAGCCACTTGTACGACTTCAGTATGTGATCATTTATTAAGTGTTGTGAAACGGAATGGCAGCATTACAAAGTGGTATATACTTTGCAGTCCCAACTTTATCTGAAATATGATGCAAGTGTCAAAATTTAAATGTTTATTTTGGAACATCAATAAAGTTTGTGTCACAAAACATCAAAAATTTGCTGTTGTGATTTTTTTAATGTAATGCAGGCTAATGATAAATTCCAAATCGATACACTCAATTTTTATATTAATTTAAGATACTGTCCTAACTTTTTCTGATTTGGCATTGCAAGAAAACCTGCTGCTGAAAAAGTTAGAATGTGTCTGCCTGTCTTGCATGATCTGGTTTTATTCTATTTTACTGGGCAGCAAAGCAACACTTGTCAGCTGTGTTATTTTGTCCTAATTTTTTTACATTAGAGCCCTCAAACTCACACATATTGCTCTGAAGTCTTATGGCAGGTTTTCGGCGTGTTCTGTCATGTGGCTCATTGTGTGTGTATATTGCAGTCCAGCTGTGACTGTAAAAATTCCAAAACGATCTCATGATGTGAGCCAACATGCTTGCCTTGGCCTAAATTCTCAACATTTTACTATTTTCTCCTGTTCCTTTTTGCATAATGGTCCGACATTTGGTGTTTCTAGCTACTGTCTAAAGTTTAATTTGACTTCCTAAATTGTAACTTCAATAAACAGCGAAAGGAAGCATTTTCTGCTCATCCATTATTTATAAATAAATAAACAAATACATTTGTTTAAATTGGGTCACTATTGCCATTGACGATGTTAATGACATCAGCCAAGTGATTGACAGGAGCAGAGTTGCGGTTGCCTAGCAACAGTAAGAAAGACGCCTCCAGCGTTTCTCCTGAGTAGGCTTTCGAGAATGAAGCCTGAGAGTTCGCCTCTCGTTTTAAAGTCGACAGAACACATCTAGTGTGATCACAGCCTTATGGGCCAATGTGATACCTGCGAGGTTTACCAACTGCATGTGCAAGCAACAGTGGTGTGCAGGTTCATTCTTGCTATCAACCCTGCATAGGGTTATGTATAACCTCGTGGATTTTTGAAGCGCATTGAGTCATTGAAGATTTGGGACGTAGTTTTTCAAAACCATCAACATAGATAAAAACTTCACCTGCAGCTTTAACAGACAGTCTCATAAAATAACTAACCATCGGGACTGCCCTGTGCGGAAATCCGCTGGTACTCGGATTTGAATCAGATTACATTGCATTATTTCAGAAACCCAACATTGCTGAGTCAATTTCCTACATTTAGTTTTTTTCCGGAAAGTTTTGCCCACTTAGTGCTTGTATCCCCATGCATGTCTCTGTCTCTGAAAAGTGCAAAATGTTGCAGGTGCTCACTCAATAATTAAAAGAAAGAAAAGCTTCTTTTTGAACACCAAGCTAAGAATAAAAAAAATGCAGATGCCGTATCTTTGATCACCGCCAATGCTGTGGAGGAAAACGCCAATTGAAGTTGTTGGATCTCACAGCAGAAAGACAGCGCGGAACGGTTCTCCTATCCTTTCTCCCTGTCTTTTTCGAACCTGCTTCTTCCTCGATGCTCGTCCCACACACAGACGGCGGCCAGATTTTCCCTTTGTATCCCATCGCCATAACAACGGCTTGGCAGGGCTGCGGAGAGATCGGATGCATTTCTGTGCGTTCGGGGGGCTGCTGAAGACTGCGCGAGGGGGAGATCAGGGCCGGTCCGTATCTGTTGGGCGCGCGCGCGACCGTGCGCGTAAGGGCTCCTGAATGGTGGCCGCGTACGGCAGGAAAACGGGGATGAAGCGAGGGATGGGAGAGGAGTGGTTTTGGGGATGGGAGATGGAATAACGGCACACATGGTGAGTGCTTTGTGCTTCAACGGCTCCTGTGCTGCGCTAAATCGCAAATTATCGGTCATGGTTTCTCACATCTTTGCGCGCGCGTGTGTGTGTGTGTGTGTGTGAGTGAGCGAGCGGGCGTGTGCGCATAGAAGTTATGTAACTACTGTACTGTAAAAAGACTAGCTTATAAAAATATATGACACTCTCATTCCGTGTCAGTTGTGTGATAAGTGAGCAGGGGAAAGCAACGAAGCAGTATCTGACCCTGTAAATTTACCAAATCGTTGTGCTTGTGATCATTTACGCATTATTTCCACTGCCCATGGCTATAAATAAGTGCTCTTTTTTAACAAGCGTTGTAATAGTGCTGGAGATATGGGTGGCTAAAATAGCAATGCTTCCACACAGGTGATGCTTCCAGAAGAGGTCTCAATGACATTATTAATGCTCATATTTGTGCTAGTTCAACTGATAGCTCTCTTTTCTGCATGTGCATGTACATTATGCATTTAAACTTAAATTAATCGTGGCAAGTGGCCTGTGATTCCAGCGATGCACGGAGGCTGATATGTATAATGATAAGTTCTTCTGAGCAGGGGTTCATGGTGCTTACAATGAAAGTGTAGCAGTTTTAAGACAGTTTGTGCCGACATCATGCTCACATGTCCTCAGGAGTGTACTATCACTTAGAGCTCAGCCGCGGCGCTTGGCGCCTGTGGAAATGCCCTCGCCAGCTGGAGAAAGCGAGGCTTTGCGTGTGTGGGTACATCATCTTCTCCAGAGCGCACTGACACCCACTCCGCTCTGAGCTGCAAGTGGAAATCTGCGGGGATTATGTAACGCACTGGAGTTATCACTCTCCCGTTTGCACATGAGCATTGTTTCGCTGGCTAATGTGCATGCATGAGTATATCTGCTTTTTTCCATCCCAATTTTTTGTGCTTATTGCATTTTTCCTCCTTCACTGGAATAATCCACTTGGTCTGCATTTCTTGTTCCATCCCTGAGATGTGATATTCTGCACCAGTGTCGGGTATGGGATATAACTCACATCCTGAGATGCAATATTCTGCACCGGTGTTGGGTATAGGATATAACTGACATTTTGAAATGCGATATTCTGCACTGGTGTTGGGTATGGGATATAACTCACGTCCTGAGATGCAATATTCCGCACCGGTGTTGGGTATGGGATATAACTCACATCCTGAGATGCGATATTCTGCACCGGTGTTGGGTATGGGATATAACTCGCATTCTGAGATGCGGTATTCTGCACCGATGTTGGGTATGGAATATAACTCACATCCTGTGATGCGATATTCCGCACCGGTGTTGGGTATGGGATATAACTCACATCCTGAGATGCGATATTCTGCACCGGTGTTGGGTATGGGATATAACTCACATTCTGAGATGCAATATTCTGCACCGGTGTTGGGTATGGGATATGACTCACATTCTAAGATGCGATATCCTGCACCGGTGTTGGGTATGGGATATAGCTCACATTCTGAGATGCGATATTCTGCACCGGTGTTGGGTATGGGATATAACTCATATTCTGAGATGCGATTTTCTGCACCGGTGTTTGCTATGTGATAAAACTCACATCCCCTTCCAAAGCTCATTACACTTATTCGCACCAGTCTTTGCTTCGCACACTCATTCATTATTTTACATTAAAATACAGTACATCCGCACTGCATGCATTTTGCAGGTGTTCTTATCCAAAGACCCCGCAGAAAATTAGACTAGTTTGGGCTCCGAGCTGGTGTTAGTGGTGATTTCAATAGTCCTCGCTGTTCTGAGATCAAAACTGGTTTAAGCTGGTGAAGCCAGTGGAGTAAACTAGTTGGACTGATGATGTGCTGGTGAACAGCAGGCGGACCCACCGAAAACTAGCTAATGATTTTGAAACTGCTGAAAAGGGCTTGATTGGCTTAGGCTGATTAACTACAATTTTCACTTCAGGTTGCTTAGAGGATTTCCACCGCTCGTTTAAGATGCATGGCTATTTGGAGTTGACTGTCTGCTCCAGTGATAGTCTTCTTATCTTAACAGTAATTTCAATGTACAGGCTGCTGTGTTGTATTGCGATAAGGGCATTGTACTTAACTAGGGAGATAACTGTGCAAATCTCAGGGGTGAAACTACTGATACTCAACAAATTGAGGCTCTTTGCTTGATTTTTTGTTTTTCTTTTTCCACGTAATCTGATTCAGGGGCCTTAATTTACAACCTGTACACAGTCAGCAAGCGCGAGTGCTCACAATATCGCAGATCAAAACTGGACATGTCTAATTCCATTTGTAATTTTTTAACACAAGGCAATTGCACAACTGTGGTGCTATGGTCAAAACAGATAGTCTTAGATGAATGAATTACTTTTAAGCATGATAGTGCTTTGCTCCTGTAAAGGCAAATCAGATCTGCAATGATTTCCTTTAAAATCGTTGTATTAACACCATAGAGAACTGGCAATTTCATCATGTTAGGTGAAGAATGAGTGGCTGATTTTGACTGGCTCATTCAGGAATGTTTTTCTCTGATGGAAACAGATTTACTTGTCCAGGACGTGCGGACTCACCATGTATGAATTTACAGCTCGTGAAACTAGCCTCCCAGGACAAGTGATGTGAGGAGTGCTTGGGAGGACGAGGCGGCTAATGCATTTTTATGAAGCAACGTGGGCCATTTAAACTGTATACACAATGGTGCTCATGGTATTATAACAAGGGTAACACCGAAAATCATTATTTGTATCTCCCCCCAACGAAGAAAATATTATTCACTTGTAATCATACCTCGCTTTACATTAGATGGTAGCACCATTTTTTTGGCATTTTTTATAGGGTGCTTGATGAAAGTGAAAATCAATGTAGGAAATTAACTTCTTCCACTCCGGAGTAGCCATCGGAGGGATTCCAACACTGCTCTCATCTCGCCTTAAAGCACATTATATCTCCAAACCTATTCCCGTTTAGGTTTCCTAATTACCAACAAAGCGTTAATTTGTTCATCCGCGCGGATCAATCTGTGTCCATTACCCCTCAGCATAATTATTCATTGCAACAATTATCAAGTATTTTCCTATCCACATTAATGATATACCTAACATAAAATGTCAGTGCCTTACCCGCTAAGAAGACCTTTCTGAAAATGTGGTTTTGCCGACTTCAGTCCATGTATCAAGGCTGCTCACGGAAAAGGAAAACACTGTTTACAACCAGTGACATTATCATGATGCAGGTCAACACTCAACCTATTTCCGAGTAAGAATTGATGAGAATTGGGTAACGGATTGAATTAATGGATGAATTGCATGGACGGTAGTTAACAGAAATTTTATCTTGAAGTAGAATGAAGTGTAGTAAATGCTGCTAAAGGTGGTATTTGGATAAGGTTTAGTTTAGTTTCGCAAATGAAACATAATTTTAGTCCGAAAGAAAAAACCCAAAAAAAACAAAAAAAAAACATGATAGTATAGCCTAAGCTAATGCGTATCCCAGGTCCCTAGTTACACTATTGTCCAAAAAGCATGCATAAACAAAAACAATAAAGATGTACAAAAGAAAAAAGGAAAAGAAAAAGAATTTTGTTTAATTAGATAATTGCCGTTTCAGAAGCTATACTGTATATATCTCATGAATGACTTTGCTACCTTGAAAGTTTGATGCATGGCATGCATATTTAATGATTTTAAATGCATGCCATGTGTCGAACTTTCACAATGCACTGATAATCAATGGACTTAATTATTCAATTACTAATGCTTCGAAGTAAGAAACGTTGGTAATTTTAATAAATGAACTATTATCCCTTGGTGTGGCAACCAGTGTGCAACTATGCTTCCCCGAACATGCAACCTATTCTTTGGAATGCTGAAAACATTATGATTAAATACAATCTTAAAATAAATGAGGTTGCACTGCTGAAAAAAAAAATCTAGAACGGGAGATGGAATTCAAGGAAAGCACTGTGTTAATTGATAATAATAATAATAATAATAATAATTTTTGTTATTATTATTATTTTATTTTTGTTATTATTATTATTATTATTTTTATTATTATTATTATTATTTTAGTTTAGTTTTATTTTGCATCCATACAATATCACTATTAATGTACATTGTGAATGTAACCTGTTACGGCCCCAATTTGTTATAACATTTACAACAGCAAGGGATGACAGACAAAATTTTAAAACTTCAACAGATTTAACTAAACAAAGGCAACTAACAAAGAACTACTGTATTGACCAAGATTGTTAAATACAAGAAC
Organism: Gymnothorax reevesii; assembly: GCA_029721435.1. Classification (NCBI taxonomy): domain Eukaryota; kingdom Metazoa; phylum Chordata; class Actinopteri; order Anguilliformes; family Muraenidae; genus Gymnothorax; species Gymnothorax reevesii. The sequence goes on along the minus strand of CM056579.1, from coordinate 18,461,170 downwards.
AAAAATATTTACAGTCCCTTTGGTGGGTTGCTTGGTGATGTCCTGGGTGAGGAAAATGCTCTAACACAGGCAAAAATCCACGAAAAACTTCACAGGTCTTGAACAGAAATGACAGGTCTGGTCACATGTATCCTTCTCCTTGAAATTTCTCCTACTACTCTACTCCCTTAATTTTCCTCCTTATATACTCTTTTGCAGACCCCTCCCACATTTAGACCTCTTTTTTTTAATTTTCTGGGACTTGTCCCAGACATGCCCAAGACATGCCCAAACCTTGCTCCAGTCTGGGCTTAAGATAATAAAGGTCAATACTGTCATCTAGTGGCTTCTATTCGCATTACAAACCCTTCAGTAATCTGTCTTTTCGTAATGCTTTCCTAACAGTCACAGGCTTATATATTGGTCTTGATTATTCAGTTACCGCAAGGGGGATTTTGGGCATATGCGTTTATTTGGGATCAGCTCCACCAACTGGGATTCATGCCTATGAAAATACCAGACAGCTTTGGTGTTGAAAGGTTGTCTGGGTAAATCAAGAGGCAAACAAGTTCTTTTCACTCAAAGCGTGCAAAGTTCCAGCTGTTAGCAGCCCCCGCCCTATGTACTACAATCCACTGTGACTTATATACCTTTATTACAGACCACAAAACGTTGCAGTCACATGCGTTTCTGTTTGTGAAATCCTAGAATTCGAGCCCTCGTGTCTTAAATGGAAAATCGAAGCTTGTGCAAGCTGCCCTTTATGAAGACACTCTCCATATCATTTTGTATAAAAATAAGTAAAATACTTTCAGTGGTTCTCAGCTCACTGCTGTGTAAACTTACTCAAACACATCCACATTCACTTGGTGTCATTAGTTCGCAGTTCATGCTCGCCTGTACCCTCTTCCTCTTACTCCATGAAGGAATTTTTTTGGGCAGGTGCTTTCGGTTGTACGAAACCCTTTGAAGTGTTTGGGTCGAATGTTTTTTTCCTTCATTCTAAGTCTGTTTTCTAGAGCTCCATTCCTGAGGTGAAATAATCATTGCATGCGCATTAGAATTCTCTGCTCAGTAGACCTTGTGGTGTCGCACCTGAATAGGTTGATGAGCATCGTGAAGAAGAGAGAAGATCACAGCAGCATAAAATTGTGTTTTTATTTTTAAGTCTTGGTTTGTGTGTCCTTAGATATTCGTTCCCGTGGATGAGTGCTGGGGCTCCAGCTTTGCCTTTCGAGCCCATTACAGAGGCGGCTGCTTTGCCTGGCTGCTTCTATTCTCGCCAGACATTAATGACCATCTTGATGTAACGGGGGTGAGGGTTGTCCTCTGTGTCTGATTTAACCGAGGCCGAGGATGCAGTACAACACAAAGAGGGCGTTTTGGAATTCCTTGTGAAATTAGACCGTATTCAGTCGTTTGGGCATGTGTGCGAAACTGATGCCCACTGCACAGGCCGTCAGAGCTCTGAAAAAGTCTCCAGTTCATCAGATGAGCTGTTCTGCAGCAGATTTTAATGGTTTGGAAAGAGCAGGCCCCACTGCTGCGTTATGGCTCCACTCGGATTCGGATTCATATCGAGATCTCATCACTTGCGCAGAGCCTGAGAATTTTTTCTAATGAGTGTAATATTTGCCAGAAATCCCTAAGCATTTGTTGAGTTCGCTCGCGATTTCAAATGCCTGCACTCGATTGTGTGCTTGTCTTATAGCCGCGGTGTCCTTTGCTCGATGTTTAAAAGCAAAAGCAAGGATGCACATCCTTTGGACAATTCTCCCCGCTTTACCAGTTGTGCTGTTCAGTTTTTCCAGGAGAGAATCATGACATTCTCAATGATGTATACGCTTGTCCCAGCTGCTTAGCGTTGTTTCTCACTGCTCGGGTGCACAAACACTCACGCTCTTCTCTTGAAATGTAGGCTAAGAATCTTCTCCGCACCACCAGTTGAGGCGTTCAGTTGTTGTACAAGTGAAGGGCAATTCTATTGCCGTGGATATTTTGGGCCACGCGGCTGTCCTCTCTTGCGGTCAGCCTCTCTGTTTAAAGCTCATTAGCAGTTCAGGTGAAAAAAATCCCTGTTCTCATGACGCAAATATCATTGACACAATGATTAATTAATTAATTAATTAATTTGTTTATTTATTTAATTTATACTGGGAGTCCGATTGAGAGCAAGCTCTCTTTTGCAACGGAGCTCAGTTATGAACCATAAAAACAATCAAATACGACAATAAAACAAACAGAAAACTACACAACACAAGTACATTCATGCTTCATGGCAGACAATAAAAGACTTCTGAAAAAATCGAATGAAATAAGTCCTTCCAATTTTAACAATTGTTGCAGCCTATTCCATTTCTGAGGGGCATAGTACTGGAAGGCAGTTTTACCCAGTTCGGAATGAACCCTCGGGATGTCTAAAACCAAATAATCGAGACCACGTAGATTTTACTCCCCCATTCTAAAATTGAGCAAACCGGCAATATAACCAGGCAGCTTACCCAGCAATGCCTTGTATATAAAAAGGCAACAATGTTGCTCCCTTCTAATGGCCAATGAGGACCAACCAACCTTTAAATATAAACTACAGTGATGTGCTCTAAAACCATCACCCGTTATAAACCTTAAGGCAGCGTGGTATACTGCATCAAGCGACTTCAGCGATGAAGAAGCAGCGTGCATATAGATTATGTCGCCATAATCTATTCTTGATAGAATAGTTGCCTGAACAATCCTCCTTCTGCAACTCTTCGGAAAGCAGGCTTTATTTCTATATAGCATGGCCAGTTTAGGTTTCAAATTCTTTGCCAGTTCATATATGTGCTTCTCCTAAAATTAAGTTCATCATCAACCCAAATGCCCAGGTATTTGTAGCAAGGAACCCTTTCAATTCGAATTCCACTTATTGTAGTAATGCTACCATTATAAAATCTAGCACCAGGTTTCTGAGAAAATAGCATGAATTTTGTCTTCTCAGAGTTCAAAATTAGTTTGTGGTCAAAAAGAGCTTGTTGAAAGATTTTGAAATCTGACTGCAATTTTTTATGAGGTACCTTAGCAGAAGTGGCAGCTGAGTACATTACCGTATCATCTGCATATAAATGGATTGTGCTACTAATAAAATTAGCGCCAAAATCTTTAAAAAGAAAAAAAAAAATGATGAGATATTCAACCCCAATTGAATCATGAAAACCCCGGAAATCATGAAAAATGCAAATTAAACCATAAAGGACTGATGTTAAAAGTCCATTAATCATCTACTGAACTGAAAACAGTACAATAATTGACTATTTTGTTTTATAATGTGGATATAATTCCTTATTGAATATATGCAGTATGACGACACCAACCCAGTGCAAAAAAGCCGGCACAGTCGACTGTTCACTGTTGTGTAACATGACCACGTATTTGATCTAAGCCTGTTTTGAAAGTGCCTTTTTGGTACACGTGTACATATTTACATTACTTATTTTTGTTCAATTACTCGTGTACATGCTGAAAATAGCCAATTTCTTATTTTTTTCGCCAACAAATTCCGCCCTAGCTCCCTCCAAGATGATTACTGCGGCGTCGTTTAATGTGTACCAAAGTTCCAGTTTGTTTGAGAAAGTCACCCCCGCCCAAACCAGGCAGACAAAATAACGAATGGAAACTGCACTTGCTGTTCTTTAAATATTTTGTGGTGTGAGTCAGAGAATTTAAAAATGGGTTATATTTAACTCAGTCTTTGTTTTTTTCCTTGGTTTATCTCCTTATCCACGAAATATGGACTGATTGCGAAAATTTGTCATATATGTTAGCTTTGGTCGCTTAGATTCTCAGTATTAGTTGTAGTAGAACTGTCTCACGCTCGCGTCACTTTCTCTCTCTCACGCTCTCTCTCGTTTGCGTGGTAAACAGGAGGTGGGCAGCTTATGCCTGCGTGCCGGGTACAGCCGGCGACCGTGTATTTGCAAGCGCATGGAGATCTAGCTTTGCCGTGCTGCTTGGGAGCCCAACTAGTGGAAACAAGCATTCTGGCCTGAATTTTGGTGATTTAAATTGTTTGAAAATGCATCACAATGTCATTAAACGTGGTAATGCAATGACTGGTCTCTATTTCATGTGCTTTTCAGGCTACTTTTTGGCTCAACAGAAGTTCAGACCCTGGTTTTGAGTACACTGTCCTCATTTCTGTTGCACATATACTAGCCTAATGGACAGATATCTGTTGTAGTTGAGTACCTGTTGCAGGCTTAGCTTCAGCGGGGTCATTAAGCATTTGAGCACTGTCGCTGAAGTCTGACGAGGAGATTTTATTCTGTTCTTCCATTATTTTGTGGAGCCTTTATTGCTGTATAGTTTGCTTCATAATGCACCGTACGTTCTATCAGACACCGATCAGGACTGTAGGATGGCCAATAGCCATCTAGCAGGTGCAAAATGTTGTTTGGCATCATCTTGCTGGAAAATGCAGGGAGTTCCCTGGAATGGATGATATTTAGACGGTAGCATACGTTGCCCCATAATTTGTAGTCTTTCTGTATGAAGGGTGCCCTCACAAATGTGCAAATCACCTATGCAGTGTGCACCGCCGGGACCCCAAAACATTGGCTTTTTGACCTGACGATCATTACAGGATGGCTTTTTGTTGTCGTCCTTGGCCAGGTGAAAATGGCGGCTATTTTTTTCTGAAAATCACCTTAGCTGTTGACTCCTCAAACCAAAAAACATGCTTCCACTGTGCCACTGTCCATCTCAGATGACACAGAGCCCAGAGAAGTTGGGGGTCACTTTTGGTATTGATGTATGGCTTCTGCTTTGTATAGCATGAGTGGATTCAGCAGCCAGTGTTATTGAATGAAAATTCATCATCAGTGTAGTTCTGGGCCGGTGTAGCGATATCTATTGCAGTTGCATTACATTCCAAAGTTAGGGGCATCTGAGGGATCAGAGATCAGGTCCTTTCAGAGGGGGTTTTCAGCCCATCCTTTTAGACACCAAGAATCCACCCAATTCCCTTCATTTGTTTTATTATGTTACAAGCTTTAGAGGGTGAAATACCCAAAATCCTACCGATGTTTGGATCATAATCTGATGCATCTCTTGGCAAATTGGTGAGCCTCAACGAGGCCTTGTTTGGAGGCTTCAGAGTCTGAGCCTTAACATCGCCCATTTCACACCACCTTACCATTGCAGCTGAAATCACTGGTAACACTTTACAATAAGGGAACAACAATTAAAATTAGTTAATACAGTAGTAAGCATTTACTAACAGGTAATTGACATTTAACTAATGCACCTGGTAATCATTTACAAATGATGTTCACAGCAACTAAGCTATTAATTTATAAATTATGGTTAAATAGTTTGAAGTGCTGCATAGGGGGGGATACTTAAGGGATGTTTTCAACTTCACAATAAGGGAAGCACAGAAAATTAATAAATGTTCAGTTATGGTTATGTAATGATTATTGAGCTATCTAACACATCAGTTACCTACTAACTAACTAATAGTTAATTAACTAATGTTAATTAACATTAATTGTTGCACCCTTATTGTAAAGTGTTACCAAATCACTCAATCTTTTGTTGGGCTAAATTACCCAAGTGTGCAGTTTTGAAGTCAGTTGCAATCATCAGATTTTTTTAAAAAAGCATGTATTTTCAAGAAAAAGTTTAATTCACAAGTTACAGCATCAGGTTATTTGCTGATGTAGTACTTTCAATATTGTTGGGGATGAGTGACTTTTCAAATCAGTCGCTTTTGATTTGATTTGCATTTCCCACATTGTGCTTACTTTTTTTGGAATTAGGTCGTTATATATTCAAAATAATCAAAATACTAACAGGGCGTGGCTGTGAGGAACTTGTTAAAAGGCTTTAATTGAGTTCACCTGCTACATTATTCATGTCCAAAGAGGTGGACAGAACAGACGCTTTGACTTGTGTTGATGATTTGAGCAGCTGTCAGTTACGTTCCATCAAATCCTCCTGAATTACTGACATACTCTCATGTACAGTACGTGCTGTATTCCATGTGAATAACTCTCTCTCTCTCTCTCTCTCTCTCTCTCTCTCTGTCTGACCCTCAGGCGAACTTGAAGAAGTTTATGGAGCACATCCAGCAGAGGAACTTAGAAAAAGTGGCAAGGATGCTGGAGAAGGGCCTTGATCCCAATTTTCACGATCCGGACTCAGGAGGTAAGGTCTAGATCAGTGGAGGGAGGCTTCTTGCTGGACTGACACGTTAACCAGCAGGGTTGGGTTCAATCACTTTTTTCAACTACAATTACAGTAATTGTAATCAATCACAATCAATTTCCATAATTGTAATTTAATTCCCATAATTGTCATTTAATTTTCATAGAAAAGTAATTGTAATTGAACATTCTGTCTAGGAAGGATTTGTAATTCTACTTACTCTTAAAATCAATCGTAAATGAAAAAAGTAATTGAACCCAACCCTGTTAACCAGTGTTCACTGCTGAGAGTACGATCTCTCTATCCTTTCTCTCTCTTCTTTATTTCTCTCTCTTCCTCTCTGCTCTTCTGTCTTTTTCCCTCCCTCCATCTATCCCTCTCTTGCTCTCTGTCTGCTGACCTCTCGTTCTGTGAGCGATCAAACACGTTTGATGCAGCAGTATTGCTTTGGTACATTTTAGGCATCATCGGCTCCGCTGAATGGTTCTGGCAGGGAAGTTCGACTCTCCTCATCCCATTTATAACTGACGGGTAGTGAGGCTGAGACCAGTCACTGGGGGGAGCTGGATGTGATCTTCTCTTAAATTATGAGATGCTCTGTGACATCAGAGTGGAGTCTTGGGTCTAGTGATGTCCTCACTGACACATTTTAAAACGGCGGTTTACAATGAATATGATCTCCGTCCTCCCGGACGTTTTATCTGTTTCATAAATGACCTCCATCCATACTAACCCACGTGAAAACGTATATCACGTGACCGTTGAAGTACACTGGGCATGTGCGTGCCAGTGTCAGCAGGAAGCAGATTGTCAGCTCTGCGTTATTGTTCTCAAACATCGCTGTTTCTGCCTGTCCACACTAAAATGCAATGCTGGAGTTTTTAAACTAAAACGGGGTTAATTATTGTTTTCAAAAGTCTCTGTTCTGGGGGTTCAGAAACACTAGAGTAGTGTGGACACTAGGTGAAAACATTGCGAAAAGTTTTTTATGAATTTTGAAATTAAAATGTATTAATGTGCACAAAATCAAAGAGATGGCAGGCCTGGTAGTGGGAGGGGATGTGGAGCTTTTGTCTGTGGTCGATCCCATGTACCTAATCCTTGTTCCTAAGGGATAAGTAGCGTGTGGAACGAATGAGGAATACGCCTCTCTCAACACTGTTTCGCAAGAACCTACGCAAAACTCTTGCCTCATTTTTCATAGTACCACAAAAGCACGTTGAGAGTTCGACTCTGTGGAAGGAAAGCAGGTTTAAGTTTGTGCAGATAGCCTAGAATTGGCTACATATGCTTGGAGCACAGGTATTCGGGAAGGCATTGATTATTTGTCTTTTTTTTTTTTATCAAGTTGTGGTGTGTTACTGTACTTTGATTTAATAAGAAAATAAGTTCTTATTTTTGGCAATAACAATAAAGCCACTCAAAATGCTCTCCATTTGTTCAGCGGACTCAAAGGCTGATTTACATAAGCTCCTTTAGATATTTTCATTTATACAGCCGGATATCTCAATACAGTAATTCAGTTTAAGCCTCTTTATCAAGCCCTCGGCAGCAGTTACCTCTCTGGGGACTTAAACGCATAACCTTCCGGCTGTCCGGCTAATCGCTTTTTCAAATTTACACCTGAAACGCCAGGCCAGGGCTGGCTTTAGATGATAAGCGTGCTGAAATCTCCACTGTCAGATTAGGAGATTAATTCCGTCCTTCATCTGTTTTGTATGATGCTTTCAATCAAACTGCAATTCCCATAAAGCCTCGCAGTTGACAGAGAAAGGGGTTTTGCGATAAGCTCACCAGCCAAAAACCGCTGAGTGGTAAATTCTGCCATGAGTTTGGACACAGAATCAGTTGGATGACAGGGCATCTGCACAGAAAAGTGTTCAAAGATCTACTGATCGTTGCCGTGTGTTATTGAATTCACTTCTCTGAAATCACAACGCCCCATTACAGTTTCCTGTTACTGGTGAAACATTATCCCCTCACCCGTAGTTGTATGGATTTTGTGTCGATTTTCTGAATTTTTAAGTTCAGTGTGATTGAAGAAAGGTGTCCACAGCTTCGGTAGTTTCATCAAACCAGGTGTTAAGCGCGTCGTCTCTGCTGTGTGGAATAGATTTGACCCAGATTTCTGTATAGCCGGTGAACTGAAAATAGAAAACACATCTCCAAGCTGCACTGAAGGTAACATTGAAATGCTTGTTAGCATAAAGGCACCAAATTGGTGGAAAGTGGGATTTAACAGGACTAGAAACCTCCGTGGGTTGTTAAAGTGATTGACGTGTCAGGGTGTTCTGGTGCCAGACTTAATGCAGCCAATCGAGTCGCAAGCTGGAGGTTTAAGAACTCGGTTCATCTTGTTTGTGCGTTCCAGTACAAATAATGAAATTTAAAAATGCCCCGCCGTGGCCTGGCTGATTTACATCTTTGAGCTGGTTTGAAAAGCATGCATTTGTGGCCAATTTTGCCATTGTTTTGCTTGATGCAGTGTTCTTTGTGGTGTTTTAGAGGCTAAAACATAATTTCCATAAAATATTGTTGCAAGTCTGCAAACAAAAAATATTTAATGCCTATATGATCTGCTTATTAGCATGGGATGTAATGATGACATGTGGTCGTGATACCAGAGATGTGGTATTATTGTATCCCCGGGCAACGAGTCGGTTATACTATGGATCAGTGATTGTTACACCACATCCGCTGCCGTATCCATAGAGATTTTCTCTGAGCCCTGTGCAGGTCACAGTTCTTTATGGAGTCATTTCATGGCATGGCATGGACCTTGGTTACGGTAACTTCACGAAGCCTATCGATTTTGGGAGTGATTGCTTTAGGCCGTCCGGGGATGGATGTCGACCTGCTGGTGACTGACTGTGTTGTTTATCTTAACTTATTGATTACAAATGATAACAGTATGCCCTGTTCCGTTTTGTGCGTATGTACGTACGGAAATTAAATTTGTCACATCTTCTTCACCCCCGACACTCAAGAGATCGCTGAAATTAGAGCCCTCAGAGTCACCAGTGCTTTTATTCAGGGCCTCAACGCGCATTACTGACAATGTGACGCGAAAGTAAAGATTTAATCCGGTTTAACTGAGCGCAGGTGATATTTCTGCTGCTGAAATTCAGAGGGTCCATATATGATACCTGATGGAATAGCATCTGGAGATAAGGTCTGGGAGTTCTCTCCTATTAGAGGGCATACCGTGGAGTCCTCACCACATTATAAACCATTGCCTCTGAGTCCGTTCCCGGTGAAAATACAAAGCAGGCCTTCATACGAGGTGATTTTGCAGGGTCACGCTTGGTTTTTCCTTCATTTGCTCCTTGGGTTGTGCTACATTAGCGCTCCTGGAGAAGACAGTTAGAGGCCAGGGTTGTGCTCAGACGAATGCACGGTTATTACCCCCATGGATGCCGGCAGTGTGATGTCGGTGGCTGTATGGCTGTAGTGGGGAGTTCAGCATCGCTCCCCGGGGCGCCTCCCCTACCTCTCCTCTCCTCTCTGCACTGACTCCACTGCTCTCCGTGTCTCCGCCAGAATCAAGACTCAGGCTGGGTTGTTGCGACATGTTTTCTGTAATGGAGTGTAAATCGGCGGAAAGCAACTGCTACTTCGAATCTGATCTAAAAGCTGGGCTAGGAAACACCCAGCCACTGAGGTCTCGATACAGACAGAGGACTAACAAAACAAGAGAAATACTTCTACGGCTTTTCAACAACTGATATAATTTTACGTATATACATATGCAGACGAATGAGAAATGCATGGGAAATTTGACATAGCAGTCTAAGTAAGGTGTTGGGCCTGCACAAGCTGCCAGATCAGCCCAGCGGGCCCTGGCGTAGAGTCTAAAGGTGTGAACCTTTACTGTAGGGATGGGATACTACTCTTTCAGGGAATATTTCTTCGCTCCCTGTTTTGACGGTGGTGATGGAGAACACTGCCTGTCAGGCTGTTCCAAGATCTCCCGTAGGAGTTCAGTTGCTATGAGATGCGGTGCCTGTGAAGGCTGTGGCGTTTGTTTAGGATCATGTTCATACTTGAGAACCATTCAGTGACCCCTTGTGCCCTGTGGGGCTCGGGCTGTTGTCATCCTGGAAGAGACCACTCTCATCATGGTAGGAATACTCATCATAGGTCATCACTCAGAATAACTTTATTTTGATTTGCAATGACCCTGACGCCTTTAAGGGGACAAGTAGACCCAAACTGAACCGGAAAACTGAACAGAAGAATCTGCATGTGCTCTGTTTGTCCACACAGTAATTCAAGTTCAAGTCTTTTGTGACCCATCAGTATGTATAGATGTGTGAATGTACTGTATATGTATATATATACATATATAAACTGCTCAAAAAATAAAGGGAACACTTAAACAACACAATATAACTCCAAGTGTTCCCTTTATTTTTTTGAGCAGTATATATATATATATATATAATCAGTATGTATGTGCGTGTGTGTGTGTTAATATGCATATTATGTACAGTATATGTGTGTAATACATGTGTATCCTGTAATATATGCAGTACTGTATGTACGTGCATGTATCTATACTGTATACAGCATATGTGTACTATATACAGTACATATGTACAGTCAGTACAGTCAGTATGTATGTGTGTGCACAGAGTGCCCTCTGACCCTGGCCTCTCAGCTGGAGGGCTCAGCTGACCTGATTAAGGTGCTGAGGAGCGGGGGAGCTCACCTGGACTTCAGGACGGGAGACGGGATTACAGCCCTGCACAAGGCAGTGAGGACGAAGAACCACATCGCCCTCATGGTGAGCGCACACTTAACAGTGTGTATACGCACTGCCCTCACAGTGAGTATACACCTACAGTATAAATATACCGCCCTTATCGTGAGTGTACACTCACCTACACACTCCGCCCTTACAGTGAATATACACTTACAGTATATACACATACCTCCCTTATAGTGAGTGTACACTCTTATGCACACTCCGCTCTCATGGTGAGTATACACTTACAGTATATACACATACCTCCCTTATAGTGAGTGTACACTCTTATGCACACTCCGCTCTCATGGTGAGTATACACTTACAGTATATACACATACGTCCCTTATAGTGAGTGTACACTCTTATGCACACTCCGCTCTCATGGTGAGTATGCACTGACAGTATATACACATACGTCCCTTATAGTGAGTGTACACTCTTATGCACACTCCGCTCTCATGGTGAGTATACACTTACAGTATATACACATACCTCCCTTATAGTGAGTGTACACTCTTATTCACACTCCGCTCTCATGGTGAGTATGCACTTACAGTATATACACATACCTCCCTTATAGTGAGTGTACACTCTTATGCACACTCCGCTCTCATGGTGAGTATACACTTACAGTATATACACATACCTCCCTTATAGTGAGTGTACACTCTTATGCACACTCCGCTCTCATGGTGAGTATACACTTACAGTATATACACATACCTCCCTTATAGTGAGTGTACACTCTTATGCACACTCAGCTCTCATGGTGAGTATACACTTACAGTATATACACATACCTCCCTTATAGTGAGTTTACACTTACAGTATAAACATACCGCCCTTTTAGTGAGTGTACACTTACAGTATGAACATACCACCCTTATAGTGAGTGTACACTTACAGTATAAACATACCACCCTTATAGTGAGTGTACACTTACAGTATAAACGTACCGCCCTTATAGTGAGTGTACACTTACAGTATAAACATACCCCCCTTATTGTGATTATGCACTCATATACATACTCCACCCTTGCAGTGAATATACACTTACAGTATATACACATACCTCCCTTATAATGAGTTTATACTTATATGCATTCTCTGACCTCACAGTTAGTATGCACATGAATATGTATACATTCCAGGGCTATAAATGTGCAATGTAAGCGGAACATTTTTTGCACAGAAATAGCGGTATTTTATGACTGTCATCACCACTGTAAGCGTCCTGAGATGATGATGTGGATTGTGCTTCTGTTTTGTCTAAAAACACGGTCAGAGCATGGAATGGCAATATGACTTTATTTGTGAGAGGACTTAGAACCTGTTCCGATTAGACTTTGCGTATATGGGAAAAAATCATTAGGTGTTTTGATTAAAAGATTTCTGTTTTGTCATTTTTGTTGGGCTTAACGTTCTGTTACACTATAAACAAGACGGGTCCTAAGATTTTCACACATTCCATACCAAGTAGATAATCAAACATTTGACTGCACTTATTGTACATTCAAACTTTATTACTACCAAAATTTCTTAATAACACACACACGCGCGCACGCACACACACACACACACACACACACATTCAATATATAATCCGAAAAACAAGGTCTTAGGAATGCTGTTTTTGTTGATTTCTTTAAGTTCATTTAACTAAATTATGATTTTGTCACGCGCAATATTGAACCAACTTCAGGTTCAAGTTAAAACATCTATTCTGTAACACTGAGCCAGTGTGAACTACAGATAGATTGAAAAAATCATGATATGGCCACCAATGTGCAGAACCAGGCAGTCTTGTGCTGTCATGTTGTTATTTGGCCTGCTTGCACACATCAGATGCCGTGGGTTTGTAATTTGGCCTTGGAAGTGCGCACTCTCCTACCTTTAACAAACCTTGTGTAACTGTCCTTCCTGCAGAACTCTTCTGTCTGAAATCCTGTAACAGAACTGCACGTTATCTTTTCAAATTTACTTTTCAGGCAATTTCTGTGCTGTTTTTGATCTGTCACTCTCACTGGGCCTCTGTCAGAGCTGCCTGGTAATTGGCTCCTTTCACTTTATTTGAGTTCACATCAAAAAGAATCACAGGCAATTTTGATTAAATCCCACGCATGAATGGGTTCACAGCCCAACAACAGTACAGGAGGTATCGTAATACTTAACAGCTCCATATGGCGAGTGTATAGTGGAAGGTGTTTATCATGACGACAGTTGCGATTGCAGTGGCAGTATACACGTGCAGCTGCCTGCACTGGTGCAGGGGGCGAGTCAAAATATCAAACAACATTTCCATAGTTTTCATCGACAAATTTTCAAAATGAAATCAGTTTCTTTCATTCAGTACTTTCAGTGAAAATTGTCAGAAGGAAGCTTGACTGAGCAGAACCCCTGAAATGTTCGCAGACCCTGCTGGACCTGGGCGCCTCCCCGGACTATAAGGACAGCCGGGGTCTGACCCCCCTGTACCACAGCTCCATGGTGGGGGGGGACCCCTACTGCTGCGAGCTGCTGCTGCACGACCACGCCCAGGTGGGCTGCATGGACGAGAACGGCTGGCAGGAGATACACCAGGTACACACATGCACACACACACACACACACGAACGCGCATTCACACAAGCATACGCATACACACACACCCACCCACACACACACACACACATACTCAACCACACACGCACACACACACACGCACTCACACATATACACACACATACACACACATGCCCACACGCCCAAACACCTTTTTACACACACACACACACATGCCCACACGCACAAACACCTTTTTACACACACATACACACACCTATTAGGCGCACAAACACGCACACACACACACACACACACACCTGCATTCACACACACAGACACAAAAACACACCTGCATTCACCCACACTGACATATTTCATATATCTGTACACCAGATACTGCACACCAGGTACCTGAACACTTAATTAATTTTGCAGATATTGTTATTGCATGATGCTGCTGTCTACTGGAACTGACTTTTTCAGTCTGTGGATTACAAAATGATTATTGAAGAGCACAGAGGTGTTGAGAGGAAAAGTATCCCAAACTTTATGGGATATCCTAAACTCATGGTATGTTCAAGTGCATGCTAATCTTCTGGGAGCTCCAGGAGATTTCCACTGCTGCTGCAGCAGCATGCAAGGACTGCTACTGATGCCCCTCTGTTAATTTATCACCTACAAGTCGGCAGCACGCACTCCTGACATTTCCGACGGCTGTTAGTCGGTCATGAAGTTAGGGAGTTGCTCTGAAGCTCTAACCCCTGGAAGAGAGTTCTCAGGAATTAAATCCTGAAACAGTGAAGGAGTGTTTAGAAAGTTTTGAGAGGTTGAGGGTGATTAGAAAGTCTGGAGGTTGAAAGCAATTTGTAAGTTTGAAGGTTGATTTGCAATTGTAATCTTGGGAAGAGTGTTGAGTCTCATTTGCATGAAGTCGATGAAACTGTTTTGCAGCACCATGCAGAGTCTGGTATGACGGCACCAGCGGTTACTGTGATTGGGTTTTGTGGGGCACCATGGCTGTTCTTTGGACTTCGTGAATGAAGACGGCTTGAGACACTGCTTTTGGGTTTTGGCAGTGGTGTACTGCAGGGTATACGCAGGTAGCATACGGAGTATATCCACCTTTTTTCCATCAATTGATGGTATAATCACCCATCAGGCAAAGAAACCATCGAATACATAGGAGAGTAAACCCACTTCCTCCTTAGTGATCTACACATTCGCCTAATGCAGAACACCCACTTCTCCAGGGACCGTTACAGTCCTGGGTATTGACCTTCTGCAGTCTATCCGGACACAGGTCAGCCTGGACCGGGGGCACAGCCTGGAGTTTAATCTGCTCTGCAGGATCGGGAAATCGTTTTCTATCACAAAACATTCTCACCATGCCACTGCCTCGTGGCAGAAATGTTACTGAACTCAGTTTTCAGGACGGGTTTGTTACAAAGATGTTTTTCTGCGAACCAAAAGGGCATCACTTAGCTTAACCCCTCAAACTCTAACTTTTCACTTCAGTTTATCCTCATGAAGGTTCAAGGTCTGAAAAAGGCATTTTTCATATTGTAGGACAATGTCACATACATGTTCTGTGTCTGCTGGCTGCAGCCTACGTTACACTTCAATATTCAAACCCAGGATGCCATAGTTTTGTGGCCACAGGATTGTATTTAGTGGAAAACACATCTTGATCATGTGCATTTTATACACACTTCCCATAATTCAGCAGGACACACTTTGCATCTTTGGAAACCGTGGCCTCTCCACTGGAATATAAAATAGAACTAAATGGCCGTATATATGAGTCTGTTGGTTTAAGGCAGGGGTCCCCAATCTTTCCCAGAAAGGGCCGGTGCGGGTGCAGCCTTTCATTGCAACCAAGCACTTACACACCTGATACTACTAATCAACCCCTGGACTCTTCATAAGCTTAATCAGTAGTATCAAGTGTGTAACTGCTTGGTTGCAATGAAAGCTGCACCACACCGGCCCTTTCTGGGAAAGATTGGAGACCCCTGGTTTAAGGGGTTAATCCCTTGAAATAGCAAATAGCTTTTGTGTAACAACTTGAATGTCATGTCTTGATAACATTGGTAAGATATTTCATTTACATTATGAGAACATTTTGTGTATGCCGAGTTCACGCTCGTAGGCTGTCATTACACAGACCTGCATAAGCTAATCTGCTAAAGGTGGAGGACTGTGGACCACAGGCAATTCTTTATGAATCCTGTATCGACTAGTTACCGATATGACATCGTCGTGGGAGCTGTTATTGCCTCCTTGAATTTTAAATTCAATTTGACGGTCTGGCCTTTAAATGTCAAATTGAGACTCTTCTAATCCAATTATAGAAAGCTCTCTTTCTTTGCCTTAAATGTCTCTTACACAGGCATTAACGGAAAATAACGACTCATTTAATGTTTAGACCGTTAAAATGGTGATCTTTCAAAAGTTGAATTTATAAGTTGTATTATTTTGTCGGTAAAGCTATTATTCTTTAGGC
This sequence comes from Gymnothorax reevesii, assembly GCA_029721435.1. Classification (NCBI taxonomy): domain Eukaryota; kingdom Metazoa; phylum Chordata; class Actinopteri; order Anguilliformes; family Muraenidae; genus Gymnothorax; species Gymnothorax reevesii. The sequence goes on along the minus strand of CM056579.1, from coordinate 18,445,211 downwards.
AGCATAGAATTTAAAACATCTGTTATATTCTTGTAGTTTAAAGTGTTGCTACGGAGATCTTGCGCACTCCTAGTTGATTGCGTCGACGCATTGGTAAACCCTTTGCCTCACGGCGCGAGTGAAGAACAGCAGTTAGAAGACGAGAGGGAAGTTCAGATCTCTTTTGTTGCAATGTACGTTTTTTTTTCCATTTACAAAACATTAACTCTGATTTTCTTTGTCTCTGTGTTCCTGGATGAAAACCAGCTATTGTTTCAAAGCTAAGCTGTGTATATCTTTCCAGAGGAAGGGGCTAGAAATATAATTGGAACCTTAATTTCTCCCTCATTCTCACTGTATGATAAATACTGATCATTGTGAGAAGATGGATGTAGATTTGGATGGTTATTATGCTAAAGGTTCAGCTTGTTTACCTGTGTGTTCGCTCAGTGTGGCGGCGACAGTGTCGCCCAGTCACTGTAGAGAATAGAGCTGCTGTGCTGGAACAGTTAGGCGCTTCTAAGATTCGTAGCTAGCCCTTGCCTTAATGTTGCCGTGACCTTCGTAGTCGCTTTCCGTTTGCGTTTGCGTGCTGTTGAGATGACCTGAAAAATTAAAGTGTGGCATTTGAAGCAACCCCTGCTTTCACCAGACCATCAAAGTCAGAATATTTGCCCTGTTCAGCACTGATATGAAAATACTTTCAGCAGAACTGAAATGTAATCCTTAGATTGATGTGTGTTGGACTGTGTCCTTTGGGACCTCTGGAAAGAGCATCAAGTTAAAGTCAGTCATCCGTAATCAGCTTGTGCAACCATAGAGCCTCTTAAATATGAAGGTAAATTAATTAGGCTGACCATTTACAAAGATTCTCCTTAGTTAACGTTCGCTAACTAACTAGCTAGCTAGCTTGATGGCTACTTAAGCTACAGAGTGACACAGTTTAATAAGCGTCGCCACACATTCCGCAGAATCTTCGGAGTGGGTGTGTGTAAGCGTCACCCGCCCCCACGGTACAATGTATGAGGTTAAATGAATGGGCCTGCAGCGAGGTGGCGATAATTTCATTGGTCAACTCGGAACCTGGCATTTTATTGGTTTGCGATTTTTGATAGGAATGTATCGCAGAAAAAAATCCACACGCGAGCAGCAATGTTCCAAGTGCAAACAGAAATGTGTCGAGCGCGCAGAGGCAGTTTTGAGTGTAAGGAGAGAAAATTCAAGTGTGAGTGAGGGCAATTTGAGTGCGAGAGTACAATTTCGGGGGTAAATGTTGTACAGTCTACGCACGACATGAAATACCACGCTAATTTTGGGAAAAAAATGTGTTCAGTCTACGCTCAAAACAGAATACCACGCTCTCGAATAAAGATAGAGACTTGCCTCCATACTTAAACTAATAAAAACATTCATATATCACAACACCTGCTTTATACTTCATCAGAATTCTTAACTTCACATGAACTACCTACAAACCTGGTCAAACATGATAACGTGTTATAGAAGAGCGGTGCTGAAGCGATGCAGGTTCAGTTTGTCGATCTTAAATGTAATTTACGCTACTCTTCGGGGTGATTGATTTTTTTTTCCTTTTTCCAAATTTGTTGAATTTATAGTAATTTTGGCCCTTAACTTATCTCTACTCATGGTTGAAATGCTCAGGCCCAGTTTGTAAAAAAAAAAAAAAAAAATTAAAATGAGAGGGGGGGGGGGGGTTGGTAAAACTTACAGGTACCAAATTAGCAGGTTCCTCACCACAGGATGGCTTATATTCCAAAAAGAAGTTCACTAAACAGACGAAAGCATTTTTGGATGATAGAGGACGGACGGCAGTATGAAAAGGCGCATCTACACAATAAAACAAATTCATGAATTAGATTCTGTGGAATTATGTTGAATGGTTTAGATGGATGGACAGGCGGAGAGACGGAAAGACAGATAACACGCATTTCTTAATTCCTTTTCCACTTTGTGCTGGAGAATAATAATACTGTTATTAGGTGCTTAGATTTGGGACCTCGGGGACCTAAAGCTGTTTTCAGCTAAACCACAAGGGTTAAAACAGTTTTTTTTTGTGATCCACCTACAAAAATATTGAATTTGGGTACGTTTCTCGGCTAAAGCTACAACATGGCAGTTAATTGATACTCACTGCACATTCAGTATATCCCTCAGTCGAATCAAGATGGCTGCCGTGCATGACAGCATCTCAGAAGTCTAATACTGTCTTTTACTGTAAGCTCTGCGTGCGTAAGAACCCATACCCACCATGATTGTCTCTGACTGTATGGAAGCCATCTGGATCTCAGTCTATACCTCCTGTTCTGTTATTGGGCAATAAGCCAGTTCACATCTGAGATGTAATTAAAACCCCCTGTGATTTACTAGCAGGTAGAGCAGTAAGTGTATCTTGTATCAATGCGTTGGTGGTGTTTCTGGTGACCCCGCAACCTTGCGTTACAGGTGACACCAGTTGCAGTTTATTGTGTATTTCTCCTGGGCCTCTTGTCTCCGGTTCAGTTATTTTTGTTTGCCTGTCTTCTCAAACCTTACGCCGTAACAAGGAGCGATTATTTAATTTATGCCTCAATCCACGTAGAGGGTCCCAGTGGCATTTAGCCATCAATTTCACGGTTGAAGCTCAATAATATTGATTTTGTTCTCAGACGTCCATTTCATGGAACATTCGTTAGCTCGTTAGCATTAGCCTGTCCCCCCCTCCAAGTGCCCCAGAGATACTGGAGTCACGGGGAGAGGTTTGGTGTTAGAGGCTTCCATCCTTGCCCCCCTATACTACACCAGTTACCCTTGCGCCACTAAAATTTTGGTGGTTTAGCATGTTGGGGACAAAGGCAGCTTTTTGTTGTGTGGTGCCGCTCCCTTTCACTCAGATCATGTGACAAGCACTCCAGTGCAGGCTGTTTCCAGGCCATTGGACAGACTTGAGCCCGCTGCAAACACAAATCCCAGACAGCCAGTATGTCTACTATTCATACCTATAAGCGCTTTTTGTAAGTCACTAGCTTACTGAAGTGTCTGTTGAATCTGGTGGCACTGCTGTGACTAGATCTGTGTCGGACATTTTAAGAAAAGGGCCGAGGGTCTACAGGTTTTCATTCCAGCAGAGCATAAGCACATCTGATACAACTAACAACTGTGCAAAGTTAGATCAGCTGATTAAATGAGTTGTATCAGGGTGAGCTTCTGCTTTATTGAATTGAAAACCTGCAGCCCTTTGACCCTTTAATGGACCAGTTTGACAAGATTGTTTTAAAGCATTGCAATCCCTTCTTTGTAAATATCTTTGATCTGTACTTGTTATAATATTAGCTCTCGGCCGAAGTCGGGCTGCTACTTTGGATTCATGCTTGTCGTCACTACCGCCACGTCCGCGTCCGTAGTCACTTCCTTGTGGATGCTGTACAGGCAGTTTTGACCGATAACTTTCATATTTGGTATGGGCATGTTTTATACTTACGTTATGACACCTATCTATTTTGATTGCCGTGACAATAGTATGGCTCAATAATGCGCACATTTGTGCAAAAACATCCATCCCTTGTGGATGCATTACAGGCTGGAGTAGTGGGCTTTCGGGGGCTAGTTTAGTGGTTATATTTGTTGGCTTTTTTCTGTTTTTTTATTTTAGTGTTATCACTGATATCACTCACCTGAATTTTTTTGGTAACCACACATAAGTATCCGCTGAGTGCCGCCCTGGGACAGTATGATTGGTGGACCTCTCCTCCTGAGCCTGTTAGAGTTTAAGGTGCTGTACGTGTCACTCATAACATGTGGGTATGATCTGAAGAAGACCTCAAAGGGTCGTAAAATTTACCGTATGGATTCCAAATAAATTATTTGTTTTTTTCTTGGACCATTTAAATGTGCACGCCTTTTTTTCTGTCTCCTGCCCGAAGGAGGGCGTAGAGACATATTGCTTTTGGCTGCGTTCCCCATCGGCGTCTGTGTCAGCGTTCCCAAAGTGTCTCCGGACCATAACTCAGAAACCACTCAATATTTCCTCTCTAAATTTTGTAGCTGCATTGATTGGCTACTAAACTGGTGCCTGTTGGTGTTTTGTGGTTTCTGTGGAGTTGGGGAGGGGACATTTGCTTTTAAAAGCAAACATACGCTCTAGTTTCTTATGCTAATGGTCAAAGAGTCTTCACACCTTCTTTACCGATGTCTCAGCTGGTTACTCGATGTAAGGAGCTCATTAAAGCAGCAGAGAATGGTGGCTCACTGTGGTCGAGTTCGATTCTCCTCTGTTGACTCAGGCGACTGTGGTCTGTCGGCTGCAGCTGTGCGTGTCTCAGGTGGAATAATCATAAGGCTGGGCTGGGTGGATTACGGAGCGAATCGCATCTCCACTGGGCTGAGCGTATTCCGGAGGATTCTTGTGGCAGCGTGCGCCTCCCCGAGCTCTTCGTCAAGGCAAGTCTGAGTTACAGATTGCACGTTCCCAATTAGAGGAAAAAGGGTGCTTTTTAGCTCGCCGGGACGAATAACGTCCGGAGAGCTATGGTCGTACCCCCGGCGTCCGCGTCCGCATCCGTCCGCGTGCAGAAAAACTTTAACCTGGCCCCCCGGCGAGCTTTGTTGTCTTTCTGACAACACTTGTTAATAGCACAGTTTTAATTAGCTTTTTTTAGTCACAAGATGTGTAATTTTTCAATGGGAATTTTTACATGTACCAAACGAATAGTATTTAGAGTTGATTTTGCTAAATTTTACCTGGGCAATGATTACAATGCAAAGAATTATAAGGAAGGATTATAATTATAATTATAATTATTAGGAATTATAAGGAAATCTAGTGTATATAATGACACCTGTGTAGCCCCTTGTTTACCTTCTCTCTGTCCTCTTTGTCGAGTTTGTCTTTCTTTAGATTGAACTCACTATCATTTTAGAGAGATACAGGCTAATCCTGGCCTGTCAAATCAAAGGTTTACAGTATTTGCCCTGAATTGGAAGAGTGATTTCATTTCTTCCATTGCTATATTACACACAGACACCCAGTGACTCTACTTGTTGCCTGGTAACGCTACTAGATACGTGCGTAATTTTGACAACAAGTATAAATGATGTTTGCCCGAATGGAGACGATTGACTGCTCTCCTTGTGTTGTGTTTTTTGCGGAAAAATGACGCGAGGCGCTCGTACAGTTGTATTCAGTGTAACGGCTCTTTGTTTTCGTGAGGAATGCATTGTAATAATGCGGCACTTAATGGCAGCATTTTGAACCGACAACTGTGGAAGCGCATTTGTGTGGAATTTATTGTGGCTAAAGGCAGGAAGATTCATTGACACGGGCAGATTCATGGTGCACAATGTGGCTGGGGGACAGAGATAATTCCTTATTCGGCCAAAATAATTTTCCGAGGAACACAATCGATCAAGTGTTTTGTAAAAGGCGAAAAAATGCTGATTGTATTTAGTTGTGTTTCGCTGTTACTTTGGTTAGGCTTGACCTGAGCGCCACAGCTGGGACCAGATTATGAAGGCCCTTTAAAAAAAGGCAGGACTTTCTTCCAAACTTTCATAATAATAATAATAATAATAATAATAATAATAATCATCATCATCATCACAACAGGACGACATCGTCATCAATATCCGCCGCCGACATGGAATAGCATTTTCAGGGCCAATCAATGTAGCGAAGACACACAAAATTTTGTCACCTCTGTGTAATGTGATTTCTGAGATAACTTGTCCCCACTTATCCAAGCGGACGGACAGACGAGCTCCACTGCAGTACACACCACTCTACTTGTGTCGTGAAAGGGGATTATAACATCAACATCAAAACCCACAAACCCATGGTCTATCTTCATCATCACCTGTGCCACCTTCATCATCATCATCATCATCATCGCCAACCATCATCCATCTCTATCATTTTCCCTCATCCTCATCATGAAAATAATGCCATCGGCGATGAAAGTGCCTGAGATTCCGGGTCTCTCTCAGCTCTGCTTTGGCAGTGTTTAAACACACACACGCGCACACACACACACACACACACACACACGCGCGCGCGGTGGTGGAGCGAGCGCAGAGTGGCCGTAGAGAGGATTTACACACGCTTCCTCCCACACAATGGGCACTCCAGAGAAGAGGAGCGCAAACTGCCAATTACCTGCTGCGCTGTCCTCTCGGCCTGTCACACGCACGCCTGAGCATGTGTGTACGCACACACACACACACACACACTCACACCCTCGCTGGCACTCACACTCATACACGTGCATGCACACATGCACATACACACACCCTAGCAGGCCCTCATGCTCACACACGTGCACACACACGCACACTGACTCACACACCCTAACAGGCGCTCACGCTCATACACATGCACACAAACTCACGCACACACACACACAAACAGGCACTCATGCTCAAACATGTGCACACACACGCGCACACACACACACACACACACACATGAATCTGCCATTTTGAACTCTATTTCAGTGCTAACACACAGACAGAAACACACTTGGAAAAAAAAAAGCACATGCACAGACATGTACGCACGTAAGTCTGCATCCATTCTTGCTGGCCTTCATGCTGGGGGAAACACACATGCACACCAGCAGTAAAAAGCCCTGTCTTATTACACCTCTAATAGACCTGTATGCAGCATTAGAAGTGATTCAGTGCAGAAAATTTTCCACTGCACATGTTCAGGGGGATTGTATACTAGTAGCTTCGGTGCTTGACTGAGACCTCGAAGGTTAACGGTTAAGTTTTGTGTTGTTGCCATGGTGACGATCAGTGCAGCTGTTGGGCCCTTGAGTGAGGTCTTTCACTCTCCTGCAGTCCCATGGGGGATTGGTTCCTTCTTTCGTCCAATCAAAAAGCATCAGCTAAAGGACCTGTCATGTATTAAGTGCTCATTTAAATTTATTCACTGAACTAGTTGAATTCCCCGATCTACTGAAATGCACAAAATGTTCGTTCAGAGGATTTCACCGAACAGACGTGGGTGAAACTTCTTGCGTTCCAAGAGTGGCCATCTGATTGGTCGTCCTTGGCTAATATGGTGGATTATTGTGTGACTGAACAGGAAGTCACCAGTCTCTCAAAATCTCTCATCTATCATCCTCTGAAGTAACTGAACAGGAGGTCACCTCCCCATTGGCTAGCTGCTCTAACCCTCCAGTTCCTGTCCACCAATCACTGATGCCGGTGAACCGTGGAGAACTTGGGCCCAGTTAAATGCATTGGCACAGCACTGCCTGTGAGCAGCCTAATGACGAGCCTGTACCCCGTCAGCAGGCTAGCTGGCTCCGCGCCCAGCGCTCTCGCTGATACGGCAACTGTTTGTTGATTGTAGGCTGAAAGGATTAGCGGTGTGCTGCAGGGGTGTCAGCTAACTCCTGACCTACACTCGCAGATAAGCCCAGGGCTCTAAAAAATAGATACGAGCGACACCCTCTGTGCTGTTTGCAGAAGCACATCACAGGCTAATGTAGCAACTTTTTTAGACGCCCGCTCCACTTAAGTCGAGAAGGGCGTATTATGTCATGGCTCAAGCCGTCCGTCTGTTAACTATTTTTGTTTCTGTCAATTTCGAGGTGAACAACTTATGACGGAATTGATTTTTGGATTGGGGTTGACTAGGGGAAGATTGCTTTCGAAAATGGGCGCGCTTCGATATTCAGTATGGCCACCATGGCAGGTAACTTGAATTTCGTTTCCGTCAATTTCGAGGAGAATGACTTGTCTGACGGAATTCATTTTTTGCAATTTGGATTGATGTTTGACGAAGGGAAGATTGCTTTCAAAAATGGGCGCACTCCGATATTCAATTTCTCCGCCATGGCTGCCATCTTGAATTTCGTTTCTGTCAATTTCGAGGAGAACGACTTCTGCGACGGAATCGATTTTTGCACTGTGCATTGGGGTTGGCTTGAGGAACATGTGGGCGTACATGCTGTGTCTCAGCGAGCTCTTGTTCAGCTGTGGGTCTCATTCACTGCTTCTGTGTAAACACTAGGAGCCCGTGAGCAGTGTGTGTTTTCTGTAATGCTTTCTTTGCGCATTCTGTGTATTTGAAGGGCTTTAGTTTCGTAGTTAAATCACATTTTCTGAACTACAACACAGTCGTCTATTGAGGAAACGGCCATTTTCAATATTTTCCAGTTTTGCTCCATACAATGGACTATTTAAAGGGTTGTTATCCAATCATTTCAAACCCAGGAGTTTTCCCCTTGCTGGATTGATAGTATGATGGCTGATTTACCAAGACACCCAACAGACACAGTCACCTCTGATTAAACGGATGCAGTGCACAAGATGAAAAAATGACTACTGCACCTTTCTGAAACTAGCGAAGACGCCCGCATTTGCGCAAGCTATTTATCGTATTATTGAGTCTATGATAAATCTAGAAATTGCTATTTACATGAAGCATGGCTGCACCTCTGACTGTGACGACAAACCAAATCAGGACCCAGCTGACATGCTGCAGCCATGCAGTTGTACCCTGGATTATACCAATGAAGCCCCGGAGTCTTTCCTGCAGACATCACTCAGCAGAATCAGGCTGATAACTGCCGGCTGGAGTGAAAGCCTGCTCCAGCACCGACCGTTTCTGTGTCGTGTTCAGAGGCCGCTCTCTACGGGAGGCTGCATTGCTCAAGGAACAAAAACGTACTACCACTGCTCCCTTATTTCTGAGAGTCATTGTGCCATACGTACAAGGGGTTTGATTACGAATCACAAGCCAGCCTAAATGGCTTTCACTCACAAGTATCTAGACCAGAATCACAAAAGCCTCCACACCTGTGACTTTCCTTAATTTCAATGCTTATTTGCAGCTTTTGCCTGCTAGAAAGGTACCTCCAGAGCTCCCAATGAGTCGAAGAGTTTTTGCCTGAATTGTAAGTGCATCAGTCGCAAAATAGACAGAATTTATTCATGATAGGGAGGGGAATTGCACCGGAAATGATAAAAACATATGCCAAATACTGAAAAGCAGGAAAGGAACTGTGGCAAAGCTCTCTGTCACGGTCAGACGAACATGTAGATGCTGATAGTTGCTGATGACTGCAGAATCACAATGTGCGTTTGGCTGTACCTCTTAGTGCCATGATGGAGCGAATCGGGACCCCTGTGGGGACTGTGCACTGTGACTGAACCCCCGCTCTCGCCCCCCCCGAACCCCCCCCCCCTCCCCCCCCCCCCCCCTCCAGGCCTGTCGTCACGGACATGTTCAGCACCTGGAGCACCTGCTGTTTTACGGAGCGGACATGAGTGCCCAGAACGCCTCGGGAAACACCGCCCTGCACGTCTGCGCACTCTACAACCAGGTAACGGGCTGGGGCCTCGGGGATGGGGGTGGGGGTATTTTTTTACTCACAGCTGGTGGTGCGATGGATTCGTCTGACAACAGCATGCTGCTCCAGAAGCCTCTACCGCGATGCTGTCATCGCTAATTTGCGCTACGTGCTCGGAATCGTCGAATATCCAGCTGGGGAAATGGAGATTGCTCGGTATAGATCAGTGGCTCCCAAACTCGGTCCTGGTGGCCCCCTGTGTATGCTGCTGGTTTCTGGTCCGACATCAGTTGCAATTAATTATTTTAACAAGGTATAATTTTTTTTCAAACTAGGTGCTTTTCACGCAAGAATTGTATTACATCAGAAATAGTGTAGTGTGATATGTTCAATCACATTTCATTGGACATGTAGTGCTTATTGTGCTATACTGCGAACATATACACATAAAGAGGTCTGTCATCAAATGGAGACTGTTATGAATCAGTGAGCTGCTAATTAGTGGAACTTCAATCACCTGGCCACCAATCACAGCCATCTGATAGATAATGGACTATTCAATGACTAAGTAAATGATCATGGGGCAAACCTGCACAGTATTGATGTTTCAGAAAGAAAAATAATTAGTACCAGCCCAGGTAGGAGCCAAGTTAGGAGCCTTAACGTAACCTCAGTGGTTACTGTTACCCCTTTTTTATGTAGTTGTTTGCCATTTTACTAGAGGCACAATGTGAACATGGAGGTCACAAATATTCCCTTCTGGTGTTGTATTTTTCTGGAATGATGCTGGTCAATAAGATAAGTAATCCATCTGAAAATCAAGAGCTCACGCTCAAGGAAAATTAGCAGCTTGTCAAAATTCTTTTATTGCAAGTGTGGTTGGAACACAAACCAGCTTACACAGGGGGGCACCGGGACCGAGTTTGGAAACCACTTGACTAGATACTTTATTGGACCCCGTGTAGTGATTTGACCTCCACATTCGACCCGTTCTAGTTACTTAGGAGCAGTGGGCAGCCACAGAGCAGCGCCCAGGGGCCCACAGGCTTGGAGCTGGAAAAGCACACTTGTATGGGGGAACATACATATTCTCTGCTGGGAGGTCCTGGTAAGTCAGGCCTCGAACCTGGAACCTCCGTACTGCGAGGCAACAGTGCCAGCAACTGCACCATCATGCTGCTCAAATGTACAGGACAGTGTCCCTCCCCTCCTGCTCAAAACGTACTGTCCTGTTGGTCTCCGCTCCAGTCTTTACAAAGAGCACCTCGTTCATCCGCTACAGCAGGGCAGCCCTTCCCTTTTCCACGAGCTTTACCATCCAGCCATAACAAAGCCTGCTTCATTCATCAGCTAGCAATATCGCTGAGCTGTTAACTGGTTACCAAAGATGCATTCAAATGGTCAAAGAATGACATCCTATCAGCTAATTCTTAACTATTTTTCTTTGAGGTTAAGGAAGGGTGTAAATGGAAGGTGTATTCATTATGACTATGGAAGACGACTGTGCTGCTAAGAGAATCCAAATGCATTTACACTAGGCACCGTGATCATGCGTCTCTCGACTGTCACGATCATTTGTTTTCGTGATTGGCCGGATGGATGGGCGTCGCTCTAAATCTTGCTGCAGCTTAGCATCGTAGGGTACTGTTATCTCCCTTCCTTTCATAAAGGATTGTTCAGTCTAGCCAATGCTAAAGGTGAAAAGTTAGGAAGCATTGAAGTGCCTTTCCTTTACATTTAGAGAGTTCAGCCACACTTATCCTGGCTGCCATGTAAATACTTCCGGGTCATTTTCTAGGAGATAGGAACTGTACGAAGCGAAACGGACTATTCCATTGCAACACAGGATTTTCAAATTAAGCTTGAAGTGAAATCCTGCAGGACAGTGAAACTTAATTTATTTATTTAAAAAAAAATAAAAATTTGGCATCACCAATCCCACCCGAATCTGGAATGCCCAATTCGAGAACTATGTACAAGGCTTGCTCTTATGCTACCCCTTTTTGCCAGCTCAGGAGAGAGAGAGACCGTTTACGGCTCGCCTCCGAAGCACACGCCTGTCGACCCTTGCATCTTTACACTCATTGAAACTTTCGCAAGTTCAGAACGAGGGCGGAGGATACCCGAACATGAGCAAGCCCAGAATCTCACTGACGAGCGCCTGGCTGGCCAACAGGAGACGACTTAGCAATGAACAATGCAACCATTTTTAATATCCCTTGTCGGCAGTCCCTTCCCAATTTGCATCCTTGCAGTGGTTTAGCCAATCGTGCGCTTGCTCTGGAAAAGCTGCCGACCACTGCCGGTTGGTACGACCGGGTATCAAACCCACGCTATGGTGGTTACTACCGCTCTATAAATGCGCCGCCTTTACCGAGCGAGCTAACCCGACAGCTCATTTGAGCTTTAAAAATGTGGAAACGGGTGCAGTTTTCATATACTCTCTGAAGTTTGGGCGCGTATTCGAACTCTCGCCTTGTCATTCATCATGATGTCGCTTGGTGGAGCAGTGACTGACTTCACTGTAGGGCTTTCATTTGGCAGCTTCTATTAGATTTTACACTTACAAGGCCCCCGTTTTCACGCCAAAATGTTTGCAGTGTCGCGAAACCGAATTGACGGCCCGTTGATTAATCACACTCAGCCAGCTCTCATTAATTTGCCATCATGTTATTGGTATTTATAGGCCGGTAATGGATGAGTCAGCGCACTCTAATTGATCTGACAGAGCAGGTTTCGCAGCATATGACACAAAATGGCGCTGACGGGCGCACGCTAAGAGGGGGAGAAAAAAGGACAAATTTTAATTGGCCACTTGAACGTCACACATAATTTTAAAATAATCTCAGTTCACCTACAGTAAATTTTCCATATGGCTGTGTCATTTCACATTGGCTGTGCACATATGCTGTGTTTGAGAGGGCCGCGGTATATTGGTTTGCGGAGCCTGGCTCTCTGGGAGCTGTTTCATGCTTGGTTGGTTCAACGCCTTTGTGGCCAAATTGATGTAACGGGAAAAGCTGCAGTTTCTCACCCTGTAGATACTTTGTTATCCCTGAAGAGATATTTCATCTCCACTCTGCAGTGAGGGAACTGGACATTTGTCCTTCCAGTTTCTTTTTAACATCCTTACATACCTTCCGCTATCTCTTACCCTCTTCTTTTGCCTTTTCTCTCTCTCTTTCTCTCTCTCCCTCTCCCTCTCACACCCTCTCTGTCTGGGTGCATCTGAAATCTCTTAAACAAGCGGCCCTTCACCCTCTCATTTCCACTTAAGCAGCGGATGGATTACTCCAATCATTGGGAAACTTGTTAATCAGGGAAATGACTGAAAACAGGTCAAGACTACTTATTAGTTAAAAGGGATATTTCTATCCGCCTATAATTTCAGCTGAGCAGCGGTCTCTGCATTACAGCACAGTGCTGTGCCCTGCTTAAGACATTAAAATTAGATACGAGCTGGCGCAAGTCACAAATTGCCCTCAACTGCTGGGTTCTCATGCAGTTGCGAGAAGCTAACTGTCGCACTGCAAATTAACTGCAGCTTTTTACCTTAATTGTGTCCCTCGGTCTGTTACGAGATGAGGGGCCACATGATCCCTTCATTTGTACAGTACCAGTCAAAGCTCGGACACACCTACATATTTCAAAAATGCAAATGTAAGTCTTGATCAAAATAAAGACCACTTTCAGTTGCATTTGCTTACCATGTCACATACGTTTTTGTGCAAGACCAGTCATAAGGTTCTCCAGTATGACTGTGTTCCAGTAAGTTCCTTGTAGATGTGTTACATTGTTAATGTGCTTCTATTTGACCTTTCTGTCCAGTAAATTCCAAACTGGCCTAATTTGAGTTCACTGTTTTTTTCCTCTGTTTATTTAGCCAAATATGGTCTTTATTATGAATTTCAAAACTGTGGAGACTATCTTGTGAGGGAGTTTACTCTCTTCTATTTGTACTCTGTATCTTTTAACATTATTCAGAAGTTGAAACACTTACATTTCGATAAAATCTGAGAACTATAACACGACTGAAGTGTGTCCAAAATTTTGAAAGATGCTGTGTATCCATTATCAGAGAGCTGTTTCGGAATTGCGGCCCTCCAGAACTGCTTCGCTGTCTAAATACTTACGCACGTGACTGTGGGCGAGTCCGGAATTGAGTGCCCTATATAGCTGATAAAAAGGGATGGCGAAGAAGTGAAATTATTTATGAACACAGCAGTGTGCGAATAAATTCAGTGAATAAATTTACATAGTGAGAGTTTTGATGTAAATGAACATCATATGTGGTTAGTGAGTGAAGGAGTGAAAATGATTGAGTGCGCGATTAATTAAACATGGTAGTCAGTCAGTCAGTGATGTTCTAAATGAGGCAGTGGGTGAGCGTGTTTAAATAAACGAACGCATTGCAGCTACTGTGCGAGTGCGACTGAATTTCGTTACATAACGCACAGTTCGGTCCATAAGCATTTGGTCAGTGACTCAGTTTTAATCGTTTGTACCTGTTAGTACATCACCACAGTGGATTTGGAATCAATTAGCCATGACAAGCTAGACTTTCAGATTTCATTTAAGGTTTCTGTTGAAAATATAAACACAACATGATATGACATAGCATAACATGAGTGGCAAAAACAAGCCATTCAGCCATATTAGGCCCGCCATTTTTATATCACTAAAGTGAACCTCGCATTTCAGACACTTAAGGTCTAGATGGTATCCAGCCTGGCCTCTATAATGTGGTCAGGCGAGCTATTCTACACGTATAAATCTCTGTGTGGAGAAATATTTTCTAATATTTGTGCTAAGTTTACCCTTGGCTAACTTCCATTTGCCAACCCAAATTTTGCAAACAGAATTTTGCTTAAATAATCCTGCAAAATAGCTTTGGTGATTGCTTTTATGAAGTGAAAGGCCTGAATTAGATCAGCCCAAAGTCTCCTTTTACTAATGCTGAAAAGATTAAGCTTCCTCAGCCTCTCCGCATGACTTCTATTATTTACACCAGGAATTAACTTTGTACCTCGTCTTTGAACCTTTTCTAAAGCTTGTTTATCGGTCTTGTCGTACAGACCCAGAACTGCACACAATACTGAAAGTGCCCTTACAAAACATCGTATGAACCTGGCAGGGGTTCCAATGATTTTTATAAATATCTCCCACCTCTCCGTCCTCAGTTTTATTGGCTGAAAAAAAATTTTAATTTAATAGCTTAATCATACATTAAATTGTCGTTTTTGATGCTTGGTTGCAAATTCTTTGCCTGCCGGACGTCTGGAACCTGTACACAGCGCTGGTGCCGATGGATTATTTTCAGGTAAGTGAAGAAAAACAGGTCAGCACTCTTCTTCAGTTTAAAGGGGTTTTGTTTTATCTCCCAGTATTTTTAGCTCCGCAGCCCACATTAGTATGAATTACAGTTAAAATAAATGGCAAAAAAAGGTGTCAGTTAAAATAGCTGCCAAACAGGGTGCCAGTTCATAACAGTGCACATCGGTATGAATTATAAAGGAATTATGGCCCTGCATAATTGTGTCACTGCACACAAACTTATGGACCCTGCAGAAGTGATAGTGATCTATCTATCTATCTATCTATCTATCTATCTATCTATCTATCTATCTGTCTGCCTATCTGTCTGTCTGTCAGTCTATCTGTCTGTCTATCTATCTATCTATCTAAGGTTGCATATTCTTATTTGTCCCCTTCTGTGTCAGTGTGTAAGTTCAGACCACAGAACCCAGACTTCCTAACAGAGTAGCTGAGCTGCAGACAGGGGAGCTGTGTTTGAGTGACACTGGGCCCTCTTGTCCCCTGATGCCTTCACTGACACAGATGGCCAGTCTGAAAGCGGCCAAGAGGAATCATTCCCACAATCCTCTGCTTCCCTCCTAGTCCTCACCCCCCTAAGAAACTTTCAAATGCAAGACGCCCAGGCGTAAACTTGGACTACTTGGAGCGTAGCCTAGTAATTAAGACTCGCAGAGCCCTGATGACACAATACCTAGAGGCCTCTGGGTAATTTCTATTTGTGAACATAGATGACAGACAGACAAAATGGCTGACCTAGACTCGGGGCCAAGCTTCATGTAGCCCGAGTAATTAAGATGCACTTCAGATAATTTTTTGTTCTTTATGGATCAATTCTTAAGAAGTACGCCAAAACCTACCGCTCTTTGGGTACCAACAAGTGCTTTGAGTAGTATAATATCAAAGCCACAGCTGGAGGTGGAGTTACAAGCTCAGGCCACCAACCATGTTTCCTCGAGAACTACCATGCAATAGAGTTGCAATAGTCTGAGCGTTACTAGGGTCACTTTATTCATCAGCCAGTGATCTTGCTGAGCTGTTAATTAGTAGATACAGGTCAGCAGAGTTTGGGGTTGGAGTGAAAACCTACGGGACAGGAGCTCTCCAGGACTGTTGTCAGGGACCACTGAGATATGGATGGATGAGGGAATGGTTACGTGTCATTCCTTGAAAAATCTGGCGAAAGTCGTGACAGACTGCAAATGACAGTTGGTCGTGTAGCATTGTGTAGTATGCCACATCTCTCGGCCACGTCACAGAAAGCGTTTATGACTCGATAATCGCTTAATCTGACATGGCTATCTGTAGAATAGACTGAAACATTGTGTAGTCTGATCCTGGCATGAAACTCTATATTCTGCTCCAGGGGGACGTCCCTTGCTGTGTCCAATTAACTGTCAGTTGCTCTAAATAAACCCAAAGGCTAAATAATGGAAATGAAATACCACTCTAGTAATGAGCATTGTTTGTCTTTGGACACTTTTAATCCCGTTTTAAAAAAGTGCACAGAAGCTCTTCCTGAAGAGGACATGGAGTGTGGAGCTCTACCTGCAGAGCTGCGGTAGAATTGAGTTGTATTGTATTTTGAGAGCATACAGACACCTAACAATAGAATGGCATTTTGGTAAAAAAAAAATAAAAAAAATAAATAGAAAAATGCATTTTTGTTTTCCACTTGAAAGAAAACAACCCTTTTTTTCCTCCATGTTAAGACAGAGCTGTTTCCCAAACAGTTTACCGCTTGGCTGACTTTTGGCGCCTTTCTTCCAAACGAAGGGACGGGAGCTCCGATCCGTGAAAAGCCATGCGGCTATTTTTTTTTTTTTCCACGCATTGGTTTTTCTAAGATGTGCAGTCGGAGTCATCACGGGCGGAATAAACCCAGAAAAGTTAGAGAGGTCACACAGATCGGTGTTAGCGCCCTCTGTGGTTCCAAACGAGTGATGCCGCTCATGAAATTTTAAAAGAAAATCCAAAAATATGCTTTTTTCTCTTTCTCTTTCTTGTGGGAAAATTTTGGCCTGCTGCCAGCTACTATTTTTCAAGGAAGTAAAGTTTTTTACCTCACTGGAAAATCTTGAAATATGTCAAACTACCCATTCTAATATTCAGTTGTTTTAACCTCATAAATACAGACAATAGAAATAAAATTCTAAGTCTAAATATAAGAGTTAAATACTTCGTTGGACAACCATATAATTTGGTTTTCAAATTGGAAGTCAGCTTCAAATCTGTGATGTTGAGAAAATTGCAAGTTTGAGTTGAATTGCATCATGCAACATGTTCAAATAACTAAAGGCTCCAGCATTTTTTGGCTTCATTCATACTGCAGCTTTAAATGACTCTATTCCAATTTTTTTCCTCAATGCAATACAGATCTGATCTTTTAAAATCAGTTTTAACTGCAAAAGGCTTGCATGGAGTCACTTTTTTTTTAAATTCCAATATGGGAATGAAAATGGTATGCAGGTCTAACTTTTTTGGATGCGACATCGCTGCGACTTGAAGTTGAGCTCTCAAATTGGATTTTTTGCAAGGTTGCCATGGTTTCCAGTGAATCATGCGTCATTGTGAACGAGACGTTCGTCATTACTGTACATGGTGGCAGCAGGCACTGGGCGATTTGCCCACAATTAAAACACAAGCCAGAAAATTATCCTTTTTAAAGCAGCACCCTTTCACTTCTGCCAGCCAGAAAAAAAGATGGCTGTGAGGAAAGATCTTTCCGTTCACTCTGGAATCAGTTATAGGTTGCGTTTTCAAAGAGATTTGAACAGACACCAAAAAAATTGGATTTGATTGGAATTGAGATGTTTCGAGCAGCTGTTCAAATATGGCCTTGAATGAGCGTGTGCCTGCTGTGCTGAACTCTGAACACATGGAGCTTTTTGATTGAAAGGGTGCTGTGTGTAATTTTTGGGAGAGTGGATGCTGCAGTCTCGTTTACGGGAGGGCGCGGTCGTTACGAGGGGAATGAAATAGGGTATCGCTTTCACAGATGTGATGCTTCTAGAAGGAGGTGAGCCCGCTGCCTATAGTTGGCCATCGATCTGGGCACAATCACATACACCGCCCAACAATACAAGGACTAATATTGCTAGACTCGTGGGTCAGATCATCTCAGAAGCAGTTGGCCTTCGGGGGCGAGTCCAGTCAGCAGTGATGTGTGCCTACTGACGATGGTCCAGAGAGGGACAATCTATGAACCAGCTACAGGGTGTTGGACACCCAGATTCATCGATGCACAAGGGCAGCGAAGGCTGTCCCGTCCGGTTTGAACTGGTACAGGGGCTACTGTGGCACAAGCCACATAGAATTTTGATGATACTTAAGGGATGGGTGTGTGGCAGTGCACCTTGCATCGCGCCCTGCTGCGTGTGCCTCCTTGTTGATGCCGGCTGGGCAGAGTGCCCATTCTAGACCCGCTCTACTGCCTTAAGTGCCATAATGGGCACATGAGCTGCAGGCCTGAACACTGAAACAGTTGATGATGGTCACATGGTTCAGTGAGACCTGTTTTCTTTCACATCTTGTCCATCAGCTGGGTACACGTGCGTTATTTTACCTGGGGAAAAGATGGCACCAGGATGCACTTTGGAAAGACGATTAGCTGGTGGAGGGAGTTTGATGCTCTGATGCGAAGTCCTGGGCTTGGTAATGTAAATTGATATAAGCTTGATGGAGCTGTTTTTTACCACATGAAGGGGAGCTATAAAGATGTTTAGCTCTCGCTTTTTATATTATGGCTTATTGGTGTATAAATGTATATTACAGTTATATAAGGATGTAGGATAAAAAAGAGGGCCAAAATACTGGCAGCACAAGAATCAGGCAAAGGTCTGGGCCGTGGGGAAAACAGGCACCTTTACCAGCTGAGTCACTTCATCCTCGATAAAGGATGCTTCCGGAACTGGAGGTCACACCCAGATTTTGGAGAGCCTGTCAATTGGTCCGCGTGGTATGATGTCATCACTCCCCGTCACCTTACACTCGCAAAAAATGGAAATGCGGAAATCAGTTTTGTTTCAACTGCTTTAATGCAGCTGTGTCGAGTAAGTTTATAATAACTGGTGTACAGATTGGTCTTATAGTCTTAAAATTTACAAAACTTTCAAGTTGCTTTCAGTAGTTTCATGGATCCCACTGACATTATCCTTTAACGAAAGACAGCATTCAATGTTTTGAGTTTGGAGCAGCTCCTGTGAGGACCCCTTCAGTCTTTGCAACCGTCGGTCAGATCCAGTGATAGACATGAATCCCGGTGTAAATTTTGGAAAGCATCTTAATCAGTCCCCTCAGTGCGATGCCATGACTCCGCGGTCTCATGAGAGACGGTGACGGTGGCAGCAAATAAATCTGACCTGAAAGGGAATGACAGCCGTCACTCTTTTCTACGCCAGACGGCCGGGACGCGTCCGTCCTCAGCCGAATTTCCCTCCAGCGCAGTCAGCAGGCCACTGCTTGTAAAATAAAGCCTGATACACATGTTCGGGACGTGAATTCTGCCGTCAGTAAGCCCTCCCCTGGCAGCGGTATTTAATTGGGCAGGATTTCATCCCCTATGGTGTAGATTAACTCTCAGCAATGCAAGTAACGCATTTTGCAGCGAGGTAAATGTGAATAATGCGTGTAGACGGCGCTTGCTGAGATACAGGCCGCTGACGAACCTGTCAGATGAGAGCACTGACTCCCAGGATGCAATCGCGCATTTCACTCCACATCACTCCAAATCTGGCAATCATTCCAAAAGCTATTATGCTATAGCTGCGTCTGGCAGATGATTCATTTAATAGTAATAATAAGCCATATTTGAGTGCCCCCATTCATATAATCCAGTGCTGTGATGAGCCCCCAAGACATACTTTACCACAATGCCCCACACAGGCACACACACGCTTACATACAAAACCTGAAAGACTCAATTCGCTGAAACAATCGGGATAAAGGATTGTGATTTAGTGATTTCATGCTAAGTAATGAGACCCACTCGGACTCTACGGATAGGAAGACCAGGAGGTCTGGGTCGCAGCAGGGAGGATTGTGGGAAGGGTACGAGTCACTGTCACAACTGAGAGTGACATCAGTCTCGCGAGTCTAGTACTCCAGCATTAATTACTGCTTACTGTCCTCTGACCACAATCGAATGGTGCTTTTTAACCTCCAAAGCAGGAAGTACAAAACCTATGTAGTATTAATCTTGTGTACAAAGCAGGGCAGATATATATTTTTAATGCCATTTTTCAGAAGTTTTGTATTATTATTATTGTTATTATTATTATGCAAATCAGGCTGATATTGTGATATGCTCAATGGGAAATTTCAGTATTGCAATAGTACGGCGTTTCAGGTTTGCTTATTCAAAAGTAACTCTGAAATTATTCGCGCAGAGACTTCCATCCCTTAAACTAGACGCAATGTAGGCTGCGTGTTCGCTTTGATGTCAAGTTTTAATATACCGTAATTATTCAGTAGTCGAATTTTCGGATTCTGCCTGCCATGTCATCATTATTATGTAGAACCATAAGAGGGCGCTGTTTGCATTTGTTCTTTTTATGATCGGCGAATAGGAACTTGGTCAAGTTTTGCAGTTGCACTGTGTGGTAGACTATGTGCGCCCCCCCCACAATTTTAGTAAATGGTTCAGTTTATGGTTGTTGTATTATCGCTCACTTTAATTTTAAATGATTTAATGTCGTACAGGAATTTTATCCTCAAAGGGCTGGGTTTGGCACAGTCTTTCATTTTATGATTCAACTAATTAACAAATAAGGCTGTCTAATCATGACTTTGTTGAGTAGAATTTGCTGTATTAATCTAGGGAAATATCAAAAGCCAGCTGGAGAAAATTGGACACTAATACCCTTGTACAGAGTTTTCACCACTTTCCCCCAGTGTTGGTTGCTGGAGCCTCATTTCTTTTGCATGTACAACACTGTGCTGCAAAGATCTATGCAATTTCCCTGCATAGGCTTTGTTTATGAGCATGAAAGTGCCATTTTGGGTCTACTGGGAAAAGCAGTTATTGTGATGTTCATTGCCCTACAGTACAATGACCAGACAGAAGAAAAGAGATTTGAGGATCAAATCTCTGAACCCCTTAAACTTCTGTTTAATTGCCTGCTTTTAGTGTAAGGTTTGGGGGTTCTGTCTGTGATGTTCAGACTGTTTTCTCCTTGTTCTTGTGCTGGCTTTTTACATTCTGGCTTCTTCATGTTCTCACAACTTTCTTCCTGTTCTATCAGCTTTTACTGTCAGTTTAGATTGTCACCAGAGAAACTCTGCCATAGCCAAAAGTGAATGGACGCTTTCCTGAAACCCACTCACATGCAGTGTATAGAAAATTGACATATTTATATTCGAAATATCTGACATTTCAATCGCAATGGGAATGAATTGGTCAGTATTGGCCGAGGAGACAGGCCTTCAGCTTTTAGGAAATGTTCATGCTATTCTGCTCCACGATTTGGAAATTGTTGCAATGTCTGCGCAAAGTGTCCCAAAATCCTAATGGTAAAGCTGATTTGAATTGCAGTATCCTCAAAAGCAGCTGAATGTTCACACTACCAGGCCGTACTGACCAATTTATTCCAAATTCAATTAAAATCTTGAATATGTAGAATTAAAAGAAAAAAGTTCAGTCTCTATGGATGTCAATGAGGTTTCAGTGAAGTGAAGTGTCCATATACTTGTGGCTATATGGTTAATTTATCTTTCTATTGTCAGGGAAAAAAGGCAGCTCACTTAGCTTAGTTTCATCAGCTTGTGGTAGGTTGATAAAATAATGTATGTAAAGCAAATGATATTATGATGTGAAGTGAAGCTGTTGTCTTTTTAAAAATAAGAATTTAAATATTGCATGCAAAAAGTACTTAAGTCACATTTTGCAAAAAATTAGGTGAGTTGAGTTTTAAAAGTTTCAATGGCCCGTGCATAAAGATTTCTCAGAGGTACTCAAGTCCTGTGTGTTGGTGTGTTGCCACTGTCAAATTCACTCAACTTTCGTGCAGAAAATACCCAAGTCCATGAAAGTTCATGACTGTCCAATCAAATTCTGAGAATGTGTCACGTGACTAGCTTTTAAAATGGCAAACATGGAGGCTGGAAAGTTGGCTTCAAAATACTCAAGTCCAGTCATTAGGTGGTGAATGTATTGAAGTCCAGCTATTTAGCAGAAAAAAGTACTGAAGCTCAAAATTAATTTTCTTATTAACTTCGTAATACATGCATATTTTTCCTCGAAAAAGGGGGATTTGTCAGCTCTCAGTAGATCTTGGAAACAGCAATGATTTCCATAGCATGTTACCAAAATACATTAGTAAGTAAGTAAATAAATGAATAAATAAATAAATAATCTGCAATATGTCTTGAAAACTTTGACCCCCCCCCAAAAGAAAATCTCAAAAGTGTTATTTTGTGACTTAGGTACTTCTTTTGCACTGGTCTTCAATTTAAACAGTCCCACTGCATCACAGCTGAATTTTGGCTATGTGCTTGAAATTCACATGGCAGTTCACCTGCAAATGCTCCCATCTGAGCTGGATTATGGTCTTTTTAAAACTGTTGTTTTCACAGACTCTCATTGATATGCCAGAGCTTGAAATTCCAAGGTCAAAACATAAAAAAAAAAAAAAACTTTTTAATTGACTAAAAAGTATCATTTATTGTTTCTGGGAAACCAATTAAATTTTGCCCTGACAGAAAGAATGTGTGTCAGAGAGATGGTTAGGATAGACTGCCAACTATTTATTTTATTTGCATATCCTTGTATAATCAGTTTTTTTCCTGAGGTGCTTCTGCCGAAACATTTAAATTATTATCATCCACCCCTTGCATTTTTTTATATTCATGTGTCATAATTTTTTCCCCCGAATCCAAGAATAAAACAAGAATTTATACTGTAGGTTTTGACTTATGTTGTTTAATTATACATACGTTGTCAGGGTTTAAATCTGTCTTGCCATGCTTTTACATGCATTTGTATTTGTATTCATTATTTTTCATGTTTTATTGTTTATCATTGCATTAGTTTAGCCATGCCATTCTTCTGTCACTTGCTGTGTGCTTTTCTCCACTCCCTCACATGCTCTACCCCTCGTCGATTGTTTAATTGTTTCTTACTTGTAGCCACACCTCCCTGCACCTTCCCTGCGGACTTCATCTGCAGCCAATCGCTGTTGGTCACTTAGCTTCCCAATACATTCCCCTGGTTCAGTGTCGTAGATTGTGAATTTGCCATTCAGATTCATCAGTGTTCACATTTTGAGCGGTTCCTGATTTTCAAATGTCCTTGCTCTGATTTTTGGGTTTTCAATTCTGTGTAGTCTCCTGCGTTGCGAATGTCTCCCTGTACTTGATTTCCTGTTTGGCTCACTGATGACCAACTTGTCTTCTGTTTTGGCTTTGGCGTACCTACTTCCTGGTTTTGATTTCTGGACTGTTCCCCTATATGATTCTGAATTTGCCCTTGATAACTCCATTCTGACTGCCTGTGATTGACCCGGACTAGCTGACCAAGATTCTCAAAGTCTCTTGACTGGAATATTCTCTGTGCGAGAGTTTTGGGCCTGCCCCCGGCATCAATTTTCACCTCCATCAGTTATTGAGAAAGCAATTAGAAATGATCTGTGTAAGTTCTATTTGATGGTCACCTGACAAAGTCTAGGTATTTGTGTATTAAAGCAGAATTTATTCATATTTTTTAAAGTAATAGGCTGCCAAAATTAACATGCTTCTCCAGAGGTGTGAAGTCCAGAGCTCCAAAACGTAGAAGTGGTGTACTGAATATTTGTTGTTCTTCACTGAATATGTGTATTACTACGGTGACCTTTAGAATATAAGTTTATGTCACAGTTGAGAATTTTAAATGTTTGTCCAAAGATAGGGCCACTGTTAATGTTTCAGAAAGTTAGCTGGATCCAGGCTAATAGGGGTGATGCGATTACTGGCAAGTCCAAATGTTATGCGAGTGAAATAGTTCATTTTTGTCACAAAGTTAACTTTTTTAAACATAAATTAACTATTTCACTCGCATCATTACGCAACTTGGCAGTAATCACATCGCCCATTTAAGCCTGCAGCTACAGCCAGCTTTGTTAACGTTTTCCATAACTAATGATCCACTCCGCAGGGCATTTCCTGCTATCCAATTTTCAATGCCCTGAAAGTGCCACAGCGCCTCCTCAAACAGTGGTTTAATGCCAGAGAAGAATAATTAATCGCTCCTCATTGATAGAGTTTCCATCGCATGAATATTTCATGTTTTGACTGCAAAAAATTATTCCAAGGAGGAAGCTCACTCACGGCCATTGAAGTGTGTCGCCAACTGAGCATGCTTGGCGGCCATTTTGTCACAAAACGTTCTCCTTATATGTTATTTACGATGTGGAAAAAGAAACTAAATGAAACAAATTTATCTGAGGATAATTAAGTGACTAGGGTGAAGCTTTCTGTGGGACATTGGGGAATTCCTCTCGTTGTGAGATAATTGCCAGTTTTTCCTCAATGACCGATGATATTTAGGCTGATATGCTATTCTCTGGAAAGAATTGTCAGGCTATTGATATTTTTACTCACATACAAATATCATGTTAAAGCCTAGTGGTAAGATTGACAGTAACAGCATAAAATTTAATTGCCATTATTTCACCAGAGGACAGGAAGACTGACACTCATCCGCCACGTTGATTGATTCCCATCAGCTTTGGTAGCTGCTAATTTAATGTTATGAATGGCTATGTAAGCTCAAAGGGAGTCTAATTCTCTGTTCAGCTCATATCTAGCACTTCTCACTTTGTCTCATCAGCTACAATACATATATAAAAACACATATTGTTAGCTAGATGGGTGGCTAGATGTCAGGCTGTATACTACTGGGTTGCTGTGATACGATGTATTGTGCAGGATTTCTTTGTTTGCTGATTTGTGATGGCAACTGCTAGTTTATTTCTTGTCTGCGAAGCCTTCTCTTTTTGAGTTTATGCATTCCTCTCTGCCTTTTCCAGGATAGCTGTGCCAGGGTCTTGCTGTTTCGAGGGGCAAACAAGGAAATTAAGAACTACAATAACCAAACTGCATTCCAGGTGAGATGCACTTTCGGCCTTGTGGTTTGAATTGTGGGTAATTTCATACAAGTGCGTCATCAATGCTGGAGGATAGTGGCTTTCACATTGCAGATGGATGATGTCCATGACTGTAGGCTCTCGATTACTCAGTATGACACTGTTTTGATTGGAATACATTATCTGATGTTCACCAACAAAGATACTGTCTGCTCAGAAGACAAAGGGGAGACACGTATGCTGTGATTGGAGTTATCTGCCTATGAATGTTCTTTTGTTTATCTTACTTGAGGGAAATTTCAATACGTCAGCTTTAACAAAGCGACCAAAACCGAATACTCTGCCCAGTATGCTACATGAGATGCCAGCCGTCTGTAATAAACATGTTATTATATTGCTATTACCATGTATTTATTTACTTGAATGATAAATGCGCACATTACTGTGGACATTATGGATCAATGCTTAGATAAAGGCTTGAGATTGCTGTCTTTGTTGGTTTTTAGTTAAGTGTACTGACAGCAGTGCTAATCATTGCATACATAATTTAGTTTTGCATGAACACACTGTGGTATTTCAATATTGTTTGTAATGTTATGCAGAGATGCTGTTAACATGTTATAATGCCCACTTAAATACTTAAAGCTTTTATTTTCTTGCTATGTTATTCCTGCTGCCTTTGGCTCCTTTAATTAGCACAGTGCTGTGCATTTCTCTTGGCAAACGCCAAGCGTGGCTTTCGCTTTGCGTTGTGGATTCTTGGCTTGAAGCCAATCCATAATCCTTGAGAGATTTGCAGTATTATGCATTTAAAGGGCCGGTAACTTTAAAGGTAGCATTTTGCACCAGAGCACCAGAAGTTTGGGTTCGTGTGCCAGTGCTGAACTGCTGCTCATTCAATAAAAATATGTGCAGGTCGCAATTATTTCACAGTGTTAAGCCACAGGTAAACATGCACATTTCCTAATTTATTCTTTTTTTGTTTTTATTAAAAGCACTTCAACCCCCAGCAATTTCCCAGACTGTTTTTAACAAGATTCTGCTGTAGAAATGTCTAAATTGTTGAAATTTATACTTATAAATTACTTCATGGTTTTTTGGGCTTATTGCTGAAACCACAGGCTAAAAAGTTTGCCATCAATATTATTTTAATGTTTTATCCAGCCTGTGTTACACAGGTGATGATCTCTGAGGACAAGAGGTATGTAGTTTAACTCTTAGAGTGCTAAATACAACTATTGTTACTCAATGATATAAGATTTCAAAATTAAAGCTTTTTGAAATCTATCATGTGGTGACTTGTTTAAAATAGCTCCCGCAAGGGAGCTCTTTTACCCCTTTGAGCGCCATAGTCAACTATAGTTGCCCCATGGTGTAAGATTTCAAAACCAGATGCTGATGAAAACCTATCATGTGGCAACTTGTTTAAAAGTTTAATACTCTTTAATTGTTTTAATTCTCTTTTTAACAACACATGATAGGTTTTCAACAGCTCAGGATACATACATTCTTAATTCCTTGAAAATTTATTCGGCACTCACAGGGTTAGATAAGTGACCACATGATAGGTTTTCAACAGCACAAGATAATTTAATTTATAATTCTTTAAAATTTATTTTAGCACTCTAAGAGTTAAAATATTATGTCAACGGATGATGCGCAGCCGAGTTGAGCAACATTTAAGTTACCTGCGGCCAGTCAATATATCAACCTTAATAGAGGTTAGTTAGCGCAGGTGCTTGAAGCTGCATTTCATTTTTTTTTTTTTTTAATCGTTTAGAATAGCTGATAGGAGCTTGATATTTTTTTTTACAATTTTAGGGGGCAAAAAAAAGGGAATTTTGCTGCATGATTTTCTTCATGCTCTGTAAGGCCAGTTGCTGACCGATATCTGCAGAGACGAGTGGTTTTGCAGTAACCTTTAATTAGTGTTTAGTAAAGCATTGTGTCTGTGGCTCTGGAGAGATCTGTTGACACTCTTGTTTTGTGCTGTGTGGCTGTAAAGGGCTTGGGACTGTAACAGGAGGGAGCTTCGGGTCTATTACACTGCTGGCCCAACTCCTTGTGCCGTTGAACAAACTCTTTATCCTTCATTAAATGACATTATGGGTATTTGCAGTCACACTTTTCCAGTTCAGCATGCAACTCAAAGTGCACCTGCAGGCGTAAAAGAAATGACACAGACCACACGAGGTTAGACTAAAACAGGCACAGCTTCAGTGCTATTTCAATGAAAATTACAAAGGTGCGAGACTTGCAGTCGAAGGATTGTAGGAGGTCAAAATCCCTGCTGACCTCACCTGCTGGTGAAGCTCAGGACCCTCAGATGCCAGAACTCCACTAATTACAAATTTGCAAGGGCTGCTCCCATATGAACCACAGTGACACTGGATGACTGTGCAAAAGGCTGCCGCCTTCTATATCTAAATAACGCTGGATGACTGTTCAAAAGGCTGCCGCCTTCTACATCACAGTAACACTGGATGACTGTTCAAAAGGCTGCTGCCTCCTACGTCACAGTAACACTGGATGACTGTTCAAAAGGCTGCAGCCTTCTACATCACAATACCGCTGGATGACTGTTCAAAAGGCTGCCGCCTTCTATGTCACAATACCGCTGGATGACTGTTCTAAAGGCTGCCGCCTTCTATATCACAATAACACTGGATGACAGTTCAAAAGGCTGCCGTCTTCTACATCACAGTAACACCGGATGACTGTTCAAAAGGCTGCCGCCTTCTACATCACAATAATACTGGATGACTGTTCAAAAGGCTGCCGCCTTCTCCCTCACAGTAACACTGGATGACTGCTCAAAAGGCTGATCCCTTCTACACCACACTTTCACCGGATGACTGTGTCCATTCTGATCTCACAGCAGGACATTAGCGAAATACCGGCCCTACTCTGTCAGTCCATGACCCCACTCTCGGTGAAGTGTGAAGCTCAAAGCATAAAGTTTCTAAAATGTAATGACGTAATTATTGGTGGGGTTGTTGTATGAGGCTTATTGAAATTCCAGGATGTGCTGCCATGAATCAGTTAATCCTCTCTGATTGGAGCATTTACTCTCTGATGCCAGCCTGCGTTACAATTTCTGACATTGTTTGCAGTTGACCTCAGCATGAAATTGATATTGACTCAGACTTCTTGGGCGAATCCACGCTAATTTGTTTTACACTGGGGTGGGAGCGCGGGGTTGGGGCGGCTCAAAAACTAGAAATATGTCTGGCAGCTGTGATAATCAGGATTATAATGAGAAATAACTAACGTGTGAAAAACAATTGACCTTCTGCACTTAGACTTAGCTGGGTGAAATGATTTATGTTGAGTGAGGCTGTGCAGTTGCCAGCTTGCCTCCGTTGAACTGGAGATGTGTTGTTCACGGTTACGCGTATTTATTGTTTATTTTTTTAATTTGTATTACCTTTTAATAGACTCATTAGGATGTACTCACATCTCACGGTAATTAGGGTGAGGTTTTTTATGGAAGTGTTTATTGGACTTTTATAGTTGTAACCATGAGAATCCAATCCTTAAAAATTCACCAGTAAACGGAGGGAAGTCACAAATATCACGTGACCCACAAACTGACAGGAAGCATTTTACAAATGTGCAAAATCAATTTCACTCGTACTAACGGATCCACCTTCACAACCCTCATCTGAATCCCTTTTGTCCCTCCTCCCATCCTGTCAATTAGATACACCGTCTCTTTTGATTGGATTATGTCCCCCGCGCTTTTTGCACCAACCGTGATGCACTCATGTTCCCCTTCCCTCACGTGTGTATTGGCGAACTTACACCCCTCGCTCTCTGTATGCAGGTTGCTGGATTGCCTCTTGCTAAATGCCCTTTAGCTACCAGCCAATATTTCCTAGTATTAGCCAATTGTCTTTGGGAATTATTTGTAATCTTTAATGATGGTAAAATACGAAGGTTCTCTTCTTGGTTCTATTAATAGGAACAAGTTCCTAATGTTTTTTTATGTAGTGAAACTTTTTACATTTGTAAAACCTATATATTTTTCTTGCAAAATTTTGAAACACGTACAGTGCAAGTTATGCTTATTTGCAAAATATTTGTGCGTCATGGTACAAATTTGTGGCTTGCATTCTCTGGACTACAACAATTAAAGTCCAGTAAAAACCCTGGGTTTTCAGGTCATGTGATCTGGCACGTCGTTGGGTTTGATTCTGTGAATCCAGAACAAGCGGAATCGTGAATGTTCTAGTCCAGCTGTGGGAAACCCTGCTCATGGACAGCCGTAGCCCTGCTTGTTTTTAGATGACTCCCTAACACACCTAACACACCTCTTTATCAAATTAGTGGCTCAAGCCCTTGACAGGATACAATCAATTCAAATCAGGTGTTCTCGAGCAGAGAGACACGTTAGACATGCAAGGCTTTGGCTCTTCAGGAACAGGGGTCAATACACATGTTTTAGACCAGCGTTTCTACGACTATGTGTCGGAGCCCAAAATTGGTCACTGAATTGTAGGAGGTGGTTCCTGTAATGAGACGAGGCTGCGGTTGTGCCGTATTTGCATTTGGCTGGTGACGGTCCCTACGAGGCACTACATTTCTCTATTAGGTCCCAATATTGAAATGTTTAAGACCTCGTGCTCTTAACAAACAGGATACCTTGCTTTCAGTGCTTGTGTAATTAAGAGGCATGCAAAAAAGAAGGGACAAAGCCGTCCAAATAAATCGCGAGGGAGCTGTCTCCTTCCAAGTGAATGTATCGGAGGCTTATTGTGGCTCCGTGTCTCGGGAGAACTACAGAGAGGACACGTTTGCTTCAGCTTTTGCTGTGAGGTACGGCTTTTGTGGTTTAATTAAGTTCCCTAATTATACTCTCCTCGAACTCCCTTCTCGCACACCTGGGAGAACCGATCAGGCAGCCATTATCAGTGTTTCAGATCGATAGCTCTCCCAGTGGGTCGTTATTCAGAAATGTCACAGACATATTCTGTATCTGCTGGTCGCAGCACTTCACTGAAGCGACATCACACTTATATAAACCCAAAACGCCATGTTTTTATGGCCTCAGCGTCACATCAAATGGAAAATATCTGGATATCACTCACCATTTTATTCACAATTCCCTGAAATTCTGGGATCTTTGGAAACCTTGGGATCTCCTCTACAATTTATTCTAGGCCTGAAGTTCCACAAGTTTGAATACAGTAGCTGCATTTCACAGACCCATATATGAGTCCGTCGGTTTAATGGGATCAAACCTTTGAGGAGTGGTGTCTTTTTTTCCCAAAATGATGTCTTTCCTCTGGAGGGAGAGAGGAGAATTATTGTTTTAGGCTTGGTTCCGGTTCATGTTCGCGTTCACGCTAGCGTTCCCACTCTGTTTCCGGAGCGTAACTCCAAAAGCGTTTGCATGATCTTGACGAAAGTTTGCATACTTACTACTTAGGTCCTGCAGTGGTGCCTTTCGGTATGTGCCTGTCTGTCTCTCCATCTGTCCGTCCGTCCGGTGGGTTAGGCAGGGAGGGGGGGCTGAGGGAGACGTACGTTTTTATGAGTAAAAAAACACATTCTGTACACATTCTGAGTCAAAAAAGAAATTTCACACTCATAAATTTGTGAATATTTTCTTGAAACTTTTGATAAAAGAGTTTTTATTATCACTAGGGGTAAATGCGTTGTCAAACACATTATGGACATTATTTTTATGATACACAATCTTTAATGAGTACAGCAGTAAATAAAATCATTATTTAAAACCTCATTTCTTGTATGTTCAACTTATCGACCTCCAGACGAGTGTGAAGTTTTCATTTTGGCTGAGTATAGTTTTTTTCTTTTCTGCAACTCAGAAAATTAGATGTTTTAAAATCTTTTGACTGCATTCTGATGTAGTATTTTAGCCCTCAAGTGCTTTGAGTCACCAGATTTGATTGTTACAGCAGCATTTGTGTGTTTAAGAACATTCTAATCTAATTTTTGTGACCTTGCTCTTGGAGGCGCGAAGCCCACACATTGTCTTATGGACACTAGAAATGAATTGATTGGCATTAAATGCATTTACCATTGCTCTAATATGGGGAACCCTCAGGTTTATCTTTCAGATTGGTAGCTGCTATTTTTGAGTGACGTATATTAAAGCATGGATTCTGGTAAACTAGATGACACATTCTTATCGCATTCACATTGCAAGCAGTTGAACGTTATACAACCACATTTCAAGAAGAGTTGGGAAGATATGCAAAATGCATATAAAAAGAAAAGATTATCATCCTTCGCTTGCCTGAAATTTAAAACGACACAAAGATAAGATATTTAACTCATTTCCTCCAGTACTTTATTGTTTTCAAAAATAAACTCTCATTTTGAATTTTACGCCCATAATGCATTCCAGAAAATGTTGATGATGGGTGCATTTTCCTCTGTTTGGACAAAAGTGTGTTCAATTTCCCTGTCTACAGCCCTCTCAGTAATTGTTTGGGAAACTGAGGATGCCCATTTTTTCCATTTTGAAGGATTTTTTCTACTCTTTTAAGATATCAGTCATCAGCTGCTCAGAGGTCTTGGGTCTTCATTGTCATATTTTGTCCTTCTTTAAGCATCACTTATTTTTAAAAGGAGACAGGTCTGGACTGTAGGTTGGCCAGTCTAGCAGCCTGGGATGTGATGCTGATGTAACATGTAAAGAATTCGACTTATAGCAGTCTAGTTGACATTAGCATGGGTGTCCCTGAGCATTAATCACCTTGAAGACAGCATATATCACTCCAAAAGAAAGGATATATATATTCTTCAGCATCAATGGTACCATCAATGGATAGATGTCGAAGTTACCCATCGGATGGGCATTAACTCATCCCCATACCGTGACAGACAGCTGGCTTTTGAGCTGTTGTTTGATAATAACCGGGAGGGTCCTTCTATCCATTGGCTAGGTTAACGCAACATTCCTTATGGCTAACAACCAATTTGTGTAGTTGACTGGTATGGCAACTTCAACAATGTGTCCAGCATACATCTGTCTATTGTAGATGAGCTTGATCTCACGGAAGACTGCAGCATTTGAAGACGTGGTTTCCTCGGTGAATTTATTGGCATTTGTAGATTCATTGATGAATGGTATTTATTGTCAAAGGCTAGTCATACTGGCCCCAGCCCATATGAGTATATCTATTGCAAAAGCATGTCTGTGTTTTAGCGCAGTGCCATCAGTAGGGTTGAAGATCAGGGGCCCTCAGTGCTGATTTTCAATCTCACCCATTAAGGGATTTCCCCAGAATCCCTGAATTATTTAATAATATTATGTTCTGTTGAAGGTATTGTTGGGTTGTTGGGTCATTTAATCACACAGTGATGAACCCGACTACTTGATGCTTGTAAACAAATGGGTATTTTGTAGATGCTCCTTTTATCTCCAAGAATGATAGTGTCATGTAATCAAAACCTGTAGACCCATTTTTTTTAGCACCTTCAAAATCTCAGTTTAGCCAAGTGCCAACTTTTAAAAAATGTGTTGTAGGCATCAGATTCAGAACGAGCACATATCTTTTGAAGGACCAGTGTGTAATATTCGGCATGGTTTATTGCCAAACTCTGAATATACTACCCATTAACATGTTTATATAAGTGTATAATCGCTATAAAATAAAATTTGTTTGGTTATCTTAGCCTTATAATTATGCGTTTATACATACATATAGCAAGGGCCTTGCTTTACAGACATCGCCATCTTGCACCGCCATGTTGGTATGGCAGCCCAATTGGACAATCCAGCCAGCTAGAGAACGCGTTTTGCGTGTATGAATCCCAGTCATGGAAGATGCCATTTCCGCAAAACTGTTTTGGGCCTCAGAGGCCACCGTCTTTTTGCTGACGAGATGGGTGAGCGTGAGTGAGTGAGTGAGTGAGTGAGTGCTGCAGTCTAGAATCTGAACGCTGGATGTCACTGTTTCCCCCTCATTTTACACACTGGTCCTTTAAAAAAGAATTTAAGCTGCTTTTGTAAACATCATATATGTTTTCTTGCACTGTTTTAAATTTAACTCTGGTCAAAGTTGATTTGCAAATCACTGCGTTTTTTTCATTCTTGCATTTGCCATATCAGCCTGACTTTGTCAGAATTGGGGTTGTATTTTAATACTTACAGCATATTATAGCCTTATGTGGATGTTATTGGCAGTTAACACCTGTCAAACATGAATGTTAATGCATGAAAACTGTGCTGCAAAATGAAACAGAATTGTAAAGGTACAGTCATAAAGTCTGTCAATTTTATCTGTCTTTTCATGCAGGTGGCTATCATTGCTGGGAACTTTGACCTAGCGGAGATAATAAAGATTCACAAACCCTCAGACGTTGGTAAGAGATGTGTTTTATCTGTCTACCTTTTACCACATGAAAGTCAAGCAGATTGATTCATGCTTTTAAGCTTCTTTTTGAAAGTCGTTCATAGGCAATGGATTTATAATTAGCCTTAAAAATGCATTAAAATGACATTATATTGCAATCTGAGCACAACACTAGATATTATCTTAACCAGAAGGACCTCGGGATAGATTAAAAGCTATTGTAGTCATAGCCATTTTTGCAGTAGTTTACTTGCACCTTTCACATGTGTAATGCTCACCGGCAGAAAGTCCTCGAATGTCACAGATTTTATCTTTCCTAAGTTGTTCTCCAAACTCACGGCCGTATTTTATGATTATTACACTACATTAAAAGAAAGTCTGTCCTTGTATCTGCGCTAGACAGTGCATGGCCAAACCAATTCCTAAAGTAACATGGAGCTTACGCATGTAGCACCCACTTGAGCTGAGATTTAACTAAAGCCTCACAGCCTGGGCTTTTATTCTCAATGACAGCAAGCGAGAGGCCGCACAGATTTCCCGGTGCGTGTATAAATTCACGCTCACAGACTCCAGGTGTTATCTCAGGGCGTGAAAAAAACACCATCTCGGTCACGTCTGCGTTAGGGCCGCTTTCATAAATAAAGAGCCGACACCCCACCCCCCCCTCCTTCCTTGTTACGCGTTTCCAGCTGGAGCACGAATTTAGCCAGGGCCGCCGTCTCGTGACGGATCTCCACCGTCAGAGCACAGCCGCTCCGTCGAGATTTCCCCGCCTGCCTAATCTCTGGCGCCCGCTGGGCCAGCGCAGGTTTGGTTCCAGCTGTCCCGCGGTCCATTCCTCAGCGAGACGAAGCTCGTCTTCTCTTACGGCCGCGCCGCTGATGCGAAAACTCGAGACCCTGAGCACGTTAATCTGGGGGGGCGGGAGCAGGAGCCTCCGCGGCTGATCGTCTGGGAGATTATCGCGGCTCATCCTCGCGTCCCCGCGAATGTTTTCCCGAAGGTCCGGTCTTGCGGAAGCCGTCCATAAAGTCTTATCCAGTTTTCATGCTTAAATGGCGACACCGTCATCCATCGCACAGGATCCATGGTTTCACAGTCTTCCCCGTTACAAAAATCATTCTTAACCCTTTCAGCGCCGAATACGTTTTCAAGGAATTAAAAATGTAGTGATCCTGAACTGTTGAAAACCTATCATGTGGCAACTTGTTTAAAAGAGCTCCCCTGTGGGGGAGGTTTTCAACAGCATCTGACTTTAATATCTTACATCATTGGGCAACTATAGTTGGCCACGGCGCTGAAAGGGTTAATGCTCCTATGCCTGGACAGTGTGGTTTAAAAGAATGAATGGGCAGGTGGGCTCAGATCTTAATCATGTACGTGTTCCATAACACACAGAGAAGAGTATCCGTGTTGCTTCATGTCCTGATGATAACAGGCCTGTAGGATTCGCTCCATGAAGAGGCCCTGTTGCACCCTGGAATAGAAGAACACCAGGTCATTTGTCCATTCATCCATTCGTCCATTCATCCATCCACTGTCTTCACCACTCATGCCTGGTCAGGGAGATGGGACGGCTGAAGTTTATGCCAGACCCCAGCATGCATTGCACAGGAAGGAAGAATGAAATCAGGGCCCTTCACAAATCAATCACTAGGAGCACACACACACACACACACACACACACACAGTGTTCACACACACACTCAAACCTGTGGGCGGGGTACAGTCTGTAATTAGCCCCGATATGCACTGGAAGAAAATGGCTGTGCCTTTTGTGAAAAACCCAAACGCCAATCCTCTGCTTAATTTTGAGTTAAACTGTGAAATGAAAATATGTGGTGAAATGACAGAAGGCACAATTTTTTTTGAAGTTGGTTCTGTTGACTCACGAAGAGGATGTAGATTCTCGGTGATATACGGCGTTTATTTTCAATTCCAAGGGAAACCTGAAGAGCAGTAAACCAGTGCCGCCTGTTAAGGAATTCAGCAGTGTTCATGTAATTTCTTCCTTGACGACTGTTTTCTGCTGAGACCAAACTAATTAACTGTCAGAACGATGCCTTGCTCTGGGTGATGTGTGCAAAATTGGTGGATCGGGTTTAATGTGCAAAAACTAATATTTAGTTTCTCAAATTGGCAAAAAAAAATGGACGAGTCGACATGCTGCTTTGTGTATTTAAATGTATTAAACGGCTGTGAAAGTATGAGGACTTGGGGGCGAACGCAGTTTCATTCAATTTGTTTCGCTGCTCCTTTCGGCATTTTTGATAAATTGCGCTCACAATTTAACTCTCGGTCTAAATGGACCTTGAAACGTTGCCAAAATTGAAATGCATATTAACAGCTGAAATGTATGACCGAATCACGGATCCTGATACCGTTAGCGAGTACATTTTAAAGTAACGGGAAACTGTTTCTTCAGGCTACTTGCGGATCTCTCATCTTATTTCTCTTATTGAACATTCAGAGACCCTTTGATCTTTCCTGAATCGCACTGCTTCTAATTAATGAGGTTCTCATACGTGCAGCGATGCGTTAATCAACAACCAATTAACTAGCATTTACTAATATCAAATAACCATAACCTACAGTATGAATATTTAATGATATTGCAATAATTTGCTTATTCCTTCCATTAAGCAAATGGCGTTCCAACATGAAATGGAGCGTGCAGAAATGTAATTATGGCTACTTACTGCACAACCAAAACATGGGATTTTATTTTTCCACCCATTAAAGTGGTAATTAAAAAGGACATAAGTATGTTGGGCTGCTCCTAATGGTCGATAATTATGGCCAACATGGTTGCTTCACGTGCGACTCATACGATTCTGTGTGTTCATCCATTAAGCAAATGACATTCCTGCAAGCAAAGAGACATGAATAAGAAATGCTGAAAAAAGCTATATTCCTGGAATAGTGGCTAACACAGCTGCAAGCGCTAATCTTGGTGGCTTTGAGAGAGATCACCTCTGGGTCTCATTTTCATTAATTTTCAGCTGAATGAACAGTTAAACTCCCACGCGCTATAAAGTGACTCGACACGTATGATCATGACCAGTTCGGTGCTCTATTCATGTGCAAAATTCTGTAATGACAATGCAATGAAGCGACTCCCTGTCCAGTGATGGACTGTTATGGTCCCCAACCCTCCTCTGTTTCTTCTCCATTAGTGCAAAGAGGGAAACGCCTGCTCTCTTAGAATCTGTGTCTGTTTCTTTTATACATTCGCAGTAGGACTTTAGCATGTACAAAACCCAAAACCAGTGAAGTTGGCACGTTGTGTAAATCGTAAATAAAAACAGAATACAATGATTTGCAAATCCTTTTCAACCTATATTCAGTTGAATACACTGCAAAGACAAGTTACTTAATGTTCGAACAGGTAAACTTTGTAATTTTTTGCAAATATTAGCTCATTTGGAATTTGATGCCTGCAACATGTTTCAAAAAAGCTGGCACAAGTGGCAAAAAAGACTGAGAGAGTTGAGGAATGCTCATCAAACACTTATTTGGAACATCCCACAGGTGAACGGGCTAATTGGGGACAGGTGGGTGCCATGATTGGGTATAAAAGCAGCTTCCCTGAAGTGCTCTGTCATTCACAAACAAGGATGGGGCGAGGGTCACTACATAGTGAACAAATGCGTGAGCTGATTGTCGAATAGTTTAAAAACAACATTCCTCAACGAGCTATTGCAAGAAATTTAGGGATTTCATCATCTACGGTCCGTAATATCGTCAAACGGTTCAGAGAATCTGGAGGAATCACTGCACGTAAGCGACAAGGCCGAAAACCAACATTGAATGCCCGTGACCTTCGATCCCTCAGGCAGTACTGCATCAAAAACCGACATCAGTGTGTAAAGGACGTCACCACATGGGCTCAGGAACACTTCAGAAAACCACTGTCAGTAACTACAGTTCGTCGCTACATCTGCAAGTGCAAGTTAAAACTCTACAATGCAAAGCGAAAGCCATTTATCAACAGCACCCAGAAACGCCGCCGGCTTCGCTGGGCCCAAGCTCATCTAAGATGGACTGATGCAAAGTGGAAAAGTGTTCTGTGGTCTGACGAGTCCACATTTCAAATTGTTTTTGGAAAATGTGGACGTCGTGTCCTCCGGACCAAAGAGGAAAAGAACCATCTGGACTGTTATAGGCGCAAAGTTCAAAAGCCAGCATCTGTGATGGTATGGGAGTGTATTAGTGCCCAAGGCATGGGCAACTTACACATATGTGAAGGCACCATTAATGCTGAAAGGTACATACAGGTTTTGGAGCAACATATGTTGCCATCCAAGCAACGTCTTTTTCATGGACGCCCCTGCTTATTTCAGCAAGACAATGCCAAGCCACATTCTGCACGTGTTACAACAGCATGGCTCCGTAGTAAAAGAGTGCGGGTACTAGACTGGCCTGCCTGTAGTCCAGACCTGTCTCCCATTGAAAATGTGTGGCGCATTATGAAGCGTAAAATACGACAACGGAGACCCCGGACTGTTGAACTACTTAAGCTGTACATCAAGCAAGAATGGGAAAGAGTTACACCTGAAAAGCTTCAAAAATTGGTCTCCTCAGTTCCCAAACGTTTACTGAGTGTCGTTAAAAGGAAAGGCGATATAACACAGTGATAAAAATGCCCCTGTGCCAACTTTTTTGCAATGTGTTGCTGTTAATGATTATTTGCAAAAAAAAGAAAAAAAGTTTGTCAGTTTGAACATTAAACATCTTGTCTTTGCAGTGTCTTCAATTGAATATATGTTGAAAAGGATTTGCAAATCATTGTATTCTGTTTTTATCTACGATTTACATAACGTGCCAACTTCACTGGTTTTGGGTTTTGTAATATGTGTGATTTCCTCTTGTCATTACGTGATGCTGTATGTGCAAGATTAATAACCAGCACTTTAACAACTCTGATATCCAGGGCTTTGCAGTTGCTCAAGACACTGAATGATACAACAGCGAACAGTGAGTCCAGAAGTATTTGAGTATGGCACAATCACTTTTTTCTTAGCTCTTAGCTTAAAGTCAATGTGCCCACACATTTGATTTGTATTGAAAATGTGGTTAAAGTTGAGCCTGACTACTTTAAATGGCAAGATGTCTACATCCATATCTCATCAACCATTGAGGAATTGTCACTGGCTTTTTGTGTGTCAGTTATGTACGGATTGTACTGCAGTTACTTATACTGTAAGATACGGATGGCCAGTCATTCACATGGGCAATGCCAATGATTCAATAGTGAGATACGTGATAAAAAATACTGTTTCAGCGACTCACAGTACATAAAATGTCAGAACATTAAATATGTTATATGACAGTGACACAATTATAATACAATACTAGCATGTTTAAACTTTTTTTTACAAACATCATCTAATTAAACCGTGTCAGTCCATGTTTACATCTGCATCAGTTAAATCTTAGATGAATATCAGCCATACTTGTGTCATTGTTTGAATTCTTGCTGACTGCACAGTCTGTAGTCTGTTTTTATACGGGATAAGTGATCCCTCACCGTGTTTTCAGAAACGTGTACCTGTGGGTCGCATCTACTGTAAAATCCGACAGTGCGGTTTCCTGCCGCGAGAGGTTCTGTCTCGTGATTGTGCAGGGAGTCCTTTTCTGGCTTGGGCTCAACTGCACTTTCTGTATTAGAAAGCAACGTCAATGCTGATCACTACTAAATGTTCCGAAGGAATGACCTTCATCAACAGTCCCTCTCTGTTAGGAGAGAGGGGCTGTCCGTGATTTACAATGACTAGACACACAAGATGTGTTCGACCACCCAGCGGTTTGATGGGCGTGACAGATAACTATAGTCCTCGTCCAGAACCATTAAGGCTTAACTTCATCATTGTCTGTTCTCTGTTGACTTCTAGATGATAAAAAAGTGCAGCATCACATTTTTTTTACTTTTTATTTAATTATTATAGTTCCTGTTGGTAGTATTTTCAATTGCCCTTACAGAATTTTGACTCAAGCTGTCCATGCCTGTTTTTAAACAGTTAATGGCCACCCTCGTTGCGAGAATTAGTGAATTATATGCCACAGTGGATTCATGTTGTTCTTGTGGCAGTTGACTTGTTTTTTCGAGAAACTGCATGTTCACTTACTGCAGTAACTGCAGTATTGTTTGGAGTGCTGTGCTCATATTATCCCGATATTTATAGTTATTACTTCTTATTTTCTAATTTTCACTACTGCTCCTGCAGCAACTAAGGTCCCTCTGCTGTTAATATCAGTGCTTATCTCTTTCCCCATCAAAAACTACTGCCACGCTCAAAACTGCTCACACTGTTAATATTATTGCAAAGACTGTGATGTCTATTTTGTAAAGTACAGCGTAGCTGTGCCTAATAGTGGCACTGTTTGTTTGCGGCTTACAGTGCTTATACAATAGCAAAAAATACTGCGCGAATATCTTGCGTTTTTTACTGGGGCCACAATTCCTTACTGAGCACATTTGTTCTGTCCAATTAGGTGAAAGGACACCATCTAGTGGCTGAAGACGCACAGTAACCTTTGTGAGACTTGACTCATTTTTTTTCCTACTGGTTTTTCCCTCTGCTCATTCATAGGCTTTTCTGATTAAACTACCTGACAGATCTTGTTATTGAAGAGAGAGCAGAAAACATTGAGAATGTACTTTATGATCTGAAAGCCTCTATTTTCCCCAGTCTTTGCAGCACACAGTAAAGGTTGAGGTTAACTTTCAATGGTGACTGTTGACATTTCTCTCAAAGCGTGTTATGACATTTATGTTCCTTTCCTTCCGCTCTGTCACCGTGGAAATAGCTTAATATACTCTGTTAATATA
This sequence comes from Gymnothorax reevesii, assembly GCA_029721435.1. Classification (NCBI taxonomy): domain Eukaryota; kingdom Metazoa; phylum Chordata; class Actinopteri; order Anguilliformes; family Muraenidae; genus Gymnothorax; species Gymnothorax reevesii. The sequence continues at coordinate 18,405,403 of CM056579.1, read as the reverse complement.
CGCCTGTAGTGCCTTTTTTGACCTTTGACCTGGTGGCAACCCATAGATATTGATTAGCTGCCGTCTAGTTGTCTCAGGAGCCTTGGATTACTTGCAGCGCTGCTGGTTGATTATTAAAAGGAATAGTGCTGAGGGGTTTCAGAATTGGAAACATTTTTTAAAAACTTTTCATGAAAAATACTATTAAGCAACTGACAGCTGAATGGTGTAACGCCTGCGTTGCAATTACTTCACTTTACTAAGCGGAGTAATCCCAAATTTCAAATAACACACTCCTCCAAACCCCGAGCAACATCTGCTTTTGGTTCAGTTTTCGATGGTGGATGTAACTGGGGCCCCCAGACGAATTCAGAGCTCCTGTGGATTTGGCCTCGTCACGTGTCCGCCGCTGCCACCGCCGCCGCCGGCGCAGAGATTTCCTTGTGGACGCTCTGCAGGCCACACATTTAAAGCTGTTTCTTTTATATTTAGTATGTATATGGGCAGCGGTTAGGACACGGCGCCTATCAAGGTTGGTTGCCATGGCAACATAATTCATTAAATGATCAACAATTTTGTGTCAAGATTGAGCCAAAATGAAAAATGTGGGCGATCGGGGGCTACACCCATTGGTCGCGGGCGATCGACCTGTGTAGTTCCAGTGTCCGTTCTCTCAAACCTTATACGGTCTTGTGTGGAGGAGGCTCTGTGAAGTCCCATGCTGGGGACCTGAACAGGTTGCAGGACTGTTTGAAATGGGTTCTTGCTGGAGTTATTGGTCCATTAGGTCAATTTGGCGCTGACATCCTGCAATAATTTGAAATTTGGGTCCTAATATGAAGCAGCCTTTCTGATTTGGGTCCCAATATTGAAACGCCTTTCTAATTTAATTTTAAAAATTTTTGGATTTTTGCACTACTGCAGTACATGATGCTGCTATTGCTGCCGATTATTCTGTTTACTGTAAAGCCGTGCAGTTTTGGGTCTGGGTATTCAGCGGTTGTGCTATTTTGCATCCTGATATTAAAATGTATTGTTGACTTGGGTCCGGATGATAACTGCTGCACAGCATGAGTCAAGAGTGTTTTGTCTTGATAAAGTGGGAAAGGATAACTGATGTAATCGTTTTTAATATTAATAGCTTTCGACGATTTTGGTTAACTTTCTCGAATCTTGGATCATAAAATACATCATCTCCAACCAAATGGCAATCAAACATTAAAATGCGCACCAACTGATTCTGGAAATGAATGCAGGCCGGTTTTGACTCATGTGTACAATAGAGGTGTTGATTATGTTGTGCATCAGGGGGTTAATTATTAGCAGTTGAAAGTGGGAGAGTCCTGCTCTGACCTGGGACTGACTTAGGACTAACCTGAGACTGGCCCATGACTGACTTGGGACTAACTTGAGACTGGCATCAGAATGATTGGACTGACCTGGTAATGACCTCGGACTGGACTGGGCTTAGAACTGATCTTGGACTGACCTGGGACTAGTCTGGGACTGACCTGGGTCTGACTGGAACTAACTTGAGACTAACCTGAGACTGGCCCATGACTGACCTGGGACTGACTTGGGACTAACTTGAGACTGGCATCAGAATGACTTTGGGGGGCCGCCAAGCCAATGTTGACATGGAGATTTAAAAAAAATTGAAGTATGTATTATGATTGGTCATTATAAGTGGAAAACTCATTGTAATATATTGCTAAACTGTAAAAATGTAAATAATTATGTATATATGTATAATATGTTGAAATAAATACATGGAAACTAATTAATACTATTGCTGTCATTCCGTGACAATTTGCCTCTTGTAATTCCGTGACATTGACTTTTTGAAATTTTTTGCTCATAAAACAGGGTTAAAGTCAATATTTGTTTCTATAACTTACAGTATTAACAAAAAACACCTTAAATATGAACATATTGAAGTTTCATAACTTAACTATGACATAAACATCACTTTCTGGATAGTTAAACTCAACATTAAAAAAACCACGTCAATTTTGTGTAATCCCGTGAGTATTTCCGTGAGTAGTTTTTGCTTGTTTCTTCTATGAAAATTTCTCAAAAAATATATTTTCACTTAATATTAATAAAGAACAAGTTAATACCTTCAATATAACATATCATACTTGATTTTATCTTATTTAGTTGTAGAGTTACAACCCAAAATGTAGTGGGACTGTAATTCCGTGACAGCTTGGCAGCCCCCTTTGGACTGACCTGGTAATGACCTCAGACTGGACTGGGCTTAGAACTGATCTTGGACTGACCTGGGACTACTCTGGGACTGACCTGGGACTGACTTGGAACTAACTTGAAACTCGCAACAGACTGACCTGGGGCTGATCTCTGACTGACCCCCATGTCCCCGTTTTCCCCTCTCAGTGCCTTTTCGGGAGACCCCCTCGTACTCTAGCCGACGGCGGTTGGTGTCGGGCAGCGGGACGCTGACGTCGCCGCGCTCACTGCTGCGCTCGGCGAGCGACAACAACCTGAGCGCGCCGTCGCAGTCGCCCGTGGCTTCGCTGCGCAGCCTCCCCCCGCTGGCGGGGCAGCCGCTCGGCGTCAGCGGGGAGGGGGCCGACAGCAGCCTACAGAGCACCGGCAGCTCCCGCAGCTCGCACTCCCGCTCGCCGTCCCTCCACCGCGTCCCCGAGGAGGCCGACAAGCTCAGCCTGAGGAGGCACGCCCGCGGGAGGCTCAGGTATGAGGGGCAGAGCCCTGCCATTCATTCACATTACACTTTTATCCTCCTCTTTTCCCCTCTCTCTCTCAACTTTATATTGTTGGATTTACTTAAAAATATTATGTCAGAAGACTTGGGAAAAATATAAGCGTTGGTAGAAGCGGTAGAGTCCTGCCACGGATTTACTCTATACTTTTTCCTCTGTCCTTTTTCCCTTTCTCTCTGAGCCTTATATTGTTGTATTTACTTTAAAATATTATTGGGGAAAAATATAAGCTCAGATACTAGCGGCAGAGTCCTGCCTCTGATTCCCTTTATATTTTTATCCTCTATCTTTTTTCCCTCTCTGAGCTTTATATTGTTGGATTTACTTAAAAATATTAGGTCAGAAGACAAACTTGGGGAAAATTTAAACTGAGGTTGGAGTGGCAGAGTCCTGCCACTGATTTACTTCATACTTTTCTCCTCTGTCCTTTTTCCCTCTCTCCTTGACCTTTAAATTATTGGATTTACTTAAAAATATTATGTAAGAGGAGAGACTTGGGAAAAATATAAGCTCGGGTTGGAGCGACGGAGTACAACTGCCATCCTGATGCTTTATCTTCATTCTGCTCTTTTCTTTTCCCCCCTCTCCCACTGCACTCTATAATGTTGTATGTACTTGAAAATATGATGTCATTATTATTAATAATGACATCAATATCATAAGCAAGTTTTTTTTTCTCCTCTCCTGCTCTGTTTTTTCTCTCTCATTGAATCCTTTATTGTTGGATTAACATAAAAATGTTTGTGAGAGGATTAAGACTAGAGGAGGATTGAGGCTCTTGTAAGGGGAGCGGAGTCCCTTTCTCCTCGGCTCTGAGCTCTCCCTCCCTCATTGCGCTGCATCATGTTGAGTTTACTTAAATATGTTATGTCAGGAAGCAGGGGCTTGGTGACAATAGAGACTCTGGTAGGGCAGCTGTGTCTCTTTATTCCTAAACTCTTCTGCCTTTGCTAACTCTCCCACACACACTACATACTGTTGGATTTAGTTCAAAATGTTATCTCAGAGGGCTGAGGCTAGAGGAAGGAAGTACTCGAGGCAGGAGCGGCGGAGTCCTGCCACCAGATTCCCTCTCTTCATCTCATCCTCACTCTCCGTCCTTTTCCCTCTCTCACAACACACTGTATTTTTGGATTTACCTAAAAATATTATGTCATATAAAGTGAAACCAGTTGGCGTACTTTGTGTCTGTCAGCTATCAGTCTGTGTCTCTCTCATGCTCTAGTTCTGTCTCATTATTCCTTTAGATTCGTTTGGCTTCTTTCATCTTTGTTATTCATCATTTTACCCTTTCGTTTTTTTTTTCAGTCTTTACTTTTTCACTTCCTCAGTAAGTGCCTCTTTCTGTTAGTCATCTTCATCCTCATTAATTTCCTGTTCCAGCCTTGGCCTCGTCAGCCCAGTTTGTCTGGGTTTGATTCTTCCTGTTCTGTATTTAGTGGAATTTAAGGAGCGCTTGCTAACAGGAAGAGTGCTGGCTAACAGGAAGAGCCTGACGTTTTAGTGCAAGTGTTTTTCTTCAGTCTCCTAATTCCACATTGATTTTTTGATAACTGCGAGCCCATGGTGTGAGTTTATTTCTGCACCAGCTGTGACGTGCAGTGGTCCTACTTGAAGTCTGAATGGGAGGAATTTTCAGAAAGTGTGTGTATGTGTGTGTGTGTGTGTGCATGTGTGTACATGCGTGTGTATGTGTGTGTTTGTGTGAGTGCATGTGTGTACATGCGTGTGTATGTTTGTGTGAGTGTACGTGTTAGTGCGCACGTATGTGTGCAAACCTGCATGAGTGCGTGTGTGTTATTGTGTGCGTACACGTGTGTGTGTGTGTCTGTGTGTGCGTGTGGTGTGTGCGTGCCTTCATGAGTGCGTGTGTGTTATTGTGTGCGTGCACCTGTGTGTGTGTGTGTGTGTGTGTGTGCTGGGCTGAAGAACTGTGAGGTATATCAGATGAAGCTGTTAAATTGCTACTCCACCTCCATCATCAGTATTGGTGCTGGTGCTGTTCGATCTATGAGTGAGATAATGGTTTTCATGAATTCATGGATCAATACTGGAAAAGAGGAGAAATTTCCAGCCTCTGTCTGAAAGGGTGGTCTCTAACCATGGTAAATGTCTCTATTCACGGCTGCCTCAGCACGATTCCCTTAGATGTAAGGAAGTAAGGCTCGACTGTGCTTTAGGCACTACTACCGATGAGTAGCACAGTGTGGGTTTGTCTTCTAGTTTTCCCGAAAGACTGTCGAAGTCCTTGGCAGGTCTCATTACTGTGCCATTAAACGTCCAGGGCAAACAAATCAAAGCATTGATATTATTTTGACATGAAAAAATGTGTCTTGGGTAACAAATAGTTCTTTTTTTTAATTGAATGCTACTTGTTGTGTCAGTTCCAGTATAACAGGACTGTGGTTTTTGAGATTAAGGTCACAAACATATCGCAGCGTATATCTCCTACAGGGGAAAAAGGTAAATTGTTGGGTCTTAGGAATTTATGAGTATGGCTGTAGATTTTTTCGCAGAATCACATTTACAAGGTCAGGGACATGCATCCGTCCACCATCAAACCAGGGTCACAAGGTGGCCTATTCCAGCATACAGTGGGTGCGTGTCTTCACTGTGTGAGGAAACCAGAGCACTCTGCAAAAAACCATGCCAACGTGGGTAGAACATGCAAACTCCAGACAGAAAGGTCCTCGTTCAAACCTCAGCATTCTTTCTGCGAGGCTGCAGTGCTATCCACTGTGCCACTGAGCCAGGTCCAGTGCAGTAATTCACCATTTTTCTGAATGAGCCGAATGACTCTCTGGAGCCAGAGAGCTTGTGGGCCAGATCTTAACAGCTAATTATGATTGCTATTAAATCCAGAAATTTATGCTCCTGAAAAGGCTCTTGAAAAATCAAGCTCCTTTGCCAAAAAAAAAAAAAGTATATTGCCTGCTTTAGTGAATATTGTATTTTTTTATTTTATTTTTTTTTGTTTAGCTTGACACCTTTAACATTTAAAGAAGTGTAAATATGCAAACACAGCTCTTATTTCGGTGTGCCTCAGGGAAACATCCTCGGGCCAAATAAAGTGTAACATTTGTGTTTCGCAGCAAGACTGCAATTTGCAGCTTTGGGTCAGAGCTCGCAGGGGTTGTTTATCTCGCCCTTTTGCTAAAAATAAGGGCGTCCTGGGTTGTGTAAATTTAGCATTATTTACCTTGCTTTAACCATGCTGTTTCAGTCTGAAGGGTAAACGTGCTGGTGGTGCGTTCTGCTGCCAAGAATCATTCGCCCATCTCCCTTTGTGACAGCTACCATTTGGGACAAGCTACCATTTCATCATGCCATTGCTTGCAGACACAGTCTGAACCCCTCTCCATATTCATGGAAGATATTGTTCCCAAGCCTCTGTTGATGAAGAGGGCTTCTGTGTCTGTAGAATATGATGAGCTGCCATAACTGGATTTAGCATTTGACATGATTTAGCCCAGCAGGATATCGGTTTCTGCGCTTTCATTACTGAAGTAATGCACATCCTCGCTGTGGCGCGTGTGCATTATGCACTGTATTTCGAGCAAGAAGCTGATTGTTTCCAATCTCGCCTGACGACAGCATTAAAATTTTAAAAAGGATGGAATACTGAAAGGGGCTTAATTGATTGGATTTTTTTTCCACTGAAGCTTCCCGAGTTCGATCTCGTCTGACAAGACACAGCAAAGCATGATGGGATATGGAACAAAATAAAATGCCTCGGAGTGCCATTCTGCCTGATTTGCTTGATTAAATTATTTAAAATTCCTCCCTTGGGTCACATCAGAGATTGAAGGAATTCTTTTGTTTCCTGCCATTGTGCATGTATTCCAGGGTCAAAAGCACTTAGCTGGGAGTAAAAGGACAAATGTAACTATATTATTAATTATTAACAATTTTTGTAAGCAGTATGGTACATTTAGCAGTTACTCCATCAAGTTCAGAAGTTTCTGGTAGGTTACCTGAGGTGTTGACCCATATTGTAGTTCCCCTGTGACAGAAAGAGCATTGTGGGACTGTGTCTGTCCTAGAATGAGTCCTCTGTCCAATCATATTTCATTTTAATGGGTAATTGCAAGGCACGCCATTTTTAACTTTCTAATACCGAAATAAACCGGTTCTGTTCACATTTTACTGTAAGGAAGACAGAATTTGTTATTAGGGGACAAATGAGGAACTTACTGCTGGTCAGCCATTAGTCAGTGGGCAATTTGTGAGTAACTCCCAAATAAATTTGTATGGAATCGTTAGTGATTAGTTAATCAGAGAACAAATAAGGAACGAATGAGGAACAAACTGCAACAACACTTGACAAAAAGGTACAGAGAATGATTTACTAGTAATTTGTTCCTCTTTTTTTTCTTGATTTGTTCCTAAGTTAATTACCATATGCTAATTTATAAAATTTTTAAGAGAAACTTAAAAACTACTCAATAACCAGTGGTTGACTGGCCCTTGATACCTTGGCCAAACGAAGTTGGCGGGAGGTTATGTGATCGGTGCCGTTTGTTTGTCTGTCTGTTTGTTTGTGAACAAGATAACTCAAAATACAGATACCTCTGAAATTTTCTGGATGGGTCACTATTACATCAGGGATGGACCCTATTGATTTTCACCGCGATCAGTGAAACACGGCAGCCATCTTTAAATCCAATGACACTTGATTAGTGAACTTTGCTCCCACTCAGCAAGATTTGGACTGTGCTGCCTTGGCGGAGGTTTGCACTCTTGGAATGCCTCTAGGTTCCTCATTTGTTGTCCCCCGCCGCTGCGGTAGCGAGCGGAGCGGGCGACATAGTATTCAGCTCCGTCCGTCCGTCCATCGATCCGTCACGTCCTGTTTGTTGTGAACGCGATCTCTCAAGAACGGTTTGATCAATTTCATTCATCTTTGGCTTCAATGTGTATTAGTGTAATATGCTGACCGTAGTCAATTTCCTTGATCTGGCGGGGGACATGGCCACGTTTAGTGACAACACTTGTTGCTGATTTGTTCCCTAATAAGTATATATTATTGTACCTCATTCCAAAGTGTTGACAGACTTTGAGCATCTCATGCTGGTATGGCTTTGAAGTCTTTAGAGACTCCCGATACAATGGATGAGTCAAGCTAACACTTTATAGCAGCGACAATGGAGCTTATAGACTGCATCTATATGACGTAAAAAGAAGTCAGACCTATATTCATACAACACAGAATTTGTCAAAGACCAAAAAAGTTCAAAGAATAAAGCGTTTTTGCTCAAAATGCTTGTGAGTATGCATAAAATGACAAACACTATTTGATTTGTCACTTAAAGGGATATTTCAACATTTTGGCAAGTTGGCCAAGACTGCATGTCTGTTTAAGATTATCTGTAAGGACACTGTAAAAGCCAGTGATTCTGTAAAAGGTTAGCTGGAAGGACACTATAAAAGACTGTACCTCTGTGATGGTTAGCTGTAAGAACACTGTAGTAGACTGTATTTCTGTTAAAGGTTAGCTGTAAGGACACTATAAAAGACTGTATTTCTGTTAAAGGTTAGCTGGAAGGACACTATAAAAGACTGTATTTCTGTTAAAGGTTAGCTGGAAGGACACTATAAAAGACTGTATTCCTGTTTAAGGTTAGCTGGAAGGACACTATAAAAGACTGTATTCCTGTTTAAGGTTAGCTGGAAGGACACTATAAAAGACTGTATTCCTGTTTAAGGTTAGCTGGAAGGACACTATAAAAGACTGTATTTCTGTTAAAGGTTAGCTGGTAAGACACTCTAAAAGACTGTTTTTCTGTTAAAGGTTAGCTGGAAGGACACTATAAAAGACTGTATTTCTGTTAAAGGTTAGCTGGAAGGACACTATAAAAGACTGTACCTCTGTGAGGGTTAGCTGTAAGAACACTGTAGTAGACTGTATTTCTGTTAAAGGTTAGCTGTAAGGACACTATAAAAGACTACATTTCTGTAAAGGTTAGCTGGAAGGACACTATAAAAGACTGTATTCCTGTTTAAGGTTAGCTGGAAGGACACTATAAAAGACTATATTTCTGTAAAGGTTAGCTGGAAGGACACTATAAAAGACTGTATTCCTGTTTAAGGTTAGCTGGAAGGACACTATAAAAGACTGTATTTCTGTTAAAGGTTAGCTGGTAAGACACTCTAAAAGACTGTTTTTCTGTTAAAGGTTAGCTGGAAGGACACTATAAAAGACTGTATTTCTGTTAAAGGTTAGCTGGAAGGACACTATAAAAGACTGTACCTCTGTGAGGGTTAGCTGTAAGAACACTGTAGTAGACTGTATTTCTGTTAAAGGTTAGCTGTAAGGACACTATAAAAGACTGTATTTCTGTTAAAGGTTAGCTGGAAGGACACTAAAAGACTGTATTTCTGTAAAGGTTAGCTGGAAAGACACTCTAAATGACTGTTTTTCTGTTAAAGGTTAGCTGGAAGGACACTATAAAAGACTATATTTCTGTAAAGGTTGGCTGGAAGGCCACTATAAAAGACTGTATTCCTGTTAAAGGTTAGCTGGAAGGACACTATAAAAGACTATATTTCTGTAAAGGTTAGCTGGAAGGACACTATAAAAGACTGTTTTTCTGGTAAAGGTTAGCTGGAAGGACACTATAAAAGACTGTATTTCTGTTTAAGGTTAGCTGGAAGGACACTATAAAAGACTGTATTCCTGTTTAAGGTTAGCTGGAAGGACACTATAAAAGACTGTATTTCTGTTAAAGGTTAGCTGGAAGGACACTATAAAAGACTATATTTCTGTAAAGGTTAGCTGGAAGGACACCATAAAAGACTGTATTCCTGTTTAAGGTTAGCTGGAAGGACACTATAAAAGACTGTATTTCTGTTAAAGGTTAGCTGGTAAGACACTCTATGAGACTGTTTTTCTGTTAAAGGTTAGCTGGAAGGACACTATAAAAGACTGTATTTCTGTTAAAGGTTAGCTGGAAGGACACTATAAAAGACTGTTTTTCTGTTAAAGGTTAGCTGGAAGGACACTATAAAAGACTATATTTCTGTAAAGGTTAGCTGGTAAGACACTCTATGAGACTGTTTTTCTGTTAAAGGTTAGCTGGAAGGACACTATAAAAGACTGTATTTCTGTTAAAGGTTAGCTGGAAGGACACTATAAAAGACTGTTTTTCTGTTAAAGGTTAGCTGGAAGGACACTATAAAAGACTATATTTCTGTAAAGGTTAGCTGGAAGGACACTATAAAAGACTGTATTCCTGTTTAAGGTTAGCTGGAAGGACACTATAAAAGACTGTTTTTCTGTTAAAGGTTAGCTGGAAGGACACTATAAAAGACTACATTTCTGTAAAGGTTAGCTGGAAGGCCACTATAAAAGACTGTATTCCTGTTTAAGGTTAGCTGGAAGGACACTATAAAAGACTGTATTCCTGTTAAAGGTTAGCTGGAAGGACACTATAAAAGACTGTATTCCTGTTAAAGGTTAGCTGGAAGGACACTATAAAAGACTGTATTTCTGTTTAAGGTCAGCTGTAAGGACACTGTAGTGGACTGTATTTCTGTTAAAGGTCAGCTCTTAGGACACTGTAGAGGGCTGTGTTTCTGTTAAAGGTTAGCTCCAAGGACACTGTAGAGGGCTGTATTTCTGTTAAAGATTAGCTGTAAGGACACTGTAGAGGGCTGTATTTCTGTTAAAGGTTAGCTGTAAGGACACTGTAGAGGGCTGTATTTCTGTTAAAGGTTAGCTGGAAGGACACTATAAAAGACTATATTTCTGTAAAGGTTAGCTGGAAGGACACTATAAAAGACTGTATTCCTGTTTAAGGTTAGCTGGAAGGACACTATAAAAGACTGTATTTCTGTTAAAGGTTAGCTGGTAAGACACTCTATAAGACTGTTTTTCTGTTAAAGGTTAGCTGGAAGGACACTATAAAAGACTGTATTTCTGTTAAAGGTTAGCTGGAAGGACACTATAAAAGACTGTTTTTCTGTTAAAGGTTAGCTGGAAGGACACTATAAAAGACTGTTTTTCTGTTAAAGGTTAGCTGGAAGGACACTATAAAAGACTGTATTCCTGTTTAAGGTTAGCTGGAAGGACACTATAAAAGACTGTATTTCTGTTAAAGGTTAGCTGGTAAGACACTCTATAAGACTGTTTTTCTGTTAAAGGTTAGCTGGAAGGACACTATAAAAGACTGTATTTCTGTTAAAGATTAGCTGGAAGGACACTATAAAAGACTGTATTTCTGTTAAAGGTTAGCTGGAAGGACACTATAAAAGACTGTATTTCTGTTAAAGGTTAGCTGGAAGGACACTATAAAAGACTGTTTTTCTGTTAAAGGTTAGCTGGAAGGACACTATAAAAGACTACATTTCTGTAAAGGTTAGCTGGAAGGCCACTATAAAAGACTGTATTCCTGTTTAAGGTTAGCTGGAAGGACACTATAAAAGACTGTATTCCTGTTAAAGGTTAGCTGGAAGGACACTATAAAAGACTGTATTTCTGTTTCAGGTCAGCTGTAAGGACACTGTAGTGGACTGTATTTCTGTTAAAGGTCAGCTCTTAGGACACTGTAGAGGGCTGTGTTTCTGTTAAAGGTTAGCTCCAAGGACACTGTAGAGGGCTGTATTTCTGTTAAAGATTAGCTGTAAGGACACTGTAGAGGGCTGTATTTCTGTTAAAGGTTAGCTGTAAGGACACTGAAGAAGCCCGTGTCTGAGTCAGTGATATCTCAGACGAGATCGTCTGACTCCGTTATCGTGTCTGGAGGGGGGAATAATAGTGACCTGATGGTTTGACAGCAGAGGGACGCCTCCCCCGCAGCTCTGATGTGGCAAATGCCATCCCTGGTCATTCATCGAACGCCTGCTGTCGCTGCTGTGTGCCGTAAGCAAGTCGACTGAGACGGCGCGCTCTAGAATCTGCCTGCAGGCTATGGCTTTATAGCGCACTGCAAAAACTGGATCTTATTAAGCACTTGCATCTCCTACTTGCAGTTAAACAACATATTTTCATTACCTTTTTCTCAGAAAATAAAAAAAATTTTGGCCATATATGTGAGATCATTTTGACCCATTTTTAGATTTGTTCATGGAGTTTGTGAATTATTTTTTTGCCTGGTGGAAGACTGTACTGTAGAAATCAGTCAAAATGATGTCACATCAATACCAGAATTGCTTTTACTCCTGAAAAAAAGGTGATAAAAAAAAGGTAAATAATTTTTTGTATTTTATTGTGTGTGTGTATATATATATTTTTTGCAGTGCAGGGCAAATGAAAGCAACATGCGTCCCGCAATCAGTTGTCCTGACGACCAGACTGCTCAACTGTTCGTATCGTTAGCAAAGACCCTCCTCTGTCTGTGAACTGAGGTTTGCAGCAAATTTGTATGACACGCAAACAGGTAACCAGCAGTGCTGTGTCATTTGGGTCAGAACCAGTGGTAGCAGCAAATACATGGTTTTGGACTCGGCAAAGGTGCATCATGGCTTTACATGCTGACTGCAACGGGCTTTGGGAATTAGAGGACTGAGGTTTCAGGGAAAACAGCAGTGCCTCAGTGGAGGTGGGTCAGAGGAGGCATCTGGAGGGAGTGTGTTAAAGAGGGAGCGGCTCTACTATGCAATAACAGCCACAGGCTGGGCTAGTGATTTTGACAGTATAATGCACTGTCCATAGGGATTCGGCAATGACAAGGTATTTACTTCTCAGCTGTGTCCACCAGCCCTCTAGATTAGTCTTCAGTGAATATGTTTCAAGTAGCGACTGTCTGCTCCCATTTACTGGTTTTTATATCGGTGTTGGAACCATGCAGCGATCGCAGCCTGTTTTACACCATCACCGCTCACTGTCACGGAACCCAGTGATGAAAGCAGCAGTCTTTTCACAAATTTTTTTTGTTGTTAACCTCTATGATACAGTCGTTATGTTGCGCTCCTCATTGACTGACTGTCGCTATACTAACGCCTGTACGGGAAAGCTCTAAAAGTGCTTCGCGCGGCCTCGTTATGAGTTGGAGGCTTCTTCTTCTTATTTTTGGTTTTATGGTGTTTACAGACCTGTTGTTGTATTACCGCCAACTACTGGATTCATTCAACATAAATTTCCCTATTCATCTTATATCGAATTCCCACCAAAGCCTCACCAAAGCGAACGGTGCACTGTGTCGAACAATGCGTTTGCACTCTGCATGTGTTCAGTGTGATTACACTTTCGATTCGTGTAATCTACGAGCCGAATGTAGACGCAATGCATTGGCTTTTGAAGAAGGAAATGACGTCAACACCAAAGCTGCCTGCTGATTGGTCCAGCCAAAAAATTTCAGGCGAAGCGCCGCGAGGTAGCTTTCCTTTAACGCCCTGATGGGAGCGATCGTCAAAGCCACCCAGCGGGCACAGGGCGTTAATCATTAACGTTATTTAGTTGTCAGAATCAGAGGAAGTGATTGTGCGACAGTTACAAACAAAATGACAGCAGATGTCTGTGGGCCCCCAGAATATTGACCCCTAGAGGGGGCACTTGCAAATTTATGCTCGAACAAAGTGGGCTGTTCTCCATGGTACAAGGTCCATTTTGATTGGACAGGGAAAAGAGAATGGAGAAGAAAAACTATTAATGACCGGAAGAAGGTATCGAGGGAAGACAGACACACGACGGAGGGGGAGGGGAGGAGTGCTTCCTTCCTCCACCTCACAAACTCCATCAGTTACTCCAGTAACACTGCTGTGTGTGTCCCATGGAAAACACTCAATTGTTTCATATAGACAAGGCTGCAGCCGCTCTGAATGGCAGCAGCAGTATCTCTGCATTCAATGGCATGAATAATGCGATGAACGGCACACATTGCAAGGACAGATTAAGAAAATATTGCACAGATAGCGGTAGCTCCCCAATGTTGTGATGGACAGGCTATTATCCTGAATATTGAGAATTGTTTTCTCTTTTAGCAGTCAGGGATATGGACACTAGTGTCCCGCCTCGAGTGATTGGCAGGACCTGGGGGGGAGGGGGGTGCATCTGGCTGATTATACACCGCTGTTTTACGTCGACTGACTTTGAGACGCTGACTGATCGAGATGTCCAACTTTGAGGAATGAAGTAATGAGCTGCTCTGTCAGTGGAAAGGAGAAATAGCTTTGTGTCATCGGTGTAACTGGAGCAGGGGACGGTGCAGGCAGATCTTAATGAGCTCGAAGTGTAGGAGAGGCAGGATGAGGCCGTGAAAAAGACCTCTTTGGGAATCCTGTGATGATACACGGGGATTTTTAGATTGCTTGGCCTAATATGAGCTTGTGGGAGTCGTCAACAGTAACACACTGAATGAGGATCCCAATGACTGGCAGCATGTTGGCCAGCTGTGTTAAATGTGTTGAGGAGATGAAGTGGCACCGCAGTCGATGCTCTGGGCACTGTTTTTGTATTGTGCCAGAACAGTGACTTCACATTTTAGCGTCAAAAATGAAGTTTGGCGCTGAAAACAAACCTTGGAACTAAAAAAAGAATCATTGGCTTTGGAACTTGTGTATTGTCAAACGTTGTATTGGCACTGAAACAAGTATTGGCACTAAAAAAAAGTTTTGCTGGAAAACAAAATACAGGCGTTAAAAATATTTTCTGTTATTGCTGCATTCTGAAGAATGTAAAGATGAATGTCGGATAGCACACTGAAAAAGGGTCATGGGTTCGAAACCCGACTGGGACCTTTCTGAGCGGAATGTGCTGGATCTACATGTGCACACCTGTGCAGATTTCCTCCAGGTATCCCGGCTTCGTCCCACAGTACACCCCAACGGTGAACGATGTGTCCACCCTGGACTGGTTTGGCTGTCTGTCACGGGCAACCTCTCGCTTCTCCCCAATGCATGCTGGGATATGAAGATGTGCTACCTGAAACCCTGGAATAAGACAGTTTGATAATGGATGTTAGATCATTAGATAAAATTACATCATTGAAGGGATGAATGGATGGATGGATGAATGAAAGATGAGTGGTGGGGGGGCGCAGGGAACTACAGGCTCGAAGGTTGAAGAGTGGCTAAAGGAGAGATGGTTCACTGATCCTAAGTGTGTTCACATGGTCTGGAGATCCTCGATTCCAAGTCCAGCGCAGGTGCTCTTCTATCTGACTGAAGTAAATGAACACTGCGCCTCTGATTGGCCAGACGGTCTTTACACATGACTCCCAGGTAAAGAGAGGATAAAAAACCTGCAGTTCTCGGATCTCGAGGACCGTTATTTTAGGATCAGGGTCTGATGTAAGGGTAGGGAGCCCTGCTCCCAGAGGGCCGTAGTCCTGCACGTTTCAGATGAGTCTCTGCTCTGACACACCTGATTTACATGAGTGTCGCTTGTCAAAGGCTTGATAAGTGAGACAGATGGTTGAGATAACGAGGCAGTCTGGCCTGGTCGAGCAGGGAGACGTAAAACATGCCGAGCAACAGCACTCCAGGAGCAGAGTTTCCTGCCCTCCATCTCATGGATACCAGTTATTTTGGTTTCTAAGTCAGATTGAAAATTGTGGGCAGTAAGTGTTCAGGGGGAAGTAGGTTGAAAAGAGGAAGCCTCTGTATGTATTACCAAGGCTGTTTGTAGCAATTTTGATTTTAGATTGACATTATCAAGCCTCAGCAGATGGGCTAAGGGAACAAAAAGGCTATGCTGGTAATCGTCCTGCTCTATACGTTGTTTTTTTTCCCTTCTTTCTACTGAGTGCTGTTTGTGCTTCTCTGAAAATAGACCATCAGAAAGCCAAGGACAGGAAAAGGGTTTTGTTGAACGCCGGGGCAGGATGAGTCAAATGTGCGAGATAGCATGGGTCCTGTGGTGTTAGCGATATTAGCCGGTAGCTGTGAGGATGCGTCTGTGGGAGGTGGAGCTGACCTTGTGTCAGCCAGTGGAGTGTGAGGTCAAAGAATCTCCTGCTGGGAAACACAACTGGTTTGGGCACCGTTAGCTGGCGTGTCGGAAGAGGAGTTAGTGAAGAAGAGTGCGCCGTAGCCAAAGCGGCGACACCCTGAGCTCCGTGTTTGGAAAGTGACTTGATAGTTTCGGATTCTGCTCTCCAGCGCAGTGCATTTGTAAACAAGGTTGAAGTCAGTGCAAAATGTCGAATTCTTTGCCTCCAGCAGCCACAGCTTCATACTCCTTCTTCACATTCAGCCGACCTTATGTGACCTTGACCTTTGACCCAATGATCTCCAAAACCTTATCAGTTCAGCTGCCCTCTGTGGGGAGTTCATACGTCTGATTTGGTCAAAATCCATCTGCGCCTTGAGTAGATATCGCTCTGATAAAATATTTGAGTTAGCCAGATGTCACGGACGGACCGGTGTCCAAAAAACACCATGTGCCCCACCTATTGTGTGTGGTGGAGGCATAATGGTGGATGAGTAAGTTTAAGCTTGAGACTTTATGGTGGTCAACTTTAATTTGTATCCATATCATGCAAACCATTTAGCGATTTCAGCCAGTTTTGTATATTGTAATAAGCACCGTGCAAAAATTTCAGCCATTTTTACTCCTGGATAAGCAATGCTTAAGAGCGAATGTTGTGATAACTTGAGTGTCACTCAAGAATAAATCAATCGATCAATCAATCAATCAATCAATCAATCTGTCAATTTGCAGTTTGCCCGACCATGGGCAGTAAGAGTCACAAACGGCTTATTCAGGAGTTAAGGATAGTGTCACCTTGATTATACTAAAAGCACTGCATTGCTGCTTTCGCAAAAATGTCTTATGACCATAACTTAGTCAACCTGGTTCCTACCCTTCCGTATTGGAGTGGGCTGGATTACAGTGAGTCTAAAAATGGAAGATTATTCCTCTCTAATCGTAAACCATCACTTCCAAAGGGAGTTGTCGGCTTGTTCGCATTCATACGATACAGGTACAAATCTATCTTTTAACTTCTTCTTTTGACCACAGAAAATCCCATTTCCTCCCGCCTTACTTTGTCAGCGTAGATTATTTTTTCTTTTCTTTACCAGACTTATTAATTAAAGCACCAGCTGATTTTGCCAAACAATGGAATTGCAGATTTTATTTTCTAGCTTAATACAGTTTGTACCTTATGTTTGGTGTAAAATGTGTTGCTAGCTTAAGGCCAGTCCAGCCGCTTCGCGCTGTAGACTTAAATGCCGTCTGCGGCTCATGTGGCCCCCTCAATGCGTCCCTTTGTTTTCTGATTTGATCCCGGTAGTTTTTTAATCACTGCTGTGGGGGTCAGAGGATTATAGTCATCTTGAGTGGCTGGAGTGGCTTTCATCGGCGATGTAGCGCTGCGTGCGATGGCGAGGTGAAAGAACACTCCCAAAGCGTGACCTCAGTGCTCCTCAGGCCTTCGGCGGAGATTTGGCCCTGGTTTTGGCGCTGGCCGGCAGCCCGGTGGGCGTAAGTGTGGCGGCCTGTTGGTCTCGGACTCCTGCCTCTGAGACTGACTGCGACCAGCTGTCTCTGCGCGCTCGGGAGCGTGAAATCGGCCAGAAATGCACTTTCACTGCTTCCTGCCTGCCTTGCATGCAAGCAAGGACACGGCCCTGGCTCCCATCCATGCGACTTTTGGGCAGATCGGACGAAGGGCGAAGTAAAAAAACCTGGACCATTGATGGGATTTTGGCTGCTCCGGTTTGTGGATTTTGCAGGAAATATTGGGGAGCTGGTGGATAGAGCTACAGTGTGGCAGTGTTTAAGAGTGCACATGTGCACAGCGAATTCATAAGTATTTGGACTGTGACGCTGCATTTAAATGGCTGTGGTTTTAACTGGGTTCATGCAATGTGGTTGTAAACGCCGCACAAACTAAAGCTTACAGGATCCACCTTGACCTCACATCAATTGCTTTACTGTCCACTAAGCTGGAGAATATGCCCAAACAGAGTGGCTATTCCCCCAGCCATCGGTGGTACAGGAAAGGATAACTGCTCTTATTCCCCCAGCCGTCGGTGGTATAGGAAAGGATAGTTGCTCTTATTCCCCCAGCCATCGGCGGTAAAGGAAAGGATAGTTGCTCTTATTCCCCCAGCCGTCAGTGGTACAGGAAAGGATAGTTGCTCTTATTCCCCCAGCCGTTGGTGGTACAGGAAAGGATAGTTGCTCTTATTCCCCCAGCCATCGGTGGTACAGGAAAGGATAGTTGCTCTTATTCCCCCAGCCATCGGTGGTACAGGAAAGGATAGTTGCTCTTATTCCCCCAGCCGTCGATGGTACAGGAAAAGATAGTTGCTCTTATTCCCCCAGCCGTCGGTGGTACAGGAAAGGATAGTTGCTCTTATTGCCCCAGCCGTCGGTGGCCCAGGAAAAGATAGTTGCTTTTATTCCCTCAGCCGTCGGTGGTACAGGAAAGGATAGTTGCTCTTATTGCCCCTGTAAATCTTAGACACAATTCAAATGGCGCAAAAAAAAAAAGTCACCAAAAGATGTCACTGAACGGTTGGAGGTAACCTTTTCCATGGCCAAAAAGCTCTATTCTAATCCTTAAAACTACACTGTGTATGGCATCGAATCATGCAACCTTCTTCTTGCCTGGTCTTATTAATAAATACAAATCCTCTGAGGCAATAATCTCTGGTACTGCCATTATATTATTCCATAATACTGCTGTATCCATGGAGACACAGACTGCAAAACGATGAAATTAGCTTGTAACTTTTCTTTATCGGTCATTTTATATGCCAATGGAGATGATTCAGTCTGTTTTTATTCTACTGTGTAACTAGCTTAATGGAATTTTATCATCTCATGTTTTCAATTCTGCAAAATGTTAATTTGGTGTTTAGCTTGACCTAAGTTTATTAACCCCTTAGTGCAGAAGCCAAATCTGGCAATGTATGCATTCCCCTATTTAAGGCTTCGTAATTCAAAATTTGAGCACCTTCAGAGAGTGAGAAAATAAATTAAGTGAAACAAGACAGTTGTAGCATTTAGAATACAATATATTTTTTCAGTTTATGTATTATTTTAGAATTTTAGTACAGAATGAGGGTCACAAACACAAAATAGCTTTCTTGAAAATTCAACATTGAAGTTGTCAAAAAAATAGAAAATACTGGGAATTTAAAAATGACTTGGCAGAAAAGCACTATATTTTAAATCTGTGTGCAGAGATGCCAAGTCTCACGCATTTGGCGTAGGTCTTACGCATTTTTTTAGATTATTCACCGTAGTCCATAATTATTCATTGAACGCTTAATAAGATTCTCATGTGGAATTAAAATCCTTGTGCATTGAAGTTTCAGTTTCACTTGCGTAAAGGTGGACCTCACCACAAGTAACATGGAAAGCAAATATGACTCTGTACTTCTCGTGCTTCTCTTTACTCAGGGATTGGAAACAATGCTTGTGTTTCATGATCGTTTAAATTGTTTTAATGAAATAACACCATTTGAAACGTTTTTATGCAATTCAATTGCTTTTAATCCCTCAGTAAAGATAAGCCTGAGAATTCCAGAGTCATAATCGATTTCCGTGTCATTAGTGGGGAAATCCACCGTAATGCATGTGAAACTGATTAACTTGATGCTTGATGACTTAAATTCCGCGAGCGAATTTCTTCAGTACACTTTGATTGAATTATTGCTGACTACGGCACAGAAATGTGAATGCCATTAAGAGGAGAGACTCATGCCTAAGGCGTAAGCCTTGGCATCTCTGTGTGTGAGATATTCAAAATCAATGTCTTTGAGCCAAATAATAATACTGTCTTAGTGGCTCCTCAAGCTCTCCAAGCTTTGCACAATCAAATCATAAAATAACCATTTTATTGACAAAATTCAACTTTTGACTTGTGAAACTCATTATGAATTGATGGTTTTAAAGTGGGAATTAGCATGAATTCAGCAATGTAAGAGGATCAATGATCGCAAGAAACCTGCCCAAACCCCAAAAAATACTTTTTCCATCAAGAAGTATTGAAATTTGTCAATTTTTCATCAGAACCTATGTACTCAAAAAACTGCTTATTTTACTGTCTCCTGTTCCTCACCCTGCAAGGAGACAGTGTTGTTACCACCTCCGAGGACACAAGGGAAAGGCAGGCTTGTATAAATACTTATCCTGCCCCTAAGCAAGTGGAGCTCGCTGCCACAGTAATGTATGAAATATATCAAAGTCTTAGCAAAAGTACTCAGCAGACAATTCGAAACCCTAGGTTGAGCAGTAATTGGTGGATTGAACATAACAGTGGGTGAAGTTTTTGAGCTCTCTGCGTAATAACATAGCATAAACCGAGATGTTTATTTTGTTGAGTGCCATATATATTCTAAAACAAATCGCCACATTGAGCAAAACGCCACCATTTTCCGTAGTGTTAGCGAAGGCTAACTGTTAGCGATAATGACCAGTGTAACTAGCTGGCTGTAACAGTATGATAATCATGGCAATGGTGGGAAAGAGAAAAACTTAAGCTTGCTTGTTAAGTAACTGTATTCAAAACAGCAAATGGCCTTCTTACTGAGGAAAAAGATTCCACAATGAACTTCCTAATTCAGAGAATCAATACTATCAGGCTCTGGAAACCCTCCAGTCCTGTCTAGGAATGTAAACGTATGAAATTTTCACTAGAATACTATACGATATCAGGATTAATATCATGAATTCATGATATGACATAACAAAAAATGATTTCTCCCCCCTTTAACTAAATGCACTATGGCATTATAGCACACAAACAAGCTTTTTCTCTGAAGAAAATATTTATTGAATTAAACTTTATATGCTGTATTATGTAGAACAATCCAAATTGTATGCCAGAGTAATAAAAAAAAGTTTTTAAGAAATTTTCACCAAAACGATGACCGTGGCCTCTACTGCTGTTTATGAAGCATTACACTACAAAAAATTCTCACCAACACTAAGACACTGTCCTGTACTGCTGTTTATGAAGCATTACACCTATATCAATGTGAACTTCAAACACTGTTCAGCGACAGGCTGCGAGGACATGCTGGCCCCCTGCAATACCATGACCAGGTATTACAAAAAAATACTTAAAATCGTCAATCGATATCCGTGCCATTTCTATTTTGTGGTATATCGTTACAGCGCTAGTCCTGTCCCATTCACCCTTACTCTGGAGTCCACATACGTATTGCTTTTCCATCTTGTAAAAGTAACTTGAACACCCCTGGGTTGCTTACGGTAGCATTTTTGTTTCAATGCACTTCTATTCAAGTGCGCAAAGTTGAGACGATGCATCCTAACTTCTTTCTTTCTTTTATTTCCTATGGAGAGTTTATACTGTCTAATATTGAACAAAACACTTGTCAATTAATAGATAATTATGGGGGAAGTTTCATGGGGCAAGAACCGGAGAGATTGAGGCAAATACTGACCACTGAACCTGAGAGTGACGTATCAACGCGTAAATAAATTGCAGATGTGTTTTTAATATTTGATGACAATAATGTACAGATTTTTTTTGTCCCTGAAAGCTAATGTTATCACTATTAACTGCCATACATTTGGGATATTGTGGCTTTGGCTTGCTGCCACGACAGAAACCAATTTTTTGAGGCAAAATTTTTCTTGACTGCTGGATGGGTGCTACTGGGGAAAATGTTTGGCTGTTTGGAGATCAGGCTAGGTTGAGGAGCTTAATTCATGCAATTCTTGGGCAACATTGGGACTTAAAACGTCCATATTCTGAATACTTTACAAGCACTGCTTACTCATGAATATTCAATATACATTTCATGCAAACTCTATTTTGTCAGGATTTTGCAGCCGAATGCATCAGTTGAGCAGTTCCACGGATGCCACCACCCACGATCTGCACCTCTGCCCCAATGGAGTAAAATTAAAAGACTCAAAGACGATAAGGATTGCGCAGTACTGATTCTGCCTTGAAGGAATTTTATGGATGTATGTAATTAGGTTGTGTATCCACATCCACACAGCATTTAACAAGGCTTTAATATGGTGGAGGCACATAGACATGCTGTGAACTCTGACCCTCCCAAAAATCAGAATTGTTAATTTTTCTCATGTATTAAAAAATCTGCACTATCCTGGACCTTAATTTCTGATGAGGTCAATGAATGTTAGTTCTGTGGCATAATTTTAATGAGCTATAATTTCCTCTCAGAAAATGAAGCACTGACTGACCTTGGTTTCTTTGAAATCCTTGTTCACAACGATTTTTTTCACCTATACCGGTGATCCGAATGACTACTTCTGAAATTGTGGAACATCTGGCAAATCTACACTGAACAAAAATATAAACGCTTGTCAAATTTTTGAGTTTTTATTAACAAAAAACTGGAACTGGGATTTGTCTGTGAACAGAACTCTTCTCCAGCGTGCCAAGGGCCATTAAACGTGAGCGTTTGCCCATGTGAGTCGGTTCCGTCGCCGGACAGCAGTGAGATCCAGACCACAGTGAGGACGCCGAGCGTGCAAGTTTGCTTCTTGCAGGCGGTTACAGACTGTCTGTGGTGTGATGCGTCTGTTGTGCAGACCAACGGTCTCATCCGCTGCGCGTGTCGCTGATCTGAGCAGATCCCGCCGGTGGATGAGCCGGAAGTAGCGTTCTTGTGCTGGTGTGGTCACTCGTGGCCAACGTGGATGAGGTCGATTTGCAGTACTGCCCGTCTGTCGGAAACAAACTCTCAAACGGCCTATCGTCCGATAGTCAACATTCAGCTGCACAGCGACCGCTCTGGTGGACATCCCTGCATCCAGCATGCCAATGCCACATGACCTGAGACATCTGAGGCATGATGACTTTTGACAAAATTTGACATTTTGGGGTGGCCTTTTATTTTCCCCAGTAAGGAGTGTCTGGGTACTGCTCATTCTGTCTGATCACCGTCTGGAAATGCCACACCCATGTACTGAGGGAAATCACTGCATCACTGACAGAGAGATGGATTAAAAAATGGTACACTTAGAGTTGTTAACTCCATGTGGCATAAATGTTTGACATGGTGCTTTTATATTTTTTGTTCAGTGTATTTAGCATTCTATGAAGTGATCTTCTGTGCGCTGCAGGAAGGTAAATGAGTGATTAATTTATTGTTCTGACTGAAAGAAAATTCTGAAAATATTTGGGAAGGACAGAGTTGCAGAGATTCACACAGAGAAGTTGATGTATTTTAAACTGAAGAATAATAACATTCAGTCACAGTTTTAATGTTTGGGGCTCATTAGACAAGGAAGAGGCTTTGCTTCATAGCGGGACAGTGTCAAAGCTAAAATCCCTGCAAGTACTTTTTCACTTAGGGGGAGAAGTTGACAAGTTTCAAATATTTTTCACTGCCCATTACAAAGAGTCTGAGGAAGGACTACTTACAGACACAGCTGCACCAGAGAAACTACACAGATCAGGTTATGATAATGACAGAGAAGGCCGACAGGGCTGGGAGGGCTTTTTAAGCTGATATACTGAGTGACCATATTCGAAGGGAAACCAGCATGGGCCCTTTTTGGTTTATTTTTGGCTCTGCCTGACACAGTGAGAATGATTGTGATTGTGGGGCTCAGGTAGATTGTGGATCATTGGGTTGTTTGTCTGAATCCCTGTTGATGCACCACTGTTGACTCATTGTATGTCTTGGGCTTGATGAAATAAAAAAATAAATTGATGTTGAAATGGCCATATCTTCCTCTGCTCCAATGTTATCATAGGAATTACATTAGATTCAGGGGAGCTCTTGTTTTTAAGTTTGTGTGTTTCTTTATAAATATAAATAAACATAGCTCCTACAATTCTGCAGAAATCATAATCAAACCTGATACATTGGTCAGCCATGGTCTGGCATAACCAAGCCATTTTGTTTTGGAGAAAGTTGACCAAAGTTCTATGGGGATATACACGAAAGTTCAGAAGTCGTTTTTTTTGCCATAACTTCTGTTATAATGGTCGCATTTGAGTTTAAAAGGGGCTTAAACTGGGGTGAGGTATGTTGTGCATGCCATTGCTTTATTGCTTGTTTGTCGTAGCCGTGTTGGGCGTGACAGCAGCTCTCACCAAAATACTGCCCTCTCTTCAGTTCACATGTTTATTTTTCACATGTTGAGTGTTCGCATGTGCTTTTATGACGTGTGGTTGTTGAGCAGATGATTATGTCTTTTGGTTGAGCAGATTATTTCACTGCATCCCCATTAAAGTCAGAGGGAGAGACATTTTCTGATTAGAGAGACCAACGCTTATTTTTTTCCCTGAAAATAGGGCTCTATGTTCTGTTCCCCTGGTTTTGTTGCCGGCAGAGATCTGTCAGGCTTGTCAAGTGAAAAGTTCATTAATTAGAGTAGAAACAGTCCTGGGGCAGGAGAGAGATACAGAGCTAAAGGTTTTATATGAACGTACATCAACTAAATTAGCTGTGATAATTTGTTACTCCAGATAGGAACAGTCAGATCTACTCATCAACCCTATAGGTATATGCTATCTGCCTGCTGGGAGCTAAAGGCTTTAGACAAAATTGGGTAAAATAGATGTCCGTGTATCTGCCCATAGACTCTCTTGTCTTGTAAACAAGGTGTTTGTTTGCATGGCTAGACATTCATGCTTACCGTGGAGAAAAGTAGCTTCCAAAAGAACTTGACTATTCATTAAGGATCCTGTGTGTTCAATAAATTTGTAGAATGTTCATGATTTGTCCACAGCACTGGAGCTTATTTGAAGAGATTACGCATTGTGTGTAGTTTTCATAATTATGTACGCCGTGACCGGGCCCACGGTACAGTTATCTGCAGGAAATCAGGTTCTGTGGAGCTCATTAATTATTATCCCTGTGGCAAAGCGTTCGGGTCTGTTGTGTTTTTGGCTTGACCTCTGCTGGCAGCTCCGCTCATCTTCTGTGTTAGCGCGCTAACTCTAACAGTTTTTATGGGAACTGCATGAAACTTTCTGTGTTCATCCCTGGTGTGTTGAAGGTGATCCCTGTTGTTCTTTGTGACCCTCTGACCTTTCCTGTTGCGCCACCTCCAGGTCAATCTTTATATTTCCAAACGCAGTATTGTTTCGGTTGCACAGAGAGAGCTTGTTACCGAAGTTGGTTGCCCTATGGCCTTTGCTGTCACGCCACCACCGGTTTGAACTTTTAGTTTTTAGAAATTGCTGTGACTTGAGATTTTTTATGGGAATGGCTTCAAACTTCTTTTGTTCATTCCTTGTGCATTCAGGACAAATTTCATTGCTTTGTGTGACCATACCACCTTTCCTGTACCGCATTACATTTCCAAATCCAATCACTCAGATATTTTTACTGGGAATCAATTCATGCTTCTTCTGATCATTTCTTGCGCACAAAGAAGGGTTGTGTTTGATGTTGGTCACCCCCTGACTTTTGCTGTAGCTCCACCACCAGGTTACATCATTGATATTGAAAGATTGCAGTAACTCAAGCAGCTTTAACGGGAATCATGTCTAATCTGCTTTCAACATGTCTGGTGCATAGAGGAGGAAGCACTTGATTTTGGTGGCTTTGTAGCACCACGTAGCACCACAACACAGTGCAGTAACTCAGAGTTTTGAGGAGAATCGTGTTATACTTTGTGTGATTGTTTCTGAGAAGGGTTTTTATTGATACTGGCCACCCTTTGACCAAAATTTGCTGTGAAGATTTCTGGAGCCGAGAGTAGCTCTCCTAGTGATTTTTCTGGATGCTACACCCAGATGCCAACCTTTCTTGTTGTGCATCCACTGGGCCAAACTAAGAACTCTATCCAGAGAATGCTGTCATTTTTGAGATATACCCCGCTGTCATGCACGGACAGCATTTGTATAGTTTTGACTCCTGAGAGAGAGACAGTTGAGAGAGGACAACGGACTTAAAATTTGTCTATTAACCCTTTGGCCGGTTTCCGCCTTCCTTATTGAATGCGGTTGTCACAGGTTATGTATTTTTGAGTGTGACTTTTTGAAAAAACTGCATTTAATGTGTGGTTTTCATTAGTATTGTAATTTCCGTGAATAAATAAGTTTGTATCTCAACTATTTACCCGCGTGGCAGGTGCTCTGTTTTTTCCTGTTAAATTGTGATCAAATTTATTTGGTTGTTTTGGTTTGTGTATCTTCAAAATTTTGTTTTGAAACAGTAAGTATGTGGCTGTCCTCCTCATTGCCGTGGTCTACTTCAAGACTAAAATACAAACCTGAACCCCGTTGTTGTATTAATGAGTGTTTAATTTCACTTGTCCTGCCTGATATGGCGGTATTTGCCTCCTTTATTGCCCTGCTGTGGCCTGAGTCTGTGTGTACAGTTTTTAAATACATATGCGAAACACCTCAATCTACTGTAAGCCTGTGGTTTTCAATTGTGTTGCTCTCGTCAAAGTCTACATGAGAGGAAATATTAAGTCCCAACCCGGGGTTTATTGATTTTTCTCCATGTGCATCTTGAGCAAAACGTTGACTCGACACGTCCGCAGCTGTTGGCAAGGTCGACATCCACTGTCATTAGCTATTAGCAGGCTTAACCCTCTTTATCCCGGACTTTCTCCTCTGGTGTAATAGAATTCAAGGGGCTATTGGCAGCACCGTGGCCGACATGTAAACAAGCCAAAGCAATGAGTTTCCAGTGAGTGCTTTCAATCGACGCATGACAAGATGGTGTCAGCTTGTGCTGACGGGGCGCGATTCCTGGACGGCCATTGAGATTGGCTAATGTAATAACATCAGACAGTGTTATAACTTTTACATTTAGGATGTGATAAAGCTGGATGGTGTAATAAAATCCAATAATGTCTTTAACCTGGAAAACAGATAATGTAATAACATTTTCTGGATAATTTAATAGTGTTTTCTGGATAATTGATTAGCGCATTATGCAGAGGTGATTACCCTGTGGGATTGTATCTCCACTGTATAAACAGTGCACTAGCATCCATAGATCAGGTAATTCATAATCAAAATTATTTTTTTCATTTCTTTTAACAGCCACATGGACACACAGTACATGGATATCACAATACCTTGTAAAATACTGAGAAAAGGCATCGGGTCTATGCAGAGGATTGTTCCCAATTATTGCTCATATCACTGATCACTAGGTGGCCATAACTAAACTGTATCAACACAATCAACTCAGCAATTTTTTTTTTTTTTTTTTTGATGAAGCATGGGCTATAAACGCCTTTAACTCTTGACTTTTCACTTGGGTTTTCCTGTAAGGTGAAAAAGTCAGAAAATGCATTTTTTTCATACTGTTGGACAGTTTTACAAAGTTCTTCTTTGTTTGCTGGTTGCAGTGCTTCACTAAGGCTACATCACACTTATATTGAGAGAAGTATTCAAACCTAGGATGCAAGGTTTTAATGGCCACAGTGTTACATGAAATGGAAAACATCTTGATCTTGTACATAATTTCATACACATTTCCCTGTAATTTAGCAGGGCAAATTTGGGATTGTTTGAAATGCTGGGATGTCCAGTACAATTTGAAAAGAATATTCTATTTTGAGAAAACATTGTTAAAAAGAACACGCTGAGAATCTTTCTGACAGGTAAGATGGCAGCCAGTTAAGTACCTAGCCCGAGATATCAAAATAACTTTTAAGTCTGGCCAAAACTGTACTGTATTGAAAGCAGCACTAAGGTCCAGCAGTGATAGGACAGATGTTCTGACACTAACAGTATATCATTTACCACCTTCATCAGAGCAGTTTCCGTAGACTGATAAACCCAAAATGCTGACTGCAGAGGCTCAAGAAGGTTATTCATGGACAGGTAATTTAAAAGCTGACTTGAGACCACCTTCTCAAAAACCTTTGACAAGAAAGCCAGGTTTGAGACTGGGCTATAGTTTGCCAGACATATAGCATCCAAGCCTGGTTTCTTTAACAAAGTTTTTACCACAGCAAGTTTAAAACAAGATGAAAAAACTCCTGTCAAGAGTGACATGTTAAGTATAGAAAGTACATAGGGTCCTAGTATAGGCCATGACTCCTTAACAACCCAAGATGGCACAGGATCCAGAGAGCAAGTTGTAGATTATGCTGCCATCACCACTTCAGTCAAAGCATCCAGAGTTATAGGCTCAAACACAGAGAAATCTAGTCCTGCACAAATGGTCCTATCAGAAAGAAATCCAGATGCACCTACAAAAGAACAAGGAATTTTATCTCTGATAACCTCCACCTTGTCATTATAAGCACTAGAAAGTCATGGGCAGACAGATCAATGTTACTGACTAACTGACCACACTGTGTCAGCCTTGACACAGTATCAAATAATGATCTAGGATTATGCCTATTATTCATAATTAAATTAGAATAATAGGCCATCTTTGCTGCAGATACACTGGACTGATAAACGGTCAGACTGTTTTCAGTGAGTTGTCCACTGCAGTAGACTGAATGAAAACTGGTTCAACTGTGTCCTGCAATTTCAAGTTAAAATCATTTCAGACACTTGGGCTGATGAAGCGTGAAGACCTCAGTGTCTTCAATGCTCTTCGTGGACCATTGAGATTAGGGACCTCAATGTCAAATTAAATTAGTAAACGATCTAAAATAGGCAAGACAGAGATTTCATGTATAGACACACACACACCGCTGCCCAACAGAAGGTGTAAGGTATGTCCGGGCTGATGTGTTGGTCCAGACACAAACTGTGTGAGATTAAAGGAGTCAATAATATTAAAAAAAATCCTGAGCCAGTGGTATGTCATCACAACAGATGTGAATATTAGCATCCTGTCATAGTGCAGGATTAATGCAGATAAAAAGTCACCAAACTCAGAGATAAAATTGTCACTATGTTTGGGTGGACAATAAATTACAGCAATTAAAACAACAGAGGGACGTTTCATCGTAAAAAGCTGAATTTCAAAACTGCTAAAAGCAGCAGAAGTAGAAATCTGTTTGCATTTTAAACTGTCATTAAAAAGCGAGGCCACTCCCCCCCCCTCCCTGTTAGTCTTGGAGATTTAATGAAACTCGTCCCAAAGGGACAAAGTTCCACTAGGGGCGCCAGAACACCCTCATGAACCCATGTCTCCATTAAAGACATAAAATCCAGATCATGGTAGGTTTAAACGTCACAGAGGACATGTGTCTTATTTGACAAAGACCGGGCATTAAGAAGAGCCATCCGAATTTTAACATCTGAATCGCGTGGCAGTGCTGTACAGGTTTTCCTCAAGGTTACCACCTCGGATATATGTCACTACAGGCATACATTCCAACCAAATACATTATTTTAAGTTTTAGAATTAAAAAAAAAAAAAGTGTTATAATTTCTGCCAGTTTTGTTGCCTATACAATTTCCCATTCAAAGATAATACTAATAAAAGATTATATAGATAATAATAAAGATAAAATGAAGTTTGACTCCACTGGAGCAGATTTATTAAAAAAACAAAACAAACAAATAAAATTATAAATACAAAGGTAATGTGAAAAATGTTAAAGAAAAGTAAGAATAACAAAAACCCCAGTGATTATTTGTGGAAGGAAACTGCGAGTATTTCCCAGAAAATGAACCTAGACCAGGAATGTAACCTTCAGAGTCTCACTTGCAGGGCAGCATCTTAACCAGTAGGCTACACCATCTGACTGTGATACTGTGGTCAAATTGCCCATTTAAGGAATGGGTTAAGAAGATATGTACTGTACTGTTGTAGTCTCAGTATTTGTGCGGAATAGCGCAAAGATTCTGTCAGGAAACGATTTTGAAAATGAACTTTTCGGACAATACCTCAAACAAACCAGTTATGCGTTTATATTGTTGCACTATTCAAGAACATGCATATGTCCCATGGACTCAGCTTGATGCACTGGGAACGCAAGGCTGTAGCTCAGGCTCGGTTTCTGCCATTAAGGTGGTGTAGAGTTCGTTGGATACATCAGGACCCATAGAATCAAATGGCTACCGGCATAGTCTTACTGACAGCATCACAAGCCGATGGCAGATAGGAAAATACATTGCAAACAAGCTGAATGCTAAAGAGCTGAGATCTTTGAAGCAACGCCCTGGGAAAGAACTGGGATACTGGCAGATCTAGTTTGGTTATAACACGAGCACATTAGGCTAACAATAGCAAGCGCAGATTTACCCTCAAGCAGTTTTTTATTACAAAATATAAAAGGTAAGTTTTTTTTTTTTTTCGCTCATCTCTGTAGACTGTAAAGTGTACGTCTGCTGTTCTTTGAGTGTGACTCATATTGTCAGGGCTCATATTCAGGAGAAATTCTGGCAATTGAGCGCTGATATGATTTTATCCTATGTTTTGCTACATGCTTATTTACTTGCTTGGTGCGTGAATTGTGGAGGCCTGGACTTCAGCGGTGGTGTCGTCATAAGTTTGAGGCCTGGGCTTCAGTGGTAGTGTCGTCATAAGTTCGAGGCTTGGACTTCATCGGTAGTGTCGTCATAAGTTTGAGGCCTGGGCTTCAGCGGTAGTGTCGTCATACGTTTGAGGCCTGGACTTCAGTGGTAGTGTCGTCATAAGTTCGAGGCCAGGACTTCAGTGGTAGTGTCGTCATAAGTTTGAGGCCTGGGCTTCAGTGGTAGTGTCGTCATAAGTTCGAGGCCTGGACTTCACTGGTAGTGTCGTCATAAGTTCGAGGCTTGGACTTCAGCGGTTGTGTCGTCATAAGTTCGAGGCCTGGACTTCAGTGGTAGTGTCGTCATAAGTTTGAGGCCTGGACTTCAGTGGTAGTGTCGTCATAAGTTCGAGGCCAGGACTTCAGTGGTAGTGTCGTCATAAGTTTGAGGCCTGGACTTCAGTGGTAGTGTCGTCATAAGTTCGAGGCCTGGACTTCAGTGGTAGTGTCGTCATAAGTTCGAGGCCTGGACTTCAGTGGTAGTGTCGTCATAAGTTCGAGGCCAGGACTTCAGCGGTAGTGTCGTCATAAGTTCGAGGCCTGGACTTCAGTGGTAGTGTCGTCATAAGTTTGAGGCCTGGACTTCAGTGGTAGTGTCCTCATAAGTTCGAGGCCAGGACTTCAGTGGTAGTGTCGTCATAAGTTTGAGGCCTGGACTTCAGTGGTAGTGTCGTCATAAGTTCGAGGCCTGGACTTCAGTGGTAGTGTCCTCATAAGTTCGAGGCTTGGACTTCAGCGGTAGTGTCGTCATAAGTTTGAGGCCTGGACTTCAGTGGTAGTGTCGTCATAAGTTTGAGGCTTGGACTTCAGCGGTTGTGTCGTCATAAGTTCGAGGCCTGGACTTCAGTGGTAGTGTCGTCATAAGTTTGAGGCCTGGACTTCAGTGGTAGTGTCGTCATAAGTTCGAGGCCAGGACTTCAGTGGTAGTGTCGTCATAAGTTTGAGGCCTGGACTTCAGTGGTAGTGTCGTCATAAGTTCGAGGCCTGGACTTCAGTGGTAGTGTCGTCATAAGTTCGAGGCCAGGACTTCAGTGGTAGTGTCGTCATAAGTTTGAGGCCTGGACTTCAGTGGTAGTGTCGTCATAAGTTCGAGGCCTGGACTTCAGTGGTAGTGTCGTCATAAGTTCGAGGCCTGGACTTCAGTGGTAGTGTCGTCATAAGTTCGAGGCTTGGACTTCAGCGGTAGTGTCGTCATAAGTTCGAGGCCTGGACTTCAGTGGTAGTGTCGTCATAAGTTTGAGGCCTGGACTTCAGTGGTAGTGTCCTCATAAGTTCGAGGCCAGGACTTCAGTGGTAGTGTCGTCATAAGTTTGAGGCCTGGACTTCAGTGGTAGTGTCGTCATAAGTTCGAGGCCTGGACTTCAGTGGTAGTGTCCTCATAAGTTCGAGGCTTGGACTTCAGCGGTAGTGTCGTCATAAGTTCGAGGCCTGGACTTCACTGGTAGTGTCGTCATAAGTTCGAGGTTTGGACTTCAGCGGTTGTGTCGTCATAAGTTTGAGGCCTGGACTTCAGTGGTAGTGTCGTCATAAGTTTGAGGCCTGGACTTCAGTGGTAGTGTCGTCATAAGTTCGAGGCCAGGACTTCAGTGGTAGTGTCGTCATAAGTTCGAGGCCAGGACTTCAGTGGTAGTGTCGTCATAAGTTTGAGGCCTGGACTTCAGTGGTAGTGTCGTCATAAGTTCGAGGCCTGGACTTCAGTGGTAGTGTCCTCATAAGTTCGAGGCTTGGACTTCAGCGGTAGTGTCGTCATAAGTTCGAGGCCTGGACTTCAGTGGTAGTGTCGTCATAAGTTTGAGGCCTGGGCTTCAGCGGTAGTGTCGTCATAAGTTTGAGGCCTGGACTTCAGTGGTAGTGTAGTCATACGTTTGAGGACTGGACTTCAGTGGTAGTGTAGTCATACGTTTGACGCCTGGACTTCAGTGGTGGTGTCGTCATAAGTTTGAGGCCAGGACTTCAGTGGTAGTGTCGTCATAAGTTCGAGGCTTGGACTTCAGCGGTAGTGTCGTCATAAGTTTGAGGCCTGGGCTTCAGTGGTAGTGTCGTCATAAGTTCGAGGCCTGGGCTTCAGTGGTAGTGTCGTCATAAGTTCGAGGCCTGGACTTCAGTGGTAGTGTCGTCATAAGTTCGAGGCTTGGACTTCAGCGGTCGTGTCGTCATAAGTTTGAGGCCTGGGCTTCAGTGGTAGTGTCTTCATAAGTTCGAGGCCTGGACTTCAGTGGTAGTGTCGTCATCAGTTCGAGGCCTGGGCTTCAGCGGTAGTGTCGTCATAAGTTTGAGGCCTGGACTTCAGCGGTAGTGTCGTCATAAGGGCTTCAGTGGTAGTGTCGTCATAAGTTCGAGGCCTGGGCTTCAGTAGTAGTGTCGTCATAAGTTCGAGGCCTGGGCTTCAGTGGTAGTGTAGTCATTGGTTTGAGGCCTTGGTGTATGACACTGAGTTCGTTTAATTCCCTGGTGAGGTGCTGCCAGTGTGCCTCTTAGCTGGGTACTTAACCTGAAGTACTTCAGTAAATATAAATGGATTTAATATAAAGGCTTTAATCTGTCTAATTTGCTCCAGATAAGAGTGCCCGCTAAAAGCCTTAAATTTAAATGCAAATGACATCTTTCCGCACTGACATTGGTGCATTATTGCATTATTGATGACCTGCACTGTGTAATTTTCTAAACAGTTTTTACTTTACAATGACAGCTTTACTTGCTTATAATTTGAAATTCAGCTGTGCAGAAGGGAAATACTGAGAGGACTTTGCTGTGAATCATAATGCTGTGAAATTCTTTATCATGAACAGAACTCTGTGATGAGTTGCTGTCCTGCTATAAGACAGGACTTTGATTTCATTTTCTCCCCAGAAATGATCAAACCTGAACTCACGTGACATGAAGATGCTCAGGCAAACATCTTGAAGAGACGTAAAACCTTTGACTGCTTGGATTGAAGGCCTGGGCTGCAGTAGTGGTGTAGTAGTAGGTTTGAGGCCTAGGCTGCAGTAGTGGTGTAGTGGTAGGTTTGAGGCCTGGAATGCAATAGTGGTGTAGTTGTTGGTTTGAGGCCTGGGCTGCAGCAGTTGTGTACTTGTAGGTTTGAGGCCTTAGCTGCAGTAGTGGTGTAGTTGTTGGTTCGAGGCTTGAGTTGTAGTAGTGGTGTAGTTGTAGGTTTGAGGCCTAGGCTGCAGTAGTGGTGTAGTGGTAGGTTTGAGGCCTGAGTTGTAGTAGTGGTGTAGTTGTAGGTTTGAAGGCTCGGCTGTTCATGCTGAGATTGACACTGCTTTTGCTCATGAGTCTACATGTCTTTGCTCAGTGTGGAATTCGCTGAAAAAGTATGATATCACTCTCGCTGGGGTCAACATTCATTTCCTTGACAATGGTTCACGCTCACCGCATAGCAACACGATCACTCATACGCTGAACACAGGGCACGAAATACCTAAATATTTGACAATCAAAAATTTAGTGAGAATGGCTTCATGTTCTTTTACAATGAGCATATTTTGGGTTTAAGATCACTGAAAATGAAGCTTAATTCCATACACAGACGTGAGGCCCATGGCGATAAACACAGTTCTAGTTCTTTCCTTATGAGTTGGTTCGTTCAGCGTGAACCAGTTGCCATGGCTACGGCAAGTTGACCTCAAAATTATTTCACCGCTTTTCCAGCGTATTCCAGAGTATGTGAGGGAAACATGGGGAGTTTGTTCAGTTTCCACTCATAGAGGATCTGGCTGCGACTCAAACCCAGAATCTACTTCTTGCAATTAGTAACAGCTACTCCACTGCTGCGCTCTCTGAAATCTAGACATTCGCTTTAAGCCATATTTCTCAAAAGCCTAAAAATGGTATGTTAAGCAATCGCCACAGAGGCTATTCTCTGGTATAAAATATTGCATAATGATGACATTTTAAGCATCTTAACCTCTTGTATGTATCTTTGACAACATTTGTGTTCGTGATGGCTCACATGGTGGTTCAATTTGACTTTCTCCGCTGAAGAGGTTTTTAATTTGTAGGGATTGTGATGGCATAACCCTCAGAGCGCTGAAATAAAATTAAAAAATATATATAAATTTAATCATCCTGTGCTGTTGGAAACCTGTCATGTGGCAACTTGTTTAAAAGAGCTCCCCTTAGGAGCTCTTTTAAACAAGTCACCGCATGATAGGTTTTCAACGGCTTCGATTTTGAAATGTTGCATCATAACGTAACAGTAGTTGCATTTAGCACTCTAAGGGTTAATCAGGAAACTGGATGTGAGCTCCTTGGCTGCATATGCTGTGTGTGAACCTAAAGAGCACCTGTCTGGATGATTTGTGCATTTTGAATTCTAAGTGAACTCTCACAAACCTGCCTGCTGCCTGGCCTCTCCTTCCCATTGTCAGAATCTCCATCACCGCCACCATCTGTTGCTGACTGAGCCCCTCTCTTGCGGAAAATAATCCCCTAAATGGTTGATTGTGAGCCAGTACACTTTACTGAATTTTCTCGGCGCTCACCAGAGGGGCATTCTCAAGCAGCCAATGAGAACCAAGCTTTATGGTCGGCCTAGTTTCAAAGAAAAGGGCGACACGAATTCATAGTTTTTATTCAGTTCTGTCGGATTGTCTCCATATCTTAAACTTCCCAATAAATCAATGACGCAGTGTGCAAGAAAAGTCTTTTTTCTTTTCCACTTTAACACAATTTGATGCAAGTTTGAGTGTCCATTCCAGCAGCAAAGTTTATTGTTTCATACAACCATCTTAAAATTACTACTCATTAACACGTATTACCATTAACCTTTTTGAAAGTGTATGGTGCCTATTCGTCTCATTCACACTTAATTAGAGTTGAATTAACACCATTTTTTTGTTTGGCTTCATGAAAGGGGAAGACTAAGATTCTGATATTTCACTTCATCACTGAGGTAGTTCACGGTGTGTGTTCATCCTGTGTCTGAAGTTCTTAACTGCAGGCCATGTACAATACTATACAACACGTTCAAGAGTGAATGTAGAATCAAATTGATCCAATAATCCAACCATTGCCTGTTTCCGGCGAAGAATACAAATAATAACAATTTTTCCTGTTATACTTGAGCCTGTTTAGTCTTTATAACTGAGTATTCGCGCCACAGAGACTCTGGAATATTATTCGAGTGAAGCAAGACATTTGGAAATTCAATTACAGCATTATTCTGGAATTAAATTTCGAAATTTGCGGACATCGGCGTCTACATCTGGACAAAGGGGTTGCCTTTTCCCTTAAGGCCGCCAAAAACGCCAGGCTTTTTCTTCCCCCGATGTATGAGATCCAAATTGTATGCCACTGTGGTTATGGCTGAACATGGCCCTCAGTACATTTCTGTCGGCTAACTCACATGCAAACCATCAATTGCAGCAGTAACAAATCGATGCAATGATAGCTTGGCATTGAGGCTCTGACACGGCCACACCCTGTGACCCACTGACCTTGACGACATAAGAGCACGGAGTGTCAGGGTATCCATAACCCCACCCTCAGAGGATATTCAGCTTGGAGCCCCCAGGTGGATTCCGGGGGGGAAGTGGGATGTTAACAAGCAGCAGGCAAGAGCGATGCAGAGTAGTAGCAGGCAGAGGCATGTTATGCTACGAAGGTGGAGCAGGCAGCCAGCTTATATAGCCCATCTGCCAGAGGGGCGGGGCAGTGTGTGATATGCATGGGAGTGTCTGTGGGAATGTGGGCGCGTCTCAAGTTACGGCCGAAACATGCTCCACAAGCTGTGCCCCATTTAACTAGAGGGTGAATCCATCTCTATTATAATTGCGTCTTTAATTTGCACCTGCAAAAGCTAAATCTGTAGCTGGAGTTCTGTGGTTTGGTAGACAATCAATAGAATTCTACTCAGGAAGTAAGCATTTTGTTAGAGAGGAATTTAAAAGGTGTTATCACACTCATTGGAGGTTGGCATTGCTTCACAGGTTTGCGTCCCAGAAAAGACGTATGATATTTGTCGACAGACCTCATCACTGCGTGCAACATTCCGGAATCCTGCCGTGAAAATGCCCTGCCTATGGGCCGGGAGCCGCAACGGATTTGGCGTGGAGTCCAGAACATTCTGTCATCCTTAGGAAAGATTGTTCTCCCAGTTTCTTTACCCAGCCTGGCCTCCTTCATAAATACTGATTAAATTGCCTGCCCTGGGAGAGCTATCCATATGTATGGGCAAATTTGCCGAGTGATCACAGATTTCATTGGCAAGCATGAAGCCATAGTTTTGTCACATTTGCTTATTTTATTCTGTTGGTCTAAAAATGTATTTAAATGAGTAGCATATATGACAGACCCTTAATGTCTTTGTAGCATATTTTCCCATGGAGATATGAATGGACTCACAGAATGACTTGGGTCAAAAATGTGGAAGATAATTGCTCTTTTGTCCAGTGGTTTTGTCGTTTTTCTGTAATTCTGGAGTCATTTAGTTTCAAAGTTACTCATTATTCCTATTCATTATGTCTGACCCATATTCTGTAAGTACAGTTATTAACAGCAGAAAGCACTCTGGTATTATCACTAAGTTGCCCATTGAATTTGATTGGAGTCCATTTAATCTGCGGGTATTAAGTAACAAATTGCTACACGTGGTTCATTTTTAATTCGTTTTAAAATTACCGGCTATTATTTATTTATTTATTTATTTGAATAACTAACACTGAAAGGTGGAGCAGTTCATTTGAAATTCACTGTAACGTCATTGTAATGCATGATATTCCAGTTCCTTGAGAATTAAGTATAGATTTAGAATGCAGATGTTTAGAATGTATTTTTCTTTATTAAGTTGTGACTCTTGAAGAGGTGGACACTCCACAGAACCTTTTGGAAAGGTTTGGATTTTCAGTGACACAAAGTCCAGGCCCATTTGACCCACAGACAGCAGAGGAAATCCAGCCATCAGAACCAATTAAACCCTTTTTTTCACTGAATTATTATTTCGGGTGATGTTTGCTCATCATATTTAGTCTTCAACTTAGCTCGTCTCAAATGATTTGATTCTGCATGTTTGTTAGTTAGAATGTTAGTCATCATGCTTGTCTCTTTGTAGATATCTACATTGTTGATTAAATGTCACGGGACTGATTCATTAATGATTAAAATGATCGATTATGTTCATTTTAATATATATATTTTTTTTTTTTTCATTTTTGAATGTCAGGATTACTACCAATGTAAAAGGTGGTTTTTACCTGAGTTTCCCTTTCATTATCATTACTTACATCTGGTCTTCACAAACATCTGATCGACTTACATCGATAGGTGCTATTTTTTTTTTTGCTACGTGCTTTGTTAATAACCATGTTTTTGGAGATCCGTCCTCCTGTTGGGTTTTCATTGCAACTTCAATTTAGCTGACCTGACTACTAATTCAGAGCTAACGAGATCTCTTGCTATTAAATGAGGTATACTTTGTTGAAGTTGGAGTCAAAACGTTTGGGGCAGTAGATCTCCAGGAGTACTTGGATTCCACTGCTCCAAGACCTGTGTGTAAATTTGCGTCTTTGCAATCATCCTGACTAACTGAGCTGTCTATACGTTCTAGCACTACTTAAGTCACAGATGAAATCACTGTAAGATTTGTAGAGAAGTCATTGACTGCCATTTGAGTGCTTATCAAAAAAATGTATGTGGCTTACAGGGGTACTCTACCCAAAACATGACATGAGCTCATTTCCGTTGAGTTTTTGACTAAATAAACTCCTCTGGTTTGTTTACCAAACCACCCTGTCTTTGTAGAGATAACATAGTTGGCTACATGTCAGCCAGTTAGCAGCTACCATCCAACCAAGCGGCTTTCAGTGCCTGCGTTGTCACTTTGTCTATAAAAACATCATTCTGTCATTCTAAGCAATCGAACCACAAAATGCACCATACTTGCACATGCAGTGTCAGTTATTTACCTGATAGGTTCTTATTTTGTCTTTTAAAACAAGTCCTAAAAATTTGACCTCCCAGAGCCATAGACTTAGCTTAAGCCAGATTCGTATGAGTGGCCTCATCAGGGTGATGCTCAGGCAAGCGAAATCCAGAGAGTTTCAGATATTTATTTAAAGGACATAAACAACTACTAAGTAAACAACCAACTTTACACGCATGAAAAGGGTTTGTTATATTGTTAATTTTGCTTAGAATGCCTCGAACATCTAACACATCACAGTCTGTGCTATCTCCACATATAAAGGATAGTTCACAAAACTTTCCGGAAGAATTATTTTACTCAAAAACTCAACAATATTGAGCCGAAATTGGATCTTCGGTAAAGTACCCCTTGGAATATCGACTGGTGTAAATGTTGGGGTCAACTGCTTAATCAAAGCCACAAACAGGCATCAAACTACAGACAGAAACAGCCCTCAGAATGACTACAGACAGAAACAGCCCTCAGAATGCTGCTGCCGTTTTATTTCACTGCAAATCTCTTTCAGTTATTTTTCCAAAGGTGCTGCAAGCTGCTGCTGTGGGCTGCGCATTGCAAATTGTGGTCACTCACTCATTCACTCTCTGACTCATTCATTCACTCACTCACTCACTCATTCAGCGACCTTAAATAAGGACGTATCGTAGGGTGAATGCACATTTTGCATCAGGGGACTTTATGGTTCCGTGCTTGTTAATGAAGTTGCATAAGTTCAAAGAATTGAAAGCTATGGATTTGAACTCAAACTTAAGGATAAATCTAGATGGAATGTAAGGCACATTATGCAGCGATCCAGACAGAGGGCCACAGGTGTGAGAAATTGCTGTCAGGATTTGTAGAAATAAGGCAAATCAGAGGGTGGAACAGGGACAAAGGAGGAAGGGCGGCAATAGCCCTC
This sequence comes from Gymnothorax reevesii, assembly GCA_029721435.1. Taxonomy (NCBI): domain Eukaryota; kingdom Metazoa; phylum Chordata; class Actinopteri; order Anguilliformes; family Muraenidae; genus Gymnothorax; species Gymnothorax reevesii. The sequence goes on along the minus strand of CM056579.1, from coordinate 18,366,617 downwards.
TAGCCAGTCTCTCTCAGCCTAAAAATAAAACGACGGCCTAAATATGTCACAGTCGGGGTGGAATGCAAAAGGTGCCTCAGGTCGATTCAAAAGCTTCTTTGATTTAAAATGGGAGAAACTCTAACTGTTTTCTCTGCAGATTTTTTTCTTTGTTTGTTTTTCTGCTTTTGTTCTTCAAGGAGAGCTTTCCACGCACGTTTGTCAGGAAACAGCGATGCTGACTCTCCCTGAAGCTCGTGGGGATGTGGTTTTCTCCCAGCCTTCGTTTTGTTTCTGATTCTTGCTCATTTGGGTGGCTGAGAGGTGCTGACTTCCCCAATTTTCTGAAACAGTATGAATAATAGATGATTACTGTGGAAAAAGAGTGCAATAAGGTCAGTCGGCTTTAGCCCTTAATTTAGACTCAGAATGAAGTATATGGCAACATTTATCTTGCCCGGCAGTGCTCGGTGAGTTCTGTTTACTGTGAATACTTTAGTATGCCAAAAGTTAAAACCTCATCGACAAGAGAGTAATTTGTGGTCTGATAGGAAATGATAAATTGGCCTGATTTTTTTGCGTGCGCTACGTTTTGATGAATAGCGCAAAGACCGATCGCTACCATCTCTTCCTATTTTCCTGCAGTTGCAAGGACTAAGTGGTTGTTAAGCCCCTCCCCCCAGGCATTCTGGACATGCTGCGTGGCCAAACTGCACCGTAGCCGGTCTTTGAGGCTTTGGCTAATGTATTCCATAATACAGAGCAATCAACGGAGTGCCGCCGAGACCTAGGTGATTTAACTTGGCGGACTGTGTTGAATCATACGCTGTATAAAAAGATGGCTGAAGCAACCGTGACGTCACCCATTGGTTTCAGCACACCATTTAGGTTGCCGCGATTTTGGCAATTTGAATAGCGCCATTTTGTCATTTTGAAACTGGACGTGATTCCTATTGGACGAGAGCGTGAATCAAAGATCCAGGGAGGAGCGAGGGGTGGATCTACAGGTGGATCTGACCATATCTGACAAGGACCAGATGATAGTCACGCCCCTAAAGCATATTCTTGTTTTATTTTTTATTCTAGTCTATTTTGGACCATAATTTACGAAAACGAACATCATGATATATCGAATAAGATTTGCGATAGATACCATAAAATAATGTGGAAAGTCATTATTGAAATATTACATCAGATGGGAAAGTAGGGTCATTTTCTCATAGACATTGAACTTCTTTCTGCAACCACCGACATCGCCATCTGCTGGCCATTAAATAGAATGCTTTTTTTCTGCATTGTCCTCGCTTTTTAGACCCGGGTGCTGCGTACACCTTTTTTTACAGGCTGTGTTGAATGCAAATATGCTCTTTAACGTCATGAATGCACTTAGTAAATTTCTTCACTACAGTGAATTTCAAAAAATTTTTAAATTCAAAATTTTAATGCTTTATTAAATGACCATAAAGTAAAAGCAAGCTCCTTCACCCTTAAAGTTCTAATCACTGCTATAGTCATGCAGGGCGCGAAACACACAAAGCAAAATTTCAGATTTCAGCCTTCAAAATGTCAACAATTTTGTCAATTGTTAATTGGAAGTGACCTTCAGATGGCTCCACAGGTGCCTGTGAGTCCCTCTGGGGGTCATTTGTCAGCTACTAATGAATTTTTGACTTTTGGAGGGACACGGTGAGTAAAAATGTAGCCCTTTAAGGATTATTGAAAACAAGCAAAAAAAAAAAAAGTCAGTTACGCATACAACACCAGATTAAACACCAGGCCCGACACAGGGCGGCAGTGTTGGTGTTGAGATTTACCCAACTTCATCAGATGGGTCACCCCTCTTACCATCACGCGCACTCGCTGCTGTCACATGGCCCGTGCATGCACTGAAGACTGAAGACAAATCGCAGAGGAGGTTACAATAGTCCTCGGGTGTATCGCATACGATCGGAGAAGTTGAGCGCATAATGATTAAGGTATTTAGGGACTGCCTCAGGCAAGAGTGGTCCAAAATGCTTATTTCATTTCCCATCATTTATTAAATAGATACTTTATTTACTCTACTTGGTCTGAAGTCACTCCCAGAGTCGTGAGTCTCGAAGTCAACACATAAAAGGGCGATTGCTGCTTGAGAAAGCCTAGCCTTACGCAAGACCCCTGTTATGAACTTCAGAGATGGAACCATGCGCATATCACTGAGGAGTTTGTAATGAATTTTTAATATATTTCTCTTGCCAAACTTAGGCAAACAGGAAAACTAGCAGAATGTTCAGGGCGAGGCAATGCGGAGTCGTGCTCAGGCTGGGTCGGGCGACTGGCGAACAGGAACTGGGGGACTGGGAAAGCCGCAGTCTGCGGAAAGTCATGATCAGAACCGGTTGGTATTTCTATCTAGCAGAGCCTGCTGGACTTGGGATGCTGTGGGACCCGATGCTGTTATCTGTCACTGTTCTGGAGAGCAGGGAGAGAGTGTCCCTAATAAAAAGTCACTATTTTTATACCTGCGAAGACTGTACTGTGGAAGCTTGTTCCTCGGCATTAGCTGGGGAAACAGTGAAGAGACAAGAAACTGCTACACATTCAAAAAGAAGCATAAATGTCAGGCTATAATCCAATGAAGAAGAGACATGGACCAGGAACTTAAATATACAAGAGACATGGAGTAACAGCAGAAGGAGGGGAATGAGGACAGGTCAAGAGGAAGGGAGAGGCAGGGGGTAATCAATAAATAATGCGAGCCAATCAACCAAAGGAATAATGAAATCAACGCAGACTGCTGGCGTACGTTCAACAATACTCTAGCAATGCTCTAGTGTTATACTCTATTGAACATACAATTTTCACTTGCAGTTAGCCTGATATATTCTGTTGAACATACTGTTTTTGTTGGAGGTTTGCAGACATCATGGCGGTTGTATCGAGTCTTAATCTCTGAAAATGCCTCGGCACTAGTAGCAGTGAAACAGTTGCTTGTCTAACACCACGTGGAATGTGAGAGTCTCACCACCTCCTCTGAGCGTTAGCTTCTGTCACCTAACGTTTTTTGCTGACCAGTCATTCAAAAATGTCTGTTACAAAACGTAACCAAATGTTCGGCCTGTTGAACGCACCCCTGGACTGTGGTATAAACATTCAAGGAAAGGACACTGGGTGTGACAGCCCGATTTGCATGTGGCCTACATCAGTTGGTGATCTGATTATATTACTAGCCCTCTCATTCACTTTGTGCACCGGCTTGATGCAGTATATTGAGCTGGCGTTTGAAGGAGTCGGCTATTTGCGGTTACTAGCTGGTTCCTAATAAATTAGTCACTCTGTGTAGTTGATGGCATGTGTTTCTTATCAATCGCTAGTCAAGCCTGCAACACTGACACTTGGGTCTTTAGGCATTCGAGATCCATCACCGCTAACGGGCTGTCTGTCTCTCCTTTGACGGCTTTAGCTACCGACCTCCCTGTGCGCGGAAACACTCACAAAGACAGGCGCATGCACCCACACACACACACACACACACACACACAAATACACACACATGCACGCACGCACTCAAACACATGCATCAGGGTTTCCAAAGCCATTAATATATTGCTGCCACTCCAGGCCCAATCACTTCAGTAATTGTAAATCTGTCAGGGTTGATGTGTGTGTGTGTGTGTGTGTGTGTGTGTGTGTGTGTGTGTGTGTGTGTGTGTGTGTGTGTGTGTGTGTGTGTGTGTGTGTGTGTGCGTGTGTGTGTGCGCGTGTGTGTGTGTGTCCATTTGTTTGTGTTTGTGTAATTGTTGTTGTTGCTGTCATCTCCGTGCTGTGTAGGTGTTTACATGCATGTTCACACACGTTCTGTATTAGTGTAGGTACATTATGGCAGTATTTGAGTGAGTGACTCAGAGAGGGAGGGAGAGGACATTTAGAAATTTAAAATAAAAATTATTCTGCATAAATATAGTGTATTATGTGTTGTCATTTTATGATTGCTTTGGCAACACAAATGTAAAACTGTCATGCAAATAAAGCATTTTCAATTAGAATTTGAGAGAGGGAGAGAGAGAGAGAGAGAGAGAGAGAGATGGATGGATTCCTTGAGAGGAAATTTTATTAAAAATTCCACGACATACGGGGATGACAGAGAGTCACTGACTCACATCAGACACAATGTGCACAAATATACACACCCTACACAAACGGCACATATTCCTCACGTCATAAAACACAAGGTGCGCAAATATACACACCCTACACAAACGGCACATATTCCTCACATCATAAAACACAAGGTGCGCAAATCTACACACCCTACACAAACGGCACATATTCCTCACGTCATAAAACACAAGGTGCGCAAATATACACACCCTTCGCAAACAGCACACATTCATCAGATCATAAAACACAAGGTGCGTAAATATACACACCCTTCGCAAACAGCACACATTCATCAGATCATCAAACACATGGTGCACAAATACACACACACTGTGCAAACACCACATATTCCTCATCATAAAACATATAGTGCACAAATATACACACCCTACACAAACGGCACATATACCTCACATCATAAAACACAGTGCACAAATATACACATCCTACACAAACACCACCTCTACCTCACGTCATAAATCCCAATGCGCACAAATATACACATCCTACACAAACACCACATATACCTCACATCATAAAACACAGTGCACAAATATACACATCCTACACAAACACCACATATACCTCACGTCATAAAACACAATGCGCACAAATATACACATCCTACACAAACACCACATATACCTCACATCATAAAACACAATGCGCACAAATATACACATCCTACACAAACACCACATATACCTCACATCATAAAAAACAGTGCACAAATATACACATCCTACACAAACACCACATATACCTCACATCATAAAACACAGTGCACAAATATACACATCCTACACAAACACCACATATACCTCACATCATAAAACACAAGGTGCGCAAATATACACATCCTACACAAACACCACATATACCTCACATCATAAAACACAGTGCACAAATATACACATCCTACACAAACACCACATATACCTCACATCATAAAACACAGTGCACAAATATACACATCCTACACAAACACCACATATACCTCACATCATAAAACACAGTGCACAAATATACACATCCTACACAAACACCACATATACCTCACATCATAAAACACAGTGCACAAATATACACACCCTACACAAACGGCACATATACCTCACATCATAAAACACAATGCGCACAAATATACACATCCTACACAAACATCACATATACCTCACATCATAAAACACAGTGCACAAATATACACATCCTACACAAACACCACATATACCTCACATCATAAAACACAATGCACAAATATACCCACCCTCCACAAACGGCACATATACCTCACATCATAAAACACAGTGCACAAATATACACATCCTACACAAACACCACATATACCTCACGTCATAAAACACAGTGCACAAATATACACATCCTACACAAACACCACATATACCTCACGTCATAAAACACAGTGCACAAATATACACACCCTACACAAACGGCACATATACCTCACATCATAAAACACAATGCGCACAAATATACACATCCTACACAAACACCACATATACCTCACATCATAAAACACAGTGCACAAATATACCCATCCTACACAAACACCACATATACGTCACATCATAAAACACAGTGCACAAATATACACATCCTACACAAACACCACATATACCTCACGTCATAAAACACTGCACAAATATACACATCCTATACAAACACCACATATACCTCACATCATAAAACACAGTGCACAAATATACACATCCTACACAAACACCACATATACGTCACATCATCAACCACAGTGCACAAATATACACATCCTACACAAACACCACATATACCTCACGTCATAAAACACTGCACAAATATACACATCTACACAAACACCACATGTTCCTCACATCATTAAACACAAGATGCACAAATATACGCACCTTATATAAACAGCACACACACTACACATCATAAAACACAAGGTGCACAAAAATACACACCCTTCGCAAACAGCACACATTCCACGCATCATAAAACAGATAACTGATAAAACACAAGATGTACAAATATACATGGCCTAAATAAACAGCACATACGCCACACATCATAAAACACTGGATGCACAACTATACACACCCTACACTAAGACTTCACGTCTGAAATCCCTCCCATACCCCCATACATGGCAGCCTTTCAAAAATCAGCAGCTAGAGCAGTTAAACAAGGTAAATTTGTCACTGGTGGTGCAGGAGAGAGAGAATATAATTGTCCTAGTCTGGCAGTGCTATGCTAATGTTTGTTCACGCCAGTAAAGCTCCTTCTAATGTATTTGAATTCAGTTGGGGGGGTGAGCTGAATGGGGAACGTACACTGTGGAGAGAAACAGAGTGAGGTGGAGAGATTGAGAGATGGAGAGAGAGATGGAGGGAGCAGTCAGGGTGAGAGCGGTGTGAGGCACAGAACAGCTGCAGTCTGAGAGTGGGAGCTCTGTGATACAGCCACCGCTGCAGCAGTTAGCATCCTGAGCCCCTCTCTCTCTCTCTCTCTCTCTCTCTTTCTCTCCCCCCTTAACCCTCTTTACCTCATTTTCGCTTCCTCTGTCTCCCACTCTCTTACACTCTCTCAATCCCTGTTTCCCCCTTTCTCTCTCTCTACCTCACTCACTTTCTTTCTTTCTGTGTTACTCCCTCTCTCTCTCCCTCTCTCTCCGCCGCTGTAAGCGGACAGAAGACGCAGAACGATTGGAGTGGGGGGGGGGGTGTTTGGGGGGGGCAGCGGAGGAGGAGCAGGACAAAAAAAAAAAACGGAGCAGTGAACAGAAACCTGGGACAGCGTTTCCGTCCGCGATGCCGGCTCCCCGAGGACCCGTTTCTTACGGACGCCGGAGAGGAGCGGGGCGCTAATCGATCTGGCGTAGCGGCACGGCGGTATCATGCTGAGGGGAGCGGGGCGGCGGGCGTGCGAGCGAGACGGGGAGGAGGGCTGCTGCGCCGCGGATGCGACGGTGTCGGCGTTCTCTCTCGCAGGAACGCGAGGCGACGGCCGGAGCGCCGGACGGAGCATCTGGGCGCGTAGCCTCCTCGCGCGGGGCCCGACAGCCGCGTAACCCGGGACATGCGTGTCCGCCAGACTTAGCGGGAAGCGCTTACTGCCACTAGGGAAGGGGGGAGGGAGGGAGGGAGGTGGGGTTGGGGGAGGGGGTGGGGGGTTCGGTGTGTGGCAAGGTATAAGGGGGCCGGCGTTTTCTCCCCCCTCCGCGAAAAAGCCGCGGCCGGCCTCCCCCGGTCCAGAGGAGCTGCGTGGAGAGGGAGAGAGAGTAGAAGGGAGAGAGAGAGGGAGAACGAACGAACGAGGGAGAGGGAGAGGGGTGGGGAGATATGAACACCGCCATGGAGGTGACCACGGAGTTCAGCTACCAGCTGCCGGGGATCACCACGGTAACGTATGTTTTCGTTTACAGTCCCAGCACAGTGCAGCGGGACACCAGCCCGCCGCCACACCAGCCGCTGGCCCTCACCGGCCCCCGGGGGCCAAAGAGGAAACTGTACAGCGCCGTCCCCGGCCGGACCTTCATCGTGGTGAAGCCCCACACGCCGCAAGGCGAGGGAGAGATCCAGCTGAACCGCGGGGAGCGGGTGAAGGGTAAGTGTGTGGGGCTCACTTTCTACTTCCTCTCTTTCTAAGCTTGCTCGGGCGCTTCGAGGGTTAAACGCTGGTGTAGTT